>JARFIW010001301.1:0-2824194 GCA_036346225.1 Platerodrilus igneus
GCAGCGGTATATAAGACGATCCTCAAGTGAGCGTGTAATTGTTTATATTTATTTCCACTAAGATATCGTACATGACTCCCAAGTCGCTGGATTGCGTCACAATTTGGTTTTGGTATTGAATGATTTTAAATCATCAGTACTTGTAGCTGCAACCATCTTTGTGTAGAGACCAAACACTTCACAATTAATTTTGAGAGTGATGAGTATGTAATTTTGCAGAACCAAAAATTTTAAACCGATCTATCTCTTCTTGAAGGAAATTCAAAATTGAGGTGGTAGCGTTGACGTTTTTCACCCGATAGGTTGCAATTCGCCCCTTGAAAGCGGTGCTGATGACATCTACAAGTACGTCTCGATCAAGCCCGCGACTTAAAGAGGCTGAAACTGTTTCTTGATAAAAGCTCGAGCCCCACGTTGCGTGCCAGTGAAACTATATTTCTTCTATATCTAGCTAGCCGCACGCATCAGCGTCAGTGTTACTAATTTTCTAAATGGGCGCCAGAGAACAAAGTCTTCCGACACAGCTAGGGGTCTATTCCTTGGGCAGAGCTATCAGAAATGGGGGTTGAGTCGAAATCTGTTTGTAGGTCAAACTTAAACTAAACCAAATAGGCGCCACCAAGTCCTGACTTAATTATGATAATTGCATGGCATATTTCTAAGGGCGGACGTGGAGACCCAAAGAAAAAAAGATCGCCTTCGCTGACAAAAACCTGTCTTAATAAAATAAAACGCAGCTCCTGTAAGAAATTGTAATAGTTAAATACATAAAAGAGTGAAACACTATTTATGTCCAGCAAAAATACATAAAGAAGTAGTAAAAAGGTATTTCCAATATAAAGTTGGCATCAAAGACCTACTCATAAGGATGTTAGCTTTATGTGATTAGATTTGATCATACTTGATCAAAATAAAAAACTTTAATCCTGAGCCAATTGTTTACTAAAAAGAATCTTTTTTAAAATAATATGATTTGTAACCAATATTTTATCAATAACTGTATCAATCTATAGCTATCAACTTCATGTTTATCTTAATTATTTTTAATCAAATACTTTACAGTATAACATGAACTTGTTATACAAATAGGGTTCCAACCAGTGCAGATCTGTTCAGGCAGATGACAAATTAATAAGTTCTAAAAATGTTAGCATTCAAGTTTTCTAAATTACATATGCAAGTTTTAATTTATATAAAGCTGATCACAAAAATAGACGTGTTTATATCTCTTGTACTAAAGCTGTTCGAGGCACTTGCCTTCAAAAATACATCTGTCAGCAGTACACAGCAGAAAAATATATGACGTCAGTAACACCTGTTGACGTTAGCGACGATTCATAATGAACCACGCTAGTTGTTTTCTTAAAACATCAAATCAGTAAACTTTAGTTTTAATACTGGAAAATCCAGCTCAGCAATTAGTTGAAACTTTTACAATATTCATGCTTTTACGCATTAAAACAAATTAACGTGTTCCTAGTTTGAAACATATAAAAAGAACTTATCGCTATCTACGAACCAAAACTGCATTTGTCGCATTGTTGCAAGGAAAGATGAGATCCTCGTTATTTCAAGCAACGATAACAGGGTTGTAGTGTGAACCAAATTCATCCAAAACAACTTCTACTATGAATTCGTCCCACGTGTCGAATCAAATCCTGTTACAATACATTCTGCAGCCGTTGTAATCCTGTAGTTGAATTACGCCGCCTTACTAAAGTAGTAGCATCTTTACATTGTCCTTGTGTGTCTTAAAAGTTTGCATTGCAAGTGTCGTCTTCTAAAAATTGCCTTCTAAATTTCGTATTCTAAATTTCGTGTTCTAAGAGTTGCATTGTAAGTTGTCGCGCGTTATTCGAAGATGTGTTCACTCATTGAAGTGGATTCGCAAATTGCCGGCCTGCAATCTAGGGTACATGTTATTGCTTCTACTACTTCTGGCCGACTGTCTACAAAACTAGCTCGGGCGGCCGAGGCGTCCGGAGGACGACCGTCAAACAGAGATGTGTTTGTAAATAGCTGTAGATGACACAGATATTTAACCACAAGTAGAATACCAAAGGACGATGCGGCTTTAACGTATTACTATTGTTTGTTGAATGCAATTTACTATTGTTGTTAATAAAATTGTTATATTATTCTCGCAATTTTATGGTGGGATTTATTATCAAAAATAAAATTGTTACAAGGCTTTGTAGGCATTGTTCCGCAAATGCGTTGCACACGATATTTTTGGTATATCCACTGCGCATACATTCAACTTGTGTTCTGGTGTGCAACTCGAGGCTGCTTGGAGGTGGTTGCACCAGAGGTTGATGGAGGTGGAGTTTTCGCGCCAGCCGACGTAGATGGTACCTTTTCATGATGTTGTTTCTTTTCGTGATGAATTAAATTATCTTTTCTAGTAATCTGGGAAAGACAAATCTCACACGAAAAAAGTCCATATCGACGCTGCTTTGGAGATGGTTCACCAGCTGCTGATGATGCGGCGCGTTTAGTCGATAAACCGTAGACCTCACCACGGTGGCGGATTAAATTATCTCTCTTCGAAAGGTGGCCAAACAATTTGCGTAGACAAAAACATTTGTAGATTCCATATTCTATAACAAAACCGAAAATTAAAAAAAAAGTTTAAGAAGACAAAGGCAACTAACAATTTTCAAGAAAGCAGTGGTATATATAACTACCGACAAGTTCATTTACTATGAGAGGTGTCATCTTATACCCTCCGGCTATGGCTAGTAATTGCAGTGAAAGGTACAGGTAGTTTACAATCCAACAAACCAAACTCATTTTACTTTTGAAGAATGTGTTGTGATTAAAATGTAATATTATAAAGCCTGGAGCTAATAATTTAACATTTCCTGCTCAAATATGAAAGGCAAACAAGTCTAAACCTTGTAGGTAGCGTTATTTCAAATTTGAGTGGAAAGTAAAACATCCTCAAGTCAATAATTATACCATTAGACTTGTAATTATTTACGTAGGATATATCATAACGAGCTGCAGGTCTATTCCTGTCGGTGAAAGGTAACCTTCGGCTTGTATAAATACCGGACATAGTAACCTGACATCCAGTTTACTGAATTGTTCAGACCTATCCTACAACTTAAAATGGAGAAATTTGCATCAAAAGCTGTGCACACATTGGGTGATTTGTACAATATTGAAGTAGGTTTCTCTGTACAAAACGTTAGAATAATACCAGTTTTAAGAATCGTGTATAAAGGCTTTCCTGCTCAAAGTATTACCTCAGATACATATGAATGGAGCAAGCTTTGCAACCAGGGAATCGAGTTAAAGATACGAAAATTTTGCGGTCAAGAAAATAGAAAGGGAACAAGCTTCATATTGTGCAATGTCCTACCTTTAATGTTTCGCTGTTTGTTTTTGAAAGTGCTATATCCGTCGGATTGGAGAAATAGGATAAAAAATCTGTTCGAAGTCAAGAAGAATGTTTGGAATTATACCGTTTACAACAGTTAATCAATTTTAAGTTTGATCTAATGAGGAATCAGGATTTTTGATCATCTTACTACAATGGGTTATTAAACATTATGGTTGACACAGTATTAAACAAGGGCTAGTCTTTCGAAAAAATGTGATGCTGACAAACGTTGCGCAATATTATTGCAAATGGTTTATTTGCCAAGCCAGATGATTTGAATCCATTCAGTATGTTAGAAATTATCAGAAATATCCCCGATAAAATTGTCAGCGATGTGTTGCAAGTAAAAGCGTTTATCGAGTCATTTCAAAATTGGAATCCTTTAATTGAAAATAACGGTGAACAAAAAGACGGTAGTTACCATTCTCAGTAAAAATTTTACACAAATAATTATTCGACTGATTCCGATTCCACAGCGCATGCCCCAGTACACTCTATAAAAGGTTAGCGCAGTTTTCAACGAAGTTCGTTCGTTTATGAAATCTATTTGTCTGTGTGTCTGTCTGTCTGTGTGTCCGAGGCCTTTTTAATGGTCGGACATCAATGTGTGATACATCAATCGATTCAGCTCGGTGTCCAGAGCTTAAGTTTTGATGTCAGTTAAAATCGGGCCACGGGACGCCGAGCCCCCGGGAAAATCCACAGGGATAATTAAAATTTTAAATAAGTTTAAAATCAATATGCGACACATATTTGAACAATTTATGGCATTTCATGCCAATTATTCCAATATTATAGACATTGTTTAAAGTTAAATTTTGATTACCGAAAATAATTAGATTCATATAAAAAAAAAATTTCTTATCTTATTGATGAGAACTAATTTATAGCTTTTAAAATATTTATTCAATAAAATAAAATATATTAAAATGTCTCTTTTGTTGTTTATAAATTTTTGTATTTTATCTGAATACTTATAATTATTACAAAATAATAATTTTAATTTCTTTAAATTGTTTTAAAGTAAGTCTACATTTGGAAGTTCGTTGCGACAATGCCTTGCATTTTCAACTTGTTAATTTTTCATTCCAAACTTCCAACTACTAACATCTACTTTAGAAGAAACATGGTCTACCCAGAAAAGTTAATGGTTCATCCTGTTCGGAATTACAAATTTATTGGTGATTACGTTCTTGAATGTGAGCAAGATGAACCGATATGTGAACAGTACTACCTGCCTGAAAATGCCGATAGCGTGTATCATTGTTTATCGGTTCCACAATGTACCTGTGTAGACTATAGACTATTACATACCAACTAATTGTGAATGCATAACGTGTATCCCTCTTCCGCCAGATAGAATATGGAATAATTCCATCGCAATGGAGTGAACAGTTAATAGTTCGTTTTATAGATGTAAATGATAATATCCTTGATGAAGTTATACAGGAATATTCAAATACACCTACAATGAAGCTGTTTAGACATCGTGGTATTGATAAATGTTGTTAATAATAAATGTATGTTAATATAGTAAGTAATGGTCATCTTACACGTGACAATTGCAAGTGTGTTACTATTTGCGTATCGAGAAACTATCGACAATGTCAGTGTAAACACTGCAACCCTACACTAAACCTACTCTTTAATCTAAAACGTCTATATTCAATGAAGCCGGGTATCTAAAGCTAAACGTTTATGCTCGGTCAACATGTCTCCTGATCGATATGTAAAATGTATTTATTAAATTTTGTAAATTGGATTTTATTATAAGAAAAATGTTTCAAGTTGTAAAAGGTATAAATAGAGATGTTTTACTTCCGTTGCTCATTTAGTTCTTGTTTGTCGATGCGTACGCATCCATGATTAATTATTCAGGTGGTAGGTTGCTTAATAAAACCATAAATAAACTACCATTTGAGCTCCACCTCCAAACTTATTCGTATTGCGGTCCTGGGACTAGACTTGAAGAACGGTTAGCCCGAGGCGATCCTGGAATCAACGACTTGGACCGCTTGTGCAGAGATCACGATATTGCTTATTCCAAGTACCCTGACGATCTCCCGGCTAGACATCAAGCAGATAAAATTTTAGAAGAGGGTGCCTGAGAAAGAGTAAAGTCAAAAAACGCAAAGTTTTGTGAAAAGGCTGCAGCTTAGTTTGTAACAAACGCTATGAAAGCAAAGAGAAAAATAGGTATGGGCATGAAGAAGAAGAAGAACAAAATAAGTTTCAAATACGGATTTCCGAATAAAATACGATCAGCAATTGACCAAGTCAGACGTTAGTATTCTAATTGGCAAGTTGATTAGGAAGATTCTCCCTCTAACACCTTGACGGTATTTTTGAACCTGGACTTTCTCATTACAACATTTTGTCAACAACTCTCTACTAAAAAGTACACTACAGGGTGTCCGATTAATTTTCAACGCTTTCCTCTTAGTATACCGGGTAGTCCAGGATGTAGAACTCTACAATACTACGCGTCTACACTCCATTTCAAAACTTTTTTTTTGCTTTAATTAATGTTCAGTGTGAGGAAATTATATTTGTGAAAGAATGCTCTTTTCCTAACACAACTCTGCACTTTATATCACACACACATTACTCCCATTTTTGGCAATTCTACATCTTTGTACAAAATTCCTGGACTACAGCATACCTATTGTGTCGCATATGTTCATTCGAATGCTCAATTTGAATATACTTACAGCATTTAATTGCTTTTAAAAACTTTCCCTAAAAGTTCTATAGCGAATGACAAGGAGATCAACGATTTTCACATAAAATTACATCAGACAAAAGTTAGAGTTTCATTTTGAAACTCGTTAAGGCAATTTTACTTCGTTTGGAATAATATATTCCCAGTGTATGCCGCATCGTTTGCACGTTATTTTTTACCAGTTTTCAGATTTAGTATAGTATATCTCGAGGGAGAAACGTGAAAATAATGAAGATAAAAGTTATCTCTTCATACTGTAATTTATGTGTTCTTGGTTTATTTGTGTCTGTGAGCTCTTTTTTAGAGTATAGCTATGTGTGCATTAATCGGATACTCCCCTATAATATTAACCGATAGTCATTAGGAATAAGCCGCGCTATTCCTATAGCTATATAAAGGTTTTAATGATCAAGAGGATTGTTAAAGCTTTAACGAAGTAATTATTGGGATTGTTTATAATCCCTAGTTATTAAACCTTTATGTTGAACTTCAAATTTCTCAGTTACAGACCACGTTATTTTTTTGTAAGGGCAATTGATAGATATTACATTTCTGCTGTTCTATTATTGACTACGAAAATTAGTTTTGCTTAGTACTTAACCAAACTCTACATTGACGCACCATTCCACCCAATTCTTTCTGACGTTTTCTTTAAGTATTCTCATTTTAAGAATGTTTGGACAAAATCCTTTTTGAGATACATTCATACGTGGTAGTTAATCACCTATTACGACTATATGTCGGACGTAAAATTCCACTCGATTCCTTACATTTGTGCATTTACCGAAGGTAAAATTTAACTTCTTGATTCAAGTAATTATTATCTACCCTTTGAACAGTAGAAAAGTCTAATATTACCATTGTTGATCGTATTCCAAACTATTCGAACACGTTTATAAAACGAAACAAACTTAGTATTAAAGAGGGTTGGTTCATACAATATATATCTTGAATAGGAGAATTCGCGCATCCGAACACCTTCTTCCTACTTCTAATCCGATCATTCACTCAGGATTTATTCTCACTAATTTTTTCAGAGTTATATCATCTTTGATTTCAAATGCTTCTATGTTTTTCCTGTCCGCTTCTCATACTGTCTACGTCACAGCCGAATGTTGTGCTCCTCACATATGCTTTCAGCAATCGTTTCCTTGTTTCTATGTTTGTAGCACAACTTTGTTTTATATCTATTGCACTTTTTTATTTTCCATTATTTGTTTTCCTAGGTAGCAGATATCCTTAACCCCTTGTATGTTTTGTTTCCTCTTTGTGTTTTAGGTTTGACTTATTTTCCCCCTCCTTTACATACTAGAACTTTAGTTTTATTTTTGTTAGTTTTCATACCGTATCTCACTGTCAGTACAGTTTCCATTAAATTAAGAATTCTTCTAACTCTTCCTTGCTATATCTTAATATCGTTCTGCATTTAGTAGTATTCATTGCATCTTCAATATACACGTTAAAAATTAACGACAATAAGGCACATACCTATGGCACCCTCTATCCTAATATATATTTCTTTAAGTTTCTGAGCTAACTCGTCAACCGCTATAACTGTTTCCAATCTTTTTGAGTATTTCGAACACCTTTGCCCGTGTTACATTGTCCAATGCTCTTTTAGATCTACAAACCCTATGTACATGCTTTGTCCTTTTGTATTATTTTCTCCATTACCACCATTAGAGCTAAAATGGCCATCCGAGTTCTCATGTTTTTCATAAACCAAAATTGATGTTCTAATACTCCTTCAGCTTGTTTTCCATTCGTTTTTGCACAATTCTAGTTACTATTGTTGGCACATGTGCTGTCAAACTTTTTGTTTGAAAATTCTTACCTCAATCCGCACTTTTCCTTTTTTGGTATAGTGACTAAGGTGTTACGTTTCAAATCTTTGGATATCTCGCCTGCCTCATACATGCAGCTTACAAGTCCGAACAAATATTCTGTTACTGCTTGTGCAACGGCTTTTAAAGTTTCTGTTTGCTCCTTATCTATACCCGGTACCTTACTATTTTTCAGACACTTTAATTCTAATTCAAACTTATCTCTAAGTATAGGATATCCCAAGTCATCATTTTCTATGTGTAGTTCCTGTTCTAGTGCTTCTATTTCCTACACTGCCTATAAATTGCCTATATATTCTTGCCATCTAACCGATTTCTCGACATTTTCTGTAATGATGTCTCTTCCCGCATTTCTTAATTTTTGCTGTACGGTTATATGTTCCTAACATTCATTCTAGTTAGTTAGTATGATTCGTCTGTCTTTCCTATTTCTGTTTTGGTTTTGTACCCTTTTGCACTTTTGATCAATCTGTTGTTTTTTAGCTTTTTTGCATTTGCGAAGAATTTTCCATGTTATGGCTTTGCATCTGTTCTCCTGTGGCGTCCGGTCTGTTTTTGTATTTTCGTTTTTCTTTTATTATATTCAAAATATTGTTTGTTACCTATTGTTTCTTATTTTTCTTTGTTTATACTACAGAATATCTCTTGCCACCATTCTAAGCCGAATTTAATGTTACCCCATAGTGTTTTTACTTCCTTAGTATTAAAAGTTTTTCCGATAACTTTTAGCAATTTGTTTAACTTTTTCTCAACTCTTTTTTTGAATATCTTTGTCTTTTAGTTTTTCAATGTCAAAGTGCCCTTTTCCGTTTTTTTAAATTTTAATTTATTGCGCGGCTTTTATAGTTACAATGTTATGGTCAGTGTCTATATCTGCTTCTGAGTAGCTTCTACATTCCTTTACGTGATTCTTAAGCTGTTGTCGAACAAGAAGGTAATCTGTTTGATATTTCCTTATGTTTCCTAACGTCTTCCACGCATATCGTCCTCTAGCATGGCGTTGAAATTTCCTCTATCGTTTCTCGTACCTAAACCAAATAAACCTAGTAGCACTCCTTTCTATCCTAACCTACCGCTGCACTAAAATCTTCTATAATTATTAAACTTTTATGTCGTTTTACGGCTCTTAGTCGTCGACATCTTTGGGGATCGCTTTTACCTGCTCCTCACTGTGGCTAAAGGTGGGCATGTATACTTGTACTGTTACTGTTTTTACCGATATCACTTGTAATGGTATGTATGGAACATTGACGTGAACAAAGTTGATATTTTCTGATCTTTGATAATTTTAAAATGTAGGTTCCTCAATAACCTAAGTTACTACTTAAATTGTAGCTTTATATGTTTTTCTTTTAATATACCTCCATAAGCTGCTGACCGAAACAGTTGAAATTTATTGGGTCAAACAATGGTGATATTTAAGTAGAATTAGGCAAAATATTCACTACATTAAAAGCTGTTGACTGCATTGTGATATGTGAACTTCTGTCTATTAATAAATAAATTCAACCAAAACTTTTCAAATCTGGTAATAAAAGGATTCACCTAAGTGAATATATATATATATATATATATATATATATATATATATAAGGACATTGGTATATGGCACAGTATTTGTACAGTCGTATCGTTTTCTGCTACTATAATGTTTAAAAGGTGTTTATTACATGATTCCTCGAATTTTTATTCTTCAGTGCAGCTGAAATATGAAAAATATTGAAAATACTTTTATGTTTGCGATCAAGGAGGTTAAACCTTGCGTTAAGCGCAACTTTTAAAATCATATTAAATAAGATTATGCATGCTATTGGATTTGATTTCAAAAATTTTATGACTGCATTGATTTTGATAGAGAAACTCAAGCTGGTGCTTTATTTTAAAAGCAACTAAAACATTTTTACACACTTCTGCAGCAAAGAAAGCACTACGAATCGAACGGAACATGCTTAGCACCATCACCAATTTACTAGGTAGATGCAACCATTGTTGCTTTGGATATATTAGAAATAAGATTGATTATATGCGTGAACGTAAATATTTCAAGTGCCAATGTTAAAAAGTTAGCGAACATGACGCAAAAGTAACATGGGGAGGAATAACCAAGCAGGTGTGAAAAATAACCAAATGTACTTATTTTTATGTGAGGAAATTCTCGTTTTCATTTGTATTCTACATGTGCTAATTTTTGTAAATGATCGACTCTGTCCATTACCTTTTGTGAGGTACGCCCTGCATACTGCTTAATAATTTGTACTCTTTCTATTGTGTAATATACTGGCATTGTGTCGAGGCAACATAAATACCGTTTAAATGCTTAATGCAGACAGCAGAAGATATGGTGGTCTATTATAGGGCGCTGACTCCAACATGGCATCGGCGCCTTTACTTTGTTGTATCGTACTGTTTGCTAACAAAACGATTTGTAGAGTCTCTGAAACACGTACTGCGTTTATAATAAATAGTACCAAGGTGTATCTTTTCTTAGTCTTGGTTGATGTTTCCATTCCGAATGGACCTGCACCTTGCCGAAATTCTAGATTACTAGAACAGGTGGAATGGCTTCCGCGTTCCAGTGACCTAAAGAGCCAAACTACAGGTTCAACCAAATTAGTAAGGCCTTTAGCAAGGAACCACACTAAGACAGTTCCTCAAAAGAGGGCAGCGGCTCTTTCGGCACTTAGATTGGCAGAGACCATAGGGCGGAATTGCATTTAAGAAACACTCCGATGTGGAAGGCACGGAAAACCAAATGATCACTTTCAAATCGAAAGTACTTGAAATGTATTTAAAATATAGGCCCTGACAGTTATGAACCGATTCAGTTTAGCCGGAACTTCGGTTTCCGAAGGCCCTTTGGAGGCCGATGGTATAATTGGAAAATTTACAAATCTAAATCGTGACAGTACCATATATAACCTAACTTCAATACGTTTAGCATTTTGTCAATCATATCTGAAATTGTCAAGTTTTGACTTATGCAATATAATGACGAGGAAGCAACGCTCAAATCACGGCTATAGCGAGTATTAATATAGTAAATATTATAAAGTTTTACAAAGGTAAGTTGATAAATACAACGTATTAAAATTAATAAGATGAAATAATAACTAGACTTTTAAGTAAAGCCCAAATGATCATTTCAAATCGAGCTAGTAATTGAAAGAAGGAAAATATAAGGCCTTGGACAGGATTTGAACCTGCATCTCAGTTTTGCCGGAACTGTGCGTTATCCAATTACGCTACCGAGGCCGATGGCTATAATTGGAAAATTTACAAATCTAAATCGTGTACAGTACCATATATAAACCTAACTTTCAATTACGTTTAGCATTTTTGTCAATCATATCTGAAATTGTCAAGTTTTGACTTATGTCAGATATAGACAGGAACAACCTCCAAATCAGCTATAAGCCAATATTGAATATATATGAATATTATAATAGTTTTTACAAAGGTAAGTTGATAAATATAACGTATTAAATTAATAAGATGAAATAATAACCTAGACTTTTAAGTAAAGCCCAAATGATCATTTCAAATCGAGCTAGTAATTGAAAGAAGGAAAATATAAGGCCTTGGACAGGATTTGAACCTGCATCTCAGTTTTGCCGGAACTGTGCAGATTATCCAATTACGTACCGAGGCCGATGGCTATAATTGGAAAATTTACAAATCTAAATCGTGTACAGTACCATATATAAACCTAACTTTCAATTACGTTTAGCATTTTTGTCAATCATATCTGAAATTGTCAAGTTTTGACTGAGATGTCAGTATAAATCGCAAGGCTTAATTCGCTCTTCAAATACTGGCTGATGAAATGCATGGGTATTAATATATAAAAATATAGTAGTTATTTACATCAATAATTGATTAATACTAGTATTTACAACTTACTAAGATGAAAAATAACTAAATATTTAAATAAATGGCAATAAGCGATCGATTTCAAACGTTGCTTAGTTATATTGAAAAAGTAAAAATTAAGGCATTGCAGGATTGAACTGCAAAATGCTAGTAATTGGAATGGGTTATATATGGTACTGTACAGCGATGTATAGATTGAAAATTTTCAATTATACATCGGCTGGTAGCAGTAATTGATAACGCATCAAAGTTCTGCAATAACTGAAGAAGTGACAAAGGTTCAAATCCTGTCCAAGGCCTTATATTTTCCTTCTTTCAATTACTAGCTCGATTTGAAATGATCATTTGGGCTTTACTTAAAAAGTCTAGGTTATTATTTCATCTTATTAATTGTTAATACGTTAGTATTTATCAACTTACCTTGTGTAAAAAACTACTTATAATATTTATATATTAATACTTGGCTTATAGCCGTGATTTGAGCGTTGCTTTCCTGTCTATATCTGACATAAGTCAAAAACTTGACAATTTCAGATATGATTGACAAAAATGCTAAACGTAATTGAAAGTTAGGTTTATATATGGTACTGTACACGATTTAGATTTGTAAATTTTCCAATTATAGCCATCGGCCTCGGTAGCGTAATTGGATAACGCACAGTTCCGGCAAAACTGAGATGCAGGTTCAAATCCTGTCCAAGGCCTTATATTTTCCTTCTTTCAATTACTAGCTCGATTTGAAATGATCATTTGGGCTTTACTTAAAAAGTCTAGGTTATTATTTCATCTTATTAATTGTTAATACGTTAGTATTTATCAACTTACCTTGTGTAAAAAACTACTTATAATATTTATATATTAATACTTGGCTTATAGCCGTGATTTGAGCGTTGCTTTCCTGTCTATATCTGACATAAGTCAAAAACTTGACAATTTCAGATATGATTGACAAAAATGCTAAACGTAATTGAAAGTTAGGTTTATATATGGTACTGTACACGATTTAGATTTGTAAATTTTCCAATTATAGCCATCGGCCTCGGTAGCGTAATTGGATAACGCACAGTTCCGGCAAAACTGAGATGCAGGTTCAAATCCTGTCCAAGGCCTTATATTTTCCTTCTTTCAATTACTAGCTCGATTTGAAATGATCATTTGGGCTTTACATATAGATACCGACCACAAAATCGTAACTATGAAGCTCTTAAAATTAAAAATTTTAAAACAAGAAATGGGAAAAAGCACTTTGAGTTTGAGAAACTAAAAGATAAATATATCCACGAGAGATTTGAAAAAAAGTCAAATGAATTGCTGGAAGATATCGGAAAAATGTATGACACTAAGGAAGCAGAAATAGAATGGAATAACATTAAATCCAGCTTAGACATGGCGGCCAGAGATATTCTGAAGTATACACAAAAGAAAATAAGAAACCAATGATAACAAAAGATATCCTGAATTTAATAGAAGAAAGTCGAAAATACAAAATAGATCAAACAAAACATGAAAACAGAGATGTAGAACCATAAAATGGGAAATTATTCGCAAATGCAGGAAAGCTGAAGAATAATGGATTGATGAAAATGCAAAGAGGTACAAATTAAGATGGAAATAAAAAGACAGACGAAACATACAAACTAATTAGAATTAATTATAGGGATATAAAACATATACAAAATTTAAGGACGGATGAAAAATGTAAAGGTAAAACTAGATAATAAAAAGACAAATTCAATATTAAATAATTAGGTAAAAACGTATAGCAAAATTAAGCGAGGAAGTAATTGCAATGTATAATGGTTGTGGCGAATTATAGGCATTTAAATGAAAAAGGATTACTAAAAGTCTAGGTTATTAATTATCAATTTAATAGTTATTTATCTTAAAATTAATTTATTTAATGTTACGTTTATTCCTTTTTATAAAACTTAATTATATATTAAAAATTAATATGAATTGTTGTACACGATTTAATTTGAAATTTTCCAATTATGCATGGCCGTACGTAATTGAAAGAGTTCGAAAGTAACCAGCTTTTCTTTATTTAATTGGTTTAAAGTTTTTTATTATTTATCTAAAATATTTATGTCTTTTCAAAATATTTAAAAAATAATGTTGTTTTAATTTCATCGCGATATCGAAAGTAACCAGCTTTTCTTTATTTAATTGGTTTAAAAGTTTTTTATTATTTATCTAAAATATTTATGTCTTGTTCAAAATATTTAAAAAATAATGTTGTTTTAATTTCATCGCGATGATCGAAAGTAACCAGCTTTTCTTTATTTAATTGGTTTAAAGTTTTTTATTATTTATCTAAAATATTTAATGTGCGTTTTCAAGAAATATTAATAAATAAATAATGTTAGTTTTTAATTTCATCGCGATGATCGAAGTAACCAGCTTTTCTTTATTTAATTGGTTTAAAGTTTTTTATTATTTATCTAAATATTTAATGTGCATTTTCTATAAAGTAAACTAATTATAAAATAAATGAAGTATACTTGGTTACCTACACTTTAGATATTTAAATTATGCATTAAGCAGTGCTGGATAATGGTAAACGCCGGACAGTAGTCAGCAAAACTAAAGCAGATGACAGAGTCAAATCCTTCCAACTGTAGCTTATATTTTAACAGCAAATAACAAAATTTAATACACATTAACTACCAAAGAAAGAGCTCGAATGGGAACTTTCTAACAAGTACTAGGTTAATGTTCAAAATTTATATAATTGTAAATACGATTGATTATAATACTGTGAAGAAATACTATAAGTATTATAAAATTGGTTAGCGAAAGGGGACAGGAGTTATTTTAGCCAGTGATATGGATACAAGCGTTGAAAGGTACCTGTCTATAGGTTTGTAAAATTAAAAACTTTGAAATTAAATAAAAATATGTAAATTTGAAAATGAATGATAAAGGGTAAGATTGAAAGTTAGCGTTTAAAACAAAAGGTAATAGATTAAGCACGAACTATTAGATTTGTAAATTTATGCGCAATTGGGTGAGACAGGTGGTGCTTTATTCATTAGATTCTTAACTTGTACATAGTTCAACAATGAATACTGAATGCAGGTAGACATTTGCAAGCTTACTATCAGATGCAAAAATTGTATGCTTAGATTTGCAGATATATAGCTGTATTAGCACTAGAAGGTTAAAGCTGATCTTAATGAAATGAAACAGTTTAAAAGGGTTTATGTAATTCCACAATAACCTTGAGTAGAAGATGAAACTGATGAAAATATATTAAATTGATATACATGTTTACGAGAGTTGCTGTTAAGTATTCTATGCCTAAAATGACAATTAAGATATGATTGACAAAATGTAAACGTAATAAAGTTAGGTTTATATGGTACTGTAACAATTTGATTTGAATTTTCAATTATGCTATAGGCCTGGTACGTAATTGACAACGCACAGTTCCGGCAAAACTGAGATGCAGGTTCAAATCCTGTCCAAGGCCTTATATTTTCCTTCTTTCAATTACTAGCTCGATTTGAAATGATCATTTGGGCTTTACTTAAAAAGTCTAGGTTATTATTTCATCTTATTAATTGTTAATACGTTAGTATTTATCAACTTACCTTGTGTAAAAAACTACTTATAATATATATATATATATATATATAAGGACATTGGTATATGGCACAGTATTTGTACAGTCGTATCGTTTTCTGCTACTATAATGTTTAAAAGGTGTTTATTACATGATTCCTCGAATTTTTATTCTTCAGTGCAGCTGAAATATGAAAAATATTGAAAATACTTTTATGTTTGCGATCAAGGAGGTTAAACCTTGCGTTAAGCGCAACTTTTAAAATCATATTAAATAAGATTATGCATGCTATTGGATTTGATTTCAAAAATTTTATGACTGCATTGATTTTGATAGAGAAACTCAAGCTGGTGCTTTATTTTAAAAGCAACTAAAACATTTTTACACACTTCTGCAGCAAAGAAAGCACTACGAATCGAACGGAACATGCTTAGCACCATCACCAATTTACTAGGTAGATGCAACCATTGTTGCTTTGGATATATTAGAAATAAGATTGATTATATGCGTGAACGTAAATATTTCAAGTGCCAATGTTAAAAAGTTAGCGAACATGACGCAAAAGTAACATGGGGAGGAATAACCAAGCAGGTGTGAAAAATAACCAAATGTACTTATTTTTTATGTGAGGAAATTCTCGTTTTTCATTTGTATTCTACATGTGCTAATTTTTTGTAAATGATCGACTCTGTCCATTACCTTTTGTGAGGTACGCCCTGCATACTGCTTAATAATTTGTACTCTTTCTATTGTGTAATATACTGGCATTGTGTCGAGGCAACATAAATACCGTTTAAATGCTTAATGCAGACAGCAGAAGATATGGTGGTCTATTATAGGGCGCTGACTCCAACATGGCATCGGCGCCTTTACTTTGTTGTATCGTACTGTTTGCTAACAAAACGATTTGTAGAGTCTCTGAAACACGTACTGCGTTTATAATAAATAGTACCAAGGTGTATCTTTTCTTAGTCTTGGTTGATGTTTCCATTCCGAATGGACCTGCACCTTGCCGAAATTCTAGATTACTAGAACAGGTGGAATGGCTTCCGCGTTCCAGTGACCTAAAGAGCCAAACTACAGGTTCAACCAAATTAGTAAGGCCTTTAGCAAGGAACCACACTAAGACAGTTCCTCAAAAGAGGGCAGCGGCTCTTTCGGCACTTAGATTGGCAGAGACCATAGGGGTCGGAATTGCATTCTAAGAAACACTTCCGCGATGTGGAAGGCAACGGAAAACCACCACATTACCTCTCAGGTACAAAGCGTACTTAAATTGTATTTAAAATGATGGCATCCTCAGAAGTAAAAGATTCCGGAGGTAACATAGTCCCCCATTCGGATTTCCGGGAAGGGCCTACTTTGGAGGATGTGATCGAAAAACTTAGAAAAAGGATCAAGAACATTCTGCGAGTCGGAGCGTGGAATGTCAGAAGTTTGAAACAAATAGGTAAGCTAGAGAGCCTAAAACTCGAAATAGATAGGTTAGCACTAGACATAGTAGAAATCAGCGAAGTCCGCTGTCCAGAGGCGGGGGATTTTTGTAGTGGAGACTATAGGGTAATTCATACAGGATCAGAGGAAGGAGATTCGGTTGTGGGGATAGTTATGCAAAAGAAGATAAGGCACTGTGTAGAAAAGTACTTACAAAACAACTCAAGGTTAGATTAGAATCTAAATCGGTAAACACAATAATAATACAAATATACATGTATATCTCCAGCCACGGTGAGGAAGAGGCAGAAGCGATCTACAAAGATATCCAAGACATACTAAGATACGTATAAGGACATAAAGATTTAATAATTGCGGAGGATTTTAATGCAGTGTTAGGTGAGGGTAGGGAAGGAGCGATAGTAGGTTTATTTGGTTCAGGCACGACAAAGGACAGGGGAAATATGTTGGTTGAATTTTACGACAAAAACTATTTAACCATTACAAACACATTATTCCAACATCATACTAGAAGACGATGCACGTGGAAGATGCCAGGGGATATAGGAAGATATCAAATAGATTACATTCTTATTAGACAGCGGTGTAGGAATTAAGTAAAGGACTGTAGAAGCTATTCAGAAGCAGATATAGATACCGACCACAAAATCGTAACTATGAAGCTCTTAAAATTAAAAATTTTAAAACAAGAAATGGGAAAAAGCACTTTGAGTTTGAGAAACTAAAAGATAAATATATCCACGAGAGATTTGAAAAAAAGTCAAATGAATTGCTGGAAGATATCGGAAAAATGTATGACACTAAGGAAGCAGAAATAGAATGGAATAACATTAAATCCAGCTTAGACATGGCGGCCAGAGATATTCTGAAGTATACACAAAAAGAAAATAAGAAACCAATGATAACAAAAGATATCCTGAATTTAATAGAAAAAAGTCGAAAATACAAAAATAGATCAAACAAAACATGAAAACAGAGATGTAGAACCATAAAATGGGAAATTATTCGCAAATGCAGGAAAGCTGAAGAATAATGGATTGATGAAAAATGCAAAGAGGTACAAATTAAGATGGAAATAAAAAAGACAGACGAAACATACAAACTAATTAGAATTAATTATAGGGATATAAAACAGTATAGCAAGAATTTAAGGGACGCGAGAGGAAAAATGCAAAGAGGTACAAACTAAGATGGAAATAGAAAAGACAGACGAAACATACAAACTAATTAGAATTAATTTTAGGGATATAAAACCGTATAGCAAAAATTTAAGGGGCGCGAGAGGAAACGTCATTATAGAAATGTAGAAAAAGTGGTTAGATGGCAGAAATATATAGGGCATTTATATGCAAGAAAGGAAGTAACAGCATTAGAATAAGAATCAGACATTGAAAATGATGACTTGGTATATCCTACACTGCGAGATGAGTTTGAATTAGCATTAAAAGGTCTGAAAAATGGTAAAGCGCCGGGTACAGATAAGGTGCAAGCAGAAACTGTAAAAGCAGATAGACAAGCAGTAGCAGAACGTCTCTTCCAACTTGTAAGCTATATGTATGAGACAGGCAAAATAACCAAAAATTTCAAACGTAACATCATAGTAACTATACCAAAAAAGAGAGGCTCGGACAGATGTGAAACTTTTCGAACAGTAAGTTTGACAGCACACGTGTCAAAAATATTAACTATGAATTGTACAAAGACGAGTGGAAAAACGAGCTGAAGAAATACTAAGAGAAAAACAATTTGGGTTTACGCGAAACGGGGGAACACGGGAGGTTATTTTAGCTCTGAGAGTGATAATGGAGAATACAATAGAAAAGGGGAAAGCGTGTGTATATAGGGTTTGTAAATCTGTAAAAAGCATTTGAGAATGTAAAATGAAAAAAAAAAATGTTCGAAATTCTCGGAAAAATTGGAATGAGTAAAAGGGATAGACGGATAGTGCATAGCTTATACAAAAAGCAAACAGCGGTAATAGAATTAGAGCAGGAACGTAAAGAAGTAAATATTAGGAAGGGGTGAGACAGGGATGTGCTTTATCTCCATTAATTCTTAACTTGTACATAGAAAAAACAATGAATACTGTCAAATGCAGGAAGACATTTGGAATTACTATGCAGAGACAAAAGATTGATATGCTTAGATTTGCAGATGATATAGCTGTATTAGCGACTAGAAGAGTTAGAAGCTGATCTTAATGAAATGGAAACAGTTCTAACAGAGGGATACTGTATAAAAATTACCAAAAATAAAACTAAAGTAGTAGTATGCAAAGGAGGGGAAAATAAACCAAAAGCAAGAATACGAATAGGTAACGAGAACTTGCAAGAGGTTAAGGATTTCTGCTGCCTAGGAAGCCAAATAACGCAAGATGGGACAAGTACAAAAGATATAAAACAAAGATTAGCACAAGGCTGTGCTACATTTAACAAGAAAAAGCAACTAGGAAAAGATTGCTTTTAACATATGTGTAGAGCACAGTACTGTTTGGCTGTCAAGCGGACAAGAAAAAGGTAGGAGCCTTTGAAATGTGGTGCTACAGACGTATGATGAAGATATCATGGACAGCCAAAGTTAAGAACAAAGAGGTACTGGAAATGATAGGAAAAGAAAGAAATATGTGGAAAACAGTAAAAAATAGGAGGGATAGGATGATAGGTCACATACTAAAACATGAAGGAATAGTGCGGAATATATTAGAAGCAAAGATAGGAAGAAAGAGAACTAGAGATAGACCTAAGTTAGATTGTTGCTCACAGATAGTGTAAGATGTAGGCTGTAGGAATTTCAAGGGAATGTGTAGTCTACCTTAGAATAGAAATCGATGGAGGTACGCATCCAACCAGTCCCAAAATGGAAAACTAATGACTAAAAAATAAATATACTTAAACATAATGATTATTATAAACAACTACAGGTATTGGTCGTGCAATATTCTCAACTAATGTTAATTGTACAAAAGTATTTACTGGAAAGCTATTAATTCGGTAAATGTCTAAGTGTTGGGGGATCCTTGGCAGCCACAGGCTGCTTAATCCCCTTCATATACCTTACATGTGATTTTCCAATGCTCCACCCAAAGGTACTACATTGTCTCCTTCACATACCACTGACTCTCTGAAATAGGGCATATAATTAGAACACAATAGAAGAAGAACCGAGCTGTATATAGGCTGTTGTGCAAATTTCAGGAAAATGTGTAGGCTAGCTCAGAACATAATTAAGAAGAGGTACATGTCCAACTAGTTTTAAGATGAAAAATCTAATAACAAAAAAATATGTGCACTTAAATCCGATGATTATTATAAACAACTACAGATGTTGGTTGTGAAATATTTCCAACTAATGTTGACTGTACAAAATGATATATCGGAAAAACTATTAATTCGACAAATGTTCAAGTGCCGGGGAAACTTGGCAGCCGCAGGCTGCTTGCCACCCCTTCACATACCACTTAATGTAGGGGAAATAGAGTATATAACTGCAAAACAATAGAAGGTGACCGAACTACATCTAACAAGAAAGAACAGCGGATATGCTCAAAGACAACAAACATAGAGACAAGAAGAAAATTGTTGAAAACATATGTGTGAAGCACAGCACAGTACATCTATGAAATGCAGATAGAAAGAGATAGAAGCCTTCAGGAATGTTGTGCTTCAGATGTATAAAAATGATAACATGGACAGACAAGGGATAATAACAAATAGGTTATGGAAAGAGCAGAGGAATAAAGATATTTGTGGGGAAAAAACAGTTGGAGAAATAGAAGTGTAGGATGCATTCTAAGATATTTTTGGAGAATAGAACGGGATATATTACAAGTAGAGACAGGAAAAAGAAGTAGAGGTGGACCGAGATAAAACTTTTGTGCGCAGATAGTAATAGTTACAGACTGTGCAAATTTCAGGAAAATGTGTGGGTTAGTTTGGAATCGGAAACAATTAGGGTACGCGTCTAACTAATTCTATGACGGAAGACCTAATGATGACGGTTCATGTTTATACTCCTAGCTCGAAAGTGAGCTTGCAAGACGCATTTTTGTACATCAAACACATGTTGCCTAAAAAATGTATTGTTTTTAACCAACGGTTATATTTATTTAATTAGTCCTTCGAGAGTTAATTAATTAGTTAACATAAATAAAAATAACACCAAATTTACAAGTTTTATTCTTAACCGAAAAATGCCCTATGGTGTAATGTTTCAGTATGCACTTTTGCTACAGACATCATGCTTGACTTACTTTGATCATTATTCAGTACCCGTGAGAATATCTACTTATTGTATGCCATGTAACTTCGAATATTTACAAACGCATAAAACTCTGCTTTAAGTTTAAAAACATAGCAAATATTTTAATATAGCATGTTTTTCAGATAATGAAATCAACGAACGTTATTCCTAAATGATCACGATAAATAGCGGTGTAAATTATTTAAGTTTCATCTCCCTGAAGGAGAGTGAAAATGTAAATTCAAAATCTTTTCATATACGCACATCACATGGACGAAAATAAAAACCTATGAGTTTAATATTCGGAATTTATATTAGCATAACTAATTAATAGAAGCAGCCTAGCAATCATTTTAGCCAATGAGGATCATTGTAAGAATTCCACATCCGTCTGAAGCAATGTCTATAATAGTTATATAAACAGCTACACAATCCAGAGAAATATAAACATTTCCCGAAAGAAGATTGTACTGAAATTGGTCAACGGCGGTAGCATCCTCGTGCACTTTGTTGATGTTCTATTAATTAACTAGTACCCACCCAAGCTCTGAAGTAATGCAGAATTCCAACGCCACGATAGATTTCGTTTATACAAAATTATTTTTTGGTCTAACTTTGCGCTGTATTGGTTATCAAGCATACAGTAACCGTTCATTTTCTAACTACTAGTTCTTGCATCCGAAGTCGCTAACCGCAATGAGTTTTCCAAGGAAATACTCCCTATATGTTTGTTGTGGTTTGTTTAGTATTCTTCTTAATCTTCTTTGGGAGTTAAACCACTCATAGTTTTTAAAATCATCGTTATCTACGTTTCGATCCATGACCTAGGATCGTTGTCAAAATAATAAAAAACTTCAAGTTTGACATTTATGACATAAATTGAAGGTGACTGATTTATGGATGTTTTATATATTTGGTTTGAGTACATGAGGTGAAAATTTTAAAGTTTAAAATTTAAAATTTTCACCTCATGTACTCAAAATAAATATATCGGTCATCAATAAACCAAAGTCACCTTCAATTTATGTCATAAATGTCAAACTTGAGGTTTTTTTATTATTTTGACAACGATCCTAGGTCTTGGTTCAAAACGTAAATAAAGATGATTTTAAAAACTATGAGTGGTTTAATTCCCAAAGAAGATTAAGAAGAAGTTTCCAAGGAAATTCCTTTTACCAAAAAAATTTCTAATTACAGACGCATTTGCATGCAGAACCCAACTTGCGTTAGCAAGATTTGGTGATCATCCACGTACAAATTTATTTATTTTTTATTTTTATTTATTTACATCTCATTTACAACGGGGTGCCAATTACATATAAATTACATAGTATAACATGATACGGTGTGTTTGCTTATTAAATAGTAAAAATAGATGTTACAAATACTCATATGTTGGAGTACATGTTTGATTTACATTTTTCAAGATATCATCTGATATATACCTAAAAGAGTCAGCAAAGGTATCACTTTTATTGGTCATTTTATTAAATTCCAGCACATTATTAAAATTGGTGAGTTGAATAATTCATTTGTTTTATGCTGTGGTGTATAATTTAAGTGGATTTACAGGAACCTCATCTCCTCCGTCCAGATACACAGACAATTCCCATTTACTCAACTTTGCTTACGGGAAACACCTTTTTGGAATGACTGTATACACCGACTTCGTAAAGTATATTGCTTTACGAAAGGTACACATTATTTGTGTTATAGTAAATGGACTATCGCAGCGCACAGTTTAGTTAAAATGTATTAAAGATCTGTTAAAGTTTTAAGAACTGTATTAATCTTAATTTTTAATCCGTCATGTCTTTTGCTTGGTTTTTGCATTAATTGCAAATTAACTTTTATATACACAAGTAGCTGTCCCTGCACCAGAGACCGTCGCACTGATTTGTTTCAATTAATTTTCTCCGTGGAAAACCTATCAACTGTGTGCGAGGGTTTTTTACAGTGCAACGTTGTAACATACTCAACATAAAGTTATATGATTATAATAGAACGTTCTGAAATCTATAACGGAATAAATCCCTGTAGCATTCTGAACTGTAATGGCAAAAATAATATATTCTATAAATTAATACATGAATTGACATAGATGCTGTAATTTATGTTCGTGAAAAGATAATGATTCCAATGACTAAATGCATTTTCACATTTATAAGGTGAATCTGAATTTCCATTATAAATTCAGAAACGCTTCAACTCTGTCGCCCATTATTTTACTCACTTCAGTTCCATCCCATTCAAGAGTTGTTCAAATAGAACTTGTTACTATATGTGCAGTTATATATAGTTACTCCATAAAATAAATTGTAACTCTTGAATGCTTACGCCTCTACGGACGTTAGGACCCTTGACAACACAAGCAAATTAACTGCATATCTAGATTTGTCATTTGCTGCTATGAAATGGACAAAAGTTAGAATACATATTGCAGGTTTAAATTTGCTTTTTTAAAATGTCAAACATCGACCATTTTAGCTGTGCCACGTTGTGCATAAAACTTCTATTGCTTAAAGGACTTATAATCAATGTTGAAATGTCTTGTCATAAAAGGGTATACTTATGACAATTCGTTAAGAATCGAATGCATTTACTACGTTCACTATACCAACACGGAGTGTCGGTATCGGCCGTTTATTGCTATTTTTATAAACCCTGGTGGTTCGGTATTGAACTACATTTTATATAGACATTTCTTTTCATTAGAGTGTTACAAATAAACAGTTTGTGTTAATCTGGTGACAATAAGCTTTATATTAAAAATCAAACCTGAATATATCAATTTTATTAAAATTTGAGCCAGTACTTTTGACTTGTCTATACAATTAAGCTCATATTTATCAAGAACTGGCAAGGATGATGAGACAAACGATTGGGAGAAAGTTTCAATGAGGCAGGAGACACTAAGAATATCTGTTTCCGAAGTGGATTGGAAAAGAGCGACGCCAGTGATGTTCCAGGAATCCTGTGGAAGGGATATTGACAGAATCTACGAAATCGGCACCACAAAAGGAAGATTAGCTAAAGGAGGTTCCAGGGATTTATTTGTTATTTGTCGAAAGCAAGTCATTATACAGGTGCAAGTTCCTTATATTATCGTTTCTTTTCATGAACGTGTCAGACAACACTACCCAACACTAAAAATTCATCAGTATCTCGAATATTAGTTTGTATTCAATAAACATAGTCTGCAAAAAAAATAGTTTTATTTATATGCCTCGTCTCTGAACGTAGATTAATAGTGTTTTTCTTTTACTCTTGATAACACTTTTTTGGAAAACTGTCTCTTCCCTGCATACAAGTCATTAAAACATTTAGATTACTTATTAATCTACAAAATGTCGAGCGTTTGTGTAAATTCTTCCAACTTATTTCCTTGCGTTTGGGGTAAATTCACTCCAAAAACTAAAAAAAAGCTAAGTTCTCCGCTTCTTGTACACTTCTGTTGGTGCCATCAGAAAAATACTGCAAAGATTGACAACAAGAGGAAAACCACTCGGTCAAAAAAATGTAAGTTTTTTAATGCAAAATAAAAGTTCTGTATGACTAATTTTGTCTTCAAGCTGTCGGAGATATAGAAGGAATTGGAGCTTCACAATCTCATTCGACAAAGGTCAAATTGTTGGATTACGTGAAGATGGCTTTTTGTTTAGGAAAATTGCAAATCGCCTTAACCGCAACCAATCAGAATTATGCGTTGTTATCAATTACGGACAAGGGGTAGTCAGGAATGTCGTAAAACAGGAACGGGTGGCGCCGAAGACAAACTAATGGGATGCAAAATCTTCGCTGAATGACTCTAGGAGACCGATTCTCCGGTACCAGGTAAATTACTGATCACTGGTTAGGTAATGAAGTCGTACTGTTGTAACATCTCATATTAATTAGAAGCACAATTATTTTCGCGTATAAACCCAATGTAGTACCTCCGGGTGAAGCATTGGGGACGTGGCCGCAAGTATAGCGGCCCTTATTCAAATTAATAATGTAACATCTCATATATAGGCAATAATTGTTTTATGAATATATAGGCAATTATTAAACTGCTATATGTTCGAAGGATTGCCGTGATTCAGGCGCGAAAATTTAGTCGGCCCGTTTATCGATCCGTGCCGCCATGCGCGTGAGCTTTGAGACATCTGCTTGACGTACTTGATCGACCATTATTGTAGCAGATGTAATCCGCATAACATATATTAAACGTGGTAGGAAGTTCCCTACCAAGATAAAGAATTCCAAAGTTGGATTCGTGGCAGAGACATGTCGCCTGGTGTATGAAAAACAGATAAGTTGGGAAAATTGAAGACAATCCGCAGCAAGAACTAGGTCTAAATAAAACGCAAGCAGTTCCACATATAGTTTCACCTATAAATGTCATCTACAAGTTCATCTTTAATTCGTATGGAAGTCAATAAACTTTCGACAAGATGATGCATTCATTTGTAAGGTGGTTGAGTTGCACGCGTCTGTAACCTGCAGGTGTCGTAAGTGTTAAACTCGTTCCTTTGGTAAGTACATTGTAATTTGTTGTATCAAACACTGACCCGAACAAGAATTAAGCTTACCTGGAGGGTATATAATTCTCTAAATGATTTTTGTAAGAAAATTCAATAAATTTCTAATGATTAAATGTATAAAAGTTTCCTGTTAAACGATTTTTAAATTGTAGCATAGTTTCATACACTAACGTGTAAAAGCTTTTCTATTAGTATAAATTGTGTGACACAGAAAATAAGTAAAACAATTGACTTAGCGATTTCAGAATAGTTTTAGTGTTTTGAATACGGAATTAGAAGTTTTTGGTAAAAATAAAATCACTTTATTTAGAACATGTTAGGTAATTTGGCTAAATTTTTTTGTATTAATTGTTAAATTCATATAGTAAATTAAGACACATGTTGGTTTAACATCTGTCAGGTAAACACCTGGACTTGCATGTTTACTTAAACAAGTACATGTATGTAGCACAAATGAGTTGTATGATAAGCTAATCTTTGACTTATCCTTGTGAGCCGAGAACAAAGATCTTTGCTTGAAGCATTTGTGTAATGTTATGAAATATTAGTTTTATGATGGTCTTCACCCACTAGTAACTGCTACTTTTCATAATTCAACATTGATATGACCTTTTTTCTTAATGTCTGATAATTCTGATTGTCTTTAATTTATTTGATTAATTTATTTGATTAATTTTTTTGTATATACAAGAGCTTGAAATAACGTTATTACATATCTGCAATCTAAGGTAATAGTTTTATTTCTGAAAATTCTAGCTACAAGGTTTAAGTGTATAAGAAACACTGTTAAGTTGTTGAGTATCTATCTTCAGGTATAAGTTGATTTCCTTAAGGTTTATCTACGTCTTTCCTTGAGAAGACTAATTTTGGTGTTTATGTGTGTGACGTAGTGGCGCCCTAAAATTGTATAACGACAAGTTAATTAATAAAAGACCCCCCCCCATCTCATGCCTCCGCAGGAATAGACCCCGAGACTAGTCCGCGAGCTTGTATAATTCTTTTTGGTAACACTGTTTGGCTCTATTTCACCTTAACTGAAGCCACCCTCTGCATTATTAACCAAAAAGTAAAAATCTTATAACACTGTCGCCAGAAACGTGAGTCTCGAGTTAAATTTTATTGTCGTTTGACTAAATTTTACTGTCGCTCGACTAATTTCACTGTCGTTCGGATAATTAAACTTGTCTTTGTTAGTTCACATTTACTGAAATAATTTTGGTTAAGCCTGAAGTATTAAATTTTTTATTATAGTAGTAAAAATTTTGAGCTAGTATATTTTTTCGATGTTGATTAATTTGTTAGTAGTCGGGACTGAACGTTAATTTTAGTAAGGATTAATTAGACTTTTCTGTACTGAATCTAAAAATGGCTGACGCTTATCAAATTGTATATTTACACAAAGAGGAACTGGAATATGAATTAAATATTCGTGGTATAAGAAGTACTAGGTCTGTTTTTGAGAAGAGAAAAATTCTAGGTCGTTTGTTGGCAAAAGAAGTTGGAAAAGCAGTTTGTTTAATTGATCTCTCAGAATATACAGTAGAATTTTCTGTGGGATGTGCTGAAGTTAATGCCACTATTGACTCGATAAGAAATATTTTGCCGGAATTTGAAGGAAATACTTCGGATTCTGTTTTTAAGAGGGTTCAATCTAGGTTAAGAGAATGCAAATTCCTTTAGAAAACCCTGAAGAGGCTATCGCATTTAGAAATGAAACAATAGCTACTGTCATTATTCTAGAAGCTGAGTTATATGATAAAGTGGAGAAAATTTCAGAATCCACTTCCCATAATGATACAATTGATGCATCTTCCTCAACAGTCAGTGTGCCTATGCCCACAGTAACGTATCTTTCGCCGCCAATACCTTTTAGTTCTTAGTCCGTAAAATATAGTGGAGACCCTAAGGAGCTGTATATATTTTTAGATAGAGTAAATGAATTAGTTCAGTCTCGTAAGGTGTCGGAAGTAGATTTATTTAATAGTTCAGTTGACTTTTTTGAGGAAGAAGGACTTCTTTGGTATAGAAGTGTGAGGAATTCATTGACTGGTTGGAGTTCTCTAGTGTCACGGTTAAAGGAAGATTTTTTACCTGCTCATTGTGAGGATGAAATATGGGAAGATATAAAATTAAGTAGACAGCAGAAGGATCAGCCGGTGGTATTATTTATTGCTCATATGGAGAGTTTGTTTTGTAGATTACCACAAGTCCCAGCAGAAACTACAAAGGCTAGGATTATAAGAAAAAAATTATTGCCAGATTTAATTTCACAACTAGCATTGTCTAAAATAGATAGCATAACTACTTTGAGAAAACGTTGTAAGAAACTTGAGGAGGCCTTCTTGTTAAAACAGAAATCACTTTCAGTAATGTCAAATAATTCTAATAAAAATATTTTGAGTAAAAGTAATTTTAATTCCAAGCCACGATATGTTTATAAACGTCCAGTATTGAGTCGTAATTTTTCGGCATCTACAAGCCAAGAGTTTAAAAATAAAACGTCCCCTCAAGTCCAAGTTTTAGACAAAAATATTTCTAGTCCTGTATCGGTTAATCCTCAAAATTCATAGAATAAAAAAAGTCCTATCTGTTAGAACTGTTCCCGTCCTGGTCATATGTTTGCAAGTTGTAAAGGTATTAAGAGAATCTTTTGTTATCGTTGTGGTCATAGAGGTGTCGTATTAAATTCCTGTCCATCCTGCTCAAAAAACAAGTAAGGAAGCAGATGTTGCGTGGCAGACATCCTGCCTTATTTCAAAAGGCTACAGTTATGTTGTGTAACCAGAAAGAATATTTTTGTAAGGAAGAATGGTTTGATTGGCTTAAAGTAGTTAAACAATTCTGTTGTACGTCCAATGCTCTAAAAACTGATTCTTTGTTTGTGGAGAAGCCCTCTGATAATCGTCCATATATCATGGTTAAGTTATTTGATAGAGACATCACTGGTCTGTTGGATTCTGGATGCACTACATTGATAGTTGGATCCCTTGCTAACTCTTTAATAGAAGAGCTCAAGGTGAAGATATTTCGGTCCGATAAAAAAGGAGTCTCTACTGCGGATGGAGTTTTAAAGCCTGTGGTAGGAGTAGTTAATTTGCCAATCTGTAGTGCTGTTCTTATTCAGAAAATTGGTGATAAAGAGCGTGTAATCTCATACGCAAGTAAATCTCTTAGCCGTACTGAACGTAACTACTCAGTTACCGAAAAGGAGTGTCTCGCAGTGTTTTTTGCCATAGAAAAATTTCGTCCCTGGGTAGAAGGTACCCGGTTCACTGTCATCACCGACCACTTTTCGCTATTGTGGTTGAATAATATCCAAAACCCAACTGGAAAGTTAGCTAGGTGGGCTGTTCGTTTGAGGCAACACACTTTTGATTTAGTACATAGAAAGGGGAAGTTTAATGTTGTTCCAGATTGTTTGAGTAGAGCACTTCCTGTAGGAAAAGATACTGTTAATTTTGTTCAAGTTAGTTTAGATAATTTAGATCCATGGTATCTCTCATTGCGTGAAAAAATTTTATTGAAGCCTGAAGACTATCCACAGTGGACAGTTCAAAATGATTTTGTATTTAAATTTTTACATTCTAATTTACCTCTTTCGTCTAATATTGTGGAATGGAAGCATCTCGTCCCTAGGTCACAGCGGGAGGAAGTGATTCGTTCATGTCATGATCCGGCTATAGCAGGCCATTTTGGTTTTTAAAGACTATGGCACGAATACAAGAACATTACTACTGGCCTAAAATGAACATAGATGTGTTGAGATTCTGTCGCAAGTGTCTAACGTGTGGTGCGCAAAAATCTTCTGATTTAAATCCTATGGGTATGATGGGAAAAAAGAAACCAGTGAGGTTCTCTTTTCAGACTATTGTTCTGGATCTTATGGGTCCATTCCCTCGTATCCAAAGCAGGACATAAATGGTTGCTTGTTGTAGAAGATTGGTTTTCGAAATTCACCATATTGCAACCCCTAAGAAATGTCAAAGCGCATTTCATTGTACGTTTTTTAGAAGAAAAAGTTTTTCTTACTTATGGAGTCCCACAATTTATAATTTGTGACAATGGTCCTCAGTTGTCTGGGAAAAATTTCAAATCTCCGTGTGACAAAAATGATGTTCAAAAGATTGGATATACAGTTGGTACCGCCATCCGTTCATATGTTGACGAGCATGACTCGTGAGATCTTGAGCTGCCACAGATCCAATATGCAATAATCTCCGCTAAGCATGAGTCTACGACTTATTCCCCAAATTTTTTAGTTTTCGGAAGGCATGTTCCAAACAGTGGTAAATTTTTTGGTGATGATGTTACTCCTGAGGGAGATATTGAAGTCGTTCCTGATTGTCGTCCTTCGTATGTTTCAGATCGTTTAGGTCTACTTAAAATAATTAAAGATGTTCGTGCAAAATTACGTTTAGCTTATGAACGTTCCAGTAAACAATATAATTTGAGAAGACGAGACATATCTTTTAAAGTTGGTGATAAAGTGTGGAGAGTGAACAAGGTGCTGTCTAGCGCAGGTGATAAGTTTACAGCTAAACTTGCACCAAAGTTTGTGTTGAGCGTTGTCAAGAAGAAGTGCTCAGGTGTGGTGTATGATTTGAATAATGTAGATGGATCAAAAGCCGGTAGATGGCATATTAAAGATTTGAAGCCTTTTTCTACTTTAGATCCAAATGACACTTCTGAAGGTTAAGTGATGCTCTTGATATCTTGATTTGAAATAAGAAACGTTCTTGTCTGTTTATTGTTTGTTCTGGTTAAGAATTTTCTTGGTCTTAGAGAATATTTTTGATGCTAACTAGTATGTTTTCACTTTATTAATTTCTTCTTTAGATGTGATCTTACCGTGAAGATAGTGGAGATGTTAAGTTAAGTAGGGATATCCTCGTGGTGAAAAAGTGCATTTGAGTGCACGCGTTTTTTGAGCTTGCGTTTTATAGATCTTGATTTTTTTTGGGTTAGTATGTTTTCTTTAAATAAGCTGCTTTAGGATAATTTACTTGTCTAAATGTTAGTTTTGTTTTGTTCATGGTTATTTGATATAGGATGTATAGTATAGTTAAGGAATTCCTATTTGTGGGCATACTTTTATTTTTTTTTTGGTTCAGATGAAATTCCTTATTGACTGTTTGCCAGTATGTAGTATTAGAATAGGGTGATTGTAGACCAACATGTTTGGTTTATTTGAACTTAGTTCATTTTGGGTTTTGCTATATCCTGTTCGGATATAAAGACTATATTATAATATGGTGAAAGAATAGTTTACAGTGGTGTTTGGCTTGAACGTCTGCCAGGTTGAAATTTTAGGAAGCTGAATGCTTCAGTATATGGTTGATGTTCTGTGCCAATGTCTAGGAGAGACTACATGATCACAGAATTGGGTGATATAAATTAGATCAGGCAGAACTCCGTTATGATTGGTGATTCCGATCTCTATGTTTTATTACTCTTCAGCACTTTGAAGTTCCTTTGTTTAGTGGAGCTGACGAATATAGTTGTAATTATGTAAATAAATTTAGATATAAAGTCAATATTAGTAGGATTAACAATCTTGTAAATTATTTTTGAAATTAGTATTAACATTTATCGGTATAAGTGTGGAGCATTTTTGTTAAATTTTTTTGTAATTGTACAAGTATCCTTGACTTGCGTTTTATGTCATTCTATTCTTTTTAACTTTTGAGTGTTGGACTTACCTATTTGACAACTCCCGATTGTGTATTCCCAATTATGACTCCTCACGGACGTGTGGTGCGCGCAGTTACCGTAGCACTCAATTTATTAGTTTTGGTGTGTATTAATTATTGTCCAATACGTCCCCAATTTAATCCCGTACATGGTTGAATTTTTTTTGATGTCAAGTCGTATGTTATGTTAGACTCTGTTTTTTGTTTACTTGATTCGTATAAAAAATAGTTCGGTTTTGGTTATTTTGGTTTTGTTATCCTCTCATTTTTTTTCTTTTCGGAGAGAGGCAGTGTAACATCTCATATATAGGCAATAATTGTTTTATGAATATATAGGCAATTATTAAACTGCTATATGTTCGAAAGATTGCCGTGATTCAGGCGCGAAAATGTAGTCGACCCGTTTATCGATCCGTGCCGCCATGCGCGTGAGCTTTGAGACATTTGCTTGACGTACTTGATCGACCATTATTGTAGCAGATGTAATCCGCATAACATATATTAAACGTGGTAGGAAGTTCCCTACCAAGATAAAGAATTCAAAGTTGGATTCGTGGCAGAGACGTGTCGCCTGGTGTATAAAAAACAGTTAAGTTGGGAGAATTGAAGACAATCCGCAGCAAGAACAAGATCTAAATAAAACGCAAGCAGTTCCACATATAGTTTCACATATAGTTCCACATATAATTTCATTTATTAACGTCATCTACAAGTTTCATCCTTAATTCGTATGGAAGTCAATAAACTTTCGACAAGATGATGCATTCATTTGTAAGGTGGTTGAGTTGCACGCGTCTGTAATCTGCAGGTGTCGTAAGTGTTGAACTCGTTCCTATGGTGAGTACATTGTAATTTGTTGTATCAAACACTGACCCGAACAAGAATTAAGCTTACTTGGAGGGTATATAATTCTCTAAATGATTTTTTTACGAAAATTCAATAAATTTCTAATGTTTAAATGTATAAAAGTTTCCTGTTAAACGATTTTTAAATTGTAGCATAGTTTCATACACTAACGTGTAAAAGCTTTTCTATTAGTATAAATTGTGTGCCACAGAAAATAAGTAAAACAATTGGCTTAACGATTTCAGAATAGTTTTAGTGTTTTGAATACAGAATCAGAAGTTTTTGGTAAAATAAAATCACTTTATTTAGAACATGTTAGGTAATTTGTTAGGTAATTTTTTTGTATTAATTTTTAAATGCATATAGTAAATTAAGACACATGTTGGTTTAACATCTGTCAGGTAAACACCTGGACTTGCATGTTTACTTAAACAAGTACATGTATGTAGCACAAATGAGTTGTATGATAAGCTAATCTTTGACTTATCCTTGTGAGCCGAGAACAAAGATCTTTGCTTGAAGCATTTGTGTAATGTTATGAAATATTAATTTTATGATGGGCTTCACCCACTAGTAACTGCTACTTTTCATAATTCAACATCGATATGACCTTTTTTCTTAATGTCTGATAATTTTGATTGTCTTTAATTTATTTGATTAATTTTTTTGTATATACAATAGCTTGAAATAACGTTATTATATATCTGCAATCTAAGGTAATAGTTTTATTTCTGAAAATTCTAGCTACAAGGTTTAAGTGTATAAGAAACACTGTTAAGTTGTTGAGTATCTATCTTCAGGTATAAGTTGATTCTCTTAAGGTTTATCTACGTCTTTCCTTAAGAAGATTAATTTTGGTGTTTATGTGTGTGACGTAGTGGCGCCCTAAAATTGTATAAGGACAAGTTAATTAATAAAACACCCCCCCATCTCATGCCTCCCAGGAATAGACCCCGAGACTAGTCCGCGAGCTTGTATAGTTCTTTTTGGTAACACTGTTTGGCTCTATTTCACCTTAACTGAAACCACCCTCTGCATTATTAACCAAAAAGTAAAAATCTTATAACACTGTAACCCTTCAAACGGGTTATCGCCGAATTAGGGCCTTCGGCTTGCAACTTATTGACCACATTTTGTGTTACCGCTTACGGCTTAACACCGACAACAAGGTTAAGAATGGTGCAGTTTGCGGTTACGTTGGAACCTGGAGTGGCATACGTTAGTATTCGGTGATGAATCCCGATTCTGTTTAGGTATCCATGATAGCAACATGAGAGTCAGACGAAGCCGTGGGAGAGTGCCAATGTTAAATTTCTTTTTGAAAGGCATGTGCATCGAACCGTTGTGGTAATGGTATGAGGTGCTATTTCATATGGAAGTAGGTCTCATTTAGTTTTCATCCGAAACAACATAAATGCCGTGCGCTACGTTCATGAAGTTGTGGAAGCCCATAACCTTCCTTATCTCCAACAGCTTGAAAACCCACTTCTCCCTCAGGATAATGTCCGTCCTCACGAAAGCGAGAACTAATCTCAACCGATTTGAAGACGTCCATATTAATATTTTACCATAGCGCCATGTATTCAAAAACAAACCATTGAATCGTGGAATTGAACAGACAACCATAATAATTATAAATTATAGCCATTAAATTAATGCGCTGATACGGACAGAACGTTTTTGATCTCGAAAATCGAACACTTAAGGCAGACATAGTGTAAGAATGAAATTTTGAAGAAAGGAAGGTGAAATACAACGTCTAAGTTTTAGAAAAAGACGTCGGTTAAGAAATCAAACAGGGTTAAGTAATAGCAGGTATGTAGATGGTTGACTGTAGGCCTCTAAAGGCTGACGATGAATTGCTTTTGAATTTTGCTGTATGGTTAATCCAGAAAGCTCGAGCATTCGGAAAATAGTATAAGTCAATAAAAGGAATTGCTGGTACAAGATGGTTTGGCGCCCCTCACTTTTGACAACCAGTGGAGCCTTTCGAGGTAAGTGGTACTTGTAAAGTAGTTTTGTGTTTCGGCTGTTTTGCATATTTATTTTAATATGTTTATAATTTTTCCACATAAGTACCCACTGTCACGCCACTATAGTTAGCCGTTGCATTCTGAAAATTGTCAGTTCCCGTTCCTTCTATGCAAAAACAAAATTTGTTACGTATTGTCATTTTAACCCATAACAACACTTTTCACCAGGTTATCCTCCACTGTACCTTTCTACAAGTAGACTCAGGCTCAGATAAATCCATACCAATACTAGAAAATTTTTTGAATAAGTACATAAATAAAGCTGACGTCAAAATTTTAATTAGAATGTCACAAATTATGGCTCCATAAGCAGAGTCAATTTTATATCTAACATTGTTGGTCATTGTACAGAAGCTGTTCGTTGCTCTCTTATCTTCGCATTTAGTAGAATACTTGAAATTTCATGAAGTCATAAGCCTCGTCGCCAAAGAATTACTAAAAATTAGTGCTCCCACTTGCAAATACCATGTGTAACTTACAGCTTAATGTAGAATCTCACTTCGTCCCATCAGATTCGCCCACTTCATTAAAAGAGAAAGTGGTTTTGTATTTTAAAACAAACGTTGTCTACTTTCAATTACTCGGCTATTTTAATTGGTGGTGTCATTCCAGCCAAAGTAATTTCATTGTCATTTTGTCGTAACCACTAATAAAATTGTATCGTCGCCGAAACTAAACGAAAAAGAACATTCAAGTATTTTCTGCTTCCATAATTCACATATTGATGCAGCATTTGTTTTCTAGTTCCACCGATATAAAGACGTTTTCTTGTGGGTTTCGATTTATTACGTTTATTATTAGAATTTATCTTGAGGATCAATTATCTCCTCTATATTGTATGTCATATAAATTCTACTTAAGGGATTCGTTCACTGAATTATAATTCATGTTCTATTGAGCGGTTTGCTGGAGGCGCTATTTCAACAGACGTACAGCAAGAATTACACCAATTTCTATAAATTATCGTAAAAAGCCCATTCTCTGCACAGGATAAACCTTTTTAGCACACTTGCAGTCACAAAAATCAATGCGACAGTTTAAAAGTTTGAATTTAATAGAGGAAATTAACTTTTACTTAAGAAAAGAAGTTTCAGTAATTCATTATGCAGATGTAATCTGTTTATCGAAAATGTTTAGCTACTACAAGTTTTTCGGTGCTTAAGACCGTGCGACTTTCAAGAAATTTTTCACGTTTGGAAATTGTTGGTATTAAAACCTATGCGGTAGCCTATGCTTTATTAAAGATAAAATATATTTCCTTAGTTTGTGTGTTTAATCAAGTATAAAACGATCTTGCAGTGTTCCTAGCCTGCCAACAATCAGCACAACTGCACCAATTGTGGCTGTAGGCTCATCAGTAACTACTATAAACCATAAAACCAGCACGTCATTTAAATCGTATCACAATAGTTTCACTTTTGAGTTAACATTATTGATTCTGGACAAAATTACAAAAAACTTGCCAACGACCTCCTTTAATCATAAGAGTTTAAAGATGCCATCAGATATAGCTTTAGCGGATTCACAATTTAGTGTAACTGGAAAAATAAATACTCTTCTAGGTTCTAGCATATTTTACAATCTTCTCGGGTCTCGTTAAATAAAACTCGGTGAAAGTCTACCAACACTTTAATTACCGATTTCGGCATCATGTAATCAACATCTGGTATGCAATTTGTCATCAATGAGTTTCTGAAAAACACCATCGCACAATTTTGGAAAATCGCGGAGGTTCAAACAAACAAAACCGCGAATACATCTCAGGAACAACAATATTGAGAAAATCTTTTCGTCGAAACCGTTCACGAGATCACTCGGGGCATTTTAAAGTTACGTTACCGATGCGTGAAAATGTAGCACATTGGTTAACGCAATCAAGTGACTTTATGCGATGAAGCGCAAATTCAAAAACAATAACCAGTTCAAACTAAATTAGACAGACTTCATCAGGGAGTACGAGGAATTAGGGCATATGACGAAAATAGAATCTAATGAAATCAACTCTCCCCTCAGCAGGGAGTGGCAAAGGAATTAAGTTCCATTACGAATTTGCGCAACGGTTTCGACGGATCTTGTAAAACTCCAAACGGCAATTCATTGAACGATTTGTTAATGGTTGAACGAACTATTCAAAACGACTTGTGCGATATTTTAATCCGATTCAGAAAACACAACTTTGTATTAACGGGTGACATAGCCAAGATGTATCGTCAGGTTATGTAAATGAAAATTAAAGGAATTTGCAACGTATTGTTTGGAGAAATAGTTCAGATGAAGAAATTCAGCACTATCGGTTCAATACCGTTACTTACGGCACATCATGTGCAATCTATCCGGAAACGTGTTACCTGATCTATAAAGACTTTTTTGTAGACGATTAACTCAACGGGTCTAATAGAATACAAGACGCAATGAAATTAAAACAAAATTCCTCCATCTTGCTTGGCTCATACAGATTGGAGTTACGCAAGTGGGTTTCCAATATTACAGAAATTCTCAATAAACAAGATTTTTCAACCGCTGATAAATACGATGGTCGCGAAGACGACCTAGACAAAACCTTAGGAGTTATTTGGCAAGCAAAAAACGAAATATTTTCGTACACTATCGATGACGCACAATTCGACACAACGTATATAACAAAACCCACCATTTTGTCTCTAATATCAAAAGTATTTGATCCATTCTGGCTTTTGTCCCTTATCATTATAAAAGCCAAAGTTTTGAAGCAAATAATATTGTAACAGTTTGTTTTTCCTCTGCTAAATTAACGCTTAAAAATAAGATATTGTGTTATAAAATTTGTGGATTTGCTTTTATGGTTTAATATAAATCATACTTCAACAATTAATACAGAATTAAAAGCAAAGTATCATAATTTCAGAACACCCCAATTATTGTTCTTCTTTAATTTTAATCACATAGTTATAAATGTCCAGTCTGTATTGTAAAATTTCTACAATGTATCTCCAAGGCGATAACGATAGCGTGTTTGCGCGCACCTGCTTGTTAAGGCTGTTGTCGACGTGCCAGCCAGTCGGCTTTTGATACCTGCAACGTGAATATGGTAAAGTTTATATCTAAGGCTGACTTGCGAGTCGCAATTCAGTTTCCATAAATACATCGATCCAAAAAGTTTGAAACTCATCATTCTCAACACTGAAACTAACGTGCAAAGAACTGATATGCAAAAATAACGCTAAAACTAACTTACGAAAGAACTGATGTATAAATATAAATTAAAGCAACACTAAAACACGGAAGATATAACGTTTTATTAATGAAGTAAAAATCGTCGAATTTGGTTGTTAAATTTTTACTGCGTCTAAGATATATGCGTTTTTAAATTTCAACATGGAAATTTTGTTATAATTGAGAAGCAATGGTTAGAGCTAACCAATGGATGTAGGCAGCTGAGTTTAAGAGTACTGAAGGTCAATTATCTCCTCTATAATGTATGTCATATAAATTCTACTTAAGAGATTCATTCACTGAATTATAATTCATGTCCTATAGAGCGGTTTGCTGCAGGCGCTATTTCAACAGACGTACAGCAAGAATTACACGAATTTCTATAAATTATCGTAAAACGCCCATTCTCTGCACAGGATAAACTTTTCTAGCACACTTGCAGTCACAAAAATCAATGCGACAGTTTCAAAGTTTGAATTTAATAGAGGAAATTAACTTTTTACTTAAGAAAAGAAGTTTCAGTAATTCATTATGCAGATGTAATCTGTTTATCAAAAATGTTTAGCTACTACAAGTTTTTCGATGCTTAAGACCGTGCGACTTTCAGAAGTTTTTCACCTTTGGAAATTGTTGGTATTAAAACCTATGCGGCAACGTATGCTTTATTAAAGATGAAATATATCTTGTTAGTTTGTGTGTTTAATCAAGTATAAAACGATTTTGCAGTGTTTTTAGACTGCCAACAAACAGCACAAATGCACCGATTGTGGGTGTTACGTCATCATCGAACATTTATTGGAATTGGTGACAATAAATACTTTGTGCGTGCATCCTACAGTTTGAGTGAAACATTTTATATACCGACAGTGGAAGTGCGTTGAAGAACACAGTCGCATCCGAACCCTTGCAGAAGCCGGTTGTATGAGAGCTTTTGAAAGCGACACCGACATCACCCGGTCGAGCGTGTTACTGGTGGTCCGTCGAAAGCTTTTGTGTGTGAACGTTATTGCCCACAGCGGCACAGGATAAAAGGTATTTATACCCTTTATTAAGTAGTTTGGTGTAGTTGTTTTTAATTATTACATAACCGCTCCACCGCTATTGTTATTGCTACAAAAAGCAATTGGTCCTTCCCTATAATAGCATATTTATATCACCTCATTCACCCCCCCCCAATTAATCCATTGGTCCTATAAGTCGATCCGAATTCACCAGTCCTATGGTATACGCATGTCCTAAATTAAATATCGCTTTGCACACCAGCGAGCTTTTAAGTAATTATTTTAGTTTTAAATTTGTGTTCAAGCTCCATATTTAGCGGGTAAAATATGTACAATATTAGCTACATACTTTCGTTAAATTAAATACAAATACTTTAGTATCAAATTTGTTAGTTTTCAGTTTTAAATTTATTTTAGCGGTATAAAGCACACAGCAACCTGAAAATTATAGTCGCTTTATACTTCTTAAATAAGAAAGGAAAGGGATTTGCTTTGTATTTAAAAGCTATTGCACGTTTTGTATCACATACAACTTTCAGTCGGTTTACAACGTAAAATATTTAATACATCTGCAGAGGAATAAAGTTGTAAAGTTGCATCTTTCGGCAAATATGTTAAGCCACATGTTTTAAACGTTCCTGTGAGCTTTTGAGGGTAAAGGCCGCCCGGGTTGTAAGCTGTAAATCTTATCTTTAGGCTTTGTTTGACAAACCCTTGTTTTCGACGTCTCGTTTTAAGACCACATTGCAGGCTAATAGTCATAAAACGTGATTTAGTGGTTTATACGCTATTTGACATTTTCGTGCCTTGACCAACAACCCATAATATTTTAATATTTCTCACCGCACATCTGACCGGTACCGTTTTACAACATTTTATTGTAGATCTTTCAAAATAACAGTCACTATGACTCCCAAGAAAATACAGGTAGCCGAACTAGAATTACTGAAAATTCGCATTATAGAAATGTTCGAACTGAGCAACGCTATACAAAGTGACCCAACTTTAAAAACGTTGTTCCTTATTACAAACAAGGGAGTAAATGACCTTTACAGAGATTTCAATACAATTTTAGTTGCTGTCTTAGCCTCCTGTGACGAGGCCGAATTATTAAATTACAACGCCTTACGGAAGGAAGTAGATTCCGCTTATTTTGCATACTGCTGCATCTCGAAACGATGCAAGAAATGAAAGCACCACAAATTACGGAAAATGCTCCAAGCAGCTCGGGATCAAAATTGGTACCGTTAAAGCTCCCACTTTTTAATAATGAGGTAACTGAGTTTGCATCTTTCATCGATTTATTTGACAGTCTGGTCTATAATAACGCGTCGCTGTCCAATATCGAAAAATTAAATTATCTTATCAGTTGCTGTACCGGGGAGTCTTTAAAAATCATTAAATCGGTACCCATTTCGGGAGATAACTTTATTATTTCCTATAACGCCTTGCGTGAGCGATTTAGCAATCCGCGTTTATTGGCAACATTGCATTGGAAAACAATGAAAGACTTTCCACCTTTAAAATCAGAAGACCCTAAGAAACTTAGGGCACTTATTGATTGTTTTTCAGAGAACCTTGCTGTTCTAACTAACTTAAAGTTTCCCACTGAACATTGGAACTTTATTCTAGTCGATTTGCTTTTAGAAAAACTCGATCCGTTCACTAGAAACGCTTCGAACTCCAATCGGATCCGAAGCAAATACCTAATTTCGAGCATTTGAGATATTTTTTAACTCAACAATGTGCAGCGTTGGAAACCTTTTCTTCAACCGCACCTGTTTCTTATTCGACGACTGTCCATACATCTCACACATCAGTGCCTAAGAAATCCGCAGCGTTTCAATTTAAACCAAAGGTTTCTTCTAACGTAGTTTCACTGGATACACCAAGTAGCTCCAGTGACTCAAATAATTCATTTCCGCACCATTGTCCTTCTTGCAAAGGCAATCACTTAATTTACAGATGTCAATCGTTTATAAAGAAAACTCCGACAGAACGTTTCGACATCGTCAAACGCTTACGCCTTTGTTTAAATTGCTTACGAACAGATCATACGTCCATGTAATGCAAATCTTATAATTCCTGTCGAACTTGCGCCGAGCCGCATCCTACCTTGCTACATTTTGAAGCGCAACCTGCTTCTAGCCGTTCAGCGGAACCGACCGCTACACCTATGCATAAAAATGCCAATAGGACGCAGTCAGCCTCTCCTATTCCGGCAAATGTTTTGTCTTCACAGACGAATTCAAATCTTGGGGTTACTGTCTTACTCTCCACTGCTGTTGTGGAAGTTCAAGACCGATCTGGTAGATACAAACCGATCAGGGTACTCTTAGACCCTGGCTCTCAAGCTAGCTTTATTCGAGACGATTGCGTGAGCAAACTTTGGCTTCCACGCATACGTTCTCAAGTTCCGATTTATGGACTTGGGCAGACAACTTTAGCAGTCAATAGGGGTGCCGTTAGCTGCACCATTCGCTCTATGTTAGACTCTGAAAAATCTCTAGAAGTCACAACTTTTGTGCTTTCGTCAATATCTGGCAAATTACCTAGCGTTGAAGTTCCTAATAATTGGGAACACTTATGCGGCCTGCACTTTGCAGACCCGACCTGGAACTCTCCAGGAACTATTGACATGCTCCTTGGAGCAGATGTTTATCCGTTCATCATCAATGGCGGTGTTATACATGGCAAATTTCTTCAGCCTGCCGCCATAAATACAATTTTGGTTGGACTATCATTGGTCCCACAAAAGCTTGCAGTCTGATACTGTCCAAGCATTTTTACTTCTGTAGAAGATCCTATCGACCAGACCCTAAGGCGGTTTTGGGAGATAGAAGAGTTGCCATCCAAGCCTTATACTTCTCCAGAAGAAGAAAAGGCAGATCTGATTTTGAAAACACGTTTTCTCGTGACCCTAGCGGTCGTTTTATTGTTGCGTTACCGTTCAACGATACTTTGCCCGTTTTAATAATTCCTTTGACATGGCTAAAAAGACTATTTTCGTTGGAGCGCAAATTGCATGCTCAACCGGAGCTACGCGCCCAATACAACAATTTCATGCAGGACTATCTTGATGCGGGTCATATGGCATTACTCGATTCTCCGCCCGTTGGGAACGATAATTATTTTTACCCCATCACCCTGTGTTTAAAGAGGAAGGTCATACTTCTAAAATTCGTGTGGTTTTGACGCCTCTGCAAAGGCTAAAACAACGTGTCACTTAATGATACTCAATTGGCTGGACCTAGTCTCCAAAATGACATTTCGTCAATCTTATTGAAATTTCGTACTCATCGTTTCGTTTTTACTTGTGATGTTCGCCAAATGTATCGACAAATTTTGGTTACCGAAGAACATCGAAAGTTTCAGTTAATTGTTTGGCGGTTCTCCGCAGAAGAACCCATTCAGACTTATCAGCTTAATACAGTGACCTATGGTATTAAGTCATCGCCTTATCTAGCATTAAAGACTCTTCAACAATTAGCCATTGACGAAGGCAAAAGGTGTCCGTTAGCCGCTGAGGCTATACGGTCAAATCTATATATTGATGATTGCGTCGCCGGTGGAGATTCTATACAATCGGCCCGCGAAATTAAAGATCAACTTATCCGACTTTTACATTTGGCTGGTTTTGAACTTCGAAAATGGAGTTCTAATTCAGTTTCTATTTTGGAAGGCATTCCGTCAGATTTTTGCCAATATACTTCTCTCGATTTCGATTCTGACGAATCAATAAAAATATTAGGTCTTCAATGGTCACCTACAGAAGATATTTTCTCATTTCGGGTTAAACCATTAAACCCAATATGTACAAAGCGCAACATACTTTCACAAGTTGCCAGAATATATGATCCATTAGGGTTTTAGCCCCACTAACACTTTTTGCAAAACGCCTAATCCAGCATCTGTGGATGTTAGGTTTGAATTGGGATGACATCCCACCAGCAGACATTTCGTCTCAATGGCAGCAGTATCAAGAAGAGTTGCCGTTATTATCGTCATTAAAGTTACCACGTTGTTTACCCCCTTCGGATCCTTTTACTTGTCATTTGCATGGGTTTTGCGATGCTAGCGAGGTAGGGTATGCAGCGGTAGTGTATTTCAGTTTATAAATCAAACTACTGGAGAAATAACTGTACAATTTGTAACCGCTAAAACAAAAGTAGCTCCAATTAAGCGCATTTCAATTCCACGTTTGGAATTATGTGCCGCCGTTTTATTAACCGATTTACTTTCTTTTACCATTCGGTCTTATCAAGGCTTGATTGAAATCTCCGATGTTTCAGCGTGGAGTGATTCTACGGTCGCTCTCACTTGGATACGTTCTCCACCTTTTCGTTGGAAAACTTTTGTGGCAAACCGTGTTAGCCACATTCAAGAAATCATTGCACCTAGCCGATGGTTTTATATTAAATCTTTGCATAATCCGGCTGATCCTGCATCTCGGGGATTAATGCCAAGCGCGGTTATTTCATGTTCGCTATGGTGGCGGGGCCTGAATGGCTTCACTACCCTAGTGACTCGTGGCCGCCTCAACCAACATTGTCAACCTCAATTGCTGAGGTAACTACGGAAAAGAAGATCCTAACATTTGTCGCTCAAACAGATCCAAACGTCATTGACATTTTACTAAGTCGCTTTTCATCGTTATATAAAATCCAAGGCATCGTGGCTTACATTTATAGATTTTCTAAACCCATGGCTCAACGTCATACGGGTCCCTTAACAGACATTGAATTACACAATGCTCTCATGATTATCGTTCGGCATGTACAAAATGTTACATTTTCAAAGAAAATAGCTTCGATCAAGGCAAACCGTAAATTACCTAAAAGCTTGCGAAAACTTTCTCCATTTGTTGATCCACAAAATATCTTAAGAGTAGGTGGGCGCTTGACACATTCTTCGCTTTCCTATTTCGAAAAGTTTCCTGCGTTATTGCCTCAGCGGCACCGATTAACCGAACTTATCATTCGGTCAACTCATGAAAGGTATTGCCATCCCGGTGTTAATACCACAGCGTATCTTATCCAACAGAATTTCTGGATCCTTTCTATTAAAAATTCAATCAGAAATTATTTATCATCCTGTCATAGATGTTTTCGTACCAAACCGGTCCTGGTAACTCCTCCTATGGGAGACCTACCGGCAGCACGTATTACCCAAATCAAACCGTTCAGTATTGTTGGTGTTGATTTTGCTGGCCCTCTTTTAATAAAGGCTAACCGCCTGCGAGCCTCTAAAACTCTTAAGGCCTATATTTGTATTTTTGTTTGTTTTGCCACTAAGGCAGCACATATTGAACTTGTGTCGGATTTGTCGGCAGACGCGTTTCTTGCCGCTTTGCGACGATTTATAGCACGGCGAGGACGCTGTTCTCAAATATTTAGCGATTGCGGTACTAATTTTGTAGGTGCCTATCGTCAGCTTATGAGTTATCTGCATAGTGCAGTAACCTCAGAAAAGATAAAGTGGTCGTTTAATCCACCTAGCGTCCCTCACTTCGGTGGTTTGTGGGAAAGCGGTGTTAAGTCGGTAAAGACACACCTATCTCGCGTAATCGGCGAACAAAAACTTACCTTTGAGGAACTGTACACAGTTCTTACACAAATTGAATCTGTTCTAAATTCAAGGCCACTCTGCGCTTTGAGTTCGGATCCAAATGACTTGCGTTGCCTAACACCAGGTCATTTCCTAACTATGGAGCCTTTTCTGCACCACCAGATGAGGACCATTCAACCAACGTTTTACCATTAAAAAGCAGGTGGAAACTCCTGCAAAAACTCCACCAAGACTTTTGGGCTCGCTGGAGCCATGAGTACTTACATACTCTGAATCAAAAGGTTAAATGGCACTCTAAGGTAGGTGTCCGACAAGTCGAAAAGGACACTATTGTCCTCATCAAGGACGACCAGCTTTCTCCACTTCAATGGAAGTTTGGTCGTATTATTAATACTTTTCCCGGTGCGGACGGTATTATACGTGTCGCTGAAGTCAAAACTGCACATGGCACATTAAAACGACCTTTGGTCAAACTAGCACCGCTACCGGTATTTTAATTTTATTTTATGTTTAGATGTATATACACATTTCTTACATGTATAGTAGTATATTATTTTTACATATTTGCTTATTTACATATATATTTTTATTTTTGCATAGTTGGTAATATCGCTCGCTGTAGTGTACCACCCTATCTTTTGTTACCTGTTTTCCTAGCAAGGTCAAATCCCATGTGATTTCCTTCACCCAACCTACTTCCCTCCTTTTCAAAATTCTATGAATTTGGTGGGCGGTATGTTACGTCATCATCGAACATTTATTGGAATTGGTGACAATGAATACTTTGTGCGTGCATCCTACAGTTTGAGTGAAACATTTTATATACCGACAGTGGAAGTGCGTTGAAGAACACAGTCGCATCCGAACCCTTGCAGAAGCCGGTTGTATGAGAGCTTTTGAAAGCGACACCGACATCACCCGGTCGAGCGTGTTACTGGTGGTCCGTCGAAAGCTTTTGTGTGTGAACGTTATTGCCCACAGCGGCACAGTTTAAAAGGTATTTATACCCTTTATTAAGTAGTTTGGTGTAGTTGTTTTTAATTATTACATAACCGCTCCACCGCTATTGTTATTGCTACAAAAAGCAATTGGTCCTTCCCTATAATAGCATATTTATGTCACCTCATTCACCCCCCCAATTAATCCAGTGGGTGTAGGCTCTTCAGTAACTACTATAAACCATAAAACTAGTAAGTCAATAAAATCATATCACAATAGTTTCACTGTTGAGTTAACATTTTTGATTCTGGACAAAATTATAAAAAACTTGCCAACAACTTCTTTTAATAATGAAAGTTTAAAGTTGCCGTCAAACACAGCCTTAGCGGATTCACAATTAGGCGTAACTAGAAAAATAGATACTCTTCTAGGTACTAACATATTTTACAATCTTCTGGGGTCTCAAATAAAACTCGGTTAAAGTCTACTAACACTCGCTTGGGTGGGGTACTTTCTGGGCCATTATCGATGTTGGCATCATGTAATCAACATCTGCTATGCAATTTGTCAATCAATGAGTCTCTGAAAAACACCATCGAACAATTTTGGAAAATCGCGGAAGTTCAAACAAACAAAACCGCGAATACATCTCAAGAACAACAATATTACGAAAATCTTTTCGTCGAAGCCGTTTAACGAGATCACTCGGGACATATTAAAGTTACGTTACCGATGCGTAAAAATGTAGGCACATTAGGTCATTCCCTAGATAACGCAATCAAGCGACTTTCTGCGATGGAGCGCAAATTCAAAAACAATCACGAGTTCAAACTAAATTATACAGATTTCTTGAGGGAGTACGAGGAATTAAGGCATATAACGAAAATAAGATCTAATGAAATCAACTCTCCCACGACATCAAACGTGTTCTATCTACCTCATCACGGAGTGGCAAAGGAATCAAGTTGCACTACGAAGTTGCGCATCGTTTTCGATGGATCTTGTAAAACGCCAAACGGCAATTCATTAAACGACATGTTAATGGTTGGACCAACTATTCAATACGACTTGTGTGATATTTTAATCCGATTCAGAAAACACAACTTTGTATTAACGGGTGATACTGCCAAGATGTACCGGTAGGTTAACGCAAATAAAAGTCAAAGGGACTTACGTATTGTTTGGAGAAATAGTCCTGATGAAGAAATTCAGCACGATCGGCTCAATACCGTTACTTACGACACATCATGCGCATCCTATTTAGCAATACGCAGTCTACATGAAGTTGCAAACCAAAACAAAGAAACACATCCGGAAACGTGTTACGTGATCTATAACGACTTTTATGTAGACGATTTACTTAGCGGGTCTAATACAATACAAGACGCGCTAAAATTAAAACATGATTTGTCCACCTAGCTTGGCTCATACGGATTCGAGTTACGCAAGTGGGTTTCCGAGAAGCCAGAAATTCTCGATATACTAGATTTTTCAATCGCTGATAAATACGATGTTCTCGAAGACGACCTACATACAACCTTAGTATTATGTGGCAAGCAGAAAAACGATATATTTTCGTACACTATCGATGACGCACAATTTGACACAACGTATATAACAAAACGCACCATTTTGTCTCTAATATCAAAAGTATTTGATCCACTCGAGACTTTGCCCTTGTCATTATAAAAGCCAAAATTTTGATGCAAATAATATGACAAACAGATACCGAATGGAATGACAAGCTTCCAGGACATGTGCTTTCAGTGTGGCCACAATCTAAACGGCACTTAACTATTATTAATTAAATCGTGTCCCACTACACGTTTTACTACCGTACCACAAATACGTCGAAATTTACGGTTTGTTATGTTTTTTTCGTGGCAACCACGTTGGGCGCCAAATTTCTGTTACGTAACACAAAGAAAGCCAAAGAAATGACCCGGCTCAATCGGAGAGTGGGGAGTGGGGGGGGGGTGGGTTGTAGAAAGCAAACTGACAGATAATGTACGGGGCGGTAAGGAGTTACTAACCATACCTGCAAGAAAATTAGTTAAACAAACCTGAAAAAAAAAGAATAAGTATAGCAGCGATGAAAAATCTAAGTTATTCAGTACTTTGTAGAATGTAAAAAAAAACTGTTTAGATAAACTATATAATGTAACAACGGTAAAAGCAATACAAAAATTTAGTACAAAGTGAGGTAATATTGGGGAGTAGCAGAAACGTTTCCTCACACACCAACTAAACATAAATCAGATAAAATGTTGACAAAAGATAAATAGATAAAACACAATTGGTATGAGTAATTCAGTAGTATTGATTGTTATTTTTTTTTCTTCTTTCTTTTTTTTCTTCTTAATAGCAGGTAAATCTATAGTAAAAGGTCTCAGAACGACGAAGAATATTGCAAAACAAACGGATAGATATTTACAGTAATAACAAATATGAAATAGTTCAACTTACAGAAAGTCCTTCAGGAACGCTTTCTTGCATTTGAAGCGTGGGATTCAACAATGTCCCGCACCAACGAAGCACTTCACCCTTGACTGTGAGGGTGTTGATGGAACTCATCACACGCTACACCTATCACACCCACGCACTTCACTGGGGTTAGCAGTAGACAACATCACGCGTCGTAACTATGTAGTTGATAAATTTCTTGGTAATTCTATTTCCTAAGACAATAATTTCGAAATATTCTGTAGCACTAGTTTGATTTCAACTGGGACCAGATGTATATTATTTTCATAAACATCCCAATAAGCAGTGAGAAACTTCAAACAATACCTTAGTAAACCGGTAATCGGTTATATTTCGCAAACACGAAACTTGCACAAGTAAGGATCTATTTTAGATTTTTTGTTGTTAGAAAATTCAGAAAACTAGAGTATCACAGCAACAAAAAACAATTAGTAAAACTACGCGTACCACTAAAACCGTCAGTCAATGACCTTAAGACACACGGTTAATATACAACTCTTATTTCAAAAGAAACTCAACTAAAAACACAATTAATATATAGGAACGAAGCACGAAACTAACAACGTAACGTAATTAACATATAGTAACAAAGGACGAACTCGAACTCCTCATCTGTAGATATATCAATCGTTGTTATACCAACCGCGTATCGACTCTTAACTAGACTGGTATAATAACATAAGGAACATACAAAACGTAAAATGCCGCAATCTTATCTAATACTTAATAACCGCGGTTTATCACTTTCAACAAGTACGAATAATCCAATTAACAATTTATTTATTAATGAAAATCAATCTTCAAATTATCTACTTTTAAAGTAATACCCACGAGTTAAATTGCATCCAAATCTGAATTATTCTGAAGTATTTCCTTTATACAAACAGCGATCTCAAAGAAACGATGTATTTTTAAGTACATTAACAGAAAGGAAGCGAAAAATGTTAAACTACCAAAAATGCCCGTTACAGGTTTCTGTGACGCTTCAGAAAAAGCCTACGCCGCGTATATATACATAAGATCTATGAAAGATAACAATCAAATACTAGTACGCTTGCTAAGTTTTAAAACACAAGTATCGCCTTTAAAAACAATAACATTAGCCCGTCGGGAACTTTGCGGAGCCCTGCTAGAATCCATTTGTTTGCACATAAATCACCCTTACTTTTGGACGGACAGTACAATTGTTTTAGCCTGGTTATCTTCGTCGTCAATCGGGTGATCGAAATTAAAGGTTTAACGCCAAACGGTTTGTGACGTCACGTGCCTTCGTCAAGTAATCCTACGGATGTTGAGGTACTGATGCATCATCCCTCAGCGCCATGATTAACAAACGTTTCTTATAATTGGCCAAGAAATGTTGAAATCAACACGAATTCACCCAATAAACGTAAACAACAAACAGCTTCGATAGTCGCTCAAAACAAATTAAACATCTTTGGCCGATGTTCTAGTTTGTATCGGTTTCAGCGAATAGTCGCATGGTGCTTTTGATTTTATCGAAACCTTTGTAATATTCGATTAAAATTACCGAAAACAGCGGGCGAACTCAGTCTCAGCGAACTTGACAAAGCATTAATGAGTTTAATCGAGATAGCACAAACCGAATGTTTCTTCTCGAAGATCACTTGTTTGCAGCAATCAAAACAGTTGCCCAAGGGTTCAAAAGTAAAATCTTTGGATCCATTTATTGATTCACATGGTTTTCCGCGAATTGTAGGGAGACTGTTAAAATCAAACAAACCTCCGGACAACAAACATCAATTAACTATTAGCGCGAAACATTCAATAACACGCTTAATTATTTTAAACGAACATCACCGTCACCTTGACGCTGGTCCTCAAACTATTCTAAGTAACATATGTCAAAAACTTTGACCTTTCGATTGTAAACCTGCTATTCGAAGCATCTTAAGAAAGTGCGTTGTTTGTTTTCGGATAAACCTCACAAAACTAATTCGTAAAATGTCCGACTTGCTTGCTGATAGGGTTGTTCAGAATCGTTTATTTTACGTTACGGGTGTAGATTACGCTAGGACATACCATATTAAGGATGGAAAACTTCGTAATCGAAAAATCATAAACGCTTATTTGAGTATTTTCAGAGGCGATGCACCTAGAACTAGTGAGCAACCTCACCACACACTCATTTTTAAATTGTCTCGAAAGGCTTATATCCCTCCGAGGTTTATGTAAACGAATTTACAGCGACCATGGTAGTAATTTTGTAGGCTCGAATAACGAACTAAAACAATTGTATCAATCATTAAACAAATTTCTAAAAAATTGCAAAGTTTTAGATTTTTATTTAAAGAATAATATCAAATAGCATTTTATACCTGCAAGATCACCCCATCATGGCGGATTGTGGGAAGCTGCCGTGAAGCGGGCAAAGTATCACATTACTCGAATCTTAGGAAGGCATAACCTTACCTATGAAGATCTTTACGCTATTTTAGTCCAAGGTGAGGCAATGTTGAATTCGCGTCCAATTTCTCCTTCTCAAGCGATCCTTCTGACTTATTCGCAATAACGCCTGGACATTTTCTAATTGGTCAAACACCCACAAGCTTGCTCAATCAAACTTAACACTTCTGATGCTAGAGAATCGTCTAAAGCGGTATAAATTTCTTCAACGTGCAACTCAATTATTTTGGATTTTGATTATCTGAAATTACAACAGCGCTCTCGCTAGACTAACAACTCTGGTGATATCATCGAGGACTATGCCCTTGTTCTACTTATAGACAAAAACATTCCTCCTTTATTTTGGTGAATGGGAACATTTTAAATATACCCGAATCGAGCGACGGAATCGCTCACATAGCAACAGTGCTCACTTCAACAGGTGTGACCACTCGTGCTGTTCAAAAAGTTTGTATTCTACCTACGGAAACTTACAGTCCAACTTAATATTACTCTAGTTATGTTCATCATAGACATTATCGTATTGCTATTCAATACGACTATCGTGAGATTTGTATCAAGAACATCAGTCAGGTGATATTGCGTTTCAAGTGGTGCACCTGCGACCATCACCAGTCGTTGCTGTGCCTACGATCAGTGGGAATACGTGCAAGAAGCACATATATTATTTAATACTTTAATAGCATGTTTAAAATATAAATAAATGAGTTATCGAAGTAATTTGTCAAATATCTTCACGTCACACATTGTCCACCGACAGTATCAGCCTGGCAAATACTTTACATTAGCCAATTCCATACGATTATTCTGCTGAATTTAGAACAGAATTAAATAGTATTTTTGATTCCAACATGTGGATTATAAATTTTGTTTAATAATTTACAACGCAATTGATTTATAGTTTAAAAATAACAAGATTTATGTTTTATTTTTTTACTTTTTCAAATTTGTATCTTTACTTACAGATTTTTACTTTCAAATCGGTAAAACTTTACATTTGCTTTCTAAACTAAGAACTAATGTTTATGTTGCAAATATACAACCTTCATCCCAATCTCATATCAATTTACAGTTTTACTATTTTACTATTGCAGGTCTAGGTGTTTCTATTTTAGTTTTATGGTATTTTATAATAAAAACATGCTTCAAAACAACTTTCTCTTATTTAAAGCATCGAAGTATTATTATCTTAGTAAAAGTCTAAGTTAATATTGGAGAACAAAGTAAAGGTTTACTGTTTCGCGAACAATTCGCGGCATTTCAAGTGCATTTTCGCCCATTATGATTTTACATAATCCTGCACCAATTTCCTCGCAAGACACACCTACAAATACACATTCTGTTTTATTGTAACGAATATTATTTCGTTCCCAATTAATTTATATATTTTACAATTAATAATTTACAAATATCTTTTACGGTATTGAAAGCGTAAATTTCTATTCCATTAATATAATATTTATTTGTTATCATGTAGAACTCCATCTGTGCTTATAAATTTAATGTAGCATTTCGGTTTCCCTAATGTTTACTAAGGTGTTGATGCAAGAATTCGGTCCACTGCGCTTGCTCGCGTAGTAAAACACTCTAATGCTTTAGTCTATTTTAATTTGAGGATGTAATCAGCTAGACAGGTTTTCGACGCGTGGTCGAGTAGAGTTGTTTGAAGTCATGGAATCCAACAGACACGTGGCTTGGAGAAGAAGAATTCCTTTAGATTTTGAAGTAGAAATCATCACTAGAGTAAACGCTAGACGGTCTAGAAGAAATTTTTGTTCAGTATTCTTCTTTGATTAGCCGACCCTTGAGATGATTTACATGGTTTTGAAGTAACACCATAACGTGCAAGTTTTAATTACTAATAAGTATTGCAAAGTTTTTGGTAATAAGTATTTCAAGTTGAAATGTTAAGATGACCTTGTTAACAACAAAAAATTGAACGTTTATTTTCGAAAGAATATCAAGTTTGTAATCCGAGACACGTGTGAAAGATGCGCAACTGTTGTTGGAATTGTATACGCAAACTGATGGTCGACAGTACAAAGTTCATCCTCAAATAAATTGGTAAATAGTTGCTACCCGAGTTATATAGATATCATGCAAACCTTTGTGGTGAGTGATTTTTTATTCAGATCTCGCTAAACTAAGAAACTACAGGAAATGTAGAGGTTGTTTTTTGTAAATTTATACAGTAGTTTAAATTGCTATAAATATTTTTTTTCCAATATTTAACAGTTTGATTTGTATAAAGGTTCATAAGAACGTTGAAAATTTAAAGATAAGTTTCAGAGGATCATAAAGGTTAAAACATAATTTGTTTGTAACTTAACAGGTGACATTTTAGCGCTTGTTTGTCACATTTAATCATCCAGTTGTTTACTCGAAAGTACAATAATACACAGATTATTTTATGCCACAAGGCTATTTGATTTTTCGTTCAAAGTATAAATTTTTATAAATATCTAAATTCAATCTTACATGAAATGGGTGCAAACCATATATCATAGTTGTTTGTAAACCAAAACGGGATCCTTTTTCGGTGATAATTAAACCGTTGTTAGTTATTATTAAAAAAAGAATTCAACATTTTGCTGAAAGAACTTTAATAATTAATTAAGAGCATTGAATCGCTCTTAAGTAATGAAAGAGTATGTATAATTATTTTGATAGCTTGATTACAAAAAGTTGTATAAAAGATGTATATATATATATATATATATATATATATACATATATATACATCATTTGAGCGACCATATTAATATTACTATGTATAAACAAGATTGTAATTATCTCCGACGTTGGGCTGTCTTATTAATATTACTATCTATTCTCTCCAGAAACTTAACTGGATTTTATCTTGAACCAACCTTGTCAACCAATAACAAAACTCGATATGTTACCGCCTTACTTGTTATCAATTTCCTATTCAACTCGTAGCTCCTCCTTGAACTATTTAAATTAACAAATTACTCCCATTGACTTTATCTTATGACCTCGACTAGCATTTATTTGGAATTATAAAATTCAGTTAATTTCGATTTTATATAATGAAACCAATATATTATGTACATCTTTTGTAAATTATTTGTAATACACTTTTCAATTAGTTAATGTTGTAAATTTCATTTATTAAACATCATATACTATTTACTCAAAACCCAAAGTCACAAAAAAAACCTATTATCCTTATCAACGAAGTGTAGAACGTTCTAAACCTGTTATCATATTACTCACTTTATACGTATGCAACTTCCTTTGTTGACTTTTTCACATTCATATTATATTAAGCAAATTCAATATTCAGAATAAAAAAATATATAGAAAAATAAAATGTCTTATAACTAAAAATCTGACCTGGTCTATTTCCTTCACATCGACGCTTCTATTTGAATAAGAATTATCTTCCCTCAATGTGGGATTATTATATGCCCATTCGAAATATACGCTTGAACCATTGCATTTAACTTAATTAAATATTAACTTATGCACCCCAATTTATTGTCGTTTCATATCAGACTTATTACTTCTTATTAATCAATTTCCTCAAACTTAGAATAGAATTCTTATTATCATTGTCCTCCTTTGACTTAGAAGTTGTCGTTTGTTTCCCCCGGACATAGAAATTGTAGTTTGTTTCTCCCCGTATTTTGAAGCCGTTTAATCGGCAATTATAGTTTTCATATTAGCACTTATTTTCTCTTTCACTTTTAAAATTATTACGTATCACTTTATTTCATAATGGCGCACTTCGGCCTTTGATGAGTTCAAAAACTGCCTTCGTTATCGATGTACCTGCTAATATATTATTGAATTCCCACTCCGTCAGTGGGTATGGTCTAGAGCTCGTCGCTCATTTATAACCAATCAAATAATTACATTTAAAGCAGTTTCTGATGTAATTCTCTATGATTCCCAATAATTGTAACTTGCTTGCAGCTGTCTTCGTTATCAACATGCTGTGTTTTGATAGATCTAATTGCTTTTCCATAAACAACTTGTAATTTTCATATTTACATGTTATTCACGCAATTTTTAATTTTCTTTCTTATCAAAAATGGTTAGCTATTTGCACGCATTTACCTATGCTACCTAAAGCTCTATTTCTATCTCCGTATTAATCTAATTGTTTGGAACTCTTTTGAATGCGTGTCTAATTACACTTTATCGTTCACTTATTTACATATAAATATACGCGTGCTTCCACTGGAAAATATTATTACTTGCTTTACCTAAATTAACTAAACTTTATCTACAGGGTATTAAATATTAACTATTTACCTAATGCATGTGTTCCTGGTTTCTACGCTAACTATGCGTCTTCCTATGTTTATTGGCATCGCTTAAAACTATTTATACTTTATGTACATGGTGTTGACTGTTGACTATTTACAAACTATCTCCATTTCTCAATTCTTTCCTAAATAAATGCAGTTTTCTGCTGCCTATGGTAATTTCTCATTTCTAAACGACCTTTACTATAAAGTACACCCTTAAACAACCCTTTATCACAGCAATATATATATATATATATATATATATATATATATATTTCTTTAACCAAATAGAAAATGGATTATGTTATTCTAAATCTTATTTGAAGTTGATAATAGTTTCTCACAATTCGTACAAACAAATTCATAAAATTCATGAAAATAGAGAGAAAGGCCACCAACATTCTATTGGTAAGATATTTTTGAAATTTTTTTTGTGATAATTTGACTAGGCTCTAGTGAAGCCCTAGTTCTATGAATTTCTTGAGGTGGTTATATTTTCTGACAGTATGAGATCATCGTTCCATTTCAAGTTACCAGTGTTAAAAGTAAGTAAGTATTATGTTTATACGTTGTGGTTGTTCAGAAAATGTTTTTTTTCTTTTCGAAAATTTCCGTATATTATCTTCGGATTGCTAGACATTACAGTTATTAGTAAGATACGGTGGCGTCCATAATTTTCTTTTTTTATCGTATACCAACCTACGACCCCTGCTCATAGATCTGTCCTAAGTTGAAAAAACTTAGCTGGCTGACTGGAAGATCTTATACGAGGGTTCTTTTGTACGAAAAGCCGCTTTTCATACATTTTAACTTGGGCTTAAACTTTAAACAAGAACCCCTCCTCTGTTGTGTAGTGCCTCTGCCGCCTTAAGGTGGAGTAATTGCATGCAAAAAATAAGGTGTAACTTTGTAAACAGAAATTTTGGGGTTCGACATCTTAATGCCGTACGCTCTAAAATTAACTACTTGGGAGTATAATACATTAACATAAGTTTTCCTGAAGGACTTCTTGACTTCTTTGCAGGAGATATTTTATGACTATTCCGCTCTAAAACAACTTCATCCAGTTCATCCTAGAACAAAGTTTTGGTTAAGATTATAAAATTGTCTCAAATCATTTGTAAACGGTGGGAGCTATGGACACGTAAGATATCAAATTTGTCTTTGATTGAATTGCACTGAAGTTTAAAGCCACACTAACAAATAAGCCTTTGAACATTTTTAGTATTTAACAATCTGATTAATGAATTTTGTATAACTACACATACTAAATACTATATTACATACCGTTTTGGCCTCAGAAAGTCTAGCGAGTAATCCACAAAAAAACGCGGTGTAGTACTTCACTAAAATCCTGTTTCGGTAAAATACCGAAAACCTCGACTTCACTAACAGATTGTAATTGCCGACTAACTCAGTGGGACGGATGATGTGTTTGAACCTAGCTTCGAAATGTTATCGGATATGAAATATATCTTAATATGGAAGTATCTTGGACGCCACTTAATGTCGCATGGTTTCTAGGGGAAAAGCCCTAACAAAATAACAAGAGGGTATCAAAACCGGAGAGTGATTCTGGCTTAAACTTTATTTGAGAAATCGTTAACTATTGCTTAAACATAAAACAAACTTAACCTTAAGTCCACTAATAAACTTATTTAAAACCTGCTAACTGAAAGGAGAGTTTCGAAAGTCAGAACCTGAAGTTTTAATCACGCCCTTAGATAATTGCAAGAAAACTTATTACAACAATACTGGAACTAGCCTATATAGTAATAAAGAAAAAAAGCAAATATAAATAGGCCAATACGCTCTTTTACACGTTCGTGTTTTCAACGTTATTACTCACACGTGTCATTTACAATTACGCGATAGACAACCTTAAGCAAATATTAACAATCAAATATATCACCATTTACTTAACTAACTTGTTAACCTAATCACACAGACGTACTATAGGAACGTTTTGCCAGTTTATGCATGAAATGAGAAATGTTTATTTATTTATAAAGTTTCGCGGTAATTGTTTCAGAAGGTATTCATGAATACCTGATGATTGATTGTTGACTACGTCTAAAGCGGACACCACACTCTATTTAAGTTAACTTCGAAACTCTCAATGCGCTTATGTCCAACATAAAGTTGTCGATCTGGGAAGCAATGTGCCCGGAAAATTAAAAACAACTCACTTGGTAAGGTATCATCCAAACATGATTGAACAATTTCAGTCTATTCGATTACCTATTTTCAAAGGTAGTTACTATACTCCAGCTACATGCTAATTTATTTGTGTGGTAAATACGAAGTGCTCTAAAAATGATATTTCCTTCATAAAATCATTAGAGACATCTTCGACAAACTTCGGACAGATAAATTAATACTGCAATTTGAAAAGACTTTGTGGACTTTTCTCTATTTAATAAATATGTACAATTAACTTACGGATAGACTAATTAAACAAGAAAAGGGCGCCCTTTATTTTTTTTGAGTCTGCATAAATCTGCCTGTGAAGTCTTCATATTCAGAAGATGGGATCATTAACGCGCCAGCGTATTGCATTGCTAATCAAAACGAATGAATTATAAAAGTGCAATAATTTCGAACAAAAATACGATGATGGTATCATCCCTAACCTTTAAAAACTGCCATAATAGATTTGATAACTTTTGGGTATGAACAATATACGATGCAGAAATAATTCTACCTTAGATCAAGATGCATGTAATCTAAAATTATACTTCTTAAAAAATTGCCTGACCCTGTTGATGGTTTTACTAATACAGAAACCATTAAAATGAAATATGATTACAAAGCTTTCGAATGGTCATCAAAACTGTTATAGGCTAAAACAGCGAACAGTAATAAATCGCTGATTTGCATTTTATGGAAATTCTTTATTGATACACGGACTGTTTGTTAAGGGATTATTTCATAATCGGTCTTTAACTAAGGTTATTATTTATGAGATTTCATTTGCAGCGCACGATGAAAAATAAAATAAGAAAATTCGAAAAGTTTCCTCCTACCAGAAGTACTTACCTGAATTAAATGTGTAAAACAAAATTGAATTAACACTCTTTCAATAAATGACCCACTGAAATGTCCAGCACCTTTTAATTCTTCGAAATTTAATCTAAAATTGGATTTGTTTTATAAAAATTGCCCATCAAGCTTGAATTCGATTATTATAAGGACTTGTTTCGTGTATGTGGGCCGGAATAGCATCATTATTTTTGTGATAACTATGAAATAAAAGTTGCATATGTTCTACACGCTTATTTTCTTTACAAAAATTATTTCTCACTTTTTTGGGGACATATACTATTGCAGGTACGTGTCCAACCAGTTTTGAGACGGAAAACCTAATGGCTGCGAAATACCTGCAACTAATGTTGACTGTGCGAAAAGATAAATTGGAAATATATTAAATTGCCAAATGGTTTAGTGTTGGGAGAACTTGGCAGCCACAGACTGCTTACCTCCCTTCACAACCATTGAAGGTCGGAGAAATAGGGCATATAACTGTAAAACAATAGAAAGTGATCGAACTGCATCTAACAAGAAAGAACATCGCCTATGAGGAAAGACAACAAACATCTTGTTAGTCTAGAATTTTATGCAGAATCCGAATCTGCAAACAGATTTAAAATCGGACAACGCCCTGCAAAGTTACACTTTAAAGTCTGGAACCTCTAAATTTTGCTCCTTGCTCTATAAGCAAAACTAACAAATAGTTTTCTTCGTCTGACCAATGCATCTTTTGAGATAAACCTATCTTGTTTGGTTTCAATTAATATTAGAATTTTCTCAGCTACCCGAATTTCTAGGAATTTTTTAGATATCATCACCCCCAAGGGAGCTACCCCCATTTTAAGATTTCTTACCTGTTGCGATTTCCGACCGTTCTTATAATTTTTTTAGTCATGCGATACATCTTGTTAGTCTAGAATTTTAAGCAGAATTCAAATCTGCAAACAGATTTGAAATAGGATCACTCCCTGCAAAATTATACTTTAAGCTTCAAACCTCTTTAAAATTTTTGCTCGTATATATTTAACTCCATTTTTAAAACCTTTTTCGCTACCCAAGACATATGCTTTAACCAAACAGTTAGAGGTAGTAACACAAAAATTAAGCACACAAAATTTTAATAATTTATTTACAGTTTAATAAACTAATCATTCCAATGTAATGGGTTTTAAATATATAAATGGGAAGGTTAATAATTAAGAAAGCGCATTTTGCTGGTATGAAATCTATGGAATTTCTCCTGTAATGAAAAGAAGAATGCATTCGTAATTTAAAATGATTCTACAACCTTCGCTAGATACCAACCATGTTAATTAGTGAATTACCGATTTAGATTCTAATAAATAGAAATTTTGTGTATGACATCATTAACTACCTAAATTTCAGAATTATCAAAATGTAATAAACCACATTAAGTATTAATATAGCAAAATATTTAAATTCAATATTTTCGAAACTTCCAATCTAGTATTAATTTGTAATTATTTGTAATCCAGCAAATATTTTAGATTCTTAACGAACATGTGAACCACATTTGAAAGCTGTTTATAATTTCTTCTCCAAACAAATGCGGTCATTACAATAGGAAAGTACGCTAAAATGCAAGTCAATTAACAACAATTTAATAGTGTTTACTGACCTACCTTAATTGTTTGTACAAGGAAACACAATAAAATATATACAAATATAGTAACTACCTTATTTATTTATGCCCCATGTGTAGCTTGCTGTACTATTAGGACCAGGGTATGCAGACTTTAACACCTCCATCTCGCACGCTTTACACGGATGTTGGTTGTTTCGTACAAGACCCTTTAACAACTGGCGGAGTTGAACGTTTACTGCTTAATGACATACCGTGCTGTTTTTCCTTGTGTCGCTGTGAGCTATTCTTGTAAAAGCGATACTGCAAGACCCAGAGCTTAAGTACTTTGCTGCCGACGGATGTACAAGCTTAACCGTGGACGATGTTACACCACGACATTAAATGGCAGGCTTGAATATTTTCTTTGGAAACAATCGAAGATTGCCGAAGACACTCGAAGAGTGCACAAAACCACAATTAATAATCGCCTTTATAGGTTTAACATTTCTACCATTACCCAATAACTGGTGCTACGTACATGGAAACTTTTAATTTCTTATTGGAGAGCATCCTTATTCTCCCACGCACTGTTGCGTAGCTGCATGCCCGCCCCTTTTGGGAATATATGCTCGTTATAGGTTGTAAGACCCTCGGTTTTACTTAACTACACTTTGTGAGATCCCTTTAATCTTTTTAATCGTGTCCTTCTCGCTCACAATACAGTAGGACTTAGCCTTACTACCTACAAATTCTAACACCAAGTCACCGTTAAACTCGTCTTTAAATTTCCCCACAACTTTTGTTAACATGCGGTAAATTGTGTTTATTATTTGCGGGTACACCACTTTAAACTTAAAAATAAAAACAGGATAGTTTAATACGTCTATTAATAATTTATGGTAATGTTGGCGATACAAATATGTAAAAACAAACTTTATCAAGAAAATATAATGTTTTAATAGAATACATACACGTATTGATAACATCTATAAACCGCTGTGGTAACCAGAGTCTGGCGAATCTGGGATAGCCAAATCTCTAAACATTTGCGCACGCGATTGCCTTGCAGTTGCATCTTTTAAGTACTGAATGGGGAAACATTTAATAAGTTCCAACACTGTCAAGTAATTTAAATTGCTGCAATCATTAGACAGAGAAATACTGGCACTGCTCTCCCCCTCTAATAACGTTTGAACCCTTTCTTCCTCCGTCGTATTTCCACATACTTTTTTTATGTCACCAACAAATTTTTCGTAAAATTCTGGAAAGTTTCTACACCTTAACTCTACCATTTTAAAACAGATCAATTCTCGCAAATTTAATAGCTTGATGCACTCGTACGCAGGTAGCACAATAACATTCCCATCTTTCGTAATCTCCATATTATATAAATTCTCTTTTTCAAAATTGTTCAACAGCCATATACTTCTATTAAAGGCTGTGCTCAGCTGCAATTTGAAATCTTGATCCAATTGTATGGCAACAACATCGTTTCCAGTAGTCAAACCATTTAATCTGACTTGTTTTGAGTCTTGAGCAAATTGGCGAATTTGAAATTCCACTTGAGAAGTACACAATTTCTTCCAATCGAAGTAAGAGAATGTTATCGTAGAATCAGCACACATACCACTACAGCAAATCACTTGGATGACAGGTTGAAGACCACCATATAAATCAAAACCAACTTCTAATATATGGTGGTGATAATTTGAAGTAAATTCGCCTAACCTATAGGTTGACTTACCAACTAGTTGGTTGATATTTAATTGTGGTACTCGCACATCACTTGTAACGTCAACACAAGAAAAATCCATCTTTAATTTATAATTTTAATCAAACTCGACGATACTTTGACGACTAATGCACTGGAACATGGCTCTCGCCTTTTATGCCGATGGTCGAGCGTGCGCAGCTCCTTATTATATTAGTTGGCGTTATATGCAAGTCTTGACTGGAAAAGTGACGCGTATAATTGTTTTAGAGTGGGTTTTTCCTGTATGTATTTAACCACCAACGCCATTTTTAGAATTATTAAACAAAATTACTCTTAGCAGTATTTTTAATATACCATCGTGTAAGATTTCAATTATTATTGTGTTTTTCCTCAGGTTCCCAAATCCCTCGGAAATTTTTTCAAATCGAATTACCCCTTACTGATTTGCAGAATAACCTTTTGCAAGCACCGTATATAATTCATCTTTAATCTATTTCTAAACCGTATCGCTCTGTCTTTTGAGATAAACCCTGGTGTAACCTATAAATTAGTATAGAATTTTCCTGGGAATTGAAATTAATTATCACGTCTTTTAAAATTAGTTCCAACAAAGACCTGTATATATTGTATTAATATTCAAAACCTATCAGCAAAACACCTTTGCATTTTTATTTAGATTTAGCTCGATAATAGAGTTAAACTCCAAAAATATTTATTAGTGGCTAGAATTGTTAAAATTTTCAATTAGTGAATCCACATACAAATGATTAAACCAAAAGGTACAATACATATATTAATTAAATATATATTAATTAAAGTGGTTCGATAATCTATTTTAAATGTAGGTCAACATAAGACGTATATTCTAAATAAATTTAGTGAAATGTATGATCATTAGCCTTGCATTGTTTGTCGATGACGTCTGACTATTAATTTAATAAAAGCACTTTCCACAATTCTAGTTAATATACGGGAATACACATTCTATAATTTGATTTAAATTGGGTTAATGTAAGGACAAATTATACTTATACTTTCTCTATGTACATAAATACGGGGGAAATGATACCAAAAGTTCATTTTAAGTTTATTTTGTAAAACGTAAAGTCGTTTATAGTGTAATTAATAGTAATACTGAATTTTCAGTCTTTGGTTTAAAATTTCGTGTGAGGCCTATCGACAAAGAAGAGTAAGTCTTAGTTTGAATTTTGCAAACGTAGAAGAAATTAATATTTACATGTATAATTCAAAACTGTTAATCAATAATTTTTTCTAGAATGAACATCTTAAGTATTGCGTGCAGTGTGTGCGAAGATGTTTTTACTGGATGTGATGCCATAAAAAAACATAACGAAAGGCACATCGAGATGGTTTATTTCAGGAGGAACTAAAATTACAGCCAATGAGTGGGAACAAATTAAGGATTTGGAAAACCAATCGACCGCAGCGCATAAAGAACGTATAAACACCGCAATTCAGTTAGAACGAACCAAGTTACTATTTGAAAAACCATACACCATAACAAAATCTTCTTCCAAAATCATAATTGTAGGCCTGAACCCGTTCGACGATTACAAAATAATTTTTAGATTTGTTAACACCATTTCGCAGAGCGTACTTGATGTATCCCTCAACGTATTTAAGAAGTTTATATCAAATCTTCCGCACATTATACGCACTATGGAAGTTGGCATGCAAAATCAGATATGCAAATTCGACAACTTGCGTTTTTATTTAAATAAGAATTGTTTAGTGAAGATGATGACATTTGATGGGAATTATATGATATTTACCAAAGGAACTTTAGAGCACTTTTAGGGTATCTCAGATCGTTCTCAACCATGCTAATACTTTAAAAGAACTAACGGAAAAGGGTACTCCTAATATAGATCTGTTTCTGCTAGATGTCGCAATGGAAAGATATAATAGGAATGATGTCCTACAGAATCTCGCACATGATGTAATTAAAAGCAAATACAGTAATAGTGATATTGGGGTTATATTATACGAATTTATAAGAACCTACCCAAGAATGTTTGAAAACAGCTTTTGTAAACAAGTTGAGTATATGGAAGAATACAACAGGTTTCCATTCCACGCATTTACGAGCGATGTTTAAATTTTAAGCCGAAGACTGAAAATTTTGTAACACTATTAATTACACTTTTGTTTTCTTATACGTTTCTAAATTGTTGTATTTCAACTACAGATATTAATAGATGTCAATAAAATTATGTTATAGTTTTAAATAAAACGATCCTGATTAGTAATTTTGTAAAACTTTTATAACGCCCTTTTAAAAAATAATACACATCTTTGTTATAATTCTTTTCATAATTACTTAGATACCCATTTCAGTAACGTGGGCATTTGAAAAATTAAACAATACCAATGTATGCTTTATATTTGAAAACATAAACAAGCTAATATATACAAAAATAATTTCTAAATTCACATTATTCATTTGTTATGATAACAGTTGTGGTGGTTAATTTTTTATTTTAAAACTTACAATTTAGTATATATTCCATTTGAATATCTGCCAACAGTTTTATAAAACCCATCTCCTCGACTATTTCCATAAAATCATCCAGGTCCTCGGGCATTGATAACACTGCAGTACAGTGCTGTATTGCTTCCTCGTATGACTGACACATAAGACATTTTTCTCGTTCTATCGAAAAGCGTTGCCCATATTCTGCTTTTTTTACTCGTAGAGCATTGCGAAATCTTCGAATAACCTCTCCAAAGTCTTTATACATATTTGTTATATTGTCTCTTTAAACCGTACAATCAACAAATAATAACTTCTACGCGAACAGTCCTTTTATATGGGCTACTCCTATTCGGATATGTACCGATTGCATCCGATTTGTGTGCACGCACGAAGCAACCGGTATGAACAAAATCATTACATTTCTTAAGAAAAATGCTAAGGACTTTAAAAATAATTATAACTCTTGTTAGACCTCTAGTCTCTAGATAAACGTTATTATTTTAGGTTGTGTCACTGTTTTCTAAATCAATTTCCTACATACTTTTTCCTAAACTATGCGTATCAATTGACGGTTATACTTTACTCCATAACCGACTTATATATATTTTCGTATTCGTCTCTAGCTAACACGTCCGTATAATAAAGATGTACAGGCTCGTCGTCAACTGGTAACTTAATCTTTTTTAAAAGCCAGCCTTTGTTTTCAACTTTAACGCTTGTTGTAGGTGTGGAAATTCTTTCCGCTATTCCTTGTGACTAGGAATCGGTAATTTTGCAAGGGATCAATCAATTGTTTGTGAACCTCTTTGAATTTTTGTAGAGATGTAGCGTCTCCCTTTTTGTATGCCGCAAAGTCCTTTCGTACAGAATCCTGCATAAAATGAAGCTTACGTTTATTTACAATAAAATTGTTAACGTTCGTCATCATCGGACTCAGGATGGGAACTAACTTTTTTTTGAATAATGTTAAATATTTATATACTAGTCGAAATTCTTCCTATATCGACCATTATCCAAATCAAAATCTTTCACAACAGTTATAAAATTATGTTTTGAGTCACCCCAACACTGTAAACACATTTCTTAAAATTTCGGATATGTCATGTCACCACTTATATGATCCGAAAAGATATGTCTGAGATTGGTTTCATCCTGATTCACTAATTGAAAATTTTAACAATTCTAGCCACTAATAAATATTTTTGGAGTTTAACTCTATTATCGAGCTAAATCTAAATAAAAATGCAAAGGTGTTTTGCTGATAGGTTTTGAATATTAATACAATATATACAGGTCTTTGTTGGAACTAATTTTAAAAGACGTGATAATTAATTTCAATTCCCCAGGAAAATTCTATACTAATTTATAGGTTACACCAGGGTTTATCTCAAAAGACAGAGCGATACGGTTTAGAAATAGATTAAAGATGAATTATATACGGTGCTTGCAAAAGGTTATTCTGCAAATCAGTAAGGGTCATTCGATTTGAAAAATTTCCGAGGGATTTGAGAACCTGAGGAAAACACAATAATAATTGAAATCTTACACGATGGTATATTAAAATGCTGCTAAGAGTAATTTTGTTTAATAATTCTAAAAATGGCGTTGGTGGTTAAATACATACAGGAAAAACGCACTATAAAACAATTATACGCGTCACTTTTCCAGTCAAGACTTGCATATAACGCCAACTAATATAATAAGGAGCTGCGCACGCTCGACCATCGGCATAAAAGGCGAGAGCCATGTTCCAGTGCATTAGTCGTCAAAGTATCGTCGAATTTGATTAAAATTATAAATTAAAGATGGATTTTCTTGTGTTGACGTTACAAGTGATGTGCGAGTACCACAATTAAATATCAACCAACTAGTTGGTAAGTCAACCTATAGGTTAGGCGAATTTCCTTCAAATTATCACCACCATATATTAGAAGTTGGTTTTGATTTATATGGTGGTCTTCAACCTGTCATCCAAGTGATTTGCTGCAGTGGTATGTGTGCTGATTCTACGATAACATTCTCTTACTTCGATTGGAAGAAATTGTGTACTTTTCAAGTGGAATTTCAAATTCGCCAATTTGCTCAAGACTCAAAACAAGTCAGATTAAATGGTTTGACTACTGGAAACGATGTTGTTGAGATACAATTGGATCAGGATTTCAAATTGCAGCTGAGCACAGCCTTTAATAGAAGTATATGGCTGTTGAAAAAGAGAATTTATATAATATGGAGATTACGAAAGATGGGAATGTTATTGTGCTACCTGCGTACGAGTGCATCAAGCTATTAAATTTGCAAGAATTGATCTGTTTTAAAATGGTAGAATTAAGGTGTAGAAACTTTCCAGAATTTTACGAAAAATTTGTTGGTGATATAAAAAAAGTATGTGGAAATACGACGGAGGAAGAGAGGGTTCAAACGTTATTAGAGGGGGAGAGCAGTGCCAGTATTTCTCTGTCTAATGATTGCAGCAATTTAAATTACTTGACAGTGTTGGAACTTATGAAATGTTTCCCCATTCAGTACCTAAAAGATGCAACTGCAAGGCAATCGCTTGCGCAAATGTTTAGAGATTTGGCTATCCCAGATTCGCCAGACTCTGGTTACCACAGCGGTTTATAGATGTTATCAATACGTGTATGTATTCTATTAAAACATTATATTTTCTTGATAAAGTTTGTTTTTACATATTTGTATCCCCAACATTACCATAAATTATTAATAGACGTATTAAACTATCCTGTTTTTATTTTTAAGTTTAAAGTGGTGTATCCCGCAAATAATAAACACAATTTACCGCATGTTAACAAAAAGTTGTGGGGAAATTTAAAGACGAGTTTAACGGTGACTTGGTGTTAGAATTTGTAGGTAGTAAGGCTAAGTCCTACTGTATTGTGCGAGAGAAGGACACGATTAAAAAGATTAAAGGGATCTCACAAAGTGTAGTTAAGTAAAACCGAGGGTCTTACAACCTATAACGAGCATATATTCCCAAAAGGGGCGGGCATGCAGCTACGCAACAGTGCGTGGGAGAATAAGGATGCTCTCCAATAAGAAATTAAAGTTTCCATGTACGTAGCACCAGTTATTGGGTAATGGTAGAAATGTTAAACCTATAAAGGCGATTATTAATTGTGGTTTAGTGACCGCGTTTGTGCACTCTTCGAGTGTCTTCGGCAATCTTCGATTGTTTCCAAAGAAAATATTCAAGCCTGCCATTTAATGTCGTGGTGTAACATCGTCCACGGTTAAGCTTATACATCCGTCGGCAGCAAAGTACTTAAGCTCTGGGTCTTGCAGTATCGCTTTTACAAGAATAGCTCACAGCGACACAAGGAAAAACAGCACGGTATGTCATTAAGCAGTAAACGTTCAGCTCCGCCAGTTGTTAAAGGGTCTTGTACGAAACAACCAACATCCGTGTAAAGCGTGCGAGATGGAGGTGTTAAAATCTGCATACCCTGGTCCTAATAGTACAGCAAGCTACACATGGGGCATAAATAAATAAGGTAGTTACTATATTTGTATATATTTTATTGTGTTTCCTTGTACAAACAATTAAGGTAGGTCAGTAAACACTATTAAATTGTTGTTAATTGACTTGCATTTTAGCGTACTTTCCTATTGTAATGACCGCATTTGTTTGGAGAAGAAATTATAAACAGCTTTCAATTGTGATTCACATGTTCGTTAAGAATCTAAAATATTTGCTGGATTACAAATAATTACAAATTAATACTAGATTGGAAGTTTCGAAAATATTGAATTTAAATATTTTGCTATATTAATACTTAATGTGGTTTATTACATTTTGATAATTCTGAAATTTAGGTAGTTAATGATGTCATACACAAAATTTCTATTTATTAGAATCTAAATCGGTAATTCACTAATTAACATGGTTGGTATCTAGCGAAGGTTGTAGAATTATCTTAAATTACGAATGCATTCTTCTTTTCATTACAGGAGAAATTCCATAGATTTCATACCAGCAAAATGCGCTTTCTTAATTATTAACCTTCCCATTTATATATTTAAAACCCATTACATTGGAATGATTAGTTTATTAAACTGTAAATAAATTATTAAAATTTTGTGTGCTTAATTTTTGTGTTACTACCTCTAACTGTTTGGTTAAAGCATATGTCTTGGGTAGCGAAAAAGGTTTTAAAAATGGAGTTAAATATATACGAGCAAAAATTTTAAAGAGGTTTGAGAGCTTAAAGTATAATTTTGCAGGGAGTGATCCTATTTCAAATCTGTTTGCAGATTCGAATTCTGCTTAAAATTCTAGACTAACAAGATGTATCGCATGACTAAAAAAATTATAAGAACGGTCGGAAATCGCAACAGGTAAGAAATCTTAAAATGGGGGTAGCTCCCTTGGGGGTGATGATATCTAAAAAATTCCTAGAAATTCGGGTAGCTGAGAAAATTCTAATATTAATTGATATCAAACAAGATAGGTTTATCTCGAAAGATGCATTGGTTAGACGAAGAAAACTATTTGGTTCAGATGAAAGATAAAAAAATGGCTGGTCGAAGAAAACTTTTTGGTTCAGATGTGGGGGAAATGAGAATGCTCATTTATCTCGAAAGATGAAAAATTTAAGATATATTTATCTCGAAAGATGAAAAATGGTTAGTCGAAGAAAACTTTTTGGTCCAGATGTGTGAGGAAATGTGGGATCCTGGAGGAAATGTGGGTCCAGTTCGTCACTAAATACTCTACTTACTATTGTTTACTAGTAGCGCATTTATGTAATAGTCGGCTGTTGTTTATATGACTCGCTAGATACTAAACTATATAACCAGAAAATCCATCTATACAGTCTCTTATTGCAATACCACAAAGATTCAGTTTATCATATCCATCAATATGCCATAAGTAATTTGGTCCTCTGTTGTAATATTGCCTTCGTCGTAATCTTTTTCTTCTGCGTATCGAGCCACTCTTTGGATCAAACCTCAGTAACAAACGCCTTACCGTTTTTTGAGACGCAACGAACTCATTTTGTATGCATTTTTAAATGCATCCATCCAGCGATGTCGATGTAGCTGTCCTGAATCTTGTAATACCAATTCAATAAATTTCTTCACGTTATATAAGTCAGAATAGTGCTTTTTTCGGTATAATTGCAATTGCAAACGCTTTAAGACGCGTTTAAGTTACCTAATTGATTACGGCTATAAGCCAAGTATTCAATATATAAATATTTTAGGTAGTTAATTACACAAGGTAAGTTGGTAAATATACTAACGTATTACAGTTAATAAGATGAAATAATAACTTAGACCTTTATGCAAAGCCCGAATGATCATTTCAAATCAAGCTAGTAATTGAAAAATGGAAAATATAAGGTCTTGGACAGGACTTGAGCCTGTATCTTAGTCATTCCGGGACCGTGCGTTTACCCGTTTAAAAATTAATTTTTATTTTTAGGAATTTTCAGGAAGCTAAATGTGATTTAGCATAATGCTCCAGATAAATACACATAAAATAAAGCGCATGGCATATTAAAAATACTCCGTGTAATATACAGCAGTTAAATTTCATATTGATAAATACAAATTTAACCTTCGTATTTAACAAGAGTAAAATTTGTAGAAATTTTCTAAACGCTTTTAGCTCGATTTCAAACCGTTTTCATTTTTCCGTGTATTATTAAATAAAATTTAACCTTCTTATTAAATAACAAAAAAGTTGGATGTATATTTGCTAAAAGCTTGTCAAATATGCTTCGAAGATTTCAAACAATAAGCAATTCCAGGTAGTTTTAGTTACACACGTCAATTATCGCGACGAGGATAAATTTATGGCTTTTAAAGAGGACGTAAAACTTGATTATACGCAGAAGAGGATAGAGATAACAGTCGTTCGTTATACAAATGTGGAAAACAAAGTAACAAAGAAAGGTTATTTGAGAGCGTATCTATGAGTGACATAGAGATAACACGTGTTAGATATAGGCCTATTTTGAACGTTAAGTTTCATTGACATGCGGTGAGTGGTGAAGGTGGTTTTAGTATTGATTTTCAAATACTACGAAAACAGTTAGTGCAAGTGCATTGGTTGTTAACTTCAAGTGATTTTCGAAGAAGTGTTTTTAAAAATTGTGGCGGTTGGAAGCAAATACATGGATGTGTTGTTTACGTGATTTTGAGTGTGAGTACGTTTGTGGAAACGGCCTTGTGTTACAGAAATTTTAGGAATCGTGACAGTCTTTAGGAGATGGAGAACGTGAATATAAGCCAGAAGAATTGAGTTTGAGGTTTTCTGATTTTTACTACCTTACGATCCTGTTCGATTATTGCTTTTACGATTGCATAAGATTTTAATCTATATTATGATAAATGTTATAAGTATAACAGTTTGATTTTCAATTTGCACTAGTGTAAATTCTGCAATTCGTGCGGAGTAGATGTCGGGGCTTAATCAGGTTGATTTATTATCAACATGTATGGTACTAGAAGAAGAGGTATAATGTACAGCTGAAGTTGGTCGAATAATAGACATTAGAGAACTTCTTGGTCATTTTGGTACAGCTTGTAGTTTTGGTTACAGCAATCCAGATTAGGGTTTTCCGTGCATGCAGCAGTCCAGGAAGGATGACAACTAGGCTCCGTGTGTAAATATGTGATTCAGGCAACTGCAGTTTTTTTCGTTGTACATGTTTAAATATGTAATTAATGACTTTGGGGGATTGGGTGTATTATTTTATTAACCAAAAGACCAACAAGGAAAAAGCTTCAGATTGAATAATTTAACTTGAGTTATTTTAATTCGGAATTTATATATATTTATATATATATATATATATATATATATATATATATATATATACATTTTGGAATGATTTATAGCATTTGAAGTAATAGATATGTACAAGATAAGAAAGCCTGTTTTGATTATTGGTGTGCAAAGTCAGCACTAAAAGTTTAGGTTTTACTATGAGCCCGTATTGAAACATGGTTAAAGTAAGAAGTGTGTTGAAGTCCTATTACTTTTTTTTATTAATCATATTCATCAAGGGTTAATTATTGATCTCGAAATGTACTGTTAATGGAGTATTTTAAAGGGGATGTACATAGTTTGAACATGAAGTTTGAAAGAGTAAATTAATCATGGCTTATATATTTATAGTTATCTGAATATATTATCAAGTATAAATATTGACCTCGAAAAATACTGTTTAGTGAGTAGTTTAAAGGGGATGTATATAACTTGTAAATAAGTTGTGAAAGAGAAGTCTAATTTCGATTTAGTTAGTATGTTCTTTTTTTTTTAGTGTAAATAAATGTAGTCTATTTACCGTAGCTAAAACTTTCGAGAAGATATTTTAGTTTCAGGTAAAAGGCAGCAGAGCAGCCGTTCCAATTATATAAGCAGTGGTCGTAGGTAAGAGTGACGCCCAGAAGAGGTGGTCTTAGCAATTGAGTGGGGGGCAGATCGCAGCAATTAATGGTACCCAGTCTATATCCCAATCCTTGCCCCAATTGTCATTATCAAGTTCACGTTCACTCAATCTCTTTCTGTTCATTGTATTACAATTCCAAAACTCATGCACATTGACATAGTGCCAGCAATAATAGAACACTACTTTGATAAGGAATACCGAAAGGAAACTGACTATACAATTCACATCGCTATCACAACGGTGTCTCGGGTTGTACTATTCACGTTACAAGCAATTCACGGCATTGAAGCCTTACGCTGCAAGAACAGAGATTTTATTCTCATACCATTTATCTATTTATTTTAACAACTTATATACTTAAATGTCGATGAAAGATTAGGGGTAAAAGTCACAAAGGAACGATATAAAATATTTGCAATTAAAACATATATGATAGAAATTTTAGAGTGGGTTCAGTAGTTAAACCCCCCGTTCCCTTGGCGACTGTTAACGAGTTTTCCCATTAAAAGGTGATTCGCATTAATGAGTTTTCCCAATAAAAAGGCGATTAGTGTTAATGGGTTTTTAATGAGAAAACCCGTTAAAAAGCGATTAGTGCTAATGGGTTTTTAATGAGATAACTCATTAGTGACCTCGTGTCGTCAAGGGGCGTGGCCGCGTAACATGGGTGGAGGATAGAGATGCCCCTTCACTTAATCAGTAAAAAACCCCTACTAATAGGCATTAAAGTTGTTTATTTTAACAACTACAACAATAATTTATTTCATATTTCTTGCGGAATATTATCCAGACTGAACTAACACACGGGTCATTGTATAACTTCTATTTGTTCTCGAATCATCTTTTTAGTTTGCTTCCTTAATGGTTTTATCTCTTTTATTTCTAGAGTGTCTGACAACGATGTTAATCTGTTAAAAGTAGGAAGAGTGTAAAAGCTACACATTGTTAATCTATTGTTAGTTTTTATCATGTGCATATCTAAGTTAACAAATGGTACAATTTTATAGTATTAATTCGTGTACATAAATCAAAAACATTGATTAGTGCTGTAGTTAAGTAAATTGATCCTCATCCACTGAAGCCTGGTCAAAAATTTCGGTATAACTTTGTTTAGAAATATTGTCGCCGTCTCAATCAACAGCGTCATCTACACTGCTGTGTCTTGAAATACTTGCGGTCAGTAACTCTTGATCTGTTGTAAATATCAAGATTATAATATCTTAAAGTAGGAATACACACCTAATCCATGGAATTGCCATTGCGTTTCCTTTCCAAAATTCTTGTAAATTCTTTTCTAAAAGATCCCCAAAGGTTACTACCTTGCAATGAAAACGGGTTTACAAAATGCTACTAGCCTGTCACACACATGATTTTTCTAATTTTTGATACTCTATAAACAAGGGTGTTCTTGACAAGTATTTATAAAGACTGGCGAATTCTTTTGTCCAGCAACGAGGATCTGCTGTGACATTTTTTGGTCTGATGGTCCGAGGAATACTTTGAATTAGCCCCAACAAACTACCTGACTTATTGCACTATTGTTTTCACTAGAGTATTCTCTACACGGATGCTCATTGGTATAGGTCTGACTAGATGGCGATTGCTCATGTGGTTAAGAATGGCTATTAAATGACCTCCATTAAGTTAGACCCCCCACCAGCGATAAATAAATTAATACCTATAAAAAAATTAGGTGCTAATTAGGTGCTAATTAGGTGCTACATTCCAAAATTAGGTGCTCGAATAGTTTGGCAGGAAATTAAATTTGAAATGGGGGGGGCTGACTTAACGTTAGCTGGACCCCCATATGAAAAAACTAATTTGCAACATGCAAACTGAAAATTAGATATACCAGAATTAAGTGCTAATTAGGTGCTCTTAAAATCAACAAAAACATATCACTAAAATAACCTTTTATCTTAATAATTAACTATATCATGTATAAGTACATGATTCGACAAGAGTAAAGTCCCATTAAATAATTAGGTGCTCTTACGACTGTGGTCTCAAAATACTCGTCTAGTAGCGCACTGTCGATATATCCAGTCGCCGAATTAAGTGCTCGTAAGGTTTCGCAAAATTTTGCACTATAACGTGATCCGCGTCACACGCGTACAAGAGTAAAGTCCCATTAAATAATTATGGAATTAAACAAATTCATTATTGTTTAATTTTAATCGGTTTTTCGGTATGTATTTTGCTTATTTTTTCAATGTATTTAACTGCATATCATTCAATATTTTACGTACATTGTACTCTGCGTGTAATATTTCTTCTTTTTTATCATCGCGTCATGTATTAGGTGAAGTAATCAAAGCCGCCACTTGATATTTAGTATTATTATATTAATATTTTTAATGATAATTTTAATGTAATAATGTAAGGATAATTTATTTTAGGAAAGTTAAAGGATTACAAAGGATTTATATTAATTATTTTTGTTATTTTTACAGATATTTTATATTTAATCTTATAAAAATTTATACATTTTTAAAAATATAAACATATAAAAATATTTTCTTAATATAAACATATAAAAAATAAACATATAAAACATATCTAATATAAACATATAAAAATATTTTCTTAATATAAACATATAAAAATAAACATATAAAACATATCTAATATAAACATATAAAAATATTTTCTTAATTATATATATACACGTTTCCTTTATAAATATGGACGTTTGCTTGTCCTCGTCCGCGTTCTCTTCCTCGCCATTGTCCTCCACGTCCACGTCCACGTCCTCGTCCACGTCCGCATCCCCATCCGCGTGCTCGTCCGTTCCTCTATCGTTTTCATTTATATTCCAATGTAGGAATCTTCATATCTTCATATATAGTATGAATAGCAGTTCACGCTCTTGTGCGCGACTAATGTTTAAAAGATATTTAGGAATTATTAAATATGATTTACGAATTTTATAATTATTAATATATATGAATAAATAATGTTGGAAATTATAATCAAAATATTAATAATACTTTTAAACATTATCAATGCTTACTATATAGCTTTCTTCACAATGCTTGTGAAGTTATTTCTATATTTGCTTGTTCTGTAATTAAAAATGTTTCTAATTTCTTTTAAACATTATAAATATAGAATTATAAATATGAATATGTAAAACATTATAAATATGAATATGTAAAACATAAATATAAAAATATATATTCATATTCAAGATGCCTCTACAAAATGTTATTAAATAAAAGATTGTGAAAATAAATAACAAAAGTGTAAATGTATATTATGTTCTAAGGAATAAATATTTAAAAATGATAAGGAATAAATATTTAAAAATTTCATTAATCACGATATAGTATTAAAAATTACCCTTACATTATTACATTAAAATTATCATTAAAATGTTATTATAATAATACTAAATATCAAGTGGCGGCTTTGATTACTTCACCTAATACATGACGCGATGATAAAAAGAAGAAATATTACACGCAGAGTACAATGTACGTAAAATATTGAATGATATGCAGTTAAATACATTGAAAAATAAGCAAAATACATACCGAAAAACCGATTAAAATTAAACAATAATGAATTTGTTTAATTCCATAATTATTTAATGGGACTTTACTCTTGTACGCGTGTGACGCGGACCACGTTATAGTGCAAAATTTTGCGAAACCTTACGAGCACTTAATTCGGCGACTGGATATATCGACAGTACGCTACTAGACGAGTATTTTGAGACCACAGTCGTAAGAGCACCTAATTATTTAATGAGACTTTACTCTTGTACGCGTGTGACGCGGACCACGTTATAGTGCAAAATTTTTGCGAAACCTTACGAGCACTTAATTCGGCGACTGGATATATCGACAGTACGCTACTAGACGAGTATTTTGAGACCACAGTCGTAAGAGCACCTAATTATTTAATGGGACTTTACTCTTGTACGCGTGTGACGCGGACCACGTTATAGTGCAAAATTTTTGCGAAACCTTACGAGCACTTAATTCGGCGACTGGATATATCGACAGTACGCTACTAGACGAGTATTTTGAGACCACAGTCGTAAGAGCACCTAATTATTTAATGGGACTTTACTCTTGTACGCGTGTGACGCGGACCACGTTATAGTGCAAAATTTTGCGAAACCTTACGAGCACTTAATTCGGCGACTGGATATATCGACAGTACGCTACTAGACGAGTATTTTGAGACCACAGTCGTAAGAGCACCTAATTATTTAATGGGACTTTACTCTTGTACGCGTGTGACGCGGACCACGTTATAGTGCAAAATTTTGCGAAACCTTACGAGCACTTAATTCGGCGACTGGATATATCGACAGTGCGCTACTAGACGAGTATTTTGAGACCACAGTCGTAAAAGCACCTAATTATTTAATGGGACTTTACTCTTGTCGAATCATATACTTATACATGATATAGTTAGATAAAGTTAGATAAAAGGTTATTTTAGTGATATGTTTTTGTTGATTTTAAGAGCACCTAATTAGCACTTAATTCTGGTATATCTAATTTTTCAGTTTGCATGTTGCAAATTAGTTTTTTCATATGGGGGGGTCCAGCTTAACGTTAAGTCAGCCCCCCCCATTTCAAATTTAATTTCCTGCCAAACTATTCGAGCACCTAATTTTGGAATGTAGCACCTAATTAGCACCTAATTAGCACCTAATTTTTTTATAGGTATTAATTTATTTATCGCTGGTGGGGGGTCTAACTTAATGGAGGTTATTAAATGCCACTTTTCTCATTTTAGAAGCTCTTTTAAGCGGACATAAAAAACGACATGATACGGATAACATGCAGAAAGAGGAACCTTATGGCAACAATATACCTATACTAACATTCCCGCATGTTTTCGATGCTCCTCGTTGTGACGAGTCATTAAATATCTATAGCTAATCTGGTAAGTTCAGTTTGATTTGAAATTAATATACGAACGGCGCTCAATTGGTATATTTTTTTATAGATAAAGCTCCTAAACGGCGTAGTTGCTAGTATATTGATAGATTACAAATATTATTAAGGGCTAGTTAGCAACTGAATAAATATAATTAATTTATCATAGACGCTTTATAATATAACTATCCTACCTTCTCTGTTTAGGAAGTAATAAGACAAAGTTCTATGCAAAGCTTTCACATAACCGATCGTATAATTGCTGCTTAGAAATCATTTGAAAATTCCACAACCACAATGAAGTGAATCGTAGAGTTAGCACAATTAAAAGTTAATGAATTGATAAATTTTTCAGGATCGCTGCATTAAACCCGTACTAAGTTTAAGACGTTTTTAGTATTTAATGGACTGCTTATCGCAATAAAACGTTTATGGGGTTAAAACTCTTCTACGTTTATTTTTATTGCTATTGATCGCCAAAAGCTATAGCATCTTCTGGCTTACCTAGATATATATTTATGACAAACTTTAGCACTGGCGTTAAGTATGAATTATCAAAGTATTCAAAAGGATACGATATGTTATGTTATACAAAGGGAGATAATTGTAATTTATAGTGTACTTAGCGTTCTCGCGGTGGCCAAAATAGACTTAAATATAATAAAAATATTGAACGAATCATTTCTTTGCTGTTGGTTATACAATATTTCAATAGCGCTTTAATTAATGCACATATTTGGTTTGCCAAGCAATCTAAAAGTAACTTAGGGAATTTTGCTACCCTTGGTGCAATTGTATAAACCATGCCAGATTATTTACTATTGGTTTTTAAGCAAAAGCGTAAAATTAAATAAGGTTTGAACTTATATAACGGTTAAATGAGACAGTAATTCTCCTCTGCTACTCCATATACTTGTTAAATAAAAAACAAAACTTTACTTAATTACACTTTTCTTTATCAAACTCTAAAATAAAAAAAATGCCCGTTTGATCACTACAGTGTGAAAGTTGTCTTTGGCTTCTCTCAACTGATACGATTGATTCACTTAGCGATATTAAACTAATTTGGGTTTTGTCTTGTTTAATTTTTTTAAATTCGAACATATATAAAGTCGCCTTTAAAATCTTTAGTTTTCAGTTATAAACTTTAAGCTGTCCATAATTTAATTGTTAACAATTAATTCGCGGTGTTTAGCAATCACGTAACTGCTACAGAAAATAACAGATACTTATCTAATTGGCTACAACTATGTTAATTACTTGAAGGTGTGCAATTTTACTCTACAAGTTGAGCTTTCCATTCTAGCATGATGGTATAATTTTTTAAATATAATGGTCGTTACCAAAGCGCAGGCTTGTGTTGCTCGATAGAAATTTTATCTCGTTAAAGGAAAACTGTTAACAAGTCACTTTGCTTTTTATTCAATCGATAAGTTAATAATCCACTAATAAACCGTAAATCTTTTCCGTTGCTTGGGTGTCTTGGTGTTTAAAATTATATTGCGCGTGTGGATTCTAGAGATGAAATGGGTCACCGAAAAAGTGACCCATGACCGAATGACCCAGATAGGTATGTGACCCACGACCCATTGACCCACTGACCCAAATTTACCCGGTGACCCAAAATGACCCAAATTGACCCATGGACACAGGATAATTTACGTTTACGCTTATCAAATGTTGTCATCAACTAAATACTTTATTTATTTTAAATAATCACATAAAATGTAAACAAAAGCACTAAAAATAAGAAAAAATTATAATATATAAATACAAATTATCTTATAAACCTACGTAATAAAAGAAGGTTACATCACTTATGAATTTATGATAACTAGACTGTTTTTTTAAAATTCCGTTTTTTAAAGATTCTGAAACAATAAATACGAGAAAACATACGTGTACGGGAAGAGAATTTACTTTATATTGGAAGATATTATGGATTTACTTATGCAGGTTATTACATTTCAAAGCGAAATTGAGGGGCGGCCAAAAAATATTTGCCTACCGGCAGCAAATTTCAAAAGCCAGCCCTGTGAAGAGGGTGTGCAACCTAAGGAAAACGTAACATAATTGCAACTTGTAATACGCGTTTCATATAACTTTAACTATTGTATTTGCTTTATGACTTCACTTCTCGGAGATATTCAAAAATTTATATTACAACCAAGGTGATGTCTGGCTACTGCTACAAATTACCAAAGTAATGAAATGTTATGAAAATAAAGAGATAATACAGTATTGCCCGAAATAAACAGTACTGAAATTGTAATTGTTTTGTATATTTAAAAAATACATATTATTGACACTTTATTATATGTTCTAAATGTGCACCTCCTCGTTCGAGACAGACTTCATAACGATGTTCTAAGTTTCTGGTCATGTTATTGAATAAGGGTTGTCTCAGGGCTGCGAAGAAGACTCTAACGGCATCCTTTAATTCATCGATGGTTTGTGGTGCCCGTTTGAAAACGGCATTTTTAGCCATGCCCCAAATGTATGCGTCTGGAGGTGTGAGGTCTGGAGAATGTGAAGGATAAGGGAAGTCAGTAAATCGTGATATGAATTTGCTTGGAAAATGTTCTTGAAGAAATTGACGAATTGCGGCAGCAGTATGGCAAGTTGCCCCGTCCTGCTGAAAAAATTGGTTTCGAAATGCCAAGTTACGTGCACGACAGAATTGACGTAGATCAGGGATAAATCGTGTTAAAATTTGTCTGTACCTCTGTTGATTAAGTGTGACTTGCCTACCATTCTCTTCGATAAAGTACGGACCAATGATTCCGTGTCCGGAAACAGCACACCAGACACTCACTTTTTCACTATGTAAAGGAACCTCTTGAACCTCATCGGGTCTGGCAAAGCCCAGAAATCGATTTGTGCGACGATTCACATAGCCTGACAAGTGAAAATGTGCTTCGTCTGAAAACCAAACATTTTTAAAAATTCAGGATTTTCATACTGTAACGCGAGAATTCTGGCGCAATATTCCACTCTACTGCGATAATCCCGAGGATGTAGTTGTTGATGTACCTGAATCACATACGAAAATGTACCCAGCTCCTTCAGGATTCTTTGAAAGGAAGTTCTTTTAAATCAAGTTGTAACGCTGTCCTTGCCTGGCTGACTTTCGGATTTTCTAAGATTTGCTCAAAAACACGTTCATGGTTATTGTTGTTGTTAACTGTCCTGGGACGCCCCGAGTTTCCTTTTCGTTGGCACAATACACTACCTGTATTTCTAAACTTTTCAATAACCTTCAAAATTACAGCATTACTTGGAGAACGTTTATTAAACCTTTGTGTGAATTGATCAGACACGTATAGCAAACTTGCACCATTACGTCGGCCGATTCCGTATGAACGAAAATAATGCTCTACCAGAAACACTTTCTCCTCTGTACTTAACACCATTTTTAACAATTAGGCCCTACTAATTACTTGTTTGAGGTTTACTTGACAGGTCTATACTAGCTAACTTGAGTGTGACAGTGCACGCATAAAAACACCGCCAAATTAGTTTCAGTACTGTTTATTTCGGGCAATACTGTATTTAGATTTTTTACCACTAACTACGTCAGCGAAAGACAATTCTATTGGCAAACTAATTTAGGTGCTTATATTTGATACTATGACGATTACTAACCCTGATGTTAGTTCTTAATTGTCATTGTTTTAAGTTCAACAACAATCCAGAATGTTGCAAATTTTGAAATCTTATAGTATTATTGCTACACTAATGAGAAGAGAAGGTAGAAAGAAATTGTAAATTATTAAGATTATAACGTACAAAATTCGATAAGTTCATAACACCGCATTGTGTGCCATAGCACGTTTCTTTGAAAAAATTTAAAAATTCATTTTCATATTAAAAGAACGGCGCTGTACGCCTACCGCATTATAAATTATTTTGGCGCTTACTTCAACTTCATAAAATGAGTGCACGTAACTAACTGAACCAATAACTTTATGTATAATTTTGTGAACGTACTTAATAAACTGACCTGAAAGTTCACTAAACTATGGCTTTATCTAGAAAAACCTAATTTCTCACTCTATTAATTTGGATCACTGGATCAATTTCGGTCACCGGGTCAATTTTGGTTATTGGATCAATTTGGGTCGCCGGATTAATTTGGGTCGCCGGGTCCATTTTGGTTGCCGGGTCAATTTGGGTCACCAGGTCAATTTGAGTCGATACACATGATCCATTGATCTGGTGACCCAAACAAAAAGTGACCACTTGGACCCACTGACCCACTTGACTCATGACCTATTTTATCTCTGGTGGATTCATAGTGTTATAGACAACTTCTTTCCAAAGCATGTTAACTAAATGCATGTGCGCATTTTATATTGTTGTACGAATTAACTAACTTTGTTTAGAATGAGATAATTGAGCTCGATAAGGCTTGACTTTAATTTGAAATGCACCATATAAACTTATGGATTTCAGTTCAGTTTAGTATCTCGCTTAAATACAGTACAATTAATAGTAAAATCTCTTGTAATTTCCATTTCTTTTCTATACGCACAATAAGTTTTTCAAAGGCTGTTGAAAGTTCTCTTTTTCACAATACTGCTTCAGTACCTAAGTACTATACACAGTGTAACAATTTTTTTTGACGACTGCAAAACACCAAAAATTTATTAGTTAGATACATATTTTTGTCTGTTCCATTAAACACGTATACGTCGTCATCTAAATAAATATCCGTATTGGGAGCATGTAGCCCAACCACAATACAGAGATGCTAGTTTTGTTGCTAACAACAGGCTTTGACTACGCGAATAAACATTTCAATGCCAAACAACTTTGATATATTGTGCGCAACGTGTCAACAGTCACTCTGGCTGGAGCACTTGACACGAAGGCATCATGAAGAACCTTAGAGTTCTAGCCAGTAATTTACGTGTGGCTTTACGCCTATGTGTTTAGCTCAAAACGTAATGAGCACTCAAAGTGGTGTTTTTAATAATGGTAAGCAAATAGATATAATCTCTTAAACAAACTACATAATTTTGTTATAACGCTCATATCCTGTCCTATCCTGTTTTATCTTGTCTTATAATAATTATCCTGTTTAAATTTTTGTCTTGTATGATCATATGTGTCAAATGAAAGCGTACCGCAATTTGATACAAAAATTTGAAAGAACAGGGTCTGTAACTGACTTACCAAGATTAGGAAAACCAATAATGATGATAGTGATATCCAAGTTGCAGAGGTTCTTCATGAAAATCAAGACATAGCCAGAAGCAATTCACTCGCAATCAGCAGTGCAAATGCGATATCCAAGCGATTGCAAATGCCGTATACCACGGTTTGGAAAATTTTACGCAAAATTCTAAACATGTATCCATATAAACTGAAAATGCTGCTTGAATTAAAGGACGCAGATTTGGCTACTAGGTACGATTTTTCTTTGCGAGTAATGGCTCAGATGGAAATTGAACCCGAATGGTTATCCCGTATTTTATGGACAGATGAGGCACATTTTACTCTGAATGGTGGAGTCAATACTCAAAACTGTAGAATCTGGTCTGCATAAAATCCGCAACAAATCGTTCAAAAAGGTTTTCATGACAAGAAAGTCACCGTTTGGTGCGGTTTTACAGCTGATTTTATTATTGGTCCGTATTTCTACAAGGAAATGCAGAATGGACAAGCCGTATCTGTAACTGTAAATGGTGAACGATACTTGCAAATGTTACAAAATTATGTTATTCCACAGCTGCAAAACGAGCACTACGGAATTGAAAACATCATTTTATGCAGGATGGAGCACCCCGCACATTTTCGACCAGTCAGAGAATTGTTAACCAACGTTTTTCAAGATCGCGTGTTAAGCAGACATTTCGTAAATTCATGGCCACCAAGATCACCTGATCTAAACCCAGCGGATTACTGGCTGTGGGGCTATTTAAAAAGTTTAGTGTTTAGAAGACGACCAACTACGCTACAAAAATTAAAAGACAGTATTACGGAGCAAATTGATACAATTCAACCAGAAATGTTACGAAATGCTGTGTACAATTTGGAGGTAAGGATGGTGATCTTACAACAACAAAATGGAGGTCATATTGAGCAATTGCCGTAACCTGTTTTGGGCATACTAAATCCCATTTCAGTAGCAATTAGATTTCATTTATTTCTTGTTATTAACTTAATTTGTTAAAAAGTTATCATAATTTAAAATATATCCCTTACTTTATGATAACCTTATATATATATATATATATATATATATATATATATATATAGTGTATTTACTCTACCTTATAGGCGGCATAGCCTCAATAAATGGTGAGGGGTTCCGTCTAAGGTTTAAGCCCAGGGTAAAGAGTATGGAAAATGGCTTTGAGTACAAAAAGGACCCTCTGAAGAGATCTTCCAGCTAGCTAAGCTTCTTCAACTTAGGGCAGAGTTATGAGCCAGGGTCGTAGGATGGTATACAATAATAAAAGAATTCTTAATGGACGCCACCGTATCTTAATAATAGCTATAAAGAGATACAATCCGAAGATAAGATACGGGAATCTTCGAAAAGAAAAAAATATATCCTTAACGAGCAAAACATAGAAATATAATATTTACTTGTGACTCTGTAAACTGGAATTGGAAAGACGATCTCGTACTTTCTGAAAATTTAATCACTTCTTGACATTTTAGAACTAGGGCTACATTAGAGCCTAGTCAATTTATCACAAAAAAATTAATTCCAACAAGATGACCTAATTATGATTATACCCCAAAAAAATTTCAAACACCATACCAATAATCTATCCTTTTTCACTACAAAAATTTTATAAATATGGTTGCTTGCTTTTATAAAAAAATTATTGTTGACTTCAATGAAAAAAAGCTTTAAAACAACTTATTACTCTTTCTATTAATTTACAAAAAAAATATATAAATCATTTATACAATTTTATACGTACTGAAATTTTTGAGATATCTACTTTTAATAATGTCTGGGAGTAGTCTCTGATTATTTGTATGAATTTTATAATTATAAATGTATTATAGTTTTCTAGAAGAAATATAGTGTTTTTGTTATTAATCTACAATTTGTTTTTGATATCTAAATAGGATCCTTTTTGGGTTAACATTTAATTGATTAAAAAATTTGACTTTTCTTAAATTGTAGAACTACATCTTTAATTAATTTAATTGATGGAATCAAAGGCAAAAAATACTTATGGTTTGAACTAATCCGTACTTCAAGTATGCTGTCCAAAAAAAATTATAATTTATAATGTGACAAACAACTATTAACATGTTACGTGCTTAGTTACGGATACATTTTAGTATAACCTTGTAAATTCAAATATAGTTATCTTATAGAAAATTCTTTGTGTTCATAAGAACCTTCATGCCATATCCAACTACTAAATCCTGAACAAAAGTTTTGTGTACCAATCCAAATGACCATATAAAATTTACAAAAATTACGTGTACCAATTTAAATAACCATATAAAATTTACAAAAATTATTATTACCTTTCCAGTAATGGTTCCGTAAAACGAAAATTAAATTAAAATTGGAAATGACTCACCAAAAACAATATGCTAGGCATCAGAGTTTGTCAACCATCTTGAGTACTTACGACAACAGGTGCGCGCGGCTTGCACGTGTAAGGCTCTACGGCTTGACTTCTAAACAAAACAAAATTTACGGAAAATTTCACCATACTCCTTAGCAACATTTGAGACTTTGGACTTTCAATACAGCATAACAAAAAATTGTGCTTCAGTGTTCCATAACTATTATACACATAAGATTTATCGCTTCAATACTTTATACATTACGTGCTTGCGTTTCAATACTGTATCACATAAAACTTGTTTCGATACTGTAATTACATAAAATTTGCGTTTCAAAATTGGACCTAAAACTTGCTTCAATATTCTATAGCAATCAACTTAAAATTTGCGTTTCAACATTTTTACTTGCGCTGAAAAGAATCGAGAAAATGATTTGGATGTAAAATTGAAAATTATTCACCTACCGCAGATGATGTGTATTTTACAGTCACACTAGGTTGATTCAACTACTAATTGATGCCATGGTATACGTCGACACCAATTCACCTGCCTTTGGAACGGCATGTTTTATCAAACCTGCTGGCCCACGTTTCAACACTTGCTTAGCTGATTACATTCGGACGTTAAATGATGAACCTTGACTACGAGGCAATTTTATTATTTAAGCACGCGCAGAATTAGAATGTTGTATCAACACACACAGATAAAACAAAACTTAAATTTTATTTCAAGTCCTTAGATATAGGTGAAGCTCTAAGTAACGAATTGGTAATATATTGCTACAATAGGAATTTAATATTTTCTGTTTAGTAAGGGATATTTGTTAAATAAATATTTAGAACAAAAGAGTACATTTATGAAGCAGGTAATTGTATTCGTTACAATACATCGAAGCTTTGCATTTTTTTGATAACTGTTAGAATGGATTTCGGTTTGTTCCGTTATTGCGTAGAGAAAATACGCTGTAAGCGAGTATATTTGGGTCCAAGAAAAACGCAGTTGGTTGGTTTCAGTACAACATGTGAAGGCGACGTCATTTGTTTGTCCAGGAACAGAATGTAAACACATCTGGTTTAATACAATGTAACGCTGTCACACAAACAAGAACCTGTTGAAACGAGGTAAGCGCTCTTTGTTATTTTTGCATGACGTCCGCATTTGGCCAACATTGATTCAAGGCAACATTGCGATGACCTATAAAGAGTATTTTGCTTAACAAACTATGAAAGACTTTTGGTGTTTTTTTATTGTCAATATTAAATCCAGCGTAATAACCGTTATTATTATTAACGAATTTAAGCACCTTCATTGAGTTCTGATTAAAGTTTCATTTATGTGTAATTATAGTTAAAGCTTTTGAATGTTGAATTATTACATGTTTGATATTTCCATATAAACTTGTAAGCCTAATAACAGATCTGATATTTTGGATATTGATTTGAGTTAATCTTGTAGTAAAAAGAAATGCTTAACATATTTAATATTTTATTCGAATTTATAATTCTACATCTGTGTAGAAGAAATTAAAGTACCATTTTTGATATGTAAATTTTGTACATACTGCTTTTTATCATGAAGCAGCATTTAATTAAAGAATCGCCATTTAATTCATTTAATTAATTGCTTTATTTTGAACAAGTGAGTTCAAAAATAGGGTATTTAGATCAAAGAACAAAAGACATAAATAGCTTGGAGATAATGATATTTGTAGCTGCTATTTAACAAAGAAGCTCTGATGGCTCTTTCAGAATTTGATGCCTAATATTTGTGTCTATAAAAGTGTGTGTATAATTAATCTTTTCAGCTTTTTTTATTATAAGGTAGCAAGAGTATACCTCTTGTGTCCTCACCTTGTTAATTTAATTCAATTTTCTTTACAGCTCCTGCCTAAGCAGTTAATACAATATTCCTCTCTAAGGACTCCCAAGTCCCCCTTAAGGAAACTCTGTGTTTAAAATTTAATGACATGGTGGCGCCCTCCCTAAACCCTTATTTTGGTATGACTTAAACCATAGTAAGTAAATAATGTTTTGTAAAAATAACCACGACCAATCCTCATAAGCTCTACCCGAGGAATAGACCCCTAGCATAGTCGGAAGATATTTGCGTTCCATAATTTTAAGGAAATCTTTCCTTAAAGTTCACTGGTTCTATCAGAGAATATTAAAGAACTCACGGGTTACTTTCATTATTCAATCAAACAAGTAAACGGCAACGACAAATTTTTGTAAGAACAGTACAATTTTTCTTATTGTGATCGCTCACGATTCTATTTTTCGGTATATGGACAATTAGCAAAATAGAACCAACTATCAAATTCACCTATAAATTAGAACAACACGAAAAACTTCCATATTTAGATATTCCAGTTAGAAAAAACGGTGCAACAATTAATACATCAGTATACAAAAAACCAACACACACAAACAGATACTTAAACTTCGATTCAAACCATCCACACTGTGTCAAATGAGGAGTTATCAAAACCATGTATGATAGAGGGAAATTAATATATTCAAACGAAGAAATTTAAAAGAAAGAGGAAAACCTAATCAAATGTACACTAATAAAAAACAAGTATCCTAAAAGAATAATAAAAAAAGAAATGAATAAGGCCACACATAATAAAAGAGGAGAAAACAAAAACAACGATACACATCAAAAAATGCTTTCAATATCATACATAAAAGGATTGTCCGAAAAATCCAAGGAATAGGAGAGAAATTTAAAATCAAAACAATATTTAGAACAAACAATACACTAAGAACACAACTAACAGAGTTCAAAAAACTGCATCTACAAAATACCGTGCAGATGTAACAAGTTTTACATAGGGAAAAGTTCCAGAGCATTTGAAATAAGATTAAAAGTTATTGAATTTATATGAAATTTAACTACCTAAAAATTAATCAGCTGATTTAACGTTAAGAGAATTGACTACCTTAGAAAGCTGCTCCCAAGGCGCAACACAAATTGAAGGCACTCATTCTTCTAAACTTTAAAATGTTTACCTAATGTATTCAAATCAAAGATTAATAAATCAAAGTCACCTTCAATTGGTGTCATAAATGTCAAACTTACAAATTTTTGTTATTTTGACAATGATTCTAGGTCATGGATCGAAACGTAAATAAAGACAATTTTAAAAACTCTGAGTGGTTTAATACCCAAGAAAGATTAAGAAAAATACAGAACAAACCACAACAAACATACAGGGAGTAGATTCAAAATACTTAACGTTGAAAGGTAGTCGTTAGTTGTTAATGAAAATTTGTTTGAACATGAATACAATAACAAATGCAAGATTTAGTATGGAAATGTACGATGTAGAAACGGTTTGTATAGCAATGTCGAATTGCAAAGTTTGTTCTGGTTTAACAGTCACCTGTAGCGGCGAGAAACAGATACTAGACCGTTTGGCACCCATTAGTTTAATATTAAACGGGCCAAGAAGGAGGAACTCATGATCACCATCGAAGGTTGGTAAATTAATTCTTAATAATATTTTTTATGTATTTTGTAATATTATTTATTTATTTTATTTTGTTGCAACTAGTAAATAATCTACGACCTACGCTATCCAGTTCCGGAATTAAATCTTTAATTTTTGTTCCAAGCTTCCAACGTTTCTTAATTTAAATTTAATCGTTCTAACTGCTTTGTACTTTGAGGCCATTTAATACATCACCTCCAACTAACTGTTAGTAAAATTATAAATAGTACATTATTGGCGTAATCACCCCTTCATTTGCACCAGCAACCTCGTTTGCACCCACATCTGGACCAAATTTACATGTAAATTCCCATAAGGAAGAAATGTGGAGATGAATCTCTTCCTTGCTCTCTCCTTGTGGAATTCCTTGTGGAATTTTTTTACCCCAACCATTTTGATTACGTCACACCCGCATTTTTTCCACACACGAGCTAAACCTACTTTTAAGATTTTTTTTACCGCTAACATTCTGGACCAAATAGTTTTCTTCGTCTAACCAATGCATCTTTCGAGATAAACCTATCTTGTTTGGTATCAATTAATATTAGAATTTTCTCAGCTACCCAAATCTCTAGTAATTTTTTAGATTGCACCATCCCCAAGGGAGCTACCCTCATTTTAAGATTTCTTACCTGTACCGACTTTTGAGCGTTCTTATAAATTTTTTTAGTCATGCGATACATTAAATTAGCTTAGAATTTTACGCGAAATCCGAATCTGCAAACAGATTTAAAATCGGACTACTCCTTACAAAGTTACACACATACCTTCTAGCGAGCATACCGCGTCCGTACCACTACTCGCTTTTAATGTTACACCATACTTTCTATCTTGTTTAGCTCATCTTTCGAGATAAATGTACTTTGTTTGGTATCAATTAATATTAGAATTTTCTCAGCTACCTAAAATCTTTAGGAATTTTTTAGATTGCACCATCCCCAAGGGAGCAACCCGAATTTTAAGATTTTGTACCAAGATCAATTCCTAATCACCTCTCCTTTTTAATATCCACAATCCTTTAACCAAACACGTAGCAGAATTAACATAAATTAAGCATGCAAAAATTTAATAATTTATTTTATCCGATTTACTGTTTAATAAACTAATTACAATTTTACAAAGTATAACATTTACCTTCTTCGTTTAACTAAATCCAAGCAGGTTAACCTGTAACAAACAATAGACATTAATGTATTGTTTAAAAAGGGAGGAAACGTGTTGTCGGTCAATAAGACATATTGTCGTTAACCTAACAATATGAGAATAATGTAAAAACATTCCAATGTAATGTGTTTTAAATATGTAAATGGGAAGGTCGACTTTTGGCGTAATCATCGCGTGGTTAATAATTAAGAAAGCTGTATATAATTTCTTTTTAAACGTGTATATCTTCTCCAAACAAATGCGGTTATTACAATAGGAAAGTACGCTAAATGCAAATCAATTAATAGCAATTTTTCCTTTTATCTAACCTAAGTCCACAAAAGTCCAACTAACCTAACCTAACTTCGGACAACACTAGCTAACCTAACTCCTGACAAATCCACATTCAACCTAGGTCGGAGGCAATTTCACCCTATGATGCAATTTCACCCTAACCTAACATCCTACATATATCCGGACATATGTCGAAGCGCATCCCTACCGACCTAAGTCGGATAACAAAACAGTTCCTAAACCAGAGAATGTAAGCGATATGGCGGTGTCCGACATATTCGACTATTTTCGGTAATATACGCCCCACTCTGTAGGATACATAAGGGAACAAATTTTCGTATTCAATTTAGTATTTGACGGTAGCTAGAACGGTAAACATGAGCGTCTCCAAGGTGATTAACGTTTCTCAACTTCTTGGGAATAAAGTGAAACCGACAAATGAGCGATTTGGATTATGGCTGTTGGCAAAAAATATGTGCAACAATAATCTGGTGACAGATATTGGTAATATTTGTTATGTCGAAGGCGAAAAGATGCTGACAGGCGGACTACACACACTAATTACAGAACCATTTTGTGACAATATAATGTTGGTTAAAATTTGCGACCTTTCTGACACCGAACAAGCATCTGCAAACAAAAGGATGTTTATCCTAAAAAAAAAAAATTTGTGGTGCATTTAACAGCTATCTACGAAGAAAGTTCGACCGATTTGTTTCCACTAGGCATGGTGTTAAAGCTAAGCTTTCGTTTTCTCTGAAAAGCACTAACAAGATGGGCCAGAGAGTAAAAGAAATTATCGGAAAAGAAGAATGCATTAATAAATGCATTAATAAAAAATTCCAAAATCCTATATGTGTTCCATACAAAGTGGAACTAGCAGATGTTAAGTTGGAAACTTTATTGGAGGAACTACCAGATATATTAGACGAACTCGAAAAAGATTATTTCTATCTTTTTGACATGGATGTAACCCACGATTTTGCGGGTATATTTAGCAAGATGGAGATGTGTAATTATTTAACTACAAACCATAACTTTTGCTATAAGGGAGAATACGAAGAAAAGTGTAATATTATAGTTGACAACGATAAAACTGTAGGAATTGATTGTTTGACATGGCTAACAACCAATGCAAGAATTAAGATATACAACAAATTTGTGTGTCAGATAACAAGTCCTGGTGTTAATAAGAAACTTGGCAATCATATACTAGATTTTTTACGTTGTCCAGATGTACGTTTAAGGGAAACATTTGCGTCTACTTTGGCCAAAGAACATGGTATTACGCGATTGGAAGCGACAATATACAACTGTGCAAATGGAAGCTATGTCAGTGCGGAACGGTGTATAATCTCTTAAAAGACTGTTTAACGATATTGGAAGATAGTAAGTTTTACTTCCTAAAGGCGCCAATGTACTCGGTACAGCTTGCCAAAATGTGGAGTAAGCTATCGGACAAGCTACAAAATAGCTGCTGTTTAGTGTATAATAACCTACTACAGTACGTGTATTGTGGGAATGGCAATACAAACAAATTGACGGGCTTGCAAATTAAGTTGTCCGAAAAACCAAAAGAAAGGGAAACATTGATAAAGTATGTGCTTTCGGCTTTTAGTTTTAACTATTTACCCGCAAATTATTTAGAGATAGTAGAGGAGAAAGACAGCCAAGATAAAATAAAAATCTTACGCTAGTGCTACATTAAAGCAGGTAGTACATATTTTACACAATCTGCAACACCATATTCTACAATTCCAAAAGAAATAGCCATTTCGGAATTGGGATTGATAAATACACCTAACATTCGCCCAGAGGTTGTACAACAACGCGCAAATATTGGTAGTAAACTCTATCCGTTTACGCTAAAGGAAATTGCCCCATTATGTATGCCATACGCTGTAAGTGGAAGGAAAAGACAACTGGAATTAGAGGAAATGGATGCAAAAAGGCGAAAATTGGACTACATGGAAAACACTGCGACAATACGCGAACAATACAAAGATGTGTTAGACAAAGAACATCTTATTAGAGAAAATGAGGAAGAATTAAAAGATTATTTTATGTGCCGATGGACTGACTTAGATACATCCGGGTTGTAAAAGCTGTATGCATTTGCGGTTAGTAAGAAAGACTCTTTTAGTTATGTAGGCGTTCTTGCAGAAAAGGATGGTACTAAATCCGTATACTTTTTAAAAGGTTATTCTAAAAACGTATTTATTAAAATGGCAGATAACAAAGACGAACTAAGGAATGCGGGTTTCGTAACCTTGGCGTACACCACACGCAAAGGGGTTCCGCTAAACATTGTATATTTACCTAGTAAAGAACCTTTCGGATCATTTAAAACCGAGGGTCTTACAACCTATAACAACCATATATTCCCAAAAGTGGTGGACATGCAACTACGCAACAGTGTGTGGGAGAAAAAGGATTTCCCCCAATACCGACAAGAAGAAGTCGATCAAGCTAATAAGATACGTATGCAGGATATAGTGGGAAAGCTGCGATTAAAAGATTGTCACAAGCTGCAAGAATTACACGAAGGAATGGATCTGGTTGTCGATGGAATCAAAGACTTTAAATATAGAGGCAAACTTCGGTACATTTTACAATTCGAAAACCTAGACGGTCTTTATGTATCAAACTATTGGTTAGAAAAGGAGATAGAAGATTTGGGTGTCGATTTAAATTTTAAGCTGCGAATAAAATTAGATAAAATTAAAACCACTGCAAACAAACATAAAGAAAGGACTGTCTTCTGTGTATAACTTTGTATTAAAATTAAGTTTAAATGACTCTATGCTTGGCATTAAATATTTTTAAATTTGTTATGTATAATGTTAGAATAAACATTTTATAATAGTATATAACATTGCTCTTTATTTATAAAAGGCTGTGACGTTACCCTAAAATAGCAGTCGCACAGAGAGGGGTTCGCATGGGCAGCGTGGATGGGCAGGGGTGCGTACGCGCAGGGGTGCGCATGGGCAGGGGTGTGCATGCGCAGGGGTGCTCATGGGCTGGGATGTGTCTGGGCGTACACGAGGAAAGCGGATGTTAACAGTCACCAAGCATCCAATTCTTTATTTGGATAGTATCGAGTACTTGCCTGCGTATGTATCCGGAGTAAAAGAATAGGATTTGCATACGCAGCTTATTAATAAAATTAGTTTATCGAGGGAAGATGACAAAAGGTACATCATTCCTAATAGTACAACAATCTACGCATGGGGGCGTAAAGATATAAGATAGTTGTTTATATTTGTATGGATTTTGTAAATCTATTGTATATATTAGTTTTAAGATTCCATAATTTTTAAGTTCTTCTCCCACCTTCCAAATCCTTCCGGCCTTTAGATTTCTCGGGAGATGGTTGGCTAAGGCATATGTGTTGGGTAGCGAAAAGGTTTTAAAAATGGTGTTAAATAAAGATGAGCAAAAATTAGTGATTTGGGTTTTTAAAACGCATAACTTTGTACGGGGTGGTCCTATTTAAAATTAATTTACAGATTTGGGGTCCCTAGAAAAATTTAATGTTAGTCGATACCAAACAAAATATAGTTATCTTAAAAGAGTGACTACCCCGCAAATAATAAACACAATATACCGCATGTTAACAAAAAATTGTAGAGAAATTCAAAGAGAACTTTATTGTGGGTCCAGTATTAGAATTTGTTGGTAGTAGGGCTAAGTCCTACTGTACTGTAGGCGAGAGAGATACGATTAAAAAGATTAAAGGGGTCTCACGAAGTGTAGTTAAGTAAAACCGCGGGTGCTACAACCTATAACGAGCATATACCTCCAACAGGAATGGACATGCAACTACGCAGCAGTGCGTGGGAGAATAAGAATTCTCTCCAATAAGAAATTAAAGTTTCCATGTACGTAGCACCAGTCATTGGGAAATGGTCGAAATGTAGAACCTATAAAGGCGATTATTAATTATGGTTTAGAAAAATAGTAGTTTTTGTGGACTAACTAAAATAGCTTAGACTGGTTAATGTATATGGTTACATACTCTCGTACACATCCACAAACATCTGTTTACGTCCACAATGGCGATGCCGGTAGTTTTTGTTTAACAAATAGTAGGCTAGATACGTCAGGTGTTAGTGCGTGGAAGCCCATAGGATCGTTGGATTCAAAAAGAACGGTGCGGCGGGATGTATGGTGGTCTCCGCTAGAATAATCGAAAGTGGTTAATCAATCGTATTAGATGTTTAAATAAGCGAAAGTGTAAAGGCCTAGATAAACAAAAATTTAATTATCCGACAAAAAAGTGCGCGATGTGCTACACTTATAAAGAAAGTATGGAATGGTGCTTTTTTAGCGGCCCTAGCAGTAAAAAGGGCGACTGACTTTTTCAAGCAACTACAAGAATAGCAGTAGCGCAGAGAAGGGGTATGCATGTATTATACAGTGTACAGTTGCTGCAAAATATGTTAGTTTACGCGTAGCTCGGATGTGTAATTGATCACGACTTAAAGATCCCTCGGAGGTTTAAAAATTCTCAGCCCATTGTCGTTTGAAAAATGTTTGTAGATTATCAGAACAGGAGCGGGTTGAAGTGTAACTTAGATGGATGATTGACTGAGTTTTTTCTGCCTTTTACGAGTAAATCGGAAGTTGACAGACATCGAGCATCTAATTCTCTATTTGGGCGATATCGAGTACTTACCGGTTCTAGAAATCATTACGTGCGGCCGACCGCTATGCGAAAGTGTAAAAGCCTACAGAAGCAAAATTTAATTATCAGACGAAAAAATGCGCGATGTGCTATAGAAAGTATAAAAAAAATGGTGCTTTGCATCGGTCCTAACAGTAAAAATGGAGAGTGACTTTTTCTAGCAATTACAAAAATAGCAGTAGCGCGGCGAAGGGGTATGCATGTATTATACAGCTCATTGTTACTATAAAATATGTTAGTTTACGGGAAGCTCGAACGTGAACAAATTAAATTTTAATCTATAATTAACCACGGTCGTAAAAATGGGAAATTAATGGTTAATTTTAATACCGCTAAGCATATACTTTCGCTTGGTGATTCATTTGGAAAATATTCAAGCCCACCATTTCCTAAAGTATTACGTAGAAGTTATTTAAAATTAAATTGCTTTATTAGTAAGTATCCTGTAGACAAGTTGGTATTTCCTTAGTAATTGTTTAAAGTGTTTTTATTAAGCTTTTGGTTATAGTAGCACTTCATCTTCTACAGCACGACTTGCACACAATTTGTGTGCGTGTGCTACCACCCTTTTGGGTTTTTAATATGCACGCGATCCGTATAACATGGAAGACGTTTCCGATGTTTCTACTAACGGCATTCGCACCATCGACGATGCGAACCAGGTGCATGCATTGGCGCTAAATGTATTGGACGAGCAGCAAGGATTATGACGTCGTTTAGTTCCCCGCTGAATCCTAAACATCGTTCGGTCGTCTTCGGAAACCTTCGGTATGCATTCTATAAGGAACATAAATCAGGTACGCTAGAGTAAGCTTTTTAGTTATAAGTTAGTTAGATTACAAGTCAAGTCTTATAGTGCGGATTTTGTTTTGTACTAAAATGGTACCTGCAAACGTTTTTAAATGCGAGCCCTGTCACGTCTACTTTACCAGGAGGGATGCTCTCAAACGGCACCAGAACAAATGTCGTGGTGTAACATCGTCCACCGTTAAGCTTATACATCCGTCGGCAGCAAAGTACTTAAACTCTGGGTCTTGCAGTATCGCTTTTACAAGAATAGCTCACAGCGACAAAAGGAAAAACAGCACGGTATGTCATTAAGCAGTAAACGTTCAGCTCCGCCAGCTGTTAAAGGGTCTTGTACGAAACAACCACAAATTATGTGTAAAGTGTGCGACATGGAGGTGTTAAAGTCTGCATACCCTGGTCATCTACGGAGCAACAAACATAAAATGCATCAGTTACCGCTACTAACGACGATGGTGTAGAAATGGTTAGCACAGCGTTTAACATCCGTATGGTTAGCTATCGCATAAAGAATGTCAGTGTGGGCGATGGAGTGTCCGAGTTTCTTTGGAAGCAGAAGGAACGATTTATTCGATTACTTAATAAAAAAAGAATACAACATACAGGAATAAAAGTCGATTGCGAACTCTACGGCGTTTACAGCAAAATGGGGGATACCGATGTGAAATCCTTTAACACAAAAAGTATGGTTATAACGTCTTCTAGTAATCCGGAAAATATGTACGAGGTCTTAAACAAAACCATGTAAACACCAACTTTATACCCAATTAATAACATCAGTTTGTCGGGCGAGGACACCAAAAAGTACGTCATTTCTAATAGCACAGCAACCTAATTAAGGTAGGTCAGTAAGCAATATTTAATTGCTATTAATTGACTTGCATTTAGCGTACTTTCCTATTGTAATAACCGCATTTGTTTGGAGAAGATATACACGTTTAAAGAGAAATTATATACAGCTTTCTTAATTATTAACCACGCGATGATTACGCCAAAAGTCGACCTTCCCATTTACATATTTAAAACACATTACATTGGAATGTTTTTACATTATTCTCATATTGTTAGGTTAACGACAATATGTCTTATTGACCGACAACACGCTTCCTCTCTTTTTAAACAATACATTAATGTCTATTGTTTGTTACAGGTTAACCTGCTTGGATTTGGTTAAACGAAGAAGATAAATGTTATACTTTGTAAAATTGTAATTAGTTTATTAAACAGTAAATCGGATAAAATAAATTATTAAATTTTTGCATGCTTAATTTATGTTAATGCTGCTACGTGTTTGGTTAAAGGATTGTAGATATTAAAAAGGATAGGTGATTAGGAATTGATCTTGGTACAAAATCTTAAAATTCGGGTTGCTCCCTTGAGGATGGTGCAATCTAAAAAATTCCTAAAGATTTGGGTAGCTGAGAAAATTCTAATATTAATTGATACCAAACAAAGTACATTTATCTCGAAAGATGAGCTAAACAAGATAGAAAGTATGGTGTAACATTAAAAGCAAGTAGTGGTACGGTCGCGGTATGCTCGCTAGGAGGTATGTGTGTAACTTTGTAAGGAGTAGTCCGATTTTGAATCTGTTTGCAGATTCGGATTTCGCGTAAAATTCTAAGCTAATTTAATGTATCGTATGACTAAAAAAATTTATAAGAACGCTCAAAAGTCGCTACAGGTAAGAAATCTTAAAATGAGGGTAGCTCCCTTGGGGATGGTGCAATCTAAAAAATTCCTAGAGATTTGGGTAGCTGAGAAAATTCTAATATTAATTGATACCAAACAAGATAGGTTTATCTCGAAAGATGCATTGGTTAGACGAAGAAAACTATTTGGTCCAGAATGTTAGCGGTAAAAAAAATCTTAAAAATAGGTTTATCTCGTGTGTGGAAAGAATGCGGGTGTGACGTAATCAAAATGGTTGGGGTAAAAAAATTCCACAAGGAGTTCCACAAGGAGAGAGCAAGGAGGAGATTCATCTCCACATTTCTTCCTTATGGGAATTTACATGTAAATTTGGTCCAGATGTGGGTGCAAATGAGGATGCTGGTGCAAATGAGGGGGTGATTACGCCAATAATGTACTACTATTATACATTCTCATCTTTTACCCCCTTTAATTAATTGTGAAGACAGAACGAATTGAACCTCATATCCGTGATGTAGTATCCCACTGAGAAATAGAATCTAAACAGTTTCCACATATAGAGTATGAGATTTAGTTCCATACATTTTTTCTTAGCGAAACTATAGTAAAGGGTAAAACCCGTAAATCATATCTTCTCAAAGCGCTTTTCAAAATGCGTTACACATTTAAAGGAATATCCGCAAAACGTATTGAGCAATAATTGTTTCAAACTCAAATTTGAATACATAGGGGTTTCGAGAAGGTCACGGCATACAATGAACTTGCTTGTTATCATACAACTGTCAGAACCCCAACCGAACGCTAATAGCTAAATTTTGTATGTTAATCCCTTTGAAATCGCTCAATATTAGTTCGTAATTTTAAATCCGATTAAACCGTATAATTCGCCCAGCGTCATTCACAGTGCGTACAGTATATTTGGAAAACAGATAAATTAGAGGATTCCGTTTCATTTGCTGTGTATGGCAAGTTTTATCTAACCAAATTAATTTAGGGATAGCCTGGTTTTTGTCGCTGCTTAGTATTTGTTCAAAATATTAATTAAATGCGTAGTCCTGAAACAGCTTTTGTAATTTATTTTTAGAATTCTCGTTTCTCAAGTTTGGAAGCGCATAACCTAAAACTAAGAATATGCTTGTATCACGCTTGGCAGACACAACTCAACTCAGAGAATGAGAACGCTTTCCGCAGTCTTGTCTTACCATATCTTCAGATCAATGGTTAAAATAAAGCAAGGAAGAAAAAATTACAAACGGCTATCCAAAGGCAGTTTTAACACAGTGCACGTTTTCTTCATTATTACAACTAAGTAAGTAAACAAAAATTGCATTTTAACCTAGAAGAAATGTTGAAACCTTAAACAAAATTTCGAACGTAATTATTAAAGCACATTATTTCTATCACAGTTCAGTCAGTATCACTTTGATTGGGAAGAACACAGATTGTAGATACTGAAGTGATCGGGATATCATTTTATTTTCAATTGAGAGGCCCTAAAATTATATTCTTATCCTAGATTGCCTGTACAACACTGCACAACTGGAAAATGAAATTAACCAAACCATATAAATTTTAATTCCCTAAATAGAAAAACAGCAGTTAAATTTTATTCTTAGTTCAGTGTTTCAAGATTTCCACATACTCACAAATTAAATAAACCACCCTCAAAAACAAACATTGGCCTGCAAAATGCAAAATCAAGACAAGTCTTGGTCTCAACATGTATACTGTTGCTATTCCACATTTAATTTTGCAATACTCCACACGAAGGTACTAGATTGGCCAGGAAGCGAGTCTTTTTTACCTGGAAATTTTAAATTTTGCCGAAACCATTGCTGGTCCAAGCAAGGTAGGGACTTCTAAGGTGCGTAACAACACACATACGAGATCTACATTTTACCTCTCATATACTATACATCCATTTCGAATGGACCTGCACCTTGCCGAAGTTCTAAATTACTTGAACAGGTGAAATGGCTTGCGTGTTCTAATGAGCTAAAGAGCCAAACTACAGGTCCAACCAAAGTAGTAGGGTCGTTAGTGAGGAACCAGACTAAGACAGGTCCCCGAAAGAGGGCAGCGGTTCTTTCGGTACTTAGATTGGCAGAGACCATAGGGGTCGGTATGGCAGTCTAAGACACACTACCGCGATGTGGAAGGCAACGGAAAACCACCACATTATCTCCCAAGTACACAGCGTACCTAAATTATAATAAAATGATGGCATTCTCTGGGGTAAAATATTCCGGAGTTAAAATAGTCGCCCAGTCGGAGGATGCGATCGGAAAGTTAAAAATAAGAGTCGGGAACATTCTGCGAGTCGGAGCGTGGAATGTTAGAAGTATGAAGCAAGTAGGTAAGCTAGAGAACCTAAAAATCGAAATGAATAGGTTATCACTAGACATAGTAGGGATCAGCGAAGTTCGGTGGCCAGAGGCGGGGGAATTTTGGAGTGGAGACTTCAGGGTAATTCATACAGGAGAAGAGGAAGGTAATTTGGGCGTGGGGATAGTTATGCGGAAAAAGATAGGATACTGTGTAGAAAATTACTTACAAAAGAACGAAAGAGTATTTATGGTTAGACTAAAATCTAAACCGGTAAACACAGTAATAATACAAGTATACATGCCCACCTCTAGCTACAGTGACGAAGAGGTAGAAGCCATCTACAAAGATATCGAAGACATATTAAGATACGTAAAAGGACAGGAAAATTTAATAATTACGGGGATTTTAATGCCGTGGTAGGTGAGGGTAGGGAAGGAGCGGTAGTAGGTTTATTTGGTTTAGGCACGAGAAACGACAGGGGAAATAGGCTGGTAGAATTTTGTGACAAGAACAATTTAATCATCACAAACACATTATTTCAACATCATGCTAGAAGACGATATACGTGGAAGATGCCAGGAGATATAGGAAGATATCAAATAGATTACATTCTTGTTAGACAACGGTTTAGGAATCAAGTAAAAGACTGTAGAAGCTACCCAGAAGCAGATATAGATACTGACCACAACATCGTAATTATGAAGGCCGCACTTAAATTTAAGAATGTGAAAAAAAGAAACGGAAAAAGGCACTTGGACTTAGAGAAACTAAAAGATAAAGATATTCAAGAAAGATTCGAAAAAAAGTCAAATGAATTGCTCAAAGATATCGAGAAAATATCTGATACTAAGGAAGTAGAAACAGAATGGAATAACATTAAATCCAGCCTAGAGATGGCGGCCAGAGATATTCTGGGGTATACACAAAAAGAAAATAAGAAACCATGGATAACAAAGGATATCCTGAATTTAATAGAAGAAAGACGAAAATACAAAAATAAATCAGACGAAACAGGAAAACAAAGATACAAAGCCATAAAATGGGAAATTATTCGAAAATGCAGGAAGCTAAAGAACAATGGATTGATGAAAAGTGCAAAGAGATACAAACGAAGATGGAAGCAGGAAAGATAGACGAAGCATACAAATTAATTAGAATGAATTTTAGGGATATAAAACCGTATAGCAAAAATATAAGGGACGCACAAGGAAACGTCATCATAGAAAACGTAGAGAAAGTGGGTAGATGGCAAGAATATATGGGTAATTTATATGCAGGAGAGGAACTAACTGCATTAGAACAGGAATCAGACATTGAAAATGATGACTTGGGATATCCTATACTTAGAGATGAGTTTGAATTAGCTTTAAAGAGTCTGAAAAATGGTAAGGCGCCGAATACAGATAAGGTGCAACCAGAAACTCTAAAAGCCGCTGGACAAGCAGTAACAGAACGTCTCTTCCAACTTGTAAGCTATATGTATGAGACAGGCGAGATACCCAAAGATTTCAAACGTAGCATCATAGTAACTATACCAAAAAAGAAAGGCGCTGATAGATGTGAAAATTTTCGAATAATAAGTTTGACAGCACACGTGTCAAAAATATTAACTAGAATTGTGCAAAGACGAATGGAAAAACAGGCGGAAGAAATACTAGGAGAAGACCAATTTGGGTTTAGGCGAAACAGGGGAACACGGGAGGCTATTTTAGCTCTGAGAGTGATAATGGAGAAAACAATAGAAAAAGGGAAAAGCGTGTATATAGGGTTTGTAGATCTGGAAAAAGCATTCGACAATGTAAAATGGAAAAAAATGTTTGAAATACTAAAAAACATTGGAATAAGTTATAGGGATAGACGAATAGTACATAGCTTATACAAAGAGCAAACAGCAGTAATAGAATTGGAGCAGGAACGTAGAGAAGTAAACATTAGGAAAGGGGTGAGACAGGGATGTGCCCTATCCCCATTGATTTTTAACTTGTACATAGAAGAGGCAATGAATACTGTCAAATGCAGGAAGACATTTGGAATTACTATGCAGGGACAAAAAATTGATATGCTTAGATTTGCAGATGATATAGCGGTATTAGCGTCTATCAAGGAAGAGTTAGAAGCTGCTCTTAATAAAATGGAAACGGTTCTAACAGAGAGATACGATATGAAAATTAACAAAACTAAAACTAAAGTTCTACTATGCAAAGGTGGGGAAAATAAATCAAAAACAAGAATACAAGTATGTAACACGAACTTACAAGAGGTTAAGGATTTCTGCTACCTAGGAAGCCAAATAACGCAAGATGGGAAAAGCACAAAAGATATGAAACAAAGATTAGCATAAGGTCGTGCTACATTTAACAAGAAAAAGCAACTACTGTGCTCAAAGACCACAAACATAGAAACAATGAAAAGATTGCTTAAAACATATGTGTGGAGCACAGCACTGTACGGCTGTGAAGCCTGGACAGTAGAAGAAGCGGACAAGAAAAAGCTAGAAGCCTTTGAAATGTGGTGCTACAGACGTATGATGAAGATTTCATGGACAGACAAAGTTAAGAACGAAGAGGTACTAAAAATGGTAGGGGAAGAAAGAAATATGTGGAAAACGGTAAAAAATAGGAGAGATAGGATGATAGGCCACATACTACGGCATGAGGGAATAGTGCGAAATATATTAGAAGCAGAGATAGGAAAAAAGAGAAGAAGAGGCAGACCTAGGCTAGACTACTGCACACAGATAGTAAAAGATGTAGGCTGCAGGAATTTCAGCGAGATGTATAGGCTAGCCCAGAATAGAAATCAATGGAGGTACGCATCCAACCAATCCCAAGATGGATAAACTAATGACGAGAAAATAACTGTGCTTAAACATGATGATTACTATAAGTAACTACAAGAATTGGTTGGACAACATTCTCAAATAATGTTAAGTGTGTGAAAGGATTTACTGGAAAACCATTATTTCCGAAAATATCTAAGTGTTGGGGGATCTTGGTAGCCACAGGTTGCTTAACCCCCTTCACTGAATCTCGGTGAAATATGGCATACAATTAGAAAACAATAGAAGGGGAACGAGCTGTATACACAGTCTTTTGAAATGCTGTGCTTCAGGTGTATGAGGACGATAGCATGGACAGACAAAGATAATAACAAATAGGTTATAGAAATAGTAGGGAAACATGGATATCTGGGGAAAAAGATAAGAGAAATAGAAGGGCAGAATACGTTCTAAGGGATTTTTGGGTAATAGTATGGGATATATTACAAGCAGAGATAGGAAAAAAGAGGTACATGTTGACCTAGATCAGATAGTGATAGATGCAGACTGTGCAAATTTCAGGGAAATCTGTAGGTTAGTTCAGAATAGGAAACAATGATGGTACGCGTCTAACCAGTTCCAGGACTGAAGACCTAATGATGATGATGATACTATACATGTGTTTTCTAATGCTCCAGCCGAAGGTACTACATTGGCCAGCAAGCGAGTTCTTTTTTACCTGGAAAATTTGGAATTTTGCCGACCCCTTGCTGTTCCAAGCAAGGTAGGGATCTTTAACGTGCGTGAAAACACTCACACACGAGACCTCCATTTTTTCCTCTCATCCGAACGAGGGTGTATTTTTGTTAAAAATGCTCGCCTAACATTTTTTAAGCGGACCGTGTCGGGATTTGATCCCGGGACCTTGGGCGTAGTAGTCACACACATGCCACTCAAAATAATAAAAAAATTGGGTTTTTTTTTTTTTTTTAGAAACTGGAGACTAGTAGCCCAAAATTAAAGAAATTGTAAAGCTGAAACTACAACCGTGTCTATCACTAATATTTGATAACTAAACATTGCAAATGAATGTTAAATTAACAGTATTAGCGTACCGTTTATTTGTAAGACTCTCCGAAGGTGGGTGTTGTCATTGAGTTTGCTTCGTGGAGCTAGGCTTTTTAAACTCATGCTCAAATGAAGATGAGATTAATCTCAAATCGGGTGCTGCGTTAAACTTATTTCGATATTTATTCTTGCTATATGCTCTTTTAACAAGGTGTGTGTTAGTGAAAGGTATTAAATATTTTAAAGATTTACCACTAAGTTCATTATACTTTTTTCACTATTGCCCAGAAAGTGATGATTCATTTTTTGAAACCAGATTACATAAAAGAGTCAGTCGAAAGTTCGATTAGTTTTTCGTTTTCAGAAACAGATAACTTTTGCTTGTTGAAATGCCAATTCATTGATTCAAAATCCAATTGTATTCATAATTTTTTACTGGAAAGTAGTCCCTAAATAACTCATTAAGTTTTTTTAAGTCAGCTATTATACTATATTTGACTCTTTTCGACAACTGCAAGTCATTCTCCGTTACGCAACTGCGAAGGGTCTTAAAAACTTCACACCGGTCGTGTTTGATACAAGTTCCTAAATGTCTAGTTCTTTGTACATTGACTCGATTTTGTCGGACATCTTAAAAATGATAATTGAACTGTTGTGTAATCCCGAATTTAATTTGCTAATTTCAAAGGAAATGTCAGTCAAATAAGTGAGTTGAGGCCACTCGCTATCATGAAATTTACAGCACAATACAAAATAATGGTCTTCAAAGAACACTTGAACTTTATGTTTTATTTCAAACAATATCGTTAGTACCTTCCCCGTGAAAATCACCTGATATGTGTGTAAGAGTAACACGTTATGTAGCTTGTTCATCTCTCCACGCAGTTTTAAATAGTCTGATATTTATTGAACTGGTCTTTAAAAAATCAATAGCTTTTACAGACTGATCTAAAACTTTCCTTAATGGGTTTGGAAGGAGTTTAACTGCTAGGCTTTGTCTGCGGATGCAACATTGGCTCCAATCTACAGGCGTCGTTACTTCTTAAATGTGACGACGCAAGCCTATGTAGCAGCAAGACAGACTCCCCAATCTTTGCAAACACAACAATAGTTAGCGCAATTAATTCCTCTTTGATAAAAATAACCCTGAGTGGCATTGAATATGTTCTCGTCTGTACATCTTTCTCTCAGTGATAGAATTACGCGCAAAAAATTTTCTGCTTACACATTATCGTTAAAATGCCTTGCAATTTAAGTAAAACGACAGGTTGGAAACTTCAGTGCTCCTATCCACATGTAATGAAAACAATGCGCTATTGTGTTATCGTTCAATTATTGTGAATTCATTGTCTTCAGACAAGGGATTAATTCTACAAAAAATGGTATTGTTTGAGAGGAAAATGTTAATTTTACGAACATGATTTTCACCAAACATTCATTGAACGGCATCTTTGATACAAGAAGGTATCAAATCCTTAGCGATTGTATGAATTATTACCTGCTTTAGCAATTCGGTAACTTATTTTGTACGATGCTTTAATAGCATTTGCATTAATTTTGTTTACAGATGCTACAAATGAAGTCAAATTAGCGACTTTGAACAATCGTTGAAAAACAAAAATATCTTTGTTTATAAATTTCATGTTTGGTCTCTAAATGATGCATTAACAAGGATGATTTTATTCCACCGTTTAACTGTATCTCCCCACATATAACGCACAGTGGGTTTGGACAGTCTTCGTCTCTCTTAAATGAAAATCCGTACTTCATATGGTATTTTGTTTTTAAATTTAGAGCACTGATGTCCACAGTTTGTTTAAAGATGTTAATTTCATCCCTGCTTATCGGAATTTGCCTATCAGTCGCTGCATTCTGGTTAACTTGAGCTTGTAAAGTGTCAGACTGTTTTAATGTACTTACATTTTCAGAATTAAAAGCTTGATTTACACTGTTACCTCCATTTCTCTTGAGTGTCGCAGTTTTTAACCGCTTATTCATTTTCAGACATAATTACAAAGTCAAGCACGCTATGCAAGTATACAGGAACTGTAAATTTTTCTTTCCTATTTAATTTATAACTAGCATATCACAACGCGTGACTTCGTTTAGACCTGTTTGCATTGGGAACAAACTTTTTTAATGGCTTTAATAAGGTAATCATCTGGTTCAATTAACTATATACAAATCGGCGCTTACAATTGAAAAACACAAGAAATGCACGTAAGTGTCTTACATGTCAGGGGGCAGAATAGGACACTTTCCTCCAGGCAAACAGACATTTACAAAGTTTAATGAAACTTGCTTGTAAAAACTTTGTAAACAGTAGATCCGAGTGAAGTAAATGTTCATTTGGGTCTTTAGAAAATATCAATATGTCAACAACATATGGATGCATAAATATCTCCAATGCTACTGGCTTCAAAGCTAGACCTAAGCATGTTATAATGCTTCCCATTGACGTACTTAATTCAATCGGTTGTACACAAAATACATAGTTATTACCTTCGAAATTAAATCCCGTCTATTTCCTGTCTTCTTCAAAGACACCCAATTGCCAGTAGCTACTGGTCAAAGCAACAGTACTAAGGCATTGGCCAGGGTGGAAATCAAACACTAGTATGTCAGAGTTCGGTGGCATTAGGTGATCCTTTTGCATCCTACCGTTGAGAAAACGGGCTTCCAGACAGATCCGTACTCTCCTATCCCTTTTTCAATTAGTTCAATTAACAGAAGAGTATATTTTGTATTAGCATTTGTTCTATTTATGCATTGCAGTATTCAGATTTTTAGTTTTTGTATTAGTCGACTGTGATAACCTCTTTACTCAAGTACCTCTAACTACTTCTGTTTGTTAAGTTTTTACAGTTTTTATACTTTAAGGCATGTTGATCTAAAGGGCAATCGGTTTACTTGGAATCGTTCTTAGATAATAATATAATGTTGTTTCGTATAAAGTAGCATCACATGAAAGCTGAGTCATTTAAGGATGGACTAAACTTTGCCAAAAATCTTAACTAATTATTGTGACGGAGATGCAACGATATCAGGTAATTGTGTTTTGTTTGAAAATAATTTTAATATTATGAGGGTCACTGTTTTAAAGTTTACAGTAAATATATTAAAAAATAACTTTGTATTTTGTAAATTGCTGTATTTCTTCTTAAAATATTCACATTTCATGGACTAAGAGGCGATTAATATATTCTGTTCTATAGCCGGTTTTATCACGCCTGCAACATAGCATTTTCCAAATTTGTAATTTTGCCCCCTCCCAGTAAGCATTGGTAGATGGGTATGATTTCCGAAACAAAAGTTAACCAAGAGCGAGTCTTGCTCGCTCTACTAGGGTTCCGTACCAATACTACAGTGAGCAATAAATAAGCCCAATTAAGCTGTTTTATTTTTTAGGTACATTTAAATCTTATCCAAATTTGATTGTGATAACTGAAAAATGAATATATTGTCCCACGTTGTACAGGTACATTAGTAAATACGTTGTCTATTGATGTGTTTAAAAAATTTTTTCTCAGCAACTATTACACTGTCAAAAAAACATGCAGTTTTCCGATAATCTATGACTCAATAGCTACTATACCTATTAAAATCAAAATTTTAGCTTTGGAAATGTAGGAGAACAAAGGGGGACGGTTATTTTTGGCACATTTTGAGCTATATCATGAAGATTACTGGACCGAAAATTATTAAAAAAATATTTTTAGAAGCCGTTTAGAATCCTCTTTCAAATGATATCTCACACGATATATTTATTAAAACTTTTTTTTCTTTTGACCGGATTAATCTCCGCCATTTTAATCTAAAAATATTTGTTTTCTATTTTCTGACTGTCGATATATATGCGCGCCATAAAGACCTAGCAATGTGCCAAATTTCAAATTCCTACGTTACATAGTTTTTGAGAAAAACCTCTGTGACGGACGGACGGACGGACGGACACGAGAGTGATTTTATGAAGGTTCCGTTATACCTTATAAGGTACGGAGCCCTAAAAAGGGCAATTTATGGTATGACGATATATATGTTTGTGCAACCAGGTTACACAACTATCAGGTATTCGTACTTGTTTAACATTTCAAGCGTCATATCTTTTGCCTTTGTTTGAACATTTCAGCAAAAGATACAATGTGTCCTCAGTCTTACTCCGAATAAGATTCAGTAGCAGTTTCAGCGCTATTATATTTCAAGTAAGTTTGAAGTAGATTCACAAATGAGTACTAATCCAAATCTTCCCTTTTACGCAATATAGTGTCGAATGACGTAATCAAGTGTAACGTATTTAATTATCGGCGAAATTAATACATCTAAATTTTACATTTTTTGAATTTTTGAATAGCATTTGAATGTACCTGCTTTACGCCTTTTGTTTGTTATTAACTATATAAAGCTAAAGATTATTTCTTTTAAGTCTCTTTAAAAAATTATTCTGTGTTATTTGAAGTCCAAATCTACAGTTTCAGTTGCTTGGAATCGAATGCCCCGTGTAGATATGCGCATAGAGATAACGCATACGTACTGGTCAAAGAAACTACGTGATAATCTACACCAATATTGTAGCTACTTTTGTTGAAAATGTGCTGGGCTTATCAGCTAAAGATGCTTGGTAAAACCACAGCATAGGCGCAGCAGTTTGTCATTAAACAATTAATAAAGGTACCCACAGACGAAGAGATGTCTGTTGTTGTTAGTACGCAACCAATAAGGATTATTATAGAAAAGAAACGAGGAGAGTTATTATTGAGAGAAACAAGGATGATTCTTGTTTGGAAAAGCACGTGAAATATTATTTGACAAAAATAATTTGAATTAGTAGTCTTTTAGTTATGAAGCAAAATTAACTTATTCACGTAGATTTGGATTTAACGTAGTTAATCGTAGAGTTTAAAGTTGGTTAAGTTCAATATGCAACGATAAAAGAAGTTCTACAACGCACGAGGCAATTATAAAGTTTCGTAGTGTATTTTATTTGAAAATAACATGTATTAAACGTTGGATATTATTTGCTTTGGGCCTTGAGTGAATAGTGGAAGATCTGCTGAATCATCTTTCACGTTATTGTGTCAGGTATCTAAGCTTTCGTGGGTTATAAAGTGGACCTTCAAGGCGAATCCTAAAACTGAAATCTAACTTACCTACTTTAAATTTTCATAGTTAGAGATGATGAAAAATTTATAGTTCATTTATAATGAATGAATTGCTTAAATATCGTTATTCTTGCAATTTAACTGCAAATTTAAACATTTTAGCTTTACTTTTAATAGAAATTCTTTTGCACCTAAAGATAATGCAAACACTGATTTATTTCAAGATGTCAAAGTAAAAAACACATGATATTTGTTCAAAAACACGTGCATTCCAAGTTATGGTTTTCGCGTATGTTACTTTTTAAGCTATAAATGGTTTATTATGAATCTTTATCAAAACAATTTTTTATGAAGTACTTGTTTCTCGGTTAAAAGATTTTTGAAAAAGTTTACACTTGTGAACACGTACCAGTACTGCTGTTTATTTGGTCTTTATTTAAATAAATATAATTATAATTATGAAAATGTTTTTAAGTGTAGGTTAATTTTTAATAAACTAAGAATCAAGAAGTGAACTTGGTTAACTAAAAAGTTAACTTATAAATAAGAATTTTGATATCGTTATTATAGTGTTTATTGAATCGAACTTTTATTTATATCTGAAAAAAATTTATAAAATATTTTAATAATCTCAGTACGTAATTAAAGTAACAGAAATAAAATTAAAGGTTGCTTTATTTACTATGTGTGTACTATGTGTACTAAGTGTATTTATAATTTAGTATTTTCCAAGGAGCACAAACAGCGTCTCCAAATATAAATTTAGTTATTTTTCAAAGTCAACGGTGACAAGTTCTAGTAGGTTGGTAATCAGACTTATTTAAAAATAGCTGTGGTAAATTGTTGATAATTTATTTATAAACCTTGGATTAATTGTTAAGAGAGTTTTGTGCTCACCTTTAGTCAAATTAATTTTTATTCGTTTTCTCTGAAATTTGGAGTTCCCATATTCAACCCATGCCCATATACTAGTGTTCTTCCGTGAATTGAAACTCAAGCTAGTCATTCGTATAGTAGGTGGGCAGATAATATAGTTCATGCGCCCAATTTTAATTCACTGGAGCCCCTGACGTGGAAAAGCCCTTCATCACAGCCTACCAAGTATATATATATATATATATATATATATATATATATATATATATATATATATATACAGGGTGAGTTTTTAGTGTGGCAACGGTCGATAACTCCGTTATTATAAAAGCTACTTAAACCAAATTTGGAGGCATATTAGGCATGCTTAAAGTGCACATTTTAAAAATATTTGGAAGCATACAGGGTGTTTCAAAATTACAGACCATATTAAACTTATATTTTTTTAAATGGAACACCCTATATATTATTACATTTTTGAAAAGCCCATAAAAAGAGCTTTAATTTGATATCAAATTGTATCTGTCTATTCCTTTTAGTTTATGAGATATTCAACTGTTTTTAGAAAAAATGACCCCAATTGGATACATTGCCACTGCACTAATACACAACTTATGTTAATTTTCAAGATGCAGAAAATTTTACTATATACCATAGTATATTTGTAAATATCACACTTTTGAAATTTCTTCTCAGTATACAGGGTGTGTCAGGTTTCGCAAAATGCAATTTTTAAAATTTTTTTTAAATGGCACCCTACCAATTTTATTGCTACAATGGATAGTCCATTAAGTGTACTTTCATTTTTGTTAAGCATTCCTATACCTAAATCCATTACTTTCTGAGATATTTTTGATTTTCTTCAAATTTTATGAATGTTTTTAATTTACATAACTAAAAATAACTTACTATTGGAGCATATTATAAAACAATTAATACATTTTGATTAACAATCAACTACAGTTATCCAATAACAATTTTCACTAAAGATATAACAACCTACAATAATACGCTATCAACAGAATTCTGCCAGATCAACAATATGCATTTTATAGAAAATGTTCAAGCAGGAAATCAGGCAGGCTTTGAAAAAAATAACTATTACATGTAAAATGTCATTTAGGTTTATTAATTGTAGTGTGTTGTCATTTAACAGGATATCTCTCTTGGTATATTCTTGATGCAAGTAGGAAATTTTTTAAACTTGCTCTCAATACCCAAATCATATTTATTTGTTCTTCCACTGTAAAATTCATTTTGAAAACTCCTTCAAAGATTACATTTAAAACAGAACTGATAATGTGTTAAATGACAACACACTACAATTAATAAACCTAAATGACATTTTGATTGTAATTGTTATTTTTTTCAAAGCCTGCCTGATTTCCTGTTTCAACATTTTCTATAAAATGCATATTGTTGATCTGGCAGAATTCTGTTGATAGCGTATTATTGTAGGTTGTTATATCTTTAGTGAAAATTGTTATTGGATAAGTGTAGTTGATTGTTAATCAAAATGTATTAAATGCTTTATAATATTCTCCAATAGTAAGTTATTTTTAGTTATGCAAATTAAAAACATTCATAAAATTTGAAGAAAATCAAAAATATCTTAGAAAGTAATGGATTTAGGTATAGGGAATGCTTAACAAAAATGAAAGGACACTTAATAAAGCATCCATTGTAGCAATAAAATTGGTAGGGTGCCATTTAAAAAAAATTTTAAAAATTGCATTTTGCGAAACCTGACACACCCTGTATACTGGGAAGAAATTTCAAAAAAGTGATATTTACAAATATACTATGGTATATGGTAAAATTTTCTGCATCTTGAAAATTAACATAAGTTGTGTATTAGTGCAGTGGCAATGTATCCAATTGGGGTCATTTTTTCTAAAAACAGTTGAATATCTCATAAACTAAAAGGAATAGACAGATACAATTTCATATCAAATTAAAGCTCTTTTTATGGGCTTTTCAAAAATGTAATAATATATAAGGTGTTTTATTTAAAAAAATATAAGTTTAATATGCCCTGGAATTATGAAACACCCTGTATGCTTCCAAATATTTTTAAAATGTGCACTTTAGGCATGCCTAATATGCCTCGAAATTTGGTTTACGTAGCTTTTATAATAACGGAGTTATCGACCGTTGCCAGACTAAAAACTCACCATGTATATATATATATATATATATATATATATATATATATATACTTCGATGTATTTAACACTCAGTTGTAACAATTGTTTTTGACGACTGCAAATCACCTAAAACTTATTTGTTGAATACGTCTTTTTGTCTATTCGATTAAACAAGTAAATGTCGTCATTCAAATAAATATTCGTATTGGGATCATGTAGCCTGATCATAATGCAGTAATTATCCTCTAATGCTAGTTTGGTTGCTAACAACAGGCGTTGGCTGCTTGAATAAATACCTCAATGTCAAGCGACTTTGAAGTATTATGCACAGCGTGCCAACCTATCAGTCTGGCTTGGGCACTTGATAAGAACACATTATGCAGAAGATTAGTGTTCTAGTCAGCAATTTGCGTGCGGCCTTACGCCTAGATGTTCAATTCAAGTGCAACATGCACTTGAATAAGTGTTTTTAATAATGCGCTTTTCAATTCGACCGTAATATTTTTGATTTAATATGAACGTCTTTCAATTTAATCGTAATACTTTTGATTTAATATTAATGTTTTTTAATTTAATCGCAATTGTTTTGTTTTAATCTAAACGTCCTTCAATTAGTATTTATTTGCACTTAAAGAATCAATAAAGGACAAAAGGGTAAAAAGAGAAATGGACAGAAATAGAGGGTGATGAGTTAGTAATACATAGAAGTAGCTAGTTAGAAAGTAGAGATAGGTATGAATAGTTAGTTATAAATAAAGATAGGTGTATATAGATAGAATTAATTAGTCATAGATAGAAATAGGTAGAAATAGGTAGATAGGTAGTGATAGGTTGGATAAATAGGTATAGGTAGTGTTACGTGAGCAGATAGGTGTTTAGAAATAGCATGTAGGGATAGGTGGTAGGAATTAGTATATTTAAATTCAATAATACTTAAGTAAATTTTCTTTGAATTGAAATAGGGGGATTATGTTGTGGATTCAAAGGGTAAATCAGCGTGAAACAATAAAATTTCAACAACCCTGTATATAGAAAGGAGCAATTTATTTACGCGAAAAATTAATTTAATTCATTTAGTGAAAGCGGACGAGTATTTTTATATTCAATAATTAAAATGTTAGGATCATAGGAAGGAAGAAGGCTTCAAAGCAAATAGAGGTTCAATGATATGCATAATTAACCATAAGTTATTTTAATTAAACACATATAAGCAAAAGGAAGCGCGCTTGTGTAAGAAAATCAATAATCCCAAGGCAATTGTATTCGTTGTAAAAGCCAACGTCAGTTTTATCAAATACGAAGAAGTAGAAAGTCTAGAAATTGTTATGTTCACAACAGTCTATAATTAACAGAAACACCTGCTTTTTAAAAGGTTACGTTCAAAGAAGTCGAGCGTATGTTAAAATAAGATTTCATAGAAATTATTTTTCACCCGTCAGTTTGGTATAAACAACTGGGGTAACAAGCATCTTAAGGAGCGAGGGAAATGCACAATCGGTTATAGATAACAAATATAGATAGATATAAAGCAAACAAGGAATGGAAATGCACGTACAATATACACGTAAAGTTGAGATAGGATGTCATCAATATCGATTTTTTGTAACTCAAGTGGGGTTTTGAACGAGACAGCAAAGAACTTAGGCGGAGTTTGTGACGGCAGAGAATTTTGTCATTGCTTGAAAGCGGACAGTTTTCCAAACGTACGCACACGCGAAGGTTGAAAGCGAATTCGGAGTATACAGCACGTAAGGCGTAACAAATTTTAACGAATTTAGAGAAGGTTATATTCAAAATTTGTAGAATTCGTTTTGAAAATAAGCTTTTCGAAGGAAGCGCGTCCACTAGGGGGGTTTAAAAAGGATATAAATACCCAACCTAGGTTGCTAAGGGTCTCTTCTCTTCTGTTTTCCTTTACTTCGATAAAATGCTGAATGCCGATTCAGACCACCAGAAGAGTAAAGCTTTCTGTGAGTATTTTATGTATGTGATTATGTTACCGTAAATATTGTGGTTGCAAGTAAAAAACAGCAGTAGCGGAATTCTAATTATTGACGTGAAGTACGAGTAGTGCGTACTAAATTAATAAAGGTCCGGCTACTACAACACAAAAATCATTAAATGGAAGCATGTTATATCTGGGTAAGCACCACAAGTAATCGTGTTTATATGCATGATATATGGAATGGTACTGTGAGACGATGCGCATTGCTTGCAGAGGTAGCAGATAGTAGAGACATGTAGAGCCACTGAGCAGCACATTAAATCGAAACAACGCAGAGGGGTGTTTTGGCACTAATCGCCGACGGGAAGGAAGCCTGAAGAATTCTCCAGGTAATTTATTTGAAATTTCTGGTGTTTTATACACATTTGTGAAATTTTGTGCTGAGTGGTTGACTTTTTTTTGGTGGCATATTTATGGTTGTAAAAACTTATTGTAAAAGATACATGTACTGGACAATTTACTGAGGTTTAAATATTAAAAAAAGGTGTATTTAGAACGTCCAAAATTTAGTCAGGATAAAAATTGAATTGTAAAGGGTATACGGGTCTGTAAATTTTGGTTTTAATTTATGCAAAGTTTAAGAGGCATATACAAACTGAACTGGGTTATAATGAGCTCACCGTACTCCAGTGTGAAGTCAATTTAGGGTAACATGTGGGGCTCATCTACTCATATCTCATTGAATTTGTTTAAAAATCATTAGAAAAATCAGGAACTTTAAAAACATACCATAGTTTGGGTTTTATAATTATTGTATAAAACTGTTTTAGCACAAATGAATATAATTTATCTGTTAATAGGTGTAAATAAAAGGTTGTATGGTTGTGGAATTATTTGGTAGTTTTATTGAATGGTATGCGAGTGTGAAAGAGATATGTCTGTAAATTTAGGTATTTGAGAATAGGCACAGCTGAGCTAGCCTGACAAGCTGAAGGAATTCGAAGGCGATCTCATTAAGAGGGGTAAAAAATTCTTACAATTTTTTGTTTTCGAAAACTTTTATGTTGACCCAGGTGGGGCACGAATTTTAATAGTGAATCTAGGGACTGTCCCGACTTCCACGGCACTTTTATGACGCCCAATTCGTGGGGCTAGTATTATTTAGATGAAGGATCGATTCGAAAACCTTAGTTCCCAAATTTTACGAAGGTTCCACAGCAATATATATATATATATATATATAGAACAATATATAAAATAAGATGTATTTGTATACAAACGCTATGAAAATAATAGAGCCTATTGACGAATACAAATCGGGCTAGTAGTTATATAGCCTTTAACAAAACAATAGCTTTATTACTTCACAGGGAAGGAAACATCCACTGACCGACGGTTTCGGCTTTATTAAGCCTCCTCAGAGTGAAATAGCTTCCGAAAACCCTATGAAGTAATCGAAGATATTATACTGATTGGAAGCTATTTCACTCTGAGGAGGCTTAATAAAGCCGAAACCGTCGGTCAGTGGATGTTTCCTCCCCTGTGAAGTAATAAAGCTAATGCTTTGTTATTGGCTATATAACTACTAGCCCGATTTGTATTCGTCAATAGGCTCTATTATTTTTATATAGTTTGTTTACAGATACATCTTATTTTATATATTGTTCTACACAATTTTTTATTGTGGACTGCAAATAACTTGTCTTTTATATATATATATATATATATATATATATATACATATTATTATTATTATTATAAATTAATATAATGTTAGAAATATACAATTCGCTATTGTTTCAGTAGTCTTTGAATAGTCCTAGGAAACAAGATATTCGTGCTGTTATTTAGATTAACATAAATTAGTATGAAAAATGTGTTAAACGCTTGCTCGTACCTTCATTTAACAATAGGAGATTGTTTACTACAACAATAGTATTAGTTATCAAAAAAGATAAGCGCTTCTTAGATACATTGGGCGATAATTAGCAATTTCCATGAAAGGGCGGGTTTTATGTATGCATCTGACAATAGATTTCAAACATTTCTGCATTTAGGTTAAAAACTTTAAGAGAAATAAATATATTTTCCCGCTAAAGGAAATATTTCCTTAAGCCTTATACTGCCATATCCAGTTGAATCAAAAGGGTACCCAAAAGAGAGCTGCTTTTTACAAAAAAATTTTAAGCAGAATCTACAGTTTACGCTATTAATAAGAGAACGATTCTATAAATATTGTTATATTATCAATTACGCACTGAAAGAAATATGTTGAAAATTGAGGCCCAATGAAGTTTTGTAACATTACAAAGACTCCTTAATGTACTAATTTCCATATTTATTCGATTTTGCGTAAAACGTGCGATACATAAATGTGTTTATTGAAGCAGCTTTTTCCAGTCGCAGCAGATCTCATCATCTACACGCCATAGAAAAATGTACTTGCTCTTGATGCACCTGATATTATTATTTCTCCAAAAGCAAGAAATGCCTAGACGTGGTGACACTATAACATTTCCGAGATTTTATAATGCCCTATATACGAAGCGGTTATAAAGTTAATCTGCAACGCCATGAAAATATAATACGCCTTCATAACCTTTTTATTTTTTTACAAGTACGTCATTTGCTTTCATTTACATAAAACGTCTTTCTTTCCGCTTTTCGTTTCATTTTCGTTAAAGCATAATTTAGATTTGCGCCTTGTTAGTTTGTGCCATGAAAAGGCTGCATAATACTTTGAAACATAAAACTGGGAAAAGAATCTGAAATAAAGCCCAAGGGTAATTTTCATAAAAACGTTTGTAAGTTTTTATATCGTGTCTTGTAATTAGTCCAGTTAAGGAAATACTAATAGTGATGCTCGCATACACGTCAGTAAGTATTAAAATGACAAAATTAGTTTTGTACTCTTTCTGCAACCAGTGTTCTTTTGGTTTGTGCGCTAGTACCATGAACAGTAGCCTAACTATGATTATTGGGTCCCCGGCAAAATTTTATGTGTGAGCTCCCTACAAGATATATTACTGCCCTGTTATACACGCTAAATCACAATTAAAAATCCACGTTCACACTGTAACATATCAATTCACTGTTCCCTTGCCATATTACATTGTCGTCCCACTTCCTTCAATACAAAAGTGTTATTCGTCTTAATGTTATATCAATACCGTTTACAATCACGTCAGTTTTGATTTGTGTAACATTTCCTTTTAGATTTATAAAATAATAATACACTAATAAGTTGATCTTTAGTTTTAATTTAATGTTCCCTTTAGTATAAATAATACAAATAATTATTGATCATATGTAATTTCTAAATGGTAAACCTCTGAATAATGTCCATAAATACACAACTGGCTTATACATGAATCTGTTATTTAGAATGTTTTTCTTGTTTGTCCCTCTCTCAAAATGTGTGATTATCGTCAAAACCAAAATAAATTTTCGTTTGTCTTGATATCTAACGGTCTTTCGAGCACATGCCGTTTACCGATAAAGATGTCCTTTCTAAGGCCATGATGTTGTACCTGGTATGTAAATGGTGTCTTTTCTTTTATTCTTTTTAACATACCTAAATATCATTTCAGAATACTAACAAAATACGTATGGACAAAGTCTACTTGAATAACCCGTTCAAAATATTAGTGAATGGTATTCGGATTACAGATAAATTTTTAGACTGATCCTCGTGGCGTAATACAATATTTCGTTTTTGTAACACGTTTATTTTCTAGGGTCCTCTGGTGGCATATCTTCTGGTCACGTATTCCTTAATGAAGTATCTTCAGGTGATATGTTCTCCTGTAAAATATTCTTTGATGGAGAAATTAATTATCTATGCTAGGCTATCTAAGCCTATGTGTTAATTTTACTACCTACAAATATTATCCTTTATTTTACAAGAATTCATATTGCCGTTATTTACCTTCTAAAATAAATTAAATGTTCCGTTGACAAAAAATATGGTTGTGTTACGGAAGGATTGGCTTTTACAAATTAAAGGTTTAAGGTTAACAACCAAAATAAACAACGATGGTGTTCGTCTTAACAAACCGTAAAAAGATACTATAGTTCTGAACAAGCCGTAAGCTCAATGTTTAAATATACGTTTTCTTTCATATATCTTGAATACTGGTACGAATTTTTACTTTTATCATGGAACGTTGTGCATGCGTTACATTTTAAATCTCAATTATCTAGAAAAATAATGCATGTAAAATATAGTCATAACTTTATTTACTTACCTATACCTTAACTAATTTAATATTAGCTTTGCTTTCTTATATAACCTGATGGTTTGTAAACAGAAAAGGTTTCATAAAACTTTTTTTGTGCATATTGAGGTTATGTTCAATTTAAATGTTTAATTAAAATTCCTTTTAACTAATGTTAAATACAACAAAGCGTATTTATGATTTCTTTTACTTAGAACGTTAACTTGAAATTGTGTCGAAGTACAATGATAAATTTAGATTTTCTAATATTTTATCTGCTAGAGTTTGATACAAATAATCATCAAAAAACATGAATAATTGGAAAACCAATTTGTCTTTATGTTTTTTCAATTCTTTAATCCAAAAGTTTCCCTGAATAAAATTCTGTATAAGTACATCTTCTTCTTGAGAAATTAGAAAATTAATATAATTTAGTATTTCGGTTAAAACTCCATTAAGAGAAATTTTTTTTTAATGTTAGTAGAAGAGGAATTAGTTGTTCATAACAATCGGTTGGGACAACTGAAACTACACCACGTTTTTGAATAGTAGTCATTCTCTGACCAATTAGTATTTGTTTAGATGCTATATAAGAGCCTGCTGATGTAAAATATTTAATACGCCCATGCTCTGTTTTAAATTCATCCAAAGGACTTCGTATTGCAGATAAAAATTTATGTTTAAATGAAGTTATATTTTGGCCGTTTTTTAATAATTCTAACATTTCCTCGAACACTATTTTAATGCCGTTTGATAGACCTTCACACACAAATTTGATCACTCTATTAAACACCATTGGATGCGCACATAAAGAAGCCAAAAAAGTCGGCAAGGAAGTCGATTCTAATGTACAATCTATACCGATAGCTGTTTCAACTTCATATGGGAAATCATATTCAGACAATTGTAAGTTGTTCATGTCTGTACTTGTACAGACGTTAAAATTATGAACAGAAGTAAGATCAACCATATCACTACGATTATAAATTTCAAATTTATGTTTCTTATTAAGGTGTTTGCATCGATATTCTGAAAAGTTGTGATTAAATTGAAAACTATCGAAGTGTTTAATTAACTTAGCAGCACTGACAAGAACTTTTAAACATATTTTCTAAACTTATGTATATTGTTCAATCTCCTGATAGTAAGTGAATTACTAAACTTTGTAGCTGGCCAGGGACAATAAAAAGAAAAGGTAGAGTTAGTCTTGTCAATTTTGTAGTAAAGGTGGACGTCAGGAAACATCCTTTTTTATTATTTGAATTATGAATATAATTACAAAGGTTTTCACAAATGACTCATTATTATATTCAGAGTAGTGGAGTTGCAGTGACAATAATTAAAAGCACTGTAACTACTAGTAAGAGTTGTGATATGCGCTCTGCACTAACTACCAGCAACGTAGCAGTCCGAGACAACAATTCCAGGAAGGAATAAAGAATTGTCAACATGTGGTGACCACACGTGATGCTGTACGAAGAGCAAAGTTGTGTCTTTACTGTTAAGATTCTAGTCATGTAGCTAAGTTTTGTACAGTTAGAGTGGATTGTAAAAATTGTGGAAAATGCTATCAAATAGTAGTGTATCCAGAATTTAGTAAGAATGAAGATCAGTTACCTTCAGAAGATATTTCTACTTCAAGCAAGTGTGATGGCAATACTGAGCAAAGTAATTCAAAGAATTCGTCTTGCAAACTTAGAATTTCGTTCCAAACTATAGTGGTCCGGTTTAGTTTTGGGAAAGTTTCTAGATATGCCAGGGTTATGATGGATAGTGATTCTCAATTATCTGGCATTTTAGCGGACACTACACAGCTTGTATGAATGAATAAAGACAAAATAAGCAAAGTTGGGTTGGACTTTGATAGGGAAATATGATACACACTACGACAGCTCTACCTTTTCAATGGTGTATACGATGTCAATGTTCAACGATCCTGTTTAGAGTGAGTTTTGAAAGTTAAAAAGTATTGGTGTTTTTAATCTGGTGGAAATGCATAATCCGTACGAACTTCCAAAAGAAACCATTCTGTAAAAACGGTCAAAAGGGATGCTGGGGTAGATAGAAGGTGCAATTGCTATTTACGTTGGGTCCGGATTATTTTCAGAGTAACCTGGCTATTGCAAAATAATAGATTAAGTGCATCCTCGGAAAAACTGAAAAAAATGAATAATGTGGAACGAGTGTAATAAGACTTTCAAAGAGTGGTTAACAGAAAGAATTACTGAAGTCGTATCTGAGAAGGACGAAGGAACTCTTGCAACTATCTACCTCATCAAACCCTAGTAAAAATGGCCAAGTTTACTACTTAGATCAGGCATGTGTTTGAAGCTTCATGTATAGCAATGGGAGACATTCAATTAAATGTTTGTTTAGGAAAGACCGTAAACTTGTTAGGTTTAGGGCTATACGTGCTCCTTAGATTCCGTGACGGAAGGGGTATTATAGTAGCAGCTACACGAAAAGCATTTTGTCAAATTAGTGATTATAAGCAATTTTATGGTAGAATGATGAAATTCAAATAAAATCAAAAGATTTTTGACATTGGCGGGTTCTATTTCGAATAAATTGTACACATTTTCTTTTCAATGCAGTGGATAAATATCATTTATCAATTGTCACCTGAAGAAACGGACGTGGCTGAAAAATTGAAGACAGCCTTAACGCCCGTAATGTACTAAACAAGTTCTCCACAAAATCGTTAACTTAATCCTCTAGTGCGCATTCGCGCTTTACTCATGACTCAACTGCCAAAACAAATAGAAGTTCTCTACAACGCATAAATTTGTTAGAATGACGGACTCCTCTACGAGCCTCACCTAAACTAATAAACCAAAAAAATACATCACCGACCTCAAAAGAATGATGCAAAACTGCTAGAACGACCAACTCACCTTGAGTCTCGTCTAGACTAACGTACTGCTGATCGGCGAACTCTCTATAACAAGTCTTACCTGGACTATATAGAACTATACATGCTACGTTGCAATAATGCTAATGAAATAAAATAAAAAGACTGCAGCAAAACAAAGCCATGCCTACTGCATAAAAGCAACCCTCAAACGTTATGACGACAGTAAAATTTAATTACCAGATTAACAAAACGTAGCCTCATACGCTTCACGCGACCAGAAAGATGAATCAGCATTGAAGAAACTCTTAAAATTCGAATCCAGAACATTTCCAACAAATTCTAACAAAAAAGCTTCTACCCACTTAATCCAAGCATGAGTTTCTTTAGTTTCAATTTTAAAATCAATCTCATATCTTGAAAAATCAATTAGATAATCAGGTTTGTTAACTTTCTTGGCTAACAATGTTCCTAATATTTTTCTCTTAGCAACCACCAGTTTCTGGCTAACGACATTCACCTCTGATCTCATTTTGTACTTTAATTCTTTTTGGAGCAAACACTCGACGAGGAATTTCTGAGTCGTATTGGAAACAATTCTCAAACTGTAATGCTAGAAATACGCGAAATTTTAAACATAATCGAGAATTGTTGCTATATGCGTTAATATGGAATACAAATAGCCGCAATTTATTTTTAATTTGTTTATTCTTATTTGACTTTGTACTTTTAGAATAAAAACATCCAAGTACATAATTATGAGATGAGTTTTAAATATAAATTTAGGTCTACAAATAAACAAACTAAAAGCCACTGTAGTTTTTTATAAAGTTTCTTTTCTTTTCAGAGTTGCTGTTGGAAGCAACTGTTAGCTAATGAAGTCTAAAGTGAAAAATTACTGGCTTTTAAATTAGTAAATATCAGTAAGCGCGCGTTGGTAAACCCAATGTAATTAAGACAGATGGAGGACAAAAGCAATTATAGTTGTTTTGAGTTTTCAAACCATTAAAGCCGTAATCCGTATAATTACTTAAGCACTGACATCGATTTTTCCAATTTTACAGCATTTACGCTTTCAAAATACAATCATTGAATAAGTTCAATGCGAAGATTCCAGGCAATGTGAATACACAACTAAACAATATTTATGAAAATGACTTGTATGGTTGATGTGCTGTAAAAGAAACGTAATATTTCACCGGCAATATGTTTTACCATAATCGGCTATAGCTTTTGTAGCTTCAAAGGTTAAGGATTGAAACATGGAGTTTCGAACTTTATATTCCGATTAAGAAACCGCTGAGGCTATCTAGAGGATCGTATAGTACGTCATTTATGGACATGTTTACTAAAACTCTTCACAACTTTCAAGGTTAAATACAGTAGACTATTTTTCTGTTATTTAACCGTAGAAAACTTGTTGCTCATGCGGCGTTAGTATCTTTATTATGCTGGTGCAAGATAGAGTATTCTCAATCTGTCAGCAACAATTGGTTAGGTAAATTAGGTGCATGTGTAAGAACTAAAGGTTTTTACATTATCCCAAAAGATTACTTTAACACTAATGTATATATGTTGCTGTGGATTGAAGCTGATGGGGCCCGATGTTGGAAGCCAATAAAAATGCTGTGAATCATAGATGATGATGCTGTAATTTTACAAAAAAAGTGGCACTTCAACGACTTGTGGCCATTCTTAATTGATACATTTTACAAACCTGTCGGTTATCTTTAAGATTAATAACGATTATTCGCTCAAACAACGATTTATTAGTTTTGCTAATTGTTGAATGATCGTTTGAATTTCTTATCTTGTTTACTAGACAACCCAATTTTTTTTCAAAAAATCGCGTTGTTCGCTACTATTAATAAAATACACTTTTCAATTTAAAATACATGTTCCTCTCCAAAAACACGATTGTATGTTTCGCGTTACTTTTAATCTTGTTTTAAAAGTGAAATGAAATCGAATACACCCAAACTAAATTCTTTTAAAATGCGTTTAAATAATGTTTCATCATTGAGCACTTTTATAAAGAATTTATAATAGTCGCGTTTCGTAACAATAATTGATGAGGAACATTTCCAGAAATTCATGAAATATAGTCTATTCTTATTTAAAATTACTATTAAGGTATGTATTGAAGCTTGTAAAAGACAGGGTTTATGCATTTAGAGTAAAATATACTGGGTGTTCTCCAAATACTGAGTGTTTCTACAGTTGCCGTACAACGAAATAAGTATTTACAAATTTCTTTACTTTAGTCAGGTTTAGTTCTGATATTGAATAGGAAACGTTAGTTACGATGATTCGTAGAAATGTAGTTCTAAAAATTGCAGGAGTACGTTACAGCATGGACACAAATTCTAAAACAATACAGAAAGAGATTAAATTAATGTAGGTGATGTTGATGGTGTTTAAATTGATTCATGTTATACCATGCAGGTAAAGCTTTTACCTCGAGTGAATTCAATAAATTTTGTGCACAACGACAAATCTGGTCATTCGCAACAGCTGTAGGAATGGCTAGAGGAAATGGTCAAATTGAAAGTTCAAGTTCATGGAACCAGGATTTAGTTAGGACATAACAAGGTGTTAATAGCACGATATATAAAGCTGCTAAAAACACACCGGCTGAACTTTTGATGGGTATACAATTGTGGGCAGATACGGATCCATGTGACAGTAAACTCGAGAACTACTTAATAGATGCCACTAAAATTCGAATGGAGGCTTCACAAAAATTAGAGGAAAATCGTATCAAACAAAACGAATGTTTTAATAAGAAAAGGTACAAGGCAGGCACATATGTTGTAGGTGATTTAGTGTTGACTTGTAGTGCAAGTCACTCGAATAATAATGAGAGCAAAAAGTTACTTGCTAAGTTCAGATGCCCTTTTAAAGTAGTAGAAGTCTTCAATAATGACCGTTAAAAAGTGAAAGAGGATATCCGTGCTACACCTTCGAGGATTCCTTATGAAGTCATCGTTTGTTTCGAAAATATGAAGCCTTTTCAAGTGTTTATGCAATAGATAAGTAGCATTACCCCACTAATGTAATTCTGGTAAGCTCCACATTACTGAGCATAGTAAGCTCCGCAATGCTGATCAGGGTAAGCTCCGCATGCTGAGCATAGTAAGCTCCGCATTTCTGAGCAGGGTTATCTTCGCATTGCTGAGCATGGTAGCTCCACAGTGCTGAGTATGATCAGCTCCACATTGCTGAACACGGCTGAATCTAATTTACCAGCCAAATATGCTTCATTATGCTAAGCACAAGATGTTCCAATTGCCGAACATAGAAACTCTAAATTGCTGAATAGCGTGTGTTCTGATAGACGTGACAAGTATGATTTTGCACTGCATACTGAACAAACTTAATTCAAACATGCTCTTTATTTCGCACAGGCTCTGTGTATTGCAAGCACTAAAAATTTTCTGTCACCATTAGCGGAAGCTTTTTTTGGTAATGTTCCTTTGGTTTCAAGTCATCCGTGCACGAATTATTGTCACAACAGCCGAATGTTGTAAATCCGGGTCTGCAATCGGAATTGTAGTGGAGGGGTGTTGGCAGACATTCACTAAGGATTTACTTGGAATCAGAGAGCAAGCATTCTCTAGCATTCACGGGGACTTAACAATATTTACTTACAATATACAGTTATCAATTTCAGAGTGTGTAGAATTGCATTGTTGTAAATTGTGGTTAATCAATAGGTTGATTAAATAATTATGCTTTCACAAACTGCTGTCCAAGACAACATTATATAATTATTTCTACAGAATCTGGAATTGCAATAACAGTATGTGCCTCAACAGCAACTTCTCGTTTGGTTATTGATTCTGCGGTTTCAACTGTATGTTTAATAAATCATATTCAAGAAATTAATTATAGAAATGTTACAGATTTTGCAGAACGTCCGCTTTCGATAAACACCTAATATATGTAAGGGGAAAGATGGTCCCAAAATTATTTATAAAGTAAAAGATGGGATATCAGAACTACCCAGTAGATTCATCCATATATTACGTAATGGAGACCAGTTCAGATCGATATCGTTGTGGTACTATTCTGCACAGTTATAGTGAGGGAACTTTCTGTTCAACTTAGAGATTGAAATATAGCCTTTAGTCGTTTATGGGGGAATTTCAGATATTGTTGAAATAAAAACTTCTTCTTGTAAACATAAGTACATAAAAGATACTAACTTTTACATGTAAAGTTTGAAAGGCTTGCCGTGTTTAAAACTTTTTCAATATATCGAAGATCATTCAAATATTTGGAATAATAGGCTACTAGATGTATCACTTCGATGTATTACTTCTGCAGACTACTATAATAAAAGAAATGGACTTGCGACAGCTACAAGATGGGCGCCTCTGGCTTCCAAGTTAGTAGCGCTTTTCGTTTCTTTATGATATCTTTATATCACAAGCAGGCAGAAATACGTTATAAAGCAGCTAATCTCCCAAGAAATTTACGCTAGTCATTGAATCTCAAGTGAATGCATAAAAAAAATGGTCTTTTTACAGCCTTTCCACGCTTCTTATCGTTCCTAACGTAAAGGATCAACTGTCAAACCCGTATCATTTTGCAATAAGCACACCACCAACCACTACATAAGCCCTCGTTTTCAGTTCTGTTACCGCCGACAAATTTCAAATAACGTAATGTTTTCGAATGCAAGTAATTTCTGAAATTATTTTCAAATTGTATTCAGTAAGGACCATAAATCCGTCGGTCCCCTTTGAATTTTAAAAAGTTAAAGATTTTCCCGTGTAATATGAGCTCTTTATTTAAGAGTAAAGTTACTGAAACGAGGGTCGAGCGATACATCAATTTGAAGGTATTTTTGTTCTTAGTTCAACTTCTCAATTTGATCATCACATTCGATTCAGTTATTTTCACGGACAACCAATAATTTCAACAAAAGGTAAAAAAATTTACTAACAGATAATTTAAAAAATGCAACACATGACACTAAGCTCTTATTTAAAAAAATGCTAGAAATGTTCTTCTAGCATGTTTTGAGAAATGAAGATCCTGTTCGAAAATTCTTCTCTGCCATTATGGAGTATTTTTGCGGTTAATTTCGCACAAACGAAGTTCAATGGAGTCGTTTGGTATGCTATAGATTTTAGCTAACCTCGCGAAAAATAATCTAATTGTGAGGAATCTGACGATCCGGCTACTGAATATGTGCTCGGCGACTAATCTACCTATCCGGATAAGCAATTTCTAAATAATTTTTAACCGCTGTAAAATAGTGCAGTGGAGCACCGTTCTGTCGAAAAGAAACGTTCGTCTAGAATTTATGTGGGTTTTGGACTACAGTATCATTAATTAGAAGAGTTATAGTGTATTGTAGTAGTTCGAGGTACTTCCAGCCACTTAATCTTTTTATGAATATGTGTCCTATGATGTAGTTTCCCAGAATAACCCGCGAAATGTTTAATTTTTGTTGAAATGGGTATAAATTTCAAAAAATACACAAGGTTCCACATCACTCCGGTACGTATAGTTTTGAGTGTTGATAGTTCTGTTTAGATAAAAAGTGCTGTACGTAATTAGGATTTCTTTAGATCCTTGCTATCATTATTTCGCAGATTACAATTCGCCTACCAGAAGCATCTTCAGCCAACTCATTAAGCATTAAGTAATTTAATTCGGCCCGAATGAAATTTGTTCTTACTGACAAACAGGAACCATTACCTGCATTCAACACTTTCTTAATAGATTGATAGAGATTAACAACCATTTCAGATACGATCTGTACTTTTTGTCTTCTCCTACACTAGGTCTTTCGGATCATGGTGCGTATTTCAATGTCTTTAAAGTTCGAAATTTTGGCAACAGTTTAGATCAAATTTTCTGTATTATGGTCGTTGCGTAAAACGTTCATTACATATTTATACAGCACCATACTGCAATAGCTTCACCAAAAATGACAACAGTTTGGGCATTTTAATCTAAAGGACGCGACAATCCCGTTATTATTGAATGGTGTATAATCTGACAACTAGAAGGTAAGTATGTAGAGCCATAGTAACAATTACCTGTCAAATTTATACTCTCCCTTCTTCTTTACTTCAGATATATGATTAATGATTTTTGTGGGATATTTTTAATTAAACTCATTCAACCGCTGTAGATTCGAGAATAATATCACCTATAATAAATTTTCTATAGAGTGACCACTTAGTAACTCATTATCAGTCCTACTTCTAGTTATAATAATAAACCGGTTTGTAGTAGCCTTTGAAGCAACGTCCAAAGTTAAACTTCAGTCTACTAAGATTATGCTCGGGCAAACCAAATGAATTGAAAAAAGTTGTTACATTAACAAGAACATGAAATTCTGTCAAAATTGTTACGTTCATTTTACGACACAAAATTAAAACCTACCGTTTTCTTACTTTATTCATTCACATAGATTCCGCTTCAAAACGCAACTACCATCCTGTATGTTTTGTCTTCTTACAATAAGCACGCTTGTCAATAATTTCATTTAAACGCATTTACTGCGAATTTGAAAAGTTTACTCTATAATATAAATAGTCGGTGCCTTGTTTTCGCGTGTCCGCTGGCTTGCTACACAGTACTATAGCGTACAATTAATCCTTATACTGCTACGACCGAAAGACTTTTTATTCTTATTCAAAATGAATGCTCATAGGTCGGTGGTGTTTAATATGATCTGTAAGAGACGTCAAAAGTCATCCAAAAGCATTACTAACTATTTTGCGTGTATGACGGGCCTGTTTGAGTGGTATGGTTGTTTTAATGAGGATGATCAATTGTCCATTTTGTTTTGTAACCTTGATTCATTTTATAGAACCCATTTGCCTAGTCATGACCAACATACTATTACTACTGAATCGGAATCAGTCCGTGCTACAGTGCCTAAGTCGGTCGCTACTCCTTTTTCGGCTTCCTACCACGGCCTTCCTGTTTGGGAGTGAAATTTGAAATTTTATGGTGACCCAAACACTCTTACCGTACATGGTTTTTGGGACGGCTCGAAGAACTCTGACGAACTCAACATGTGTCAGAATTGCAGTTATTTGAGATAAAATTTTATCTGATTCTGTTTCTTTATGTAATGTTGCTGAAGTGTTATCGGATTCTGCTCCTTTTCCTACGGATGATACTCTTACAGCCAATGCTGTTTTCTTTCCTAACTCTGATACTGCTAGTCCTTTATCTAACATCGATAAAGTTATATCTGCGTCTGCCCCTTTGTATACCGTAACTGAAGTGTGCTCTGCTTGTGTATTTTTTCGTATTGGTAGATTCTCTTACAGCCAATACTCTTTCTTTTTCTACCGTTGATTTTCTGACAATCCATAATGTTCCCTTTTCTACCGTTGACTTTCTTACCACCAATCCTAACAACAGACAACTTTCTTCCATAACGCATTCTGAGTTTCATAAACTACGACAACCAATACTACCTCTACCCTCGCTATCACATCCTCAACCACGTGCTACCACTACTACACCCCCTGCTGTTCCTGTTTTGCAGGAAACTGTCTAAAGGAGACATAAATTAATCTATGCTGATTCAGAACTTGAAGATGTATGAGTAGACCATTTAGTGACGAACCAGGACCTCATTTCCTCCAGAATCCCTCATTTCCTCACTCATCTGGACCAAAAAGTTTTCTTCGACTAACCATTTTTCATCTTTCGAGATAAACCTATCTTAAATTTTTCATCTTTCGAGATAAATGAGCATCCACATTTCCACACACGAGATAAACCTATTTTTAAGATTTTTTTTACCGCTAACATTCTGGACCAAATAGTTTTCTTCGACTAGCCATTTTTTTATCTTTCGAGATAAACCTATCATGTTTGGTATCAGTTAATATTAGAATTTTCTCAGCTACCCGAATTTCTAGGAATTTTTAGATTGTACCATCCCCAAGGAGCTACCCTAATTTTAAGATTTTTACCTATAGCGACTTTTGAGCGTTCTTATAAATTTTTATACATGCAATACATCTTGTTAGTCTAAAATTTTACGCAGAATTCGAATCTGCAAACAGATTTGAAATCGGACCACGCCCTGCAAAGTTATACTTTAAAACTCTCAAACCTTTTAAAATTTTTGCTCGTATATATTTAACTCCATTTTTAAAACCTTTTCGCTACCCAAGACATATGCTTTAACCAACATAAATAAATTAAACACCCAAAATTTTAATAATTTATTTATCCAACTTACAGTTTAATAAACTAATTACAAAGTATAACATTATTTCCTGTGCGTAGCCGAAAGTTTAACCTGTAACAAAAAAGATTAATGGGTTGTTTAAATAGACCTGTAACAAAAGAGATTAAAGTAAAAGAAAGGAGACGTGTTTTCAGTCAATAAGACATATTGTTAATCTAACAATATGTTTTACCGTCCAACGACACCACGTGGAGGTAAACACATGCCGCCGGGAACAAAGGAAATTTTAAGGATGGGGTGGGTAGATATGCTTATAACTAACTTACATACTATATATACACAATAAAATATATACAAATATAAACAACTTAACCTATATCTTTATGCCCCATGCATATGTTGATGTGCTTCCGGGGATGACGTAACGCTTGTCATCTGCGCCCGATAAACTGATTTTATTAATAAGCTGTGTATAAAGTTGGTGTTTCTTACTCCGGATTGATACCATCGTATGCATGAGGGCATCTCTATTATTAATAACAACATCCCTAAAACTATCTACACTAATCCCCGCCACCACATTACGACTAACACCCTTAATCTTTTAACAATGTCTTTTCACTAATAATGCAGTAGGACTTAGCCCTACTACCTACGAACTCCAAGACCAAATCGCCACAAAACTCATCCTTAAACTTACCCAACACCTTTTGTTTATAAGTGGTATATTGTATTTATTGTTTGAAGGGTAATCACTAGTGTCAAAATGTATTATGTTTGCGTTAATGTCACTGTACAAGTCTGGCGTCTCAACACTATAAACCAAAGAGTCTGTATCAGTATAAAGCAGGGACAATCTGGGACCATACAGAGGAACCATGGTGCTGTAGTGAAAGTCGTACATTAGCGTTTTGATATATCCAAAATTGACAATCCTGCATAGATCGGTTTATTATAATTAACTTTAACACGATCCATCTGTATAATCGCCAGATTTTCCTCAACACGGTACAACTGTTAAAGTTAGGTTTAGCTATTAGTCCACTCGCGCACAACTTTTTCCCGTCGTGTTCCCATCGCGTGACTATTTTGACATCGACCCTTTTGTCCACGTTCTCCATTGTTTTACCAAAACCGCATTGTTCATAAGTTTGAAAAATCTTTTCAAACGCGTTAGCGGCAGAGGTACGGAGATTCGTGTTGAGATCAATGTAGGGTTTTAACCACGTCGACTGATCAAACTCCAACACGCGATGCACAACAGTTAATTGCAGACCGTTACGCAGAGCCTGCTGCAAGTTGCGATAGTGAACAATGTATTTTGTTTTGTCCAGAAGGGTGGCGAGTAGCTTAGGCGTCTTCGAAAACGGTGTTGGAGGTACCATCGATTCAGGGCAGAAAGGCAAGTCATTGTGATCGTTGTGAAGATGTTCTGGATACTGTATATCAACTTCCAAAATATACCCTTTTTCGTGCGTGCTTGGTATATTTAATATTTCTTGTTTTATATGATGTACCTGGTCCGTGTTTAACCATCTAAAGCCGCTAATGGGTAAATGTTGGGACATGGCCCATCCGTATAAATTGTTAGCATCCAGATACGTTAAGTACTTGGATGACTCGTCAGGGTTGTAGTCTTCCATATATTTATTGTTGGCTTTGGCATACCGACTGCTGCACTGGGTTAACCCACCACGTATCCCTTTCTTGATAAAATGTTGCATGCTGACATCGGTCATCAACTCGAGCTTCACCCCAGTGCGCTTCAACATGGCATCCCAACTCAAACTAGGAGCAGTCACGTACTGGCATGGGTCTAGATCATAAGTTTTTGTGCAGACGTCTCTAAAGTTCTCGAAAATGTCTGCTAGTAACAAAACGTCCGTTTTCAAATAAAGATCGCTGTATTCCCCAAGCGTTCGGATTTTGAATGTTCTCCATACATTCTGTGCGTGTTCATAATCTGCATACGACACCGCTGTGGCGGTTAGACCGTTGAAGAAAGCATTTTGTGGTGGTAGAGCCTTCTCTTCCAATACGGTAATATCTTTCACGTAGTCGTACGGGAACACACCCTTCCGATGTAATAGAGCAAACTCTTCGGTATTGAAACAGCTCTTTAGTTCAACAAACTGTTCAGCATTCAAGTTGGAGGCTAGTTTATTTAAGCTAGATGCCATGAAGCGTAAGGAGTCTACAAATCTCAGTGTGATGAAAGATTCATCAGTTTCATCGTCGTTTTCTTTATACAATCTAACGTTTTTGTAAACGATATAAACCTCTCTTATTATTCGGGATTACAGTAACCCGTTCTTTGTCGTATCCCAACTCTTTCACAATGAAATGTGAATCATAACCGCTTAGGTTATGAAACACCACCGGATAAACTTTGGAACCGTGTATTTAATGTTGCATTGGGAGTGTGCGGCAAAGCGAAATCTCCTGAGAGGTGGCAGTGATCCTCACCCTCTCATTTCCCAAAGGCTGCTTACAGATGCCACACTCCTCAACCATATGAAACAACAACTCATCTAGGGTTCCATTGGAAGCATGGGGTGTTTGTTTTAAAATTTTCCCAATCGTTGGGCTTCCTCTTTCATCTTTTCCATAAAAACTTTTGCGGCTTCAGGTCCTCTGTACAGCTCAAACTTGTTAAACGAGTCATCGTATGAACATTTGATATAGTATGCAAAACTGAAGGGTTCGTGGTGTTGTGTGCTGTTGGTGAAGGAAGAGGTGGGATCCGGAACTGCGGAGCTAATAGGCTTCAACACACTTTCAAAGTCTGCATAAATCACGAACGGTACCCGCATTTGCTTGTGGATGTTGGTGAACTCGAGGATGTTGTTGAAGTGGTTCGGCATGGTTGTCACCACATGGTTGCAGTCTTGTTCGGTGTGTTTAACAAGTTGCCCTCGCTGCGAAAAACACAAGACATCCATCGCACAAGAATTTCTGTCCATAGCGGGACAACTGCTTACGCACTAGCTTCCCAAATCCTTGATCAAACAGTAGTGGGACTTGCATCCATCCTGAATGTACAGTAGGTTCACATGCCGAACCCTTTTATTAGCGGTGAAATGTAGCGGTCCAACGATGGACTTGCCTTCTACCCCAAACACGTTGACGCTGATGTTGTTTAATTCCTCGAATCTGGGGATGTCCTTAACTCTAATCGGGAACTCAATGTCGACAAAGTTGAGTACCGTCGAGTAATGCGGGTAGCTACTGATCCTTTCAGGATGAATATGTCCTGGATTCAGCGCCACCATCAAACTCCACGCAAAACATGCATTGTCTTGATTCCGGATGTTAATGACGGCTCCCTTATCCTGAATCCATTTGGGAAGCTCGATATAAGATGAACCCCGCATTGGTTGGTACTTGTTAACATTTACCTCCAAGTACAACACCTGTTTCAGAGTCCATCCTAAAATTTAAAAATTAGAAAAAAATTAATAATTGTAGAAACTAACCAGAATCTCGTTCTTGGAACTCGTCCGACTTAGCCGACATCCTCTCCACAAAGGTGTTGTAGACCGCTTCCAGGTCACTGGAGGAGGTGACCACAACATTTTGGTGTTAAAGGATTTAACATCCTCTACACCCTCTGCCGCAGCCATCTTGGTGTAGCCACCAAACAACTCGCAATTAACCTTGAGGGAGGTGTGTATAGCCAGCTGTTCCCCGACTAAGGCTATGAACCTCTCCTTCTGCTCGCATAGAAAATCCAATAGACCTAAAAATACGAACTAAGCAAATACAAAATACTTATAAAAATACATACCACTAGTATTAGCATTTTTAATTCTGTATGTAGCGATTCGAGTTTTGAACGCGGTTGCTACTACTTCTACACCTCCATCCAGGACACGGCTAGCAGCGGTCTTGTGCGCGTTAGATCGCTGGTGGGCTACCAAGTTAACAACGTCCACATTGCACTCCACACATCTCCGCGATTTCTTGGGGGCAGGTCCCTCAACGGTTGGTGCGGCCGGTCGTTTGATCCCAGATGGTCCGGCAACGGGGACAGCCACACCATGCTTGGCGTCGCGATGCCGTTTCAAGTTGTCCTTCCGCGAGAAGGATGCAGGGCATGCATCGCAAACAAAAAGACCGGTGGATTTCGATCCCACGTCATGTTGTTGGAGCTGGTGCCGTTTTAAATTATCACCTCGAGAGAAAGCTGCACCACAGACGTTGCACACGAATGATGCCATTTTTCTATAAGAAAATTAAAAACTGGTTAAAGACTTTTAACAGTTGTAACTAGCCGAAGACTAAACAGAAACTGAATTTATATCGCCTCGTACCATGCTTTTATACATAATTGGTATAATTAGCTACTTTACTTTTAAAAACCCAGCGTCGTTTAACCTTGAGTAACATTCCAAACTAGTCTAATCACACCAGTAAAATCAATTAGGTAGTTTACTTTTAAATTAGAAAAAACCAGCGTCGTTTAACCTTGAGTAACATTCCAAACTAGTCTAATCACACCAGTAAAATCAATTAGCTAGTTTACTTTTAAATTAGGAGAAACCCAGCGTCGTTTAACCTTGAGTAACATTTCAAACTAGTCTAATCACGTCGGTAAAAATTAATTTGCTTCTTGCTTACGCACTACAACTATAATTATAGGATATATCACTTTAACTTTCACTTCTACTCTAATTGTTTACAGACATTTCGAGCCTGGAATTTTTTTAAAAGAAAACATTAATGAAGAAGGCAAAGGTCACCTTTCACAATAAACCTTAGAAAGTTTGGGTGATTTCGGTAACAAGGACAGCTCAAATCGTATAAAATACGAGCACGATTCCTCTATGTTCAGTACAAAATACAGCATAAAAGTAGATACAATGATATCCATTAAAGACGGTATAGTAATGTTTCGGCGGAGTTTGAGTGATGCTAGGATTAATATCGAACGTGGTTATATTTATGGTGATGATATCGGATCATGTTATGACGACTCCAGGTGGATAAAGTTGCAACAAGCATGGACTGTTTGTGATCAATTCGACCGGAATCAAATAAATTCCATGAATTATTGGATAAATTTGAAGAATTAAATTTATTGAGAGACTTTATGGAATGCTTTTGAGCTATATAGAAAATTATAATTGTAAAAGTTTTGTATGTGTATTTTACGGTAAATTTATAAATAAAAATGTTAATATTATTCGAATATTTATCATTCTAAGTCATCCGAGTACAATTTACGCATGCGCAACAACAATTCTGAAACATTTAAAAGGAGGAGCTGCATAGGATTCCTTCTCAGTCATCTCAGTGAAATCAGTGCAAAGCAATGGAGTCTGTAGATGTTAATGATGCACAAGTTTCGTATACCGAAAATCTGATTAATAAGTTTACGTATAGTTTAAGTGAATTGAGTGAACACCCTCATAATGTGGAAATTGGGTTTGTTATAAACCAGAGAATAAAACCCGTATTACGATTGGTGTGTAGCAAGAAATATTGTGGCAACCATGTTCTGGAATTGACATACGAAAATTGGTTAGCATTTACAAATTTTCAAGTGGAATTTCAAATCAACGTATTTTCTCGTGACGTGCTAAACACTCGATTAAATGGTGCACCCGAAACGGAAGATCTACACATACAACTAGGAGGTCCGTTCTTTATCACTCTATCACCAGTGTCTGAATCAACCGAGAACGAAACGTTCCAGTTAAAAATAATAATGGGTGATAGCTCGATAGTTATAAATGAATTGGAGTGCCGTAAAATATTCCATATGCGAGAGTTGTTTGAGTATCAACTTAAACAGTTGGAAAGTCGCAACTTCCCAGCATTATACAGCGAATTAGTAGGATTTGTTGCTAATTCTAATTTAAATGATTGCGATGGGTTTAATACTATGACTGAAGGAGAGAAACGAATTAAAATCTTGATTGAAGGCGAAGTTCGAATTGGTAATATTTTATTCTACAACGAATTGAATCAGAGCGCACTAAATGCATTGGAGCTGGTTATATGTTTTCCGGATATATTTGTGCAAGACGTGATACGTACAAGAACATTAGTGGAAATGTTTAGACGTTTAAATTTGTCAGAATCTGAAGATTCTGGTTATGGTGATAACTAGAAAGAGTATTTTATAAAAGACAGCCCAAGAGACATGGATGTAAATGTATTGTTATTGTAAATATATTGTAAATTTTTTTTGAAAAAGTATAAATAGACTCGTTGTTGTTTATTTATTTAGTATAGTTTGAGATTTTTTTGAGTAAACACATGATTATCTGTTCTGGAGAGGGTTTAATCAACAGCGCTATAAACAGGTTACCGTTTGAGCTGCATATTCCAGGTTATCAGTACTGCGGTCCTGGTACAAAGTTGGATGAACGCTTAGCAAGAGGTGATCCTGGAATAAACGAATTAGATAAATTGTGTAAAGACCACGACATTGCATACTCCAAGTACCCCGACGATCTTCCAGCCAGACACCGAGCAGATAAAATTTTAGAAGAAGAAGCCTGGGGGAGAGTTAAGTCTAAAAACGCAAAGTTTGGGGAAAAAGCCGCAGCTTGGTTTGTGACAAACGCTATGAAAGCGAAGAGAAAATGGGTATGGGTTTAAAGAAGAAAATAAGTTTTAAAGGTGGATTTTGAAGAAAATACGATCCGCAATAGACCGAGTTGGTTCCGACAACTTGAAAAAGCTGTTAGATGTTGGTATTCTAATTGGTAAAAAAATCATAAAAGGAGCCGGTGGGAGAAACAAAATTAAAGTCCCACGTATTATACCCGTTCCACAGAAAGGAGGTTTTCTACCATTGATTCCTATATTTGCGGGACTAAGTGCCCTAGGAGCACTAACAGGTGGTGCTGCAGGGATAGCTAAAGCAGTAAGTGATGTCAAGACAGCCAACGAACAGCTTAAGGAGAGCGAACGACACAACAGATCTATGGAAGCCATTACCGTTGGGAAAAAAGGAAATGGAATGTTTCTAAAACCATACAAAAAAGGCACAGCATTATTCCTGAAACCGTACAAACAGGGGCGTGGCATTAGTAAAAAAGTATCAAAAAACTAAGCAAGTTACCTCGAAGAGCTCTCACCGATGTAGATATAAGGAAACACGCATCTAACATTCCTCATTTTCGTGGTGTCTTTTCTAGAGATCAGTTACAGAAGATTACACCGCGTGTCAACGAATCGGAGTGATTAATTTGGATACCACCAAAGGTTCGGGTACACATTGGGTGGGGTACCGAAAACGCGGAAATAGTGTGTATTACTACGATTCGTTTGGAGACTTGAGACCGCCGGAAGAAGTAAAGAGATATTTTCGAGGTTGTAAAATTTACTACAACAGTGTAACGGAGCAGACTTACAACACATACAATTGTGGACATTTAGTGTTAAAGTTTCTTAGTGACAATGGCTAAAACAGTGAGCGTGTTCGGGTATGGTAATGTCATATCGACAGGATCCATTTACCCACCAATTAAATTGAAACAAGACGGTGAATATGCTTTGGGTCTAGTGGGATTGTACACTTGTAACACTGTGCAAAACATACATTCAGGAAACAACATATTATACTTTAACGATCCAGAGCATCGCAGAATAACCATCGAACCCGGATCATACGAATTAGAAGAAATAAATGCATATATACAGGATGTTTTCAAAAAATGGTTCAGTCAGAAGCCGGACATCAACGAGAACATTGAAAAATATTTTAAACTGAGTGCCAACAATAATACATTAAAGTGTTCTATACGAAGCAGTATACCGATTGATTTTGGGGCAAACCGTAAAAACAATATTGGAAGCATCTTGGGGTTTACCAACCGCAAATTGGCCGCAGATACCGTACATATCGCTAATCAGCAAGTGAACATAATATCGGTCTCAAACATTTTTGTGGAAACCAATATCACCAGCGGTTCGTTCAGAAACAATTTTCTTACCCACAGCATATTCGAATTCAGTTTATCTGTACCACCCGGGTATAATCTGGAAAAGGAGCCTAACCACGTTATATATTATCCGCTGAGCGTGACAGAAATTGATAATATTACAATCAGACTAGTTGATCATTTGGGTGAATTGGTAAACTTTTCACCTGAAACATACACCTGTGTGAGACTGGAAATAAAAAGCAGCTGAAAATGCCTATCGATTTTGTATATAAAACACGCTACAACACCCCCAGACGACTAGTAGTGAATACGACATCAAAGCGTCAAGTTGTCGAGAGACTTACAGCAGAAGAAATACGTTTCTTAAAATCTTTGGGGTTAAAAGTTATAAATGATGGGCGGCAGAAGTAAACGCAGCTTAGATCTCTACGGTGATGACCACATTAAACTTGGAAGGCTTAAATATGAGGACGTGCCCAAATTGGATGTGTTTGGAGGTTATAAATTAGACGAAACCATAATAAAGGAAGATTATTATACATATCTTCCCTTTACATTGAATGCAGAAAACAACGATCGAATTTCAATTGAAATCCAGAGCAGTGATAACATAATTAGAATACCAACATCTAACAGCTTTTTCAAGTTGTCGGAACCAACTCGGTCTATTGCGGATCGTATTTTCTTCAAAAATCCACCTTTAAAACTTATTTTCTTCTTTAAACCCATACCCATTTTTCTCTTCGCTTTCATAGCGTTTGTCACAAACCAAGCTGCGGCTTTTTCCCCAAACTTTGCGTTTTAGACTTAACTCTCCCCAGGCTTCTTCTTCTAAAATTTTATCTGCTCGGTGTCTGGCTGGAAGATCGTCGGGGTACTTGGAGTATGCAATGTCGTGGTCTTTACACAATTTATCTAATTCGTTTATTCCAGGATCACCTCTTGCTAAGCGTTCATCCAACTTTGTACCAGGACCGCAGTACTGATAACCTGGAATATGCAGCTCAAACGGTAACCTGTTTATAGCGCTGTTGATTAAACCCTCTCCAGAACAGATAATCATGTGTTTACTCAAAAATCTCAAACTATACTAAATAAATAAACAACAACGAGTCTATTTATACTTTTCAAAAAATTTACAATATATTTACAATAACAATACATTTACATCCATGTCTCTTGGGCTGTCTTTTATAAAATACTCTTTCTAGTTATCACCATAACCAGAATCTTCAGATTCTGACAAATTTAAACGTCTAAACATTTCCACTAATGTTCTTGTACGTATCACGTCTTGCACAAATATATCCGGAAAACATATAACCAGCTCCAATGCATTTAGTGCGCTCTGATTCAATTCGTTGTAGAATAAAATATTACCAATTCGAACTTCGCCTTCAATCAAGATTTTAATTCGTTTCTCTCCTTCAGTCATAGTATTAAACCCATCGCAATCATTTAAATTAGAATTAGCAACAAATCCTACTAATTCGCTGTATAATGCTGGGAAGTTGCGACTTTCCAACTGTTTAAGTTGATACTCAAACAACTCTCGCATATGGAATATTTTACGGCACTCCAATTCATTTATAACTATCGAGCTATCACCCATTATTATTTTTAACTGGAACGTTTCGTTCTCGGTTGATTCAGACACTGGTGATAGAGTGATAAAGAACGGACCTCCTAGTTGTATGTGTAGATCTTCCGTTTCGGGTGCACCATTTAATCGAGTGTTTAGCACGTCACGAGAAAATACGTTGATTTGAAATTCCACTTGAAAATTTGTAAATGCTAACCAATTTTCGTATGTCAATTCCAGAACATGGTTGCCACAATATTTCTTGCTACACACCAATCGTAATACGGGTTTTATTCTCTGGTTTATAACAAACCCAATTTCCACATTATGAGGGTGTTCACTCAATTCACTTAAACTATACGTAAACTTATTAATCAGATTTTCGGTATACGAAACTTGTGCATCATTAACATCTACAGACTCCATTGCTTTGCACTGATTTCACTGAGATGACTGAGAAGGAATCCTATGCAGCTCCTCCTTTTAAATGTTTCAGAATTGTTGTTGCGCATGCGTAAATTGTACTGGATGACTTAGAATGATAAATATTCGAATAATATTAACATTTTTATTTATAAATTTACCGTAAAATACACATACAAAACTTTTACAATTATAATTTTCTATATAGCTCAAAGGCATTCCATAAAGTCTCTCAATAAATTTAATTCTTCAAATTTATCCAATAATTCATGGGAATTTATTTGATTCCGGTCGAATTGATCACAAACAGTCCATGCTTGTTGCAACTTTATCCACCTGGAGTCGTCATAACATGATCCGATATCATCACCATAAATATAACCACGTTCGATATTAATCCTAGCATCACTCAAACTCCGCCGAAACATTACTATACCGTCTTTAATGGATATCATTGTATCTACTTTTATGCTGTATTTTGTACTGAACATAGAGGAATCGTGCTCGTATTTTATACGATTTGAGCTGTCCTTGTTACCGAAATCACCCAAACTTTCTAAGGTTTATTGTGAAAGGTGACCTTTGCCTTCTTCATTAATGTTTTCTTTTAAAAAAAATTCCAGGCTCGAAATGTCTGTAAACAATTAGAGTAGAAGTGAAAGTTAAAGTGATATATCCTATAATTATAGTTGTAGTACGTAAGCAAGAAGCAAATTAATTTTTTACCGACGTGATTAGACTAGTTTGGAATGTTACTCAAGGTTAAACGACGCTGGGTTTCTCCTAATTTAAAAGTAAACTAGCTAATTGATTTTACTGGTGTGATTAGACTAGTTTGGAATGTTACTCAAGGTTAAACGACGCTGGGTTTTTCTAATTTAAAAGTAAACTACCTAATTGATTTTACTGGTGTGATTAGACTAGTTTGGAATGTTACTCAAGGTTAAACGACGCTGGGTTTTTAAAAGTAAAGTAGCTAATTATACCAATTATGTATAAAAGCATGGTACGAGGCGATATAAATTCAGTTTCTGTTTAGTCTTCGGCTAGTTACAACTGTTAAAAGTGTTTAACCAGTTTTTAATTTTCTTATAGAAAAATGGCATCATTCGTGTGCAACGTCTGTGGTGCAGCTTTCTCTCGAGGTGATAATTTAAAACGGCACCAGCTCCAACAACATGACGTGGGATCGAAATCCACCGGTCTTTTTGTTTGCGATGCATGCCCTGCATCCTTCTCGCGGAAGGACAACTTGAAACGGCATCGCGACGCCAAGCATGGTGTGGCTGTCCCCGTTGCCGGACCATCTGGGATCAAACGACCGGCCGCACCAACCGTTGAGGGACCTGCCCCCAAGAAATCGCGGAGATGTGTGGAGTGCAATGTGGACGTTGTTAACGGTAGCCCACCAGCGATCTAACGCGCACAAGACCGCTGCTAGCCGTGTCCTGGATGGAGGTGTAGAAGTAGTAGCAACCGCGTTCAAAACTCGAATCGCTACATACAGAATTAAAAATGCTAATACTAGTGGTATGTATTTTTATAAGTATTTTGTATTTGCTTAGTTCGTATTTTTAGGTCTATTGGATTTTCTATGCGAGCAGAAGGAGAGGTTCATAGCCTTAGTCGGGGAACAGCTGGCTATACACACCTCCCTCAAGGTTAATTGCGAGTTGTTTGGTGGCTACACCAAGATGGCTGCGGCAGAGGGTGTAGAGGATGTTAAATCCTTTAACACCAAAAATGTTGTGGTCACCTCCTCCAGTGACCTGGAAGCGGTCTACAACACCTTTGTGGAGAGGATGTCGGCTAAGTCGGACGAGTTCCAAGAACGAGATTCTGGTTAGTTTCTACAATTATTAATTTTTTTCTAATTTTTAAATTTTAGGATGGACTCTGAAACAGGTGTTGTACTTGAGGTAAATGTTAACAAGTACCAACCAATGCGGGGTTCATCTTATATCGAGCTTCCCAAATGGATTCAGGATAAGGGAGCCGTCATTAACATCCGGAATCAAGACAATGCATGTTTTGCGTGGAGTTTGATGGTGGCGCTGAATCCAGGACATATTCATCCTGAAAGGATCAGTAGCTACCCGCATTACTCGACGGTACTCAACTTTGTCGACATTGAGTTCCCGATTAGAGTTAAGGACATCCCCAGATTCGAGGAATTAAACAACATCAGCGTCAACGTGTTTGGGGTAGAAGGCAAGTCCATCGTTGGACCGCTACATTTCACCGCTAATAAAAGGGTTCGGCATGTGAACCTACTGTACATTCAGGATGGATGCAAGTCCCACTACTGTTTGATCAAGGATTTGGGGAAGCTAGTGCGTAAGCAGTTGTCCCGCTATGGACAGAAATTCTTGTGCGATGGATGTCTTGTGTTTTTTCGCAGCGAGGGGCAACTTGTTAAACACACCGAACAAGACTGCAACCATGTGGTGACAACCATGCCGAACCACTTCAACAACATCCTCGAGTTCACCAACATCCACAAGCAAATGCGGGTACCGTTCGTGATTTATGCAGACTTTGAAAGTGTGTTGAAGCCTATTAGCTCCGCAGTTCCGGATCCACCTCTTCCTTCACCAACAGCACACAACACCACGAACCCTTCAGTTTTGCATACTATATCAAATGTTCATACGATGACTCGTTTAACAAGTTTGAGCTGTACAGAGGACCTGAAGCCGCAAAAGTTTTTATGGAAAAGATGAAAGAGGAAGCCCAACGATTGGGAAAAATTTTAAAACAAACACCCCATGCTTCCAATGGAACCCTAGATGAGTTGTTGTTTCATATGGTTGAGGAGTGTGGCATCTGTAAGCAGCCTTTGGGAAATGAGAGGGTGAGGATCACTGCCACCTCTCAGGAGATTTCGCTTTGCCGCACACTCCCAATGCAACATTAAATACACGGTTCCAAAGTTTATCGGTGGTGTTTCATAACCTAAGCGGTTATGATTCACATTTCATTGTGAAAGAGTTGGGATACGACAAAGAACGGGTTACTGTAATCCCGAATAATAAAGAGAGGTTTATATCGTTTACAAAAAACGTTAGATTGTATAAGGAAAACGACGATGAAACTGATGAATCTTTCATCACACTGAGATTTGTAGACTCCTTACGCTTCATGGCATCTAGCTTAAATAAACTAGCCTCCAACTTGAATGCTGAACAGTTTGTTGAACTAAAGAGCTGTTTCCCCAATACCGAAGAGTTTGCTCTATTACATCGGAAGGGTGTGTTCCCGTACGACTACGTGAAAGATATTACCGTATTGGAAGAGAAGGCTCTACCACCACAAAATGCTTTCTTCAACGGTCTAACCGCCACAGCGGTGTCGTATGCAGATTATGAACACGCACAGAATGTATGGAGAACATTCAAAATCCGAACGCTTGGGGAATACAGCGATCTTTATTTGAAAACGGACGTTTTGTTACTAGCAGACATTTTCGAGAACTTTAGAGACGTCTGCACAAAACTTATGATCTAGACCCATGCCAGTACGTGACTGCTCCTAGTTTGAGTTGGGATGCCATGTTGAAGCGCACTGGGGTGAAGCTCGAGTTGATGACCGATGTCAGCATGCAACATTTTATCAAGAAAGGGATACGTGGTGGGTTAACCCAGTGCAGCAGTCGGTATGCCAAAGCCAACAATAAATATATGGAAGACTACAACCTGACGAGTCATCCAAATACTTAACGTATCTGGATGCTAACAATTTATACGGATGGGCCATGTCCCAACATTTACCCATTAGCGGCTTTAGATGGTTAAACACGGACCAGGTACATCATATAAAACAAGAAATATTAAATATACCAAGCACGCACGAAAAAGGGTATATTTTGGAAGTTGATATACAGTATCCAGAACATCTTCACAACGATCACAATGACTTGCCTTTCTGCCCTGAATCGATGGTACCTCCAACACCGTTTTCGAAGACGCCTAAGCTACTCGCCACCCTTCTGGACAAAACAAAATACATTGTTCACTATCGCAACTTGCAGCAGGCTCTGCGTAACGGTCTGCAATTAACTGTTGTGCATCGCGTGTTGGAGTTTGATCAGTCGACGTGGTTAAAACCCTACATTGATCTCAACACGAATCTCCGTACCTCTGCCGCTAACGCGTTTGAAAAAGATTTTTTCAAACTTATGAACAATGCGGTTTTTGGTAAAACAATGGAGAACGTGGACAAAAGGGTCGATGTCAAAATAGTCACGCGATGGGAACACGACGGGAAAAAGTTGTGCGCGAGTGGACTAATAGCTAAACCTAACTTTAACAGTTGTACCGTGTTGAGGGAAAATCTGGCGATTATACAGATGGATCGTGTTAAAGTTAGTTATAATAAACCGATCTATGCAGGATTGTCAATTTTGGATATATCAAAAACGCTAATGTACGACTTTCACTACAGCACCATGGTTCCTCTGTATGGTCCCAGATTGTCCCTGCTTTATACTGATACAGACTCTTTGGTTTATAGTGTTGAGACGCCAGACTTGTACAGTGACATTAACGCAAACATAATACATTTTGACACTAGTGATTACCCTTCAAACAATAAATACAATATACCACTTATAAACAAAAAGGTGTTGGGTAAGTTTAAGGATGAGTTTTGTGGCGATTTGGTCTTGGAGTTCGTAGGTAGTAGGGCTAAGTCCTACTGCATTATTAGTGAAAAAGACATTGTTAAAAGATTAAGGGTGTTAGTCGTAATGTGGTGGCGGGGATTAGTGTAGATAGTTTTAGGGATGTTGTTATTAATAATAGAGATGCCCTCATGCATACGATGGTATCAATCCGGAGTAAGAAACACCAACTTTATACACAGCTTATTAATAAAATCAGTTTATCGGGCGCAGATGACAAGCGTTACGTCATCCCCGGAAGCACATCAACATATGCATGGGGCATAAAGATATAGGTTAAGTTGTTTATATTTGTATATATTTTATTGTGTATATATAGTATGTAAGTTAGTTATAAGCATATCTACCCACCCCCATCCTTAAAATTTCCTTTGTTCCCGGCGGCATGTGTTTACCTCCACGTGGTGTCGCTGGACGGTAAAACATATTGTTAGATTAACAATATGTCTTATTGACTGAAAACACGTCTCCTTTCTTTTACTTTAATCTCTTTTGTTACAGGTCTATTTAAACAACCCATTAATCTTTTTTTTGTTACAGGTTAAACTTTCGGCTACGCACAGGAAATAATGTTATACTTTGTAATTAGTTTATTAAACTGTAAGTTGGATAAATAAATTATTAAAATTTTGGGTGTTTAATTTATTTATGTTGGTTAAAGCATATGTCTTGGGTAGCGAAAAAGGTTTTAAAAAATGGAGTTAAATATATACGAGCAAAAATTTTAAAAAGGTTTGAGAGTTTTAAAGTATAACTTTGCAGGGCGTGGTCCGATTTCAAATCTGTTTGCAGATTCGAATTCTGCGTAAAATTTTAGACTAACAAGATGTATTGCATGTATAAAAAATTTATAAGAACGCTCAAAAGTCGCTATAGGTAAAAAATCTTAAAATTAGGGTAGCTCCCTTGGGGATGGTACAATCTAAAAAATTCCTAGAAATTCGGGTAGCTGAGAAAATTCTAATATTAACTGATACCAAACATGATAGGTTTATCTCGAAAGATAAAAAAATGGCTAGTCGAAGAAAACTATTTGGTCCAGAATGTTAGCGGTAAAAAAAATCTTAAAAATAGGTTTATCTCGTGTGTGGAAATGTGGATGCTCATTTATCTCGAAAGATGAAAAATTTAAGATAGGTTTATCTCGAAAGATGAAAAATGGTTAGTCGAAGAAAACTTTTTGGTCCAGATGAGTGAGGAAATGAGGGATTCTGGAGGAAATGAGGTCCTGGTTCGTCACTAAATGGTCTACTTGTATGTTGACAAAATCTTAATATTCTTGACCTGGTTTCGCTTTCTTGTTGGCGGCGCAAACGTCTTAAGCTCAAAACCTAGTCTTCGCGCCCTTAAATTCTCATGCCGATTTTTCTCTCCTTAGGACTTGATTTCTGAACTTTAAGATTTCTTTATTTACTGCCCTGTTTTTCTGGATTTTCTTTCTTTTAGTTCACCCGTGTGGGTCCAGGAATAGAATAGTCCCATGGTACGACCTGCCTGTCGAGAGGCGACTAAAGCGGTCCAACACATACACACACGCTTCATACACACATACATTCACACTTCATAAACACATAGATTACTGTATGGTTCTCCTTTCTTCAGTTCTCTTCGTGTACCCTAACACCCGTGTGGGTCTAGGAATAGAATATTCCCATGGTACGACCTGTCTGTCGTAAGAGGCGACTAAAGCGGTCCAACACATACATACACACACACACACACACTCATACATCAACACACACACACACACACAGATACATACACAGACACACGCACACGCACACACATACTCATACATAACTACACTGGGATTCGGTTTTATTTTCTTTTGTGCGATTCTGGGTTTTTGTGGTTCTTGTACTTGTTCTTGGTGTTATTCTTTTTGGTTTTTTTCTTCCTCATTCTTTTCGTTCAACACTCCTCTCCTTTTTCCTGTGGCTGGTGTTACTTTCTGTCGGTCTTCGTGCTGACTTAGTAAAATTTTTTCTATCCACTTCCTGTGGTATATGCTTCTAGACCATTTTTTCTTTTCTTCGGAAACTACGACTTAGTCGACTTTAGGCCTAGTTAGCAGTTCTTGTCTTCGGTTTTTCATTTGTTGCGATTCTTGGGTACCACAGCTTGGACTATTTTGATTTTTTTTCTATTCAGCATTCTCGTTGTTACCTGGCTTATATTGAGGATTGGCAGTTATTGTCTCGTTTTGGCTTGGTTTTTTCCTCGTCCCTTTTCTTGCTTTGGTTTTTTCGCTAGAAAACCATTTATTTTCTTGAGGTTGAAGATTTTACTGTTTCTTTACTAGAGATATCCGTCCTCCGACGACTTTTCTTCAGTTTCAGCGCATTCCATCTTTGCCCTCGATGTTTGCTACCTTCTACTTTTCCTTCTCCTATGTCCTCTAAACTTCTTGATTTAATCCGGTATACTTGTATTTTGAGACGGATGAGAATACCTTTTTTTGCTTTTGGAGTGTTTTCTTTTGTTTTTTCATCTCTCTTGCTAAGCGAATTTTTTATTTAGTTTTTTGTGCTGAGTACTGTACTGTCCGCTGCATTACTTTTGTTTTCCTACCCCGACCTGCTGATTTTGTTGGGGGAGGGGGTATTTTTTACGTTTATTTTACGACAGTAAATTAAAACCTACCCTTTTCTTACTTCATTCACATAGATTCCGCTTCAAAACGCCACTACCATCCTGTATATTTTGTCTTCTTACAATAAGCACGCTTGTCAATAATTTCATTTAAACGCATTTACTGCGAATTTGAAAAGTTTACTCTATAATATAAATAGTCGGTGCCTTGTTTTCGCGTGTCCGCTGGCTTGCTACACGGATGATACTCTTACAGCCAATGCTGTTTTCTTTCCTAACTCTGATACTGCTAGTACTTTATCTAACATCGATAAAGTTATATCTGCGTCTGCCCCTTTGTATACCGTAACTGAAGTGTGCTCTGCTTGTGTATTTTTTCGTATTGGTAGATTTTCTTACAGCCAATACTCTTTCTTTTTCTACCGTTGATATTCTGACAATCCATAATGTTCCCTTTTCTACCGTTGACTTTCTTATCACCAATCCCAACAACAGACAACTTTTTTCCATAACGCAAGTTATGTATCCCCCAATTACCTATATATATTGATATATTGAATCTAATAGGAATTATTAGAAATTGTTAAGTAAAGTATAAGTTCAATGCATCATTGTAACACAAGAATAACCCAGAGAGGTTATCGACAGTTCATGAGAACGGACATGCAACTTTGCATCCGTGAGGGCAGTGATACTGCAGGTGGCAGGTCACAGGCGGTCAACAGACCGCAATTACTTAGAATTAAGATTGATACATTGTAACAAAGTGTAAAGCAGACATGAGATCTGCAAGTTCCCACAAGCCGTGTGAGGGGCAGGTTATTATAAAAAGCCCGGGAGCTCAAGGCCCGGCAGTCAGTCTGAGTTTACAGCTTTTGCATTGTTGTCTACCTAGGCTACTCACCAGTACAATTAATTTTTTATAAAGTTATTATGTACAAATTATATTAAATTTTTGTTAAGTGTCGAAGTTGTTTTTTAAAAACACAGCTCCAAAGGCCCGAACCTTAACTGGCGCAGTCGTAATGGATGTCAGAAGGGCACTAAAAATCCAAAAATCGGTAGATTGGTGACCAAGAATTTTAATTCTAAATTTTGGCAGAACCCAAACCAAGTTGGACACAGAACAAGAATCGTCTAAAGCCAACAAATAAACCAAGGCGGACAAGATACAGCATCGATCGAGCCCACCAAAGAAACAGATGAAATTAATGTAAGTTCATTTCCATTCTACACCTTTTTTTAAAACCAGAAACTATAATTGATATATGCTAGTATTATTATTATTGATTACCATTTATTATTATTGTTTTATGAATTTTATTTTATGAATATTTTCTTGAAAATAGTTACAAAGTGAATTATTTTCAAAACGAGACTGTATAACATTTTATGAGACGAATGTAAAAGAGATTTTCTTAAAAAAGCAAATGAGACTTGAATTTAAAAGAGATTCTTACCACAATTATAAAAAACAAACTCAAAATAATCCAAAAATAAACAGACGCACATTCACTAACACCAAATAACTACCGCGATTCAAACACACGTTATAAACCGGTAAACTAACGCAGAATTAATTTCAAAGCCAAAGCTAATTCGAACAAACAGTTACGGAACGATTATTAAAACCATTGACCTTATAAATTATAGCAAAACACTCTGCTACGGTAACCTAAAACCACCTAAGATAAGCAAAATACGCGAAGAAAGCATCCTTATTATACACTTAAAAACCTCAGAGAAATCGCTTTCAGAACTAAAGTATAACTTCAACAACGCAATTTGCATCATAAGTGATAAATCCATCACGGAATAATAATAAAGCAACACAGTTTTGCATTAAATACCTACAAGTAATTAATCTATAAAAGCGCATGAAAGTTACACCACAACGATCTATAAATAAATTGCAGTACAAACACGGAATAAAAAGCTAAACGTTTTTCAATTAAAAATTACTCATCAATTATAAAGTGCAGTTAAACGGTCATCATAAGAAGCTTTAAATTAAAACGATCATAATTGTAATCTGAAAACTAACATTACGGAGAGATTCAATTACCAACAAGCATTATAATACCAAGAGACCTAAGAATAAAACTAGACGTAACACTTTATGCAAAGCATTAGCAAGTACGGAAAGTAAATTAGTAATTCCTATAAATTGAAAATTAACACCTGTAAGTATAGTCATATGTTATTAAGCACGTACGCAATTATTACTAACACTACATCTTTTAGTAGTTCATGCAAACAATAAAGTACAGAAGTAATTAACCTCAAGTTATAATTAGAATACAAGACAGACGAACTGTACGTTTATGCAACTCAAAACCCACGGAAAGAGTATTAATTACGAATTAACAGAATTGAACTGACGCAAAACAGAGTAAATAACGAGAGAAACTATTCTTCAGAAAGATAAAAACAGGCAAATCCAAGACTACGATAATTAATTCAACATTACTGAATATAAATCTCACGAGTACATCACCGCACTGTGTAAAATTTTATTTACCCAATCCAAACTTAAAATTAACAAATCCTAACCAAAAATAACGCTGAAAAATAACAAAATAAACCTCAACCTTTACCAAATTTATATTTACCCAATCTAAACTGAAAATTAACAAATCCAAACCAAAACTAATGCTGAAAATAGCAAAATAAATCTCAACCTTTACAAAATTTGAAATTACCTAACTTAATTAAAAAATTAATAGACCCAAACCGAAATTAACGTTTCAAATAGGAAAATCATCCCCAATTTTTACAGAATTCAAAATTACCCAATCTAAATGAAAAATTAACAAACCAAAACCAAAATTAACGTTTCAATTAGCTAAATCAACCCAAATTTTTACAAAATTTGAAATTATCCAATCCAAAAGGAAAATTAATACATCCAAAGCATAATTAATGTTACAAATAGTAAATCAACCCCAATTTTTACCAAATTTGAAATTTCACAACCCAAACGGAAAATTAGTAAATCCGAAGCAAAAATAACAATAAAAATAGTGAAATAAACCTCAATTCAAAAAAAAAAAAAATTTTTTTTGAAATTACCCAAAATCGAAAACAACCCTTAACCAACATGAGTAGCACAGACATGCGTTTCTATTTAGAGACAATACAGATATTTGATGGCACGCAGGCCCATCTTGCAAATTTCATTGGAGCAGCTGAAATGTTCCTAAAAACCATCTACAAACCCGGAGATAACGAAAGAAATACATTGCTTATTCGCTTAATAATTAGTAAACTAACCGGAAGGGCACTAACCTTAATCGCCAGTAGGGACGATTTACAAGAATGGCAGGAGTTTAAACAGCTACTAATTGCATATTTTGGAGACCAACGTAACATAAAATGCCTGGTACGAGACCTAATAAACCTTAGAATGGAACACAATCAATCCCCCTACCAATTCGGAATGAAATGCCAAGACGTGAGAAGTTTAATACTAACCAAATTAAAAATCGAAGAACCCGATCAAAACGTTAGACATTTAAAAACAAAAATGTATGACGAAATGGCACTAGACACATACATAAACGCTTTACCAGAACGACTATCGGATAAAATCAGATTCCAACGACCCCAAAATTTAGAGGAAGCTATGAACTTAGTCATAGAAGAAGAAAATGTAATGTATTACCGCAACAGACTATACAATCCCAACGCGAATAAAAGTTATTCACCAATAAAAACCATACAATCCACAAGACAAACAATCCCTCAACAAAAATTCACACCCTTTAACGCACAAACAATTCAACCGCGAATTAATAACCCAAGTTTCAACAATACGAATTTTAATAATCAATTTAAACATTTTTCAAAACCAACATTTAACCCAACTTTTACGAAACCAGCATTCCAACCAAGATTTAATCAAAACTTAAACCAACAAAACCAGTATTCAACGCAAACCCCAATAGAAATACACCAATGACTAATACTCATAACAACCCTAACAATTATTACAAACCAACACCAATGGATACCTCATCTGGTAACACCAGACAAAACACAAAAATAACACATATCCGACCAAACCCTCATCAGAAACGTAATTTTACATCGGAAGAATTATTTCATCAAGAAATAGAAAAATTTGACACTGACCAGAATAATTACATTGAGACACCTACGAACAATGAATCAAACCATGCAGAAACTTATGAACGTGACGAACATTACGAAACTTACGAGGAGTACGACGACGAAAACTCGAATTCAAATTTTCAAATGGACCCATTCATAGACAACCAAACTTAATAAACTTAAATAACATAAACCACTTAGTACTACCATACATAGAAATACCCCACGCCAAATTCAAACTATTAATCGACACCGGATCATCAAAAACATTAATTAGCCCCAAAACCGTACAAAAACATTATTTAGATTATGTAGAAAGAGAACCATTTAAAATTAAAACAGCTCATCAAACGACATTACACCAATTCGTAGCCAATATACCCTTACCAAGAACATTTAATGTTAAAATGAAACATAAATTTTGTGTATTCGAATTTAACGACAAATATGACAGATTAATCGGAATGGATCTTCTAAGAAAATTAGGAGCCAACATTGACATTAAAAATCGCTTATTAAGGACAAAATACGGAAAAATCCCAATTAAATTTCAAAACACACAAATTGAACAAAAATACACTATAGAACCCCGAACGGAAAGAAAAATAAAAATCCCAGTAAAATCTAACAAAAATTTAGGAATAATAAATCATATGACATTTCAACAAGGAGTAGAAACCCCAACTGCTTTAGTACAAATAAAGGATAATTTTGCAACCACAACAATATTAAATTCAAACGACTATCCCGTAGAATTATCACTGACAGACCCAATTAACGTAGAAGAACTAAATTTTAACGAAATGGAAATAGACGAAAATTTAGAAAACGATTACAACCCAATAGAACATGACGAAATGTTAAGAGAAAATTTAACTAACATCCGCTTCAATACCGACATCAATCACGAGAAAGAAAGAGCAATTAAAAACTTATGTTTTGAATACCGCGACATATTCCATTGTGAAGGAATACCATTATCATTCACCAACACAGTAAAACATAATATCGAGTTAACAGACGACAAGCCAATTTTTACAAAAGCATATAGACTACCTCATGCAAGTCAAGAAGAAGCTGACAGACAAGTAGCAGACTTATTAGACCAAGACATAATCCAGCACTCCAACTCACCATGGAGCAGCCCGGTGTTAATAGTACCTAAGAAATTAGACGCAACCGGAAAAAGAAAGTACAGAATGGTAATAGATTATAGAAAGTTAAATGAAAAAACGGTAGATGACAAATATCCACTACCAAATATTACCGAAATTTTAGACAAATTAGGCAAATGCCAATATTTTACAACATTAGACCTAGCATCAGGATACCATCAGGTAGAGATGGAAGAAAAAGACATATCAAAAACAGCCTTCAGCACACCTAGAGGACATTACGAGTACAAACGAATGCCATTTGGATTAAAGAACGCACCCGCTACTTTCCAGAGAGTCATGGACAATATCCTACGAGGAATACACAATGAAAAGTGCCTTGTATACCTTGACGACATCATAGTTTATTCCACATCATTGGTAGAACACATAGAAAGATTGAAAGAAGTATTCGAAAGACTTAGACAAGCACATTTTAAAGTACAATTAGACAAAAGTGAATTCTTACAAAAAGAAGTATCATTTTTAGGACATGTAATAACACCCCAAGGAGTAATGCCAAATCCAGACAAAACAAATGCAGTTCTAAATTACCCATTACCAAAAACAACCAAAGAAATTAAAGGATTTCTAGGACTTAGTGGTTACTACCGCAAATTCATTAAAGGTTACGCTCAGATAACCAAACCCCTGACAAACTGTTTAAAAAAGGGAAACAAAATTGAACACACCCCGGAATTTATTAAAGCCGTAGACAAAATTAAAAACATATTAACGAATCACCCTGTATTAGAATAGCCAGACTTTACAAAACCATTTATACTGACGACAGACGCATCGAATGTAGCATTAGGCGCAGTATTGAGCCAAGGAAAAGTAGGTAGCGATAAACCCATCAGCTACGCATCCAGAACCCTAAACGAAACCGAACAAAAATATAGTACCATAGAAAAAGAATTATTAGCCATAATTTGGGCACCAAAATATTTTAGACCTTATTTATACGGAAGAAAATTCTACATATACACCGATCATAGACCACTAGTATGGCTATGCAAACTGAAAGAACCGAATTCAAAATTACAAAGATGGAGAATCAGACTCGAAGAGTATGATTACGAAATTATATACAAAAAAGGAATCTATAACAACAACGCAGACGCTTTAAGCAGAATCCAACTCAATGCATTAGAAACGGAATCCATTATAGGAAACGTAGACGAAGCAGAAATAAGGGAAGATCCAGACGAGATCGACACGATACATTCGACACAAAACGAAGAACCAAAAAACGCGATTAAAATTTTAAACGAAGCAATCGATATGAAACCTAACCAATTTATAATAACCGAAGTTTTAAATAACCCCAATCCAGTAAAATATACAAAAGTAGATAACAAAAAGATATACCAAATTCAAACAACTAAAGATGACAACGAGGAACAAATAATTAAAATTTTAAAAGAATACACCCCCGAGAAAAAACGATTTTATTTTTATTTCAACACCGAACATTTATACCAAAGATTTTCAGAATTATACATTAAATTATTCAATAACTCTGGCCCTGAACTCATCAGATGTACTAGAAAATTAATAACACTAGACGACCCTGACGAAATAAACGATGTAATTAGGAATCAACACGAAGGAAAAAACCAACCATCGTGGAATTAACGAAACTATAAAGCAACTTGTAAGACGTTATTATTTTAAAAAACATGAAGGAATTGACCACAGATTTTATTAACCAATGCAAACTATGTGACAGAGCGAAATACGATAGGAAACCCCCAAAGATACCTTTAATGTTAACCAAAACACCCGACAAACCATTTCAAAAACTACATGCCGATACTCTAGTAGTAGAAGCGCAAAACTATCTAACAATTGTAGACGCATTCACAAAAATAGACCAAGCAATACCAATCATATCCAAAAATAGCATCAACGTGACCCAAGGATTTTTACAATATTTCACATTTTACGGAACACCCGAATCAATAACTCTAGACAATGGTAGCGAATTTAAAAATGAGACGATACAAAACACTTTAGAACTACACAAAATAAAAATTCATTTCATAACGGAAAACCACCCTGAATCAAACGGACTAATTGAACATTTAACCCTGTTAGAACAAATTCGATTATTAAAAATAAATTATAAAAAGGAACATATAACCAATTTAATGTCATACGCACTAATCGCCTATAATAACACTATTCACTCATCAACAAATTTTACACCCTTAGAATTAACATTAGGACATTCAGATTCACGAAATCCCTATGACATACACTACAATAAGGAAGTATATCAACAATATGCGAAAGACCACAAACAGAAACTAAAAATAACTTATGACAAGGTAAAAGATAAATTAGAAAACGATAAAGAACGTATTACCACAACCCGAAACAAAAATACCGACTCAAATAAATTTTCAATAGGACAAACCGTGTATGAGAAAAACTTTCAAAGCAATCGACATAAAACAGCACCCAGAAATTTAGGACCATTCAAAATTAAGAAAATATCAGATAAAAACATAGCAGTAGTAGACAACGGTAAAATAACAAAGTACATTCATTTGAAAAACCTAAGACACCCTGTAATTTCAGATGGACAGTCATCACCCTTACCGTCAACCTCCGCCCAGGTAGAACGGACAACCAAGTAGTAATAGAAGATATAAAAAACAACCCCGGTATACTACCAATTAAATTAGGCAGTATGCAAAACACGATCGACTATTGGACATTCGCACAAAAATTCGACCTAACGGAATTAAAACAAGAATTTCAAACAATCACAGAAAATTATGACCGATTAAAACAATCAATGGACACAGCAAAATTCGGAAAAGAATACGCAATAGAAATGATGAATTACAACAGTATAATAGAAAGCATTTTAAGAAACATAGAAGATAAACCTAATAGACTAATACCCAACGAACAAACTACGAGACGAAAAAAAGGACTAATCAACGGAGTAGGTAACATAATAAAAGCTATCACAGGCAATTTAGATAACCAAGACGCAGAACGTTATGACAACACAATACAACAATTAATTGAGAATCAAAACGACATAAAAACCATAATCAGCAACCAATTATCGTTAACCCAATCAACGATTATAAAGTTCAACGAAACATTGAGAAAGTTAGTAATAAATCAGGACAGTATAGCTAACCGAATGCAAACCCTTTAAACCACCATGCAAACTACCTCGCTAGGCATGCGAGATTTAATTAGATTTAATACAATATTTACTCAAATAAAATCCACCCTTACTTTAATGCAACAAATTTTAGCAACGTTAGAAAACGCAGTAACATTTGCAAAATTAAATACCCTACACTCTAGCATTATTGAACCAACCGATTTATTAAACGAATTAATAAGAATTAGATCATTTATAATTAACAGTAAATTACCTTTTGATGTAACAAAATCGAACATTCTAATATTTGAAAAGATAGCTATAGTAAAAGGCTATATTAAGAATAACGAAATAATATTTTTAATAGAAATCCCGATAGTAGAAAGTAACAATTATCAATATTATCATTTATTTGCTTTTCCAACGAAAGTTACTAGCACATACCAAGTAATCATACCCAAAACCAAATTCCTATCCCTAAATGAACTGAGATATGGTTATACAAACGAAAAATGTACTGAAGTAACACCAAACCAATATTTATGTCAATCGATGACGACAACAACCATTAAAGAAGACAGCCCTTGTGAAGTACAACTATTAAAATTCTCAAATCATTACGAAAACTGTGAATCCAAACAAGTGCAAATAACTAACATGAAAATTCAAAAAGTTACAGATAACAAATGGATAGCCATTTTCCCAACAGAAGTAATAGCAACCATCAACTGCAATCAAGATGAAAATAACCAAGCATTAATCGGAAGCAAACTAATCACCCTCAAAGAAGATTGCTATGTGAAATTGAAAGATGAAGTAATCAGAGTTTACCAAGATCCCATAGCAACAAAGAAACTTGCAAACCTACCGGAACTACAGTTCAAGATACAACAAGAAGACGAAGAAATAATCAAGAAACCTATGAAGCTAGAGCATCTAGACTTAGACGATCTCAACCACGCCGTGAAATTAGTGGAAAGTTATAAAGAACAATTAAGTGAACTCAAAACGCCAAAGTTACATTATAATAATATAAGTGTTTGGACAATTGTATTAATCATTGTAATAATTTTTGTAATTATATATGTATTTTACAAAATGTACCTTAGATATAAGAATGAAGGAAACAGTTCTAGATTTAAGGAAACAAAGAGAAAGAAAGAAACAATACGTATACCCTTAGAAACAATGAATTTTAAATGAATTTGAATAATAAATTTTATGTATTTAAAAAATTAAGAAAAACCTTAATTTTTCATTTACGGTGGGAGGAGTTATGTATCCCCAAATTACCTATATATATTGATATATTGAGTCTAATAGGAATTATTAGAAATTGTTAAGTAAAGTATAAGTTCAATGCAACATTGTAACACAAGGATAACCCAGAGAGGTTATCGACAGTTCATGAAAACGGACATGCAACTTTGCATCCGTGAGGGCAGTGATACTGCAGGTGGCAGGTCACAGGCGGTCAACAAACCGCAATTACTTAGAATTAAGATTGATACATTGTAACAAAGTGTAAAGCAGACATGAGATCTGCAAGTTCCCACAAGCCGTGTGAGGGGCAGGTTATTATAAAAAGCCCGGAAGCTCAAGGCCCGGCAGTCAGTCTGAGTTTACAGTTTTTGCATTGTTGTCTACCTAGGCTACTCACCAGTACAATTAATTTTTTATAAAGTTATTATGTACAAATTATATTAAATTTTTGTTAAGTGTCGAAGTTGTTTTTTAAAAACACAGCTCCAAAGGCCCGAACCTTAACTCGCATTCTGAGTTTCATAAACTACGACAACCACTACTACCTCTACCCTCGCTATCACATCCTCAACCACGTGCTACCACTACTACATCCCCTGCTGTTCCTGTTTTGCAGGAAACTGTCTAAAGCAGACATAAATTAATCTATGCTGATTCAGAACTTGAAGATGTATGTTGACAAAATCTTAATATTCTTGACCTGGTTTCGCTTTCTTGTTGGCGGCGCAAACGTCTTAAGCTCAAAACCTAGTCTTCGCGCCCCTAAATTCTCATACCGATTATTCTCTCCTTAGGACTTGATTTCTGAACTTTAAGATTTCTTTATTTACTGCCCTGTTTTTCTGGGTTTTCTTTCTTTTAGTTCACCCGTGTGGGTCCAGGAATAGAATAGTCCCATGGTACGACCTGCCTGTCGAGAGGCGACTAAAGCGGTCCAACACATACACACACGCTTCATACACACATACATTCACACTTCATAAACACATAGATTACTGTATGGTTCTCCTTTCTTCAGTTCTCTTCGTGTACCCTAACGCCCGTGTGGGTCTAGGAATAGAATATTCCCATGGTACGACCTGTCTGTCGTAAGAGGCGACTAAAGCGGTCCAACACATACATACACACACACACACACACTCACACACTCATACATCAACACACACACACACACACACACACACACACACAGATACATACACAGACACACGCACACGCACACACATACTCATACATAACTACACTGGAATTCGGTTTTATTTTCTTTTATGCGATTCTGGGTTTTTTGTGGTTCTTGTACTTGTTCTTGGTGTTATTCTTTTTGGTTTTTTTCTTCCTCATTCTTTTCGTTCAACACTCCTCTCCTTTTTCCTGTGGCTGGTGTTACTTTCTGTCGGTCTTCGTGCTGACTTAGTAAAATTTTTTCTATCCACTTCCTGTGGTATATGCTTCTAGACCATTTTTTCTTTTCTTCGGAAACTACGACTTAGTCGACTTTAGGCCTAGTTAGCAGTTCTTGTCTTCGGTTTTTCATTTGTTGCGATTCTTGGGTACCACAGCTTGGACTATTTTGATTTTTTCTATTCAGCATTCTCGTTGTTACCTGGCTTATATTGAGGATTGGCAGTTATTGTCTCGTTTTGGCTTGGTTTTTTCCTCGTCCCTTTTCTTGCTTTGGTTTTTTCGCTAGAAAACCATTTATTTTCTTGAGGTTGAAGATTTTACTGTTTCTTTACTAGAGATATCCGTCCGGATGAGAATACCTTTTTTTGCTTTTGGAGTGTTTTCTTTTGTTTTTTCATCTCTCTTGTTAAGCGAATTTTTTTATTTGGTTTTTTGTGCTGAGTACTGTACTGTCCGCTGCATTACTTTTGTTTTCCTACCCCGACCTGTTGATTTTGTTGGGGGGGTGATTTGTTACGTTTATTTTACGACAGTAAATTAAAACCTACCCTTTTCTTACTTTATTCATTCACATAGATTCCGCTTCAATACGCAACTACCATCCTATATATTTTATCTTTCTACAATAAGCACGCTTGTCAATAATTTCATCTAAACCCATTTGTTGCGAATTTGAAAAGTTTACTCTATAATGTAAATAGTCGGTAGTACATTATTTTCGGTGTCCACTGGTTTCTATTGTATTATTTGATATAGCTTGGATCGAGTTTCTAATCTCACCAGTTGCGTGATCACAAGTCCATCTGTACGATTAATACTACACCGTGGACACATGTGTATCTGTTCACCATTCTTTTATATGGGTCCTAAGTAAATATAGCAACCGCATGTGTATAAAGTCCCATGAATGACTAAACTTTGTAGTTTTGGTATGATTGTAATTGCGTGAAAGCAATTATTAATATTGTAACATATGATCACTTCTTTATTGGGGACGAAGTGATGTAGTTAAGCTTATGGTTACGACGGTATTGAATATTAATATTGTATTTACTGTGACCAGTTTATTTCTTTAATTGTATATATAATTGTAGATTTATCATGTTGGTTGGGAGCTGTTGGTTTTAGTATTGTAATGTTACTTTTTTTTGGTTTGATAATTAATATAGGGGAGTATGATTGATTAAATTGGGAAGGGTGACTTAAAGCCACGCGCACTTAGGCCTCCTGGTGGGCCCATTGTGCTGCCTTCCTTGCCCTAGGTTAGTCCTTCATTGCTCAACCACCCGACCTTGCAGGTGAATTTGATGATGTCGGACCAGGGGGTGTCTCGAATTCCGGCCTTCTCGGGCCAAAAGTCCCCCAGCATGGATCCTCGAAGTCGGGCGAGTACCGGACAGGTGCACAGAATGTGCTCCGCCGTCTCATCCTCCTGTTGACAGCCGCGACAGGTGGGGTTGTCTGACAGACCCATCCTGTCAGGTGCTTCCTTAAAGTGCAATGCCCGGACAGAATACCTACTAGTAGCCGTAGTTTCTGTCTTGGCAAGCGTATGACAAATTTTTCTATTTTGGTCATGGGAGACCTTATAAACATTTTTGCCTGCCGGCAGCTTAATGTACAAGCCCACCTATCCTTGTGACGGCGGTGGGTTATTTGTCTTATCATGAAGAACACCACCGATGGCGCAATAGCAACCGATGGCTCAGGGCCAACAAAACCCCGAGCCGCTCCCTGCCTCGCCAAAGAATCTGTCTGTTCGTTACCATGTACTCCTGAATGCCCTTTAATCCAAACCAGTTCAAGGGCGTTTGTATCAGAAGCGAGCTCGAGAACACGATGGCATTGGTATACCACCCCCGAGAGAAGCTTCTGCTTGTTTAAGCTCAGAAGAGCTGCTCTACTATCGCTCAAGATGCGTATAGCTTTGTTCTGGATTCCACGTTCCAGTATGGCGTTAGTGCCATGCATGATGGCTATGACCTCCGCTTGGAAGACAGTTACCAGCCTGCCCAGGGCAACACTTTCATGAAGGTCTAGGTCATCAGAGAAAATGCCTGCCCCGGTACCTTCATTTGTTTTGGAACCATCTGTGTAGATGGAGATCTCCGTTAAGGAGGCGTCCTCAGTGTTTAGACAAACCCCAAAGCGCTTCCTGGAAATCATAATGGGTGCGATCGAATCAACCACTCCTCCCAAGATAGGGGTGTTCTGCACCGCCTCTCTTAGTATGTTGTGGTGTCTACCACCGCCTCCCTTATCGATCCATAGACCTTTGAACCGCAGCCTTATTGCCGCTCTCAAAGCCATCTCCTCCACATGTAGGTCCAGCGGAGTGAGGCCTAAGATGGCTTCTAAGGCTGCAGTAGGTGTGGAACGCAATGCACCTGTAATGTTTAGACAGGCCACTCCTTGGATATGAGTAAGGTCTTTGACTGTATGGGCCAGTCTGGTCCTGCGCCACCAGACTACAGCGCCATAGCAGAGCATCGGCCTAACTACCATGATGTATAGCCACAGGACAGCCTTTGGTGGAAGACCCCAAAGTTTGCCTATGGCACGTTTGCATTGCCAGAACACTTGGTTGGCTTTGCTAGTTTTCATTTGTAGTTCAGCTTCTTATCAAGTATAAAGCCCAGATACTTGACTTCTTCTGATAAGGGCAGAGAAGTTTGGAAAAGCATTGGCAATTTAGTTACCGTCAGCTTCCTTTTATTGGAAAACAACACCAACGCCGTTTTGTTAGGGTTGATGGTTAAAAAGTTATCGGAGCACCAGAGCTCCGTGATCCTTAGTGCTTCTTGCATCAAATTACACAGCACTTGTTCGAATTTGCCGACTATTAGAATAGCTAAGTCGTCGGCGTAACCTATCGTGTAGAAACCTGCCTCATTAAGACGTTGGAGAAGGCTGTTTACTACTAAGTTCCATAGTAGCGGTGACAGCACGCCCACCTGGGGACAGCCTTTATCCACCACCCTAATTACTGAGGTTTCCCCCACATTGATGTGTACCCGTCGACATCGCAGAATCTGCCTGGTAAACTGCCGAAGGGTGTCCTCAGCTCCATGTGTCCGTAGAGCTCTATCGATGCTTGCGAAAGTAGTTTCGCTGAACGCACCCTCAATATCAATAAATGCGCCTAAGGTGGACATGTTATTGTCTAGGGTTTTTTCAATCCGTCCTACAACAGCGTGGAGGGCAGATTCCGTTGATTTTCCTGGTATGAAGGCGTGTTGATTTGGGTGAAGTGGATAAGAAAGCATTATCCTCTCCCTCATATCATTGTCGCACAGTTCCTCCAAGGTCTTTAGCAAAAAAGGCGTGAGACTGATCGGTCTGTAGGATTTAGCCTGGGAGTAGTCCTTCCGGGGAGTAACTTAAAACTGCAGCTTGCCATTTGAGAAATGATTTATTTTGGGTGTTGTTTTTTTTTGCTGACATGTATTTAGTAATGATTTGATTTTTTTTGAGGTTTTGGTAATAGTACACTGTTACGTCTCTCAAAAATGTCACTTTAATTAATTATAATTAGTAAAAAGCCATGTTAATTTCTTTTTCTTATTTCAAGTTTTCTGTTATTTTTCTTTATATTTGTAAGATCCCGCCTACTCGCTAACGGAGCTCGAGTATTCCTTTCATTGTTCTGCCAGCTACGTCGATGTACGTAGCAAAATGTTTATTATTTATCAGCGATTGTCGGGAAAGGAGTTGCAGTATTTCCAAACCAAACACCTAAAATATGATAAGCTCAGATCTAGATAACTTACATTGTCTACGTATTTTAACTTAACATGAAAGTTTACAGTAGCAGACGATATGGTGAATAACTGGATATGTTCCTTCAGTCAGAGTTAGACAGTTGGCAGAGATTATATGATCAATTTTGAATAAGAAAAAGCACAATGTTTAAATCGAACACTACTGTACTTCTTTCCTACAATAATAATTCGCCTTCAAGTGCTACACTGTATCTTTCCCAACGCAATGTAGTGTAGCTCACTCAGGCTTCATCATAACCCAACCTAACCACTACTTCAAATGCATAGTACTACGCGCCTGTTAAATCTAAGATGATTTGACGTTGTAATGTGACATATAGGACAAAAAAGATACTTCAGAATAAAGCACACTTACGCTTCTACTTATAGAAAAAATATCTTTGTGTTAAAAAGGTTCAAATAGTTATAGAAGGTTTGGGTTTATGTGGACATTTAAGAAGTGTCTGGGATTACGATAGAACCCTGATTTGGATTTCCTACCCTGTCTTTCCAGACGACATTCGCGCAAAGGTCACATTGCTTTGGACAAACAATTATTACAAAATCCGTTTAGTTGTATAAGAGCGATCTTCAATTTAAAGCGTACCTGAGTGTAAACTTTTAGAATGCTGAAACACTATAGATTTTTAGTAGTAAAGGCTACACTATTATACAGTAGGCACCTCGACAAACTAAATCCAACAGCGCTTTTACTAAACTCAATTGCAGAATTTGTAGTAAAAGCTCTCTAAACCTTCCTCTAAAATGAGTATTGCACAAGCAGAATAAAAGCAAAAACTGCTAGTTTGAGATTGTGGGGTGAGTAACACCGAAGGGATTCATAAAACAAGTGTTTTTTAAAATATTACTGTGAGGTACTTAAGAACTTCATCCGAAGCGATTGCATTTTACAAAAAGAAACACCGTTACCTAAAATATTATTACAACTTAGTGTAAAGACATAAATAAAGTTGTATTACAATGAGAATTAAAAATTTTTATAACTGCTACAATGTATTACATCGGCAGATTCTGCATCTTTTTTGTAGAACAGTTTGCAACCTAAATTATAATCAGATTTCCTACAAAAATTTTTGAAATCTGAGAAGTTTTGACTCACCGATTAAACCAAAATACACGCAAAAACCTTCAGTAAAAACGAACATCCTGGCTAAGCAAGTATAAATTATTCAATAGTTGGTTTCCAATCTTCTGTTACAAACCAAGTAGTCTCTAGGTCAAGAACGGGCACATAGCTTTTCATGACTGCCGAGGCCCTTACCGTTGTCACAATAGTCAGTTAAACAGGTTAATTAGGTCTTTAGTCCTAGAACTGGTTGGACGCGTACTTCCATTGTTCCTAGTCTGAGCTGATTTAAACATCTCCTTAAATCCTACATCTTTCACTGTCTGTGTGCAATTGTCTAGTCTATCTCTACCGCGCGCGCTCTCTCTTTTTCTCACTCTCTTCTCTCTCTCTCTCTCTCTCTCTCTCTCTGTCTGTCTGTCTGTCTCTCTCTCTGTCTCTCTCCCTCTCTCTTTCTCTCTCTCTATCTCTCTCTCTTCTTCGCCGCAAGACATCTTTTGGTTTTGAATAGGCTAGTGAGTCTGCTAGTACAGGAGTAACTCTTCTCTTTACACTTTAATTTGTCTACTTAATAATATCATTCTTATCTTTATAATTTTTTATTTTATTGCTTATTTTCTTTTCTTGTCCTGATGAAACCCCTTACAAAAGTGGGTGAAACGTCGACCTTAATTTATAAAATGACACGGTCCCTACCTGGATCCATACATATTTATCGTTTCTAGTCTTTTTATCTTCCAAGCTTAAAACTTCAATTTTTTGTAAAGTATAATGCTACAAAGAAACGCGTGCAACGTAAAAACCTATGCAGTAATTGTAAAATTTATAGTAAGGCTTTAATTAGTTCTATTGACACGCCTGATATTATTAAAACCTGTTGCACTAACGTTTACAACGAGAAGAGTAGTTCCCTTAGCACACAATATATATAAAACTATTATACTAGTGCCCACAACGTTGGAACTAAATTTTTCTGACGATCGAATTTTCTTAGTGGAAAAAGTTTTTAATTGCAAATTTAATTTTTGTATAGTTTAGGATTTTACTGTTATAGTAGTGATAATTTCAAACCCATTCACGTATTAAAAGCTCATTCGTCGTTCAATTAGTAGATTATCTGCTAATACATTTGAGTGAAAATTCTACAACAAATTACAGCAAACAAGTATAAAGAGATAAGAAAGAAAATGCCATTTAAAACTCTTATATACCTATTTTATATGTTGCAATAGAAAGATAGATAGCAATTATAATTATTTTTTGGATACAGGGCCGCGTGTTCAGTAACGGCAAATCATTAGTAAATATTTTGAGGTAAGCGAATTTTATATTTTAAATTACATCAGTGTTTCTACCTAACCTTTCGGTTCGTGTAAATACTATTTTTCTTGTTCTGATATTACTTTTATGGTATAAACATTATCAAAATTATTTAACATACATTACGTATTTTGATGGCACAAATTTGTTGCACATTGCCGTAAAATTACCTTAAATTATCGTTTCATGTTTAACTTCGATTTACGTGTTTCAATAAAATCGTGGATAATTAGATTAAAGCATTTTTAGCTACAACGTCAGATAAAATTAAGACTTTTTATAGTTTAGTAGAAGAGGCAGGCTGAATTTGAAAATTTGTGTGGTCTATATGACGAAAAAACAAAATTAAAAAGGAAAAATTCTTAGTAAGCTCTTGAAAAGTGAAGAGACACATTTAGGGAGTCTTATTGATATGTCTTAATGCAAGTATATCACACTCGAACAAAAAGCCATTGATACCACATACTATTTTACGTCATCATAATTAGCTGAATCCAATTTTGAAACTAACGAAAGTTTACCATTTCATTTCCAATCTAGAGTAAAACATGTCACAGACCGTTATAAAACTATTTCCAAATTCTCACTTTTACGCTGGAACAACTTTTATGAAGAAATGAAGCTTATGCAACTAGCTTGCATCTCGACGTTGAATTAACAGGAAAATTTTTCTCATTAAATTAGATTCTGAACTACCGCTTCCAAAAGAACTTTTGACCGACGAACATCAAACGTGAGATAATTTTCCCAAAGACAAAATATTGTCGGGTTGAAATATAAAATTCAGCGGTGACCCGAAAAAACTCCATTCTTTCCTAGAACACATTTCCGAATTAGCAAAATCTAGACAAGTATCTGAGGAAAAGCTATTTAATTCGGCTGTTGGGCTGTGTACAGAGGTTGCTTTGAATGGTTTAAATGCGTCCAAAATTCAATATGTAGCTGGAATTCATTAGTTGAGTTATTAGAAAAAGACTTTTTATCTGCAGGTATCGATATTTGAAATAAAATCAAATAATATAAGCAAAAAACTACCGAATAAGTTACAATTATAACTAGAATGAAAAATCTTTTTGGTCTTTTATGTTCACCATCACCTGAAATAGAAAGGGTGAAACCCACTAGAAAAAATTAATTATTGAATACCAAGAGGGCCTGACCTTTTCCAAGTTACTGAGGTAAACAAACTAAAAGAGAAAGTTAAAATACTAGAGAGTTTCTATTTTTAAAAATAAAAGTCTGTTAGCCAAAAGTGAAAAAACTTTGAATGTTTCCATGCTAACCAATTACCAAAAAGGTAACGGTAATTAACCTAACAACTATCTAAAGGAAGATATGAAAAAGAAAGGTAAATTTTAACAGGCAAACGCTTTGTCCTAAAGTAGTCCTGAGTAAGAAAGATAAAGGTGAAAGTGAACTTGTTGTCAGACCTTCCACTAAAAGTGGATTAACTAAATTAAAAAAAATCATTTTATGTTGGAATTGCGAGAAACCCAATTACTTTTTCTAAAACTGTTTATCGAGAAAAGCCAACTCTAGTTTTAAGTGTGGGCATCCAAACGTTACTATACCCAACTGCCCCAGCTGTTTAAGAAACTCATAGGTATGGTGTCGTGTTTTGGCGACCACACCTTTTGTGAAAAACAAGCCAAAGCCATTACTAACTTAAGGAATGATAAAAAGAACTATTTTTGTAGTGAGGAATGGTCAAAACGACTAGGTGTCGGGAAAAATTTTTGCAGAGCCTGATTCGAATTTCTGAAGTTGGCTGGCCTCATAGTAGTATAACTATGGAGAAGCTGGGACAGCCCTTTTTAAAGGGTCATAAATATCTTGTAAAGGGTGTGTGTATTATGGAAAAGAAAAGTATGTATGTGTGAAGGTCATGTATGTGTAGGTGTGTGTGTGTGTTGGTATTAGTTAGGTTTGAGGATAACGATAGTATGGCTATGGAGAAGCTGGCCGGCCCTTTTTAAAAGGATCATAAATATCTTGTAAAGGGTGTGCGTATTATATAAAAGAGAGGTATGTATGTGCAGGTGTGTGCGTGTAGGGTGTAGGGTATGTATGGTTTGTCGGTGATGTTAACGTGGAAGTCGTGCCGCCCTCGTGATAAAAGTGCGTGTGTAGATATCGATCGGGGGGGCGGTGTTGTTGTTGTTTTATTTTCGAAAAGAAAGGTATGTATCGTTATGTGTATAGGTGTGTAGGGGGGGCGTGCGTGTTTTAGTCTAAGACGAAATATCGTAAGGGGCGCGCAAGTGGTGCGAACGTGTTTTGTTTTAAGAGTGTGTTTTCGGGGGTGGTGGTCGCGATCGAGAATAAGTCTGGGTAAATAACCGCAAGGGTTTTTTATTACAGGTGTCGATAAGAAAAAATTGCGATGGCCCTTTAAAAGGGCTGTCTCAGCTTCTCCATAGCTATACTACTGACGTAATCGTATTTTTGCTCAAGATGGTTCGATCGATGACGTGTGCGTGTATTTTTGCCCTCCGAGAGAAGATGATGAAAGTGCGCTATTTAATTCGTATACAAATACAGGGTCATGATTATCTCATCGGACACACGTGCAAGACGTTTCAAGTAAACATTTAATAATTTGGAAATGTTACGCTCGATGTTTTCGTAGGCAATTATGATGAAGTATTTAAAATAACGCAGAGATTTCAGATCGTCGGGCAAGAGAAAAAAAAACGGGGTCGCGATTATCTCATCGGACACGTGCAAGACTTTTTAAATGTAATTGTTTCGGTATAAATGGTAAAAAAGTTCTTCCTTAATTTTGTGTGCATTATTTGAACCCAAAGCATATACGATGACGAAATCGTATTTTGCCGAGAAATAAAAAGTGGTCGTAAATTTTGTATAGTATACATTCATTATATAAAGCGGAAGTTAAAATATAAATGATCGAGTATGTTTGTATAATTATTTTTTATTATCGAAGTCGGGAATCGCTTTTGTTAAAACATTGTATGTATAAAAGATAGCTTCTTGGAACGCGTTAAGAAAATACTGTAGTTTAAGATTACATCATTCGTGAGTAAGTTTTAATTTCAGTACACATCGTTTTGAATCATTAATTATATAGGAACCCATTACTTTTAACAAATATGGTTTATAAATCCTCGAAATATAGACGATTGAAATTTTTTATATTCTTTTATCGATGCCGAGTCGGCGAAAATGTCTTTGTTACTTACATCTTTGAATAAAAAATATGCTCATTAATTTTATGCGATTTCAATATCCGCATAATAAAAGATAACGTTTTTAATTTGAATGAGCTTTTTTTGTCCAAAACAAGGGCAATGCTATTTAATTCTAATGAATTGCTATCGTTAATGTCTGAATCGTGTATGTGGGGAGCGGTTTTCAGATGCGTAATAAATTGTACGTCATTCGGAGTGATATAAATAGAGGATCCCTTGTAAGGCTTTTTTATCTTGTAAAATATAAGTTTGAGAGTCGTGCAACGTGTTTTGTCATCGTGCAGCTTGCATTAAAAAACAGGTAATAATTGTAAATATATTTTTTAACTTTATGTAATTATATTCGTAATTAGAATTAAAATATGGAGTTAATTAAAAATCAATTCAGTAAGCCGCATCGATAGGAAGAAGACCGTAAAAGTCAAAGATCTCGAGCTACAGCACCCTTATCCGGTTTTAAGCATCAAATCTCTTCAGTCAAAGAAGAATTCTCGGCTCATTCTCGTCGAATTAGAAGAATGCGTTGTGTTCCTTCCGCAGAGAATCGCGGACGTAATTAGCGACAAAGATATCGAAGAGCTGAATAAACAGGAATGCCTTTGTTTGCACTACCTAGGATCGTTCGAAGTTGGTTAGTATTTAATATTTTAATTTTTTATTTAAAAAACTAATACGAAATTCGTTTATTTTAAAGGTAAACCTAATCCTGCAGCGAGTATTTCCTTCTGCTGCATGGGCGAAAACAAAAGGATCCATCATCATCAGCCCTCACGGATCCTCCCAAGGAAAATCAAGAACGGCAAGAGCAAAAAGCCATCCGTATCGTCATCACACTAGAATACCTACCTATACATGGTAATTAATTTTTATAATTTTAGTATTTTTACATCTTGATTTTTAAAGTTATGAGTATTGAATATAGAATTAGATCAGCAACCCATTACAATCGTGATATGCTAATTGCGGATTATCCACATAATTTTATAGAATCGCATGCAAGGAATTGCCTGCTTATTTAAAAGACTTTAAATATCGGGACGGTTTTTGATTGGGTCTCGAGCCCTTTTTCTATTTTGCATGCAATTTAATTTGTTCGACAATTTAACGTGCTTAGAAGATTCGTATTCTAACACAATAGCGTTTTGCTTCACCGACGTGTCTCGTATGAAAGAAAAGCTTTTAATTTATGTAATTACGACCGAAGGGCATTTTATAATATTAGCGAAAGCATCTCGGCCGGTATTAGGTTGTTTAGATTTGTAGATCAATCTGCCGTATCGCCATTAAAAACAGTGTTTAATTTTCAGTATAAATGTAAAAGTGACATTTTCTTTTATGCAATTCTAAGAACCGATTGCCTATACGTGGACTTAAAAATAGAGAATTCGTGTTTTCAACTCAATTTATTAATTCTTTGTTGATTTGCAGAAAACCCTCCGCATGCGCTTGCATGAAATCGGCGATTTATTTGTCTATAGTAAATGTGTTAGAACGACAGATGTATTTTCTATAAAATCAACTAAAAATTACAGATTCAGAAAAATAAGCTATAGACTTATCCTTTTGTATAAGATTTTTAAACTCGTACAAATTGTTAGAATAAAACGGGAACTGCATGCCGAATTAGAAGCCATTTTATGGTCCTGCGATTTATCGCCCAAAGACGATACGCTGAACGTATTAGTAAAATTGCACGGTTCAAAATACAGAAAGTTGGCATTGAAATACGAAAAAAAAAATGTTAACTAACAGAAAAATCGAAGCGGACGCGGGCGTTTCGATGTGTTGTGATCAGATGCTACAGTTGTATCGAAAAGTGCACGCAATTTTAACGAAATGTCGTAAAACTAAAGTATTTCGCAATTGGGTTCGAATATTAAAATCACACATTCACAACACCGAATCGATTTTAAGAACGGTGAAACAAACTTCTTTTCGCTCTCGGCTAGTTATCTGAATCTATTCGAAAATCTTCTATGCCATATGAAAAGATATAAAATGCTATTTAAAAATCTATTAAAAAACTACTGCGGCAGAATGTTCCTAAACAATGGATGTATTCTCGGAGCACGCCTCGACATTCTGAATTGGTTTGAAGCCGATCGTGTCTGCGTTTAAATCGAGAATTCAAACAGCTCAAATTATTAATGTTGCACATAAAGATCTTAATTTATTTATCGAAGATTGTAAAAACTAATTTTATCCAAATTGTATACGATTTTTAAAAATCACTCGGTAAACCTTAAAATTAATGTCGTGTTAGCGTGCGATTTTTCAAATTTTCCGTCGCGCTCAACGAAAATGAGTTTCAAACTAGGTATTTTCGACGCCCAACTTTTTAATTTGTTTCGGCAATTTAGAGAAGTTTAACGAGTGGTTTGCGTGCAATATCGCAACACGCTTGTTGGATAAAATAGAGAACGACGCAATGCACGGGTCAGGATTCACGCTATCCGAAATATTATTTTTAAATGTTAATATTAATAAATGCTGTGATATGTTTCACGCGAGTTGTTTCATGCCTCTTCCTATCGCAATTCAAAACAAAAGGCCTGTTTAAACATTAGAAACAATGATTTTTCATGCTTTTATTGGAGCGTTTTAGCCGGAATAATTAAGCCTACAGCAGGTAAGCATGCTAATCGCACAACTTCGTATCCGCATTTTGCAGAAATTTTTAATATGAAAAATTTCGTCAGCCCCATGCCTATATCGGATATATCGAAATTCGAAAAGCAGAATGATATTTCTGTAAATGTTTTTGCTCTTATTTTAAAACGCGCTCGATACATCGTAACACCGGTACAATTAACTAGCCAAAAACGAGATAAACACGTTAATCTGTTAATTGTTGAAGATGCGTATGTCGACGAGTCGTCAAAATTTAATTCTGACGACGGCGAAGACATCAACGGCGACGAGGACGACGACGACGGCGACGAGGCCGATAAAGTTGGAAAAAGTTTGGAAGAATTAAAAAAAAATATTAAAGATTATAAACGGGGCGTTAGATATCATTATTGTCTTATAAAAAATTTAGCCTCACTTGTGAGAGGTCAATTAACTAAACATACGGGTCACATTTACGTATGCGATAGATGTCTCTCCTATTTTTACGATCGCAAACGTCTCGATGCCCACGAGCAAGTATGCGAAAAACTTAACGAGTGTCGTGTTATTTTACCCTCCGAAAAAAACAAATATTTACAATTTAAAGATTTTAAGTATAAAATACCTGTGCCGATGGTGGTTTATTCTGACATAGAATGCCTTATTAAAAAACCGAAAGAGCTTCCGAATCAGAACGCACTTTCAAATACCAGGAACATATTCCGTTTTCAATAGGATATTATTTTTATTGTGGATATGACGAATCTCTTTCATATTACAGTTCATACACGGGCACAGACTGCATTTCTTGGTTTGTGCGACAATTAAAACATATTGCCATATGTTATGGGAGCGCATTTTTAAAAACGAGCCTGCTACGTCCTCTATAGATGCCTCGACGGCAAAAACGTGCTTTATTTGCGAAGTCGATTTCTTGCCGGACGACGAAAAGGTTATCGATCACGATCACATGAATGGTTCTGTAAGAGGTGTTGCGCATAGCAGCTGTAATTTAAATTTTAGGTTATTTCCAATTATTCCCGTAGTCTATCATAATTTGAGCAATTATGATGCTCATTTTATTATTAAAGAGCTTGCTAACGCTTTCGAAGGCCCCATGAATATAATACCCTTGAATAATGAAAATACATAACATTTTTAAAAAATACAACGACGCAAATGTGACGTTCAGATTCATAGATTCCTTTCGCTTTATGGCAATGTCATTGGAAAAATTAGCATGCGAGTTGTCTTTCGATGACTTTAAAGTTTTAAAAAGGAATTTAGCTCGCTAAACCCGGATCGCATTAAATTGCTAATGCGCAAGGGTATTTTTCCTACGAGTATTTGGATGACATTTTGAAATTAAGCGAAGAAAATCTTCCTCCTATAGAATGTTTTATAGCAATCTTAATGAATCACATATTGAAGAATCGGAATATATTCATGCGCAAACCGTATGGAGCACTTTTAAATGCAAAATTTAGGCGACTACGCGGACCTATATTTAAAATGCGACATTCTTTTACTTTGCGATATATTCCAAGACTTTAGAAAAATTGTCTTAAAACATACAAATTGGATCCCTTAAATTTTGTGACTTTGGCGAGCTACTCGTGGTCTAGCATGTTATTATATACTAAAATCAGGCTAGAACTAATTTGTGACGTCGACATGTTTTTAATGATCGAAAGAGGCATTCGGGGGGGCCTTACTCAAGTCGTAAAACGATATGTAGAATCCAATAATAAATATTATCCCCAAACGTATGATCCATCCAAGCCGAATAAATTTTTATTTTACGGAGATATTAATAATCTCTATGGTCATGCCGAATCTTGCTATTTGCCTTACGGGATTTCAAATGGCTAACGCCTGAAGAAATATTAAAATTTAATGTTACAACGGTGAGCATTACGAGCGATAAAGGTTATATTATCGAATGCGACTTGGAATTTCCTACGGACATTCACGACGCTCAGAAAGAGTTGCCGATGTGCCCAGAACAGGACACGCCTCCGGGCTCGAAATTTTCAAAATTAATGTGCACTCTCACGAAAAGTTCAACTACGTTGTGCATTACAGAAATCTCCAGGTTTATTTATCTGCGGGCGTAGTTATGACGCGCGTTCATAAGGTTTTAGAATTCGGTCAGTCTCCTTGGTTGAGACCGTTTGTCGAATTAAATACAAGAATGCGCACGGAAGCTAAAACGGAATTTGCACAAAATCTATATAAATTTGCAAACAATTCCATTTTGGTAAAACAATGGAGAATGTTAGGAAAAGACGCGTCATAAAATTAGTGACTCATTGGAGCGGTCGGTATGGTGCTCTATCTTTAATTTCCAAACCAAATTTCCATTCGGCAACGATTTTTGACAAAAATCTGGTCGCGATCGAATTGAGCAAAACAGAGATAGAGTTCAACAAACCTATCTACATAGGTATGGCCATCTTAGAATTATCAAAAATTGAATTATATAATTTTCACTACGATTTCATGAAGGCAAAATTTGCAAATAATTGCGAATTATGCTACATGGACACCGACAGCCTTTTGTATAGTGTGACGTGCAATGATTTCTATGAAGAGTGTATAAAGACGAATCTAGAAAAATTTGATACGAGCGCTTATGATCCCGATAACATCTATAAAATTCCTTTAATTAATAAAAAAGTCATTGGTCTTATGAAAGACGAAACTAGAGGTCGTATTTTAACGCACTTTGTAGGCCTTCGATCGAAAATGTACTCTTTAAAAATAGAAGGCCGTGAGATAATAAAGAAGGCTAAGGGTGTTAAAAAGTACATTATCGATCAGCAAATCTGTTTCGATCACTATCTCGATACGTTACGAAATAAAGTAGTTATAGAACGAGACCAAAATAGCATACGATCATATTTGCATAAGGTATATTCCATACGTCAGACGAAAATTGCTTTAAGTTATCAAGATGATAAAAGATACATTTTATCTAACGGAATAGATACTTTGCCTCATGGGCACTATCTAATAAAGGACCTTTGAATAAAACCATATTTTATTTTGTGAATTGCATGTTTATTATAAAAAATAATTAAAATCTTGTAACGAGAAAGAAATTGCATTGTCTTTTGTATTTTTATATTATAAAACCGCATTGTATTTTTTTAATTTTTATATTATGTATAAAATTAATTTAAAAATATATTTTAAGCGCTGTTGTAGAGGCTCTCTTTGTTATATTGTAATCAAGAAAAAGCATTGTATTTTGTTATTTTTATATTTATTATAAAATTAATTAAAATATTGTAACAAGCCAAGATAAAAAACTGCATTGTATTTTTATTTTTTATATTATGTATAAAATAAACTAAAATAATACATTTTAAGTGCTGCTGCATGTCAAAGTATCGCAGTTGTAGCGTCTCTATCTTTCTTATTTTTACAAGATCAAAAAATGTATAATAAAAATCAAACAAAAAAGAAACAAATTTTTATTTTTGAAATGTAACATATTTATATAATAAAAATATAAAAACAAATGTTTTATTTTTAAATGTAACAATCTATATAAGATCAGCTTTTTGAATCCAGGAAGGCTATTGGAAGCCCAACCATTTGACGATAATTTTGGTTCCTTTTCGCCTTAGTATTTTCTCGATAAGGTAAATATTTGGAACTCTCGTTTTCTGCAGCTCAGCTTCATAAAACTGTCCCAATACTGGATCGCCATGCATGTCGACGAGTAAATAAGTAGTCGGATTTGCTCGAAACACTTTACATATTTTAAACGTCTCCTCGCTCCAGTTTGCATTGTAGCCCTTAGAAAAAATACTTCTATATTTTGAAATGCGTACAAAGTCGTCCACGGCATAACGTTGTTTTCTAGTCGCCAGTTTTAATTTATCGTAAACTTTCAGACGCGTTTTCGCGGTCACATTTTGGGTTTTCTTTTAGTGGTCGAATGCACCGTATCGTTGTATTTCGATACAATCGAATCGATTATATCAATCCACTTCCATTTGCCTCTCAGACTAAAAGCTTTATACAGTTTTTTTTTTATCGTTCTGATTGCACGTTCTACGATGGCGGCTTTGATTGAGCTATATGTGGAGTAATGATTAATATCGCCATATTCCTTCATCAGCCGTGCAAATTGGCCGTTATAAAATTCTGTACCATTATCTGTTTGCAGATTTTTCGGTAAAGGCGGCCGCGATCTTTTAATTTCATTTAGAATCTCGCGCATCGCAGATGTGACTTCATGACCATTCTTGGATTTAAGCGGTCTCGTCCATAAATATTTCGAATAGCAATCGATCACGAGTAGAATATACTTATGCCTTTATTATATTTCGAATATGGAATAAATTCAGCAATATCGGCTTGGAATAAGTCGTGATAAGATTTGATGATCGTTCTTCGACGTGGAAAATTTATTCTAACCCCTCTGTGCAGTTCATCCACTAGTATTTCCTTATCGTTATATTTCTTAGGCATTTTAAGGTTTGACACGAGTATGAGAGTTAGACGACGAGGCTTTATCTTGCTCCAATAACACGTGCAGGTGTCTTATAACGTCGGTATTAATTTTGTGAAATTGTAAATCGTCTCCAGCAGACGTCTTGACCCCGTCTAATTTCAAGTGGTTGAAAATCAGGAAGTTCGTGTTTAAAACAACTTCGTTCAACACTTGAACGACCGATTGCAATACATCTCGAATGATCACGTTATCGCGGTGAATGGCGACACCTTCGATAAGATTTTGTATTCTCGCGTTCACATAGAACTTAGAAACGGCATCGTGCTCATCTTCGGCCTCGCCTATGTTGACAATTCTCAAGCCTCGAGAGTCGAAGTTTTGGCCTTACCGTCGTCGATCGTGGTTAGTTTCATAAAATTTTGCGCTTTTTCTGACAACGTCGAGTCCACGTATCTCTTGTTAACGGCATCGCCGAGCTCTGCGGGTCGTGCAAATTTACAATGGATCGCGATTTGGCGTCAAATTTAAGTTTCTTATTAGCATGCGTTTTCCCGAAGATGAAGCGGTCAAACATATTTCCAATGCTTTGCCTATACGCAGATTGAGTTCTTCGCTGCAAAATTTTAAGTTTACGCCGTCGTTTGATTTTTAGGATCGGCCAAATTCACTATTCTAAAATCCTTCAAGTTAACTATTTTCTCGTCCTCGTCCAATACCAAGGCGCTTCGTTTATTTACCGCATCCGTTCCGGTCACGGGATTGCCTACGTTGCAAAGTTTTTATTTTCTATGTTGAAATCGCCTTCCGGAGTTAGTTTAAAGCCTACACCAGGAGGCCCGCGCGCAGCGGTATTACCAAACCCTCCGCCTCCAGAGTCTCTGGCAACATACGCTCTTCCAAATTTATCGACGACCATTTTATTTCTGAGACTATTCTATAGAACGTGTATATTTTATTAGGCGATTAATTTCGCCTCCTTTAATTCGGATATAATAGAAAGAAATTCGTTTTGATTCTGAGAGCTATTGTTGCCCGCCGAACGTTCGGCCATCAACAAACGAAGCCGGCTCACCAGCTCGGCCGGCGAGTCCCAATGAACGTATTCTATCTCATGATTAGAATTATCGAATTTTTTGTATCGCCAAATTCTGCTTATATTACTCGATGGCTGTCTTTTTTTCGATAAATTATCCATACCGAGACCTTTCTTTTTCTTCGTTATTTTGGATCGTAATTGCATGGGAATCGTAGGAGTCGCCGATGCTGTATTCATCTCTTGACGACAACGACGACGGTGACGGCGACGAAGCATGCTGCGGCGAGGGAGGAGGCGTAGATATTGTAGTCGCCACGGGCGACGGTGTTAAATTCGGAACGATATAATTTTTATATTTGGGCGTTTTAGGCAGATCCTTGCGAAACAGTTTATTATATGCATTGGTTTTCTTCAAAATATCGATGTAATTTTTTACATCTAGCTCGGAAGGATTGCCAGCAGGCGTTTTCTTATTCGAAGGGATTTTCTTATAAGTTAACAATCGAAGTAAGCCCTCCGTAATAGGATATTTTTTATTTCTAATATTAATCGTAGATCCGTCGTCTGCAATAGCTAACTCTGAATTGCCCATAGACCATTTATTCGAAAGGTCGTCGTATTGAATGCCGATTCCGGTATCGTCTATATTGGGACCCTCGCTTTTGGACAGGATGTCGGCATACTTTTTAAGTAAGGCATCTGAACCGTCGCCGACATTATCAGATTCGTGCTCCGCATTCTGACGTCGAATATAATTAGGATTTTTACTTGCAGAGAATTTTGATAGCGATTTTAACGGTTCTAGTAATTGAGCATGCTTCATTCCGTATTTTAATTGAGCTCGATTTTGATCTCGTTTAAAATCTAAAACTTTTTCTTATCGTTTTAGTGGCCTGCACTACGGCTCGATTTAAATTCGTAGAGTGACGTCGTCGTCGTCCTCGTCTCATTGCAGCCGCAGACATTGCGTTGATGAAAGTTCGCTCGAACGTCGTGATTTTAAATACATATGTAATGATCGAATCCTTTACGGTAGCGGCCCTCGTTTATGGCTTTTTCTTTGTCTACCACTAAGAATCCGTATCCGGCTTTATTGCCATCGCCGTCTTTTTTTCCCACGCTAGACGGCACATCTTTTGAAATCTTCGAAGCTCATGTCGGTATTAATGTGCTCCGAATAGATATGTCTTAAGTTCATTTCGTCTTGCAAAAAAACTATAATTAAATTTGTATTGTCGCGAATAAGATGCTTCGGTATTCTTGCATACGATTGGCTGAGGTAGAACGCGTCTATATTCTTATGACGGCTCATTGAAAATATTGACGAATCGCGTTTTGTTCGTGACATTGAATGTCGTCGAAAATGAAAATCGAATTACTCTTAGCATCTTGCGGTGAAATTATTTCAGAATTTTCGCTAAATTCGTAATAGCCTAGTCCCTTGATCGGTCTCAAAACTCGACTCAAAAATCGTATTTGGGCTGAAATAGCGACTTGGAGTAAATGTAAACGTTTTCAAATTCCAATCCGTTGGGTGCCAGTAACAAACTCAAAATCAGGTTTGTTTTACCGCACGCAGAAGGTCCGCATACGATGCATCTTATGCTGGCCGGTAAGAGATCTCCGTGCTTTTGCGCGTTCCAAAATAGGAATAAGGATCATCCTGCTCGACCGTTAGATCCATATTTGCAACCGGTAGAGATTGTTTCTGTTTAATAACCTTCATGTCTATTATTCGCTAATATGACGCGTAACGATTTCCGTAAACGGATCGTATTCGAATATAGAGTCGTGCAAAATTAAGCAGTATGCTTTAGTGGTTTGATCGAAAATGTTGCTGGATTCGATTTCGAGACGTATATCGACGGCCGAATTTTTAATAGATTTTTCTTGACGACTGCAATCGATCACGAACACGGGACAATTGCCAAATTGCTGATAGTCGTTCAAACAACACAGAGCGTAGCTCAAATTGCTCGCGCCTGCATAATAGTTTTCCGGAAATTTCGAATAGTGCATGAACGGGGTCGAATAATCGTTATTGGCAAAGTCCGAATTCATATCTTGAAGTGGAAATTCTTGGGAATTAAGGTATAGTTTTAAATTTGTCAGATTGCAGTGATCGAACTGGGCTGCCGATTGCTTCGCATTATCATACTTGCCATGCTGAAGAGTAAATAGAATCCATCGAGGTTTTTCTAATTCGTTCGAATTCTTAATACGCCAAACGTGAATTTTCGAATACGGAAAGGACGGCAACTCGTGAAGCTCCCAGCGACGAAAGTAAACCACAATTCTGGGATTTTTATGCAAATGATGGAATAAATTTAATTTCGATTCATCGCTAAGCTTTAAATGCGGAACCTCCCACGATATTTTAGTAATTTTAAATGTTAGCTCGTTTTCGTCGCTCTTGTAACAATTGACGTCGCTCTTGGATCTAATTAAAACAAGCTCTTGCGGCATGTTTACGACGGCTCGTTTATAATCCTCGCAAAATCCAAAAATATGCTTTAGAGGCACATTGCACGAGAAGCGTCCGTTCTTAAAAATGTCGGCGTTTGTATCTCCTCGAGGGTCCCAGGTGCTATTGCTCAAACCGTTGAATTTTTTGTGATACGAAGCGAGACCCTTCATCGTGCACGTTATACCAGGCTGCTTACAAACGTCGACCACATGCGTGCTCCCCATTTTGTACTGTATTTCATCGAACAAGAATAATATTGCGTTGTTCGTTATCGTATACGGTTTACCTTCGGTTTTCACCGAAAACGTTCCCTTAATATTAATGTAACTGTCGTAGGTTGCGGTTATAGCATCGGAATTTTGGATTTCTATATTCACTCTATCGCTGTGGTCTGTGTTTCGCGTGAAGGGTACATACGAATAATAATCTTCTTTCGAAATTGTCTCTTCGTAGCGAGGCCTTTTGAATACGTCTAATTTGGCCACCTCGTCGAAACGTAATTTCTTCAAAGGGGAACTAATCACCGACGAGATGTGATCTGCGACCATTTTCGTGCTACTACCAAAATCACCACGTATTTTACCGCCACGTTTAGCCATTTCTAGTACTTTTTTTTCTATCTCGTATTCAAAAGCTTGTAGCCGAGCGCTTTTAAGAAACTTGCGTCTGCGCGACTAAGAGCGAGGTTCTTCTTCCTCTTCTTTTAATATGATGTCGCTTTTTCACACCTCTTCCGCTTTTTATTTCGTTATGGCCTAACGATGATTTGCGTGCGACTGCAGATTTCGAGAACGTTTTTGCGTTTTATATAGGTTTGTTTTGAGGAAGAAGAAGAAGAAGAAGACTTCGGCAGCAACGACGATAACAATGCCCAACGCGCGGATTTTTCTTAGGTATATTGACGACTGCGGCTAACGTCTGTTGCTGCTGCTGCTGATGCTGACGCTCGTCATCGTAAACGACGCCCATTTTAACTTAATAATAATTTTATTATTCGCGTCTTAGCTCTAGGCGAACGCAAAGGTACGTATCCTTCGAAAAATTAACCGCTTCACCCGTATGATCCACCAGTCTCAACGTAATGTTATCGAATTCGTCCACGCACAGAGGGAAACGAATTATATTGCTGGGTTGTTGTTCTATGCTGTAGCCTGGGGCACGGTTAGGCCAAATTCGTAAATGCTATGACAAAGTTGGTTATTGCGGTACGCTCCCGTCGTAATGTTAGTATCTACGAAAATATTAGATACCGAAATTATTTCCACATCGCGATCGGACGTATGCGAACGACCTTCCTCTAAAATTCGATCATAAAATCCCAGCATTCGACCGATGTTGTCGCGCTTCGTGAAGTCTACGGAGTATTTCGATTTTATTTCGCACTTTAGGGTATTATTATTAGCTCTTAAAGAAAACAAGCCGTCGACCAATCCGTCGTCGTCCAAAGTTACGGACGAATTAATTTCTTTGTTGGCTTTAGCCGACTCCAATATCTTTTTTCTCAGGAACGTGTTTAGCTCGTCTATTTCGTAGCATCCCTCGTCGATGGTGATTTCTTTATCTTGATCGTAATAGAACTTATTATTTCCCTCGTAAATATTTCGAACGGTGTTGCACGTGTAAAGACCCACCAAGCCGCAGGTGTACGTACCGCCATCGTTCAGTCTCACAGGTGGGTATAGCGTACCGCTGCTGATGGTATTTCCATACCCGAATATCGTGAATGTCCTAGACATGACTGTAGCGCTCCGAGGGCATTATGGTTCTTTTATGTAAAAATTTCAACACTAAATGACCACACACGATCGTGTTAAAGTCTTGCTCCTTTCCACGTTATAATATATATCGCTACCGTGAAAATATCTTGAGACTTCCTCGGAGGCCTCAGGTCTCCGAAACTATCGAAGTATATCACCGTATTGGCCCTTTTTATAACCGACCCAATGCGTGCCCGGACCGGATCCATCGTCTAAATTTATAATACCACTTTCGTTTCGCCACGGCGGTGCTAAGCTTCCGTCGCGTCTTTTAGCGGCAACTCGTCTCGCATGTACACGCCTCTAAAATACGGAACACCTTTAGCATATTTGTGCAGATCGAGATCGGTCAATGCGCGCATGGGAGGTGTAAGGGTGGTGGTGGTGGTGGCGAGCTTAGCATTCCTCGGCACCATCGAAGTCATCCGTTTTTTGAATCCCCCGGATAAGGTTTAAAGTACAAGGCGCTACCTTTCTTGTGAGGCTTTAAATACAATCCGCTGCCGACTTTTTTCTCTTCCATGGCTCTGTTGTGACGCGCGTTCTCGTCGAAATACCTCTTTGCATTTTTGGCCGAATTGATGGCGTTTGCGACGCTCGACGCTCCGCCGGCCAGTGCTCCGAGCGCCGAAAGACCCGCAAATATCGGAATCAAAGGCAATAAGCCTCCTCGCTTGGGCACCGGTATTATGCGCGGTACTTTAATTTTCGAACGACCTCCCATCCTGTTGACTATAATTTTGCAGCATTCATCGCGCTCGAAATGAGACGATTATGCGAAGCATCTCCGTGTCCTTTACTCTTGATGCTTTGTTTTCTGATTTCTTTAGATATTTTACTTATAAGACCGCCTCTGAAGGAGCATTTTCTGCCGACGTTACCGTTATTGTCTTTGAATTTACCCGAGCATCGACGTACTCGACGTCGTCGTTTTGTCGTCGTCGTCGCCCTCCTCGCTGTCGACGATCCAGTTTCACGGCCATTTTCTTGTCTATTCCCATTCCTAGTTTGCGTTTCGCTTTCATTGCAGCCGTTACGCCCAACGCTGCGAGCTTCTCGGACCACTTAGAATCTTTGGCCTTGACTCGCCGCCAAGCCGCTTCTTGCAAGACCTTGTCGGCCTCGTGCCTGCGCTCCACGTCTTTGTGATGCGAATACGCGATGTCGTGCTGCTTGCACGCTTCGTCTAGAGGATTAATACCTTTGTCTCCGCGATTTAAACGCTCTTGTAGCTTGGTTCCGGGACCGCAGAAGTTATGACCAGGAAGGTGCAGTTCGAAGGGCAATTTATTTAAGAGGTTGTTGAACAACCCTTCACCCCGTGTACCAACATTGACTAACATCTCTCCTGCAATAACGTAACAATTTAAATATATATATATATATATATATATATATATATATAAAATAACTGCATACAGAATAAATTTTATTTACAAAAAGGATCATACACTATCTTTAAAATACAAAGGTTTCATTTCGACATTTAAATTCTTTTGATATAAACATAATACGTCATCGACAATTTCGTGAGGGAAATGGCGCGTGATTTCTAATAAGCCGAGTCTGTTGATGTCGTAAAGAACGTTTAGGGTACTTAGGGATGGATTTCCAAATACGTATTCGCTTATCATCTCGACTCGACATAAGATTTGATCCTGCACGTTCGAATAAAGTCCAGCATCCTCGAAGAGGGGGACGCCTTCACCTCCATCGTCGTCGCCGTCGCCGCTACTGCTCTTGCACCTGTTATACGCGTAAGCTCCGAACTCTTCGGGAAGGCAAGTGGCGACGCACTCTATATTTCTATCGTAGAACTCTTGAAAATCTTGTCCTTTCAATATTTCTAATTTGAGCATTATAAGAGGCGCTAGAGTAAACACTTTTGCAAATTCTTCGCGGGAAAGAGAAATTCGCGCAACATTGTATCCGGATCCTGTTGTTGTTGATTCTAATGCGGCGAGAGCCGCAGCAGTTTTTTGCACCTCGACTCTATGAATGGACTCGTATTCGTCTTTAAATTCCACTTCCAAGTATCCGTCGATCGTCTGATGCATTTCACGCCTCCAGTGCCATACGTCTGCGACTACGGAGGCGGCGGTAGCGCCTGCAGATGCAACCGTGGCAGTATCCGAGCGGTTGGAAAAAAATTTTCTAAATTTATGTTCGATATTGATAGACGACAAATCTTTCCACTCGTTTTCGTCCATTTGCAATTCGCCTTCTTTACAAAATCTGTTGGGGCATATAAGTCTGATAACAGGGCTAAAATCCATATTGCTCTTTCGTTTGGTTAAGCCCACTTCGATCGTATGACCGTGAGCGCACCATTGCGCATTCTCCTTGGAGGAATTCAATCGGTATTCGGTGCTACATATCAGGGGATCCATCGCCTGATCGTTATCGTAGACATGAATACCTGACAAAACTTGCGGCGATCCAGATACTGCACACGTAGATGATGATGATGACGAAATTATGTCATCATCATCGTTATTTAAAAATACTTGACTGTCGTCACCACTTGTATGATTATTTTCGTCTTGAATATACTTCACCATAATTGCTATTTAATTAAGTGCAAAAATTCACGCACACATACACACCCTGAACGAAGATACCTCCCGGTTAGAACTGAAAATTATTTTGCATGCGTAGGTTTTCGTTCGAGCTCAAACGATTTTGCTCATGCGCGCATAGTTTATTTTTATATTTGTAATAGATGTAGTATGCCCACGCTCCTATTAATTGCATAAGTACGATGTGTTCTAAATACGTCCATACACCATCTGAACTATCAAATTCTCGATCTTTTTTCTCGCTCTCTTTCTCTTTCGAAGGCGATTCGTTTATGATTCCATGGCATGACGTACCATTCGGTCTCCGTAAAACTGCTATTATATTTAAATCTTATTTTAAATATCAGAAAAGGATCGATGCCAACTCCGTCTCCGACACAATCGCCCGCGGATCCATTGTTCAACCATTCGGCACCGGCACCGTCGTCGTCGTCGTCGTCGCCGTCCTCGCCGTCGCCGGATCCATCTACGTTTTCTATTTCTCGTCGTCGTTGAAGGCGTCCTCCTCCTCCTCCTAGATAACTTTTATAAATTAAAAGGTCTCTCGATACCGCGGACGATGACGACGACGACGACGTCTCTGATGATGGCGATAAGGGAACCTCTTCCGAATGGTTCTGTTGCTGCTGCTGCCATTGCTGTTGCAGCTGCATGGTAATTAATTCCATACGTTTCCAATCTTTAGAGCGAGAGCATCTTATTTGTTGTTGTTGTTGTGACGACTCGGACTTCGACAATGCCAAAACGTCTTTATTTTCAACAACCTCGAAACATACGAATGCATTCGGAGGATCTACGGGAACCGGATTTCTTTGCCAGGAGGGCACGCTCGGTTTAAATATGTATAGGTAATTATTACATATTAAAGAGTAGGCGAGATATGCTGCGACGGCTGCGGGCGGTCCTTTAGGAGTCATTTCGAACAATGAGCATTTTAATTCCATTCATAGGTTTTTATTGCAGGGCTGCGATGTGTTGTTGTGCGCGCGTACATATGGGGTAGAACATGCGCATTCAGGACACGATTTTATTTGCAGAGGAGGTCCATCTATCTGATCTGCATGCGACGACGATTGTAAGCCATGCGCTAAACAATAGCGATGCGTCCATAATTGTTTTTGCAAATACTCCGGTAATTTATCGAAATTTCTGGCGACGTCTTTACTTGCATGCCTCTCGATATACTCGAGCGGTAATTTCGTAAGATCCTCGACCGTCAACATTCTTCTATATTACAAACGTATATGATTATTAAAAATAAACATATCATCTCGTAGACAATTTTCTTATCCCCCTTCCTTAAGAATGCATACTATAGGTTCCTGCATGATTTATATTGACGCCTAAATTTAATATTCTCGAAAGAGCTAACCCGCTCTGCTTTTCGGTATATTCGTCCAGTTTATTGTTCAATTCCTGAATGGCTTCGGGTTTAACTTGAGTTTGAAAGTCTTCAATTTTAAAATTTTATAATTTTTAGTAGTAAAATGTCTGAGCGATGACGACGATGATGATGATGACGATGTATCCACGGCTTCTGAAGACGATGATGTTGATGCGTTGGGCTTTACGTATTCACCGTTAAACACGAAATTAATTTTAAGAGATCCAAATTTTCTCAAACATTTTCTCAAACGTCGCTCTATTAGGGCGAATGCATCTTCTAAAATTGCATGGGATCTATGTGATATAAATTGACCACAGCACTCGAACGTATCCTGCGGGCGAAAGCCGATTTCAAATCGACCCACACGATATTGTTCGACGTTCTACGTTTTTGACATTCTTCTTTGATGTTAATCTATCGAAATTTTCAGCAGGATCGTCGACTTCGACGTCGTTCGCATAACCCTCGTCGTCGTCCTTCGCACTAGTATTATCGCCGGATCCATTCTTTTACTAATACCTGCCCTCTGATCGCCCTATCACGCTTGCTTTTTGCATTAGAAACGATCTGATTACATTTCAGATTTAGCAGCATCGATTCATAGTGACGTTTTCGACCTACGTTGCAAGCACTTTTCAATTGTTTTAAAATTGCACGCGTTGAGGTAGGCGCGTCTGGAATTTTAATTCGTCCGAAGCTTGAGACATTTTTACACTTTCGACACACGATGTTTACCGTTCGAATAATTACACAATAATAAATAGAAAAATATTTTGGATATTCTTTTACCAAGACGACGAAACTATTATTCGTAGTAGGGGAGAAATTTTTTCAAATACAAACGCAGCACGCAATTTTTCTTATCGACACCTGTAATAAAACCTTGCGGTTATTTCCCCAGCCTTATTCTTCTTATACTTCATCATAATTGCCTACGACACATCGAGCGTAACATTTTTCAAATTATTAAAGATTACTTGAAACGTCTTGCACGTGTCCGATGAGATAATCCCGAAAACACACTCTTAAAACAAAACACGTTCGCACCACTTGCGCGCCCTTACGATATTTCGTCTTAGACTAAAACACGCACGCCCCCTACACACCTATACACATAACGATACATACCTTTCTTTTCGAAAATAAAACAACAACAACACCGCCCCCCCGATCGATATCTACACACGCACTTTTATCACGAGGGCGGCACGACTTCCACGTTAACATCACCGACAAACCATACATACCCTACACCCTACACGCACACACCTGCACATACATACCTCTCTTTTATATAATACGCACACCCTTTACAAGATATTTATGATCCTTTTAAAAAGGGCCGGCCAGCTTCTCCATAGCCATACTATCGTTATCCTCAAACCTAACTAATACCAACACACACACACACCTACACATACATGACCTTCACACATACATACTTCTCTTTTCCATAATACACACACCCTTTACATGATATTTATGACCCTTTAAAAAGGGCTGTCCCAGCTTCTCCATAGTTACACTACTCCTCACGTTGTGACCCCAGTGTAACTGTTTTTGCTAGGCCTTACGTTGGAAGGGTGCCACTGAAACGACTTCTGTTGTACAAAAGACTGGAACGTTTTTTTTTATATTAAGGCGCTAGAGAACAAAGTCTTCCGACAAAGCTAGGGGTCTATTCCTGGGTAGAGCAATGAGAAGTGGGGGAAGTCGAATTTTGTTTGCAAACCAAAGTTAAGCTAAATCAAATAGGCGCCACCATGTCCTGAGATAATGACGATAATTGCAAAGCACAGTTCTAAGGGCGGACGTGGAAACCCAAAGAACAAATGATCGCCTTCGTTAACAAAAACCTGGCTTAACAAAATAAGACACAGCTCCTGTAAGAAATTATAATGGTTAAATAAATAAAAAAATAGAACACCACTTGTGTCCTATAAACAGGTGTCGGGAAAAATTTTTGTAGAGCCTGATTCGAATTTCTGAAGTTGGCTGGCCTCACGTTGTGACCCCAGTGTAACTGTTTTTGCTAGGCCTTACGTTGGAAGGGTGCCACTGAAACGACTTCTGTTGTACAAAAGACTGTAACGTCTTTTTTTTATATTAAGGCGCTAGAGAACAAAGTCTTCCGACAAAGCTAGGGGTCTATTCCTGGGTAGAGCAATGAGAAATGGGGGGGGGATAGTCGAATTTTGTTTGCAAACCAAAGTTAAGCTAAATCAAATAGGCGCCACCATGTCCTGAGATAATGACGATAATTGCAAAGCACAGTTCTAAGGGCGGACGTGGAAACCCAAAGAACAAATGATCGCCTTCGTTAACAAAAACCTGGCTTAACAAAATAAGACACAGCTCCTGTAAGAAATTGTAATGGTTAAATAAATAAAAAAATAGAACACCACTTGTGTCCTATAAACAGGTGTCGGGAAAAATTTTTGTAGAGCCTGATTCGAATTTCTGAAGTTGGCTGGCCTCACGTTGTGACCCCAGTGTAACTGTTTTTGCTAGGCCTTACGTTGGAAGGGTGCCACTGAAACGACTTCTGTTGTACAAAAGACTGGAACGTCTTTTTTTTATATTAAGGCGCTAGAGAACAAAGTCTTCCGACAAAGCTAGGGGTCTATTCCTGGGTAGAGCAATGAGAAGTCGGGGGGGGGGGGGGGGGTAAGTCGAATTTTGTTTGCAAACCAAAGTTAAGCTAAATCAAATAGGCGCCACCATGTCCTGAGATAATGACGATAATTGCAAAGCACAGTTCTAAGGGCGGACGTGGAAACCCAAAGAACAAATGATCGCCTTCGTTAACAAAAACCTGGCTTAACAAAATAAGACACAGCTCCTGTAAGAAATTATAATGGTTAAATAAATAAAAAAATAGAACACCACTTGTGTCCTATAAACATATATAAAGAAATAATAAAAAAGTATTTCCAATATAATATTGGCATCAAATTATTACTCAGATTAATTTTAGCTTTATGTAATTAGATTTGATCGCTCTTGACCAAAATAAAGGTCTTAGATTTTGAACTAAATGTTTACTAAAAAAACTCTTTATAAAATATCGGAACTTGTAACAAAAAATGGTCATAATCAACTACATCAAAATTAAAGTTTTAACTTTTCTTTTTTTTCTTTCATTAATCAACCGACTTACCTTTAAAAATGAACTTGTTATACAAATTAAAGTGATAATGATTGGTAAGCATAACACAGTGAATTAAATTCTAACCTGGGCAGATCTTTTTAGGTAGATAACAAATTACTAGAACCTAACATAATGGGAATTTGAACTTTTAAATTTGCGTCTAATAATCTATGTATAGATAAAGCTGATCACAAAAATAGGCATGTTTGTTTAAATTGCATTACAGCTGCTCAAAGCATTTACTTTCAAGACAGCATCTGTCAACTGTACAAAATAGAAAAATATGACGTCAAAAACACCTGTTGAACTTATCGACGGTTCATATGGAACAAAGCATGTTGTTTTAGAAAGCTAATTCAACAAAACTTCGTTTTACAGCTTGTAAAACTAGCTCAACAATTAATTGAAGTTTACACAATTTACGTGTACTAAGCATATATGATATTTATTTATTTATTTGTTCCAACGTTTCAGTAGTCTGCTACCTGAAATTTAAGCAGACCTGGCTTTCCCACAGAAAGTAACCATCATGTGTTATGTGTGTATGTGTGAGGAATGGTTGTGTGTGATGTTGGTCCGTGTTACGTTCTCCCTCTAGGACCAGGACCATCGGCAGCCGGATATCCCAGTCGTCAAGAAAGAACGCACGACGGACGTTGCCTTGTCAGTCCGGACCATCGGCAGCCGGAAATCCAGATGTTGAAAGGCAATGGAAGTGTGTGTTTAGGTGTGTGTGTGTTTGTGTGTGTGTGTGTGCGTGTGTGTGTGTGAGAGAGAGTTGTGTGTATGTGTGTTGTATGTAATGTTGGTATCCGTGTTACGTTCCCCTTTAGGACCAGGGCCATCGGAAGCCGGATATCCCAATCTTCAAAGAAGAACGCTCGACGGATGTTGCCTTATCAGTCTGGACCACCGGCAGCCGGAAATCCAGATGTTGAAAAGGCAATGTAAGTGTGTGAAAAGTGTTTTATGTTTGCACAGTACATAAGAGGTGTTTTGTGTGTTTGTTTGTGTGTGTGTGTGTGTGTGTGTGTGTGTGTGTGTGTGTGAAGTGTGTTTGAAATGTTAATTTGTGTTTATGTTTGCCCAGGTTACTAAAGGTTGGATTGAATTAGTATAATTTTGTACATGTTTGAACTTATACTATTACATAAATAAAAAATTAGGTTCTTTCACAGGAAAGGATGTGTTTGCTGTATTGTTTGCCTCGAGTATGTGAAAGTTCTTAAAATTTAGCGTTTGTTAAAAAGAAAAGAAATTTCCTATTCTACTACTTAAAATTAACTTATACTATCACTTAAAATTAACTTATACTACTACTGTTGGTTATTATTTGTGAGAGACAGGGTTGCTAATATGTAGAAGCATGCAAATTCTACATATTAGGGGGTTGGATCGTTTCAAAGTCGGGTTAATGGTTTGATCTTGTTGCTTCTGGTCGTCAAGAGCAGAGCTCTTGAATTCCAGGAGATCGGTCTCCGGTCTCCGGGCAGAGCCTCGGTCCAAGGAGAGGTGGTACTTTTATGTCTCTGTCAGGGTGGTTTTGTTTGTGTCTTTTATCCGTCAAGATAACGTTGGTGGATGAGTGCCGTGGTTTTTTGTGTGAGTGCATTTAAGTGTGGAAAGAGGTTTTCATTCCAAATCATCTGGTGTAGGGTCTTGTTTAATAATGTTTGTCTATGTGCGTAGAGGTACGGTTGTAAGTCATTACACTCGAATACTATGTGTTCCGGTGTTCCTATTTCTCCGCACGTGCATATGTTGTTATCAACTAAGTTCATGCGTTCTCTGTGTACTAAACATAATAGCAAGTTAACGTGTTCTAAACCTTAAAACACATGCAAAAAAAATCTTATAACTAATTACGAACCAAAAACTGCATTAGCCGCTTCACAACAAACTGACACGGAATTTCTGTTCTTCAAGCAAAGTTAACAGCTTTTCTAATTTGAAACGACTCCATCCAAATTAACTTCTATAATTCCTTAAGTAGATATAATAGGTTCCTTCTGGGCTACTTCGATCCTCACTCGATCGATCCCCCCACCCTGCCTTCTATTTCGCAGTTGTTGAGGTGGTGTGCCTTGTAAATTCTGACGATCCTCAAGACACTTCTGGCGCACATCGTTTCTCACTGGATCGCCGCCCCCCTTCCTACCCCTTTCTGCGTGCCTACTAGTTGTAGGGTGTTGAAGGGGGACGGGGGTCTTATGACAATTCTCATGACTCGTATGAATTCTTCATTATGTTTATCGGCTTTGCGGATGTCCTAATCAGCATTTTGCGGGCTAGAAAATTTTTAACGATAGTGATAGGCAGATATAATTAGCATCGTGGAATTACATGGGATTATTTAGCACTATTATTTTAATATTTTAATTTTACTTTTTAACATATATCATTTTTAATATTAGACTAGTATAAGTGTGTTCTTAAATTTTAGAATTAAGTTGACTACATAATTGGACTTATATACATATGTCTGTGGAGACTTTATTAATAAATAAAATAAATGATATTATGTTTATCGGCTTTGCGGGTGCCCCATTCGGCATTTTGCGGTCTAGAAAAATTTTAACGATCCTCATGACTCGTATGAATTCTTTATTATGTTTACCGGCTTTGCGGGTGCCCCATTCGGAATTTTCGGTTTAGAAAAATTTTAAAAATTTTTAAATCGAGCTAACATATGCACTCAAAATTATATGGCATAGGTATGGGTAATCAAAATTGTAAAGGGTAATTGTTTCCGTTCTCTGGGATCGGTGATTGAGCACAGAAATAAAAATAAACTGCAATGTATATGGAAATAAAATTTATTACACAATCTATACACAGTAGTAATAAATTCTTTGTATATATCTATATTTACAATAATATTATCATTGTACATGTTTTAGGCTAAACATGTATATACATTGTGACTCTAAAACAGTCACGTAATGTGTACAACTTAAATCCGAGCAATATATACAACTTATAAACTAAGTAAAATAAAATCTATTATCTATTTCACTATGCCCCAGGCATACGTTAAGGTCGTGTTAGGGATGACGAAACGCTTATCATCGGCGCCCGATAAACTAACCTTGCTAAGTAACAGCGTAAACAAATCATGTTTTTTGCTCCTAATAGTTCGCATCGAATGCACGAGGGCTCGGAAGTTACTGTTATGTGCTACGTCCTTAAAACTGTCAACACTTATACCCTGCGCAACACTACGCTTAACCCCTTTAATCTTTTTTATTACATCCCTTTCGCTAACTATACAGTAACTCTTGGCGCGAGTACCCACAAACTCTAAAACTATCTCACCACCAAACTCATCCTTGAACTTTCCGGGCACTTTCTTGTTTACAAGTGGGATCTTATATTTATTGTCTGGGTGGTAGTCACTAGTGTCGAATAGGTCCAGGTGGGTATGAATATCACTGTACAAGTCTTCTGTTTCGACACTATACACGAGCGAATCGGTATCTGTATACAAAAGCGAAAGCTTAGACCCATACAGAGGCAACAGTTTCTCATAGTGAAAGTCATAAATCAAAGTTTTTGATAGGTCTAAAATCGAAAAGCCTGCATATATAGGTTTATTATAGGTGACTTTAACGCGGTCCATCTGTATGAGTGCTAAATTTTCGCCTAGTACCAGAATACAATTAAAGTTCGGGCGGGCAATCAGGGTACTCGCACACAAGGTCTTCCGGTTACACTCCCATCGAGTCACAAGCTTCACGTCGACGCGCTTGTCTATATTTTCCATGGTTTTACCAAAGATGGCATTGTTCATGAGTTTGAAAAAGTCCTTCTCAAAAGCGTTAGTGCCACGAGTGCGAAGGTCCGTGTTCAACTCGATATAAGGCTTCAACCATGGAGACTGGTCGAACTCGAGAACCCGATGGATGGAGGTCAACACTAATCCATTTCGCACACACTGCTGTAGATTCCTGTAGTGGATAATGTAGCGGTGTTTGTCTTCTAAGGTGGCGAGGAGCTTCGGAGCCTTAGATGTGATATAAGGCGACGTTTTCATTTCCGGGCAGAACGGCAGCTCGTTGTGGAGATCATGTAAATGTGAAGGGTACTCCAAGTCGACCTCCAGAATGAATCCTTTCGCAGAGTCCTTGGGAACATTTAAGATGGTGGCATGTAGTTCGGCTATATCGGTAGAGGGCAACCATCGAAATCCTCCAAGAGGGAGAGCCTGGCTCATGGCCCAGCCATACAAGTTATTGGCATCGTAGTATGCTAAATACTTAGACGGAGCCGTAGGATCGTACTCTTCCATGTACTTGTTGTTGGCAGCAGCGTAGCGGCCACTACACTGGGTCAAACCTCCTCTGATCCCAGACTTTATAAAATGGTACATGTCAATATCCGTGAGGAGCTCCAGTTTCACGCCGGTGTATTTTAACATGGCGTCCCAGGTTAATGAGGGCGCTGTCACATACTGGCACGGATCAAGGTCATAAGTCGACATGCACACCCGGCGAAAGTTCTCAAAGACGTCTGCTAACAACAGTACATCTGTCTTCAAATAGAGGTCGCTATATTCTCCGAGCGTGTTAAGACCAAAGTCCCTCCATACCTTCTGAGCCCTGTCGTATTCGTCGGTGGTAATGGATGTAGAGGCGAGATCATTGTAGAAGGCAGCCTGTGGTGGAAGAGCTGTTTCGTCCAATACTTCCATACTTTGTATGTAAGTGTATGGAAACACACCTTTCTTGGTAACCAGTTGGAACCTGGAGTCCTCGGGAAAGTGACGTCTGACCTCTACAAACTGGTCCTGGGGCAAATTCTTCGCCAGTGTATCCAACCCGGCCGCCATAAATCGGAGAGAGTCGATAAACCGAAGTTGGATACAGGGCTTGTCGACAGTCTTTTCTTGTCCGTCTAAGACCACTTCTGAATCGTATAGTCGTACAGTTTTTGAAAACGAGATGAACCGCTCTTTATTGTTCGGTATAACGTTAATCTTCTCATTATCATACCCCAGTTCTTTTATGATGAAATGAGCATCATATCCACTAAGGTTGTGAAACACCACTGGGATAAACTGCGGAACCCGATAGAGGATGTTACATTTGGAGTGTACAGGAAAGCGGTACACACCATTCATGTGGTTGTGATCCCGCACACGGTCTGTTCCAAGCGGTTTCTTGCATATCCCACAGTCTTCGGTAGTGTGGAACAAAAGTTCATTCTGGGCATCTAAAGGAATCATGGGCACATTCGTCGTCAATATCTTACCCAGACGTCTAGCTTCCTCTCTAAGTTTGGTAACAAATTTACGTGCTGCGTCTGGACCCCGGTAGATCTCAAATTTATTGAGGAGTTGTCATAGCAGCATTTAATGTAATATGCCCAGCTATAAGGGTATGCAGCTGAAGCGGTGTTGTAGATGATGTGGAGGGTCGGGCGTCGCAAAACTGTACGGCTGTAGGAGCGACTCAAAGTCCGCATAAATAACGAATGGGACTTGCATTTGTTTTGGATGCTTGAAAATTCTAAAACGTTGTTGAAGGCGGTGGGCATTTGGGTTACGACATGGTTACAGTCCTGCTTAGTATGCCTAATTAAGGCAGTCTCAGTCGGAAAAAAGATTAAACATCCATCGCAGATCCATTTATGTAAGCGTTTTTTGATAACTGTTTACCGACCAGACGTCCCAAATCCTTGATCCAACAGAAGTGACCTTTTCTTCATCCTGGATGTAGAGCAAGTTAATGTGCCGGGCTCTCCTGCGTTTAGTAAAATGTAGAGGACCAACAATAGATCTTCCTTCCACACCGAATACATTGATACTCAGATCGTTCAAAGCCTCGAACTTGGCAATCTTGTCAAAGGCTATAGGAAACTCTATACCACCCATATTTAAGCAGCTCGAGTAATGGGGTACTTGCTAAGACGTTGGGGTGATGCTCAGCAGGATACAGCGCTGCTACAATGGAGTATGCAAAACAGGCTGCGTCTCGGTTTTTAACATTCACCACCGCTTTTTTAGCTTTTATCCAGCGTGGAAGGTCAATGTAAGAAGATCCCCTAAGTGGTTGGTATTTGTTGATGTTTAGTTCTAAATGCAGGACACGTTGTAAGGCCCAACCGGACTGGTGATGTTCAAATTCTTGGGATTTATCGAGCATCTCCCGAGAAAACGCCGTATACACTTTGTTCAAGTCGCTCGATCGGGTTATAATTTGATTCTTGGTATTGAAAGATTTAGTTGCTTCGGTATCACCCAAGTCCATCTTTGTGTACATACCAAACACTTCCACATTACATTTAAGGGTCGTGTGGACCTCCAAGGTGTCCTGGATCAACTTTACAAAATGCCGCTTTTGTTCAAGTAAAAAGTCTCCAATGTCTCTACAACCAGACATATTATTGATGCGGTAAGTTGCGATCCGGGAGCGGAAGGCTGACGATAACAGCTGTATCGCTTCTTGTTCGGGGTCTCCGGATTTGGTCTTATGCGCGGCACTGCGTAAATGTCCAGGGAACTGGCGTGAAGGAACGTCCATATTGCAATCCTGGCAATATCGTATGTCCTGTCGCTGGCGTTTTGGGGCAGGTGCAGCACGTGGTGGTGATGCTCCACGTTTGGCTGACATCGATGTAGAAGAAATAGTATCTCCGTGGAGAGCGTGCTGATGCCGGGTTAAATTAGCTCGACGCCCAAACCCCATATCACAAATGTCGCACACAAATGATGCAGGTGCTGATAATCCAGTCTGTGGAGCTGAGGCTGTAACCTGACGTGGTGGTGGTCTAATGATATTATGAACCTCCTTTTTGTGTCGGTTAAGGTTGCTCTGGATCGAGAAGTTTTTCTGGCACACATCGCAGACGAATACTTTGACGGATTCCATTGTAATCTGCACAATAAAACTATGTTTATTACTCAGTTTAAAACACGTAAATTGCAATGTTTTACAGGTGTAAAAGAAACACTACTGAGGAAAATGGGCTGAGACTTCTTATAAATAGCAAGATGATCGTAAACAGGCAAATTAAAGTGCGTGCTCACAGGCAGTCAATATAACTTCGGTCCAGGATTTGTTTGTTACTCAGTTTAAAACACGTAAACCACGAGGTTTTGCGATCGTAGAAGAAATACAACTGAGGAAAATGGGATGAGACCCTTATATTTATAGCCAGATGATCGTAAACAGGTGAATTACTGCGCATGCTCACAGGCATCCAATATAACATCGCCTTAGGATTCCTTTGAAATTTGTATAATAAAATGATGTTTATTTATAGTTTAAAACACGTAAATTATGAGGTTTTGTAGTCGTAGAAGAAACACTATTGAGGAAAATTGGTTGAGACTCCTTATAAATAGCCAGATGATTGTAAGAAGGTAAATTAAAGCGCATGCTCACAGGCAACCGATATAACTTCGGCCCAGGATTCCTATGTGATCTGCACAATAAAACGATGTTTATTACTCAGCTTAATAAACGCAGACAAATGTTTTCGCATTCGCGGAAAAGGAAAATGGGCTGAGGCCTCTTATAAATAGCCAGATGATCGGAAATAGGTAAATTAGAAAGAATGCGCACAGATCGCTAATAAAACGTCGCCCCAGTGGAGATGCTCCTAAAGGAATGGAGCACAGTTACGTCTGGGGAACTTGCGATACAACTAAAAACAGAAAAATTAGCATTATATGAATAATAAATAGTCATTGCTATGTTTTCGGACTTTATTCGATATAGAACCATGGCGCCAACCGCAAACGACAGCATTGTTGCATTCTATAGTTTATAATGAATACGACCGTGGGCTACTTCAGTTTTATTCTAGTATTTTTAATAGCTTGTAAATTTCGATATTGATATTGGAATTGATGTGTAAATATAATATAATATAAGAATTAAAAATTAAAACCAGTAGTTTACATGGAAACTGGGCATGTCATCAACCAGTTCAAAAAATATATTTTATAGGTATTTCAGTTATTAATGACATTGCACCAAATTCATTCCTATAATATATCATGATGCTAACCATCATGATCCTATTACGTAATACTAAAAACTAGTGCTAGCGGCGACTTAAGTTGCTGCTACAGTTTAGAAACCTATAAAACTTAATTCATATACAAATTTTCAAGCCACTGAATAAATAAGATGTAAATAAAATAGCCGAGCGCCTGCCTATTTGCAACATTTATTAAAACGTGTATGCCAAGGTCATATTAATATACACGTCTGGCGAATATTAAACACATAATTAAGCTAAAATGAATCTTTTAAAATAAGCATCGTCATCATCTGAAACAATGTTTTGTTAAAATCCGAGTATTTTACGTTAATGTATCAGCATATGTCATAAGGAAATGCTCCGAGTGTAGACACCGGGTATTTATTTATAAGTAAAATATTTAATCATTACTATTATTGTGCTATTCATTAGCAGAAATCTGCACAAATCTGCATAAATATTACATCCAATGCTCGATTTGATTGCATAGAATTAACCTTGTACCTGTTTTTGTTTGAGGTCTGAAAGCATATAATTAAAATATTGTATCATCCGTTTTAAATAATTCAGGTATGTAAAATTTTTTAAAAATTCAATATTCGGATAATTTAAAGAACGAAATAATGCTTTAGATAATTAAATGGAGTATTTTCATTATACAATACAATAATAATTATTACAATAGGTAAACCTATTTTGACTATTAAAAACAATGTCGATGTGTGAGCTCAAACGTTTAGTTACTTGATAAAAACTTCTCGGGGCATGATTCGAGCGATCAACGACCTACTTAAACGTGTTTATGCCTGCATGAATGTGCGTGACGTCATAAATATCATTGCTCATAAATATTTCTAGGATTAGTTCGCTGTAAATTGCAGAATGACTGCATTCCATACGATACGATGATACAACTGTCTATAATTAACCGCAAAATACTAATTATAAAATGAGCTATATATTAAAACAGAGAAAATTACTTTTACCTGACGTTGAGATAATCAAAGCGGTTGATAATTAATCAATTTATAAAACTGAATACCCTTCAAATCGACCGATTTACATATATTTTAAATTCAGGCAATTAATTGTTTTATGATGTAACTATGTTGTCTTGACTCATCCAAAATTCTACATCACGTCTGTGCGAATCTCGGTAAAATTAAAGGTCATCATAGCTTTTATTAGAACTCGAATATTTCAGTGGATCCTACAATATTAACAAAAAATTACTAAAAATCTATTAGAAACCATAAATTATCCCGAAACTAAGCCGAATTTACGCTAAATTAAAATTAAATATGTAATTCATATATGCAACATTAAAAGCTCGTCAAAACGTGTCAACGATTATATATAATATACACGTCTATCTAAAAAGCAAATACTATACATATAATTAAGCTAAAATGTGTCTTTTAACACCGTAAAACTTGCAGATTAATCTGAAAAATATGCTGTTAAATATGTATACAAAGGTTTAATACTCACCTTCAACCACTTCTCAAAACTGCATTGATAGTAAACAGGAACCAGAAAAACTGGTCCGAGCGCACTTTACGTTATTATATTAGCATATCTCGTAACAATATGACCAGGAGTAAACACCTGAGGTCCATCTATATTCATACTACACCAACTATACCTATGTGCTATTCTTTAACAGAAATCTGCGTTAACAGATCGAGACAAACGAAAAGAATGACACATAGGTATAGTTTGTGCGGTATGAATATAGATGGACCTCAGGTGTTTACTCCTGGCATATTGTTACGAGATATGCTAATATAATAATGTAAAATGCGCTCGGACCAGTTTTTTTTTCCGGTTTTTACTGTCCGTTAATCATAGCAGTTAGGTGAGTGACATATTTAATTTAATTATACAGAAATTCTGCATAATTTTCGATATATAATTTATGGTTTCTAATAGATTTTTAGTAATTTTTTGTTAATATTTTAGAATCCACTGAAATATTCGAGTTCTAATAAAAGCTATGATGACCTTTAATTTTACCGAGATTCGCACAGACGTGCCGAAGAATTTAGATGAGTCAAGACAACATAGTTACATCATAAAACAATTAATTGCCTGAATTTAAAATATATGTAAATCGGTCGATTTGAAGGGTATTCAGTTTTATAAATTGATTAATTATCAACCGCTTTGATTATCTCAACGTCAGGTAAAAGTAATTTTTCTCTGTTTTAATATATAGCTCATTTTATAATTAGTATTTTGCGGTTAATTATAGACAGATGTATCATCGTATCGTATGGAATGCGGCCATTTTGTGATTTGCATAAAGCAAAACGACACATAAATAGTACAGTACAATAAATAATTTGCATAAGAAATCGATTTTATGAATAAACTATATTACAAAACCTGTATATCAGCCTACCTATTCGAAACCGCGTTATTAGAGAAACAATATATTTCCTGAATTAATTGCAATTCAAGAACTGTATTACTCGGTTTATAATCCCGGAATTTAACAGTAATGTGATATAAAACGTTAATAATAAATTTTGGATTCAAACTAAACATTCTTATTGCTATCGAATCAGTAATTATTTTATAAAATTAGCTATATATATCAAACCAGCACTGATATTTTCGAGTTATATAGACAAATGTATTCTTCTTCCTATAAATCGTGATTAATGGTCATTTCTACAATTAATAGAGAACGATACCTAGAAATATTTATGAGCTATGATATTTATGACGTCACGCATATTCATGCAAGCATAAACACGTTTAAGTAGGTCGTTGATCTCTCGAATCATGCCCCGAGAATTTTTATCTCTAACGGGTCGATAATTATTTTTGAAAATTCATAAATCGAATCAATGTATAGATTTTACGCTCTTATAATTGTTATACAAATTTCATGCTTGGACTTAAATTACAGCTTAATGTTTAAAGAACATCACACAAAAACCCGTTTTAATATAATAAAATTTAAGGAAGCGCTATAAAGTTTACATATTGTTGAAATACAAATATTCTGCTATGATAACTAACAATCCTACTTGTTTAACTTTATTAGTGTTTAGGCTTAAAAATAGGGCAAAATTCGAGTAACCAGACGGTATATAGTATATTGTGTCACAAGGACAAAAGTGCTCATTAGCAGCCCGCAGCTATTAGATGCCTGAGCGAGCGAAGCGAGCGAGGGCAGCTGATAGCTAAGGACTACTAATGCATTTTTGTCTGTGTGATACACAACTGTTTTTCGTCTAACATTAAAGAAAAATAGAAAAACCATAAAATAAAGAAGGTTAATAACATTTGACGTATTTATTTATTATAGTAATTGATATTAATTATCCCTTGACCATTATTATGGATAGTGATACCAGAATTTGTAGGCACTTGGTAAGTATTTGAGATGCTGGTAGCATGATGACATTTTTTACGATAACGTTGACGGTCTATCTACATTAATTGGTATTTCATTTATTTGGTTTAAGAGCAATTAACATGTGAATTGTATTATTTGTGCTGGTACTAGACAGTTGATGTTCTTGGTTTGTTAGAATTTTTGAGAAATTTTAATCTTATTTGATAACCAATCACCTATATATCCTTAAGCAATTGCAGAAGAACACCATCCTCCAGGTATCTTAAGTGTTATTAAATTACTTCCAGCATTAGCTAATAGAGTTGCAGAACTACGGCGGAAGCATTGGCCTGTGTATGTACTAGGTTCAACCAATTTCAAAAAGGCTATTTTGCTTGGAATTTTGCTAAATACATTTTCCCGATCGGCTGTATTGTACATTTATTATTTTGTAATAAATGAATAGGGAATTATGAGTAATGTGGGAGGTATAATAGAAACATATTTGTTGTATATTGTAAGTAGATTCAGTACATCAACTGTAGTGTTTGTGACTGTAAATGTTCTTGTAATATTATTTTTGGTTTGTGGAACTGTAACAATCAATACGTGTCCACTAATATCTATGTGGTCAAGTTTCATATTCGTCAACTCATTTCGGCGGCAAGCTCCGTATACTCCCATAATAAGAGAAACTTGCAATGTAAAGTTAATCTAAAATTTACAATAATTTTATTTGTATACCTTTATCATTAGATATTCCTAATCATCTGCCGCCTTAAAATTGAATACATTTATTGTACTTGAATCAAAATTTTAGATTTTTGGGAAGGTAGTTTACAGAATGCTTTATGATGATCATCAAAATTAATATTTTCTTTGACTTTAAAAGTGCTTTTAGCATTGAAAATTTAGCCCATCGAGTAGTAGCATTTACACGTTTCGATCTTTCTGATAAATACGCAATTAAAACATTCTCTGTTACATTTTTAGCTTTTTATTTTTTTTCTATTTATTAAATAATTCATAGTATTTTTGTACCGTTCTCTAGACTTTTTAGGTAAAAGATTTAAAGAAGCATTGCTCACTTCTTCTTGCAACACCGGTGGAGTACTTGTAATTCCTTCATCATCATCACAGTCTAAATTATCATTCATCTTCACTAACAGTTATTCAGTTAGAATTACAATTATTCACTACTCATCTATGATTATTTTATATTTTTATTTGAAACTCTTATTAACAATACACCGACGCCGAGGTTAAATGATAATTTATTTGAAACGTCAAAGCCGCAATATATGAATCTCAATGATAGTCATAGGTGTCTAGATCGGGAAAACCTATAAAATCATGCTATTATGAGTTTTGCGGCCCTAGAAACGCAAAGATTTACTTTCAGTCAGATTTTTAGGGTAGATATGATTTATTTTCATATATGCTAGGCGAAAAACAAATTTTTATAAAATCAAGTTAAATCGTCGCGCTGAAGAAAATATATGTATCGTTGTGATACTAACGATTTAATTTTCTAGTACGGTTTAGTGTGGTTCCAGATATTGACAAAGACGAACGCGATTTTGTATATGAATTATATATTTAATGCGCTACTTTTAGTAAAATTCTAAATAGTTTATTGAGATAGTTTTAGGTTTCTAATTAATTTTAATAATTTTTGTTAATATCTTAGGATCCACTGAAAATATTCGAACTCTATATAAAAGCAGCGCTGACCTCAATTTTACCGAGCTTCGCACAGACGTGATGTAGAATTTTGGATGAGTCATGATGTAATCATTTTATAACTTTTGTGGGGTTCGAGACTAATCATAGTCGCCGGGTGATCGTGAGAGGTTAACACTCCTTCGACTGATATTTTTACTGTAATTAAACATCGTTCTAGGTAAGTCGAACATTTTTGGGCGTGTGTATGCTTGATTGGATATTTATATATTTTTTTCAGATATGTATAATGATTTCACTTTCTGTAAATTGCAGAAAATAGCCGCAATCTATACGATGGTACATCAGTAGTTTAATTGTCATACAGAAACACCTTACTTATTTAAATTTACTAGTGTTTGGGCTTAAACAACAGTGTGAAATTCGATGAACCAGATGGCATGAACAAATTTTTATAAAATCTGCATTAATCGGTGCTCCGAAAAATATGTGCCGTTGTTATTCAATTTTCTGGTGCGGTTTCATGATACATAATTGTATCGTGGTACCAAAGACGCTCGCGAATGCAGCTCTCCATAAGGCAAATTAGTACGTATTATAAAAATCTTTTCTATTAGTGACCCATTTTAAAAATCTGTACATTATATTGGTTATTATGTGTTTGGATCTTTAAATTAAAGACCGACATTCTGTGAATACAAAGCAATTTTCATTTTAAAATAGAACTTAGTAAAGCGCGAGAAGCCTCAAACGTGCATCCGGTTAATATATTTTACAGCTAGAAATATTTATAAGCTATGATATTTATGACGTCACGCACATTTATACAAGCATAGACATGTTTAAGTAGGCCGTTGACCACTCGAATCGCGCCCCAAGAAGTTTTTATCAAATAACTAATCGTTTGAGCTCACACATCGACATTGTTTTTAATAGTCAAAATAGGGTTACCTATTGTAATAATTATTATTGTATTGTATAATGAAAATACCTCATTTGATTATGTAAAGCATTATTTCGTTCTTTAAATTGCACAAATATTGAATGTTTACAAATTTTACATACGTGAATTATGTAAAACGGATGATGCAATATTTTAATTAGTTGCTTTCAGACATCAAACAAAAATAGCATTGGACGTAATATTTATGCAGATTTGTGCAGATTTCTGCTAATGAATAGCACAATAATAGTAATGGTTAAGCATTTTGCTCATAGATGGATTCCTGGTGTTTACACTCGGAGCATTTCCTTATGACATATGCTGATACATTAACGTAAAGTGCTCGGCCTTTCAGTTTACGAATCGAGTTTTGTGAAGTCGCTCTAGGTAAGTAAACTAATTTTGTGGCCAGATTTTAACAGCACATTGTTTCAGATGATGACGATGCTTATTTTAAAAGACTTATTTTAGCATAATTATGTGTTTAGTATTCGCCAGACGTGTATATTAATATGACCGTTGCATACACGTTTTAATAAATGTTGCAAATAGGCAGGCGCTCGGCTATTTTATTTACATCTTATTTATTCAGTAGCATGAAAATTTGTATATGAATTAAGTTTTACAGGTTTATAAACTGTAGCAGCAACTTAAGTCGCCGCTACCACTAGTTTTAGTATTATGTAATAGGATTATGATTGGTTAGCATCATGGCATATTATAGGAATGAATTTGGTGCAATGTCTTTAATAACTGAAATACCTATAAAATCTATTTTTGACCTGGTTGGTGACATGCCCAGTTTCCATGTAAACTACTGGTTTTAATTTTAATTCTTATATTATATTATATTTACACATCAATTCCAATATCAATATCAAAATTTACAAACTATTAAAAATACTAGAATAAAACTGAAGTAGCCCACGGTCGTATTCATTATAAACTATAGAATGCTGCCGTTTATTATCCCTTCCCTCCCTTCTGCTTACAATATTACTAATTCATTTTACCTAATAATTTGCATCATAACAAAACAATCGCATTTATTCATTCTGTTATTGGCTACGCATAATTGCTTTGAGAGTCCATAATTCTATACAGGCTAGCACAACAGGCATCTTATCCATCGTGTATATGTAACTGCATGTTTTGTTAATATCAACTTAATAGCTATAATTCATTTATAAAGGTGTCAAAAATATTTACTATGTTGCTTTGATCTTTGTGCGCATGGTAGACCATTGCACACGCCTCTGACTAAAGCCGGGTCCACGGTGCTTGCGGCATGGTTCCAATTCAACATCAAAAGCTCAGCGAATAGGCTATGAGGTAAGTGTTATTGCACCGTGTTACCTTGCGCCCAAATATCATAACAATAAGTAAACTCGCTTGTTAACAATAGCATCATGGATATAAAGCTACTGGAAAATGGTTTGGGGTTTAAACTGGTGGTTGGCCATATTTATACGACAGATACCACAATGTGGGAGTGTATCGGCATTGGATGATCCTAATCCCTGCTTACAAACCAGGATGTCATCCATTAAAATGTCAGGTATATATAGTATAAAAAAAGCGCTGCCTGGTGGCTATAAAGAACCGTCGTACCCCACCCCTAGGCTTTATATTGCAATATGCTATTGTGATTAACTGTAGTAAGTTACTTAGTAATGTGACAATTTGGATATATATGGGACTGTTGGATCATAGGTTATAGTAACATCGGGTACGATTAGAATATCACAATGTATTGGCGACTTAGATTGCAATCGATTGAGCAACTATTGATCGAGCGTAGCCCTATAGTATCCGTTACGATGACCTTAGCGCTGTATTCGCAAAAGTGATGTAAAACGACATTTCATTATGAGCGTATTATCAAAACATTATTCAACTTTTTACAACTTTATTTTTACAAAATACAATGCAGATACAAATTATATAGATATCCAGTTATTGGCTATCCTTTGGAATCTTTTCGGTAGTCTAGCGTTCCACCCTATTGGATGTATAAGGAAGCATTTTTCTTATCCAATTAATATTTTGCTCCTGCCCATTATAATATTAGAGACGGCAAAGCTGATGTTGTGGGCGTTGGTGCTGTAATTGTTTAATGGTTTCATGAGGTTGGTAAAGTTGATTATATTGTTGATATTATCGATGTTGTTGATGTTATCGATGTTGTTGATGTTGTTGATACTGTTGATGTTGTAAATTCTCATCATTCATTTCTTATGGCAGTAATTGAGACAGTTAAATTTTTATCTTAAAACTTAGAATTTAAAAGATATTCCATCTGAATATCTGCCAACAGTTTTATAAATCCCATCTCCTCGATTATTTCCATAAAATCATCCAAATCTTCGGGTAATACTAACACAGCAGTACAGTGCTGTATTGCTTCCTCGTATGACTGGCACATAAGACATTTTTGTCCTTCATTCGAAAACCGTTGCCCGCATTCCGCCTTTTTTACTCGTAGAGCATTGCGAAATCTTCGAATAACCTTCCCAAAGTCTTTATACATATTTGTTTAATCACCTCTTTAAACTGTATAATCGATAAATTATAACTTCTATGCCAACAGTCCTTTTATATGAGCTACTCTTGTTCGGATATGCCCCGATTGTGCTCGATTTGTGTTATGCTTATTCTATTATACAACCCTCTTCTCTTAATTCTTCTATTATAGATACCCCTCTAGTGCTAGGATGACCTCTATTATTTAAGGTTATGTCACTGATTTCTGTATCAATTTCCAATATACTTTTTCCCGAACTATGCGTATCAGATTGGGGATTATACTTAACTCCATAAACTGACGTGTATATATTTTCGTCTTCAGTTTTAACCAGCACGTTCGTATACTAACGATGTACAGGCTCGTCGTTAACTGGTAACTTAATCTTTTTAAAAGTTCGCCTTTGTTTTCAACTTTAATCTCCTTCATAGGTTTTAGTATTTTTCCGCTATTCCTTATGACTGGGAAGCGGTGATTTGCAAAGGCTCATGCAATGTTTATGAGCTTCTTTGAAATCTGGTTGTGAAGTAGTATATCTTTTTTGCGTTCCACAAACTTCCTTCGTACGGAATCCTGCATAAAATGATGCTTATGTTTGCTTACAATAAAATCTTTAGCGGCCGTCATCATGAAACTTGAGATTGGGGCTAACCATTAACGGCTTCTTCTATATTTATATACTCATCGAAATTTTTCTATATCGCCCTTACCCAAATCAAAATCTTTTACAATAGTAATAAAACTATATTTCGAGTCACCACCATTCCAGCATCGCTGACAAATTTCTTTAAACTTTATAAAGGGCATATCACTGCCAACATGATTTAGAAAGATATGCCAAAGATTTGCATCATCCTGTTTCCATATTGAAATAACATTAGCGTTATCTCTAAGTCCGTGCTTTACTGTGCTGGCATACGTTTGGCATAAGTAAAAGGAATCGATACTCTTATGTCTACCACAGGAGAAAAACCGTGCGATCTTGTTTTGTTCGTTTGCATGAATATCATCAAAGACAATAATTGAATCTTCTTTTGCATCCTCTGGCCTAATCAAATCTTTATAATTCCCAAATTCGTAGTAACCAATATCCGTCTTTAAGGGTTCAAATAACTTTCTTAACAGTTCATACTTTGGCTGATATAAACTTTTAGAAAACACATAGACGTTTTGGAATGCAAGTCCATTCTCATGTAAAATGAGAGATATTAGAGCGTTGGTTTTCCACAACTCGATGGTCCCGCAAATATTGCCCTTATATTGGATGGGAACAAAGGTCCATGTTTACCAACTTCCTTTGCACTAGAAGTGGTATATGTATCAAAGTTTTGTATGGGTATTTTAACTTTTGTCGTGCAGCTTCTACCGGGATATTTGATTCTCTACTTTTATTTCGAACACCAAGTTTATAGAGGTGATCCCGTAGCGTTGTTCTAGGCACATTATACAACCTACTAGCTTTACGCGTATTTAACACACCTTTCCGAATTTCACTAATTGCTTTCTCTAAAGATTGCTTGGTGTACATCTTTCAAATATACTGTTAAGACTGATTCAAAAATTTCAAAAGCAGTCTTTTATACTAAATAGTCCATCCCTGCCCGCCCGTCCGTCCGTCCATCCACCCGTCCGCCCACCAGCCCGTCCGCCCGTTCATCCGCATTCGTTTGCCCGCCCGCCCGTGCAACCGGTCCGCCCGCCCATACGGAACGTTGCGCTGCAGCCAACAAGTACATGGACGAAGAGTACGATCTCATTACACCGTGTAAGTATTTGACCTACTACGATGCCAATAACTTTTCCCCATATCTATGTTATATAATTTTGAATTGATTTTTAAACCCCAGGACATATGTTCACTCAATTTAAAATTTTTTAAAATTTTTTCTAAACCTCAAAATTCCGAATGGGGCACCCGCAAAGCCGATAAACATAATGAAGAATTCATACGAGTCATGAGGATCGTTAAAAATTTTTTCTAGACCGCAAAATGCCAAATGGGGCACCCGCAAAGCCGATAAACATAATTTCATTTATTTCATTTATTAATAAAGTCTACACAGACATATGTATAGAAGTCCAATTATGGAGTCAACTTAATTCTAAAATTTAAGAACACACTTATACTAGTCTAATATTAAAAATGATATATGTTAAAAAGTAAAATTAAAATATTAAAATAATAGTGCTAAATAATCCCATGTAATTTCACGATGCTAATTATATCTGCCTATCACTATCGTTAAAAATTTTCTAGCCCGCAAAATGCTGATTAGGACATCCGCAAAGCCGATAAACATAATGAAGAATTCATACGAGTCATGAGAATTGTCATAAGACCCCGTCCCCCTTCAACACCCTACAACTAGTAGGCAAGCAGAAAGGGGTAGGAAGGGGGGCGGCGATCCAGTGAGAAACGATGTGCGCCAGAAGTGTCTTGAGGATCGTCAGAATTTACAAGGCACACCACCTCAACAACTGCGAAATAGAAGGCAGGGTGGGGGGATCGATCGAGTGAGGATCGAAGTGGCCCAGAAGGAACCTATTATATCTACTTCCTTACCAGACAAATTTCTTATTAGGCAAAGTTTAAATCGACTGTTCCTAAATAATGGTAATTCTTTGGATTCTAGATGACGAATTATATTCGTTCCATTCTTAATTGTCGAATTATATTTGTTGCATTCCACATTGTCGATTCATATCTCGTCGCATTATATTTTGTTGTATTATATTTTGTCGTTGTCGTGTTCTAAAGGTCGCGCTAAATAAAATTACTTCAAATTACATTAGTTCGTATAATATATACTTTACCAACCGTTATTAGAAGATATCTCTACAATTAATAATTGATACGAAGGTCGCCCGCCTCTAGCCAAAAATACATCTTAACAAAGCTGTTGCCCGTGGCCGACTGTTCATCGAAACCAGAGCCGAGCGGTCGCGCCGTCAGAGGAGGGAACACGAAACAATCAAATAGATATTTACTTGGAAATAGCTTTATGCGACACATATATCAATACAACTAGATCCCTAAAGAAAAATACACGCTTAGCGTGCTTAGCGTGTAATTCAATGCAATTAAATTACGACTGGAAAAATAAAATGTTACAAGCCTCGGTGGAACCCAAGACATTTTTTATTTCTAACTCACAAGAAAAAAAACCTAAAAAACATTACACATTGCCTTTTTCAATTTCTTTCAAAGAATTTACATAGTACAAAAAAAAGGTATGAAATAAAGATACTTAATACCTTCCTAAATTCCCTACAAATAATTGCATATTACCCAAGAAAAATTTACCCAAAAACTAACTAGAATAGACTGCTTTCAGTCTTGCTACATTTACAAATTTTAAATCTTGAGATATTACACCATAGCAATAGTAATTTTCCCGCTTAAAAGTTTCTTAGTTGCTTCATTTACGCAATTCTGTATTACAGATGTAAATAACTCTGTGGGTCAATGCAGGGGGCAGTCCTGTTAACCGGAGGAAACACACAGTGTGTGCACGAAAATTTCATAGATAACGAAAAAGTCAACGACTCGCAGTCGTATGCTGCAGGAAGAATTAAGTAAAAATGGATTCGTTTAATAACACGCATGAACATTCATGCCGGCGTTATCAAACACAGGTGTGATTAGCGATTCGAAACACGCATAATCAATGAAGTAAGACTCGTTATTTCAACAAATCTCTAGATTGAAATAGTATACGAAGTAATTATACGCTATAAGAATATGCGCCAAACCAACAAACACCTAAAACAAGGTACCGACTATCCGACTGTAGCTTTTCGTTTTAAAATAAATAAACTTAAATGCAAATTATTAGGAGGCGTAGTTATTGTAGAAAGGTAAAATATACAGGATGCTGTTGGAGTATTGAAGAGGAATCTATATGCATGAGTAATGTAAGAAAAAGGTATGTTTTAATTTACTGTCGTAAAATGAACGTAATAACATCTGCCTCTCTTTTTTTCTATATCTGCTTGCAATATAGCACGCACTATTCAGCAAAAATACTTTGAAACGTATCCTGTCCTTCTATGTCTCTTATTTGGTTTTTGTTTTTCACAGATATATTTCATCATCATCATCATTGGGTCTTCAGTCCTGAAACTGGTTAGACGCGTACCATCATTGTTTTCTATTCTAAACTAACCTACAGATTTCCCCGAAATTTGCACAGTCTGCATCTATCACTATCTGATCTAGGTCTACACCCACCTCTTTTTTCCTATCTCTGCTTTTCATATATCCCATATTATTCCCCAAAAATGCCTTAGAACGTATTCTGCCCTTTTATTTCTCATATTTTTTTCCCAAAGATATCCTTGTTCCCTTACTGTTTCTATAACCTATTTGTTATTACCTTCGTCTGTTCATCCTCATACATCTGAAGCACGGCATTTCAAAGGCTGCTACTGTTCTTCTGTCTGCTTTTCAGACTGCTCGTATTTCGTAGGCATACTGTCTGTGCTGTGCTCCACACATACGCCTTCAACAACTTTTTGTTCTATGTTTGTTGTCTTTCATCATAGGCGCCGTTCTTTCCTGTTAGATTCAGTTCGGTCCCCTTCTATTGTTTTACAATTATATACCCTATTTCTCCGACATTCAGTGGTTGCAAAGGGGGGTAAGCAGCCTGTGGCTGCCAAGTTCTCCCAGCACTTGAACATTTACTGATTTAGTATTTTTTCCAATATATCTTTTCGCACAGTCAACATTAGTTGCATATATTTCACAACAAACAACTAGTTGTTTATACTAATCATCAGATTCATCTGAGCTTATTTTTTCGTCATTGGGTTTCCCGTCTCAAAACTGATTGGGAATGTACCTGCACTTATTTATTTTCTAAACTAACCTACATAATTCCCTGAAAATCTCACACAGCAATACAGCTCGGTTCCCCTTATATTGTTTTCTAATATTATGCCCTATTTCACTGAGATTTATAGAAGGGGGTTAAGCAACCTGTGGCTGCCAAGATCCCCCAACACTTAGACATTTGCCGAAATAATAGTTTTCCAGTAAATGCTTTCACGCAATTACCATAATTCGAGAATATTTCCCATCCAATGCTTGTAGTTGCTTATAATAAATATCATGTTTCTTCTATTGTTTTCTAATATTATGACCTATTTCACTGAGATTTATTAAAGAGGGTTAAGCAACCTGTGGCTGCCAAGATCCCCCAACCCTTAGACATTTGCCAAAATAATAGTTTTCCAGTAAATGCTTTCACGCAATTACCATTATTCAAGAATATTGCCCATCCAATGCTTGTAGTTGCTTATAATAAATATCACATTTAAGTGTAGTTACTTTCTTCGTCATTAATTTATCCATCTTGGGACTGGTTGGATGCGTATCTCCATTGATTTCTATTCTGAGCTAGCCTACACATTTCCCTAAAACTCCTACAGCCTACATCTTTCACTATCTGTGTGCAGTAGTCTAACCTAGGTCTACCTCTTCTTCTCTTTTTTCCTATCTCTGCTTCTAGTATATTCCGCACTATTCCCTCATGCCGTAGTATGTGGCCCATCATCCTATCTCTCCTATTCTTTACTGTTTTCCACATATTACTTTCTTCCCCTACCATTTTTGGTACCTCTTCGTTCTTAACTTTGTCTGTCCATGTAATCTTCATCAATCGTCTGTAGCACCACATTCCAAAGGTTTCTACCTTTTTCTTGTCTGCTTCTCCTACTGTCCAGGCTTCACAGCCGTACAGTGCTGTGCCCCATACATATGTTTAAAGCAATCTTTTCCTTGTTTCTATGTTTGTTGTCTTTGAACACAGTAGTTGCTTTTTCTTGTTAAATGTAGCACGGCCTTGTGCTAATCTTTCTTTTATATCTTTTGTGCTTTTCCCATCTTGCGTTATTTGGCTTTCTAGGTAGCAGAAATCCTTAACCTCTTGTAAGTTCGTGTTACATATTTGTATTCTGGTTTTTGATTTATTTTTGCCTCCTTTGCACACTAGTACTTTAGTTTTACTTTTGTTAATTTTCATACCGTATCTTTCTGTTAGAACCGTTTCCATTTCATTGAGAGCAGCTTCTAACTCTTCCTTGCTAGATGCTAATATCGCTATATCATCTGCAAATCTAATCATATCAATTTTTTGTCCCTGCATAGTAATCCCAAATGTCTTCCTGCATTTGACAGTATTCATTGCCTCTTCAATGTACAAGTTAAAAATTTATGGGGATAGGGAACATCCCGGTCTCACCCCTTTCCTTATGTTTACTTCTCTACGTTCCTGCTCTAAATCTATTACTCCTGTTTGCTCTTTGTATAAGCTATGTACTATCCGTCTATCCCTATAACTCATTCCAATCTTTTTGAGTATTACAAACATTTTTTTCCATTTTACATTGTCGAATGCCTTTTCCAGATTTACAAACGCTATATTCACGCTTTCCCCTTTTTCTATTGCTTTCTCCATTATCACCCTCAGAGCTAAGATAGCCTCCCGTGTTCCCATGTTTCGCCTAAACCTAAATTGGTCTTCTCCTAGTATTTCTTCAGCCCGTTTTTCCATTCGTCTTTGTACAATTCTAGTTAATATTTTTGATACGTGTGCTGTCGAACTTATTCTTCGAAAATGTTCACATCTATCTGCGCCTTTCTTTTTTGGTATGGTTACTATGATGTTATGTTTGAAATCTTTGGGTATCTCGCCTTTTTCATACATATAGCTTACAAGTTGGAAGAGACGTTATGTTACTGCTTGACCAGCGGCTTTTAGAGTCTCCGCTTGCACCTTATCTGTACCCGGCGCCTTATCATTTTTCAGACCCTTTAATGCTAATTCAAATTCATCTCTAAGTATAGGATATCCCAAGCCATCATTTTCAATGTCTGATTCCTTTTCTAATGCAGTTAGTTCTTCTCCTGCATATAAATTCCCGTTATATTCTTGCCATCTACCCACTTTCTCTACATTTTCCATAATGACATTTCCTCTTGCGTCCTTTATATTTTTGCTATACGGTTTTATATCCCTAAAATTGATTCTAATTAGTTTGTATGCTTCATCTGTCTTTCCTATTTCCATCTTAGTTTGTACCTCTTTGCACTGTTCATCAATCCATCGTTCTTTAGCTTGCCTGCATTTGCGAATAATTTCCCATTTTATGGCTTTGTATCTCTGTTTTCCTGTTTCATGTGGTTTATTTTTGTATTTTCATTTTTCTTCTATTAAATTCAGGATATCCTTTGTTATCCATGTTTTCTTATTTTCTTTTTGTGTATACCCCAGAATATCTCTGGCCGCCATGTCGAGGCTAGATTTAATGTTATTCCATTCTGTTTCTACTTCCTTAGTATCAGATATTTTCCCGATATCTTTGAGCAATTCGTTTGACCTTTTTTCGAATCTTTCTTGAATATCTTTATCTTTTAGTTTCTGTTGGTCGAAGTGCCTTTTTTCGTTTCCTTTTTTCAAATTTTTAAATTTTAGTGCGGCCTTCATAATTACGATGTTGTGGTCAGTGTCTATATCTGCTTCTGGGTAGCTTCTACAGTCTTTTACTTGATTCCTAAACCGTTGTCTAACAAGAATGTAATCTATTTGATATCCTCCTATATCTCCTGGCATCTTTCACGTATATCGTCTTCTAGCATGATGTTGAAATAATGTGTTTGTAATGATTAAATTGTTCTTGTCTGATATATTTATTCTCTTACTATTTCTATAACCTCTTTGTTATTAGCTTTATATGTCCATGCTATCATCATCATACATATGAAACATAACATTCCAAAAGGTTTCTTCCTTTTCTTGTCTGCTTCCCCTACTGTCCCTGTTTCATAAACATACAGTGCTGCGCTCCACACATATGCTTTCAATACTTTTGTCTTTATTGCTATTTATTGTTTTCGAACATAGCTTTTGATCTTTCCTGTTAAATACAATTCGGTTCTCTTTCTATTGTTTTGCAAATCTATAACCTATCTCATCGATATTCAGTGGTATGTAGCACTATGTTTGTAGCACTACATTTCAAGGGCTTTCTATCATTTTCTTGTCCGCTTCTCCTACTGTCCAAGTTTCACAGCCGTACCAGATGATGTCCATAAGGGTTAGCTTGTAATAATTAGTGGGGTTGTTGTTATTACTCATCATGGATGCGTTTCTGTTAGAATTTGCGCCAAATGTTTGCCATGTTCGATTCGCATTCTGATTGAATTGTGGTGTAAATGCGGGTTTTATAAAATTTGAATGTACTGTTTGCTTTGGAAAGTGCCGAAATTGGTTGTTGAAATTTGTTTTATTAATGTTTGGATTGTTAATTTTTGGTTGATTCAGTTCTGCATTAAATGTTGTAAATTTTGGTTGTGTTGGTGTTTGTTTCGCGGTTTTATCGATTTAATTGGTAACTAATTTTTATTTCCGTTAGGATTGTAAATTCTATTTCTGTAGTACATTACATTTTCTTTTTCTATAATCAAGTTCATTGCTTATTCTAAGTTTTTGGGGGTGTTGAAACCTTATTTTGTCCAATAATCGTTCGAGTAAAGCGTTTATGTAGGTGTCTAACACCATTTTGTCGTACATTTTTGTCTTTATTAAACGCATGTTTCGGTCGGGTTCTTCAAGTTTCAGTTTGGTTAGGACTAAACTTCGTACGTCTTAACATCGCATACCAAATTGGTGTGGTGATTGATTAGTTCCCATCCATATGTTTATTAAGTCTTTGATTAGATATTTTATATTACGTTGGTTTCCGCACTACGCTATCAATATCCGTTTGTAATCGTCCCATTCCGTTAGGTCATCGCGACTTGCAATAAGGGTCAAAGCTCTACCTGATAACTTACTCAGGATCAAGCGTAAAAGCCAGACGTTGCGGTCAACGTCACCCTGTTTATGAAAGGATTTTAAAAAGCCTGCACAAGCAGTAATAAAGATACACAATACTGCTTAATTTCCGTAGTACATCGGTATTGAATCTAAGTATAGTCTTAGGCTTTCAGTATTCATCTTTATAAATTTAATTTATTCTCAGTTGCTTCAGTTGAGTTTGTATTACGGTTATTTAAAGAATCACTTATCGTTAGGTATATGGTATGTAATTATAATAACCTTGGTTATAATTACATCGGTTTCAGACTTAGCTGAATAATTGTTGCATTAAATTGTTGCAATAATTGTATATAAATGTGTGCAATTATAAACCTTTATAATTTTATTAAGTTTCAGATTTTTTGAATAAATTATTTCAATAATAATTGCTGCAATAAATTGTACCTAAACTGTGTATGTTTATACGCCTTTGTTCTAATAAAGCTCAGACTTTTGTGGAGTAAAATATTTCAGTAAAAATAATAAATTGTGATAATAATTGTGCATAAAATAATAATTCTCTTGTTTTAAATCTTACTTGCTAATATCAATATGCAATTGAAAATGGTTAGGAAAATGACCTTATGGCACTCACAAAAGTTTAATTGCCAGTTCCATTAGTCTTTCCTCTTTATTGGGCTTAGTCAATTTTGTACTTTGTTTAATTGTTTGGTTTTTTTTTCCAGTAAATAATTGAAATTCACGGTCACCAGTTCTTCTATTTCCGGAATCCGTTTCGCTGCGCCAGATAGGTTTTGGGCCTTTGGGAACTTTTTTTTCAAAAGTTTCATCGCCAAAAACTTTTCTATCAATTTTATTTTTAATTGTTTAATTACAAAAAATAACTTATTTCTGTTACAACAACTTAGATGTTTATATTCACTAAACATTAAGTAATTGAAATTGACTAAAATACTTGAAGTTAATAAATCAATAATTAATAATTAAAAATTATGGTGAGTAGCTTGAACAACAAACAATGCTAAAGTAATAAAGCTTGAGACTGACTGACCATCATAGCCTCCTCAGGGTATTTATGTAATTTCTGCTCTCACATCATCTTGTGGGAAATGCAGATCTCACGTCTGCTACTTCTTAATAAAATACAATGTATTACTTCTTAGTAATCTTAATTATAACAATTGTTCCTTTATAGTTCATTGTGACCTGCACCTGCAGTATCATGTTGCGTCTGAACTACAAAGTACTTACTTCCGTTCTCACATCTGATATGAACTTTCATTAACTTTTTATAATCTGTCATTCAATTATACAATGTAACATTTTATTTCCTAAGACTTAATAATTGCGTTTAATTTTATATACATATTAATTTGGGAGATATGTAACTAGCGGCCTTCATAAATACAATGCTGTAGTCAGTGTCTATATCTGCTTCTGGATAGCTTCTATAGTCTTTTACTTAATTCCAAATCGTTGTCCAACAAGAATGTAATCTATTTATTATCTTCATATATCTCCCGTTGCCTCCTGGCATCTTCTATGTGCATCGTTTTTTAGCATGATGTTGAGATAATATGTTTGTGATGGTTAAATTGTTTTTGTCGTAAAATCTTACTAACCTAATTCCCTTGTCGTTTCTCGTATTTTAAACCAAATTAACCTACTATCGCTCCTTCCCTACCCACGCCTACCATTGAATTAAAAACGTCCGTAATTACTAAATTTTCATGTCCTTCTTCGATATCTTTCTAGATCGTTTTTATCTCTTTCTCGCTGTAGCTAGAGGTGGGCATGTATACTTGTATTATTTTTGTATTCACCGGTTTAGATTCTAATCTAATCATGAATACTCTTTAGTTCTTTTGTAGGTAGTTTTCTACAGTGTCCTATCTTTTTTCTCATAACTATCCCTACGCCCGAATTTCCTTCCTCTGATCCTGTGAGAATTATCCTAAAGTCTCCGCTCCAAAAATCCCCAGCCTCTGGCCACCGAACTACACTGATCTCTACTATGTCTAATGTTAACCCATCCATTTCAATTTTTAAGTTCTCTAGCTTACCCACGTGCTTCATGTTTTTGATATTCCACGTTCCAGCTCGTAGAATGTTCCCGACTTTTTTTCGAAACTTTCCGATCACATCCTCCGAAGTAGCCCCTCCCGGATATCCGAATGGGGGGCTATTTTAACTTCGGAAGTGTTTACCCTGGGGGATGCCATCATCTTAATTACAATTAAAGTACGCTGTGTACTTACGTGGGAGGTAATGTGGTGGTTTCCCGTTGCCTTCTACATCGCAATAGTATGTCTTAGAATGCTATACCGACCCCTATGATATCTGCCACTCTAAGTACCGAAAAAGTCACTGTCCTCTTTCGGGGACCTGTCCTAGTCAGGTTTCTCACTAAAGACCCTACTAATTTGGTTAAACTCGAGTTCGACTCTTTAGATTACTGGAACTCTCAGGCCGCTCCACCTGTTCTAGTAATATAGAACTTCCTCAAGGTGCAGATCCATTTAGAATGGCCTTTTTATTTATCTATGTACAATAAATCCCATCTATTTTAGGTGCTGCGATAATAATATTTTAAATGGCTTTTATGAAGTAATAATTTCTTCTACAGACTACTTAACTGATTTTTAGTATTATTTGATATAACTATATCACATTTCTATTATACATTCTAGTCGAATAGCATTATTGGTAAATTACAAAACGAATTTAAAAAATTGAAGCAACTGATTTGCTGCAGCCTCTGCACAAATGCTGCTGTAGTCGATATTATCCTCGAGACCTATTCCTTTACAATTTAATCCAGAACTTTCTTTTTACTTTTCACGTGAAATTGGAACAACGTTATTAGAAGTAAAGCAATTTATATAGACACAGGCAATTACATAACACAATCTTGTTAGCTGTAGGGATTTTCTCAACAATACATAAACCGCTGTCTTCAGCAAAACTGAGGAAAACGTAGTTAGGTGTAATTGGAAAAGATCTTATCATAACGAGGAGGTCAAAACATCAAGGATAGAAAATGTTGGTTAAACTAAAGGTACATTTATATAACAGTAATTTATGTAACGGGGGGCATGGAAACAAGAGTTTTCGTCAGATCCTTTGAATTTGAACTACGTTTTGCTCTACAGTCATTAAAGCTTTTCCAATTTACAGATTAAAAATACTACAGAAACTGCAAATGGAATTAGATAAGTAATTGCAATACTACTAAGCACAAAGGGCATTTATTAATACGGACAAAATAAATTTTCTAATAATGCCCAGAGGATACAGCAATTATGATAATTATACTTCAGTGAAACTCATTTAGCATTATATTAAACGTAGGAAAACTTTCTTAGCTTATGGCAGAGTGGCACGAAATAAGAGTAATATAAATGGGTTTGTCTGGAACTATGATTAATAAAATAAATGCAATGCATTAGTTTGTATAATTACCTTCAAAACATTGCGATACAATTAAGCCGTGCTGAAGCTAGGTGGTTTTTCTTACTGTATTAAATGAGAGAACGATTTAGTCTACCATAAATTTAAGACCATCTTACTAGCTTTGCACAAAAAGCAAATCAAGATGGACGACCCTGTTCGGAATTTGTTTACACTCTTGTAAGGGTTTCTCTACTTTGAAGAATAATGAAATTCTGTTGAAGGAGAATATGAAGTACTTCTCTTTGGGGTTGCTTCAACCCAAATCTAAATAAATAAAAGCGAAGGTCTCAAACAACACGAATCTTTATAGGAACCATATTGTAAGGTGCCGAAGTCCATGTCTAAGTAGAGAAAGTAATGGATTATATGCGGTATTTGAAAATGCATTTTAGTGAATTACAGACGTAATTGCTATTTTCTCTATATCTCAGTTCCCTGAGGTTTGATGGAGAATCTGGAATAAATTAATTTAATTCAGAATTTTACAGCAGATTTAAATTTGAAAAATTTTTATAATTGATCTAACCTGTTTCGAGTTGTAAGTCACTTTAAGGTCTTAAATTCTAAAGCATCAAGATTCTTACTCCTTGCTTCTTATTGTAGGACAAGAAGGGTTTTTTGACGCGTGATATATATATATATATATATATATATATATATATATATATATATATATACTAGGTTATCATAAAGTAAGGGATATATTTTAAATCATTACAACTTTTTAATAAATTAAGTTAGTAACATAAAATAAACGAAATCTAGTTGCTTAATGAATGGGATTTTACCGTATCTATGAGAAACAAAAGCGTTGTCATAACGATTGTTGACACTAGTGTCAAAACGAAATTATTCAATTTGAAGTTTTATTTTGAAATTAAAACTCAAGTAAACGTTGAGTTCAAACGACTCAACTGTAATAACATGGATTTACAAACAAGAATTGGTTTAGTTCAGTGCTATTATGAATCCGGCAGAAATTACACCGCTGGATTACGAAGATTTCGCACGAGAATGGGTTTGAGAGCGGGACCCTGTCAAATGAAAGCGTACCGCAATTTGATACAAAATTTGAAAGAACAGGGTCTGTAACTGACTTACCAAGATCAGGAAGACCAATAATTAGTGATGTCCAAGTTGCAGAGGTTCTTCATGAAAATCAAGACATAGCCAGAAGCAATTCACTCGCAATCAGCAGTGCAAATGCGATATCCAAGCGATTGCAAATGCCGTATACCACGGTTTGGAAAATTTTACGCAAAATTCTAAACATGTATCCATATAAACTGAAAATGCTGTTTGAATTAAAGGACGCAGATTTGGCTACTAGGTACGATTTTTCTTTGCGAGTAATGGCTCAGATGGAAATTGAACCCGAATGGTTATCTCGTATTTTATGGACAGATGAGGCACATTTTACTCTGAATGGTGGAGTCAATACTCAAAACTGTAGAATCTGGTCTGCAGAAAATCCGCAACAAATCGTTCAAAAAGGTCTTCATGACAAGAAAGTCACCGTTTGGTGCGGTTTTACAGCTAATTTTATTATTGGTCCGTATTTCTACGAGGAAATGCAGAATGGACAAGCCGTATCTGTAACTGTAAATGGTGAACGATACTTGCAAATGTTACAAAATTATGTTATTCCACAGCTGCAAAACGAGCACTACGGAATTGAAAACATCATTTTTATGCAGGATGGAGCACCCCCGCACATTTTTCGACCAGTCAAAGAATTGTTAACCAACGTTTTTCAAGATCGCGTGTTAAGCAGACATTTCGTAAATTCATGGCCACCAAGATCACCTGATCTAAACCCAGCGGATTACTGGCTGTGGGGTTATTTAAAAGTTTAGTGTTTAGAAGACGACCAACTACGCTACAAGAATTAAAAGACAGTATTACGGAGCAAATTGGTACAATTCAACCAGAAATGTTACGAAATGCTGTGTACAATTTGGAGGTAAGGATGGTGATCTTACAACAACAAAATGGAGGTCATATTGAGCAATTGCCGTAACCTGTTTTGGGCATACTAAATCCCATTTCATAAGCAATTAGATTTCATTTATTTCTTGTTATTAACTTAATTTGTTAAAAAGTTATCATAATTTAAAATATATCCCTTACTTTATGATAACCTGATATATCTAATGCTATGATAAGGGGTTTATTTAGGGGTATACTGAGTTGTGGTGGTCGCACAATACAAGAAAATAGTACTAGGAATTAGAAAACTGCATTTAATTGAAAAACACGTAATTCGCATACTATGCGAAGAACAAACATTCAACACCCTGTATAAGGACCGCAATTAACTTTAATCAATGCTAGTAAGCATGCCCTTCGATATTCATATTCAACATAGAAATAATTATTCACGCAATTAAACTAGTTTTAAATCAAGAAGCGTTCATAAATAGATACGCATGGAATAAGGTAGAAGCTAATAAATCATCACGCAATATTTATTAAAATTAAGCATGCGATAATGAAAGAAGATAGTAAAACACTCTGATAAACAAACGCATATTTCAAAAGAAATGAGTTTTAAACGAAAGATATAAACGAAAATATGTTGATGTACGTCATTTATGCTACGTGACTTTATTCATAAAATTTGTTTGATTCCCAAAAAGCTTAATCCACACAAACAAGAGCCATAAGCTAAATTAAAGGCCAAGGTAAATTAAGATTTCCAGTAATAATACCAAAAGAAGCGGTTAAAGATTGACAAATAATAGAAATATTAGGAGGATACGTGATCACTAATCGTTTCATCAGAAATAAACTTGTAAAATCCACAAAAATACACAAAACAACCTGTGGTTAGCTGCAACCTTTGAACGACAGTTCAGATAAACCAATAAATATTAGATAGGGATAGACTATATAACGCCCAGAGTTTGAAAAGAGTCAGTCTCAATTATAACCACGTCGAAGCTGCGTCACTAGTACTCAAAAATTTACACGTCGAATAAATATTTAAATTAAATAATTAAAATTTGTGAAAAGCGCTGTTAGACAATATTTTAAAATATTGTTATAGTAAAAATAGATAAAAAAGCTGTCGTCGTTTGCTGAAAACATGAGTAGAAATTTTACTAATTAAATTAGGCTAAATATTTATAATGTAGGTCTCTGATGAAACTCTGATAACTCTAAGAAAATTTAATAAAACTCCAAGAAAATTCTAAAAATATCTAAGAAAATTCTAAGATAAATCTAAGTTTCTACAAGTCTAAGTTACCACAAGCAAATCGAAATAAAGCACGCAGTAAATTCTGGAAACAAATTAATGAAAATTATTGGTTCAAATTCACGGAAGGAAGCACAAGGCAGAGTATTGTTGTAAAAGAAACTACTCGATTGAAGGCAACCAATGGGTGTTGGTCCACAACACGTAGCAGCAGATCAAAGGAAAAACAAAGAAGAATACACCGGGAAAGATACAAGTTATAGCTAACTTATATAAGGCATTATTTCATTTTCTTTTTTTATTTGAACATTGACTACATTTTCTATATTTTGTAAGCAGTCAACAAAAATATTTCATACGTAGAAATTTACGTAAAAAGGGGAAAGGTTTTGAACTTTCTAGATATTCCAGTAATAATATCATTTTTGGTGGCTTTAAATCTAAGAAAGAGAGATATAGTTTTGGAAATAAATAATCTAAATATTATAAATTGATTCAAGGATTTATTTTTCATATAGTAAAACTGTGAAGTGTAGATATTATTTTCTTTTCATTATACAAATATTCATCGACTTCGTTTTATCAATTTAAACAGGAAAAGTTTTAGGGAAAAGGGGTTAATCTATTTGATTATCGTAACGTTGTCCACTCTGTGTAAGTTAAACTGAGCTAGCCGTGGCATAATTAAAATGAGAATATTAGGGAGAGACACAGAGCGGTGGCGGACAACAGGAAACTGGACGTTTATTACAGCGTTATTATATCAATATATATATATATATATATATATATATAAATATTATAGTTTTTTACACAAGGTAAGTTGATAAATATAAACGTATTGCAATTAATAAGATAAAATAATAACTTAGACTTTTTAAGCAAAGCCCAAATGATCATTTCAAATCGAGCTAGTAATTGAAAGAAGGAAAATATAAGGTTTATTATATATTATATATATTATATATATATAGATATATATATATATATATATATATTATTTATTATATTATTGTAAAAAACTATAATATTTATATATTAATACTTGGCTTATAGCCGTGATTTTGAGCGTTATTTCCTGTCTATATCTGACATAAGTCAAAAACTTGACAATGCCAGATATGATTGACAAAAATGCTAAACGTAATTGAAAGTTAGGTTTATATATAGTACTGTACACGATTTGGATTTGTAAATTTCTCAATTATAGCCATCGGTCTCGGTAGCGTAATTGGTAATCGATCAGTTCCGTCAAAACTGACATGCAGATTCAAATCCTGTCCAAGACCTTATATTTTCCTTCTTTCAATTACTAGCTCGATTTGAAATGATCATTTGGGCTTTGCTTAAAAAGTCTAAGTTATGGTTTCATCTTATTAATTGCAATACGTTTATATATATATATATATATATATATATATATATATATATTATATTACTCATATTTAAACCAGGGTAGAAAATTAAATAATCACATCAAATAATTTTAATTACCGTGTAGAAGCTTTGGGAAAAGGTACGTGTTATTAAAACCGTGAAGCATAAAAATTCATTCGTTTCATTAAAAAGAAGAGATTTAAATTATTTACAAGACGCCTTCTATAAAAAGAAGCAGTATTAAAATGCTCTACGTGTAATTTAATTATTCCGAGTAAAGAAACAAATGGAAATTACGTGCAAAATTTATATTAATTAACTCAATTTTAAGTAACCGGTATTAAACAAAATGTACAGATAATAATTAATATTTGATTAGGAGTCACTAAAAATTAAAGGGTATTATTTTAATTGGAGTTAATTGAACCATTAGTAACATATAATATGCATAAAACCTAGTAAAAACCCAATAATATTCAGATCGTAGAAGTATTATGTTTGAACACCTGCGTATTTTTAAATGTTTTATGTTCCGCGTAAAATTTGCAGATAACAAATGGTTACAGAGAATGCTGGAGAAACCGTAGCTTAATACAGTATTGCCCGAAATAAACAGTACTGAAACTAAGTTGGCGGTGTTTTTATGCGTGCGCTGTCACACTCAAGTTAGCTAGTATATACCTGTCAAGTAAACCTCAAACAAGTAATTAGTAGTGCCTAATTGTTAAAAATGGTGTTAAGTACAGAGGAGAAAGTGTTTCTGGTAGAGCATTATTTTCGTTCATACGGAATTGGCCGACGTAATGGTGCAAGTTTGCTATACGTTCTCCAAGTAATGCTGTAATTTTGAAGGTTATTGAAAAGTTTAGAAATACAGGTAGTGTATTGTGCCAACGAAAAGGAAACTCGGGGCGTCCCAGGACAGTTAACAACAACAATAACCATGAACGTGTTTTTGAGCAAATCTTAGAAAATCCGAAAGTCAGCCAGGCAAGGACAGCGTTACAACTTGATTTAAAAAGAACTTCCTTTCAAAGAATCCTGAAGGAGCTGGGTACATTTTCGTATGTGATTCAGGTACATCAACAACTACATCCTCGGGATTATCGCAGTAGAGTGGAATATTGCGCCAAAATTCTCGCGTTTCAGTATGAAAATCCTGAATTTTTGAAAAATGTTTGGTTTTCCGACGAAGCACATTTTCACTTGTCAGGCTATGTGAATCGTCGCACAAATCGATTTCTGGGCTTTGCCAGACCCGATGAGGTTCAAGAGGTTCCTTTACATAGTGAAAAAGTGAGTGTCTGGTGTGCTGTTTCCGGACACGGAATCATTGGTCCGTACTTTATCGAAGAGAATGGTAGGCAAGTCACACTTAATCAACAGAGGTACAGACAAATTTTAACACGATTTATCCCTGATCTACGTCAATTCTGTCGTGCACGTAACTTGGCATTTCGAAACCAATTTTTTCAGCAGGACGGGGCAACTTGCCATACTGCTGCCGCAATTCGTCAATTTCTTCAAGAACATTTTCCAAGCAAATTCATATCACGATTTACTGACTTCCCTTATCCTTCACATTCTCCAGACCTCACACCTCCAGACACATACATTTGGGGCATGGCTAAAAATGCCGTTTTCAAACGGGCACCACAAACCATCGATGAATTAAAAGATGCCGTTAGAGTCTTCTTCGCAGCCCTGAGACAACCCTTATTCAATAACATGACCAGAAACTTAGAACATCGTTATGAAGTCTGTCTCGAACGAGGAGGTGCACATTTAGAACATATAATAAAGTGTCAATAATATGTATTTTTTAAATATACAAAACAATTACAATTTCAGTACTGTTTATTTCGGGCAATACTGTAGTTACGGGAAATGCTAATAAGGTGGGTTATTTCACAGTCCACATGGACTGAAATAATCGATAATAAAGAATATCAATTTGCACCAATAAGAACAGGGTAGATAGAGACAGATAATATGCGCAAGACCGAGACACATATAGTAAAAGGCGTGAGTGGAGCAACGTCACTGGGTTGCGATTGGTTGAAAATAAGAGGCAAACTTGAGAGGTAAAAATAACATTTCTGTATAAAAATAAATTAGTTATTTCCAGACGTTGCGAGCCGTGTCGAAATTTCTGAGATTTAACTAGTGCGAGTGCAAATTTAATAAGAACCGACGCACAGGCGGTCGAGATGGGAACATAGTATACGAAATTCTAGAAACTGGCCGTTTCGAGGACAAAACCGACAGACAGGCTAACCACTATATATACCCGGGTTAATATGAGTTTCTCTCTTAGATTTTCGAATTGATTCAATGCGTTAAACAGTGCTTTTAGTTTTCCGATTTTGATAGAATAATTTAAACAGTTTGCTCGTATATTTTGGTGATTTAAAACAGTTTGTTCTTTACGTGCTACAATGAATGTAATTTAGTGCACTTAGAAAAGAAGATACAAGGTAATAAAGTTTAGTATCACTGTACCAATTAGTCAAATCTGCAACGACAAATGAATACACAAAAGTAGGCAGTTTTGGCGTATATTTGTGAAAGAAGTATGAATTTCTTTGCTATTTTCGGGGTGGTAATAATTAAATGATTCGTAAACGTGTCTGGATCCACAAAACAAGCTTCAGATATACACAAATGAGTTCCGGAAAAGCACTGAAACAACTTTAGATGAATGGTGGTGTAGAGAAATGTTTAAAAGCGACCAGTAATCCGAGGACGTAAACATAATCCAGTTGGAATGGTGAAATTAGCAAGGACGATGTACATTGAAGCCACTAGTGCAGTAACCTTCAGGTAACTTATGCTTTGTTGTTCGATTTTGATGTGTTGGTGTGTGTTGAATAACTTTATAATTAATTTACTTAAAATGGACAGTAGGAAATTGTACTAACAGCAAATTTTTAATTTTAAGGTGAGATTTTCTTGTTTAAGTAGAAAGGGTATTTAGTATTTATGTTCTGGATTATGATGAAAATTTGGGTATGTCTTTGAGCTCAATTAGACGAACCTGGTTAATTAACGTAAAGGGGTGGTAGATGCTCCCTTTATACTCAGAATCAGGTCTGCATATATTGTTATATTAATTAGTAGGCATCCTACAAGGACTTTAATTCTGGATGCACATTAAAATGATAACAAATTTAATCTTGAAATTTTCTGATACTGAAATTTATGCTGAATTTTAATTTAGAAATTTTAATGTATTGTGAATATTGATGTAAATAGAGTTAACGTTGATGTTTGTGGTAGGAATGTGTTTTTTTTTATGAATGAGGATGAAGGTTTAACTAGGTGAGCAGCCGAGGCGGAAAAGAGTAAAGAGGCGATTAACAGAAGAAAGTCAACGGACCAGTTAAGCTAATAGCTTTTTTGTACATTTCACAGCATTCTTGACGCACAATCTGTGGGGCTCGATTCTAATACAGGGAAACACAGCAATATATATATATATATATATATATATATATATATATATATATCATGTATATACATATATATATATATACATATATATACATATATATATATATATGTATATATATAAGTTGATTAATACTAATGTATTACATTTTGTATTGCAATACGTTAGTATTTATCAACTCACTTTGCGTAAAAGACTACTTATAATATTTATATATATATATATATATATATTATCGTGTAGGTTATATGTAAATAGAGATAGATAAGTCAAGAAAGTAATTTTGTAATGACCTTGTATATAAAAAACAGGAATATATTATTTACGCTTCAAATTAATTAGTTTTGACCTTAAAACAAAGGTATAGTAGCATACATTCGTATCAATAAGTGGCAATTTAAAATTGCATAGTGTGGAAGCTTTGTAGTACGTAAAAACTCAAGGATAATACGAGTATAATTAGCTTTAATATTCTAAGGTTGTAAATCGAGTATAAAATCAATAATTTAGACGTATTTTTAATTCCATGTAAGTGACGGGTAGAACGGAAAGCTTTGCAGTATATAAAATCAATTTTGTAAACGCGTATAGTCATTTAACCAATAAAGCGTTCGTTAAAAACAAATTCTAGAAAGTCAACAGGCGAAACAACTTGGGAAAATACAATTTCAAACTGGCAAGCAATTCTTACAAAGGACTTTCAAATAAACAATCAATTCGAGAAACCAAAATGTACGTTGAAATATAATTCTTTAGAAATTTGAGCTAACGGCCAATGTAAAGGTTGAGAAGCATCAAGTAGTTTTGCAAAAAGTGGAGACCGTGTAGAAATAGCATAGGGTAAAAGAGGATGAAAAGTAACATGTTGGATAAAACAGCCATTTAGAATACGCGATAAAACAGCTATTTAAAACACGCGATAAAACAGTCATTTAAGGCGCGCGATAATTTGTAGAGGCTAACGTCAATATCGATTTTAAATTGCTATAGTGGGATTTTAACAAAGACAGCTAATATGAGGTGAACGAGGATAATAGGATTGCACGATTAACCTGCAACAGGGGAAATGTCTCGGATTGATGGATTGCGGTTGGGGTGAGAAGCCTTTCTGAGAATAGTACGACCGTTGAGAAAGTTAATTAGTATTTTCGGACTAAAGCAACGATGGGGGAGAAAATTCTTGGGTTTTAAAGATCGTTGCGTTTCGAGTTTTAAGAATCAGTTACGTTGGTAGTGTTTTTCGATGAAAACAGTGTACAGAAGGTAGGCTTCGAGGCGTATAAATACACGAGAAAACGTAGTGAGGCTCCCTTGCTTCTCTTACCTCTTCTGTTCGCTTCAGACATACATGGTTATATCAAAGCTGAAAATTTATAGATAGCGCAGTCCGTTTAGTTTAAATTACAAGTGTTTAAAGCACGAGAGGCGCTTTTTCATAAACGGGGCTGTATGTTTAAAATACATATAAAGAACAGATATGTTACAAAGGTACGCGAGCCAAGTTAATTTTCGGAACGAGGGTGCTGGTTGTGTGTTACATTCAGAAGCAGATGGACATCGTTGAACGATTGCATGGGTAGCTGTATTGAAGGCGTCTACTTAGTATTGGATGAGCAAGTGGAAATGAGTTGGCTGTAATTCAACGACGAGAATTGGGAGGACGACGTCTACAGAGGGGATGGTTCAAGAGCATACTCCAGGTAAAAAAATTTGTTTTTTTGGTTAGTGTTTGAACATTTTGGTGCTGGTATTGAAATAAAAAATTCTTTCTTGCTTGATTTTTTATTATTAACTTTATCCTCGTGACTATCAGCTAAAAAATTACACCTTTAAATTTTCTAAACCCTAACCTGATATCACAAGGTCGAGAATTACTTCTTATTAATGTAAGCCCAAGGTCAAGTTGGATGGAGAAAGGCTTGTGATAAAGAAAAACTCTTAAGACATAAACGGCTAGTCGAGTGTTAGCTCTGGGTAGATCATGAGCTAGGGTCATGGGTTGTTAAAAGACCAAAAATATATTTAATGAGCGCCACCGTATTTTTCAATACAATAACCAACAAAATTTAACTGTGTTTGTATTAGGGGAATGCGGAAACCTAATGTCAACACCACTAACATAGCCATAAAACCTGAATTTCACTCTTTAGAACACACTCACCAAGACCTCAAACACCAGATGTCATACAGATGTCTCGGCTTGACCTGTGAATAAACAAAGGTACAACATGGACACCATTTGTGTCCTCAAAAATATTTGCCAAAAATAAAATAATAAAATTTAGGCTTCTAAAATGTATACCCAGGAAATTTGTTATCATTACACACAATTTCTAATCGGGGATGACTTGTAAATATTTTTTTGAATTCTAAATAATAAAAAGTCATTCAAAAACAAAATAGAGTCTATTTGGTTAAATTTCTGGAGTCATGTAATTATAATATTTAAATTCGTATCTTTATAAAATTTTCTCTAAATTATTTTTCTAGAACAGGAACATACTAGCAAAGTCCTGCATTCAAAATTAGGAAGATCTCTGAATGGATCTTTTCTATAAAATTTAAATATATCGACTTGGAATTTCTAAGTTACTCATAATACATAAATTTCTTTAAATCAATGAAGTACTTCCTTGACCTTCACAATAAAATTTAATTATCAAAGTGCGATATTGTAGAATGTAATTACTCTAAGTTATTTATATTTAACAGTAAGTACACGAATTTCACATGTCGATGAAAATTGCAAGTTCATGACTTCAAAATGTTTAAATATATTTTAAATTAAATTAAGACGACATGTGACGTCTAGATAGGACAATTGAATCTATGTTTTTTATATATCTGACATAAAATGTCATTTACAGCTTTACCAAATGTACACTTTGTGTACGTGTCTGACATTCTGACACAATAGATTTACTATTTAATTTGCTGTTTCATTAAAAGCTTTTTATGTTACTCAAATTCTTAAAGTTATATTCTTTATAGCAATTTAATTAATGTTCAAAGTGATTAAATCCTAAGGTACACTCACGTGCTACGAAACTGCTTTGAACGAAAGATATGGGACCTTGCCCTCGGCTGTCGGAAATTTCCATAACCATCGAATATCAAAGTTCTTCGTAATACAGCGATTACAAAAAGAAACCAACCTCAGCTTGATTGAATTTAATCTCCAACAAAATTTTAGCTCCAAGGTTTACTTGTCTGATGTTATTTATTGGTGAAGTTGAAATATACGGAACACATGTAATTGCCTTCTTAAAATATTGCCTTAAGATACTGCGTCAGAATATTGCGTTAAGATACTATATAAGATATGTCCTTAAAATATTGCACTATGAGAAAAAATATTAGTATAATCTATTTAATTAATTTATACCAACTGTATTAATGATGTCAAAAGGGGGCTTCCATCTCCTTAGGCCTGCAGGGATCAACTGAACTGCTCTGAGTGAAGCTTATAGAAAATCATGCTTACGCTACAGCTGTTAGGCTCGACCTCCAGACACCAAGAATCAATCAATTAATCTTCTTTTTCTAACACTTGTAGAAGCCACGTGTTTACACACGGCCATCTCGATTCCACTTATTCTGCAGAGCAGCTTGCTTGTTCGAACGCTGATAATGAAGTGAACAAATTGACAACTCGACAGAGCTTAGTGACGAACTTTAGAGCATAAAGGTAAAAGAATCTATGTGTTATTATCAATTTTATGTATTAATTTCTATTGGACGGTAATTCACAAATTAAATATTTTAAATTATAGCTGTTTTATTTTTATTTTAAAGAACGAAATGTAACTAGAAAAAAAATACGTTACAGTATTTTTTGCTAGAGTGATATGACGTATTTAGTGAATTGTTTATGAACATAAAATTTACTTTGAAGGTTATATGAAAAAGACAATTTGATTTTATTATTTGAAGATATAAATACATGATGTATTATTTTGATGTAAAGAGTAAACAAGTCTTTAGAGTAGTTTTAAAATAAAATGGAATTTATTTATGCATTCAGGGTAAGAATGTTTATACTGAGCTCACCATAGACCAGTGTATAGTTCAATTTAGGATTTTCAGATAGGCTCATAACTTGAACTGAAAAGAAGGGTTGAAATAAATTAAGAAAAATTAAAACGATTTAATTGTTGATGTTATGAAAATTTATGGAGATGTTATATATCCATTTTTGTAAGCAGATGAGCTGGTGTGACGTAACTTTTGTTTTGTATGAATAAAAACGCTGTTGAATTATTTGGTTGGTAATTAATTGGTAGTCTAACTGATAGAGAATAGGTATGGGATGGGTAAGTATCTCTGAAGAAGCTGGAAGCAGAGCTAGCCGTGGTATGCTGATTTGGGGGAGCTTTTCAGGAGATATGATAATGGAAATTTTTTTTAAAAACTTTCGTAGGGGCTAACTTTAGTTTACAATAGGTACACTGCAAATTTATGCAGCTAAAATTCTAGGGCTTCTTTCCAGAGCAAGTACCCTGCAGTATATATATATATATATATATATATATATATATATCTTGCCATAATTACCTTACTTTAAATCTACAGTTCCTCATTTCAATACTTTTATCAAGCTTTATTTAGTTTCCTATTCAGAATTCTACATGATATCATTTCTCTTTGCAAAATAAACTATTTATTCATAGCAGTTGTCGTCACGTGATGCACTCCTGCATCCTTAGCAAATTCCGGGCCGCTATCGCATTTACCACTCCTTTCGTCTCGGTGGTCTCCATCGTTTCGTGGTGTCTCTCGTCCCGGTTTTCTCCTATAGTCAGCGTAGGTTTTCTATTGTTTTCTAACAATGATATTCCATCTGCACTCCCACCTAATGTAGCGCTTACAATCTGCTTTACACGTTCCTGTTAATTTTTCACTATTTCTTCAAATTTACCTAAAAATCTCATCGACTGTTTGAGATTATTCCATTAAATATTGGTAGCGTCTCTATTCCGAGTCGGTATTGGAGTCCTTGTTCGCATACCATTTGTCTCTCTAAACATCTTTAATTTTATCCTTCATCTGCTTAAAGTTTTCGTCAACCCCTAAAAATTTTTATCCATCAGTTCACCAAATATCGTCGCGCTTCAATAGGTTTGCTTCGATCCAACTTATTCTTAACTGCTCAACAAAATCGTTGCGTGCTGTCAAATTGTTCTGCTTGTTAATTTTTATGGTTTTATAATTCCCACTGTTTTGTGTCCATGTGATCCAAATCCTCTTTAAAATTTGTGATCCATGTAATGAAGCTCTCTTCTACCTTGTTTTCAATCGTCTGTAGCTTTTATAAAGTTTCTCTTGCAAATTCATAAACTTTGTCAACGATACTTGTATTTCCTCCTGCGCTTTTTAACCTCTGTCTACGAGTTCCGAATCTCTGTCAACGATTCTCGTATCTCCTCCTGCAATCTTTTAATCTCTACCTTCGAGTTCTAAAACGCCGTCTGGAAATTCATTAAAAACGTCATAATGTCCTGGGTTTTTGGTTCTGCTCGGATCTTCATCTCTTGCCATTCTATGTCTACAACAATCACTTCCGGTTTAATGTGCGTCTCTAAGTTCTCTCCGTGTCTGTTACCCCCTGCTATCATTCTCGTGTCAGTCTGAAAACCGTAGAGATTTTCAGATCTTGTCGCAAATCTCTGTTCGTCCGTAATAGACCCGTTTTAATTGTCACACAAATATTCCGCTCTATTTACGAACCCCACCTAAAACTTTATTTTCCTTGGCAGGTTTTCTTTAAATTCCGTTCATCTACTTTTGAGCTGCTTTGCCAAACAAAATCAACGCTATCAACTCTATATAATGTCAGTTTCTCACATAAATACTTTTAATGCCTCACGTTGGTAGTGCCAAATACATATACGCCGCCCGTACCCTTATTTATTATTCTTATATATTTTAAAATTGTCTATAAAGCATATCCAAAAAAATTTGGAGTTGTTATGTGTTTAATAATAATGATTTGAAAGATATTAGGTTGGTACTAACTGATAGTTATTTGAATACGATCTCCATATTGTAAATAAGGATTTTTGAAATGTTCTTTGGCTGTTGAGACTCAAACTAATTTTATAAATAAATAATCTCAGGGTTTAGTTAAATTTTGATGAATCCACTGAAGGTGAGCTCTTTCCCAAGTGGTTCCTTGTATATAATAAATAACCAAACTGTAGACGCCCTCGCTAATCTTATAATTAAGTAAAAACTGTAACAACCTCGCCGGTAAATTAAATACGGATTCTGCATTATCAATATTTCAGTTGTAACCTTACTACCTTTTTTATTTCTAAATACGCTAGACTTGGGTTTAATGATATATCTTTATAAAAACTCGACTACATATAATTTCTAAAAATTACCTTTATAACTTGTATCCAGCTGATGCAATCTTCCTTAGAGTTTAACTCTGACTCTGCTACTTGTAACAAACACGTAAGACAATTATGTTCCTAATTTGCTGTAAGGTCTTTTGATGATACACATATTCTCCTATACATAATAACTTTTTTCAGAATACCTTTCAAAACTTCCTTCGTTGGATCTACTATTTGAACTGCAAAATGTTTAATAATGTTCAGCCTATCATTTCTGGCTTGGAACTCTATAGCATACTCTTCTCTTTAAATTCTTCTGCTTCTACTATGAAATGCTTAAAATACACCTCTCTTCTGCTATGTGTCTCAGTTATATTGAAGTAATCTTTAATCAACTTTTTCCTCCCTGTTTTGCTTTAAGAGTTCATCAAGCGAAGTAACTAATGTAGCGTAATGCTGATTTCTTATTGAATAAACGCGACTAAGATACACACCTTCAACATATCGTATTTTAAAAATGTTATACTGAAGCTTAGGACTAAGAATATAATTTCCGCATATTAATATGTAACGCTCTGAAGGTATGTACAGTCAACTCGAAAACAATATACTTAATTGCAGAAAAAAGTCAATTGATGGGTAAACCTTCGCAATTAAGTAAACGCCAATAGGGTTCTAAAAAGATGACTTTCGTTTTAGTTCAACTGCCAGAATTTTAGATACATATCTTATAGGCACTGAATTAGTTTCAACATTGTCATTAATTGTACTCTATTATAAAATCCATTAAATCTTCAGAATTTAATCAAGAGCTTTTTTCTTTCACTTAGCTACGCGTGCTTAACTTCCAAGCTGTGATTTATTTGCATAATGAAAGCATCTCACTACCTACTAATTAGCACTGAAGTTATGCTAATTGAGTCATACGAATTAATTTTAATAAACTGGTTTTATTTTATCGCAATTTGCTTTCTTATATATTTGAACACCCTACGAAATTTTTATTTCTCTATACCTATCTAATATACCTCACCAAAATATTTCGCATTGTTCTGTTATAACGCTGGTTTAAAGAGTGGGTATGTGGTAATATCTTCCTTATTCACAGAAGAATTACTGAAGAAACCTGTTCCGTTAGATTTTGTATTTTGGAATAGGTGTGGTGTCAAATGTCGACTGTCGATTAATAAATTCTTTGAATTCTCAATGAATTTTATGTGTGCGTATATATATATATATATATATATATATATATATATATATATATAACGATATGCCCTTAAACTACAAAAAGCCCCAAGTTCAGGGTTGCTATTAACACTGCGATATTCTTGCTACTACTAGAGCCTCACGTTCTGGGCGACATTAATTGCTACGAGCTGCTGCATGTATGAAGATATCTGCTTAAAAGTCCCACGACTTAGGCGCCATTAATTGCTACGGGCACTTACTACAAGCTCTACTGTTGTGATGATGTGATGTACCTATTTTAACTACTACCTCTGCTTATTGCAGTTTTCCACGGCTGCTCAGCTGCTTCCTGAAATATAAAACCAACTACTCGACAAAATAACTCTGCGACGGTAAATAGCCTACATTTATTAACATACCAGAAATAATGTACACACCAAAATCAAAATTAACCTCCTCTTTCACACCTTAATTATAAGTTATATACATCCCATTTAAAAATACTCCCTTAACAGTACATTTCGATATCAATAATTACCCCAGATAAATTTTTCCTTTTAATTAAATCAAAGAAAGTAGTAGGGTGTTACCACATTTTTTATTTTAAGCATGGTTCAATATGAGCCCATAGTAAAACCCAATCTTTCGTGCTAATTTTTGCACATCAATAATGAAAAAGACCCCTTTATCTTGTACATAAATCACATAGTACATAATGTCATAAATCACTCCTTAACCTAAATTCCCACATAAAATACAGTAAAAATAACTCAACTTGAAAATTTTAATCTCGCACCTCTTCCCCTGTTTGTCCTATTAGTTCATAAAATTATACCCCCAAAGCACCTAGTCATTAAACACCTATTTACACACATATACAACGAAAACCATCAGTTACCTGGATTCCATATTCACTCACGGGCCAGCTACCATTGAATCGAGAACTGCTGCATTCAGGAACACCTCAATCTGGATTGCTATAACCGCAACTGCAAGCTGCAACCATATCACCAAAAATTCATTTCGTCTACCAATTTGATAGGACATCTAAACTCCAAACCTCTTCTACTAATATTATAAATTGTTGGTAATTAACCAAAACCAACCAAATGCTGACATCTACTCCATTTCAAATTGCATAATTGGCACACTCCGTACAAATTAAAGTCAAACAGTTTTTACTTACATTAATTGGCGTACATTAATAGAACTTTTATGCAAAAGTTGAAAGTATTTTCGTTATTGGAAAATTTCCACATCTCAAAGAAGCAACTTCGTACAAACTGATTTCAGAATCCCATGTTATAAATCTATGGGTGAATTTTTATTGGAATATCTTTAAATTCGGAGCGTAACAAGTCAATAGGTAGATCTAAAATAAACGTTCAAAATCGAATCGTACGAATATGCCAAAATGGAAACTCAAATCCAATAAAAACTGATTATGGATAACCCATTTGATAAAACACGTCACTAAATGAATATAATATTTCCGAAACAATTGCTTTAACAATCGCATAAACACGTTTTTAAACATACAATCTCTAAAACGCTAGATTTAATATTATATTGAAAGAGTAAATTTGCTATATTTATATAATAACTGCATGTACTAATAAAACCTACAGGGTGTTAAATAAGCAATTATTCCAATTTGGAGGAAGTCGGAAACGTTTAGAAACTTTGTACATGACTGTGAATACAGTAGGGAATACGAAATTATAAATTAAATACGGTCCAAATTATTTATTAACACTGACGGAGCGTAACATGATAAACTATCAATTCAAATAAAAGTGGTTAAGACTTTATTGTACTACAAGCGCCATGTAATCAATGTAAAAGTTTAGCAATATCTACGATATACGTAAAAAAATAAATTCCTCATTCTCTAACCAGACTATTTTTGGGTGTGCAGTACATAGATAAACAGCTTGACCAATAATTTGTTAGACTATCGTTTAACTAACGTTCCAGCAACTAGATTTTTTCCTTTATCACAGAAAAATTACAAATGAAATAATAATTAATTACAAAAATGGGTAGTTATTATTTAATAACTCGCATTAATTTGACGTTTGAGTTCAAAGTTTAAAAATAACTTTCGATGATGATCACTTCACTTCACTTTTCTGAACAAATTTAAAAACTATCTGCTACTAGAAGATCGTATCTTGTTTCTTTGAATGCAACGTCATTGGTCACCCATATTCCTCTCCCTTATGTTTGATTTTCCTTATCTCCACCCGAATGTACTACATTGACCAGGAAGCAAGTTTTTTTTACCTGAATAATTTTGAATTTTGCCGAACCCTTGCTGTTCTAAACAAGATAGGGATCTTTAACGTGCGTAACAACACTTATCTCTTATCAGAACGAGGGCGTATTTTTATGAAAAATACTCGCCTAGCGTTATTCAAGCGGACCGTGTCGTGATTCAAACCCGGGACCTTGGGTGTAGTAGTCACACGCATACCAACTACGCCACGCAGCCGCCAAACACGCATTCTTCTGCCGCTGATCAAATTCATTACCCATAATCAAAGATTTGTCCAAACTAAAACCGATTATTCGAAATTTGTCGCTTTCGTAAATGTTTAGGGGGAAATAAAACTAATTCTGTGCAATTATACAACAACTAGACACCAGGTAAGGTTTTTAGCTTTTTTCTACACGGTGTGCAGTGAAGCAAAGAATGGACTTAATTACAATAAATAAAACCGATTCGATCATTTTCGATTCTGCTAAGCAAGGAAATTGTCAGTCATATTTTAGAATGAAAACCCTAAACCATTATTTCCTCTTACAAACACAACTTGTTATAGAAACTTCAGAATTCGAGAAGTATAGAATATTTTAACATTCTAATTAGTTAGGCTGGCATGAGTGAAAAATGTTTATCCAGGGTACGGTTTACTTCGAAGGCTTTGTCAAGGCATGAAAGGTTTTATTTGAAGGATATATTTGTTAAGCAATACAATTTGCTCACACACACCGTTTGTTTCTAAAGTTCATACCATTCAAGTTTGCCTACATTCTATACATCTTCTTTAGGTATATATTCTACTTTGCATTTGTAATGCGTTGTAAAGCCTTGTACACATGAGTGAGATGCTCAGTTAGTTGATTAGTTTTTTTGAACCTATCCCCAGGCTATTTGGAACCTTTTGGTGTATACTTACCAAACACTCTATTTAGCTAATGTATTGTAACGAGCTTCGTTGTTTAACTGTTTTCTTTTTATTGACTGTTTGCCCCAAATACAGAGAAACTTTCACGCACTGATGATAATCTATTACAGCGTACTTAGGTGCCGCTATCAATTAAGCTGATGGCAATTATTACCAGCTAATCGCAAAGAATATTACTCCACATATTCCTTAAACCGGCGAAACACATTTTCTTAAAACTATACACTATTATCAATATTTGAAGCATTATTACTTTATTTTATACTAGTTAACTAACTTGTAGATTCTAATTTATATAAAGGTAAGCGTACTTATTTTAACCTTTAGCTTTAATAGTTTATATTAGATTAAACGTATTGATTTCAATACGTGTTCTAGTTTATTTTATAACAAGATTCTATGCTTCAACTAGAATTTATCTATGTCTACTTGTGCTATTTTTTATACGTAATCTATACGGTTTCTTCAAGTGTCCAAAAAGTACCAAAAGCCTCTAAATCATTATTTTTTGTAAGCTTTGAGTGCACCATGGTAACTGTAAATCAATCTATTGTTAGTTTAATGCATTGTTCTTTCTGATTCTAGAGCTTTCGGCAGCTTTTTACAATACTTGTATTCGCTTTCAACCTATTCAGCTAAATCTGTAGTATAGATGCGGTTAAAATAAATGCTTTAGTAGTGTTATTAAACGAAATGCTTTGTATTTGTGGAAGACCAAATACTCCATGCATCCTTATATGAGCACCTCCTGTTTATGTATAAAGCACATATCGCAAAAACAAATATTGCATAGTGTATGTTTGTTGTGGTTTGTTTTATATTTTTCTTGATCTGTTTGGGAATTAAACCTCTCATAGTTGTTAAATTCGTCTTTATTTACGTTTCGATCCATCACCTAGGATCGTTATTGTGGATCGAAATGTAAATAAATATGATTTTTAAACTATAAGTGGTTTAATTCTCAAAGAAGATTAGGAAAAAATGGCATTTATCAACAGAGCCCTTGTTAATTACGTGATTGAATTTACGTTTATTACATTAGTGGTAAGATAATAAAACGAATATAAAACTTTATACCTAGTGCAAATTAATCGGTGAGAGATGCCGTAAAAAAGCGAATCTCAATCTATAAGACATAAATCCATCTATTTTCATTTATTACATGACGTGCTTAAAATATTCGTTTTATTTACCTTAAAAATCAATCTTTCTTTGTTACAATTATTAAGATGAAAAATCTTTTTGCATTTGCGAAACCGTTAGGAAGAAAATTGAAGTTTTAATTACTAAAATCTACAATTTTATTAGCTTACAAATCAACCATAAACAGAGCAAATGCGTACTTTAATAATTATCCCTTGGGTGTGTATTTAAAAAATTGAATAAGTAGTTTTTCTCAAATTTTCGTGATTAGTAAAGGAAAAATATGTCATTCTTTACTAGGAAATGTTTTTAAAAGTCATTAAATAATCGAAGGTGACTTTGATTTATTGATGTTCGATATATTTGGTTTGAGTACTCAAACCTTATATATCGAACATCAATAAATCAATAAAACATACAGGGAGTATGCCATAGCTTTATATTTTATCTCTTAGTAATGAAAACTCGTTTTTATTAAGTAGGTTTTTATTTACACACACGAATAACTATCTAGTACTTCAAAAGTACATGCAATAATATTTGTTTCATACACAAAGAAATAATTAACTGGCTTTGTATTTATCCCGTACACGGGAAGTACGTTTTGCTTTTGCATTTTAATGACTTTGTATTTACAATATGCTTATCACAAGTAGACCAAGCGGCGCCTCATTATCTCATTTTAGCTGTTCTGTAGCAGAAGACTCTCTGACCCGTAAGTTGAAAATCCCTTTGGCGGTAAGGATAGTCAAAACCGTTTCTGTAGTTTCCATGTTGATAGAAATAGTAACCAACGCTATCCGTACCAGGTACCATACCATATGGATTATGGCGATATAGCAAGATCTGAACCTCGGTGTTCTAAAACAGTACCTCTACCATATTTTGTACGTGCGGTTCATGTGCTCTACCATGCCATCCGTTTATATGTGCAATGGTGTTGTTCAGGACCTCCTCATCCCTAGCATCCGGCAAAATCCTTGAAATAATGCTGATTAAAAGTTTCTGCCCTGATCGGCGTTTAACTCTATTGGAACTCCAAAATAGCAGAACAGGTCCTTTATCAGTAAACTAGCGCCGGTTGCAGATTCCTTTTCGTAAAACAGTCCTTCGCTACCAAGATGCACTTATTGCCGGAGTCAGCCTCAGAAAATGAATCGGCAGTATCAATTGCCACCCTCTCAAAATAGCTCCTCACGTTGTACTCCCTCATTGAACCCTTACGGTTTCCCAATGATGCGCACAGCTGACACTCTTTATATCACCCCTGTAGACCACATATTAAATCCTCCTCGGACTTTCTACAGAGTCTTCTTAACGCCGAAGTGTTTTTCCGAGATCAAACATCTGATACTCAGTTTTAAGAACCACCACCTGAAGCGTAGATCCCATTTTCCACTCTGACGGGATTTTATTGAGCCCAGTACAACTTTACAGTGCTACTCAACGGGTTAATGTACTGTCAGGAAGGACGTTCTCCTCTGGCTTTCCAATTCAGAAAGGCATCTAAGCCTTTTGTTGCGTTGGCATCTGTATTAGATCTCAGTCGTCATTAACCACGGTCGTCTGAGGAACTAGATCATACTTTGTTTCTAGCCGTGAATAACGGCTACAATCTTCGGGAAAAGGCCGTCTCGCTAACGCATTTACGATGACTTGCACGAGCACGATGTTCCGTGTCGAAATGACACTCCTGCAGCCTTTCTATTCATTTGGCGGCTTGTCTTTTGGGGTTTCTAAACTGTAATAGCCACTACATGGCGGCATGATAGGTTTTCATGTAAAATTTTCTCCCACATAGGTACCTATAAACTTGTTCCACAGATTTTACCACACCCAAAAATTCCCGTTCTGTAACGCAATATTTTTGTTCCAGTTTCGAGAGCACCTTGCTAAAGTAACTAATGACTCTCTTTTACCCTTCTTGAATCTGGGATATTACACTTCCGATGGCGACATTGTTTATGTCTACATCCAAGATGAATTCGCCTTTTGACCCAGGATAACGTAAGAGCGGAGCTGTTGTCAATAAATGCCTTAGCTGTTGGAACGCATTCCGCCTATCTTCATATCAAACGCCCATCTTTAGTCAGCTTGGTTGAGGTCTTAGCTATATTCACAAACCGTAGAACGAATTTCCATAGTAAGTGTACAACCCCTTTTGCAGTCGGCCATTTTTGTACCGTCTTAATCTTTTCCTGGTCTGGCCGGACTCCGTTGTGTAAAACTACGACCCTGTATGTTTCACCAATTCGGCTAATAGGTGGCACTTCTTTGGACTCAGCTTCAGATTGGCTTTTCTGAGTCTTCAAGACACTTCTTCTAATTTTCCCTGGTGTTTCCCAAACGACTCCTAATCGCGATTGCGTCATCCAAATGAACAAGACGCGTTTTCCACAATAGGGTGTTATCCATTAAACGCTCGAAGGTTTGCAGTGCCCAAATGGCATGACTGTAAATTGCCATAGGCCAGTACCAATTGTAAAAAAGTCTTCCCGATCATTGGGTTCCATATCTACCTGCCAGTAGCCACTCTTTAAATCCAAAGTTGAGAACTATTGCCACTGAAAGTGATTCCAGGATGTCGTTAATCCTTCGAAGTGAGTAACTATCCTTTTTGGTCACGTCACTCAATTGTTGTTAGTCCACACAAAATCTTGCCGATTCGTCATTTTTCCTTACAAGTAGACCAGGCGATGGGCAGAGGCCATCAAAGTGTTCAATAATTTCTTGCCCCTCCATGCTTTGAATCATTTAAATCGTTTAAGAAAGAAAGGATTTTGCTATCCATTTTCAGTTGTTGGCTGCGTGTGACAGGCACTCAAATAGATAATCGTACAAAAAATTTTAATATTACTACTTATCATCAGTGTAACGAAAACCCTATGTCATTAACAGCACGCTATTTTCTATATTGCTATTGAAGCATTTTAATTAACTATCCAAGCACTAATTTTTAATTTACATTAATTTGTATGATCATTACAGTAATTTATATCAATACTAGTTTATATCGAGAGTCATTTATATCACAAATGTTTCAAAGCTTTAAACTAGGACTGTTGATGTAATTAAGGCTTCAAACTCACATCAAAGTTTCAATTAGAACTTACATCCAATATCCGCCGCCGGCAATTTTTATACGTATTCATTCTTTCTAATTATTTTGAGAATACACCAAAATATGGTAATAACATCTTCGAATGTACCTATTAAAATCTTTCAATGCAAAGCTTTGTACATGTCAATCAAGAGATCTTGCATCGAGTACCTTTCGATCATCTTTTGTGTTCAAACCATTTGTTATAATTTAATGTCATTATTTTGATCGCAGGTAGACCAAGTGATGTGAAATTACACTTATCTTAAAGCTGTTCCGTGTGTTAAAAGTCCCTGTAGTAGTAAGAACAGTCGTAACCGTTTCTGTTGTTTACATGTCGATTAAAGTAGCTATCTACACTATTCATAGATGGCACCGTACCGTTTGGAGAGTATCCTCACAAAAAATCTAAACTTTGGTGTTCTGGAACAGTAACGCTAGCATATTTCATACTTGCGGTTCATGCGTTCTACCAGACTACCCAATTGCGAATGCAATGGTGTTGCTCGGATTTTGCTTATCTCCAGCAACCGGCAAACCTCTTGTAATAACGCTAATTGAAAGTTTCTACATTCATCGGCATATGACTCCATTGGAACTCTTAAACGTAGAACAGTTCCTTTACTAGCACGTCAGTGACGGTTGCAGCTTCTTGATTTGGTATTACATACGTTCCGATCCACTTCGTAAAACAGTTCATGGCTACCAAGGTGTATTTATTCCAGGAATCGGAAGGTCTCCCCGCGTTGTGATGCTTTATTGGAACGTTACGGATTCCAAATGGTTCACACAGCTGACTGACACTTGCGGTACCACTCTTTCACATCGCCTTCGCAGCTTACCCATTAAAATCTATCTCGGACATTGTCCAAAGTCTTTTTAACGCGGAAGTGTCCTCCCGAGGTCAAACCTCCGACACTCGGTTTTTAAGAACCGTTTTTGAAGCATGCTCACGGATCTATCTCTATTCTCCAGGAATCGCACCAACATCCCGTTCTCTACTTCCAGGAAATCCCATTCAGAATGCAAGTCAATGGGTTAATGTTCTCCCAGGATGGATGTTCTTATCTGGTTTTGCAACCCAAAATGACACCTAGGTCTTTGTCATTCTCCTGTTTCGTTCGCATCTGTATAGGCTGCCAGTCGTCATTGACCACGACAGTACGAGCAAGCAGATCACACCTTGTTTCTAACAGTGAGCAATGGCTACAATCTTCGGAACATGCCCGTCTCAAATACACATCCACATCACGATGGCCTGTACCTGCACGGTGCTCACTGAGTAACAGTCTCTTGAAAACAATACTTTAATGTCAGCAGACTGGTGCGGCTTGCGCAAAACCTGCATATTAAATCACAACAAGATCCAAACGTATTTTCAATGTCATAATAAGTTACTGCCATGACGTCGTCGTTACAGATTTTCTGGCCTTCCATTTTGCAATAAACGATAAATAAATTTAGAACATCTGCGTACTCCTTTAAATATAAAGTCAATTCAGAAATTTAATTTAGGACCAAAATTAAAGGGCTGAACGCATCTGGTTGTATATAAAAGAAGTTAGGATTGAGATAGTTATCCCAACCTTATCTCGGCTACTAAACGTATGTATGAGCTAGTATTGTACTTGGCATTTCAAACAGAAACTTTCTGTAAACTATGCATTGTTTTTCAAGTCGAGCTTTTTCAGATGAATACAAAAACAAATCCGCTCTAGCACAGAAATATATTTGCAAAACAATGTCATTTGCAACCTTCCATACAAAGCGTGGCAAGAATTCTAATAGCGGTATCTAATGGAAAGAAAATTGTGGAAGCAGAATTGATAGTTTTCGAAATATGATATCACATGCCGGTTCTTTGCATATTGAGGATTTCAAACAAGAGTTACGCAATCTGTGTTATATACAATAGAAGTTCTATTACGTAGCGTATTGCAGCAACTTGTTCTTTACGATATTTTCAATAGAGTTGCTTACTAAATTACTTAGTGTCCCATTCATTGCATTTAAAAAGCGCATATTAAGTATTTTCATCATGTAGTGTAGAATTACCAAGTGCTTAGTCACTGTCAATCTGACTGTCTAAACTGTCAGTCGTACTTCAGTTACGTTACTTTAATATTGAAAATGTTTGTTCGAAAAATATTTTTCCGGAATGTAAATGTAGCAGAAGATCACAATCCTGAGCTTTAGTGTTGTATATTGTTTCGACTCCATTGATTTACATAGAACTTGCCTGTATAAATTTATATAGAAAATGCTTTAAGAAAAAGAAGACTATGGTTTCCATGGGTCTGGATAACTTTCTGAATGATCGAATTATACAGTAGTATTTTGGTCTAACGTGTGATCGTGGTCAGAAATATTTTAATTAATTTTTAACGCTCTGTTGGTTATTTATATTGATGAAACATTTTCAAAGTGCAGACCTTCTTATTCGTACAATAATTATAGTCACTCTCTCCTATATTAGCATTTAATTTATAATATTCATTGATTTAGCTTAAACAATAAGTATAGCATTTGGTTCATATATTTTCAACAGCTTTTGTAGTGTAGGGTTTGTAAAACAGTTCTTGTGCTTTGACTTTTACACCAAATCTCAGTAAGTGAATTTTATTTTAGTCTGTACCAGATGCCACTTTTATTTCACATCTGACAAACAGTCGTCAAATGTTTAAAGGTTGTTTTCGTCGTACAAACCTTGGAATAGTAGAAGTTGCCTGACAAAATTTATAATTCAAAGTCTAAATATTTAAAATGGAAATACTAAGAGAGTTTATATCTACCTTTAAAAGGACCACATACCTAAATAGGTATACAAGGGGCGTACGAGCGCAAAAGGTGCAATTTTCTAACGAAAAATATTGGTTTTCCCATGTATTTTGAACATTAAAGTCTCAAAAAATCTAAGGTCCGTTCTGGTCATTTTTGTACCATAAATTGAATTCCCCATAACTGTCTTAAAAATTCTCGTCGCATACATCTTTGATCGTAACCCAATCAAATCTGTCATAAGTCGCCCGTTATTTTCGTCTTTCATCATACCCGATACTTTTTGTACCAAGTATTGAAATAACCATAAGGAGAATCATAAGATCAATTCAGGTCACCTTTCAGCCCAACGTCCTGACTGGAAGAGTCTATTACTTTTATTTTTTAAGAATAGGACAACACTAAACTATATAAAATTGTATTATAGATAATATTTTTACAATCAATATTGTACATTTGTAATAAGTAGGGGATGGTGGTCTTCGGGCGCACTCCTCACTCCTCACTTACTCACTCCACCCGATCCACATTCCTCCTGATCCACATCTAACCTAGGTTTTTACATGTAAATTCGCACTATAAAGTCTTATTTTAAAGGGATTTCCTCCTTGTGAGCAGGAATTTCCTCCTTGCTTCTCCTTGTGGGGGTGAAATTTCCTCCTTGTGGAGGAAGATTTCCTTCTTGCTTCATATAGGTAAAATCACCACTTCGTTATGCTCTCGGTTACCTAGTTTCGGCTACTTTTCTAAGCTCGTAGTGACGTCATAGCCTTTTATAAATAAAGAGCAATGTAATACTAACCTAAAATTTGTATTCTGACATTACACATAACAAAATTTAAAAATATTTAATGCCAAGTATGGAGCCATTTAAACTTAATTTTAATACCAAGTTATACGCAGAAAACTGTCCTTTCTTTATGTTTATTTGGAGTGGTTTTAATTTAAATCGACACCCAAGTCCTCTATCTCCTTTTTTAGCTAATAGTTTAATACATAGAGACCGTCTAGTTTTTTTTATTGTAAAATGTTCCGAAATTTGTCTCTATATATAAAGTCTTTGATTCCACCGACAACCAGATCCATTCCTTCGTGTAATTCTTGCAGCTTGTGAGAATTTTTTAATCGCGGCTCTCCCACTATATCCTGCATACGTATCTTGTTAGCTTGATCGACTTCTTCTTCTCAGTATTGGAGGGAATCCTTATTCTCACACTCACTGTTGCGTAATTACATGTCCACCACTTATGGGAATATATGGTCGTTATAGGTTGCAGGACCCTCGGTTTTAAATGATCCGAAAGGTTCCTTACTAGACAAATATACAATATTTAGCATAACCCCTTTACGTGTGGTCTATGCCAAGGTTACGAAATCTGCATTCCTTAGTTCGTGTATGTTATCTGCCATTTTGATAAATACGTTTTTAGAATAACCTTTTAAAAAGTATACGAATTTAGTACCATCCTTTTCCGCAAGGACGCTTATATAACTAAAAAAGTCTTTCTAATTAACCACAAATGTATACAGCTTGTAGAACCCGGATGTATCTAAGTCGGTCTATCGGCACAAAAAATAATCTTTAGTTCTTCTTCATTTTCTCTAATAAGATGTTCTTTGTCTAATACAACTTTGTATTGTTCGCGTATTGTTGCAGAGTTTTCCATGTAGTCCAACATTCGCCTTTATGCATCCATTTTCTCTAATTCCAGCTGTCTTTTTCTTCCACTAACAGCGTATGGCGTGCATGATGGGGCAACTTTCTTTAGTGCAAACGGATAGAGTTTACTGCCAATATTTACGCGTTGTCGTACAACCTCTGGGCAAATGTTAGGTGTATTTATCAACCCCAATTCCGAAATGATTATTTCTTTTGGAATTGTAGAATATGGTGTTGCAGATTGTGTAAAATATGTACCATCTGTTTTAATGTAGCACTTGTGTAAGCTTTTTATTTTATCTTGGCCGTCTTCCTTCTCTACAATCTCGAAATAATTTACAGGTAAATAATTAAAACTAAAAGCCGAAAGCACATGCTTTATCAATTTTTCCCTTTCATTTGGTCTTTCGGACAGCTTAATTTGCAAGCCAGTCAATTTCTTTGTATTGCTATCTCCCAATACACGTACTGTAATTGGTTCTTATACACTAAACGGCAGCTATTTTGTAGCTTGTCAGATAGCTTACTCCACATTTTGGCGAGTGGTACCGAGTACATTGGCGCTTTTAGGAAGTATAACTTACTATCTTCCAATAAGCTTAAACAGTCTTTTAAGTGATTTCACGCCTGTTCCGCATTGACATAGTTTCCAATTGTACAGTTGTATATTATCGCTTCCAATCGCGTAATACCATGTTCTTTGGCAAAAGTAGACGCGAATTTTTCCCTTAAACGTGCATCTGAACAACGCAAAAATCTAGTAATTAATTTCAAGCTTTGGTATAAATTGAGATTTGCTTTTGGGTTTGGTTTGTATTAAATTATTTAAAGAATCGCTTTACTTATTTTTTATCTGTAGTTATACGGTGTTATATAATTAAATTGAGGACTTTCTGATTGGTAATGTTTAGTCAATTGCTGTCGCTTTGAGTGTATTTTTATACTTCGCAGATGAGACAGTTGTTGCAAATTGAGTTTTATTTTTGAATGGTTCTATGTAGGTAATAATTGTACGTTTTTATTTCAGCTTGCTTCGTAATTAAGTGTTCGTAATAATCAGTTGCTATTTTTTCTCAATAGGTGTTGCATTGATAAGTGCATAAAATGCTCCTTCATAATTGTACAATGAAATGTTTAATTATAAAGTTTTAAGTCTCCTGAATGGTGTTATTTTAGTCTCAGTGATAAGTAGATCGTTTTGTTACATTAAATTGCATAAATGCTTCTCTATAATTAGGTACTTCCGTACTGAAAATATTTAATTATAACTTTATAGAGTTGGATTTTTTGAATGGTTTTTATTCAGTGATGGTTTCCGGTAGCAATTGTATGAGAATTTGCGTTGTAAATTTGCACGCTTTGTTTCAACTTATCCTAAGTAATTCTTTTTAATAATAAATTACAAAGTGCTTCTACAATTATACACTGAAGTGTTTAATTTATAGAATTTGATGAAGTTTAAGTTTTGAGTAAATCGTTTTTATAATTTAATTGTTATAATAAGAATTGCGTTTTATTTATACATTAAGCTTTCAGTAATAATAATTTCTGTACATAAAATGGTAGAATGATTGCGTTCTATTTTTATAGTTTAGCTCTAGTTTTGCTGAATTAAATCGTTTCGTTTTATTTTATTAATAATTCCTAATAACTCGTGCATATAAATGCGTCTTTATAGTTCTCTTGTTTAAAAATAAATTCTTGTGTTTAAAAATAAGTTCTTGTAGTAAATGAGTAAATTCTTTTCAGAAATGGTATAAATTGCGATAATAATAATAAAAAATCTGTACATAAAAATTTCCTACTAGCTAGCATCAAGAATTTGAAAAAGAATAAATTGGTTAGGATTTTGAACTTACATAATTTTTATCGTCGCTTTCATTTGTTTTCTTTCTTTGGGCTCAGTCGATTTTTGTACCTTGTCCAAGTTTTGTTTCTTTGGGCTCGGTCGATTTTTGTACCTTGTCCAAGTTTTATTTCTTTGGGCTCGGTCGATTTTTGTACCTTGTCCAAGTTTTGTTTTATTCTTCCAGATTGGGAATTGAAATTCCAGACCACCAGTGCTTCGAATTTGGTTTTCCTAGAGACCTTCTGGATCCGTACACTGCGCTAGTTGCGTTTTGGGCCTTGGAAACTGCTTTTTTAAAAAGTTTTCTTCCAAAACTTCTTTTAACAAATAATTATTTAACAGAAATTACAATTGGAATTTTGACAAACTATATAAAATTATACTGAGTCAAAATTTACTAATAATTGAAGTTAAATTAGGGCAAGTAGCATAAGCAACCAACAATGTAAAAGTTGAGAGGCTCAAGACTGACTGATTGGTTTGGGGCTATCTGGGTATTTGTGTTGTTCCTGCCCCTCACATTTCTGTGGGAACTGCAGAGCTCATGTCTGCTTATTTCTTTATTCAATTAATTTATACAATGTAACAATCTTAATTTTACTAATTGCGGTTTTTATAACCATCTGTGACCTATACCTGCAGTATCACTTACGTCTGGAATACATTGTATTCACATCCGTTCTCACAAGTTGCTTGTGAACTTTCATTAACCTTTCTTTTATTTATCCTTGAATTACAATGTTGCATCTAACTTAAGTTTCTTAATAATTTCTTAATAATTTTTATTTAATTATACATTGATTGATCTGGGACATATGTAACTCGCGTAAGTATTGGTTGCAAACTCTATTCGTTTACGCTAAATTGTTCCATAATATTTACTGGCGTCGACTAAGAAAAGGAAACTGAATTGGAATAAATAAACAAAGTTAGAGTACGATGCAAAGATTATCGCATTAAAGCAACATTAAAAACATTTAAAAGAAAATGGAGGTAGGATGAAACAATTAAGGGAGAGGTAGTAAATCATTTAAAATTCCTTGTAAAAATTTCGACATAGCTGGCGTATATAGTGTTTCTGCATTTACAGTTAATAGCATTACATATATCACATGTCAATAAGTCACATTGTGTATATTATGCTAGAGATGAGTTTTTATTTATAGGCAAAAATTTTTTTACAAATCCACCGGGTATCGTTACGTTCTCAATATATTTGATTTTACTGTAACAGATTGGAAGATGTCAAATTTCTAATATTATTGTCTAAAATATGAGCAATGTACATTTAATTAATAAAATTTATAAACTTACTAAGCGGTTCCCAGCATACGGCACATTTTTTTTTAAACATTTATTACATGACCCATCCGGCATTGGCTAATGGGTGATACAGCAAAATCATAACATTCTGGACACTAAAAAAACTTAGAAGTTGATTGTTTATCGATGACTTCATTGTTGTTAATTCGAGTGGCGATTAATAGCAAAAAACGGCAGGTAACAGTTTGCAGTTAAAGACCTGCATTTTTAAATATATTGTTATATTAATTTGATTATTTTAATTGAAATGTTTTTATTAAAATATGTATTAAGAGCTGGTATGTACATAAAAATTAGAAAAAAGTTACTTTATTTAAGACCTAAAGGTGTTTTGCGAGCAAAGTAACTGAATAGCAATAGAAAATCATAGACGCAAGTTTTAACATAAAAAATTTGCACTTACCTTAGTTTTCAATCGTTGAAAACGCTATAACACTATACAATTGAACGACTTTGCGTTTTTCGCAAAGAAATTTAAATGAACTTTAATATAATGTTCTCCAGTATTTATGCATTTAGAGAAACCAGGAGTAATGGTTTTTCATTCACCTAATTTATTTAGAAACGCCTTAGGCGAGTGAAGTTAATCGTAATGTTGAGCTGTTAGCATTGTAGGAATATACCTTCAAATTTCTTATTAATAAGTTAAACGCCATTTAGTAAACGAATGTAATATTTTTTAGTTTTTAAGGGTGCTTGGAAAATACTTTCAAAATCATAGTGCTCATTATGACAATAATATTCACAAAGTACGCTTTAATATTTTTACTGCAAATTAAATTACATTGAAAATCGATTATATTTCTACTATCTAGCTAGAACAAAGCAGAATTGGAACTTAAATACTGAATATAATAACCTTTAGATTTAAGTACATGCATGGTATGTAATACGAAAATTTTAACACCCCAAGATATTAATTAATATTAGAAGTTGGGATTGCTTTATGTGGTAGTCTTGAACCTGTTATCCAAATTAATTGCTGTAGTGGCATGCCTGTAAATTCTACTGTAACACTGGGGTAGGGAGAATAAAATACTTTTTGTACTATTCGAGTAAAATTTTAAATTCGACAATTTGCTAAGGTCTCAAAAAATCTCAGATGAAACGGATTAGCTAATGGAATGGTTGATGTAGAATTAAAACTGGAGCGAGACTTCGACTTACAACTGACTACCGCCATTAATAGAAACATATTCTTGCTAAACAACTTTGAAGATGCGAATTCATTTAATTTACACTTTAACAAAAACCGAAATGTTATTATGTTACCGCAGCACGCGTGCTTCAAGCTATTAAATCTGCGAGAATTAATATGTTATAAAATGGGGGAGTTGAGGTGTAGAAACTTTCCAGAATTTTACAAAAAGTTTGTAGGTGTTATAAAAAATGTAAATGGAAATATAACAGATGAAGAAAGGGTTCGAACGTTATTAGGAGAGACCCGTGTGAAAAATTTTTTTGCTTAATGATTGCAGCAATGCAAATTACTTGAAGGTATTGGAAGTTATTAATTGTCACCCCGTTCAGTACTTAGATGACCCGACTGTGGGGCGATCGCTAACGCAAATGTTTATAGATTTGGCTATCCCAAGATTCGCGAGATTTCGGTTATCACAGCGGTTTATAGTGAATACATGTATATATTTTAATAAAATTACATAATTTTTTGATAAAGTTTGTTTTACTTATTTGTAACGTTAACACCAGCAAACACTAAAAATAAATGTATTAAATTATGATGGTTCTTATTTTTGAATTTAAGGTGGTAGTCATATTGAGAGAAAACAATACCTTTAATTAAATCGATGGAGAAAAGGGCGGAGATAATTTAAAGAAAGTTAAATGTCCAATTTCTCAGTCTTTAATTGTCTGTCGACCAATTTAGACGTCTATTATGTGACTTAATGGTGCTTATTAATAAAAAAATATACATATAAAATATGGGGTTAAGAGCTCTTAAATTAATCTCTAAAAATGGAATCCGTAAGTCATTTCTTAATCAACTTGAATTTTTTCTCATAATTAAACCTACTATTAAGTTTATCTCTAGATTAAAATGGTGTGTGTAGTCTGTTTCTTAATCGTCCTGAAATGTTTCCATATCTAAATGCACTCTTAAGTTCATCTCTAAATTAAAGTGGAATTTGTGCATTAAACAATAATACCAGGTGTGCAAGTAATGATTTCCGTTAAGCCGATGGTGTTGTGGTTAAGGTGTCTGCTTTGTGATGCAGGCAGCACGGGTTCGAATCCCGCTTGAGTCGATTTTTTTTGTAAGACCTTGTAGTAAAATATATATACAGGATGGAGCAAAAAAGGACTAACTCGGGGTCTATTCCTGCAGAGGCATGAAACATGCAGGCCGTAGTCTAAATTATTTTAAACAAATATGCAGCACACCAGATTGACATAAAACTTATATGACGCCACTGCGTCTGATTCAAATATTGATAATTTAAGGGAGAACCCAGAAAACCCTGAAATATTTCTTTTAACAAAAAACTTCAGATCTCAATATATAAAACTCTGCTACTATTACCACTGAACATGTAATAAATGCATGATTGTAATTATCAAATAAAAGTAATAAGAACATTGTTTGTGTCCTCAAACAAAATACACATGACTCTTATTAAATAATGTCCTTAATAGGAAAATCCTTTGATCTTTAGACCAATAATTTTAATGTGAACCATAAGGAAATAAACACGCAAGCTTAATGTTTCTCTATTAATTTCTAAGGTTATTTACAATTACTTTTCATAACATTTCATATAGTTATATACAAATGGAATTAATCCTTTCCTTCTAAAATGATTCCCCCCCTTTTTTTTAATATATTAATTTACAATCTTTATTAAACAGACCATTGGGTTTTTTATCAAAATTTTCTTTGCCTTTAATGTTAACAAAAAATTTAATAGACTTCAATTATAAAATTACTAACCCTTTATGCAAATTAAGTAATGCTTTCCACTAAATTATTATTGATATACTAATAGTTATTGGCCCCATCTGATCAAAGATCTTTGATAAGGGTTCACACAACTACAAAAATATAAGCAGCGCAAATATATATATATATATATATATATATTGCTGTGATATTCTCCTTTGAATGCGGGAACTGGGTCCTTTCAACAAAAAAATTCTAGTCCCACAGATTGGGCGTCATAAACGGCTGTGATCCTCTTTTCGCCTCGGCTGCTCACCTAATGTTATAAACCTCCTCATTCATAAAAAAAACAACACATTCCTACCAAAAACATCAACGTTAACTCTATTTACATCAATATTCAGAATACATTAAAATTTCAAAATTAAAACTCAGCATAAATTTCAGTTTTAAAAGAATTTCAAGATTAATTTTATTATCATTTTAATGTGCATCCAAAATTAAAGTCCTTGTTGGATGCCTACTAATTAATATAACAATATAAGCAGACCGGAGTCTGAGTATAAAGGAGCATCTACCACCCCTTTACGTTAATTAACCAGGTTCGTCTAATTGAGCTCAAAGACATACCCAAATTTTCATCATATTACCGAACATCAAAACTAAATACCCTTTCTACTTCAACAAGCAAATTTCATCTTAAAATTAAAATTTTATGGTTAGTACAATTTCACTAATGTCCATTTAAAGTAAATCAATTATAAAGTTATTCAACACACACAAAATGTCAAACAAAATAGTATAATTTACCTGAAGGTCACCGTCCTCGTAGCTTCAAAGTACATCGTCCCTTTAGTTAATCACACCATTCCAACAGGATTATATTTACGGCTTCTAATTCTCAACGCTTTTAAAATTTACTCCATCACCATTTATTTAAAGTTGTTTCTGGGCTTTTCCGGAATTCATCTGTGTATATCTGACCCTTGTTTCGTGGATCCAGACACGTATTTGAACCATTTAATTATTAACACCCCGAAAAATAGCAAATAACTTCAATACTTCTTTCACCAATATACGCCAAAACTGCCTACTTTTGTGTATACATTTGTCGTTGTAAATTTTGCTAATTGGTACAGTGAAACTAAATTTTATTACCTTGTATCTAAGTGCACTGAAGTACATTCATGTTAGCACGTAAATAACCAACTATTTTGAATCACTAAAATATACGAGCAAAATTTTAAATTATTTTCTCAAACTAAAATGCACTGTTTAACATCTTCAATCGCGGATGTAAGAGCTTTTAACGCATCGAATAGTCAAAAGTCTAAGAGAGCTTGTTTATATTCATCTCGGTATATATAGCAAAAAGCCGGCACGTCGCTTTTGTCCTCAAAACGGGTAATTCTAAAGAATTCCTCATTCTATGTTCCCAGTCTGTCGCTCGCGCGTCGATTTTTACGAATTTTCACTCGTCCCATTTAAATCTCAGAAATTTCAACACACGGCACGCAAGCATGTCCGAGAAATAACTAATTGACTTTTATACCGAAATTGTTGTTTCTACCTCTGATATTTGCATCCTATTTTCAACCAATTGTGACCCTCGTGACGTTGCTTAAATCCCGCCTTTTACTATATGTGTCTTTGCTTGACGCATTTTCTCTTTCCTTTTCTAACCTGTTCGTATTGGTGCAAATTGATATTCTTTATTATCGATTATATTTTAGTCCATGTGGACTGTTATCTGGGTTTAATAACCCCGTATCGCACATTCTCGTGAATATTAAGCCCCGGTTTCTCCAAGATTCTTTGAAACTATTAATTATCTACAAAATTTACGCCGTATGTGATATTTAAACTACGCAGGTGTTCAAAATAATATTAATTCTCAGAGCTTTATTTTCTGGTATTATAATCTTGGGTTTTACAAGTTTCTATAGATATTATCTGTTACTAACGGTTCAATTAACTTCAATTAAAATTAATACTCTTTAATTTTTAGTGAATCCTAATTAAATATTCAATTATTATCTGTACGTTTCGTTTAATACTCGTTGCCCAAACTTGAATCAATTCATATAAATCTTGCACGTAATTTCCATTTGATTCTTTACTTTGGAATAATTAAATTACACGTTGAGCATTTTAAAACTGCTTATTTTTATATGAAGCGTCTTGTAAATAATTTTAATCTCTTATTTTTAATAAAACGAATGAATTTTTATTCTCCACGGGTTTTTAATAAAGCGTATTATCTAATAAACTTCCTTATACACGGTGATTAAAATTATTTGATGTAATCCATTAATTTTCTACCCTGGTCTAAATATGAGTAATATATATATAAATATTGTCAAAGCCATTTCTTAAACAGATTCCTTACATACTTATGTGTAATTTAAGTTATCAACTGATAGTTGACAAAAGTGGAATTCGCTTTTGAATTTTCTTACTTTTATATATTCAAAATTTTTAGTGAACTGTACGAACTGTACGCACATTATATTATAGACTCTTATTAATTCATCATCATCATTAGGTCTTCAGTCCTAGAACTGGTTAGACGCGTACCATCATTGTTCCCTATTCTGAACTAACCTACAGATTTCCCTGAAATATGCACAGTTTGCATCTATAACTGTCTGATCTAGGTCTGCATCTACCTCTTTTTTTCTCTCTGCTTGTAAAATATCACATACTATTCCCCAAAAATGCCTTAGAACGTATTCCGCCCTACTATTTCTCTTTTTCCTCAGATATCCTTGTTCCCTACTATTTCTGTAACTTATTTGTTATTATCTTTGTCTGTCCATGCTATCGTCCTCATACATCTGAAGCACATCATTTCAAAAGGCTGCTACCGTTTTTCTGCCTTCGTTTCAGACTTCCCGTATTTCATAGGCATACTGTGCTGTGCTCCACACATATGCTTTCAACAATTTTCTTCTTATTCGGTTTGTTGTCTTTCCTCATAGGCGATGTTCTTTCTTGTTAGATGCAGTTCGATCACTTTCTATTGTTTTACAGTTATATGCCCTATTTCTCCGACCTTCAATGGTTGTGAAGGGAGGTAAGCAGTCTGTGGCTGCCAAGTTCTCCCAACACTTAACCATTTGGCGATTTAATATATTTTCCAATTTATCTTTTCGCACAGTCAACATTAGTTGCAGGTATTTCGTAGCCATTAGGTTTTCCGTCTCAAAACTGGTTGGACACGTACCTGCACTTATTTATAATCTGAGCTAGCCTACAGAGTTCCCTGAAATTCTCACACAGCATGTGTATTCAGGTTAATCTTCTTTGGGAATTAAACCACTCATAGTTTTTAAAATCAACTTTATTTACGTTTCGATCCATGACCTAGGATCGTTGTCATAATAATAATAAAAAGTTTAACAGAATGATTGCCTTCAATTTGTGTTGCGACCTGGGATCGGCTTTCTTTAGGTAACCAATACGCTTAACGTGAAATCAGTTGATTAATTTTTATTGGTGAATTTTATATAAATTCAATAACTTGGAATTGGAAAACATTTTTAACATGTTTCTATTTATACAATTGAGAGGATGGTTATTAAAGAAGTGTGCGATTGCATTATTGAAAGGCTTAAGTAGTCGTTTTTTTATATTTATTTTGAGGGGGAAAATTCATTATGATTTAAGTTACCTCTTTGGTAGATTTTAACATGGTTCTGAGGCGACTCTAAGGCGGGTTTACACTTGTCAGATACCAATGTTGTTCTATGAAGATTGTATATGGATCTGAGGCGACCCTATGGCGGGTTTACACTTGTCAGATACCAATACTGTTCAACGGAGATTGTATATGGTTTTAAGGTAGCCTTATTGTGGATTTATACTTGTCAGATCCCAATGCTGTTTTATAAGGATTGTTAATATGCGTATTTTTATGTAATTAGTTATTTTATGTATAAATAGAAATCATGTATGTAGGCTGTATTTCATGTTAATATTGCAAGGAAAACCCAGGAAAAACTTGCAATGCTACCTAGATATTGTGGGCATTTGGTTTTCATTTGTTATTTCTTTTAGTAATGTAATCCATTGTTTACTGAAAGTCACGGATTCGTTTGCAACTCAGTTATTTTTATGTAGGGTTATATAAGCAGCTACTTTGATTTTGCGTTTTTGGTGGTTTTCTTCTTTTTCTTCTTTTCTTCTATTCAGGGAGTATGTGTATTCAGCTCGTTCCCTTTCTATTGTTTTCTAATTTTATACCCTATCTTACCGAGATTCAGTGAAGGAGGTTAAGCAACCTGTGGCTACCAAGATCCCCCAACACTTAGACATTTGCCAAAATAATGGTTTTCCAGTAAATCCTTTCACACACTTAACATTATTCAAGAATATTGCCCAACCAATTTTTGTAGTTACTTATAATAATCATCATGTTTAAGCACAGTTATCTTTTCGTCATTAGTTTATCCATCTTGGCATTGGTTGGATGCGTACCTCCATTGATTTCTATTCTGGGCTAGCCTACATCTCCTGAAACCTCTACAGCCTACATCTTTTACTATCTGTGTGCAGTAGTCTAATCTAGGTCTGCCTCTTCTTCTCTTTTTCCTATCTCTGCTTCTAAAATATTCCGCACTATTCCCTCATGCCGTAGTATGTGGCCTATCATCCTATCTCTCCTATTTTTACCGTTTTCCACATATTTCTTTCTTCCCTACCATTTTTAGTACCTCTTCGTTCTTAACTTTGTCTGTCCATGATATCTTCATCATACGCCTGTAACACCACATTTCAAAGGCTTCTACCTTTTCTTGTCCGCTTCTCCTACTGTCCAGGCTTCACAGCCGTACAGTGCTGTGCTCCACACATATGTTTTAAGCAATCTTTTCCTTGTTTCTATGTTTGTGGTCTTTGAGCACAGTAGTTGCTTTTTCTTGTTAAATGTAGCACGAACTTGTGCTAATCTTTGTTTTATATCTTTTGTGCTTTTCCCATCTTGCGTTATTTGGCTTCCTAGGTAGCAGAAATCCTTAACCTCTTGTAAGTTCGTGTTAAATACTTGTATTCTTGTTTTTGATTTATTTTTCCCACCTTTGCAAACTAGAACTTTAGTTTTAGTTTTGTTAATTTTCATACCGTATCTCTCTGTTAGAACCGTTTCCATTTCATTAAGAGCAGCTTCTAACTCTTCCTTGCTAGACGCTAATACCGCTATATCATCTGCAAATCTAAGCATATCAATTTTTTGTCCCTGCATAGTAATTCCAAATGTCTTCCTGCATTTGACAGTATTCATTGCCTCTTCTATGTACAAGTTAAAAATCAATGGGGATAGGGCACATCCCTGTCTCACCCCTTTCCTAATGTTTACTTCTCTACGTTCCTGCTCTAATTCTATTACTGCTGTTTGCTCTTTGTATAAGCTATGTACTATTCGTCTATCCCTATAACTCATTCCAATCTTTTGAGTATTTCAAACATTTTTTCCAATTTACATTGTCGAATGCTTTTTCCAGGTCTACAAACCCTATATACATGCTTTCCCCTTTTTCTATTGTTTTCTCCATTATCACTCTCAGAGCTAAAATAGCCTCCCGTGTTCCCCTGTTTCGCCTAAACCCAAATTGGTCTTCTCCTAGTATTTCTTCAGCTCGTTTTTCCATTCGTCTTTGCACAATTCTAGTTAATATTTTTGACACGTGTGCTGTCAAGCTTATTGTTCGAAAATTTTCACATCTATCCGCGCCTTCCTTTTTTGGTATAGTTACTATGATGCTACGTTTGAAATCATTGGGTATCTCGCCTGTCTCATACATATAGCTTACAAGTTGGAAGAGACGTTCTGTTACTGCTTGTCCAGCGGCTTTTAGAGTTTCTGCTTGCATCTTATCTGTACCCGGCGCCTTACCATTTTTCAGACTCTTTAATGCTAATTCAAACTCGTCTCGAAGTATAGGATATCCCAAGTCATCCTTTTTAATGTCTGATTCCTGTTCTAATGCAGTTAGTTCCTCTCCTGCATATAAATTCCCTATATATTCTTGCCATCTACTCACTTTCTCTACGTTTTCTATAATGACGTTTCCTTGTGCGTCCCTTATATTTTTGCTATACGGTTTTATATCCCTAAAATTCATTCTAATTAATTTGTATGCTTCATCTGTCTTTCCTATTTCCATCTTAGTTTGTACTTCTTTGCACTTTTCATCAATCCATTGTTCTTTAGCTTTCCTGCATTTTCGAATAATTTCCCATTTTATGGCTTTGTATCTCTGTTTTCCTGTTTCGTCTGATTTATTTTTGTATTTTCGTCTTTCTTCTATTAAATTCACGATATCCTTTGTTATCCATGGTTTCTTATTTTCTTTTTGTGTAAACCCCAAAATATCTCTGGCTGCCATGTCTAGGCTGGATTTAATGTTATTCCATTCTGTTTCTACTTCCTTAGTTTCAAATATTTTCCCGATATCATTCAGCAATTCATTTGATTTTTTTTCAAATCTTACTTGAATATCTTTATCTTTTAGTTTCTCAAAGTCCAAGTGCCTTTTTCCGTTCCTTTTTTTCAGATTTTTAAATTTAAGTGCGGCCTTCATAATTACGATGTTGTGGTCAGTATCTATATCTGCTTCTGGGTAGCTTCTACAGTCTTTTACTTGATTCCTAAACCGTTGTCTAACAAGAATGTAATGTATTTGATATCGTCCTATATCTCCTGGCATCTTCCACGTATATCGTCTTCTAGCATGATGTTGAAATAATGTGTTTGTGATGATTAAATTGTTCTTGTCGCAAAATTCTACCAGCCTATTTCCCCTGTCGTTTCTCGTGCCTAAACCAAATAAACCTACTACCGCTCCTTCCCTACCCTCACCTACCACTGCATTAAAATCCCCCGTAATTATTATATTTTCATGTCCTTTTACGTATCTTAATATGTCTTCGATATCTTTGTAGATGGCTTCTACCTCTTCGTCACTGTAGCTAGAGGTTGGCATGTATACTTGTATTATTACTGTGTTTACCGGTTTAGATTCTAATCTAACCATGAGTACTCTTTCGTTCTTTTGTAAGTAATTTTCTACACAGTATCCTATCTTTTTCCGCATAACTATCCCCACGCCCAAATTTCCGTCCTCTGCTCCTGTATGAATTACCCTGAAGTGTCCACTCCAAAAATCCCCCGCCTCTGGCCACCGAACTTCGCTGATCCCTACTATGTCTAGTGATAACCTATTCATTTCTATTTTTAGGTTCTCTAGCTTACCTACTTGCTTCATACATCTAACATTCCACGCTCCGACTCGCAGAATGTTCCCGACTCTTATTTTTAACTTTCTGATCGCATCCTCCGAAGTAGTCCCTCCCGGAGATCCGAATGGGGACTATTTTAACTCGGAATCTTTTACCCCAGAGAATGCCATCATTTTATTATAATTTAGGTACGCTGTGTACTTGGGAGGTTAATGTGGTGGTTTCCCGTTGCCTTCCACATCGCGGTAGTGTGTCTTAGACTGCCATACCGACCCCTATGGTCTCTGCCAATCTAAGTACCGAAAGAGCCGCTGCCCTCTTTCGGGGACCTGTCTTAGTCTGGTTCCTCACTAACGACCCTACTACTTTGGTTGGACCTGTAGTTTGGCTCTTTAGCTCATTAGAACACGCAAGCCATTTCACCTGTTCTAGTAATCCAGAACTTCGGCAAGGTGCAGGTCCATTCGAAATGGCCTTATTAATTAAAACTCCAAAATTAAATTTCGAACAAGTTGTTGAACTATGCCTTATCAAACAATATGTAATCTCAGAACACAAGGATACGCCTCCCCTCTATCACGTTGACGACTAAGTATTTATGACCAAAAATAGCTTTCTACTCACCATTAATCTTTTGTGTGTAAGTGTTACAGCTTTTGACACACTACGTCGTATTAGGAACGGACCTTGACCTAACATTTTGTCCTCCGCTTGTGCATCAAAACATGTGTTTCCTTTGTAGTGGAACTTTATCAAATAATTGTTTCAATTAACAAGAACAAAAAGTTTTCAGTCTCTCATATTTAATTTCGTAGGATTAATTCCCAGAAATATTAAAACTTGCAAATAGACTAGCATCAGCTGATAAACAAAAAGCCGCATCAACTGATGAACTAGAAGACTGGCAAAAATAAACTTGCAATTTTAAACTAGAATATGTGTTTACTTACACATAATATTATGGCATCACATCACCATTATACTATTGGTAATCCTCATTGCACAGGCTAAACACAAAATCATCGTGCTTTCATTGCACGAAATTATTATTCTTACCCTGACTACATCTGGCAAGCAATTCAGTGGGGAATAATCTATTTGCAATATTGGCAGCGCCGATACGTTAATTGTGGCGTCTTCCATTGAATAAATATTTTTAATGCGGTCGTGGACGCATAACAAATTTTAGTGAAATGAACCGTGGAAATTTGACACGGTACAATGTGATGTAAGAAAAAATTGTATTATCATTAATGAGTTTCCCATTAAAAAACGATTAGTGTTAATGAGTTTTCTCATTAAAAACGATTAGTGTTAATTAGTTTTCCCATTAAAAAAACGATTAGTCTTAATGAGTTTCTTCATTAAAAACGATTAGTGCTAATAAGTTTTCTCATTAAAAGACGATTAGTGTTAGGTGTTGGAGGAAGAGGAAGGGCGGGAAGATTATGTAAAGGGCTGCCTCGCAGAGTCAACAATCTCAAATATTCCGCTTTCGCCTTTTATAATCCTGAATGCTGGTCCTTGTATTTTTTTTAAGTTCTACATGTTCTCTTGTGATTATCGTGATTCGTACCTCATATGGGTCAGTTATAAACTATAATATAAAACAGAGAAGTACTAATTAATTCATAAGCATTAAAAATCAGTTCGAGCATAATCAGTTTAATGGATTTAGTAGTGCAAAAATTTATGGTATATTGAAATCAGACAGGAAATATTTTGACAATGGGGTATCAGCTGTTTGTAATAATATGGAAATCTGGTGCGTGACTAGCTTTTCTACACGCCCAAAAGCTTTTCTATTTAGTTTTTCAATGAGTTAAAGCTGGAATGATGCAAGCACAAGCTCCATATTGAATTATCATTATAAAATTTCTTTATTACCATTGAAAAATCAAGGAAATAAATATGCGCATGCAGAAAGAAGCAACATAAAGTGCCTTTGGGCTATGATATTTGACATTCATTTCTATTTTATTCTTTATTTCTATATTAAACTGTCGCGCTTTTGTTCTGAAGGGCGGAATTCATTTTTCAGACATTTCAGAATTTGGCGCTAAGAACAGCAGACACCCTCCATCAAAGATACGACAAAGAGCAAGGACATAAACCACTAAGTTTTTGTACTATTTGATGGTATAAACTGCAAGAGTTGTCATTTTAAGTTTAGTTAACGATACAAGACAAAGGAGAATATTCTCTTGGAAACTTGTCAATATTATACAGACTTCTGAAAATAATTCACGCCAGTGCTGTTTGCACATAACTTTTTACTGACGCTCTGATGTAGTAATGTCCCAAGCCAGATACTGGCATTTAATCTGAAGACAAAGTAATTCATTCATGTCGAAATTTTAAAGATTTTGAGTTATCTGTGATTATGATTGTTTTTAAAATTTCTGTAGTAATAAACATATCCCTTATTTATGTGATTTCAATAAAATACAAGTAGTAGTTTCTGCTATAAGGATATTAACAATTTTAAGGTTTGTTAATACTTTAGTAAAGTACCCCTTGTATTGCTTATAATCGTTTGTTAGCAAAGTATGGACCTGGTCACCCTTCAACGTTTTAATTTCCGGCTGTAATATATCTTTGAAAAGAGTAATCCCAAAACAAAGTGAATCAAGTCGGAACAGATACCATAACCGTATGTTTTAATTAAGGGAAGTTCCGATCCAAATTAGTTCTGCTTAGTGGGGTGATTACTGAAGCTGCGCGTTATGGTTTAGCAAACGTTGGTGCTTCTCTGGTCATATTTATGCGTTTAGAAGGCAAACATTAAGTATTTTGCGGAACATATTTGAACTGATTAACAAAGATATGAACGGATAGATACACCGTTCTAGCATACAGTTTAAGGTTTTTAAAATTTTGGTGGCAGTTTGTTTTACAATTGCGATTGCTAATAACTCTGTTACTAACCTAGATTTTATATCATAACATTTAAATTGGGCCAGGTCCGTTTATAAATGCAAGGCTACGACGGTTCTATTTAATTTTAATTGTAACATACACTATAATGACAGTAAGGTAAAACAACCTACACGATATCAAAATATCAATATTTACTCCCATTTAAATCATTGTAAGGATGAAGGAATTTTCTCTCATAAGAAATACATGGAGATTTTCTCTATATGGACTATATGTGAGTGCATGAGAGATAGACATACATTACCCCTTTAAGGGATTGTGGTTAACTATAGGGCCACAACCAATAATGACCAAATTACTATCTTATTTTCATCAATAATAAGCTTAATGTTAATAATTGGTTTCCGAAATGGATTGTGAGCAATATCATAGCCACCTCTGTAGATACATGCGCAGGGTTAGTTATCCAATACTAATGTGGCTATGCCAGTAGCCACAAACCATTACCCTACATGTGATTTTCCAATGCTCCAACCGAAGGTACTACATTGGTCAGGAAGCGAGTTTTTACCTCAAAAATTTTGAATTTTGCCGAACCCTTGCTGTTCCAAGCAAGGTAGGGATCTTTAACGTGCGTGACAACACTCACACACGGGACCTCCATTTTACATCTCATCCGAACGAGGGTGTATTTTTGTGAAAAATGCTCGCTTAACATTTTTCAAGCGGACTGTGTCGGGATTCAAACCCGGAACCTTGGGCGTAGTAGTCACACAAACCATTACCACAGAATAGAAGAGTGCATGTGCTTATTTGTTTATTATTAATTTATCATTAAAATAGCTAAGTATTTTTCAGAAAACTTTTTTGATAGTGACAATACACAGTATAAAGTATTTATAGACTTATCGGCGAGTTTGTGTTTTGTGGCGCTTAGAAGATTGCTGTGTTCTTCTAAAGGTAACCTAATATTTCTGGATCATGGCTCGTTTTAGTGATGGGACTCGAGTCGTAAATTAATCGAGTGACAACACTACTCGTGTGAATCGAGTCAAGTGACTGTGCAACTCGAGTCGACTCGAAACTCGAGTCGACTTGAAACTCGAATCGACTCGTGCAACTCGAGTCAACTCGCAACTCGAGTCCCCTTGTAACTCGAACCGATTTGCAACTCGATTATAATCGACTATCGAGTTATGATTTTTTCAATTCTTAAGTTAAGTTGGGTGGATTTTCCACTCAACTTGAATTTTTAACACTCAACGTTCGTGAATTTAGCTTGTTGTCCCAATTGATCTTCTTTCTGTGGTTTAGTTCGAATGAAAGTGAATCATATCTCGGAAAGATACAATTTTCCCTCTTCATTTACCGATATTTTATACACAGAACGTTATTGTTATTATTATTATTTTAGTCTGTGAAAAAGTGTATAGAACTTAAAGGGTGTCTCAAACTCAAAAGTGATGGAATTGATAGTACTTCATTCTCTACCTGCGGCTGCACCTATACAAACAGAATGTGCATTTATTTATTACACATTACTGCGTTTTTCATAATAAAAAAGATATTCTATATTAAATATTATATACGTATAAAGCAATAAAAGACACGGCGCTGCCACGTTGTGACCGAGTTTTAGCGTTGATTGAATACTTCAATCAACGGTTTTAGTATCAACTCAAATAAGAAAGAATTTATATTTGCGTCACTCGAGTAAATAAATTGACTCGAGTAAAAAATATTGACTCGAGTCCCATTTCTAGGCTTTTTAACTCGAGTTCAATATCGAACCGAGTTTTAACTCGACTCGAATTTCTACTCCAGTCAAATAGAAATTACAATCGAGTTACTCGAGTACAAAAAATCGACTCGAGTCCCATCACTAGCTCGTTTGTACAAATATTCTGTAGTCGAAAACATGAATCCAGTTGATCTATTTGATTTTATTGAAGCATATCAGAAAGCCAGGCTTATAATCAGATGCGGGTGGTGATAGCGATGCTGTTGATCAGTTATGTACTGAAAATGTATCACATTCTGTTAGTACAACACGTAGTAATTCTGCAGTTGAATTATCTATAGTATAAGATTTCAATACTTCCTTAACATCAGCAATCGCTAATGTGCCAGTTACTCGGCATACTCGTGTTTGTGCTAAGAAAAAATTGCGGAGCTAGTACAACCTTCAGAGGAGTCTGAAGAAGATTCAAATAACTAAATGTTGATCCTGATTTTCTACCAGAATCATTTGATACGAATATGCCTACTTTAAATATTCTGACGGACACATATTTTATAAACAGTGATGAGGATGACGATAGTGATGATGACAATGATGTTGATGCCGCAAATGATAATAATGAATGTTGTATTTCTAAAATATATACTTACAGCTTTCAAAAAACTGCAACAAATCCTTCTGTTTATGCAAGCTGTCCTTTTGTAAATAATTATGACCCAACATTTATAGCACATATATAGTAGAGCAATCTATCTTATGTGCTCAGCAAAAAGGCGGAAAATTAAATCCGGAAGCACCCGCTTTCAAAGAAATGGTGGTGTTGATGGGTATCCATAATTTACCTACATTGAGATTAATTGGTATTCCAATGAAAATCTTCATGTGCAAAGGATATCTAGCATAATGAGTTTTGTGTATTTTACGTTACCTACATATTAATGATAATACTAAGATGCCTGAACAGAAATCGCAAAATTTTAATTAACTATTCAAAATAAGGCCTCTTATTATATTTCTCAATGAAAGGTTTCGGAAAAATTTTAATCTTTCCAGAAACTTGACAATAGATGAAAGCATGGTTGGCTTCAAAGGACGCACGTTTCTAAAACAATACATGCCACTGAAGCCAACCAAACGCGGGTTCAAGGTTTGGGCTATTGCTTGTTCAGAATCCGAATATGTGCGTCGCTAGGAAGTTTATGAAGGTAAAACTAAAATTACCCCAGAAGGATCATTAGGAGAACGAACTGTTTTACAGTTACTTGAAAATTACGGACAAAAATGACACTGTTTGTATTTTGATAACTTTTTCAGTAGCTTTGATTTATTGTCAAAACTATTAGAAAATGATACATGTGCTTGTGGTACTTTTTGCATCAACCGCAAGCACTACTCTAAAACACTGTTAGTAGAAGACAAAAAATTGAAATCAAGTGAAAGTGATTATATGAGTGAGGACCTTTTTGTTTGTAAATGACTTGATAGAGAGAAGAAAACTGTTGTGGTTGTCAGTTCATTCCATAATCCTAGTGTTATCACAAAAGTTTTGAGAACTGATATTACAGGAAAACGTCAACTTGTAAATTGCCCCCAACCAATTGCTGACTATAACCAATATACGAGTGGAGTTGACAGGTTCGATCAGATGATGGCAACCTTTTCTACTATTTTATTGACGCAGCTATAACAAATGCTTACACTACATTCAAAATATCTGCAAAGCAAAATAACAGCAAAGCAAAAGCACTTTCACGTCTAAACTTTCGTAGCATACTTGCCGACCAGCTGATTGTAGATTACTGTTCTAAAAAACGTCCTGGCAGAAAAGACAGCGTAGTTATTACAAAATCAAAATTGAAGAAAATTAATGGCCGGGTAATAGGTATAGGCAGCTCGCTCAGAAAGCAAAATGTGGGAAGTCATCTACCTATCAAGGAAAACACTAAAAGTTGTGCCTACTGCAGTACAAGAGCAAAAGTAGCTAGGTCCAGCATTGTTTGTAAAGCATGCGATGTAGCTTTGTGCCTAACTTGTTTTGCGCCTTTTCAGGAACATTAGCTAGAATTATTTTATACCTATTTTTATCAACTAGTAGCTATGCAAAACAATAATAAATAACAAATACATTTAGGTTTATTTAAAGTGACAATTTAAATAACCACAAAACATTAGAAAAGTATACAAGGTCAAGATGGTTTGTGGTCACTAATATAGCCACCCCCCATTAAATAACAAATATTTTTTTAAAATTTTTGCAGTCTTTATACACTAACTTTTATTGGCCGGATTTAAAAAACTAACAATAATACAAAAAACTTAATTTGCGCGTTAAAGGGTTAATCTAATTACACCAGCTTGTCTGTATCACATGCCTGCGGGCATTTTATTAACTGGTTCTCCCTAACACGCTGTTAACGTCACAGCTTAATGTTTCGCATACCTTTTTAGTTACCAACGTTGAACGATGGTTACACCTTAACATTATTATATAGAACTAATCCATTGGAAAATTAAAAAAGCAACTGCAAAGAGATTCGAACCAGTGAGAAATTACAAGGAAAATCATGGTGCATCCAAGAGCCTGCACAGCTATTTAGATAACATAAACGGCATATTTATTTGAACGTATAATTAACTTGTAATAAATAGCACGTTATTAGCTAAGCAGTACAATAAATTCCAATCGTCTCGGGATATATCCTCACCTATAATTTAAAAATTGCATACGTGCTAATATTTAAATTTTATAGAAATGAATTTAGTATATTTTCAAATTTGCGGGTGACGTCACACTATTTGCAAACAATAAGTCTTTATTTCCGTTACTACATCTATTTAAAAGTTTGAAAATTTTAGATACTAAAACTACGGAGTATAACTTGATACATAAATAACACACTTGTGTAGCAGTGTAAAAGTAAACATTGTAAAAATTAATATAAAAGGCATCTTTCTACATTCAAATGTCTGGTGCAATACTTGATGATTTGCAAATGTTCTGGTATTCTAATTACTAAATTAATTGGGTTGCATGTAAAAAATCAGTTGTTTACTTATAAATTTCAATCATATATTAAAGCAATTTTCTAGCGTAAATGTATACTATTCTGCATTAACAAACCTCATTGCTAGTAAATTACACACATCTTTAAATAAACCAAACCGGTATTAATGCGAATTATTTATATTTTCAGATAACGTACAATTCCGTTAGAACTTTTGCAATAAAATCTCATTCAAAGCGGTGCAAATTTTTGTAAACAACACCAAAATCCAGTAATGCTTTGAAAGGTGAGTGTATTACATAAATATATATGCGAATAAGTTTCCTTAAGGACTTGTACTAATTGCCTGTGTGGATATTTCACTGACCTTTCACTGGATGTAATGACGTATCAAAACAGAGGCGGTGGATAGTCACGAAAAGAATAAAAATATCACCGAATTCAGACAAATCAAAGACGTTGAATTCTCTGATGAATGGATGGACGACAAGATTGCTGCAGACACAAAATGTCAACGTAGCAACATTGCCGAAGAAATAGCGAATATGGTTGCAAAGCACTGTACTGTACCAATGCAGTCCATATGCACAACGACCATTTGGCAAGACTCTATATTACGATATATAACCAATGCAGACAAAACCTTTACTATGGTGCTTAATTCCATACGCAGCAGAATGGGAAATATCGGATATCGTTATTATAAGGGTAATAATTCTCTTCGGGCATGCACTTTCAAAAGATAGTTCATAATACTACTACATTGCGACTTGCGTCAAAATACTAACGGAACAATTATACTTCCTATATAATGATTACTCGATAGCGATGAGTTTAATTGTTGAAGATATCGTCAATTCAGTGTTAATGGAACTACAAGTTCATGTAAAAACTATTTTTTAGATTGTGTTGCAGAGTTTTATATAAATGTGAGACACATAAAAAACTTTACTAGATTGCAAGTATTTCCACTACAAGGAGCTCACAATAAGCGGATTTTGGCGTGGGATAAGGCCTAGACAGAGTCCGAGTATTACAAAAAATTCAATTATTACTAAGTGGTCATCCATGTGCTGTGAATATACAAAACATAAACATTTCGATCATAGTGCTTTTATATAAGAATAATAGTATTTACAATATTACGTACGTAAATCGACGCTTTTTAGGAGCTTCATATAAAAAATATCTACAAGTAAATATGACTATATTAAAGGATTTCATTTGATCGGGTTCAAACATTTAATAAAGAATTTGATGTTGTAGTACGAAGGTGTATTCAAATTGCTAAACATACGGTTGTAATTTTGACGAAAACGCGCATATAGTATTCAATTAAGAAGTAAGAACATGCTCGTTGAATTTCAAAAATCCCATTAATAGTAAAGGTAAATAAATGTTCAAATTAGAAAATGTAACAAACAACGATAGCCATAAATCAAGCAAACTATAGCAATAAGTCTTGAAGATAAGATAACGCGTATATAGGAGAAGCTAATTAGTAGCCTCAGGTCGTAAGTCGCCACGGTCGGTGAAATTTGCATCATTTAGGACGATTCTAGATCATACATAGAGGACAGGTATCTAACAGTTTGACAAATGGAAACGTAGAAGTAACAGCCGGAGTAAACCCGAAGCTTCTAGATGCATGAGGGCTCGACTATATAACATCAATTGAATGCAATTCATGAGCAGTTGTAAACATCACCATGCTGGTCTAATATGAAATGATATCCAGTAGTGAAGTATTGTAGTATACAATTGACAATTGGGAAAGTTCATTGCTACTCTGAAGAAAGTAGATAAGTAAAATGGTTTAAAAAATTGAAAACAATTGAACCATAATGAATTACTGAAAAATAAAGTTTTAATTTAAATCAAAGCATATATGAAACTGGAATGGTATTTAGTGGTAAATTATAAACGATTTGGACTATGTTGGTATGTTTAGTCGAAATGCAATCTTTTTATTAATGGTATTTAATGAGGAAATTTCAACGATATGGAAAGAGACGACCAGCATAATTCAAATGGTAAAATAAAACTTACATTGTTGTATAATTTTAAAAGGACATTTCTAGTAGTTAATTAGGTAACGTAAGATTTTGTGTGCAAATCTTTGTGTAAGAGTGAATAATTTGATTTCACGGTGGCTGACATCGATAGACTTTGCCATCACGTAAAAAAATTATTAAACGTAATTGATCATAAACGTTTAAATTGTATTTTAAGGGGATTTTGTTAAAATTATCCGACTTATTCTATAAAATTGTGAACATAATAAGATTTAGATAGGGAATAATTTGTGAATGAAAATCCTAGTTAAAAAAGAGAGATTTTTGGACTCTATTTTAGTGTAAACAAGTAATTATCGAGTAGTAATATTCTTTTATGTTAGATTTAAGATTTTGTTCCTAAGGCAAACCTGTTGTGGTGGGTTGGATGCCGATAAAACATTGTTTTTCTTATATATATATATATACAATATTGTTTGTTAGAAAAGGAACTGTTGTGCATGGAGTAATTGGTATTTGAAAGATTATTTGTTAAAGAATATTTCGTGTCACTATAAGATTGATTAATGTTTGATACTAGTGGTTTCGCTTAAACTGAGTTAGCAAAGTAATTAGAGTAACACTTTTACTAAAATCATCTTCAGGCCACAGCAATTTATTATATATATATATATATATATATATATATATATATATATGTATATATGTATATGGTTGTGATATAGTTGCAATAACCCGGTCCCCTCCTTTTGTGAAATAAAAAGGTTAACATTGACTTTTTGTTAATTTTTAATTTTAATTTTGAATACCTCGGCTATTTTAATTTTGAATACCCCAGCTAGCTCAGTTTTAACCACGCACGGAGTTTGCGACAATACGGCAACAAAGTCTTTAAATTTACCTTTTACCTCTACTTCCTGTTTCTTTAAACCAAAACACCATTAAGCACAATTACTATAACATTCTCAAAAATATTTACAATGTATGAAATGTTTAAGAATTCTCTAAATAGAACTTTCTTTTAATAATTGAATAAAATTCTTTCAATAATTATCATTCCCAAAATTAATCAAAAATCTAGCAAAAATTACCCTTATTATTATTATCTGAAGCCCATGAATTTCCAATAAGCTTCTTTTAAAATTTACGTAATTTAAAACGTGTATAAAAAACGATCGTTGTTGACCCTTGCATAAAATTTTCATGAAAGCAATTTTTGAATTATTCGAATTAGAAATATACAACGAAATATTTACAAATAAAAATAATAAAACATTCAGATTGGCTAACCTGTTGCTTCAAGCTCGAATCAGTCCATGTATCAACTGCTCACGTATTCAGCTTAGTAATTTAATAGTCCCAACGTTGAATCCAGATCTGCTTTAGATAGGGTGTGTATTTTTCTTAGCACAGCTTCAAATTATTTTAACGTCCTTTGTTACTCTTCCTGGTTATATCCAGTAATTAATAATTGAATTAAATGCTTGTTGAATTTCCTCATTGGATCCAGTAATTATTTAGAGTCCTTTTTATTAATGTTAATATTAGAATTTAAATTAAAACAACCTTTAGTTACTTACGTTTTTAAAGGGTTAAAACGACGAACCTCTTTTAATTTTTCACAATTACCATTGTACTTTTTATTACTTCACAATAAATCACTTCTAATTCACGTATTCTTAATATAATTTATGTGTCAAATTATATGCGTTTTTAAATACGTATTTTTAAACCTGCTTGTTCAATTGAGATTCTCAGCGTATTGATGGTGCATTACTCATGTGTATTGTGTTTCAACTTCCGTTCACGTTGTCTTATGACTTGCCAAATCGTTTATTTATTCAAATCTTCTAAAGTATTTTTCATCTCTTAAATTAATTATGATTATGGTTTATATACAGGGTGTTGTCATTTATTTTTCTGCCTAACCGTTGTATTTCTTATTTTCTTCGAAAAAATGTCTAGTTTTCTGCTGCGCCCTCATGTTGTTTTAATAAAGTGTACTATACTAGTGGTCTTATCTACTCCTAAATGACCTTAATAACACAGCAATATATATATATATATATATATATATATATATATACAAAGTAGAAAGAAATTATTTGCAAGTGACACAAATGCAGCCCAAGGACTTCCTTAATTGCCTTAATTGGGGTTCATCAGGACTACAAATACAATTACAACTATATTAGTTTACAACATGTCATAAAATCTTCACTTTAAGTTGCAATGTCGAAATTTTATACATGTAATAGTTTAACACCGTACTTTAACTAAGAGTATGCGTTTTATAATTGTATAAATCTTTTTACAAAACAGGTCATATATAATTGCCATCTACATTTAAAGAAAAACATTTATAAGTTATGATTTACTGTTACGTCGTAATATAGATATAGAATTCCACAGCGCCAGAATTACCTTAATGTACTTATCGGGTTCTTATTTCTAATCTTTACTATTTGGAACCAACCCGTTTGAATTTATTAGTGTTTTGCTTCCTATCAATATCTGCGGATCTCTTCACGTTAACGCTCGTTTCTTAATTAATAACCATAGAGGTGTACTTAACCTTTCAACCATCACTCGTACATGCATGTGGTGTACGTTATTTTTTTTCAATCTTTACGCGTTTCGGGTGTATGTCATGGTGCAGTCTCTCTATGAGGTTTATGGCATGAATCAATACAAGGATGCGTGGTATTATATGGTTTGCTTACGTCAATGTCATGTGCTTAACGTTTCCTTATGTCTTCAACCAGATAAAATAAATACTTTGAAACATCTTAAATTGTATGGTATGATATGATTAAATTATCTCCAGCTTGATATTGTTGAGTTCTAATAATTAAGCATCTGTGTTTTTAAGTAATGAATAACTTTGCACGAATATACTTTTGTCTTATCTGGGGTTTATTTTATACTATTATTAGACTCCTGTCTCTGAAATATCGATTCTATTGTATTTTACTGAAGTTTGTAAAAAGCTCGCCTATATTTGGAATAATTAGGATTTGGAACATGCGTATTTATAATTTCCCTGTCATTTACTTCTTAAATTATTGTAAAAACTTTCTTCAAATTACATACTATGAAAATTTACTTCGCAGTGATCTACTTATACATACTACTCGCATAATTATTCATTCTTGCGTCCTTATATTCGAGTTCGTAATAAATAATATTGAAATTTGTATCCCCCTTTTGCGGTTTTGACGTAATTTATAAACCTGAGTTAAGTTCCAACATGTACTACATAGAAATTACACTATACTTTGTGTTTTTAAGTTTACTACCATTTATAAAACTAAACATTTATTGAAATGTCGTGCTTACTGAACACTACTATTCATCAAATCAGAATATACAACGTTCGTCCTTATTAATTGTCCTTTTTCTGCTTCCGGTTTCTATTTAACGCAAGGTCAACGCATTACAACACAGTCCGTTAAGCGTTGGCTTAGTAATTGGTTATTGGTTAAAATCCAGCTGGAAGTAGTTTTCTAACTGCTTTTATTACTAGTTTGATTTGACATCATAATTTAGATTTTGCAAGTTTGATTAATTTTATTTATTTACTGGTATTTTCCAAACTGCTTTGCACAGATTTTTCTTTGGAATATAACAATGTATAAATTAAGTTTCTGTGAATCCTAACCAAATATATTTATATTAAATGGGTTTTATTATTTCTTTGCAATTAATATTACTAAGCACTCAAGCCAAAGCCGTAGTTTAAATGGATGGCCCAATCCGTGATTTTTCGCCATATCCCTTCTGACGTGATATGGACACACGACTCCCAAATGGCATTGACTTTGCAGTGTATAAAAATCTAAAAATGGATTTTATATCCTCTTATGAAGTTTTATATATGTAAAATCTCAGAATGGTTATTAGAAGTGATTAGTCTTCTTTTGTAAATTTCTTGTTGAAACATAATAGTTAAAAATCTAATCAATCCTAATTAATAATGAATTAATCAAGACTGAAAATTTAGTCAAAGAAATTACAATGATTAATACTTTCATTAACTTCTGCTTTAGTAGTCGTTTACTCCACTTAAAATATACATTTCAAATGAAGACAGGTAGAGGGAGCGTACTTTCTAAAAAAAACTTTTACATCTGTCATAGTTCTTATTGATGAAACTTTTTAGTTTAACTTCATAGTTAAGCAATTGGAAAATGAGACACAAGTTTTCAGTAACTCTTTTAATTCCAGATTTAAAAAGCCATCATCTACCATTTATCTATATATTTGCTTCTCATTCTTCCAGTAACTACGAGAGAACAGCAACGGGTAATTTCTTATCGTTGAGTTCCATGCGATCGACACAGTAGGCCGATTTAGAACAATACTTTATCACAGTTTTGGCATCCCGAAGAAGTGCTTATAATAACGATGTTCTTGATAGCCCTAAATAAATCACTTATAACGATTCTAGGTTTACTCTTTAATGTACTCCTCCTTTAGCCAGTATAGTTTGATATAATGAACTTTTGCTGGAAACCATTGCAGTTTTTATCGTATTCTCGACTACGTTTAATAGAAATATGAATTACTCGCTAATATTATAATCTAGACGTCCGTTTATCTTCTGAAACCTTATACAAAGCACTGTGTTTCCAAGATAAGCTTAGCATTATTCATATCATTTTCGTAAACTACATACAATTTGTAATAAATTATAGTGCTAGGTTCGGAATTTCTGTAGCCTCTTATTAATCAGAAATACACTTGCAGCGCATCTAAAACTATGTAAAACTACGGTGAGAGCTCATTCACCGATTTTATCTATGCACCTTGTTTTCAGTAAATATCATGCTGTAGTTTACAGCAATTTATGTAATAGTCGTCTTAATATCTATAGAACAGGTATGACAACTAAATTTATTGTATATTATAAAATCTGAAACCTAGTCACAATCTCAAGTCTCCACTGTCTCTTAACCTGAACTATAACCTTTAATACCCCGTAACGGTCTTTATTTGCATCTATTCTAGTATGGTCTATATACTTTAATCTTCGCTCTACTCTATGTTGATAGTCCCAAAATAATGTAGATTATTGTAATCGAAATTCCTATCTATTTACTAATCAATAAAACATCATGCAATACTTATATATTAATTATTATTATCAAGAAACCGTCAACCGGCGTGTCCATTGTACAGTCTGCCCTATCACTATTTGAATGCAAAAGTTTGATCTGAGTCTTTCTCTACTTCTTTTTTCCTATATCTGCTTGTACTATATCCCGTACTATTCCCCAAAAATGCCTTAGAACGAATCCTATCCTTCTATTTCTCCAATTTTTTTTTGTTTTCCATAGATATCTTTCTTCCTCTACTATTTCTATAACCTATTTGTCATTAATCTTGTCTGTCCATGCTATCTTCCTTATATATCTGAAGCACTACAAATCAAAAGTCTTATATCTCTTTCTGTCTGCTTTTTCTGCTGCCCCTATTTCATTGACGTATTGTGTTGTGATCCACACATATGCTTTGAACAATTTTTTTCTTGTCTCTATGTTTGTTGTTTTTGAGCATATCCGCTGTTCTTTTTTGTTAGATGTAGTTCGGTCACTTTCTATTGTTTTACAGATATATACCCTATTTCCTAATATTCAGTGGTATGTGAAGGGGTGTAAACAGCCTGTGACTGCCAAGTTCCCTCGGAACTTCAACATTTGTCGAATTAATAGTTTTTCCAATATATTATTTTACGCAATCAACACTAGTTGAAAACATTTTACAACCCACACCTGTAGTTGTTTATAATAATTATCAGATTTAAATGCACTTATTTTTTCGTCATTAGATTTTCCGTTTTGAAACTAGTGGGAAGCGTCCATCGCTTATTTAATTCTGAGCTAGCCTACACAGTTCACTGAAATTCCCACAACATTCTACATACAGCTCGGTCCCCCTTCTATTGTTTTTTAATTATATTCCCTATTTTACCGAGATTCAGTGGTAAGCGCAAGAGGGAGGCTCCGTGGCGTAGTTGGTATGCGCGTGACTACTACACCCAAGGTCCTGGGTTCGAATCCCGACACGGTACGCTTGATAAATGTTAGGCGAGTATTTTTCACAAAAAAACACCCTCGTTCGGATGAGAAGTAAAATGGAGGTCCCGTGTGTGAGTGTTGTCACGCACGTTAAAGGCCCCTACCTTGCTTGAAACAGCAAGGGTTCGGCAAAATTCAAAATTTTTGAGGTAAAAAAAAATCGCTTCCTGGCCAATGTAGTACTTTCGGGTGGAGCATTGGAAAATTACATGTAGGGTATGTGCAGGGGGTTAAGCTGCCTGTGACTGCCAAGAATCCCCAACACTTAGACGTTTGCCGAATTAATACTTTTCCAGTAAATACTTTCGTACAATTAACATTAGCTGATAATTTTGCAAGACCAATACCTGTAGTTGTTTATAATAATCATCATGTTTAAGTACAGTGTGTCCCAAATTGGATATATTAAATGGGTAACTTAGTTATTAAAGATACAATAAAACTGTGTGCGCAGTCATTTGCCAACTTTTTGAGATCAATTCAATGGTGAAATCACAAATGAGCGATCTTCTTTTGTTTTCGAGTTATAGCCAAAAATTGATAGTTTTTACAATTCTATTAATTCTCATAACTCATTTGTTTGCAAAAATATCAAAAAATACTGTAAAAGTCTTTTATACGGTTTTTTACGTAGAATACAGTGGCGTACGTAAATATTTAATATTTATAATACTTTTGAGGTTATAATATAAACTTGCATTTTTTTAAATGGAAACCACAATTGGTTGTCACTTTATTTAAAAGCTCTTTTTGACAGCTTTTTAAAAATATATAGTTTAATATAATTATTTTTTCAAATGGCCGAATTATTCCATGTTTTTGGTATAATAAAATAATTTATTATATTGGTAATAAATAGTTGGCCGCGAAACAAAAGGTAAACAAAAAACGACAAGTGTTTGTATAACAAACGTCAACGAGCTTCAATCATATCTATTGCACATGCAATAAATTGTATTGTTAGTTTGTAAGTGACGCATCAGTCTGTTACTAAATGGCAAAATTTGAAAATTACGAAAAATACGATATGCTAGTTGCATTTATTGAGTCTGCGAGAATTCCTCTTTCAGCAAAAATTTTATATTTTAACAGGTAATCGTGTAACTAATAGCAAATAATATTACTATGTCGTTTGTAAATAATACAGGTATCCTGAAAGACAACCTAATATTAACATGTTTAAAAGGATAGATAGTAATTTACAACAGTTTGGCTGCTTTGAAAAACCTAGAACGAAACAGTATGCAGTTTTTAATCAAGAGCAAACTACTGTTTCAACCATAGCATGGGTGGAAACAAACCCAAGAACATCATGTAGGAAAATTGAAAAGGAAATGGGTGTTTCTAAATCAGCAGCTTCAAGAATATTGAAGCGTAATAAATATCGACCCTATAAAAATAAATTATACATAGTTTGTTTCCCGACGATTTTCAAAAAAGAAGGCGATTTTGTCAATGGTATCTTCGTAAATGTGCTGCTACTAACAATTTTGGAAATAACATTATATGGTCTGATGAAGCACTTGCTGGTCGAATGAAAATACCTATCAAACATACGAGGCGTCAACAAAGCCGTTATGGTTTGAATATTTGTTGCTACATTGTTGGTGGCAAAATTTCAATACCATATTTTTGAAAACAATCATTCAGCTTTTCACTATATTGAAATTTTGTATACCAACTTGCACGAATTACTGGAGGACATGCCTCTCGAAAAAAGACAAAAAGTGTGGTTCCAACAAAATGGTGCAGCCCCGCACAACGCTATAATTACTCGTGATTATTTAAATAGAAAATATCTCAATAAATGGACGGGTACGTTTGGACCTGTTCAGTGGCCGCGTAGATCTCCTGACTTGTCGATATTGGACTATTTCTTGTGGAATTTTTTGAAAGAGGAAATCTAGAAAACCCAAAACCATAGTATTGAAGAGTTGCGGAATTCAATTGAAGCATTACATGTGATTTTCCAATGCTCCACCCGAAGGTACTACATTGGCCAGAAAGCGAGTTTTTTTTACCTGGAAAATTTTGAATTTTGCCGAATCCTTGCTGTTCCAAGCAAGGTAGGGATCTTTAACGTGCGTGACAACACTCACACACGGGACCTCTATTTTACCTCTCATCCGAACGAGGGTGTATTTTTGCGAAAAATGCTCGCCTAACATTTTTCAAGCGGACCGTGTCGGGATTCGAACCCGGGACCTTGGGCGTAGAAGTCACACACATACCACTACGCCACGGAGCCGCCTATTCAATTGAAGCAGCATTTCGTAAAGTTGAGGCGGTTTATTTATTAAATTCTATTAAGTCTTTAATAAAACGATGCGAACTTTGTTTAAGAGAGAATGGAGGCCAGTTTGAACAATATCTCTGAATTATCAGTAACTAAACTATTGTAGTATTCCCATGTGTGTTCTAGTGTTTTACATATATTATGTGTGAGGGTGTGTGTAGGGAGGGTGTGTGTGGTTGTGTGCGCATGCGTGCGTGCATGCGTGGGCGCGTGCTTGTGTGTGTGTGTGTTTGTGAGGATATGAGGTGTGTGAGTATGTGTGTATTTGTGTATCCGTATATGGATTATAGACTGTTTAAATGTGGATATGAAAGTATAATTTTCAATTTAAGATGTTGTTATATTAATTTTTGTAATATATGTAGTTATGATATTGTATTCTTCTAGCTTTCAAACTTTGTTGTTTAGAGTGGAGTGGTACAATAATAAACTCTTGTTTTGTGTTTACCTTCTGTTTCGCAGCCAACTATAAATTACCAATACAATAAATTATTTTATTATACTAAAAACATGGAATAAATCGGCCATTTGAAAAAATAATTATACTAAACTATATATTTTTGAAAAGCTGTCAAAAAGAGCTTTTAAATAAAGTGACAACCAATTGTAGTTTCGATTTAAAAAAATGCAAGTTTATATTATAACCTCAAAAGTATTATAAATATTAAATATTTGCGTACGCCACTGTATTCTACGTAAAAAACCGTATAAAAAACTATTACAGTATTTTTGGATATTTTTGCAACCAAACGAGTTATACGAATTAATAGAATTGTTAAAAATATCAATTTTTGGCTATAACTCGAAAACAAAAGAAGATCGCTAATTTGTGATTTCACAATTGAATTGATCTCAAAAAATTGGCAAAGACTGCGTACACAGTTTTATTGTATCTTTAATAACAACTAAGTTACCCATTTAATACATCCAATTTGGGACACACTGTACATTTATTTTTTTCGTCATTAGTTTTTCCATCTTGGAACTAGTGGGATGCGTCCTCCGCTTATTTAGTTCTTCGATAGCCTACACAGTTCCCTGAAATTCCCACATTCTACATACAGCTCGGTCGCCCTTCTATTGTTTTCTAATTATATTCCCTATTTCATCGAGATTTAGTGGTATGTGCAAGGGGCGGCTCCCTGGCGTAGTTGGTATGCGCGTGGCTACTACACCCAAGGTCCTGGGTTCGAATCCCGACACGGTACGCTTGAAAAATATTAGGTGAGCATTTTTTACAAAAATACACCCTCATTCGGATGAGAAGTAATATGGAGGTCCTGTGTGTGAGTGTTGTCACGCACGTTAAAGATCCCTACCTTGCTTGGAACAGCAAGGTTTTGGCAAAATTCCAAATTTTCCAGGTCAAAAAAACTCGCTAACTGGCCAATGTAGTACCTTCGAGTGGAGCATTGGAAAATCACATGTAAGGTATGTGAAGGGGGTTAGGCGGCTCCGTGGAATAGTGGTATACGCGGGACTACTACACCCAAGGTCCTGGATTCGAATCACGACACGGTACGTTTGAAAAATATTAGGCGAGCATTTTTCACAAAAATACACCCTCGTTCGAATGAGAGGTAAAATGGAGGCTCCATGTGTGAGTGTTGTCACGCACTTAAAGATCCCTACCTTGCTTGGAACAGCAAGGGTTCGGCAAAATACCAAATGTTTCAGGTCAAAAAAACTCGCTCCCTGGCCAATGTAGTGCCTTCGGGTGGAGCATTAGAAAATCACATGCAGGGTATGTGCAGGGGGGTAATCCGACTGTGACTGTTAAGAATCCCCCAACACTTAGACATTTGCCGAATTTATACTTTTTCAGCAAATACTTTTTGTACAATTAACATTAGCTGAGAATATTGCAAGACCAACACCTGTAGTTGTTTGTAATAATCATCCTGTTTAAGTACATTTATTTTTTTGGTCATTAGTTTTTCCATCTTGGAACTGGTTGGATGCGTATTTTCATCGATTTCTATTCTGAGCTCGCCTACACATTTCCCTGAAATTCCCACATCTTGCATCATTCACTATCTGTATGCAATAGTCTAACCTAGATCTACGTCTGCTTCTCTTTTCTCCCATCTCTGCTTCTAATATATTCCGCACTATTCCCTCATGTCCCAGTATGTGACCTATCATCCTATCTCTGCTATTTTTTACTGTTTTCCAAATATTTCTTTCTTCCCCTACCATTTCCAGCACCTATTTGTTCTTAACTTTTCTGTTGTCCGCTTCTTCTACTGTCCAGGCTTCACAGGCTGTGTTGCGCACATGTGTTTTAAGCAAACTTTTCTTGTATATATGCTTGTTGTCTTTAAACACAGTAGTTGCTTCTTCTTGCTAAATGTAGCACGAAATGGTGCTAATCTTGGTTTTATATCTTTTGTGCTTTTCCCATCTTGCGTTATTTGGCTTCCTATGTGGCAGAAATCTTTGACCTTTTGTAAGTTCTCGTTTCTTATTCGTATTTTTGTTATTAGTTTATATTACCCTCCTTTGCATACTAGCACTTTAGTTTTATTTTTGTTAATTTTCATACCGTGTCTCTCTGTTAGAACGGTTTCCATTTCATTAAGAGCAGTTTCTAAATCTTCTTTGCTACATGCTAATACCATTATATCATCTGCAAATGTAAGCATATCAATCTTTTATCCCTGCATAGTAATTCCAAATGTCTTCCTGCATTTGACAGTATTAATTGCCTTTTCTATGTACAAGTTAAAAATTAATGGGCCTAAGACACATCTCTGTCTCACCCCTTTCCTATATTTACTTCTCTCAGTTCTTGCTCTAATTCTATTACCGCTGTTTGCTCTTTGTATAAGCTATGCACTATCGGTCCATCTCTAAAACTCATTCTAATCTTTTTTTAGTACGTCTAACATTTTTTTTCATTTTACATTGGTGAATGCTTTTTCCAGATCTACAAACTCTATAAACACGTTTTTCCCCTTTCCTATTGTTTCCTCCATTATCACCCTCAGAGCTAAAATAGCATCCCGTGTTCCCTGTTGTTTCACCTAAACCCAAATTGATCTTCTACTAGTATTTCTTCAGCTCGTTTTTCCATTCGTTTTTGTACAATTCCAGTTAATATTTTTGACACGTATGCCATCAGACTTATTGTTCGAAAATTTTCACATCTATCCGCGTCTGTCTTTTGTGGTATAGTTACTATGATGCTACGTTTGAAATCTATAGTTTACTAGTTGGAAGGGACGTTCTGTTACTGCTTGTTCAGCGACTTTTAGAGTTTCTGTTTGCACTTTATCTGTACCCGGCGCCTTACTATTTTTAAGACCCTTTAATGCTAATTCAAACTCATCTTGCAGTATAGGATATCCCAAGTCATCATTTTCAATGTCTGATTCCTGTTCTTATGCTGTCAGTTCTTCTCCTGCATAATGATTCCCTATATATTCCTGCCATCTAACCACTTTCTCTACATTTTCTATAATAACGTTTCCTCTCGCGTCCCTTATATTTTTGCTGTACGATTTTATATCCCTAAAATTCATTCTAACTAGTTCGTATGCTTCATTTGTCTTTCAAATTTCCATCTAAATTTGTACCTATCTGCACTGTTCATCAATCCATTGTTCTTTAGCTTTACTGCATTTGCGAATAATTTCCTATTTTATGGCTTTGTATCTCTGTTTTCGTATCATCTGATCTATTTTTGTATTTTGGTTTTTCTTCTATTAAATTCAGGATATCTTTTGTTATAGAGGATTTTCTTATTGTGTATACCTCAGAATATCTCTAGCCGTCATGTCTAAGCTGGAGTTAATGTTATTCCATTCGAAGAGCCATTTTCATTCCATTTTTTTTCAAATTTTTAAATTTAAGAGCGGCTTTTATAACAACGATGTTGTGCTTCTGAATAGCTTCTACAGTCTTTTACTTGAGTCCTAAACCGCTGTCTAATAAAAATGTAATCTATTTGATATGTTCGTATATTTCCTGGCATCTTCCACGTGTATCGTCTTCTAGGGTGATGTTGAAATAATGTGTTTGTGATGGTTAAATTGTTCTTGTCGCAAAATTCTACCACCCTATTTCCCCTGTCGCTTCTCGTTCCTAAACCAAATAAACCTACTACCGCTCCTTTCCTACTCTCACTTACCACTGCATTACAATCCTCCGTTAAATTTTTCATGTCCTTTTACGTATCTTAGTATGTCTTCGATATCTTTGTAAATCGCTTCTATCTTTTCCTCACTGTCGCTGGCGGTGGGCATGTATACCTGTATTATTACTGCTTTTACCGGTTTAGATTCTAATCTAACCATGAACTATCGTTCTTTTGTAAGTAGTTTTCTACACATTGTCCTATCTTTTTTTTGCATAATTATCCCCACACCATAATTTTCTTCATCTGATGCTGTATAAATGACCCTAAAGTCTCCACTCCAAAAATTCTCTGCCTCTGGCCACTGTACTTCGCTGATCCCTCCTATGCCTAGTACTAACCTATCAATTTCTATTTTTAAGTTCTCTAGCTTACCTACTTGCTTCATACTTCTGACATTCCCCGCTCTGACTGGTAGAATGTTCCCGATTCTTTTTCTAAGTTTTCCGATCACATTCTAAAGAACAATAATAATTAAATAACATAATCTTACATCCAAGTAGGTTCACCTTTAGTCCTTGTTGATCTTTTTGGATCAATTTCTTGGTGTACCTATATCTCAGAGTTTAGTACAGTCTCCTTCCTCTACATTCTTAGAAATACTGCTACTTGCGGACTATAACTCAAAAGAAGGATTTTAGTATCAAACCTCTTAAGACCCGTTTCGTGTTTGCTACCATTATCTACACTAATATTCGAGACACCTGTTTTTATATCTTCTTCCAGAGACAACTTTTTTCATGGTGTTTTACAAAAATAAGGAGCCTCTTATAACATCCATCGGTTTCTACGATAAATTTGATTATTAGGAAATTGTATTTCATAAGTTCTTGACTCTAGACATTTGTTAACAATTTTACCCATAAGACTGTAAATCTGTTATCCATACAGGGTTCCCTCCATTTAACCCAGGTAAGTCTTTTGCTCCATGCCTCGCATTATACTATGAACATTTCTCTTCTTTTATCTTCAAATTTAAAAAAAATAGTTTCCATGGTTCATCACTTATTTTATTTTGCTTGGTAGCACAGGTAAAAGTGTTTAGATTCCTTATAATATCAGTAATTTAGTAGACGTGAATACATATTCCAAGAGCGTTGAGCGACATGACATTATTGCTAAGTAGATGTCAGTATTCTTTTTAGAATACCTTTAACTATCTTTATAGCAGCTTCAGCTGCTCAATTAGATTGCAAAAAGTTAGGAGAGCTAATTATATGTTTGAGTTGATATTCCCTTGTAAACTCGTAGAATTCACTTTGAAATTGAAAGCGATTGTCTTTCAGTACCTCAGGAATACCAAACCGTACAAAAATTAATTGTAATTTTAAAATGATCTTTTCAGTTAACCTGGTCAATCTTTAAAAAGAAGTCGTTCACTTCTCGCAATTTCAATGTCACGATAAAATACTAAGAATTTGCATGCAGTCGAATATAACAACGTGTTTGGAATTATAAATCTATGGTTATATGATGGAGGTCAAATTTTTAAACGTCTGCAGGTAAAATCTTGTAAAAAAGAAGTCGTTCACTTCTCACAATTTCAATGTCACGATAAAATACTAAGAATCTGCATGCAGTCGAATATAACCTCGTGTTTGGAATTATAAATCTATGGTAATATATATGTAAATCACACCGACATTCGACTTTTAATATAATGTATTTAATTAACATAAGGTGTGTGTTTGCAAAAACATTTCAAGACAGGTATGTCGTATATTACCTTTTGGTTACATCATCCCAAAATAATTTATACAAGTACACTGAACTTGCTTCTATCAAGGATTTCTTGCTTATGGATTAACTTTTACAACTCAAGGTGTAGCATCAAGGTTTTAACGTCACTCTCAAACTATAGAACTTAATAATAATAGCTTTCCTTAGCACCAATATCATTTAGAAAATATGTGTTTGTTTAATATTTATTTATTCATTAAATATTTTGCTCCAAAAATTCGTTTAATAAACTAAGTAAATCTTCATTTACTTCTTCTGGGGGCCGTGGTTGTGGTGGTTGTGGTGGTGGTGATGGCATTCGTGGTGGTGGTGTATGATAGACTGCCACCTCCGTATATCGCATATTACTGTAACAATAAGAAAAATGAACCTAAGTTTTATTATATAACAATTTTTTTCAGTAGTAAATATAAAATGAAAATTAGTTTATACAGATAAATATTTGTTACTTACGGGTTTAAGAGTCTCAGCATCCGGCGCTTCACAGTCGGCTTCGCGAACCACGGCACCCCAGTTTTGTTTGTTGGCGTGACTACTGCTGTAGGTTTCATTTTGTTAGTTAATGGTTAAACTTGTATTATATATATACATAGAAATGTTATAAACTTATAAGCAAGGTTATATTTTAAATTTTTATTGCTAAAACCATGAATAATTTAGTATCCACATCAACCGTGTACTATTCAGAATCCTGTTTAATATATGCAATTGATGTAGTTATTTGGTCATGATGAAACATCAACACTGTATTTAGCATACTAATTTTTGAAGAATTTACATGTATTAACTTTTTATAATTCAAGGTGTAGCATCAGGTATTCTTTCTTTGCGTCATTCTCAAACGATAGAAGTTAATAATAGCGTTCATTAGCATCAAGGTTACAAAGTTGCATATGAAATTAAAATGTAAATTTTAATGGTTTTTCTACAAAACGTGAATAATTTTATAACCACATTGGAATGTTTTAATGCATAAATTAAATATAATGGGATTGTATATAGTTATACAATCGCATAAATTTTAAAAAGTAATCACGTCGTTTCTATGTGGAAGAAGCTTGTTGCGAAGCATATAAATATGTAGACATTTGGTTAAGATGTTAGTTTCTGTTTGTTATTGAACAGCCAGCGTCAATATTGCAAAATGAATACTTCAATAGTGTTAGATGTTCAAGGGTTCAAAACTGTAAACAATAAATTCATATATAAAGAAGTCGCTATTGTTCCATTATTGGCATCATCAAATGATGTAAGTACTTACATCCTAAAACCACCGCATCCATGGGGTGAATTATTGATAGACCATAAACGTCAAAATGCATGGCTAATAGAAAATTTTCATGGTATTAAGTGGGAGTATGGTGAGTTGCCCTATGGATGCTTGCAACATGTATTAAGTCCAATACTAAATGAAGCGACGCATATATATGTAAAGGGGTTAGAAAACGGGCATGGTTAATGTCCGAATTTTCTAACCCCAACATCATCAATGTTGAAGCTTTGGGGTGTCCACCTCCTTTACACGAGTTAAAGGAGTGGAATTGCCCCAACACTTCAAAATGCTTATATCATGCAAGACGTTGCACATCATTCAGTTGTGCAGCGGAAAATGCGATTGTACTGAAGTATTATATGAATAATTATAATCAATAATTCAACCGGCAAAATCCACCATCGTAAATAGTTAGAGTTTTGCGTTCAAAGTAGAAACATGTATGCTGCAACAGTTAATAAAAACTTGAATAAGAATGGTGGTAATGCAAATTGTTTATCGGTCGATGCAATTCAAGATGATAATGCAAATTTTTCATGGGCTGATACAAACGCAGAGTTATCACTAAAATCAACACGTCCTACAGCATTTAATAAGTATCGCGAGGAATTAGTATCAACATGGTCAACATTTTACATGTGGAATTGGGTTTATTACTGGAAGTTGGTATTTCAACGCGGTATGAACTAAATGCAGTAGTGCAAATATCTAATGTTATTGCTCCACAAAGCTTTCTATGTTTTAATGTTAAGGAATGGAATGAAATTTCAAGTTTAAGAAGCGAACATTTCCTTCGTAATATGCTAATTCTACAAAAAGAACCTGAATATAGAGATCAAGAAATATCCATTGGTTATGGAATTAAATTGCATGCCATTTACGATATCTGCAGCAACTTTCCATATATTGGAATAAGTCATAATGGTAGTGCTACGCTCGTGTTTTCTGAGGAAGCAATTAATAAATTATTTTCAATGGCATTCATAGTTATCGATTGTCTATTTACAATTAATGATTCTTCAATTGATTACATCTATAATCAATTTATAGATAACATAGCGTCCTCTTTACCAAACAGTGTGGTGCAATCAACGATGATTGTATTATATCTACAGGTAAATTGGTTGCGGAAAATATGCAAGCACTTACGAAATTATCAAGAACCAGCTACTTTATTCAACATTCTTTAGAATTTAAGTTTTATATGAAATTATTGTTGCTTTTCCAAATAAATTTTTATGTGATGTAAAAATAAAATGAACTAAAAATTAATTTTTATTATATTTTGTACATTTTTAACATTACGATAAACTTTCATCATCATAATTATCATACATACTGCTAGATTGTAAGTACGAATTCACTAGTTTGTCCAATTTTAATAACTTTGTCGATACATCGTAAAGTTGTTGCATTAATCCTTTGTTTGCACAATAAATGTTAAATATGGATAGATCAAAGTGGCCAGATAGAACTACTTTGCCTAGAAATTCACTATATTCGTGAAATTTGTTTTTATTGATAAAATATAGATGACCATTGGTATATCGAAAAATGGTTGTAATATGTGAAGGAATATCTGGAAATGCATGTGATTGCAAAAAATGTGCTTTGGGCTGCTTAGTACATTCATCGTATTCCATGAGTTGATTTTCACCATAAAATATCAATGTACGTCCAGTATAGGTATTTACAGCCGCATTGACCCGTACACGATTAGGAATGTAAAAGTGAGTGTATGTATGCTCTAGGCCATCCATTGACTAGCTGCATGCTAGGAAATTGCAACAGATATACTTGATTGTTGCTAAAGAAAACCACATCACCATTTGGTTTCTGATATACGGCATCTAAACGTTTAAACGTGTGTGGAAGAAAAGGTAGCCAATCTATTATGTTCTTAGCCGGTTCAATGTAAGTGCTATTTAGAGCTGATATCCAAACCCATTTTTCATAAAACATATATATGCGTTTATTTAGAATTAGAAAATGTTCAATTTCAATGTTACATAGGTCTGGCGGCAGTTTGTTCGGTGTGGTTGGCTTATTTGGGGAGTTAGGTTTAAAAGCAGCGGTAGTTGATTTAACGGTGGTAGATGCTGATGATGGTGGTGGGTACAGGGACTGTATTCCTGCAATATCATCCTCATGTAAATCAAGATGATGATTTTCTAAATATGAATACATAACTGCATTAACATTATTTGAATGTCTTAACCCTAATGTATGACCAATTTCATGAAGTAGCACCTCATAATAACTTATATATCCACTGGGTGGTGAATTTGAGTGTTCCATATACCAAGACTCATCATAATCCATGTGTATTTCAGACACAACATCGTCGCTGGATGGAAAGAAAGCATGTGCTAACCCACCACCAGGTCCATCAAAATCATCCTTACACCGCTCATTAGGGTTTGTTGAAGCCCTCATGTAATGATTTTGTTGTTGGAATGTTATTAATATATCATAACTCTGTGGATTGTATATAAATACAAGATTTGTGTGTTTTGCCCAAACTTTAAATGCTTCAACCGTCCGAGCTAAGATGCGAAAATCATTCGTTAATACTGTGTAATTTAAAACACGCTTTGTCAATTTGGTTTGATGTACATTGTATGCTTCAGAAATATTGTCTTTATTTGTACATCTAGGTTTTGACATTAACTTTAAAGTTTCTTTATTTAGTTCACCATCAACCGGCAGTTGGTAATATGTTTGAAATGCTTTTAAGGCATTTTATTATCGATTTGCGATTTTCAATAGAGGCCCCACTAACATTATGAGTTTCAATATATCCATATTTGTTTAGATAAACGTTTGCCATTTCTAAGCCAAATTCACTGTTTGTGTAAATTTCATCTTCACACCTCACTTCCCTGCCGATGGGGAAACTAAGGAAGATTAAAAGCACTGCGAGTGGAACAGCAACAACCTCCATGACTATCAATAATATACTAACAAAAACACTGTTATTTAAATAATATATTACATATGTATTTCAATCATCTTTTATAAGAAATAACGATTTTTAAAGTTTACGTATAATGCCAGTAAATGGTTCATATTCAATAAGTACGTCATGCATAATCATGCAGTAAGCAACAGTTTCAACTTCAAATGCTTTTGATGCTTCAATTTCAATTTTAAATCTGCTACTATATTATGGATGCTTTCATTTTGTCTGGTGCAGTTGATTACAAAAATTGGCTGCTGTTTAAACTCCTCATAACTGAGAAGAGAACATACCGAACTCTCGAACGGTTCATAATATTGAGATCGATAATTCAAATATTCATTATAAGCATCCATGTACTTGTTGTCGGTAAAAGAAAGGTTTTGCTGCTCATACGGGTATCTTCTATTGTTGATATTAGCCTTTATATTTGTAGCGTTTGCATGATTAAATGTAGACGCATCTGCATCCTTATGGTTGCGCTTTTTGGTTTGAAAGGTGATGAATATCCATTGAGGGCGCTGAAAACCCGTACTACTCTTAACAGGCCAAACCAAAGATGTAGTGGACGGTAGGCTTGGATAGGTATACAAGTCACGTGCATGAAAAGCTACTTGTATTCGCGAATTTTGTTAATTTCTTTGTAAATAGACAATTTTGTGGCATCGTTGAGCATTACGTGTGGTACTTTCCATACTACTTTTGTGAGAGTAATTTTGGTATAGAAGTACCCTTACAACAATCAATATCAGACTTTGAACGTACCAACGTTAATTCTTGTCGAACGTTGAGCAACGGTGTTTTGTATCCTTCGGCAAATCCAAGCACGTGCTTTAATGGTATTGAAGCGCAAAAAGAATCTTTAGCTTCATTAAGCAAAGGTAAGGGTTTATTTTCCACACTCCATCCTGCATGCATCATACAACGACTTTGCTCGCGTGTATATGAACAATCGCCTTTGATTGTGCTGTTAATTCCGGGCAATCTAACCGTTTCGATAACCTGATCACCCAGCGTAAATCTAATTTCTTCAAAAAGAAACAACATTGCATTATTCGTGAAAGCATAATCCTTATTTTGAGCTTCTGTTGGACTAAGAGTACCTTCCAAGTATATAATGCTGTCATAAGTTGCAGTCATAAGATCAGCTTTTTGGATAACAATATTGATTTCATCCGAGTTTCCATAGGCGTTTGTCGTATATGGGTGATATGTTCGACGATCATATTCTGTAATCGTATCTTCGGACGCTACACTGTTGAATAGCCCTCTTATTGCGCCTTCCATGTTTATTAAGCACTTTATAACCGAGATATTCTAAAATTGAACGTCCTGATCTGTTAATGCACCAGGTGTTTGCTGACCTGCAGGTTGAGGTGAACTGATTGAGTATACTCTAGCACCAAAAATATTAAGCCCCATATTTTTTAAGTTCTAATCTAATAGATACTTTCTCTGCACCAAAGTCCACCAATTTACCCTCTTGATTGACCAACCGTAGCGTAATGTTATCTATTTGTTGAACGATCACAGGCAAGTATGTGATGGATACAGGTTCTTTAATTAATTTATATCCAGGCTCTACGTGTACATCAAATTCAAAAATTGTATGTGACTGCTCGCTATTCCTATACGCTCCACCAGTAAGATTACACTCCACATGTATATTGGTCGCATCAAATATTTGTACTGATTGTTGAGAGAAATGATTTTTATTTGCCTGATATGTGCCAGGAGTGAACCCAAGCATTTGCCCAATAGCATCATTGCGTTTAAAAATCACTGTGTACATGGATTTCATTTCGCATTGCAATGTGTTATTGTTAGCCTTTAGAATAAACTTCAATGCACTACTTGGGGACTATCTATTGCATTGTTTATATATTTTCCAAGTTCAGAAATTTCATATGCTCCAGGTGGTATTGTAATCATTTTATTTTAGCATTATTATCATCATCGTTATCAATAACATTATTATTATTATCCTTTTATCATCCAAATAATAAAACTTGTTATTACCTGCATGAATATTGCGTATAGAGTTGCATCCGTAAAACCCCACCAAACCTAACCCATATTTATATTCTGAATCAAGTTCAATTGGAGGAAATAGTTGGCAGAAAGCACGTTTCCACACCTGTCAACGTAAACGTTTGTGTCATGACTACCATTAAATTTAAAATCAAACAACTATATACCATAAAATTATTTATTGTATAAGAAGTTCAAACATATATGTCCACATATTGAGGTATTAAAATTTTGCTCCCGATTGTAATTATAAGTAAGATTACAGTCTCTTAAGTATCTCACTATTTCAAGCGGTGGTGTTAAATCTCCAAAACTATCATAGTAAATAACTTTCTTGCCACGTTTTTGTATGCAACCCAGTGCGTTCCATTTCCAACGTTGTCATCTAAGTTTACAATAGCAGATTCGTTAACATGAGGCTTTGCTGGCAGTGCATCACGCATAAATACTCCTCTAAAGAAAGGTAAACCTTTAGCATATTTCTTTAGATCTGAATCAAATAGTGCTCTACGTGGCAAGTTTACAAGTTTTTTCGATTGGGTTTTAAGTATAAGGCAAATCCTTTTTTATTGCGCGATGAAAGATATAACCCTTCACCTTTTTTACCTAAAGCTATATCCTCTAAGGTGACATTATGACGTCGATTTTCCTCCAATTGTTTCTTAGCTGCCGAAGCATCGTTGACAGCTTTAGCGACCCCTGCAACACCGCCAGCTAGTGCTCCTGCAGCTGAAAGACCTGCAAATAGTGGCACTAGAAATGGAAGAAAGCCTCCCGCTTTAGGTATGGGAATAATTCGAGGAAATCGCACTCTCTTTTTTCCACCAGCGGTTTTAACTGCTTTTCTTGCAGCAAGTAAACTCATATTGATAAATTTCTTCACATTTGAATCTTTGACAATATGCTTTACAGCAGTTCTAATTGGTGTCAATATACCCCCTTTAAATGAACAACACTGTCTCGTTTTCTTCCTCTTTATCCTTCTTGATGTAACCCCCATACCCAGTTTGGTTTTAATTTTCATTGCATTGGTTACGGCCCAAGCGGCTGCTTTCTCTCCAAACTGAGCGTTGTTCGATTTCACTCGGTTCCAAGCGCCTTCTGCTAGAACTTTATCAGCTCTGTGTCGTGCGGTCAAGTCGTCAGGGTTTTGAGCATAAGCAATATCGTGATCGCGACACAATCTATCTAGATCGTTAATGCCGGAATCACCTCGTACTAATCGTTCTTGTAACTTGGTGCCTGGCCCACAAAATTGGTATCCCGGTACATGAAGCTCTACCGGTAATTTGTTTATCAAGGTGTTTAGAACACCTTCCTTTACAACGTTTAGCCATCAACTGATTAGTATTATTAAAACATTCGACTTAATATGAAGTTTATACGGCAGCCTCAACAATTAAGTATAGACGATCATAATTTTTTAAAATCTGAAGTTGTGGGAAAGCATGGACCTTTATTTCCAACATCAATCAGGGCGATAATATGCGGACCATCAGGTTGTGGAAAGACCAATGTAATGATTAGTTTATTGGAGGCACCACACGGATTAAGGTTTGAAAATGTGTGCGTGTATTCCAAATCATTGGAACAAGCTAAATACAAATATTTAGAGCAACTTTTTAAATCTATAAAGGGCATTAAGTACTACGCCTATAGCGATAAAGAGAATGTCACCCCTCCAGAAGCAATCAGTAAAAATACGATAATGATATTTGACGATATTTCATGCTTAAATCAGGATATAATTCGCGAATATTTCAGCAGGGGTCGACATTCGGGTGTAGATTCATTTTATCTGTGTCAAACGTATTCTAAAGTACCAAAACAATTAATACGTGATAATGTTAACATAGTTGTCCTATTTAAACAAGATCATTTAAATTTAAAACACATATATGATGAACATGTTGGTACCGATATGACTTTTGATCATTTTAAATTAATGTGCTCGCGATGTTGGCTGGAAAAATATGATTTTCTATGCATTGCAAAAGACTTTAATTATGGACGATATCGAAAGGGATTTGATTGTTATATAACAATATAAACTTTCTATAACCGCTTTACTGCAGCTCAGTTTCTACTCTGCAAGCCAACAAGATGGATGTCACTGATAGAACGATTAAAGAAAGATTAACAAAAACTAGACGTTCAATTAATCGTAAACTTAAAGCTCTTAAGAGGGTGAACTTGATACTCAGCGAATGGTTGAAACAGCATATAAACCAATAATTGAACCATTACTGCAAATTGCTAAAACAAAAAAATATGCATCTGTTAACCATAAATTGAAATCAAAGTTGGCAGTTGCAGATAGTTCTGCTGATGTTGCTGCTCTTGGCATTTTGCCTAAAGTTGAAGTAAAGGATGATGATGATGATGATCATGTTGTTACTGGTGAATTTCTAGAGCGATATGAGCATCCTTTACCTAGAAAATATATAGAATTAATCATTCAAAATTCAGAAGATGAAATCGATTATGGTCATAGTGCCCTCCGATACGATGCTAGTACAGATCACTGGAGTATGGGAAATGCTTTAGTTACCATAACACCCAAATCAGCTGATTTAGTTATAAATGGTAAAACTTATAAAGGCACTCCAGGATTATATGAACTTTTAATACTTAAAAAACCTGAAAAGTATACCAAGAATGATCAAAAGGAGTACAGAAAGATTTTAGAAGCTACTAACGCTCTTAAACGGAACTATGATCCTCAAAACAAAATTATTGGCTCCAGATCGTATAAGTACATCAAAATTATTAAACCAATACTAGATGCACCAGTAGGATATGGTCTGTTGAAAGAAGTCAACGCTAAAACAAAGGAGTATGTGTACTGGAACACATTTCACGAACTAGTTGAGCGACTTAGATTGTTACACGCATCAAAATCGGCAGGTCATACTGGTCACAATAATGAAATAATTAGTATTGAAGAAGAGCTCAGAGAAGAAGGGATCATTGCATAATAGCATTTTGAAAGATGAATATCGATAAGTTTGGTACACATTCATCCACAAAATATCGGCTTCATTATACATTTGATGATCAATATGATATGCAATACAAAAAACTTTGTAATGTTATAGAACCACAAGCTGATTATGATGCTGCCAATAAGCGATACGTGGATACCTGTATTAGTAATTTACACAAACAGCTGCTGAATACAATTGAGGAAAAGTGTAATGTGCAAACAACATCAACTTCAACAACATCACCGATCTCGACAATAACAACTTCACCAGCATCAACCTCTATAACCTCGTCAATCTCACTAACTACAACACCAGCTTTGTCATCTCCAACGTTGCAAGGTTCCAATCGTTAGTATTATTATTGATGTCAACGGTTTCGACTGTCGATTGCACATCAAGAGAAAAAATAATAGTTACCTAGTATTGTGCACTTTCCATATAATGTCAAAGCTTACCGTTGTTGAAGAATTGTATAAAGCCGCCAGAAAAAATTTTCCTAGAAAACGTACCATTATTAAACACAGAGACGATCTCTGGCAAGCCGACTTTATCGAATTTGATCAATATTTTAAGGAAAATGCCAATTATAGGTATGTGTTAGTGGTGATATATTGTTATTCAAAATATCTATGGACACGTCCTTTAAAATAAAAAAATGCAATTGATGTTTGTCGGGCAATGACATCCATTTTTAACGAAGGTCGTGTGCCTGATAATTTACAAACCGATAATGGTAAAGAATTTTACAACAGCAGATATGAAAAATTAATGAAGATGCATAACATTAATCATTACTCTACATTCAGTACAAAAAGCTGCCATAGTTATACGAGTAATTAGAACGTTAAAGAATAAATTATTCAAACAATTTAGCCTTAGACGTAAATGTAAATGGTTGGATGCATTGCCTAATATTACTCAACAGTATAATAACAAAAAACATTCGAAAATTAAAATGAAGCCTAAAGATGTCACCGAATTCACATATTTACCACAGTTTAATGCCTTGAAAGTAATGGGGGTGATAAAATTTAAAGTTGGCGACCATGTTCGAATTTCGAAATATAAGTCTGATTTTCCTAAAGGTTACATGCCAAATTATTCCACAGAAATCTTTAAAATTGTTAAAATAGTAGTTGGCAATCCTGCTACCTATCTACTTCAAGATTCTAAAGGTGAACCGATTTTGGGACAATTTTATGCAGAAGAACTGCAGAAAACCTCACATCCTGATGTTTTTCTTGTTGAAAAAGTGTTACGCCAAAAAGGAGATCGTCTATTTGTAAAATGGTTGGGGTTTGATAATTCTCACAATTCATGGATAAAAAAATCCAATTTGTAATGGCGGGGGAAGTGGGGGTTTCGCAAAAAATATAATGAACATTTTCTCACGTGATTTCAGTATCGCAAAAGGTCTTTGCAATCATGGTTGAAGAAAGTAGTATTGAAAGTGATTATTATGATTTTGATGTATCATCATCATCCGAAGATGTTGATTATGATGCTGCAATCAATCAATATCTAGATAAAGTTGAACATGCTAGCAAAAGTGAACATTATTTACTGCTACAAACCACATTTCCACTCTCATACTATAACATCAAAGTAGGTTTATCTCCAGCTCGACAGTTTACACCTGCAATTGATTTAAATCGACATAGCTACTTAAATGATGATGGTAACAATAAAATTAGTTTAAGCGATGTTGAGTGGAATCACCTTATGGAATTGCTTAATAACAAAGTTAACTTCTTTACTATGCAACAACCATTGGATGGCAATGGTAATGACGATGATTCAATCATTGACACGTGCAAGTTACAACAAGTCTTATACAATGATGAAAAGTTTTAAAACTTACTAAACATGATGTTGAATATATGCTTTGTGAAAATGATGTAGTTCAGATTTTGGAAGCAAATCAATGTATAGTGGTTGATCAAGTAAACCTCTTAAAAGAAATGAACTTTTATGCATACTATAGAAATGTTTTAGATTTAGTGAAAATTATTCTAATAATGATGAATATTGCATGTTTCAGACTTTGGAGACTTTTAATAATTTATGCAGTTTATGCAGTTTGTGTATTGGTCTAAAGCAATGCATCTTTTACTATTATGATAGAATTTTATGCGATTTGAATGATTTAAAATAGTGTATTCAGTTCAATAATATACAAATTGAGAAAAACATTTTTATTTCTATTATTACATATACAACAACCGCAATCCATTATACAACATTTAAACTTGTGTAATATAATCAATACGAGTATAATATTCTGACTCATCGATTACTTGAAATAAAGGCATTCTTTCACATCTGCAACACCAATAACTCATGTTCCATATAAGATCTGGTACTATACAAGCATCTTCAAATACCATAAATTTTGTATTTTTAATTACACCCTTAACACCTCTCATACATTCTTTGCAACATGAATAACTCTCAGTAGAAGCTGTGATAGTACTTAATTTTTCCCAAGAATGTACAACTACACGATTGTATCGCTCTGCAAATTGAGGCATGCGATTTGTTGGAATATACATTAAACACATGGTTTTGTAAAATCCCACTTATGAAGTATGTCCTCTTCACCTGTTGTTAAAACAGTAGCCAAAAAATTATCCCATCCAATTTCCTCAAATATGTATAGGTATTCTGCTAGAAAATTGGAATACATTATTGGATTGATGTGTTCTTTTATATACATTATATTGATTCTAGTTGGATCGTTGTGGCAGTTGACCAACTTCTCCAAATACTTCGACGCATGCTTTTCAAAATCATTTTGTAGTAGCACAGACTTAAGAAATTTGAGGTTAACTTCATAAATATCTGCACTATTAAACATTCCAATAACGGTTCTTTTTATGTCTTTGTATACTGTTTTTGGAAGTATTGATTTTAACATACCAATATGACTCTGGTTGGTTAACCCAATTTGATTCAGTATTGTTTTTATGCTAATTGTCAGTAAACTAGGCACTTCAATTTCTTTTTGATTTTCTACTAATTGTTCAACATCCATACTGTTAACTATAATGGGAAGCGGTTATCTGTAAAACAAATAAAATATTTAGTAAGTTTTTCTTAATTATTGCTTGTTTTTAACTTCCAAAAATATATATTTATTCCATCATCGCGATACTATAATGTCCCCACGGTAATGTATTGTTGCGAGCTACTACTAGGCAACCCATCAAACACACAAGCGCTGTAGACTCTGCATACTTTTCAGGATACGAGAATTCTTCTAGCAATCAATTACACACAAAACGCTCGGGGGCACAGCGTATTCTCAAGGATTCCAGAATTGTTCTAGAAATTACGGGAGCATGAGTCATCCTTGTGGTGCAGAGTATATATAAGACCGCTAATGAATGCAAGAGTCAGTCTATTCTTGAATGTCTAATATAAATTATATCGTGTAAAGTAATAGTAGTTTTGAGCTTTAGAAGTATATATAAACGTGATATGCTGTGTCTAATGTACATGCAACTTGTAGTATACATAAATAAATAGAAGTGTATAAACAAATAGTTGTGTTAGTGTTGTTAATGAACCTATGGTAAAGGAGTTAATTTAAGAAGATATTAGTGCTTGTAAATTCATTAGTGTAATAGTGCTTCATTGTTGAGTGGACTGAAAACATCTATAAATAAGGCATATACTGTTAATTAGACTTGTGAACAGTGAGTAATAAAGACCATTATTATTACTTGTTTTAAATTAAAGAAACGCGGTAGTAGTAGCCCGTTACAGTATCATATGAATGTGGTATTAGACTACGTTTATCATCATATGGACTTAATGCAATTTTTTCCTGAATTATTGTAAATACATCATGAGCGTAGGAACGGAACGTGGCTTGCTTAAGTTTCTTTTCTTTAAAATCTTTTAAACATGAAACATAGTCTTCAAAAGTTATTTCATTTTTTACTACATTATATTTGATACCTTTGGATTTTTTTATAACACCATGATTACGTGTTTTATTTTCCTTCTCATTTGGATTGCATTCCAACTTGTAACTATACATTTTCGATCGTAACCCAGCAAAATGTGTTATTATTACACCGTTTGTTTCATCCTTCATGAGCCCCAAAGCTTTGTTGTTAACCCGAGGTATTCCATAGCGATTATTTACATCATACCCAGAAGTGTCAAACTTTGAGAGATTTGACTTAATAAGTTCGTTATATACATCGTCACAAGTTAACTCATAAATAAACGAATTGGTATCGCTATACATGAGCTTGCAATTTTCCACCTTCATGATTGGAAGCATAAAATTGTAGTGAAAATTGCACATACAAATTTTAGAAATATCTAATATGGACATACCAACATATAATGGTTTATTAAAGATTAATTCGGTTTTGTTTAGCTCAATAGCCATTAACTCATCATCGAAAATTGTGTAACTATGAAACATGGGGCTTGCCATCCAACTTTTCGCTCCATAACGGCCCTCCCAACGTTTAACTAGCTTTACAACACGGTGCTTTCGAATATTTTCCATTGTTTTTCCAAATACCGCATTGTTCATTAATTTGAATAAATTTTCTCGAACTCATTCTTTGCAAGTTTCCGAAGCTCAGTATTCAAATCAATATAGGGTTTTAACCAACAACTTTGTTTAAATTTTAGAACTCGATGGATTTTGTCAATTTAAGTCCGTTTAACAACGCCTGTTTAAGATTCCTGTAATGTAAAATGTACTTAGTTTTATTGGATAAGGTGGTCATTAATTTAGGCAATTTTGATCCTGGAGGGATCTGATGTTCTGCACAAAACGGCATATCGCGGTGTAAATCATGTAAATATTCAGGATACTCCAAATCAACCTCCAAAATATATCCATCTGGAGCATCATCTGGAATTGAAATAATATCGAGATTAATGTCAACCCATTCAAAGTCTCCGTATGGTAATGCTTGCGACATTGCCCACCCGTAAAGATTGTTAGCATCCAAATATAGAAGATATTTGGATTGTTTAGATGCATCATAATTATGCATGTATCTATTGTTAGCTTCGGAATATCGGTTGCTCACCTGACTAATACCACCTCTAATAGCGTTTTCAATAAACATAATTTTATCAATGTCCATAAGCAACTCTAACTTATATTTTGTATGCTTAAGCATGCAATCCCAAGCATACCCTGGTAAGGTGAAGTACCAAGCAGGATCGAGCCCATATGTGGCAAACGACTTTTCGCGAAATTGTTCAAAACACACGTTAACAACATTATATCGGTTTTCATATAAAGTAAGGCATACTCCGAAATGTTTTTATTTGAAATGCATTCCAAACTTTTAGAGCATGGTTATACATATCCTCAGTGACATGTTCACCAGTCAACATGCTATAGAAGTTTTCAATTTTTGGAAGTTCAAATTCATTCAGTTTAGACATTGAATCAATGTACTCGTATGGAAATACAACTTTTCTTGTTAATAAGTTCAATTTATTTGAACAGACATTTGAAAATTCTTTCGATAAATATTTGAAATCTGAAGGTTGCAATGTGGCCACTAAACTGTCTAAAGATGAATTTAAAAATCTCAAAGAATCAATGAAACGAAACTTTATCTTAGCATCACCATCATCATCAGCATCTTGATCGTTCAGAGTAAATGAAATGTATTTCTCTTTGTTTAATGGCAATAAACTAATATTACCCTTTTTTGATAATTCTCGTATCATGAAATGGGAATCGTATCCACTCATATTTTGAAACACAACATGAATGCATGCTTTTAATAAAATTCTTCATTTATAAACAATTTATTTTTATTTTAAAGATTTCAAGTTTCATATGGAAGCTAGTACACCGTAATGATGCAGTATTTTAAAGAATTCCTCGTTTTATTACCTCATTAGCGTGATTTATTTTTTGGTGACGTACGCTGTCCGTCCTACTTTAACATATAAGATTAACGCTCGCTTCGCCTTCTCTCTTACAGAGATTGCGAAAGCTATAAAATTAATTAATAACGCTTTTATAAGATTTTTAATGTGCCGGGGGCTTCTTAGAATAAATGTTTATTTATTAATTAGGTACTTAAGTTGTTCTAAGTACAGATGGCGCGTTTATTCTTAATCCCGTACATTGGAGAAAACTCTTTATTTAAAAATAAATTTATATTATCTCAAAGTAAATGTATATGATTAATTTAAAGCTTTAATTGCTTTATAATGCAAACGAGTTGCATTTTTATAATTGTAATAAAAGATCGGTTGTCACAGCAAACACAAGTTTTAATACGTTAGATTCGACTTAATCGAAGTCAACTTCAAAACAGTTTTAAAATATCCATTTACGGAAAAGTATCTATGTACCACAATCTTTTGTCATTTAATCTACTTAAATTAATTATAGTACACTAATGTCTTTCAAAAGATTTAAACAAATACATATTTGCGTTCTCCAAATCAATTCTTCAAACTAATCTGCATTGGAAAATCTATTCTTTCCTCTTGTATGTGTCATTGATATCTGCCTTCATGGTATGGAAATCTGTAAACTTTATTCTGTTTTTCATTTACATTTAATAACGTTACAATAATATTTGCTTATGTACGTTAAGCGATATTTACCATTAAATATAGAAACACATTGCTTTATGCAACTATTGTGACTTGCGTGCAATATTACTTACATTAAAGTTCGTAATTTACCAACAAAAAGGATCGTCGTTAAGTAACTCATCTACCAACTATTCGTAAATGACTTCGATTGCATTCTTTCACGGCTTTAAATAATAAAATCTTCAATACGTCACAAACTCTAGAAAATTTTAGTAGAACTGACTCTTCCAGCATGATGTACTTCCTCGTAATTCCGTTCATTTTACACGTATATAACTGTCATTTTAATTTTTTTTTTTACCGGCGTCGCCGTAGATCAATGTAGTAAGCGTAAGACTACGGATCCCAAGGTCCTGGGTTCAAATCCCGACACGGAGGTCCCGTGTGTGAGTGTTGTCACGCACGTTAAAGATCCCTACCTTGCTTGGAACAGCAAGGGTTCGGCAAAATTCAAAATTCTTCAGGTAAAAAAACTCGCTTCCTGACCAATGTAGTAGCTTCGTGTGGAGCATTGGAAAATTACGTGTAGGGGAGGGCTGTGGAAATGAACTTTAAAGTTTCAAACAAGTTAATGCGTGTCTTTGTTAATTTGTATTTATTATGTTTTCTAAGTTGCTACCGATAAGACATACAAGATCATAAAACAATTAAGGAACCGTAGTAGAATAAAAGGAAAACTTCAATCAGAGAATCGCAAAACCTATTACTGACTTTTAACATTAGGATGGTTGAAAGATAAAGGGCTGTTTTTATATCTTTAGCGCGTGGATCGATGTAGTTAAGATTCTGTGTTTGAAAATAACCTACATAGACTCAGACACGAAAGCTTGGAAAACCTTCTAAAGGTTAAGCAACCGTACGTAAATACTACTCTGAACGTTTTATTATACTATCCCGTATGGATTCCTTAGCGGTTTTCGTTATAACATGTAACTGATTATAATATCCTAAAACTCAGGAACGAAAATGCGAACATTTTTAAAATGAAGGCAACCAGCATATAATTGAATAACAGAAATGTCGTGGTTGAAGTACACATTTCTAATAATCTTATCTCTACGTCGAGCTACAACTCGTACCATATACGGTAAACAAGAGAATGATTATTTTGAAAACGTAAGAACCAAGTACGGTTCTAGCCGCTAATTTAACATAGTTTGGTAAATCCCCTAGATAGCAAAACCCCACAGTAACTACCGAAGGGTTAAATAAAAGACGTATGTTTGCTGAAGATCTTGCGTTATCATTAGCATAACGAATACGCGCATGGTCTGAAACAAGTCAAAGCGCAGTTAAATAAAACGGAGAGCAAAAGCCGAAGACTAACCCCGGTTACCCTGCAATTTGAAAAAACTGAAATAAACACGTGTTCACAAAATGGGTCTTGTAGGTTGGAGATGTAGTAGAATAATAATTTTGACTCCTGAAAAGTTTAGGAACCCAACTGTTACGTAAAAATTGAGATTCTAGGAGGAACTCAGGGTATCGCCTTTCCATTAAGGCTCATCTCAATCATCTGAGGAAGAAGCATAAATAAAAAATTTGGTTTTGGTTCCTGAGTGGTCGTATATTTTCTCGAAGAGGTATGTTCCTGTTTGGCAAGTACCTCAGGAGTAGTTTATATTAATTAACATATACTATTAGGCGGAGAGTCAAAATGTTGAGCGGAATTAATTCTAAAAGATAACTGACCCTTTACGAATCCCCTGTTCATACTTATTTTGAAGTTTGGAAAATATGCAGCGTTCTGTATAGCATGAAATGTAACTACAAGCTTGTGATTGAATTTTTATTGACTTGCCGGGATAACCTTTACAATGCATGCAATTTAACAATATATACGTAAGCGTGGATACGACAAGTTTGTCGTTGCTAATATAGATACCAACATTTATTTCTGCGTTTGTGCTCAATACGCATGCTTCTTTTGTACAGCAGGTGATGATGTCACCTCACTATTTCTTATACTGCTACTTGATAGTTGCTATTGCGACAAATTAAATCAAATAAAATCGTTCTAAAATAATGTGCTACTCTTATTTGCTTCAAAAGTGCGTAATTTAATACTGTCATTAAAAAATTGATTTACGATTTTTTGGTGAGTTTCTATCAACAATGGTAGTACAGGTGTTTGCGTTTTTGGTTAATTGGCGCATTAATTAATGTGTTCAGATAAACAAAACAGAAAGTATTACTGCACATGCTTAAATTTCGTACTGTGTTCGGGATGATGATAATTAATAAAGTATGGCATTCCTATTATTGAAAGCAATTTTTTAATACTAAAACTTTTTTTCTTATAAGGTCTACTGTAAAAAACACATGGAGATCCAATATATTAAATCAAGAAATTTGTGGTGAATTTTTGATTCATACGATTAAAATAATGACAAAAAAATTATAAATACAGAATACAATACTACGTAAATTATAGTAAGTAGTACGTTCCTATATTAGAATTTTTTGTTTACAATACGCTTTTAACAAAACATGCACCAACGTAAAAGTCATTTTATTAAAAATAAGTTTTCTACAACAAATTATTTAATATATATCAGCATAAAATTGTTATGGTATTCCGTGCAGACAAGAAAAAAAGCAGAGAGGGGTGGGTCACCAGAAAAAAAAATTGGAACCTCAGTAAGTAGATTTATTACAAACTGTTAGTTAACAAACATGATATCAGAAGGAATATTTGCAAAAACCTAAACCAAATTTACATATCGTCGTGTTAAAAGATTATATAAACGATAACGTCAACTCGCACATCTAACAACATAACTCCAAAATATACATAAAATTTTAACAAATATCAATTAGGGATTATTTCCAAGTATATCACCTACTAAAATATAAATAACAAGTTTAATAAACTTAAATAATGTTTACAATTCTAAATAAATACAAGGAAATTAGACAATACATACAGTAATTCATGCTGTTTACTTAGTCATTACCAAAATGCACTTTCTAAAAGTAATAAGCGTAACTCTAAACTGAAGGTAACAAAGCGTTAAACTTAATCTAGATTATAATTAGTAAAGAATTTGTTGACCTTAGCACTTCCTGTTTATCTTAATTGTGCCTGGTAAACAATCGTTTGATCACTCTGCACTAACACGTAAAAGTAAATTTTAGAACCACTATTTGTAATTTATTGTGCCATAACCACGAGTAGGAACAACTACATCAAGGCGTGGTAATCAACAAAAAAAAACTAACTGGGTTTTATAAAAAGCATATTCAGTAGTACCACGACTTATGAGAGTCTGTTCACGTGAATGGACACTGTATAGAATAGAATCTCTTTTGACGCTGAACCTGTATATATAGGTGAGAGAACCAACATACGGTCACGTGTTTTCCTTTCAACAAAACGCACGCATGCACACACTCACACGCACTCGCACACGCGCGCGCGCAGACACACACACACACACATATATATATATATACAACATATAATATATATATATATATATATATATATATATGTGTGTGTGTGTATATGTGTGTGTGTGTGCGCACGCGCGTGTGCGAGTGCGTGTGAGTGTGTGCATGCGTGCGTGCGTGCGTGCGTGCGTGTGCTTGCGTACGTGTTGTGTGTGTGTATAACGCCTCGTGTAGGAGCGTCGCTTAATTATTGATTAGATAACGCCTGGCGTCGGCATCGCTAAAAGAGTGCTGTGATGCAGGTACAGCAAATAGTAAAATTTGAAATTTCTGAATTAGCTTCCTTTCTAACTTTTCTTTGCCTGGTTAGCTCATCGAAAATAATGAAATTTACAAAATGAATTATCAAAAATATTGCTCACCATATTTAGGTTAAAATTTACAGAACTCCAATTACTTCTCTTGTGGATAATTTACCTGGCTTTTTATTCCCACGTTTGTAAGGTTTGTTTTGGCCAAAAACTCTTGTCTATTTAGAAAGTAAAGTGTTTCGAACACTTACCACAAACTTTCCTGGTTAATATCCTTACAAGAAAACATTATGTGGTTAAGACTTATTTTACCTTAAATTTAATGGCAAGTACTTAAATATTAGTTAGAAGCAATAGATTCTAAAGGTAATACTTGTAAAATCTAAAAAGCGCTTATCCAATTCGTAATTAGCAGTATAAATATCTTGGTTATTTTTTAAATTAATGTACAAATCCCAGTTTACAAAATCATCCATTCGCTTAGATGTTAATTTAGAAGCATTAGTTTTCAGAGAACATCTTCAATTAAATTATTTAAGCTAATTTTTAAATAGCTTTTTATATCGGAGTTTTTTCCCCTCTTCATTGTATATTACAATAATTACATTTAACAAATTCCATATTTATGCAGGTTATGACCAAAAATTACTTCTCATTCACTGTTGCACGGTAATTATTAATTACGGTATGCGTACTGCATACTTCAAATAATTTCTTCAAAGTAACATTTTCGCGATCTAATTTATGAATGTATGCTTTTAATAAAATTCCCCATTTATATACAATTTATTTTTATTTTAAAGATTTCAAGTTTCATATGGAACCTAGTACACCGTAATGATGCAATATTTCAGGGAATTCCTCGTTTTATTACCTCATTAGCGTGATTAATTTTTTGGTGACGTACGCTGTCCGTCCTACTTTAACATATAAGATTAACGCTCGCTTCGCTTTCTCTCCTACAAAGATTGCGAAAGCTATAAAATAAATTCATATCGCTTTTACGAAATTTTTAATGTTCGGGAAGCTTCTTAGAATAAATGTTTATTTATTAATTAGGTATATAAGTTGTTCTAAGTACAGATGACGTATTTCTTCGTAATTTCCTACATTCCAGAAAACTCTTTATTCAAAAATGAATTTATATTCTTTCAAAGTAAATTTATATGCTTAATTTAAAGCTTTAATTGTTTTATAATGTTAACTAGTTGGATTTTTATAATTGTACTAAAAGATCGATTGTCACAGCAAACACATGTTTTAATATATAAAATTCGACTTATTCGAGTTCGACTTCAAAACAGTTTTAAAATATTTATTTGCAGAAAAATATCTATATGCCGCAATCTTATGTAATTTAATCTACTTATATTAATTCTAGTACACTAATGTCTTTCAAAAGATTTAAACAAAGACATATTTGCGTTCTCAAAATCAATTATTCAAACTAAACTGCATCGGAAAAAACATTCTTTCCACTTTTATGTGTCATTGATATCTGCCTTTATAGTATGGAAACCTATAAACTTTATTCTGTTTTTATTTACGTTTAATAACGTTACAATAATATTTGCTTCTGTACGTTAAGCGTTATTTACCATTAAATATTAAAAAACATTGTTTAGTGCAACTATTGTTACTGCATGCAATATTGCTTTCATTAAAGTTCGTAATTTACCAACAAAAAGGATCGTCGTCAAGTAACTCATCTACCTACTATTCGCAAATGACCTCGTTTGCATTCTTTCACGGCTTTAAATAATAAAATCTTCAATACGTCACGAACTCTAGAAAATTTTAGTAGAACTGACTCTTCTAGCATGATGTAACTTCCTCGGAATTCCGTTCATTTTACACGTATATAGCTGTCATTTTAATTTGTGAAGTCGTAAAAATAGTTTGTTAATTGGAAGAATGAATGAAAATGGTTAGCGGTAATTGTTTGTTATCTAATATATATGATTTCTAGAGCCTATCTAAGCTAATTTTTATTTCATTGAATAGGTTCACAAACGTTTGTACACTATTCACATTTGTGCACCTTTGATGTACAAAGGAAGACGTAGAAATAAGTTCACATGTTGACTGCGTGTGTGGAGGCGCTGTAGGGCGGCTCCGTGGCGTAGTTGGTATGCGTGTGACTACTACGCTCAAGGTCCCGGGTTCGAATCCCGACATGATCCACTTGAAAAATGTTAGGCGAGCATTTTCACAAAAATACGCTCTCGTTCAGATGAGAGGTAAAATGGAGGTCCCGTGTGTGAGTGTTGTCACGCACGTTAAAGATCCCTACCTTGCTTGGAACAGCAAGGGTTCGGCAAAATTCAAAATTCTTCAGGTAAAAAAACTCGCTTCCTGACCAATGTAGTACCTTCGGGTGAAGCATTGGAAAATCACGTGTAGAAGGAAGGGCTGTGGAAATGAACTTTAAAGTTTCAAACAAGTTAATGCGTGTCTTTGTTAATTTGTATTTATTATGTTTTCTATGTTGCTACCGATAAGACATATAAGATCATAAAAACAATTAAGGAACCGTAGTAGAATAAAAGGAAAACTTCAATCAGAGAATCGCAAAACCTATTACTGACTTTTAACATTAGGGTGGTTGAAAGATAAAGGGCTGTTTTTATATCTTTAGCGCGTGGATCGATGTAGTTAAGATTCTGTGTTTGAAAATAACCTAGATAGACTCAGATATTGAACACGAAAGCTTGGAAAACCTTCTAAAGGTTAAGCAACCGTACGTAAATAATACTCTGAACGTTTTATTATACTATCCCGTATGGATTCCTTAGCGGTTTTCGTTATAACATGTAACTGATTATAATATCTTAAAACTCAGGAACGAAAATGCGAACATTTTTAAAATGAAGGCAACCAGCATATAATTGAATAACGGAAATGTCGTGGTTGAAGTACACATTTCTAATAATCTAACGTTGAAGCTCATAAAAAAGATTTAAATCTTATTTTTTATCAAAATTTGCTAATTAAACGTAACTGAGTGTTTATGGAGTGCTTTTATAACATATATTATTATATTAAGTTAAAAAATTATTAAAAGCATCGGCACAAGTTTTCTGAATTCTTTGTTCCAAGTTGAAAGAAGTCATCATTGAAGGAAATTTAGCTTAGGTTACTTGTGAACTGTGCGTTTTAAGCGTGCACAAGGTTTTAGTATCAGCAATTATTTAGCAACAACACAAAATTTAGATGGCTAGCTGCATTTGACTTAAATCTTTGAATACTTCTGTTGAAGTATGTACATACATTAGAATATATGGAACAAAATTGCTATACTTTAACCGTCAATTGAAATATTATATAATTAAGTGTGATGTACTAAACGTCCATTTAACCGTTGTATAAACATGTATAAATTACATCTAATTGCGCAATCTTTAAAATACAAAGTCGCGCGACTAATTAGTATGATAATGATACATTACCGTGCATTTATATTTCCAATGCTCCACCAGAATTTAGAATTTTGCAGAACCCTTGCCGTTCCAGGCAAGGTAGGGATCTTTAACGTGCGTGACAACACTCACACACGGGACCTCCATTTAACCTCTCATCCGAACGAGGGCGTAATTTTTGTGAAAAATGCTCACCTGCCATTTTTCAAGCAGTCGGCCGTGTCGGGATTTAAACCCGGGACCTTGGGATCTGTAGTTTTACGCTTACTACATTGATCCACGGCGACGCCAATGATACATTACCTTACATGTAATTTTCCAATGCTCCACCAAAAGGTACTACATTGGCCAGGAAGCGAGTTTTTTTTACCTGGAAAATTTGAAATTTTGCCGAACCTTTGCTGTTCCAAGCAAGGTAGGGATTTTTAACGTGCGTGACAACACTCACACACGGGACCTCCATTTTACCTCTCATCCGAACGAGGGTGTATTTTTGTGAAAAATGCTCGCCTAACATTTTTCAAGCGGACCGTGTCGGGATTCGAACCCGGGACCTTGGGCGTAGTAGTCACACACATACCACTACGCCACGGAGCCGCTCAATGATGATACATTACCGCCAGCAAATTTTGTACTTACAATTGGTCACCCAGGTTCTTCCAAAGAAACTTCGTGGTGGCATTAGCGACTATCTAACTTTGTTGAGCCTTCTGCAAAGTATAGTCCTCGACACAAGGTACATAGAGATAGGAAAGCGATTAGGAAAGATGTCTGCTTAAGTACCTCCAAAACTAAAATAGAAAAATTACTAGTGCTTTTTAAAGCGTCCGGTAAGGAAACGGCGTTTAAAACGCTAAGGTGTCAAGAAATTAATAATCCTACATATAATACTCCATTCTGAATGGACCAGCACCTTGAAGAAGTTATAGATTACTAGAACGAGTGGAGTGGATTTTGCGTTCCAGTTATCTAAAGAGCCAAACTACAGGTCCAACCAAAGTAGTAGGGTCTTTAGAGAGGAACCAGACTAAGGCAGATCCTAAAAAAAAGGGCATCGGCTTTTTAGGTAAGTGGTAGAGACCGTAGGGATCGGTTTTTCATTCCAAGACACACTACTGCGATGTGGAAGGTAACGGGAAACCACCACATCATCTCCCAAGTACACAGCGTACTCAAATTGTTATTAAAAATCATGGCAACCTCTGGGGGTAAAAGATTCTGGAGTAAAAATAGTCCCCACTATGAATCTCCGGGAAGGGATTACTTCGGGGATGTGATCGGAAAGTATAAAAAAGAGCCGCGAACATTTTGCGAGTCGAAGCGTGGAATGTCAGAAGTATGAAGCAAGTAGGTAAGTTAGAGAACTTGAAAACTGAAATCGATAAGTTAGCACTAGACATAGTAGAGACCAGCGAAGTTCGTTGTCTAACGGCGGGGAATTTTTGGAGTGGGGACTTTAGGGTAATTCATACAGGATCGGAGAAAAGAAATTCAGATGTGGTGATAGTTATGAGAAGAAAGATGGGGCAACGTGTAGAAAACTACCTACAAAAAACGAAAAAGTACTCATGGTTAGATTAAAATCTAAACCGATAAATAGAGTAATAATACAAGTATACATGTCCACCTCTTCCTACAGCGAGGAAGAGGTAGATGCGATCAACAAAGATACGTAAAAGTACATGAAATTTTATAAATACGGGGGATTTTAATGCGGTGGTAGGTGAGGGTAGTGAAGGAACGGTAGTAGGTTTATTTGATTTAGGTACGAGAAATGACAGAGGAAATAGACTGGCAGAATTTTGCGTCAAGAACAATTTAATCATCACAAACACATTATTTCAACATCATGCTAGAAGAAGATACGCGTGGAAGATGCCAGGAGATAAAGGAAGATATCAAATAGATTGAATTCTTGTTGGACAACGGTTTAGGAATCGAACAAAAGACTGCAGGAGCTATCCAGAAGCAGATATAGACACTGACCACAACATCGTAATTAGGAAGGTCGCTCTTAAATTTAAAAATATGAAAAAAAAAGAAACGGAAAAGGTCACTTTGACTTTGAGAAACTAAAAAATAAAGATATCCACGAAAGATTTGAAAGAAAATCAAACGAATTGCTGAAAGATATCGGGAAAATTTCTTAAACTAAGTAAGTAGAAACAGAATCGAATAACATTAAATCCAGCTTGGACATGGCGGCCAGAGATATTCTGGGGTATACACAAAATGAAAATAAGAAACCATGGATTTCAACGGGTAGAATGGGAAATTATTCGCAAATGCAAGAAAGTTAAAAAACAATGGATCGATGAAAAGTGCAAAGAGGTACAAATTAAGATGGGAATAGGAAAGATACACAAAGCATACAAACTAATTAGAATGAATTTTAGGAATTTAAAACCTTATAGCAAAAATATAAGGGACGCGGGAGGAAACGTCATTATAGAAAATGTAGAGAAAGCGGATAGATGACACGAATATATAGGAGATTTATATGCAGGGGAGGAAATAACAACATCAGAACAGGATTCAGACATTGAAAAGGAGACTTGGCATATCCTATACTTAGAAATGAGTTTGAATTAGGATTAAAGGGTCTGCAAAATGGTAAGGCGCCGAGTACAGAAGTATGTAGAAAACTGTACAAAATAGGAGAAATAGGATGATAGGACACATAATAAAGCATGAGGATAATGCAGAATAGATAAGAAGTAGAAATAAGAAAAAGGAAGATAGAGGTAGACCTAGGTTGGACTATTGTACACAGTTAGCGAAAGATGTAGACCGTGGGAATTTCAGAAAAATGTGTAGGCTAGCTCAGAATGAAAATCAACAGAAGTACGCATTCAACCAATTCCAAGATGGAAACCTTATGACGAAAAAGTAACTATACTTAAACCTGATGATAACTATAAGCAACTACAGGTATTGGTTTTGCAATACTCTTACCTAAGATTAATTGTGCGAAAGAATTTACTGAAAACTATCAATTTAGCAAATGTTTAAGTGTTGGGTGATTCTTAGTAGCCACAGGCTGCTTAACCCCCTTTACAAACCACTGAATCCTGGTGAAATAGGGCATATAATTAGGAAACAACAGAAGGGGAACCAAGCTGTATCTAGGAGGTGGGAATTTCTGGGAACGCAGTAGGCTAGCCCAGAATAGAAATTAGTGCAGGTAGGCGTCCCAACAGCTTCAAGACGGAAAACGTAATGACGAAAAAAATAATTGCATTAAAATCTTATAATTATTATTATCAACAACTACAGGTGTTGGTTTTTAAGTAGTTTCAACTAATGTTGATGTGCGAAAGGATATATTAGAAAACTATTCATTCGGCAAATGTTCAAGTACTGGGGGATCTTGGTAGCCGCAGCTTGCTTAACTCTCTCACACTACTGGGAAATAGGTTATATATTTGTAAATAATAGAAGTGGAACCAAATTGCATTTAACAGGAATGAGCAGGGGCTATGTTCGAAGATAGCAAACATAGAAACAAGGAGAAAATTGTTGAAAGGGTATGTGTGGAGCACAGCACGGTACGTCTATGAAATAGGAGCTGTAAGAGAAGCAGACAAAAACGGTAGAAGCCTTGTGGAATGTTGTACTTCAAATGTATGAGGATGATAGCATTGACGGACAAAGTTAAGAACAAGGAGGTTATAGAAATAGTAGGGGTATAATGATATCTGTAGAAAAAGAATAGAAGAATTAGAAGGGGAGATACGTTCTAATGAATTTTCGGGGACTAGTGCGAGAATTATTACGAGCAGAGATAAGAAAAAGAGGTAGAGGCAGACCTAGATCAGACTATTGCACGCAGTTAGTGAAAGATGCAGACTCTGGAAATTTCCAGGAAATGTGCAGGTTAGTACAGAATAGGAAACAATGAGGGTATGCGTATACCCAGTTCCAGGACTCTTTAGTCCTAATGATGATGACATATAATATTATAATTACAAGCGATGCGTTTATTATAAAGAAATTCGAAATACATTATAAATCTATTGCATATTCTAAAATAAGTGAACTGTTCTTCTAGAGTTAGCTCGTGAAGTTGTAATTAGAAGAAGACCTAGTCCTTAGTCAGCATACTGTCAGGTAATCTTGAATATTTCATTATATAATTACTAACTGTTAGTCTTATCTGGATTTTAAATTGTCGTCTGTGAGGCATGAGCGATATTTTCACTTAACTATATTCATAATCGAAAATGCAGATTCGCAATGGTAGCTAGGACCGAAATGATATACAACCCTTTTAAAACTAGATTCCGCAAGTTTTTTTTAGCCGGAAGCAAAGTAAATACCAGGCTAACTACCAACGGAGAGTGGTGGGTTCGCCTACATACCAAAAAGAAAAAAAGGAACACATCGCCCACGATTATCTATTAACACATAAAAATAAACAAAGGATTCTGTACATACAAGCAAAAAGAAAATAAATTAAGTGTTTTTTTTACAGCAAACAATTATATTGTACGGACAATTTAGGAATTTAGATACAAAGTGCGCATCTCGTATTTCACACAAAATAAAATAAATCAGTAATAAATAAACATGTGAGAGCTTTTGTCAAGCGTTTTTAAAATTTCTCCTAATACTTTTTGTAAAATAACTAAGTAATCTAAAAAAACAAGCGTGTGTCTGTTCAACATTTTTAACAAAGGTACATCACACCTGTAGAGCGCTAATATCGATTAGCAGCAACGAACAATAGTTCTACAATGTCACGTTTCTTGTCACATAACTACACCAAACGTTGATACGGAATATGCCATTGACACACACAAAAAAAACTAGTTGCATACCTGTAGGTATCTGGCTCCTTAGCTCGCAAACCGCCGGGGGTGAGCCGGCATAGCAACGCCATGGTCGTCAAGATTCATTCACCCTGCCATCGTAATTATAGCAGCGATCCTAAGACAAAAGGCAGCAAATAGGTGGGCCTACACAAAGAAAGAACCCATTTGGCCTCCAGCTAAAAAAAGCTAAAAAGAGAATCTTATTAGAATGGGTACGCGCGGGGAAACTTACCGAATACACGCAAAACACCTTCTAGTTGTTGAACAGAAAAACGTGCATCGCTTTTTGAAATACGAAGACGAATAAAATGTAGAAACATTTCGACGTACAAGCTGTAGAATCAAATTCAACAATGGTTCAAACATCACGAATTCGAACTGCAAATCCTAGCTTATCAAAGCGCGGTAAAACTGGAAAACCCGGCTTATATCGAATAGTGCACGATTTTATTTCAAGAATTTGTTACATTGGAATAGTAGAGAAAACCATCATACGGTTGTCTTAAGGTATACCAAGATAACGGGTACCTAAAAACTGGATATAACTATTTACTTGTAGCATAAACTTGTCGTTTCGAAATAAATGAGTTCAAAAGGAAAATTTGTAGCAAGCGTACTTGTAAACAGTATGTTGTTGAAGAATTTAAGAGATTACGGGATACCTAAAACAAAGCATAGAATAAATTTTCGTTGTAAAAGGAAAAGAGATTTGAGTTAACGAATTTATTCGAGAACGTGTCTATAAGTAATTATGTTAAAAATCAACGTAACAGCTTTTAACATTATGTCATTTTGAAGGAAGAAAGCTTTATTTTCCTCAAAAGATAGAGAATATATTACTTATAACTTTAGTTATTTCTTCCACATCTAGTCTAGTAAACTCTTAACAACGTTTCTCAAATCCCGAGTGAGGGGTAATTGTTTCCCCGTAATATTTTTCTTTTTTAAGAAGATATTAGCTTGAATTTGTTTTGAAAATATTAATAAATTTGATCAATTTAGATCTGCCTTCATTACAATTCTAAGATCAATTTGTTAAGATGATTTGTTGTTAATAACAAAAGCTTAATTCGCCAACAAAACGTCATTACAAAGTTCAATGTACATTTTGTCTTTAAATTCGAAAAAACATCTTACCTCTTCTAGAAAGTCTCCAAATCTTAGTGAAAATAAACTCTGACTTAACCAACAAATATCTGAACATCTGCTTCATATAAAAATTCCTCGTACTCAGTTTCTTTATTTTATAGTTGATCCAGATACACTTTTTTCTGGAGATTACTTTTTCGAATTGTGTTCACCAAACGCCACGTATATTTAGAATTTTATAAATGGTAGCCTACTGGTAAATAGTACATTGATTAGGAATGAAGTTTGGGAAGTCTTCGTTTTTGATACACTATGTGCAGTGCCAGTAGTTGAAGAATCTAATATTCCTTTTAGCATTAGTTTGAACCATTCTTATTTAGTATGATGCCCCGTCACTTGGTTTTATGTTGGTGTAAGATAGAGGTCTTTCAAAACCTCCTGGGCTGTTGCGCAGAACACCAATTTAAGTTATTTACGTTAAAGTGCATCCTAAAAACATTAACAACTCAGCTGTTGATTTTTAATTCATCTGCCATTTATTTGCGTATTAAGATTTGTGGTTCATTACAACTTTAACAAGTTTTTTTTTAAAACTACTACAACTCCGTCTAGTTTTTTATTTGTAGTTATAATGAAGGTTTCAATTCAATTAGAAGAATAATGTTTGGTGTTACAGATTATTTTGTTATTTCTGAGCTTTTAATTTTACAATGAGTAACTGCAAAGAAACAGTTTACAGTCAAGAAAGAGAAATTATTTATAGTGTGTAAAGTTTATGAGAAAAGAAAAGAACGGAATGCCTGTCATTTACAAGAAGGAGTAGCAACAGCAACTGGAGTTGGCCTAAACACAGTCGAGCGAATTATTTCAGAAAGAAGAAAATTAATAAGAGAAGTCCTAAATCTAATGCGAGCCAATTTGAGGATGTGGTAGTAATTTTATGATTCTATGTAATATGCATTTTTAAGAAATAATAAGAGGACAGTATTTTGCTGCCAAGAGTTTTAAAAAAAAAATTAGCCTGTCTATTTTTATCCACACACGCACGGAAACATGACACACAAAAAGAACTATAAACAATACACCAGAAAAGTTACAGGCTTCGCATACAAACATTATAGTTTTACTAGAAACGCCTTGTAGTACCTTTGGTACTATTTTGAGCGCCCTCACACTCTCTGCGTCTTTACTCTCTCTGCGCGCTTACACTCTCTGCACCCGGACACTCTTTGTACCCTGAAACTCTCTGCGCCCTTACACTCTATGCGCCCTTACACTCTATGCGCCCTTACACTCTCTGCGCCCTTACACTCTCTGCGCCCTGACATTCTCTGCGCCCTTACACTCTCTGCGCCCTTACACTCTCTGCGCTCTTACACTCTCTGCGCTCTTACATTCTCTGCGCCCTTACACTCTCTGCGCCCTTCTCTCTTAAGTTTAACACGTATCTCCGTAATGAAGATTAAATGTTATTGACGATGGTTTTGAAAATGGGAGATAGACCTAATTCTTTGAAGAGCAAAATGTCCTCAATAAAGGCATATAAATTGCCACAAAGGTCTAGAAAAATGCCATAAAGGCTTAGAAAATTGCCATAAAGGTCTAGAAAAGTGACATAAAGGTCTAGAAAATTGACATAAATGCCTAGAAAATAACCATAAAGGCTTAGAAGTTTACCGTAAAAGCCTAGAATATTACCGAAAGACCTAGAAGATTACCAAAAAGCCTAGAAAATTGCAAAAAACGCCTAAAGGATTGTCATAAAAGCCTATAAGATTGCCATAGAAAACCGCCGTAAAAGCTTAGAAGATCGCCATAAAAGCCTAAAAGGTTGCCATAAAAACCTAGAAGATTGCCGTATAAATCTAGAAGATTGCCACAAAAAGCTAGAAGATTGCCATAAAAACATAGAGGATTGTTATAAAAGCCTAGAAGATTGCCGTAAATGTCTAGAAGATGCCATAAAAGCATAGAAAAATTGCCATAAAAGTCTAGAAGATTGACATAAAAGCCTGGAATATTGCCAAAAGCCTGGAAGATTGCCAAAAGCCTGGAAGATTGCCAAAAGCCTGGAAGATTGCCAAAAGCCTGGAAGATTGCCAAAAGCCTGGAAGATTGCCAAAAGCCTGAAAGATTGCCAAAAGCCTGGAAGATTTCCAAAAGCCTGGAAGATTGCCAGAAGCCTGGAAGATTGCCAAAAGCCTGGAAGATTGCCAAAAGCTTGGAAGATTTCCAAAATCCTGGAAGATTGCCAAAAGAAAACTTAGAAAACTTAGAAAACTCAGAAAACTAAAAAAACTTAGAAAACGGTGAAAACTTAGAAAACTTAGAAAACTTAGAAAACTGAGAAAACTTAGAAAACTTAGAAAACGTAGAAAACTAAAAAAACTTAGAAAACTCAAAAAGCTTAGAAAACTCAAAAAGCTTAAAAACACAAAAAACTTAGAAACACAAAAACTTAGAAAACTTGGAAAAATTAGATAAATTAGAAAACTTAGAAGAATTAGAAAACTTAGAAAAATTAGAAAACTTTGAAAATTTTGAAAACTAAGAAAAGTAAGAAAAGTAAGAAAACTAAGAACAGTAAGAAAACTAAGAAAACTGAGAAAACTGAGAAAACTGAGAAGCTTGAGAAAACTGAGAAATTACTTGAGTAAAACTGAGCTGAAAACTGGGAAAACTGAGAAACTGAGAAACTTGAGGCTAGCTGAGAGCAAACTTAGTGAAAACTGAAAAAACTGAGAAAACTGAGATAACTGAGAAAACTTAGAAAACTTAGAAAACTTAGAAAACTTAGAAAACTTAGAAAACTTAGAAAACTTAGAAAACTTAGAAAACTTAGAAAACTTAGAAAACTTTAGAAAACTTAGAAAACTTAGAAACTTAGAAACTAAAAAAATTTCCTAAGAAACTTAGAAATTATCTTAAAAACTTAGAAATTCTAAACTTGCAAATGTCAAAACTCTAGAAAATCTAAACTAACTAGAATTTCAAAACTAGAAATTCCTAAACCTAGAAATTTCTAAACCTAGAAATTTCCTCAAAAATTTAGAGAATTTCCAAAAAACTTAGAGAATTTCCTAAAAAACTTAGAGAATTCACTCGAAGCCTAGAGAATTCTCTTCAAACCTAGAGAATTCCCTTCAAACCTAGAGAATTCCCTTCAAACCTAGAGAATTCCCTTCAAACCTAGAGAATCCACTACAAACCTAGAAAATCCACTACAAACCTAGAGAATTCCTTTCAAACCCAGAAATTTCCCTTAAAACCCAGAGAATTCCCTTTAAACCTAGAGAATTCCTTTCAATCCCAGAGAATTCCCCCAAACCCAGAGATTTCCCTTAAACCTAGAGAATTTCCTTTAAACCTAGAGAATTATTTTTAAACCTAAAGAATTTCGTATAAACCTAGAGAATTCCTTATAACCCTAGAGAATTCCATATAAACCTATAGTATTTCTTATAAACCTAGAGAATTTCTTAAAAACCTAGAGAATTTCTTATAAATCTAGAGAATTCCTTCCAAACCTAGAGAATTCCCTCCAAACCTAGAGAATTCCCTTCAAACCTAGAGAATTCCCTTCAAACCTAGCGAATTCCCTTCAAACCTAGCGAATTCCCTTCAAACCTAGCGAATTCCCTTCAAACCTAGCGAATTCCCTTCAAACCTAGCGAATTCCCTTCAAACCTAGCGAATTCCCTTCAAACCTAGAGAATTCCCTTCGAACCTAGAGAGCAATTGCGAGCGCTATCCTAAAGATTGTTTCTGAACGCACCTAGCTCTGTCAAGGTCACGGCAACAAAACGCAAGTGTAATTTGCCAGACAATTTGTCAGACAATTTGTCAGACAATTTGTCAGACAATTGTCAGGGCGCAGAGAGTGTAAGGGCGCAGAGAGTGTAAGGGCGCATAGAGTGTAAGGGCGCATAGAGTGTAAGGGCGCAGAGAGTTTCAGGGTACAGAGAGTGTCCGGGTGCAGAGAGTGTAAGCGCGCAGAGAGAGTAAAGACGCAGAGAGTGTGAGGGCGCTCAAAATAGTACCAAAGGTACTACAAGGCGTTTCTAGTAAAACTATAATGTTTGTATGCGAAGCCTGTAACTTTTCTGGTGTATTGTTTATAGTTCTTTTTGTGTGTCATGTTTCCGTGCGTGTGTGGATAAAAATAGACAGGCTAATTTTTTTTTTAAAACTCTTGGCAGCAAAATACTGTCCTCTTATTATTTCTTAAAAATGCATATTACATAGAATCATAAAATTACTACCACATCCTCAAATTGGCTCGCATTAGATTTAGGACTTCTCTTATTAATTTTCTTCTTTCTGAAATAATTCGCTCGACTGTGTTTAGGCCAACTCCAGTTGCTGTTGCTACTCCTTCTTGTAAATGACAGGCATTCCGTTCTTTTCTTTTCTCATAAACTTTACACACTATAAATAATTTCTCTTTCTTGACTGTAAACTGTTTCTTTGCAGTTACTCATTGTAAAATTAAAAGCTCAGAAATAACAAAATAATCTGTAACACCAAACATTATTCTTCTAATTGAATTGAAACCTTCATTATAACTACAAATAAAAACTAGACGGAGTTGTAGTAGTTTTAAAAAAAAACTTGTTAAAGTTGTAATGAACCACAAATCTTAATACGCAAATAAATGGCAGATGAATTAAAAATCAACAGCTGAGTTGTTAATGTTTTTAGGATGCACTTTAACGTAAATAACTTAAATTGGTGTTCTGCGCAACAGCCCAGGAGGTTTTGAAAGACCTCTATCTTACACCAACATAAAACCAAGTGACGGGGCATCATACTAAATAAGAATGGTTCAAACTAATGCTAAAAGGAATATTAGATTCTTCAACTACTGGCACTGCACATAGTGTATCAAAAACGAAGACTTCCCAAACTTCATTCCTAATCAATGTACTATTTACCAGTAGGCTACCATTTATAAAATTCTAAATATACGTGGCGTTTGGTGAACACAATTCGAAAAAGTAATCTCCAGAAAAAAGTGTATCTGGATCAACTATAAAATAAAGAAACTGAGTACGAGGAATTTTTATATGAAGCAGATGTTCAGATATTTGTTGGTTAAGTCAGAGTTTATTTTCACTAAGATTTGGAGACTTTCTAGAAGAGGTAAGATGTTTTTTCGAATTTAAAGACAAAATGTACATTGAACTTTGTAATGACGTTTTGTTGGCGAATTAAGCTTTTGTTATTAACAACAAATCATCTTAACAAATTGATCTTAGAATTGTAATGAAGGCAGATCTAAATTGATCAAATTTATTAATATTTTCAAAACAAATTCAAGCTAATATCTTCTTAAAAAAGAAAAATATTACGGGGAAACAATTACCCCTCACTCGGGATTTGAGAAACGTTGTTAAGAGTTTACTAGACTAGATGTGGAAGAAATAACTAAAGTTATAAGTAATATATTCTCTATCTTTTGAGGAAAATAAAGCTTTCTTCCTTCAAAATGACATAATGTTAAAAGCTGTTACGTTGATTTTTAACATAATTACTTATAGACACGTTCTCGAATAAATTCGTTAACTCAAATCTCTTTTCCTTTTACAACGAAAATTTATTCTATGCTTTGTTTTAGGTATCCCGTAATCTCTTAAATTCTTCAACAACATACTGTTTACAAGTACGCTTGCTACAAATTTTCCTTTTGAACTCATTTATTTCGAAACGACAAGTTTATGCTACAAGTAAATAGTTATATCCAGTTTTTAGGTACCCGTTATCTTGGTATACCTTACGACAACCGTATGATGGTTTTCTCTACTATTCCAATGTAACAAATTCTTGAAATAAAATCGTGCACTATTCGATATAAGCCGGGTTTTCCAGTTTTACCGCGCTTTGATAAGCTAGGATTTGCAGTTCGAATTCGTGATGTTTGAACCATTGTTGAATTTGATTCTACAGCTTGTACGTCAAAATGTTTCTACATTTTATTCGTCTTCGTATTTCAAAAAGCGATGCACGTTTTTCTGTTCAACAACTAGAAGGTGTTTTGCGTGTATTCGGTAAGTTTCCCCGCGCGTACCCATTCTAATAAGATTCTCTTTTTAGCTTTTTTTTAGCTGGAGGCCAAATGGGTTCTTTCTTTGTGTAGGCCCACCTATTTGCTGCCTTTTGTCTTAGGATCGCTGCTATAATTACGATGGCAGGGTGAATGAATCTTGACGACCATGGCGTTGCTATGCCGGCTCACCCCCGGCGGTTTGCGAGCTAAGGAGCCAGATACCTACAGGTATGCAACTAGTTTTTTTTGTGTGTGTCAATGGCATATTCCGTATCAACGTTTGGTGTAAATATGTGACAAGAAACGTGACATTGTAGAACTATTGTTCGTTGCTGCTAATCGATATTAGCGCTCTACAGGTGTGATGTACCTTTGTTAAAAATGTTGAACAGACACACGCTTGTTTTTTTAGATTACTTAGTTATTTTACAAAAAGTATTAGGAGAAATTTTAAAAACGCTTGACAAAAGCTCTCACATGTTTATTTATTACTGATTTATTTTATTTTGTGTGAAATACGAGATGCGCACTTTGTATCTAAATTCCTAAATTGTCCGTACAATATAATTGTTTGCTGTAAAAAAAAAACACTTAATTTATTTTCTTTTTGCTTGTATGTACAGAATCCTTTGTTTATTTTTATGTGTTAATAGATAATCGTGGGCGATGTGTTCCTTTTTTTCTTTTTGGTATGTAGGCGAACCCACCACTCTCCGTTGGTAGTTAGCCTGGTATTTACTTTGATTCCGGCTAAAAAAAACTTGCGGAATCTAGTTTTAAAAGGGTTGTATATCATTTCGGTCCTAGCTACCATTGCGAATCTGCATTTTCGATTATGAATATAGTTAAGTGAAAATATCGCTCATGCCTCACAGACGACAATTTAAAATCCAGATAAGACTAACAGTTAGTAATTATATAATGAAATATTCAAGATTACCTGACAGTATGCTGACTAAGGACTAGGTCTTCTTCTAATTACAACTTCACGAGCTAACTCTAGAAGAACAGTTCACTTATTTTTAGAATATGCAATAGATTTATAATGTATTTCGAATTTCTTTATAATAAACGCATCGCTTGTAATTATAATATTATATGTCATCATCATTAGGACTAAAGAGTCCTGGAACTGGGTATACGCATACCCTCATTGTTTCCTATTCTGTACTAACCTGCACATTTCCTGGAAATTTCCAGAGTCTGCATCTTTCACTAACTGCGTGCAATAGTCTGATCTAGGTCTGCCTCTACCTCTTTTTCTTATCTCTGCTCGTAATAATTCTCGCACTAGTCCCCGAAAATTCATTAGAACGTATCTCCCCTTCTAATTCTTCTATTCTTTTTCTACAGATATCATTATACCCCTACTATTTCTATAACCTCCTTGTTCTTAACTTTGTCCGTCAATGCTATCATCCTCATACATTTGAAGTACAACATTCCACAAGGCTTCTACCGTTTTTGTCTGCTTCTCTTACAGCTCCTATTTCATAGACGTACCGTGCTGTGCTCCACACATACCCTTTCAACAATTTTCTCCTTGTTTCTATGTTTGCTATCTTCGAACATAGCCCCTGCTCATTCCTGTTAAATGCAATTTGGTTCCACTTCTATTATTTACAAATATATAACCTATTTCCCAGTAGTGTGAGAGAGTTAAGCAAGCTGCGGCTACCAAGATCCCCCAGTACTTGAACATTTGCCGAATGAATAGTTTTCTAATATATCCTTTCGCACATCAACATTAGTTGAAACTACTTAAAAACCAACACCTGTAGTTGTTGATAATAATAATTATAAGATTTTAATGCAATTATTTTTTTCGTCATTACGTTTTCCGTCTTGAAGCTGTTGGGACGCCTACCTGCACTAATTTCTATTCTGGGCTAGCCTACTGCGTTCCCAGAAATTCCCACCTCCTAGATACAGCTTGGTTCCCCTTCTGTTGTTTCCTAATTATATGCCCTATTTCACCAGGATTCAGTGGTTTGTAAAGGGGGTTAAGCAGCCTGTGGCTACTAAGAATCACCCAACACTTAAACATTTGCTAAATTGATAGTTTTTCAGTAAATTCTTTCGCACAATTAATCTTAGGTAAGAGTATTGCAAAACCAATACCTGTAGTTGCTTATAGTTATCATCAGGTTTAAGTATAGTTACTTTTTTCGTCATAAGGTTTCCATCTTGGAATTGGTTGAATGCGTACTTCTGTTGATTTTCATTCTGAGCTAGCCTACACATTTTTCTGAAATTCCCACGGTCTACATCTTTCGCTAACTGTGTACAATAGTCCAACCTAGGTCTACCTCTATCTTCCTTTTTTCTTATTTCTACTTCTTATCTATTCTGCATTATCCCCTCATGCTTTATTATGTGTCCTATCATCCTATTTCTCCTATTTTGTACAGTTTTCTACATACTTCTGTACTCGGCGCCTTACCATTTTGCAGACCCTTTAATCCTAATTCAAACTCATTTCTAAGTATAGGATATGCCAAGTCTCCTTTTCAATGTCTGAATCCTGTTCTGATGTTGTTATTTCCTCCCCTGCATATAAATCTCCTATATATTCGTGTCATCTATCCGCTTTCTCTACATTTTCTATAATGACGTTTCCTCCCGCGTCCCTTATATTTTTGCTATAAGGTTTTAAATTCCTAAAAATTCATTCTAATTAGTTTGTATGCTTTGTGTATCTTTCCTATTCCCATCTTAATTTGTACCTCTTTGCACTTTTCATCGATCCATTGTTTTTTAACTTTCTTGCATTTGCGAATAATTTCCCATTCTACCCGTTGAAATCCATGGTTTCTTATTTTCATTTTGTGTATACCCCAGAATATCTCTGGCCGCCATGTCCAAGCTGGATTTAATGTTATTCGATTCTGTTTCTACTTACTTAGTTTAAGAAATTTTCCCGATATCTTTCAGCAATTCGTTTGATTTTCTTTCAAATCTTTCGTGGATATCTTTATTTTTTAGTTTCTCAAAGTCAAAGTGACCTTTTCCGTTTCTTTTTTTTTCATATTTTTAAATTTAAGAGCGACCTTCCTAATTACGATGTTGTGGTCAGTGTCTATATCTGCTTCTGGATAGCTCCTGCAGTCTTTTGTTCGATTCCTAAACCGTTGTCCAACAAGAATTCAATCTATTTGATATCTTCCTTTATCTCCTGGCATCTTCCACGCGTATCTTCTTCTAGCATGATGTTGAAATAATGTGTTTGTGATGATTAAATTGTTCTTGACGCAAAATTCTGCCAGTCTATTTCCTCTGTCATTTCTCGTACCTAAATCAAATAAACCTACTACCGTTCCTTCACTACCCTCACCTACCACCGCATTAAAATCCCCCGTATTTATAAAATTTCATGTACTTTTACGTATCTTTGTTGATCGCATCTACCTCTTCCTCGCTGTAGGAAGAGGTGGACATGTATACTTGTATTATTACTCTATTTATCGGTTTAGATTTTAATCTAACCATGAGTACTTTTTCGTTTTTTGTAGGTAGTTTTCTACACGTTGCCCCATCTTTCTTCTCATAACTATCACCACATCTGAATTTCTTTTCTCCGATCCTGTATGAATTACCCTAAAGTCCCCACTCCAAAAATTCCCCGCCGTTAGACAACGAACTTCGCTGGTCTCTACTATGTCTAGTGCTAACTTATCGATTTCAGTTTTCAAGTTCTCTAACTTACCTACTTGCTTCATACTTCTGACATTCCACGCTTCGACTCGCAAAATGTTCGCGGCTCTTTTTTATACTTTCCGATCACATCCCCGAAGTAATCCCTTCCCGGAGATTCATAGTGGGGACTATTTTACTCCAGAATCTTTTACCCCAGAGGTTGCCATGATTTTTAATAACAATTTGAGTACGCTGTGTACTTGGGAGATGATGTGGTGGTTTCCCGTTACCTTCCACATCGCAGTAGTGTGTCTTGGAATGAAAAACCGATCCCTACGGTCTCTACCACTTACCTAAAAAGCCGATGCCCTTTTTTTTAGGATCTGCCTTAGTCTGGTTCCTCTCTAAAGACCCTACTACTTTGGTTGGACCTGTAGTTTGGCTCTTTAGATAACTGGAACGCAAAATCCACTCCACTCGTTCTAGTAATCTATAACTTCTTCAAGGTGCTGGTCCATTCAGAATGGAGTATTATATGTAGGATTATTAATTTCTTGACACCTTAGCGTTTTAAACGCCGTTTCCTTACCGGACGCTTTAAAAAAAGCACTAGTAATTTTTCTATTTTAGTTTTGGAGGTACTTAAGCAGACATCTTTCCTAATCGCTTTCCTATCTCTATGTACCTTGTGTCGAGGACTATACTTTGCAGAAGGCTCAACAAAGTTAGATAGTCGCTAATGCCACCACGAAGTTTCTTTGGAAGAACCTGGGTGACCAATTGTAAGTACAAAATTTGCTGGCGGTAATGTATCATCATTGAGCGGCTCCGTGGCGTAGTGGTATGTGTGTGACTACTACGCCCAAGGTCCCGGGTTCGAATCCCGACACGGTCCGCTTGAAAAATGTTAGGCGAGCATTTTTCACAAAAATACACCCTCGTTCGGATGAGAGGTAAAATGGAGGTCCCGTGTGTGAGTGTTGTCACGCACGTTAAAAATCCCTACCTTGCTTGGAACAGCAAAGGTTCGGCAAAATTTCAAATTTTCCAGGTAAAAAAAAAAACTCGCTTCCTGGCCAATGTAGTACCTTTTGGTGGAGCATTGGAAAATTACATGTAAGGTAATGTATCATTGGCGTCGCCGTGGATCAATGTAGTAAGCGTAAAACTACAGATCCCAAGGTCCCGGGTTTAAATCCCGACACGGCCGACTGCTTGAAAAATGGCAGGTGAGCATTTTTCACAAAAATTACGCCCTCGTTCGGATGAGAGGTTAAATGGAGGTCCCGTGTGTGAGTGTTGTCACGCACGTTAAAGATCCCTACCTTGCCTGGAACGGCAAGGGTTCTGCAAAATTCTAAATTCTGGTGGAGCATTGGAAATATAAATGCACGGTAATGTATCATTATCATACTAATTAGTCGCGCGACTTTGTATTTTAAAGATTGCGCAATTAGATGTAATTTATACATGTTTATACAACGGTTAAATGGACGTTTAGTACATCACACTTAATTATATAATATTTCAATTGACGGTTAAAGTATAGCAATTTTGTTCCATATATTCTAATGTATGTACATACTTCAACAGAAGTATTCAAAGATTTAAGTCAAATGCAGCTAGCCATCTAAATTTTGTGTTGTTGCTAAATAATTGCTGATACTAAAACCTTGTGCACGCTTAAAACGCACAGTTCACAAGTAACCTAAGCTAAATTTCCTTCAATGATGACTTCTTTCAACTTGGAACAAAGAATTCAGAAAACTTGTGCCGATGCTTTTAATAATTTTTTAACTTAATATAATAATATATGTTATAAAAGCACTCCATAAACACTCAGTTACGTTTAATTAGCAAATTTTGATAAAAAATAAGATTTAAATCTTTTTTATGAGCTTCAACGTTAGATTATTAGAAATGTGTACTTCAACCACGACATTTCCGTTATTCAATTATATGCTGGTTGCCTTCATTTTAAAAATGTTCGCATTTTCGTTCCTGAGTTTTAAGATATTATAATCAGTTACATGTTATAACGAAAACCGCTAAGGAATCCATACGGGATAGTATAATAAAACGTTCAGAGTATTATTTACGTACGGTTGCTTAACCTTTAGAAGGTTTTCCAAGCTTTCGTGTTCAATATCTGAGTCTATCTAGGTTATTTTCAAACACAGAATCTTAACTACATCGATCCACGCGCTAAAGATATAAAAACAGCCCTTTATCTTTCAACCACCCTAATGTTAAAAGTCAGTAATAGGTTTTGCGATTCTCTGATTGAAGTTTTCCTTTATTCTACTACGGTTCCTTAATTGTTTTATGATCTTATATGTCTTATCGGTAGCAACATAGAAAACATAATAAATACAAATTAACAAAGACACGCATTAACTTGTTTGAAACTTTAAAGTTCATTTCCACAGCCCTTCCTTCTACACGTGATTTTCCAATGCTTCACCCGAAGGTACTACATTGGTCAGGAAGCGAGTTTTTTTACCTGAAGAATTTTGAATTTTGCCGAACCCTTGCTGTTCCAAGCAAGGTAGGGATCTTTAACGTGCGTGACAACACTCACACACGGGACCTCCATTTTACCTCTCATCTGAACGAGAGCGTATTTTTGTGAAAATGCTCGCCTAACATTTTTCAAGTGGATCATGTCGGGATTCGAACCCGGGACCTTGAGCGTAGTAGTCACACGCATACCAACTACGCCACGGAGCCGCCCTACAGCGCCTCCACACACGCAGTCAACATGTGAACTTATTTCTACGTCTTCCTTTGTACATCAAAGGTGCACAAATGTGAATAGTGTACAAACGTTTGTGAACCTATTCAATGAAATAAAAATTAGCTTAGATAGGCTCTAGAAATCATATATATTAGATAACAAACAATTACCGCTAACCATTTTCATTCATTCTTCCAATTAACAAACTATTTTTACGACTTCACAAATTAAAATGACAGCTATATACGTGTAAAATGAACGGAATTCCGAGGAAGTTACATCATGCTAGAAGAGTCAGTTCTACTAAAATTTTCTAGAGTTCGTGACGTATTGAAGATTTTATTATTTAAAGCCGTGAAAGAATGCAAACGAGGTCATTTGCGAATAGTAGGTAGATGAGTTACTTGACGACGATCCTTTTTGTTGGTAAATTACGAACTTTAATGAAAGCAATATTGCATGCAGTAACAATAGTTGCACTAAACAATGTTTTTTAATATTTAATGGTAAATAACGCTTAACGTACAGAAGCAAATATTATTGTAACGTTATTAAACGTAAATAAAAACAGAATAAAGTTTATAGGTTTCCATACTATAAAGGCAGATATCAATGACACATAAAAGTGGAAAGAATGTTTTTTCCGATGCAGTTTAGTTTGAATAATTGATTTTGAGAACGCAAATATGTCTTTGTTTAAATCTTTTGAAAGACATTAGTGTACTAGAATTAATATAAGTAGATTAAATTACATAAGATTGCGGCATATAGATATTTTTCTGCAAATAAATATTTTAAAACTGTTTTGAAGTCGAACTCGAATAAGTCGAATTTTATATATTAAAACATGTGTTTGCTGTGACAATCGATCTTTTAGTACAATTATAAAAATCCAACTAGTTAACATTATAAAACAATTAAAGCTTTAAATTAAGCATATAAATTTACTTTGAAAGAATATAAATTCATTTTTGAATAAAGAGTTTTCTGGAATGTAGGAAATTACGAAGAAATACGTCATCTGTACTTAGAACAACTTATATACCTAATTAATAAATAAACATTTATTCTAAGAAGCTTCCCGAACATTAAAAATTTCGTAAAAGCGATATGAATTTATTTTATAGCTTTCGCAATCTTTGTAGGAGAGAAAGCGAAGCGAGCGTTAATCTTATATGTTAAAGTAGGACGGACAGCGTACGTCACCAAAAAATTAATCACGCTAATGAGGTAATAAAACGAGGAATTCCCTGAAATATTGCATCATTACGGTGTACTAGGTTCCATATGAAACTTGAAATCTTTAAAATAAAAATAAATTGTATATAAATGGGGAATTTTATTAAAAGCATACATTCATAAATTAGATCGCGAAAATGTTACTTTGAAGAAATTATTTGAAGTATGCAGTACGCATACCGTAATTAATAATTACCGTGCAACAGTGAATGAGAAGTAATTTTTGGTCATAACCTGCATAAATATGGAATTTGTTAAATGTAATTATTGTAATATACAATGAAGAGGGGAAAAAACTCCGATATAAAAAGCTATTTAAAAATTAGCTTAAATAATTTAATTGAAGATGTTCTCTGAAAACTAATGCTTCTAAATTAACATCTAAGCGAATGGATGATTTTGTAAACTGGGATTTGTACATTAATTTAAAAAATAACCAAGATATTTATACTGCTAATTACGAATTGGATAAGCGCTTTTTAGATTTTACAAGTATTACCTTTAGAATCTATTGCTTCTAACTAATATTTAAGTACTTGCCATTAAATTTAAGGTAAAATAAGTCTTAACCACATAATGTTTTCTTGTAAGGATATTAACCAGGAAAGTTTGTGGTAAGTGTTCGAAACACTTTTACTTTCTAAATAGACAAGAGTTTTTTGGCCAAAACAAACCTTACAAACGTGGGAATAAAAAGCCAGGTAAATTATCCACAAGAGAAGTAATTGGAGTTCTGTAAATTTTAACCTAAATATGGTGAGCAATATTTTTGATAATTCATTTTGTAAATTTCATTATTTTCGTTGAGCTAACCAGGCAAAGAAAAGTTAGAAAGGAAGCTAATTCAGAAATTTCAAATTTTACTATTTGCTGTACCTGCATCACAGCACTCTTTTAGCGATGCCGACGCCAGGCGTTATCTAATCAATAATTAAGCGACGCTCCTACACGAGGCGTTATACACACACACAACACGTACGCAAGCACACGCACGCACGCACGCACGCATGCACACACTCACACGCACTCGCACACGCGCGTGCGCACACACACACACATATACACACACACACACACACATATATATATATATATATATATATATATTATATGTTGTATATATATATATGTGTGTGTGTGTGTGTCTGCGTGCGCGCGTGTGCGAGTGCGTGTGAGTGTGTGCATGCGTGCGTTTTGTTGAAAGGAAAACACGTGACCGTATGTTGGTTCTCTCACCTATATATACAGGTTCAGCGTCAAAAGAGATTTTATTCTATACAGTGTCCATTCACGTGAACAGACTCTCATAAGTCGTGGTACTACTGAATATGCTTTTTATAAAACCCAGTTAGTTTTTTTTTGTTGATTACCACGCCTTGATGTAGTTGTTCCTACTCGTGGTTATGGCACAATAAATTACAAATAGTGGTTCTAAAATTTACTTTTACGTGTTAGTGCAGAGTGATCAAACGATTGTTTACCAGGCACAATTAAGATAAACAGGAAGTGCTAAGGTCAAGAAATTCTTTACTAATTATAATCTAGATTAAGTTTAACGCTTTGTTACCTTCAGTTTAGAGTTACGCTTATTACTTTTAGAAAGTGCATTTTGGTAATGACTAAGTAAACAGCATGAATTACTGTATGTATTGTCTAATTTCCTTGTATTTATTTAGAATTGTAAACATTATTTAAGTTTATTAAACTTGTTATTTATATTTTAGTAGGTGATATACTTGGAAATAATCCCTAATTGATATTTGTTAAAATTTTATGTATATTTTGGAGTTATGTTGTTAGATGTGCGAGTTGACGTTATCGTTTATATAATCTTTTAACACGACGATATGTAAATTTGGTTTAGGTTTTTGCAAATATTCCTTCTGATATCATGTTTGTTAACTAACAGTTTGTAATAAATCTACTTACTGAGGTTCCAATTTTTTTTTCTGGTGACCCACCCCTCTCTGCTTTTTTTTCTTGTCTGCACGGAATACCATAACAATTTTATGCTGATATATATTAAATAATTTGTTGTAGAAAACTTATTTTTAATAAAATGACTTTTACGTTGGTGCATGTTTTGTTAAAAGCGTATTGTAAACAAAAAATTCTAATATAGGAACGTACTACTTACTATAATTTACGTAGTATTGTATTCTGTATTTATAATTTTTTTGTCATTATTTTAATCGTATGAATCAAAAATTCACCACAAATTTCTTGATTTAATATATTGGATCTCCATGTGTTTTTTACAGTAGACCTTATAAGAAAAAAGTTTTAGTATTAAAAATTGCTTTCAATAATAGGAATGCCATACTTTATTAATTATCATCATCCCGAACACAGTACGAAATTTAAGCATGTGCAGTAATACTTTCTGTTTTGTTTATCTGAACACATTAATTAATGCGCCAATTAACCAAAACGCAAACACCTGTACTACCATTGTTGATAGAAACTCACCAAAAATCGTAAATCAATTTTTAATGACAGTATTAAATTACGCACTTTTGAAGCAAATAAGAGTAGCACATTATTTTAGAACGATTTTATTTGATTTAATTTGTCGCAATAGCAACTATCAAGTAGCAGTATAAGAAATAGTGAGGTGACATCATCACCTGCTGTACAAAAGAAGCATGCGTATTGAGCACAAACGCAGAAATAAATGTTGGTATCTATATTAGCAACGACAAACTTGTCGTATCCACGCTTACGTATATATTGTTAAATTGCATGCATTGTAAAGGTTATCCCGGCAAGTCAATAAAAATTCAATCACAAGCTTGTAGTTACATTTCATGCTATACAGAACGCTGCATATTTTCCAAACTTCAAAATAAGTATGAACAGGGGATTCGTAAAGGGTCAGTTATCTTTTAGAATTAATTCCGCTCAACATTTTGACTCTCCGCCTAATAGTATATGTTAATTAATATAAACTACTCCTGAGGTACTTGCCAAACAGGAACATACCTCTTCGAGAAAATATACGACCACTCAGGAACCAAAACCAAATTTTTTATTTATGCTTCTTCCTCAGATGATTGAGATGAGCCTTAATGGAAAGGCGATACCCTGAGTTCCTCCTAGAATCTCAATTTTTACGTAACAGTTGGGTTCCTAAACTTTTCAGGAGTCAAAATTATTATTCTACTACATCTCCAACCTACAAGACCCATTTTGTGAACACGTGTTTATTTCAGTTTTTTTCAAATTGCAGGGTAACCGGGGTTAGTCTTCGGCTTTTGCTCTCCGTTTTATTTAACTGCGCTTTGACTTGTTTCAGACCATGCGCGTATTCGTTATGCTAATGATAACGCAAGATCTTCAGCAAACATACGTCTTTTATTTAACCCTTCGGTAGTTACTGTGGGGTTTTGCTATCTAGGGGGATTTACCAAACTATGTTAAATTAGCGGCTAGAACCGTACTTGGTTCTTACGTTTTCAAAATAATCATTCTCTTGTTTACCGTATATGGTACGAGTTGTAGCTCGACGTAGAGATAAGATTATTAGAAATGTGTACTTCAACCACGACATTTCTGTTATTCAATTATATGCTGGTTGCCTTCATTTTAAAAATGTTCGCATTTTCGTTCCTGAGTTTTAGGATATTATAATCAGTTACATGTTATAACGAAAACCGCTAAGGAATCCATACGGGATAGTATAATAAAACGTTCAGAGTAGTATTTACGTACGGTTGCTTAACCTTTAGAAGGTTTTCCAAGCTTTCGTGTCTGAGTCTATGTAGGTTATTTTCAAACACAGAATCTTAACTACATCGATCCACGCGCTAAAGATATAAAAACAGCCCTTTATCTTTCAACCATCCTAATGTTAAAAGTCAGTAATAGGTTTTGCGATTCTCTGATTGAAGTTTTCCTTTTATTCTACTACGGTTCCTTAATTGTTTTTATGATCTTGTATGTCTTATCGGTAGCAACTTAGAAAACATAATAAATACAAATTAACAAAGACACGCATTAACTTGTTTGAAACTTTAAAGTTCATTTCCACAGCCCCTCCCCCTACACGTAATTTTCCAATGCTCCACACGAAGCTACTACATTGGTCAGGAAGCGAGTTTTTTTACCTGAAGAATTTTGAATTTTGCCGAACCCTTGCTGTTCCAAGCAAGGTAGGGATCTTTAACGTGCGTGACAACACTCACACACGGGACCTCCGTGTCGGGATTTGAACCCAGGACCTTGGGATCCGTAGTCTTACGCTTACTACATTGATCTACGGCGACGCCGGTAAAAAAAAAAATTAAAATGACAGTTATATACGTGTAAAATGAACGGAATTACGAGGAAGTACATCATGCTGGAAGAGTCAGTTCTACTAAAATTTTCTAGAGTTTGTGACGTATTGAAGATTTTATTATTTAAAGCCGTGAAAGAATGCAATCGAAGTCATTTACGAATAGTTGGTAGATGAGTTACTTAACGACGATCCTTTTTGTTGGTAAATTACGAACTTTAATGTAAGTAATATTGCACGCAAGTCACAATAGTTGCATAAAGCAATGTGTTTCTATATTTAATGGTAAATATCGCTTAACGTACATAAGCAAATATTATTGTAACGTTATTAAATGTAAATGAAAAACAGAATAAAGTTTACAGATTTCCATACCATGAAGGCAGATATCAATGACACATACAAGAGGAAAGAATAGATTTTCCAATGCAGATTAGTTTGAAGAATTGATTTGGAGAACGCAAATATGTATTTGTTTAAATCTTTTGAAAGACATTAGTGTACTATAATTAATTTAAGTAGATTAAATGACAAAAGATTGTGGTACATAGATACTTTTCCGTAAATGGATATTTTAAAACTGTTTTGAAGTTGACTTCGATTAAGTCGAATCTAACGTATTAAAACTTGTGTTTGCTGTGACAACCGATCTTTTATTACAATTATAAAAATGCAACTCGTTTGCATTATAAAGCAATTAAAGCTTTAAATTAATCATATACATTTACTTTGAGATAATATAAATTTATTTTTAAATAAAGAGTTTTCTCCAATGTACGGGATTAAGAATAAACGCGCCATCTGTACTTAGAACAACTTAAATACCTAATTAATAAATAAACATTTATTCTAAGAAGCCCCCGGCACATTAAAAATCTTATAAAAGCGTTATTAATTAATTTTATAGCTTTCGCAATCTCTGTAAGAGAGAAGGCGAAGCGAGCGTTAATCTTATATGTTAAAGTAGGACGGACAGCGTACGTCACCAAAAAATAAATCACGCTAATGAGGTAATAAAACGAGGAATTCTTTAAAATACTACATCATTACGGTGTACTAGCTTCCATATGAAACTTGAAATCTTTAAAATAAAAATAAATTGTTTATAAATGAAGAATTTTATTAAAAGCATGCATTCATGAATTAGATCGCAAAAATGTTACTTTGAAGAAATTATTTGAAGTATGCAGTACGCATACCGTAATTAATAATTGCAGTGCAACAGTGAATGAGAAGTAATTTTTGGTCATAACCTGCATAAATATGGAATTTGTTAAATGTAATTATTGTAAAATACAATGAAGAGGGGAAAGCTCCGATATAAAAGCTATTTAAAAATTAGCTTAAATAATTTAATGGAAGATGTTCTCTGAAAACCGATGCTTCTAAGTGAACATCTAAGCGAATGGATAATTTTGTAAACTGGGATTTGTACGTCAATTTAAAAAATAACCAAGGTATTTATACTGCTAATTACGAATTGGATAAGCGCTTTTTTGATTTTACAAGTATTACCTTTAGAATCTATTGTTTCTAACTAATATTTAAGTACTTGTCATTAAATTTAAGGTAAAATAAGTCTTAATCACATAATGTTTTCTTGTAAGGATATTAACCAGGAAAGTTTGTGGTAAGTGTTCGAAACACTTTTACTTTCTAAATAGACAAGAGTTTTTTTGGCCAAAACAAACTTTACAAACGTGGGAATAAAAAGCCAGGTAAATTATCCACAGGAGAAGTAATTGGAGTTCTGTAAATTTTAACCTAAATATGGTGAGCAACATTTTTGATAATTTATTTTGTAAATTTCATTATTTCCGTTGAGCTAACCAGGCAAAGAAAAATTAGAAAGGAAGCTAATTCAGAAATTTCAAATTTTACTATTTATGTACCTGCATCACAGCACTCTTTTAGCGATGCCGACGCCAGGCGTTATCTAATCAATAATTAAGCGACGCTCCTACGCGAGGCGTTATACACACACACAACACGAACGCACGTACGCAAGCACACACACGCACGCACGCACGCATGCACACGCGCACACGCACTCGCACATGCACGCGCGCGCGCGCACACACACACACACACAGATATATATATATACTGGGTAAATCACTTCTGAAATCAATAGACATATACATTGGTTAATAAATCTTCGCCAAATTTCGTGGGAGTTACTGGTTTTTGAAAGGCGCCGTCACATACTACACGAGTCTAGTATAAGCGTCGTCGGCGTCGTGGTGCAGCGCATCATTCATTGCGGCGTCGATGGGGTATGATTCCAGCACTGCTGGTATAGGTGCGTGTGTCGGTATCAGTGGGCTATAGGCTAGCGCCGCAGGTACTTTTAAGGGTGGCAGGCCGTATATGGTACGAGTTGTCGCTCGACGTAGAAGATACAACCGAACTATGCCGAGAACAGCCTCTTAAATATCACTAAATTTGCAAGAGTTCAGACCTGCTGGACGTGGTACAATTCGCGCCCTTTCGTAGACTAGAAAGCATTTCTTTATTTGAGCTTCCTATAGAAATGAAAATTCAATCCCCAGCATAAAATGCTTACCCTAATGGTTTTTCTTAGGCTTCCGCAAATTACATTTTTCATCAGACTACCTAGAATAAGCAAAGTTATAGAAACACAACATTGCTAAGCAAGCCGACTCCTTACTAAATATGCTATTTCCATGCACCTATGTAGTACAAGCGGACAGCAATGTAGATACAGTTTGCCATTTATCATGGTTTTCGATTTGAGCGTCTTAAATATCCGATTCATCAAGGTATCCAATTGTCAATTCTTTTGAGGCAAGTTATGCTTTCCCTGCAATCAGGCAACAATAGCCCGTGTTACATCATGTGTTAGCTACTCAATCTTTTCGGTAACTAAACAACGTGTAATATTTTCTTTGCGCAACTACTACTTGAGGTACTGGTTTTTCTTTCTTAAAAATACAGACCTGTTCTTGTTTATTTCAATATGCAATAGTATTTGCATACTGAAAAAGTACAATATAATACGAATCTTGATCAATTTTCGGCATAAGAAAGCCTAATCAACCTCTCTAATTATTTTTCTTGATAAAATGTGATCTGCCATTGGGGAAAATAGAACAATACTCTATTTCATTGCCAGTTTGTGCGTTGATACAAAATTGCAAAGAACAATATATTTAAGCTTTCTCCGCGTCGTCAATCACTGCATTATACTGGACGTAAAGTATGACGCCTCCAAAGTCGGCTGCAAAGGTTGCCATCACAGATAAAGCCACATAAGTTAAAAAACAAACTAGGAGCGATTTGGTTTTTACTGGCAGCTCAGTACGCCTCCTACTGTTTAGGCCAGAATTGTCACCAGGTCATTTCTTCTGTGTCAACCAATATCTAGCGGCGAAGTGAATGTGCCTGTACAATGGCGAAACACGAGATAGTTTCTTTAGGTAGAAAGAAGGTACAAGGACATAAGAGGAATTACTTCGACGAACAAAAGTGCATACACTCGTCCAATCTGTTCGATTGCCTATAGTAAACGCCCATATTTTAAGATGCCTCGCTCCAAGAGCTACCATCGCCACCATTTCATGCTTTTCATCACATTCCCTTTGTCTGGGAACGCAAGGTATGCAGTTTACGTGCCATAATTCATGGGCTGATTGTCCTGGAGTTTGTAAGAAACTCTATTTATGAATTTTGTTCCTAAATATTTAAGTTAAAGATGGGAGAAAGCTTTCCTTTGCAGGATTCAGAAATCACCTAAATCTAAATATTAGAAGCAGAATTTAGTGGCGTCAAGAAGAGCAGCAATTTCTTCAAAGTTTCCAAAAGGAAAAAATTAAAAAGAAAGAGAGTCTTTGTACGAGAGCTTACATGAACGGATAACTGAAGTTAAACAAGGTCTATAGGCGTCACCTGGTTTTTCAACCGTGGCGGTATTTGCGATACCAGAAAACAGAAACGAGTAGCCATGTGATATTCTAGCTGCGCAAAGGTTTTCTTTGCCGCCGCATCAATCGCACAATTTTAGTCTGCGAGTATGACACTCAAACACTTAAAACTAACACTTAGATTCACTATAAAACTAAATAAATGTTCATATTCGTCGTTGCATACAAGTACATACATATTTTCATTAATGTCTTTTAAGATGTTCTCTTAAGCTAAATGAATTTCTAGTTGACTTTTATCAGGATGAGGCCCATGTTGCAGCAGCTAAAACGTTAGGTTATCAAATTAGCCAGTGCCACCACATTAACGACGCATAATTATTCAAATCCTATCTTATCAAATACACGCAAGTTAGTTTTTCTTTTTTCAATAATAAATCCTACTTTTGGTCATAAATAGCAAAGGTTTGGAACAGCAAATACATAATTTCGCAAAGCTACTTTCCAAAAAAATTATATAGATAATTTATCTCCTCTAAGATAAAGGTAAGAAAAAGTAACATCTCAGAGATAATTCAATAGAGAAAACAAGTACCTGACCATCTACGGTCATATATTAATTAGATAAGAAAATATCTCCGAGATAACTTCAAAGAAAAAGACAGCACACCCCTTTGTGGTTCGAAATATTAATTAGTTGAGAAAAAATATTCAAGATATTGTCAAAAAAAATTTAAACACTAAACATTAATGGTCAAACCTAATAATTGAGATAAGATAATATCTTAAGAACAAAATTTAAGAAAATATATTAACAGAAAAGTACTCCCTAGAAAGTAGAGTGATCCCATAATAATTTGAAAAAGGTTCTCTGCCCATGCCCTCCAAACGGAGAACTTCCATGAAAAGGTACTCGTTTGTACGAACAGTATGAGGAAGTAAATGGAAACGAGAATGCAGTCTTTCCATCCGTGCGTCGATTAAGAGAGGATTGGCCCACAGGCCAAATCAGAAAACAAATTCACTGCTGGCGTCTTTAACATAAATCAGTGGAAAACAAAGGCGACATACAGCTAAACTGAGGTTCCCCAAACCCACGGCTCGCTGCCGTAAGGCATTAACCCTCTAAATAAAATAAGGATATGGGATGTTTGGAACTTTATAACAACCAGATAGAAGAGAGAAGAGGGCGGGCTCGTATTGTGCAATACAGATAAAAGAAACTGTGAATTGCGAAGCACTACGCGACCAACCAAAATGTAGTCAACAGTCCTGAATGAAGAAGCACCACTTGTGTGTGATGGTCAGTTGTCTCAGGACTAAGACTGGTTCACCAGAGGAAAAAATAAGGTTGAAGACAAAGATAGATAGATAAGAAGGAGTAGAGTTTTAGGATAATCATACTAGAGAAATAGTAGAGAGTAGAGAATGTCCCTATTAAACAGATTGGCCTGATGCACCACCTACAACGTTAACGATAAGATAAGTACTATACCAATGCAACGCTACGTAAAAACAACTAGATTTTAAATGAGACCCAAACAGAAGTTTCTTCCTGCAAAGTGCAGACACTGCAAAGGTACCACAAACAACTTAAAATACCCATAGAATAATTTTGAAGACATACCTACTATGGATACGGCAATTACTGTACGATAGATAAATAATGAAATATAGAAGTAGGTAAATTTTCAATACACAACCCAATAAGAAATCGTATTGGAGACGTCAAACTAGACAGCCTCTCACAAACACGTTCAGAAAAAAAAGCAGAAAAATAATGCACTACGTTCCTATGATATAAGGCGATTGATAACGGAATTTATAACAAATGAATGAAATATATGCCAAAGAAAACACATCGAATAGAAATTTCTTGTATTCCCTACTGTGGAAACTGACTTTTAATTACCGAGGCATAGCTTGCGAGCCTATGGGTATCCACAGAGGAGAGCACCAAGCCGGCATCGCCTAATGCAAGTCCTAAAGATTCGCTAACTTATTGAGACGAAAAATATATTAACTACGGCAAAAGAATATGGTGGATTATGTAATAATAACAAAATGTAAGATGAAAATTTAAAAGAAATGGAATTGTTTGCGAGTAGGTACGAATAAAAAGATTTTGTAACCGGAAATAAGTGATTAATGTTTTAAAGCTGAAAAAACTATTTATGATATGATATGGTTTGAAAAGGTTTAAGATTTAAGGGTAGCATCCATTTAAATGTACGTTAGAATAAGCCAAAGGTTGTAAAATTAATTTACGTGAATGTAAACGATATAAAAGTTCAATGGTATGATATATTCATGTACGGTAGGTAATGCCAAAAGAAAAAATTGTTAAAAATAGAAATAGAAAATGAAAAATATATTTAGATGAAAGTATGAACATAAATGTAAGTAAATGCTTCTTGTTTGGCGCAGACATAATGATTTTAAATCTTTAAGATGCCAAGTCGTTCGAGGTAGCCGTTTGACTCTTATAGTTCATAAATGAATACAGAAATTACACGAGAGATTTACATTATATAAATTCAAGAGCTAGGTTAGCGGAAAACTTTTTAGTGACATCAAATAAAACATGATTTTTTTCCATACATGTTTCCTGAAGGCAAAGGAAATGTCTCTTATACAGAGGTTGTAATGACTTTTACTTTTTTCGAAAGCTTTAAATAATTTTTTTATAACATTGATAAAAGGTAATGATTTTTCTTCCATACTTGTTTCCTGAAGGCAAAGGAAATGTCTCTTACACGGAGGTTGTAATGACTTTTACTTTTTTCGTAAGCTTTAAAAATTTTTATTATAACATTGATAGAAGGTAATAGCTGTTGATTTTTGACCCACCGTATGTTTTCATCGAGTTCAATTATATCGATATTATCAGGAACAGAACCACAATAGCTACCATCAATTGAAGTATAACGTACAAAAACTAAAAATGAATGTAAAAATTACTTAGCTTCATGCTTGGAGGTAGGTAAGTAAGGTTTGTACAGTTTTAAATATGTTTTCGCCCCACTTAGTATGGTCGGATTTGATATAGGAAGAAAAAGCGGTAACGATTCCACGATTAACACATTCACTAGGCTTTATTTGTGTATGATATCTGCCATTATTAAAATTTTCTGAATTTAATAACTTTACGAAATTTTGGAACACTTTTAAAATGCACTGTTCACCATTATCACAAAGAATAATTTGAGTCAAGCCGAAAATAAGAAAAACGTCCAAAAATTTCAAAATTGCCGAAGATGTAACCTTTGCTAAAACATGAACAAAAATAAATTCGAGAAACCAATCGGTTACAACCAATAGGTATTTGTTACTTTTTTAGATCGAGGAAGTGGTTCTAATAAATCAAAAGAAATTAATTGCAAGGGAGATACATTTTTAAACGCACCCATCAAACCAGGTGCTTCTTGTAAACTTTTCTGTCGACCACAGATTTTACAATTTTTAATACATCGGCAAACAGACTGTCTTAAATTAGGCCCGTACTAAAAATTAGATACTTTGCTATAGTATTTGTAATGTCTAAATGTGCTGAAGTAGCATCATCATTTAACATTTTCAAAACTTCAGATCAAGTTGCGTTCAGTATTAGTAATTTCCATTCATGTATATTTGTAACTTTTGGCGAGGAAGAGGTAACAAATTTATATTAACAATCTCCTATAACGCGAAATGATGGGTGGTTTTCAGAATATTCGGTACCTTTTTTCACCGTATTGTAATACTAGGTATCGAGAGTAAAATTAGACAGATGTAAAGCAGCGGCATCACGAGAAAGAGCGCCAGATATGATATTTTTTTCGAGTCTATGGCGAACAGTGAAAGTGAATTGTGGCCAAGTGTACAGAGGGTTGTTTCAAATTAGTTAACCATATAAGAGCAGCAATAGTAACCGTAAAGCGGATTACTTCGACACAATCTTTAAACCTTTCAATTCCGAAAATTGCTCCCAGAAGCTCACGTTCGGTAACAGAATATTTTTGTTAAATAGTGACCAGATGACCATAATGGAGTGTTCTAAACTATCTTTCCCTTGAAATAAAATGGGGCCGAACGCAGTAATTGAAGCGTCAGTTTGAATGAGTCAGAAGGCCCTTCGATAGATTACAATTTCTTTTTATTTATAATTAGAGCGGTAATTAGAGTAGATATGGTAGATAAGTTAGGTAAAAAATGGCAATAGTAAAATAATCATTTCAATTAAATTAATTTGAGTGACATTTTTAGGCGTTTTAAAATTGATGATAGCTTTTGCTTTATCATAATCTATTTTCATCCACAATAAACACTAAAAAGAAAGAGAGGAACAGCGAAAGTTACATTTTTCCCAGGTGACTTCAAAATCAACATTACTAAGGCATTCGGCTATATTATTTAAAGTTAAAATATGCTCTTCAAAAATATTAGAGATAACTAAAGTTTCATTAAAATAAACTAAAGCACCCTCTTCGTGCAAAATATGACCTAATGTTCTCTCCATGGTAAGATGGAGTGTTTGAGGAACGTTAGATAAACCAAAAGGTAAAATGTTAAATTCTCACAAACTTTTTCTAGTTACACGAAAGACAATCTTTTGACGAGAGTATTGCTTCAAATGTATTTGATAAAAAGGCTTGTTTAAGATCTATTGAAGATATGTATTTAGACGTAGGCGACAAGAAATGGAATCAGTGCGTGTTAAAAGGTAACTAGGCGTCGCCGTGGATCAATGTAGTAAGCGTATGACTACGGATCCCAAGGTCCTGGGTTCGAATCCCGACACGTCCGACTACTTGAAAAATGGCAGGTGAGCATTTTTCACAAAAATTACGCCCTCGTTCGGGTGAGAGGTCCCGTGTGTGAGTGTTGTCACGCACGCTAAAGATCTTTACCTTGTTTGGAACGGCAAGGGTTCGGCAAGGGTTCGGCAAAATTCTAAATTTACAGGCAACAAAAAACTCGCATTCTGACCAATGTAGTATCTTCGGGTGGAGCATTGGAAATGTAAATGCACGGTAAAGGGAAATTGTCGGGAATTGTTACGAAATTTAATCACTACCATCAAAATAATTACAATACTCTCCATTTCTCTTTCTAACTAATAAAATGGGACCACTCCATGGAGAAGAACTCGGGGGGATAACACCAGATTGGCTAATTTTATCGATTTCGGTACATAAATGTTTTTGCAAAGCAGGTGATAAAGAGCATGGACGTTGTTTAAATGGTTTTGTATTGGCAGTTAGAATTTCATAAAGTACGGTTATATCACAACCTATCTTAGAACTAGATAGTTTACAAAATTTATCCATGGATTTTTCTAACGAGATGTTTCATTGTTTGGTAAGAAAAAGTTTACTTCCAATCTCCAAAGAAGCTCAAACGTTTTTCTTGCGGTTAGTTTTCAAAGTGAAAGCCAAAAGTTTAGTGATAAGTTAAAAAGATAAAAGAAATCAATTCTCAAAAGTAAAGAATAAGCGAAGGTGGGTACAGCTAGAGATGTGACCTCACGTTCAGTAGATTCTATACGAATTTTTAATTTAATGGATTGGGTTAAATTTATTTGACCATTCAAACGGAGTTGTACGACGCATTTCAGTCAAAAGAATAGAAATTTTTGTTGAAGATAAGTTAGTAGCGACAAATTTTTATAGCGAAAGTAAAGATGAAGCACAGTTTAAATTTAATTTGTACGTCAATTATAATTTTGTGGAGCTGATAGTGGGCGATTGTGTGAAACAGGAACGCGTACACTCTGAGAAAAACGTCCCTATGGTAGTTTTCCGAAACGCTACAACATGAGTAATTGATTTTTATAAATGCTTGGTGTTCCACAACCATAACAAAAGTATACAGAGCTTCGGTACAATTAGTATAGTTTCTTGGCAATTCCAACAGGAAATGGAATTTGTTCCCTTTGTATTCGAAATTGATGGAAAAATTATTAAAATTACGGGAGAAATCACTACGATGAGACACATTTTGTTGGGAAAAATTTTGATTGGGATTTTACTGAAGGATGATATTTTTCTAATCGAAATTTAACGTCTTGTAAAGAACGATATATATGTTCTAGTATAAGATAGTTACTTTTTATTGGAAGCTAGAGAACGAGCACGAATTTAAAATATAGTTTCATAATCTTTATCAAATCTAGAAAAATCTTTCTTTAAAAATTCCACTAGTTCTGGTCAACTACGATTTAGTATTTAAAATTAGAGAACCTAGGTAAGGCACAATCAGAGAACAATTCAACTGCACTTTTAAATAGTTGTTCATCAGTACAATTTCGAGAAGTTTTTAATTCGTCAATTCTTTTGAGGAAGGAAGTCAAGGAAACTTTGGAATTATTACCTGAAGAAGTTAAATTCCAATTATATACCGGTACTGATTTACAAAATTTTTTATTTTCTACAAATAAAGATAGGTTATTTAAATTTAAAGTAGCCACAGGATTATCAGGGACTGTCTAACTTTTCCAACATAAAATCTTTGAGAAGAAGTAGTTCAAACATGTATTCGCTATTAGTTTTTTCAATTTCGTCAAAAATTAATTGAGATGTTGTTTTAAATCAACTAAACGAGAACAGATTCGTAATAACTCCATTTTTTGGGTGCATGGTCACTGCAATATATGATAGCTTTAATATCTCGTTAATTTCTTCTAGTTTAAAAGTAGATATTGGTTAGTAAGTGTAATTAACTACACATATTTATGAACTAACTAAATTAGAGCCATTGTTTTTATTTTTAAGACACGATTCTTTAGTTACTAATTTATATAATTGAAATAGATCAATATTTTAAGTAGAAAAATTGGAATATTTATTGTAGAAATAACTTCAGATATGACAACTGCATAGAAACACCCAGATAAGTTGTTATTTTTTTTCAAGTTAAATTTTTAATTTATAGGAACGGGAATCATAATACTAAAAATTAACAAAAATTACGGCAGGTAGATGTAGACGTTAATTATGACTATAGACTAGAATTGGTTTCCATAATAATTATGCAAATTTCACGAATAATTGTAACTATTCGGTCGGGTCCGTTCGTTTCCGTCAAATATCTTCAATTATTTTTCTTTAAAAATAAACCATCTGTATCAAAAATCGTTGCCTTTTTATATTCCTAATTTATTTTGAAGAATAAAAAATGAATATTATGTATTGTGTATCGAATTATTTTAAAACCTATGAAAAAAATTCTTTCGTCTTATATTTTGACAGTACGGATTCGACTGCCTCCAACGGCCTTCGAAACCCCTTTTTGCAGTTCTCGATTTAATTTTAGCAACATTACGCACAAATATTTAAAAAATAAAGCACATTCTGCGAAACCGTGCCGAGTTGAAATTTCAATTTGATTCTAGAACGTTCCGCTTAGTTTCCTCTTGACGAAATATAGTGGTGTAAGTTTATAAATGTAGAATTTAAGCACATCGATAACGCTATTCTGCTTTACGTGATGAAATTAATACTAAACGAACTTCAACAGAGTTATGATTTTTTTACAGAACTACATCATAGAATGCATTTTAAAATTGAGGGCCTCCGGATATGAAATATTTAGATGCCAACATCTGTAACGAGTAAACGTGTTTCCATTGTAGATTTGCATTATATCGTATGTAAAAACTGACGTATCCGCGTTGCATTGCGGTGAATTCCTTTGTTTGAAATTCAAATAGGTATATCCGATGTGTATTTTTATTGAATAAACATGCTAGATATTGAAAATTTAGTTTAAACGAAATAATAAACTAAACAATGAAGTATGTATGTATACTATAATATCACGTACTTTTAAATATCGCGAATATGTGAGCTAATTGTAATTCACATTGGATGTTTAGAGTTTTGTAGGAAGTAAGTTAAAAAACCTCTATTATAAATGAAGTTTTTGCACCATTTACTATCATTAAGAGTTCATACGTCCCTAGAACAAATTAATGTTAAAATCCCCTATGCCTAAAATTATTTAAAAATGAAATAGGGTACATCGATTACCAAGTATTTCAGTAGGCAGGTACTCTCTACCTGCAGAGTATTCCGAATTAAATGATATTTTAGGATATTGCTTGTCGGTAGTATGTGAAGTAGAATCTATGTTGTTGTCATCGAGGACCCTGTGCTAACTTGGGGAACCCAAAATCTTCGAAATTTTCGAAATATTTCAGTTTATAGCTTATAACTTCTAAATCATGCGTTTTTACAACGCTGTAGAGAAATAAATCTCCTACAGATTTCACTGGCCAGAAATACTTTTTGACCTAATAGGTACTGAGATACAGTGATTCCAAAATACAGCAATTTTTTTAAAATATCAAGAAGAACAAATATGTGCTGACTCTGTCTTATAACTTTAATTTTTCAATTCAATTTGAGGATACGCCGATCAAGTACCTCATGTCATAATTTGAAAATAACAAGATTTGAAGTATCGAGTACGTTTATGTTCCAATCTCTGAAGCGTCAACTTCAACCAGTTTTTGATAGTTAATTTTTATTAACGATCCTAATGATTTCAATGAAATAATGACACTTTAAGAACAAAAATCACTGTTTTATACAACAAAATATATTTAAGAATACTTACTCTTGTGTGTTCCCGTCTAGCATGGAAAATTTAAATAAAATAATTTAAAAATATTAATTATAAAAGAATATTGGAAGTAGATACAAAAATATACAAAAAAGACACATAAAACACACTTACTTATGAGACATATAAAACACTAAAGTTATTGAATCATGCATTATAAAACACCATTTACCTCAAGAGTAAAATGATATTAACCTAATATGTTGATAATGATTTATTAAAATGAACATCACACGTCTGTACCCCTTGACCTCTTTGACACTTATGGCATGTCGTCGTGGTTTTCTTCCTCCCGGATATAATTTAGTCAAAGAGGTTGGTCTGTTCTTTGCATTCAATGAAATATTTTCTTCATTGAAGTCTATTTCTGGTGAATTTTTGCATACAGCACCAATGCAATTCTTGCAGATGGAGCAGCAGACCTGCTTTTTTGCAGCTACTGGTTTTATTAAATTCGGTTAGTGTTTTGTATGCATCACAGATATTTTGTGTATTTTTATGTACTTTTGATCTATATTTTTGTACTTACTTCAAACGTTTGCATTACTTATATTATTCAGTCAATTTACTTAAATTTTCAATGGTAGGCGGGAACACACAAAATTACGTTTTGCTAAATATATTTTGCTGTATAAAGCACTTACTTTCTGTTTTTAAACTACCACTATTTTATTGAAGATTGGACGTCAGTCTTTAGAATCATTTGTGAAAATTGACATACAAAAGTAGGTTGACATCGAAGGTTTACAGGTTGGAACATGAAAGTACTTGATACTACAAAATCTTGTATTTTTCAAATTATGACGTGGGGCACTTGGTCAGCGAACCTTCTCGGAATGGAGAGAGAGGGTGTGAAGTATATATGTCTTAAGAGGAAAGGGAGTCTCGTATACGAGGACTAGGGGTTCCTGGATGTTACTATTTTTCTACGTGTTAAAATTTAGGGACATCTAGCATAATTCTCATAGAAATGTTGAGATATGAAGTTATCAGGCAAAAATCTGCACCTTGCTGCTATTCTTGATATATTAAAAAATTTGTAGTATTCGAATAGTGAAATTTAAAGGAGATTTGTTGCTCTTCAACTTTGTGACTAGATGTACTCCGCTAAAAACGTATGGTCTAGAAGTTATAAGCCAAAATTTGAAAAGTTCGAAAATTTTTAGTTTTTCGACTACTGGCTAATAAGCACAGGGTCTTCATCTGTTAAACGATTTCGTCTGTTTGTCTTAATATTATTTAATGCTGAGAACAGTATCTTCACAAAAATATGCAGATGAAAAAATTGTTAGCAAAGCCATTGTTAAATGTTTTAAGTTGGTATAAGTATCAGGTAATCTGCTCCAAACCTTCAAAATTTCTTCTTCGTAGTTGTACTCATTTTCATTCTTAAAACAATTTCGTTCCATATTTCAACTACTGATCTTAACTCGACAAGTCCGTGAGTCCAAATACTATTCTGAAAATCTACTAAATCGTCAATTTGCATATATTGAAAATCCTTTAATTCCAAAGTATTGTAATCAACTACATCAGGGTACTTAATTATTTTAATTGTCTGTTCTAGGCTTCTAAACTGGTTGAATCTCTCACTGAACTGTTGAATTAATGAACTTATTATATTCTGGTACTCCATTTCACACGGTGTTGTTGCCTTTTCGAAATATTTTTTTATGCGAGGAAAATACCTATGTTCTAGTTTCAATATCTCGCTTGAAAATTTGATTTATTTTCAAAAGATTTAATGTATCCAAACATAACCACAATACTTTCGTCCAAACCTTGTAATTTTAAGTAAGTTCATTTATATGAACAGAGAGGTCAGTAAAGTACATTAAATTGCCGATTCAGATATGTCTTTTAATCTGAGGAACGTTTATTAGATCTTTATTTTCAATAAATAATAAAATTTCGTCAAAGCACTCCACAAATCTCTCAATACTTTTCCTTGACTTAGTCATCTTACGTTGTTGAACATTTAAGTCCATTGTAGGATGAATCAACGTCTAGTATAGACGCAGAAAATTATCGCTTGTGAAGTAGCCGGGCAGCTATTAAATTCACAACTTTTGTTACAACTAACATTATATCATTTAATTCCGAAAATCCAGATTTGGCACACAACATTTCCTGATGGATAATGCAATGAAAAGGAACAACTAGATGTCCAATAGTTTCCATAAACAATTTTTTAAATTTCACATTTTTTCCAACCATATTTGAAGATATCATTTGAGATATCAATGTTTAAGTCACTAAATGTTTCTGTAACAACCTTACATATTTCACTTCCTGATGTACCTATTTGCAGTGATTCAGACTTCATTAACTCTTTTCTCATTGTGAGCCCATTAGAATACCTAGCAAAATGGCCAATTGAGCATTTGATGTGACATCAGTAGTTTCATCAAGAGAAATCGAAAAATATTTGCAACTAGTTAAATTAATTGTTCTTGTACATTTTCATTATGATCTATTCTGTCTTTAACAACATTTCTACTGAGTGGTAATTCAGAAATTCTTTTAATGATTTCATCTTTATTTTTCATGTCATGAAATAAGGTTGGTGCACATTCAAGGAATGTTCGTTTAATAAATTCTCCTTCACTGAGGGGCTTTTCCATACTGAGCTATGGAGTGAGGTATATAGTAACTTGCTGATGTGAAATTTGTAGAGCTTTTTACAAATTTAGAGATTGAATTTGTTTGATTTTTATGGAGTTGTAACTGCCTAGAAATGCATTCCTTTCTTTCATCGATATTTTATTCAGATGTCGACTATGATTAGTTTTAAAATGTCTCTTTATATTCCATGTTCTGCTTACCACCGTTTTATTGCACAGTATGCACAATGATCTGTTGTTTCTGTCAACAATCCCGTACATTGGACGGCTACTGTTACTTACATTTCCATTATCAAACAATTTTCGTTTTTAATTTTTTTGATTCTCCATCACAGAGCTGCAAAAACAAATCAACATAAATCACGGCTTTTTTATAAAAAGTTGGTAAGTTTCTTACTTATTAACTTTCTGCAATGTTGTTGCACTGAATACTGGTATCATAAGATTCAAACATACCGAAGATATTTATACGACATAGAGAATGTCTCGTACAGTAACATGGCGATCAAATGCGTCCGTTTGCCGAATGTAGCCGAGCGCACTCGAAGCATACCCGACGTATATATTTCCTAAATTTGGCATTTTTATGTTATTTTCAATCATCATCATTTTATTTTCGACCTTACTTAAGGTCGGTTCTAACTTCCTTTCTATTCTGTGGTAATCTAAAAAGTTCCTCATACCCTTCACAACCTAAATAGCTTGGCCTCGGTGTTCCTATACTCTTCTCTCTTTTTCCTATTTATCTGGATCTACATAATAGATATTAGCAACTTGATGATTATTAAAGAACTCAAACATGTTTACATGATTCCCATTTATAAGGAAATTAAGTATTACCTGGTTATCCCCTCCAAAAAAGGTTAAAGTTAATGTTAAATTATATGTTATGGTAAGACTTACGTAACGAATCGCTACCAACATGCCAGACCGCTAACTAATTGTGAGTTATGTCATGGTGACATTTAGTTAACTGATTTTTATTTATATTTTTTTGTTTTGTTTTCAAAATTACTTAAGGTCGGTTTGACGCAGCTCTAAATTCTTTTCTATTCTGAGCTAGTCTAAAAAGGTCCACATACCCTTCACAACCTAAATCTCTAATAATTTGACTAATATAGCTTTGTCTAGGCCTTCCCACTCTATTTGTATTTGGCAGTCTATAATCTAAGATCTTACTAAATAGTCCCTCATGTCTTAACTGCTGCCGTATCATTCTTTCTCTCCTGACCTTTAATTGTTTCCACATACAGGGTTCCTCACCTATCCTTCTATAAACTTCCTGATTTGTTACTCTATCTGTCCAACTAATCTTTAACATTCTCCTATAACAACAAGTTTCAAAAGCTTCTACCTTTCTCTTATCTACCTCTTTAATTGTCCAAGTCTCACTACCGTATAATAAAACGCTTTATACGTACGACTTTAAGAAACTTTTTCTATTATCTAAACTAATACTATTAACTATTAATAAGTGTTTCCTTTCTAAAAACATTTTTTAGCTTGAGCTATTCTAGCTACTATATCACTTCTGCTATGTTTTCCTTTGTAATTATACTACCTAAATAGCAAAATTCATCTACCTACTCTAACTCGGTATTGCCTATTTTTAATTTTGGTTTAGAACTAGGCTGTAACTCACTTGTCATTATCTTTGTTTTTCCTGAGTTAATTCTCATACTATAGTTACTTTGTAGTATCTCATGTAAAATATTTAAAAACTCTCCTAACTCTTTTCTAGACTCTGCTATAATGGCTATATCATCTGCAAAGCGTATCATGTCTACTTCCTGTCCCTGTACACTAATACTTATCTCTTTTCTCTCTCTAGCTAAGTTTAAAGCTTTCTCAATATAAACATTAAAAATCAAGGGAGATAGTGTACAGCTCTGTCTAACACCATTTCCAAACTTAGCTTCCTTTTCTATTTTATCAAGTCTAATTACTACGCTTTGGTTTTTATATAAACTGTAAATAATTTTTCTATCCCTATGAGAGATTCCTATTTTTTGCAAAACCTTAAACATAACAATCCAATTAACCCTATCAAATGCTTTTTCTAAATCTACAAATGCGAAATGGGTCTTTTTATTTTTTTGTAACCTTTTTTGGATAATTACCCTAATCATTAGTATCGACTTTCTAGTCCCTCTGTCTTTACGAAAACCATATTGGTCTTCGCCTAAATAATTCTCAGTCAAAGCTTCTACTCTATTTTTAATTATTATTGTTAGTATTTTGGAAGCGTGGGTAGTTAAAATAACCGTTCTAACATTCTCACACCTATCAGCTCATGACTTTTTTGGGATTGGGATAATAATATTTTTTACGAAATCTATTGGGACCTCACCTGTGTCATATATTACTTTTACTAGTTCATATAATCTATGTAAAGTTTTCTGACTTGCATATTTTATTAATTGTGCGGGTATGTCGTCTACCCCCGCCGCTTTATTTAATTTAAGATTCCTAACACCTCTATCAAATTCCTCTCTTAATATTGAGAACCTTATTTCTACATCCTCTTCTTGGTCGTTTTCTAACTCATCCATATCGTCTCCCTTACACAAATCTTTTAACTATCTTTTCCATCTATTTTCTACGTTCCCTCCTATAGCTGTCTGTTTGATCTTATTATCTAATACTTGTTTATATTCCTCTTTTACCTCACTATCATTAAGCTTACCTAGATCCCATCCCTCTCTTTAAACCTTTCTCAATTTTTTGAATTTTAGTTTACACTTCATTTTAACTAATTTATGATCGCTATCTATGTCAGCCCCTGGATAACTACGACAGTTTTTAACTTGGTTTCTAAATCTTTGTTTAACTAAAATATAATCTATTTGGTATCTATCTCTATCACCTGGCGCTTTCCAGGTATATCTTCTCCTAACATGTTGTTCGAATAAGATGTTTACAGTTAGTAATCTATGTTCCTGGCAAAACCCGACTAATCTTTCACCTCTGCCATACCCAAATTTTCCTACCATTTTTCCCTCACTACCTTCTCCCACTGACGCATTAAAATCGCCCATAACTATTAAATTCTCATCACCCTTTACTTTTCTCAGTATTCTATTTTTATCCTTGTATACCATTTCTACTTCCTCATCCTCGTTTTGAATTGTTGGCATGTAAACCTGTAGTAAAACAGTGTCTGTGGGTTTTGTACTCAATCTAACCATAATTATTCTATCACTAAATTGTAAGTACTCTTTAACTTTACGTTCTAATCATTTACCTAACGCTATTCCTACCCCTGCCTGTCCATTAGTTGAAGAAGTTGTAATTATTCTATAATTATCTTTCCAAAAGTCATTACTATCTGGCCATCACACCTCACTAATACCTAAAATGTCCAGCTTTCATTTTCTCATTTCGACTAATAAATTCGTTAACTTATCTACTCTAAGTAATGACCTTACATTCCAAGTCCCTATCACTAAATCGAACCGTTGTTTTAAATTCTTACAACGACGAGCCCCCTCTCGGAGATCCAAATGAGGGGGTATTTTACCTCGAACAAGAATTTTACTTGTGAGTTCTCCATCATACATATTTCGTGTTTTAGCCACGCATACCTGGGAAATATTACGGTGTAGCAATTTTATTTTCCACCTAATATATATCCGTATGATTAATCTTTTTATTTAATAATAAATAGTATAATGCATTATAATGCTATACAATCCATTTAATTTAATGTCATCTATTGTCCAATAAAGTACTAGCATTTAGTTCGAATTAAAAATTAATTTCTACGGTGACAAGATAAAAGCTCTTGTTTAGTTTCATTCCGAGAGCCCCCTCTATTCGGAAATTACGAAGTGACGTTGTTACCAGGCAGCAAGGCGCTTGACGACACTTCTAACACAGCTGTGGGGATAAGCAGGTCGAAATTGTTCTTAGGAACGATGTTTTTTGACGATTTTTTGTGTTGGAAGCATGTACGTATAAAGTTTAAGAATAGTATGCCATCTCGGCGAGTTATTTTAGATGGTCCATTTTTGTTGAAACAACTTGTGGAGAACGAGGAATTGTTTTGTTAAAGAGCCGTTAGGAACAGTAAGTAAATTTGTTTCTATAACGATATTAATTAGAAATTTTCAGTACAACTAAAAGTATAATGGAATTTAAAATATAATAAAACTTATACATAATGTAATTTAAAATATAATGCAACGTAAATTATAGAAAGCAATTTTTCTGAATGGTATTCAATCAAAATTATAGAAAACAATTTTATTCTTATATAACATGGAATCCCATATATAATTTATTCAGTTTAATTACAAACAACGTTCGCTCTTTCTTGTGGTTTGAATTACTCCTGGAGCATCTGTAAATTAAAACGCTGAAAATGGAGGCCGAGTGATGTGATTTTCAGAGTGCAGCACAACTATTTGTTTAAAATGGAGGATTCCGTGGTGCAATGCTGACGTAGGCTCCCAAGCAGGTATTTTACGAAAACTCGGACTTCTGGTATGTAGAAACAAAAAAAACTGTTTTCGTATGTTATTTGAACTATCGACGTAGTAACGAGATAAATTTTTGTTTAATCAAGTTGTGTAAAATTCTAAATAGGTCAAGGACAGACCACAATTATATTTTTCGATGTTATGCGATAGGAATCTGTAACTTGTTCTTACCTCATTCTTTTATTAATTCAAAGAAACATCAGAAGATGTCATTACGTGTTATAGAAAGTGAATTCGTACAATTAAAAGCACTTAAAAATTAAATTTCTATATTTGATATTTCATGAATACTTAGTTGAAATTATCCACTGTAAAACTACGGTAGATCTACCCTAATTAACTTTTTGCTATAAATAAGCAATTTTATGCTTTGTCAATTTGTTTAATAAAACCACATTTAATGGTAATTGGTACTGATCTTATCTAGTGCCATTGTAATTAATTTTTCACAATCTAAATTAACATATAAAAGAAGGAAAGATATTTTGTATAAAAGTACATTATTGAATACCAGAAAAATAGATTCTTATTTTCGGACTAAAGACTATTTTTATTTAGGATGAATGAAAGATGATTCCAATTGAATTTAATTATTTTTGAGTATGAATGCACAAACAGTGCTATTCTTTGTTTAATCTGTTCACAGGTGCTGCAGAGGATTGCTAAGGTCAAGGTCGAGCCATAAGGTAAGGAACTTCAGAGATTATGAGGTCTTTAAAATTTGTATAGCGGCTATAGGAGAAAGGTTTCCGCATTAGCCTTGTACAAGGGACTTGAGTCAGGTCTTCTCTGTATAGAAAAATACGGTGGCGCCTTATTCTTATTATTAGTGGTTGCAATTACACCCCGACCCACAGCTCATGTTCTACCCAGAGCATATAGTTCGACTAGCCGCTTTGCCTTTGAGATTTCCTCAACGTTGAGCCATCTTCCATCCGAACTTGCCGTGGGCTCTTTTTAAATATTGGAAATTCTCGTTAAACTAAATCAAAATAAATAAGTAAAGGTTACAAATAGCGCCCAGCGTGTAGGCCTCGATTGCTGTGCCAATTGTATAAGCACATAACGTATAGGTTTCGATTGACTTTGGTTGTTTACACTTGTGGTTTGTAAATCATTTACCCTCAGATTAATTTAGTCAATTGATGTTGTTGTTTAATTGAGTTTAATTTGTAATTAGTTAGTTAGTCTATCCCATGATGGCTGAGACGTATCAAGTAGTTTATTTGCATAAAGATGAGTTGGATTATGAATTGAGAATTCGAGGAGTTGTTAGCAGCAAACCGATGCAGGATAAAAGGAAAATGTTAGGCCGATTATTAGCCAAAGAAACAACAGTACCTGCTCGTTTAATTGATCCTTCCACATATGTCGTAGATTATTCAGATGAACGAGATGAGATTGAGGCTTCGATAGAATCAGTAAGAAATGTTTAATTAGAGTTTGAAGGTGAATTAGCAGACCCTACATTTAAGAGGATACAGTCGAGATTAATACATCTTGATGGTCGAGTTAGGAGAATGAAAATCCCTTTAGATAATTCAGACGAAGTTACTTTATTTAGGAATGAATCGTTAGCAACTATTCTTACCATGGAGGCAGAGCTACATGAAAAGCTTAAGAAGAATGAAGATGTAAACGCATATGGTGAATTTTCTATGAGAGAAACCATTCCAGCTGTTGTCAGTGCTCTTATTCATACTGTTTCATATTTAGTACCCCTATTCCAATTGGTTCGTGGTCAGTAAAATTTTCTGGAGATCCAAAACAGGTTCATCAATTTTTAGATAGAGTAGCTGAGTTAGCACACTCGCGTAAAGTATCTGAAGAAGATTTATTTAATGCTTCTGTAGAATTGTTCACAGGGAACGGTTTAGAATGGTATCGTTGTGTTAGAAATTCTTTAACAAACTGGAGTTCTTTAGTTATTCGATTAAAGGAAGATTTCTTACCATCACACTCAGAGGACGAGATTTGGGAAAAAATTAGGTCGCGTCATCAACATAAAGGAGAATCTGTAGTCATATATATAGCTCATATGGAGAATTTGTTTAGTAGGTTACCACAATCACCTGCGGAATGTACAAAAGTTAGAATGGTAAAAAAGAACCTATTACCTGATTTTATTTGTCAATTAGCTCTAACGGAAATTGATAGTATGTCAACATTAATAATGTTGTGTAAGAAATTGGAAGAAGCTTATGCATCCAAGCATAAAATAGTACAAAGTCCAGTAAAATATGTTCCGAGGGCATTAGGAAATTCAAAATTTCAAGTTGAAAATAAGTGGTCAGCTCCTGTAAAAAACTTTTCAGCGCGAACTGGTCGTAGTTTTTATAATCAATCATTTCCCCCTCAAATACAATCTCTTGGTAACAATAATAGTTATAATAATAATCTTTCTAGTAGAGTCCCCGTAAATAAATATAAATTAAATAAACTTACATGTTGGAATTGTTTGGAAAAAGGTCATACGTTTTGGAGGTGTAAGATTCCTCGTAAAATATTTTGTTGTAGCTGCGGATATAGTGGAGTTAAGTCGATAACTTGCCCGTCGTGTTCAAAAAACGAGTAGGTAGGCAGATGCACAGTGGCCGGCATCATGCTTTTATGCAAAAGGCTACAGTTATGTTGTGTGAACAGAAAAATTTTTTTGATATAGATGATTGGTCAAGATGGCTAGGCATCTTTAAAAATTTTTGTCAAGGGAACGTCAAGCCAAAAGCCGACGCGTTATTTTTAAGGAAACCTCAGGACAATCGTCCGTATATTATGGTAAAATTGTTAGATAGAGATGTCACAGGTTTGTTTGACTCTGGTTGTACTACTACCGTTGTTGGTTCATTAGCGTTTTCTGTTCTTGAAGAATTAAATTTAAAAGTTTTTAAAACTGAGAAGAGAATAGTTTCCACTGCAGATGGTGCTCTTCAAGAAGTCATTGGTTCAGTTGATTTACCTATTAGAATTGGAAGACAATATCGTATTGTTAACGCTTTGGTTGTACCATCTCTTCCTCACACATTTATTTTTGGTAGCGATTTCGCAAAATCCTTTGGTTTATTAGCAGATTTCAAAAACAATACATGGCACATTCAAGATTATGATAACAATAGTATTTCGTATATAGGTCATTCGTCAGTACCCTTAAGTTGTAGTAATCAATTACTTAGTTTAGATGATTTGTTAGAAACACAGCAAGTAAAAGAACGAATAGCAATAGAATCCTTCAATGAAATTAGTAGTGAAGAGAGACTAGGGCGTACCGATAAAATTGTTTTAGATATTGATACTGGTGATGCAAAACCATTTCGTAAAAAACCATACGTCATGTCCCCTTTATGAGTAGGATGTTAGATAAAGAATTAGATGAGATGTTGAGATTAGGAGTAGTGGAAGAATGTCAGAGTCCATGGTCAACCCTGTACTGTTGGTTAAAAAACAAGACAGTGAGTACAGATTTTGTTTTGACGGAAGAGCGCTCAATGATATTACTAAACATGATAGCTACCCATTGCCAAATATCGATAGGATTATAAATTTACTTAGAGGTGCAAATTATATTTCTAGCTTAGACCTTAGAAAGAGTTTTTGGCAAATCCCACTTTCCGAAACATCTAAGGATAAAACAGCGTTTAGTGTTATTTCGAGAGGACAATATAGGTTTGTCACCATGCCATTCGGATTAAAGAATGCTGCTCAGACGCAACAGCGTTTGGTTGATTCAATTTTCGGACCGAAGTTTGAGCCACATGTATTTTGTTATTTAGATGACATTATTTTGTGTTCATCATCTTTTGAGGAACATCTGAAGTTATTAGAAACGGTGAAGGAACGTCTTAAGGAAGCAAACCTTACGATTAATTTGAAAAAGTGTGAATTCTTTAAGAAATCGTTAAAATTTCTTGGTTATATTGTTGGATCGAATTCTCTTCGTACAGATCCCGAAAAGGTTTCTGCTATGGTAAATTTCCCCAGACCTAAGACTACTACTGAGGTCAAACGTTTTTTAGGAATGTGTAGTTGGTATCGTCGTTTTATAAAAAACTTTTCATCTTTAGTGTCACCGATTAGTGATTTGGTAAAAGGAAGAAAAAAGGGTCAATCTATTGTTTGGACATCCGAGGCTGAGAACTCATTTGTACAGATTAAACAGGCTTTAGTTTCCGCTCCATTGTTATCACAACCGGACTATTCAGTTCCATTTATTGTCGAATGCGACGCTAGCGATACAGGACTCGGAGCAGTTTTAGTACAGAAAATCGATGATGTAGAGCACGTTATTTCTTATGCCAGTAAATCACTTACCCGAACTGAGCGCAACTATTCAGTCACGGAGAAAGAATGTCTCGCTGTAATTTTCGCTATAGAAAAATTTCGACCTTGGGTAGAAGGTACCCGTTTTACTGTTATCACAGATCACTTTTCATTGTTATGGCTTAATAATATACAAAACCCAACCGGAAAATTAGCTAGATGGGCTGTCCGTTTACGACAGCATACTTTTGAGTTGGTTCATCGAAAAGGAAAGTTTAATGTAGTTCCAGATTGTCTTAGTCGTGCAGTTCCACCCATAAATCATGTTGATAATTTAGTTGAGATCAAGTTAGATAATGTGGATCCTTGGTATGTGTCTCTTCGAAAAAAAATTTTAGCTTCACCTGATGACTACCCACAATGGAAGGTAGAAGATAATTATGTATTTAAATTTCTTTCATCAAATTTACCACTCTCGTCGAATGTAAGGGAATGGAAATATTTAGTCCCTAGATCACAGAAGGAAGAGGTTATTCGGATAAATCATGACCCTTCAGTGGCCGGACATTTAGGTTTTTTTAAAACATTGGCACGCATACAAGAGAATTTTTATTGGCCAAAATGCGTATTGATGTGTTGAAATTTTGTAAAAATTGTTTAACGTGTGGTGCACAGAAGGCATCGAATAGAGGACCCCTTGGTTTAATGGGAAAGGAAAAAGAAGTGAAGTTCCCCTTTCAGATTATTGCTATAGACCATATGGGCCCATTTTCACGGTCCAAGGTTGGACACAAATGGTTATTAGTTATTGGTGATTGGTTCTCGAAATTTACGTTAATGTTTCCGTTACGTAATGCAAAAGCTCATTTAATAGAACGTGTATTAGAGGAAAAAGTTTTTCTAGTTTATGGTGTTCCCAAATTTATTATTTGTGATAATGGCTCACAATTTAGTGGTAGAAATTTCAAGGCAGTATGTAAAAAATATGACGTTCAAAAAATTTGGTTTAATGCAGTTTACTCTCCCCAATGTAATTTTGTAGAAAGGATAAATAGGACGGTAGGAACAGCTATACGTTCGTATATTAAAGAACATGATACTTGGGACATAGAGTTACCCCAAATTCAGTATGCGATTAATTCTGCAAAACATCATGCCACTGGTTATTCGCCAAATTTCTTAGTTTTTGGTAGACATGTTCCTGTGTCTGGAAGATTTTATGGTCTTGATGTGGAACCCTCAGTTGATATAGATATTATTTCTGGTAATAGACCTTCGTATGTGTTAGATCATCAAGGACTATTTGATATTTTTTTAGACGTACAGAAAAGGTTACATTTAGCTTACACGCAGTCTAGTAATTCATATAATTTAAGGAGACGTAACATTTCTTTCGAAGTAGGTGACAAAGTTTGGAGGTCAAATAAAGTTCTTTCGAAAACAAGTGATAAGTTTACTGCTAAGCTTGCGCCAAAATATGTTTTGAGTATTGTTAGAAAAAAGGTTTCGAATTTAATTTATGAATTGAATAATGAAAATGGTTCAAAAGCAGGCAGATGGCATGTTAAGGACTTAAAACCTTATTCAGAGTTCAGTGGTGATATTGAGAAAGAGAATGTTTCTGAACATTAATTAGTGTTGTTGATATATTTAATGGTTGATAGTAGGAATTACTTCCGTCTTATCTTTTTAGTAAAGAATTCAATTATTGTATTGGAATACTGTTTGGTAGTCTAAAAATTTAGATGTTGGATAAGAAGTATAAAAGGAAATTTTTTTGTAGTGCAGTAAGGTCGATATTAGTCTGTGCTGATATTGTTAGTTGCAAGTTATTCATTTGAGTTGAGATGAAGAATTGCATGTTTCCATAGGTCAAAAGTTGCATGTTCCATTTGTCAAATAATTCCCTAGGTTAAAGTTAGTAAGGAATGTTTATTTATACTTTTGGTGATGAATTTTAATAAAGTTGTATATATTTGGTTATTATTTTCTTTTGGATTTATGATTATAGTGTTTGAAGGTAGTTTTGTAGTCGAGAGGACAACCGAGATCAATGGTAGTTCTTATAATTATATTGGGAATCAAGTAGCTTGAGTCCATATTAGATATTGGTAGGAGGTCAATATTGTTAGTAACTATAATAGTTATGTTTAGTATGAATATTGTGTGAGATAGCAATGTTCTATTTTGTTCATTCATGCGTGAGTGAGATTTTTGAGGAGTAAGATGCGATGACGTTTTACTTGTCTCTTCATGGGTAGAGATATGTCTACATTTTGTTTGCATACACATGCGGTAGATTGTTGAACGTTAGTGATTTCAAGACATGTTTGCTGTTTTGGAGTTATGTTTGTCGTGGATCTCAATGGTGGTGAGAGTCCTTTTTTTTCTTTTGTAAATATGTAAATTACGGTTAATAAAGTAAGAATATGTTTGTCATGATAATTTATATCTTTATTAAGGAATTATAATACGGCAGTATTATATGTTTTGTTGCTTAGGTTACGAGTATAAAATGAGTGATATAATAACCCCGAATATGTAGTAAATAATAATGAAACCCTACCGATTAAGACTTCCCGAATTTGTCTCCTTGTGGCGTATAGTACGCGTAGTTACTCGTCACTCATTTTCCATTATGCAGTATCTTAAGTGATAATTTTTGTTTTGGCTTGTAAAAATTAATAATAATAAGTTGTAAATATATAACAGTAAATTCAAAAAAAAAAATTCTTCGCATTTATTCCAGAATATTTTCTCGAATTTTTTTCTCTTAGAAAGAGGCAGTGTAGCAATTTTATTTTCCACCTAATATATATCCGTATGATTAATCTTTTTATTTAATAATAAATAGTATAATGCATTATAATGCTATACAATCCATTTAATTTAATGTCATCTATTGTCCAATAAAGTACTAGCATTTAGTTCGAATTAAAAATTAATTTCTACGGTGACAAGATAAAAGCTCTTGTTTAGTTTCATTCCGAGAGCCCCCTCTATTCGGAAATTACGAAGTGACGTTGTTACCAGGCAGCAAGGCGCTTGACGACACTTCTAACACAGCTGTGGGGATAAGCAGGTCGAAATTGTTCTTAGGAACGATGTTTTTTGACGATTTTTTGTGTTGGAAGCATGTACGTATAAAGTTTAAGAATAGTATGCCATCTCGGCGAGTTATTTTAGATGGTCCATTTTAGTTGAAACAACTCGTGGAGAACGAGGAATTGTTTTGTTAAAGGGCCGTTAGGAACAGTAAGTAAATTTGTTTCTATAACGATATTAATTAGAAATTTTCAGTGCAACTAAAAGTATAATGGAATTTAAAATATAATAAAACTTATACATAATGTAATTTAAAATATAATGCAACGTAAATTATAGAAAGCAATTTTTCTGAATGGTATTCAATCGAAATTATAGAAAACAATTTTATTCTTATATAACATGGAATCCCATATATAATTTATTCAGTTTAATTACAAACAACGTTCGCTCATTCTTGTGGTTTGAATTACTCCTGGAGCATCTGTAAATTAAAACGCTGAAAATGGAGGCCGAGTGATGTGATTTTCAGAGTGCAGCACAATTATTTGTTTAAAATGGAGGATTCCATGGTGCAATGCTGACGTAGGCTCCCAAGCAGGTATTTTTACGAAAACTCGGACTTCTGGTATGTAGAAACAAAAAAAACTGTTTTCGTATGTTATTTGAACTATCGACGTAGTAACGAGATAAATTTTTGTTTAATCAAGTTGTGTAAAATTCTAAATAGGTCAAGGACAGACCACAATTATATTTTTCGATGTTATGCGATAGGAATCTGTAACTTGTTCTTACCTCATTCTTTTATTAATTCAAAGAAACATCAGAAGATGTCATTACGTGTTATAGAAAGTGAATTCGTACAATTAAAAGCACTTAAAATTAAATTTCTATATTTGATATTTCATGAATACTTAGTTGAAATTATCCACTGTAAAACTACGGTAGATCTACCCTAATTAACTTTTTGCTATAAATAAGCAATTTTATGCTTTGTCAATTTGTTTAATAAAACCACATTTAATGGTAATTGGTACTGATCTTATCTAGTGCCATTGTAATTAATTTTCACAATCTAAATTAACATATAAAAGAAGGAAAGATATTTTGTATAAAAGTACATTATTGAATACCAGAAAAATAGATTCTTATTTTCGGACTAAAGACTATTTTTATTTAGGATGAATGAAAGATGATTCCAATTGAATTTAATTATTTTTGAGTATGAATGCACAAACAGTGCTATTCTTTGTTTAATCTGTTCACAGGTGCTGCAGAGGATTGCTAAGGTCAAGGTCGAGCCATAAGGTAAGGAACTTCAGAGATTATGAGGTCTTTAAAATTTGTATAGCGGCTATAGGAGAAAGGTTTCCGCATTAGCCTTGTACAAGGGACTTGAGTCAGGTCTTCTCTGTATAGAAAAATACGGTGGCGCCTTATTCTTATTATTAGTGGTTGCAATTACACCCCGACCCACAGCTCATGTTCCACCCAGAGCATATAGTTCGACTAGCCGCTTTGCCTTTGAGATTTCCTCAACGTTGAGCCATCTTCCATCCGAACTTGCCGTGGGCTCTTTTTAAATATTGGAAATTCTCGTTAAACTAAATCAAAATAAATAAGTAAAGGTTACAACGGTAGGTTCCCATCTTTCCACAACGCAGTTTTTAAAGATTTTAGCAAAAAGCCGTATCTGTCACGACCAACCCCCAACAACCTTGTAAATTATTGAGGATCGCCCCAGACCAACCGACTCTCCTCCAATATCTTTTAGCCAGCAAGGCTGCTGCCCCTTGCTGCGCCCTTTAATCGCCTTTTACGATAAGCAGGCTTACTATAGTAGTATTCGTTGTCCCCTACTATAAGGATAATATAAATAATATACATGTTATATGCACGTGCTACTTTATTACAATTGCAATTTCTACAATAGTTAACGAGAACGTGCTTATGTTTTGCAGAAGGGCTGCTACTAGGTCAGGAACGTCGCTGGTGCTCCATTACCTGATGCAGTTTAGCAATCAAGATTAATATCAACACTTTTGTTAAAGTCGCCAGATTATTTATTTAGTAACCGTTAGAAATAACACAGGATGAACGTTGCAATATGCAGGAGGTGTTCATTGTTATTTTACTTATTTTTTTGTCGTTGTATTTCCACAGTTTTTAGTAATAATATCAGAAAACCGCACATTAATCTGACTCATGAATAGCCTATCTCTAAAAGCCTGCAGTTTTAGTGACCGTTTCCCGCCTCTCAAATTTGTGATGGCGCATACTCTTGAAATAAGTTCAAAATTTTTTTTGATATTATACAAAAATTATCAATATTGAAACAATCTATTTAAGTGTTTTTCATATCGATGGCTAAGTTCTAATAGGTCGTATCCCCCTGTGAGGCAAATTTTACAGGAGACACAAAAAACTTTGTAGTGTTTAGTAAAATACTTAAAAGATGTCTAGTAGGTAGATATAACTATTGAATGTTATAGGAAATTTTGTATTTAAACATTATTTATTATTATAAAATGCTTTGAATTTAAAAAGTGGGATACGACGTTTTAGAATGTCGATTTCTTGGGTTACACCCTTTTATAACTCGAGATCTGTGAGTTACGCTTTTTTAAGTTTTATTCAGTCGTATAAAGGCGAACGGGTTACGTCTTTTTGAAACTTGAAATTAAGATTTAAATAACTGTATGCTATAAAAGTCATTGATTTTTAAAAACTTATAATAAAATAAAATATAAGTAAAAACTCAATAATCATAATAAAGATCATTAATAAATAAACAAATAATTTATATTACCTTTATTTAAAAACTTGAATACAAATACATTTTAAATAATGCATTGTTTTTAATTATTGAAATAAACGTAACTCATAATATAAACACAATTAAACAACATTAGCAAAAATATTATAATAATAAACAATAAAATTATTGCACAATTTTCTTATTAATTTTAGTTTTAGTTCCTATTGGTAAACTATCGTAAAAATTATGAACTTCCGGGTATTTCATCACAGTTTTCAATTCTTGTCAATGTTTATATTTGCTATCCTTAATTGGAAGTCGTTTAAAAAATAATGTTTTTTTTTGTAATGGTGGTAATGTAGGTCTTTAAGGCAAAATTTTGTAAATTATCTTCATAGTTTATTTTATATTGAATTGCACCATCTGGTGTGTATTTTAAACAGCGCAAAAAGACAACGAAAGGACTGCTCTTAGTATTTCCTGGCCTAATTGAGTCATATCTTATTAAAGATTTGTTATATTGTTTGAAAAAATCGAAGGTATGGTACTCCACATCAAAAGAAAAGGGATTCTTTCGAGCCTCGCGTATAATCTCTGCATATTGACATGGAAGAGTGATCTCCCGACCTTTTAGTTTCCGCTCGATAAGGGCATGAGTAGAGTCACACTCCATTTGGGCGTGACACTTCTCAAGATATTTTTGCTCTATATAAACGTCATATTTTGTTGAAAAAAAGCTTAGAGCATTGGCTAATGTTGTGTTGCGATTTTGATAGCCGCAACCGTCAGAATAAATAATAATACTTTTCTTATTTTCCACGCAATGCTTTTCAAGGCGGTGTAAAATACATGATGCAAATATAGATGCTTGTAAATCTCCTTCAGTTTCGTTCCAAACATAATTTGTACACTGATGCGTGGCCAAGTTAAAAATAGTAAAGATATGACTTGTAGCCTTGTTTTGTAATAAACTTTGCTAGCTGCTATCATTGGACATAATTTCACTGATTGTACATCCATGGTGAAGGTATATTGATTTTCTTTAATTGCCTCCTCTTTATCTTTTACCTTGATTTCTTGGGCCAATTTCTTCTTTTTTATGTGAGTTTCGTAATCTTTTTCGGAAAGCTGGTTGGCTTTGTACTCAAGACAGGTGTCGCACTGATCTTACTTCCACTTATGTACCGCCAAATTTAAATCTTGAAAGACTCTATTGAAGGTGGTAATTGAATCACTTTGCTTGCCCTCTTCAATGCATTTTTTTTAAATTTCGCTTTTGGTTTGAAAAAGATGTTCAAAGTATTGCTTTTGAGAATCTTTGCAGCAATAATGCGAATCCATCTTAGGAAGAAGATTAGAAAACATTTTAAAAATTGGATTTGATTATTGTTCTTTTCGAAATATTTGGAGCTATTTCGTTTCAAACTTCTGTTGGATTTTTCTACCTCTTTTCGTGTACCGAGTCCATGATTTAAACTACTTCGAATCCATTTATGTGTCATTTTTTTATATCTAATGTTGTCAGAAACATTTTTACAGACTTGGAGATTATCGTTATTCAATCTAAGATAATAAAAAAATGATCCATGTCTTCTAGAGGGCCCATCCACATAGCATCTTTTTTTGGTTCATATAGTACTAAATTTCGCACATACATTTTTTTCTGCCACCAATCCATTTCCCAAAAAAAGCTGAAATATTTCATTACGCTTCTCGGTTGTAAATAAATCACAGTTTCTTTTCTCAGATGTCTTGCAGTAAGACCCGTTATTACAACCTACCTTCATTTTTCTCTCAGGCCTTTGAATATCGTGTTTAATAGATCCGTTAATTTTTGTGTATCCAATGTATTCTTTCACAAGCATTCGACTTTTTTTGCATTTATTTTTTTCCTATTCGTCAAGAGTTGGAACATTTTGTCGAGTTCCTTTTTTTATTTGTCTTTTGATTTTCCTGCTGCCCATTTTCTTGTCCGGTAGCCTCTTCAATATCTTCAGTAAACTATTCATTTTCTTCAATCTCATTTTCCTCAGGACGCTAATCGGGATCATCAACGTCAGTGGGACGTACTTCCTCAGACGAATCTGAATTTGTGAAGATTTTGAGATTTTTCAATTTTTCTTCTGTAGCTAAAAAATAGGAGACTTAAAAATTGTATTTCCTATTCAAAATGCAACAAAATAATCATAAGAAAAACTAAGTAGGTAAGAATAATTATTATTATAAATATTATTATTCCTAATTTATTTTTAAGACGGTACCTTGGATTTTTTCGTGAGACATTAGCTTTTGTCTGTTACTATCATCCCAAATATTATTTTGAAATTCTAATGACCTACTTTCAAGAATTAATGCTTCGTCAGTAGTACAAATTTCTAAAATATTTAAGCACAATTTGTAAAGTTGGATTATAAACTTTGAATCAAATTATCTTTTTACCGTCAATTATTTGGTATTCAATTTCATTAAAATTACTACTTCCAATTGTAAGGTTTAAAAATGAGGCATTTTGAAGTTTTTCAATATTTTGTGACTCATGACCTTCCTGAGGCTCATTCGGAATCTCCACAAGTTCTTGATCTAAATAAATAACTATTGGTTAATATTGTAACAATTGTTTGTAAAATTCTGAAAAAGACTGACCTAGTTCATTGTTTAAATTGTAACATTCATTAGGTAAACTTTCCACCTCATTGTCTAGCACCATCACCTCCGATATTATTGACTACTAAATTTATTACCTTATTGTCCATTATCTCACAATTGTATAAGACATTCCTCTTCATGTTTTGTGTACAAAGTTCTACCATTTTTTTACTTCTACTTCCCATCTAGCAACAAAGACAATATTAAAATAAACCATCATTTTCTACAACCAACTCTTTAACAAAAAGATTTGTAAATGGAATCAGTTATTACACTTGTTGCATTAAATTACAACATTATTTTAGACAAAAATAAAAACTAATAATTTATAATTGTCCGATTAATTCTAAATGATCATATATTCAACTAATTGTCTTAAAATTTTATTTCTAAAAAAACGTATCAACGCCAATTTTTAACGTCTTCTCTATTTGTGTAAAATGACTGATAATCAAATGTAAATTAACTGCACCAACCAATACAATGCTATTTAATATTTATAACCAATTTACTTACCCTGGAAATTATAAAAACACCCTTTTAACAACTAAGAATCACCTATTGCTTTAATGCACAGTGTTTGAAAAGCCGTTATGTGGGATACGATTTGTTGCGCCTGCAAAATGAACAACGACGATACGACCTAATTTAAAATTGAAATAAAGAAGGTTTCTACTTTTTGGTCGCGTATGAACTTCTGGAATTAGTTCAGAGATGTCACAACCTGTCTAAAATGTATTAAACGCAATTTCGCAAAACTTGTGGGTTACGACCTATTAGAACTTAGCCATCGATATGTATATTTGTTAAGCAATATTATTGTACTTGTACATGCACGTCTGGTTTCAGAATTAAATTATTAATTATTATTAACGTAAGTAATAATATTATTATTAATAACCAACTCTGGCCGTTATCAGAAACAAATATTTGAATTATGAAATTATTCATCTTTGAAGATGCGTGTCACCGAAAATGAGCTCGCGTGTCAGCACTGACACGCGTGTCATAGGTACGCCATTACTGGTCTGGGTGGTAGATGATATGCGGCTACAGAAAATGGTAAAGCGCAACTTCCGCATAGCTTGCACGATTCCTGCAGTAAGTGCGAGAGTGGTCGTAGGTTTGTTATGTACATGGATAGATAACTAGTATATGATGAAAGGGAGGGCGCCACTACCTCTAATACGTCTACATAAAGATAGAACTATGCACAAGGAGAGAGGCAGAACCCTTGTGCTTAAGATAATAATACGAACTCCATGAAGACGCTCAATAGCGGTTTCCACTAAGAAGGACTGGGCCTGAAAAGGAAAACTGCAATTAGTAAACACAATGGGATAACTATTTGTGATTCAAGATAACCAATAATGATATTAGTAGAATTAGAACTTGCTAACTTTTAATGCTTTGTGTAAAACAACCAAAAATATTAAGTGTACTTCCCAATAAAGTATTTCTACTTTTCAAATAAAATAACATTTTGATTTTCACTTGCAGGTCTCGATAAAATATATACAAGAATAATCCATAAACGTTCAGCCTTGAATTGAAATAATGGCAATGTACATTTCATTAATTTGCTAAGTAGCTTAATTGCGACGCATATCATTTATATAAGTCCTATCAGCTTTTATACTTGAATACCTTACAGATGGGTAATAAAATTTTAAAATGTTTAAGGTTAATATAAAAACATTGATAGAATTAACTTTTCATTTGGTATAAACCCGCTAACAATAGTAATCATTTCAGACATTTGCGTGTCAAAATAACCTTACGTATTTTAACTCAATTAAAATTTGTTGGAACAATTTAGTTATCCAAAAAAAAGCTGACTCAACATGGTACAATACTTTCTACAGAAAGAAATTTTTTAAAGACTAACAATCTAGTTGGTTAAATAAGTAATAAGCAATTCTGTATGTAATTTCAAGCTCTGAAAATTAAATTTTTGTACCTAAATCTATTGGTCGTGTCAACGAAATGAGTATTCATATCCTCATCAACATATTTGTAGCAATTCATATCATAAACGAAACATTAGCAGCCAAAAATGTGCTTACCTATTAATTGAAATAAACGATACACGTTGAAACTTTACCAAACAGTAATGATGAAAGATTAAATTCTTATCTTTAGCAATGAATGATGTTGACAACCAATTTCTTCTGCTTTGATTTAATTATCAGGCTGAAAATAAAGTGTATTATATATTATAAAAGGCAAATTTTTACAAATCAAACTAAGAAATCAAGTACAGAGCTAACTAAAACTAATTTTATCAAAGTTAAAGAGCAATCCTTAAATTGCACGCTCTTCAAAAAACTCGAAGTTTTATAAGGACGCATTTACATTTGTTTCGGGAAAACGTTCATTATAGAGTAGGCGTAAAATAATTAATAAACAACTCTGTAATAAATTCCAAAATAATAAAAATTTAATTTTGTACTTAGATCTATTTATTACTTCAACTAAATAAGGTAGTAAACTTACATCATCATATTTGTAACAACATAAATTATAAACAACACATTAGCAGTCATAAAAAAGTGCGCTTACTTTATTAATTGAAATGAACGATAAGCGTTGAAACTACTTTACCAAACAGTAATGATGAAAGATCAAATTCAAATCCTTGGGGTTGTATACCATTTACGGAGAATATTTTTAGGCCTTTATTTAATAATCAGGTGTGTACTTGATGTAACACACGTGTTTAAAACGCTATTACAATTAAGAGATGTTCTAACTTCAAGCAATCATTTTATTTTGTTCCTAAATTAACGTGTCAACGAAGAAAGCACTTACGCAGCCAACCAATACTCATGCTATTTAATTTAGAGCGAAATTCTTAGATTGCACGCCCTCGCAAAGCTTAAGCATCTTCTTGAGGTCTTATAAGGACACACGATGATCATTAATATTATTTTTCAAAAAACGTTCGTTACGGGTGCAGGCGCAAAGAGGCACCGGTACGACTATTTAAAACGACACCCAAATGTTTATAGTATAGGCGTTTTAACGCCTAATTATAACTCCACTTACAATACGTGTAAGTATAATTTGAAAGCATTTTAATTATTCCTATACTGACAATAGGATCTTAGAATATAGAAATGATCGATAATGATAATTTAGACCAAAAATATTGCAATTTAAGTGTCGCATTGATACGCACTACATATCTACTAAATTCACGTGTGAAGAGTTTGAATATCAAACATGCAAGTTTGTGTCAGCAGAGACGAGTTTCAACGGCGAAACAGTTATGATTTAGTAATACTTTTGTTTTAAGCAAATATCACTTACATTTTTGTACAAATAGGATTGCAGCTTATAAATCGCTGCTTTTAACTTAAGTTCGTAGTACCAAATATGGTTTAAACCGCTTTGATATTGTTGATTTTATATGTAGAAGCTTTGCTAAATCATAGTAAGCAATAGAGGAGCCCAAATTCAACATTCTTAGGCTAATTAGTGCATGCTGTTGTAAGCACAAGCTCTTGACACATAAATGAATATGTCCCATGAGTTTCAGAAGAATTATTTCGCAGTTATACAACAAAAGCAGTAACTACCAGGGCACCCTATTTGTGGTAATTTTTAAGCGGTTTTGCATCATTAAACAAACCGTTCATTTATACCTTTTAATTAAAAGCTTGAAAATATTAGGAGTTGGTGTTACTATAATAAAGGTGAGATAAATTATTACTGTCATAACTAGGCTGTGGTTAATTAACTGGGGTAGATAAATTAATTTTTTCTTAATGCATGAGGCTGTGTAATGAATTTATGAGTAGCTCGTTATTCATGACTTAATAAGAATGCCGTGCCTGATTTCAAGGAATGAATAATATTTTCCACCTTATTTCCGGCTTTAAAACTCCGAATAATTTTACACATAACAGGATTGCCCAACAGCAGCGATGCAAATTATAATATTTGAACATTGTATGAGAATTAGTTATGAAAGCTAAGCAAATACATTCTACAATCCCATATCTAAAAATTGAGACGGGATGAAACATGTTTTAAAAATCCTGTTCCCTTCGTACATGCGAAAGTGTGTAAACGTATTAACTAATCCTTTAATTTAATTACCCTATAATATAACACTGGTCTAAAAAAATGTATTTTCTTTCACAAGAATTAAATTAATTAAGTCTAAATGTATTTTTCACGCTGTATTCAAATATGCTTTCAGTTTTCTCCATCGGGCAAGGTTCTTTGTGGAACATGTTTCAAAATTTAAAAGTATCAGTTATTACGCAACACAAATAATAAGTATATGCCAATTATAGCTTACCTAAAACACTTCATATGATTATTTCGGCCTTATTTTGCCATCGGGATATTTTTCTTTATGGACCAGCAGTAGTTGGATAGCATTCTGGGACTCTATTTGCCTTGATACCTCTTTTCTATAGTAGAATTATGAAGATGAATACGTCCGCCATAGTCATTAGAGACAGTCCCGAGGTTTTTACAGTTTTCTTCTCTGTTATTGCCGAGAAAACCAGAAACGATTTTTTGAATGACTTCCATGGCTTTTCAGGCGGAAGTATCATTTCCACAAAATTTTTATCATCCAATAGTGATCTTGTTTGCGGTCCTGTAAGAATTCCTCTGCTTGTAATACGTTCCATACTATTCCCCAAAAATGCCCTAGAACGTATTGTGCCCTTCTATTTCTCCTTTTTTTTCCCACAGCTATCCTTCTTCTCCTATCATGTCTAGAACCTCTTTGTTATTAACTTTGTCTGTCCATGCTATCATCATCAAACATCTGAAGCACCACAATCCAAAAGCTTTTACCTTTTTCCTATCTACTGCCCCCACTGTTCCTATTTCATAGCAGTAAAGTGCTAGGGTCCGCACATACGCTTTCACAATGTTTTCTTGTTTCTATGTTTGTTGTTTTCAAACATAGCAGCTGCTCTTTCTTGTTAGATACAGCTTAATTCTCCTTCAATTGCTTACTAAGTATGTACTTTCTTTCACCAATATTCAATGAAATGTGAAAGAGGTTAAACAATCTGCGATTACCAAAATCCCCAACACTTCGACATTTGCTGAAGTATGAGTTTTTCGATAAATTTAACATTAGTTGAGAATATTGCCAAACTAACACCTGCAGTTATTTATAATAATCATCAGTTTAAAGGACCATTGGTTTTTTGTCATTAGATTTTCAGTTTTGAAACTAGTTGGACGCGTATCTCCATTGATTTCTATTCTGAGCTAGCCTGAAATTCACACAGCCTACATCTTTCACTATTTGTGTGCAATAGTCTAACCTAGGTCTACCTCTATCTCTCTTTTTTCCTATCTCTGCTTGTAGTATATTCCGCACCATTCCTTCATGCTTCAGTATGTGACCTATCGTCCTATCTTTTTTATTTTTACTGTTTTCCACACATTTCTTTCCTTTTCTGCCATTTCCAGAATCTTTTTGATCTTAACTTTGTATGTCCGTAATATCTTCATTATGTGTCTGTAGCATCATAATTCAAAGATTTCTCTATATTTTTTCCTGTCCGCTTCTCATACTGTCCATGTTCCACAGTTCAATAGTGCTGTGCACCACACAATGCTTTTGACAATATTTTCCTTGCTTCTACGTTTCTTGTTTTTGAACATAGTAACTGCTATTTCTTGTTAAATGCAGCACGGCCTTGTGCTAATCTTTGTTTTATATTTTTGCACTTTTCCCGTTTTGCGTTATTTGGCTTCCTAAGTCTCAGATATACTTAACCTCTTGTAAGTTCTCGCTTCGTACTTGTATTCTAGTTTTTGATTAATTTGCCCTTTCTTTACGTACTTGTATTATAGTTTTATTTTTGTTAATTTTCACACCGTATCTCTCTTTTAGTACTGTCTCCATTTCATTAAGAGCTTTTTCTAACTCTTCCTTGCTAGATGCTAATACCGCAATATCATGCAAATCTAAGCATATCAATCATTTGTTTCTGCATAATAATGCCATATATTTTTCTGCATTTAATCGTATTCATTACCCTTTTGATATATAAGTTAAAAATTAACGGGGATAGGGCATATCCCCGTCTCACTTTTTTCCTAATATTCACTTCTTTACGATCCTGCTCTAATTCTATTACCCTTGTTTGCATTCTGTATAAGCTATGTACGTTTATCCCTATAACTCAATCCAATCTTTTTGAGTATTTTGAACACTACTTTCTCTCATTTTACATTGTTGAATGTTTTTCAAGATCTACAAACCCACATCTTCCTTTTTTTATTGTTTTCTCCATTTACACCCTTTACGCTGTAATGACCTCCCGTGTTCCCTTGTTTCGTCTAAATCTAAATTAATCTTTCCTTAGTATTTCTTCAGGCAGGTTTTCAATCCGCCTTTGTACAATTCTAGTTAATATTTTTGACACTTATTCAAAAGTTTTCACTCCTATCCGCATCTTGCCGTTTTGGTATAATGGCTATGGTGTTACGTTTGAAATCTGTGGGTATATAACTTGTCTCATACATATAACTTACAAATTAGAAGAAACGTGGTGTTACTGTTTGTACGGCAGCTTTTAGAGTATCAACTTGCACCTTATCTATACCCGGTGCCTTATTATTTTTCAGACCCTCTAATGCTAATTCAAACTCATCTCTAAGTATAGGATATCTATCTTTCCTTTCAATGTCTGTTTCCTGTTCTAGTACTTCTAGTTTTGTCCTGCATATAAATTCCATATATATTCTTACCATCTATCTACTTTCTCTACATTTTATATATTGATGTTCTCACCTATACGGTTTTATATCCCTACAATTCATTTTAATTTGTTTGTATGCTTTGTCTGTCTTTCCTATTTTCATCATAGTTTGTACTTCTTTACACTTTTATCAAACCATTTTTCTATAGCAGTCCTGCATTTGCGTTTAATTTACCATTTTATGCCATTGTAAGTCTGTTTTCCTGCTTCGTTTGTACTGTTTTTGTTTTTTCGCCTTTTTTCTGTTTAATACTTTGTTACTCAAGTGCTTTTTCAGTTTCTTTTTTCAAATTTTTAAATTTAAGCAAACCTTTTATAATTTTCTTGTTGTAGTCAGTCTCTATATTTACTTCTGGATAGATTCTACAACCTGTACTATATTTCTGAACCGTTGTCGAACAAGAATGTAATCTATTTGATATCTCTCTGTTTCTGGCATTTCCACGTGTACGGTTTTCTAGCATAATGTTGAAATAATCGGTTTGTGATGGTTAAAATGTTTTCATCGCAAAATTTTATCAGCCTATGTTCCCTGTCATTTCTTGCGCCTTAACCAAATAAACCTACTAACCGCTCCTTCCCTGTCGTCGCCTTCCACTGCATTAAAATTTCCCGTAATTATTAAATTTTCATGTTCTTTTACAAATCTTAGTATCTTTTCGATATCTTTATAGATTGCTTCTACCACCTCCACACTGTAGATAAAGATGGGCATGTATGCTTGTGTTATTACTGTATTTACTGGTTTAAATTTCAATCTAACCATGAATACTCTTTCGTTTTTTATAAGTAACACAGTGTCCTATTTTGTTCAGCATGACTATTCGCACACTCGAATTTTCTTCTTCTGATCTGTATGAATTACCCTAAAATCTTCGCTCCAAAGATCCCCCGTCTATAGCCACCAAACTTTGCTAATTCCAGCTTTCAGATTTTCTAGCTTACCTACTTGCTTCATCCTAGATTTATGGTTGCAACTAATCTTATTTTTACGACTTTCTCACCTTAATTGGATGTACATTCCTCATTTTATTGCTGTCACAAATCTACGGTACTTCATCACCTTCTGTTCCATTTAAATACTCGATTATTCTAGAATAGTCCAGGAACTCGTTTTCAAGCTATTTTTTAATTTTCTTAGAATCTGCGGCTGATATTTTAAAACCTAATAGAATACGTTTTCGTCAAAATTTATTTGAAATTATTTAAATATGATACGTGCGAGTTTCCGCAAATAAAATTCAATGTGCTTTTCTCCTATATCAATATATAATATCATATATAATATCATATATCATATGTATAATATCAATTCCTCTTAAAGTATTTGAACACTAGTCTCTTTTTAATTGCATACATGAGTATCTTTTACAATAATTACGCATTTACTCGTAATCGTTACACAATTGGGTGCTTTTTAGATAAAGCTCTTTAAAAAAAATCCCATTATGCGCGAAGTATACCACTATTCTTATCTAAATCACTATTTTTTGTCATTAAGAATGGAAACTTTTTAAATCATGGGTTTTAATGCATTTATACTCAATACACTTAGTGTTTTAATAAATATGTTTTTGTATACAAACAAATTAGTATTTACATAATTTGAACTTCTTTTAAAATTTCTTTGAATGCGCTCGTGTTTCGGCGTCGTATCTTTACAAAATAATACTAGATAACCATGTTATGATGCGATAGTAAAGTCACAAGAGGTTATTAAATACTAAATTCTATGAAAAAATCTCCCAAAAAGAATAAAACATAGAAATGTAAAAATTTCCTATATATAGTTTTTCTACCCTACATAAACGTAAACGTATTTCATTAGCGCATAAAATAAGATTTCCATGTAGAATAATACCCCTTAAGAACAGACAATTTAATAAAAGAAACCCTATCTTAAATAATACTCTAGTATTCCTTCATTAATCCGTGTGTGAATATTTTTCTCCTAAACAATGAGCGTTGCATTTACATTTATTGCAAAATGGAAACAGCGTGAAGCGAATTTAAACTGTAAATACAAAAACATGCATCTGAAATACGTTTGTAAATATATGCGAAGTCACGTTTCATTTCCCGAACATCAAATCTTATTACATTTATGAAACATAAGAACGAAATCCTCATTAATTATGTAATTAAATTCAGTGTATAGGCATTTATTGCAGATTGAAAATGAGCCGCATACACTTTTAACATACTAAGTAACGTTGATGTATATCATTAATAGATGAAATATGTTAATTTACATATATCAGTTCTAAGAATGTTAAAAAAATTTCAGTGTTAAGATATCATTTAAAACAAAAGCAATGCATTTATTCTCAGAATTTTCGAATAGCTACGTTATTTAATAAAAGAATACGTTTTTCGAAAGAATTCGATGTCATAAAACATCTGTAAATACTTTAGGAATATCTAATCACTTCCCGTAAATGAGTAAACGCTCCAATTAGACGGGACACTACAATCAGGAAAGCCATAAAATAGATAACGCGCTTAATAGCTCTACGAGAGAAATAACAACGGCTATTCCTTGATGCATCAACAAAGAGTGAGAGACGCTCTATGATAGCCATTAGTTATAACGACCGCCATCACTTTATGCAAATAGCTCTGTTAAAGATTTTCCTTAATTCTGTAAATCTTGTTCAACTGTTCAACTCTCTTATACTTGAGTTCCTGGAGCGACTTGCTTCAAGGGCAGTACGCATCGAAAGTTAAAGCGGTAACTTTACAATTGCTTAAGAGCGTACTCTGTCTTGGCTTACTCCGCGCGCGGAAATGCTGAGATGCTCACCTTTGTATTATATCTTGCTAATTATGTAATTAAATGTTTTATTCTAATTTCACTGTTGTAGTTATTTTTAAAACCACTGAAAAAATGAGCAACTCATCCTGAAATCGTGTATGCAGGTGCCCTGAAAGGGTTGTGTTGGTTTTGTATTCAAGACAGAAACAGTGTTGCATTTTACATCAAATTAATCACGATAAAACTAAGCTCATTAAAACGCAAAATCAATGTAGTTATTACATCATCCGTGACTAATCTTCAGGAACACGATCTAGAATGGACTAGAAGAAATGACGTATTTAGAATTTTAGTATAAAATGCAAAAGTTGTTAGAAAGGAGGTCATTCATTATAACGTCAAGTAACATGTAAGTTTCGAGTTGATTCATTCTTTAATTCATTTTACGACATGCAATATATAACTATAAAACGTAATTATTTGATAAAGTATACTGAAAAGATATCACAATAATTTAAATAATCTTGGTATAAGATCACAACTGCTAATTTTAATCTATTAAAAATAAATGCACTTTGCAAACTGATATTTCAACGTCAAGTTTAATTATAAATGGAGATTTGAAATTTGAATTATTCAATGCCCTAATTACAATAAAATATAAGTTTGTCAATACCAACTGCAAGTATAATTTTGTGTTTGTGATATATAAGAATATTTGAATATTAGTAAATTAAACTAGAGTAAGTTCTTAATTTCATAAAAAATTACTTGTCGAGGTGATACTTTCCAGCAATTGTGAATCAGAGTTCGAATCATTCTGATCTTTACTAAATTATTATCCAGCGTTGTTGTCCAATTACACTGACAAACGGGCTAATAAAAGGATAGGTAGATTATCCCTAGAATTTTAAAGAGAAGTTTTGTAACTCACAAAGCAAAGGCTTGGGTTCTGTAATTGTTTACAAGAATTATGTGAGGATATTTTAATAAGTAATCACTAGACAAAATTTCTGTCTACGCTTAAGCTGTAAATTGTTTTTAAAAGTGTTATTTATATATGTAAGAGGTTCTTTTAGGATGCATTCAATATTGCATAAACATTTGGTGGTCAAAGGTATTTGTTCGTGTTGGATTTTACATAACCTAACCAACGCTTAAAAACAAGCTTGTGCCGATTAATGGAAGAAAATAACCAAACATTATGATCTCGGTGCTTTCAAACACGTCTACGATATCGTGAGAGGTGATGAATCGTGGATCTACACGCATGAACCCGAAAGTAAACAGCAGCCGACTGTACGGGTCTTTCAAAGTGAGCCAAATTCAACAAAAGTTGGTGGTATACGAATTACTTAGAGGTAGAACATCCCCTGTTTTTCAAAAAGCTGGACATATGTCGCAACTGTTTTTTATAAAAAAATGTAGAACGTTGAATTCTAAATAGTGCACAACCATTCATTTGCCAGAAAACGTCGAAGAAATAAGCAAAACCAATCGCTTAAGACGTATGATCCTTCTACGCCACAACGGTAGTTAAGAATGAACGAGTCTTGAACAACGCCGCCATCTTTGCACTTTCACATTTCACCATCCCTCTACCATCTTCAACTTTCTTCATTCTCTTGGTAGTAGCACCTTGCAATTGCTCGAGTATTCTTAAATGATTTTTGTAGAATAAACGCTTTTATACCGAATCAGAGCGTATTGTTAATCATCTTATTACATACCTATTTAACAATTATAATTTCATTTAATACAGCTATTTTAAACACCATTTAAAAAATCAAATAGCTTATAGTTTGTTACGTTTATTTTCGACGTTTATTTGTGGTAGGTAATTCGTTTTTCATTCACATAGCTTCTGCTGCTATTAAAAACCTTATCCTGTATTTTTACCTCATTACAATAGTATGCGTAATCATAACATTTCTTTCAAATCTATTCATCCTAAAACGAAAATTTATTCGATAAATTAAATAGTCAATACCTTGTTTTAGGTGTCCGTTGATTTGTTAAACATTTCGATAACGTATAATTGCTTTCTCTTCTGTTTCCCATTTAAAGACTTGTCGCAATAATAGATCCTACTATTAATTATGTTACATGCCGAAAAATTCGGCACTAAACATTCTCAATTAAGTTTTAATTTGCAAGAATTTTGCGCCATAAATTTAAAAGGACGTGTGCGTATTTCCGTCACTTTAGATAGTGCGTTGCGGGAGATTGCGCCGACGCGGTGTGCCGAGAAGGAAGTGGAGAATTTCCGGCATACGTGGGTGGACTAGCCTCCGAGACGTAAACAAGTGTAGTTATCTTGTATAGTATTGTGTCTTTTTCTGATATGTAGGTTTCCTGTGATTCCAAATTATCGTGCCTCTACCTGTCTCCACTACCTTATTTTTATCTACATATAGAGAGAAGACAAATCGAATTTGGGTTTAACCGGGTTCAAGAATTCCCACGCCCGAAAGATCAGCAAAGTAGCCGACGCCCGAAAGACTAGCAAAGCCGCCGCCGACATCATGGAGTAATTCTACAAGAAGCCCTGCAAATTATGTGAGTAGCATTTTCGTTCCTTTTTTTATGTGATGGAGTAATTTTATATAATTGTGTGACGTCATCTATAATTTGCGCGTCAATTTTTACATTATCTAACATTGCTACCAACTGACGTAGTGGCTCGCGTACCCGCACAGGCGGGGCTATAATAGTGGCGCATTCCAACGTTGTTTCAGGTTGAATGATTTCTTTTCTTATCCTTTTATACCTTATAATGTATTAATTAACTATATTTGTAGCTTTTTCATTTAAAAAATAAATAATTATTTGAATTTTTAATATCTATTAACTTATAAAATTTAGAGTGGTAGCTTTGAAAGTTACTATGTTAATCATCTGAAGTGAAATGACAGCTGTTATGCTAATTTAACATGAGGGCCATATTGATATTAATTTTTCTATTATATTTTATACAATGTATTCCAAATCCAAGTAATTCTCGTAACATTATAAAAAATAGTGTGTTTCTAACTTAAATTCTTTTAAATAAGTACCTAATTCGGTTCCGAATAAAATTAGAAGTGCATATCCTTCAGGTCTGTCTATTACATAACATAACCTTATTTAAACACATGTTTGGATTATATAATTTTGCCTGTAAGTATTTTTAACTATAAGTAAATAGCTTTATTTCCTATCCATTATGAACAAGAAGAAGAAAAAATATTTTAAATTGCCGTTAACTGTGGTTAAAATAATTATTTTACTTCTGAAATTTTGCTTAGTCTATCTTAACTTCTTTTTGGTTTAATTTTTTTAAACTACCGTTTAAATAATACATAAAATGTATTTTCTATAATTTTGAGTGTCTCTTTATAACCTAAATAATCAACTATAAATTACAAATTCCTTTTAAAGAAAATTTTGCTTCCAAATATAGTTAACGCAACCAATTGAGTTTTAGTATACCTTTTATCTTCTAAAACGATATAGTAACGTAATTTTGTTATACTTGTTCCCTTAAACATTATCTTGCTCTGATATCGTGCTAAAAGTGTTTTCTCAGTAATTTAAACTACTATAACCTACAAACCACTTTTTAAAGAAATTTTCGCTTCAAATACAGCTAACGCAATTATCTAAGTATACCTTTTACCTTCCAAAACGCTGTAATAAACTGGATTTCTTTATATCTGCTCCTTTAAACACCAATAATAAAGTTGTTGTTAACGTTTTATATTTAAGCTTATTTACGATAGTTGATAAATTCCGCGATATCAAAAGAATATTTTAATAATTTTGAATACTGTTTCTATATACATGTATCGTAGAATATTTCTTTTGTATAGCGAGTATGATTTTGTCTTGATAGCATATTTTTTAGATATATCAATATTTCAACGCAGCATTTTAAGATCTATTAAGCGAGATTTACTGTCGAATTTGGTCGCCCAGCTGTATGTAAGTCTAGACGAGACCCAAGAAGGGCCCGTCGCTCAGCATTACGTAACTCTAGACGATAATTTGGTTGGTAAGTTTGTTGTTTTAGCAATTTGTGAATCATTTTTTTAAGAAAGATGTTGGAATTTTTCTTCATTAGTCTGGGTGAAACTCAAACGAGAGCTTCTCAGCCTAGCAAGTATATGTGTTACAAGATTTCTTTCCGTTCCTCAACAATTTTATTAGTAAATCGAGTTTTCATTACTGTTATCTCTTCACATATCGATTTAAACCACATTAGTTGGCATAAAATTATCTTTAAAATCGTTCAATCCTACGTACATCCAAAAATTTTTCACGTTTTATTTCCTTAACGATTTACCAAATGGTTTTTGTTCTTACTATCAATTAATTAACTTAAATTACTTATTCTTTCTCTTATACAGCATGTCTACACGTTTAACTTATTTACCTTAAAGTGCCTATCTTTTTGCTTTTGGTTGACTTTTCCTTGAAGTTACCGTTAGTTCTATATCGCTTTATTCTCTAGATTCCCCAGTATAACTCTGCCGTTTCATTTAATTAATCCTCGCACTTTTCCTACAACATATTATTTTGTTTTCAGTATTTATCTTACATCGTTTAATTTTGTGGTAATTGTCGTAACTTTGGTTGTAATAACTCATTGAATTTTTATGATTGGTTTTAGCTGATGTTAGAGTGGATGCTTTCTTCTTTGGGCTTACATAGGAGACGCGGCCTATGCCATTGTAAGAAATAGTTCATATTCGCAGTTACAAAAAACTAGGACTTTCTCTTCCATGCGTTTTTCCTCTGAATTATTAGTTGCCCACATTATTCTATATCATTATTTGTTTCTTTTGCTACTAAGTCATCATAACATATCAACATTTTTTTCGTGTTTTTTATTGAACTTTGTGGTGAGGTGCTATCGCTTTTTATTGATATCTTATCAAATTCTCGGTTGTTTTAGCATATTGGAACGGTGTGTCTGTATTTAACGGCTTATAATAAGGCATTTTAGTGTGTTTATGGCGTTACCGTTTTAAAAAACTTATTTTGTAACAGTTGGTTTTTGTGTGAATGTATCTGTAGTGATACTTTTAAGTTGTTGTGTCAACTTTTGTCTGATTTTCTTATCGTAGTGGATGCACCCGTTAGGGAAATGATTGTACTAGTTCTCTTAAAAGTCTAGTGAATTTTTTTACTTATAATATACCTTAACTTGTCGGATTAATATCGCAGGTGCTCCTTCAGACCGATCTGTGTTTTATAGGGACTACTATCTACCTTTCTGTCGGACGCTTGTCCAAAACTCTACTTTTTCTTATCCCGCTGTCTCCGTTTCTTAGGGCGGCTCCGTGGCGTAGTGGTATGTGTGTGACTACTACGCCCTAGGTCCCGGGTTCGAATCCCGACACGGTCCGCTTGAAAAATGTTAGGCGAGCATTTTTCGCAAAAATACACCCTCGTTCGGATGAGAGGTAAAATGGAGGTCCCGTGTGTGAGTGTTGTCACGCACGTTAAAGATCCCTACCTTGCTTGGAACAGCAAGGATTCGGCAAAATTCAAAATTTTCCAGGTAAAAAAAAACTCGCTTCCTGGCCAATGTAGTACCTTCTGGTGGAGCATTGGAAAATCACATGTAATGTCTCCGTTTCTTAGGGCGGCTCCGTGGCGTAGTGGTATGGTGACTACTACGCCCTAGGTCCGGTTCGAATCGACACGGTCCGCTTGAAAATGTTAGGCGAGCATTTTTCGCAAAAATACACCCTCGTTCGGATGAGAGGTAAATTGGAGGTCCCTGTGTGAGTGTTGTCACGCACGTTAAAGATCCCTACCTTGCTTGGAAGCAGAGGATTCGGCAAATTCAAAATTTTCCAGGTAAAACTCGCTTCCTGGCCAATGTAGTACCTTCTGGTGGAGCATTGGAAAATCACATGTAATGTCTCCGTTTCTGCCTTATCTTTCTTTCGGTAGACCTGTTTTCGTCCAGGAACACCCGTCTACCACATAAGAGTGATTTTTCCTTCACTCCGGACTACAGGTCTGGCTGGTTGAGTAGTGCTTTGCTATCCACCTTTTCTGTCTCTTTAGCTCAATGCGAGCCCTTCCTCTATTTTCTTCTACTTGGAAGTGTCTTTTAAGCATTCTAAATACCTACCTCCTTCTTTCTACCGTTCCTATTTCTACTGCCTTTTCATTTCCGTTAGTCACCGTGTAGTTGCGCGGGGGGTTTTCACAGACACCCGGACCAGGTCTCTGGGAATCCTTTGTGAGGTCATGCGGTGCCGCTGTCAGCGCACATGGTCGCTAACAGTGAATGTATGTATGAGTGTGTGAATGTGTGAGTGTATGTAGAGATATGAGTGGATATCGGATGATCATCTCACCGATATTAATTAACGCCGGGTGCAGGGATGTACCCGAATGCCTTTGCCGGTCCCTCGTGCCGTTTATTGCAAACGGGCCTGCTTCACAGGTCGCCCTTTTTAGGGGGCACGAGAAATTCGCATATAACGGCACCACGGAGCCACTCTATCGCTATCTTACCTATTGTCTTTGATAATAACTTGTTAATATCTTTATCTTATTATTTTTAATATTAACTAAAGCTTAATATCGTTATCTTACCTATTACCTTTGATAATAACTTAAGCTCAATATCGTTACCTTATCTATTATCTTCGATAATAATTTGAGATCTAGTTTTATCTTTTTTTATCTTCCTAACGTTTGGTATTTATGACTAGACGTGGAAATTATTTTTTTTTGAATATTAAGTGAAAAAGCTTACCTGATGGTAGAAATGTAATTTGTTAGGTTAGCAATGTAAGGAATTAGTAAGGTGGTACTTTTGGTAAATTTGTTGATTCACAAGCATGTCACGGACAAGTTTTAATATGTATTGCTTATTTAACCAGAGTACTAGTAACTAAAAATTTGTTAGAGTGTAGAGTAACTCACTCTTTTGAACATTTTTAAATTTGGGCACTTTTTTTTGCCAACGAAAAAACAGTCTAGATGCATCGCTCATGTGCGTTTGCACTTACGAAACTGTAATGTTAGCTTTAGTTTAGTATATAGGTTAGGCGACTTGTCGCATTTGTTTTAGTTTAAGTAGTGTTTCATGCTCCCCGACAAATTTGTGCTGTCGATTATAACTTCGCCGCACCAAAGACTCGTGTGTGTACTTTTCCGTTTCCTGGTAATCCGGAAGACGTGTTAGCGGTCGGAAAAAACCAGGTGGCACCTCAAATAAACATTTTGTAGGATTTAAGTTAGGATTTATGTAGGCTAGTTAGAATTTAGATTTTAAGATGTTACTGTGCTAACAGTCATTTCCTTTTTAAGTTTAAGTTTTATGGCTTTGCGATGCTCGTTTTTTTGTTCGACAAGTAGGATGTATCTTGCGGGTACCGGTGAGTTTTCCAGCGCTTACACATCCTAATCAGATTCTCTTTTTAGCTCTTAGCTAGAGGCCAAATTGGTTCTTTCTTTATGTTCGTTGATGTAGACCGTTTACTTTTGTCTGTAGACCGCTGCTGCAGTTACTGTAACAGTGCAAATGGATCCTGACTACTGTGGCGTTGCTGTGCTGACTCGCCCCCGATGGATTGCAAGATAAGCATCTCAACGCATAAAGGTATGTGACTTGTTTCCTTTTAAGCACATCGAGGATTATTATTTATCAACGGTTGATGTTTTGAAACCAGTTATATTTGTCTTTTACAATATAACTTAAATTTACTACTTTTTTTTGTCCATGTGAATCAAGAAATTTTAATTTATTTTTATTGTTAATAGATAATCGTGGGCGACGTGTTTTTTTGTTTTATTGGTATGTAAGTAAATCCCCCCACTCTCCGCGTTTGGTAGTTAACCTGGTATTTACGTTTTTTCTGGCTACGTCTAGATACGTAGTAAGTTTGATTTTTAGAAATTCGCCATTTCGTATGTGAGGATATTTACGTCTTGCTAATAACCAAAATCTAATTTTGTATTTTGTGAAATCAAAAGGTAAATAATTACAAAAGCCGTAAATTCATAACATCTGTAATCTACAATTTTTATAGTTAGAGCTTAACACCACTGTCTGAGCACGTAAACAGCTTTATTTAACAGAGCAATAAAGACATTTTTAAAATAATGAGCTCTACGAATTGATTTGATGCTTTCTCTCAGATGTAAAAAGGAATTAACTTTAATGTTGCTTTTCATTTTTTTTGTCTCAACTTACCTTAGAAAGATATAAAAAGCCCGTGAAATAAAACCAAAGCTGTTTGCTTAAGGCTGTAATAACATTGAAATACTGCTGTAGGGTCTTATGAGAATTGCAAATTTGTTTGGGTGAGGAACGCGATTTTTCAATTGTACTTTGAAATACGGAGAAAGCATGAAAAAACAATGTGTTTTTGTAAACACATAGTTACAGGAAGAATTGGTTAGTTTTCATTTGGTTGTTAACACGAATTGAAAAAGTATAACCGTTACAGGTTCTAAACATTTTGATGGACGCAACTATGTTTTTACTATATTGCTTAACCTCCTTCAGTGTTAACGTATCTTCTTATTGCTAAATTTTACGACAGTTTACAACAATTATGCGCTTTTATACATTATACATACATCTGTAAACTCGGACTAGAAAATGAATGAATGTTGAGAGATATTTTAAAAACAAGAGCTTTGAAGCTCAATTAAAGCAATATTTTTATGTGTTTAAAAGTTGTTTTAAAATAGTGCGAAAGAAAGTTGTAGATGTGAGAGGTTAGAAATCAGATGCTGCGTATTAAAAATACCTAGAAAACCTAACCCGCTTTAGAAATCCACCCTGCAGTGATATGTTATAAAATGGAGCAGAATGGGATATTTCGTTAAAAATTCACACCATAGATACCATTTTTACTAATTAGAAATAAACAACTGTACTTGTTTGAAACATGTTTCAAGTAGTTGTACAGCGGGTATATCAAATAATATGGATAAGGCTATCGAATGAGGAAGCGAACAACCATATCAATTAGTAAAGCAGCATAATTTGTACACAGATTAGCTCCGGGTTTTCCTGTACACGTGTCGTTTAATCCCTACGTTCTGGCACTAACTTCAAAACTATTTATGCGCTGGGGTTAGTGGTCTTTGTGATATGAGAAACACCCGATATCTTATTTAAAGGGATTTAGAATAAAGATACCTTACAGTGCTTCATTTTAAGATATTCACGAAGTCCGTCTCTAATGCAGAGATAGGTTCAGTGGCGTAACTACGGTTTTTGGGCCCCCCCGCAAAAATTTTAAAGTGGGCTCTCTTTAAAATGTATTACTTTTACTGGCTTATATTTAGCCATATTTTTAAATTATAGTACATGTAGAGAAGGAAGCAGTATAGAATTAAATACATATACTATATTAATCAAGTGCTTTATTAGTTATAAAACCAAATTACATAAATTCAAACTTATAAGTTAATTAATATTAAATCTACATATTTATACGCCGCACAAAATTATTTACACCTAAAAATTTGATACAGTAAAAACCTATGAGCTAGCAGACATTCCAAATCAAATTCAAAATTTTGTTTTTCTTGCATGTTTTGCTGCAAACGCGTTTATTGTATCCTCTATATTCATATTTTTGGCAGTGTCATGTTCTACTGCTAAGAGGGATAAATCGTCTAATCTATCTTGTGAAGTGCGGTTCCTAAGATAATTTTTAATAATTTTTAATTTTGAGAAAGATCTCTCCGCACTTGCAACGCTAACGGGTAAAGTTAGGTATAACATTAAGGCTGTTATGGTGTTTGGAAAACTGCTAGAACCTGTAGATTTGGAAAGTACTAGATATTCTAAAATTGTAAGATACCGTTAACATTTTTTAATTCATCACAAATAAGTCTATTATTTTTGAGTGTAGTAAGTTCTATACCTATAGCATCATTTAAATCTTTGTAGTAAAATTTTTGCAATTGTTTTGCCTTAGATAAAATATCGTCTGCAGTTAAATTCAAAAACACATTAGGTTCTAAGAAATTAAACTTTTCGTTTACATGAAAAAGCGATTTAAAACGATTCGACAGCTGTGAAATTATAATATCCATTACGCGATAAAATACATTTATTTTAAATTTAAATTCTTCATCATTAAATCGATAATTATTGGATAATTCATCGTAATGCTTTTTATTTTTGGTTGCCTTTTTTATAAATTCCGGTTTAATATTCCATTGCCCTGCAACTTTCGCTGCTTCCTCCTTGATGTTGGAATAGTTATTTCTTGTTTCCTTGAAAAATTTTAAAGTTTTTGAAATAAGAGAGTTATCTGATTAATATTCGCCTTTTCACTCTGAGCAGTTTGTGAGAGCTTGTTAAGCTCTTCTAGAATTTGACTTAAAAAACACTTAAAAAATAAAATTAAAATTATCCATGCTAATTAATATTTGCTTTGCGTCATTTCGTTCATCTGTTTTTTGATATCATAATAATTTTATTAAGAGACATTACTATATCTTTATACCGAATTCTTATGGCAGCTAAAGATTTTACTCGATCCGCCCAACGTGTCGGATTTAAGCGTTTCAATTGTGTGAAATTTTCTTTAAAACAGAAAGCCAATTCCATCTTACTATACTATTAGCAAAAATGTATATATGTTTTCTAAAAGTAGAAAAACGATTCTATTTCTTTTATACCTTTAACGGCATCATTTATGACTAGATTTAAGTTATGGGCACTACAGTGCATATATAAGGCTGCAGGTTCTATGTTTAAAATTCTCTTTGCACGCCAGAATACGTACCGCTCATAACGTTAGCTCCATCGTAGCCCTGCCCTCTACATTTATTTATATCTAATTGCATGTTGGTTAAATTGCTTAATATAGTATTACATAGTCCTTCAGCAGATTGGGACTCTACTTTTGTAAAACCCACAAAAGTTTCACAAATATCTATTTTGGTTACCTCTCCCAAGCTGTCTTTTTAAAATCAATATATCTTACAATTTTACTTAATTGATCAATCTTAGTTATATCCTGTGTAGTGTCTATTATGATTGAGAAAAAGGAGCGGATCTAATTTTATTTAATAAAATATTTTTAAGTGTGCGCTTAAAGTATTAATAATATCGTTTTGAATTTTGGGAAAGATATTTAATTGAACCTTTGGGTCGTTCAAGCACTTTTGTAATATAGGATCATAGTTACTAATTAAATGAACTAAACTTAAGAAATTACCGTTGTAACTGTCTTTTGAATCAGAAAAACTTTCTCTATGTCCTCGAAATGACAGCATGCGCTGGGATAGTGTTAAAGTAACATTGAAAAGTCTGTGTAAAACATTTTCCAAAATTCAGTTTCTTGTTTTAATAGTAGAGTATCTTTCTTATCTATGGTATAATTTTTTTCCACATATCGTAAATAAAACAACAAGTTAAATGAGATTGAGCAAGCAAATGCTCTTTAATTTTTTGATAAACCCTGCCAATCATTAATTCCGGTCGTCCAACTTGACCTTACTGAAGCAAACAGCCAACATGGTTGACAATAAACACAATTTTTAATTTAGAATAACACAACCACCCATTTGAATTGTGTGGTAAGTTTAACGTATTGCTTTTATTTTCGCTTGCAGTTATTAAGTAATAATAGTGAACTGAAAAACTTCTATTTTATTATCTTTAGGAAACGCACCATCTGGTCTACACAATCCGTAATTAATTATTTCTTTTCTTAAATTGTCATGTTGTAAAACATTGATTTTTAAAAATGTGCAAAATCGGTTGGATATTCTTTCGTCAGATCCATAGATAGTTCATTAAGTGAAAAGTACTACTCACATTTACATCTGTAATTGTAGTGGTATCTAGTTCCAAATTTCTATCGCGGCCGTCATTATGTGATGTACTTGCGCCCTGGGTGAGAGTTTTAAAATTGTTGACGACTGCTGTTCGTCTGTAGCGGAACTAGTAGATGCTACTGTCGAAAGCCCAATTTCTTTCATAGATTGTTCTTGTTTTCGGACTCTTTAGAAGTAAAAAGGAACTTATTTTTGGAATCTTGCTCTTTGATTCTTCCAATAGTTTCCTTTTCGTTTTTTGCAGCGCCGCTTGTAGTGCTCATTGTATATTATTTCCTGCAATTTTGAATGAAATTAATTATAATGTAATTAGATAAGTAATAATTATTTAAAAGCCTTTTGAAATTACAAATAACACATACATACTTTGCTTTAAATGCTTTAATTAACAAAATATAAATGATTTTTATTGAATGCTTAAAGATTTATTTATATGTATTTCTCAGCGCGACTTCAACTATGATCAAATCAATAGTAGTTTAATAAAAATAGATATAAATACTTACGTTTAAATATGAAAGACCTCCTGTAATACGAACACAACACTATTGAGTAAAACGTACTGGAATGCTTTTTACTTCCTTTCCGTTATATATAATGCAGCTAATGCAAATACGTTGCAACCAGCTGACTAGAAACCACAAAATGAATTTCTTTCTAGTATTATATTTCTAGAAAGCGAAGGTTACTAAGCTACCTGCCATCCTGTGAATCTGTACTGTACAGACAATAGCCCTTTTATTCCTATTTAAAATCCCACAAACCAAACTAACCCTACTATACGTCGTTTAATAATGCTTTACCACTTTATACAACTTATCACTTAAGAATAATATAGACATCTTTGTTATTAAAGTTTACAGTCTCTTTCATCTGTTTATTAACCCTTACAAAATAGGACAGAACGGATAGAAAGAAGAAAGGATGCAGGCTGCAGGTGGTGTTCAGTATTTATCTTAATTATTATTTCTTGTATTTCAGCAGTTCCTAGTAGTAACATCAAGAAAACGTTCGTTAACCTGCGGTTTCTGAATTATCTGCAATATTTTCTTGACCGTTTCTTACCTGCCAAATACGTTGAAGATGAATAAGTTGAGTTTATTATCGTTTGGGCCTTCTTGCACTTGGGGCCCCCCCGCATAGCGGGGGCTGGCAGGGGTGTAGTTACGCCACTGGATAGGTTGCTTGTATATCTACGAGAATTGCCGTTTATATTTCAGGATCTGAAATCACAAATAATTATTTATCATGAAAAGTGGCTTTATTTTTTATCAAAATATTCTTCATAAAAATCAATACATTTTTGCATGGGTTTTTGAACCAATTTTTAAAGCACCTTTCATCCAAAACATGCATTTTAAACGCATTAACTATGTCTTCAGGTGCCAAAAAGCATTTCCGGATGAGTAAATATAAAAAAGTTATTGAGTGCCAAATCAAGACCATACGGTGGATGCCCAATCAAATCGACATTTTGAGTGCTCAAAAAGTAAATTGTTTGAGACGAGTTACGAGCGCTCGCATTGTCGTGAGTAGGTAAACATGGACAAGTCTAAAACAACGCATCCGCCGTGCTTCCACATTCCACATTCTATCTTAATTCTTCCACCTTTCGCGTTCCACATTGTACCTTGTACTTTCCACCTTCCACATTTTTCCTGCCACGTTTTATGTTCCACCTCTTTCTCCATTTTACTTTCCACATTCTACTTCAGAATTTTTCATTCCACGTTTTACCTTCCCCAACGCCTTCTACACTTTTACTTCCACATTTTACCCATAACGTTTACGTTCCACATTTTCCTTCCATATTCTACCTTCCACCCAACGCCTTCCGCAGCTCACTTTCCACATCTTTCCTTCCACTTTTTACTTTCACATTTTTTCCACACTCTTCCTTCCACATTCTACTTTCCACTCAACGCATTCCAAACTTTTACTTCTACATTTTACCTTCCACCTAACTCCTTCAACAACTTACCTTCCACAGCGTTCTTTTTTACGCTCTGCATCGGTCTACAGACATAGACCAAGCATTTGTGGTTTACCTTTTTCTTAATTACTTCACCTTTTCTACGTAATTAGGGACATCATTTTCTGATGTGTTAATCTAGCTTCTCCCCACCAAGTCATGCAACCAGTAGCTTGTGTTCATGGTTTCGTTTTTGTATAATTTTTCCAATAGGTTCGTATTGGATGCTATCTTGGCGTAATCTACTCGCCATAAAAGACACCTAGGATTGGTCGCCTTTTCGAATCTTTTAGTAGGCAAGTTAAAGGAATCGTTTATTGCACTGTAACAATTTTGAACAGTTCTGTGCTCCAGTTCAGATGAAATTCTCCATCACAGACAGCTTTATATTTGGAAGTGTGGCCTATATCACCGACCTTAAGCAATTTTCTTCCGTTTGTTGTATTGCTGTAAGCAGTTTGAAGCTTTATTTTTGCCGGACGTTTTTTTCCCTGCACGGGCGTCATTTCGATGGACAGTTACTTGGTGTTGTTATATTTCCATAACTTTAGGTAAAAGTTTCAGCCGTCTGTAACTTCCTTGCAAGTGGAAAGTCTTGCAGAGTTTGTTTTTAATTGTTCTGATAAGACGTTCTGTTATACAAGCATTGACTACAGTATATGTGGAATAATGGTTTAATCTTACATTGTTGCTTAAATTGTTTAGTCAGCTGTTACAGAATTCCTTACCTTCGTCCGTTTGTAAATTAATTTTTCTTGCAATACTTCTGCTGACTAGCATTGTTCTTGGTGTGCTTTTTATTGCATTTGTAACTTCTGGACCTGTTTTACTTTTTAAAGGTCTAGCAATTGCGTACTTGGTTAAGCAATCCAAATCGATAAGAATATACGTGTAACCTTTTATATCCTGATTCTTCATTCATCATTTTTCTAAAATGTAAACAATACATTTAAAATCTTTACCCTTCATACTGTTATCAAATCATTAAAGTTCTTTTATAATGTTTTATGGAATAATTAATAATGATACTATAAAATTAAAAAATTAAGTAATTGATGCAATTTTCTTCATATTTAAAATTCTACTTACATTTTACAGTTTCTGTAGCACGTTAAACAAAGCCGACAATCCTCTTTCTTAAACTCACTTGTTCTGTTGATAACAACTGTAATAGTAAAACTATTTAATTCATAAACCTACAGTAAATTTACAGTCCCTCGTAAACACAATCTCTCTACCTTGCTTCCATCTGTGAATTTTTTCTTGTTTGTTTATCCAGTTTGTTGCTACTGAAAACATCTTCTTTAGCCATTTATTTTTTATTTTACAATAAAGGACACCAAACAGAAGGTATAAATCTTTCAATGAAGGTGCCACAACTTTATAATACTGCAGTTACAACGGAATTTTACAAATTCAAACTTAATTATTAATAGCTTTGATGTAGTAAAAAATAAATGACTATAAAGCTAAAAAACTAGTATAAGACTAAAATAATCAATATTTAACATAATACAAATAAGATGTTTCTACAAATTTTAAACTTAACAAATTCAATGTTAAAACATTTGCATTAAAAAGCGTTTAAATTTTCGAACACTAAGCTAAATATATACAGGTTGGTACTGTGTACATAATTATTGTAATTACGCATAATTCTTGTGACTGGAGCATTTAAACCGTGATTGGTGTTACAATGTTCTAAAGCAAATGGAGTAGGGTTTCGGACAGGGTATACAGGAACGTAAAAACACAAGGCTCCGACTAAGAACTCACTATCAATCACGCCATGTAAAATTTTAAAAAGAAAAATTTGCTCAGTGATCAACCTTCTTTTTACTAGCGGATGTAAATTATAAAAGCTGAGGTATGATTCATAAGGCGTATGGTATAAATATCTATTGAATCTATAGTTTATACTACGAATAATTTTTTTTTTAATTTGTTCGATACGAACTGTATATTTATGGTAAAAAAAAAGTCCAAATACTTGCAGAATATTCTAAATGACTCCTAACATAAGAATTGAATAGTAAAACTAACGATGAAGGATTTTTAAAGTTTCTGGTTAATCTGAGGATAAAACCTAGGTTACGACACGCTTTGTTAACAATATTATTTACATGCGTTTCAAATGTCATTTTTGTGTCAAGGGTAACACTGAGATCTTTGACAATAACCAAACTTTTCAATATTTGCCCATCTAGATGGTAAGCGTTATTGATAATTATTCTGTTACGCGTAAAAGAGATTTTGCTGCTTTTATCTATATTTAGTGAAAGCTTATTTTTACGGCAAAAATTAGAGAGTCTATCCAAATCTTGTTGTAAAAAGTGACAATCATTTATTGAATTTATAGGTAAGTAGACTTTCAGATCGTCTGCATACAGTAAAAATTTAGAACGCTTAAAACAGTCTGAGATATCATTGATAAATATAATAACTAGCAAGGGGCCTATATGTGAACCTTGCGGAACACCAGAGCTTGCTAAGAACCAATCTGATTGTTGGTTGTTTGCCACAACGCACTGTTGACGTGATGTCAGATATGAATGAAGAAATTTTAGTAACATACCACCTATACCAATCCTCTCCAATTTAGGAACCAGAAGTTGGATGCAGACCTTGTCGAATGCTTTAGAGAAATCGGTATACACAGCATCCACTTGAATTCTACTATCCATTTGATCAGTAACATCTTGCGTGAATGATATCAAATTAGTTACTGTAGACCGCCCAGTGTAAAATCCATGTTGAAACTTGTTGATATGATTTTTTATTTTGAAAAAAGTTGCTTGGTAATTATAGATTTTAAAATTTTTGCAAAAGTATCAAGTATGGATATCGGTCTATAATTTTTTACATTATTTTTATCACCATTCTTAAGAATAGGAGTTATAAATGCCTTTTTCTATATCGATGGAAAACAACCCTCATCTTGGGCTTTATTGCAAATGATAAGCAATGAACCTATTAGTGCTTTGCGACATTCATATATAAAACTTGGAGGAATCCCGTCAGGACCAGCGCCCTTAGTAGCATCTAATTTGTTAAGTGCTTCCATTAACTCGTCATGGGTAATTTTAAAAGTGTGTAAATCAGAATTTCTACTAAAATTGTATACATCCCAATGTGGCGGAGTAGAAACAGCCTCAGGTTCGTAGACCAAGTGAAAATGTTCTCTAAACATGTTACATATTTCAGAACTATCAGATGACTGTTTGTCATTAAAGTACATGGTAGTGGGTACGGTATTAATTTTCTTTTTCTGCTGCGCAAACGACCAGAATTTGATTTTATTTGACTTTCCGTACGCATTATGTAGTGATTATAGTCGATCTTGATAAGCTGTTTACTGCGCTTCCTTAATAATGAAAATGTTATAATCCGAATTATTGTTATATCTTTCCACCGAGTACGAGCTTTTTTTTTCGTTGATACATTTAATAGCGCCGCGTGTGAACCATGGTGAAAACCTGTATTTTTTTACATGTCTATACGGGACATGTTTCCTAATCGAATTGTTTAACACGTCATACAAGATGTGTGTGTAATCATCAACGGATGCATCGCTATTAAATAAACTCAGCCAGTCATTAGAATTTAGGTCCATTATTATTTTATTATAATCACACCTTTTAAAATCTGGTTTATTATAAGAGATAACCGATTTCGTTACTAGTTTACATGCTGGAAAGGTTATGTCTAGTGCTTTATGGTGTACATCCTCAGGAACAAACAGGTTATCGCAGTGGTTCACTATAATACCTTCCCTTGTCGATAAGTCAAGGTTTAGTATTTTATTATTAAGATTGACAATCCCATTAAATTGTTTTAAGTTTAGCAAAGTAAAAGTTTCAATGGAGATTTCACTAAGACTAGTTATAATGTTCTGTGCTTTATAAACATACAGATAACAAAAAATTGTTCTTCTTTCTTGCATTTTCAATTACATGTATGTATTCACTAGGAGTGCAGAGTAGATTTTCCAGCCTCATGGCACACTCTCTATTCCCAAATTCACTAACCTTCGGACGATTAGTTTGCCCAGGTAACAAATCCTTCATTCCTATCTTTTCGAGGCAACGTGGGCTTTAAAAGCAGTCTTAAACAAAAGGGCGATCATTTTTATATTCCGGTTTTTTCCTCTACATGATTCAGATCATACTGTTAGTTCTTACACAGTCTATTGATTGAGATTTTGGGTTCTTCATAATACATAAACCCACTTCTTGACATACGTGGCAAACACCTTTGTTGTGCTTGCTTGAACGTATTTCTGAATTGTTTAGCCATAATTGACATTTGTAAAACACGATATTTATAGGAATGCATATCGAACGTCACAACTTGCAATCCGTCTTCACTGGCTCTCTGCAAATCCGCTGTTCATTGTTGGCTAATAAGAGATCATCATCATGTTTCTGTTAAGTATGAAGTATAGCTGCGTGGGATGTTGTTGATTGCGCATGTGTACTGAATACATCACAGTTATTGCATGTATCCCCTTTTAAGGTTTTACGAGTTAGTTTGAACTTACTATAAAATACTTGTTTATACTTTGATAAGAACACTAGGTCAGAATAATCTCCCTATACATACTGTACACGAGAGAGAGTGTGTTGTTTCAGTTCTAAATTAGTTCGTCTTGATTTTGCTTGCGGCATAAATGGAATATGTACTTAGGGAGTTTGTTTATGTGTCAATCACTTGATTTTCTTTAATTTGGGGTAACTTGTTACAACTACCATGTTGGCCCCGCTTGTCTTTAATAGATTTAAAGTTTGTATGCATCTGCAAATACTTGTTAACTCTGTAACTAAATCCTCCCAGAGTCTGGACAAAAATAGGCTCTAATGGGCACACTCGTGTGTTTGATCGAACTGTTGAACCAATCAATCTTTTCCCTGCAACTGGTTTGACATATCTTACTGCAAACAAAAATATATTTAGCGCTTAATCTAGTAAATTCTTTCAAGCAGTTTTCTTTGTTTATTTTTTCATTACACTTACACGAACAATGGTAATCTCTAAACTCCCAAGACCTTACTAATTTAACTTTTGCACTAATGTAATCCTGGAAGCTTTACTACTTCCCTGTCTATCTTTTCTAGACTGATCAGGTGTTTTTCGTTTACTTCCTTTTTTATAGCAGCTCTGCACTACAACTATTTAACCTTATTCTGCTGGTCTAGTATCTGGTTTCCGGTCAAGTATTGCTTCTGTGTTAACAACACCGTTGTCCATGCACCTTGATATAAGTTGTTTTCAGCAAGCTCATTTTCTTCATATGAAATACACTATTTGAAAAAGGCTTACTGCTTTGCACAAATCTCTCATTATTTACAGCAGATATTGATTCCTCTGACGTTTCACTCGCTCCATCAGCAAGTGTTGATTGAATACATACTTTCTCAACGGTGCCAAATAGACCCTGAATGAACACTATTCCAAAAGTTTGTAGACCTAGCATTGTTCAGTGGATGTTAGGTGTTAAACAGCTCAACATTTTCATAATCAACATGTTCTTACAAAATTTTTGAAGTATTTACAAGAACGCGTATATTATTTACAAGTTTTTGCACATCCAAAATAATAGGTTTGCATATGCTTTGTTAGGAGTGAAAATTTTGATTTACCCAAAGGGGGCGGAACGCCCTAACAATTTTAAGGGCGCATCAACTAACTCCTATGGAGAAATGATAAAAATAATAAAAGTAACATGTAAAATGTCTTAATTACAAAACTGATTTTCAAGTTCCAATTTACTAATTGTCAAAAGTAAGGGGACACCAAACGTCTTATTCCAGCAATATTCTCGATATTTCGGCTACGTGAAAAACAATTATTCCGGATAGCTATCCTTGTTTCCGATATTTTAAAATTTACCTCCTTGAAAATATATCCAACTGGTCAGGTATAATTAACAAAAACCCTTAAATGAAAGATTAGTTTATAAATAATACTACCTTACCATTGTTCTTTGTTCCTGTTTCCGCGACTGATCTATACGACATTCTATATCTCATTTCTGGAAATACCCTTAATAACAATACATAAAAAACGGTTCAATTTCAGTTTTTCTTTAACAATCCCAATGTCCATTAAAAATATTAAATTTTGACAAAAAAATAACTAACAAATAAAGCTTATTTTAAAAATTAAAATGTTCATTTTTGTTAACGTAAAAATAAGTTTCAAACTTCCTTCACGGTTTTATGCGTAAGCTTAAATAAAACTTGCACCGTCGCTATATCATAGTCCAACAGACTAATTATTTATCGGAATATTATTTTCCTATAAAATAACTACCATCCACCATTTCAATTTACAATTCCACATGTACATATTTATAAAGTGTAAACAGAAAGGATTAGCTATCACGATACTCACAATTAAACTTCACTTCATGGTTTTTAAATATAGCACATTCAGGAACGCCGGTGATTCATTTTTCCTTTCTTTCATCGACACAGCCCATCTCATTACATCTATTTAAATTCCAGCTTTTGTTAAAGAGTGAAATCCGTTCGGCACCCTTCTATTGACTAATGTCATTACGTGATTCCCGACCGACGCGAAAATAAATTCCATGATGCACACGTGCTTTAGTTTTATGGTCTACTTGTCCAGCAAAGCTCAAAATAAATTGATCGTCGGCTACCCATCCGGAGAGTCCGGCCTACAATGTTGGTGTGAGAACTGTTTAGTAAGTCAAATTAGTACTCCTAATTACTTACATCCATGCTATATAGGTAATGCTATAAAATTCAAAATAAAGTTGGAGAATTATAATACATTTGCCTAACAATTCACAAGGCGCTGTGTTTTAATTAAAATAAGTGATTTTTTCCTTATTAATATGCAACGTGAAAAATTTAATTTGTTTGGTATAAAATGTTTATTAACATTTGATGATATAAAATATGCAAACTTGAGCGTTTTCATTTTGGCAATTGTCGTTCAAAAACATGTTGAACCTAACCCGTTGCCAAGTTAAATTTAAAAGAATTAAAACATGAGTACAATCTTTGTGTATTTAGGCATTTGCAATTTTTTTGCAAATATTTATTAATTTATACGTATGTTTCTCTTAGAACAAAACTTGAATTATTGGCATGTTATATATTGCGATTATTATAATTGTAAACTAACTAATTCAATAAAAGTATGTTAGTTATGATCACGGAACTCTATAATCGTTGATGTGCTTGGAACTAATATTGAATTGGCAATGTTGCTTTTTCCTATAATAGTCCAGTCAATTTATACAAAAATATTGGGATTTAATGCAAAAGATCCGGTATTTATTATTCTTGGATATGTTGTAGGGACAAGTACCACTAGTAAAAATTCAAGTTTGCAGAATTCGAGACCCTGTGGAAGCAGAGTTATAGCTAAAAAACATTGAAATTGTTTCAGTTTTTTGTCATTATCTCCTTTCCTGTGCACCTGTGAGGAAAAAGATTCTTACCAATTTTGTAGAAGAGAAAATTTACTAGCATTTCAAGTCTATAGCTTTTTCTCTACGAGCTATGGTTTTCTCATTACAGAGCATTGAAAATACGATAATTTGGAAGAAATACAAGAAATACACGTTTTACAATAAAAATTTATGCGTTTATTGGATATTCATAAATATATATTAACAAAACATAATAATCTTTAAACACAATACGCTTGAAAGTAAAAGCAACATAAAAGTAAATTGAGTTGTATTATACGTGCGTTATTGGTTTCTGTAGAATAGAAGCTATGAAGTGGGGAGGGTTCCCCTTACAATGGCCACTTCTCCCACCACCGTAGAATGCAGTCTCGTCTACACCATCTCACTTATCAGTCTACCTGCTCTCAGCAAGTGATAGTTTCCGCGTTTACCGTTTTTTTAAAGTAAAATGTCTGTTGTAGAATCTGGCCATTGTTTTATATGCCGTAATACTTTGGATGACAGTAAAGTTATAGTCATTAAAAAAAGGGTATAGCTACCTTGAATGCTGCGAGAGCTAAACATAGACTTTACGACAATGTTTCTTTCCTGAAAGGTACGAAGGTATAAAGTTTATGTTGTTATTATAGTCACTGGCGCCATTATAATATTTGGGCAATAGTAATAGTCACTTTGGACAGATTTTTAACTTTTATTTATTTCCTCATTCTTTCACACGCTTCTCGCCTGCACAATTCCTACTTGAGACCAACGGTCAAAACTTGATAATTAAAAATATTATAGTATAATAATATATTATAAATATTATAGTATGACAATTTTAATAGCTTAAGTTTTTAATAAAGCTAAACCATGCCATGTTTTCAAGAGAACTGGTATATATCTTCAAACCTCACTGATTATATATTTGTCGAAACGTCGTATGTTAGAGAATGAGCAAATAAATAAAATTTAAAAATCTTGAAAGAAAAGTCACCCCCGAGGCATGATAATTTTTTTAGGTAAGAAACAGGTGCACATCCGTGACAATTGCCGGAAGAAATACACTGAGGAAAAGATGATTTCAGTTTCTGTTCGTCGTGGCGGTGATTATGGACCACATTTCCAAAAGCAATCCCTTGGATTGTCAAGTGGACAGACTGGAACGTTAAAAAATATTTGTTTTTGTGTGGAGATGAAATAAGTGAAGATTTCATCCAGCTTCAGGCTAAACTTCCAATTTCTCGAGGAAATCCTGTTCATTCGGTTGAGAAATTGGATATGCATAAAGATGTTCTAGCAGCCGTTAAACAACGAGGGGACGAATGAGCCCAGAGCATAATAAAGCAATTTGAAATTGTAAACGATTTAGTGGCGGCAGATGCAAGGTATCACCACTGCTGCCAACAAAAATTATACCAGACACCTACAAAAAGTAGTGAAAAAAGAGGTTATAGACCAACCACAAATGTTGACCATGCCATGGAAAGCATTTTCTTGTATATTACAAATAATAGCGAAGAATGGCAGTTTTACCTTGACGAATTAATGGTAATAGGAGAAGGAGAATATCTTCCTGATCACAGGACAGTAAAAGCTCGTCTAAAATCTGAGTATGGTGAGAATATTGTTATAGCACAGGTGTCCGCAAGAAAAACTGTTGTGTGTTTAAAAAACGTTGGACAAAATATTAAATGATTCATGGTATGAAAATAAAAAGAATGTTGTCCATGAAGAGCGACTGAGAGTCATTAAAGCGGCAGCTGAAATTATATTGAAAGATATCTGGCCAGAAATCTACAATAACTCTGAATACCTTCCATCTGATGAGTTTTTGCGAGACGCAAATTCTGTTATCCCTGATTCAATACGTATGTTTTTGGAAACGGTTATTTTAAAACACAAGCCGGGTCTACTGCTTGCATGGAAAAATAAATGTGTAGCGTTGGCACATTGTATAATTGCTGCTGTTAGGCGAAGATCTTTCATTTATTCGATCTTGACTGAGGTCAGCGCCTATCGGTATCGAAAATTTGGCTCGAAACTGCTCGTCAAACTTTGCTCAGCATTAGGATTTGCTTCAAGCTACAATGAAGCAGCAAAACTTGAGGCCTCTGCTATACTACGACCAGAGACAGACACAATTATTGAGGGAGTTGCATTTCTGCAGTTTGTTTTTGACAATCCAGATGTAAATGTTAACACGATTGACGGTCCAAATACATTCCACGAAATGGGTGGCGTAATGTGTGTAACTCCACATGCTGCACTTTCAAAAGACACGACTGAAAGAGTATGTCCCTGCCGATGCGCTAAGCTCTTTCGCTTCCATTGCAATAAGACAGTGTTACACACAGAAAAACTAAGGTTTGTCAGCTATATCAATTACTGACTTGCAGAGTGTTATGCCTCTTGATAGAGATATATTGCGATTGGCGCCAGACCTTATGTGGTTATTTGGGAAGTGCTCTAGTATCCCTAATTTACCCGGTTGGAACAGTTTTATGAAGCAAGTCACTGATAATGTTGATAGTACGCGTTCAAAAATTGTGTTGTACCCGTATATTAGATCACCACCTGTTGATTATGATACTTTACTAATAGCCCTTTTTTCTGCCAGAGAGAAGAGCAACAAACATTCATTAAAAATTTGCTATGTAACATTTGACCAGCCGTTGTATATGAAATCTCGAGATATACTTGAAAGTGGAAGACATCATGAGTTGAGGAATGTTGAAATCAGGCTTAGTGGTTTCCATTTATTGATGTCATTTATGTGCTCAATTGGCAATATAATGGCAGGGAGCGGACTGAAAGAAGTATTCAACACGATTTCTTCAGAGAACAGCGTAGACAAAAAGCTATCTGGACATGCATATTCTCGGGCCGTACCAGCGCATCTTTTAACAAATCTAGTTTTGGTTAGCATAGTATTAAATGAGGTGCAGTATACGGAAGACAAACGAGCTGACATTGAAAGTATGCTTGGCGATGGTGACAGATCTATGATTCTACTGATTGAGAAAAACGAGAAATACCAAATATTTTCAACAAAAATTAGCACTACAGTGAACAATCTGAAAAAGAATGGACCCACTTCCAAGTTATGGATTCAATATATTCAAATGACAGTGCTTATAAAACATTTCATTCAGCCAGAGCGTGCGAGAGACTGGAAGCTGCAAATTGCCACAGTCAGTAAAATGCTGCCCTTCTTTCATGCAGTAGGCCACTTTCTTTATGCAAAGAGCGCACATCTTTACCTACAGGATATGTTAAGCCTTGAAGAACGAATGGATCCAGCTGAATTCCACAAGTTTACTACAAATGGATGTTTCACTATTTGCCGATCCGATAAGTTCTGGTCGGGAATTTGGTCAGTCATGACTATTGAGCAAGTTCTAATGAAATCCATGAAAAGTTATGGTGGCCTGACTCATAGACGTGGGATTACAAACAGTGTGCTTTCACGATGGACTATGGGCATGACTTTTATGCAGAAAATTTGCGACGGTATTGAAATTTATTGTGATCTCAACTCATCAACAATGAGCAACATGTAGATATGATGTTTTCTCGAATTGTTAGAGACGATGCAGATGTGCCAAAATTGAGAAATTGCTTTACAAGTCATAATCCATTTCCAAATACTGATTGTAGCTTTACCTATAGGACATAAAAAAAGAGGGGATGTAGTGCGTCACTTATGACTTTGTCCCCGTAACACTATACAATGCTAGCTAACAAAACACTAGTGAGCCAACTGAATCTGGCTTTAGCTAGGTCACTCACACCAGTATTATAAACTTCAGAGAACATGAGATACTTGCAACAATACCTTCAGGGTTGGTTCAACCTGTTTTGCTTAGCAATAATGAATAATTGGTTATAATTTTGTTTATCGGAGTGTCAATCAGTCTACCAAATAAAACGATTGCTGTCAATTAACCAAGTTATATTAAATTACAATCAAATTTTAATAAATGTACAAAAATTTAAGATTCCCTAAAGGTAAAATATTTACAATTACTAATCACAAAATATTTACATAAAGGGATTGATTGAACACAAGCAGTAACAATTAAATGTTACAAAATTATAACCCGTGATAGTAAAGAGCCCTGTACCAAAACACGGTGTACCTATGCACTAATAAATTTAATCCCATCGGTGCTTGGTTCGACTTGAAATAGGAATATGCAATCATGCAAGAATTCTTAACAAATGTAAGATCTAAGCAGAATCTACTTATTATAAAAACTTTAATTATTTGTTTTAATTTAGGGTCAGAATAGGTAATTATGTTTACTAATGAAGAAACTAAGGTATGAGTATTAAATGTTGAGTATTTAAAATGACTACTAAAAGATTAGTTTACTAACCTTTTTTTTTTTGTTAAACTACAATTATGAATAACCTCGAAGACTAAAAAAATGAACTTGACACTATCGTAACGTCATTGAACTCGATCAACGTTATTAATAAATACCTGCAGTTTACGTCTCAACGAAAACAACCATCTGGAGGCCCCACATGCACGTCACTGGACTGGATCCTTGGAGGCCCTGTTGTGGAAGTTCATAAACCTGCCTGTTAATGAAATTCAGCCAAAATTGCAGACGTCCTGAAACGTGGTAGATCCGCTTCAGCTAATACTGTCTTCTTAGAAAAGTGGAGATTCGCCGGACTCCGTAGGTTAAACCATAGGTACGTCAGAACATCAGCTTCTTCAAGTCAATTAAATCTTGAGTAAAATATTAATTCTTGCTATTAGCAGAGATCGTCTGCTTGCTATAGATCCTGCGTGCAGTTTTACATGCGGTTCGTTCAACCCTTTTCTTATAATCCAGCGATCATTTAATCAAGTAATAATTGAAGCCCTAGCCTGCATCAAAATCAATCTGATTTCCAATTAGAATTTGAGTCGCACACTTTTTCACCCAAAAGTTAACTTTGCAATAGGGTAGTTGCAGTCAACCATATTGCTTAACGGTTTATTTCAAAACAAAAGGTTTGGGATCCGATCGGATCGTGGAGCATCAAATTTCCACTCCCGACTCCCTTCTACTATTGATTTGTTCCTTAACGAATACCTTTAGCTTATAACCACAATAGATTCACCGAAAGAGTAAACCAGGTTTAATTTAAATTATATCTAATATAGATACGCGAACAGAGAACATTGGGTTGCCTAGCGTTATGATTTGTATCAGGAATTTATTTTGTTACATGATAAAATAATTTCGATCAGCAGTGGAGTTGTTAGAGGTAAGAACATAAACTGCCATATGGCTCAACAAATTGGAATCAACGAAATTTCCAGAATCGTTAGTAACAACTTTGGGAAAGTAAGTTTTAAAAGGAAGGACAAAGTGGCCAGTCTTGCAGCCGTTACGAGCACTGTAAAAGTAGGCATCAAGAAAGTATAAATCGATTCGCTGGCACTTTTTCAGAGAGTCTACATCATTAAGCAGTCTGATAAGCAGTAGAAGAATACTTTAAATATGAACTTGCACCCTTTCCGTTGTCATTGTTCACGGATGACGGCATGCGAAAGGGAACGATATCCTCGATGTACACAGCTTTTAGTGCAGCCCCAAACAATGTGACATTTGGCGCAAACACATTTGCCGTAGTAGATGGAGAGTATTTGTTTCACAAAGTAGTCTGGCATCGCAACGACTCGGTTGGTTCAATCAAAACGAGGTATGTCAATTACGTACAGAAATATTTTGGTAGTAACGTGTCCATTGTTTTTGACGATTACCCAGTGGATGCAGCCCAGAAAAATACCAAGAGTGCTGAACGCACACGTCAATCCACTGTACAATTTTGTGCATACATAAATTTATTAGACAACGCAGCGATCATCCCAGTGCCACAAGAGAAGTTTCTCATCAATGAGGGCAACAAACAACGTCTCATAGCAATGCTATAGAACGCATTTAAACAGCAAAGCATTGAAGTAAAACAGGCAGTGGAAGATACAGATGTTGACATTGTTAACACGGTAATTTCTAAGGCCTCAGCCTACAATCAAGTAATCATCATTGGGGAAGATATTGATCTACTAGTGCTTCTCACTGGCTTGGCCACAAGTGTGAACAACGTGCATCTATACAAGCGTGGAAGAGGTGAGTCTGCTGGTGTTGTATACTCTAGTTCCTCCTTTAAGTATGGTTTACTAAAAAAATCCACAGGGATTGTTCTTTTCCTACATGCTGTTACTGAATGTGACACCACGTCAGCAATTTTTGGTCAAGGTAAAATAAAGGGCTGTACCACTCTACAGAATAATATTCAGGTTAAAGGATTAACCTCAATATTTACAAAACAAAACTCATCTGCTGACGACATTGCATAGCAAAGTACATCGTCTGTTTGTTTGGAGGTGATATGGACACACAAAATTTAGATAACCTCCGTTATCAACAATTTAGAAAGAATGCTGCGACGAGCAAAATAAATCTTGCACGATTGGCCCCAACACAAGACGCTGCCAAATTCCACTCCTATCGTACATACCACACAGTACAAAAGTGGTTAGGTTTTGAAATAAACCCTTTAAACTGTGATTGGATGCGCACTGATAAAGGGCTAGCTTCAATTCATGCAAGTAAAGACTCTGCACCTCAATACTTGCTGAAATTGATATCATGTCACTGCAAAACACTGTGCCAAGAACCTTGTTGTTGTAAAAAATCGGGCCTAAACTGCTCAAGCCTTTGTACTTTCTGCCTTGGATAATCATGTCAGACACATCACAGACACTAGTCCCCTTCACACTCCTGTTAATTTTTTGAGTAACAAACAGACTTTTCAATGCTAGGGTCTTCAAAAAAACCTAAATTGTAAATACAGAAAAGATTAATGTGTTTTGTTAATAAGCTTTATTTATTATTACTTCATAGCTTCTATTCTACAGAAACCGCACTCAATTTACTTTTATATGTTGTTCTTTCTTTCAAGCGTATTGTGTTTAAAGATTATTATGTTTTGTTAATAATATATATTTAAGAATATCCAATAAACGCATAAATTTTTATTGTAAAACGTGTATTTCTTGTATTTCTTCCAAATTATCGTATCTTCGATGCTTTGTAATTAGAAAACTATAACCTGTAGAGAAAAAGCTGTAGATATGAAATGTTAGAAAATTTTCTCCTCTATAAAATTGGTTATAATCATTTTCCTCTCAGGTGCATAGGAAAGGAGATATAGATAAAAAACTGAAAAAAGTGGAAAATTTTTTTAGCTATAACTCTGCTTTCAGAGGGACTCGGAATCTGCAAACTTGGATTTTTACTGGTGGTACTTGTCCCTACGACATATCCAACAATAATAAATACCGGATCTTTTGCAATAAATTATGATAAATTGACGACTGTAACACTTCTGTATAAATGCAAGTAGGTGGATGATCATTTAACTGCAGAAACTCATATTGATTCAGACGAATACAAATTATTATGTGCTGGTTTTCTTTTGTGGTTTTAGCTAGATATGAAAAACAGATACTCCTTTTGCCCCAAGCAATAATAGTCTCCAGTAGAGATATGTAAAGAATATTTACAAGCACCGTTTTGCATACACTTCTTTGATTGGAATTTCTACATAGATACGCACTTGAGGTAGTATCAGCGCATCAATCTAATTGCTATTTTCAAATTGGTTTAAAAAGAATGCAAACATAATTAACACCTTTATTTTTACCTATATTATTTTATTATTCAAAATGAATGCTCCCAGCTCCAATACAGTACGAGTCGGATTCAAATTAAGTTTCTCACGATCTGCTTATACTCGTGTTTGTTACCACAGCGGAATTATTATAGAAGGTAGTGAGATCGTATCCGCTACAAACATAAATATCAAGTGACGCTAAAAACTGTGTTTGCACATCAAGCGATTCTGATCTAAAAATTGGGAGTATCAGTAGGGAAGTAAGTTATAATGCGCTGTCTACTGAAGAGAAATCCTGTTATGAAACATCGTAAATAAAACTTTCAGCTGTGGGAACGAAGCGCATGGTACTTACTTGAAATAGCGTTGTAGAGAAAACTTTATGATTATAAAATTATACCTTAGAACCCAACATAAACATCTACCTTTTAGCCCGTAGGGCTTCATAAATAAGGGTAGGAAATAATTTGCATAAAGTCTGCGGCAGGTTTATAGTGAACCGATGTAATTGAAATATGCGGTTTAGTTCTAAATTACACTTCTTTGTATTAAGACGCAGCAAATTCATATTAGGTTGTAAAGTTATAACACATAAAATGCACGATTTTGTTGATGAACAATTAAATACTTATATTGTGTTCAATATAATATTATAATATTCTTTTTGAGCAATTACTTTACATTTAGCTTTATTTTGCTAACTATGTCTGAAGGATGGCAGTGATTGCATCACAATAGATATGTTTGTGTTTATATTGAAATATCCAGCATAGCAAGGTCATTCTGTATTGTATGATAAAGAATTTATTTAATAAATTCCTGAAAATTCGAAAAAGAACCAATTTATTTAAACATGTACTTGAATATTTTTTAACTACGCTGTATGAATGAATTAATTACGTTCGACGCATAAACGAATGGTTATTAAAATAGTTTTTTCAATATTTTATAATAAAAGATCATGTTTTATAGAAATTTACATTCAAATACATATAAATACTCTCAATTGTATGTGATAACGGAAAATTCGCATAAGTAAATATTTTAAAACGGTATTCATTTACAATTTAATAATAGAAGTAGTTGTTTCTATTTGAAAAGCGTATTAGTTCAAGTATGGAAAAGAATACATTAAATCAAGTAACACAATGCACAAAAGGCATGGGTGAATGACTCAGAACTAGAATGTACTGGAATGTTAATACAGAAACATATGAAAACAACGCGTTCAATGGCAAAGTTCGAGAAACTGCCGGAACTACATAAAATAAATAACGTTAAAATGGTTTGGCTTATTCAAAGCCAACGCAAACAACTGCGATGATTAGTGTCAATTCATACGCCGACATGAAAGCACACTGCCTCTTATAGCATAAGAAACTTACGTAACTAAAATCGTACACAAAAATCTACAAAAAATTGGTTTTGTCAAATAATTATAATATATCTAAATGTGTATTTAAAACAAAATTAAAACTCTCGTAAGATAAAGTACGCATAAAATTTTAAGGATTAAGTGGGAGATTAATGAACGTATATGATTTAAATGGTTTAGTATTTTTCAATAGTTCAATTTGCATAAAAACTGGACTCCTTCAAACAATTTAACAGAGGATAAATCACTGATATTTAGGGAATAATAGTTATTATGTTTCGGAGGAGTCAATGATGGTGAATTAAATCCAACAGCGAGAATATCCGTAACGACAAAATTAAAACATTTTGTTTATATTGAGTCATTACTAAAAAACAACTATCTTTAGAATAGGTATTCATGTTTTATAATAAGATTTTTGTGTGCAAGTCAATTTAATTTAACTTTGTTTTAAAGGTTTTTCAGCAAGTCAACGTACATAATTTGCTATTAAATAATGTATACAAACATACCGAATTGAGTTACGTTTAAAACGGTTTTTACTGGAGAGGATGACTTAGTATATGTTTTAAGAGAAAGTTATTTTGAATCATTGTATTTGTTTTTAAATTATTGTTTGCAAAACAAAGTTGTTGTGAATCCATTATCTTTGTGGTTAAAAGATTGTATGTAAAAGGATCGTTATACTTCTATGATAACACTGGTCTCATTATTTATAGAACAATCCAGGAAAGGAAAGCTCGGAAAAGAAATTAAGCACAGACTATTAGGAACAGCAATATATATATATATATATATATATATATATATATATATATATATATAGCAGTTTTCGAGAAGTGCTCGTACGTTAAGGTAGGAAACGAAATTCTAGGTAAACAGCACGATAGACGGAAGAAATTTTTCAGAAATTATAGTCGGTTACGTTCAAAATTTTAAGAAGCCGCTTCGAAAACAAACTTTTTACACGAAACCGGTTACACTGGGGGGGGTTTGAAAATCATATAAGTAAGCAAACGGAGATATTAAAGCTCTCTTTCTTTCCATTTAGATCTGAATACGGGTTTAAATCTACAACATAGTATTGCATAGTATTGCATTAAACATCCTGTTTAAAAATGATGAAAGCTGTAGTAGCGGGCCGCGTGTTTTAAAAGTGATATTGCACGATTTGGTGCTTGTAAATAAAAGGTGCCGTTACTACAACGAAGCAATTAAACAAAGAGAAGATATTTTGGGTAAGCGAAGCCTAAACTTGTATGCTTGAAGTGTATTTGAGATGGAATGTTACGTTTGAGACAAAGCTAATAGTGGTGGTAGCAGAGATTTGAATGGTGGGGATCTGTGAAGCCAGGCAGCATCGTAGTAGATGGACACAACGACGAGTGTGTATAAAAATCATCTTCAGTAGTGACGAAGAATGAAGGCTACTGCAGGTAACGAAATTAAAATTCCTGTTTGTGTATAAAAATTTCTGTTTATATTTTTTGTGTGTGTATGTGTTGACTTATTGGTGGCGTATTTATTAGCATAAAACTTGTTTAAAGAGGTATAGGTGTTGGACAAAATAATTGTGATTATTAAAAAAGGGCTTATTGATGATATAAAGGTTTATTCATGCTATACATTGTTGTTGTAAGGAGTAAACGGGTCTTTTAACTTTGTTTTCAATAAAATGCTAGGTTTAAAAAACATCTACAGAAACTGGGTTATAATGAGCTCACAATAGACCAGAATAAAGTCAAAGTAGGGTAGCATGTGTTCTATCTACTCGTATTATATAGAATTTGTTAAAATATACTAAAACCAATGAATTCAAAATATTTAATGATTGAACTGGTAACAGTTGGAACAAACTGGTTGTACCAAGGTGTAAATATTGTATTTATAATAGAAACTTGTTATGATGTGTAAATAAAAGGTTGTATAGTTGTTGTATTATTTTGGTAATTTTATTTGACTGTGTGTGTGAGAGAGGCATGCAGTTAAAATCGTAGGCATTAAAGAAGAAGCCGATAGCTGAGCTAACCAGGGTGAGCAGAGAAATAAGGAGGCGTTCCAAAAGAAATGTAAGAATTTTTTTATATTTTTTTTTTAAATTTTATGCAGGCCCAAAGCGTGGGCACGAAACCTAAAAGAGTTCCACGGCAATATTTATATATATATATATATATATATATATATATATATATATATATATTGAAGTGTTAGTAATAGCTAAAAGGGTATAAAGATTATTTTGTTTGAAGGTTGTGTATATGCCAAATAAAGCCAAATATCAGATCACGTAACTGAAAATTTTGTGTTTGCCGTACTTTACAAATGTTAAAGTATTTGAAGTATATTAGTCAAAGTAGAAGTGCCAAGACGTAAAATGACTTGATGACGTGAGAAAGCACAGTATTCAAGGATTTATACTAAGTTGTATGTTAATAAGCCAAAGAATGTACATTTGCTAATCGAAAAACCGGATGCGTCTGTAGAAGTTCCACTATTCACCACACAGAGCCAGGTTTATATGTGAAACATTTAGGCACTTATTTAGTAGAATCAACCTTTGGACAAACTTGTAGTATCAAAATTATAAGTGAAAATATTGTCAAAGCTGATTGAAGGGTGACCCGGTCCTATGAACCAATGATTGAACATTTAAGTATAAAATTGTGAAGTGTAAAAGATGAATTATAGGTATTAGTGACACAAACTAGTTGGGACGATTTAATTGGATGGGGGATTTGTAAAATGTATAAAGAGTAGGCATAATTTAAAAGGTGGTATCACCTAGGTAAACATAAATAACAGATTTCGATTAAAATATTTTTGTAACAAGACGTGTTTTTGTATACTGCGCTAATTTAAATATTAAAAAGAGTAAATAAATTATTTTGAAAAGTTCAAGTCTTTAATTGAAACAAAGAAGAGTATAGATAAATGATTGGAATAATAATAATAGTAAAGACGGGTGGAAAGTTGTAAGAGTGAATTGGAGCGACATTGAAACAGGCGGAATTAATAGTGGATGTTTGGAACGAGTTGGATTAAGGCAGAAAGGAATTGGATTGGATTTATTAGACTGAAGGAGAAACTACTTGGAATGATTTGGATAGTGCATTGCGGATAGATTGGTATTGAGTGGAAACTAGAAGGGAGCATAGAATTGGAACGAGCAGATTAAAGAAAGGATAGCATTGGATTAGCAGGAGTATTATACGGAAAGAAGGCATAACTATAGGAAAATTAGCGCGGGGGAAGTAAAATTGCAAGGTATTCAAAATTCTAAATTTGGTCATTATTTATAGATTTGGGGGATATCAAAATTAAGTATAACAAAACCTGGTGTCTGGAAAGCAGAGGAGCCATAGTGATAGTGCAACGCAGTGTGAAGACCCATCCGGTGATTGAGATTTTGAGCCAGATTTTAGAGAGGCCTACTGCGGCGCGTAAATCGGGTGAGTACTGTGTTTTTGATACGTCAAAAGTCAATTTGGTAAGAGTAATTGATTTGGCAAGGCTACGTGGAACTGCTTATTAAAAATTTGGCATATACAAGTATAAGGTTACATGTACAAAAATAAAGGTAGTGCAGTTTGGTTGGTGTAGTGACCATCTACCTATCACTGAACCCACGGTAGGTAGGTGTGGATACCCTGAGAAGGCGAGTTTCAATAGTCGAGGCATATTCATATAGTTTTGTTTTGTAGACCGACCAAACTTAGATAAAGCACGAAATATAAGAGTCAAAATTTTCACACTGTCAAATATATATAAATGGTAAATAAATAAACCACAGTTAAAGTAAATATCATATAAAAAAAGGGGGGGAGAGCATAAGAAGGTGGCAAACCTAACGTGGGGCTAGACAGAAGCAGTAGTAGAGTAAGGGACACCGAGGTTAGGTAGGGCCCGTAGTTAAAATTTTACAAGAAAGAAGAGTTCGAAAAAGGCAGCAGAGATGACGGACGCGGACACCAGACGGATAACAAGGTCAGGAAGGATGTACGGAATCAACGCGGAATTTATAGCACAAGACGAGGAGCTAGATGCAGGGGGAGATGTCCAGGAAACGGAGGCGAGGCAGGTAGATCCGGAGGTAATAAATATAGAAACGGACAAGGCGACGGTACAGGAGGTCAAGGTAGCAGAAACGGCTGGAAATCAAGAGATTATGCGATTCCTGATGAGCTTAAAAGACGATTTTAAGACGTCACTTGCCGAGTCGCAGACGATTTTTAAGACATCACACACGGAACTAAAAACGGATTTAACAAACAAAATTGCCGAGTCGCAGACGGAACTGAAAATTGATTTAACGAATAAAATTGAGGAGTCACAAGCCAAAATGACAGCAAAAATAGACAACGCTCATGCGTACTTACTGGCTTCGATACAAGAGGTAAGGGACGAACTTAAGACTGAGTTACAAGAAAAGGTAGACCGCGTAGACCACAAAATTGAAAATACACGGGTACAATTTCAGGGAGAGTTGAACGCAACAAGGACGGACATACGAGCAGAAGTTAAGACACGTGTGAAAGCAGTTGAGGAGACCATGATCAACGGATTTACAAATTTGAACGGTGAGATACAAACATGTGACAAGCAAGCATACGACCAACTACAGGAATTTAGGGCAGACGCTGGAAACACTACAACACGAAAATGTTAACGCTAGGACACAACTGGACGCAAAACTTAAAGACAACGTGACAATATTAGAGAACAGGGTCGGCGACGAAGTTAGACAGATACAAGACAAGTTAGACGACCTAAAAAGGAGACGCGGAGGACTAGACTACGGACAGCAAATTAAACTAAACCGAGACGCGCTACCGAAATTTGAAGGACGACGGACAGAACAACCGATGGGGTTTTTGGACAGATTAGATGAAATTGTGGAGACAGAAAACGAACGAACGAAGTTACAAATAGTTGGGGCGACTTTGACGGGCAACGCGGAAAAATGGCACCACATCATACGAAAACAGTACGACACATACGCGGAATTCAGACGACTGTTCATTGAACAATTTTGGAGTAACACGCACCAGACAAACATAAAGACGAACTTAATCACGGGACATTATAGTAAAATAAACGGGTCACGTGAAGAATACGCTATAGACAAGTATAACCAGGCACAACATCTGACACCGAAATTGGGAGAGGACGACATAGTATTACTACTTGCGGGACATATGGAACCGGAGGTGACAAAGGTGGTTGTGGTACAAAATATAAAAACCCTACGAGAATTTCTAGGGGTAATGAGGAATTTTGACTTGGCGACGGCACTAGAGACAAAGACGCGTGGAGCTTACTGGGAACAGAATCGGGGGTATAAGGACGAACAACGACGACATGCATACCACAACGAGCACAGACCAAGCTACAGACAGGAAGGTTTCAACAACGGACATCGTAATCATTGGGAACACGACGGAAATATACGACAGCATTTCAACAGAGAATACCGGGGAAACGAGTACAAGGAACAAAATAGGTACCAGCACGGCGACAACGCGGATGACGGCCGTACTACTGGAGGAGAAACGCGTGACGGATACAGCCGGACTGACAGGGACATAAACGTCCAACATATAACGACCAGAGCTGCGATAAAAGACACTGACAAGATCGAGGTGGTACAAGTGCACGAAGCACCACCGAGTCAAAAAAAAAACGCCAATTTTCTGAAGACAGAGTTGTTAGGTTTAGATATAGATTTAGGTTATAGTTTAAGTGAGTTGTTGTTGAATAATTATACCGTTAATAAAAAAAATTTGTTGTTTATTAATATTAGATTAAGAGATTGTTTATATGTTGCTTTAGTTGATAGTGGTTCACAGTTGTCGCTGGTTAATGAAAACATTGTAATAAAACATGCAAAATTTTTAAAAGGACGAATGGAAACTATTGATGGGGTTAATTTATGGTCGGCAATGAATAAGAAGTTAACGACGATTTATAAAGTAGTCCGTGTACCGATATTTGTAGGGAATAAAATTGCAGAGGATGCTGAGTTCTTGACAACAAAGGGGTTACAGTTAGATTTTATATTAGGAATGGATTTTATAGAGGATTTTGGATTGAAAATAGATGGAAATGATAGATCGATTCGTATATTAAATAAAGATAAGTTATGGGTGGTGCCTACGGTTAGTTCGGAATATAGGGATGGTAGTGATATGGATAAGTTAGGATTAGGAGTGAAAAGGGCAAGTAATTATAGACAGGTTGAATTGAGTTTATGTAATATGTTTGCGAGAATAATTGATGATAGACAGATAGAAAAGGTGAGTGTTGATATTAAAGAGAAGCTGGGGGAATTATTTAATAGATTTATAGGGTTATTTAATGAAGAGCCGAGATTTGCGAAGCGATATACGCACAAGTTAGAGGTCACGGAAGACAGCCGATTTTGTACCAAGGAGTATCCAATTCCGTTTGCAATTAGAAATAGGGTTAAAGCCGAGATTAGTAAAATGTTAAAAGAGGGAATCATCGAACCAGCGAAGACTCCATATGTGAACCCGGTAGTTATTGTACCTAAACCTAACAAAATAGATATAAGAATTTGTTTGGACGCGAGGAAGTTAAATTCAATTACGAAAGCGCAGTACGAACAACCACAAGGGTTGGATAACTTGTTATATAAGGTGTATGAGATGAAGATTTTTAGCAAGTTAGATTTAAAAAATTCATTTTGGTTGATTCCGTTGCATGAAGATAGTAAGAAATTTACGGGGTTTAGTATTGAAGGGGAGATTTATGTGTTTTCTGTAGTTCCATTTGGGTTAAGTAGTTCTTCGGCAGCACTTGTTAGGGCCATGCAGAAGCTGTTAAACGAGTATGAATGTTTCTGTACGCACTATGTGGATGATCTATTGATCTTTTCTAGGAACGAGCAAGAACATATGGAGCATTTAGAAAAGGTGATCCACAGGTTGGACGAAGGAGGGTTGAAGTTGAACGTGGAGAAGTGCGAATTATTTAAGAGCCAGGTCATGTATTTAGAATTTGAAATTAGTGAGCATGGGATGAAAATTTGTAATAAGAGGCTAGACGAGTTGAAAAATATTGCTCAACCAAAGAATGTAAGAGGATTACGAGGATTTTTAGGGGTTTTAAATTATTATAAACGGTTTATACCGAAATATTCTGAGTTGTGTGTGACGTTGGTGAGTTTGTTAAGGAAAAACGAAAGATTGAAATGGAATGCAGAACGGGAGAAGGCGTTTCAAGATTCAAAACGTGCATTTTATGAAGAGTTGTCGTTAAAGTATCCAAATTTCAAAGACGAATTTATTTTGAGGACGGATGCGTCGAAATATGCTATTGGGGCTGAGTTGGTGCAAATCCAGGACGGAGCTGAGATACCAATTGTATTTATTTCAAGGGTGTTAAAAGACTGCGAAACCAGATATGCGACGGCAGAGAAGGAGATGTTGGCGATAGTGTGTGCAGTAAAAAAGTTACGATTTTGTCTGATAGGAAAGAAATTTTTGGTAGAATCCGACAACGCGGTTGTAACATTCATGAAGAAAAATGAGTTTTTGAACAGTAGGTTGTATATGTGGGCACTAGTATTGCAAGAGTACGATTTCGAAATTAAACATAAACCAAGAAAGGAAAATGTGACGGCGGATTTTCTAAGCAGACAGCAGGTAGAGGCGAGTAAAGAAGACGTAAAGGATTGTTTAGTTGCTTTGCAGGAGTTCAGGGATGTTGGTCGGTGGACAAACGCCAAGCTTATGGAGACGCAGAAGCACGGTGAGGTGAGCTTGATACGCCAGAAATTAACAATGGAAAATGTGGAGGAGTACCGTGGATTTACAATTGTAGGCCAGTTTGTGGTAAAGAGGATAGGGGATGCAGAACTGTTGGTGTTATCCAGAGACACGGCTGTGGAAATTATAGACGAAATTCATCTAAAATTTGGACATATCGGCATTAGAAAAACATTTTTGGTATTTAGAGAGGCATTTTATACAAGAAACGATATCACGGTGGTTAAAGAACGGATTAATCGTTGTAAGATTTGCATTTTAGGGAAAGACAAAAACATGGTGTTGCAGAACATACCGATGAATGTGAGCGTGAGTGGACCGTTAGAATTGGTAGCTATTGATTACTTGAGCAACCTAATTACTAGTCAACAAGGGTATCGGCACATATTGGTAATAGTGGACGTTTTTTCGAAATTTGTTAAGTTATTTCCGGCAAGAGAATTTGGAAGTCAGGTTGGGAAAATGGATAGGATTTTGGTAGACAACGCGACATATTTCAATAACCAAAGATTCAGAAACGGGTTAAATATAGAACATATTAAGGTATCATTTAGCAGCATACGGCATCCCAAAGCAAATTCATGCGAACGTTTTATACGAGAAGTCATAAAATATCTACGGTTGGCAACGCAAGAGCACCACTATAGAAGTTCCACTATTCACCACACAGAGCCAGGTTTATATGTGAAACATTTTGGCACTTATTTAGTAGAATCAACCTTTGGACAAACTTGTAGTATCAAAATTATAAGTGAAAATATTGTCAAAGATGATTGAAGGGTGACGCGGTCTTATGAGCCAATGATTGAACATTTAAGTATAAAATTGTAAAGTGTAAAAGATGAATTATAGGTATTAGTGACACAAACTAGTTGGGACGATTTAATTGGTTGGGGGATTTGTAAAATGTATAAAGAGTAGGCATAATTTAAAAGGTATTTTAAGGTAATTTAAAAGAGTATAGATAAATGAGTGGAATAATAATAATAGTAAAGACGGGTGGAAAGTTGTAAGAGTGAATTGGAGCGACATTGAAACAGGCGGAATTAATAGTGGATGTTTGGAACGAGTTGGATTAAGGCAGAAAGGAATTGGATTGGATTTATTAGACTGAAGGAGAAACTACTTGGAATGATTAGGATAGTGCATTGCGGATAGATTGGTATTGAGTGGAAACTAGAAAGGAGCATAGAATTGGAACGAGCAGATTAAAGAAAGGATAGCATTGGATTAGCAGGAGTATTATACGGAAAGAAGGCATAACTATAGGAAAATTAGCGCGGGGGAAGTAAAATTGCAAGGTACAAAATTTTAAATTTGGTCATTATTTATAGATTTGGGGGATATCAAAATTAAGTATAACAAAACCTGGTGTCTGGAAAGCAGAGGAGCCATAGTGATAGTGCAACGCAGTGTGAAGACCCATCCGGTGATTGAGATTTTGAGCCAGATTTTAGAGAGGCCTACAGCGACGCGTAAATTGAGTGAGTACTGTGTTTTTGATACGTCAAAAGTCAATTTGGTAAGAGTAATTGATTTGGCACAAGGCTACGTGGATCTGCTTATTAAAAATTTGGCATATACAAGTATAAAGTTACATGTACAAAAATAAAGGTAGTGCAGTTTGGTTGGTGTAGTGACCATCTACCTATCACTGAACCCACGGTAGGTAGGTGTGGATACCCTGAGAAGGCGAGTTTCAATAGTCGAGGCATATTCATATAGTTTTGTTTTGTAGACCGACCAAACTTAGATAAAGCACGAAATATAAGAGTCGAAATTTTCACACTGTCAAATATATAAAAAATGGTAAATAAATAAACCACAGTTAAAGTAAATATCATATAAAAAAGGGGGAGGGGGTGAGCATAAGAATATATATATGAAGATCACTCCATAGATTGGAATAATCCTAAAAGGATTATTCCAATCTATGGAGTGATCTTCATTATTTATAATGTGTTCAGAAAGCGCACAACGGTTTTTATTAGTCCGGATGTCGCTTTTATGGCCTGCCACCCGTTGTTTCAGTAGAGCAGTGGAGCAACTATACGCCAAAACTAGCTTCCGCCATCAACAAAAAACGGTCCTCAGTAACCGTAATCAGTTTTATAATATATATATATATATATATATATATATATATATATATATTGCTATGCTCCCTAAATTATTCGCGCCTCATCGTTTGGGCGACCATATTTATATTGCTATGTATAAACAAGAATTGGAATTATCGTTCTCCGACGTTGGGCTGTCTTATTAATATTGCTATAAACTCCCTTCAGGACTTAACTGGATTTTATCTTGAACCTACCTTATCGACCAATAACAAAATTTGATATGTTACCGCCTTACTCGTTATCAATGGCGTATTCAACTTATAGCTCTTCCTTTATTGTTTAAATTATCAAATCACTCCCATTAACTTTATCTTATGACCTAGACTAGCATTTATTTGGAATTATAACATTCAGTTAATTCGATTCTATATAATGAAACAAATATTATGTACAGTTTTTGTAAATTATTTAAAATACGCTTTTCAATTAGTTAATGTTGTACATCTCATTTATCAAAAATCATATACTTTTAATCAAACCCAAAGTCACCAAAAAAAAACCTATTATTTTTATAAAAAAAAGAAGTGTGGAACGTTCCAAAACCTCTTATTATATCACGCACTTTGTACGTATGCAAGTCCTCTGTTTTGTTGACTTTTCACATTCATTTATGCTAAGCAAATTCAATATTCAAAATAAAAAAATATAGAAAAATAATGTTTTATAACTAAAAATCTAACCTGGTCCATTTTCTTTGCATTGACGCATCCATAATCAGCCAATATTTCCCATGCATTAAGCCATCCATTTGAATAAAAATTATTTTCCCCCAATTCAGAATTATTATACGCCCATTCGAAATATTGTCTATCCACACGCTTGAACCATTGCATTTAAATTATTGCCATCACCCTCTGGACTACCATTATTAACTTATACTTATGCACCCCAATTTATTGTCATCTCATTCAGACTTATTACTTCTTATCAATTTCCCCAAACTTAGAATTGGATTATCATCTATTTTCCCCTGACTTGGAAGCCCTATTATTATTGTGCTTTAGTTTAAATAAATTCCCTAAAATCTACTTACGTTTAATTGGCAATCGCAACCTTCATCTTAGTCGCACTTAAACAATTTTTCACTTTAAATTATTACGTATCTCACTTTGTCTCAGAGTGGCGCACTTCGGCCTTTGTTGAGTTGAAAGCTGATTTCGTTATCACCGTACCTGTTAATATATCATTGCTCTCCTACTCCGTCAGTGGGTATGGTCTACAAACCTGTCGCTCATTTTAACCAATCAAATAATTGCATTTAAAGTAGTTTCTGATGTAATTTTCTACGCTTTCAAATAATTATGACCTGCTCGCAGCTGCTTCGTTATCGAACATGCGGTGTTTTGACAAATCTAATCGCTTTTCCATAAACAACTGATGAAATTTAACTTTTAATTTTCCTATCTGCATGTTATTTACGCAATTTTTCTTCTTTCTTATTAAAAATGGTTAACTATTCTCTACGCTTTTACACTGTGTTTCCTGAAGCCCTATTTCTTATCTCCGTATTAACCTAATTGCTTGGAACTCTTTTGATTGCGTGTTTAATTACACTTTATTATGTTTACCTACAAAATAGGCGTGCTTTCACTGAAAAATATTATTACTCGCCTTACCTAAATTAACTATAACTTTATCTCAAGGTGTTAAATATTTACTATCTACTTAATGCATGTCTTCCTTATTCCTACGCTAACTATGCGTCTTACTGTGTCTATTTGCGTCGCTTAAAACTATTTATCCTTTATATACAGGGTGTTGACTGCTTACTATTTACAAACTATCTCCATTCCTCAATTCTTTCACTAAATATATGCAGTTTTCTGCTTTCTATGATGATTTCTCATTTCTAAACGACCTTTACTATAAAGTACACCCTTAAACAACCTTTTATCACAGCAGTATATATATATATATACGTGATAAGGGGGTCACAAGAGGTCATTGATACCCAAAGCTTACAAATAGAACGCACTGAATATAAAAGCAACCGAAAAATCGAAATGTCCGAAGATTCGTTGTTCCACCCTCTATATTATAGGCGAATTGTGAATACATAGCCATTAATATGCAAAGCGAAACACAATTCCGTGCTTGTAAATAATCACTCTAAGATAAATACAAAGCCATTCGTTTTTTATATAAATGCACTTTCCGTGCATTAAATAATTTTGTATATAGAAACACGTTTTATGATCGTAAAAGCAAAACACATTTCCCGCGCACAAAACATTTGCTTAATTTAGCGTAAGAACCATATCAATCTTAATAACGCTCTAATCTTTATAAAATAATTTTGTGTATTAAAAGCATGTTTCATTTGCCATGAAAACCATTCTTGTATTACAATCGTTAAGAATGCAAACCTGTTACATGTACAAAACCCGTTGGAAAAGCAATTAAAGCTTTAAGTAATCATATAATACACACGCATGAGCTTTCCATACTAAGGCTTTTTTCTTTTTAACAATCTACCTATTTCTATCTTATTTCCTTAACTCTATCCCAATATCATCAATGATCTAACATTGCTGCCTATATTTTTAAACTTTTTTATCTTTACACACGGTATCATCAAGTTTTATCTCAAACCAAATTCTCTTCACAATCATACATAGGTCATCTTATTATAGCATATTCGTCTCTAAACTATCTTTTTTTTAGAAAAATATGTGGTATAAAATTTTCATAAAGTTTTCTCCACAACTACTTAGCTATGCTATTTACGTCGAAAAATTGTTGGTCTAGATTTTCTCTATCTACCCTACTTACGTTACTCTCAAAATACACATCTTTTAATTACTCTGCATTAAATGCATAAACTTCAGTCTTAAATGGCTCACTATCAATAACTTTTAATTTATTTTCACAATCAGAAACAATTTTTAACTCACTATCTTTCAATTCAGAAGATTCCTTCAGTAACGATTCTACTACATTGTTAGCTTCATCTGGACATTTAACCGCAATGGATTCTTTATCTACATTATATTCTAATTCTATCTTAATATAATTCACATTTATACTTTCAACTTCCTTACATCCGCCTATTTTAATGAATGTTTCGACAAACCAAACGTTACTCCTCCATATTTGTACATACGCCATTTCATACAACAGTTTAATTCTCTAATTGTAATTATACCAAACGAATTATTAAGTTCTACTTTCCACATTATTTCATTATTATTTAATATTTTACTACTTTAATTTATTTTATTTTTAATAGCTGCATTCACACAAAGTTCCTTTATCTCCTTTTCAACACCTGCAATTATTCTATTTTTATTAGTTTCATTTATTATTTCCATATCTCCAACATCATCTTCTGCAGTTTCCAATAATTTTGTCTTTTTCTCTAGAACCGATACAACTACTCTTCTAACTTCACCCAGGCACTTAATACTTAAACTTTTATCACCTTCAGCTTTCGTCTCCTGCTTAAATTGATTCAAAATCATACGTTTACCTTGTACTTATATATAGACTTCTTCGTCCCACTTAATCCCTTCATCTCCCATAATTATCACCTTTTTCTCGGTATCTGTTATGCCTTTCATCTTACTAATATAATCCATTCCTAGAATGGCATGAACTTTTAGCCCTGACACTAATAAAAACTCTTGCTCAACCTTCATCTTTTCTAACTTCACTTTTAGAATTATGAGACTCTTAACTGCTGCAAACTTCTTATTATTCGGCGATACTAAATTGTTTCTTTTAAAAGGATAACTTTCTGCATTAACTCCTCTGAATTATCTTTAACAAACCTTTACTTACTATGTTGCTTTAGCTCCTGTACCTACCAGTAATTTTATCTCTTTACCTTCTACTTGCAATTTTATTACAGGTAGTAATTAATTTTTTTTCATTAACTTTTTCTACATTTTCTAACTCAAGTTTTATAAATTCACGCGCATGTTTATATTTATTAATCTCTTTATTTTCATTGTTTGATTTGTCTGCTTCTAAAAATCTTGCCTACTTGACGTCCCACGTCGATTTACTATTTCTGCATATTATCGTTGCTACTATTCATGCCATCTCTTGGTACATTTGTCCTATTTTTTTTTCCTTGGGTAACGGTTCTATTTTTAATGGTCCGGGATTTATTATTCTGCCTTCCTCCGTTTCTCGTAATGGCATTTCCTCTACTTCAATTACTTCTTTGCATATTCCCCCTTTCAAATGATCTGTCTTGATATCTCTCCTGTCCATTATCCCATTGGAATCTAAATGTATTCATGAGCTTTAAATTTACAGAACTAAATCTATTCTCTTATGGATAGTTTATCTGGTTATGATTTTCACGCTTGTAAAGTTTGCTTGGCCAAAAAATCTTTGACAGATAATCTATTAAAAAGTCAGAGTGTTTCGAACTCCGACCTTAAACTTCCAAAGAAATATTGTATGTTTAGGACTTATTCTAGCTTAAATTAAATGACAAAATTCAAGTATCAGTTAAAATAATATAAATCTAAAAGTAATACTTGCAAAATCCAAAAATCCCTCTGACCCCTATAATTTTTTTCGCTGGGGTCAATTAAAAACTTTTATACTCAAAGCTTTATTAGAGTCCTTGGATGATTTGCAAGCGAGGATTATTCGTAAGTGTCGACGTTTAACTCTTTATATTTTTTAAGTGGTTCAAACAGATTTTGACATTCCCTAAATGTAAAAAAAAGCGTTTCGTACGATTAATTTAATTAATTTTAAATTGTTTGATTTTTCTACTTTTTTTTTATAAAAATATTGTAAATGAACTTTTAGTTTATTCTACTTTAAAGTGAATTATTCCAAAGAGTCTTTGTGACCTATTACTTTTCTCATTTGAGTAGACGAAGAAAATTGGCGATTTTAATAACTCCTTCGACAAATTACAGGGAGTGATTTCAAATTTTAAAGCGAGAGTAGGTCTGGACGACTAGAGGCACTATATTGGCAAATACAGTAATTTGAAATATCATCCCCCCCCCTTCCATCTATTTAGCATATCAAACTTTCAAATTTTCTAGGTAGTAAGTTTCCAAGAACAACGCATCTGAAATTTTTGCGCGGACACTTTGTATACAACATATGTTTAGCTATATTGATATTGCAAGTGAAGAGTATTTGAATACATGTTCAAAACACTATTCTGAGAATTGCAAATAGCTTTATTGTTGATAGTAGAATCAGTGTTGGAGTTGTTTGCCAACTGGTAAAGGTGTTTGTTATTAGCAATACACCAAACGGCTTGAAATCATTTTGGATATTTTTATTTTAAGAAATTTATTGATTTTTTTACTAGTAGACAATGATAGATTTTGTTTAATTTCTGAACGTCTTTTTCATCGTCTACCGCCTCTCTATATTTTTAAAAATATGAATAACTTCCCGGCCTATCCTTTTCTTTCGAGTTTCTCTGTTTGAAAATTCTTTGTATTACTGTAGTCAGACTTGTGATAAGTTTTTGTTTGTGTTTGTTTGGGTTGTTAGGTTTCTTTCTACAAGTGACGAGGATGTTAATCAACTAAAAGTAATTATAAAAAGGATGCATACTCCTGATTTTCTATTTTGGTGGTTGGTGGGTTATGTTGCTCTGGGCAAGAATCCGGGGTTGTATCGCATACCTCGCGAGGTATTGGTTCAAAAGTTTGTGTGCTACTCGTCACCCTGTCGTATAGAATTATTTCCTACTGCTTTTTGTGCTGTCATCTCGAAGTGAGTTCCACAATCACAAACATTCATGATAGTGTTCAATAACGCAGCTATATCCACACCAACTACTCTGTCGCCATTTATGTTTATCAGGACAAAACAATCTATTCTTATGCTCGTTCAATGTTTTCTCTAAATGTTGAGAACTTTTTCCAATATAAAAGTGTTTGCAATTTTTTTGGAATAATATAAGCTTTTTTTATTAGGTGTTGGATGTTTTAGTTTGTTCATACACTGAGTGTGCGATTGTTCCCTTATGTGCAGTTAGTAGATCGTGCTACTCCTCTGTGAAATATATTCCTGATTTTGTGGACCAAAATTATACATATAAAATAGCTAGTATTATTGAAATTAGATCGTTATTTTTTAAATCGCTTTAACATTTCTTTCATCACAGAGCTTTATTTTCTGAACTATAACTAACTTTATACCCTTAAAGTTAACACTACTATAGAAATAAAAATTTCTGTACACATACCACGTATATCTTGAACGAGCATTAATGTGTAAAACGAACACGACGCGTGTGATAAATTTTCTGTTGTCGATTATTTAAGTTTGTGGTGGATTGTATGCTCTAAGGAAAGAAGATCGCAGCGAGATCCGCTTTATGTTAGCAAAAAGTGTAAAATGTTTGCAGATAAAATTGAAATATATTGATATATATCCCATTTATTTTTATAGTATAAACGTATTGCAGATTTTGATGTTTATTTTAAACTTTGCGCCATACTAAAATAGCTAACTGCTGTGTTTAGTTTATTGAATAGTTTGATATATATGATGCAAAGTGAAGGTTCTTTTAGGCAGAGCTTATTATGATATTTGGTAACAATTAATAAATTTGAAACACCAATAAATGGTGACTGGGTATTTAGTACGAAAAGTTTGCAACGAAACATTTCAAAGAGCTTACATCAGCAGTCAACCAATCGATTACGAGCTACTCATAAATATAATACAGATAGCAAACAGCGAGATATAACTTAAAAATCAAAAATTTAAATTTTTAAAATATATTTACAGAAGCAGCGATAACGGTTCAGAACTCACAAGCGTCTTCCGCTAGAGTCACCACAGTTGTACTACTTACGAATTCCACGGACTCAATATAGCGAGTGTACTGAGCGATTTGGGCGCACATTTATAGTTATATATATATATATATATATATATATATATATATATATACATATATTGCTGTGACACCCTTTCTTTGGAGTGGGAGATAAAAGAGTACTGTGACAACGGTACGGAATAAGAAATTTGAATTTATTATCTTTCTTTCCTTTTCTTTTCTTTGCCTGGCTAGCCCAACGGAAGTTATACTATGAAATTTACAAAATGAAATAAAGCTCAGCAATCTCAAGAAACATCTATACATTCAAAAACATTTTTCTTTCATACAAAACAGTTTATAAAACAATTCAGTTTCAGTTTATACATAAAATTATTCCTAAATTATTACCAAATAATCTCCTTTTTAATTAATGGGTGGCTAATGTGCTGATACTTTATGCTGCGAAATCTTACCTCAAAAAATTGATACAAATTATCCCCTTCACAAATAATAAAATGAAAACTATTCAAAATTTAAATTACAAAATATTTAATTATTTTTATCAATTAACAAACAAAGAACGAAAGTTTTATACTTGCGAAAAATAGCGCTTACAAAAATTTCATTTCCACCGTAATTAATTTTTTAAATTCATCTTGACTCCATTTTTACATTGACGTTAGTATCCCATTGTACAAGATTATTAATATTTTTTTTGCATCAGGATTATCTATGTCAAAGATTGTTCAATTCTCGTAGTGTTTTATAACATAATTATGTCCATATTTTTGCAGAATTACGTTTTAAGAATTCATTTTTTACTCAAAGTTACATTTTAAATATCAAATACTGTATGCATGCCGCATACTTAATGATTAACTTTACTCGAAGTAACATGTTCGACGTATTAAAAAAATGAATTGCAAATTTTACATATCGTGTGACTTCGGAAAGAATCAAACGCGAATTAATGACACCTACGTGGCGATCCCATAAATCGAAATGAATCAATTTATGTGAATTACTTCCGTTAATATACAAAACTATTTAACTACGTAATCGTTTTTTACATCCTTCCGAATCTGCTTAGAACATAAACACCCTGGTATGTTATTTTCTAGAGTATCCGCTTTTAACGATACAATTAGTGTTAAACTACCGCGGCTGATAGGATTTACGAGCATAGCAAAGCACTGTCAATCCTTGTCTAGTGCACGGAGTTCAAGTGCTGTTTCCCTCTTTCTTATTGTGACACGGAAAGCTACAAATAATTCTCAACGATTTTTATTGCATTTTAACAATGACGCGAGTTTCTTGAATTGGCGTTTATTTAATTAGCTATTTGACGATTTTGATAGTATTTCTTAGTATAGACGACGTATTTTTCTTTATTATCTAAAATTCTAGAGTTTAGGCTCTAAATGCGCTTTCTATGCTTTATAGACGCAATAAATGTATTTGTAAGATAAATAAACCAAATATTTTATGCACGGAAGGTGTACTTTTATGAAAAATGAATGGATTCATATCTTAAAGATTAAAACTCATTTTTACTAAGAAGGCTTTATTTACACACACGGAAAAATAATTCAAATTCGCGATTGTTTTCTTTATGGTTTTGCAAGCAGTAATTTATACGTGTTCTAACGCATATTTTGCACATAAAATTTATTACATAAATAATTCAAGCTTGCAACTGTCTTACATGCCAACAAAATACAAATTTCAGTATAATTAAAGTTTGCCATTGCATTCTCAATGATTGTAAATGCAGTAAAGGGTTTTGTATTTATTTAAAGCTCTTACAATGAAGTTAAATGTTATCTATACACGAAAACATTGTTTGTTTTGTACGTGGATATATTTAAATAGCATTTTACTTTATATCTCAGAATGAAACTCGTTTTTACTAAGTAGACTCTATTCACACAAACGGAAAAATATTTTCCTTATTAACGCGAATAAATTTAATGACTTTGTACATGCAATACGCTTATTTTTACAAGGTCGAACAATTGAATATTTGGGAATTTCCATTTTTTCCGGTTTACTTCTGTTTGGTTGGGTTTTATTATATATATATATATATATATATATATATATATATATATATATTTTATGAATTCAAAGGGTTAGATTAGGGATAAACAATGCAATTTCAAACACCCTGTATAGAGAAACAGACAATTTATTTACGCGCAAAATTTATTTCATTTATTTAATTTAAACGAACAAGTATTGACGTATTTTTATATGATTAATGATTAAAAAGTAATAGGTTCATAAAGAAAACCAATTTTAAAAACAAAGAGAAACGCATAATTAATTTAATTTATTTTAATTCAACGTGTAATAGCATTAAGAAACGCACCAGGGTATAGAAAATCAATAATCCCAATGCAATTGGTTCGTTGTAACAAGCGAGGACGTCAGTTGTATCGAATACCGTGAAAATAAGATACAAGAATTGTTATTTTAAACAGTCGATAATTAAGAACACCTGCATGTTTGAAAGATTACCTTCCTTGAATTTATCACCATAATAAAGCGGGCTTCGTAGAATATAGTTTCCAACCGTCAGTTTCTTCGAATAAACAAGCTAACAAAGTTTCTTAAAGAGCGGAGGAGATGCACGATCAATAACATGCTGCAGATAAAGACGGAAATAAAAGCATTTGTTTTCAAATCGCACGTACTAAAATCCACGTGGAGTAAACATGGGTTTTCAGCAATATCGATTTTCTATAACTCAAGTGGGGTTGGAACGCGACATCAAATATGCATAAAACAGAGATAAAAATATTACAGGCGGAGTTTTATGACGACACAGGACTGTATCATTGGTTGAAACAGATAGTTTTACAACGGACAAACACGCGACAGGTGAAAGCGATTGTTCGGATTATATAGCGTATCCACGAGGTTAATTTCTGGGAGCCTTAAGTCAGTTAGATTAAAATTTGCAGAAATGTTATTTTAAAAATAAGTATTTTGCGTGAAGTGTGGCCGAGAGGTAGCATTTTGGATTGTATAAATACTTTAAGAAAATTAGTAGGGCTCTCTTTGTATTTTCATCGCTTTAGACTACGTATAATAATCAACTGACGTTATGGTAGAGTCTTGTGAGTATTGAAAAAATTTATAATTCAATAAAAGTAGTATTAGCACTTATAACTTTGTAAGATGAGACCTTATAGTTAGTAACGTGAGTAGTGTCGAGTGAATTAAAATAACCGAGGTCCAACTAATACCATAATAAGCTAATAAATCAATAAACAAAAGTATAATGTACGTGAATTTGTATGCTGTGATGGAATGGTAATTTGAAGCAAGGAGCTCGGCGTATACTGAGGTTATCATCTATCTGGAGGATCAGAGCGCATAATCACGAAGCCAAGGGGTTTTGTAGAGCATCATCCAAGGAGGTGGAAGGCTTGAAGTATTTTCCAGGTAACTCATTTGTATTTTCTGTTATCTGATAAACTTGTGAAATTATTTGTGATGTGTGAGTGAACATTGGGGTTATTTATGGTTTTATAACGTATCGGAAAAAATACGTGTACTTGACAATTAGTAAGTTAGTTTAAATAATGAAAAAAAGGTATATGTAGAACTTACTAAATTTCATTATGAATTTAAATTGGATTTTTAAGGCTACATGGGTTTATTCATTTTGTAGTAATTATATGCAAAGTAAAAAGCATACATTAATAAACTGGGTTATTATGAGCTCACCATACTCCAGTGTGCAATAAATATAGGGTATTATTTGGGGCCTATTCACTCCAATTGTATTGAATGTGTTTACTAATAAAAATTTAAAACAAGGACTTTACAAAATATCACTTATTGAATAGTAACCAAATTGTATATATCTGTGAATAATTGTTTGTAAATAGCGGTAAATAAAGATTGTATGATTGTAGTATTATTTGATGATTTTATTGAATGGTGTGTGAGTGGGAAGTAAGAATGATTGTAAATTTAGGTATCCGAGAAGAGGCACAGCTGAGCTAGCCAGGGAAGCTGTCGAAGATATTTTGAAGCAGAAATCAGAGTAAGAAATTTTTTTTGTTGTGAACTTTTTATTTTGAAAAGTATTTAATGACTCGCTCTCGATTCTTAAACTTTAATCTCCGGATCCACAGCAATCTTATGCCAGCCGAAGGTTAGAATTTGAATGATTTTTAGGGAGATCTAGAGACTGACCCCACGATCCACAGCAATATATATATATATATATATATATATATATATATATATATATATATTGATATAATACCTTCACAGACGCTGTTGTTGCGAATTTCCCTAAAATTGAAATACACCCAACAACCTCCACAGTCAAACTCAACAAAGACAAACTTAATTTTAGAATACCCGTGTTAAAGTGTTTAGGACTCAGAATTTCAAAAATTGCTGCAATTCTTTTTGCAACACAACAAACAAACTCCTTGTACACACGAATTATGGTGTATTAATAAGTCCAAAAAATTTCCATGTTGCAAAAGTAAATGCACCAATTTGAAGAGCTGCAACCACAGCAAAACCGGTCATTGTGTCTTTCTCTTTGTAAAACAACCAACAATTTAATTTTCATCCACTATGCTTGAATTACTTTTCTAAACCAGACAAAATTATTTGTTACTATTAAGCAAGAAACGCATTAGTTTCTGTCGACCAACTTCCCGATTATTAGGTGTAGTACTTTCCTAGAAAGTCCGCTAGTGTTATAATGGGTAATCGGTCATCTGTTTTATTTTCACCTTAATTGTATTAGACTAATTATGAAATTTTGTTTGACAATGCCATCTTTACTATCCTATCGGAGGCTGGAAGACATCACGGATAGTTAGTCGTTGATATTCAAGTATTGAGGGCGGATGAAATCTTTTGTATTTATTAATACACTATAATTCGTGTATAATTTAAGAACTTTGTTGGTTGTTTTGCAAGTAAGGAAAGACCTGTTGTTTGACTATTTACTCGTAATATTCATTTTTATAGTGCAAATAGTTTAAGATATGTTGAATTCCTATTGTACATAAAGAGTGTCCATGATGATTATTAAAGGTATATTAAGGTATATAGCGTGTTTGCCCTGCTAGAAATTTCGCATTTTCTTTAATGAACATCATGCGAACATTTTTAGTATGTAAAATTCCAATTGTCACTATAGGGCGTTCATAATTTTTAATAAATGATGTAGTTGCCGGGAATATCAATTTACATCATTTTCTCTCCCAAAACAAAATTAAAAAATTTTCTTTTTTCAGGCTCGAATGACCAAAAAGGAAAATTTTCCATTTTAATTTTTTTTATATTATCCGTTGCTTTGCGTCTACCCAAAATCTCCATTGAATTTCACCATTAGTAAATTATCTCGGACTTTATATTGATCGCTGTCCCCTCAAAAATACTTTAAAAATTTATATTTGAAATCTTCGTAAGTTTCAATTTCTTGTTCTACAAGATAAAACCCTACCTCAGCGTTTCCCTTTAACATAGAACGGACTACATTTAATTTCTGTTGAAAATCATGAATAGTGTAACAATTATTTTTAAGTTGTTTAGGAAAATTCCATTATTACATCTACATAGAATTTAGTACATTGCTCTATAAGTGTATTTGTAACGTTGTACCTTACGCCATCTTATAACATAGCTGTAGATATATTCTTCCAACTGACTATTCTTGTCTTTGTTAACATCGAGGGGCGCCAAACAGTCGGTCGTCACAAGCCTGAGTGATGTTCTTGTCTACGTGGAAGAACGTTAACCCACATAAACTCCGTAGCTTTACCATTAAACCTAACTTAACCTCTATTCTCATTAAATGAATATATATATATATATATATATATATATATATATATATATATATATATATATATATATATATATATATATATATATAAATATTTTAGATAGTTAATTACACAAGGTTAGTTGATAAATACTATCGTATTACAGTGAATAAGATGAAATAATAACTTAGACTTTTATGCAAAGCCCAAATGATCATTTCAAATCGAGCTAGTAATTGAAAAATGGAAAATATAAGGTCTTGGACAGGACTTGAACCAGTATCCTGGTTTTGCCGGAACCATGCGTTTACCAATTACGCCATTCCAAAATATTTTACATTTAATACTTTTATTTAAACACCACTAATGACTCTAATCTCAAAGTACTAAATGAGTGAGTTAATTACTGCCAATTAATTACTATTTTACTACCAAAACACAATTACAAGTTAAAAATTCATAATACAGTTTTGTTTTTCAAGCGTTAAGTACTCACACTTTTAATTCCAGAATTTTCAATCCGCATCAGAATTGTTTCACATCATTCAATTAAGGGTCCAACCTCGGTAGCTCTCTGATTTCAGACCACGTCTCGCAGTTCCAATTTAATGAATGGATTTCTACCAACCCCTTTTTAAAACGGCTTGCTGATATTACTTCCGCTGTTACGCGATTGAAAATATCCTCTAGATTCGCGAACCAAACGAAAGAGTGACAAAGGGATTTTTTGATCGTAGAAAATGTTATCTTATGGCGATCCTTGGAGACTGTAGATGGATCTGTGAGTGCCCTTCTTGTGGTGGTACCTAAAAGCTGGGCACCTAAGGTTGTAGGACATCTACACAATGGGAATTCGGGGGGACATTTTGGCGTTAAGAAAACTCTGAAGAAAGTGCAAGCAAAATATTACTAGATAGAATACAAGGACGATGCTACGAAGTGTTGCCGCGTGTGTCAACTGTGTGCACCGTTGGGAAATCGTAAGGCTCCAATGAGGCAATACAACGTGGAAAGCACCTTTTGCGGAAGTGACAATGGATATTGCCGGTCCATTCCCAGAGATCAACTCCTAGACTAAGTACATCTTAGTAGTCACGGACGATTTTACGAAGTGCACCGAAGCGTACACTATATCAAACCAAAAAGCTGCAACCGTCACTGACGTGCTGGTAAAGAAAATGTTCTATCGTTTCGAAGTTCCTATGGAGTTGAACGCAGACAGAATAGAAGTTGTGGGTCAGCGTCATTCCTAAAAGTTTTCCGGTTGCTCGCGATGAAAAAGACCCGAACAACACCATTGCACCCGTAATCGAACTGTATGGTAGAACGCATGAACCGCATCTTCGGCAAATACCTTTGCTACGTAGGCTCCTAACGTCAGAGGGACTGACGTTTGCATTTGCTATGCTGGGAGGAGAGGTACGTGTACCATGTGATTATGAATTTGGGTATAAGTCCTGATATGATATTGTAAACGAGAGCTACGTCGAGAAGTTCAAACACAAAATGCATGACATCCATGATGACGTTGATAAAAGTATCCAAATCGCAAGCAAGCGGACAAAAAACCAGGTATGACATCAAAACGTAGGAGTCTGGTTTTCAAGAAGACTATACAACCCTAGACGGAGGCCTAGAGTATTGCCAAATTAACAAAAGCATTGGTAGGGTCCGTACGAAATTGCAAAAAGGGTCAACGACATGGTATATCTGATTCGTAAGTTCTCAAAGGGAAGAACAATAGTGCTGCACATTAACGGGCCCCACGATAGTGATAACGCCGGTATTGTCGAAGAACTGCACGCAGTGAGACAAACAAGTAGTTACTCTTCTGATGATGAACGAACGTCTGGACCGAGCTATGATTGGTTTATGGCTCTGTACAGCAATAAAGGTAAAGCGAGATTTGGGGTCACGAACGAGGTTCAAGGTGATATAACCGAGGTGCCATTAGAATACTCCCTAACACATTGCGTAGCAGCAAATCTTGATATATGCCCCGAAGACTTGCTGGTGTGTTTAACCATAAATTTGGTGGTTTTGATCAACTTCGCCGACAACAACTAAAGCCTACAAGGATCATACGGCTAAAGAACCGACATCGTGACATCTACTACTTAGTAACTAAGCAACAGCATTCTGGTAAACCGAGTTATCAAGATCTGCGGGAGGCGTTAGTAGACCTTAAGAAGAAAATAATCTAATTTGAAGTCAAGAAATTGGCCATACCCAAGATCGGTTGTGGGCTCTACGGGATTTAAATCTTGCTGTGTAGTTACAATCTAAACGGTGCGGTGTCAGCTATGAAGATTGTTTGCTGCTACTTCTTTCAACGTGGAATCTCCAGAAATGGATTCGTCTGTCCTAACCGCCCCACGATCTTCCAATTTCCTGTTTAGAGGGTGTTCTGTAACGGAATAGTTTTAAGAGGAGGCAGTGTTGCGCCATTTGGTAAACCTCTGAATAGAATAATTACAATAATTACATTAAAATGTCAACGAAGCTTGTTGCGGTTGGCTAATCCGCAAATTGGCAATCGAGGTGCAAAGAAATAGAACCTCTACAAGATTAGGCGGGAGGTGTAGACAGGCAGGTACACACAATAAAAACTATAAATCTTGTAGTTTAGGGTAAGGTTTATTTCTGATATGTTTTCCCTTTTCAAAAACTAATGACAACTCTATGACAAATTTAAATATAATAACCATGGCATCAACATATGCCTTCTTAAACTTTCATAAATTCAATACAAATCCAAAGTTCACTATTATTTATGTTGTACTGCAACATTTCCACCCACCGTAAAGCTATCAAGCTTTACTTTTCACATCGAGTTTGGCTAATTTTGACACAGGACGTTTTAAAACACCGCTGCTTTTCCTAACTTCAACTATACGTATGTGCTCATCTTTAGCAGGAAAGGTATTTACAATCACGCCTTTCCGCCACTGACTTCTGGGAGAGGCTTCATCACAAATTATCACCAGGTCACCTTCTTTAAACGGTTTTTGGGGCAAAAACCATTTAGTCCGCTTTGTAACAGTTGGCAAATATTCGCGTATCCAGCGACGCCAAAAGCAGTTCTTTAGTTGCTGGCTTATCTGGTATTGCTTTCGGCTACTAGATGGTGTCTCTGATCCTGGAGTTTGAGTCGAATTTGTTGTACTCAGCAAAAAGTGGTTAGGCGTAAGCGGCTCCGGGTCATCTGCATTTATCAGTAGGTGAGTAAGTGGACAGCTATTAATAATGTTTTCAGTTTCTATCAAAAGACTTCGTGTAGTTTCCACCTGCGGTGTTACTTCCTTCAGCACTATCGAAAGTACCTTTTTGATCGACTGGACAAGCCTTTCCCAACATCCACCACTGCTGGGGTTGGCTGGGCATTTAAATTCCCATTTTATATTCCGAACTGAAAGTTCGTTCTGAATGTAGGCCATGTCGAATATATCTTCAACCTTATGTAGCTCGCCATCAGCACCTACAAAATTAGTGCCCATATCTGAGCGTATCTTGATAGGGACCCCGCGACGATTAACAAAATTTCTTATGCACTATATGCAGGCATCTGTTGATAGATTAGTGGCTAGCTCTATATGTACTGCGCGAATTGTCATGCATGTAAATAATGCGGCCCCACCTCTTTTCTCTTCTCCTTTCTATAGCAACTTGCTATGGACCAAAATAATCTAGACCAGTGAAAGTAAATGGTCTTACAAATGGTGTCAAACGATCTGCTGGTAACTGTCCCATCATAGGAGGTTTTGGTGTAGCCTTTCTAATTTTGCACTGAATGCAGTTTGCTTTAATTCGCTTCACAACTACTCTGACATGCAATATCCAGTACTTTCTTTTTATTTCATTAATCACTAATTCTTCGTTCTGATGGTGAAATCTATTGTGATACCATAAGGCGACTAAATCGGTGAAAGTGTGGTTCTAAGGGAGTATGGCTGGTCGACGTGCAGACTCTGGTAATGCTGAAGCATAATCAGTTCTCCCATAGGCACAAAGTACACCTTCTTCGTTTAACATAAGTGTGAATATGCTGCTGCCACTTGAAACTGACCGATTAGCTTTTAGATCATCAATTTCGCTACTGAAAACTTGACGCTGGGCTAACTTACATAATATTTTTTCAGCAGCTTGAATCTCTTCCACGGATAGAGCGGCTCTTGTGTTTTTTAGGCTCCCATCTCCACTAGCTTCTCGAATAACACGAAGAGGTCTCATCACCCAAGCAACTGTTCGTACTAAACGTAGAAAATTGAAATATTTAGTAAAATCTATAACCGTTTCTAAACTAATCACATGACATTGACGTTTCTCTTCAAAACATTCAATAGGTATTTGTTTGTCAACAAATCTGGGCCAGAACTCTTCAGTTTGCTTTAAGAACTCGGATCCCATTAACCAAGTGTTGTTACCTTCATAATTTATCGGGTACTTCGTACGAGTTCCCGCATCAGCCACATTTAATGCTGTCGGCAACCAATTCCAGTCATTCTCATGCGTTGATTCTAATATTTCACCTACTCAAAGTGCTACAAATGTTTTAAATTGTCGATGGTCTGATTTTATCCAGGAAACTGCCGTTTTAGAGTCGCTCCAGAAGTAAGACCTTTTTGGCTGCACATTGTGATTTTCTATAATTGCATTTCGCAAACGTGTACCTAGTAACGCCGCTTGAAGTTCTAAACGAGGAATAGACAAGACCTTTAGTGGAGCACACTTAGTTTTCCCCGCAATAAAACAAACTTTAATAATATCTTGCCATAGGACACGCCAGTAGGCGACTGCGGCAAAAGCAATCTCATTCGCATCGACAAAAACATGGAGCTCAAGATTTGTGTCAGGTTGTTTTATATAACTCGAATAATGGCGATTCCAGTGGAAGTCCTTTACCTTTTGTAAAACTCTTACAAACTGTCTGACCTTCATATGAATTTCATTAGGAATCATTTCATCCCATTTGACACCAACGCGCCACAATTCTTGCAAAAGAAACTTTCCATAAATTGTAAGGTTGGCAAGCATTCCAAACGGGTCATATATTGACATCACCAAGCTCAAAAATTCACGTTTGGTCGGGCATTGCTCGGCTTTGATAATATTCGGATTAACTCGATGTAAATACAATTTAAAGCAGAACTGATCGTTGCTACTATCCCAGTACATTCCTAGCACTTTATCTATAGTATCAATTGGATTAATTTTAATTACGGCGCTCATAGGGCTTTGATTGCCATTTAAAACAGATTGTACTGTGCTAGAATTGGACACGAAACCTCGAAGTTCAAATCCAGCTTTTGCGTGCGTATCCCTAACACGGTCGCCTATGCGTAGCGCTGTCTCCTCATTGTCAAAACTTGAGACCAAGTCGTCCATATAGATTGACTTTTATTGCTGTCATCACTTCAGGGTTCGTATCCCGACACGGTCCGCTTGAAAAATGTTAGGCGAGCATTTTTCACAAAAATACACCCTCGTTCGGATGAGAGGTAAAATGGAGGTCCCGTGTGTGAGTGTTGTCACGCACGTTAAAGATCCCTACCTTGCTTGAAACAGCAAGGGTTCGGCAAAATTCAAAATTTTCCAGGTAACAAAAACTCGCTTCCTGGCCAATGTAGTACCTTCGGGTGGAGCATTGGAAAATCACATGTAATGTCATCACTTCAGACTCGCTACTTGCCGATTCCTCGGCATTTTTATTCCTAACATACAACGCACTGCATGGGGAACAAGAGGCTCCAAACACCATTGACGTCATTACATATGTTTCGACTGGTTTTTCCATATTTCCGCTCCTCCAAAGAAATTGTTGCGAATGCAGGTCTTCTTCTTTTATTTTAATTTGAAGGAACATTTCTCTTATATCTGCACACAAGGCGATTGCATTTTTACGAAATCTAAACAATATGCCATTCAACGGTTGATTTAAATCTGGACCTTTTAATAAAACTGAGTTCAACAAGATTCCGTTTACAGCTGCAGCGGCGTCAAATACGATGCGTACCTTCCCTGGCTTATTTGGATTGACCACGGCAAAATGAGGGAGGTACCAAGTTCTAGGCGTTTTGACAGCTATCTCGTTTGGGCTTAGTTTTTTAGCATATCCTTTGGATATGTAGCTAGTCATCACGGTGTTGTATGCTTCGTAAAATGACTGATCTTTTTTCATTTTTAAGTCTATATAACGCAAACGATTAAATGCTATTGTGTAGTTATTTGCTAACGTCACATTGTCTGCTTTCCATAATAAACCAGTTTCAAATCTGTCACCAATCCTTTTAGTTGTCAACTTTAATATTTTCCTCGCTCTGAGTATTTCTTTAGATTCAAGAGGTTCAGCTGACGGCACGTCAACACCAACATTTTCAGTAGTAAAATACTCTTTTATTATACGGTCAATTTCAAATTGCTTTGCCTGTTGAATGTGCATAACAGTTGACAAGTGGCAACTATGATACGATTTTCCGCTAGGCTGCAGACCATAAACAACCCAACCTAACGAAGTTTTCGCAGCAATAACTTCACGATCACAACGTACTGTTTTCAAGCAGTGCGTTATATGACAATTATCGATACCAATTAAAATTCTTGGATTGGCTTTGGCGTATTCACAAACTGGAAAAAATCCTTTTATCTCGTGGTATCGACTGTGTAAGTCATTCAAATTTACTGTTTGAGTTGGCAACTCTAACATAGGCACGGTGCATGTTTTTCAATTATACCAATCTTTTCCTGATTCAACACCTTTAATCTTCAAATCCACGGACATAGATGGTACTTCCACTACTTTCCCTCCAAACCACTGCAAAGCGAGTGGCCGCTTCTCTGAGGTTAAACCTAAATCTAACGCCAGTGCTTCATCCATTAATGAAATTGCCGATCCTTCGTCTATGAACGCATAAGTTTTTATGCTGCGATTACTGGGGCCAATGAGGTGAACTGGTAATATTTTAAACAACAACTGCGTGGTTTTTGGATCGAATGTTGTACGCGTTGTTGTTACTGGATGGGCACTTGTAGTTTCTTCCCGGCATGTTTGTGAGGTATTGTCATGTAAGGTCGGATGGTGAATTTTTTTACAGTCTTGCATTTGGCAGGGGTTTTTTGCGTCGGCATCTTTGAATGCTATGGCCTTCAGACAAACAGGAAAAGCACAACCTGTGTTGTTTCACCTACTGCCATCGAATGTCTGAAGAACCATTTAAGTATTCGTCGCACAGAGACAAATGGTGCAACCCAGAACACTTAATGCACTTCTTGATTTGACTTCCAGTGGCTTTATTCTTGTTCATGGTGAACACCTGTTGGGAATTATACTTTGTCTGTAACTGTTGCGATCTCGTCACTGCCGTTTGTGTGTTCAGTGTTACCTTTGCTATAATTCTAGCCAGTTGTTTCAACCATCCACTAAGATGCTCTAATGACGGGAACGGATTTATATTAGCGGCATACGCGGCCCATTCTATTCTTTTGGACATGGGCATTTTGGAAACAAGATCATCTAGCAAAGTGGGATTACACAAATGTTGAGTTGCCTTTGCGTTCTTCAAAAATATAGTTAGGTTTTGAACCTTAGAAGCAAAACTAACTAGACGTTCCAAATGGTTTTCGGAAATAGGTTGACTATCCCGAGCCTTATCAAGCTGCGATTTGATAAGAATTTCAGGACGACCATATTTGAATTCAAGTTGTTCAAGAACGTCAGTTACTCCTTGTGGACTTATTAACAAACTTTCCACTTCTTCACGAGCCGCACCTTTTAAACTCTTTTGAAGAAGAAACGTATTTTCTAAAGAGGTATACTGATATGCAGCCGTGGATTCTTGAAACGCGTTTATGAAAATTGGCCAGTCTTCGGGGCGTCCGCTAAACTCTGGAAGATCATATAATTTACGGAATTTTGCAATGTCCTGGCTCGGCTTTACTGCTACTTGTGATGACATAAACATATTTTCCACAGCAGTTACAGGATATACAACGTTAGATTGGCAATAGGAATGTGTCGCAGGTTCATTGACTAAACTTGTTGGAAGATCATTGATTCTACTGAATGGCATTGATCTCTGACAAACTGGTGGTTGGAAGCAATGTGACGGTGTATGCAAGATAGCAAAGCTCTCAGGTTCGTTGACGATTGATGGCATTGCGTTATAGCTCGGAGATGACATTCTAGACACTGACTGCTGCGCCGAAGATACGACGTATGGTGATTGTATGCATGTCGCGGCAGTAGTGTAACTGTTTACAGGCATTACATTTACCGCTTGACTAGGTAAGCAATGAGGACTAATAAGCGGATCTTGTGGAACTGACGGCAAAGTTGCATCATATTGCTGACTTTCAAACTGTTTTCTAATGGTGTTTTCTAAGTCTTGATTCCTAGCTTCTAAAATAGCCAGGCGGTCAACGAGTTGTTTAAGCAAGTTGTTAACCCCAGCGTCGGAATCGTTTTTGGCGGTGTTCTTTGGGCAATCAGCGCCACCACTGTTAAGGCTCTTTTCATCGCTTGTTGGAATATTTGGCATTTGACTAATATCCATATGGAAATCTTCTAAATACTTTGGATTTCTTTTTAAACGCTGGTCTCGTCTCGGCATGTAGACATAACTTCTGCGTAGGTATTTATGTGAACTTGGCAAACAGAAATAAAGATGCAAGCAGAAATAAAGATGTTGCGGTTGGCTAATCCGCAAATTGGCAATCGAGATGCAAAGAAATAGAACCTCTACAAGATTAGGCGGGAAGTGTAGACAGGCAGGTACACACAATAAAAACTGTAAATCTTGTAGTTTAGGGTAAGGTTTATTTCTGATATGTTTTCCCTTTTCAAAAACTAATGACAACTATATGACAAATTTAAATATAATAGCCATGACATCAACATATGCCTTCTTAAACTTTCATAAATTCAAATAAATCCAAAGTTCGCTATTATTTATGTTGTACTGCAACAAAGCTTTTGTACACAAAAAGATGGTTGATACGCCCTGCGTCGCGACTTCTTTCAGATGGATTTAATTAACAGGTGCAAAAGTTTGCATTTAAAACTTTACTAATTTTACAATAGGTAAGTTCGCGATATTATTTGCACATTCAGGTATGTTCTCGAATTAATTAGAACAATTGGATAAAATATAAATTACCGTGCTGAGCGTTAGTTATTTCAGTTCTAATTAAAGCTTTGATTACAATATTACAGTTCTATTCGAGCTAAAACGACATGATATAAATTAGTATAGCGATATCGTTATAAATTATTGCAGTGATCATATAAATTACTATAAATTAATTATAGTGTGTCGACATAAGTAACTAGAAAAATAACATTTTAATTTTAGAAGTTATTATTTGTACTGTAAGCGATTAGTTGAAAAAAAGTTGTTGCGAAGGATTTTAGAATTTCATTGTAGCTACGAGTTGTTGTTGAAAAGGCTTGTATATACTGTTATTTGTGCAATAGAGTTTTAGTTACTATATATATATATATATATATATATATATATATATATTTACATATATATATATATATATATATATATATATAACTGCACAATACCAACTGATTCTTGATGTTATATAAGCTAATAAGGTGAAATAAATTTTATGCAAAGTCTAAATGATCATTTCCAATTTAGCTAGTAATTGAAAGATTTAAAATGTAAGGTCCTAGACAGGATTCAAACCTGTATCTTCAGCTTTGACCGATGCACTAATCAATCGCTACCTCACATTTTTCTACATCTTATTTATCACACTAAAAAATCGTTATAGACACAAGAATTAATACTTACGGTTATATTTCTAAACTTTAAATAAACATTTATAGCTAAGAAATATTTATACTGTAAGAATAAATAAGTAATAATTCTAAGCTTGTCCACAAAACATTTTATGCTTTGTGCTAACACATAAAAGAATTTTTCCATTATTTTTCTCTGGGGTTTGCATTTCACTGCAAACTTAAATAATCGTCCGGAGAAGATACATTGCCTGAGTTATGTCGTTTAATAGAGCAATGTTTCTTCGAGATATACGGCGTATGAAAAAAGAACTTTTTAGCGTTGTAGCTGTGTATCTGCTTTAAGGAACCTGCTACATATGAAATATCTAGTATGGTTTTAAGTATGTAGTCCTATAATGGCTTAAAGGTTATTTGTGATAAAATGTTTTAGAAAATGTATTGCTTTTGCAAATAGTTTAGTGTAACTGACAGTGACGACAGCTGAGCTCCTCAAAATTTTGCTTAAAATAGTAGTAGCATTTTATTCCTGCTGTATCGTAAGGAGAGAAATAAATGGTACAACACCTAATTCAGTGTGAAACTTTTTGAAATCGCAGATGACTAGCATCATTAACAAAGTCATACCGTACTACAAGATTGAGACGTAATTGGGGATTCTTTGCATGTGTTCATTTGAAAGATTTCAAGCTCAAACTAAGGCACGTCGCAAATATGCTCTTTGTTTTTGATAGCCCAAGGATTATAAAAAAAGCGGGAAAAAATAAGGTAGCGCTGAAAATTGTGGTATTGATTCAGAATTTAGTGCTCTACAACATATCAGAATTCGGCACTTGTCTTAGTCTTGGCACTTTTTTTTTAAAGAACCTCAAAGTTGAGCACCGAAAAAATACAAATATTTGACCCGTAATCTGTTGACTATATCAAAATGCACGTACTGAACACAGAACAAACTAGAGAATCGCGAGAATTTCCAACTTATTTTTTGTGCTACTCATAAATCAGCACGCTCATTGGCCAAACAAAAATTGAATATTCTTTTACATTTGCAAATTGATGCACACAATTTCATTGGTTAAAGACATCATTAACGTTTTTCAACACAGTCAGCATAGGAAATGGAAGTGTATAAATACAATCACAAGTTCTCGGAAAGACATTCGTTAGTGCTCCCCATAGCCCAAAGAATCAACTGGCAGTACTCATCATAGCTTCCTAATACTTCAGCAAGCAGCTCTCTCCATAGACTGTTAAATTTCAGCGAGCAGTGTTCCCCATACCCTGCTTATATTCCGACAGTGACGCTGTCCGTTGCAGTACCTGGGGCACGCCACTATAATTCATCAATAAACAGTTAATAAACTACGTCTCGAAAAATCATTTATTGTGATGACACCGATTGCATCTGTCCTCTCTACCTCCGGGACAACATCCCCGTAGAGTTCAACGGCGACGCACTCGACGAGACCTAAAGCACTACTACGACGACGTCTTCTGAAGGGTTCCGAAGATCACCGAAGACTCCTAAACTACTCCAAGCTGTACATACGTCCATCATAATTCTTCACACTCTCACGTTGTCTCACAAGTAAAACACGAAGCCTTCCGAAAATTTCCGAAGACAGCCGAAAACGTCTGGACCTCTTAAAACTGTAAATATTTTCTAACTATCGTTATTCAAGTTCTTACTCGACCTCACAAGCCACATCCCAAGAGTTCCGAAGACTACTGAAGACTTTTACACCTCTTCAAACTGTATATATATATATATATATATATATATATATTCATTCAGTAAGTGTTTAAGTTTTACTTGGTTCCACAAGCAACAACGAAGCCTTCCGAAAATTATCGAAGACTGCCGAACTGCTTCAAACTGTACAAATCATTCATTTTCAACGATTTAATGTTAATTTGATATATATATATATATATATATATATATGTTTAAGAACTTTATAATTATTTTTCTTATACATATTATACAAATAATAGTGCCAAGCCTACATACTTTCAGACGTCGCCTACTCGAACGATAACAAATCAGTGTTTATGTCACGAAAATGTTCAAAAAAATCTAAGCCTATCAATAACGAGTATTCGAAAACAAATCAAAGGAGGCAGTCCCGTATCCTTCGGGAGGGGGGTTTATAGTACGAAAGGACATCATATATAAAATCCCAGACAAGTGATTCATCAAAATGAATATCGATATTATTTATATGGTACACAACAACAGTGATTATTAGATAGTGTGATCGTGTTTTAAATAAAAGTATTTGTTACGTTCAACGAAAACAAGCGTTTTTCAAAGATTTTTATCCAAATTTTTTAATTAAAAGCGCTTAATATGCTTAAAGACAATGCGTTTTCCAATTCCGCCACCGATGACGACAATTTGAAAATATACAAATCCATTACTGTCATAAGTCAGATACTTGACACTGTCAGATATGATTGACAAAAATAAAGTGCAATTAGGTTCAATAGTTTCCCACTTTTCTGAAATATTCCATCGGAATGTTGATTAATATCATTTCCGAAAAATGGGTAACCATTGAACCTAATTGCACTTTAATCCAAAACCATGTTTTTAGCAACTATTAAAACGATTTTTAATAATACTTTTTTTTTAAGAATACTTAGTAATCTTCAATTTTTATTCAAACCATTCAATGAATCATAAATTAACTCTAAAATCTCAAATTGAAAGAATTTCTTATCTCTTTTTTTACACTAAGAGTATCAAAGAATTAGAACTTACGTTGTTAAATAATGGCTACCCAAATTACTTGTTAAAAAAGCTTTTTTTTTTCTAACACATTGAGAATACCTAGAATTACAGGTACACAATTGGTTTAGAAAAACTACCTTTTATAGAGAAATTTACTCCTCTGCTTGCTAAAATACTAAAACAACCTACTGTTATAACTGCCAGTGGTTATGTTAAACCACTAAAAAACCTATTTACAAATTAAAAGTTAAAACTGACGTACCATTATGTAACAATGTAGTATATAAGATCAAATATAGTTGCTTCCTCAGTTATGTGGGACAAACTAGTCAGTGGTTGCGCAATAGAATGACACAACATCGCAATGACACAAAACTCGGTAAGAACAATTGCGCTTTAGCTAGACATATGTATGCTATCAAACACATCTCGGAATATAAAACAAGTTAAAATCATGGAAATTGAAGTCAATTATAAAAAGCGCTTATTCTTGAAATCATTGCACATACTGAAAGACAACAGCTGTATGAATAAAAAACAAGATTTGGAAAATTTAGGTATATTATTTAAGTATATTCTCGTTTTTATAATCAGTAACATTACTGATTTTTTCATCATTACCTTGAAGCATCTAAGCTAGTCATGTGTCACTGATTAATTTATACGTTCTTATTACGTTATTGTACCCCAGGGAGTATTTTTTACTACAATCTTATTTATCATCATACGATTCATCGTGTACAATGTTAAATAACTTCATTGTGTTCCATCTCGACAGTTAGACACTCATTGCGCTTTGCTACATTACATTATAACCTAGGTTTTCACTCTTACACATTTAAATATATCGAACTTTTAGAATTCTTTTCGGAACACACTTTGTTGATGAAAATTTATCAACAAACAATTTATAAGATGTTTATAACAAGTATTCTCGAGAGCACTTTGTTACGTTCATTTTCGGCGGTATTTCGTTATTTCATTTACATCGATTCCGTTTTTACTCTTTCATACGTCGACAACATCCTGTTTACAATAAATACGCTTCCTACTAATTTTCATTTTAAACTTATTTATTTCGAAACGTAAAATTTATGCTAAAATTAAATAGTCAATACCTTGTTATAGGTATCCGTTAACTTGTTATACATTTCGCCCGCGTATAATTGATTCTTATGTGATTTCCATCTAAAAACTTGTTCAAATAAGATATTGAACTATCCGATAAGACCGTGTTTTCAAGTTTTCTAATCTATTACTTTGAACTCGAGTTATTTCAAAACGAGGAAATATGCATTTTCTTTCTTGAACGCGACAAAAGTACTCGTCGTTATCACTGTATTTTTCGTTTCTGCTTTTTTAATGGGATTTTGCGCATACATTATTGTGTGGTAAGTATTTCTGGTTTTAAAAAAAGTGTACTTTGCGGCGACAATAAAGTAATTGTACCTGTAATTATTCCAGCTTTACCCGATGGATTGCTGCCCCTTTTTGTCATGGCGGGATCACGCGTCCCCTCTTTCGCTACGTCCTTAGAGACGGTAGGAGCCAGTTCTACGTTGTAAATTCAAGGGTGAGTGTTTAGCCACCATTTTATTCTAGGGGGTTATGTAGTTGTTGATACTACATATGCACATGGTGCTGTAGATGATTGACCTTGTTCCAGGTAAATGACTGTGTATCTTTGAGGAGTTATGTATGGTCCCGAGTAGAATGCGTACTGATTATGCCCTGTAATAATTTTAGATAATTACTGCTGTATTTACTGTAAATATTTAGAGCTGTGGTTTTTAGAGGGAAATTTTGTTTCTTTCTTTTCTTTCTTTTGGGTAATTAACTTAGGGTCGGAACCTAAAAACTACTGCTCGCCGTTTTGCGAAGAATTTTTTTTTTGTTTGTTCTTCCTGTTAAATGTATATTACGCTTATGCGCTATTCTTGTTCACATTTGTTTGGGCACTACTGTGCTGATATAACATGTTTTTTTGTTTGTTTAATTATAATTTTTTTTATGTTGCGTGTGGATTTATTGAATGAGGGCGAGCATGTTTTTTTTTATTTCAAGCCTTCCTTCCTTTTTGGTGATTGAAATACCCCGTCTACTCGCCGACTGAGCCCTGCCATTTTCATTCGTTGATTTTTTTGTTAGGCTACGTCGATGCACGCAGCTACTTGTTTCCTTGTTCGCTGTTTCGATCGACCAAGATCTAGCAGTATATTTTGTATCATTTTACTGTATTATACTCCTTTCAATTAAATTAAGTAGTTTCACTGTCTTTAGCTACATAATGATTTATTTCTGAACAACAGTTAATGTAAGTTGTCGTTTTTTTAATCGATTGACTAAATCTCTTTTATCTTATAAACTTATAATTATGACAAAAATGTGTTGCCGAAACGTCAAGTAATATAACAAAGCATTTTAAATTACCATTCATTTTGACCTAAATATCCCAATACAAATATAACATCTTATCCAATTAGTGAATATAAAGGTCACTAATGTATGGAGCTTTTACGTATATAATAAATGGTAGTTAAATACGTGTTCTCATTTGTCCATGAAAGATCTCCATAAAGCTCACGATAGGCGGTACTTTTGGGTAATGAATTTTCAACTAAACTGCCTAAAACATACCTATCCAACCTTTCCGTTTGTCGGGGCCGGTGTAGATTTTCGAGATCGGCTATCTTCACCCACATTGAACTCATTTAGCTAAACTCATATACGTTCTGGTTCTCTTGATTACAACTATACAAGAACCAGCCTCACATTCCTTCTATTTACCAGCATAATGCATAATCTGCGGTGTGGTAACTGTGGCGGCTCCGTGATGCAGTTGGTATGCGTGTGACTACTATCCCCAAGGTCCCGAGTTCAAATCCCAACACGGTCCGCTTGAAAATTGTTAGGCGAGCATTTTTTACAAAAATACGCCCTCGATCGGATGAAAGGTAAAATGGAGGTTCCGTGTGTGAGTGTGTCACTCACGTTAAAGATCTCAACCTTGCTTGCAACAGCAAGAATCCATTGAATCCATTTTTAAATTAGCTAGCTAGATTTAGATACCTTTAAGACGACCCTTCAGGTCTCTCCGGTGAGCAGAGCTGGCAGCTGCTATTCCGCATTACGGATCCCCCCTCTTTTCATTTTTGCTTGTGTCTTGTTAACCGGACACGCTCCAAAATCAACGCTAGGGATACCATTATTTAAGCCCTATTTTTAGTGTTAGTGTCAGGTTGTCGATTTTTATTTAGGATCGATTAATTTGAAGTTAGATTTAATTTGGAGAACGTTTATTTCGCGTTTAAACCTAATGTAGTACCTTTGGGTGGAGCATTGGGACGTGGTCGCAAGCATAGCGGCCCCTATTTACATTATAATGTGGTTTGGTAACTGTGTTGCAATGTAGTATCTTCGGATGGAGCATTGGAAAATCAAATGTAGGGGTTCGGTAACTGTCAGACGGATTCATGGCTTAGCTGGTTAAAGTGTGACTACTAAACCCAATGCCCCAGCTTTGATTCCCGACACACACCGCTTGATAAATGTTAGGCGAACATTTTTCACTAAGATGCCCTTTGGTTCGGATGGGAGGTAAAATGTAAGCTGTGTGTGTGAATGTTGTCAGGCACGTTAAAGGTTCCTATCTAGCTAGGAATAATAAGGTGTAACGGGCCTTTTTATAGCTTAACGTTTTTACGCTCCCTTTCTGTTAACGTACTTAAAAATACATTGTTTTTGGATCGCTGTTTGTATAAAGCAATTACTTTCGAATAGTTTCTGATTTGTATGCAATATAACCCGTGTGTATTAATTTAAAAGTAGATAATTGAAGATTGATTTTCATTAATAAATTGCGAGGAACGAGTTTTAAATAGGATTATTCGTAAATTACTTTCCAACTTATCGAAAATGATAAACAACTGTAATTAGTTATTAGATATGATGGTGCTATCACGTTTTAGATGTTCCTTATGTTATTAACGAAGTCGAGATAAGAGTCGACAAGAGTTTATGGTACAACTAGTTTATATAACAGATTAGAGTGAACAGTTGTAGTTTGTGTTTTGTTCCGATATATTACGTTAAAAATACTGTTTCCTTGTTGCTTTACTAATTGTGTTTTTAGTTGTTTTTCTTGTGAAATAGAAGTTGTTTATTAACTGTTGAGCAGTGTAGTTCTGATGACGATTGAAGGAAAGATGCTTTATAGGCGAACGTGTTTTACTCGACCGCACGTGCTTGTTTACGGAAAATCGACTGACGGTTTTAGTGATACGCGTAGCTTTACTAATTGTTTTTTTTGTTGCTTTTCTGTTGGAAATAACAGTAGTAGAACTTGTCGTGCGTTTTACGGAACATTGACTTAGTGATGCGCGTTGCTTTACTCATTGTGTTTTTTTTGTTGGTGCTTTGTCTTTTGATATTTAAACTGTGTGTGTGATCTAGTTTCGCGGTCCTTTTTTTATCAGATTAGTGCATACTTTGGATTATCCAAATACAGTTGATACTGTAGTTTCTGAATTTTTTAACCCCAAAGAATCTACAACAGATCTTTGCTTGCGCAAATTTCGTTATTTGCGAAATATAACAGCTTACCGGTTTACAAAGGTATTGGTTGAAGTTTCTCACTGCTTTTTAGATGTTTATGAAGATAATATACATTTGGTCCCAGTTGAAATTAAACTAGTGCTACAACATATTTCGAAATTATTGCCTCAGGAAATAGAAGTAACAAGAAATTTATCAATGGTACATAGTTCCGTCGCGTGATAATGTCTGTTGCTAACACTAGTGAAATACGTAGGTGTGATTAGGGTAACGTGTGATAAGTTCCATCAACACCCTCCCAGTAAAGGGTGAAGTGCTTTGCTAGTGCAGGATCTCGTGAATCCCACACTTCCAATGCGAGGAAGCGTTCCTGAAGGACTTTTTGTATGTTGAACTATTTCCTACTTATTATTACTTTAAATATCTATCCGTTGTTTTGCCATATCTTCGACGTTCTGATACCTTTTACAATAGACTTACCTGCGATTAAGAAAAAAAAAGAAAGAAAAAAAAATCAAAACTGCTGAATTACTCATATCAATTGTGTCTTATCTATTTATCTTTTGTTAATATTTTGTCTGATTTATGTTTAATTGGTGTGTGAGGAAACGTTTCTGCTACTCCGCAATATTACCTCACTTTGTACTAAAAATTTTTGTATTGCTTTTACCGTTGTTATATTATATAGATTATCTAAACAGCTTTTTTTTCATTCTACCAAGTACTGAATAACTTAGACTATGCATTGCTGCTATGCTTTTTCTTTATTTCAGGTTTGCTATTCTAATTTCTTTTATTGCAGGTACTGTTACTAACTCCTTACCGCCGCATACATCATAGGTCAGTCTGCTTTCTACAACCCCCCCTACTCTCCGATTGAGCCCGGTCATTTCTTTGATTTTCTTTGGGTTACGCACGGCTACAAGTCAACGTAACATAAATTTGGCGGCCAACGTGGCAGCCACGAATTAACGTAACAAAGGGTCGGCAAAATTCAAAATCTCCAGATAACAAAACTTGCTCCCTGGTCACTATAATACCTTCGTTCTAATCCCCACTCACTACGCATTTGGGGAGTATCTCATTGCTTCGCATTCATTCTTTTCGAGCCGACATTTGTTTACGTGTAAAACGTGTGTTTCCTTTTATTTGATCATACTGCTATCACGTGCATATGCTATGATCGTGTTTTTTCCTAGTTTTTACATTGACAAAAGTACAATGTATTTTTTTTATTATCATGCCATCAGTAACTTCTCAATTTACCTGCTAGATGTAGGTGATTTAACTATACTGTAACAAAATTATTTCCACTTTATCCGATGAGTACATTTGATGCAATGTGTTTTTATCTTTAATCATTTCTATTGAAAGGTATAAAAAGCTTTCCGAAATATGATGCAGTTATATAAAAACACGAATATTGACAATCTCACTGCTATTTAATCATTAATTATTCTAAAAGTTTTCGATTAATAAAGTACACTTTCTTTAAACAGGTCGATAGCGGTAGAAAAAGTTACTGTTGCAGTTGATATGTTCGCCTACGGCTGTCTAAAGTGGAAAGTGCATAGTTCGCGTCTTTTAGCACGATTTCAATTTCGATTTTTAAATAAGTCGTTGTCATGGGTTATTCCGTGCTATAATTGTATTTAAAAGAAACTATGTAATTGTTTTCTGGGTTATAGTTTTGTTGTCTGTATAACCCTTTTAAAGCTAAAACAATTAAACTGTTATGCTGAATTAACCTTAACTATTCACAAAATCTAAATATACAGGGTATGTCTACATTTATTCTGTCCATTCAAAATTATTTTTATCCTTTCCTATCTGGTTTATACCTAAAGTAACGCAAACGCGTTATATAAGTAATAAACATGTTGGTAAAATTAAAATATATAGTAAGCAACAAAATCGTAAATAAATAGTTAGAATATAAAAACTAAAACTGGATTTTAAGATCTGAATGCAAGGGAATTTAAAAATTAAATATTAGTACAGCAGTGAGAGAGAATAGGATACTATGTAAAACTACTAAAATTTCCTGCAGAGATAACACAAAATGGATTCTAGAACTGTTTGTGTAGAATATGATATTAGTGAAATACTCAGATGTTTCAGGAAAAGTAATTTTGTAATGATACAAAAGAAATTTAAGGTAAATAAATGTATGGATTTTAGATGAACTAGTTAAATCTCATGCGTATAAAGATTTAATACATATTCTTTGTAAAGAAGCAGAAAGAAAAGTCAAAAATGAGTTAGGAGAAGTCAAACTAACTCCTAGAAAATAAGGGTTTACGTAAAACGCTCTTCTAATAATATCGAAAAAAGTTAAAGCGGACAAATGTGAAGATCGCACAGAAATTAGTTTATTATTGCTGGCATGCATCAAAAAGTATTAACTTACATTTTTTATAGAAAAATAAAAAGTAAAAAAAATCAAAAATAAAAGATTAGGTAGGAGGAGTGCGAGGAGTGCAACTGAATAGAAAAACTAAAGGAATAGAAGTAATAGCTTTCTGTCTTAAATTATTGAAACAAAACAGAATGAAAAGAAATAAACTGAAAGAAATTTTTTCAAGAGTTAAAAAATCAGGTAACAACAGCAAACGGAATAAGATATTTGACATATTAAAAGATAACTCTGGAGAATAAAGACTAAAGAATAATTATACGTATCTACAAAAACAAATAGCTGAAATCGCTGTGTTGATCATGAAAGTACGGCTAATGTAAACAAACGTGTTAAACACGGATTCCCAGATTCTCTTTCTCATTTTTGCTTTTTGATACTTATATAGAGAAAGCAATTTAAGGAAACTAAATAACAGTGAAACAAGTAAACGCGAGTTATGTATTCCCCAATTTACCTATATCTATTAAATAATAGAATCTAATAGGAATTATTAGAAATTGTTAAATAAATCATAAGTCAATTACAACAATGTAATACAAGGATAAACCAGACAGGTTATTAACAGTTCATGAAAACAGATATGCAACTTTGTATCCGAGACGACAGCGATACTGCAGGTGGCAGGTCACAGACGGTTAAGATATGTAATTACCTAGAAATAAGACTGTTACAATGTAATAAAGTATAGAATTAAGAGTTAAGCAGACATGAGATCTGCAAGTTCTCACAGCCATGTGAGAGGGCAGGATATTATAAAAAGCCCGGGATCTCAAGGCCCGGCAGTCAGTCTTCGAACTCCATACTTCGTTGTTCAAGCTACTCAATTGAGTCAGTCTGAGTATTACAACTTTTGCATTGTTGTTTACCTAGGCTACGCGCCCTAATATTAATAAATAAATTTGTTAAGTTTTGGAAACGTTTTTTAAAAACATCGCTCCAAAGGCCGGAACCTTAACTCGCGCAGGACAAAAAAACATCAATAGTATGATTCGCGGTTGACACAGTAATCGTCTACAAAAACGCAATCATTCTAGGAAAATGTAACTTGGTATGGATCAGCTTTCAGTGAAAACTACAATATGAAAATGAATAAAAACAAAACCCAAGGGTGACAGATAGTAAAGTAATAAAATCAACTTTCTGACAGGATCGATTTGCTGAAATTAAAAGTTTTGGTTATTTAAGATTTAAAATTACAATGAACTTGAAATTAGCAGTCATATAAAATGCAGGATTGCGCTGGTAAAGAAAACATTTTACATACATTTTGATTTTATCTACACCAAACCTTAATCTAAATATAAAAAAGATTTAATAGCATTTGTATGGAGTCTATCATTGCTTGCTTCTGAAATATGGACCATATGAGTAGCTAGCATACAGGAAAGAGAACTATTGAATATTTTGAACTATGGTGCTTTAAAAAATTATTAAAAATTATCCGTTCAGACAATATAACATATGAAATGGCAAGAAAACGAATTTGTGAAAAATAAATTATTTGGGAAAAACATAGAAAAAAGAAGAGGCCACTGATTAACCTTCACTTACGACATCTAGGAGTGAATCACTTACAATGAAATCAAAGAGAGATGGGAAAGATTGCGTAGATAAGCATTTGATTTCGATATCTAACAAACAACGCATGGTCTATATCAAGTATGCTAACAAGATGCAAATTGCGCAGAGCAGGAACCTTTAAAGGTTGCCTTCATCCAAAATTAAGAAATGAGTAGCAAAAGAATTAAATACAAAGCTAAAGCAGAAGCATTCTAGTTACTTGTCTGAATTTGTAGTAGAGCAATACAAGGTACAGATTTGAAATAAAGTATGTATAAGAAATCTAAATTGTGCGAGTTCCTGGAATACTCAACATATAATAAGAAAACCAACTGATTTAAATGTACCATTGATTTCGTTTAAAAGCATCGCTGTTCGATTTTCTTCTTCTATATGTAAGAGATTGTGCAAAGTTTGTTTAAGCAAATCTTAAAAATGTTGTAAAAATACAAAGTTTACTAGCTCTGTGCTTTTATTTTACATAATTTAACAAAGTTTCTTCAATCCCATAGACTTTATTGTTTGTGGAAGCGTAATTTCTAAAACATTTTGAATTATTTAAGAGCTACCTCCTTCCTTTAACTTATATTTCTATACTTTGAGACCAAAGGGGGTTGAATTAGGTTAAAAGGTAATCAGGGATACTACTGCATATATAATAAGTCGTTTACCTTAATTGGGTAAGCATGGCTGTTTCGACTCACTTCTTTGCCACTTGAAGCCACATTAAATATATACATTAAATCGAGTGCCTCATAATAAGAAAAAAATTAAATTTCGCAAATGCAGACGTCCTAACACCATTATAGTTGTAGGTTCAAAATAATATATGATAATAACTCGAATTTCAAATTTCTTGCAACGATAATTAAGGATTTCAAACTTATACTCTTTTACAACTGAAGGTTTAGAAGTTTTCCATTAACCAAAGATTTAGAAGTGTTTTGAACGTGTTCGAGTTTGTTTTACATATTAAAGTTAAAAATAATTGTTGGTACAAGTATCTGCTACAAAACATTACTAAACGTTTGTAAAGTGCACTCATACGTTGAGATAAATTATATACATTGGAACTCCTACATTTAATACATTTTTGTATCGATATAGAATAACAACAAATGACATCTTTTGGAAAAATACTACCACCTACATTGTAAACCCAAACCAGCGAAACCAGTTCATTTTTTGCTCATTGCAATTTACCCTGGCTTGTAGATAGTTTTTTGGAAACCCCAGCGTGTATTTGATCCAGAATTTTTTGAAAACCTATACTTTATTTCTATCCAACTAACCCTTCGAGCTACGCGAGTTAAGATTCGTGGCTTCGAGCGGTCCTTTTTAAAAAGACTTTTTTGATTCTTAACACATTTATTTAAGTTTGTACAGAAATTAAATATTGAATTTAGACAATCTTGAATTATTACTCTAAGTCCCAAATTATTAATTAATTGTACAAGTGAGTTACCGACGGACTGCAATGTGAAAGCTGAACGTTGATGAACTGACCGTGAGTGGAGCTCCCGGTCCTTATATAATTTCCTCCCCTCACAATTCTGTGGGAACTTGCTGACGTAATGTCTGCTTACATTCGATCCTATTCATAATACATAGTTGCTATCTTAAAAGCTATTCATAATTACAATGTTGCAGACTTATTCTGCGTAATCTCGGTACGTGACTTCCTACGACCGTCTGTGACCTGACATCTGCAGTGTCACTTATCCTTGTGCTACTTTGTAGCGTTTTCACTCGTGGGAACTGAAATAATTGAATATAAATTGTAACAAATTGTCTTTTATGACATTGTTGCACTCTCCTAATATTTCCTAATATCTTTATTAGTTTCATATGTATAACAAATGGGGGATCACATAACTCCTCCCAACGTACATTAAAAATTAAGGGTTTTTACCTTGTCTTGATTTTTAATTAAATTCGTTTAATCTCATTTAAAATTCATATTTTCTAGGGGTACATTTGTTTCTTTGGGTTTCTTAAATCTAAAACTGTTTTCTTTATTATTCTTAAATCTAATACATATTTTATACGTTACATAAGTGATCAATAAAATAGTCAATAAAATCAATATAATTGTCCATACATTAATATTATCATAGTGCACTTTGGGCGTCTTGATCTCGTTCAGGTGTTCCTTATAATCTTTCATGAGTTTCATGGCGTGGTTTAAGTTGTCTAATTCCAGGTGTACCAATTGCATTGGTTTTTGAAGTGTTTCTTCATCTTCTTCTTAGGTAATCTTGATTTGCAGATCGGGTAGATTTGCTAATTTCTTGCTTTGTACGGGATCTTGGTAAACTCTAATTATTTCGTTTTTTAATTTTAAATAACAATTTTCCTTAAGGGTGATTAATTTACTTCCGGTTAATGCTAAACTACTTTCATCTTGGTTGCAATACATTGTTGCGATTACTTCGGTGGGAAAAATGGCTATCCATTTATTTTCCGTTACTTTTTGAATTTTCATGTTCGTGATTTGTACAGGTTTGGCTTCACAATTTTCATAGTGATTGGTAAATTTTAGTAGTTGTACTTCGCAAGGGCTGTCTTCTTGAATTGTTGTGGTTGTCAATGATTGGCATAAGTATTGATTGGGTGTGACTTCATTACATTTTTCGTTCGTATAACCATATCTTTGTTCATTTAAGGATAGGAATTTGGTTTTTGGAATAATAACTTGGCATGTGCTAGTCATTTTTATTGGAAAAGCAAATAAGTGATAATAATTGTAACTGTTAATCTCTACTATTGGTATTTCTATTAAAAATGTTATATCGTTATTTTTTACATAGCCTTTAACTATAGCTATTTTTTCAAATATTAAAATGTTTGATTCTATTACATCAAAAGGTAATTTACTATTAGTTATAAAAGATTTTATTATCAATAATTCTTTTAATAGATCTATTGGTTCTATGATACTTGAATGTAGGGTATTTAATTTTGCAAAGGTTACTGCGTTTTCTAATGTTGCTAGAATTTGTTGAATTAAAGTTAGGGTTGATATTATTTGGTTGTATATCGTATTGAATCGGATTAAATCTCGCATGCCTAACATGGTAGTTCACATGTTATTTTCTAAGGTTTCTATTCGATTGGCTATACTATCTTGATTTCTAACTAATTTTCTAAGGGTTTCATTAAATTTGATGATCGTTGATTGTGTTAACGATATTTGGTTATTAATTATGGTTTGAATGTCGTTTTGATTTTCTATCAATTGTTGTATCGCGTTGTCATAGCGTTCTGCGTCTTAGTTATCTAGATTTTCGGTAATTGCTTTAATTACGTTTCCTAATCCGTTGATTAGTCCTCGTTTTCTTCTCGTCATTTGTTCTGTAGGTATTAGTCGATTAAATTTGTCTTCGATATTTTTCAAAATACTTACTGATATACTGTCGTAGTTCATCATTTCTATTGCGTATTCTTTTCCGAATTTTGTTGTGTCCATTGATTGTTTTAATCGAAAATAATTATTTTTCATTGTTTGAAATTCTCGTTTTAGCTCGGTTAAATCGAATTTTTGTGCAAAGGTCCAATAATCTATAGTGTTTTGCATACTGCCTAATTTTATTGGTTGTTTTTTTAGGTCTTCAATTATAATTTCTGTGTCCGTTCTACCTGGGTGGAGGTTGACGGTAAGGGTGATGATTGTCCATCTGAAAGTACAGGGTGTCTTAAATTTTTGAGGTGAACATATTTTGTTATCTTGCTGTCGTCTATCGCGGCTACGTTTTTGTCGGATATTCGTTTGATTTTAAAGGGTCCTAAATTTCTCGGTGCCGTTTTGTGTTTTTCACTTTGGTAGTTTTTTTCGAATACGGTTTGTCCTATGGAAAATTTGTTTATGTCTAAGTTTTTATTACGGGTCGCGGTAATGCGTTCTTTATCGTTATCTAACTTGTCCTTTACTTTGTCGTAAGTTATTTTTAGCTTCTCTTTGTGATCTTTAGCATATTGCTGATAGATTTCTTTGTTATAATGTATATCGTAGGGGTTGCGTGAATCTGAATGTCCTAAGGTTAGTTCTAAGGGTGTAAAATTTGTAGTTGAATGAATCGTGTTATTATACGCGATTAATGCGTATGACATTAAGTTAGTTATGTGTTCTTTCTTGTAATTTATTCTTAATAGTCTGATCTGTTCTAATAGGGTTGAATGTAGTCTTTCGATCAATCCGTTGGATTCAGGGTGGTTTTCCGTTATAAAGTGAATTTTTATTTTGCGTAATTCCAAAGTGTTTTGAATTGTTTCGTTTTTAAATTCGCTTCCGTTATCTAACGTGATTGTTTCGGGCGTTCCGTAGAATGTAAAGTAGTGTAGAAATCCTTGAGTTATGTCTATACTATTTTTAGAAGTGATTGGTATTGCTTGTCCTATTTTCGTAAATGCGTCCACGATTGTTAGGTAACTTTGTGCTTCTACTACTAGAGTATCTGCATGTAATTTCTGGAAAGGTTTGTCTGGTGTTTTAGTTAACATTAAGGGTATCTTTGGGGGTTTTCTGTCATATTTGGCTTTATCACATAATTCGCACTGATTGATAAAGTCTGTAGTTAATTCTTTCATGTCCTTGAAATGGTAACGTCTCATAATTTGTTTTAGGGTTTCGTTTATTCCTCGATGGTTGGTCTTTCCTTCGTGTTGGTTTCTTATTACATCGTTTATTTCGTCAGGGTCGTCTAATGTTATTAATTTTCTTGTGCATCTTATAAGTTCGGGGCCAGAATTGTTGAATAGTTTAACATATATTTCTGAAAATCGTTTATATAAGTTTTCCGTGTTAAAATAAAAGTAAAATCGTTTTTTTCGGGGGTGTATTCTTTTAGAATTTTAATTATTTGTGACCCGTTGTCGTCTTTAGTTATTTGAATTTGGTAAATTTTGTTATTATCCACTTTCGTGTATTTTACAGGGTTGGGGTTGTTTAAAACTTCCGTGATTATAAATTGATTGGGCTTCATGTCTATAGCTTCGTTTAAAATTTTTATTGCGGTTTCCGGTTCGTCATTTTGTGTCGAATGTATGGTTTCCATTTCTTCTGGGTCTTCTCTAATTTCGGTTTCGTCTACGTTTCCTACTAATGATTCTGTCGCAAGTGCGTTAAGTTGGATTCTACTTAAAGCGTCTGCGTTATTGTTGTAAATTCCCTTTTTGTATATGATCTCATAGTCATATTCTTATAGTCTAATTCTCCATCTTTGTAATTTCAAGTTAGGTTCTTTGAGTTTGCATAGCCATACTAATGGTCTATGATCGGTATATATATATATAGAATTTCCGTCCGTATAGGTACGGTCTAAAATACTTTGTTGCCCAAATTATGGCTAACAATTCTTTCTCTATCGTACTGTATCGTTGCTCTGTTTCGTTGAGGGTTCTTGATGCGTAACTGATGGGTTTATCGTTACCTACTGTTCCTTGGCTTAATACTGCGCCTAAGGCTACATTTGATGCGTCCGTTGTTAATATGAATGGTTTCGAAAAGTCTGGGTATACTAATACGGGGTGATTTGTTAAAATACTTTTAATTTTATCTACTGCTTTTATAAATTCTGGGGTATGTACAATTTTGTTTCCTTTTTTTAAACAATTGATTAGGGGTTTAGTTATTTGAGCATAACCTTTTATGAATTTTCGGTAATATCCGCTAAGGCCTAAAAATCCTTTGATCTCTTTATTCGTTTTCGGTATGGGGTAATTTAATACAGCGTTTGTTTTGTCGGGGTTTGGCATCACTCCTTGGGGTGTTATTATGTGTCCTAAAAAGGCTACTTCTTTCTGTAGAAATTTGCTTTTATCTAGTTGTACTTTAAATTGTGCGGTTCTTAATCTTTCGAACACTTTCCGTAATCTTTCAATGTGCTCCACTAATGATGTTGAATACACTATTATATCATCTATGTACACAAGGCATTTTTCGTTGTGTATCCCTCGTAGTATGTTGTCCATTACTCGTTGAAACGTTGCGGGTGCGTTCTTCAGTCCAAATGGCATCCGTTTATACTCGTAGTGTCCTCTAGGTGTGCTAAAGGCTGTTTTCTGTGTATCTCCTTCTTCCATTTCCACTTGATGGTATCCTGATGCTGAGTCTGGCGTCGAAAAATATTGGCACTTGCCTAACTTATCTAATATTTTTGTTATATTCGGTAACGGGTATTTATCGTCTACCGTTTTTTCGTTTAATTTGCGGTAATCTATTACCATTCGGTATTTCCGTTTTCCTGATGCGTCTAGTTTCTTTGGTACTATTAGTACGGGGCTGCTCCATGGTGAATTGGAGTGTTGTATTATACCTTGATCTAATAGATCGGCTACTTGTCTGTCAGCTTCTTCCTGACTTGCCTGGGGCAATCTGTATGCTTTGGTGAATATGGGTTTGTTATCCGTTAGCTCAATGTTGTGCTTAACTGTATTTGTAAAGGTTAGGGGTATTCCTTCGCAATGGAATATGTCGCGGTACTCGTAACATAATTTTTGTATTGCTTTTTGTTCCTCGTGATTTATGTCGCAGTTAAATCGGATATTATTTAGATTTTGTCTTAACATTTCGTCATTTTCTGCGGGGTTGTAATTTTTGTTTAAATTTTCATCTATTTTCATTTCATTAAAGTTTAATTCTTCTACGTTAATCGGGTTTGTTAAGTATAGTTCTGCGGGATAGTCATTTGAGTTTAATATTGTTGTTGTGGCGTAATTATCTTTGATTTTTACTAATGCGGTTGGGGTTTCTACTCCTTGTCGAAAGGTTATGTGGTTTATTATTCCTAAGTTATTATTTGAATTTACAGGGATTCTTATCTTTTTTTCCGTTCGGGGTTCTAATGTATATTTTTCGTTTTTAAGAGTCTTACGTTTAGGTCGGTTTCTTCGATTTTGAGTTTTGTCAAGATTAAGCTTCTTACATCTTGGTATTTCATTCCAAATTGATAGGGTGACTGTGTGTGTTCCATTCTTAGGTTGGTTAAATCCCTTACTAAACATTTTAGGTTACGTTGGTCGCCGAAAAATGCAATTAGTAGTCGTTTATATTCGTCCCACTTGTCCACGTCCTCCCGACTGGCTATTGACGTTAGTGCCCTTCCGGTTAGTTTACTGGTAATAAGGCGGATAAGCAAAGTGTTTCTGTTGTTATCCCCCGGTTTGTAAAAGGTTTTTAATAATATTTCGGAAGCAGAAACATAGTTGCTGAGTAAGCATTGGTCATTGCCGTTAAATTGGGGTATCATTTCAAGGTACAGTTTCATTTCATTAGTCATCTTGACTGGGGTAATATTTGGGTAATTTTAAAAAATTAAAAAAAAAAATTATTTTTTTTGAAAAAAAAATTTGGATTTATTTTGTGGGTTTTCGGTGATATTTGATGAGTTTTACGCTTGGTATTAGTTTGGTTGAGTTTACTTTTGATTTGCCGATTTTTTAATTTTTATTTCCGAAGATTCAATAGGCTGAGTGATTTTTGTGGTAATTTATCGCGTTTAAATGTTTTGCGTTAGTTGCGTCAGTTATTACTTCTCTACTTTTTAATTATGTTGATTTTATTTAGATGCGTAATAATTATCTTGTTGGTTTATGCGATTGTAAGGTGTCTGCAATGCTTACAATGTTTCAATCTGCTACAGGATGTTGTTAGTTACTTAGTTGCGTTTGCGTCTCTATTATAGGTTATTTTTACTTTTACTGTGGGTGTTATTTAGTACTCGCAGTGATTTTATACACTGAAATTTGTGTTTCGTTAATTTACTGAAATATTTTCACGTTTGAATAAGGTTGTAATTTGCGTTTTAGTACCGTAATTATTTATTCTCTTGAGTAGTTTAACATTGATACTTAAATAAAGTTTCTGATCGTAATTTTATGTTGCTTTAACATTCACAATGCTGAAAGGTTTCGCTATGTATTTAAATAGCTTTTGTACTGTGATTTATAATTAGATTTATGCGTATTTATTCAAGGTTAGCTTTCATTCACTCTTGAAAATGATATATTTGCGTTCAATTCGAATTCGCGCTTCGTTATTTCTTGTATTAGGATGTGGCTTTTAATAATAGATCTGTAGGTTGTCTATTTATGGATGGTATTCGTGTGTGAATAGTTGCGCTATTGTAAGGTTTTGGTTTTTAATTGCTCGCGATTTTGCTTTCACTTTTTATTCTCGGTGTGTTTAAATAGCCTTTATGCGCCAGTTAATTATCGTATTGTGGGATTAGAAATTTGTTTCTTGCGTTAGTTAAAATTGTAGAATTAGAAATTCTAAAAATTTCTTGCGTTAGTTAAGATTTAATTCCGAAATTCCAAAATTTTTTTCGCGCCAGTTAAGGTTGCTGAATTAGAGGTTTGGTTTTGTTTCTAAGAATTTTTCTTACGTTAGTCTTACGCTAGTCTCTTGTGCGCTCCGCAAATTTTTTAATAATTGTCTCTAGTTTTTTGTTTCAGAATAGTTTTTCTCAGTTCTTTGTCTCAGAATTTTTTGTTGTCTCAAGTTTTTGTAAATTTCTCATATATACAAGTATAAAATAATAATAAAATTTCAATAAAGGCTTGAAGATACTCTCTAGCAATTGCTAAGTCGATTATTTTCAAAAAATGGCATAAAATATTTGTAACAATAGTCAACATATACATAAATAAATCATAAAACTAGCAAATGTCAAATATCTTTGTTAATAATAAAATAAATTTCAATTGGTTTAGAAAAATGAACTTACACTAGTTGCTTGGTTGCTTTCATTGATTTGTTTTCTTTGTTTCTGTTTTTCTTTTGGCTTCTTGGATTTGATCTATGCTTGTATCGCCTCCAATTTTTTCTTTTGTTGAATTCGAACTATGCTTGTTTCTCCTTCAACTGCTGGACTTGAAGGATGCGTGTTTCTCCTCCAACTATTGTTTTGTTCTGCCAAAATCGGAATTGAAATTCCCGGACCACCAGTTCCTCGAAGTTGGATACCGCTAGTGCCCTTTTGACATCCGTACGCTGCGCCAGTTAAGATTCGTGGCTTCTAGCGGTCCTTTTTAAAAAGACTTCTTTGATTCTTAACACATTTATTTAAGTTTTTACAGAAATTAAATATTGAATTTAGACAATCTTGAATTATTACTCTAAGTCCCAAATTATTAATTAATTGTACAAGTGAGTTACCGACGGACTGCAATGTGAAAGCTGAACGTTGATGAACTGACCGTGAGTGGAGCTCCCGGTCCTTATATAATTTCCTCCCCCTCACAATTCTGTGGGAACTTGCTGACGTAATGTCTGCTTACATTCGATCGTATTCATAATACATAGTTGCTATCTTAAAAGCTATTCATAATTACAATGTTGCAGGCTTATTCTGCGTAATCTCGGTACGTGACTTCCTACGACCGTCTGTGACCTGACATCTGCAGTGTCACTTATCCTTGTGCTACTTTGTAGCGTTTCCACTCGTGGGAACTGAAATAATTGAATATAAATTGTAACAAATTGTCTTTTATGACATTGTTGCACTTTCCTAATATTTCCTAATATCTTTATTAGTTTCATATGTATAACAAATGGGGGATCACATAACTCGCGCCTCTTAATAATCGAACTACCCATATTTATTTTTTCAGATAGGTGAGAAAGGGGCATCGCTATGCTTGCAATTATTTTGTTTCAGCTCCTCTCAAGATAGTCTATCTTGGAATACCTTCTTTGACATTAATTGAAATATCTTATGGTATAGTCTAAATAATGAAAGAATGAAATCACGTCATAGGTTTCTGAATTAAAAAACGACATACTTTTAAAGGATGTTTCGGAATATACTTAATGCATTTGATTTGAAAGTATGTCGTTTTTTAATTCAGCAACCTATGACGTGAATTCATTCTTTCATGATTTAGACTATATGTACATTTAAGTTTGAAGGTTTGCATGTTTGTTGTAATTAATAACCGTCTAATTTTAACCTCCATTTACAGAATATAAAATATTTGGTGTGACTGAAGTGATTAATAAAAGCTTTGCTTTAATTATTTTTGCTAGCTCGGCTTAAATAAAACCACTAGAATCAGACATCAAACTTGCAAGGATTCGAAATATTTTTTAAAAAACAATCTTTCAAATAATAATTACTCCATCCGCAACAGCTTTTCTCTAACATACAATATTTTGCATATAAGCTCTAGGAAAAACGCTTTCACTCAAATACTAAAATCTAAAATTAAAATCCGAAATTGCCACAACGGCTTTGCTTTAGAAACAAGATCCTAAAACTAATAAAAATATAACTTCTGAACAATCACTCACTTATACTAAAAATAGAATCTAATCTCACCGCAGGCCGATCTCTTCAAATTGAATTATCAACGTATACACACACCCAACTATAATCTCAAATACTAGCATACGAAAACACTCTTGTCATCAAACTTAACTAATTAATGTAGAGGTCCTTTTTGAAAATTTTAAACAACGTAAATTTATTTTACCGTGTAAATTATGCTGGTCGTCGTTGTCTCTGTTTAGCATGTAGTCATCCACCCATGTTCTAAAATCGTTTAAATTGTCTTAAACTTCCCATCAAATCTCATTAAATATCAAAATTGGCATTCCAATTCCACATATGCTCTTATTCAAATTAAAAAATTTATCTTACAGCAGTCAATTAATATTTATTAATTTATTCTCTATTTTAATTGATTTTACGTACATCCAATAATTTCGCTTACTTCTGAGTATTTAAAACATTTTTCCATAGTTATTTCAATAAAATAATTTTTACTACTAACGTAATACATGTTAGATCGGTCTCTAATTACAAAAGCAAAATAACAGTGTATACTACTGGAAGTATTTTTTGAACGTTCAAACGACCTTCTTTCTCTCTACATAATTTTTAAAAGATTTTTTTTGACCCTTTACATAAATATTTCAATATATGCAAAAACGTAAATGATTAAAATGAAAATAATGCCTTATGCTATTAAAGAACGTTATTATTTCCGACCTGTTTTTTTGCGTGTTTTCATTTCTTAGAACTGCTGCTGCATGCGATCGACCAGTACACCTCAATTGTTTTCAGTTAAGTTCCTTTGTCTATTGCATAGTACAACTTGTCCAAATGCCCAGTTTAACTCTTAGTTGTTTTTCTTAACCAATTTCTCCCTTCAATACTCAGATGCTCAAGTAGACCAATGTTTAGATGTTCGTTTAGACGAAAATTTATACTGCTTAATTAGATTTCTGGTCGAATATTTAGATTAGTTAGTTAGATTACTTTGTTAGATCTTATTTAGATCACTTTGTTAGAGTACTTCGTTAGAGTACTTCATTAGAGTACGTAGTTAGAGTATTTAGTTACATTACGTCATTAGAGCCGTTTTAAAGTTAACGGCAAACTTCTATCGTATACTTGCACTAGGATTATTATTTTAAAACTTTTCTATTACGACTTCCACAAAATATGATTATTTAATTTTACTACGTTCACTTTGCGTGATTTTCATACTTGAACTGATATAGAGTGTGCTATGGTCGAAGAAAGACTGATTGTTTATCAAGTTCGTGTCCTATATAAAGGATCCTTATCTTCACCTGTATTATTGGTTTTCCGAGGCTACCTTGTTGATTGAGGTGTTGCACTTTGCCTAATCATGAAGGCCTTTGGACTTTCTATAGAGTTACCATCCAAATTCTTGTCAGAATGCTTGGAACATCACGTAGACATGTAGTATTGTATATTGTATTCCTCTGAATACAAAATGGAACTTGACTCAAGTCACGTCCGCTTGTTTGTATATGAATTTATTCAAACTTTCCGTTTAATTTATCACGTAGCCAAGCGTCTGTTTTCTTGTTTTGTATTCCTAATCTGTTGGATTTTATGATGTTTACAATAAAAAGGATCACGTAGTCAAATTTTCATGATGACGTAAATTGAATGCGTTTATTTATTTCATGCGTATATATTTTGGGTTTTATGCTTACATTATTGTTTTAAAACAAATTGTATGGCGAACAAGATTATTTATCTTATTAAATGTGATTTAATTTTTGAAGAATGAGCTTCCTTTCACTAATTGAAGTTAGTTGTGAATTATAGACAGTGTGTTTGATATTAGCTTTTTGTATAATTGGCGAGTTACTTCCATTTTATGATGAAGTGCTATTTACATGTAGTGTACGACTCTTATGACTCAAGATAGTCTTAAATAACCCTATTATTATAGCAATATATATATATATATATATATATATATTACTATATAGTTTTCGCCCCACGTTGTTGCGTCATTAAAATTGATATGATAACGCTGTACTGGTGTAATAAACGTTCTAACTGAAGCCATCCGTGTATTACCAATTTTTAATTTTATTATTATACCAGGCTAGCACTTTAATTTACCTAGAGTGCACAACGTTACGATGATCAATTTTCTTTCCCCCTTTATGATTACCTGATAAAACGAAGTCAATCAACATTCATATAATAAAAGGAAATAATATTTACACTTCACAATTTTCGTAATTCTTTAAATACACCCTTCAATCAATTATATAGATTATTTATCCCAAATTTATATACTTTTAATTTAATATAAAGTCACCAAAAACAACACCTTTTTAAAAAAAATCAAGAACGTTCGAGACCTTTTTATGGTTGTTACGTAAGTTTTAACGTACTCCATGTCCTTGTTGACTATTTACAAATTACTGAGAAAATTAATATATTTAATGTTAATTTAAATTGAAAAAATTCCTTAAAACTAGGTAGGTCTGACCTGTTTTGTTTCGAATTTTGGATCAACACCCCCCATTGTTATTTTCAATTGAAATAAATGCCCTGCTTTATGCTCCTTATGTTTGAACCAATAATTCAGTGCGGTTACCCTTCGTTTCCAAAATCACCTCGTGCTTTATTCTATATTTCTCCGTATATGCTTTAAATACCAATTGGCATTCGTGTGTTTCTTTTAATTATAAATTTCTTATAATCGTGAATTCGAATTGGAACCAGAAATGGAATTGTTTTCGACGCAGATTAAGTTTGTCTTAAGCGCAAATTAGAATTGAACCAAAAATAGTTCAGAACCCCTATATCATTATAAATATTTAAATTAGATTAATTACCCACTTTCTACTCACGTTTTCTAAAAAAAACGGCAAAAACTTTTCATGTATTCTTAGCGCAGCACTATTTTCACTATAATATAAACTTTACTTATCGGACGCGTAAATTTCTGTTTAAAAGTGTTGCGAATTCGACGTGCATCAAGTTGAGACTGAGCTGCCTTATCCCCTGTGGGTGTTATATAGCCGTTCCCACTACCTTGGTATTGCTTTCAAAGCAGTATTACAGATTGTTGCGACCAACCACGTTTGTCCAGTGTTTTCAAGCTGATTTATGATGAAATTCCTTTGTATTTTCGTGTCATGCTGTTTATTTGCGATCTTTGAATGCCTTATTATTTACTATCGTGGCCGGACTTTTAACTTACGTCTGTTGTTTTGTGTAGATAGCACTTTTTGGACAATTGTACAAAATAAATGAGGTAACTCTAATGCTGTTTTCGTATATATTTAAACTAATCTTTGAAGTGCGTTTTCTTATCAAAGCGTTTATCGTTCCTTCTTTATCACAAGCGTAATTGCAAGAGAATTTATTAGGTTTTGTCTTATGTTCTGCGTCTCTATTGTATAAACTTGTTAAATACTCCTAACGTAGTTTAAATTACATGTATTTCTCTGCTGAATGCGCATTCTATTATTGTAGGATATGCTTGATGGCATTGCTTAAAATTAATTACAGTCATAATATTGGGTTGTTAAATGCTTGCTATTTACATAATGTACGAATTACTTATTTTCCTGCTAAATAAATGCGGTTTTCTGATTCGCATTGATATTTACAGTTACTACACGACCCATACTATTAAATACACCTCTAAACAACCCTTTATCACAGCATTATTCCCCCAAATTATAATATAAAATTTTAGAACAATCTCACAAATTCTTATATTTTTATTTTTGTTTTACAAATCTAACTCTCCTTTTGTTAATCTATTTACATCTATCTAATCTTATACCTATGTCCTATTTTACTACCCTATTCATGACTATACCTTAATTTTATACCTATTCTTATTTTTATACCCTATGCATGCCTATACCTAAATTTGTTTTACATTTATTTGTGTCCCTTTGTATGGGTGTAAAACTTACCCTTGATTGTTCCCGACTCTATAAATATACCCTTGCTATCTATTCTATATCCTAAAAATTTAACTCTATTTTGAAAAAATTCGCACTTCTTTATATTCAACCTTAATTCTGCTATATTTAACTCTAATAAAATTCTTTCCAAATGTACAAAGTGTTGTTCCACACTATCACTAAATATCAAAACATTATCCACGTAGTGGATACAAAATTCCTCATACGGTCCCAAAATATTCTGCATAGCTTTCACTAATGCAGCCATACTCGCGGACAAACCAAACGGGACCACTTTAAATTGGTATATTCTTCCCTCTACCGAAAAACCCGTATATTTCCTTGATTCTCGCGCTAATGGAATCAGCCAAAATAAATTCTTTGAGTCTAATTTGTTAAAGTCTTTCTTACTACCTATCTTCGCTAATATGCTCTCCATTGTTGCTGGACAATTGTATTGCGGTTTCGTTCGCTTATTAATTTTTCTTGCATCTAAACATAATCTGATGCTATCATCACTTTTCTTCACAACGACTAATGAATTCACAAAGTGTGTACTGGAACTTTCGATGATACCTTCACGTAACATTTCTTCTATTTTTTCCTTTACTCTATCTCATAACCCACGACCTGGATGTTCCTGATTAGTTAAAGATGTTGGATTATGAATTCATATATACCTTTATTATAAGGGATATAAACCACTTCATCCTGATGAGATCCAGTGAGATCGAAACTAGTAGATGAAAGTTTATTCCCTTTATGAAACAAACAAATTTTTCATTTATGGCTATGCAAATTATTATTGCGATATATAGTTAAAACTCTTTGATTTTTCGTAAAGTGGGTGTTTATCATACATCGTATATACTGTTTTATTTATTAAATTTGCTATAAGCAATTATTTTTAATATCATATATATATATATATATATACAAAGGCTCCACTACACTTATATATATATATATATATATATATATATAAAGTGTAGTGGAGCCTTTGTCTATCTGTTAATTATTAACCGACCCCCCTAATAGTCTCATCCCGCAGAAGTAGAGTTCAGAGTGAGGTTTCATAAAAGTCAGTTACCATCTATGGATAAAAATTACACCTTATGTTGGATTTTTTCTGAGAAGTTGGCGTAGTGTTGGGTACTCCCTTTTTCACTAGCAACCAACAAAACAACATCTCTAGAGACAATAACATGTTATACAACGATGTTATTAAAACATGGGAGAGCAAAAAATGTATATCACAAAAGATAGATAAAAGCTTAACAATGAATAACTTGCTCCCACTAAAAGTATATGGACTTAAAATACATAAGGTCGGCATACCTATGAGACCAATAGTCTCTGCTATTCAATCGCCGTTTAGCAAATTATCAGTTTTCTTAAAAAACATTTTAAAGAATTTAATAGATAAAGACGATTATTATATTAAAGACTCGTGTGACTTTTAAAAATAAGATTAAAAATAACACTATGCCTAAAAGCTAAATTTTAATTTTTTTGGACTTTATCGCAGTATATACATTAAACTCACATTAGATCTAATAGAAAAAAAATGGAAGGAAATTAAAACATATACACCTCTAAGTGAAATAAAAAACGTTAGGCAATTAATATCATCATCTACATACATCTTGTACAAAAACAAAGCATAAAAACAAATAAAGGGCTGCGCCATAGACATCGCCTTATCTAGCGTTATTGCCCAATAGTAGACCATTTTCAGGGATTCTACCGCCTCATTTCCTCCAGAATCCCTCATTTCCTCACTCATCTGGACCAATTTACATGTAAATTCCCATAAGGAGGAAATTAGGGAGATGAATCTCCTCATGCTCTCTCCCTGTGGAACTTCTTGTGGAATTTTTTACCCCAACCATTTTCATTACGTCACACCCGCATTCTTTCCACCCGCGAGATAAATCTTTCTCCACATTTCCACACACGAGATAAATATATCTTGTTTGGTATCAATTAACAATAGATTTTTCTCAGCTACCTGAATTTTTAGGAATTTTTGAGATAGCATCATCCCCCAGGGAGCTACCCTCACTTTAAGATTTCTTACCTGTAGAGACTTTTGAGCGTTCTTATAAATTTTTTTATACATGCGATACATCTTGTTAGTCTAGAATTTTATGCAGAATTCGAATCTGTAAACAGATTTGAAATCGGACTACGCCCTGTAAAGTTATACTTTAAAGTCCGGAACCTCTAAATTTTGCTCTTTGCTTTATAAGCAAACCTAACAAATAGTTTTTTCTAGCCATTGCATCTTTCGATATAAACCTATCTTGTTTGGTATTGATTAACATTAGAATTTTCTCAGCTACCCAAATTTCTAAAATTTTTAGATATCATCATCCCCAGGAGCTACCCCAATTTTAAGATTTCTTACCTGTAGCGACTTTTGAGCGTCCTTATAAAATTTTTTTAGTCATGCAATACATCTTGTTAGTCTAAAATTTTACGCAGAATTTGTAAACAGATTTGAAATAGGACCACTGCAAAATTATACTTAAAGCTCTCAAACCTATTTAAAATTTTTGCTCGTATATATTTAACTCCATTTTAAAACCTTTTCGCTAAAACCATATGCTTTACAAAGAAAATAAGCACACAAAGTTTAATAATTTTTTACAGTTTAATTTTTAAATATCTAAAATGAATTTTTCGTAATGATTGCGTGGTTAATAATTAGCGCATTTGCTTGTATAAATCATGGAATTTCTCCTGTAATGAAAGAAAAATCATTGTAATTTAAAATGATTCTACAACTTTCTAATACCAACCATGTTAATTAGTGAATTACCGATTTAGATTCTAATATTAATTGATTTTACATCATTAACACCTAAATTTCAGAATTATCAAATGTTATAAACCACATTAAATACTGTTCAGTAATAATCATAAAACAATATTAGAATAAATAAATTCTTAAACATATTGATATTCTACATACAATTTTTTTTTTAAAACATTTTAAATTAAACTTCCAATGTATAATTCATTGTAATTATTTGTAATCAACAAATATTTTAGATTCTTAACGAACATTTGAATCTGTATATAATTTTCTTTTCGGACTTTCTATTAATTATGTTTGTGCATTAAATTGATGAATAATTTCCTGCGGCTCATACCTAAAGAAAATCTAAAACAATTCTTAAAACTTTTTTTTACAGACCATTTTACTAATACAGTTTAAATTTGTAAACCACATTTCTAAATACATATTACAATTTTTATTAACCTAGAACTTCTCATATCACTATACTTATTAATATTTATTTCTAAATAGAGCACCTTTTCCAAAGACCAACCGGACCCGCATGTTTCAAATTCCTCTGATTTTGTTCTTATGGTTTCGCTTAAGACCTCGTACATATTTTCAGATTACTAGACGTTATAACATTTTGTGTTAAAGTTTCACATCGGTAGCCTCTTCCCCATTTTGGTGTAAACGCCGTAGAGTTCGCAATAGACTTTTACTGCTGTATGTTGTATTCTTTTTCATTTATTAATCGAATAAATCGCTCTTTCTGCTTCCAAAGAAACTCGGACACTCCATCGTCGACACTGGCGTTCTTTATGCGATAGCTAAATACAGTTGTTAAACGCTGTGCTAACCATTTCTACACCATCGTCGCTAGTAGCGGTAACTGATGCATTTTATGTTATGTCTTAAATGTGCGGCATACGTAGTTTTTCGAAATCGCATACTTTACACATAATTCGTGGTTGTTTCGTACAAGGTCCTTTAACAGCTGGCGGAGCTGAACGTTTACGGCTTAATGACATACCGTGCTGTTTTCCTTGTGTCGCTGTAAGTTGCCCATTCTCGTAAAAGCGATACCGCAAGACCCACAGTTTAAGTACTTTGCAGACGGATGTATAAGCAACCTGGACGATGTTACCACGACATTTGTTCTGGTGCCGTTTGAGAGCATTCCTGGTATAGGAAGCACCGCAAGAGTTGCACTTAAAACGTTTGCAGATACCATTTTGGTACAAAACAAAATCCGCACTATAGACTTTGTTAAATTTGTAAGCGAACTAACATAACTAAGAGTTTACTCTTGCGTACCTGCTTTATGTACCCTATAGAATGCAAACCGAAGGTTTCCGAACACCGAACGATGTTGAGGATTCAGCGGGGAACTAAATGACGTCATAATCCTCGCTGCTCGTCCAATACATTTAGCGCCAATGCATGCACCTGGTTCGCTTCGTCGATGGTGCGAATGCCGTTAGTAAAAACATCGGAAACGTCTTCCATGTTATACGGATCGCGTGCATATTAAAAATCCAAAGGGTGGTAGCACACGCACACAAATTGTGTGCAAGTCGTGCTGTAGAAGATGCAGTGCTACTATAACCAAAACACTTTAAACCATTACTAAGAAAATACCAACTTGTTGTCTACAGGATACTTACTAATACAACAATTTAATTTTAAATAACTTCTACGTCATATTTTAGGTAGGCTTGAATATTTTCCAAATGAATCACCAAGCGAAAGTATATGTAGCGGTATTAAAATTAACCCATTAATTTCCCATTTTACGACCGTGGTTAATTATAGATTAAAATTTAATTTGTGCGTTCGAGCTTCTCGTAAACTAACATATTTTATAGCAACAATGCGCTGTATAATACATGCATACCCCTTCGCCGCTACTGCTATTCTTGTAATTGCTAGAAAAGTCACTCTCCTTTTTACTGTTAGGACCGATGCAAAGCACCATTTTTTATACTTTCTATAGCACATCGCGCACTTTTCGTCTGATAATTAAATTTTGCTTCTGTGGCTTTTACACTTTCGCATAGCGGTCGGCCGCACGTAATGATTTCTAGAACCGGTAAGTACTCGATATCGTCCAAATAGAAATTAGATGCTCGATGTCTGTCAACTTCCAATTCCCTCGTAAAGGTAGAAAAACTCAGTCAATCATCCATTATACTTCTCGCTCCTGTTCTGATAATTTCCAAACATTTTCAAACGACAATGGGCTGAGAATTTTTAAACCTCCAGGATCTTTAAGTCGTGATCAATTACACATCCGAGCTACGCGTAAACTAACATATTTTGCAGCAACTGTATAATACATGCATACCCCTTCTCTGCGCTACTGCTATTCTTGTAGTTGCTTGGAAAAGTCAGTCGCCCTTTTACTGCTAGGGCCGCTAAAAGCACCATTCCATACTTTCTTTATAAGTGTAGCACATCGCGCACTTTTTGTCGGTTAATTAAATTTTGTTTATGTAGGCCTTTACACTTTCGCTTATTTAAACATCTAATACGATTGATTAACCACTTTCGATTATTCTAACGGAGGAACCACCATACATCCGCCACACCGTTCTTTTTGAATCCAACGATCCTATGGGCTTCCGCACTAACACCTGACGTATCTTTCCTACTATTTGTTAAACAAAAACTACCGGTATCGCCATTGTGGACGTAAACAGATGTTTGTGGATGTGTACGAGTATGTAACCATATACATTAACCAGTCTAAGCTATTTTATTTAGTCCACGAAAACTACTATTTTCTAAACCACAATTAATAATCGCCTTTATAGGTTTAACATTTCTACCATTTCCCAATGACTGGTGCTACGTACATGGAAACTTTAATTTCTTATTGGAGAATTCTTATTCTCCCACGCACTGCTGCGTAGTTGCATGTCCTACCCTTTTGGGAGGTATATGCTCGTTATAGGTTGTAAGACCCTCGGTTTTACTTAACTACAATTCGTGAGACCCTTTAATCTTTTAATCGTATCTTTCTCGCCTACAATACAGTAGGACTTAACATTACTACCAACAAATTCTAATACTGGACCCCATTAAATACGTCTTTAATTTTCCTACAACTTTTTGTTGACAAGTGTTATATTGTATTTATTATACGGGGTAGTCACTCTTTTAAGATAAATATATTTTGCTAGGTATCAACTAATATTAAATTTTCTAGGGACCCCAAATCTGTAAATAGATTTTAAATAGGACCACCCATACAAAGTTATGCCTTTTAAAGACCCAAATCACTAATTTTGCCCATCTTTATTTAACTCCATCTTTAAAACCTTTTTTGCTACCCAAGACATATGCCTTAACCAACCATCTCCCGAAATCTAAAACCGCAGTGTCCCGCGAATACCACGTGGAGATAACACGTATACTCTGTCAACCAGGATAGAAGCCGGAAGGATTTGGAAGGTGGAGAAGAACTTAAAAATTATGGAATCTTAAAACTAATATATACAATAGATTTACAAAATCCATACAAATATAAACAACTATCTTATATCTTTACACCCCCATGCGTAGATTGTTGTACTATTAGGAATGATGTACCTTTGTCATCTTCCCTCGATAAACTAATTTTATTAATAAGCTGCGTATGCAAATCGTATTCTTTACTCCGGATACATACGCAGACAAGTACTCGATACCATCCAAATAAAGAATTGGATGCTTGGTGACTGTTAACATCCGCTTCCCTCGTGTACGCCCAGACACATCCCAGCCCATGAGCACCCTGCGCATGCACACCCCTGCCCATGCGCACCCATGCGCGTACGCACCCTGCCCATGCTCGCTGCCCATGCGCACCCCTCTGTGCGACTGCTATTTCGTAACGTCACGGCCTTTTATAAATAAAGAACAATGTTATATACTATTATAAAATGTTTATTCTGACATTATACATAACAAATTTAAAAATATTTAATGCCAAGCATGGAGTCATTTAAACTTAATTTTAATACAAAGTTATACACAGAAGACAGTCCTTTCTTTATGTTTGTTTGCAGTGGCTTTAATTTTATCTAATTTTATTCGCAGCTTAAAATTTAAATCGACACCCAAGTCCTCTATCTCCTTTTCTAACCAATAGTTTGATACATAAAGACCGTCTAGGTTTTCGAATTGTAAAATGTACCGAAGTTTGCCTCTATATTTAAAGTCTTTGATTCCGATAAACCAGATCCATTCGTGTAATTCTTGCAGCTTGTGACAATCTTTTAATCGCAGCTTTCCCACTATATCCTGCATACGTATCTTGTTAGCTTGATCGACTTCTTCTTGTCGGTATTGGAGAAATCCTTTTCTCCACACACACCGTTGCGTAGTTGCATATCCACCACTTTTGGGAATATATGGTTGTTATAGGTTGTAAGACCCTCGGTTTTAAATGATCCGAAAGGTTCTTTACTAGCAAATATACAATGTTTAGCGAACCCCTTTGCGTGTGGTGTACGCCAAGATTACGAAACCCACATTCTTAGTTCGTCTTTGTTATCTGCCATTTTGATAAATACGTTTTTAGAATAACCTTTTAAAAAGTATACGGATTTAGTACCATCCTTTTCTGCAAGGACGCCTACATAACTAAAGAGTCTTTCTTACTAACCGCAAATGCATACAGCTTGTACAACCCGGATGTATCTAAGTCAGTCCATCGGCACATAAAATAATCTTTTAATTCTTCCTCATTTCTCTAATAAGATGTTCTTTGTCTAACACATCTTTGTATTGTTTGTTCGCGTATTGTCGCAGTGTTTTCCATGTGGTCAATTTTCGCCTTTTTGCATCCATTTCCTCTAATTCCAGTTGTCTTTTCCTTCCACTTACAGCGTATGGCATACATAATGGGGACAATTTCCTTTAGCGTAAACGGATAGAGTTTACTACCAATATTTGCGCGTGTCGTACAACCTCTGGGCGAATGTTAGGTGTATTTATCAATCCCAATTCGAAATGACTATTTCTTTTGGAATTGTAGAATATGGTGTTGCAGATTGTGTAAAAATATGTACTACCTGCTTTAATGTAGCACTTGTGTAAGATTTTTATTTTATCTTGGCTGTCTTCCTCTACTATCTCCAAATAATTTACGGGTAAATAGTTAAAACTAAAAGCCGAAAGCACATACTTTATCAATGTTTCCCTTTCTTTTGGTTTTCGGACAACTTAATTTGCAAGCCCGTCAATTTCTTTGTATTACCATTCCCCAATACACGTACTGTAGCAGGTTATTATACACTAAACAGCAGCTATTTTGTAGCTTGTCCGATAGCTTACTCCACATTTTGGCAAGTGGTACCGAGTACATTGGCGCCTTTAGGAAGTATAACTTACTATCTTCCAATAACGTTAAACAGTCTTTTAAGGGATTATACACCGTTCCGCACTGACATAGCTTCCAATTGCACAGTTGTATATTGTCGCTTCCAATCGCGTAATACCATGTTCTTTGGCCAAAGTAGACGCAAATGTTTCCTTAAACGTACATCTGGACAACGTAAAAATCTAGTATATGATTGCCAAGTTGTTTATTAACACCAGGACTTGTTATCTGACACACAAATTTGTTGTATATCTTAATTCTTGCATTGGTTGTTAGCCATGTTAAACAATCAATCCTACAGTTTTATCGTTGTCAACTATAATATTACACTTTTCTTCGTATTCTCCCTTATAGCAAAAGTTATGCTTTGTAGTTAAATAATTACACATCTCCATCTTGCTAAATATGCCCGCAAAATCTTGGGTTACATCCATGTCAAAAGATAGAAATAATCTTTTCGACTTCGTCTAATATATCTGGTAGTTCCTCCAATAAAGTTTCCAACTTAACATCTGCTAGTTCCACTTTGTATGGAACACATATAGGATTTTGGAATTTTTATTAATGCATTCGGTCTTCTTTCGATAATTTCTTTTACTCTCTGGCCCATCTTGTTAGTGCTTTCCAGAGAAAACGGAAGCTTAGCTTTAACACCATGCCTAGCGAAACAAATCGCAGTGAACTTTCTTCGTAGATAGCTGTTAAATGCACCACAAATTTCTTTTTTTGGATAAACATCCTTTTTTTTGCAGATGCTTGTTCGGTGTCAGAAAGGTCGCATAAATTTTAACCAACATTATATTGTCACAAAATGGTTCTGTAATTGGTGTGTGTAGTCCACCAGTCAGCATCTTTCGCCTTCGACATAACAAATATTACCAATATCTTTTACCAGATTATTGTTGCACATATTTTCTGCCAACAGCCATAATCCAAATCGCTCATTTGTCGGTTTCACTTTATTCCCAAGAAGTTGAGAAACGTTAATCACCTTGGAGACGCTCATGTTTACCGTTCTAGCTACTATCAAATACTAAATTGAATACGAAAATTGTTCTTATGTATTCTACAGAGTGGGGCGTATATTGCCGAAGATAGTCGAATATGTTGTTATCCGACCTAAGCCGAGGGATGCGCATCGACATATATCCGGATATATGTAGGATGTTGATGATTACCCCATATGAAAACATTTTGTGACATATGATGTTGGAAATTTGCGATTTTTACATGACCATGACACATGACCGTTGACCATTTATGACCAAAAACCACATGACCATATGACCAATTGGGTTTTAATGAAGTTTAACCCATTAGTTTGCTAATTGTTTTTGAGTTTTTCCATTAAAAACCAAGTGTGGACCTAGGTTAGATAAAGGAAAAATTAATGAGGTCAGCGCCGCGTGTAATAAAATTCCAACATCACATATATGGAACTCGCTTCTGTGGAACAAGCAGATGTTAAGTTGGGCTTTATTGGAGGAACTGACCAGATATACGGTCAAAAATGCTTCTATCTTTTTGACATGGATGTATCGAGATCGGCGGGCATGTCGTTAGGATGGGTAATTGTTCAGCATAACTTTTCGATGAGGGCTCGAAAAAGTGTATTATAGTTGACAACGATAAAGGCTGTGAAGATTGATTGTTTAACATGTGAAAATTAAGATATACAACAAATGTTGTGTGTCAGATAACAAGTCTGATGTTAAACAAACAATTTAATCATATACTGTTGGTTACGTTGTCCAGATGTACGTTTAAGGAAACATTTGCGTCTACTTTGCAAGAACATGGTTGTTACGCGATTGGAAGCGAAATATACAACTGTGCAATTGGAAGCTATGTCAGTGCAATGGTGTATAACCTTAAAAGACTGTTTAACCTATTGGAAGATAGTGTTATACTTCTGGGCGCCAATATTACTCGGTATGATGCCAAAATGGGTGTTCGGACAAGCTACAAAATAGCTGCTGAAGGTTTAGTGTATGGTTGGGCTACTTGCGTTATTGGGGAATGGCTACAATGAAAAGACTGGCAAATTAAGTTGTCCGAACAAAGAAAGGCATTGATAAGTATGTGCGTTGATCGGCTTTGAAAACTATTTACCGTAAATTATTTGGAAATTAGTGGAGGAAGACAGCCAAGATAAAATAAAATCTTACAAGTGCTAAAAGCAGGTAGTACATATTTTACACAATCTGCAACACCATATTCTACAATTCCAAGAAATAGTCATTTCGGATTGGGATTGATACACTAACATTCGCTGGGGTTGTACGACAAGCGCAAATATTGGTATAAACTCTATCCGTTTACGCTAAAGGATGATATGTATGCCATGCGCGCAGAGTGGAAGGAAAAGACAACTGGAATTAGAAATGGATGCGAAAAGGGTGGACTATGAACTGCTGACAATACGCGTTCAAAAATGTGTGTTAGACAAGACATCTTATTAGAGAAAATGAGGAAGATTAAAAGATTGAAGTGGAAGCGATGGATGACAGATACATCCGGTTGCAAACTGTATGCATTTGGGTTAATGAAAAACTCTTTTGGTTATGTAGGCGTCTTGAAAAGGATGGTACTAAATCCGTATAAAAGGTTATTCTAAAAACGTTATCAAAATGGCGAATAACAAAAACTAAGAATGCGGGTTTCGTTGTGCGTGACACGCAAAGGGTCCGCTAAACATTGTATATTTATCTGAGAAAACCTGGATCATTTAAAACCGAGGGTCTTACAACCTATAATATATTCCCAAAAGTGGTGGATATGCACAACGGTGTGGTGAGATCAATACCGACAAGAAAAGTCGATCAAGCTAACAAGATACGTATGCAGGATATGGTGGGCTGCGATTGTCTGGCTGCGTACACGAGAATGGATCTGGTTGTCGGCGGAATCAAGACTTTAAATATGAGGCAAACTTCGGTACATTTACAATTCGAAAACCTGACGGTCTTTATGTATCAAACTATTGGTTAGAAAAGGAGATAGAAGACTTGGTGTCGATTTAAATTTTAAGCTGCGAATAAAATTAGATAAAATTAAAACCACTGCAAACAAACATGAAAGGACTGTCTTCTGTGTATAACTTTGTATTAAATTAAGTTTAAATGACTCCATGTGGCGTTAAATGTTGTTGTGTATAATGTCGAATAAACATTTTATGTATGTAACATTGTTCTTTGTTATAAAGGCGTGACGTTACCCCAATAACGTCGCACGGGTGCGCATGGGCAGGTGCGTACGCGGTGCGCGCATGGGCAGGGGTGTGCATGCGCATGGTGCTGGGCGGGATGTCTGGGCGTACACGAGGGAAGCGGATGTTAACAGTCACCAGCATCAATTCTTTGTTGGATGGTATCGGTACTTCTGCGTATGTATCGGGTAAAAAGCACGATTTGTACGCAGTAATTAATAAAATTATCGAGGAAGATGACAAAAGGTACATCATTCTAATGGTACAACAATCTACGCATGGGGCGTGAATATAAGATAGTTGTTTATATTGTGGTGTAAATCTGTATATATTAGTTTTTGATTCCATAATTTTTGGTTCTTCTCCCACCTTCCAAATCCTTCCGGCTATCCTGGTTGACGAGTATACGTGTTATCTCACGTGGTATTCGCGGGCGGTTTTAGATTTCTGGGAGATTGGTTAGCATGTGATGTGGTTTAAGATGGTTAAATGATGAGCAGTGATTTGGTCTTTAAAACGCATAACTTTGTATGGTGGTCTATTTAAAATCTGTTTACAGATTTGGGGTCCTAGAAAAATTTAATATTAGTTGATACCAACAATATATTATCTTAAAGTGACTACCCGTATAATAAATACAATATAACACTTGTCAACAAGTTGTAGGGAAAAATTAAAGACGTATTTAATGGGGGTCCAGTATTAGAATTTGTTGATAATGTTAAGTCCTACTGTATTGTGGCGAGAAGATACGATTAAAAGATTAAAGGGTCTCATGTGGTTAAGTAAAACCGAGGTCTTACAACCTAACGCATATACCTCAAGGAGGCATGCAACTACGCAGCAGTGCGTGGGAGAATTTCTCCAATAAGAAATTAAAGTTTCCATGCGTAGCACAGTCATTGGGTAACGGTGAAATGTTAAACCTATAAAGGCGATTATTAATTGTGGTTTAGAAAATAGTAGTTTTCGTGGACTAAATAAAATAGCTTAGACTGGTTAATATGGTTACATACTCGTACATCATCCACAAACATCTGTTTGCGTCCACAATCGATGCCGGTAGTTTTGTTTAACAAATAGTAGGAAAGATACGTCAGGTGTTGGGCGTGGAAGCCGGGATCGTTGGAATCAAAAGAACGGTGGCGGATCGTGGTGGTTCCGTTAGAATAATCGAAAGTGGTTAAATTGATGTAAATCGAAAGTGTAAATGCGCGATTTAAATAAAGTGGATGGAATGTGCTTTTTTAGCCCTAACAAAAAAACTGACTTTTCAGCAATTACAAGAATAGCAGTAGCGCAGAGAAACATGTATATACAGTTGCTGCTATGTTTTTGTGCTCGGATGTGTAATTGATCACGACTTAAAGATCCTCGGAGGTTTAAAATTCTCGGCCCATTGTCGTTTGAAAATGTTGTAAATTATCAGAACAGGAGCGGGTCGAAGTTTATAGATGGATGATTGACGAGTTTCTACCTTTACGAGGAATTGGGTTGACAGACATCGAGCATCTAATTCTCTATTTGGACGATATCAGTACTTACCGGTTCTAGAAATCATTGCGTGCGCGCTATGCGAAAGTGTAAAAGCCTACAGAAGCTTTAATTATCAGACAAAAAGTGCGCGATGTGCTATAGAAAGTATAAAATGGTGCTTGCATCGGTCTAACAGTAAAAAGAGTGACTTTCTTACAAAGAATAGCAGTAGCGCGGCGAGAATATTATGTTGTTGTTACGAGAAGCTCGGGCTGAACAATTACAATCTATAATTAACCACGGTCGTAAAATGGAAATTAATGTGGTTAATTTTAATACCGCTGCATATACTTTCGCTGGTGATTCATTTGGAAAATATTCAAGACACTAAAAATATGACGTGAAGTTATTTAAAATTAATTGCTTTATTAGTAAGTATCCTGTGAACAACAAGTTGGTATTTCTTAGTAATGGTTTAAAGTGTTTATTGGTTATAGTAGCACTGCATCTTCTGGCAGACTTGCACACAATTTGTGTGCGTGTGCTATCACCCTTTGGATTTTTAATATGCACGCGATCCGTATAACATGGAAGACGTTTCCGATGTTTCTAACGGCATTCGCATCGACGAACGAACCGCCGTATGCATTGGCGCTAAATGTGATGGACGATTATGACGTCATTTGGTTCCCGCGGAATCCTCAACTTCGTTCGGGTGTCTTCGGAAACCTTCGGTTTGCATTCTATAGGGTACATAAAACAGGTGCGCAGTAAACTCTTTGGTTATAAGTTAGTTCGCTACAACAACAAAGTGCTATGGTGCGGATTTTGTTTTGTACTAAAATGGTATCTGCAAACGTTTTTAATGCTCTGCGTGCTTCCTATACCAGGAGGATGCTCTCAAACGGCACCAGAACAAATGTGGTGTAACATCGTCCAGGTTAAGCGCATCCGTCGCAAAACTTAAACTGTGGGTCTTGCGGTATCGCTTTTGCGAGAATGGCAACTTACGGCGACACAAGGAAAAACAGCACGGTATGTCATTAAGCCGTAAACGTTCAGCTCCGCCAGCTGTTAAAGGGCCTTGTAACAACCACGGTTATGTGTAAAGTATGCGATTTCGAAATGGAAAAACACTATGCTGCACATGGACAACAGACATAAAATGCATGTTACCGCTACTAACGACGATGGTGTGAAATGGTTAGCACAGCGTTTAACAACCGTATGGCTAACTATCGCATAAAGAACGCGGTGTACGATGGAGTGCCGGTTTCTTTCAGAAAACGATTTATTCGATTAATAAATGAAAAAAGAATACAACATACAACAATAAAAATTCTGCGAACTCTACGGCGTTTACACCAAAATGGGGAAGAACTGATGTGAAATCGCTTTAACACAAAAAATGGTTATAACGTCTTCTGTAATCTGGAAAATATGTGCGAGGTCTTAAGCGAAACCATAAGAACAAAATCAGAGGAATTTAAACATGCGGGTCCGGTTGGTCTTTGGAAAAATGCTCTATTTAGAAATAAATATTAATAAGTATGAGATATGAGAAGTTCTAGGTTAAAAATAAAAAATTGAATATGTTTAGAAATGTGGAATTTAAACTGTATTAGTAAAATTGTCTGTAATAAAGTTTTAAGAATTGTTTTAGATTTTCTTTAGGTATTTTAGACTAACAAGATGTATTGCATGACTAAAAAAATTTTATAAGGACGCTCAAAAGTCGCTACAGGTAAGAAATCTTAAAATTGGGGTAGCTCCCTGGGGGATGATGATATCTAAAAAATTCTTAGAAATTTGGGTAGCTGAGAAAATTCTAATGTTAATCAATACCAAACAAGATAGGTTTATCTCGAAAGATGCAATGGCTAGACAAAGAAAACTATTTGTTAGGTTTGCTTATAAAGCAAAGAGCAAAATTTAGAGGTTCCGGACTTTAAAGTATAACTTTACAGGGCGTGGTCCGATTTCAAATCTGTTTACAGATTCGAATTCTGCATAAAATTCTAGACTAACAAGATGTATCGCATGTATAAAAAAATTTATAAGAACGCTCAAAAGTCGCTACAGGTAAGAAATCTTAAAATTGGGGTAGCTCCCTTGGGGATGATGCTATCTAAAAAATTCTTAGAGATTCGGGTAGCTGAGAAAAATCTAATATTAATTGATACCAAACAAGATAGGTTTATCTCGTGGGTGGAAATGTGGAGAAAGATTTATCTCGCGGGTGGAAAGAATGCGGGTGTGACGTAATGAAAATGGTTGGGGTAAAAAATTCCATAAGGTGGTCCACAGGGCGGAGCCAGGAGGAGATTCATCTCCCTCATTTCCTCCTTATGGGAATTTACATGTAAATTGGTCCAGATGAGTGAGGAAATGAGGGATTCTGGAGGAAATGAGGCGGTAGAATCCCTGAAAATGGTCTACTCCCAATTAGTACTAGAAGAATTAGGCACAGAAATATTTAAAAAAAGTCGAGTTCCAATACCGTTTTTCTTCAGATATGCTGTCGACTGTATATATGCAATTTGTCAAGACCAAAGGAAATATATGTTAGAACTTTTCAACAGTTTTCGCGAAAAGGTACAATTTACAATAGAAATAGAAAATAAACTAACTTATTTAGATATGACGTTGCATAACAGGAGCCAAAACATTAAAACCGAGTAGTAAACAAAGACAATTATTTGTCACACCATCCAGTATCACAAAAAATCGATAGCAATAAGTTTAGCATATAGAGATATCAGCTTAACTGACACAGAATTCAGGAAAAGAGCAATTGCAAAAGCAAAATGCGCACTAAGGGAAAATAGCTATTCACAATTGATGATTGATAAAATTTTCAAAAACCGAATGCACAAATTCTATAACAATATACCTATTAACCACAAAAACTAAAATTACCGAACAATACATAAGTATGTCATACGTTAAAAAAATGTCAAAAAACTTGCAAAAATATTTCCAACGACATAACATAGTAATGGTGCATAAAATATTCAACCTAATTAAAAGCTGCTTTAGCAGAATAAAGACAAAACTCCTAAAAATAAAAAACGTATACTGTTTACAAGATTCCATGCCGAAATGATTGTAATAGCGTGTACATTGGCTAAAGTATACAACATTTAGATAAAAGTCTCAACCGACACAAATATGACAAGAACAATCATACGGCGCTTGCAAATCAAGAGACACAAAGTAAACATAAGTTTGAATATAGTAAAACCATAATCATAAAACAGAATCTACAAAATAAAAAGAAATGTTCTAAAAATAGTATGTATTGTTTAAAACCCAAATGACAAAATGGAGAATGAAGGTCCAAGTAAAATATATTTGAATTTATTACGATAGGGATTATTACAGAGAGGTTTGCAGGTATCTATAACATTATATTTCTGTGCAGCATTTACACATATTATGTAAACAAATATTATTAAACTGATATTAATTATACCTTATCAACAAGAAAATGCAATGTGCTTGGTTAATAAATTTAGACACTAGTAACAGCAACGTTTCAATTGTACAGCAAAACATAGTTAAACACGCATTTGACTTGGAGTTAAATAACTCTGAATTTTAATTAGTTATTAAGTTTAATACGTGAATATTTAGTTAGTATAAATAAGTCAAATATATAAAATAGTTTAGCATAAATAATTATATTAACGTTCATGCTTACGTAAACTTAATCCTCGAAAGCGTACCAAATATTCTTCAACTACAAACAGTTCAAAACCCTATCAAAGATTTCTTTAACAAGTACTACTACTAGCACGTCTATGACTAACTCTTATTTTATGTCTCAGACGTCTTCTGAATTTGTCTAAAATGTTTTTCACTATTTTGTTATTCTTTCTTTAACCGTAAATAACGCGCATTGATACTTAAAGAAAATTTATTACTCCACGCGTTCAGGACAAGTATGCTGTTTCCGTGAACACACAATCGAAGCCGCCTTCTAATACGTAAGGGCGGATGAATGACAAAAAGTTACTACTTCAGTTCGGGAACGTCTAAGCTTAATGGTGGATATTTAGAAAGTAATCTATTTATTCAAGGATTTTAAAAATAATGGTTGGTTTGGCGGTTTCCGATAGTAAAATAAACTTGATCTTAGATGTTTATGGATTTGTAACGTAACATTAATTTGTGTCCAAATATTTTCACAATAAAGTCACTATAGCAAGAAACATGCAAAAACAAAGCATATACTAAAAATATTTACAAGCTGAAAGTGAAAAACTTGTTTTTACAATACACAAGCATCGGCTAAATATGAGTGCTTCAGATTAAATTGTATCTGGTAGCTAGAAGCGTTTAAAAAAAGCTAAGGCGGGGCATTTTAATTTGCTTCTGTATCATTAAGGCACGCCTTTCTTTTTGACAACATATGACGTCTAAATACCCAATTCGCATTTTTAGGACTGCTGTATAAACATTCCAATTTATTTTCAAAGTAAACGAATCGCTCTTTATTTTGGTGTCTACAATTCTTACTAAAACATGTAATCATGGTCTGCGGTATCGTGAATAGTTAAAGAAAACATTCTTTATCCGTTTGTAAACGTAATAATAAAAATTTGTATTTACAATGTATCGTATTTTTTTCTTAGTTACATTTAGTTCAATAAAATAAAAATAAAACAGCTATAATTTAAAATATTTAATTTGTGAATTATCATCCAATAAATTAATATATATTATTCAATATAACGCATGGATTCTTATACGTTTATACTCTAAAGTTCGTTACCAAGCTCTGTCAAGTTGTCAGTCGGCACTTCATTCTCAGCGTTCGAAAGGGCAAGCTGCCTTGCAGAGGAGGTGAAGTCGAGATGGCCCTGTGTAAACACGTGGCTTCTAACAAAGTTAGAAAAAAGTAGAGGATTGGTAAATTCTTGGTGTCTGGAGGTCGAGCCTAACAGCGGTTGCGTGAGCATTATTTTCGATAAGCCTCGCTCCGAACAGTTTAGTTGATCCCGACAGGCCTAAGAAGATGGAACCCCCTTTTGACATCATTTAGACAGTTGGTATATATTAATTCAATAGATTATACTAATATTTTTTATCTTAGTGCAATATCTTAAGGACATATCTTGAATAATATCTCCGATAATAAATTAAAATAATTTCTGAAGGCATTATTTTAAAACAAGAATTTATGGTTTCGTTCTATTTAATATAACATGCAGTAACGTGGAAGCCGATTTCACATGTGTTCCTTATATTTCAACTTTACCGATGAACAATATTAAACAAGGAGATTAAGATGAAAATTTCCGACAGCTGAGGTCAAGGTCCAGCACTTTTAGTTTATTTTCGATGCACGTGAGTGTTCTTTAGCATTTAATAACTTTGAAAATACAGTAAATTACTATGAATTATCTAACATTAAATATTTGAGTAACGTAAAGAAAAAATAGTTTTTGAGAAATCAATTAATTAAATAATATGTTGCTTGCTTGTCAGAATGTTTGCACATGTACGCAAATAGTGTATTTTATAAAGTTCTGAATGACAACCTATGTCAGATAAAAAAAAATAAATAGATTCAGTTTTCCTATCTAGACGCCATATGCTGTCTTGATTTAATTTACAATATGTTTAAAGATTTTGAAGTCATGTACAGGCACTTTCATCGACATATGAGATTCGCGTATTTATTATAGAATATAAATAAATTAGATTAATTACATTTTACAAAGTCTGCACTTTGATAATTAATTTCTATTGTAATGATCAAGGAAGTACTTCGCTGATTAAAATAAATTTATGTATTACGAATAACTTATAAATTATACGTCTATCTAATTAAAGTTTATAGAAAAGATCTATTCAGAGATCTTCTTACTTTTGAATGCAAAACTTCATTAGAATTATTATGAGAATATTTTATAAAGATACAAACTTAAACATTGCAGTTGTACATATATAATCAGAAATTTATCCAAATAGAATCCTTTTGTTTTTGAAAGACGTTTTATTATTTAACATTCAAAAATTGCAAGTCCTCCCGGAATAGAAAGAGTGTGAAATGAAAACAAATTCCCTCAGTATATTTTAGATGCCTAAATTCTATTATTTTATTTTTGGCAAATGTTTTTGAGGACACAAATGGTGTCCATGTGGTGCTTTTGTTTGTTCACAGGTAAAGCTGAGACATCTGTATGACATCTGGTGGTTGAGGTCTTGGTAAGTGTGTCCTAAAGAGTGAAATTCAGGTTTTATGGCTGTGTTAGTGGTGTTAAGATAAGGTTTCCGCATTCCCCTTATACAAGCACAGTTAAATTTTGTTGGTTATTGTATCGAAAAATACGGTGGCGCTAATTAAAAATATTTTTGATCTTTTATCCACCCATGACCCAAGCTCATGATCTACCCAGAGCTAACACTCGACTAGCCGTTTATATCTTAAGAGTTTTTTTTTGTCTCAAGCCATTCTTCATCCAACAGTACCTTGGGCTTACATTAAAAAGAAGAAATTCTCGACCTTGTGATATCAGATTAAGGGTTAGAAAATTGGGAGGTTTAATTTATAGCTGATAGTCACGAGGATAAAGCTTATAATGAATAATAAAGAAAGTATCTCATTATAAGAAAATATTTTTATATTACAACAATAGTACGATTGAGTGAAAATGCCATTGAAAATAATGTGCCTTTTCTTGACTAACAGCTGCTTACTGTTTCTTGTTTTCATTAGACTGATTAACATTTTCTTTTGACATGTGCCAGACCTCTAAGATTTGTATGCTTCTTCCCTTCTTGAATACAATGTAAAATTGTAAAATTTCTCAGTTTGTACTCCTTTGCAACAGGTTTTTGAATAATAGAAAGGTGCCAATGTCCGCAAATTGGTTTTATTTTTCTGAATCGTACTCAAAAATTTGTTATTGCCGATGTTCTTTCGACACATTTACTAATTTCGTCTTGAATATTTTTCATAAAAATGTGTAACATATTGATATCGGTTAGAAATTTTAGTTCAACCTGCTGTAATAAAGCGCAACACCCAAGCTAAGTTTTGGAGCAGTTATAGTACCATGTTGGATTATAGCTACATTGGAAAGTCTTAGACCTAGGGTTGGACTCGAGTTCGAACTTTGCTCGGCATTTTTATCGAGCCGAGCTGGCCAGTTTTTCGAGCCGAGCTGTTCAAGCTTACTCGTCGAGCTATTATTAAATCTTTACTTTCCATACCGAGCGCAGCATGCTTGCGCTTACGGTATAAGGAATTGAAAATTTTTTCTTGTCTACGCATTTCGAGCATAAAGAAGAATATCTTCAAAAAGCCCTACATGTGTGTAAATACGATGGGGTTGGGAGGCTTCGGAGACACCTGAGCCAACTATGATGAAATTTAAAATATACAGGTCTCTCTAATGTTTGCAGTAGAATGAGTCAATAAGGGAGCAGAATAATTTGAGCGCCGCTAAACTCAAAAATTCTATATGTTTCTCCGACACATTTTTTGTGTTTTTATTGATTTTGTTAACTTTCTGGTGGAAAAGGTTAAATGAAACTAAACTAAATCACCTCCTTTTAATTTTCAAATACGCATTCTTATGTTTTGTTACTTTATTGCGAACTAGGAAACTGTATCGGCATTTCCAAATAGCTTCTACGGTTTTTAACAGAAATTTTTTACATGGTATCAGTTAACGGTATGGAAAATGCAGTGTAGTTTTAATTTAGGGGTGTTAAATAAATTATAGGTGCAAGTTACTTCAAATTGTATGGGAAGGACCAGTTGCTTGAAAGACGTGTGCAATTTGTTTGTAAACTTGTTGCTCGATCGTCGAAGATATACCTAATGTTTTTCTTTAACCAACTGCTTACTTAAACGTAAAATGTTGATAAAACTTCCGACGATGACTTTGACCTTAGTACTTTATACAAAACAAAAAAGCAAAAAGAGAGGAAACTTCAATTAGCAACGAATTTGTTAACTATATATTTATTTATTTATTTGTTCCAACGTTTTAGTAGTCTGCTACCTGAAATTTAAGCAGACCTGGCTTTCCCACAGAAAGTAACCGTCAGTAAGGCGTGTGTTTGTGTGTGTGCGCGCGCGCTTGAGAGCATGTGTTATGTGTGTGTATGTGTGTGTGTGTGTGAGAGAGAGAGAGAGTTGTGTGTATGTGTGTTGTGTGTGATATTGGTATCCGTGTTACGTTTCCCCTTTAGAACCAGGACCATCGGCAGCCGGATATCCTAGTCGTCAAGGAAAAACGCTAACGGATTTGCCTTATCAGCCTGAACCATCGGCAGTCGAAAATCCAGATGTTGAAAAGGCAATGTAAGTGTGTGAATGGTGTTTTGTATTTGTGCATTGTTTGAGAGGTGTTTTGTGTGTTTATGTGTGTGTGAGGCTTGTGTGTATGTGTGTTGTGTATGTGATGTTGGTATCTCCCTTTAGGACCAGGACCATCGGAAGCCGGATATCCCAGTCGTCAAAGAGGAACGCTCAACGGATATTTCCCTCTCAGTCCGGACCATCAGCAGCCGGAAATCCAGATGTTGAAAAGGCAATGTAAGTGTGTGAATAGGTTGTGTTTGTAAAGTGTGTGTGTGTGTGTGTGTGTGTTTGTGCGCAGGCTTGAGGGCGCGTGTTTTGTGTGTGTATGTATGTGTGTGTGTGTAGGTGTGTATGTGTGGGTGTGTGTGTGTGCGTGTGTGTGTATGTATGTGTGTGTGTAGGTGTGTATGTGTGGGTGTGTGTGAGTGTGCGTGTGTGTGTGTGTGTAAGAGTTGTGTATATGTGTGTTGTGTTAACTATATAGCTTTTCCTCGTTACGACGTTTGGCAAGATATATTAAAGTGGTGGCAAACACAGGAAGAGCGTTCTCCTATACTTAGCCGAATGGCCAAAAATTTTTTAAGCATTTCAGCAACATAAGTACCAGCGGAGAGATTATTTTCGAAAGCTGGCTTAGTAATTCGAAAACCGAGAAATCGATTGAGTGGCAAATCAGCTAAAATTTTCTTGTGCTTAAATTCTTGGTTAAGGAGCACATTTCTTCAACTTTAAAAACGTAATTTCCTTAATGCTTTTTATTGTACATATAGCGTAATAAGTATATCGTGTATTTCATTATAACAAAAATTATTCTAGTTTGAATTTTTAGAATAAGTTTATGTTAATGTGTTAGGGTTTGTGTCCATAGTAGAATTTTTTATGAATTGCTGTTCCATTTTTGGTCTTTGAGTTCGATTTGTTTTGTTTAGTCGAGCGACAACCAATTATTACTCAGTAATATAAATAAAGAAAAAACATGTTCATCAAGGCAAATAATGTCTATTTTAATTAATATAACTATACTATTTGGAAGACATGCGTAGAAATTAAATTTTCGGATCCTGTTACTGCCGCGATGGTAAAATCCACTACAACAGGATTTGAAGACGAGATAAGTTCTCAAATGAAACAACAATTATTATTGTTTTCTTATTTTTTGTATCACAATAGGAAATAGTACGAGCCAGGCTTTAAAATCTGCTTAGACAAAATAGGGGCAAGTCTTTCTAGATCATTGAAATTCGTACTTACACTGCATTTAGAAAATTTAATTTCTTATTAAGATTGACATTTGTGTTGATTTCGGGTTTAAAACCTGATTCTCCTACCCCACTGTAAAAAATAATCAATGTTATTAGGTTGCCCAAATAGTGCCGCAACTTTCATAATCTGTACTATCACGTAGAAACAGTTAATTTTGTGGGGTGGGGGGCATTTGCTGACCTCTTTCCTTTGCGTACAGTAAAAACAAATAACGATAACAAATCAAATGCACTCGTTTGCTTAGTTTGTACTAATTTTGCAACAAAAATTCGAAAAGTACATCTTATACTTTGTTCAAATAAATATAAGTTTAATTTCAACTTTAATTAGTGATATAGCGATTTTATTCCCTTACTCACTATCGGGATTTTAAAACAAATATCGCGAAAAATACAATGACGCAAATTCTGGTTTTTGTGGCACAAGTTAGCAGCAATTGAGGCGCTTAATTCGCTTGCAGTATTTCTTAAAACATTTAACCGTGAATTATAAAAGTTACTCACATATCCAAAGAAATAGAGCACGTATTAGCGACATAATAAAATTGGTAAAGCACGTTCTATGTCTAATATAAATATATTTTGGTATATCGTTAAGACAATCATATTAGAGTGCGAGCATTGCTAGGTTCGCCTTGAAGCTCGGCTCGAATTCGAGACCCGAACTAACAATTTAATTTCGAGCCGAGCTCAACTTGAGTAATCTCGAGTCGAGCCGAGCTAACGCATAGCTCGGCTCGGCTCGGACTCGAGTCCATCACTACTTAGAACTTACTGTGGATAGGGTCAAATGGTCATCGACTTAAAAGAACACAGTTCAATTGCTATTACTCATGACCAGGCTATACATTTTCGTTTTTGTTGGCGTATGCCAAACATTTACCACCTTTTCGAAACGAAAATTTGCTGGACTGACTCATGCGTTAATTGCAAGTTCACATTTTTTGGGACCAAATAAATTAATCCTCAAATGGGCACTAGAATTCAATGCGAGTACAAGCGATATGGTTTACATGTCCTCACTAACTCATTAACATCGATAACCGAGTGAAGAAAATAGGTTTCGATCGCTTACTTGTATTTTTTTTAATTTTCTTATATTTAGTATCAATCTTCTCTCTGTTCGTTTGGGCAATGGTCATGACTCAGTGCCTGTCATTGTTATTGGTTCATATAAGATAAATTTTTTCACTTCCATTATTTCGATTTTTCGCGGCCAGATTAAGGTATCTAAAGAAGTATGATAAATTAAATTTTATACAGATTTCTTGCACTTCTTTGATAATTCTTCTGATGTACAAGGCTTCAGAATAAAACACCCATAGTCGGATTCGAGGGCTATATTTATTTGGCCAATTTTGTTTTCTGAAGTATTTCGCAGCGCAATAGTTGAGATGGCTCTCATTTGTATCAATCGATCGGCACTTAATCCAAAAAATGAAAGAACGTTTATTTTTATAAGTAAATAAAAGATTTAATTCAAACAAACCTCGTAATTTGTGCGTTAAGTAACCAACACAGAGTAGCCTTTTTAACATCGTTGTATGTAGAAGTTGAATTCATACATAAGAGCTCTTTATATCAAGGCGAGTGTCAACCGATAGTTTTATGGAATAATAATTAAATTTAAGTCCGTCAAACTAATCATGAATTATTCTTCTGGCAAATTTTCTTCTACAACATCATTTTCTGGAATTATAAATTCGCCTAATTGCGATAAAATACTATTTTCGAGTGAGTTATCTGAGAATTGATAATTATTCAAATTTTAATCTTGTCACGATAAACCACGGTGGCACAACACCAGGATGTCGTGTAACTAGCTGCAACTGCAGATTGCAAGTGGGGAACCAAAGAAAACCCAGGAAAAGGATTGGTTCAGTTGAAATGAGAAAATTGTCCTTTGTTGATTCCTTTATTTAAGAAATTATGGCTCTAAGTTTTTCAGTATCAAACTATATAGAAGTAGCAAAAGCATATGATAGGTTTACAATAGATACGTAGTTAATAAGTTAGTAAAATATGCAAGTAAAATCGTAAAAAATTTAGAAATCTACTATGTGTTAGTAAAATGTAAGATCATCAAACGCGTATCTAGCTCTCCTAATTCACTATAAACCACACGTTGTAAACAAGTTCGTAAGTGCTCCATTGGAAAGTAGCAATTGAAATGCAATTCAAAAACGCGTTGCGTAAGTTGAACTTTACAACATTATTTAAAAACCCGCTCAGGTCATTTCTAGTGATTTCTTTCCATTAAAAGCATTTTGATGCAAAGAAATCTTGTGTTCTTAAAACAAAACTCTAGATTTTTCTAGTTCATTCGGTAACGACAATAAATCCATAAATTACAGTCGTGGAAATAAGCAGATGACAGGTAGCGAGATTGGAAAGGGCGATAAAACGTTCAACGACCATAAATTAGATAAGACAACGCTCGATAATAAGCTATCACAGATTAACAATTTCATTCATTCTTTAACCATTCCAATTAACGGGGATGGCAAAAATTTTATGATCTAATAAATCATGTACTGACAGCAATTTGAATAAGATCAACGTGTAAAATTAGCTCATTTTCGGAAAAAAATTACATAATCTCAACCAGAAGTTTATACATCTTTCCAGATTTAATTACATAAAAACCTTTTTATTACATAAAGCGGGAAATAATGAAAAAGCAGGTCAATTACCAGTGGTCTGTTTACAGATCACTTGTCGACAATATGTTTGTCGGTCAATTAAGAGTTGTAACTAACTTAAATTACGTACAAGTTCACGTTGAATGTTTGGAATATTTGTCAAGGACAATGTGTTTTTTAAACTTATGAAGTTAACGTTCGACGTGCAAAGTATATTTTATTAAAATACTAGTAACTCAAATTGAAAGAAAAATAATGGAGTTAATTAATGAAATGAATTCCCATACAATAACTGTTAGCATAAACGAAGGAATAAAATATTGATTTTCCTAGGCATTTATTATGGTACAATATGGAGATGGAAATTTAATCAACGGTTTGGTTTGACTAATTTATGATTCCCGCAAAATTTAATGGTAATAACGCAAGTATATCATTGTTTAAATTTTGAGAAGGACATTTACGTGCTATATTTATTTTAAATGGGTTATGATTGCATGAGATTTTGGCATGTAGATGTTTCTTATAAATGGAAAATTTTATATTTTTTAAAGTCTAATTTCGAGTTAATTTGAACATTACAAAATGTTATTCTATTTGAGGTACCTAATCAGTTAGGGTTCATTAAGCGGGTTTTAAAATAAAGTATAAAAAATTATTCATACCCCTCTCTAAAAGAAAATTTTTGTACACTGATTTACATAAGAAAAGTTTTTGAAGTACTGATTGCAGGCGGAGACTGTGTGAACCCTATATTAACATTTAATAGCTATGAATTACTTTTTTGGGGGTTAGGTTGTTAATTGCCTTTGAGAGTTTTTATGCTTGTGTGTAAGTAGTCTTTTGGATGATGAGTGTTGAAGAGAAATTTTTGTGCATGTAACTATTATTATTATTTGTTTATTAATGAATATTTAATGATATTGTAATTTTGATAATGGAGTTCTATTGTTTCATTTAATCGGGCATTTTTAGGTGATAATTCACACCAGATCATTTTCTTATAGAAAGCACCTTTCATTGGCTCCCAACGTTTGGGAAGCATTTAGTTACATATTAAAATACGGGTAACTCAAATTGCAAGAAAAATAATGGAACTAATTAATGTTATATATATTTATATATATATATATATATATATATATATATATATATATATATATATATATATATATATATATGTATATATATATTCAAGGTGCGGTATTACTGTGGTATAGTAAAACATCTCTTTTATTTAATGGAATAGAAAATCAAAATATATACAGGGTAAATGCAGCATATGTTTTTTAAATAGAAAGCCTTGTAAATTATTTTAATTCCAATATAGGGTTTGATTTGGTTATATAGGATATTTTAAAAGATATTGTCATTTTATTATAAAAAACTAACCTACATGGACACCTTGTATTATTTACAATAAGCAAAATGCACCAGTTTCTATATCGAAAATATCTATCTAGATGGTCTTTCTCTGATAGTTTAAATATTTTTTCAAAATATTACAATTTGTATGCAGAGCAAGTTGAAATGTAAATGTACGATTGTGTCAATTTTTTAAATGGAAACCACTGTTTTTATGTACATATTTCAAAGGGTTCTTTATTACTGTTTTTTCTTATTAACTATCCATATACCTATATTCACTAATTATTGAGATATTTCTAATAATTGTCCAAAAAACTATAGTTTGTGTAATTTTCTTATTTTATTTTCAAGAAATTTAGTCAACTACGACGATGATCATAATTTTCAAACTTTTTATTTATCATTTTTAAATATTTTGTTGTTAATTTGAAAGAAAATAGCCGTATCTGATAAAAAATTTTATAGGGAATTTATCTCACTGTTTCTTGGAAACTTGTTATTTTTATGTAGTGTATCTAGTACACTATGAATTTAACGATAATAAAAGGGTGGCAAAATTTTAAAATTCGTTAAAAGCGACAGTAGCTATGTTTATGTTGTAAAACAGGAATTGCGCTCGATTTCTTCTTAAAAACAAATTTAAGAATGAATTATTCTAACGAAGAATTAGTCGATGTAGTATCGATACTCAGTGTGAATGTTACAAACATTTTTTTGCTTGCTACCAGAATATAATACCAAGAGCGATTTTTAGATCATCGGCAGCCAAACAAAAGAGCTTTTGTAAATTTGGTGGATTGTTTTAATAGAACGGGATCAGTGGCGAGTGAAAACTGTTGCAAATGAAGAAAATGAATTACGGGTGTTGAGTGTCACAAAGGTTCTGCATACTAGTACTAGGGTACATTCAATTACATGTAGAATAGACTGGTAATTATTTTCAGAATAAGGTACATCTTTGCCACTAGACACAACAGACGACACAAATAAAAGAATGTTTCTGATTTTGTTCTCTTTAGCGACGAGTCAACTTTCCATAAAATGGATGCAGAAATATACAGTTTCCACTACTATGCAGCAACCAACCTCTATTTTATGACTCATAGTCAAACAAGATGGTCTCTCAAGTGTTCGGGATGGTATTCTAGGAGATTGTGTTATTAGGGGATTATGTTATTGGGCAATCCTTTTTTAAAAGCGCGTAACTGGTTAAGTATACTTCAATTTCATACATAACGAAATACCGTTATTGCTGAAACATGTACCTGTTTATATTCGTCAGTAGATGTAGTTTTTACATGATACGGCTCCCATTCAACACATAGCAATGATTCATAATTATTTATATAATCAATTCCTAGCAAAATGAATAGGAAGAAAAAATTCCGTATTTTGAGAAGCTCGAGCTGTTCACCTAACCAAATATGATTCTTTTTTATGGAGGTTATGTGACAAATGAAGTGTATAGAATTACTAACACTACTAGAGATGGCGTGAAAAATAGAATCCAAAATTTTTCCGTAGTATTGATATTAAAATGCCGAAAAATATGTGTAGGTCTTTTGAACAATGACTGCAGCTTTGTACTAATATTTGTGGATACCACTTTGAATAGTTTCTATAAAAGGAAAGGACAATCATAACGTAAGTTCATATTTAATCGAAAAACAGAGACTAACAAGACCATTATAATGGCATCTAACATTATTTTTTGTTCTTATTTGTTATTAGTGTTGTTTGTTTATATTTTATTCGGTTGTATTCATTTGTTTTTTGTAAGGTATCGTTTAGGTTTTAGTTATGCGTCTCTTAAATTAACAATAATCACTGCAATCAGCAATATGTATAAACTATAATTTTCGTAGAAAACTGTATTTAATAAGATTTTTTTTTTAAATTCAAGCTTTTACTTCATAATGGGAAATATCTCGATAAATAGTCACTTTAGCTATAGGGAATAGCTAATAAGCAAAAAAGGGGAATAAAGAACCTTTTGAATTATGTAGATAAAGCAGTTGTTTCCATTTAAAAAATTGAACGAATCATACATACATTTACATTTGAACTGGCTCTGTGTAAAAGTATAATATTTGAAAAAAATATTTAACCTTGCAACGATAGGACCGTCTAACCGAGCCTATTTCAGTATAGAACCGGCTGCATTTCCCATATTGAAAATAATACAGGGTTTCCAAGTAAATAAATTTTTTTTTAATAAAATGGTAATATCATCTAAAATACTCTGTATAACATTGTCAAGCTTGATATTAAAAAAAATGTGCAAAGTGATCTAAAATCAAATTCGAAATAATATACAGGGTATTCTATTTAAAAAGACACGCCTGATATGCTCAATACATATGAGACACCCTTTGTATTCTAAAATAATTTAGAAATGTACGACTGAAGCCTTTCTATAACTGCTCAAATTTTGTTGTTCCATTGCATTAAATAAGGGAGATATCTTACTTTGTGGCGGTAATAACGCACCCTGTATATAAAGCCAGTTCAGTAGGTGTGGAAATTTATTGGTATCTCGTGCTGCAACAAAGAATATAGCTTTATTATAAAGTACATTGCTTCATATTAGTACACCCTTCTTTGCAGTCCTTGCAAACAAGCCTGCATGGCTATTTACATTTTTTCCAGTAGCAACGCATCGTTACACATTGTGTCTTGCATACGCATGTGTCAGGTGATCTACTACAGTGGTATCCATTTCCTTTCAATCTCTTTCCATCCCCAGCTACTTAGTGCAGGGAAATCACTTTGGTCTATTTGATTTGCTCTACCACATATGTGACCTACTTGATATGCTGCTTAATGTATGCTCATGTAGAGCAGCTCCAGTTCGTGATATGATAGTAAATGGCTTGTTTTCAGTAGCAAATGATTTCTAGCCTAATTTATGTCGTTACTGCACTGAACATTGTAAAGACGTATATATTGTTCATGTGCTCGCAGATAGAATCCTCTAATTCCTCTCAGTGGAAAGATATTACATGATATGCTGATGTTATATCTTCAGTCCACATCTTTCATGTCGATCATTTGCTCTTAGATGACAGAAAAGATACAGTATCGCATCCAGAATTGGCTAAAGGTACCGAAAAGATTCTGTTTTTTTTTCATCAAGGACTTCCACAATGCAGTGAGCAGGAATATATCGTAGATTTTATGTTAACTTCAGGTGCATTGATAGCCCAGCCCACCTTCAGAGTAAGCCCTTTTTACTACCACTGCGTTATTGCTTATTATTCACAGAGCTACATACCAAAGGGCTACATACATTTTGATAAATAGCATAATGCAATAATTATGAAAATTTAAAAACTCACACTAGAATCGATATTTTTTATTGATATTGGATTAATTCAGTCCTAAACAGAAAATATCTTCTTTATATTTCAACCATGTACCAATTGCGATTTTGTAATTAAAAAGTTACTCACCGGCATGCGATATGACAGTAAATACAGTTTTTGGTACTTCAATTAATGATAAATATTTGATTAGTTATAAATTTACTTTGGTTCTGTTATTTACTTTTACGATGCACGCGTCTGTGCAACAGCTTAAATAGAACTAACTCAACCGTACAAACGGCCATAGTGAAACTGACCTCAACAAATAACAAATCCGGTGCATACTTACATTATATTGGAAGCCGAATTATTACAATAGGTGCCGGCGGGTTACATTTTTAACTCAGTGGCGTGGCTTAAGAGAGGTTAAAAATTAAAACTGCAAGAATCACGATTTCATGTTTATTTTTATCAAAGATCGACATACTTGTGAAGCATTATTTCCAATTTTAAGTTGCAGTACAATTAAAAATTGTGCTCTTGGACCCAAGGTTTAAGTCCTATTGAGCTAACATACTTTTTTAAGTTTCTTTCACCCAGTTATAAAAACATGACAGTATAACGTAAGTATGGGCCGCTATTCTTGCGGCCACGTCCCCAATGCTCCACCTGAAGGTACTACATTGAGTTTAAATGCAAAAATAAACGTGTTTCAAAAAAATCTACTTCAATATTAATTAATCATGTATAAACTAAAATTAAGTTGCAGTTTAAATGATGGTATCCCTAGCGTTGACTTTAGAGTGTGTCTGATCAACAAGATACTAGCAAAAGTATTTTGTTCTAACTTCAGCCAAATTTCACTCTCTAACGTCCCCGATCGCTCCTTAACTGACTTATTCTAATTTCAATCTTCTTTTCTATAGATACTACGATCAAAGAACAGGTCAAACGCTAAACAAAACAAATCCAGCGACAAAACAACAATAAAATATATAAATGTACAATACAGGCATAAAATATAAATACCTAAAAAAGCATTAAGCATTAACAATGGATTAACAGCAAAAACAACACTAAAACTATCAGAATCAATTGCATTGGCATTATTTCGGCTAGAGCCTTCACACTGAAACGTGCTCGTTAAAAATTAATTACAAAATCTATTTACAAATTATTTCTTATGCTACTACCGCCGCCACAATATTTATAAAATACCTCGAATATAAATTTCTCAAGGATTCAAAGATTTGTTCGTCTGATTACATCTCGCCATTTTGGAAGAACATCGACGCAACTGGAACTTTTTATCAAAGTGATTTAAATGCCACAAAGCTCGGAAAAGCACCTCATCTATTCCCTGCAACAACGTAGTAATTGTTGTTACTCGATAGATGACAGTTACGTCTTTATTGAAATTTGTACTCTTGGTATTGCGTTCCGCGGGAACACAGACGCCTTCGACTACTTGTGAAGCAGCTTGCTCATTCATTGCAACATTGCCCTAAGTGCTACTCGTGACTGGCGAGATTAATCTAAGCTTTTTCTTGTTAGAGAAACAACGACGTAAGAGTATTTTGTGCTTAATTTCCGCTTAAAATGCTATATTATGTTTGGTCAACTAAGACTTAATTGTAGGTTGCGTCTTTTTTGCTATATTATTATACAACAAATGTTTGTGGTATTGGTGTAACAAAGACCTAATTGAGATTTGTGTCCTTCTTGCTTCCGATGAATGCAATTATGTTCCTTGCTTTGATGCAACAACGACTTAATTGTACTTTGTATCTGTGTTTCTTCACAAATTGCAATTCCTTTATATAATTCTAGGGTATAAATGTTCTTTATAGCGTTTTTTCTCTAAATGTATTAAAAATGCTATTATGCAGTTGTGTGATGCTACTAATTTTTATTAGTAATCGACTCTGTTTTGAATCCTTTATTGGTTACCGAAAAATGAGCTCTCGAACAAGTACAATTTTGAAACTCGTAATATTGAAAAAACAACATAACCAGCTCCGTTATAATAATACGAAACTGCTCAAAATATTTTACCAAATAATATTCCTTGTTTACCGTCAGAAGCCGACGTATTTGAGGACAAAGAAAATAATACACCTCATGCTAACAAGACGTATCCTGAGACATTTACAAATAATGGCGATCCTAAGCCACTGTCTAATCTCTAATGAATATAATGTTCCGGATTTTTCCTTAAATACTATCACTTCTAAAAATATGGACGTACCAAACAATATTAACAAACCCTGTTAAATTGTTAGCTGTTTTATAACAGAGAATACTCTTGCGAAAAAACCTAAGAAGTCAGATATTAACAAAACGTTTACAAGTTAATTTGCTGGTAGTAGCTTGTCAACAACAGAAGATTTGTCTGGAAACACAACTAACGAACCCAATGCAACGAATGGGCCTTTTACAAGTAACATTTATAGCTCTTTTGAATTACCAAGTACCCGCCAAAAGTGCGAAAAACACATCATTAGCAGTCGAAGTTCCACAAAATTACGCGTCAGGTAAGTAAAAACGAGTATATGAAATATTTTCCACAGCAAAATAACTTTTCTTCTTGATCAAGTGATAATTATAACACGAGCTGTTCAATATCGTCAACTAAATCGGATTCGTCGTTGAACTCGTCGAAATCTTAGCCAAAAGGTGACACCTCTATTTTGACTGATGAACAATTAACGTTACCAATAATAAAAGAGAAGCAAGTTAAAAACAAAAATAATTGGAAAAACTTGGACCAAGAATATACATCACAAAGAATGGGCAAAATTGTAAAGTCGAAAAGCATGTAATCTCTTTGTCTAGATAAATGAATTCTCTCATGCTTTAAAAATCTGACAGGGAACTACGGACAGCAAGTTTTCAAAGGATATTGGAAGTTAGGAAGCTTGCAACGTCGGCGTGATTTTCTAGGTTCTTGCGTTGAACAGTTGACTCTTAAGTATACAAAAGTTTCGTCTGCCACACCAAGAAATCCAAACTGTGCTTTATATTTATTTAATAACGGGCAGAAAATTAAAATTTGCAAAACGTTTTTAATAAATACACTGGCTACATTAGACAAAACGATACCAACGGTTCAAAAGTATATGGAGAGGAGAAGGTATAATTGCTGAAGATCAGAGAGGGAAGCATGATAAACATAATAAACTGATGAAGAGAATGTAAATTCAATAAGAGATCACATTATCTCAGTTCCAAAAATTGAGAGTCATTATATTCGTAAAGATACTACATGGCAGTTTATCGATGGCGACCTTTCTATTGCTAAACTTCACTGATATTATTCTAAAAGAAGAACATTTTTGAATAAAACAGTGGCAAATTACGATTTATATGCTAAAATTTTTAACACACAGTTGGGTTTTTTAATTTAAAGAACGACCAATGCGATCTTTGTGAGTCGTAAAAAAATGTATCACAAAATGAAAAGAAGAAATCGAAAAATAAATATAATCGACATTTGAGGAAAAAATCTTAAGTTTAATTAAAAATAACGTTCTTTAATATTAAAAATGAAGTTTTTTTTATAGTTTTGTTTAAGTGTTGTAAGAGTAAATTTTTTTAATGGTAACAATGTATAATTATGAAAGTTTTCAATTATAATTAAATATTAACAATGACGCAAATGCCTTATTTTCTTTTTATTTGAAGGAAAAAGGAACTGCAAAATTCTAAGTCATCTTAGGGTGAAATTTGAGGTGCTGTGGATCAAATCGTGTAAAATGGTCTGAACGACAACTGTGCCGAGTTTTTGGTTTTAATGTAATTTGTTACATTTTATTCAATTATCAAGCTCTACCATATACACTATTACAGTAGGTTGCTTGTTAAGGTTAAATTATGCAATTTTTGTTCAAGTGCAGGCCTTAAAACTACAAAATAAAACAACAATAGCTATTATTTCAAATTAAATTCAATGTGAGAACAGCTATAATAATGAAATTTGTAGCTCAGCTTATACAGGCTACAACACTCTACTAAAGAAACCCTACTTAATAAGCAGCTTAGAGACTTTATCCCACATGTTGATGTATAGGATACAGCTAACACCTGCTTAGGATTTGGTGTAAAATTGTTCTAAATAACGAGCGTGTATCAGAACGGAAAAGCGCTTTTTAACTTATAAGCTATGCAACATGGGAACTCTTAATATATTTATATAAAGTAAGCTTATTGCAAGCTTTAACGTTAAATGCGTATTTGTACGTTACGTGTTATTTACAGTTAAGCAGAAAATAAATATTTATAATTATATACATGGTTTTGCACATTAGAGTTTAGAATATTAGATAAGCAAAATGGCGGTGACTAAGACAACTTTACCGCTATTTTATCTAGAATCGAATGTCAGCTTTTTATTTTTGAGATATTTTGCTGGTAAAGCACATACTTCGGTTAGTTTATCGGATGATATTTTTTCTGAAGAATTTTTAAGGTATGGCATACTAATCTTCTGAAATAGAAAAACCATTAACGAGAAATTTTCCGAACATGCGGATCACTTTCGAAAAGGCATGTCTATTTTTAATTCTTCGTAAAATTCTTAATTTAGTTTAACCCTTTAGCATACGATGGTCACGTAGTAGCCATTTCGCTTTTTCGTACTACCGATGTGACAGCAATGCATTCTCTAGAAAGAGACGATTCAAACCGGTGCCTGTTTGCCGAAAAAAAATGTCTGTTTTGGTAACGCTAATAGAATTGGCAACCAATTTGCCAAGGCATGTTAAAAAGAATGTGTAACTTACGGCTGTTATGCTAGTGAACCATTGGATATAGTTATATCACTTCTCTGATCTACAAAACGTACTTATTTATTTTAAATAAATTTAAGGTTGTGCTACTGAAGGCACAATTATGTCGGTAATATGTTCCAGGGAAAACCGCTATTACGAACGGACCTAAGTTCAAATTACAGATTAATCCCAGAAGTAGCTGGAGTATAGCGTAGATTGTTTACGGGTAGAAATAGAAAACATAAATTAACTACAAAAAAATACTTAAAGAATATTAATAAAAGTTATAAAACTAGTGGACGAAACGTTTGAAATTGTCGAACCTTCTCATTTCTGCTGTAGTTGAATAAAGAAAGAAATAAAATAATAAATAAAATAGAGTGAAACCGGCATCCCTCCAGGACTTAAAAGTGAAGTTATAGTGATTGTGACGACCCCCCAGGACAATTAGTGCATACCCAACAGAACTTTAGCAGTGCATCCATTTCCCCCTAGCAGTAAGTTTAAAGGTATGCAGACGACCAGATCTTCGGATGCTGGAGAAATATATTAACGAGGTAAGAACAAAATTGTGGCGGTTGTGCTCGCATAAGCATTGATTGATGATAATTTGTAGATTTGAAATAATTTAACGAGCACGTTTTGTGCGTAATGGCGCTAGCCGGTATAATGCTTATGCGAGTTCACCTGATAATTTGGGTTATGCTTTTTGCAATTTTATGCACTGCTCAACGCTTATCGCTTATAGATGTTTATTTATATATTTACATAAATATTTATATTAATATTTATATTTTTGCCTGCTTTTATTGTTTGTGGTTTGATATTATTTGTTTGACGTTCTGCCGCCATTTTTGGTGGCAGCTTATGTATAGGAAGGAAGATTGTCTGAGAAGATTGTAATTACAATATAAATCAGTTAGGGAATGATAGGGAAAGCTAGGGACGGACTTAGACTAACAAATTACTTAGACCAGGAAAGACGAATTTGTAAAATTATAGAGCAGGTATAGCTGGATTCATTATTAATATATTTGGCGTATTCTTAGAAAAATTTGAATCCATTTTAAATTAGCTAGCTACACTTGGATAGTTTTAAGTCGACCCTTCAGGTTGCACCGGTAAGCAGAGCTGGCAGCTGCTATCCGGCATTACGAATCCCTCCTCATTCATTTTGTTTGTATCTTGTTGATCGTGCACACTCCAAATCAATGCTAGGGATACCATCAATGAAACCCTATTTTTAGTTTTTGTTTCAGTTGTTAGATTTTTATTTAGGATGTGTTAATTTTGATGTTAGAATAATTAGGAGCACGTTTATATTTTTGCGTTTAAACCCAATGTAGTACCTTCGGGTGGAGCATTGGGGACGTGGCCGCAAGCACAGCGGCCCCTTAATTAAATTATAATGTAGTTGAATATAAAAGTAATATGCATTAAACCATGTGGTTGGTTACCTATTGGGCGCGTCTCCAGGTGGCGGATAGGAGAAATCCCAGGATTTATGGCCAAGGGATTGGCTATCTACTCTGGGAAAGATCGTGATAAGCTTATCTCTTTCAGTAACCCAGTGACCTGAGTGGCATAAAACCCACAACATAGTGGAGAACAAGAGACGGTGCTGATGAGGGATAAAATCCTTAACACCGTCATAATGTGCCTTCGTTGCCGTCGTGGTTATGTCCCACGGGCAAGAGGGTGTGGGGGTCTTGGTTTAACCGCCCGGACCAAGAGGAGACAACCTCGTTATAAATACCTAAATCACGTAGTGTAGGACCGAGCCCAGGGGATGCGTGGCTGGATAGTTGACCAGTCTCCATCGGTCCAAAACTCGGGGAACAGGGCGCCACTCCGTTTCATTCATGCCTTCCATGCCAACAGAGGGCACCTGACATGGCGACCATCTACATCCCCTATACTCGTGGGAACAATTATGAATAATATTGATACCACTGTTAAAATTGAACCTGAAGAGGTGGAACCAGCAAGGGAGGACTCCTCGGGTAACCAAAATGTATCCATGGAGGTGGAGCAGACCCGGGATACAAGTCCGCTTACAAGACCGGTGTCTGAAACACCAGACATGGAGAATACTATAAAGAAACTTGCAGACACTGGACTGCAAGCAAAGAGGCTTTCGGGAGCTCAGGGTAGATAGCTGAGGAATGCCAACAAAGTCGAATCTGGGACTTGGACGGAGTCGCACCCGTCCACTATGTAAGCTGATGGGGGACTGCGATATAGCCCTTATCCAGAAACCTTGGATTTGCAGGGGAAATGTGTTAGGACTGAGTTCAATCGGTGGGGGAGTGGTTTTAGTAGGTATGCCGCAAGGAGAGTCGCAGACTTTGGCTATAAAAGCTTTCCACTACACCGGTTTAGATAACTATCAAAAAAATATATAAATACATTAAACTTCCCATATTTATTTGTCCTCGCTGAAAGAGGCATTTTTGCAAAACGAGTCTTGAACCTCAACCTTGAGTACTAAAATTTAATTATTCTTACACGCCTAAAGCCGCGCCACAATATTCTTCAAATATTATTTATAGTTGTTTCGCTGTAACGGTCACTTTGTTACGTTACAATGACTCTCACTGTATATAACGTAATTAGAATAATTGTAACAATTTATTTGTAAAATATTGATTCGGGGCCAAGCAGTTAATATTAAATACAACGCGATTTTATCTGTCCGACAGGTGTGTGATAATTGTGGATAAATAGAAATACGAATTAATACATTCCTGATTAGACGTTGTTCGTCTTGAATGCGCTTTGTGAAGTGACCTACACGTTTTCGTTATCCAAGGGTTTAGCGTGTGCTAAAATATATTTCCCTAGCTGCGTTGCAGGATATAAATATAACGAAACGTTAATTTTCTGGAGTTGCATATAGCGTGGGCTGTGCTTGTTTGGAAGTTTCTGCAACTTTGGTTCAAGTATTTGAATGTTTTAGGTTCACATTCATTGTAAGTAGGATTGCGCCGTGTACAATTACTATAATCTGTGTTTTTAGGAATTGTTTGAAGTTGCTACCTGTTTGAAAATAGCGTCGCTATAAAAATATTATTAAACCCTTACGCTGGTTAGCGTTGAAGATTTGCTGGTATAATTTGTTACGTAATTCTTGGGCAGCCACGTTGGGCGCCAAATTTATGCTACGTTGTTCTTGTAGCCGTGCGTAACAACAAGAGATCACGGAATGACCGGGCTCAATCGGAGATTAGGGGGGGTTGTAGAAAGCAGACTAACATAGAATGTACGCGGCTGTAAGAAATTAGGGACAATACCTGCAATAAAAATCGTTAAGCAAACCTGAAAGAAAAAAAAATAGTTAAGTAAACCTGAAAAAAAAGAATGTAAAAGAATGTAAAAGAATGTAAAAAACGGTTGGATAATCTATATTATGTAGCACCGGTAAAAGCAGTACAAAAACTTTATTACAAAGTGAGGTAATATTGGGGAGCAGCAGAAACGTTTCCTCACACACCAATTTAACATAAATCAAGACAAAATTTTTAACAAAAGGTAGATAGGTAAGCACATTTGACGAGTAATTCAGTAGTATAAGTCTTTTTTTCTATGTTTTAGAATAGCATGCAAGTCTTTTGTAAAAGATAGCAGAACGACAAAGATATGGTAAGCGACGGATAGATATTTAAAGCAATAAGACAAGTAGTAAAAGTTCACTTACAGAAAGTCTTGCAGTAACGAAGTACTTCACCCTTGGTTGTGATGGGGTTGATAGAATTTAGTACACTTACACTAACCACACAGACGCACTTCACTGATGTTAGCAATAGACATTATCATACTAATGGAACCATGTGGCATTGATAACTTTCTTGTTAATTCTATTTTCTGAGACAATAATTCCGAAATATTTTGTAACACAAATCGCAAAAATTGTAATAAAAATTTAGAATTTAGAATCACGTCATTTGTAAGCTGGAATCACTGTAACATGTTAGTTGCCAAACACGTTTTTACCTTAACTGGCCAACATTATTGTTAAGAGAGATAGTGCACGAAGATATGTCTGTCACCTCATTTCAAAAAAAACCAAATGGGAAAGCATGTTACAGAATTAATTTGCTAATTAATACGTTGACAACTCAATAAGTATCTTGCACTAAGAAAAAAAAGACGAGCTGTATATCGTATTGACTTGTTTGTAATCGCAGTTATCGTTCTTGCACTTTAAGTACAATACGTTGTAATACGATGGCGAAGCTACAATGAGTGAAGAACGGGTATCACTAAGTAAGTCCGTCAGATGTTCCGTAACGCACGTTATTTCAAAGGAAAACTCAACAATTTAAGGAACAAAGAAACACTCCAAACCTCGACATTTATAGGAACCAAGAACAATTAAAGTTAGTATAATTCCGATCCAAACATCCGCCAAGAATTTTTCGTAAACTTCTAAAGCTAATTTCAGTTGGTAAAGGCATTGTTTGGATACGGTGAAACACTTAAAAACACGATCACGCTCACAATCTCGTCTTTAAAAAAAGGTACGTTCATATTTTATTTACTTATTATTAAATGCCAGGTAAATTTCACATATCATTAATACGGAATGCAATTAATATATCAACAAAGGACAAACTACAACTCCTAACACGCTAATCTGTTTATAAAAATAGTTGTTAACATAACACCTGAGCGTCTCTTATCTCGACTTGATAATAGCATAAGCCGAAGCATAAGACGAATAATTCAATTTATTTATTAATGAAAATCGACGTTATACAACCAGCTATACAAAACGATGTGTTTTAAGTACGCTGACATTAAGGGAACGTAACAAATTGCCTGAGCACTGATCAATTGTGTTTTTAGGGTTTTTTTTATCCACTGGTTTATTTATTTGTTTATTCTCTTCTCTGGTATTTTCTTGGTTATGGTTCTCGTTTTGGTTTTCCTTTATTGGAATTGCCTTATTGTATTTTTGGTGCACGTACAGCAGATAACGGTTTTACCCAGATGTTACATTTCATGTTATTCATCGGTACACTGATCGTTTAGTTACACATCTACAGCGAGGGACAAGTGCTACATGCAGAGAGCAAAACACTACACCAGTATGTATTAACGTATCCTTTTTTGCGGAAGTGGCCTGGGAGGAATGAAGAATACTCCGACGGACCTAGTTGTTAACCTTGCAATTAACTAACTTTTGATATATATAAAAATAATAATTTCACTTTGTTCCATTATCACTGTTAAAGCAGTTAAAAGGGCCTATATAATGGTAAATTTCCTATATACATTTTGCTATATATAAAGTGTTGTTTTGCGAAAACCGACCCCTAGTACTGATTATAACTTTATGCGACTTATAAGGAGTTACAGGTGCAATCAGCTGTTTTCCTTCAATCAGTGTTAATTTGAATGTTTACAATATATACATATTTACATAGCGTGTGCAAATATTAATCGTAGTTCTCACAAACCTGAAGTTCACACAATAACTACAGTAATATTAGTCCTGAATCCTGCATCAGCCAAAATAGTTAGGTAAAGTTGGTTTTATATTATAGTTGCTTGTTTGCGCGGAGCCCGCCTTGGCGCTCAACAAAATAGATGTTCGACTTAGAAATATCTCTATTCTCTGCATTTCAAATGACCTCGACCGTCGAGATTATACATGCTTCCTGGCTAGCATGCGTAACAAAGTCGTGATGTGCTAGAAACTTTCTGTTTGATGTCATGTGCCGTGTAAATCTTTTACGTTTTACACAGTGCATTAAAATTATGGAAATGTATCGATTCTCTTTTTAGGATGACTTTTTTTGTATTCGTGCAATTTAGAAAGCAATTAGGCTATGGTAATTTATTGCCATATTATCCATTTAAACCTGTGCTTTATCGTATTGGGAACAACATCTATTCACTAAGTGAAGTACATTATTTTTGAATTTCTTGTAAATTGCTACTATTTGGACTTGTAATTTGTTATGACGAACCTGAGCAACAGTCTGGAGCTTAACGTTTAAGACAATGGTGTTTTTGGGTTCAGCGATTATAATTATTTCTAATAATTTTAATGCTAAGGTACTTTTACTTTAAAAATCAATTACTTGTCGAGCTCATTTGATATTATTTTTACAGTGTTGCACCTAGTTAAATTTGAAACAGTTTACTTTAAATAGTGCTATTGATGTTCAGTGCGTTTAACCGTAATTGATCTTGAAAAATTATTTAGTCTTTGCAATTGACTTCTTACGTCTCTAACGATTTCTATAACTCATCGTAACCTTGTTTTGTTATATTTTGGTAGTACAATTTTTATGAATATAGTTTGTAACCAGGAAACGACAAAGATTCAATCTATAAAATTGAATTTGTAAATTATGAACAGAATTCTTTAAGTATGTAAATTTGCTTCAAACTTGTTGTAATTACTTCATTTGGTAATTGATTTTACAGTTTCGTTTTAAACTTTTGTCCTTTTATTTATAAGCATGACTGTTGATCTAGTCATCATCGTTTGAATAGAGGTTTCTACTTGAAACTTTGTTATCGACTAGTTTAACCGATATCCGTTTTATCATTGAAGAGCTTGAATAGCTTGGCATTATAAAATTAATTACTTAATCAAGAATTTATAAAAGTCATTTTGCTGTTGGAAAAGATTTTTAAACCGTAAGTTGTAATTAGGTTTACTTTAACCTGACTTAAAAATTATTGTTGGAACTTTGATTTAATTTTAAATGGTGTATGTTTGATACTACTTTTGAGCGAGTGTATCTATGGTAATTTCAAAGGAGCTAGTGATTTAACTGCCATCTAGAGGTGAAACGAGTAACTACAATTACTGTGTTGTTGCAGGGATTAGATGAGGTGTTTTTCCGACCTTTGTGGCACTTAACTCACTTTGATAAAAAAATTGCAGTTAGCTCGATGTTCTTCCGAAACGGTGAGATGTAATCAGACGAACAGATCTTTGAATCCTGAAGAAATTTATATTCGAGGTATTTATAAATATTGTGGGGGCTGTACTAGCATAAGCATTGATTTGTATAATTAAATAGATTTTGTAATTAATTTTTAATGAGCACGTTTCAGTATGATGGCGCTAGCCAAAATATGCTTATGCAAGTGCATCTGATAATTTTAGTGTTGTTTTTTGCTATTAATGCATTGTTATATGCTTAATGCTTTATTAAGGTATTTATATTTTATGCCTGTATTGTACATTTATACATTTTATTGCTGTGTTTTGTCGCTACATTAGTTTTGTTTAGCGTTTTACCTGTTCTTTGATCGTAGTATCTATAGGAAGAAAGATTGATATTAGAATAAGTCAGTTAAGGAGCGATCTGAAACGTTAGGGTGCGAAATTTGGCTGAAGTTACAACAAAATACTTTTGCTAGTATCTTCTTAATCAGACACTCCAAAGTCAGCGCTAGGATACCATCATTTAAACTGCAACTTAGCTTTAAGTATAGCAATGGTGCTCAATTTTGTGGTTCTAGCGTCCATGATATATCAATTATGTATCTAATCAATTTTTTTATTGTTTAAGGGGTAGCTGCTTTTCACATTTAAAAAAAAATAAAATTAACTTGTTTGAAAACTATATTTCAGTACTACATCACATTTAACTTACGAGTAGTTGTTATTTAGGTTAAATTTGAACAACACATGTTTGATCTTTTTTTAAATAAAGTATTAATTTGTATTATCTACCTAACTGAATTGTTTATTAACCCTGTTATTGTATCTATTGAAAAAAAACTGGTATTTAGTGTATTTAGCAATTGGTGTTTTCTTTGTCTATAAAAAATCTTGCTCATACCTCACTGTATAAAAACGAGTTTTTGGATTATCCATATTTTAATAAACTGGTAAGCAGTTTTCTTACTTGCAATACTAGTTTCTTCTATATCTACAAATAACGACAAATAATAACTCAATCTATAAAAAATTAAAATTTGTAAGGAACAATAAAATAAGCAAACTTATATCTAAAGATTTTAGCATAGGTAGCTTGAAAAAGCTTTTATCTAATTAACTTCCATTCTGCCGTTCTAAAAACGCATGCCGTATCTACAGAGTGTCGATTTTAAGATTTTGGTTCTATTAGGTTATATAAAAAAGGCCCACGTTTGACCTAGCCTGCAAATCATATACAGCCATTATCAACTTTTTCGTCTTTTTTTTCTTGACAACTGAAGATTTTTTCGTTCAAATGTCAATTATATTTATTTCCGATTTCTTCTTTTGATTTTGTGATACATTTTTGTACGACTCACAAAGATGGCATTGGTCTTTCTTTGGTTTAAAAAACCCAATGTTGTACTGTGTGTTAAAAATTTTAGCATATAAATCGTATTTGTCACTGGTTTATTCAAAAGTGTTTTCTTTTAGAATAATTTCTGTGAAGTTTAGCAATAGAAAGGTCGCCATCGATAAACTGCCATGTAGTATCTTTACAAACATAATGACTCTCAATTTTTAGAACTGAGTTAATGTAATCTCTTATTGAATTTATAATCTCCCCATCAGTTTTTTTTTATGTACATCATGCTTCCCTCTCCGATCTTCAGCAATTATGCCTTCTCCATATACTTTTGAACGCACAACCGTTCATAGCGTTTTCTCTGATATACCTAGTGTATTTATTAAAAACGTTTTGCAAACTCTGATTTTCGGCCCGTTATTAAATAAATAAAAAGCAGAGTGTAGATTTCTTGGTGTGGCAGACAAAACCCTTCTATACTTAAGAGTCAATTGTTGAACGCATGAACCTAAAATGTCACGCCGACGTTGCAAGCTTCCTATCTTCCAATATCCTTTAAAAACTTGCAATCTAAAGTTACTTGTCAGATTTTTAGAGCATGAGACAAGGAAGTTATATGCTTTTTGACTTTGCAATTTTGACCGTTCTTAGTGATGTAAATTCTTGGCCCCAAGCGTTTCCAATTGTTTTCGTTTCTAACTAGCTTTTTTCCTTTTATTGCTAGTGTTGATTGTTCATCAGTCGGAATAGAGGATAAAGGTGTCACTTTTTGGCTCTGATTTCGACGAGTTTAACAACGAATCCGATTCAATTGAAGAGCTTGAATATCTCGGACTATAATTATCACTTAATCCAGAAGAAGAGTTATTTTAGTGTGGAAAATATTCCGTGTAGTTTTTTTTTACTTTTGTGAAGTGAAATTTTGTGGAACTTCGATTTTGAGTGATGCAGTTTTGACATTTTTTGAGGGTACTTGGTAATTCAAAAGAGCTAGAAATGTAACTATCATCTAGCGGTGAAACGAGTAACTACAATTACTATTTTTGCAGGGAGTAGATGACGTGTTTTTCCGACCGTTGTGGCACTTAACTCACTTTGATAAAAAATTGCAGTTACCTCGATGTTCTTCCAAAGCGGCGAGATGTAATCAGACAGACAGATCTTCGAATCCTGAAGAAATTTATATTCGAGGTATTTATAAATATTGTGACGACCGTGCTAGAATAGGATTGATTTTTATAAATAAATAAATTTTGCAATTAATTTTCAACGAACACGTTTCAGTATGATGGCGCTAGCCAAAATATGCTTATGCAAATGCATCTGATAATTTTAGTGTGGTTTTTTGCTATTAATGCATTGATATATGCTTAATGCTGCTTTATTTAGGTATTTATATTTTATGCCTGTATTGTACATTTATATATTTTATTGTTGTGTTTTGTCGTTACAATAGTTTTGTTTAGTGTTTTACCTGTTCTTTGATCGTAGTATCTATAGGAAGGAAGATTGAAATTAAAAGTCAGTTAAGGAGCGATCTGAAACGATAGGGGGCGAAATTTGGCTGAAGTTAGAACAAAATACCTTTGCACAATGCTAGGTCTTTATGGCGCGTACATATATCGACAGTCAGAAAATAAAAAAATATAATTTTAGATTAAAATAGGGGGGTTTAATTCGGTCAAAGGAAAAAAAGTTTAATAAATACATCGTGTGAAGTATCATTTGAAAGAGGGTTCTAATAGGCTTCTAAAAATATTTCTTTTATAATTTTCGGTCTAGTAGTCTTTATGATATAGCTCAAAATGTGCCAAAAATGACTGTCTCCCCCTCTGTTTTCATACATTTCCAAAGCTAAAATTTTGATAGTAGGCATTAAGTCATAGATTATCGGAAAACTGCCGTTTTTTGACAGTATAATAGTTGCTGCGAAAAATTTTTTTAAACAGTAATAGACAACGTATTTACTAATGTACCAGTGCCATGTGGGACAAATATATTCATTTTTCAGTTATCACAATAAAATTTGGATAAGATATACATATACATAAAAAATAAAAACCTAATAGTGCGAGCACGACTCGGTCTTGGCTAGCTTTTTATTGCGGATAATAGAGCTCTATTGATCGGGTACATAATAAATGGGTTCTGACTTTTTTGACTTCTTTAGAGATCCTTCAATTATGCTACGGATTGTATTTCCCTCCTTCTGTGTATGTCCTCGACAAGATATTTGTGTTATGTAGATGATTTGATTCTGCTCCACTGCTTACAAGTACGCGGCGCGGCAATTAAGAACTTAAAACGAAATATTTTATTAAAGCAGTTACTCGAGGGTACCAGGGTTATTAAGTACCTATTTTTTTATGACTACCGCAATTGTCAGAAAACAAGAAGACGTCTGCGCCTGGTTGAATTTTTGAATTTTCTTCTAAATGTATCAGAACAAACGTTCAAATTCCTATAGCACCTATGCTTCCGAGACCTTCGTGTCAAAAAAAGACTTGTTTTATCATTTGATATTTTCGTTATCTAAAAATGTTAGCAACAAATTAAAAATGTTGATAGGCTACAAAATATTCAATTTACTGTCAAATTGTTACAATTTAAACGGGATTTATAAAAAAGGCCTACGTGTGACCTAGCCTGCAAATCGTATATACAGTCAGAGCAATTTCGCCATTATCAGCTCTTTCGTCTTTTTTTTTCGTGACTACAAAATTTTTCGTTCAAATGTCGATTATATTCATTTTCGGATTTTTTCTTTTCATTTTGTTATACATTTTTGTGCGACTCACAAAGATCGCATTGGTCTTTCTTTGGATTAAAAAATTCAATGCTGAAGCGTGTGTTAAAAGTTTTAGCATATAAGTCGTATTTGTCACTGGTTTATTCAAAAATGTTTTCTTTTAGAATAATTTCTGTGAAGCTTAGCAATAGAAAGCCCGCCATCAATAAACTGCCATGTTGTATCTTTACGAACATAATGACTCTCAATTTTTGGAACTGAGTTAATGTCATCTCTTATTGAATTTACAATCTCCTCGTCAGTTTTTATATGTTTATCACGCTTCCCTCTCCGATCCTCAGTAATTATACCTTCTCCATATACTTTTGAACGCACAACCGTTGGTATCGTTTTCTCTAATGTAGCCCGTGTATTTATTAAAAACGTTTTACAAATTCTGATTTTGTGCCCATTATTAAATAAATATAAAGCAGAGTTTGGATTTCTTTGTGTGGCAGACGAAACCTTTCTATACTTAAGACTCAACTGTCCAATGCAAGAACCTAGAAAATCATGCCGACGTTGTAAGCTTCCTAACTTCCAATATCCTTTGAAAACTTGCTGTCTGTAGTTCCCTGTTAGATTTTTAAAGCATGAGACAATTTATTTATCTAGACAAAGAGGTTACATGCTTTTAGACTTTTTCCAATTGTTTTCGTTTTTAACTTGCTTCTTTACTTTTATTGGTAACGTTGATTGTTCATCAGTCCGAATAGAGGTGTCACCTTTCGGCTCTGATTTCGAGGAGTTTAACGACGAATTCGATTTGTTTAGTTGAAGAGATTGAACAGCTCGGATTATAATTATCACTTGCTCCAGAAGAAACGTAATTTTGCTGGGGAAAAGATTTCGTGTAGTCGTTTTTTACTTTCCTGAGGTGCAATTTTGTGACTTCGACTTTGAATGATGTATTTTTCACACTTTTGGCTGGTACTTGGAAATTCAAAAGAGCTATGAATTTTACTTGTAAAAGGCCCATTCGTTGCATTGGGTTCGTCAGTTGTGTTTCCAGACAAATCTTCTGTTGTAGACAAGCTACTACCAGCAAATTGATTTGTAAACGTTTTGTTAATATAAGACTCCTTAGGTTTCTTGCAAGAGTATGTTCTGTTATAGAATAACAGCTAACAATTTAACAGGATTTGTTAATATTGTTTGGTACGTCCTTATTTTTAGAAGTGATAGTATTTAAGGAAAAATCCGGAACATTATATTCATCAGACAGTGGCTTCGGATCGCCATTATTTGTAAATGTCTCAGGATACGTCTTGTTAGTATGAGGTGTATTATTTATTTTCTTTGTCCTCAAATACGTCGGCTTTTGACGGTAAACAAAGAATATTATTTGGTAAAATATTTTGTAGCAGTTTCGTATTATTATAACGGAGCTGGTTATGTTCTTCTTTCAATATTACGAGTTTCAAAATTGTACTTGTTCGAGAGCTCATTTTTCGATAACCAATAAAGGATTCAAAACAAACTCGATTACTAATAAAATTTAGTAGCATCACACAACGGCATAATAGCATTTTTAATATATTTAGAGGAAAATCGCTATAAAGAACATTTATACCCGAGAATTATATAAAAAAATTACAATTCGTGAAGAAACATAAACACAAAGTACAATAAGTCGTTGTTGCATCAAAACAAGGAATATTAATTGCATTCATCTAAAGCAAAAAGGACACAAAGTTCAATTAGGTCTTTGTTACATCAAACGACAAACATCTGTTGCATAATAATATAACAAAAAAGACACAACATACAATTAGGTCTTAGTTACCAAACATAATATAGCATTTTAGGCGGAAATTAAGCACAAAATACTCTTACGTCGTTGTTTCTCCAACAAGAAAAAGCTTAGATTAATCTTGCCAGTCACGAGTAGCACTGAGGACAATGTTGCAATGAATGAGTAAGCTGCTTCACAAGTAGTCGAAAGCGTCTGTGTTCCCGCGGAACGCAATACCAAGAGTGCAAATTTCAACAGAGTCGTAACTATCATCTAGCGGTGAAACGAGTAACTACAATTACTGCGTTGCTGCAGGGAATAGATGAGGTGTATTTTCGACCTTTGTGGCACTTAAATCATTTTGATAAAAAATTCCAGTTGCATCGATGTTCTTCCGAAATGGCGAGATGTAATCAGACGAACAGATCTTTAAATCCTGGAGAAATTTATATTCGAGGTATATATAGATATTGTGGCGGCTGTACTAGCATAAGCATTGATTTGTATAAATAAATAGGTTTTGCAATTAATTTTTAACGAGCACATTTCAGTATAATGGCGCTAGCCAAATATGCTTATGCAAGTGCATCTGATAATTTTAGTGTTGTTTTTGCTATTAATGCATTGTTATATGCTTAATGCTTTATTTGGGTATTTATATTTTATGCCTGTATTGTACATTTAGACATTTTTATGTTGTGTTTTGTCGCTGGATTTGTTTTGTTTAGCGTTTTACCGTTCTTTTATCGTAGTATCTATAGGAAGGAAGATTGAAATTAGAATAAGTCAGTTAAGGAGTGATCTAGAACGTTAGGGGGCGAAATTTGGCTGAAGTTAGAACAAAATACCTTTGCTAGTATCTTGTTGGTCAGACACACTCCAAAGTCAACGCTAGGGATAACATCATTTAAACTGCAACTTAGCTTTAATTTATATATTTTATTCATGATTAATTAATATTGAAGTAAAATGTTTTTGAAGCACGTTTGTTTTTGCGTTTAAACTTAATGTAGTACCTTTAAGTGGAGCATTGGGGACGTGGTCGCAAATGTAGCGGCCCATACTTACATTATACTGTGATATTTTTATAACTGGGTGAAAGCAACTTAAAGAAAAGTATGTTAGCCGAATAGGACTTAAACCTTGGGTTCAAGAGCAGCAATGTTTAATTATACTGCAACTTAGAATTGGAAACAAAGCTTCACATGTATGTCGATCTTTGATAAAAATAAACACGAAATCGTGATTTTTGCAATTTTAATTTTTAACCTCCTTTAGCGCCACTGAGTTAAAAATGTAAGTCGCCGGCACCTATCGTAATTTTTCTTGCGTATTAAACCACTCCGAGTTTTTAAGAATGTCTTTATTTACGTTTCGATCCATGACCTAGGATCGTTGTCAAAATAATTAAAAAAATTTAAGTTTGACATTTATGACACAAATTGAAGGTGACTTTGATTTATTCATCTTTGAATTGAATACATTCGGTGAAAATTCTAAAGTTTAAAAGAATGAGTACTTTCAATTTGTGTTGCGCCCTGAGAGCGACTTTTTAAGGTAGGCAATACGCTTAACGTGAAATCAGTGATTAATTTCTATATAGTTAAATTTCAAATAAATTCAATAACTTGATGATTGGATCACTTTTTAACATGTTTTTATTTATACTGTTGAGGGGATGGTGTGCACAATTATTGTTCCATTGTTACGTATCTTTAATTTATCTTTAAAAAGTGGAATTTTTTCTGATTACTGGAAAACCAGTATTAGAACTCCTATTTTCAAATCAGGGGATAAAGAGTTGGTCACCAATTATCGTGGAGTTGGTATTCAGTCAACTATTCCTAAACTTCTGGATGAATTACTAGCCCAACAGTTAGCATTTGGTTAAAAAAATATATTAATTGAAGAGCAGCATGGTTTCTGTATAGGACGCTCAACTGTACCTAATCTTTTAATTCTTCAAAAGGAGTTAGTAACATCTTGAATCAGGTTTGCAAGTAAATGCCGCTTATATGAATTTAAGTAAATCATTTGATTGAGTAGTGCATCCTCGGCTAATGTGTAAGCTTTGTTCAATAGGCTTTAATGAAAAATCTATTACATGGAGTGAATGTTGGCTTGGTAATCGTCTACAATGTGTCAAGATAAATAACTACATTTCATCCCCGATCATTGTTCCTTCAGGTGTTCCGCAGGGGTCACATTGTGGTCCAATTCTGTTCAATTTATTTATTAATGACATATCAGAAACAGTATCTGCTTCTAAAATTTTGTTATATGCTGATGATGTAAAAATTTTTAAGGCTATAAGAACCCTTTTGGATATAGAGTTGTTTAAGTCCGATATCCTGAGAGTTAGTATATGGTGCGAGGCAAATATGATGACACTGAATATTAAAAAATGCTTTGTTATAACATTCTCAAAGTCGTCTTCACCAATCTTGTATAATTACATTTTAAATAATAATCCTATACCTAGAGTTGAGGTTATAAATGACTTAGGAGTATGGATGGACAGCAAGTTGACATGTCATTACCACATACATAGAACTGTAAATAAATCAATGCAAATGCTTGGATTTATTAACAGATACGTTAAGGATTTTTCTATTTACACCTTTGAGCTTCTTTATTGTTTATTAATCAGTCAGGGGCTGAATACGGTGCTATAATTTGGTGCCCATTTTATTTGATACATATTAGGAACATTGAAAGAATTCAAAGGAAATTTGTAAAATGCTGTACTCATAAAATGCATATCAACAGAAAGGATTATAGTTACTTCGATAATTCATCACTTTTAAACCTCGAAACTCTTGAAACTAGGCGTTTACACATAGACTTGAAATATTTACATCAGCTTATATCAGGGCAAATTAACTCCAGTGCACTTACTTCAGAAGTAAAACTTCATTTTGGAAATTTTACACAACGACATAAACCTCCATTTGCAGTGGACTTTCATGGTACAATCTATGGGAAATGCGCTGCTCTGTCGAGAATTTTAATTCACGGAAATATGTTCAATGAACAGCTACAATTTTTTAGGTTCTTCCACTACATGTTTCAAGAGGTCCTTGCGCTTACAAGTAACTTCGTAAATTATTTGTAGGTTGTTAGTATTTTTAAGTTCAATAAGATTGTAATACTTTTATGTAATGTGGTTATCCCGTATATCATTAAATAAATAAATAAATAAATCCAACATCATTAAGAAATATCGATTCGATTATGAGTTTTAAATTTTCATAATTATTGCATTATGCTATTTATTTAAATGTATGTAGTAGCCCTTTGGTATGTAGCTCTGTGAATAATAAGCAATACCACAGTAGTGGTAAAAAGGGCTTACTGGAAAATGAGATATCAATGCACCCGAAGTTAACAATAAATCTACGATATATTCCTGCTCACTGCATTAAAGAAAAACAGAAGCTTTAGGGTACTTTTAACCCAATTCTGGATGCGATACTGTATCTTCTCTGTCATCTAAGAGCAAATGATCGACATGAAAAACGTGGACTGAAGATATAAGATCAGCGTATCTACGAGAATACGCAACTGAGATGCAGTTTTTTTACTTACCCCTTGGAGGTTGAAAAATGCCTTTATGTGGTTGTGAATAAGTATTCGTTTGTTGCCATATCTATTCTTGAGTAGCTCCCACGCGATACTATAATTTAAGCTGGAGATCGGTAAAGAGTCTATGATTCGCCGTGCCTCCCCAATGACGGTTGATATAAAATAGTGGAAATGCTGAATAGGATCTATTTGAGGATTTTTATTGATTAATGAATCAAAGGTATCGCAGAACTCAATACAGTCTGCGTGACCAGATGAAAAATGCGGAACCGAATTGTTGGAAGCTTTATATTACTTGTACTTTGTATTTGAGACAATCTAATGATTCTGACGGGCTACTTGTACCATCAGTTCCTGCAGAATCGCAGTGTAAATTGATTAATACCTCCGCTTGTGAAACAATTTTGAAATAGTTATCTTCAAATACGGTACGCTTTGTTTCTTGATCGCAATCTATAAGCTCGTAAGTTGAGCCTTTAGCGATCCTCGTTTTGAAACTAATGCTGCTAATTCTGTTACATTTGATACCGTACAAATACTGTATTGAAATGAAGTAAGAAATGAAATCGCAAAACGTGTGCTGTATGAATGAATGTAGTACGAAATCTGCAAAATATCTTAATGTGATATCATATTTCGTACTCTTAATGTATGCAACTTTGTTGCACTGAACATATAACCTAATGCTATTATGAATTAAATGTAATTTTATCTTTTAAACGCTATTAAATAATGTAGAAGCAATATTGAAATGCAGTATTAAAATGTGAAATAAATGTGCAATGAAAAGAGTGTATTAGTAATTAGAACAAACTCACAGATAGAAAATTCTTCGCCCTTTGCTGAATTCTAAACATGCAGGTTCAATTCTTATATGAGCTCGGTTTTTCGATCATGAGCTTGAGCACTCTGCTGAAGGTTGCTAAACTGGCATGTATTCGACGGCAAGAAGGACCAAATTTGTTAACGTATAAACTATTTATTTATTACACTATAGTTAATTGTATGGAAAGAAACTGCACACGCTTTGCATTGTTTTGTATTGAATTTGAAATAAGTTATAGAATTGTATACATTTCAAAACTTTGACATTATTTTTTATTTTTGTTAATAACTTGATTCACATTTTGGATCTCAAAGTCAAGTTAATTTGAATAGAAATATGCAGTCCAGATATAAGTTTGCACCCTACCTTTTTACGGGTAGTAGAAGGGTAGGTGGACAGCAGAATATAAAAAATATTCTGGCGGGACTAGCGTCGACCTTCATCGACTACGGTAAACGCAAGAGACTTAAATCTAGGGTGGGGCAAAGATATTTAGATAAAGTAAAATAGAAACGATAACTTAACTTTTGTTTAAATAGTTAAATAAAAAAATTATACTCAAAGAGAATTTTGTATATTAACGTCCAGGTAAGGCATTTGTTTAAACACATATCACTTCTACGAACGTATGTATGAAGTACAAATAATGACATCTATTTTAAACATTTCATACGTATGTTCTAATAATCATTTTCATTAATGCTAAACAGATATAGAATAATACAAAATTTTGACAATCGACATACATTAAAAGAAAATTCTTATTGTCAATTATAACCATAAGTAATTGTCTTTTCACATAAGTAATAAAGTGTAAAAGCAAATTTGATTTCTTTTTTGGTAAAAGGCTCTTATCACAAGAAGTTACAGAAAATCCTTATGTCACAGAGAACGTGAGCAGTTAACCAAAATTACATATTATAACGTGGATGTTAAGTTATTTAATTTGAAATGGGGTTCTGCTCGATTAAATCAACAGATGTTATTTGTGTTAAACTTTTAATGAACGTAAACTAAATATACATGTATGTAAATTAAACAAAACTAAAAATTTAGGTAAAATCACTGATATTGATTACAATAGTGTAACATGCCAGTTTTCCACTGGTCATGTTCCAGTTTTTAAATTATTTCTTTACGTATTTCTCCCTTTTTTTCTTAATAAATTAAAGAAAGTTCCTCTTTTATTTATCTTCATGTACCGTATTTTGTATATTTAAAGTACGAATTATATTTAGATTGTGTTATGTCATAACACGAAATCGTTATTTTCATCCATGTAAATACTTAATTTTCGCTTAAAATAAATGTACCTCTAATTATTCCACAAGTTGTTTGGGTTATTACTTTGAAAGGAAGTAATAAAAAGTAACCTCTATGTTATTGGTAGGTATTATCCAGTAACACAAGTGAAGTAGCTTTGAATCGACAATTAGTAAAAGGTTCACCTTGACGTAGTTTGCTCCCTGTACTACCGACCGATCGATTTTTGGTTATCTGCGCATACCAGAATTATTATTCAAATCCGGCTGTGAGATATCACGCCATTTATTCCTTAAGATGCATGGTTTTCACATGGTATGTATTATAGTCCTACGCTGTTATAATATTTAAACAAAAATAATTTTATAGAAGTGCGTGATGTTACTGTTTATAGTTTTGCCGCTAAATAACCCATCGATTGGTTTAAAGATGGTAAGGATTGTTATAGATAAAATCTGTGACATTTTGAATGTACCTTGTGGCACTTCCGGATACTTATACAAAATTCGTATTGTAGGGTCCTTCCGAGAGGTCAAAGTGTACTGGCTTGGAAGTATGATTATTCGCTTTGATTTTCTCTAGTTTAATGTAAAAGTACCTTCACTATATTATCGCAAGAAGATGCCTCTGGAATCTTAAATCGTTGTTAAATTATGTACCGTACAAGGCCATCGAAATAACATTGCAGGGGATTCTATTATTTGGGATTTGGCGTTTTACCTTAGAACTACAATACAAAATGAAATTGGTGTTTTGTTACCTTTAAAACTTATCTACTTTGAATGGCAGATGTTTTGTTCCTCTATATGAATCGGCCCAACTACCAGATTTGAATATGGTTCACAAACCACCTGTCTGAGTTTCTAATTTGGGGCGCAATATAAAGCAACAGGTACCTTTCTTGACAAACTGTATTTAAGAAAATACACAGGTACGTGTTGTATATTTAAGTTTTCTTATAAAATTATTTTACACAAGAAAAATTAAATTAAAAGCTTTGTTACTGTACTTGGACTGGTTTAGTTGTCTGTATGTGGACTTTTGTTAAATTTACATAGTTCCGTTTCAAGATAACGTATGTTCAGAAAATCTTAAGTAAAGAATTTATATAACGAAAGTGTACGCCCTAGATTTCATGAAACTGGAGGTTTAAGTACTTTTATTGCTCTTTGTTTTTGCTAAAGTAATAAAAGTTTCTTTAAGTATTTAACACAAGATAGGTACATATGTATTTTTGAAATGTTAATAACTAAACTGTTTCCTCTTATTTGTTGCTTATAATAATAGTAGCATATCTGTAACAGTGAAGTTTTTTACACGTAGGTGAAACGAAGATTTATTTAAGTTTGAAGGTTCTCTCAAATATAGTAAAATTATAATTGTTTTTAATAATAGTAACAACAAAGTTAGATAAACTAATTCAACCTAATATTTTACATAATTGTATATTTTGTTTCGAATTGAAGTTATTTTGTAATATAGCCGAGGTACTTGATTTATATTCTCTCAAGTTAATTGTTGATACCCCCATAATTTCCTCCCTGAGATTTATAAGTCCATGCAGCCTCCGAAGCCTATAAAGATCGATGCCAGCTGCGCTAAAATATACTCCATATTTCGTCGTGTGATTACTTTTTTATAACGCCGGGAAAAAAGTTAAGCACAATAGTTCACGGCGCGCTCTTAACCGACCGACATATATTGATGGACTTCCACGACTCACTACTGAAAATGCGCGCTCGGCCTTGTTTCGTCTAAAACATGCACTATGCGCAGGGGCGGACATTGTATTTGTTAAAATATTATAAATTTACACAGGTTGAATAAATTCACATCTTACATGCAAGATATATTTTAGAATAAAGTTTTAAAAGACAGATGTGATTATTTTCTAACAAAAGCTCAATTGCGTTTTTATTTATATAAGAAACTACTTAATAAACTTTTTTTACTCATACCTGTAGTTTTTTGTAACTCAAATAAAACAAATTAGTTACTCAAAGTTTAACAGGTGCTCCTTTTGTATTCTCCGGCGGTAAAACCAAAGATCTTCATAAATTTGTAGCAACCAAAACTAGATTTAGGTAATCTTCAAACGACAGTTTAAATGTAGTAACTGGACGATACATACACAAAATTTAGACCGTAAGTTATTTAAAATATTATTGAAGAGGAAGCGCATTAAGCGAAGATAAACGTAAATATCTAGTCGAAAATTCCAGGGTGGTAGAAAGTCCCTAGAATATCAAGCATGTATGAGGAAAGAAAATTTTACACAAGGCGTGTTGAAACTAATGCTAATCCGTTAACAACTTACCACGTTTATATTGTAAAGGTGAGTATTGTAGATATTCTTGTGCTCTCAACTCCATATTCGAAAGCTAAACCGGTATTTTTAGGAAATAACGAAATATGTAATAACTTACATACCATGTACAAATGGCGAGATAATATCAAAATTCTCAAGAAAAGCTCTTGGAGACAGTCAGCTAAGGAAAAGAGTGAAACTTTGACTTATCAAAACAAAAATAACCAACGAAGACTGACGAGGGAAACGAGCACTAACGAATGTCTTGATTAGACTATGATTCAGATTCGCCTCAGATATGCTTTTATAGAAGAGTATTGGTAAATTTACCAATAAGAAAATTACTTATATACGTACGTAATTGTACGTTAGGAAACAGATAATTTATAAATAAAGAATTTATAAAAAGGATATATTGCACGTTATTTTCTGGAATTTATATTGAATGTAGGAAACTTAAATTTGAGTTAGAATATTAAGAGAATTCACTGTTATTTATTAACAACAGGGAAATAAATGTGTCTTAGTACGAAGCACGCTGTAACATGTTGAAGCGTATCAAAAACACATGTTACAAGTTGTTAATGCTTTTTAATAGTTTAATTTATGATACATATAAATTGCATATTATTTGTAGAAATTATTAAGTACCTTCTTGACTTGTACATAAGTAACCCACATCATTCACGATTCAATACGAACCAACCCGAACTTTATTTCCTTTTGGTTCCTGCCGTAACTTTACAAAAGAGTCGTTCTTGAACTTTGTGCGCAACAAGTCGTGTGTTATATACGACCAGTTAGAACCTACATTAAGGTAACAATTCGCCCAAGTGCGTGTCGTTTTCGTTGTTAATAATATTTAGTATCGGCATTAAAACATTAGTGCTTCACATCATTGTCAACCTATTTAATTACAGTCCACATTGAAAACTCGAAGATATCAACAGCAGACCTTTAGAAGTACACCAGCGTGATTGTGAGTATTAACCTGTGTAAGTTATTCCTTTTAATCTTCACGGCATACTGTACACAAGTTAATGTACATAAGGTTAATAAATCTTTGCACTTTACATAAAAAATACAAATGTTGAGTTTGTTTATTAGATAGTGGCATGGAAATTAAGTAAAACGAGTGTGTAATTAGTAAAATGCTTCAAATCGTACACATACAAATTTGAGTTGCATCATGAGGAGTACAGATTATAATTTGAGGGGGTTGCATATAATAATCTGTTTATAAGCAAGAGAAGAATGTGTTGAACATAAACTTTTATAATAATTTGTATTTTATTTATATTTACGGGAAGTAATTATAATTCATATAATTAAATAATATAACTTTTAATATTTATGCATCAGGATGCATTTTTCTTTTGTCCGTCCTGGCTATACCTTGTTGGATGTATTATACACAATAATGTAATAATTTGGTATCTACTTTTTGTATTTGAACTACTTTTATGTCAAAAAGTATTTCTTTAAAGTCCCTATTATAAATCTAAATCTAGTATTCTCCATTATATGTTCCCTCTTCGTTGCGTGAAAAACAAACCGCAACTGAAACCAATTCAGCAACTTTGTTTTCTTATCGTAATTGCTTACCCCCAACCTCTAATAGAGAATAGTCGATATTCAATTTGGAAAGAAGAGACCTATTAAAGAATCGCAGCTTTTGTTTAGTCGCACGATTATTAGCATCTGTAAAGAGCTTCAATTATGACCATTAAATTCAACTCAATTGGCTTTTAAATTCTAACTGAATGCACGAACACACCCACCATGTTCTATCTATTTTTGAACACCGTGTAACAAAATTGAGTTTCTAGTTGTATGGAAATTTGCACGCTGTACTAGTGTACGATTACTTATGCTGCTAAGTCCCTAAATGTGCTTGTATGATTATTGTAATTGCTGCAATTTCTAAAGGGTGCATTTCTCTATTTCCTCTTTAGATACCGTGCTTTTAATCCTTTATGTTATTACAGAATTAACAAAGCTTTTCTCCCATTTCGAAATGAATTATGTTGCAGCCTTTTGTATTTAGAGATTAAGGTGCAGTATATAATGTATTCTTAATGTTAGTTATCAGGTTAAACCTCTCCTAAGCTGTACGTATGACCCTCTAACATCGTATACAGCTAGGACGTAGTAAATATTAGATTTAAGTTTGTTAGTTGCAAATGGTTTTAGAATGTTCAATATATAACACCTGTGTACTTTCCGCAATTCGTATTTTCGAATGAGGTATTTAGGATCAATACTATTGGATATCTCGTTTTCGCGTTATCCAAGAACAAAATTTAAATTACATTGATTTTTTGGAAAGTAAATTAGAGTTTACAATTTTCCCCTGAAGTAATGTGCTAATTGTCGAGGCAATTATGGTGAAAAATAGAAAGAACTTTGAAATTGTAAACGATAATCTTACAACGGTTATCCCTTACTGAAAGAATGGTTATCTTGTTGTAACTTTTGAAACAAAGCCACCGTTGTTAGTTTCGCGCCTAGTAGCAGTAAATAGAAACCAATAAGACTATAAAAATTATAAAAAGTTACAGTGCGCGGACTAGACTAGATTTTCATCGCCACCGTGATACACAGAAACTGTGTCACGGTTCTGACTAAGTTCATCAAGGCACCACCACATCCAGTAAAGCATCTTAAAATAAAACACCAGAGAGTAAAAACCTTCCTGCAAAATTTGCTGCGACAAAATTACCAAATCTTTTTAAGTACACTATACCTCGCTGAGAAGTACATACAATAGAATGATATAATCAGTATAAACCATTGAGATCACTATTTGTGCCTCCAAGTCCTTAATAAAGTATAAAATAGAATTATTTAAATAACCCAACAACCAATCTGACTAGTTCAAAATATTTCTATTACGTTTAAACTTAACCTATTTCATTCTATACTTGAAATCAGCATTCGATGTTTCAGCTTAAAAACAATACTTGAAACAGGTTTATTTTCCAGAACGCCTTTTAACTTAACATTTTTGAATTTGAATCATGTTTAGTTCCATAAATTTTTGTTTTGGAAAAATATTTAATCCTATGTAATTATAAAGCAAACGGTATATTTTCGCCCCTCATAAACAAAGTTTCATAATCATAAAACTATCAATGTACGATTAAAGTTTGTTCAAGTTCAAATAAGGTTACTACAGAAAGCGTGCAGTTTGCGATACAAGGTCACGCCTGATGCTGTTTGTTTCTATGCGCGGCACCGACTTGGAACGTTCAAAACGAGTTAATCGTTTCTTATCTGTCGTAGAAAAAGGATATCTTTCCCGACTTCTAAGGCAAGCGATTGGAAAATCGCATTAACTTTGCGACCTCCTTAATATTAGTTACGCAGAAAAAAAACTGGGGTGATGTTATTCAATGTCTCGTATATTTTTCATTTAAATATCGTGTCCAATCTTCATGTTTTCTTGTAGCTCAGTTATGAAAAGTTATGAATCGTTGTGCAAATTTATAAAAATTTAAGTAGAGTTATGCGAAGTTATACAAAATTATATGAAGTTATTTTAAGTTATATCCAAGTATAGCAAATTAATTTAAACTATGCAATTTTATAATCTTTACGGCTAATAAGGAAATAAATTTTACCACTAGAAGACACCTTTAAAATATGCTTCAGCTGCAAATGATGGTTTATCGTAGAAAAACTTCTATCGAGGCATTTATGTGAAGGCGTAACTTGGTGGTGATTTAGATTAAAAGAAAATTCTTACCTTACATCTTTTGCAGTTGGTCTCAATGTCCTTGGCTAGCACTAGTCTGAACACCCGTTCTACTTTTCTCGTTTAAACCTGTGATTGATGTTAAAAGCCCCCAGTGGGATACGGTTGATATTTGGCACGTCCATACTTCAAGGTTTACCACATTTCATGATGTAGGCAGACAGATGGTGAGTATTGAAAAAAAAACTTTTTTGTTGTCCAAGAATTTAGTTTTGAAGGTTATTTGAGTATAAAAATGTCATTTTTAAATAAGAGTAATCTAATTGGAGAATCAACGTACTAAATTTGAGGATTGAATAAATTTTCAGTAGAAATTAAATAAACATTTAATTTGATTAACTATTGCTTACGTCAATTTTATGTACCTTATAAATAAAAATCAAGTACTAGTGTAAATCGAAGATGCCAGATTTGCTCTCTACGATATGGTCGAGTAATGTAAAAAATTTTTTATAAAGGCCCAAGTATTAATTAGGGGCGATTTAAAAATTTAAATATCAAATAAAAATTGTACCGATAAAATTTCAGTTATAATAAATGTAAATATTTTTGTATCAACACTTATTATTGTTGTGTTAAACGACACGAGATATTAATGAGTGAGGAATTGACAACCATAAAATTTTACCTGAAAAGTGTTGAATCTATTAAGAAAATTTCATTCCAAATTTAACAGTACTTACAGAACTAGAAGGTGTAAAAAGTAGTTAGGTCCGACGCAGCTGCGGACAGAGATATATTTTTTTATTTTTAATGTGTTATCCAGGAACACAAATAGCGACCCCTTTGTTTTAAATATTTAACCTTTTCTTGCAGGTAGAAGATTAGGTGTGCGACAACAGAGCTTTTGTGTTCAGATGCGTTTGTACACTAAGTGGTTTCTACTTTTTCCTATTAGTGTTTTCCCGCTAAAAATAAAAATTAACAAAGTGGTGGCGCCTTGATATTATCCGTTAATTTATAACCCCTAATAGTCTTTTCAAACAACCGCCGAAGTTAGGGTACCAAGTTCCTGGTCTTTGTGAATATAGAGGTGTGCTGTATCTTCTATGGCAACCACCCCGGGCTCAGTGTTTCGACTTGTAATTTTTAGTGCATCTTAATTCAAAATTATTATAATTACAATCGAACAGCTATGGCCCTCGAAATTAATGTTATATACTGAGCGTATTATTTTGAAACACCGCTTTAATAGTGTTGGTTATTGCTGGTTTGTATATTGCAGAGTAATCATATGTTTAAATATAAATTAACGTCAATAAATAAAATCAAAAATGGAAAGTGAAAAGTAAAGTTTTTATTTTAAAAGACAAATTGTGACAAAAGCGTTTGCTTTTTAACCTACTTGAATATATATGGATTACTTATCAATGCATTAGGATTTCAACACTCCCCCTATCGCTAGCGGTGGATAGATTAGAATTCAATTAACCCTTGAAAATTATAAGATTAAGGAATGAACTAAATGTACTTTGAAATTAACGGAAAAAAGGTTCAAGGTTTACATTAACTCGTATTAACACCTGACAGCTAACTTAAATAGTCGAGACGCAAAAGTTCCATAGGATTGATGAGTACATCTGCTGCTTGACCATTTGTTTTGACGTATTCCACTTCAACAAGATTTTTGTGAACAGTTTCACGAACGAATAAATGAGCCAACTCAATGTGCTGTGTACTACGATGTTGTTCATGATTTTTAATGACTTTAATTGTTGGTTGTCGATTTTGATTATTGGAATATCGTCTTTACCAGTTAACTCGTAAAACAATCGACGTAACCATGTAGCATGCCTTGTTACTTCATTGCACGCCAACAATTCAGCTTTCATAGTTGATCGTGCTACTGAAGATTGTTTCTTACTCATCCACGATATAGCAGCACCTACATATTTAAATAAAACACTAGTTGTTGAATGAGAATCTAAACTTGAGGTGAAATCAGGATAACAATAGTCAATAAAACTTGATTCGTGTTGATGATTTCCAAACTGATAGGTTATTCCCATATCAATGGTACCAGTTAGATAGCTCACAATTCTCTTGACACTTATCAACTTGTGTTAGTCGGGTGCTCCAATAACTTGGACCAACATGCGAGAGCCCATTGCTCTAATAAGGAAAATCAATTTTCTCTTCAAATTTTGGATCACAGTCCAGACTTGTTATAAGTATTGGTGTGCTTGATGATTTTAGATTTTACCTGACAATTAAGCCATCGATGTAGTCATGTTAATCACTGATAATGGACTTATCGTTACCATACTTGAAGCTAAACCAAAATAGCCTAACGTGGTTTTAAAGTTACGATTGAGTTTTTTGTAAAAACTGATTGGCAACCTTCTGTAAAGGTAAGGCGGTTATATGATCGTCAACATATACGACAACTAGGATCGTATGACCATTGTATTTACCAGCAATTACGCACGGGTCAGATTTGCTTTGTTTGAGACAATACTTTTGAATTACATCTGTGAAATTTGTATTCTAACAGCGGAAGCTTACTTGAGACCATACAAACTTTTCTTCTGCTTACAGACTAGACCATAAAGATTTGTTTCTCTAGTGTACCATAAAGATACGTAGTAATAGCATCAAACTGATATAAACTTAAACCTTCAGATACAGCGACGTTCATTAAAGATCTGAGCGTTAAAACGAACGACAGGTGTAAAAGTTTTATTATAGTCAACACCAGGCTTTTGTAAATAGCCCTTAGCAACCAATCTGGATTTAAAACACTCAACTGAGCCATCTGCTTTTGTCTTGATTTTTAAAATCCAACGATTCATGCTGGAGGATCAAGTAACTTCCAAGCTAGGTATTTATACAACGATTCTATTTTCTCGGGCACTGCGCGCTTCTTCTATTTTGATTGTTTCACCCTAATCATATTGTTCAGTTTCTGCGACCAGTTGGTGTCTGTATAAAGACCCAGTTTTGGATTCTGTCTCAGTTCTGAAGAAATCTGATATTTGTATTGATTGGGATTTCAAAATCATCTGCTCGATGGTATTCTATGCCACTTTTGGTTTGATTTGATTGATTATCAGCATCTGAGTCATGTAATGAGTTTTCAACATCGACTATTGAGGATGACTTTGCTGTAGTTTTTATTTGAAACGTAACATCTTCACTGATTTTTAGTCTACCATTGACCATAGCTCGATAACCATCTCTTTTCACCTGCATACCTGATGGGAAATTATTTTTGACCTTTTGTCAAATTTTTGTTGTAACTGCTTTGGGGCATGTAAATAACACTCAGTTCCAAAAAATCGCAAATTTTGTATTAAAATTATATATTTACATTCAACAAAACAATATTGTTAATTAAAGTTTGTTTTACTTGTCTCTTCATGGGTAGAGATATGTCTACATTTTGGTTGCATATACATGCGGTAGATTGTTGAACGTTAGTGATTTCAAGACATGTTTGCTGTTTTGAAGATATGTTTGTCGTGGATCCCAATGGTAGTGGGAGTCCTTTTTTTCTTCTGTAAATATGTAAATTATGATTAGTAAAGTCAGAATATGTTGTCATGATAATTTATATCTTTATTAAGGAATCATAATACAGCAGTATCATATGTTTTGTTGCTTAAGTTTCGAGTACAAATTGAGTGATATAATAACCCCGAATATGTATTAAATGATAATGAAACCCTACCGATTAAGACTTCCCGAATTTGTCCCCTTGTGGCGTATAGTACACGTAGTTACTCGTCACTCATTTTCAAGTATGCAGTATCTTAAGTGATAATTTTTGTTTTGGCTTGTAAAAATTAATAATAAGTTGTAAATATATAACAGTAAATTCAAAAAAAAAAAAATTCTTTGCATTTATTCCAGAATATTTTCTCGAATTTTTTTCTCTTAGAAAGAGGCAGTGTAGCAATTTTATTTTCTACCTAAATATGTCCGTATAACTAATCCCTTTATTTAATAATAAATAATATAATGCATTATAATGCTATCCAATCCATTTAATTAAATATTACCTATTGCCCAATAAAGTACTAGCATTCAGTTCAAATTAAAAAATAATTTCCACGGTGACAAGATAAAAGCTTCTATTTAGTATCATTCCTAGAGTTCCATCTATTCGGAAATTACGAAGTAACGTTGTTACCGGGCAGCAACTCGCTTGGCCCGACACTTCTAACACAGCTGTGGTGAAAGCAGGTCGAATTGTTCTTAGAAACAATGTTTCTTTGCTGTTTTTCGTGTTGGAAGCACGTGCGAACTCGTAGATGACGTGAAATTTTGTTGGCCAAAGGGCCGTTGGGAACAGTAAGTAAATTTGTTTCTGTAACGATATTAATTAAAAATTTTCAGTGCAACTTAAATTATAATGCAACTTAAATTATAATGCAACTTAAATTATAATGTAACTTATATTATAATGCAACTTAAAGTATAATGAAATTTTTATGAATGGTATTCAATCTAAATTACATAAAGCAATTTTATTTATATATAACATGGAATTTTATATATAAAGTATTCAGTTTAATCACAAACAACATTTGATAATTCTCGTGGTTTGAATTACACCTGGAGCATCTTTAAATTAATACGCAGATTGGTTTCTACGCTTGGTTCATGGTGTGGTCCAGGCGGAATGAAATTACTCAAAATGGAGGCCGAGTAATGTGATTTTCAGTATGCAGTTCAATTATTCGTTTAAATTGGAGGATTCCGTATTTCAATGTTGACGTAAGCTCCCAAGCAGGTAATTTTTGAGACAAAATCGGAGTTCTGGTATGTAAAAACAAAACTGTTTTTGTATGTTATTTGAACTATGGACGTAGTAACGAGATAATTTTTGTTTAATCAAGTTGTGTAAACTTCTAAATAGGTCAAGGACAGACCACAATTATATTTTTCAATGTAAGCAATAGGAACCTGTAACTTTTACTTACCTCATTCTTTTATTAATTCAATGAAACATCAGAAGATGTCATTACGTGTTATAGAAAGTGAATTCTTATAATTATGAGCACTTAGAAATTAAATTTCTATATTTGATATCTCATGAATACTTATTTGAAATTATCCATTGTGAAATTAAGGTAGATCTACCCTAATTAACTTTTTGTTATAAATAAGCAACTTTATGCTTTGTCAATTTGTTAAATAAAACCACATTTAATGGTATTGGTACTGATTTTATCCAGTGCCTTCTGTAAATAATTTTTCACAATTTAAATTAATCAAGATATAAAGAAAGAAAGATATTTTGTATAAAAGCACATTATTGAATACTAGAGGAATAGATTTTATTTTCGAACAAAAGACTATTCTTTTTATTGAGGATGAATGAAAGATGATTCCAATTGAATCTAAATATTTTTGAGTATGAATGCACAAACAGTGCTATTCTTTGTTTAATCTGTTCACAGGTGCTGCAGAGGATTACTAAGGTCAAGGTCGAGCCATAAGGTAAGAAACATCAGAGATTATGTGGTCTTTAAAAATTTGTATAGCGGCTATAGGAGAAAGGTTTCCGCATTAGCCTTGTACAAGGGACTTGAGTCAGGTCTTCCCTGTATAGAAAAATACGGTGGCGCCTTATTCTTCATATTAGTGGTCGCAATTCCACCCCGACCCACAGCTCATGTTCCACCCGGAGCATATAGTTCGACTAGCCGCTTTGCCTTTGAGATTTCCTCAACTTTGAGCCATCTTCCATCCGAACTTGCCGTGGGCTCTTTTCAATTATAGGAAATTCTCGTTAAACAAAAATCAAAAAATAACGAAAGGCTATAATGTTATATACAAAATCTTCTTATACCTTGTAAATAAATATTGATAAGAATGGTTTTACTTTTAAACTATCACGTAGTAACTTTTTGTAGAGAGGAAACTAAAAGATCCTAATATGTGTTCCTAGACATTCAGGCTACGATACAGAGTACACGAGTAGGAATAACCTCTTTACCTTAGTACCGTAGTTTCCCTTGATGACATATCTGGAATTTAGAAGAAACACACTCATATGCGCATGCATTGTCAATAAATTCGGGAAGATAATGAATAGATCTTAAAGTAAAGTCAATCGATCTTTTGTACTGATCTTACTCTCACAACAAATCAGTAAGGACCGTGACACCAAAACTTAGATTCCAAATTCCATTATGAACCATACACCGCAATCAAGCCAATGAATTTAAACTGCTTTGCTTTTGTTACGCTTGTCGTACTTCATTAACTATATACGAGTGCTAAACTGCTTTAGATTTTAACCGGATCAATACCTGTTACGAAGGAAAAAATTGGCGACCTTTTAGATTTTGAATTTCTTAAAGAGGGCGAAAATCCCTTAACAAATTAAGGATGCACTGACTAAATACAGTGGTGCTGGAGTGGTCCCTATACAAACAAAAACAAAATAAAACAAAAAAAAATGTTAAAAAGTGTATTTGCAGTAACAAGGCTACGTTATCAATAGTGCTTACCTTGAAAGGCTTTTTCTTTATACTACATTAATGGCCGTCAACTCGTCTTGTCTTGGAATAATTCTTTGGAAGACAAATATTTCTAAGGGATTCTAATTTGGTCGATCACCTGATGGAATGGAGTTTCTTTTACAGTCGACTTATATTTTCGATAAAGAGGAAACACCTTCGTCTCACTGCTTCACCTAAGTCTATTTTAATACAGCTTCATATCATAATTTCTGTGAACTGGTACACATACAAAAATGTTTATGTAATCTAAATCAATTTAAACAAAACAGCGCTATACTATTCCTGTAAACAGATACGTAGAATTAGAAGCTGTCCAAGTCAATTTAAATACAAGCAGCATATCAATATTCCTGAAACAGTCACACACAGAATTTAGCATTACGTATATCAGATCGATTTTGATTGGTCACACCAATTACTATTCACCTATTACAGCTAATTACATTCTCAACCTTGTTGAATTAAATTCCAATGTCCAGACTTCGTAAAATTAACAAAATAAACACTGTTATCTAAAGTATTGGTGAACGTTTTCTAATCTCAATGTTTAGCTTAATAAGTTTCATAATTACTTGACTCCACAAAATAAAAAACTCAATTTATACGTAACCAATAAACTTACAGCAGAATTGGCGCCAATCTGTAAAATTAAATATCGGGTGCTGGTTTATTTATCCACAGATTGAACATTCAACACTCGTTTGCTAGTCCCGTAGCTAATGGAATTTTTAGTCTCAATGATAACCTTTCACATGTGTTCTCGTTACCGACTTGCGAGTAATTACTTTTTTGTCTGCTGTCGAGTATGTCATTGTGTTAAGGTCATAATATTGAGCTTGTAATAAAGTTACCCGAAACAATGCGTGATTAGTGTAATCGTTATATTTAACAATCCTAAAATTGGATTCACTGCATCTTTTTGTGTTGCATATGTCTGGTTAGATCATCAGTAACGTGATATTTGTGAGTTTTACTAAATGAGAGTTTGTATTTAAATGATTAATTACATTGTAATAATATTACTGTTTTGCTGTCTGGCAGCTTCTTTGTATTATACCTACACGTGTTTCCCTGCAACAAGAGTTTTGTTCAATTCTACTTGTGCAGAGTTCGTCTGTTTTTCGGGTAACTATAGTATGAAACATGCATATTAATAATCTCACTATTATTTACTGCCCTAATTATTCTAAAAACTTTCTTACAGTAACATGACTACGTTAAAAGAACTTCTATTTAAATTGGTCTATTTATACAACCTACTTATGGTAATTTTTCACGCTTGCATCTTTGTATACGACTTCCTAACACATAATTTCGAAATCTGTTCTCCTATTTAAAATTTTGAAATAAATTAGAAATCTGCGTTGCGTTTAAGTATGTATCACACAAAAAATTATAGCTATCCTTTTGTGGTTTCAATTTTGTTGTATAAATTCCCTTTATAGAACTAAAAAATTATTGAAATGTCATCCCTAATGACCACCACTATTCGTGAAATCACAATATACAGGGTATATCCGTATTTATTCTACCCGTTTAAGTTAAATTTTCTCTTTCCTATTTGGTTTCTATCTAATTTAACGCGAACGCGCTGCACGCCTCTATTTAAATTTTCTTCACACTGTGACAATGATATTAAGTTTAGAAGACATCTTTGTTACAAACGTAATTTGATTAATTTGAAAGCTTAATTTTTTTCGTAGATTAAAAATTTACTGATTTGTTTGATACTTACAATATTGTAAAATTTTATATTTATTCGTTTCATCGCCTATTAAACGCCATATCTCTCGGATAATCCTTATAAATTTGATGTGTGGATAGAGTAGTGAAAAATTTGCCTTAAAACAAATGACTATAAATCATGAAGGTTCCATTTGAAAAGTTTGTTGTGTCACCTACTATTAACTAGGAACCATTTTGTGTCACTAATTAGTTCCGGTCTAGTTTAGTGACAACGCTTATTTCAAAAACGTTTGCTTTTAGTGAAATTCACGCCCTGTTATGCTATATTAAATTTCCTACATTTAGGAGACGTTGAACCGAAAACTAAACTAAGGGTTTGCTCTGATAAAATCAACGTCGCATGCGGGAAGTCAAAAAACGTTTATAGTTCAGGCCAGTGCAATTCTCTCACATAATAGTTGATTAATAGCTAACGGAAATCGTTTTAGAAAGGCTCCAAACCCTTATAAGTTTTTATACCAAGAGCAAATGGATCTATATCGTAACACTTTCTGATCCCTGTTGGTTGTTGATAAGATTAAAATACAGCACATATATGTGCTTGTATAGGAAGACAATGTCATTATTCAACCTCGCTATCCAAAAACCTATTTCCTGATCTATCTTCGTCATCCCCAGAAATGGCAACATTCACTTTTACTGCAAGTTTTTGCTGGCCATACCCTCAAACATAATTGCTTGAAGAGATACTTTGTCTCCGTATTATATAAAGCCGATTCGTTTCTTTGCAACGCAGCTGAGTTGCATTTGTAGTTCTATTAGTTTCGACAAACACTCGGAATTGATGCAATCAAAGCTTTCTGGCACACAAGCTGACTGAAAAATAAATTAATAGACCTAAATAAGATAATGGATTGTGAAATATATCCACATAAGAACAGGTTGGCCTTGCCAACGGAAAAACCCTTAACGTTTTCACCGTACGCAACTGTTACCTACAATTTCAATTAGTTAATTAGTTAGTGTGAAACAGTGTTTGGAAAGGAAAATAACAAAAATTAATGATATATACTTAGAGAAAAAGTGACTTTCTGTAAACAGCGAAATAGATTAATTAAACGAGCTGTAAATACATCAAAACATGTTTTTTGCGGTTCACTCTCAGCAAATTGCCAACAAACGCAATTAGTAAATTTGCTTTTGCTCTACCGCATCCAAAAGCCTGATTCGTAATTTTCTGAAACTTCACTGACATTAAGGAATTTTGATTTCTACTATTTCGTCGTAAATTTATGTACCCGTTCAATATCCTTCACCACGTTGAGTTGGACACTAGAAATACATAACCTTGTTTGAAAGGTTTGTGTATTGAATATCTCAATGTAGACATAACTCACACATTACTCTTATCAGTAGATAGCTATGCACGTTTTAGGCCAAAATCTACGATATTTACATGTACTTACGCTGAAACGTATTATATTTTCTTGATCGCTAACCCCAAACGGTCACATTCTTTCCTAAATTGAGCTTAACTAATGCTCTCTTCTTAATACATACATCTGACTCTAGAAGTTGGGGGTCAGCAAAACAAAGTCTTCCGACGTAACTAGGGGTCTATTCCTTGGGTAGAGCTATGAGCAATGGGGGTAAGTCGAAATCTATGGAGGTTACACTTAACAAAAAACAAACAGGCGCCACCAAGTCCAAATTGATTTATTTTAGGGGCATAGCTATTTTTAAGGGCGGACTTGGAGACCCAAAAAAGAGATTGCCTTCGTTGATACACAAACTTGTCTTAACAGAATAAGACGCTGTTCCTGTAAGAAAGAATAATAATTAAGTCACATAAAAAATGGGAACACTATTTGCGTCCCTCAAGTATACCTAAAAAGTATAGAGAATATTTTCTACATAATGGGATCATAAAATTTTAGTTCTTATTGCTTTTGTTTACCAAGTCTGATCAGACTAGATCAGAATAAAAAACTTTAAATGAAGAATATTAATTTACTAATAAGAATTTTCTTGGTTTCAGTAAATAAAGTATCATTGTAATTAAATAAAAATAAAAATTTGAAGTACTTGCAAAACTGGTAGTAAAGGTTATCAACTAATCCTTACTCAAATATTTTATAATTCTATGTAACTAAAAATGCTAGAGTTTCTTTATAACCCAATCAGATCTGTGTGAGTCATTTACAAATGAATATACGAAATTTTCTCTTTAGGTTAACAAACTTAAATTTAGTTTGAAGTCAAAATAATCACCAAGATATTCTCTAATGTTATCTATAGTGGTTGTACTAAAATGCTAAACATGTGTTAGCCATTGGGCAATTGTTGACAATAGTGAACAAACAAACAGGTGATGTAATAGCAGCTGTTAAATTACGTTGAAGCCACGTGTGATCACGTATTTACGAAGCTAAGTGAAAGCAAATTTAATACTGGGGAAAACCAGCTTATTTACAGGTAAACTGAATAACAATTTTGTACGTCTAACAAACAAAATGAAATAATGTACTTTCAGAAGGAAAGTACTCAGGAAATCTTAATTCTATTACGAACCCAAGAGCAGCAGTTGTCCCTTGATGTAATGGAAATTACCTCGCAGCGCGGGAACAGCAACTAATTATACTTGCTTTCCATGCTTTAACACAGGTGTAGGAGCAAAGCGGGTTCCTTACTTGGATCACGGCAGCATTACTTTGTAACGTAATCTTCCGTTGTCTAAATTTATTTACTAAAATAATTTTTCATTGCGTAGCCAACAAATTAAGCTTTCTAAATTGTAACTTCAAAGGGATCATGTTGTCTCAAATTTTACAGTTGCGATTTTCGACGTGGTGTGCGATATACACGTTATCCATGCAGTTTTCTAATTTCTCGTTGGGATTTCAAATGTGTCGTTGCGAGTTCAAATGGGTCGTTGCGAGTTCAAATGGGTCGTTGCGAGTTCAAATGGGTCGTTGCGAGTTCAAATAGGTCGTTGCGAGTTCAAATGGGTCGTTGCGAGTTCAAATGGGTCGTTGCGCTAAATAAATTTTGTAAATTAGCTAATATGACAACGAATATACAAAATGTGGATTAGGTACTAACCGTTACTCAGGAAGTGTTTCACAAACATAGAGCGACTCGGAGGTCACTCGCCATTCTCTTAGAATGCATCTTGACGCTACTTTTAACTATCGACGAGTGCGCTCGCTGCTTTCTTGTATGGTGGGAGGTTCCGGATTTTAGTTCTCGAACCTCTCACGCGCGCGCCAGTGGCTGTGAAATTACACCGAACTCGGAAACAACTCGACTAATAATCCTTGATATTATAATACTATAAAAGTTTGATTGTTACTTGAATATTTATTTTAATTAATAAAGGTATTTTACTATTCATTGTACGTTTAATGAATGGATTCTCCTACTGCAAAAATAAAATTGTTACACTACCTCTTTCCTAAAAGAAAAAATTTTCTTAAAAAACTTCAAATATAACTAATACAAAAAAATTTTTTACAACAATACTAGCCTTTCCTATCTTCCTAACCAACTATGCAATTTTATAAATTTACTCAAATGGGGGACCTTCATTTATAATTGAGAGTGTGTTGGTAACTACGTGTACCTGACGTCCATCGGGAGACAAAATCGGGGAGTCACAATCGGTAATAATCAAAATTGGGAGGGGTCAAATTAGAGAGTCAAACACTCCACGGGACAAAAGAATTTAAATTTACAAAATTTCTTGACTTGAGATTCCTACTTCTAATAAGGCTAATATTTCTGACCTAAAATCAAACACTTACAATTTACTTCTAATTTCAAAAAAAACTTCACTTCCAGGAGCTCATTTAGCTCTATTTACAAAAAACAGGAATGCTTCCTCATCAGAACAGCATTACCATTCAAAATATCATCACTATAAGGTGAGAATCAAAAGAAATACCCTACTAATAGGTCTAAATTTAAGCATCATCACAAGGTGATAACCAAAACAAAAGTGACCTAATCAAAAGGTTACTTATCAAATTCAAATACAAAGTATTATCACTTTATTACAAAGAGATAATCAAAACAAAGGTAACCCGACCATACGGTTACTTAACAAATTCAAATACAAAATATTATCACTTTATTACAAAGAGATAATCAAAACAAAGGTAACCTGACCATACGGTTACTTAACAAATTCAAATACAAAATATTATCACTTTATTACAAAGAGATAATCAAAACAAAGGTAACCTGACCATACGGTTACTTAACAAATTCAAATACAAAATATTATCACTTTATTACAAAGAGATAATCAAAACAAAGGTAACCTGACCATCAGGTTACTCATCAAATTTCAAACCCAAAATAACCCAGTTAGGGTTGTAGAATCCTACACCCTACTGATCATCCTATCACTAATTGCTAACGAACAACTGATCTCATTAGTGATGGACCAAACGGTGAAAATCACCAAGTCAACTTTGACCTTATCAAATCTAAGAACTTCTAACGGTCAAAAGGAACAAGGGAAAGAACAATTCATTCTCTCCACCTTGACATGTAGAAATCAGGACCAATAGTTAAATAGCCCACCTACTTCTACATTGTAAGGATATCTGTCAAAGACATCCTCCAAACACATCTCCGAGCAACGCGCGAGCAAAACGACCAGCGTGCACCAAGGCACACCTCAACTTACAAAACTTACAAAATCTCAAACCACTTATTTCACTCCTCAAACAAAATACTCAATATTAGTGGACCGACACTAGATCAAGAATTGGAACAAAACAAAACAGACCACTACGTCATTACTTAATATCAAAGAGATGACCGGACCGGAATTAATCGTCAAAATCATCATTTTCATTTGGATCTGATACTCCAATTGGTTTCAAGTCCTTTATGTGCCATTTCCCTGCTCTTGTTCCATCTTCGTTTTCTAACTCATATACTAAACTGGAATGTTTTTTCCGAATTTTACTCATAACGAACTTAGGAGCTAACTTAGCGGAAAATTTATCACTAGCACTCGAGAGGACCTTATTAGTTCTCCAAACATACTCTCCGACTCGGAATGAAATGTCTCTTCTCCGAAGATTGTAGCGTTTACACGAACGTTGATAAGCTACATGCAAATTTTCACGGACACTTCCAAAAATATCAAACAAAAGTTGACGATCCAAAACATAAGAAGGTCTACTACTGGAGACGACATCAACATCCTCACCAGGTATAAAATTATCCTTATAAGCTTTTCCACTTAAAGGTACCTGACGACCAAAAACTAAAAATTTGGTGAATAGTTGGTGGACTCATGTTTTGCTGAGTTGATCGCGTATTGGATCTTTGATATCTCAACATCCCACGTATCATGTTCTTCTACGTATGTACGGATTGCTGTACCAACTGTCTTATTGATTCTTTCCACAAAATTGCATTGGGGAGCATAAACAGCGTTATACCAAATTTTTTGAATTTCGTACCTTGCACACAAAGCTTTAAAAATACGTCCAACTAATTGTGGACCATTATCACAAATAACAAATTGTGGTACTCCGTAGACAAGAAATACCTTTTCTTCCAAAAACTTCTCGATCAAATGTGCGGTAGCACTACGTAAAGGTTGCAAAATCGAATACTTCGAGAACCAATCACCAACAACTAAGAGCCATTTATGTCCGCGTTTGGAACGAGGAAACGGACCCATCAAATCTAATGCAATGGTTTGGAATGGTAGTCCAACTTCTTTCTCCTTTCCCATCATTCCAAGGGGACCTCTATTGGGTGGTTTTTGAGCACCACAAATCAAACATTTCCTACAAAATTTACGTACGTCAAAGATCATCTTTGGCCAATAATACAATTCTTGGACTCGAGACAAAGTTTTTAAGGAACCAAAATGTCCTGCTGAAGGGGGGTCATGACATGATTTAATGACATCTACGCGCTGAGACTTTGGCACCAAATATTTCCACTCTACAACATTCGCCGAATGCGGTAATAAGGAAGGTATAAACTTATAAATAAACCCATCTTCTACTTTCCATTGTGGGTAGCTTTTCGGTGACAACAAAATTTTCTTTCTCAAAGACTCATACCACAAGTCTACTGCATCAAGTTTAATCTCTACTAAGTTAACTTCTGGATTTTCTAAAGGAACACCACGACTAAGACAATCTGGAACTATATTGAACTTTCCTTTTCTATGCACCAAATCAAATGAGTGTTGCCTTAATCGAACTGACCATCTGGCGAGTTTTCCAGTTGGATTCTGAAGATTACTCAACCAAAGTAACGAAAATGATCGGTGACAACGGTGAATCGAACTCCTTCTACCCACGGACGAAATTTCTCAATTGCAAAAATAACCGCTAAACACTCTCTTTCAGTGGTGGAATAATTGCGCTCAGTACGGCTCAGGGTTTTGCTTGCGTACGAAATTACACGCTCTTCTCCGTTTACATTCTGAATCAACACAGCTCCTAACCCAGTGTTGCTTGCGTCACACTCAACGATAAAGGGTGCCGAGTAGTCTGGCTGCGAAAGAAGAAGTGCAGAAACTAATGCTTGCTTGATTAGCACAAATGAATTTTCTGCTTCCGCACTCCAGTTTACAGTTTGACCTTTTTTCTTACTTTTAATGAGGTCATTAATAGGCGAAACTAAAGACGAAAAATTCTTTATAAAGCGCCTGTACCAGCTGCACATTCCTATAAACCTTTTAATTTCCGTTGTGGTTTTCGGACGGGAAAGTTAACCATCGCCGACACCTTATCGGGATCTGTACGAAGTGAGTTCGAACCTACTATATAACCCAAAAATTTAAGTGTTTTTAAAAATTCACATTTACTTATATTTATGGTAAGGTTAGCTTCTTTTAAACGTTGCTTAACCTCTACTAATAACTTTAGATGATCTTCAAAAGATGACGAACATAATATTATGTCGTCCAAATAGCAAAATACATGGGGTTCAAAACGTGGACCAAAATTGCATCTACTAAACGCTGTTGCGTCTGCGCAGCATTCTTCAACCCAAATGGCATGCATGTAAATCTATATTGTCCTCGTGAGATAACACTGAAGGCAGTCTTATCCTTAGACGATTCACTAAGAGGATTTGCCAAAACGATTTTCTCAAATCCAGAGACGAAATGTAGTTCGCACCTCTCAACATATTGAGAATTCTATCTACGTTCGCAAGGGTACGAATCATGAACAGTTAAGTCGTTCAGGGTTCTACCATCAAAACAGAAGCGATATTCTCCATCTGCCTTCTTAACCAACAAAACTGGAGAGGACCACGGACTAGTACACGGTTCTATAACTTTAAGTCTAAGCATGTCGTCCAATTCCTCATTCAATATCTTACCCATATATGGTGACATGACATATGGTTTCTTGTGGAAGGGTTTGGCATTGCCTGTGTCTATGTCCAATTCGATTAGGTGAGTTCGTCCTAATCTATCGTCGCTGCTAATCTCACTAAATGAATTTATTAACTCTTGTGCTTGCGCACTTTGAGCATCTGAGAGGTCATGTAAACCACATAAAGAATCTTCAGTGTTCAAAGGGATGGAAGACGGACCTATATACCCTATGTCGTTCCCAACATTGCTTTGGATAAACCAATTATTACTTCTAAAGTCAGCAACTACACCAAATAATTTTGCAAAGTCACTACCGAAAATAAATGTATGCGGTAGGGACGGAACCACTAATGCATTAAGGATGCGGCAATCATTACCTATACAAATTGGCAAATCTACTGAGCCTACAACAGACTTTATTGAACCATCAGCTGTAGTGATACCTGTTTTTGCTGAACTAAAAATTTTCAAGTCTAATTCTCTAACAATTGAAAGTGCTAAGGATCCTACTACTGAGGTAGTGCATCCCGAATCCAGAAGACCGGTAATGTCTCTATCTATTAATTTCACCATAATGTAGGGTCGATTATCACACTGCTTCTCAATGAACAGAGTATTATTCTTAGGCTTCGAAGAGTCCTGACAAAAATTTTTAACAACTGTAAGCCATCTCGACCACTCGTCTTTACTAAAGTATTTTTCTTGTTTACAAATCATAACTGTAGCCTTATGACGCGGAACAGGATACCGACCACTATGTACCTGCCGCCTTACTGGTTTTTGAACAATGTGGACATGACGTTGCCTTAACGCCTTTTCGACCACATCCAAAACAAAAATTTTTTTGTTGCTCTACAATCTCTAAACCAATGTCCACTACGGAGCAATTCCAACAAACAAAATGATTCCTCTTATCGGGACTAAAGGAATTACAAACCGAGGACTCTAAAGAGCTCTTATCCGCTACTGTTACTTGAGGATTGACTAATTTATTCTGAAACACCCTACTCTTAACAGCATAAACTTTCTCATTCAACCCAGGATGTTTGTTCTCATATGGATGCTTAGAGGGTTGCAAATCTTATTAGGTTTATTAGAAGACGCCAAAACCGAGTTTAGTTTCATCAAAGAAGCTTCTTCTAACCTTTACACAAATTTACTAGGGTCGACAAATCTTGAATGTCCGACAATGCAAGTGCCGAAATATATTCAGGAACCAAATTTCTTCTAATCATTTTAACTTTAGTAACTTCTGCTGGCTCGTTGGTCAGTCTACTAAAGAGGGTTTGCATATGCGCGACAAATAAAATAATCCTTTCGTCTTTACCTTGACGACGATTTCTGATCTTTTCCCAAATGTCATCATCCGAAGAACCAGGTAGAAAATCTTCCTTAAACGTTCTAACAAGGAGTTCCAGTCTCGCAAAGAATTTTTCACTGTTCTAAACCAAACCAAAGCGTCACCCACAAAAGTTCACATGCTGATCCAAATAAGTCAGCTTCGGATACCTTACGAGATTGTGCTAAATCACTAACTCTATCTAAAAATGAATGTAGTTGTTTGGGGTCACCTGAGAATTTTACAGGCCATGAACCTATAGGTACTGAAGGTGTTACATACGAAGTCGAATGGATAGGTGCACTAACTAAAGGAGATACTACAACGGACCGATCTAAATAGGTGGACTCTGTACTTTTATTGATTTTATCGTACAACTCAGCTTCAAGAGTTAATATCGTTGCTACGGTCTCATTTCTAAACTTAATTGCTTCATCGGGATTTATTGAAGGATTTTCATACGCTTAGCTCGTCCCGAAAGGTGGTTTATCCTTGAACAAGCTCTTCTAAAAATTGAGTCTGATGAGTCGCCCTCAAACTCGGACACAATATTACGAACTGACTCGACTGAAACTGAAATTTCTTTACTTTCCGTTGCAAAATCTACTTCATAACACGAAAGGTCAACCAAACAACCAGGCTTATCTATTTCTTTAGCTAACAATCTACCTAAAATTTTCCGTTTCTCCAACACTGGCCTCTCACTTACCACTCCTCTGATTCTTAGTTCATACTCCAATTCTTCTTTAAGTAGACAAACAATTTGGAATTTTTCCGACATGGTTACTACAACCTAATGGAATCAAACCGATAAATCTAACTAATCCGAATCTTACAAAAGCTATCAAAACAAATTCGTACTACTAAAGGTAAAAATCAAAAATGTTTTTGGTAAAATTATTTTTGCCAAAACAATATCAAAAATTTAAGGGTCAAAACAGAACTAAAGTCAAAAGTAAATTTGACCAAATTAACGAATTGAGTGTATGGGGATTACCGTTACAACCAATCTTTTATCAAAAGCAAACAAACAAATCTAAGTGTCAAATAAACCTTAAGCAAACAAATTTCGAGCAAAATAATTTTTGGACAAATGGACTTCAAAGGAAAATAAATTTAGAGCTAACAAACTTCGAATCAAATTAAATTTAGAACAAATAAATTTCGAAGCAAATTAATTTTAACAAATAAATTTTAAGGTAAATCAAATTATGAACAAACAACTTTCGAGCTAAATTAAATTATGAACGAACGAATTTCAACAAATTACTCGTTGAACAAACAAATTTCGAGCCCCAAATAAATTTTGATCAAACAAATTTCGAAGCCCCAAGCGTTGGGCGCTAGTGAAACGTATTATTTTTCTTGATCGCTAACCCCAAACGGTCACATTCTTTCCTAAATTGAGCTTAACTAATGCTCTCTTCTTAATACATACATCTGACTCTAGAAGTTGGGGGTCAGCAAAACAAAGTCTTCCGACGTAACTAGGGTCTATTCCTTGGGTAGAGCTATGAGCAATGGGGGTAAGTCGAAATCTATGGAGGGTTACACTTAACAAAAAACAAACAGGCGCCACCAAGTCCAAATTGATTTATTTTAGGGGCATAGCTATTTTTAAGGGCGGACTTGGAGACCCAAAAAAGAGATCGCCTTCGTTGATACACAAACTTGTCTTAACAGAATAAGACGCTGTTCCTGTAAGAAAGAATAATAATTAAGTCACATAAAAATGGGAACACTATTTGCGTCCCTCAAGTATACCTAAAAGTATAGAGAATATTTTCTACATAATGGGATCATAAAATTTTAGTTCTTATTGCTTTTTGTTTACCAAGTCTGATCAGACTAGATCAGAATAAAAAACTTTAAATGAAGAATATTAATTTACTAATAAGAATTTTCTTGGTTTCAGTAAATAAAGTATCATTGTAATTAAATAAAATAAAAATTTGAAGTACTTGCAAAACTGGTAGTAAAGGTTATCAACTAATCCTTACTCAAATATTTTATAATTCTATGTAACTATAAATGCTAGAGTTTCTTTATAACCCAATCAGATCTGTGTGAGTCATTTACAAATGAATATACGAAATTTTCTCTTTAGGTTAACAAACTTAAATTTAGTTTGAAGTCAAAATAATCACCAAGATATTCTCTAATGTTATCTATAGTGGTTGTACTAAAATGCTAAACATGTGTTAGCCATTGGGCAATTGTTGACAATAGTGAACAAACAAACAGGTGATGTAATAGCAGCTGTTAAATTACGTTGAAGCCACGTGTGATCACGTATTTACGAAGCTAAGTGAAAGCAAATTTAATACTGGGAAAACCAGCTTATTTACAGGTAAACTGAATAACAATTTTGTACGTCTAACAAACAAAATGAAATAATGTACTTTCAGAAGGAAAGTACTCAGGAAATCTTAATTCTATTACGAACCCAAGAGCAGCAGTTGTCCCTCGATGTAATGGAAATTACCTCGCAGCGCGGGAACAGCAACTAATGATACTTGCTTTCCATGCTTTAACACAGGTGTAGGAGCAAAGCGGGTTCCTTACTTGGATCACGGCAGCATTACTTTGTAACGTAATCTTCCGTTGTCTAAATTTATTTACTAAAATAATTTTTCATTGCGTAGCCAACAAATTAAGCTTTCTAAATTGTAACTTCAAAGGGATCATGTTGTCTCAAATTTTACAGTTGCGATTTTCGACGTGGTGTGCGATATATACGTTATCCATGCAGTTTTCTAATTTCTCGTTGGGATTTCAAATGTGTCGTTGCGAGTTCAAATAGGTCGTTGCGAGTTCAAATGGGTCGTTGCGAGTTCAAATGGGTCGTTGCGCTAAATAAATTTTGTAAATTAGCTAATATGACAACGAATATACAAAATGTGGATTAGGTACTAACCGTTACTCAGGAAGTGTTTCACAAACATAGAGCGACTCGGAGGTCACTCGCCATTCTCTTAGAATGCATCTTGACGCTACTTTTAACTATCGACGAGTGCGCTCGCTGCTTTCTTGTATGGTGGGAGGTTCCGGATTTTAGTTCTCGAACCTCTCACGCGCGCCAGTGGCTGTGAAATTACACCGAACTCGGAAACAACTCGACTAATAATCCTTGATATTATAATACTATAAAAGTTTGATTGTTACTTGAATATTTATTTTAATTAATAAAGGTATTTTACTATTCATTGTACGTTTAATGAATGGATTCTCCTACTGCAAAAATAAAATTGTTACAACGCATAAGAAAATATAAGATCGATTTTCCAAGTTTTTGTGCTAACTATTGAAATCCTCATAAAGAGATTTTGTGCTGTCTTAGTGTTTTTAACTTTTGGCTTTCGTTTTCGCGTTCCTTTCGTTCCACGTCCCTCTCCCTTTCCTTTGACTGCTTTTAATTTGTTGTCAGTCCTCATACCGACTTTGTTCAATTTTCGATCCTTTTCTCGTGTTTTTTCAGACTTTTTTTCTTCGGAAATTACGACTTATCTGACTTTTTGGTATATTCAGCCATTCTTTTCTTGGATCGTCCGTTTGATACGAATCTTTGTTACCACAGGTACAACAATATTTTTATCCATGGTTCTTGACGTCCTTACCACACTTTGAGGCTTGACAGTTATTGTTTCGTTTTGGCTTTTACTGTTGATTTTCTTCTTCGTTTTGTTTCTTATTTTTGGTTTTTTGCAAGAAACCAATTAATTTCCGGGTGTTTGAAAACTTTACTGTTTATTTATAATAGATATCCGCCTTTCGGCGATTTATGCAGTGTTGGTGCCATTCCATCTTCGTTCTCGTTGATGCCAACCCTATACCTTTTCTTTTCCTATAGATCTCTACATTTTTGAATTTTTCTGGTATTTTGCTATTTTGAACTGGATAAATTTCTTTCTCTTCTTTTCGTACTGTGCTGTTGTCTAACAGGGCACTTCTTTCTGTTTGTACTGTTAGTGTATTTGCTTTGGCCCGTTATTTGTTCCTACCCTTTATCTTTAATTTTTGCTATCACGAAATTTGCAACGTTCTATTTCGTTACTGTAAGGTTCTTGCCTCCCTAATTTAAAAGCTATTTTAATTTCTACTTATTTAAGTATACGGCTTAACTACACTTTCATCATTTCAAGGTATCTCAGTTAGCCAACCAACGTTGCTCGTCCTTTTTAAATCACAAGGCCGCATGTTTATATCGCACCTTCTGGTTTCTTACCTAGGCATGTGTTTTATAGGAATTTCCTGAATGTTTCTAGTATGATAAGCAATTAAAGACCATAGTAACAATAGTAACATTGTAACAGTAATTTCGCAGGTTGGGTTTTTGTAATGTAGCGTCCTTGCTAAGACATAGTTAAAAGTATCCATATAGAGTGTATTTCGCGTTTGTCATATATGAGATTCGCAGCTTAACACGTTCTATGTGGATGACGCAGATGCGCGTCATTTTATCCATCCACTATATGCGGATGACGCACTTATGCGTCTTGCTAGTATTCGCTTATTTAGTATAAGTCTAGACTTAGTACTGGCCAAAAGTATATGTATTTGTAATCGCACATTCTTGTGGTCATTGTAAACGTAAAAATGTAATTCGTTCGTAACTATCATAATGTATTATGGAGTTGGATAATTTTAATGTTGCCGGTACCTCTGGCGCAAAGCAAAAAAAAATACCATTAAAAACCCTGATAGATTGACAGAAGATAAAATGTTACAATTTTTATATGCTTCTGAATCAGAACCTGAAGAAGATTTTAAAAATTTGGATGAATTTGTTCCGTCTAGTGATAGCGATGAGGACGCTGAAGGTTAGTTAGATTTATGTACCTACCTGTACATATGGTTTGAAATAAATTATTTGTATTTGAACCAGCTGCTATTGAAAACGACAATGCAAGTGCAGATGCAGAATCTTGGTCTGAAATTCCAACTGGAATGCGAGAATTTTTGTTAACAAAGAAAAATAGAATGTTGATAGATTTACCAGAATCTATTGAGCCATATGATCACTTTAGATTATTTGTGGATGACAATTTGTTAGACTTAATTGTTGCTTAAACAAATTTGAACACAAAAGAAGTGCATTGTTCTAAAGGTGTTTCTGAAAAATCAAGGATTTCTGCATGGAAATACGTTACAGTACCCGAATTATTAATTTTATGGGGTTTACATACCACTTGAGAGCTATAAAACTTAGTCGCATTCAGGACTACTGGAAAACACATCGTCTATTTAATTTAACCTGCTTTTCAAAATTCATGAATAGAGATCGCTATTTAGTAATCATGCGGTGTTTATATTTTGTTCAAAATCCAGAAGATGGAGAACCATTATCAGCAAATAGGTTGTACAAAATTAGGCCTCTAATAAATTATTTCAATAATAAAATGGATGAATTATATTATCCTGGAAAAAATTTATCCTTAGACGAGACGATGGTTCTATGGAAAGGCAGGTTATTATTCAAACAATACATAAAGAATAAAAGACATAAATATGGTTTAAAATTATACATGCTGACAGAACCTGACGGACTGATTTTAAATTTTTTGATTTACAAGGTCAGCTTGACGAAATTGGCGCTAAAGGTCATTCCAACAAAGAAGTCGTGCATTTGGCTTCAAAAAAATTAAATAATGGTCATTCATTATACATGGATAGTTATTATAATAACTATCAATTAGCCGAAACGTTGCTTCAACATAAAACATATTGCACAGGAACATTACCGGGAGATAAAAAAGATACTCCAAAGGATGTAGCAAATGTAAAACTTCAAAGAGGTATGTTTCGATTAGACATTATAAATATATTCGTAAATTTTCTTTGTTATGTAGGAGATCCTAAAGCCAAATATAAACAAGGTGTTGTGATTAGCAAGTGGAAAGACAAAAGAGGCGTTACCTATATTTCCACTAGAGTTCAAAAACGAAACGGTAACAATGCGTAGTAGATAAAGTCATGAAAAGGAAAAATCGTTGCCAGTTTCGGAGTATAATCGATTTATGAGCGGTACAGATTGACAAGACCAACTTATGGCATATTATTCATCTACAGGGAAAACATCGGGATGGTATAAGAATCTTGTTGTTCATGTGTTACAAATGCTCCTACATAACTCCTTTATGACATATAACAAGTTTTCCGGTAAAAAGATGTATGACACACTCTGAATATAGGTTGTCGGTGCTCGAAAAGCTTTTGCCAGGAGAAGATAAGAAGATTGCCAAATCTACACTAAAAGTATTTGAACACATGCCAACAAAAATAGACAAAGCAGATGGTAAAGAAAAAACGCTCCGAAAGAGATGCCGCATGTGCTACAAAAATAAAATTAGAAAGAACACTGTTCATCACTGTGCAGAATGTCCCGATAAGCCCGGTTTATGTTTGAACCGAACCGGACTAAAAAGTTTTCGAACCGAACCGAACCTAAGGCAAGGTTCGGTTCGGTTCGGTTCGAATCCATCACTAATAAAAAGTTGTTACATATGTTATAACCTTTTCCATTATTAATAAGGGTTTGTTATTTGGTTTTTACTCCTATGTGACCAGCTGTAAGGCACAAGGATGTTTGACGAGGATTTCCAGTAAGTGTAAAAAGCCCACGGCAAGTTTCGGTGGAAAATGGCTCGTAGATGAGGAAACCTCAAAAGACTAAGCGGCTAGTCGAGCTATTTGCTCTGGGTAGAACATGAGCTATGGGTCGGGGTTGGACTGCGACCAAAAATGTAAAGAATATGGCGCCACCGAATTTTTGTATACGAAGAAGACCTTACTTAAGTCCCTTGTATAAGGCGAATGCGGAAACCTTTACTCAATTACCGCTATACAATATATTACGGAAATACAATCCCTAAAGTTTTCTTACCTTATAGCTCTATATTGACCTCTATAGATGCACTGCTACACCTGTGAACAGATTAAAACAAAGGTAGCACTGTTTGTGCCTTAATATCCAAAATTAATTAATTAATTAGAATCAACCATCATTCATTCCAATTAATAATCCTAGTCTTGACCAAAAAAAATGTATTCCTTCAATATTAAGTAGTTATATACAAGACATCTTCTTTAAATAAATTTAAATAAATTAAATTATTGAAAGATATGTACATATGTACTTGATAGTATCAGTACTTCTCACAGATAAAACATGATAACTTTATATTAGCAATGTCTAACAAAAATTTATTCTCAAATGAATGAGTATGAATTTCTTTTCTGAATGTTTAACTTTAAATTACAGCATTGGTTGGTTTTAGTAGCACTACTTAACCTCACATTTTATGATTAAATATTCCACTTAGCAATTAGTGAAATGTAAAATGTAAAAATTTAATTCACTAAGATTGAATAAATTATGTTTCAAATAATCAATTTAATTTTCTTTAAATATAGAATTTAACTTTTCCTATTTTCATAAGGACATCTGCCGTGTATTAATTGTATGATTAAAAAGATTTAATGTGAAACTTTATAGGTTCCTGTTGCATAATTTGAAAAACAACTAGTCTGTCATTCACTCAATGAACTTGAACTTTACCACGTGATCAAACAAAAAATTATTTGTCCGCTATACCCAATGCTACAGCTGACGTATAAGAAAGCAATCTACATACCAGATGTTAATCCGATGGAAAAATTCTTGCTAGGTATATGGACCATATCCGGAATTATAATTGATGATTTATAGTTCGCTTGCCTCAGCAATCAAGAATACAGGAAATATCCAATTCCATACAACCAAAATAGCTGCATACTGAATCTTCAATATAACATCACGACGTTCACATTAAATAATTGAAGCTTGCCAATTCGATTTTTGTACAAGGTTAAACTTCACATAGATACTACCAAATTTTCATTTCTTATCCAAATAAATTAGTTACATTTTTTAAATTTCAATACTAAGATGTACAACTTATCCTAAATTGTATGTTAACCAAAGTTGCACTAAAAATATCAATTTAGTAAGGCTATAAATTCAGTAATACTTACTGTTAACTAAAAGGCCATTCAAACAAATTAACGTCTCGTCAATTGCGAGCTAATTCCAGCAAGTGTGGACATAAAAATGCTCATCGCTGAGACGATATCATTTCAAGAAAACAATTTTTTAATTTTCGTGTGCTTCCAACACGTGGACTGAATAAACGTCATGGTCCTTGAGTTCAAGGAACAATTGACCTCTTCTAACGACAGCTGAGTTGGAAGTGATATATGGCGCGGGTTGCCGCCTGACAACAAGCTTAATATTACAATCGTCTAACAGAGGGAACTCTTATGATGACACTAACAAAAGGCATCTTTAGTCACCGCATAATTTAAAATTTTACACTTTCAAATTGAAAGCTAATATTGTTTTAGACAATATGTAATATGTATTTCGTAGATTGTGTAGCATCATTATGCTTAAGTTGTTTATTATTAATTTAAATAAGTTAGATATCTGTGAATATATTGACAGAAAATAAAATCGTTACAATGTTTGTCCTACGATGATATCATAACTTGTTTTGATAATAAGTGCAGTATTACTTAGGATTTTGGTGCCGACGTTGATTGAAAAGGGACGCCTCAGTGAAAGCATCTTGTTAAAAACGCTACATGAAGCGGATTTTGCATTCACTTTAAGTATTTTAATTGTCTTATCGACGTGTGTTATGAAGATAATTATTTGCGCTTTTAGTGGAATTTTGGTCGTTACTTCAGCTAAGATTTCGGAAATCTGTTGACTTTACATTTGTTGTATATTAATCGCGTAGTGATAAATAAATCGTTCAATAATTTGCCACACTTTTATTACATCCCGATAATTCAAATCAAATTAATATTCTTCCAATCAATTAATATTTGTCTTCTAGCCTAACAAAAACATGAGGTGCCGGATGACTGCCCCCCCCCCCCGTTGTGTCGATGACCACAGTTATCAAACAACCAAACACAAAGTAACTAGATGGAACACCGCTTAATAGATGTATCACAACACAACACCTTCCCCCTTAAAGTGCCCTAATCTTACAACTAAGATGACACATTAAGAATGAATAACAATTGTAAAAAGTATATTATAAATCTAACCGCTTTGGTGGTTGTCGAATACGTATAGGGTACCTACGTTTAAGTGTATCTGTAAATGTATATTTGGGTGAATTAAAAGTTTTAGAACTGGGACCACTTGTAGCGACTCCTGTTGGATCAGGTGATATGTTAATCTCTGTTTCTGGTGAGCTGTTTTCATTTGATGCGGTTCGCTCAGAATGGGGAAAAACTATAGTATCAGATAGAGTGCAGGGACTGTTAGAGATTATGTTTGTTTTCGAAGATTGGATAGTTTCTAAGAGAATAGGTAAGTTTAAATGCATCCAAATTTTGGTTAGAAACTACACGAAAATCAGAATCAGTAGCATTAGACCTGATCAACTGATCAATGTTCGGGAGTAACCAAATAGGTTAATGAACTAAGTTTTTCAATACCCTAGCAATTTTTCCCCAGATCTGTAATTTGGCGCTATCACTTGATCCTTAACGTTCAGCTCTCTGATATTTTTAGTTATAGTTTCGTTTTTATTTCGAAATATAGACGTAGTAAGTCTAATTTAGATCTTAATCATCGACCAAACATTAAAGATGCTGTTGCTTTATTAGTGACGCAATGCGCTGCATTTCTGTATTGAAACAGAATCTACTAATACTGTTGAATGTGTGGCTTAACCTCCCTGTCTATATTTTTATAAGTTTTGGATATTTATTTGAAAATAGTTGTAATTCAATAAATTTAGTCAATTTGAACTTTCTGCTTTATTTAATAGATTGTGATACTTTAGGGTTTGTTCGAGGACTTGGAACAATTCTCGCAGGTACTTTTAGCTTCAGTTCCTGGCGCCCTTATATTCTAGCTACAGTTATGAGATCTTCAGTCGCTCCTTATGGTTTACTTTACGATCAATTTGAATCTACGCCTTGAAGAGTTTCACTTGAGCTGGTTCGGAGCAACTTACTGTCACTGTATTTGTAAAGGAATATTTATATCTTTAATATCAAAACTTTTCTGACACACCCCTCCCATCAACGCCTGTGTTTAGCGCGGCAATCGTTTTTTTTTTAATTTTCTTTTCTTTGTTGCCGTAATTTGGACGAGAATTCCGTTACTGAATTCGTTTTTTCTTAGTGGCACGCTCGTTTTACGGGCAACATTAGCTTTTTTTGCACCAAGTGTGTTATTAAGATGATAACGCACGATGGGCGTTATCATATAGTAACACAAGCGGTGCATACAAGATTTTATATTTCACCTCATATATAAAATAAAAAATAGGTGATAGGTAAGTTTTCTATTTTAGAATTGTACCTCGGATTTTACTATATAACTATTTAACACACCTATATGTAACACACCATGATGACAGCAAACAGTTTGACGTTCCTATGTTTTGGACATTTGTTACATTTATTTAATATTAACAGTGCAAAATGGCCGATCAAGAGTTGCCAGCAATAATTGCAAAGCAAGCTCTAAAAGCAGCTGAAACTTTGCTGCCCATTAAATCTAAACAGAACTATGAGAACGCTTAATAACACACTTGGTGCATAAATATTTAAAAAATTGATTTGTTTTTGAGGGCATAATGAGCGGGCGTTATGAAATCATTACGCCCTCCATTACGCCCCAGGTGTTAAGGATAAGTTTACATATCTCGTATCCTAGGTGTTTGACTAAATTGCAACGAGGTGAAATATAAAATTTTTAATTGCCGAGTACTAACCATAACCTACTAATGCCACGTACATAAAACAGTAACTGTGAATGTTACTTTTAAGTTTAAAATAAATCGTTTTTAATATTTTGTTACATTTAATACGAAAAATTTAGTACATCGGCCTTAAAAAATAATACAGTAGATCATCTGCACTCGATAACCCCCAAAAATATTTTTTTCTGTCAGCATATTATTAGTATTGCTAAATCACGGAACTTAATTTAAACATTTTTCCCAACACAAAACCATAAAATTATAATTGAAGAAAATCATTATTTTTCGTTTTAGCAGATGTTTTGTTACATGCGAAATATTTACTGATTCGGGTAAACTAAGCGTTTAAAACAATTTAAATTTTGAATTGCTCCGAAATGGCTGGGCACCCGGAACAATAAAAAGGTGCGTCGGCTAATTACAGTGGTGCGAGAGTGGCATACTAAGGATAAATGAAAAAGTATATAAAGAACAATATAAAATACAAAAATAATAAATAACACTGATTCAAATTAAAAATTCTATATCACAGTAACACTTACTCTGGAAGGTCTTATTTCTGTCAATATCGATGGGCGCAAACAATCGGTCGTCCCAAGCTGTGTGACGTTTTTTCTATGTGGAAGACTTATTCCGCATAAAACTCCCTTGCTTTGGTTATTCTATCTTTGGTCGTCAAGTTTCTCTCTTAAACTAAAATACTCCAACCAGATATGACTAGCACTGTGGTAGCTGGAGATGCTTACAAATTACTAAATTTACACCTATTCCATAAATAATTGAAATGAAAATCAACCTAAACTTAACCTCAATTAACTTAAAAACATAATTGTATTACACATGCACATACAAATATACTTTACTAAAAATAATTTATCTACAATCTGGCCAGGTGCTGTTGTGCTAAATCATAAGAAAAATTTTAAAGAAAAACTCAACATCCGCCAATAAAACGTTTCAAAGCACATTTTCCTGCCTACCTATTTAATTATTCCATTCATGAATCCGAAATTAATCGAAATATTGTTCATTAAACATGAAAATAGTTCAATACCAACTTTACACTGTAACATCGATTTAATACTTTTATTATCCGAAACTTTACTAATGACTCGCATATCTCAAATTACTAATTAATCCAGTTAATTAATTATTTTCACTTAATTATGGTCTTATTACGAAACTACATGACTAGCATTTGAAAATTCATCATCTTGTTTTTAAAATGGTGCATAAAAATACTCATTTTTTAATTCCAAAATTTTTAGTCACCATCAGGATTTTTCTTAATCATTTAGTAGTAAAGATTCAAACACAGCAGTTCTCCGACTCCAAAATATGCCTCACGCAGTTCCAATTTAATGTAGGGATTCGTATCCCTTTATTTCAAAATGGTCGTTCGATATTAAATCTGCACTTACGCGTTGAATATACCCCGCTCTTTGTAAAGGTATTTCAGATTACAAGTCGATCGGCGCCCATTACCATACAATTCTTTAGACCTCTAAAGACTTCCTATAAAAACTTGCTCTTCTCCCTACCCCCGAGTCTATTGGCGCGTGTCTTGTTACATTTTCAATATGTTCAAATGACCGATTTCTATAAGAGTGTTACTGATTCAATTTCGATTATCTTTTTTAACTTTTATTTCGTATATTGTCCGGGGTTTTTCATTTTATTGCACAATATTGCTATTACATTTATGACAAGTAACACCTAAGAAGATCCTGTAATACTGGAATTTACGTAGCTGTATCTGCAACTCTTATAATCGGAAACCCTGTAATTGCACATATATGTATAGTTAATACAAAGTGTATAGCTTCCCTTTTATAATAATGGAAACAATGTCTATTAAAACTATGTCATATTGCATGGAACTTATTTACCAAATTCCTAAGCCATATTTGAGGTACATATTAATCAGTATATTTCCACAATTTTGAAAGCTTTTTATAAGACGCTTTTACTATAAAATTTTATGGTTGAAATATAATTGGTCTATTTACATTTTGGTGGTTTTAAAATAATTTACAACTCGTTTCTCAAGTTTCCCCATATATTTGCAGAAACAAAACGATTACATTTGTGGTTTTAGTTTAGTTGGAATAAAAATACGTTTTTTAAACACTATTTTATATGAAACAAAGATTTTGCAGGGTTCTCCATTAACAAATTACTCTCTTCAAGATTACATACTATGTGTTTCCCCATCTGATTCAAGTGTTGCGTAACGCATCGCGTTACAGTTTTTAAACCATAATAGTACAGTAAATTTTTTAAAGATCGTTAATCAGTATTAAAAATTGTATAAATTTTCACTTGACAGATATTTCAAAAATTACGAAAATGCATAACAAATCCAATTGAGCGTATAGGCTTGACGTGGATTCAATTGCTTTTGGTCCTTTATAACTAATTATCTAAGTATCTATCCCTTGTAGTATCCATTGTAGTTTAGACGAAATTTTGGATTTAAGAGTCGTATACGGACCCATTTGAAAGTTAATTTTATGCTACTTATAATGAGGGCGTCTCCATGGCGTAGTTGGTATGCATGTGACCACTATGCCCAAGGCCCCGGGTTCATATTCCCAAAAATGTTAGACGAGCATTTTTCACAAAAATACGCCCTCGTTTGAATGAGAGGTAAATTGGAGGCACCGCGTGTGAGTGTTGTCACTCATGTTAAAGATTCCTACCTGACTTGGAACAGCAAGGGTTCGGCGAAATTCAAAATTCTCCTGGTAAAAAAACTCGCTTCCTGGCCAATGTAGTACCTTCGGGTGGCGCATTGGAAAACCAAATGTAGTGATTACGATGAAACCGGAGAGTTATGTTATCAAACGTTAACTTTAACTTTTATAGGATACGAATGGTTTTAAAAATTTCAGCAATAAGATAAATAATGTACTAAAAGCACGTTATTCTACTAGAAAATTTATCAAAGGGTACTCGTTCAAAATTATTATTGTATTCCGTAGGATTATTAATGAGTAATTATTGCTTTTATAATTTATTTGCCTGGAAACGGTACAATGTACCAATTAATTATCGAGTAATAAGTTCCTGAAATATCTACGAATTGCATTCCCCGCCTCTATATCAATTTGTTTGTGAAAGATTCGAATGAACTAAAGAACTTAATGGAAGTCATTACTCTAAATCGGTAACTATAGACCGGTGAGCAATTTTCTTTTGATCTAATTTTAAATTAAAAAGCTTCAGAATGCCTTAATTTAGAGACTCGTTTTGCCTGTTTCTTCTGATTATGAACACGCTTTTCCAATTATTCTGTGAATTACGTCAAATACACGAAACTGAATGAACTTGTTTTTGTACACTTGCGATAACAAAGAAAATCTGCTCCTTTGTAGCCCGTTTTCTGTCAAGCTTTTAACATCAGATAATTAATCGAGATTTACCTGCAAGGAGCTTTGTACACATTTGTTGTGTTTACTTTAGGAGTTAGCAAACTTTAATTTTGCTATAGGTGGCACAAGATTTTTGTCAACATCTAATTTGCAATATCGCACAAGCTACCTATCTATAAGCACGACACTAATGGTTTTAATTTAATATGGATTAGTTTTAATAGCAAGCACTTTAAAAGAGGTGACTGTTCTGCGTAGATTTTCATGTCAGTGCTAAGATAATGTAGGGAAGTGTAAAAAAGGAAGATACGATAGTCGACTGATAAGTCCCGGGCCCGATAAAGAAAACAACTTTTTTTTTTAAATTTTTTATTAATTTCTCAACATAATCTCCAAAACGGCTTATATATTTATCATATCGGTGTTCCAACTTAATTAAACCATCTCTATAATGTGATTCATCGAGCTCCTCAAAATAGATGTCTACGGCACCAATAACCTCTCGTTGCTCTGAAATCTTTGCCCGCCAAGGAATTTTTCAAAGTTAGGGAATAAGTCGTGGTCACTGGGTGATAAGGTGGATGTTTAAGCAATTTGAACCTTCATTCGTGGATTTCTCCCATTGCTATGACTGACCGATGTGCTAGGGCACTGTAATTGTGAAACACGATTTTTTGCCAATTGAGGTCGTTTTTTCTTTACCTCGTCAGTAGATAATATACCTTCCTTCTGGCACACTTCGATCCTCACTCGATCGATCCCCCCACCCTGCCTTCTATTTCGCAGTTGTTGAGGTGGTGTGCCTTGTAAATTCAGACGATCCTCAAGACACTTCTGGCGCACATCGTTTCTCACTGGATCGCCGCCCCCCTTCCTACCCCTTTCTGCTTGCCTACTAGTTGTAGGATGTTGAAGGGGGAAGGGGGTCTTATGACAATTCTCATGACTCGTATGAATTCTTCATTATGTTTATCGGCTTTGCGGGTGTCCTATTCATCATTCTGCGGGCTAGAAAATTTTTAACGATAGTGATAGGCAGATATAATTAGCATTGTGAAATTACATGGGATTATTTAGCACTATTATTTTAATATTATAATTTTACTTTTTAACATATATCATTTTAATATTAGACTAGTATAAGTGTGTTCTTAAATTTTAGAATTAAGTTGACTCCATAATTGGACTTCTATACATATGTCTGTGTAGACTTTATTAATAAATGAAATAAATGAAATTATGTTTATCGGCTTTGGGGTGTCCCATTTGGCATTTTGCGGTCTAGAAAAAATTTTTAACGATCCTCATAACTCGTATAAATTCTTCATTATGTTTATCGGCTTTGCGGGTGCCCTATTCGGAATTTTGAGGTTTAGAAAAAATTTAAAAAAATTTTAAATCGAGCTAACATATGCACTCAAAATTATATGGCATAGGTATGGGTAATCAAAATTGTAAAGGGTAATTGTTTCCGTTCTCTGGGATCGGTGATTGAGCACAGAAATAAAAATAAACTGCAATATATATAGAAATAAAAATTTATTAGACAATCTATACACAGTAGTAATAAATTCTTTGTATATGTCTATATTTACAATTATCATTGTACACGTTTTTAGGCTAAACATGTATATACATTGTGACCCTAAAACAGTCACGTAATGTGTACAACTTAAATCCGAGCAATATATACAACTTATAAACTAAGTAAAATAAAATCTATTATCTATTTCACTATGGCCCCATGCATACGTTAAGGTCGTGTTAGGGATGACGAAACGCTTATCATCTGCGCCCGATAAACTGACCTTGCTAAGTAACAGCGTAAACAAATCATGTTTTTTGCTCCTAATAGTTCGCATCGAATGCACGAGGGCTCGGAAGTTACTGTTATGTGCTACGTCCTTAAAACTGCCAACACTTATACCCTGCGCAACACTACGCTTAACCCCTTTAATCTTTTTTATTACATCCCTTTCACTAACTATACAGTAACTCTTGGCGCGAGTACCCACAAACTCTAAAACTATCTCACCACCAAACTCATCCTTGAACTTTCCGGCACTTTCTTGTTTACAAGTGGGATCTTATATTTATTGTCTGGGTGGTAGTCACTAGTGTCGAATAGGTCCAGGTGGGTATGAATATCACTGTACAAGTCTTCTGTTTCGACACTATACACGAGCGAATCGGTATCTGTATACAAAAGCGAAAGCTTAGACCCATACAGAGGCAACAGTTTCTCATAGTGAAAGTCATAAATCAAGGTTTTGATAGGTCTAAAATCGAAAAGCCTGCATATATAGGTTTATTATAGGTGACTTTAACGCGGTCCATCTGTATGAGTGCTAAATTTTCGCCTAGTACCAGAATACAATTAAAGTTCGGGCGGGCAATCAGGGTACTCGCACATAAGGTCTTCCCGTTACACTCCCATCGAGTCACAAGCTTCACGTCGACGCGCTTGTCTATATTTTCCATGGTTTTACCAAAGATGGCATTGTTCATGAGTTTGAAAAAGTCCTTCTCAAAAGCGTTAGTGGCACGAGTGCGAAGGTCCGTGTTCAACTCGATATAAGGCTTCAACCATGGAGACTGGTCGAACTCGAGAACCCGATGGATGGAGGTCAACACTAATCCATTCCGCACACACTGCTGTAGATTCCTGTAGTGGATAATGTAGCGGTGTTTGTCTTCTAAGGTGGCGAGGAGCTTCGGAGCCTTAGATGTGATATAAGGCGACGTTTTCATTTCCGGGCAGAACGGCAGCTCGTTGTGGAGATCATGTAAATGTGAAGGGTACTCCAAGTCGACCTCCAGAATGAATCCTTTCGCAGAGTCCTTGGGAACATTTAAGATGGTGGCATGTAGTTCGGCTATATCGGTAGAGGGCAACCATCGAAATCCTCCAAGAGGGAGAGCCTGGCTCATGGCCCAGCCATACAAGTTATTGGCATCGTAGTATGCTAAATACTTAGACGGAGCCGCAGGATCGTACTCTTCCATGTACTTGTTGTTGGCAGCAGCGTAGCGTCCACTACACTGGGTCAAACCTCCTCTGATCCCAGACTTTATAAAATGGTACATGTCAATATCCGTGAGGAGCTCCAGTTTCACGCCGGTGTATTTTAACATGGCGTCCCAGGTTAATGAGGGCGCTGTCACATACTGGCACGGATCAAGGTCATAAGTCGACATGCACACCCGGCGAAAGTTCTCAAAGACGTCTGCTAACAACAGTACATCTGTCTTTAAATAGAGGTCGCTATATTCTCCGAGCGTGTTAAGACCAAAGTCCCTCCATACCTTCTGAGCCCTGTCGTATTCGTCGGTGGTAATGGATGTAGAGGCGAGATCATTGTAGAAGGCAGCCTGTGGTGGAAGAGCTGTTTCGTCCAATACTTCCATACTTTGTATGTAAGTGTATGGAAACACACCTTTCTTGGTAACCAGTTGGAACCTGGAGTCCTCGGGAAAGTGACGTCTGACCTCTACAAACTGGTCCTGGGGCAAATTCTTCGCCAGTGTATCCAACCCGGCCGCCATAAATCGGAGAGAGTCGATAAACCGAAGTTGGACACAGGGCTTGTCGACAGTCTTTTCTTGTCCGTCTAAGACCACTTCTGAATCGTATAGTCGTACAGTTTTGAAAACGAGATGAACCGCTCTTTATTGTTCGGTATAACGTTAATCTTCTCATTATCATACCCCAGTTCTTTTATGATGAAATGAGCATCATATCCACTAAGGTTGTGAAACACCACTGGGATAAACTGCGGAACCCGATAGAGGATGTTACATTTGGAGTGTACAGGAAAGCGGTACACACCATTCATGTGGTTGTGATCCCGCACACGGTCTGTTCCAAGCGGTTTCTTGCATATCCCACAGTCTTCGGTAGTGTGGAACAAAAGTTCATTCTGGGCATCCAAAGGAATCATGGGCACATTCGTCGTCAATATCTTACCCAGACGTCTAGCTTCCTCTCTAAGTTTGGTAACAAATTTACGTGCGGCGTCTGGACGGTAGATCTCAAATTTATTGAGGAGTTGTCATAGCAGCATTTAATGTAATATGCCCAGCTATAAGGGGTATGCAGCTGAAGCGGTGTTGTAGATGATGTGGAGGGTCGGGCGTTGCAAAACTGTACGGCTGTAGGAGCGACTCAAAGTCTGCATAAATAACGAATGGGACCTGCATTTGTTTTTGGATGCCCGAAAATTCTAAAACGTTGTTGAAGACGGTGGGCATTTGGGTAACGACATGGTTACAGTCCTGCCTAGTATGCCTAATTAAGGCAGTCTCAGTCGGAAAAAAGATTAAACATCCATCGCAGATCCATTTATGTAAGCGATCTTTTGATAACTGTTTACCGACCAGACGTCCCAAATCCTTGATCCAACAGAAGTGACCTTTTTCTTCATCCTGGATGTAAAGCAAGTTAACGTGCCGGGCTCTCCTGCGTTTAGTAAAATGTAGAGGACCAACAATAGACCTTCCTTCCACTCCGAATACATTGATACTCAGATCGTTCAAAGCCTCGAACTTGGCAATCTTGTCAAAGGCCATAGGAACTCTATACCACCCATATTTAAGCAGCTCGAGTAATGGGGTACTTGCTAAGACGTTGGGAGTTATACTTGGCAGGATACAACGCTGCTACAATGGAGTATGCAAAACAGGCTGCGTCTCGGTTTTAACATTCACCACCGCTTTTTAGCTTTTATCCAGCGTGGAAGGTCAATGTAAGAAGATCCCTAAGTGGTTGGTATTTGTTGATGTTTAGTTCTAAATGCAGGACACGTTGTAAGGCCCAACCGGACTGGTGATGTTCAAATTCTTGGGATTTATCGAGCATCTCCCGAGAAAACGCCGTATACACTTTGTTCAAGTCGCTCGATCGGGTTATAATTTGATTCTTGGTATTGAAAGATTTAGTTGCTTCGGTATCACCCAAGTCCATCTTTGTGTACATACCAAACACTTCCACATTACATTTAAGGGTCGTGTGGACCTCCAAGGTGTCCTGGATCAACTTTACAAAATGCCGCTTTTGTTCAAGTAAAAAGTCTCCAATGTCTCTACAACCAGACATATTATTGATGCGGTAAGTTGCGATCCGGGAGCGGAAGGCTGACGATAACAGCTGTATCGCTTCTTGTTCGGGGTCTCCGGATTTGGTCTTATGCGCGGCACTGCGTAAATGTCCAGGAACTGGCGTGAAGGAACGTCCATATTGCAATCCTTGCAATATCGTATGTCCTGTCGCTGGCGTTTTGGGGCAGGTGCAGCACGTGGTGGTGATGCTCCACGTTTGGCTGACATCGATGTAGAAGAAATAGTATTTCCGTGGAGAGCGTGCTGATGCCGGGTTAAATTAGCTCGACGCCCAAACCCCATATCACAAATGTCGCACAAAATAATACTGGTGCTGATAATCCAGTCGGTGGAGCTGAGGCTGTAACCTGACGTGGTGGTGGTCTAATGATATTATGAACCTCCTTTTGTGTCGGTTAAGGTTGCTCTGGATCGAGAAGTTTTCTGGCACACATCGCAGACGAATACTTTGACGGATTCCATTGTAATCTGCACAATAAAACTATGTTTATTACTCAGTTTAAAACACGTAAATTGCAATGTTTTACAGGTGTAAAAGAAACACTACTGAGGAAAAATGGGCTGAGACTTCTTATAAATGGCAAGATGATCGTAAACAGGCAAATTAAAGTGCGTGCTCACAGGCAGTCAATATAACTTCGGTCCAGGATTTGTTTGTTACTCAGTTTAAAACACGTAAACCACGAGGTTTTGCGATCGTAGAAGAAATACAACTGAGGAAAATGGGATGAGACCCCTTATATTTATAGCCAGATGATCGTAAACAGGTGAATTACTGCGCATGCTCACAGGCATCCAATATAACATCGCCTTAGGATTCCTTTGAAATTTGTATAATAAAATGATGTTTATTTATAGTTTAAAACACGTAAATTATGAGGTTTTGTAGTCGTAGAAGAAACACTATTGAGGAAAATTGGTTGAGACTCCTTATAAATAGCCAGATGATTGTAAGAAGGTAAATTAAAGCGCATGCTCACAGGCAACCGATATAACTTCGGCCCAGGATTCCTATGTGATCTGCACAATAAAACGATGTTTATTACTCAGCTTAATAAACGCAGACAAATGTTTTCGCATTCGCGGAAAAGGAAAATGGGCTGAGGCCTCTTATAAATAGCCAGATGATCGGAAATAGGTAAATTAGAAAGAATGCGCACAGATCGCTAATAAAACGTCGCCCCAGTGGAGATGCTCCTAAAGGAATGGAGCACAGTTACGTCTGGGGAACTTGCGATACAACTAAAAACAGAAAAATTAGCATTATATGAATAATAAATAGTCATTGCTATGTTTTCGGACCTTATTCGATATAGAACCATGGCGCCAACCGCAAACGACAGCATTGTTGCATTCTATAATTTATAATGAATACGACCGTGGGCTACTTCAGTTTTATTCTAGTATTTTTAATAGCTTGTAAATTTCGATATTGATATTGGAATTGATGTAAATATAATATAATATAAGAAAAAATTAAAACCAGTAGTTTACATGGAAACTGGGCATGTCATCAACCAGTTCAAAAATATATTTTATAGGTATTTCAGTTATTAATGACATTGCACCAAATTCATTCCTATAATATATCATGATGCTAACCATCATGATCCTATTACGTAATACTAAAACTAGTGCTAGCGGCGACTTAAGTTGCTGCTACAGTTTAGAAACCTATAAAACTTAATTCATATACAAATTTTCAAGCCACTGAATAAATAAGATGTAAATAAAATAGCCGAGCGCCTCCTATTTGCAACATTTATTAAAACGTGTATGCCAAGGTCATATTAATATACACGTCTGGCGAATATTAAACACATAATTAAGCTAAAATGAATCTTTTAAAATAAGCATCGTCATCATCTGAAACAATGTTTTGTTAAAATCCGAGTATTTTACGTTAATGTATCAGCATATGTCATAAGGAAATGCTCCAGTGTAGACACCGGGTATTTATTTATAAGTAAAATATTTAATCATTACTATTATTGTGCTATTCATTAGCAGAAATCTGCACAAATCTGCATAAATATTACATCCAATGCTCGATTTGATTGCATAGAATTAACCTTGTACCTGTTTTTGTTTGAGGTCTGAAAGCATATAATTAAAATATTGTATCATCCGTTTTAAATAATTCAGGTATGTAAAATTTTTTAAAAATTCAATATTCGGATAATTTAAAGAACGAAATAATGTTTTAGATAATTAAATGGAGTATTTTCATTATACAATACAATAATAATTATTACAATAGGTAAACCTATTTTGACTATTAAAAACAATGTTGATGTGTGAGCTCAAACGTTTAGTTACTTGATAAAAACTTTCGGGGCATGATTCGAGAAACCTTTAAACCTGTTTGTGCATGAATGTGCGTGACGTCATAAATATCATTGCTCATAAATATTTCTAGGATTAGTTCGCTGTAAATTGCAGAAATGACTGCATTCCATACGATACGATGATACAACTGTCTATAATTAACCGCAAAATACTAATTATAAAATGAGCTATATATTAAAACAGAGAAAATTACTTTTACCTGACGTTGAGATAATCAAAGCGGTTGATAATTAATCAATTTATAAAACTGAATACCCTTCAAATCGACCGATTTACATATATTTTAAATTCAGGCAATTAATTGTTTTATGATGTAACTATGTTGTCTTGACTCATCTAAATTCTTCGGCACGTCTGTGCGAATCTCTAAAATTAAAGGTCATCATAGCTTTTATTAGAACTCGAATATTTCAGTGGATCCTACAATATTAACAAAAATTACTAAAATCTATTAGAAACCATAAATTATCCCGAAACTAAGCCGAATTTACGCTAAATTAAAAAAATATGTAATTCATATATGCAACATTAAAAGCTCGTCAAAACGTGTCAACGATTATATATAATATACACGTCTATCTAAAAAGCAAATACTATACATATAATTAAGCTAAAATGTGTCTTTTAACACCGTAAAACTTGCAGATTAATCTGAAAAATATGCTGTTAAATATGTATACAAAGGTTTAATACTCACCTTCAACCACTTCTCAAAACTGCATTGATAGTAAACAGGAACCAGGAAAAAAAAAAAAACTGGTCCGAGCGCACTTTACGTTATTATATTAGCATATCTCGTAACAATATGCACCAGGAGTAAACACCTGAGGTCCATCTATATTCATACTACACCAACTATACCTATGTGCTATTCTTTAACAGAAATCTGCGTTAACAGATCGAGACAAACGAAAAGAATGACACATAGGTATAGTTTGTGCGGTATGAATATAGATGGACCTCAGGTGTTTACTCCTGGTGCATATTGTTACGAGATATGCTAATATAATAATGTAAAGTGCGCTCGGACCAGTTTTTTCCGGTTTTACTGTCCGTTAATCATAGCAGTTAGGTGAGTGACATATTTAATTTAATTATACGGAAATTCTGCATAATTTTCGATATATAATTTATGGTTTCTAATAGATTTTTAGTAATTTTTTGTTAATATTTTAGAATCCACTGAAATTTCGAGTTCTAATAAAAGCTATGATGACCTTTAATTTTACCGAGATTCGCACAGACGTGCCGAAGAATTTAGATGAGTCAAGACAACATAGTTACATCATAAAACAATTAATTGCCTGAATTTAAAATATATGTAAATCGGTCGATTTGAAGGGTATTCAGTTTTATAAATTGATTAATTATCAACCGCTTTGATTATCTCAACGTCAGGTAAAAGTAATTTTCTCTGTTTTAATATATAGCTCATTTTATAATTAGTATTTTGCGGTTAATTATAGACAGATGTATCATCGTATCGTATGGAATGCGGCCATTTTGTGATTTGCATAAAGCAAAACGACACATAAATAGTACAGTACAATAAATAATTTGCATAAGAAATCGATTTTATGAATAAACTATATTACAAAACCTGTATATCAGCCTACCTATTCGAAACCGCGTTATTAGAGAAACAATATATTTCCTGAATTAATTGCAATTCAAGAACTGTATTACTCGGTTTATAATCCCGGAATTTAACAGTAATGTGATATAAAACGTTAATAATAAATTTTGGATTCAAACTAAACATTCTTATTGCTATCGAATCAGTAATTATTTTATAAAATTAGCTATATATATCAAACCAGCACTGATATTTTCGAGTTATATAGACAAATGTATTCTTCTTCCTATAAATCGTGATTAATGGTCATTTCTACAATTAATAGAGAACGATACCTAGAAATATTTATGAGCTATGATATTTATGACGTCACGCATATTCATGCAAGCATAAACACGTTTAAGTAGGTCGTTGATCGCTCGAATCATGCCCCCGAGAATTTTTTATCTCTAACGGGTCGATAATTATTTTTGAAAATTCATAAATCGAATCAATGTATAGATTTTACGCTCTTATAATTGTTATACAAATTTCATGCTTGGACTTAAATTACAGCTTAATGTTTAAAGAACATCACACAAAACCCGTTTTTAATATAATAAAATTTAAGGAAGCGCTATAAAGTTTACATATTGTTGAAATACAAATATTCTGCTATGATAACTAACAATCCTACTTGTTTAACTTTATTAGTGTTTAGGCTTAAAAATAGGGCAAAATTCGAGTAACCAGACGGTATATAGTATATTGTGTCACAAGGACAAAAGTGCTCATTAGCAGCCCGCAGCTATTAGATGCCTGAGCGAGCGAAGCGAGCGAGGGCAGCTGATAACTAAGGACTACTAATGCATTTTTGTCTGTGTGATACACAACTGTTTTTCGTCTAACATTAAAGAAAAATAGAAAAACCATAAAATAAAGAAGGTTAATAACATTTGACGTATTTATTTATTATAGTAATTGATATTAATTATCCCTTGACCATTATTATGGATAGTGATACCAGAATTTGTAGGCACTTGGTAAGTATTTGAGATGCTGGTAGCATGATGACATTTTTTACGATAACGTTGACGGTCTATCTACATTAATTGGTATTTCATTTATTTGGTTTAAGAGCAATTAACATGTGAATTGTATTATTTGTGCTGGTACTGGACAGTTGATGTTCTTGGTTTGTTAGAATTTTGAGAAATTTTAATCTTATTTGATAACCAATCACCTATATATCCTTAAGCAATTGCAGAAGAACACCATCCTCCAGGTATCTTAAGTGTTATTAAATTACTTCCAGCATTAGCTAATAGAGTTGCAGAACTACGGCGGAAGCATTGGCCTGTGTATGTACTAGGTTCAACCAATTTCAAAAAGGTGGCTATTTTGCTTGGAATTTTGCTAAATACATTTTCCCGATCGGCTGTATTGTACATTTATTATTTTTGTAATAAATGAATAGGGAATTATGAGTAATGTGGGGAGGTATAATAGAAACATATTTGTTGTATATTGTAAGTAGATTCAGTACATCAACTGTAGTGTTTGTGACTGTAAATGTTCTTGTAATATTATTTTTGGTTTGTGGAACTGTAACAATCAATACGTGTCCACTAATATCTATGTGGTCAAGTTTCATATTCGTCAACTCATTTCGGCGGCAAGCTCCGTATACTCCCATAATAAGAGAAACTTGCAATGTAAAGTTAATCTAAAAATTTACAATAATTTTATTTGTATACCTTTATCATTAGATATTCCTAATCATCTGCCGCCTTAAAATTGAATACATTTATTGTACTTGAATCAAAATTTTAGATTTTTGGGAAGGTAGTTTACAGAATGCTTTATGATGATCATCAAAATTAATATTTTCTTTGACTTTAAAAGTGCTTTTAGCATTGAAAATTTAGCCCATCGAGTAGTAGCATTTACACGTTTCGATCTTTCTGATAAATACGCAATTAAAACATTCTCTGTTACATTTTAGCTTTTTATTTTTTTTTTCTATTTATTAAATAATTCATAGTATTTTTGTACCGTTCTCTAGACTTTTTAGGTAAAAGATTTAAAGAAGCATTGCTCACTTCTTCTTGCAACACCGGTGGAGTACTTGTAATTCCTTCATCATCATCACAGTCTAAATTATCATTCATCTTCACTAACAGTTATTCAGTTAGAATTACAATTATTCACTACTCATCTATGATTATTTTATATTTTTATTTGAAACTCTTATTAACAATACACCGACGCCGAGGTTAAATGATAATTTATTTGAAACGTCAAAGCCGCAATATATGAATCTCAATGATAGTCATAGGTGTCTAGATCGGCATCGGGAAAACCTATAAAATCATGCTATTATGAGTTTTGCGGCCCTAGAAACGCAAAGATTTACTTTCAGTCAGATTTTTAGGGTAGATATGATTTATTTTCATATATGCTAGGCGAAAAAACAAATTTTTTATAAAATCAAGTTAAATCGGCGCGCTGAAGAAAATATATGTATCGTTGTGATACTAACGATTTAATTTTCTAGTACGGTTTAGTGTGGTTCCAGATATTGACAAAGACGAACGCGATTTTGTATATGAATTATATATTTAATGCGCTACTTTTAGTAAAATTCTAAATAGTTTTTTGAGATAGTTTTAGGTTTCTAATTAATTTTAATAATTTTGTTAATATCTTAGGATCCATTGAAAATATTTGAACTCTATATAAAAGCAGCGCTGACCTCAATTTTACCGAGCTTCGCACAGACGTGATGTAGAATTTTGGATGAGTCATGATGTAATCATTTTATAACTTTTGTGGGGTTCGAGACTAATCATAGTCGCCGGGTGATCGTGAGAGGTTAACACTCCTTCGACTGATATTTTACTGTAATTAAACATCGTTCTAGGTAAGTCGAACATTTTTGGGCGTGTGTATGCTTGATTGGATATTTATATATTTTTTCAGATATGTATAATGATTTCACTTTCTGTAAATTGCAGAAAATAGCCGCAATCTATACGATGGTACATCAGTAGTTTAATTGTCATACAGAAACACCTTACTTATTTAAATTTACTAGTGTTTGGGCTTAAACAACAGTGTGAAATTCGATGAACCAGATGGCATGAACAAATTTTTATAAAATCTGCATTAATCGGTGCTCCGAAAAATATGTGCCGTTGTTATTCAATTTTCTGGTGCGGTTTCATGATACATAATTGTATCGTGGTACCAAAGACGCTCGCGAATGCAGCTCTCCATAAGGCAAATTAGTACGTATTATAAAAATCTTTTCTATTAGTGACCCATTTTTAAAAAATCTGTAAATTATATTGGTTATTATGTGTTTGGATCTTTAAATTAAAGACCGATATTCTGTGAATACAAAGCAATTTTCATTTTAAAAATAGAACTTAGTAAAGCGCGAGAAGCCTCAAACGTGCATCCGGTTAATATATTTTACAGCTAGAAATATTTATAAGCTATGATATTTATGACGTCACGCACATTTATACAAGCATAGACATGTTTAAGTAGGCCGTTGACCACTCGAATTGCGCCCCCAAGAAGTTTTTATCAAATAACTAATCGTTTGAGCTCACACATCGACATTGTTTTTAATAGTCAAAATAGGGTTACCTATTGTAATAATTATTATTGTATTGTATAATGAAAATACCTCATTTGATTATGTAAAGCATTATTTCGTTCTTTAAATTGCACAAATATTGAATGTTTACAAATTTTACATACGTGAATTATGTAAAACGGATGATGCAATATTTTAATTAGTTGCTTTCAGACATCAAACAAAAATAGCATTGGACGTAATATTTATGCAGATTTGTGCAGATTTCTGCTAATGAATAGCACAATAATAGTAATGGTTAAGCATTTTGCTCATAGATGGATTCCTGGTGTTTACACTCGGAGCATTTCCTTATGACATATGCTGATACATTAACGTAAAGTGCTCGGCCTTTCAGTTTACGAATCGAGTTTTGTGAAGTCGCTCTAGGTAAGTAAACTAATTTTTGTGGCCAGATTTTAACAGCACATTGTTTCAGATGATGACGATGCTTATTTTAAAAGACTTATTTTAGCATAATTATGTGTTTAGTATTCGCCAGACGTGTATATTAATATGACCGTTGCATACACGTTTTAATAAATGTTGCAAATAGGCAGGCGCTCGGCTATTTTATTTACATCTTATTTATTCAGTAGCATGAAAATTTGTATATGAATTAAGTTTTACAGGTTTATAAACTGTAGCAGCAACTTAAGTCGCCGCTACCACTAGTTTTTAGTATTATGTAATAGGATTATGATTGGTTAGCATCATGGCATATTATAGGAATGAATTTGGTGCAATGTCTTTAATAACTGAAATACCTATAAAATCTATTTTTGACCTGGTTGGTGACATGCCCAGTTTCCATGTAAACTACTGGTTTTAATTTTTAATTCTTATATTATATTATATTTACACATCAATTCCAATATCAATATCAAAATTTACAAACTATTAAAAATACTAGAATAAAACTGAAGTAGCCCACGGTCGTATTCATTATAAATTATAGAATGCTGTCGTTTATTATCCCTTCCTCCCTTCTGCTTACAATATTACTAATTCATTTTACCTAATAATTTGCATCATAACAAAACAATCGCATTTATTCATTCTGTTATTGGCTACGCATAATTGCTTTGAGAGTCCATAATTCTATACAGGCTAGCACAACAGGCATCTTATCCATCGTGTATATGTAACTGCATGTTTTGTTAATATCAACTTAATAGCTATAATTCATTTATAAAGGTGTCAAAAATATTTACTATGTTGCTTTGATCTTTGTGCGCATGGTAGACCATTGCACACGCCTCTGACTAAAGCCGGGTCCACGGTGCTTGCGGCATGGTTCCAATTCAACATCAAAAGCTCAGCGAATAGGCTATGAGGTAAGTGTTATTGCACCGTGTTACCTTGCGCCCAAATATCATAACAATAAGTAAACTCGCTTGTTAACAATAGCATCATGGATATAAAGCTACTGGAAAATGGTTTGGGGTTTAAACTAGTGGTTGGCCATATTTATACGACAGATACCACAATGTGGGAGTGTATCGGCATTGGATGATCCTAATCCCTGCTTACAAACCAGGATGTCATCCATTAAAATGTCAGGTATATATAGTATAAAAAAAGCGCTGCCTGGTGGCTATAAAGAACCGTCGTACCCACACCCTAGGCTTTATATTGCAATATGCTATTGTGATTAACTGTAGTAAGTTACTTAGTAATGTGACAATTTGGATATATATGGGACTGTTGGATCATAGGTTAGAGTAACATCGGGTACGATTAGAATATCACAATGTATTGGCGACTTAGATTGCAATCGATTGAGCAACTATTGATCGAGCGTAGCCCTATAGTATCCGTTACGATGACCTTAGCGCTGTATTCGCAAAAGTGATGTAAAACGACATTTCATTATGAGCGTATTATCAAAACATTATTCAACTTTATACAACTTTATTTTTACAAAATACAATGCAGATACAAATTATATAGATATCCAGTTATTGGCTATCCTTTGGAATCTTTTCGGTAGTCTAGCGTTCCACCCTATTGGATGTATAAGGAAGCATTTTCTTATCCAATTAATATTTTGCTCCTGCCCATTATAATATTAGAGACGGCAAAGCTGATGTTGTGGGCGTTGGTGCTGTAATTGTTTAATGGTTTCATGAGGTTGGTAAAGTTGATTATATTGTTGATATTATCGATGTTGTTGATGTTATCGATGTTGTTGATGTTGTTGATACTGTTGATGTTGTAAATTCTCATCATTCATTTCTTATGGCAGTAATTGAGACAGTTAAATTTTTATCTTAAAACTTAGAATTTAAAAGATATTCCATCTGAATATCTGCCAACAGTTTTATAAATCCCATCTCCTCGATTATTTCCATAAAATCATCCAAATCTTCGGGTAATACTAACACAGCAGTACAGTGCTGTATTGCTTCCTCGTATGACTGGCACATAAGACATTTTGTCCTTCTATCGAAAACCGTTGCCCGCATTCCGCCTTTTTACTCGTAGAGCATTGCGAAATCTTCGAATAACCTTCCCAAAGTCTTTATACATATTTGTTTAATCACCTCTTTAAACTGTATAATCGATAAATTATAACTTCTATGCCAACAGTCCTTTTATATGAGCTACTCTTGTTCGGATATGCCCGATTGTGCTCGATTTGTGTTATGCTTATTCTATTATACAACCCTCTTCTCTTAATTCTTCTATTATAGATACCTCTCTAGTGCTAGGATGACCTCTATTATTTAAGGTTATGTCACTGATTTCTGTATCAATTTCAATATACTTTTTCCCGAACTATGCGTATCAGATTGGGGATTATACTTAACTCCATAAACTGACGTGTATATATTTTCGTCTTCAGTTTTAACCAGCACGTTCGTATACTAACGATGTACAGGCTCGTCGTTAACTGGTAACTTAATCTTTTTAAAAGTTCGCCTTTGTTTTCAACTTTAATCTCCTTCATAGGTTTTAGTATTTTCCGCTATTCCTTATGACTGGGAAGCGGTGATTTGCAAAGGCTCATGCAATGTTTATGAGCTTCTTTGAAATCTGGTTGTGAAGTAGTATATCTTTTGCGTTCCACAAACTTCCTTCGTACGGCATCCTGCATAAAATGATGCTTATGTTTGCTTACAATAAAATCTTTAGCGCCGTCATCATGAAACTTGAGATTGGGGCTAACCATTAACGGCTTCTTCTATATTTATATACTCATCGAAATTTTTCTATATCGCCCTTACCCAAATCAAAATCTTTTACAATAGTAATAAAACTATATTTCGAGTCACCACCATTCCAGCATCGCTGACAAATTTCTTTAAACTTTATAAAGGGCATATCACTGCCAACATGATTTAGAAAGATATGCCAAAGATTTGCATCATCCTGTTTCCATATTGAAATAACATTAGCGTTATCTCTAAGTCCGTGCTTTACTGTGCTGGCATACGTTTGGCATAAGTAAAAGGAATCGATACTCTTATGTCTACCACAGGAGAAAAACCGTGCGATCTTGTTTTGTTCGTTTGCATGAATATCATCAAAGACAATAATTGAATCTTCTTTTGCATCCTCTGGCCTAATCAAATCTTTATAATTCCCAAATTCGTAGTAACCAATATCCGTCTTTAAGGGTTCAAATAACTTTCTTAACAGTTCATACTTTGGCTGATATAAACTTTTAGAAAACACATAGACGTTTTGGAATGCAAGTCCATTCTCATGTAAAATGAGAGATATTAGAGTTGGTTTTCCACAACTCGATGGTCCCGCAAATATTGCCCTTATATTGGATGGGAACAAAGGTCCATGTTTACCAACTTCCTTTGCACTAGAAGTGGTATATGTATCAAAGTTTTGTATGGGTATTTTAACTTTTTGTCGTGCAGCTTCTACCGGGATATTTGATTCTCTACTTTTATTTCGAACACCAAGTTTATAGAGGTGATCCCGTAGCGTTGTTCTAGGCACATTATACAACCTACTAGCTTTACGCGTATTTAACACACCTTTCCGAATTTCACTAATTGCTTTCTCTAAAGATTGCTTGGTGTACATCTTTCAAATATACTGTTAAGACTGATTCAAAATTTCAAAAAGCAGTCTTTTATACTAAATAGTCCATCCCTGCCCGCCCGTCCGTCCGTCCATCCACCCGTCCGCCCACCAGCCCGTCCGCCCGTTCATCCGCATTCGTTTGCCCGCCCGCCCGTGCAACCGGTCCGCCCGCCCATACGGAACGTTGCGCTGCAGCCAACAAGTACATGGACGAAGAGTACGATCTCATTACACCGTGTAAGTATTTGACCTACTACGATGCCAATAACTTTTCCCCATATCTATGTTATATAATTTTGAATTGATTTTTAAACCCCAGGACATATGTTCACTCAATTTAAAATTTTTTAAAATTTTTTCTAAACCTCAAAATTCCGAATGGGGCACCCGCAAAGCCGATAAACATAATGAAGAATTCATACGAGTCATGAGGATCGTTAAAATTTTTCTAGACCGCAAAATGCCAAATGGGGCACCCGCAAAGCCGATAAACATAATTTCATTTATTTCATTTATTAATAAAGTCTACACAGACATATGTATAGAAGTCCAATTATGGAGTCAACTTAATTCTAAAATTTAAGAACACACTTATACTAGTCTAATATTAAAAATGATATATGTTAAAAAGTAAAATTATAATATTAAAATAATAGTGCTAAATAATCCCATGTAATTTCACAATGCTAATTATATCTGCCTATCACTATCGTTAAAAATTTTCTAGCCCGCAGAATGATGAATAGGACACCCGCAAAGCCGATAAACATAATGAAGAATTCATACGAGTCATGAGAATTGTCATAAGACCCCCTTCCCCCTTCAACACCCTACAACTAGTAGGCAAGCAGAAAGGGGTAGGAAGGGGGGCGGCGATCCAGTGAGAAACGATGTGCGCCAGAAGTGTCTTGAGGATCGTCTGAATTTACAAGGCACACCACCTCAACAACTGCGAAATAGAAGGCAGGGTGGGGGGATCGATCGAGTGAGGATCGAAGTGTGCCAGAAGGAAGGTATATTATCTACTCTCGTCGCTCAAACGTTGCAGTAGACTTGCGTAGTGCTCACCATTAATACTTTTATCTTTTCTTCCAGGAGTATTTGATGAATTTTTTCAATAATTTCAGGAGTTGTCACTTCCACGTGGCATCCAGAGCGAGGATCATCACACGTGCGAGGATCATCACACGTGCTCGTCCGTCCCATTTTAAAATCTGCAACCCATCTTTTAACCATTAAATATGACGGGACAGAGCCATTTAGTGTGTTGTCCATTTCCTCCTTAATTTCTTTAAGCGTTAATCCTTTCAAGTGGCAGTATTTTGTTACCGCTCGTTTTTTCAAATGTTCCATTTTCGTTAAAACTCTAAAAATGTCTCGATTTATTCGCTGTTAGTCAAACACTAACTGAGCTGCTGATTTGAAACTGTGGGCATAAGTTAGTCGGCCGCCGAAGCGGCACCTCCTAAATTCTATTGTATAAATCAGACGGAGGCTCCTCGAGTCCAAAGCCGAGAAGGCCGCCAAGCGTTCCCTGCGGAATACCATGCGCCGACAGCTGTTTTCCAACGCTGGTCGATATATAGTACGTGTTCGCCTAAGTGACAAAACACACGTGGAAATTTTCGTGGCGGTTTTATAATTTTTGAATGTCTCAGTGTTGTCGCTGCAGCCCATAAAAACGATGTAAAATTTATACATTGAAAAATTAATTCATGAGATTCATCTAAGACCTGCAGTTTGGGATATGTGTTCAGAGGATTATTTTGACAAATTACAAAAGGAACGTTTCTGGTAAAGGTACCCGCGGCATTTGTTGACAAGGCTACACAAGAGCTAAAGAAAGAAATACGTATTTATGTATATTCAAAATTTATTTGGCATTCCCAAAGCGAGAATTCGATTTTTTTTACTTAACCTTTACCCGGATTTTCGAAACCACTTTTTTTCTGAACGTTTGGCTCCTTGAAACCTCTATTTCTACTTAACATTCGACTTTTGGTACATACATCATTCCGTCCTAATAAAAATTTCTGTTACGTTCGTTTTATTGCTCCTTGTCTGTTACTTCGGGATTTTCTGTAAGTTTTACGCCCTACCGAGTTATCAGAATTGTGTTTCGCTGGCAATTCGAGTTCTTGAAGACACTGGCGCCCTATTTCTATTAATGGTCCTAGATTCTATTTTGTTGTTCCTACCTGTTGCTATCAGTATTTCTAGATTTTATTCTTTTTTGTCTTCTAACAATTTTCTGTTTAGATTTCAATTTCCTCCTTTGCGTATATTTTAAAGTATTCTATTGGTTGTAATATTTGTTGATTGAGTTATCATGGCTGATGATAAACGAAGACTATTTGATGATATATTACGGGAGGTATCGTTGACTGTCTGGAGTGTATGACTTCCATGTTCCGTCGGTATGCTTCTTTATCTGATTGTATGCAATTGGATATTGTGGCTCGTAACCTCGCTCCATTCTATGTAACCAAATTGCCTGAAATCCATGTTCTAGCTAAGGAAACGTTTCAGTTTTATATTAGCTATTTCTCTCTTACTGAAATTTATTCTACAAAACACTTCTGCCTTTGCTTAAATATATATAAAGTTTGTAAAATTAATTTTTATTATATCTAACCATTTTATACAACTAAAATAGCATAAATCGTCTGTACATTTGGCTAAGATATAAATTGCTGTAATTTTATTAACAGTGATGTTATTTACACATAATATGCGTGGCTTTGAATTCTGTCAGCCTTATTTATTATTCCAGTTTTCGTATCATTTTTATTTTTTATTTTGGTGATACCTATTTGCTGAACGGATGGCTAATTTTGTCTATTTGACGTTCTGATTGATTATGATCTGGCAGTATTTGTCTTTCCTAATTTTCTAAACACAAAGCCGTTAAATGTGTTTTATTAAGTATATTCGCTTGTTTCATACAAAATGAGTTTCTCGGAAATACATAAAAAAAGGTTTCTACAAGCCTTGCTATATGAAACTCACTTTTACACTAAAAATGGTGAGATGCAATGGGATTTAATGTGTTTGTTCTTGAACTATGCTGCCATTTTAAATCTAATACTGTTATGTAGCAGGACCCAAAGGCACCATGGATGATTACGTTTTCATTTCTTTCCCTCAAGCACTTAGTGTAATAATATTTTAAATCCCAGATCAAAGTGATTTAAAAACACTGCATTTTGATTATATTTTTTCTTTTCTTTCCTTCGAGCACTCGGTTTGATGTTATTTTAGATCCCAGATCAAACTGTCCGCATAAATGTTAGGTAAAAAGTTGTAATTTAACTTTGTACGTAATTTCTTGAGACAAGTACTTGAATAGATTTTTGTCGTTGATTGGGAATGGGTTCTTGACGCTTATGTTTCTTTATTTTTAACCACACTCTGATGTGAGATCTCGATGATCATGATTTTACTTTCTGAAGAAACAACGAATTCAACCGGTTGATATTTTTTTAGTTATAAGACTTCGTGATTCCACTTTAAGACCTTTGTGATGTTAGCACTAGAAAAGAAATTAGAAAAAGGTTTCACTTGTTGGTCTATAGTTACCTTACACTCAAGTATGTTTTATTTCTTGTTTTAACCACGTCCACATGTCGAAAGTGATAAAATAATTTCTTAGGATGTAATTTAGTAAATTTTATAGTTATATTAAAAATTAGCAAGACTCATCAAATCGAGATACTTTTGAATAACTTCACAAATATTTGTATTTATTTTTAAAGTTAAGTTCAAATTGTGAAAGACGAAGATTTCACGAAATATTTTGTCAAGTATTATCTTATCCACTGGTTATTTTGTTCCAATAATTTTATAATGATACTATTATTTAGATAATTGTTGATTAATGTACGTTTACAGTATTTTCTGCATTTTATTATAAATACGTAAATAATTATTTCACTAAGTTTATTAATATAAAGTGATAATGGTTTACCAACTATAAATATTGTATCACAGTTTTGTTTCATATAAAAACTAATTCTGGAATTTATTTACAGTTACGTTATATATTTTAGGGTTGAAACTCTAAATGCACTTGCAGTGAAGTTACTTAGTTAATTTCACGTGATTTATCTTGTTCCAATCAAGCACTTTATTTCACCTACAGTGTTTTAAATCGCTCTTTTCAGCTGTGTATTCAAAATTTATACTTATACCTCCCTGAAATTTTTTTATATATAAGTTTTTGCTTCTTAACGCGACCTAAAACAGTCTATATTAGTTGATGTTTCCAATGCCTAATGGCACCGATTATGATGCATTTCTTATTTGAAAACAATTTTTTCAAATATCGCATATACTTGATGGTATCCCTCAAAATGGGATACTATATCTCACAGAATAGCTTCAATGAAAATGAAATACTGAAAATTTATCGAAGCGGAATAATTTGCATAGTACTTGTTTTGTTGTTTAAGGCGAGAGCATTAGTTTTCAAAATAGTGTCCATACGCTAATCACCTAAAGCAACCTTACGAGGTGGAGAGTAGTGGAATTGGATGGATCGAGCGCACCTCCTCACTCCTCACTCCTCACTCCTCACTCCTCACTCCTCCTCACTCCTCCTTTACATGTAAATTCCCATGAGGAGGAAATAGAATGAATCTCCTCCCTCCTTGCTTACCCGTGGAACCTTTGGAATTTTTACCAACCATTTTGATTACGTCACACCCATTCTTTCCACCCGAGATAAATCTTTCTACATTTCCACCCACGAGATAAACCTATCTTGTTTGGTATCAATTAATATTAGAATTTTCTCAGCTACCCGAATCTCTAGAATTTTTAGATTGCATCATCCCCAGGAGCTACCCTCATTTTAAGATTTCTTACCTGTAGCGACTTTTGAGCGTTCTTATAAATTTTTTATCATGCGATACTAAATTAGTCTACAATTTTACGACAACCCGAATCTGCAAACAGATTTAAATCGGACCATCCTACAAAGTTACCTTTAAGCTCTCAAACCTCTAAATTTTGCTCTTTGCTTTATAACAAACCTAACAAATAGTTTTCTTCGTCTATCCATTGCATCTTTCGAGATAAACCTATCTTGTTTGGTATCAATTAATATTAGAATTTTCTCAGCTACCCGAATTTCTAGAATTTTTAGATTGCACCATCCCAAGGAGCTACCCTAATTTTAAGATTTCTTACCTGTAGCGACTTTTGAGCGTTCTTATAAATTTTTAGTCATGCAATACATTAAATTAGCTAGAATTTTACGCAAAATTCGAATCTGTAAACAGATTTGAAATCGGACCACGCCCTGCAAAGTTACATATACCCTCTGCGAGATAAATCTTTCCATTTCCACCAACGAGATAAACCTATCTTGTTTGGTATCAATCAATATTAGATTTTCTTAGCTACCCAAATCTCTTTAAATTTTTAGATACACATCCCCGAGCTACCCCATTTTAAGATTTCTTACCTGTAGCGACCTTTGAGCGTCCTTATAAATTTTTTATACATGTAGCACATCTTGTTAGTCTAGAATTTTATGTAGAATCCAATCGCTAAACAGATTTAAAATCGAACCACCCTTACCATTTTACACCCCTCTAAATTATAAATTTCCTGCAGCTTATACCTAAAGAAAATCTAAAACCATTCTTAAAACTTTTTATTACAAACAATTTTACTAATACAGTTTAAATTTGTAAACCACATTTCTAAATACATATTCACAATTTTTATTTTCAACCTAGAACTTCTCATATCGACTTGTACTTATTAATATTTATTTCTAAATAGAGCACCTTTTCCAAAGACCAACCGGACCCGCATGTTTCAAATTCCTCTGATTTTGTTCTTATGGTTTCGCTTAAGACCTCGTACATATTTTCCAGATTACTAGAAGACGTTATAACAACATTTTTTGTGTTAAAGTTTACATCGGTAGTCTCTTCCCCATTTTGGTGTAAACGCCGTAGAGTTCGCAATAGACTTTTACTGCTGTATGTTGTATTCTTTTTCATTAATTAATCGAATAAATCGCTCTTTCTGCTTCCAAAGAAACTCGGCACTCCATCGTCGACACTGGCGTTCTTTATGCGATAGCTAGCCATACGGTTGTTAAACGCTGTACTAACCATTTCTACACCATCGTCGCTAGTAGCGGTAACTGATGCATTTTATGTCTGTTGCTCTCAAGTGTGCGGCATACGTAGTTTTTCCATTTCGAAATCGCATACTTTACACATAATTCGTGGTTGTTTCGTACAAGGCCCTTTAACAGCTGGCGGAGTTGAACGTTTACGGCTTAATGACATACCGTGCTGTTTTCCTTGTGTCGCTGTAAGTTGTCCATTCTCGTAAAAGCGATACCGCAAGTCCCACAGTTTAAGTACTTTGCTGCGGACGGATGTATAAAGCAACCTGGACGATGTTACACCACGACATTTGTTCTGGTGCCGTTTGAGAGCATCCTCCTGGTAAAGTAGACGTGCACAGCTCGCATTTAAAAACGTTTGCAGATACCATTTTAGTACAAAACAAAATCCGCACTATAGCACTTTGTTAAACTTGTAAGCGAACTAACTTATAACTAAAGAGTTTACTCTTGCGCACCTGCTTTATGTACCCTATAGAATGCAAACCGAAGGTTTCCGAAGACACCGAACGAAGTTGAGGATTCAGCGGGGAACTAAATGACGTCATAATCCTTGCTGCTCGTCCAATACATTTAGCGCCAATGCATGCACCTGGTTCGCATCGTCGATGGTGCGAATGACGTTAGTAGAAACATCGGAAACGTCTTCCATGTTATACGGATCGCGTGCATATTAAAAATCCAAAGGGTGATAGCACACGCACAAATTGTGTGCAAGTCGTGCTGTAGAAGATGCAGTGCTACTATAACCAAAAACTTAATAAAACACTTTAAACCATTACTAAGAAATACCAACTTGTTGTCTACAGGATACTTACTAATAAAGTAATTTAATTTTAAATAACTTCTACGTCATATTTTAGGAAATGGTGGGCTTGAATATTTTCTAAATGAATCACCGAGCGAAAGTATATGCTTAGAGTATTAAAATTAACCATTAATTTCCCATTTTACGACCGTGGTTAATTATAGATTAAAATTTAATTTGTGCACGTTCGAGCTTCTCGTAAACTAACATATTTTATAGCAACAATGCGCTGTATAATACATGCATACCCCTTCGCCGCGCTACTGCTATTCTTGTAATTGCTAGAAAAAGTCACTCTCCTTTTTACTGTTAGGACCATGCAAAGCACCATTTTTATACTTTCTATAGCACATCGCGCACTTTTCGTCTGATAATTAAATTTTGCTTCTGTAGGCTTTTACACTTTCGCATAGCGGTCGGCCGCACGTAATGATTTCTAGAACCGGTAAGTACTCATATCGTCCAAATAGAATTAGATGCTCGATGTCTGTCAACTTCCAATTCCCTCGTAAAGGTAGAAAAACTCAGTCAATCATCCATTAAACTTCGACCCGCTCCTGTTCTGATAATTTACAAACATTTTTCAAACGACAATGGGCCGAGAATTTTTAAACCTCCGAGGGATCTTTAAGTCGTGATCAATTACACATCCGAGCTACGCGTAAACTAACATATTTTGTAGCAACTGTATAATACATGCATACCCCTTCTCTGCGCTACTGCTATTCTTGTAGTTGCTTGAAAAAGTCAGTCGCCCTTTTTACGGGTAGGGCCGCTAAAAAACACCATTCCATACTTTCTTTATAAGTGTAGCACATCGCGCACTTTTTGTCGGATAATTAAATTTTTGTTTATGTAGGCCTTTACACTTTCGCTTATTTAAACATCTAATACAATTGATTAACCACTTTCGATTATTCTAACGGAGACCACCATACATCCCGCCGCACCGTTCTTTTTGAATCCAACGATCCTATGGGCTTCCACGCACTAACACCTGACGTATCTTTCCTACTATTTGTTAAACAAAAACTACCGGTATCGCCATTGTGGACGTAAACAGATGTTTGTGGATGTGTACGAGAGTATGTAACCATATACATTAATCAGTCTAAGCTATTTTATTTAGTCCACGAAAACTACTATTTTCTAAACCAAATTAATAATCGTCTTTATAGGTTCCACATTTCTACCATTTACCCAATGACTGGTGCTACGTACATGGAAACTTTAATTTCTTATTGGAGAATTCTTATTCTCCCCGCACTGCTGCGTAGTTGCATCCTACCCCTTTTGGAGGTATATGCTCGTTATAGGTTGTAAGACCCTCGGTTTTACTTAACTACAATTCGTGAGACCCTTTAATCTTTTAATCGTATCTTTCTCGCCTACAATACAGTAGGACTTAACATTACTACCAACAAATTCTAATACTGGACCCCCATTAAATACGTCTTTAATTTTCCTACAACTTTTTGTTGACAAGTGTTATATTGTATTTATTATACGCAGGGTAGTCACTCTTTTAAGATAAATATATTTTGCTAGGTATCAACTAATATTAAATTTTCTAGGGACCCCAAATCTGTAAATAGATTTTAAATAGGACCACCCATACAAAGTTATGCGTTTTAAAGACCCAAATCACTGATTTTGCCCATCTTTATTTAACTCCATCTTTAAAACCTTTTCGCTACCCAAGACATATGCCTTACCAACCATCTTCCCGAAATCTAAAACCGCTGTGTTCCCGAATACCACGTGGAGATAACACGTATACTCTGTCAACCAGGATAGAAGCCGGAAGGATTTGGAAGGTGGGAGAAGAACTTAAAATTATGGAATCTTAAAACTATTATATACAAATATAAACAACTATCTTATATCTTTACACCCCATGCGTAGATTGTTGTACTATTAGGAATGATGTACCTTTTGTCATCTTCCTCGATAAACTAATTTTATTAATAAACTGCGTATACAAATCGTATTCTTTTACTCCGGTACATACGCACAAGTACTCGATACCATCCAAATAAAGAATTGGATGCTTGGTGACTGTTAACATCCGCTTCCCTCGTGTGCCCAGACACATCCCAGCCATGAGCACCCTGCGCACACCCCTGCCCATGCGCACCCCGCGTACCCCCCCATGCTCGCTGCCCATGCCACCCCTCTCTGTGCGATGCTATTTCGGGTAACGTCACAGCCTTTTATAAATAAAGAACAATGTTATATACTATTATAAAATGTTTATTCTGACATTATACATAAAAATTTAAAAATATTTAATCCAAGCATGGATCATTTAAACTTAATTTTAATACAAAGTTATACACAGAAGACAGTCCTTTCTTTATGTTTTGTTTGCAGTGGTTTTAATTTTATCTAATTTTATTCGCAGCTTAAAATTTAAATCGAACCAAGTCTTCTATCTCCTTTTCTAACCAATAGTTTGATACATAAAGACCGTCTAGGTTTTCGAATTGTAAAATGTACCGAAGTTTGCCTCTATATTTAAAGTCTTTGATTCCGCCGACAACCAGATCCATTCCTTCGTGTAATTCTTGCAGCTTGTGACAATCTTTTAATCCAGCTTTCCACTATATCCTGCATACGTATCTTGTTAGCTTGATCGACTTCTTCTTGTCGGTATTGGAGAAATCCTTTTCTCCCACACACCGGGTAGTTGCATATCCACCACTTTTGGGAATATATGGTTGTTATAGGTTGTAAGACCCTCGGTTTTAAATGATCCGAAAGGTTCTTTACTAGGCAAATATACAATGTTTGGAACCCCTTTGCGTGTGGTGTCGCCAAGGTTACGAAACCCGCATTCCTTAGTTCGTCTTTGTTATCTGCCATTTTGATAAATACGTTTTTAGAATAACCTTTTAAAAAGTATACGGATTTAGTACCATCCTTTTTCAAGAACCCTACATAACTAAAGAGTCTTTCTTACTAACCGCAAATGCATAAAGCTTGTACAACCCGGATGTATCTAAGTCGTCCATCGAACATAAAATAATCTTTTAATTCTTCCTCATTTTCTCTAATAAGATGTTCTTTGTCTAACACATCTTTGTATTGTTCGCGTATTGTCGCAGTGTTTTCCATGTAGTCCAATTTTCGCCTTTTTGCATCCATTTCCTCTAATTCAGTTGTCTTTTCCTTCCACTTACAGCGTATGGCATCATAATGGGCAATTTCCTTTAGCGTAAACGGATAGAGTTTACTACCAATATTTGCGCGTTGTCGTACAACCTCTGGGCGAATGTTTTGGGTGTATTTATCAATCCCAATTCCGAAATACTATTTCTTTTGGAATTGTAGAATATGGTGTTGCAGATTGTGTAAAATATGTACTACCTGCTTTAATGTAGCACTTGTGTAAGATTTTATTTTATCTTGGCTGTCTTCCTCCTCTACTATCTCCAAATAATTTACGGGTAAATAGTTAAAACTAAAGCCAGCACATACTTTATCAATGTTTCCCTTTCTTTGGTTTTCGGACAACAATTTGCAACCCGTCAATTTCTTTGTATTACCATTCCCCAATACACGTACTGTAGCAGGTTATTATACACTAAACAGCAGCTATTTTGTAGCTTGTCCGATAGCTTACTCCACATTTTGGCAAGTGGTACCAGTACATTGGCGCCTTTAGGAAGTATAACACTATCTTCCAATAACGTTAAACAGTCTTTTAAGGATTATACACCCGTTCCGCACTGACATAGCTTCCAATTGCACATTGTATATTGTCGCTTCCAATCGCGTAATACCATGTTCTTTAGCCAAAGTAGACGCAAATGTTTCCCTTAAACGCACATCTGGACAACGTAAAAAATCTAGTATATGATTGCCAAGTTGTTTATTAACACCAGGACTTGTTATCTGACACACAAATTTGTTGTATATCTTAATTCTTGCATTGGTTGTTAGCCATGTTAAACAATCAATTCCTACAGTTTTATCGTTGTCAACTATAATATTACACTTTTCTTCGTATTCGCCCTTATAGCAAAAGTTATGGTTTGTAGTTAAATAATTACACATCTCCATCTTGCTAAATATACCCGCAAAATCTTGGGTTACATCCATGTCAAAAAGATAGAAATAATCTTTTCGATTCGTCTAATATATCTGGTAGTTCCTCCAATAAAGTTTCCAACAACATCTGCTAGTTCCACTTTGTATGGAACACATATAGGATTTTGGAATTTTTATTAATGCATTCGGGTCTTCTTTTCCGATAATTTCTTTTACTCTCTGGCCCATCTTGTTAGTGCTTTCCAGAAAACGGAAGCTTAGCTTTAACACCATGCCTAGCGAAACAAATCGGTCAAACTTTCTTCGTAGATAGCTGTTAAATGCACCACAAATTTCTTTTTTAGGATAAACATCCTTTTGTTGCAGATGTTTGTTCCGGGTCAGAAAAGTCCAAAATTTTAACCAACATTATATTGTCACAAAATGGTTCTGTAATTGGGTGTGTAGTCCACCAGTCAGCATCTGTTCGCCTTCGACATAACAAATATTACCAATATCTGTTACCAGATTATTGTTGCACATATTTTCTGTCAACAGCCATAATCCAAATCGCTCATTTGTGGTTTCACTTTATTCCCAAAAGTTGAGAAACGTTAATCACCTTGGAGACGCTCATGTTTCCGTTCTAGCTACTATCGAATACTAAATTGAATACGAAAAATTGTTCTCTTATGTATTCTACAGAGTGGGGCGTATATTGCCGAAGATAGTCGAATATGTTGTTATCCGACCTAAGCCGACAGGGATGCGCATCGACATATATCCGGATATATGTAGGATGTTAAGTTAGGGTGAAATTGCCCCGAATTTACCTATGAAATGACCACATGACCAAACCTGACCACATGACCAATGACCATGACCCATACCATATGACCTAATTGCTTTTAATGGTTTTCTCATTAAAACCCATTAAAACTAATTGCTTTTAATGAGTTTTCCATTAAAAACAAGTGTGGACCTAGGTTAGAAAAAGGAAAAAAATGGTTGGTCCGGGGGGCATTTGTAATTTTGTTTTGGGGGGTTTCATAACCTCTAATATTCGGATTGTGTCGTGCGCATTGTCGGTTGGGTCATAAAACATTTCGTATTTCGGGATGTCCCTGGTACATGACAATTTTTATTCTTACGAAAAGCTCAAATGGGGTCTTGAATAAAAGGCTAATTCTTTTGAAAATGGCGGTTTGGGGTTGTTGTGGGGCATTGACGACCCAACTAAATAAATTTTGTTTTGCGCGACCCGGATCTGCTGGGGGATGTTTATTAAAGTTTTGGTGCGTTTGCAACGCGTTCCCCGGTTGTGGGCGAAATGAAAAGATCGGGGACCTCGATCGAAAATTCAAATTTGTTTTGTGGGTGGTTGGAAATTTGGGAAAGGGAACTCGGGTTCTTTGGATGAAATTTGCGGATAAAAGATGTGCAAACTTTGCTTGAAAATATTATGGTTACTAAAACTGTTTGTTTTGTGAAACAAGAGTGGCGGGAAACGGGGGCAATCTGAACGTTGTCAGAGTTAAACGTTGCGTCTGCTAAACGGTACGCGAGAATTGGCGGGTCGGTGGGGTGGCCCGTTTGTTTGAAATGGGGTTTTTGGGCTTCGAAATTTGGGGCTGGTTGGGTGTGTGATGCGTTAGAGGTGGGGCTGGGGGAAAGAAAAGGGTGACCGGGGGAATGTTGGTGTGAAAGGGAAATAAAAAAAACGTAAAAGGGTTTTACGCATCTGACCATTTCTGATTCAAGCAAGTACAAGAATAGCAGTAGGCAGAGAAGGGGTATGCATGTATTATACAGTTGCTACAAAATATGTTAGTTTACGCGTAGCTCGGATGTGTAATTGATCACGACTTAAAGATCCTCGGAGGTTTAAAATTCTCGGCCCATTGTCGTTTGAAAATGTTTGTAAATTATCAGAACAGGAGCGGGTCGAAGTTTGTTATATGGATGATTGACTGAGTTTTTTCTACCTTTTACGAGGGAATTGGAAGTTGACAGACATCGAGCATCTAATTCTCTATTTGGAGCGATATCGAGTACTTACCGGTTCTAGAAATCATTACGTGCGGCCGACCGCTATGCGAAAGTGTAAAAGCCTACAGAAGCAAAATTTAATTATCAGACGAAAAAGTGCGCGATGTGCTATAGAAAGTATAAAAAAATGGTGCTTTGCATAGGTCCTAACAGTAAAAAGGAGAGTGACTTTTTCTAGCAATTACAAGAATAGCAGTAGCGCGGCGAAGGGGTATGCATGTATTATACAGCGCATTGTTGCTATAAAATATGTTAGTTTACGAGAAGCTCGAACGTGCACAAATTAAATTTTAATCTATAATTAACCACGGTCGTAAAAATGGGAAATTAATGGTTAATTTTAATACTACTAAGCATATACTTTCGCTCGGTGATTCATTTAGAAAATATTCAAGCCCACCATTTCCTAAAATATGACGTAGAAGTTATTTAAAATTAAATTACTTTATTAGTAAGTATCCTGTAGACAACAATTTGGTATTTCCTTAGTAATGGTTTAAAGTGTTTTTATTAAGTTTTTGGTTATAGTAGCACTGCATCTTCTACAGCACGACTTGCACACAATTTGTGTGCGTGTGCTATCACCCTTTTGGATTTTTAATATGCACGCGATCCGTATAACATGGAAGACGTTTCCGATGTTTCTACTAACGTCATTCGCACCATCGACGATGCGAACCAGGTGCATGCATTGGCGCTAAATGTATTGGACGAGCAGCAAGGATTATGACGTCATTTAGTTCCCGCTGAATCCTCAACTTCGTTCGGGTGTCTTCGGAAACCTTCGGTTTGCATTCTATAGGGTACATAAAGCAGGTGCGCAAGAGTAAACTCTTTAGTTATAAGTTAGTTCGCTTACAAGTTTAACCAAAGTGCTATAGTGTGGATTTTGTTTTGTACTAAAATGGTATCTGCAAACGTTTTTAAATGCGAGCTGTGTCACGTCTACTTTACCAGGAGGGATGCTCTCAAACGGCACCAGAACAAATGTCGTGGTGTAACATCGTCCAAGGTTAAGCTTATACATCCGTCCGCAGCAAAGTACTTGAACTGTGGGACTTGCGGTATCGCTTTTACGAGAATGGACAACTTACAGCGACACAAGGAAAAACAGCACGGTATGTCATTAAGCCGTAAACGTTCAACTCCGCCAGTTGTTAAAGGGCCTTGTACGAAACAACCACGAATTATGTGTAAAGTATGCGATTTCGAAATGGAAAAAACTATGTATGCCGCACACTTGAGAAGCAATAGACATAAAAATGCATCAGTTACCGCTACTAGCGACGATGGTGTAGAAATGGTTAGTACAGCGTTTAACAACCGTATGGCTAGCTATCGCATAAAGAATGCCAGTGTCGACGATGGAGTGCCCGAGTTTCTTTGGAAGCAGAAAGAGCGATTTATTCGATTAATTAATGAAAAAAGAATACAACATACAGCAGTAAAAGTCTATTGCGAACTCTACGGCGTTTACACCAAAATGGGGGAAGAGACTACCGATGTAAAATCCTTTAACACAAAAAATGTTGTTATAACGTCTTCTAGTAATCTGGAAAATATGTACGAGGTCTTAAGCGAAACCATAAGAACAAAATCAGAGGAATTTGAAACATGCGGGTCCGGTTGGTCTTTGGAAAAGGTGCTCTATTTAGAAATAAATATTAATAAGTACAAGTCGATATGAGAAGTTCTAGGTTGAAAATAAAAAATTGTGAATATGTATTTAGAAATGTGGTTTACAAATTTAAACTGTATTAGTAAAAATTGTTTGTAATAAAAAGTTTTAAGAATGGGTTTTAGATTTTCTTTTAGGTATAAGCTGCAGGAAATTTATAATTTAGAGGGTGTGTGTAAAATGGTAAGGGGTGGTTCGATTTTAAATCTGTTTACGGATTTGGATTCTACATAAAATTCTAGACTAACAAGATGTGCTACATGTATAAAAAAATTTATAAGGACGCTCAAAGGTCGCTACAGGTAAGAAATCTTAAAATGAGGGTAGCTCCCTCGGGGGTGATGATATCTAAAAAATTTAAAGAGATTTGGGTAGCTAAGAAAAATCTAATATTGATTGATACCAAACAAGATAGGTTTATCTCGTGTGTTGAAATGCGGAAAAAGATTTATCTCGCAGAGGGTATATGTGTAACTTTGCAGGGCGCGGTCCGATTTCAAATCTGTTTACAGATTCGAATTTTGCGTAAAATTCTAAGCTAATTTAATGTATTGCATGACTAAAAAATTTATAAGAACGCTCAAAAGTCGCTACAGGTAAGAAATCTTAAAATTAGGGTAGCTCCCTTGGGGATGGTGCAATCTAAAAAATTCCTAGAAATTCCGGTAGCTGAGAAAATTCTAATATTAATTGATACCAAACAAGATAGGTTTATCTCGAAAGATGCAATGGATAGACGAAGAAAACTATTTGTTAGGTTTGCTTATAAAGCAAAGAGCAAAATTTAGAGGTTTGAGAGCTTAAAGTGTAACTTTGTAAGGGATGGTCCGATTTTAAATCTGTTTGCAGATTCGGGTTGTGCGTAAAATTGTAGACTAATTTAGTGTATCGCATGTATAAAAAAATTTATAAGAACGCTCAAAAGTCGCTACAGGTAAGAAATCTTAAAATGAGGGTAGCTCCCTGGGGGATGATGCAATCTAAAAAATTCTTAGAGATTCGGGTAGCTGAGAAAATTCTAATATTAATTGATACCAAACAAGATAGGTTTATCTCGTGGGTGGAAATGTGGAGAAAGATTTATCTCGCGGGTGGAAAGAATGCGGGTGTGACGTAATCAAAATGGTTGGCGTAAAAAATTCCACAAGGAGTTCCACAGGGAGAGAGCAAGGAGAGAGCAGGAGGAGATTCATCTCCCTCATTTCCTCCTTATGGGAATTTACATGTAAAGTAGGAGTGAGGAGGAGTGAGGAGTGAGGAGTGAGGAGTGAGGAGTGAGGAGTGAGGAGTGAGGAGTGAGGAGTGAGGAGGTGCGCTCGATCCATCCAATTCCACTACTGTGGAGTATAAGAAACAATACATGTGCAATGCTGAAATCTCTTAAACTATGAACGGAAAAGCGATATAGAATTTTGTATAACAGAGTGTGCCTCGTTTAAACCTTTATTGATGTCAGTGTTACCACTGCTTGTTGACATAAGCAATATTAACTAAGACTTAATAATATTTGAAGCAATGCTCATCGACATTTGCAGATTTTACTATCGTATTAACGGACTAGCGAACATAGAAAATAATACTATGGAAATTTCATCTTGGTATCGTTTCGAGCAGAAACAAAGTTTTGCCGACTATTTCCTATATTTATGGTTTTACTCAACTGGTCCGCGCCGCCAAAGTTGTAAGTTGATGGGTAACACGTGCCGTACCATTTTGTGTCAAAGTGCTTAAATCAAGCGTGATGCCGAAAATCGTCGACACTTGCAAGTTGCCGCAGCATTCGCTTTCATCGCATTTATATCCTAAATTTACTAAAGAGTAATGTAAACATTCTTCTTTGATATGATATAGCAAATTTTTGAAATGGCAGAATGTCTTTTTACTGGAATAATAAGTTTGCATCCTTCTTTTAAGCCTATATTTACTAAACAGCTCTTAATTATCTGACGTTAAACGGTCGTGCAAAGCTTCGATGTTCTAGAATAAGAATGCTCTTTGAATTACAATCCAATACCGTAGGACTCTTGCAGATCAGCAGCGCTGAAACGCAATATTTTAAAAGCTCCACCAGCGGCTTTTAACGATGTAAAAAATCCGTACAGTACTTCTTCGCATACCATTTTAGTAATATGAGTGATTCGCCTCAATATATTATATAAGGCAAGAGTGTTGCTTTATGAGTGATAAGTTTTGCTCCTTTTTCTTCCAGAGACGGCAGTATCCGCTTCAGTTAGAACGTGGGTAATAAATCCGTCAAGAAATTCACTTGGCGATGGTTTCCACGCGTGTATACGTTTTCGATGAACTGAAGTTATATTGATTATATATGCCAATAGTATTAATGCAACGTTTATTTGCGATTCCAAATTCGTATCTAAAATGAAATTACAAAATGTCAGCATTTGTTTGCGTACAAAAGTTTATAGGTATAGTTTATGGTCCACAATACAGTCCACAAACCGAAATCCGAAGGATCGACGTTTGTATGTATTAGACATCAAGACTGCATTGTACGATTCGAAGTGCATACGAGATCTTTCGTCATACCGTCAAATTAACAATAGTGTACAACTTCATGTGGAATCTTAGTGAGATTATTTTCGTTCAAATCTTCGGGCTGTATGTACAAACATACTATAACCAGTTGATGTGTGTGAAGGTAGCACCCCATTTTTTAAAAATCATGATTTTGAAAGTTGTTCCAGATTGTTCTAATCTTGTACCACATTGTTCCAATTCGACATTATTTTATTTCAGAAGATTGCTGGAAAATTTGGAAAAAACCCATTTTGTTAATGGCACCCCATTTATCGAAAATCGCGGTTTTGGACATCGCTTAATATTGTTCTAGCTGTTCCAAACATTGTTTCAAAAGGACAATTCCGTATCTAAACGATTCTTTAAAAAAAATACAAAAAGCATTTTTTTGCTGGCAACCCATTTTCTAGTTGTTCCAAACATTGCTCCAATAGGACAATTCCGTATATAAACGATTCTTCAAAAAACGGAAAAAACCTTTTTTTACAAACAAGACTGCCGGGCCAAGAGTAAACATGCCTTTCTATTCTTACTCCAATGGATTATTTTTTTTCTGAGTTGTTCTAAGCCTAGGAAACATAGTTCTGCAGTATGAATCTCCTACCACGAGCGGTTCTCCCAAAAATCGATGTTTTTGCTACATCGACAAGAGCAAACATAACCTTCCTCTTTTGTTCCAATGGCTAACTTTTTGTTCTGAGCTGTTCTAAGCCCAGAAAACATAGTTCTGCAGTATCAATCTCCTATCACCAGAGGTTCTCCCAAAAATCGTTGTTTTTACTATATCCACAAGAGTAAACATAGCCTTCCTTTTTTGTTCCAATGATTAACTTTTTATTTTAGGCTGTTCTAAGCCTAGAAAACATAGTTCTGCAGTATGAATCTCCTATCACCAGTGATTCTCCCAAAAATCGATGTTTTTACTATATCCACAACAGTAAACATAGCCTTCCTTTTTTGTTCCAATGACTAACTTTTTATTCTAAGTTGTTCTAAGCCTAGAAAACATAGTTCTGCAGTATAAATTTTCTATCACCAGCGGTTCTCCCAAAGATTGATATATTTACTATATCGACAAGAGTAAACATTGCCTTCCTTTTTTGTTCCAATAGCTAACTTTTTGTTCTGAGCTGTTCTATGTTTAACAAACAGTACTGCATTTCTCTCATCGCCACAGGTTCTTCCAAAATCGATGATTTTACTGTATGGACAAGAGTTTCTCTTTTGTTCCATATAGCTAAGTTTTTGTTCTGACCATATAGTAGTCATCGTTTTCATTACAAAAATAAAAAGAAAATTATGAATGCTGTGCGTGCTATATTTTAATAGTATTTAGAAATGTCACAGTAAATGTCAAAAACAAAAATTAAAAAAATGCGTTTTAATTTAATGTCGTAGAAAAAGAATAGTGTGCAACACGTGTGTCAAATCAGTTTATACACTCGCTCGGCTTGCAACACTCGCTTGCAGCTCGTGTTGCAAACTCATGTATAAAATGTGACTTCACACACTTGCTACACAATATACTATTATGTCTCTACATAGATACACAAATGTACATTCAGTTTTGGTTCAACGCAAACTGTCTTTGGCTTACGTAACAAGTCGTAATATTGAATCCATTTAGCATTATTACGTATGTACGCTGTGTAATGTCCAATGGACGTTTCAGATTTATTTCCGTGGTAAACAACGCATCCAACATGAGTGTAGTGCTGCTTATTTAGTTGAATAAAAAAATGGAATGTCATCCAAAGCGGTTATCACCGAAGATTCTATAAACAAGTGTTTACCATATGTAATACTTGATCGTTCCTCATCACACTTGGTACATTTAAGGTTCGAAATTTTTCTATCCTTTATCGCCTCAAGAATTTTTTTGTAACCGTGTTTGTGTAGTATATCCACATTTATGGGCAATATGCATTTCTTAACTATTTTCATATTTTGACAAGATTGACAAGTACATATTTCTAGGTAGCAGTTTTTATAGCACTGTGCAAATTCTCGCGGCGACATGCAGACATGATAAATTTAAGAGATCTGTCGATGAAGCCACATTATACAATTATGTCTAAAGGATTATCCTAAGATTATCATAAGAACCTTTTAAATTTATCATGTCTGTATGTCGCAGCGAAAATTTGCACACTGCTATAAAAACTGCATGTCTTTTTGACGATTCATCAAAACTTCTCCAAATCTGGTGTATAACAAAAATATGGTAGTAATAATCTGTGCTGCGGTAGCTGTTTCATTCGATAAGCTGGCAGCGCCTATAAAAACCTCTGCTATCTATACGTCTTCAGTCACGCGTTTTATGTGCAGCTGCGGGGGCTGTGTCTCTTTGACTTTCATCAAGTATAGTTATTTTTATTTCATCGATGAAATTATACTTATTCTCACGTGTTAGGTTACAGCAAAATGTCCAAACACATCGAATGTTTGTTGGAGGTGATTTTATCACCGGATTATAGAGATTTGTTAGACAATTATGGCAAACTAGTTTTACCGAGTAATGAAATATACGGAAGGATAAGTGCAGTGATAGACAATGTTATTAAACTGAAATATATTTATTTTATAATAAAAGAAAACCAATATAGAATTCTTGATAAAAGACACATGTAATTTTTGCGGTAATTTCGATTGCTACTGATGGTAGAGAAAAGTGGACATATATACGAAAATTAAAATAACTGATAATAAACAAAACAATTAATTAAGGATTTTAAACAAGACAAACAATTTCTTCAAACACTTACCTGTGTGGTTATAACGAAGCGAAGCACATTTATTCTATAGCGGTGGTTCTGAACGAAATGCGGTTGTAAAAACACTGTTGCAGGCGTCCGTCTCGTACGGAATACAAAAGTCGACTCTTCTATGTGGTTCTACAACGAAAAATCGATACTACAAAGCTTCGTGTGGTTTCCAAGGTGGTAAGAATGTTCTTGCACATGCGACGAACGGAGTCTATCAATATCGCGGCACTTTTTACAGGTACGGTGCTTGAATTAATACACGGCATTTTTCAATAACATTTTAATATACCGGGAAAACGCAACTTCAAAAATAAATTAGCTGTAAATTATACAATATAAACGAAACAACACAAATTTCATGAAAATAATACTCCAGATTTTACTCTCTTTGAAAGTTCTCTTGATATTTCTACGCAGGACAAGATTTTCGAATTCAATGCGACATTTTCTTACAAAGATTGGATTAGCATGTCCCCTGAAGATAATTTTGATTTTGATCAAAAACTGGGTTTTCGTAATTATTGCACGTTGAAACGTAAAATATGGTCCAATATGCTGCTATTCATAAAGTGACAAAACTGCCATGCGTGTTGGTGTGTAAAAATTCAAAAATTTCTGAAACTGGCATATACTCAACCGTTAAGGGGTCGTGTAAAGGGTGTATTGCATTTTTTTAGGTCAGGTAATTAACAATTCTCCGACTAAAACCGACGTTATCTTGAAATGTAAGATCACCAATTTCGACGAATCTGTGAAACACAAAAGAAAACGTTTGCTCAAGGGGCAGAGAAAGGTGAAGGTATCAGGAGTGTTGACAGAAAACCATCAACTACCTTGCCGGTGGCGCAGCGCCGAGGCCGAGAGTCTAATGAACTTAGGCGATGCTAAAACTCTACATTTACCTCGAAACACAGTATTGCGAAAGGCGAAACAAGAGAGGCTAGACGTAAATTTAGGCTCAAATCAAGAGACAGATCCTAGAAGGAATGTACTTAAAATGAAATATGAATTGCATGCCGGTACTACACATTCTATTGCGTTTGATCCAATTTTTTTTTATTATTGGACTCTAGAACAAATAGCAATTTATATGCAATATCCAAAGTATATTTCAATAGATGTCACTGGATCCTTGTAAAAAAATTAAAATTGTCAAATGGAGAATTGTCAAACCATATATACTTGTATCAGATTGTGTGTTAAACTCAAACCCCAAAGATGCCAGTATTTCAAATGTTAAGCGCTGCACAGCATACGAATGCGATTCTTTACTGGTTACTGGAAATTCGCCGAATCGGTAGTATACATAAAACAAGCTTTCCACGTCTGCAAGAAATAGTCTGTGATTTTGATAGAACTAATGGGTGCCATTGTAAGGGCGTTTGCTAATTGTGATGATATAAAACATTACTTATCGATGTTACTCAGTGCTTGCAAATACGAATAAGAAATTGCCTAGTTGTGTTTTGCGTTTAGACATTTCGCATTATGAATGTTTTGTAAGTAGATGGAAAATTTTTACATCTGCCCATCCTAAAGTTAAGACATTTTAGATAATTATAATGTGTTTGTTAACAAACACAACGGATTTCAATGACATGCAGCTAATAGTGCAAGCTGCATTAATTCTCTGTTCAAGCGAAAATAACAGAAAAGACGATAATGAGTAAAATTCAATTGCCGAAGTATGTCGATTTTTTTATGTCATAAAATCAGAAGAGTTCCTAACGTGGATGAAATAGTCGATCGAGGTACTGAAATCGGCCGTAAAGTAGATGAATCTGATTTGATATTGACAGAAATTAACCAAAGCGATATATATATAAATATTGCTGTGATAAGGGGTTGTTTAGGGGTGTATTGAGTAGCAATGGTCGTGCAGTAACTTAAAATGATCAAATCCTACATACGTTTATTGGTGTATTGTTCCATGACATAAGATCATTGTCAAACACATCCACTCATAATTTCCTTCTTATTTTTGTAACGAAGACGATGACTAGTATATGGTCAGAACAAAAAGTTAACTATATGGAACAAAAGAGAAAAACTTTATTTACTCTTGTCCATACAGTATAAACATCGATTTTGGGAGAACCGGTGGCGATGGGAGACTCGTAATGCAGAACTATGTTTTTTAAACTTAGAACAACTAAGAACAAAAAGTTAGCTATTGGAACAATAAAGGAAGGCTATGTTTACTCTTGTCGATATAGTAAATACATCAATTTTTGGGAGAACCGTTGGTGATAGGAGCATACTGCAGAACTACGTTTTCTATGCTTAGAACAGCTCAGAACAAAAAGTTATCTTTTGGAGCAAGAAGACCCGGCAGTCTTGTTCGTCAAAAAATGTTTTCCTCCGTTTTTTGAAGAATCGTTTAGATATGGAATTGTCCTTTTGGAACAATGTTTGAAACAACTACAATCTTAATGGAGAGCCAACATTTTGATTTTTGAAAAATGGGGTGCCAGCAAAAAAATGTTTTTTGCCGTTTTTTTGAAGAATCGTTTAGATACGGAATTGTTCTTTTGGAACAATGTTTGGAACAACTAGAACAATGTTAAGCGATGGCCAAAACCTCGATTTTCGATAAATGGGGTGCCAGTAACAAAATGGGTTTTTCCAAATTTTTGAGGAATCTTTTAGAATAAAATAATGTCGAATTGGAACAATGCGGTACAAGATTAGAACAATCTGGAACAACTTTCAAAATCATGATTTTTAAAAAATGGGGTGCTAACTTCGCACACATAACCACATGTATAATAAGGAATGGTCTGCAACGTGTTTGTACTTAAAAATTATTTTTGAAGATTACATTAATGAAAGCATCCATCTAAGGTAACGCAGGATTTCTAAAGGTAGTCGTTTGGTCATCGTAGGTGTTTAATATGTTTGCAATCTCAAACATTCGTGAGCACCGACTAAGCTAAAATCACACAAAAATGTATTGAGGGGACAGTTGAAATGCTACTGCTCGTAACAAATGCGGTTGCTTTTTTCTTAAATCACAACATGCCAATGTTTTCATTTAAAATGCCAATTAAAAATTTACAAAACTCCATCTTACTTTCTACCTACAGAAATAAGATAAAGAAAAAGTTACATTACATAATCTAAGAACTTCATTAAGAGTATAAACTTCTGAATGTGATTCTTGACGACACGCCTGAAACTAGAAGGTTACTTATTTAAAATAAGTATACAATAATAATTATTTTAATGTACTAAATTTACTGCAGAAAACCTATTGCAGAAAAATCGACAATGCGTATAATTCTACCGTTCCCAGACCAAATATTCGAGTTGTAAATTATGTATGCTTCAAGCTGTTAAATATGAAACTTAAAATCAGCTATTGCTAAAGGAATTCGCAATACACCCGATGAAACAAACCTCAAACATTCTACATTTGTAGTTGTCGGTGTGCTGCAAAATACATACAAACTGTAGCTTTAATTAATTAACCCTAATTCCATTTGGGGTTAAAATCCGGCGTGACCCAAACGAATGAAAAGCGACAAAAGTAAAAAAGGCAACCTACAGCAACGACTTGAGAACAAAGAAATGTGCATTTGCCAACGCTAACTCTAGAGATCTTCTAATCATTCTACTTATTTGTACAAGCAATGAATACGACATGCAGCGTGGTAGGGGTTAAGCTGTGACTGCATTGTTGTAGGTTAATAATCCAAAAAGCAAGCAACACGTTTCTGGGTAATGGACAGTTAATTCTCTAGAGTAAATCCGAAATGCACTGACTATCCTCAGTTTAAATAGCAGCGCACACGATTTTTGTAGCGATTAATGAAAACATCGGTTTCAGTAACAAGTGAATTAATCAACTAGGACAAATCCTCTTTTCTAAAAGGCATTTCTAAACTTGCTTAATAATAGGAATATTCATTTAATTAGATAGATCCGTGTGTTCGCTTGCTCTAGTAGTCTAAGTAATTAGGAAAGTATAAAACTAAATTCTTCCATAATAGCTCTTAATGTCGAAGACATCTAGTTTGCTCGTGTTCTCCAATACTACTTTATAATTTATTATCAAGTTACTAAAGTCCATATATTAAACATGAAGGAAAATCTCGAAGCTTTTAAACTGTCAGCTTTGTTTTTACGTGCATCCTACACTCTAAGCGTAACTTCTGCTTTTAAGAGTATCTTTTAAACTTTAACCTTTAATACGTTAGGAATTGCAATAAAAAACTACAGAATTGCTTTTTGGCGCTTCATTTCCTGTTTGATTTATAATCGATGAATTTTAACCAATGAGTCTGCAAAATGATGCACCTGGTCATGTAAAATCACATACACGGAAACGTATGTTACGTGTAGTTTTAGCACCAAAAAATCTAAACCGTAATCTATAAAGAAACACGGTGAAGTACCTAGCAATTATTTGGTGTCTCAATAAAGTACCAAAAAGCTCGACTGTACCAACATGAATGGATACCGAGTAGCTCAGTGGGAAGTGTGGTGTAAGTGTTCAAAGAGGATCCCGGGCTACGATTCTCCAACTTGCACGAAAATATTCTATTAGAAAATTATTCTATTAAAACATTTCTATTAAAAACACCGTGTTCAGTTCTCCAGCGATAGTAGAAATAAGTTCTACAAAAATCGTTTGTGATAGAAAAACGAATACGGCAACATTGCAAATTCGAAAATTATACGGTATGACAGATACTGAATTCATTTTTAGGTTAGTTTTATCGGTTTTTGCGGTTTCGTTTCTTAACAGTTTTTTGTTGAATTGGATATTGTTACTTAAAATGGCAGAAATTACAAAAAGGGCAGGGAATATTAGTGCTGCTCAAAAAGATTACCTACTGGAATTTATAAAACAGCATCCAGAGTTATCGAGTAGTAAATTTTCAACAGATTTTACATTTGCTACTAGCAGAAATCTGTGGCACCAGGTATCTTTTTAGTTAAATCAAATGAATGGGGGCAAGAAAGATTGGAAAGCTTGGAGAAAGGTATCTTAATTTTTTATTGCTTACATATACATATTAACTATGTTATAATGTACACTAGACTTAGCAAGATCTCCGAGCAAAAGCCAAAAAGAAGAGCTTAGAAATCCGTCGCCATGAACAAAAAACAGGTGGCGGAAAAGCCACCGATATTCTTTTAACACCCTTTGAGGAAAAAATGACATCTATAATGGGAATAGTATGCATTGAAGGAGATCCTAATATACAAGAATCTCCTGTAATATTCGATAGTGAATAAAATTTGTAACATCTTTGTACTGTTCGTTGCTACATGTAATAACAATCTGTAATTTGTAGATATTGTAGAACATTCCACAACCACTGATGCAGCTCCGATTGTCGTAGAAACAGTAGGATTTGATAATGAATATAGTAATTGTTATGAAAGTTGTAAAACTAACTTTTAATGAAAACTTTTTAGGGAATGAGATTGCACATGAACAGGTGGTGAAACATATTGCAACATTACCCGAAAATGCAGCTCCATCTAGAAATTGCAATTTAAAGAAGCGACGATTTGCATCCGAACGTTTAGATAAAAGTATTAAATGCAGTAGTAAATTTTGTGAGCAAATGGACGAAAAATTGAAACTTAAAAAATGGTATTATGAGGAAAAACTAACTTTATATAAAAGAGAAGTAGAAGCGAAAGAAGCATAATACAAAGCCAAATTACTAAAACTCAATTCATCCATATAGTTTATTAGTATTATATATATATATTTAATATTATAGTAGATTAAGTGCTAATAGGTGTAAGTTTTATATTGAAGTACATATTATTAAGTATATGAATAAAAACAATTTAATTAAAGCTATAGTTTGTTACAATAATCTTATCTCTAAGGAATTTTTACATTGAAGATAAAAATAACATACTGAAGCGGGCTACTGCTACCGCGTTTCTTTAATTCAAATAAGTAATAATAAATGTCTTTATTACTCACTGTTCACAAGTCTAATTAACAGTATATGCCTTGTTTACAGATGTTTTCAGTCCACTTAACAATGAAGCACTATCACACTAATGAATTTACAAGCACTAATATCTTCTTAAACTAATTTCTTTACCATAAGTCCATTACCAACACTAACACTACTATTTATTTATACACTTCTATTTATTTATGTATACTACAAGCTGCATGTACATTAGACACAGCACATATCATTTATGTATAAATTCTTGAACTCCTAAAAGCTCAACTAAGTTTACTGTACACGATATAATTTATATTAGACATTCAAGTATAGACTGACCCTTGCATTTCTTAGCGGTCTTATATATACTCAGATTTAAATATATGACTCATTATCTAGTATGTTCCAGAAGAATTCTGGAACCGTAGAGAATAAACAGTGCTTGCGGCGTTTTGTGTGTAATTGATGGGTTGTCTAGTAGTAGCTCGCAACACTGCCCCCTCTTTAAAATCGTTACGTCTCGTAACTGTAAATCCATTTTGACGCCAATTCGATGACTGGTGACGGTATCGGCAGCTATCTCCTCTGGTGCATCCACCGCGTCGTTGGAAGTAATAGTCAACACTCTTTTCCTGGTCTTGGTAGGCAACCGGTTGATAACAACAAACAAGGACCTGGACGTTGGTCCCTGAAAACTACTTCTAGCATATTTCGGACTATCCTCCAATCTAAGTGATCCAGTCCACAGCCCAACTTGGGCACCGCTAGTCTCGTTACTCCATTTTCCATCATCTGCGCCTTAAGATTTAGCAAAGCCTCCCATAGATGTCCATAACTAGGTCTTTGCCATGAAGAATTTTTGGTGACCAGATAGTAAACATAACGATTTTTATCTTGAAGAACCAAAGCTTTTCCTACAGTTGGCTGCTGTTGTACTAATTCATCTACACATCCAAACTTTTCTTGAAAACAACAGCTATTCGCCTTGACATTGCCAAATCTTGAGCTACGCAATGTGCAAGGGAATACTCTTCTGGTGCTCTAAACAGATCTTGCTGTTTTTCAACAACAACGCCAAATCTCGCCTTAGCGGAACCACCATACGCTGCCATAAAGCTCTCAAAATCTACATTTGGCTCATGATTAATAACTTGTCGAACACCATTTTCATCATTCGAGCTTTCTTGGTTGTTGCCAGCGTAGGATGTTAAACGGTCAAAGTGTACCACTACATCATTAATTCTTTTTAACACTTCGTACGGCCCTTCCCATTGTCTTTGTAGTTTTGGCGACAATCCACGTTTTCTTTGTGGATTGTACAACCACACTAAATCTCCAGGTTGATAACCACCTTCTTGTGCTCTCTATTGTGATTTCATTCGATCGCTTGCTGCCTGGATATTTTTTCGGACGTTTTCGTGAATTCTATTTGATCTTTCACGAAGCTTACTAACGTAATCTTCACCTGCGATTTCTTCTCCAGGTTTGAATCCAAACCGAAGATCACATGGTAGCCGCAATTCACGTCCTAGCATTACGCAAGCGGGCGAGTACCCTGTGCTGTCATGTACCGAAGATCGGTACGCCAGTAGGAACAAATGTAGATATTGGTCCCAGTCTCGTTGATGTTCAGAGACAACTTTGGCCAGGTACTTCCCTAACGTCCTGTTCATTCTTTCAAACATTCCATCCGATTGGGGATGAAGTGGCGTGGTTCTAGTCTTCCTGATTCCAAGATGCTTGCAGACATTTTGAAACAATGCTGATTCGAAGTTCCGACCTTGATCGGAGTGTAATTCCAACGGAACTCCAAAGCGACAAAACAACTCCTTCACTAGTACATCTGCAACCGTTTCGGCTTCTTGGTTAGGTATAGCATATGCCTCCGGCCATTTGGTAAAATAATCCATTGCAACCAAGATGTATTTATTTCCTTTCTCTGATTCAGGAAACGGACCAGCTATATCAATGGCTACCCTCTCAAACGGATTCCCCACGTTATACTGTCTCATTGGGGCTTTCCGTTTTGTGACCGGGTCATTTGCAGAGGCACACAATTCACATTTCCGGCACCACTCCTTCACATCATCTTTGCAGTTCACCCAATAGAATCTTTCTCTCACTCTTTCGAGAGTTCTTTTTACGCCAAAGTGCCCTCTTGAAATACCATCGTGCAAGTGCTGCAACACTTCCGACACTCTGCTTCCCGGCACTATCACTTGAAGTCTCTCAGTGCCATCTTCAAATTCCAGGCGTCGTTTCAAGATTCTATTTTCCATAATCAAGGAGTCCCACTGTGCCCAGTATGCCTTCAGGCTCCTACTTGAAATACTAATTTCTTCCCAAGCTGGTCGTTGTCCTCTACTTTTCCACTCAATAATACGTCCCAATTTGGCGTCATTTTCCTGATCTTCTCGTATTCGTTCGGGTTGCCAAGTATCATCGGTCACTGTCATTCTATGGATGACACTTATTTTCTCCTCCATCTTGGAGCAATGATTGCAGTCTACCGGACAAGGTCTCCTTGACAGAGCGTCTGCATTCCGATGGCTAGTTCCTACACGATGTTCCGTATCAAAGTCATATTCCTGCAGCCGCTCTATCCACCTTGCCACTTGCCCTTCAGGATTTCGAAACTGCAGTAACCATTTTAGTGCAGCATGGTCTGTTCTCAACAGGAATTTACGGCCGTATAAGTACTTATAAAAGTGCTCTACGGATTTGACGACGGCCAACAGCTCCCTTCTTGTCACACAATAGTTTCTTTCCGGCCGCGACAAGACTTTGCTAAAATACCCAATAACTTTTTCTTGTCCGTCCTGCACTTGAGAAAGAACGCCTCCTATAGCTGTGTTACTGGCATCGGTATCCAACACAAACTTCCCCTTCATCCGTGGATAACTCAAAATTGGTGCTGTAACTAGTAGCCGTTTCAGTTGTTCAAATGCACTGTGGCAGTCGTCATTCCAATCATATTCTTGTCCATCTTCGGTTAATTTCGTTAGCGGTTTGGCAATGTTCGCAAACCCAAGTATAAAGCGTCGGTAATATGTGCACAATCCTAGAAAACTGCGTAGTTGGTGTATATCTGCTGGTGTAGGCCACTCTTGTACCGTTTTTATTTTGTCAGGGTCAGCTCTTATTCCGGTCTCCGAAACGACATGTCCTAGGTATTTCACCTCTTTTCCAAACAGGTGACACTTCTTGGGGCTCAATGTAAGGTTTGCCCCCCCGTAATCTTTGAAATATCTCCTCTAGGTTCTTAAGGTGTTCTTCAAAAGACCGGCCTAACACTATCACGTCGTCAAGGGACACCAGACAAGTCTTCCAAGACAGTCCACGCAGTATTGACTCCATCAATCGTTCAAAAGTAGCAGGAGCATTGCATAATCCAAATGGCATGACCTTGAACTGCCATAATCCAGTTCCAATTGTAAACGCAGTCTTTTCTTTATCGTTTGGCTCCAAGCCTACCTGCCAGTATCCACTATTCAAGTCCAAGGTCGAAAACCATTTAGATCCGGATAGTGTATCCAAGGTGTCATCAATTCTGGGCAAAGGATAGCTGTCTTTCTTTGTCACATTGTTAAGCCGCCGGTAGTCTACACAAAACCTTGTCGATCCGTCCTTTTTCTTGACAAGCACTACCGGGGATGCCCATGGACTATTCGAGGGTTCAATCACTCCCTGTTTTTCCATATCGGTGATAATTTGTTCGGCTTCCTTACGTTTAGCCAAAGGAAGCCGCCTGGGATGTTGTCTTATCGGTTGCGCATCTGCAGTATTGATATTGTGTTGCACAACATTCGTCCTTCCTTTCTCACTATCATCCAGTGCAAACACACCTCGATATCGTCCGACCAGCTCTTTTACCTTGCCCAGTTGGTCGCCGTTTAATCCTTGACACGAAGGTATTAACATATCCAGCAATTTCTGTGAGCAACCGTTGGCTGGTTTATCTTTCGTGTCGTCCACACAACGTTTAATATGGCATACTGGAATGCAACTTCCCACAATCGTGTTTTTCTTCAGGGTCACCGTATGCGGATTAATGTTTAGCACCCTTACTGGTACCATATTTCGAAACTTTACCAGCGTTCTTCCAACCAGTAATGCCTCCTGACCCATTCCCGAATCAGTTGCTTCCATCATGCATACTTGTCCTTCCCGAAGCGTACCATCCAAGCGTCCCATTACTATCATTTCCGCTTTCTCGAGTATTTTCATATCGCAAATCATTCGAACTTGCATCGTCTGGTTACTCGTACCTTGAAATGGAATCTCATGATCATCTATCCGAAGCACATTTTCTTTCATGTTTACATGAAACCCATATTCTCTCATGAGATCCATTCCCAAGATCACTTCCTCTGTAATATCAGCTACCAACACTCGATGATTAATTAATTTGTCCCCAATTGTCAACATAACGGCAGTCTCTCCGTGAGTACCAATCTTCTCACCACTTGCCGTTCGGAGACACACCGATACAGGTAGCACTTTTCCCCGACCAACCAAATCTGGTCTCACAATAGTTCTTGTCGCTCCTGTATCCACAAGTAATCGGACAATCCTACCATTAATTCTACCATAGATATAAATGCTGTCCAGACTTCCCATTGACGATGCAGCACGGATGATAATCTCCGGAGCACTACGCTGTGCTGTCGACGTTCGTCCCCTTACATTGACCTACTTTAACTCAACCGGTTGTTTCTTTGGTTGAGTACAGCGTCTCTGCATATGACCAACTTCACCGCAGCTCCAGCATCGCAGACGCCATCTCCGCGGTCGTTGTAGTTCCAGCCTTTCTGCCACACGGTTGACTATTTCATCTATGCTGTTCTGAACTTGACCAGGTTCCTCTAAGGCAGACCGAACTTTGTGACCCATCCTGTGTGATGTCTGCTTAACTGCTTCAAATTCAAGCGCATGGGCCAGTGCGTCATCCAACATTTTTGGCCGTGCTAGTCTTAGCGCTTGCTGTATTTCGCCATCCTTAACGCCGTCTACAAATGTATGGACAGCAAGTTGTTCGAGGAAGCTATCTGGTGCCGTTGGGTATGCCAATCTAACTAACCTGGCAATGTCAGCTTCGAATTCTTGCAGGCTTTCACTTGTCTTTTGCGAGCGGTTTTTAACTTGTGCGTGGTAAATCTGTTGAAGATGAGCATCTCCATATCTCATCTCAAGCTTCGATGTTAAAAAGCCGTAATCATTCTGCTGGTGATCAGGAATCGTTTGTAAGATGTTAAGAGCTTCCCCCCGTAGGGCCACTATTAAGGAGATAGCCTTCTCTTTGTTGCACCAACCGTTGGCTATTGCCGCAGCTTCAAATTGTTTCAAATATGTGGGCCAAGGTGTTTTGCCATCAAATGTGGGTGGTTTCACTTTAAATTTAGACGGTATGGACTCGCTTCTTTCCATGGTTGTTATTTCTGGAATGTTCTGATTTACTACTTGGTTTGCTAATTCAAGTGGCCGTGTTGTTAGTGAAATCACTTGTTCTTGCAGCCTCTTTACATCTTCTTCCATTTTTATCAATTTACTGTCCAACTTTTGCTCAACTGTTTTTACCCGTTCAGTGAAATCTTCTTTCAATGTAATGGAGCTTTCCATTAATCTTTGTTTTAACGTGGCTGTCTTTTCATTCAATTTTTCTTCTAATTTAGCAGCATTTTCGCTTAACTTTTCTTCTATTTTCTCAGCATTTTCACTAAGTGTCAATTCTAGTTTAGCCGACCTCTCCTCCATACCGGATTTAAAATCCTTGAGGAAATTCATTAAAGTTTCGGCCTCCATCTTACTTTGATTTCTTGTAACTGGCATATACAAACTACTTAAATGTCTTTAGACTTGTGTTTTAAATTAATCACTATATACCCCACACCTGACACCAGTGAAGCGGGCTACTGCTACCGCGTTTCTTTAATTCAAAACAAGTAATAATAAATGTCTTTATTACTCACTGTTCACAAGTCTAATTGACAGTATATGCCTTGTTTACAGATGTTTTCAGTCCACTTAACAATGAAGCACCATTACACTAATGAATTTACAAGCACTAATATCTTCTTAAACTAACTTCTTTACCATAGGTCCATTACCAACGCTAACACAACTATTTATTTATACACTTCTATTTATTTATGTATACTACAAGCTGCATGTACATTAGACACAGCATATATCATTTATGTATAAATTCTTGAACTTCTAAAAGCTCATCTACGTTTACTGTACACGATATAATTTATATTAGACATTCAAGTATAGACTGACCCTTGCATTTCTTAGCGGTCTTATATATACTCAGATTTAAATATATGACTCATTATCTAGTATGTTCCAGAAGAATTCTGGAACCGTAGAGAATAAACAGTGCTTGCGGCGTTTTGTGTGTAATTGATGGGTTGTCTAGTAGTAGCTCGCAACAATACAGTCCAAAGTTATCTTATTGAAATCTGTCTACATTATAAAATGATTAGGTACTATGTTTCGCTGTACCCTTCTTCCTTCCAACAAAAGGGCATTTCCATTTGGAACAGCTACATCCACATTATTTGCTAAATGATGCATTCCAAAATCTAGATTTTCATTTCCATTTTCTAGTGGAACATCAGGAATACCATTAGCAATACACATATTGTGCAACACCACACATGCATTTATAATTTTCGATGATGTGGTAGGGGTGTAATGCAGGACTCTATGTTTCAGTAAACACCTAAAGCGCAACTTTAATATGCCATTACATCTTTCAATCAATGATCGTGTAGCATTTTGAGCAGTATTGAAACGTGCTTCTGGTGTATTTGGTTGCACTTCGGTAATAGGTGTTATCAAGTAAGGTCTTAATGCATACCCAGAATCACCTGAAATTTTTTTTAACAATTTCAATGAGAATATGTAAACATTAATTACTACCCAAAAGCCAAAAGGAACTGTGCCCAATGCTGAGGAGGTTTTCTTGCAGTTGACGTGCATTAGAATTATTCCAGATATGGGAATCGTGAGTGCTTCCTGGAAATCGAGCATTTACATTTAATATTGTTGTATTTGCGTCACATATCTGTAAATATAATACAAATACTCTAATAAATTAATTGTGCACTACTTACTAATTGTACATTAATTGAATGGTAACCCTTTCTGTTGATATATAAATGTTCAGGATACAATTGATCGTTAACTTTTGGGGGATATATAGCCACGTGAGTACAATCCAGGCAACCAATTACACCTGGAAAATTATGCTTTATATAGAATCTGCAACACAGAATGTAAAGAAGGCTAATATATCAAACTATCTATTACTTACTCATTGCAGACGTTTTGAAGTTCTTGAATGTTTCTTGGAAAACAAACATAACGTCTACATATTTCTGGCCTGTTTAATACATCCACAACTTCATGGATAGCTCGACTAACAGAAGATTGGCTTATAGCTGCATAAATATTTTGTCCAATGCCTAACTGGTAACTGCCATATGCAAGAAAATTTAATGAAACCACCCAAAGAAGATTAAGAAGAATGCTAAACAAACCACAACAAACATACAGGGAGTATTTACAAAATTTAATGTTGTTAGAACCTACAAACTTCCAATTATGAAGTGCTCGAATTACAATTAGCCATAAACCTTGGCAGTAAACTCAACTGCAGAACCTCTTGTTTGTTGTCGTAAAAAGGATTCTACTAAATCTATAAGTTGAACAACCATGCCTTTACTCAACGGTATGTTCTACGAAATTGACTTTCCGATAAATTAACAAAGGGATCATCTCTAAAATGGAAAGTACGTTGGGGAGCATCTTGTAAGATTTCTGCTTCTTCCAAATCATTCAAGACATTAATAAACATAAATTCTTGCAAATTTGCCATCCTAAACAATAAATTCGTTTCAACCTAACCTAACTTCTGTATGTTTTGACTTTTGAATCTATTAACCTATTCTGATAATTAATAACATTGTGTTACACATACCTGCTTTTAATTAAAAACTTACTAATAATAATATTATTAGATATAAACAACACTAATACACAATTTAAATCGAAATACATTTATACGTTTATCGAGATTCTATTACTACAGACCAGTAGTAATTTTTCGCTTAGAAACATTCGTATACGAATGACATTCACCGTTTGAGATATCACATTCAAATTTTCGTACGAAAAGAAGCAAGATTCTATTAGTAAGTTATTCTATTAAGTTGGAGAATCGTAGCCCCGGAATACTTTCGTCTCAATCAGGAATTTTGTTAGTCGCTATATAATCTCGGAATACGAGGGTTCCTAAGGTAAAACCACCGAAGAAATAACTGGTCCAAAAACCCGAGATCAGGAAAGTGATTCTGATGTAGAATTTTCACGAGGAGTAATTGAGTGCACTAAATTTAAAACGAACGTAATTCTAAGGACATTTATACATTACTCTATCAAATAGTTAGAAGATAAGGATTCCCGAAATCAAATATTAAATTACTTGTATGTTAATCAGGCCTCTAGGTAATTGAAATATCTTTTTTACGTCAATGCTGGAAACTATTACCTTTACATCAGTTGTGAAAACGAAAGTGCATGAAATCTTTTACTCTATTACAAAATTACGCTTTAAGCACAAGTACAAAATGACCGATTTCGATAGGATTGCAGGGTATCTCTGTAATTATTAGCGTTAGATCAAAATTGTTCACGTAGCAGTAGGCCAACTTTTTCAGACAAATTAAACCACAAAAACAAAAATTTGTAATCTTTTTTCATTTTTGATGCAAGAGTCAAAATTGAGTTTTTTTAAATTTTGATAGGGTTCTATATCTCATCAGTTGATAAAAATTGAGAAAGAATGTAAAGACACTTCTTGTGCAGTTTTTAGCGTAGAATCAAATGTACTAGTCAATTTTTAAATTTATTCACTAGTAGTCGAGATGCCACATAAACGAAGTTTTTTAAACGGAAACCATAGTTGACTTTGACTTCATTAAAATTCTTATTTTGCAAACTTTTCAATATATACTTTATATATATATATATATATATATATATATATATAAACGTAGTTTTTTAAATGGAAACCATAGTTGACTTTGACTTCATTAAAATTCTTATTTTGCAAACTTTTCAATATATACTTTATATATATATATATATATATATATATATATATATATATATATATATATAAAATATTGCTGTGATAATAGGGTTATTTAGAGATACATTGTGTCATATGGGTCACACACTACATGTAAATAGCACTAAAGTTTAGAAAACTAAACGATTTCATCATAAAATGGAAGTAATTCGCCAATTATGCAAAAAGTTAATATCAAGCATACTATATGAGAATTACAATTAACTGTAATCAATGAAAGGAAGCTCATTCCTCAATAATACAATCACACTCAGTAAGATAAATAACTCTGTATGCAATGAAATTTATTTTTAAACCAGCAAGGCATTCATAAACTTTAATGGAATACGCATTAGGAGCATCTGAAGCAAGAAAATCATGAAACGAATCTTATTAAAATAAATATGTATTAGGGCAAGGAAATAACCAAGCATCCTCGCAATAAACACATCTTACAAAACAAACATGTTTCATAAACGCAGGAAGTAAATAAACGAATTTTAAATTCATATCAGTGTAAAAATTTTGCCTACGTGATCTTTAACATAGAGTCAATACAAAACCCAAAAATTATCTTGGCAAAAATAAAAGCCATAGGTTGTCTGCATGCGAGGTCGAATGATAATTTCCTACATTAAAACAAGGCATAACGGGTAAAAATACAATGACTCTAGGAATGCATTATACAAACTGAATGTATACGTGACCGACGCCAAAAATGAACACTAACCTAGAGCACTCCTCAAACTTTGACGGAAGGACGCAGATAAACCGATGATGTCAGGTGGAGGCATTGTTTTAAATACCATACGAACTTGATACACAATCAGTCTTTCTTCAACCAAGGCACGCTCTGTAGCAGTTCAAGTCAGAAAATCACGCAAAGTGAACATGTAAAATAAAAAAATTATATTTTGTGGAAGTCGTGATAGAAAAGTTTAAAAATAATAGTAATAGTGCAAATATACGAGAGAAGTTAGCCGTTGACTGAAAAACGGCTCTAAATTATCGTCTAAATTATCGTCTAAATAATCAAACATCTAAGGAACCATCTAATTGATCAGCTAACTAAAAATCTGAATAAAAAAGAATTATCTAAATTTTCATCTGAATACGAATCTAAACATTGGTCTGAAACTGTAGCGCGAAAGGGAAAGGTCATTGAACGTTCAAAGGTATTCACAGTAGTAAATCGTGTTATTTTTGCGGGCTTTAAATTGATTTAAGGGAGTTAGAATTTGGGGAAAAACAAATTGATATTGTTACTTTGATTCACGAGTTTATTTTTGAATAGTGAATCACATTATCAAAGTTATAAAGCTGTAAAGCGTATATATTCTTGGTCATTATACAAATTTTGATTAGTTTCGTTTGTATCATTCAAGTAGAAAAATGCTAGAGAAAAAAGGGGTAAAAACTTCTTTGTTATCGTACAGTCGTGCACTCTGTGTGGATTGAGCTTAGCTAGTCAAGGCATATAAAAAAATTGTATTTAAAATTTAAAGTTGAGGTTATTTAGAGACACAGAGTGGTGGCGGGCAGCAGGCAACTGAACATTAATTACATCGGCGTGCAACAATATCATAGCAAAGATAAATATGGCGCCCAACGTGAGGCTTGACCGAAAATGAATTTGGCGACCCGAACGTAGGGACTAGAACAGAAAATACCAAATAGCAAATTGGCAACCCAAGCGTGGGACTAGAACACGAAATAATTTGGAGACTCAATCGTAGGGGCTAGAATAGAAAAAAGAAATATACGACCCGAACATAGGGGCTAGAACAGAAAATACAACATAACGCAAACGTAGGAGATAAAAACATAAAAAATTTGAGAAAACTCGAAAACTGCATATTAATTAAAATTAGGGATTACAGGCAGACAACAAATAAATTTAAAAAGTCAAATTAGTATTTAAGGTTTATCGTAAATATAATTCAGCTAAAATGGACAAAAGAATGCGGGAAGCTAGAAAAGCGTTGAGAAATGACGGGGTGGAGATAGGATCTCAGGAAAGTGTAATCCTGCAAGATACCCAGACTGAAATCGCAGGTAAAGTATTAGAAAGAAGTCACAGCGAGGAACAACAGGTCACAGAAGTATCGAAAATAATATCATTTTTATTAGCGCTGAACGATGAAATGGGTAAAAATGACAAAGCCATTAATCAAATAAGAGAAGATACAAAAGAGGCCATAAAAAAATATGACAACAAAAATTAATGAAATGAACCAAATTAGGCTAATTTGGGAGAAAGAGTAGGCTTGGAAATAAAGATTTTAAGCGATGGTCTAATGGAAACTAATCAAACTATCACGGCAATGAAATTACAGATGCAGAGTAAAGTTGTAAGGATTATGGAGGACATTGATAACGTGAGGGACGAGGTTATAAGAGTTAAATCAAGCCAAGAGACATGCGAGAGGGAGACAAACGGGAGAATTGCAAAATTTGATGCAAAAGTACAAGAGCTTAAGGGGAATTGTGAGATAGGGTTTAGAACTGTAAATAGGAAATTAGGAAATTTAAAAACGGACTTAGAGAACTTTGGTAGAAATACAATGCAATATACTAGGGAACCCGTAAGGTTAAACCAACCAAACATATCACTAGATCAATACTCAAAATTTCATGGGGCAATAAACTAAATCAAAATTATTTTTGCATAATGTTAAAACACTAATATTCTTGGTCATTATACAAATTTTAATTAGTTTGGATTATATTATTCAAGTAGGAAAATGCTAGAGAAAAAGAGCGTTTGAAACTTCTTTAATATCGTACCGTCGTGCACTCTGTATGAATTGAGCTGAGCTAGTCGAGGCATATAAAAAGAATTGTATTTATAATTTAAAGTTGAAGTTATTTAGAGACACAGAGCGGTGGCGAGTAGCAGGAAACTAAACGTTAATTACATCGGCGTACGGTGATATTATAGGAATATATATATATATATATATATATATATATATATATATATAGTTTATAGAGATTATTTTAGAATGTTACGGTATTACAAGCGAATTTTTTAGTTTTCGCTTATATAAGTGGGCGATGCACTACTTTAAAACAATCGAGCACAGCAAATATGTCACAACAAAAGGTATATTTAATTCTAGGAAGATGGTTTCAAAAATAAATCTACTATCAAACAAACAAGTGATAATATTATTTTATATAAATTGTTCAAACCTTCCGCGATTTTTCAAATTGCCGAATATTCCATGTTTTCGGTATAATAAATTAATTTATTATATTGATAATAAAAAGTTGGCTGCAAAACAAAAGCTAAACACAAAATGAGACAGTTGTTTGTATAACTAACGTCGACGAGCTTCAATCATAATTATTGCACACGCAATAAATTGTATTGTTAGTTTTTACGTGAAGCAGTCTATTATTGAATGGCAAAATTTGAAAACTACGAAAACGACCGACCTAGTACAATAGTGGGACATCTGGCAAAGTGCTTTTTGACAGGCTCAACAACCTTCACTAGTGTAAAAGTGTAAAGCTGTGACATTTGTGTTATCCCAGTATTACAAGAAAAGATTTGCTATCAATGTAATATAATTGTTAACTCGTTATAAAGACATCCCCGATATCCCACTTATACAGCGGGTTTGCGAGTAATTTATACATTGGCATCATATTTATCTCGTTTTCTTTTATTGCAATGTAATATTATCATATCAAGTTAATAAGGGAATTCTAGCATTAAAATTGCTATTTATAGTGTTAGAATATGAGTGCAAGAAGAAATTTTTTTTCTTTGAAATTATTTTGTTTGGAAGAAATGATGTAAATGTTTTTGTATAAGAGAAAACATTTCATACTATACAAATGCTTTGTGATATTGATGTGTCTTATTTTATTTTGAAAAATCCGTCAATTTCGTTGAGCTAGCCATGCAAAGTTAGAAAGAAAGTTAAGTGAACAATTTCAAGTTTTACAAATTGCTGTATCTGTATCACAGCACTCTTTTAGTGACGCTCACAAAGCGAGGCTTATCACAGCACTCTTTTAGTGGAACTTCAACGTGCGGCCATTTTCATAATACTTTCTTAGTAACGCCCCAAAGCGCCGCGTTGTCACTGCAATATATATTTGATACATTTCTAAGTTCTAACTGTTAAGAAAATGTGTACAACACTTTTATTATTCCTATATTAACGAATTTTTGTTGTCCACCAGTTTGTTGAGGTCTACTTGTAAAGTGCTTGTAACATTAACGCCAACAAATATAAATTTTGTTTATTAATAGATTAATGATGCAATTACCCCATATAGCAAGTGCCGACAATCATTTTAAAATTTTTTTATATTTAAATTTCTCTTAAGTTAATTTTTAAATTAAAATAAATCTGCGCATATAACAAAAATACGAGATGTGCAAGTAATAATTTAGATTTGTTTGATAGTGTAGCGGTTAAAGTATCTAGTTTGCATGCATGCGATCCGGGTTCGAATCCCCCATGGATCGATTTCTTTTCTATGAAACTATGGAGACGTTAGGTGTAAAGTGGTAAAGGTGGGGAGTGGGGAAGTGGGTTGGTAGTAAGTGGTGAGGTGGGAGGTGAGCGGTAGAATATTGAAGTGAGGTGATGAGGTGGAAAGTGACGTTTCGGATTATAGGAGGTGTGAGGTGGAAGGTGTGAGATGGGAAGTGGTAAGGTGGTAGGTGTGTGGTGGAAAGTGGTATAGTGGGAGGTGGGAAGTGTAGTAATGTGTGAGCTGGAGTTAGATAGTAGGTGAAGTGAAATGAAAAGTTGTGTAAGGTGGACGGTGTAGTGACATGGAAGGTGGGGCGAGGTGGGAGGTGACATGAGGTGGTAGGTGGGGTGAGTTGGGGGGGGTGGAGTGAGGTGGGAGATGGACGAGTGGTGTGTGGTGGTTAGCCTGCCTAAAAACAACCTAAAAAATAGAAAATGATCAGATCTTATAAATTTTTACCTTCAAATATACCTTTTTATTCGAATATTTCACTATTAGTTCTTTGTGCCGTTGATGATGCTCTCTCTTCTAAAGTAGCACAAAATATGTTTTATGTATCGTTTATAAAAAAGATTTGAACCCTTATACAAGCATTAATTTAAATAAACTCAAGTATGTTAATATGCCTATCCTCATATAACTTACTTTAAAATTATTTCTATTTTTTTTCCCGCTTGCAAGCTAACATTTGTAATTAGAGCAAAATTCAAATTCACTAAGATAATTGTACGCACAACAATTATCCTAAATAATTTATTTAGTCCTTTTGGTTAATTTTTTTTTGGACTTCCTTTGGAATCCCTTCAATTATATTGTACTTCTCCTAGTACATCAAATTTTATTTTTCCCTATTCCATTATATTTATTGAATAGCTTCTCTTTACCGATTGTGACATTACTAATTTTGACTCTCCGATTTTGTCACCCTTTGTGACGTTTGATACGCGTTAATTAGCCCATCAATCAGATTTGCTTGTCTTTTATTTCTCCAAACTTTCCTGATGCTTAATACTAATGTTGCTACTATGCCAAAGGACCCAGGTTTGTATCCTGACACGGTTTGCTTGAAAAATGCTAGGCGTGCATTTTTCACAAGAATGCGCCTTCGTTCGGATGAGAGGTAAAATGGAGGTCCCGTGTGAATGCTAAAGATCACAACCTTGCCTGGAACAGTAAGAGTTCGGCAAAATTCAAAAATTCTAGATAAAAAACTCGCCTTCTGTCCAATGTAGTACTTTTGTGTGGAACACTGAAAAATCAAATGTAGTGCCTAATATTAAAAAAAAATTGTGTTTAATTGAGATTTAGCTTTCTTTAAAAATACACCTAAATATTATTTTTTTAGACCGGAGCAGTGTAATAAGCCACTTTGCCAAGAGCAATTTGCCATATTCCAACTAAGTAAACCCTTCAGTTTTACTTTAGCTATCTCCCCCTTACCTATGTTTGTTCAACACACCACTTGTTTGTTTGTTTAAATATTAAAAAATTTAAATCCCCAGAACTTATTTTTATTATATTTAACTATCTTGTGATCTCTATCCATTACATAATATAGGTGTATATTATCTTGGGCATTACTTGTTTGTTGACCGTACGGTTAACTTCGTCTATTTGGTTTCCTGCTATAGAATGAGTCGGTCGTATCTTGACTTTCTGAATTTACGAAACAGAAGGCCAGTTGAGGTAAGTGTTTTAATAAATCTACGTAATAGACCCTTATAAGGAAAACGTTTAGGATTCGTATAATCAAGGGTGGTGGATAGCTGAGCTGCAGAAAAGTTCATTTTTATATTAAAAACGTTGAGATGTCAATGGATTTAATTTCTGTTTTCGTTGTGAAACGCTGCCATTTTAAAACTAATACTGTTCAAATTCAGAGTTTAAAGGCAGGGCTCAGAGGTGCCGCATCTTGTTTTTGGTTCTATTCTTAATATTGGTCTGATGTAATATCGCATATCAAAGTGTCAGCATGTTGATTGGTTAGTAAAAATTTCTTTTTAATTCCTAGGAACATGTACCTAGACTTAATTATATTGTTGAAAACTAAGGCATCCTGGGAGTATATATTTCTTTGCTTCCAATTACATGTTGTTGCGAATTCCTGTAGTTCTAGTTTTTTTTCTTGAGGGAGTAGCGTATTCTGTCAGTTGAAATTTGTGGTTAGATGATTTTGCACTTTCATTTTTAAGATCATTATTGTTGAAATGCTGGGAAAGAAATTAAATGAGGGTAATGTTTGTTAAACTAAAATGTCAAAAAGTGATCAAATATTTTTTTAGAACAGAAAATAGTAAATTATTCACTTATCTTAAAAAATTAATTAAATGCAGCTAGTTGAGCTACGTTCGAATAGCCAAAGTAATATTTGATCGATGTAAGACAAAAAGTTTAATGAAATTTTTCGTCAAGTAAAGCCTACTTCTGATTATATTGTTTCAATAGTATTAAAATTTCATTTAGAATTTTTATAGCATTTATTTACAAAGATTCTAATTAGTAGAAGAGTTAACTAATTCTTCAATAATTATTGTACTAAGTAGATTTACCATACCGAATGGACCTGCACCTTGAAGAAGTTCTAGATTACTAGAACGGGTTGAATGGCTTGTGTGTTCCAGTAATCTAAAGAAGCAAACTACAGGTTCAACCAAAGTATTAGGGTTTGTATTCAGAAACCAGACTTAGACAGTTTCCCGAAAGAGGGCAGCAGCTTTTTCGGAACTTAGATTGGCAGAGACCATTCAGGTCGGTATGTCATTTTAAGATACACAATGGCGAAGTGGAAGCCAATGGGAGAACACCACATTACCTTCTAAGTACATAGGGTACTTAAATTGTAATTAACATAATGGCATCTTCTGGGGTAAAAGATCCGGAATTAAAATAGTCCTTACATGTAATTTTCCACCCGAAGGTACTACATTGGCCAGGAAGCGAATTTTTCTTTACCTGGAAAATTTTAAATTTTGCCGAACCCTTGCTGTTCCAAGCAAGGTAGGGTTCTTTAACGTGCGTGACAACACTCACACACGGGACCTCCATTTTACCTCTCATCCGAACGAGGGTGTATTTTTGTGAAAAATGCTCGCCTAACATTTTTCAAGCGGACCATGTCGGGATTCGAACCCGGGACCTTAGGCGTAGTAGTCACGCACATACCACTACGCCACGGAGCCGCCTATTAAAATAGTCCCCCATTCGGATCTCTCGGAGAGGACTACTTTGGAGGTTCTGATTGGAAAGTTCAAAGGAAGAGCAGGGAACGTTTTGCAAGACAGAGCGTAGAATGTCAGAATTATGAAGCAAGTAGGTAAGCTAGAGAACTTGAAAATTGAAATGGATAGGTGAACACTTAGACAGTAGAGATCGGCGAAGTTCGCTGGCCAGTAGCGAGGGATTTTTGGAGTGAAGACTCTGGGGTAATTCATACAGGATCAGAGGAAGGAAATTCGGGTGCGAAGAGAGTTATGCGGAAATGATATAGAATATAAGATATATATCTGTGGAAAAAAGGAGAAGTAGAATGGCAGGATACGTTTTAAGGCATTTTTGGGGAATAGTGCGAGATAAATTACAAGCAGAAGTAGGACAAAAGAGGTAGATAGACCTAGATCAGACTATTGCACGCAGATGGTGAAGGATGCAGATTAGAAATTTTAGGGAAATATGTAGATTAGCTCAGAATAGGATATAATAAAGGTACTCGTCAAAACAGTTCCAGGACTGAAGACCTAATGATGATGAAGCAGATTTAATCTTAAATGATAATAAGGTACCTAATCTAGAATTTATTTACAATTACAGTTATTTTTTCTTCTTTTTTTTGGTTGAAACTTTTACTGCAAGTCATTGTTCCATTTAAGTGTTTCGTTCCATTTACAAAGTCCGTAATTTTTTAGCTGTGTTTGTACCCTGGAGGAGATATTTTCTTGCATAAAAGTATTTTGCTTCTCAAGGCGAACTGTAACGTTTGATGTCAGCTGCGGCAGAGTAAAGCTCAACACTGTTATCCACATAACCTTTTTATACCAGCTGAAAAATGGTATAGTGCAATCTTTATTTGAAAGTTCATTTAATATAGTTCTCTTTCTAATTTCTTATCTATTTTTTACCTTCAATTACGACACCTACTTCCTCTATTGAAGGATACATTTACCTTACTTCGATTTTCATAGAAATCGCAAATGTTATTATATAAATTAGGTTATCATTGGAAAGTTCGATTAGTGATAACACCAAAACTGGTTGACAAAACCAAATTGAAATAATATTTGCTTTAAGTATAGAAAACGCCTAGATAGTAAACACGAAATTTGCGTATTATACGATCGATCTGGTTCCGTATACTTCTTTTGTTTATCCCCGCAATGCTTACCGCTTAAACATAAATGCGCAATAATAAGCTTTTCGACCCAATAAAACAACGTCATAAATGCCAGTCAGAACATAAATCTTTAAGGCGCCTGGTGTTATTTTTATGGAAGGTATAAAGATTTACCATTCTATTTTATAGAGTAGGGGTTGTTAGAAGATATGATTAAGCATTGTGCTGCTAATAAGTAACTGGATATTTTATGTAATGCTAATTTAACCATAATTTTACTATTCTAAGGCGAATATTATAGAACCTTTTCACAGACAATGTATGCAGTACTGACAAATTTTATCTCATTTATCGCCAAACGCCAAGCTGCCTTTGAGTACATCCCAAACGACAAGTTTATTCCTACGAGTGGAATAAGTTCCTTGCAGGTTTATTTGCAACGTTTGTTTGAACGCTATAGATGATTACTGCCATCTGCTTTATATATTGCAGAGGTTTCTTATTGGACTAAAGTTAGCTCTTTCAGCATCTGCAAACGTAATATTTACCGTTGTTAGTTTTGTAGCGTAGAATAGGTGATTAAATAAATCGGTGATCGTAAAGGGATTGGTGTACCCTCTAGTTGTTAACATAATCATATAGGTCACATCAAGTAGATAAGTACTCCAACTTCAACATCCCACTACTAAGATTTTTGTAAATGGGGTTTGCTATAACTGAAATCTACTGAAAAGGATCAGTTTAAACTATTTGGATTCTGTCTATATCCGCGCGCGACGGATGACCACCGGAATATGAGGTAAGAGGATCATAAATCACATCATGCGTCATTTGAACTTCAACTCGTCGTAATAAAACGCTTGCTAAAAACATTCACCGTAGTATTCCTTCAGTTGCAGTTTCAGTCTGCAGTAGTATTTATGCTCGCGCGATAGTTTGGCAGTTGTTAATCGTTACCACGTGTAATTGATATTGTGTGCATATCGTTTCAAAGTACAAATTTATTAAATAATAAGCTTTAGTAAAATGTAGTCCAACAAAAAAGAAAAAAACATTAAAAGTTGAGTGTGATTAATGTATGTGGCCAAGAAGCCCTTAACAACAGTTATACAGTCACCGCTAAAAAAGCTACAGAACGGGCCTAATTATACAGAAGTGTCGCTAAAAACAATTGTCGGTATACGGAAGGAAGCCATACAGGCTACGGAACACAATACCATTGTACGCAGCCCAGAAACGGTAGAATACTTTCATATAATGTCACTTGCGTTTCTTGCTCAATGTCACAGTCTGTACTGTCACAGATTATCCACCTCATACAGATGCGAATACTTTGTCGGATCGTTTGAAGTTTGTAGGGAAAAATCTACAACCTTGAACGCAATCCGCCATTATATAAGAGGTTTTTTGCGGGAAATTTGAATGTGAATAATAAAATCTACTATAATGTTTTTAACAGTAACCTAACCTCAATACTATTCTTGCATACCAGAATACTCGCAAACTAAGACGGCTAACACTTTTGTTAGCAGTAAATAATTTCTAACAATAACTTATCCTCAACATTTTTAGGTACACCATCGAAATACACGTTTAAGATCTGTGAATTTATCAATTTTATCAGTGTAGTAGTCACCCTCATAACTTTTTATACCAATAGCTCAAACTCTGCTTGATACACACTATTTTGTTTATTTTTATACTGAATCGAAATCACAGATTATCCACCTGTGGATAATCTGTGTCGAAGTCTAAAATCAAATTTTCTAAGATACGTATACCTGCAGAGAATTGAAATGGTCTTGAATAACTATTTTCGTTGTACCTTTTGCTTGATGCTAGCATAAAAGATTTACCCTTTCTTCAGTTTAAAATGAATTTTAAAAATTTTTGTTAGAAAATGCTTTTTATACTATATCTGATTTTTTAGTTTCTGTTATGGTTCTTTTAGGTCATCGTTTAGAGATTTATGATGCACTTCTCTATACTATTTTCTGTTGTGGTTGTTTTAAATTATGTATATTGTTTGACGAAAAATCTAAGCATCCCCACGAATTTTTATTTCAAACATCTATTTTGATAAATATACCAGTAATATTTTCAAGTTTTACTCATTATGTATGCCGAATTGACACAATGAGTAAAACTGATAAATGTTGCTAAGAATAAGTGTAACAAAACACAGGTCGTTTGAAAGAACCGGTTCATTTGTCCCCACATTGGGCGCCAAAATAAACCGGTTCTCTCAGAAGGCTCAGAAATTCCAGAAGGTGCGGAAACGAGTTGTTTCTCTTGAAGATGTTGGCCCAGGCTAGCGGCAACCCTCTCATGTAGTGTTTTCGGGATCCTTTAAGTTTTTACCTGTTACAACCTGTGGATATGTAATAATAACTCGTAGATGGATTTATGTAGTTTAATGAATTGTAACCAATGTCGCAAAATATAGAAACAAACACAGCTAAATAAAACAAATGTAGCACGCACCGTAACTATCATGTGGCCAACGGCGTTGCCATTAAAAAAAACAAACAAAGAAACAATACTACAACTATAACTTATCTGTAAAGTACAATCCAACTGATCCTCATTAGCATCAAACTATCACTGCCACACTCTTACGGATAATTGTATAATTTATTTGCAACGCAAAGTTCACAAATTAACTGGGTTCTAGAACAACCGACACGCATTTTGATAACGTGCCGCACTCTTTCGCACGCTTACCCCGACTGACCGTTTCCTATCGGACCAACTTAAACATTACGGAAACTTCTCCCTCTTATTATAGGGGGCGGCCTAGTACACTTATATATTTGTTTTTGTGTGCTACAATGTTTGTGATTTTACCCGTAAATAAAGGCATAAAATTAGCCGCACATTTCTTTATTTGGAAATGATATCCTACCAATGCGATACCAAGCAAACCTCTTGTACTTGGTCCACTACAAGAAGGGTCTCCAACCAAGGCTGAAGAACCATATCAGAGACCTAAGGAGTCACCCCTAGCCTACATTGGTCCTTCTAGCACAGGATATACCTCCGTAAATGGGGTACAGGCACATCTATAATGGAACCAAAGGTCAGTCCTTTCCATTATATATTATAATTTAACCTTCAACTTATTTTATTGTCGAAACGACGTGGGCACATCATAAATTTTTAGGTGTAATCCCAGTTATCCTATTATTTATCAAAGAGCTTTGTAGCACATTTATTATTCATGCGTCTATATGCAAACATTCTAAATCATAAATCTTAAACCCCCTTTTAAAGTTCTTATAAACTGTTTGTTAAAACACCGCAGGCGGTTTTCTCAACTGACTGCTATCTGCGTAAAAACAGGTTCGCTCAACCCTATACGTTTCTTATCTCAAGGCGTATTGTACGCCGGCTAAAACCAATTAGCATTTCTTTACCTTACCGTCAATTACATATATAATAGCTTATTTACGGCTATTAACTTAACATTTTTGTCGCTCATCACAGCTGTTTCCTTTTAAAAGGTTTACATTTCTATAATTGAATTTTACCGTAATTATACTCAGAATTTATTATCCATTTTTGTGGGTACATACACCATAAGCTTTAGGTGTATTTTCAATAAGCCTCATACATTCATCAAACTGCTTTCTGACATACGTTAAAAAAATTATAAACAACCCAAGTTTAAAGGTTTTAATAACTTGTCCTAATTCTCTAGTAACAATTCTATTTGCTCATTGCAGGTCGTTTTCAACTATCTGTGCTTTAACCCTATGACCATTTGTTATTTTTCATTCAACTTACGGCTGACAACCTAAAATATTTTGTAGCTCGTCGTGGCATTTTAAAATCCACTTTAACGCGATTTGATTCATTTATTAGTAAATGCGCGATATCATTGTCAGAAGCGTCCCGCATTGACTTGCAAACTCGCTTAGAGGCATTTAAAAATTTACCAATCGAATTCGAAAAGATCCAATGAGACATTGAACAAATATGTATTTCTAGCGAACATTCCGAACTCAAAAGTCAAGATCGGGAACAAGAAGAATTTGAAACACGATATTATGATTTAGTTGCACAAGCTAAATTACTTCTTGCAGACAACAAGCAGTCAACTATGACAGCGATGGGCATTCAACCGCAACAAACACGTTCCACGATGCAATATTTCAATCCGAGCCTACCTCCCATTCCGTTACCTGAATTTTCAGGTTCATACGAATCATATATTAATTTTAAAGAAACCTTTGTGTGTCTCTCTAATAGATAGCAACCCTCATTTAAAGAACGTAGAAAAACTTTAATACTTGCGATCAACCCTGAGGGGAGAGCCATTGAAAGTTATCAAATCATTAGCGACTACCGACGGTAGCTACGCCACTGCTTGGCAATTGCTTAAAGACCGATATAAAAATAAAAAGGCTATTATTCATGCTCATATGAGATCCATGTTTGAGATTCAAACCGTTAAGGATGACTCACATCAACATTTAAGAAATTTCTTGGACTCTTTCCAAAATCATTATAAATCATAGAGAACCTTGGTGAAAACATTTCTGATAGGAGTACAATGCTAATTTTTCTTTTGACCTCAAAATTGGATTTAGTTTTCCGTAAGGAATGGGAAAATTATTCCAAGCACGAGCAATCACCTCACATTCATCAGTTTATAACTTGTCTTACTGACAGATGTAAGTTTTTAGAATCTCTCGATTATAAACCAGCTCACACGGACAGAAGGCCGGAAATTAAGCCAAGATATATTCAACAAGCCAAGGGCGTCTTACATACGCTCTTAGCTGCATCCCCCACCGCTAAGCCTTGCCCGTTATGCAAGGAATTTCATTTTTTGTATTTATGTAAGCGTTTTCATGACATGCCTATAAGCACCCGATTTGCTGAAGCCAAGCGTGCTAATTTATGTACGAATTGTTTGCGTTCGGGACATAAAATAGCTGATTGCAAATCCATCCACTATTGCAGAACATGTAAGGGCAAGCACCATTCTTTATTACATAACCCAGTTTCTAGAGAACCCGCGAGTTCACAATCGCAACAAACCCCTATATCATTGCCTCAAAACGAGCCTAAGGTTGCTCCACAAAATGACCGCAGTTTCTACTGCACAAATCAAAATCCAAACTCATATTTTATTATCCACAGCTCGCATTAAGGTATACGATGCTAATCGTAGACTAGTTACTTGCAGGGCAATTTTAGATAACGGCAGCCAAACCAATTTTATTACTGACGATTTACGTAGACAACTGAACCTTCCATACGAAACCATAAATTTGCCAATTTCAGGAATAAGGCAGACTCTTGTGCCGACTACCAAACGCGTAAAATTAGAATTCCAATCCTCAAATGGCGCGTTTACATTTAAGATACCTACTTTAGTAATCAATAAAATAACAAACATTATCCCTCAATATGAGATTAACCCTAAAAATATAAATATTCCAAGCGATATTGAATTAGCTGACAACTACTTTTATGAGCATGCCGAGGTGCAAATACTCATTGGCTCAGGTCTATTTTTTGATATTCTATGCTCCGGGCAAATCAAAACCGGAAAGAATCAACCCGTTTTACAGCAAACTAAACTAGAGTGGATTGTAAGCGGTCCGGTGCTTCGTTCAACTTTTAAAACAAATCAGTCACAACTTTCATGTTTGGTAACATCCACGGCTAAATTACAAAACTCGTTAGAAAAGTTTTGGAATATTGAGGAAAACGTTCAAGAAAAAACTCAGATTTTCTCTTCGGAAGAGCAACAGTGTGAGGAACATTTTAAGGCTACCACTAAACGCGACGCTACAGGACGTTTTCAAGTTAACTTACTATTAAAGCCACAAATTTCCGAATTAGGTGAATCTTACCAAATTGCCCAAAAACGCTTTCTAGCTATAGAAAGAAAACTACAACAAAATGCAAGTCTAAGACAAGCATACGTAGAATTTATGTCAGAATACAAGGCATTGGGTCACATGTTACAAATATGGCCTACTGATAATCCAAACGCTTCTTATCCCTCTTATTATATACCCCATCATGCGGTAGAGAAGGCTGATAGCGTAACTACAAAAATTCGAGTCGTTATTGATGCCTCTGCTAGTACTACTACAGGACTTTCCTTAAATATAACGTTCTCGCTGTCGGTCCCACAGTGCAGAATGATCTATTTTCCACCATCCTGAGACTTCGTCAACACAATTACGTATTTACAGCAGACATTGCCAAAATGTATCGCCAAATATTAATAGCACCTAATCAGCGTGATCTTCAACGCATACTGTGGCGTGAAAACCCGGCTGACGAGATAGCCATTTTTCAACTCCAAACCGTAACTTATGGAATGGCAAGTTCCAGTTATTTAGCAGCACGCTGCCTCAAAGAAATATCCATTCAATGTAAAACTGAATACCCCAGGTAGAGTCGAATCCTCGAATTGGATACTTACGTTGACGATGTAATAACTGGCGCCTCCACTCAGGATGAGCTTAAACTTGTCCGTCAAAACCTGATTAAGATATTAAAATCCTATGGATGCGATCAACGAAAATTCACATCCAATAGTCCTGCCGTACTATCCGACATAGAGGAAACTAATCCACATGTAGAATTTATATTAACTGACCCAGCTCACAGCAAGGCATTTGGTATAACCTGGAATTCTCGAGACGACGTTTTCGTTTTTACTTCAAACATCAAATCTAAACCGCGCCAACTTACTAAAAGAAATTTATTGTCCTCTATATCTACCATTTGGGACCCGTTAGGTCTTCTTGGGCCAATGATAATTACTATAAAAATTATTTTGCAAAGGTTATGGTTGCAAAAGACTGATTGGGACGATCCCGTACCTCATGACATATATAGAACTTGGAGAAATTTTATTGATAATTTATCTTTAATTCGATCATTTAAAATACCGCGCCAAGTAACCGCTAGAGAACCGTGTTATCTTGAGTTACATGGCTTTTCTGACAACTCTTTAAATGCCTATGGTGCCACAATTTATGTGCGTTCTATAGACTCTCGAGGCATCATTGGAAGCAATTTGTATTGCGCGAAATCGCGTGTTACAACTATTAAAGCCATCTCTTTGCTCCGTGCAGAGTTATGCGGTGCTTTGATGTTAGCGCGTCTTGCCAAACGCATCTTAACCGCAATTGATCTGAAATTTGATAAAATGTTTTACTATACTGATTCTACGATAGTTTTAGGCTGGCTTGCTTTAGAACCCCGCAGCCTAACAACTTTCGTTTGTAACCGAGTAGCGGAAATTCAAATGTCCACAAATATTGAAAATTGGCACCACATAAACTCAGCAGACCATCCTGCCGACCTAATATCCAGAGGAGTGAGCCCTCAAGAGCTTCAAGGTTGTAAATTATGGTGGCATGGGACCCAATTTTTAACTGAGCCAGCTGCAAATTGGCCGAGTAATACTCATATATCTAACTTTACACCCCAGTCAGCCACTTATGACATTCCGGAATTTAATGCCAGGGCATTTGTTTTAACCTCGCAGGAAACAAAACCTCAACAAGAATTTACATTTATTAAAAATATGTCCAACCTATCTAAATTATTAAATGTCACAGCCTATTGTTTAAGGTTTATAAAAAATTGCAAGGAACGTGCAAACTCTAGAATTTCGGGGCCGCTTACTCCCGAAGAAATAACACACAGTAAAAATCTCCTTATACAGTCTGTTCAGAATGCAGCATTTTTAGACGACATCCATTATCTAAAAGTCCACGCCCGAGTGAAAGCTTGCAGCAAACTAAAGGCTTTAAACCCTTTTCTTGATAATAATGGCATTCTGAAGGTCGGAGGCCGACTTATTAATTCTGACCTAAATAGTTCAGCCAAGCACCCCGTGGTGCTTCCCAAAAGGCATATATTTACCGATCTGGTTATTTTAAACGAGCATACGCGTAACCTTCACGCTGGTAGTAATGCCACACTATCTTTTGTGCGGCAGAACTTTTGGCCCTTAAATGGTAAAACTGCAGTCAAAACGATCCTAACAAAATGCGTTCCTTGTTTTAGGGCGAATTCACAACCGCTGATTAACATAATGGGAGACCTTCCCAGTCCTCCCGTCAATATGTCTCACCCTTTTTCTGTCTCCGGCGTTGATTACGCTGGTCCCTTTTTGTTGAAACAAACTAAATATCATAATCGCCGTCTCTCTAAGGCATATGTCTGCGTTTTCGTGTGCATGGCTGTCAAGGCGGTGCATATAGAGTTAGCCACCTAACTAACGACTGAATGTTTTCTAAGTATTTTGCATCGTTTTATCTCTAGACGCGGTCTATGCAAGGATATATATTCTGACAATGCGACAAATTTCGTTGGCGCCAATAGCGAACTACGTGACGCCGTACAACGACATAATACAAAACTTTTGTAGGGAAACCAAAATCAATTGGCATTTCATTCCTTCTAAGTCGCCCCATTTCGGGGGAATCTGGGAGAGCTCAGTAAAATCCATCAAGAGTCATTTACGGCGTATTGTAACTGACTCGAATTCTTTAACTTATGAGGAATTTTATACATTATTAGTGCAAATCGAAGGTGTCCTAAATTCTCGCCCGTTGTGCTCACCCAGCAACGATCCCCATGATCTGAAACCCCTAACACCAGGTCATTTCTTGATAGGCCATCCTTTAAACATGTTTCCTGACCTCAATATCAAGGAAAAGCCTGTCAATCGTTTGTCTCGCTACCAACATGTACAATACATGCTTCAACATTTTTGGACACGATGGAGATCAGAGTATTTGCATACATTACAACAAAGATCCAAATGGCAATTTGCTCCTGCGTCCTCCAAACTGCTAGGAGCCATGGTCTTACTGAAAGAAGACAACGTTCTTCCGCTTCGTTGGCCTCTAGGTCGTATCACTGCTGTATATACTGGAAGAGATGGTCGTGTGCAAGTAGTTAGTGTAAAAACCTCCAGTGATGTGTTACGACGAAGTGTTGTGAAGGTGTGTCTGTTACCAGTGGAAATCAGTTGTACCTAATAAGTTGATATTGTTGAAGTTTTATGGCATTATAATTTACTTAGTATAGTTTAGTGATAAGGCATTTTGTGCCATTTGTTTTAGCAATGTTTGCTTCTCATTTATGTTGAACCTTAGGCCATCATCTGCAGATGGCGTTTTATCTTATTTGACTTTATTTTGCTTATCTTAGTTTATCTTAATTTACTAGAATACTTTGAAAGGTATCCTATAATACTTTCAAGGGGCGGTATGTTAAGGCGAATTTATGATGTAAACCCACCTTTAGTTATAGTGAACGAGGGGTTCGCATCCCTTCCTTAATATATGGACAGTAGTCGTCGGCCACTCGTATGATAAGCTGCGCGCTCTTAGTATTGATGCACCCTAGCGTGCTTTATCGATATATGTAACACGAGATTTATGTAATCCGCGATTCTTTACTATACCTTATATTTGTTTTTGTGTGCTACAATGTTTGTGATTTTACCCGTAAATAAAGGCATAAAATTAGCCGCACATTTCTTTATTTGGAAATGATATCCTACCAGTGCGATACCAAGCAAACCTCTTGTACTTGGTCCACTACAAGAAGGGTCTCCAACCAAGGCTGAAGAACCATATCAGAGGCCTAAGGAGTCACACCCCGCTTCATATATATTAATTCACCCCACTTTGAGAAAAAAAAATACCATACCGTTCCTATTAAATTAGGTGTTTTGTAAATATTTTGAGAAATTTTGACAAATATCGAGACTTTAAATCCACCATAACATTTTCGTCGTCATCATCATCATCATTAGGTCCTCAGTCCTAGAACTGGTTGGCCGCGTACCCTCATTGTTTCCTAGTCTGACCAGACCTACACATTTACCTGAAATTTGCAGAGTCGGCATCTATCACTATCTGTGTGCTAAAGTTTTATCTCGGCCTACCTCTACCTCTCTTTTCCTATCTCTGCTTGTTGTATATCCCGTAGTATTCCCCAGAAATGTCTTAGAACGTATCCTGTCCTTCTATTTCTCCTATATTTTATTTTCCACAGATATCTTTATGTCTCTACTATTTCTACAACATATTTGTTATTAACTTTGTCTGTTCATGCTACCATTTTATAGATATACTGTGCTGTGCTCCACACTATGCTTTGAAAAGTTTTCTTCTTGTATCTATGTTCGTTGTCTTTGAACATAGCTGCTGTTCTTTCTTGTTTGATGCAGTTCGGTCACTTTCTATCGTTTTGCCGTTATAAACCCTATTTCGCCGATATTCAGTGGTTTATGAAGGTGGTAAGCAGCATTTGGCTGCCAAGTTCCCCCAGCACCTGAACCTTTGTCGAATTAATAGTTTTTCCAATTTATCCCTTCGCATAATTAACATTAGTTGAAAATATTTCACAACCAACATCTGTAGTTATTTATACTAATCATCAAATTTGAGTGCAATTATTCTTTTCGTCATTAGGTTTTCCGTCTTGAAACTGGCTGAGCTAGAACATTTTTGTAAAAGGCAAAAAATTTTCGTAATACAGCTTTTGTTTACTTTTTTATAATGAATAGAAATCTTAACTCAGAATTTCAAAATTCCAAAGATTCACACACGTACATTGAATTCCTAGACAAGCTTTTGAGGTTCGCTGAACATGTATTACTTGAAGTCATACATATTAATGTATAATGTAGATTCTTATAATAATAAAACATGTGTGAACTTCTTTCGAATTAACACAAGCAATTACAAAAAGGTAAATTAAAAATAATTTTACAAAGAAAATTTAAAAATATATCGATAATTATACATCATGATCATCATTAGGTCTTCAGTCCTGGAACTGGTTAGACGCATACCTTCGTAGTTTCCTATTCTGAATTAACCTACACATTTGGCTGAAATTCCCTCAGTCGGCATCTTTCACTATCTGCGTGCAATAGTCTAATCTAGGTCTACCTTTCTAAAGAAACCTGCGCTAACAAGAACTTGATTGACATTTTGTTCTTAAGTTTTTTATTTCTGCCCTAATTTTTTGTTTACTTGGTGTATCCGATTAATGTTGCTGATGTTTATGACCCAATAGAAGAAGGTGGAACTCTGCAAGATTTATTGTCTAAAAATAAGAAACTGTTTTAGTTTGTTACATGCCGAAAATCGGCTATGTATTATATTTAGATCAAGTATAAATATGTGACTAAATTCGCGCCAGTATTTCAAATAAACTTGTTAAATTTCCGTCATTTCGGACAGTTGCATCGGCGCAAAAGAATGCGCACGCGCGGAGTAATGGCGCAAGTGCGCGGTGTGTGACACGACAGCATTAGCCAACGAGACGTCGAACGGTGACGTATACCTGTGTCGTTCCTATGTTTTTTCTCTTTCAGAATGTAGGTTTCCCTTTATCTCTACCTTCTATCGTTGCCTTCACCTTATTCCTTCGTCCTGCCTACAAACAAAAGAAGAGGGAAGACGTTAAATCTGGTTTCAATGAGGGCATGACGTAGCCTACCCCAAACAACGCCCAAACGAGACCATGGAAATCAGCATGGCCCCTGCGCAAGGATGACCGCAAAATCGTGAAGCGTTCCACATTTTTAAGTGAGTACTTTTTATCTTTTTTTAAGGTGCAACTTGTATCATTGTAAACATATTTGGCATGTGATACAGTTTGAGACGTAATTATGTCGTAATATCTTTGTTGTGCAATAATGTGAACGTGGATAATATCAGTGTTGCCAACTGCAGAAGAGGCTTTGAACACCCAGGCGCGGGAGTATAACAAGTTGTGTATATCTCATATGGAAAAAAGGATTCATTTTCAACTTTTTAACAAGTGTGATTCGAAAACAAATGATTACCTTAATGGAAGGAACATAAGGATCTTCTATAGCCAGAAGATTTTAACCTAATCAGATTAATAATAACAAAATTATGGTAAGCTAAGGATGCCATAAATTGTAGATTGTACATTTTAAAGAAATTAACTAATAAAAAACGAAATTGACATTTTTAAATTGCTTTAACTTTTGTGTCATTAATTCAATTAGGTTAAAAATTTTTGGGAGTATGAAAATTTGTAGTGTAAGTTGTATATGAGAATTACGAAAAAATAGCACTATCATTAAAATCGTATTACTTGATGTTGACGGTACAGATATATCCGCATAAAAGGGAGTAACTTCCTTAGGAAATATATTTTGGAATCTTCTATAGTATTAATTGTAATATCTGAAATATAACATAATAAGTTAGAGGCAACAACAAAGAGCATGTTAGTTAGTACCGGACACAATTATTATTTTTTTGTGGTTTATGTTCAAATTGATCCGGTACTTGTTTATCAAAAACAGTGGGAATTGCCGTAATAGTCTTTTGCAAACTTTAGTGGTTTTCGAGAAACATTTTTCTAGAAATTGTTTCTCACACAGTTTATAATTTTTATACAGCTTGTCTGAATCCATTGCCAGTAAATCGTTCCGATTACATGCTGCTAACCATTTTTCACATCTGTGGAAGTAGAAATATTGCAATGAGCAACTAAAAGCACAGATTTTTCAAGACAAGCTATGCTGTAGGCACAGATTATCCTATATTAATGGTAAATGAGTGAAGGTACTCACCTTACTCGATTAATTATTGGTAATCGGAACATAGAGATATTGTTTGAAGATTTTATGGAACCCTTTCTAAAAGCACAAAATGAGCCATCTTTTTTATTTTTTCCGTCCATATTCATTGTTAAACGCTAAAACCATAATACAATACGAATCGAAATAAAAAGTTAGCTTAACCAGAAGAAAGTTTAGGTTGATTAGGAAACCACTTATTTGGAGCATGCGCAAAGAAAAACATTTAAGCGGAAACGTTAGCCTTCACATCTGTAAGAGGTGCATAATCTGTGGTACTGTAACAACCCTATCATCAATAAACAACGTGCAATAAGTTTCAAACAGTAAATTATGTTTACTTTTTTAGGAATTTTTTATCGCATAGTTATGATCCAGTCGTAAAAATGCATTTATGCAAAATTTTTACAAGCGATATTTAATTACATCAGGAAGGTAATAACTTAAAACCAATGCGACGTTTTTAACTACAGTAATATACAAGTGTAACCCCCGGTTAGCTTGGGTTCTATGGGAACACCGCTTTTACCTCTACGAATACTATAATGTTACGTGAAATTAAAATGATTTTATTTTCTTAACATATAACTAAATCAGAACTACTTAAAATGCAACTTCGAACATTATTGCAACACATAAACGAAATAAAAGTCATCCTAAATCGATAATAACAATTCTCGACGCCTTGGCACGTCTTACTCTCGCGACGGTTTGCATTTCACTTCCTTAACCCGCCTAGACCTATCTTCGATTTGAATGCGAGCGGAACGTTTGACAAAGCCAGGGTTGCCACTTGCGCTATTCTTGGATTTGGCACTACACACTCCCCCTCTAAACTGCACTAAGGTTTCCAGGTGAAGTTTAAGATTAACGTGTGATACAATTTTCTTGGGTCTTCCCCGCGAGCGTTTTGGCACAACCCGCACTGGCACCGTGTCACTTCCTACAGACTCGTTGAAACGTGTTAAGTCACTAACATGATAATTTCCAATCGATTTTCTCGACTCATCCAAAGGTGATAAAAGGTAAGTAATAGGAGATACAATTTCTAAAATGATATAAGGACCATCTCTTCTAGGGACAAACTTCGACGTAAAACCCTTTACCAAATTGCTTAGGACATGAGTCTTCGATAAGACTTTATCGCCTAAAGAAAAGTTTTCTGACCTGCGATGTTGATCACTGAGTTTTTTTTTACGATCTTGCTGTCGCATGAGATGTTGTTTAGCATCCATGAGAGCACAGCTTAATTTCTTAAGATATGGTGTTATGCGTGGTACAAAATTTTCAGCTTGAACTACTTTTCTAAAATCATGGGTTGTGTCCATGGCTGCACGTAATTCTCTTGCAAACGTGAGATAAGCAGAACTGTAGCTTGTAGCTTGTGTGTACGTTGAATTTAACGCAAAACGTATACTTGGATTATGTTCACTCCATGTAGTATGTTCATTTTGTACAAGTATGGATAACTGGGTTTTCAATCGCGATTTTTTGCTTCAATGGGGTTACTTTCAGCATGATACATAGGTATAAATTGAGTCTGTATACCAAAGCATTAAGTGACCTTTTGAAACAGTTCACTTATGAACTGTACCCTGTTGTCGCAAATTAATGTTCGAGCAGTTCCATAACGTCTGCAGATGCAGTTTTTAATGTATACATTTCTACCTATTTAGTTGCTACGTCTTCACAAATTAAAATCCATCTATTACCACTTTTTGTTTCCGGCAATGGTCCGAACAAATCTTCTGATAATGTTTCGAAATGTTGAGCTGGGGCATGAGTTTGTAACAATCCAGCTGGTTAATACTTTGTACCTCTGGCAATGTATACAAGTGCTCACATAGTTTTCAATAAATCTGCGCATTCCAGAAAAATAAAATTTTGTAGCAATCTTTTGGTAATTACGGTCAACTCCGTGATCTCCAGCAGTAGCAGCGTCGTGATACTGTTTTAATATTTTTGTAATTGTGAATCTTCTGAATTTGAATCCGGTTCAAAATGGTATAAAATTCCATTGGATAAGATAAACCTCGTCCCGTCCATCTAATAAGTTCCAGTGAATTTTCATCTTCTAGAGCATCGACAATTCTTTTAATTTTGGGATCCTCTAATTGTTTATCACGGAAATTTCTGGCACCAAGATTCGGTAACTCAACAGTCACGGAACAAATAGAGCAATTTGTAGAATCGTCATGCATACAGAATGGCCTAGATAATCCATCAGCAATTACATTTAATTTATCAGGAGTGTAAACTATTTACATGTTCAAGCCCTGAATTTGAATAGCCCATCTACCAAACGGCGTTTTCAGAGTCAACAGCCACCGAAGAGGTAGAAAATCGGAAGCAATAATAACTTCTGCACCTTCCAGGTAAGTTTTGAATTTTTCCACATTCCAAACGACGACTAGTGCTTCTCGTTCTACCGTAGAATAATTTTTTTTTAGCATTTTTTAACAACCAAGTAGCATATTCGATCGGACGTCATCTTTGTCCTCCCCCTGAAGTAAACATGCCCCTAATGCGTAATCACTGGCATCGGTACGTAAAATATAGGGCTTTGAGGAATCTGGTTGAATTAGAATAGGACTAGTAGTAAGCTTTGTTTTTAATGTATCGAAAGCATCGCGTTCACTTGATTCGTAACAAAATTTGGCACTTTTCGTTAAAAGAATAGTCAGAGAACGAGCATTCTCGGAAAAGTTTGGTTTAAACTTCTGGTACCAAGAATACGTTTGTACAAATGACTTGACTTGTTTTACTCGAAGGAGGCTTCATATTTTTAATCGTAGAAATTTTGTTATTGTCCGCTTTAATACCATCCGCGGTAATTAATTGTCCAAGATATTTTACTGACTTTCTCATGAAGAAGCACTTATCGCGCCGGGCACGTAATTTGAATGTTTTCAGTCTTTCAAACACTGCAGAAATGTCGTCCATGTGTTGTTCAAACACGTACCCACGCCTGCAGGTATTTGTAGCGAAAACAGAAGCAACGTATTTCTGTTGCAAAGGATAGCGGTGCAATGCCACGATTACTCCTCGCCAGTCATGTTGGTAATCGTAATTAATCGTAGAATAGTTCATTAAGGTGTTTTAGGAATGGCGTGTGCATAGCATTATTAAATTTAAAAACGCCTTAACTAGAACATGTATAAGTACGTTGCAGTGTGGACATTAAATTGTTTTATATTATATGTATATATTTGCGGAGTTTTTTAATATTAAAGAAATATATTTTAAACTAAACTTAAACTAAATAAATTTACATCGTGGACGTAGCAGATACTGACCCCACAGTTCTACTTTTAATAAAACTGAGGTCAGTCACAAACCACCCTGTTCTATATTGACCAGGTACATAGATATGGTTCCAGTGTGACTGTTAAAGCATTCCTAGCCTTTAACCCTATAAAATTCTTTATCTACACCTATTTAGTTATAATACCATTATTCATATACTTTTGAACAAGTAATAGTGTTCATAATTAAACACCGTGAGTTATGAGCGTGAGTTATAATAACTCACGCTTCCAGCTTATGTTTCTATTTAATTACCTACCAAAAATATCAAAGTAGCCATGCTCATTGACATTTACGTAATGTCAAACAAATTTGTACTATAATTTTTTTTAAAATAACCTTGATTACATGTGTTTATTAAAACTTGTTACTGTGCTTATAGTCGTAGATAAAGTATAGTATTCAACATACGGTAATGGCAATAACTCTGCGTGAGTTATTGCCTACATTACCCTATGTTGAATAATATACTATTATCTTTCGTATACCTGTTTCTTTTGTTCTTGGTCATATATAGTCCTCTATGCATTATTGAGCATTAATTGTCAGTTGAGTAGAACACTTTGGTCAAACCGCAAGTGCGTGAAAGTATCGACGCGTATTTACTGTATCGTTACTATTTTGTGTGGACAATATTGTGCAGTCATTCATACAGTCCAATACAAACATTTTTATGGAATACTTCATAACCTAGGAAGTTATCATCGCATAGTATAATACAGTAAGTACCAATATTAGTTTATTACACACTGTATATCATTCAAATTTATTTGAATATGTAAAGATTAAACACAGCCTAAAACGTCCCTCGTTTTCACAAGCTTTTCAAGAGAGTAGTTGCTTGACCTGTTTCGAAAATGCATGTATGCACTATTTCCTGAGGTTAGAATGTTGACCATATCACCACACGCGAGGGTAACACAGAACTGACTGAGGAATTGCAATTGACTATATCAAAGTACACGAGCTGTAGTTAGAACAAACTAAGAATCGCGAGAAATATCCAACTTATTTTTTGTGGTACCTAAAAATCAGCACGCTCATTGGTCAAACTAAATTTGGATATTCTTTTACATTTCAAAATCGAAATACAAAATTCCATTGGTTAAAGACATCATTAACGTTTTTCAATACACGAAGCATAGGAAATGGAAGTGTATAAATATAATTTCAAATTCTCCGAAAGACGTTCGTTAGTGCTCACCATAGCCTAAGGAATCATCTGGCAGTGCTTCCCATAGTCTGCAAAACCTTCAGCGAGCAGCGCTCCCCGTAGCCTGCTATACTTTAATACGCAGTGCTCTCCATAGCGTGCGTACTCTCCAAAGGTGCCGCTGTCCACCGCCGTACCTAGGGCACGTCATTATAACTCATCAATCAATAGTTAACAAACTACGTATGGACGTTAAGCTCCGTTCCATACTTCACCGACGAATCGTTATTGTGATTGCATCTGTCAATTCTATTACTGGGACGACAACCCCGTAGAGTTCAACGATGACGCACTCGACGAAGCCTAACACGACGCCTTCCGAAGTGTAGCGAAGATCACCGGAGACGTCTGGGTCTCTTAATACTGTAAATAATTTCTAACCCTCACTGTTCAAGTTCTTACTGGGTCGCACAAATAAATTCCGAAGCCTTCCTAAGAGTACTGAAGACGACCAAAGACTTCTGAACCCTCTATACTTGTATATATTGTAAATTAGTAATTTGTAATTTCATATCATAATTCGTTGTAACTTAAAGTGTTCCCACAAGTACAACACGAAGCTTTTCGAAGAGTCCCGAAGACCGCCGAAGACGTCTGGACCTTTTCAAACTATAAATATCCTCTAACTATTGTTTTTCAAGTTCTCACTGGGCCTCGTAAGCAAATTCCGAAGAGCTCCAAACACTACCGAAGACTTCCACAACGCTTTTAACCGTATATATATTCTTTCAATTAGTGTTTAATTTTGTTTTGGTTCCACAAGCTGCCATGAAGGCTTCCGAAGACTTCTGAACTGCTTCAAACTATTAAACTTATTCAAATTTAACGATTTCACTTTTATTTTTATGTATTTATGAAACTTATAATTATATTTTGCTTATACTATTAAACAAATAATCAATCCAAGCCTACATGCTTTCAGACGTCGCCCACCCGAACGATAACAAGAAGAACAAAGAATTGTGGATGCAGGATGGTATAAATTCATCTGTTTCTCATACAGCCAACGATTCATTTAACCAGTGGAATCAATGCCGTATCCTACAAATAGTCTCAAGTTAGTTCTGGTACCTCTATCGCATTCCAAAATCATGCGACAGTTTTCAGCACCAGAGCGATTACAAATGGAATTTTTAATGTACCATCTTAAAATGGAGAAAATGCTTTCGCGATTAATTTGTTCGTATAAGTAAGTCTACAGATTGTAAAGGGGAATATTTTGAAAAGCAATAAAGTAATTTTTTAATCCTAAACGAATTCGTTTTCTGCTATCCAAAACTTTTAGCAGCAACATTCTTACACGATTACCAAACAATTAGTAAACATGAACATCAACTCTGTATGGAGTAAAAACATAAAATAAAATTTTCGTATTTATTTCCGATATAGAAAGCTTTTACCAAATTCTACATACAAAATTCCCCAAAAGTTGAAGCTGCAGCGCTAAATTAAATCATATTGGTTTTATACAAATTCTGTTTTCTTTACTTTTACATAACTTGTTTTTGAAGCGAGTAGACAAATGAGCGCACATCAAACACATCTGCTTTTATCTTGGCTTAGAAGGAATTTAAAATTGCACTCTAACGACTAGCTCCCGCTTCAAGCTACAAAGTTTTCCTTTTAGAAACATTTTCATTAAGTTCGCTTTAGAACGGGTACGCTTTAAAGTAAAAATGCTTGTAAAAGTTTATACTTCACCGTTTTAAACTGCACTATCGTGTAAGTGATACATGTCAATTTATAAACCTGGGTGAAGTTTTAACTCGGTTATTGTCAAACAGTATATAAAAGCGACTCAAAGTTTAATATTGGACAAGTGTAATTAAGATTGAAATCGATTCCCAAGTTCAAATTTACTTAAGATCTAGTCAAACAACCACTGTCCTTTAACAATCCTTGCCAACGCTAAGCCCATTGTCAACGTTACAATACCTAGCACCAATTTTTACAGAAAACAAAAAGGCAAGACGAGGTCGTCCCTTGTTTCCTTTCTATGATAAAATCTTTTACAGTGCCAAATTTTTATTTTCATAATCTTGACTTACATTTTAACTGTTTAACATTTTACCCCATTTTAAAAATAATTTGTAAGCGTAATTATATTCAGTGGAATCTAGTACATCTCGTATTGTCAGCGTTCTGAAATTTTCATATTTCTAAGATTTTACATTATCAGTCTATAAAACAATTGATAATTAGATTTCAAACCTAAGAGTCTTATTTTAACCCTACTTAAATAATATTTTTGTGTAAAAATGAAAATTTCGATTCGTCATCTTCAATGCGATTTAACATCACAGTAATATGTGGAAGAACTTTATGCATTATTTGGGGATGGAAGATCGAACCGTAACTATGGTTTACGAATCACATTAGAGTAAACTTAATGAATTTTAAAACGATGCAATTCAGGGAACCCAACTTATTCGCAGGTAATCTTATAGAGGTTGAAAGAATATTCGCCGACATATAAACAGCGCTAGCAATGCTGTTTAATTGACAGGACTCAAGGCATACAATAAACCATACATGTGCATGTAAAGCAGAATTACCTTTGCCTCTCTTAGGGGGCGATCTGGACTAAACTTTTTGCCAGCTTCTGTAGAAGCAGTACCGGATACTTAGTTCTTGCCAAATGATTGTTTAGGTTCGTGGCGTCCTTTTTTTGTAGAAGTCGTCGCTGCCGGGGGTTGGGGCGGTTGTTGCCAGTGGCGACGACTTTGTCACTATTTCGGCAGTAGCAAAGGTTTGATTATAGAGTGCCCTCTCCATCAGTCATCATCTACGTCGTCGGTCGCTTGCCCTACCTACACTAAAAGGCGCCAAACTTTCAAAGCGGTAAGCTGGTGCATATCCAGAGACTAAAACCTAATCAGTCATAAATGCCATCTACTGCGGGTCAGAACCCGAGCGTGGAGCTGGTTGGCGCTAGCACTCATACAACGCTTCTTATTTCGTTAAGGTACCTCCGTGTAGAACGATGACGCAGTTCTCAATGTGAAGCAGCCGCAGACCCACATGCTGGAGTATCTCTAAAAGCCTTTTATCTCTACCATAAAACATCCGCTCTGAATTAAAATTCATTTTAGCCACGCCGTCCTCCAGTTAGACTCGGAGGTGTGGCACCGGCTTTAGCCATTAATTAAATAAGACTCAGCTTTGTTATTTACGAAGCATATAACCCAGATCCTTATGAAGTAGGAGTGTAGACATACTGAATTTATAAGTGTAATTGTTCTTTTGTCGGAACGTGTCATTTGACTGTACATTAGTAGTTCTATAGTAAGAGCGCGAGGTAAGTCTCGATTCGTAGTAGGCGTTCTACATTCTTTACATGTCTCTGTATATTTGAGTATTTTGAGTTTCCTTCCTTTGTGATCAGTATTTATGATTTCTAAAACCCCTCCTATTGGTTCAGGCTTTTATTTTAATTCTCTAGGAAATCTTGCATATATGGAGTGTGATTTCCTTAATTTGGATTAATGCGAATGCTGTTCTTGCCTGAGTTTAAATTTGCCACCAGTTTGGTCCAACATATTATTGCAAGTACTTCTTCTGCAATGGAAGCTTCAAGTGGCGTGTATTTGAATTTTCCTATGCTCCACGCGAATATATACGTCAACCGCAAGACACGTTTTTTACCTAAAAATTTAGAATTTAGCCGTCTTGCCGTTCCAGGACAGTACCACGACTATAACGTGCGTGACAACACATATGTAGAACCTAACTTGAGATCTCATCCGAATAAAAGTGCATATTTTTGAAATAGCTCATAATACCAAATTAACGAATTCAAAATATAAAACTAAGTGTACTAAGACAGACGGTTATTTCAACACTAAATTTGAATTCAGCTAATATAACTGCTAACTCAGATTTCAATTCTGATGTCTTGGATGATGATAGAGCTATTGCCACCACAGTTACTACAAGTCAAAAAATGTTCAGAATAAAGAATTAGTGTCAGAGCCAGATGATTATGAAGAGCAAGAGACAGACACGAATTCTAATGTTGGCTCAGAAGATTATTCAGATCTATAGTTAAGCCATTTTTTAAAATAAATTGTTAAGCTATTGCCGATACGCCAATAATGCTTTGTTTCTTATAGCTTTCTACTTTTTTATTTTTTAATAAAAAAATGATAAACAACTACTGTTGGAGCTTGCCAATATAAGTTTAAGTTGTTGACTTATATATATATATATATATATATATATATATATATATTACTCAAATTTAGACCAGGGTAGAAAATTAATTAACGACATCAAATAATTTTAATCACCGTGTATAAGGACGCTTTCTATAAAAAGAAGCAGAATTATAATGCTCAACGTGTATTTAATTTAATTATTCCAAGAAACAAATAGAAATTACGTGCAAAATTTATATTAATTAATTCAAATTTTAAGTAATAGGTATTAAACAAAGTGTACAAATAATAAATTAATATTTAGTGCGTATTCGCTAAAAATTAAAGGGTAGAAGTCAATGCCATTCATTATTATTTTAGTTGGAGTTAATTGAACTATTATTAATAATATAATAATAAAAGCCTGTGAAAATCCAAGGTTAAAATACCATGAAATAAAAGCTCTGAGAATTATATTAAAACGTTAATTAGGAGCACACCTGCGTATTTTTAAAAGTCAATTTCTGTTTAATTTGTTTGGATAAACATGAAAATTCTGCGTATATTGCAGACGGTTGGATAAACCGTAGCTTAGATTAAAATAAGAATCCACGTGGATTGAAATAACCGATAATACAGAGTATTGATTTGTACCATTCAGGCCAAGGTAGAAAAGGAAGGATAAAGTGCTTCAAGCAGAGACACTAATAATTAAAGGCGTGATTTGTGTAGCGTCACGAGGGCTGCGATTGGTGGAAATAAGTTGCAGATATGAGAGGTGTAAACGTAACGATTTCTATACAAAATTAATTAGTGTTTGCAGACGCGTTGCGTGCCGTGTGAAAAATTTCTTAGATTTTTAATTGGCGCGTGTGCAAATTTTGTAGAACCGCGTGCCGGACTGTCGAAAAGGGAACAGAGTATGCGAAATTCTGGAAATTGTCCGTTGCGGGACTAAACCGACGCACGGGCGGGCTATTATATAAACCCGGACTTTAAACAGTTTCGCTCTCTTAGATTTTCGATTTTGATTCAATATTTTAAACAGTTTCTTCTTATATTTTGGTGATTATTGAATACTTTAAAACAGTTTGCTCTTTACGTGCTACGATACAAGTTATTATGCATTAGTGCACTTAGAAAAGAAGATACAAGGTAATAAAGTCTAGTTATATTTGCGAGTATTACTGTACCTATTATCGAAATTAGTAACGATAAATGAATAAACAAAAGTAGGCAGTTTAGGGTATAGCGTGAAAGAAGTATGCATTTCTTTGCTATTTTTCGGGGTGTTAATAATCAAATGTTATTCGTAATCGTGATTGGATCCACAAAACAAGATTTTGATATACATAGATGAGTCCTGAGAAGCCCTGAAACTTTAGATGAATGGTGGTGTAGAAAATTTTAAAAGCGTTCAGAATCAGAAGCCGTAAACATAACCCAGTTGGAATGGTGTGATTAACAAAGGACGATGTACATTGGAGCGACGAGTGCATTAACCTTCAGGTAACTTATGCTTTGTTGTTCGATTTTTGATGTTTTGGTGTGTGTTGAATAACTTTATAATTTGTTTGCTAAAAAATGGACAGTAGTGAATTTGTACAAACAACAAATTTTTAATTTTAAGGTGAAATTTTCTTGTTTAAGTAGAAATGAGTATTTAGCAGTTTATGTTCTTGATTATGATGAAAATTTGGGTGTCTTTGAGCTCAATTAGACTAACCTCTTTGATTAACGTAAAGGGGTGGGAGATGCTCCCTTTGTACTCAGACTCAGGTCAGCAAATATTGTTAAATTAATTAGTAGGCATCCTACAAGGACTTTAATTCTGGATGCAAATTAAAATGATGACAAATTTAATCTTGAAATTTTATGATACTGAAATATATGCTACAATTTAATTTTGAAATTTTAATGTATTATGAATATTGATGTAAATTGAGTTAACGTTGATGTTTGTGGTAGGAATGTGTTTGTTTTTTTTATGAATGAAGATGAAAGTTTTAACTAGGTGAGCAGCCGAGGCGGAAAGAGTAAAGAGGCGATTATCAGAAGAAAGTCAACAGGGCGAGAATCACAGTAAATCTTGGTGCTAAATTCGAGAGGTTCGAATATTTTTTTTTACTCTGGTGAGGCAATTTTGTAGGTTTCACAGCAATATATATATATATATATATATATATATATATATTACTCAAATTTAGACCAGGGTAGAAAATTAATTAATTACATCAAATAATTTTAATCACCGTGTATAAGGAAGCTTTGGGAAAAAGTACGCGTAATTAAATGCCTAGTGTAAAGATTTAAATCATTCAATTAGAATATAGGGTTTGTATAGAAGTTTATTAAATAATACGCGTTATTAAAACCGTGGAGCATAAAAATGTATTCGTTTCATTAAAAATAAAGGATTTAAATTATTCACTGGACGCTTTCTATAAAAATAAGCAGTATTAAAATGCTCAACTTGTATGTAATTTAATTATTCTAAGTATAAAGAAACAAATAGAAATTACGTGCAAAATTTATATTAAGTAATTCAATTTTAAGTAACGAGTATTAAACAAAATGTACAAATAATAATTAATATTTAATTAGGATTCGTTAAAAATTAAAGGGTAGAAGTCAATGCCATTGATTATTATTTTAATTGGAGTTAATTGAACCATTAGTAATATATAATATGCATAAAAGCTTTTAAAAACCCAATAATATTCAAATAGTAGAAGTGTTATTTAAAGTATTACGAGTAAACACCTGCGTATTTTTAAATGTCAAATTCTAATAAATTCGAGCTGATAAACATGAAAATTCTGCGTATATTGCAAACGGTCGGATAAACCGTAGCTTATATTAACGGGAAGGCTAGATACGGGGTTATTTAACTCAAATACGAATCCACATAGATTGAAATAGCCCCTAATAAAGAATATCGATTTGTACCACTCAGACCAGGGTAGAAAGAGATAGATGAAACGCGCAAAGCAGAGACACGGGTAATAGAAGGCGTGATTTGAGCAACGTCACTGGGTTTGCGATTGGTGGAAATAAGATGCAGATATGAGAGGTGTAAACGTAACGATTTCTATACAAAATTAATTAGTTGTTCTCGGACGTGTTTGCGAGCCGTGTGAAAATTTCTTGGATTTAACTGGCACGAGTGCAAAAATTTAGTAGAATCGCTGTGCCGGACTGTCGAGAAGGGAACAGAGAATGCGAAATTCTAAAAACTGGCCGTCGCGGGACAAAACCGACGTGCAGTCGAGCTATTATATACACCCGGACTTTAAACAGTTTCGCTCTTTTAGATTTTCGATTTTGATTCAATACTTTAAACAGTTTGTTCTTATATTTTGTGATTATTGAATACTTTAAAACAGTTTGCTCTTTACGTGCTACGATACAAGTTACTATGCATTAGAAAAGAAGATACAAGGTAATAAAGTCTAGTTATATTTGCGAGTATTACTGTACCAATTATCCAAATTTGTAACGATAAATGAATAAACAAAAGTAGGCAGTTTTGGGTATAGCGGGAAAGAAGTATGAATTTCAGTGCTATTTTTCGGGGGTGTTAATAATCAAATGTTATTCGTAAACGTGATTGGATCCACAAAACAAGATTTAGATATACATAGATGCGTTCCTGCGAAACCCTGAAACTTTTTAAACGAATGGTGTTGTAGATGAATTTTAAAAGGCGACCAGGAATCTGAGGACGGAAACATAACCCAGTTGGAATGGTGAAATTAGCAAGGACGATGTACATTGAAGCCACGAGTGCAGTAACCTTCAGGTAAATTATACAATTTTGTTCGAACTTTGATGTTTTGGTGTGTGTTGGATATCTTTATAATTTATTTGATAAAAAATGGACAGTAGTGAATTTGTATGAACAACAACTTTTAATTTTAAGGTAAAATTTTCTTGTTTAAGTAGAAAGGAGTATTTAGCAGTTTATGTTTTGATTATGATGAAAATTTGGGTCTGCCTTTGAGCTCAATTAGACTAACCTGTTTAATTAACGTAAAGGGGTGGGAGATGCTCCCTTTTATACAGACTTAGGTCTGCACATATTGTAACTTAATTAGTATGCATCCTACCAGGACTTTAATTCTGGATGCAAATTAAAAAATGATGACAAAATTTGAAATGAAATTTTATGATACTGAAATTTATGCTAAAATTTAATTTTGAAATTTTAATGTATTATGAATATTAATGTAAATAGAGTTAACGTTGATGTTTGTGGTAGGAATGTTTGTTTTTTTTTTATGAATGAGGGTGAAAGTTTTAACTAGGTGAGCAGCCGAGGCGGAAAGAGTAAAGAGGCGATTATCAGAAGAGATTCAACAGGGCGAGAATCACAGCAAATCTAGGTGCCCAGTTCGAGAGTCTCGAATATTTTTTTTTACTCTGGTGAGGCTTTTTGTAGGAATCACAGCAAAATCTTGGCGCCCAACGTGGGGCTCGATTCGAAAACCTTAGTTCACGAATAAAGGTGAGGTATCACAGTAATCTTGGTGACCCAAAAGTGAGGCTCGAGTTCCAAATAAAATTTTTGTGATTTTATTCCAGGAAACTGGCGATCTGAGAGAGAGAGTTTCTGTTTGTATATAAATTTAAGAGTATTTTAGAGTGTGTGAGAGTGATTAGAACGTATGCAGAGACAGGAGTGGTTAAGGAGTCAAGGAGTGGAAATTGGAAGTGACGATAGTGCATTGTGTGAGAAAAATTCGAAAATGGAAGAAGCTGGAGGCAGTAGAGATCGGTCGAGGACGGAATCAGGGGATCAAGGAAACGAGATGATAATGAGAATGCTGGAGAGGATGAATGAAGAAGCCAATAAAGCTAGGGATGAATCGAATAGAGCGAGAGAGAACTCAAATCGAAAATTTGCGCAAATGAGTGAAGAATCGAACAGGAAGTTAAAGGAGATTAGTCAGAAAATAGATAGGACGAATCAAGAAGTTTTAGAATTTAAAAATAGTGTTACCGTGAAACTGGGGGAAGTAGAAAGTAGGGTTGATAGAAATGGGAAAAACATTACAGGTCTTTGACAGGAAATGGGACATTTAAGGTCCGAATACGCATTTTTTGTGAAGAAGAAATAAATATAAAAATGACTGAAGTAACGGACTCATGTAGGGATCAGTTAGGCAGGGTAGAACGCGAAGTTAGTAGTATCAAATACAACATGTCAAGTTTAACGGGGGATGGTTCCAGATTTTATACAGGTGGCGTATCATTGGACCAACACATGAAGTTTTATGGCGATAACAGGGTAAATCCACAAATTTTTATTAATAGTGTAAGAAATCTAGTGGGAAATTTATTTGACGAACAGACTAAACTCAATACGATAAAGGCTTTATTGAAAGACAATGCGGAAGCATGGTACAATTTAGACACGTATCAGGACTTTGAAAACAAATTTTTACAACATTACTGGAGTGATCACAAACAGGATCAGATTAGGGACGACTTGATTACAGGAAAATTTAAGGGAGAGTTTGCAGGTTCTAGGAATTTCTTAGATAGCATCATCCCCCAGAGAGCTGCCCAAATTTTAAGATGTTTTGCTGGTAGCGATTTCTGACCGTCCTTATAAATTTTTTATACATGCGGCACATCAAATTAGTCTAGAATTTTATGCAGAATCCGAATCTGCAAACAGATTTAAAATAGAACCACCCCTTACAAAGTTACACATATACCCTCTGCGAGATAAATCTTTCTCCACATTTCCACCCACGAGATAAATCTATATTGTTTGGTATCAATTAATATTAAAATTTCCTCAACTACCCGAATCTCTAGAAATTTCTTAGATAGCATCATCCCCCAGGGAGCTACCCAAATTTTTAGATTTTTTTACCGCTAACATTCTGAACCAAATAGCTTTCTTCGACTAACCATTGCATCTTTCGAGATAAACCTATCTTGTTTGGTATCAATTAATATTAGATTCTTCTCAGCTACCCGAATCTCTAGGAATTTTGTAGGTAGCACCATCCCCCAGAGAGCTACCCCAATGTTAAGATGTTTCGCTGGTAGCGATTTCTGACCGTCCTTATAAATTTTTTATACATGCGGCACATCAAATTAGTCTAGAATTTTATGCAGAATCCGAATCTGCAAACAGATTTAAAATAGAATCTCCCCTTACAAAGTTACACATATACCCTCTGCGAGATAAATCTTTCTCCACATTTCCACCCACGAGATAAATCTATATTGTTTGGTATCAATTAATATTAGAATTTCCTCAACTACCCGAATCTCTAGGAATTTCTTAGATTGCATGACCTCCCAGGGAGCTACCCCAATTTTAATATTTTTTTTTACCGATAGCATTCTGAACCAAATAGCTTTCTTCGACTAATCATTGCATCTTTTGAGATAAACCTATCTTGTTTGGTACCAATTAATATTAGATTTTTCTCAGCTACCCGAATCTCTAGAAATTTTTTAGATAACATCATCCCCCAGGGAGCTACCCCAATTTTAAGATTTTTCGCTGGTAGCGATTTCTGACCGTCCTTATAAATTTTTTATACATGCGACACATCAAATTAGTCTAGAATTTTGTGCAGAATCCGAATCTGCAAACAGATTTAAAATAGGACCACCCCTTACAAGGTTACGCATGTACCCTCTGCGAAATAAATCTTTCTCCACATTTCTACCCGCGAGATAAATCTATATTGTTTGGTATCAATTAATATTAGAATTTCCTCAGCTACCCGAATCTCTAGGAGTTTCTTAAATTGCATCACCCCCCCGGAAGCTACCTCAATTTTTAAATTTTTTTTACCGATAACATTCTGAACCAAATAGTTTACTTCGACTAACCATTGCATCTTTCGAGTTAAACCTATCTTGTTTTGTATCAATTAATATTAGAATTTCCTCAGCTACCCGAATCTCTAGGAATTTTTTAGATTGCATCATCCCCCAGAGAGCTACCCTCATTTAAAGATTTTTCGCTGGTAGCATTTCTGACCGTCCTTATAAATTTTTTAGCCATGCGATACGTCAAATTAGTCTAGAACTTCACGTACAATCTAAATCTGCAAACAGATTTACAATAGCACCACCCCTTACAACGTTACACATATACCCTCTGCGAGATAAATCTTTCTCCACATTTCCACCCACGAGATAAGTGTACTTTGTTTGGTATCAATTAATATTAGAATTTTCTCAGCTACCCAAATCTCTTTAAAATTTTTAGATTGCACCATTCCTCAGAGAGCTACCCTCATTTTAAGATTTTTTACCAGCAACGATTTTCGGCCGTCCTTATAAATTTTTTAGTTATGCAATATATCATATTAGTCTAGAATTTTACGCTGAATTTGAATCTGTAAATAGATTTAAAATCGAACCACTCCTTACCATTTTACACACACCCTCTAAATTATTAATTTCCTGCAGCTCATACCTAAAAGAAAATCTAAAAACCATTCTTAAAACTTTTTATTACAGACAAATTTTACGAATACAGTTTAAATTTTGTAAACCACATTTCTAAATATATATTCACAATTTTTATTCTTAACCTAAAACTCCTCACATCGGCTTATACTTATTAATATTTATTTCTAAATAGAGCACCTTTTCCAAAGACCAACCGGAGCCACATGTTTCAAATTCCTCTGATTTTGTTCTCATGGTTTTGCTTAAGACCTCGTACATATTTTCCAGATTACTAGAAGACGTTTTAACCATATTTTTTGTGTTAAAGGATTTCACATCGATAGTCTCTTCTCCAATTTTGGTAAACACGCCATAGAGTTCGCAATAGACTTTTATTGCTGTATGTTGTGTTCTTTTTTCATTAAGTAATCAAATAAACCGCTCTTTCTGCTTCCAAAGAAAGTCGAACACTCCATCGTCAACACTGGCGTTCTTTATGCGATAGCTAGCCATACGGTTGTTAAACGCTGTGCTAGCCATTTCTACACCATCGTCGACAGTAGCGGTAACTGTTGCATTTTTATGACTGTTGCTTCTCAAGTGTGCGGCATAGGTAGTCTTTTCCATTTTGAAATAGAATACTTTACACATAATTTGTAGTTGTTTCGTACAAGACCCTTTAACAGCTGGCGGAGCTGAACGTTTACGGCTGAATGACATACCATGCTGTTTTTCCTTGTGTCGCAGTAAGTTGTCCATTCTCGTAAAAGCGATACCGCAAGACATACAGTTTAAGTACTTTGCTGCTGACGGATGTATAATCTTAACCGTAGACGATGTTACACCACGACATTTGTTCTGGTGCCGTTTGAGAGCATTTTTCCAGGTATAGGAAGCAACGCAAGAGTTGCATTTAAAACGTTTGCAGGCACCATTTTAGTACAAAACAAACCCCGCACTATAGGACTTTGGCGAAACTTGTAAGCGAACTAACTTATAACTAAAAAGTTTACTCTTGACTACCTGCTTTATGTACCCTATAGAATGCAAACCGAAGGTTTTCGAAGAAAGCCGAACGAAGTTGTGGATTCAGCGGGGAACTAAATGACGTCATCTTTTACCAATCCTTGCTGCTCGTCCAGTACATTTAGCACCAATGCATGCGCCCGGTTCGCTTCGTTCATGCTGCGAATTCAGTTAGTGAAACCACTGATAACGTCTTCCATGTTATACGGGCATCGCGTGCATATTAAAAATCCAAAAGAGTGGTAGCACACGCACACAAATTGGCTGCAAGTCGTGCGGTAGAGGATGCAGTGCTACTATAAACAAAAACTTAATAAAAGACTTTAAACCTTTACTAAGGGAATACCAAACTTGTTGTCTACAGAATACTTACTAATAAAGCAATTTAAGTTTAAATAACTTCTACGTTATATTTTCGGAAATGGCAGGCTTGAATATTTTCTTTGGAAACAATTGAAGATTGCCGAAGACACTCGAAAAGTGCACAAACGCGGTCACTAAGCCAATTGGCATTAATACCGAGTATTGTGTGCTTTTGTAGGCTACTCATTTCCTAAAACCAAATCTTTGTTAGGTTTGCTTATAGAGCAAAGAACAAAATTTAGAAGCTCTGGACTTTAAAAGTGTAACTATGTAGGGGGTGGTCCGATTTTAAATCCGTTTAAAGATTCGAGTTCTGTATAAAATTCTAGACTAATTTGATGTATTGCATGACTAAAAAATTTATAAGAACGGAGGCAAAAATCTCTACCGGTAAAAATCTTAAAATGGGGGTAGCTCCCTGGGGGATAATGCTATCTAAGAAATTCCTAGAAATTCGGGTAGCTGACGAAATTCCAATATTAATTGATACCAAACAATATAGATTTATCTCGTGGGTGGAAATATGGAGAAAGATTTATCTCGCAGAGGGTATATGTGTAACTTTGTAAGGGGGTGGTCTTATTTTAAATCTGTTTGCAGATTTGGATTCTGCATAAAATTCTAGACTAACTTGATGTGCCGCATGTATAAAAAATTTATAAGGACGGTCAGAAATCGCTACCAGCGAAAAATCTTAAAATGTAGATGTAAAATGTAAGATGTAGACTTAGATTAGAATATTGCACGCAGATAGTGAAAAATGCAAACTGTGGAAATTTTAGGGGAACGTATAGGTTAACTCAGAATAGGAGACAATGGAGGTACGCGTCTAACCAGTTCCAGAACTGAAGATTTAATGATGATGATGATGATGCTGAAGAAAAAAACTGTTTTATGTACGCATAGTTGTTTGAAATAGAGTTAAATTAAAACAGTTTGTATGAAAAAGTTTGTAACAATGTGTTTGTGTTATTTTTTTTAATATTATTTGCTTTGAATGGAAATACATATTACAATTTAAAAAGTATTATTTAGCAACTAGGTAACTAAGAACAGGCACCATTTTTAACATTTCATTTTAATTTGAACAATAATTTAAAAGTACAAAATTTTCAACCGTTTCCAAATATTTGCAAAAATTGCAGACAGTTACCGAAATATTCCCAACAATTAAATATTTTAGAAATTTTACATCACAATGGTCATATGACGTTGCTGATTTCACCGACTATTTCTAGTAATTGCTATTTTATTCCGCATCATCCAGTATTTAAGAACGAAAATAATATGGCCGAAATTACAGAATGGAATTACTTTCAATTTAATGCGGTTTTGAATACATGCATATGTTTTCACATGCGATATAAAACAAGTGTTTCGTCATATTTGTTTCCAATAATTACCTTGATGATTTTGCCACGTCCTTTCCTCTTCTTTTAGTTTCACACACGCACATGCTCGCATTCAGTACGCACACGTACTGCTAAAACGTTCCGCGTCCATTCTATTCGGGTACACGGCAAGTTATGAACTGGGAATTGGTTGATATCTTCGGACACCATCTACCCACCATAACTTTGATTGACTGAGGCTTTTGTAAAACAGTTTTTGGTGAATATAGTTAGTTAGATGTGGAGATTATCCAGATCTCGAGTCATACCATACTCCCTAGTTTATCGTTTCTTAAAAATTTTTGTTGCGCTAATTATATTCTGTTGCATCCTTTTTATGTAAATTGATTATAACACCGTAGGTACAGCTATGGTATAGTTTACGTCTTGCACATTGGCTGTGAATTGTGGGGTACACAATTTTTCAACTTAATAAAACTAATTCTTGGACCCTATAGTTATTAAAAAAGCTAAACCTGTAAATATATCGCTGCCAATTTAACCGCTGCGGACAACAAGCGATTTAGTTGATGGTTGATTGAGTCATTAAAGTGGTTTTACACAAGCCGTACACGGCTTCACATAGTTTTCTGTTAATTTGCTTTAAACGTGTTCAAACAACAATTAAACTAGGCCCTTTATTGAAAGTACGTCAATATGGAATAGGATGAGCAACTGAAAATGAGCGCAATGCGTATGTAAATAGCTACTATTGCCAGGAGGTTTAATTACTCTCTAACATAAAGCATACAGAAACCTCAAATGTAGTTATTTAGCAGCAAGTCTATTTTCAGTAGCGATCTTTATCTTAACAATATTTCAGCTGTGTTAGAGAATTGCTTCGCTCAAATTTTCAAACCAAAACAAGGTTTTTAAACGTACATTTCAATAAGCAGAAATTGCCTGACTTTCAAAATCATTCATTTCGCGAATTTGAAACTTTATTGCACAAAGATGCTACAAATTGTAAATAAACATATGAGCTTGAACGAATATAATATTCTCTTTGGAATCAAAATTTTGTTAGTGTTTCCTTAGGTAGTCTTAAAGGAAAAAGTAATTTTGAGTGAATTATAACAGACTTGCATATTGTTACAAAATTAAGACAGACGCATACTTGATTCGTTCAAATACAGGAAAATGTAAACTCTATCTTTCGGGAAACTAATAATTTAACCAACTCGAAAACAACTCCCAATCATTTAAGCTGTCCATAGAAAATAAACTTATGAAATACACCCTAAAGTTTGCAGTTAGATTTCAAACCACTACAGGTCGTAGATACAGAAATTGGGTCAGCACAATAAGGAGCCTACTAACATTGCGGTAGTAATGTTTTTCTTAGTCACACCTCAAGGTTAGTTTGAGAAAGTTTTCTACTTTTTCCTATTCTGAGGTAAATCCTACAGTGTTCTTTAGCTATCTTTAACTACATCTTACTTAATTTGGTATTTATTCATACTTGAGACTATACGGCGCTATACATCTTATTTCCACGCTGCTTTCTATTTCTACCTTAACTATTTTCTCATGGATCAAAATATGGCTTTCTATTTTTCACGCCTCTTTTAATTACACTGAAAGGATTTATGGATCCCTATTATTAGTAACTTTGTCTGTCCAGTTGAATTTAAGCTTTCTCTGGTAGCACCACTGCAACATTTTCACTTTAGTTGTTAGTACGTTATACTTAGGATAAGCCTAGGCAAATATATTTGTAACAAAAGTCGTGCAGAAGATGTTGATTTATCTGCATTAACACAAACTGACTTTTGTAGACTTCCGTACTAGCTCTGAAGTCTAACTTCAGCGGTTTTTAGAGACTATCAGGAGGGTCGTTAAATAAATACGGATGGGTCAGGCGCCACTGTACTTATGCAATATATAAGAACAAGGAATATCGCCAAGAAAAATACAGGAAACTCAACAAATATATTCTGTTATTGGAATACAAGATTTTGTATTCAAAGGTGGTAGTTGTACTACGTACTTATAAAATTTTGTTTGTGGCCATTGGTATATGGGCACTCTACTTATTAAATTTATACACCCTTGGTTCATATAAGATTTATAGGATCCAAATATATATATGAGGTAGAATAAATACAACTTCTTAAGTATCTCTTAAAGTGTGAATAACCACTTCTAAATTTATAAAAAAGATTAAGACTTGTTAGATACCAAGATATATAGAATGCTGTGAAACCTCTTGAATTACCTGGTCTGTTGACTTTCTTCTGTTAATCGCCTCGGCTGCTCCCCTAGATAACTTTCATCCTCATTCATAAAAAAAAACAACACATTCCTACCACAAACATCAACGTTAACTCTATTTACATCAATATTCAGAATACATTAAATTTTCAAATTAAATTTCAGCATAAAATTCAGTTTTAAAAAGAATTTTAAGATTAATTTTATTATCACTTTAATGTGCATCCAGAATTAAAGTCCTTGTTGGATGCCTACTAATTAATATAACAATATAAGCAGACCGAGTCTGAGTATAAAGGGAGCATCTACCACCCCTTTACGTTAATTAACCAGGTTCGTCTAATTGAGCTCAAAGACATACCCATATTTTCATCATAATTCAGAACATCAATACTAAATACCCCTTTCTACTTAAACAAGCAAATTTCATCTTAAAATTAAAATTTTATGGTTAGTACAATTTCACTAATGTCCATTTAAAGTAAATCAATTATAAAGTTATTCAACACACACAAAAATGTCAAACAAAATAGTATAATTTACCTGCAGGTTACTGTCCTCGAAGCTTCAATGTACATCGTCCCTTTAGTAATCACACCATTCCAACAGGATTATATTTACGGTTTCTAATTCTCAACGCTTTTAAAATTTTCTCCATCACCATTTATTTAAAGTTGTTTCTGGGCTTTTTCGGAACTCATCTGTGTATATCTGACCCTTGTTTCGTGGATCCAGACACGTATTTGAACCATTTAATTATTAACACCCCCGAAAAATAGCAAAGAAATGCATGCGTCTTTCACCAATATACGCCAAAACTGCCTACTTTTGTGTATACATTTGTCGTTGTAAATTTTGCTAATTAGGTACAGTGATACTAAATTTTATTACCTTGTATCTAAGTGCACTGAAGTACATTCATGTTAGCACGTAAATAACAAACTATTTTGAATCACTAACATATACGAGCAAAATTTTAAATTATTTTATCAAACTAACATGCACTGTTTAACATCTTGAATCAAGTCGCGGATGTAAGAGCTTTTAACGCATCGAATAGTCAAAAGTCTAAGAGACCGAAATTCATATTACCACCGGTATATATAGCAAAAAGCCTGTCTGTCGGTCTGTTCCCCAAAACAGACAATTCTTAAGAATTTCTCATTTTATGTTCCCAGTCCGTTGCTCGCGCGTCGGTTTTTACAAATTTTCACTTGCCCCATTTAAATCTCAGAAATTCTCACACGGCACGCAAACATGTCCGAGAAAAACTAATTAATTTTGTACAGAAATTGTTGTTTCTACCTCTGATATTTGCATCCTATTTTCAACCAATTGTGACCCTCGTGACGTTGCATAAATCACGCCTTTTACTATATGTGTCTTTGCTTGACGCATTTTCTCTTTCCTTTTCTAACCTGTTCGTATTGGTGCAAATTGATATTCTTTATTATCGATTATATTTTAGTCCATGTGGACTATCTGGGTTAAATAACCCCGTATCGCACATTCTCGTGAATATTAAGCCCCGGTTTCTCCAAGATTCTTTGAAACCATTTGTTATCTACACAATTTTCGCCGTACGTGATATTTAAACTACGCAGGTGTTCAAAATAATATTAATTCTCAGAGCTTTTAAATAAACCCTGTTTTGTATTTCGTGCTAAAGCATCTGACCGTTTCCAATATCCTTAGAATCGACATGTTTATCTAAACAAATTAAACTGAAATTGCCTTTTAAAATACGCAGGTGTGTTCAAACATCCTACTTCTAACTAACACTTCTAGGATTTGCATTTCATTGGGTTTTACAAGTTTCTATAGATATTATCTGTACGTTTTGTTCAATACCGGTTACTTGAAATAGAGTTAATTAAAATAAATTTTGCACGTAATTTCCATTTGTTTAGGAATAATTACATTACACGCAGAGCTTTTAATACTGCTTCTTTTGATATAAAGCGTCTTGTACATGATTTAAATCTCTTATGTTTAATGAAACTAATAAATTTTATTCTCCACGGTGTTTTACTAAAGCGTATTATCTAATAAAATTCCTTATACACGGTGATTAAAATTATTTGATGTGATTATTTAATTTTCTACCCTGGTCTAAATATGAGTATTTTCCCCCTATTTGAATACAAATAATCCCACTTATTTGAATGCAAATATAAAGCATTTAGACAAAAATTACAAAAAAATTGCCTATCTCTCTACCCTTATCTATCTAACTTACCTACTTTGTCTCCACTCCAAAAAAATATTTACACCTATCCTATATCCCTATCCTATTCCTAACTCTCACCTCATTCTATAAACTGAAATTATCCTTAACTTCATCCTACTTATCCATCTAATCCTATATACATCCTATATACCTATCCTATTCCTAACTTTTAACTAATCTTTACTATACTTTACTTCCCCCTACCTAATCCTATATGCCTATCCTACTCTTACTCTATTCCTAACTCTCCACTAATCTTCTATGAAATATCTACACTTAACCTATCTTATTTTCTTCCTACATTTACTCTTTATTCTCATCCTAAACCTATTTCTAATTATCTCCCATATTTATCCTATACCTAGCTTTATTTTCTATAAACACTTACTTCTACTTTTCTATATACACCTATCTCTATTCTTATCTATTCTTATTCCTATATCTATACTAAAATTCACCTATCTCTATCCTTTGTTCATCAAGTTATTTAAATCTAACTCTCTTCTTGACCCTCCAAGTCTTTCGTCTAACTATCCTAATACTCTTCATCCCTATTTCTCCCCCTTCTATATCTATACTTAACATCCCTGTTCTCTCACATACAATAAACTTATCCCTATTATCCTGATTCTTAAATATTACTTCTTCTTCAATCCCTACACTTGTCTGTTTCTCATTTATTATTGTTTCCCTTTCTGCCGACAAACCAAACGATACTACTTTACAATTATCGATTTTTCCCTCTATGGAAAATCCTATGTACCTTCTAGACTGCTTGTGTAATGGAATCCGCCAGAATGAATTCCTTAAATTAACTTTATTAAAAACAAACTTGCCATCTTTACTTAATTTCGCCTTCACCTGCTCCCGATATGCTGCTGTTGCTTCTACCCCCACTAATTCTGCATGTTTTTGTACTAAAGCTTGAACCTCTACTTTCCTACCCTCTGGACATCTTATTGTGTTGATCTGTTTACCTTCATCATCCTCTACCTCTACTACATTAATACTAAACCCCGTGTCATCCTCTGTGACTTCATAACTGCCCTTCCATGGCACTACCCTATCATTAATCCTTATTACCTTCCGTTCCATATCTATCAACACCCCTAACTTCATCATACAGTCAACACCTAAAATGCTCTGAAACTTCAGTCCAGGCACAATTACAAACTCCTGTTCACAGCTTAAACCTCCTATATCTATCCTAAGCACCACAACACTATTTACTACAGCAAACTTCTTTTTATTTGGAGCTACTAAATGGCTACGCTTTATAGGCATAATTCTATCACAAACCTTATCCCTAATTTTGCTGACGAATTCCTCCGATATTAAACTCGCCTCTGCCCCTGTATCAAGTAATACTTCTACATTATTCTCAAAAATTTCTAAATTAATAATTGGCAAACATAAATTTTCCTTAGTTTCTGGCTCTACTTCCTCCTCAATTTTGAAAAATTCACGTGGATGTTCATATACATTTACACTGAAATCTAGTGGTCTGTCGCGTTCTAAAAATCCTGTCCAGGTCTGTTTTCCCTACTCGGTCCTGGTCTAGCCGTCACCTCAGCATATGTCCTAGGCGTTTCCACTCGTTCCGTGTCTGTATTAGCAGTCCCGCTCATGTCTGGTGAACTATTCATTCTGGTAGGTCCCAGTCTCGGTGCAGGTCCCCTTCCTAAACTATTACTTCTAACGTATGGTCGTCTCTGTTCCCAATTCTGTCGCTGGTATCCGTAACTATTCCCCCGTCTAGCGTAGTTGTCCCGTCTATTGTCAAACCTAACTGTGTTGATCTGTCTTTCCTTGTTATCCCGAGGTCGTCCACTACTTACGTCGTCGTACCTCTGCAGGTATTCCAAAAACATTTCTCTGTCCACTATGTTCTGTAGTGCTACGTGCTGTCTTATGTCTACCTCGAAGTGTCGTGATAAATACTTAATAATTTGTCGGTCCGTCAGTGGTGGGTTCAGTTGCTTTGCTATGCTATACTTGCGTATAGCATATTGCTCTACTTCCTGAAAATTCTCCTTAAATTTCCTGTGATTAAGTCGTCTCGTACCTGGTCTTGTCTGTGGTCACTCCAGTAGTGCTTTAAAAATTTGTTTTCAAAGTCCGTGTATGTTTCAATGTCCTGTCCTACTAAATTGTACCATGCTTCCGCGTTGTCCTTTAATAAAGCCTTTATCGTATTCAGTTTAGTCTGTTCGTCAAATAAATTTCCCACTAGATTTCTTACACTATTAATAAAAATTTGTGGATTTACCCTGTTATCGCCATAAAACTTCATGTGTTGGTCCAATGATACTCCACCTGTAGAAAATCTGGGACCATCCCCCGTTAAATTTGACATGTTGTATTTGATATTACTAACTTCGCGTTCTACCCTGCCTAACTGATCCCTACATGAGTCTGTCACTTCAGTCATTTTTATATTAATCTCTTCATCACAAAAAATGCGTACTTCGGACCTTAAATGTCCCATTTCCTGTCGAAGACCTGTAATATCACGCTCATTTTTTCAACCCTATTTTCTACTTCCCCAGTTTCATGGTAAGACTATCTTTAAATTCTGTAAATTCTTTAGTATTTTGTTCAATTTTCCGCTTATCTGCTCTAATTTTGGTTGGACTCCTCCTCGCTCTATTAGATTCTTCCTAGCTAATCGCATTTCCTCAAACATTCTCATCATTAACTCATTTCCTTGATCCCCTGATTCCGTCCTCGACTGATCTCTACTGCCTCCAGCTTCTTCCATTTTCGAATTTTTCTCACACAATGCACTATCGTCACTTCCAATTTCCACTCCTTGACTCCTTAACCACTCTTTTCTCTGCATACGTTCAAATCACTCACGCACACTCTAACTACTCTTAAATTTATACACACACAGAAACTCTCTCTCTCAGATCGCCAGTTTCCTGGAATAAAATCACAAAAATTTTATTTGGAACTCGAGCCCCACGTTGGGCGCCAAGAATGCTGTGAAACCTCTTGAATTACCTGGTCTGTTGACTTTCTTCTGTTAATCGCCTCGGCTGCTCCCCTAGATAACTTTCATCCTCATTCATAAAAAAAAACAACACATTCCTACCACAAACATCAACATTAACTCTATTTACATCAATATTCAGAATACATTAAATTTTCAAATTAAATTTCAGCATAAAATTCAGTTTTAAAAAGAATTTTAAGATTAATTTTATTATCACTTTAATGTGCATCCAGAATTAAAGTCCTTGTTGGATGCCTACTAATTAATATAACAATATAAGCAGACCGGAGTCTGAGTATAAAGGGAGCATCTACCACCCCTTTACGTTAATTAACCAGGTTCGTCTAATTGAGCTCAAAGACATACCCATATTTTCATCATAATTCAGAACATCAATACTAAATACCCCTTTCTACTTAAACAAGCAAATTTCATCTTAAAATTAAAATTTTATGGTTAGTACAATTTTACTAATGTCCATTTAAAGTAAATCAATTATAAAGTTATTCAACACACACAAAAATGTCAAACAAAATAGTATAATTTACCTGCAGGTTACTGTCCTCGAAGCTTCAATGTACATCGTCCCTTTAGTAATCACACCATTCCAACAGGATTATATTTACGGCTTCTAATTCTCAACGCTTTTAAAATTTTCTCCATCACCATTTATTTAAAGTTGTTTCTGGGCTTTTCCGGAACTCATCTGTGTATATCTGACCCTTGTTTCGTGGATCCAGACACGTATTTGAACCATTTAATTATTAACACCCCCGAAAAATAGCAAAGAAATGCATGCGTCTTTCACCAATATACGCCAAAACTGCCTACTTTTGTGTATACATTTGTCGTTGTAAATTTTGCTAATTAGGTACAGTGATACTAAATTTTATTACCTTGTATCTAAGTGCACTGAAGTACATTCATGTTAGCACGTAAATAACAAACTATTTTGAATCACTAACATATACGAGCAAAATTTTAAATTATTTTATCAAACTAACATGCACTGTTTAACATCTTGAATCAAGTCGCGGATGTAAGAGCTTTTAACGCATCGAATAGTCAAAAGTCTAAGAGACCGAAATTCATATTACCACCGGTATATATAGCAAAAAGCCTGTCTGTCGGTCTGTTCCCCAAAACAGACAATTCTTAAGAATTTCTCATTTTATGTTCCCAGTCCGTTGCTCGCGCGTCGGTTTTTACGAATTTTTCACTTGCCCCATTTAAATCTCAGAAATTTTCACACGGCACGCAAACATGTCCGAGAAAAACTAATTAATTTTGTACAGAAATTGTTGTTTCTACCTCTGATATTTGCATTCTATTTTCAACCAATTGTGACCCTCGTGACGTTGCTTAAATCACGCCTTTACTATATGTGTCTTTGCTTGACGCATTTTCTCTTTCCTTTTCTAACCTGTTCGTATTGGTGCAAATTGATATTCTTTATTATCGATTATATTTTAGTCCATGTGGACTATCTGGGTTAAATAACCCCGTATCGCACATTCTCGTGAATATTAAGCCCCGGTTTCTCCAAGATTCTTTGAAACCATTTGTTATCTACACAATTTTCGCCGTACGTGATATTTAAACTACGCAGGTGTTCAAAATAATATTAATTCTCAGAGCTTTTAAATAAACCCTGTTTTGTATTTCGTGCTAAAGCATCTGACCGTTTCAATATCCTTAGAATCGACATGTTTATCTAAACAAATTAAACTGAAATTGCCTTTTAAAATACGCAGGTGTGTTCAAACATCCTACTTCTAACTAACACTTCTAGGATTTGCATTTCATTGGGTTTTTACAAGTTTCTATAGATATTATCTGTACGTTTTGTTCAATACCGGTTACTTGAAATAGAGTTAATTAAGATAAATTTTGCACGTAATTTCCATTTGTTTAGGAATAATTACATTACACGCAGAGCTTTTTAATACTGCTTCTTTTGATATAAAGCGTCTTGTACATGATTTAAATCTCTTATGTTTAATGAAACTAATAAATTTTTATTCTCTACGGTGTTTTACTAAAGCGTATTATCTAATAAAATTCCTTATACACGGTGATTAAAATTATTTGATGTGATTATTTAATTTTCTACCCTGATCTAAATATGAGTAATATATATACTAGGTTATCATAAAGTAAGGGATATATTTTAAATCATTACAACTTTTTAATAAATTAAGTTAGTAACATAAAATAAACGAAATCTAGTTGCTTATGAATGGGATTTTACCGTATCTATGAGAAACAAAAGCGTTGTCATAACAATTGTTGGACACTAGTGTCAAAACGAAATTATTCAATTTGAAGTTTTATTTTGAAATTAAAACTCAAGTAAACCTTGAGTTCAAACGACTCAACTGTAATAACATGGATTTACAAACAAGAATTGGTTTAGTTCAGTGCTATTATGAATCCGGCAGAAATTATACCGCTGGATTACGAAGATTTCGCACGAGAATGGGTTTGAGAGCGGGACCCTGTCAAATGAAAGCGTACCGCAATTTGATACAAAAATTTGAAAGAACAGGGTCTGTAACTGACTTACCAAGATCAGGAAGACCAATAATTAGTGATGTCCAAGTTGCAGAGGTTCTTCATGAAAATCAAGACATAGCCAGAAGCAATTCACTCGCAATCAGCAGTGCAAATGCGATATCCAAGCGATTGCAAATGTCGTATACCACGGTTTGGAAAATTTTACGCAAAATTCTAAACTGAAAATGCTGTTTGAATTAAAGGACGCAGATTTGGCTACTAGGTACGATTTTTCTTTGCGAGTAATGGCTCAGATGGAAATTGAACCCGAATGGTTATCTCGTATTTTATGGACAGATGAGGCACATTTTACTCTGAATGGTGGAGTCAATACTCAAAACTGTAGAATCTGGTCTGCAGAAAATCCGCAACAAATCGTTCAAAAAGGTCTTCATGACAAGAAAATCACCGTTTGGTGCGGTTTTACAGCTGATTTTATTATTGGTCCGTATTTCTACGTGGAAATGCAGAATGGACAAGCTGTATCTGTAACTGTAAATGGTGAACGATACTTGCAAATGTTACAAAATTATGTTATTCCACAGCTGCAAAACGAGCACTACGGAATTGAAAACATCATTTTTATGCAGGATGGAGCACCCCCGCACATTTTTCGACCAGTCAAAGAATTGTTAACCAACGTTCTTCAAGATCGCGTGTTAAGCAGACTTTCGTAAATTCATGGCGTCCAAGATCACCTGATCTAAACCCAGCGGATTACTGGCTGTGGGGTTAATTAAAAAGTTTAGTGTTTAGAAGACGACCAACTACGCTACAAGAATTAAAAGACAGTATTACGGAGCAAATTGGTACAATTCAACCAGAAATGTTACGAAATGCTGTGTACAATTTGGAGGTAAGGATGGTGATCTTACAACAACAAAATGGAGGTCATATTGAGCAATTGCCGTAACCTGTTTTGGGCATACTAAATCCCATTTCATAAGCAATTAGATTTCATTTATTTCTTGTTATTAACTTAATTTGTTAAAAAGTTATCATAATTTAAAATATATCCCTTACTTTATGATAACCTTATATATATATATATATATATATATATATATATATATATATATATATATTAACTAAAAATAATTTTGTTTCAAACTGACAGGCATTTACAATAAATTTTGTAAGAGTTTAGTTAACCATTTCTATTATTGTAATAAACTTGATTATATCAGAGCCTTTAACGTAAATAGGCATTATATATTTCATTAACAAAATTATTAGCTTATGTCATTTTTCCAGTACTGATCAAACGACGTACATTTTTATTAAATTACTTATGTAATAGGATCTTTTAATTAGTAATTTTAAACCTTGTTTAAAAAGATTCATGTATAAGAAACTACTCAACTGTATGATAAAAAATCAACATGAATAAGCAAATTCTAGTAATAAAATCTATTCAGTATGATTCATAATCTAAGTTCTTGAACAGATCATTTTGATAAACAATCCTATAAAGCAAGAGTTTAATTTAGTATAAACTTCAAAGATTTAAGTTTTTAAATATAATTATTAAGATATTAGTTTTCAATAGTTTAAACTACAGTGATTACAGCTTAACCTTGGATATCTTCTAGTTGGAGAAAAACAACCACTATACGTTGTATGTCAAACAGATAGTTTTTATTATAAAGGAAAATCGACTTACCGACCTCGAACGTGGAGTGCAAATTGTTACAAACCATTTAGTAGATGAACTCGAAGCATATGTACGCTTCTAATACTGCATAATGACAGCAGAAACTTGTTGTCTATTTTAATACGGCAATATCCTGAAGATCAGAACCATAAAAATGAAGGGTAAAATCCACCGTTGAGGAAAGTCATTGTTGAAATTTGTAACCCAGAAAATAATACTACATCAATCAGTAGCTTAAACTGCCAAACCCATTACTGTAGGTTTCTATTCGTATACAATTTATACGCTATAAATTGGCTGTAACACATAGCCGTTATTAAACCAAAAACTTCAGTGTTGCGCATGATGAACTTTCTAACACATTTGGATCGATTTACTGCATAATTGAAATGCCATTCTTAAGTCACTTTTTAATATTAACTTTTTCATCTTATTACTAGGACGGTAAAGGGTCGACTGTCCTAGTCCGTAAACAATCGAGGCCTCAACAATTGAGTATTTAAAACAACAGCTGCGCATAAGCGCTCTAAATTACATTACCTTGAAGATAATTTAAGGAAATTTTAACTAGCATGTACGAGTTTTAACATAATGTTAAACACAAAACTGGAGTACTTATAACGATGAATTTATTTACTAGATAAATAGAATAAAAGGACAATAAATAGTGTTTCAAAATTATGATAACTTTCTTTTAATTATGCATAAGTTCTAGATATACAAATTATATTAAATTAAAAAAGGAGTTTAAAATTTTTGTAGCTGTAAAATAATTGCGGTAATAGTATATGATATTTAACAAATAACAATAGCTAAAGAGGAGAGAAAAGTGGACTGTATATAAAATTTAAGTGATAGTTAACAAACAGCAAATAATTAAAGTTTTTAATCAGTTCAAAGCGTTTACTTAAAAGCGCTCACCTGGTGATTTATGCAGCCGTGCCAACGAAAAAACGATGTAACAAATAATACTCTTCTCTTTGGCGGGTGAAGCAAAGCATATTTATAACGATAGCGGTGTTCCAATAGATCAGCCGTTTATGTACAAATCGATTTTCTACTATGTAGAACGTGTAAGATAGCGATGCGGTGTGTTCAAACGACGAATCGATTCTCTCTTGATCTTCGTGGATTTCCCAGTCACTACACTGTTTGCACATGTGAAATAACAACGTTCACCACTCACGGCACTATTGGCGCGTACTTCAGTAAACCAAGGAAATTCCACTCTAAATAATTTTAAATATACCGCGGCGAATTAAAAATAATCAACAAACTCGATATATAGTAAAATTGGCAGTAAAATTTACAATATAAACAGAACAGTAACACAATACAGAATTTATATGCGTTACTGCTAGAGAGGAAAAAGAGAACGCTACACCACACCACAAGAACTTCTAACATTGTAGTACCTTAATACGCATTTAGAGTAAAGTACCATAATAATCTCAAATTTCTCGGATGTAAAATTCCTCGAGGCGACAAAATGTGTTTGTAAGTTAGTATCCCTAACACTTACCCGCGATTTTGCTCCTGATGCAGCCGTTTCTTTGGCTCGCAGGGGGGGTTTGTGGTGGCTTCCTGTTGCCCCGTTGTTTGCATGGCTATAGCCCTCGTTAGGAAGTGCCTATACGATATGGGATCAGAACGGAAGGAAGAATCACTTGTCGATAAGTCGAAACACAACCACACACGTCAACGCTCGAAGGAAGTTTTTAGTCTAGTCAAATCCTCTGTTTCGATACGTTGGCTGGTACAAAAGTGTCTATCACCTCCGGGAGAGATTAAAGTTCTCTGACGCACATTGGCGGGTACAACGCTATACAAGGCGTCAGAAATGCTAAAGTAGCAGCCTCTCAGACTACAAACATAAGCCAATGACCTAACTTTCGTACGTAGTACAACTTTGTGTGTTTTCACGTACGTTTACATTAGCACATTAGTAAGCTGGAAAATTCCCTTTACGGGGTTTTTGAAAGTCACCTAAATCTAACATACACAATAAATATTAAAACTTTTCAAGAAAAAAGCGTAACGACCTTTTAATTCATTCTCTGTCTAAAGAGTATGTTTTGTAGTCGAACAATGCTGCACTTCAAGCGTAGGCTCTAAGCAGTCTATTTCTAATAATTACAAATTTCCTAGACTTTAGTATTGCATCATGTAGCACCTTAACGCCTTTACTTCCACGGACTATTTTTATATCCCTCTGACTTCTGTCGTGATTTGTAATCCAACTTGTTAAGTAGCACAACTTTTTTACAAAATAAAGTTTATAATAACATCGCTTTACAATCACCTTCCTAACTACTTCAATATTTATTTTCGATTTTGTTTGTGTTTATGCTTCAATCTCCGCCTAAAATAGCTTTAATTATATTTAGAAATACTTCTAGCTTTTTATTCGTTTATGTAACTACGTCGACCGCATATTACGCATCTTAGCTTTCTATCCTTGACTTGCGAGACGTATATCTTTTATTTCTTTGATTGTATTTATTGCCTGTTCTACATACAATTTAAGTACGATTGATGATAAAGTACATCCACGTTTAACTTTCTTAATAATTTTATATTCTACTACCCTCATGATAGATTTCTATTAATTTAAATATCTTTTCTTTTATACTAATTTTATTGTTAGAATTGTTTCACCATCTTTCCTAAAACTAAACTGGTAATCAGTTAATTTCTTTCCTATTGCATTCTCTATTTTGTTATATTATATTTTAATCAATATTGTAACGAAAACTATTTGCAATAACAAAAGTCCTTTATTTTCAGAACTAATTTTGCACGCCTCTTCAACAATTTGTAGTTACATTGGAATTTGCTAAAAGCTTGCCAAGCAATTTATTTCCGAATTAACCTCTAACAGCACAAGTATTATATCTATAGCTAAGATCCTATATTCTAAATTACAATCGGAGCACTACAATTAACTATCCAAGTACTAATTATTAGTCTAAAGTATCACTAGCATAATTTATATCAACACTAATTTATATTGCATTACACAGAATTTTAGATTACATTTTCAAAGCTTTAAACTAAAACATATCGTAGTCAAAACTTAATCAGAACAGCACCGAATTAACTAAAGCTTATCACGACAATTTATATTTTATCCGATCGTTCGAGAATATATTCGAATTTGCAAGTAATATTCTCGACATTTTCTATTGTAGTCTTTCAATTATCTTTTAGGCACAAACCTTTCGTGTACGTTCTAATGTAATTATCCTTGTTAAAAGCAGACTTAATTGGAGCTACATCCCCCCTCCTACATCTTAAAGCTGATCTGTTATCGAACACTCTGTGACCCGAACGTTAAAAGTCCCGGAGGCGGCAAAGACAGGCGAAACCAGTTCTGCATCTTATATGTTGATCGGTGTATCAAACAACACCATTCATAGCAGGCGCCGTACCATTTGGATTATGACCACAAACCAAAGTCTTTATCCGGTTTTCTGGAATAGTACCTCTAGCATATTTTGTACCACCCTCTAGTCCTATCTATCAAAATCACAACCGATCTTAGGTATGGCCAACTCCCTGACTTCAAATTCGATCATCTGACCCTTGAGGTCTACTAACGCGTTCCACAGACCCTGGTAATCCAATTCACTAGAATGCTGTTGCTTATTCATCACAATGTAGTACCTCCGGGTGGAGCATTGGGGACGTGGCCGCAAGTATAGCGGCCCTAATTCAAATTATAAAGCTTATTCATCAAGTAGTAGATGCCCCGATGTCGCTCTTTAGCCGTATTACCTTTCCAACTTTTGGTTGTTGTCGACGAAGTTGATCCAGACCACTAAGTATATTTTTAAACACCCGAGCAAACCCTCAGGACATTTGAATACCCGCCGCTACGCAATGTGCACGGAAGTATTCCGATGGCACATCGCTTAGATGACCTTGAATCTTTTTCGCGACTTTGAATCTTGCTTTGCCTGTGCCGCTGTACAAAGACGTGAACTGATCATAACTAAGTCATCATCACGAGCATAACTGTTTGTTCGTCTCCATGCGTACCGTTCTTCTGATATACCTGCGTCACCACTATCGTAGAGTGCTAACCCATTAACGCGCACAAGTATTGTTCTTCTCTTTGGGAACTTAAAAATTAAATATACCACGTCCTTGATCCTTCTGCCAACTTTGTACGGACTATTCCAATGTAATTGCAAATTCGGTGACAATGTATTTCTTCTGGAGTTGCATAGCCAGACGTCCTCTTAAAACCGTGCGCCTTGAAGTCACGTCTAATATTCATCCGATCACTTGCGATCTGGATATTTTTCCTAACGTCACCATGACTGTCATGCATTTTACGTTTGAGCTTCTCGACGTAGCTCTATCCCACGATGTCATTTTTGAACTTACACCCAAACTAAGGATCACATGGTTTACGTATCTTGCGTCCCAGCATAGCACATGCAGGTGTTCGTCCAGGGACTCCTGAATCGAAGACCGATATGCTAATAAGAATAGGTGCAAATATTAGTCCTAGCCTCTTTGATGTTAGAAGACTACCTTGGAAACGTACTTGCCCGAGGTGCGGTTTTGCGCTCTACCACACCATATTCCAGAAGTTGGTTTTAGGGATTGGACCGGCAATATCGATTGCCACAATCTCAAAGGGACTCCCCACATTATATTGCTTCGTTGCAGTTTTACAGTTTTTTAATGGTGCATACAACTCCACTTGCGCCACCACTCCTTTACATCGTTCTTGCAGCCTACCCAGTACAATCTTGCTTATACTCTCTCCAGAGTCCTCTTAAGGCCGAAGTGTCCTCACGAGAGCCCATTATGCAGATGTCCTAAAACTTCCGACACTGAAGCATACTCACAGATTCATCTGCATTCTCCAAAGATCGCACTAAGATACCGTTCTCTACTTTCAGTTGAGTATGAAGTATAAAATAAGATTAACATTGACTCCACAAAATTTTGTATAAAAAGAATTTTGAGTTACACTATTGTTATTATCTGATAATTTTTTACAGCTGCAGATGGTTTTTATCTTTTATTGCTGTTGTCTACTATTACATTATATTTTTGGTGTTTACTTACCAATAATTACTTTTAAGAAGTGTTCGTAGGCACTAGGTAAATATATATATATATATATATATATATATATATATATAAAGAATATGTAAATTTAATGAGTCTTAAAATAATATTAAAGAATGAAATTTATTGGCAAGTGACTCAATATTAGCCACAAGGGCATCCTGTCGACGCGTTTCGCCCTAATTGGGGCTCATCAGGACAGGAGTAGCAAAGATGTAATATTAAACACGAACACATTATGGGAAGTACAGCATCACCTAGCTCACAATTTGTGCCTTCGTGCTGTTTCACCTGACTTTGCATGTTTTATCAACAGTCGGCACGGAGGAGATCCGGTTCAACTGCCTTTTCCATAGCCAAAGATTATAATTATAAAGAATATGTAAATTTAATGAGTCTTAAAATAATATTAAAGAATGAAATTTATTGGCAAGTGACTCAATATTAGCCACAAGGGCATCCTGTCGACGCGTTGAACCGGATCTCCTCCGTGCCGACTGTTGATAAAACCTGCAAAGTCAGGTGAAACAGCACGAAGGCACAAATTGTGAGCTAGGTGATGCTGTACTTCCCATAATGTGTTCGTGTTTAATATTACATCTTTGCTACTCCTGTCCTGATGAGCCCCAATTAGGGCGAAACGCGTCGACAGGATGCCCTTGTGGCTAATATTGAGTCACTTGCCAATAAATTTCATTCTTTAATATTATTTTAAGACTCATTAAATTTACATATTCTTTATAATTATAATCTTTTGGCTATGGAAAAGGCAGTTGAACCGGATCTCCTCCGTGCCGACTGTTGATAAAACCTGCAAAGTCAGGTGAAACAGCACGAAGGCACAAATTGTGAGCTAGGTGATGCTGTACTTCCCATAATGTGTTCGTGTTTAATATTACATCTTTGCTACTCCTGTCCTGATGAGCCCCAATTAGGGCGAAACGCGTCGACAGGATGCCCTTGTGGCTAATATTGAGTCACTTGCCAATAAATTTCATTCTTTAATATATATATATATATATATATATATATATATATATATATATTATATAATATATAGCTTGTATAACTTTTTTTTATTGTAACGACCTTCTTTTTATACGATTGTGTTGAAATTAGCAGGTTATAGGTCGGCTGGTAATAAAGAAAACTCTTTTTTATGGCCTAAATTTTCGCATATATTTTTATGCTTGATCACAGGCAATAACTAAAACGTACAAACTATTAACAAACTACTAAAGTGAATAAAATAACTACTTACAGTGAGGGTATTTACGTTAGCTTATTCTGAAGAATTTTTAGAACAATTTTCTTTAATAATTAAAAAGAAATAATGTGTATGTATAAAAAATTTGATGAAATAAAATATTGGTTTGATAGAAGTAAAAGTCAATTTTGATTAAATGATTTTTATATATATATCTTGATCTTTTTGTTTAACTTGCATGTGTGTATGTATGTTATGTATATATTAATTATTTTTTTTTGTTTTAATTTTTAACATGATACATATAATAGCGTCCTCATGTGTATGTTTATATTAGGAGGAGGGTGAATATTGAATGTATTATATTGTTTGGTGTTTTGTGTATTGTGAGTATTTATTTTGTGTGTGTGTAAATAAACATACGCATGAGGACGCTATTATATGTATCATGTTAAAAATTAAAACAAAAAAAAAATTAATATATACATAACATACATACACACATGCAAGTTAAACAAAAAGATCAAGATATATATATATAAAAATCATTTAATCAAAATTGACTTTTACTTCTATCAAACCAATATTTTATTTCATCAAATTTTTTATATATACACATTATTTCTTTTTAATTATTAAAGAAAATTGTTCTAAAAATTCTTCAGAATAAGCTAACGTAAATACCCTCACTGTAAGTAGTTATTTTATTCACTTTAGTAGTTTGTTAATAGTTTGTACGTTTTAGTTATTGCCTGTGATCAAGCATAAAAATATATGCGAAAATTTAGGCCATAAAAAAGAGTTTTCTTTATTACCAGCCGACCTAAAACCTGCTAATTTCAACACAATCGTATAATATATATATATATATATATATATATATATATATATATATAAAATATATTATGACTATTTTTAAAGTAAAGAAATGTCAAATATTTAAAAATCGTAGTAAACAAGTGCTGAACATAATCCACTATATATATTTTTTGTTGTATTGTTTAATTTTGTTTATGTAAATATTTGAATTTAGGGTAAAAATTAGGTAAGTAAGGAATATATTGTTTATTTTGGGTCGCCTTTTGTATTATGTAAATCCTTCGGGACACGTTTTGAATAAATGTTGTTTTCTACGCGTGTTGGTTTCCTTCCTTGTCAACTTTTTTTGAATTAGAGGTTTTGTAAATAAAATGCCATTCTAGATGTTTTCTTTTTCTTTCTCTGTGACCCACCTTACTCTGTGATGTCACGAACCTTTTTATTTGTTGCGGTACTCGGTGCGGGTTATTTGCTTTGCTTGCTTTACTTTTCTTTCTTTTCCGTACGGAATACTGTAACAATGCGGTGAATTGCACTCGATTTCTTCATGATATTGCGGATTGTCTTTTGCCCAAAAAGGTTATATGATTTCGCGAGCTGCGATAAATTGCATACTTGTTTGAACACGTTTTTGATCGTTTGCATGCGGAAAACGTGTTAACATCATTTCACATGCATGTACAAATCACTCAACCCACTCAGAAACTACTAAACGCTCTTCATCATTAAAATATTTGTATCCGCCATTGTTTAATTATCTTATTCTCTACTGACGTTTTTCCTTCCCCCATTATCATCACCGAGGTGTACTGACATATGCAGTTTATTTACATGTCAAGTTGTCCTATGCTAATAATATGTTATGGAACTTCTCGGCCAGGGTGTATGTGGGAAGAGCAGGAGCGATATAGTTTTTAGTAAATTGGTAAAGACTGCTTGTAGTTTGAAAATCAAACCAACGAATCTGTATTATGCTCCAATGTTTTGGTCATAAGTGACAAGCACTTAGTGGAAAAAGTGTACAAAGGCTTGGTGAGTGGTTCGAGTAAAGTAAAGCCACGAAAGACGTGACTGGAAAGTGGATCAAGAAGGGAAATTAAAAATGTGTCCGAACAGGAATGTTTATATAGATTGTTATCAGAATCTAAGGATTCTGCAAAACTTGTGTACTATATCTACGTAATTAAATAGTGTATGCGTAGGTATGTATGTATGCATGCTGTAAAAAATGGAAAATATTTACATATGGTTGACTAATGATGTATATATGAAAAACTTCTGTGATTCCATTGTTGCGGTCCTATGTTTTATAGGTTATAATGATAAGATCGATCAATTTTTTTTTAACTCCGCCTAAATTAGCGTGGCGTTATTTTATTTTGTACCTTAGATTTATCTTGATGTTAGTGTAGCTTTAATTCGTATAATAGATGGAATAAGGGTGCTAGATTGGTAGATATAATTTATACTAACAAGCGCCTGCTTTAACGATAGACCCCATTAAGCACGCAAGTTAGATTGCAAGATATATGTTAATATATGTATATATGTACACAGTAAACCCATGATTTAATTATGAACTTTGCCAGATTAACCGTAAATTTGTGCAATTGATTGGAATCTTTTAAACAAGTTCTGAATCATATAAATGCTTCATCACCTAAGTACGTTTCCTATATTTAAAGTTGCGATTTCTAAGCAATACAAATGTGTAAATAAAACACTTGCTGACGCAGACAAAAGTAAATGCTTTTATAGAAGAAACTTTATTTGTGAAATAACGCTTTTCTGAAAAGTAGCTTTTTGTATACGTGCAGCATTCCAAAAGCTATCAGGAAGTATTGAAATATAATTTCAATCTAAAAATATTTACCTTCTTTATGCATAAATGACATTTATGCTCTGGAATTCGTTTATGTGTTTAGCGAGAACGGTTGTGAAACGTGACAAATATACCTTTCTTTGTTTCCTGTTATACCATAGAAAATATTTCAGCGAACAGTTATTTCAACCACAGTTGCAACTCATGAAAATAATGAAACAAAAGTGGTAATAATAGAGATGTTGAATAAAATAAATTTATTAAACTTATAACAAAAGCTTCTTCAAACTGAACGCAAATGTGCAATTTGTGCAACATCTATCAAGCTGTTAATTGCGATATTTACACTTTTGGAAACACCAACATTTGTTGATACGCCTAGAGTATTTGCTAAAGAATTAAGATTTTCAATTTAATTTTTTGCGGATGAAGCTTTATTTTTGGATTCCAGATAAGCCACTTTATGCATGGTTTCTATCCGCTATTGCGTTATAGGAAACGTATAGTCCATAGCAGGGGTCGGCAACCTGTTTGTCCTTAAGGGCGCAATACTAAATTTGAAAATCACTGAGGGAGCATATTTTACAGATAATCAACAAGTATAAATAGGCATTAAAAAAAACAGATTTTTTATAACTTTATTTTGTTGGTGTCGTACATAATGATATATATTTAGAGTTCCCGGTCCTTAAACAATTATCTAAATGTGAGTCATTAAGCTTTGTTCGGTATTTTGATTTCAAATATTTCATATTTGAGAACAAAGACTCGCAATTGTATGTTGTTGCATAATATGAATAAATTTTTAGCGCACATTTCCTTAAAATAGGATACTTATTTTCATCGACTAAGTTCCAAAACATTTTATCATTACTATGCCCTTTTAAAATAATATCACTTAGCAAGTTTATTATTTCTTTTTCTAGGTCTTCGATATTATGAAGCTCGAAATACATGAAACTATTTCAAGGACATTATTTTCAGTAACATTATGAAAAATCTTTGAACGGGTTCTAATGCTACAAAATCTTCAAATCTAGAAGAAAACTCTTCTATTAGCTTATTTATAATTTCTAAATATGATGTAGCAGTAAAATTTTCATTATTCAAATTTAAACTTTCAACAGTATATTTTATATTTGGGAAATGTGATAATGATTTTTTCAATAGATGGGATTTCAACAACACTAACTTGCATTTGAATGCATTTACTGCACTAATCATGTCAGCGATATGCTGATTTTTCCCTTGTATTTTTAAATTTAATTCATTCAACTTTGCCGTTATATCTGTCAGAAACCCGAGGTCGATTAGCCAATCCTTATTTTATAATTGCTCGTAAAATTCGCCTCTTGATGCAATAAATTCCTTTATTTGTGACAAAAGCATGATAAACCGCTCATGAATTTTACCTCTGCTCAGCAACGTCACTTCAGTATGTAAAAGAATATCTGTGAACTGAACGTCCTCATCTTCTAAAAGTAATTTAAACAATCTGTGTTGCATAGCTCCCGATCTTATGGAATTAATAATTATTGTTACTATCGTAAATACGTGTTGAAAACCGATTGTTTTTGCGCATAACATTTCCTGATGTATGAGGCAATGATAAGAAATAAATTTCGGGAACAAGGAATCCTGTCTACATAAGGCAATAAATCCTTTTTTCTTACCAGTCATTGCTGGTGCCCCGTCTGTTGTAATTGACGATAACTTTTGTACAGGTAATTTTACATCTATTATATACTTTTTAAAAGTAGAAAAGATATCTTCTCCTCTGGTGCTTCACTTTAATGGCAGAACTTTAAAGAATTCTTCTTTTGTTGTAAAATCAGAAAATACCATCTTCGCGCAAATTACTAATTGTGATATATTTGTCACGTCTGTCGATTCATCCATCTGTAGCGAAAGAAAATACAATTTTCCATATCATTTGCTAATGCTACCTCCAAATTCTCCGCAATTACTTCAATTCTTCCAGTAACAGTTCGTGCTGATAATTGCAACGTGTTTATAGCTGAAACTATTTCCTTTTTATTTTTAAATTCTTCAAAAAGTGAATCAGCAGCTTCTAACATGGCTTCTTTCACTAATTCTCCATCTGTAAATGGTTTTTTATTCTTAGCTAGCAAATGCGATATTTTATATGACGCGATCGTTGCAGCTTTATGTTGTTGCAGTGGTTTAGTAAAGAAAACTTTGCTGCTTAGTTATTGAAGATTTTAAAGAAATAATTTTTTTTCTTCTAATTTCAGAGTTCATTGGATAGTCACTTAGTCACTATCAAAATTGGTATGAACGGTCTTAAAATGTCGTTCAATATTACTTTTCTTGGGAATCGCAACACTATTATTACACAACAAACAAATACACTTCCCTTTGTAATCAACGAAACAATATAGATGTTCCCATTCATCGTTAAAATAATATGTTCTTTTCTTTTACATTTATCCATGAAGGGTTTTGAAGAAAAAGAATTATTTCGGATTACTTGGTAGTTTTAAATGCACGGTCTACGCGTGGTCTATTTGAAATACGATCACACACTAACAAAAAATACGTGCGTGTTATTAGATACGCTCAAGGTTATCAAACTGCTAATCTATGCACAATCCTAAACTTGACTGACTACTTGCTGTATATCGTCGTTTCACAAGAGTAAGTAAATCGCTCTGGCTATCATACATTTACATTAGTCCAGCGAGGGCGCATTAAAAATCGATTGGGGGCGCCATAGCGCCCGCGGGCGCCGCGTTGCCTACCACTAGTCCATAGAGAAATAAATAAAAAAAAGAGTTGCCAACTTTCAGCTTAAGCAAGGGAACAGAGTTGGTGGTGGAGCAACATACATAACTGGACAAACTACTCTGTAGTGTCGGCATTTGAAATATTTAACCTTCTTGCACTGTGTAACGCCGTCATTCAGTGTTGTGTGCCTCGTCTCGTTATCACGTCCTCCTGGCACTATTAGTTGTCCATAGCGCGCCATTGTGTGTACATCGTAGAGCTCGCGAACCTGTATCGAAACCGATATAATATATTGTGTGCTTATTTTGGTTTTATTATTAAATGTTTACTCATTTGTATTGCATAAATCTCTATGTTTTACTTCTAACCTCATTAAAAGAACCTTAACGACGGAATACACCACCCACCATCCGTCACAGTGACGCCCCACGTGGTTATGTTTTTTAAGTAAATACGTTGTTGATAATTATGCAAAAAACAGTCGGTTTTGAACAAGAAAACTTTAGAATCTTGTAGGTATAATCGTTAACATTTATTAAATCGCGGTATATTCAGTGATATTTCGTGCACATTTGTTATGCCTAATGTTAGAGAAAAACGAAGTCGTTTAATTATTGTGTATTGATAAAACACGTGTAAATTTCATTTTGTTTCTAACCTTGGTTGTTTTGTGCATTTTAAAGATATCGGAATACTGTGACAATCTACAAATTGTTATCACATGAACAAGGAAGTTGTAAACACGGCAAGTGAATGCACTTATAATTTGCGAAGTACAAAAGATAAAATGGCTCAATCAATTACATTGTCGGATGTACAATTTCGTGAATTATTAGCAAGCTTGCAAAACGCAAACATTTCTCAGACATCAATGGTGGTGCAAGAGGGAAGTTTCGCTAATTGTAAATCTAGATTTGATGGCTCAAAGTCAACGGATATAAATGCGTTTATTGATGCAATAGAAATTTTTAAGGATTGTATGAATATTTCTAATATTAACGCAATTCGAGGCTTACCCATGTTGCTTGATGGACTCGCCGCAACCTGGTTTCAAGGGGTCAAAGATTCGATTGAATCATGGGATGAATTAGTTCAATCATTACGTGGTGCTTTTGAAACGAAAAACCATCTAAAATATATCGGGAATTATTTGCTAATGAGCAAGATTTTGTTACCCCGACGGATATTTTTGTTTGTAGGGCTAGGGCTTTAATCGCTCAGCTACCACCAGATACACTAAGTTCAACCGTACAAATAGATATGATCTATGGGCTACTAAATATGAAAATTCGTGAACGTGTTTCTCGCGAAAGTATTAAATCATTTGATGATTTGCTTAAAGAAGCTCGTGTTGTGGAAGAAAATTTAAAGGAAATTGACAGTGCTACAAATTTAAATAGTAAGGCACGCGTCGTTATTGATAAAAATAAAAGCGTTCGTTGTAGTTATTGTAAAGTTTTTGGCCACATTAAGAGTAATTGTGAAAAGCTTACTAAAAAAGAAGAAAAGCAAAACGGTAGTTCGGTAAATAAAACAAACGTCCCGATTAATAGTGAAATTGTGTGTTACCATTGTGGGAAAGCTGGACATATTCGCGGAAAATGTCCTAATTTGGAAACTACAGTGGAATCGGCAACAGTGGAAGCAACCTTCTGCACCGTAGGTTCTGAAGTCCTTAAAAGAATTCAACCTAGAAACAGGCCAATTTTGAAGATAAGTATTTTGGGTACAAAAGGCACAGGTCATTTGGACACTGCTGCTAAACACAGCGTAGCTGGTAAGGTTCTTTACAAATTTTTATTGGAAAAAGGTCAAATATTTTGGAATGAACTTATAAATATTAAATTAGCAGATGGTAGTGAAAAAACTCAAAAGTTAAAAGTAACTAACATTGACGTTTACGTTGAAACTAAAAAAGTGAACACAACTTTTATTGTATTACCGAACGCAGACTACACTTTACTTGGCGTCGATTTTATTGCTGATGCAAATATTGTTCTGAACTTATCGGAAAAATTTTGGTATTTTGGTGAAAATCGTGAGCTCCGGTATGAGCTAAATTTTGAAAATAACACAAATTGTGTAAATTTAAACGATGTTTCGGGTATGCATTTTGATAAAAGCACGGTTCTGTCGGCAGAACAGAAGCACGCTTTAGAGAAAATTTTGTGCGATAACCGAGATATTTTTGAAGTAGGGGGAGATGCTACTCCTTTTATTGAACATTATATAAATACGGAAAATAGTTTGCCAATTCATAGTCCGCCTTATAGAATGCCTCCTGCAAAAAAGGAAATTTTAAAAGGGGAACTTGATAAACTATTAAAAGAGGGGATTATTGAAGCATGCGAATCTCCTTGGGCTGCTCCGGTGGTCCTTACACCAAAAAAAGATGGTTCCGTATGACTTTGTGTCGATTATAGACGTCTTAATGAAAAAACAATTACCGATTCATATCCATTGCCACGAATGGACGATCTTTTGCATGCGGCAAAACGATCTTTGTTTATGTCGACAATTGACTTGCGCGCGGGTTACCATCAGGTTAGTGTTGCTGCCTCTGATCGCGATAAAACTGCGTTTGTCACGCCATTCGGAACTTGTCGTTTTTTACGAATGCCATTCGGTCTTAAAACGGCACCGGCGACGTTTCAACGCTTAATGGATCATTTTCGTTCTGGACTTCCCGAAGTCACATTATTGGAATATCTTGATGATCTAATTGTAATTTCAAATTCGTTTGAGCAACACATCGAAGACTTAAAAAAAGTATTTTCGCGTCTTAGACATCAACCAAACTTACGAAGTAAGTTAGGTTAATAGGATCGCTACGTCGCCGTCGTCGCCGCCGTCGTCCGTTGCACGTTTTTTTCGTTTTACAAACATTTGATATATGGATCTTGTTCAGTTTTTTACGCTGATTAAGAATATGCTATCCATTTTTCGATATCTCATTTAGTTTTCGAGTTATTCGACTTTAAAGTCGAAATTTTGACTGATAAACTTCACTCCAGCAAAAAATAAATAAAGTTTTAGGTTAATATCGACCTCTTGAGCATATTTTCTCATAGCTCTCATAGCTCCATACCTCCTGAACATATTTCCTCAAAGCACCAATGCTCTAAGTCGAAAGGTTTTCGAGTTATTCGACATCTTGTTTTCATTAATGTATATGTAATATTTATATTTTTGATAACAACATATCTGTAAGTTTGGTTAGAAGTTCTGCACATGAGAACTTAGATTTTTTTAAACTACGGGCGAATAAAAAAAAGTGTTTTTTCGCCTGTTCGGAAGTAAAATATTTAGGACATTTAATAACGCCGGCAGGAATAAAAGTTAATCCTCAGAAAACTAGTGCGATTACAGATATTCCTACTCCGCGTAATGTAAAGCACGTGCAAAGTTTTTTACAATGTTGTTCTTGGTACAGGAGGTTTATAGCAAATTTTTCAGATGTTTCTAGGCCTCTGAGCAACTTAACAAAAAAGAAATCTGTTTGGAAATGGGGTGATGAAGAACAGAATGCTTTTGAAACTTTAAAGAAATTATTGGTTAGTGCTCCAATTTTGGGTCAAGCTGATCCTTCACAACCTTTCATTATTCGTACAGATGCAAGCAATTATGCACTGGGTGCAGTATTATTACAGAGTGAGCGAGAAAGTGAGCATCCAATTGAGTATGCGAGTCGTTTATTGTCTCCTGCCGAAATTAATTATTCTACTACTGAACGTGAAGCGTTAGCTGTAGTTTTTGCTTTAGAGAAGTTTCGTGGATATATTGAAGGGTCCAAAATTATTCTTTCGACGGATCATCAACCGTTGAAGTGGTTGTTTTCGCTGAAAACACCATCAGGCCGATTAGCCAGATGGGCATTACAAATCCAGAGCTTTAACCTACAAATAGAATATTTACCAGGGAAAAAGAATGTGGTAGCAGACACGTTATCTCGTCCACAGTGTAGTGATGCTCAAAATACTAAATGTGAGCTTTGCACTATACATGTTAATTTTCCGAAAAAATCTGCTTGTGAAATTCGTAACGAACAATTGAAAGATCCAAATATTAAAAAAATTATTGATAGTTTTGAAAATTTAACTGATGATAATATTGCAAATTGGACAGAGAAAGGCTACGTAATATCCGATGGAATTTTATTTCGTTATCCACACGAAGATGATACTGATGAAGCTCAGCAAGTAGTACCGGCTCATCTAAGAGAAAATGTGTTACAAATGTACCATGATGATCCCACTGCAGGGCACTATGGTGCTGAAAGAACATTTTTAAAAATCTCGAAACGTTATTATTTTCCCGGAATGAGAAAATTTATTACTGATTATGTAAAAAGTTGTTTGGATTGTCAAAGATATAAAGCTTTAAATCAGAAACCTGCAGGGTTAGTTACAACACCCGCTTATGCGCAGCAATTTGAAACAATTGCTATAGACTTATTTGGTCCACTACCTGAATCGGTAGGTGGCGAAAAGTGGATATTTTTGGTAGAAGATGCCGCTACTAAGTGGGTCGAACTATTCCCACTTAAAGTAGCCTCTGCAGAAAATTGTGCAAAAATTTTAATAGAGGAAATTGGTATGCGTTATGGCATACCTAGGAAAGTTATCAGTGATAATGGAACGCAATTTATTAGTGCAGTCATGCAAAAAGTATGCTTTTGTTTGGGTATTAAGCAATGTTTAATTCCTTTATATCATCCGGAAGCAAATATGTCCGAAAGAAAAAATCGGGATTTGAAGCCTAGATTAGCAATTTTGGTTGCCGATAAACATAAAACGTGGTGTGAAAAACTTCCTGTTATTCGTTTCGCATTAAACACTACATTTTGTGAATCAACTGGTTATACACCAGCTTATTTAGTGTTTGGTCGTGAATTACGATGTAACGAATAATTTTCGACATGTAGTTCAGTCAGAAAATTTTGTACCACAAATAACGCCGTACTTAAAAAGACTGGCAATTAATCTAAATCAGGCTCGGGATAATAATGAAAAGGAAAAGCTAAAAAGCAAGAAGTATACCGATTTGCACAGGAAAGAATCTCTTAGTTACAATGTTGGCGACAAAGTACTAGTGAATTTGCATACACTTAGTAGCGCAAATAAAGGAATTTCAAGCAAATTAAATCCCAGGAGGGATGGCCCTTATGTCATTTTAAGAAAAGTTTCACACACCAGTTATGAGATAGGAAAGTGTGATAATTTGAATGAATCCGCTGGAACTTATCATGTATCTGCGCTTATACCATTTAAGGGAAATTTGGAAGTTAGTCCAAAACTTCCTATTAAAAGAAGAGGTCGGCCAAAAAAGAAATTGGTTGTTGCAAACACTAGTGTGAGTGAAGTTTGTGCTGGTTCCTTGTCGGGACGACATTGGAACCAGAGGGGGAGTGTGTAACGCCGTCATTCAGTGTTGTGTGCCTCGTCTCGTTATCACGTCCTCCTGGCACTATCAGTTGTCCATAGCGCGCCGTTGTGTGTACATCGTAGAGCTCGCAAACCTGTATCGAAACCGATATAATATATTGTGTGCTTATTTTGGTTTTATTATTAAATGTTTACTCATTTGTATTGCATAAATCTCTATGTTTTACTTCTAACCTCATTAAAAGAATCTTAACGACGGAATACACCACCCACCATCCGTCACAACTGTTGATTTGCACAATAACACTTGTACTGTTCGGATCATATTGACCCCGAGTTTTTTAACAAAATATAATGAAGAATTACATAATGCTTGTTGGATACAACAAAAAAGTAAATAATGGCAATAAAAATAATTAAAATTGTTGGCGTACAAAGAAAAATTTATTACAAAAAGTTACTAATCAGAGCAATTTTTACAAATAATAATAGAGTGTGTAAAACAAATGTACTTTTTACATATATGACATATTGTTTTATATTTATTGTCACTTTTGATGCACTTCACATATCTGCTTCTTTTATTTGACGATGTAGTGGCAACACTTGTAGTGGTTGTCAACATTTCAAATACGTGTTACCATAGCAGCTGAACTTTCCGTTCTGGGCATCGTATTTCTTTTTTCGATTTCGGCATTGATAAGAGACTTTCCAAGTTCTTCAATATATAAACGTCGCTTGTATAATTTATTTTTATTCCATTCTGGAATGATGTTATGCCATAATACAAACGCATTGTACGCCGATATATCTAGCATATTGTAAAATAAGATCATTGGCCAACGGCGAATCATTTTCTTTACAGTGTATGTGGCAACTAATTTGTCTAATGTATCTACGGCACGTTTTGTAGCATTGTAGTCCAGGATTGCTTGCGGTTTCTTTTCGTTTCTGTCTGTCACTTCTTTGTTTGTGTGAAGTGTGCTCATCAGTACAACAACTCTATTTTTCTTAGGTATGTATGACAAAACACGCGTATCTTTTGCAAATGCAAATTTAGAGGAATAATCTTCAGCATTTTTGTAATCAGATATTCCAATTGGTAACTCAGGTTTATTTTTTCGAACCGTACCTAGCATCGTCATCTTTCGTTGCAATAAAGGCCGCCTAGCTGATAAGATGTAAAGAAATTATCACCAGTTAAATTTCTTCCTTGTAAGTTTTGCGCTAAATCACTAATTACGCGATAACCTTGATTTTTTTTCTGGTTGGTCTCTTGGTAGTTTACTAGTATATTCTTGCATATTCCACGCATAGCTAGTATTAACATCACAGAGTGCCCACACTTTGATACTATATTTTGCAGGCTAACTAGGAATATATTGTTTGAATGGACATCGTCCTCGGAAACCAACTAGTTGCTCGTCCGCAGTTACATTTTCTCCAGAGTTGCAACATTTTGGTAAGTTTTGTACGCATTGATTCCAAACTACCCGTATAACAGCTAATCTGTCTCATTCTGCGTTCTGACCTGTCATCACGATTATCAAATCTTATAACACGTGTGATATTGTTAAAGTTTTCTAAAGACATAGTAGCACGAAAAATAGGACGTCCCGACTCTTTATCCCACAAACTCTTCAATGACTCGCCGTGCGATTTATATACTCTAGCTAACAAGAGTAATCCAAAATATGCTTCTAATTTGATGTCATCAATTTCTTTCCAATTTTCTCCGAATACCCGTGTTCCTTCATGGTTTGTCGTTTTTTTTATTGTATGCAAAATGATTGTTGTCATTATTACATCGAAACTTGATTTTATATTCGTTATACGACTAGTTGCATGAGCGGTTGGTCCTGGTATTGTTTTCATAACATTTGAAGCACAATGACGCCCTCTATTTCCCGTTGCACTTATATTCCAAGAGATTGATTTATTTTTAGAATAAATTACATTAGCGTCTTCATACTCGATATTTGTTGTATTTACCAAACCACTTGCAATTTTTACTGCTTATTTATCATACAAACTTTCATCGGAGTGAACGGAATCTTTTTCTTCATAATCTGAATCATCGTCGATGTCAAAATATCTTCGAAAAAATTGTTATCTTGCGTAAGATCCTAACGTTTACTGTTCTCAATAAATTTCTACCTCAAACTGACGTTCAGTAGTGGTAAAAATATCTGATATACAGAGAAGAAATGGTGGGTGGAAGTAAAAATAAAGTGGGCAGTGGCCAATCCTCTACACACAACAAGTTCACATGTCTAACCATGTAAAATAATATATAATTATTATTTTGAAATATTTTCTTTTTTTATTCTTTAGAAGCTTTACCCTCGTGACTATCAGCTAAAAATTAAACCACCAAGTTTCCTAACCCTTAACCTGATATCACAAGGTCAAGAATTTCTTCTTTTTAATGTAAGCCCAAGGTAATGTTGGATGGAGAATGGCTTGAGACAAAGAAAAACTCTTAAGATATAAACGGCTAGTCGAGTGTTAGCTCTGGGTAGATCATGAGCTTGGGTCATGGGTGGATAAAAGACCAAAAATATTTTTAATGAGCGCCACCGTATTTTTCAATACAATAACCAACAAAATTTAACTGTGCTTGTATAAGGGGAATGCGGAAACCTTATCTATCTTAACACCACTAACATAGCCATAAAACCTGAATTTCACTCTTTAGGACACACTTACCAAGACCTCAAACACCAGATGTCATACAGATGTCTCAGCTTTACCTGTGAACAAACAAAAGCACAACATGGACACCATTTGTGTCCTCAAAAATATTTGCCAAAAATAAAATAATAGAATTTAGGCTTCTAAAATGTACCGAGGGAATCTGTTTTCATTACACACACTTTCTATTCCGGGAGGACTTGCAATTTTTGAATGTTAAATAATAAAACGTCTTTCAAAACACAAAATAGATTCTATTTGGATAATTTTCTGAATATATATATATGTATAACTGCAATATTTAAGTTTGTATCTTTATAAAATTTTCTCATAATAATTTTCTAGAACAGAAATAGACTAATAAAGTTTTGCATTCAAAATTAAGAAGATCTCTGAATGGATCTTTCCTATAAAATTTAATTAGATTGACGTAGAATTTCTAAGTTATTCATAATACATAAATTTCTTTTAATCAGCGAAGTACTTCCTTGATCTTTACAACAGAATTTAATTATCAAAGTACAGACTTTGTAAAATGTAATTATTCTAATTTATTTGTATTCTACAATAAATACGCGAATTTCATATGTCGATGGAAGTGCCAGTTCATGACCTCAAAATCTTTAAACATATTTTAAATTAAATCAAGACAGCATATGGCGTCTAGATAGGAAAACTGAATCTATATTTTTTTATATCTGACATAGGTTGTCATTCACAACTTTATAAAATATACTATTTGCGTACATGTGCAAACATTCTGACAAGCAAGCGACATATTATTTAATTCACTAATTTCTCAAAAACTATTTTCTTTTTACGTTATTCAAATATTTAATGTTAGATAATTTATAGTAATTTACTCTATTTTCAAAGTTATTAAATGCTAAAGAACACTCACGTGCATCGAAACTGAACTAAAAATACTGGACCTTGACCTCAGCTGTCGGAAATTTCCATCTGCATCAAATTTGCTTGGAATACAACGACTACATCACGAAACCAACCATAATATTCTTGTTTGATATTATTCATCGGTACGGTTGAAATATAAGGAACACATGTGAAATCGGCTTTTACGTTACTGCATGTTATATTAAATAGGACGAAACCATAAATTCTTGATTTAAAATATTGCCTTCAGAAATTGTTCTAATTTATTATCGGAGATATTATTCAAGATATGTCCTTAAGATATTGCACTAAGATGAAATATATTAGTATAATCTATTGAATTAAAATATACCAACTGTCTAAATGATGTCCAAAGGGGCTTCCATCTTCTTTACTTTTTTCTAACTTTGTTAGAAGCCACGTGTTCACACACGGCCATCTCGACTTCACTTACTCTGCAAAGCAGCCTGCCCTTTCGAACGCTGATAATGAAGTGCCGACTGACAACTTGACAGAGCTTGGTAACGAACTTTAGAGTATAAACGTAAAAGAATCTATGCGTTATTATGAATATTATACATTAATTTCTATTAGATGGTAATTCACAAATTAAATATTTTAAATTATAGCTGTTTTATTTTTATTTTATTGAACTAAATGTAACTAGAAAAAAAATACGTTACAACCATATGATATTCGGTAACATTTTATTAAGGGTCATATTGACCCGAACGTAATGAATGTAATTTTTGATACTGCAACAAAACTAAAATAAATATTTGAACTAATTTATTTGTAAAATATAGTGCTTTATAAAATATTAATTGTTTTAAAAGGGCTGAAGTGTATAATTAACTAAAACGATAATACAGCAGTTTAAATTGGGTCATATAGACCCGAATAGTGCAGGAGGGTTAAATTACCTGCAGCGACAATGGCGGGAATACTTAAATGTTTAGAAAAGTCAAGTTTGCTTTGAAATATTAAACCAAACTATTTTTAAGCGATTTCTCATAAATCAATAACGGTTAATTACAAATAATTTTAAACTGATTTGATATATTTCAAAGCAAAAATTGCAAAATGTGTTTTTCTTTAAAATCTATTAAAACGGCTTATTTTTGTTATAATTCTACGTTAAAAATTAAGAATCTAAACAAAAAATATTGAGGTATAAGGTCCGATTAATTTATATATTCATAGAATTATTCTTGAATACCTTACAATCATTTATGGTAACAAACATACGTCTATTAAATCGGCTTCAACAAGCACACATTTTGCAGTTTTTAAATTTCAAATATTGAATCGAGTCAATGTTATACTTCTATTATTTATAATATAGGGTTATTAATAAATTGAAAATCATTTAAAAATGTTTTAAAATGTTCTCAAGTCAACAATTTTTTTCTACTCATTCACAATTGTAGTCTTTTTGGTTACATATTTTTATGTAAAATGTAAAAATATGTAATTGCTACATAAATTTATATAACTGTATACATGTTTTAGTTATACTAGTGATATAATATGAACACACAAGAGTACGACATAATCCAGTAACTTTATGGTGATTATCTGAGAGATGTAATATTTTGGTTCAGTGTGATATTTCACTAATAAAACCATTGTGGTATTGTAACAATTTTTTTTTGAGGACTACAAGTCCTTTTCAAATTATTTATAAAATACATTGCATTATCTACAATCAAATTTTGCGATGTAAATAAATATTTAGATCAGGGCCGTGTACCCCAATTACAAGCCGAATATTATTTTATAGTATTAGTTTAGTGACTATTAGTAAACGTTGGTCGTTTGAATTGCATCTCCAATGTCAGTCGATTTTGATGTGAGTTCTGCGCATCGAACGAACGATTCAGTCTGGCACAACCACTTGTGGAGTCACAAGAACCATGCAGTTGAATAGGGTCCCCGCCAGCAACCTGCGTGTAGCGATAGGCGTTGCCGCTTGACCAAGTGCAAGATGCACTTGCGTTTCTGTGTATTTTAATAATGGTAAGCAGATTAAATTATTGTTGAGTCAGACTAAATAATTTTATTACAGCGCTCTAGGGATTTCTGATAATGAATTCCTTAAATTTGTTAATTCTGATTTCACTGAATTTATTAAATGTGCTTGTGGATTTTCTAGTTATGGTCTTATAGAATTTCCAATAATAATTTCTTTAAAATTTGCTAATATTAATGTAAAATGCGGCGTAATTTCGATAGCTAATTTAGTAGAGATTTGTGGACTGGTTAATCTAAGGGTGTATTAACAAGCAAAATAATTAATGTTCTTCAACAACACAAACAAACAAAACAGCGTTTATTAGTAGCACTCATCTGAATGATGCAGCATAAAGATGAAAGAACGTTGGAACCAATTAACAGCTTGCCGCACAAGTAACAAGGGCGGTTCTTTAAAGCGGATCATCCAATTGGCGGCATGCAGCACGTGCAAACTAGACGCGGCACATGAACAAAGCGGTTTGAACACAAAGCGGTGTGTACAATTCACAGGACGACACTATACTCCTCCCGGCGACGGCGGTTTCTACGATACTTCTTGAGGCGACTTGTATAAGCGACTATACGCGACTCTCTTCTACGACACTTGTTGAGCGACGAGCTTCTTGGATATTCCAATCGATAATTGTTGCGGCCGCGCACAACATAACGTTCAACATTCACACAGGTTAACGTGCATAGATAAACGCATTTGGGGAAATTTGGACTAACAAAATTTTAATCTACCGTGACGAATTTAGAATAACCAACAAGCTCAAGTAATAATAAATCCTAACTATAAATTATTTACAAGGACGGAACAATTAATTTCAATTAACTTATTACAAAATTAATATAACTGGTTGGCAAACTTTGGTCTTTTTAATTATCAAGTCTATTCTCACTAACGTAAATGTTTAAATATCATGTTTAATCTTCCAATTACCGTTAAATAATTTGTCTTTAACACAAGTTAAAGATGCGTGAAAAATAATGTATTTTGGATAGCATGTTTTATGGTTCGATTTTGTTTCGATTTGCGAAGATGAAATGCACTTCAAGTTCGTGTAAATGGTTCCAGTAAAGATCCAGTATATTACGCAATAAAATGTGGATATTACGTTAACGTCATTTGTTTGTCAAAGGATTCGCAGGCCAGCACATCTGGATTCACAACGTAATTGTTTTAATGTAGTTTAAAACAACTGTTTGCAAGGTAAGAGATTTTTTGTCACTGACATGACTACAGCTGTTCGCCTATCTTAACAGCGAGGCAGATGATCTATAACTACATTGTAGTAATTTATGATTCTTGTTTTACCATGCCCTAGGCTAATACTTCACACCCCCATATATTTTAGATTACAGTATATATGATACTTTTAGCATCTGTAATACTTTGTCAACTATTCACAGTTGTTTATCGATTGTTTATGGAATATGCCGCTCGACATATATTCATTTAACAGGCACACTGTTCGTGAGGCGACACATGCAATAATACTGTTTCACATGTTGCATTTCAGTCACGAAAATGTAAAAAGTTGTTAATTGCATATAATTAGTGCCACCATTACTGCAATGAATGTAAGTAATTAACACTTTTATCAACATCTATTTACCGATATAACGCTTGAAATAGTATTGCTGCAAGTTTCGCTGCACGAGGAGGCAAAGAATGCAGTTCTACTGTCAGTTGTAATAGAAACGAATGGCAAATATAAAAGCTAGATTTAAATGTATAATAGTAAACACTGTATAATATTAATGTTATTGAAAAATTAAGTAAATAACAAATAATTAATACATATCAATGACATTGTAAAAACTATAAACAGCATTCTTCTAAATTTATGCAAAAATGAAGTTAAAGTATCAGTTGTGTTTACTGTATAAATGAAAAATTCTCTGAAATACATAAAAAAACTTTAAAACCAATTCACTGGTATCATTTTTTATACTACATAGTATTCAGTCAGCAGTTAAAAATAACAAAGGTAAACAATTTATTGTATATAAAAAAGTTTATAGATAAATCGTATAGAGTATAAAAGTGAAAAACTAATAAATTTGCTAAATGTAATAACTCAACATCTTCAAACGAATAAAATACTATGAAATGTAAAAATAAAACTTGCCAAAGTATTCTTTGTAAAATTTAGTACAAAAGGTAGCCCACCGCATGTGTTATTGAACAGCTCATATGTGTATTATTTTTTCAATTTTTTTGCTGAGTGTCTTATACAATTCTTTTCCTGAAAGTTTTTATATACATCAGTATAGTATTTATTGATAATTAGTGCAATACTGTTTTAAAAAAAGTCATTTTAACAAAATTTTTATGTTCTTGGATAGAAAACCATTCGTGGTCTATATGCTTTTTTAAATGTGCTTGTAATTTTAAAGTGATATTTTAAAAAATCTACACCATAAATTGGGCTTTGTTTTTCTGAAAATTCCTTAAAGTAGGTAAAAGTGTGATTTGGATTTAAAACATTTTGTAACATATCTTTTATGGTAGACCACGCGACCCTCACCTGTTGGAAATATACGCTGCGCAGTGCTGTGCCGTGTGCTATCGGTAGTATCGAAGAGTATCGTTTAAGCCGTTGTGGCGTGATGAAGCGACTCTTGCGTGCTCGCGTTTTCGGGTATGAGTCTGCTTCTTTTGTACATTAAGATACCATACAAACTATTATTGTTCATTGCTTTTGTATAAAGTGTATAGTTTGTTAAAATGTGTAAACACTCACTTAAGTTTTATATGTTTATCGGTTGAGTTTCATTAATTATAAATAGTTACTACGTGTGTGCTTTATTTTAAAGATGACCGAAGCCTACCCCTGAGATTATCATAAAGCTAGCCGAATAAATAATCTACCGCGCCCCTAATTAATAAAAACTTTCACAGAAATTTGTCACCCAACCAGTGGCATTTAAAATAAGCGCGCATATGTTGTCGATAAACTATTAAAAGTGTTGTGTTTTCAAGCAAGGTCAAGGTGCAGACGGAATAAGGATTTGGTTTGTAAACACCTGCTTGCCTGGTTTGTAGATAAGGATGTATACAACAGGTATTTTTGTATCGTTCAGTGGTTTAACTGTTTTAAGTTTTGTATTGCTTATATAACTGCTCCTGTTTATATTTTGTTTGAAGGATGTATAGCAATTTCAAAAATGTTCGTATTAGATAGAACTATAAACAGTGCCTTATGAAACTGGTAATGTTTCTTAATTTAATGACTGTTCTGAATATATTTTGTTCGGTAAACGTGTACATTATAACGTATTTGCGATCGCACTCGCGTTTTGTTTCAACCAGAAGCATACCTGAGATTGTGGTAACCAATCCCTTTGGAAGGACAGCTTGGTTGTAAAACGTTTTTACGGGTTATAATTATTTTGATAATTTTATTTACAAACTCGTATGTCACACGATTATTTTTTAAGAAGTAAACAAACTTCCACAAACATGAATGATTCAACGAGTGAATCTGTGGCCTTGTCGAAGGAACAGTTTGAAGCATTATTACAAAGCATCCGTAGTGTAAATATTAATAATGTTAACCCTCCAGCTGCGACAGGAAGAAACTTTTCACAGTGTCTTTCGCGTTTTGATCATAAAAAAGAAACAGATGTGAACGCATTTATTGACGCAATTGAAGTTTACAAAGATTGTTCGCAAGTAACTGATTCTAATGCTCTTCGTGGACTTCCTATGCTTTTATGTGGATTTGCATCGTCTTGGTGGCAAGGAGTGAAAGCCGATGTAAACAATTGGACTGCTGCTTTAGCTTTATTACGTACCACGTTTGGACCTAAAAAACCTCCATATCGTGTTTATAGAGAATTATTCTCTCGGGAGCAAGATGCTTGCATTCCGACGGACGTTTTCGTTTGTCAATGTCGTAATATTTTAGCAAATTTACCGGTTAACACTTTAAGTGAAGCTATACAGTTAGATATGGTGTATGGGCTTTTAAATATTCAAATACGTGAGAAGATTCCTCGCGATAGTGTTAATTCTTTTACTGAACTTTTGGAACGTGCGCGTTTGATTGAAGAGACTTTCGTGGAAAAACGTATTGATCGCGCTGAAACTTATAAATTAGTGGATAAAGTAATTTCTAAAAATACGAAATCAACCCACAATGTTCGATGTGGTTACTGTAAGACATTTGGTCATAAAACAGATGATTGTCGTAAATTAGCTCGCAAAGAGACTGCTCAAGTAAACAATACAATTAGTGCTAACCCTATTTCGTGTTTTGGTTGTGGAAACCCGGGTTATATTCGCGCTAACTGTCCGAAATGTAAAACTACAGAAAATACACAAGAAGTGAATTCCATGGAATTCTGTGGTATATATTTAAAAGATAGGCTGGTTAAACCCCGCCCTCGTCCTACTTTATTTGTGCAACTATTAGGAATGTCTGGCACTGGTATTATAGATACTGCTGCAAAACAAAGTGTTGCTAGCGACTCATTGCATAAAGCCTTGTTGGCAAAAGGCCAAAAATTTTACGAAGATCAAGTTACGGTTAAACTTGCTGACGGAAGCACTTCGTTTCAAAATATCTTAGTAACCAATGTAAATGTTTTTATAAATGGTCGTTCTATTAACACATCTTTCATTGTTTTACCTCATACTAAGAACAACTTGACCTTATTTGGCATAGATTTTCTCGAGGACGCAAAACTTGTTTTTGACATTTCCAATCGTACGTGGAATTTTGCAGACAACGCAAGCCAGAAATTTGTGTTAAATTTTGAAATAGTGAACTGCAAGCCGCACATTGCTATAAATTCCATTAGTGCGTTACGTTCTAACGAAGGAACCATGCTTGATGCTTCCCAAGTTTCTCGTTTAGACCGCTTAGTTAAAGCAAACGAAAATACTTTCCGACTAGGGGGAGGGACCACCCCATTTACGGAACACAAAATAGAAACAGCGGATCACCCGCCTATTGCTGTCCCCTCATACCGTATGTCGCCCACTAATAAGGAAATTATGCGGAAAGAATTCGATAGAATGCTTAGTGAATGCGTAATTGAAGAGTGTGAATCACCCTGGGCCGCCCCAGTGGTCCTTGTGCCAAAGAAAGACGGTTCAACTCGTGTTTGTGTAGATTACCGCAAACTTAATGCTATTACTACACCGGATTCGTATCCATTGCCTCGTATGGATGATTTGTTACATGCCACAAAACGTACATTTTTTATATCGACTTTAGACTTAAGATCTGGTTATCATCAAATTAGTGTTCGCGAATCAGTTCGAGATAAAACTGCTTTCGTATGTTCTTTTGGTATGTTTCGTTATAAAGTAATGCCGTTTGGTTTACGAAACGGTCCAGCTACTTTTCAAAGGCTAATTGATATATTTAGACGTGGACTGGGAGATATGCTGATTTTAGCATATTTGGATGATCTTCTAGTACTGTCAGAAACATTTGACTTACATCTTAATGATTTGGAAAAAGTTTTCGAAAGGTTAAAACAATTTAAGTTAACTCTCAATAGGGAAAAATGTGTTTTTGCTTGTTCAAGCATAAAATATTTAGGTCATGTTATCACCCCGAATGGAATTGAGGTTGATCCAGAAAAAACTTCTGCCATTACTAATATGCCTAAACCACGCAATGTCAAAGATGTGCAATCTTTTTTACAGACTTGCTCATGGTATCGACGTTTTGTTGAAGGGTTTGCTGAAATTTCTAAACCTCTTTCTGACCTTACAAAGAAAAATGTTAAATGGGTTTGGAATGAAAGTCATCAAAAGGCTTTTGATTCTTTAAAAAAATCTCTTGTTACTGCCCCAATTTTACAGCAAAATGATGGTACGAAACCATACATTTTAAGAACTGTTGCGTCTGCGTACGCTTCGGCGCTGTTTTAATGCAAGGGGAAGGGACCGATGAACACCCAATAGAATATGCGTCAAGATTATTGACGTCGGCTGAAAGAAATTATAATTGCACCGAACGCGAATCTCTTTGTGTGGTATGGAGCCTGAATAAATTTCGAGGTTACCTAGACACATCGTCAGTAATAGTTACTACTGACCATCAACCTCTGAAGTGGTTGTTAAGCTTACGGTCGCCTACTGGTCGACTTGCGCGTTGGGCATTGATGATTCAAAGTTATAACATTCGGATTGATTACATACCAGGTCGTTGTAATTTTATTGCCGATTGTTTATCTCGTCCGCCGTGTGGACATGATACCAAAACCACGTGTGATGTGTGCTTGGTTACAGTTGACATGCCCACGAGAACTGCTGCAGACATTCGTACTGAGCAGTTGAAAGACGAAGAATTAGCTAAAATAATTCGTACGTTTGAAGACGTTTCATGTCATGATTTCACAAAATGGACCGATCGTGGTTACATCATGACTAATGGTATTTTATATCATTATAATTCTGAGGAGGATGGAGATGAAGCACAATTAGTGGTGCCTGCTCATGAACGAGCCCGTGTTCTGAAAGAGTATCACGATGCACCAACTGCTGCCCATTACGGTGCTGAACGTACCTTACAAAGAATTATGAAAGTGTACTATTTTGTTGGTATGCGCCGATATATTTATGATTATGTTAAGTCGTGCTTGGAGTGCCAACGGTACAAAGCGAGTAATCAAAAATCTGCTGGTTTAGTTCAAATACCTGTGTACAATCAGAGGTTTGAAGTGCTGTCAATTGATCTGTTTGGACCTCTTCCCAAATCGGTTAATGGGGAGAAATGGATCTTAATGGTGAAAGATCCTAGTACCAAATGGGTTGAGCTATTTGCTCTAGTGCGTGCTACCGCGCAGGAATGCGCTAAGGTACTTGTTAATAAAGTTTTCTTTAGGTATGGGATACCTCGTAGGATAACAAGTGATAACGGTACACAATTTGTATCAGCTGTTATGCAAAAAGTTTGCCATTGTTTAGAAATTAAACAGTACTTGATACCATTGTATCATCCTGCCGCAAATATTGTGGAAAGGAAAAACCGAGATTTAAAGCCTCGCTTGGCTATTCTTGTAAAAGAAGATCACTCTTCATGGGTTGATAAATTGCCTGTGATTCGGTTTGCTATGAATTCGGTTTATAGTCAAAGCACTGGTTATACCGCTGCCTTTCTTACGTTTGGTAGGGAGCTGAGAACTCCAGATCAGGTTCAAAACGATCTTCGCGTAGTGGTACAGTCAGAAAATTTTGTTGCCGCAAATCACGCCCTTTTTAGATAAAATGGCTCGAACCTGGGTTGGAGCCAAACAAACGCATGAAATGCAACAGGATCGTCAGAAGATATATGCTGACAGGAAAAGAAATCCAAATCCTGATTACAACGTAAATGATAAAGTTATGGTCACCACTCATACTCAAAGTAATGCTTTAAAAAAGATTACTTCAAAATTGCATCCACGTAAAGATGGGCCTTATGTAATTATAAAAAAGGTTTCGCCTACTTCGTATCAAATCGCTGATTTGAAAAACCCTAAAGTGCCCCTAGGTGTATACCATTCGTCAGCGTTAACGTTTTACCATGGTTTAGAAGATGCACCACCAGTAGTTCCAATTCGGAAACGTGGCAGACCTAGAAAAAAGAAATGTTCTGTTGTTGTTGACCCCTCGCCGAGACGACTTAGAGGTCAAAGGGGGAGAGTGTAACATATCTTTTATGATAGACCACGCGACCCTCACCAGTTGGGAATATACGCTGCGCAGTGCTGTGCCGTGTGCTATCGGTAGTATCGAAGAGTATCGTTTAAGCCGTTGTGGCGTGATGAAGCGACTCTTGCGTGCTCGCGTTTTCGGGTATGAGTCTGCTTCTTTTGTACATTAAGATACCATACAAACTATTATTGTTCATTGCTTTTGTATAAAGTGTATAGTTTGTTAAAATGTGTAAACACTCACTTAAGTTTTATATGTTTATCGGTTGAGTTTCATTAATTATAAATAGTTACTACGTGTGTGCTTTATTTTAAAGATGACCGAAGCCTACCCCTGAGATTATCATAAAGCTAGCCGAATAAATAATCTACCGCGCCCCTAATTAATAAAAACCCTCACAATTTGTAATTAAATTATCTTTACATACTTGGAGGGGCTGATCACGTTGAAATCGTAGTTATCTTATTTTAAGCCAATTAGATTTATAGCGACACGTTGTTCTCTTTCTGTTGATAATAGCATTTTATAAATTTGCTGTACTCACAAATTCCATTTGATACATTTTACTAACATCAAAATGATGTTTTTGCTTTTAGCAGTCGTAATAATTTCAATCCACTGCTGTGGTCTATAATTTGTGCCATGTCTTCTGCTGGCATTTTCTATTACACCAAATTCTCCATCATTTGGAATGACCCGAGAACAAAAATTTAAGATCTATTGTATTCGTTTTGATGTACAACTTTTAATAAAGAAAGACTTGTTTTAATATTCCGGTTCTGTCCTGCATACGAATCAGAATACGCAACGACATGTTCATAAGCTGCTACCTTTAGTTTTAAATGTTTAACCAAACACGTTGAAATGTCTTGAGATCCACGACCGCCTTCAGTTTCATTCCATATATACATGTACCCTATTTGATTATTCTCACATTGTATACCTAGATTATATAAATATATAATAGGCAACAGAAACGGTAAGCTTTGGATACGGAACAGCTTTTTGTAAATCGAAAGAAATGTGAATGATGCCTACGCATCATTCACTTTTTTTAATCCTTCCTGAGACTCTCTCTCGCTGCCTCTTTTTTCCCCAGATGTAACTCTCTTTGCAAGCCTAATTCTTTTTTCAGCTCGTTGTTATCTGTAACTTTTAGCTTACGTCCAAACTCATCACGAACTTGCAAGTATCTTGATGCGGAAGCTAAAAATGCAAATTAAATTTTGTGTTGAATATGGTAGTAATACTTAAGTTTCTTTGGTTCAATGTATTCCTAGATACAATTTTCTTTGTACAAATCGTACATTTTTTTAACAATTAAATCACCATTAAGATGTTTGAGATTATGTTTTTTCAGTGTGGAATAGTGACTTTGATACGCAGGAAAACATTTTATGTGCGTCACAATATCCACGTCATCTAATTTTCTTGAACTCGTCGTTCCACAACGTTCCTTACATACAGATTGTTCTTTTTTTGGAAATGAACCAATACAGTCGTCCGTTGCTTATTTGGAATCTAGCCAAAAAATATTTCTTGCACACAACCTGGGTTATGTTCAAACTCTTTAAGAAGTAATTAAAATTAATTTGTTCTCAGGACCAGAGGCACTTTTAGGACGTTTTCTATTCACTCTGATTTAACTAGACCATACAGATGTCCATTTTGTGCAACATAATTTTCGAGATCCCAGAATGACTGAAAGATATTCTTTCTTTCACATTCTTTAAATAAAGTATAACTATTTTTCGAACATTTACAATTTAGGTTATTATATTGTTTTCTAGGTATTAAGACACCGTTTTTGGTTATGTATCCTTTTTCAGTATTTCTGTGAATTTTTCGTTTATTAACTTGTCAGTATTTTTCATTTCGTATACGTTTTCTAAAATTAGGTGGCGGAGACACAGCTACAGACACTGCTTGTGGTCCTAGTACAATAATGGACTGATTCAATGTATTATTGTCTATAACCGGTTCATCAATCAGAGTATAGGGACCAGAACCTGAAAACCGATGAATAAGTGTCAGTAAATAATATGGAAGTGCATTAACACTTTTAGTGCCCTATTACAAAAGTATTATAACACGTATCCTCTATAAAGTTCTGTTGCCCGCAATCAACAATACAGAACATAGTACAAGGTTCAAATTATAACGTCAATAAACGTAGACAGAAATTCATATTAATACTTTACACTCGAAGGTGTACATAGCCAACCTCTGGAATTGAATATTACACCTATTGAATAATCGGCACTGAATATGTTAAATTATAATACTTGTAAATAATGTCCGTAAACTTACTAGTTGATGGTGTTGGTTGGAGTTCATGTATATCGTCAAAATCTTTCATTAGTGGGTGTTGGTCAGAAATATCTCTGGTCTCTAAAAAGTTAAAATATTAAGTTTAAAACAATTTAGAGGTTATAGTTTCCATTACCTTATATAAATGTTCTTACCACTTATACCGCGACTATCATTTTCTGAGCTTGGTAGGTATTCTGAATCTGAATCACAAAAATCACAGAACTTTTCACAATCTATCACAGAAAAAGCTAATTTTAAATTAAAAACACTCTTTTATTAAGTTGCACATAGGTGGAATTTTGCAATTTGTCAGACTAAAATCGAATTAACTTCGGATATGTTCCACTGTTACAGTGACATCGACACTTGATTCATTTTTATACTGAATTATTATGACTTCTTTTTACTATTCCAGGACAATTACCGTACATGTGATTTTCCAATACTCCGTCCGAAGGTACTACATTGGCCAGCAAGCGAGTTTTTTTTTACCTGAAAAATTTTGAATTTTTGCCGAACCCTTGCTGTTCCAAGCAAGGTAGGGATCTTTAACGTGCGTGACATCACACACACGGGACCTCCATTTTACCTATCATCCGAACGAGGACGTATTTTTGTGAAAAATGCTCGCCTAACATTTTTCAAGCGGACCGTGTCGGGATTCGAACCCAGGACCTTGAGCATAGAAGTTACACGCATACCAACTACGCCAAGGAGACACCCCGGACAAGTACCTTACATGTGATTTTCCAATGCTCCACCCGAAGGTACTACATTGGCCAGGAAGCGAGTTTTTTTTTACTAGAAAAATTTTGAATTTTACCGAACCCTTTCTGTTCCAAGCAAGGTAGGAATGTTTAGCATGCGTGACAACACTCACACACGGGACCTCCATTTTACCTCTTATCCGAACCAGGGTGTATTTTTGTGAAAAATACTTGCCTAACATTTTTCAAGCGGACCGTGTCGGGATTCAAACCCGGGACCTTGAGCGTAGTAGTCACACGCATACCAACTACACCGCGGAGCTGCCCCAGGACAAGTGTCGTCATCTATGGATTTGTAACAACATTATGGAGCTGGACCAACTTTATTCTGAAAGAAAAACTATAACCTAGGTTTTTTATTGTAGGAGCGCGAATTTTGAAAAAGGTGAAGTTGGGCCATTGTTATTCTATGTACCTCATATTTGTCTTTAAAATACTGTTTATGAGAAAAATAATTGTGAAATGTGTATTTAAGATATTGTTTGTGAGAGACTCATTATATTTATATTTAAAAGGTTGTTTATTAGAGGATTTTCGAATCATTATACTTGTATTATCACAGTGATTTCATTAATTCTAGAGAGCTAACATAAATATAAACGAGGGAGTAGTACGTTTGTGGGGTGTCTGGCACAGATCCTCCTTATGGGATTCACCCATAGAATCTACCCGAATTACCTCCGCATCGTTCCATTAACCTAGGTAAGCGTTTTCCTGACTAGCTATATGCACATATGTCCAACATATGTCCGACATATGTCCCTGTCAATTTGAGTGTTTTTGAACGTTTGAACGTGTCCATACGTGATTCTGAGCGTTTCATCGGACGTTTGGACATGTGCATTTGAGTGTTTTTGAAACGTTCGGACATGTCCATTTGTGATTCGGAACGTTTTATCGGTCGTTTGAACATGTCCATTTAAGTGTTTTTGGACCGTTCGGACATATTCATACGTGATTCGGAACGTTCCAACCTGGTAAAGCATACGAAGATTCATACTATTAAATTATGGTCAGTTGTAATACTCTTACTTAAAAGATGCATGGAAAAATTAAGTGGTACACTAAAGAGTCTTTGACGAAAGATAAAAATGAAATATTGCAAGGTGTAACGAGTTTATACGCTGCGAGTAGAAAGTATAATGTACCTAAAACAACGCTACACAATTACGTCAAGAGATTGCAAACCGAGAAAAAGTTACAAGTCAGTAATGTTCCTATCCCAGTAGGTGTAAAAGATATAGATGCTGCAAGGCAAGAAATTAAGATACCAGTGCAGAATTTTGATGAGTTTACCCGCTCTAGTGTAAAAGAAATTGGTAAATATGAACCCTTATTCCCCTCAAATATACGTGCAATATTTGCAGTAGCATCTAATTGTGGAAAAACAAACGCCTTAATATCTTTAATTCTGCACGAAAATAGACTTAGATTTCAAAATGTGTGTTTTCAAAAAGTTTATACCAAGCAAAATATGGGTTGTTAAGAAGTGTATTTGAACCTTGAAAAGATGAAGGTATTGGTTATTCAGAATATGACAACTATAGTGACTTAATAAGACCAGAAGATGCAAAGGAAGATTCGATTATAGTCGATGATATACGTGCAAACGAGCAAAATAGGATTGCACAATTTTTTCGTACGGCAGACATAAAAGCATTGATTGTTTTTTTTATGTCAAAGATATGCTAATGCCTTAAAACATCGTGTCAGAAATAATACTAATGTTATTTTAATATGGAAGCAGGATGGTGCAAATCTTCGGCATATCTTTCTAAATCATGTTGACAGTGATTGTTCTTTATAAAATTTAAAGAAATGTGTATACAATGCTGGAATGAAGATGAATCAAAACACAAATTTATAACTATTGTGAACGATTTTGATATTAATGAAAGATGATACAGGAAAAATTTTGACGAGTATATAAATATTGGAAAAGACTTAAATGTTTAGTTGATATCTAGAGTGTAAAGATGACTGATGTTTCAGACTTTATTGCAAATAAACGCAGACTTCAGAAGATACAAGATACTGTAAGAAAAAAATTTGTGGAACATAAAAAAGGTTATACCACTTCACAGCAAGAATTTAAACAATCGCATAAACAATTACTGGAGCCTGTGCAAGTTATCGCTACTCAGTTACAAGACATTGCAGAAAAAATACCTAAACCTATTAAAAAGATTAAAGTTGAAGACACGGACGTACCATTAAAGAAGATAAAACATCCTATTCTGGAGGACCTTATACATCTTTATTATGCAGATGTGTTGACTCGAGATCAAGACGAAAATATAGACAAATCGGTTTATGGTGTAAAGTATAACCCCCAATCCGATACGCATAGTTTGGGAAAAAGTGTGTAGGAAATTGTTTCAGAAAACTGACAGCCTTAAATAATAGCGTTTAACCTCGCACTAAAGGTCTAACTAGAGTTATAATTATTTTTAAAGTCTGTAGTATTTTCCTAAGAAATATAATAAATTAGTTCAGAGAATACATTCCCTACCTGTTGTTTCGTGCGTGCACACAAATCCGGCACAATCGGGACATATCCGAATAAGAGTAGCTCATATAAAAGGACTGTTTGCGCAGAAATTATTATTTGTCGATTGTACAGTTTAAAAAACGATTAAACAAATATGTATAAAACTTTGGGGAAGTTATTCGAAGATTTTGTAATGCTCTACGAGTAAAAAAAGTAGAATTCGGGCAACGGTTTTCAATAGAAAGAAAAAAATATCTTCTGTGTCAGTCATACGGGGAAGCAACACAGCACTGTACTGCTGTGTCAGTATTGATCGAGGATTTGGATGAATTTATGAAAATAATCGAGAACATGGGGTTTATAAAACTGTTTGCAAATATTCAGATTGTTAGCTTTAATGTAAAAATTTATATACTATGAATGCTGTATCGATACCTGTCTGTAAAATTCGGTTATAATAGTGACCGCACCTTCGTGAACGTTAAACCAGTGGAAAGCTACTTTTTCTTTACATATTCCAATGATCATCGTACGTTGAATCCTATTTGTATCAGGTATTGTATCAACATTTCTTAAACGCAAATAATCACCTTAACTACTATCATAAGAAATGAATGATGTAAATTTAGAAATCCTTTTTGTACATATTATTTGTTTATGTTATAAAATATAAAGTATACATTGGTATTGTTTAATTGTCCAAATGTCCACATAACTGAAATGGGTATCTAAGTTCTTATAAAAAGAATTATAATAAAGATGCGTATTGATTAAAAGGGTGCTATAACGTTTTACAAAATTATTAATTAGAATCGTTTTATTTAAAACTATAACATAATTTTATTTACAGCTATTAATACCTGTAGTTGAAGTACAGTAATCCCTAAAGGTATAGGAGAATAAATCGTAATATGCAGGATTATAGTGACAGAAATTTTCCTAAAATCTATAGTTTAAAATTTAAACATCGCTCGTAAATGTGTGGAATGGAAACCTGTTGTACTCTTCCAAATATGTACTCAACTTGTCTACAAATACTCTTTTCAAACAATCTTAAATAGGTTCTTATAAATTCGTATAACATGATCCCAATATCAATATTGCTGTATTTGCTTTTAATTATATTATGTGCGAGATTTTTTAAAACATCATTCTTATTATACCTTTGCATTCCTACAACTAACAGAAACAGATCAATATTAGGAGCACCGTTTTCCGTTAATTCTCTTAAAGTATTAGCGTAGTTGAGAACGATCTGAGATATCTCTAAACAGTGTTCTAAAGTTTCTTTGGTAAATAACATATAATTCTCATCAAAAGTCACCACCTTCATTAAACAATTTTTATTTAAATAAAAACGCAAGTTGTCAAATTTGCTTATATGATTTCGCACACCAATTTCCATAGTGCGTATAATATATAGAAGATTAGATATAAACTTCTTAAATGCATTGAGGGATACATCAAGTACAGTCTGCGAAATGATATCAACAAATCTGAAAGTTATTTTATAATCGTCGAACGGGTTCAGGCCTACAATTACGATTTTGGAAGAAAATTTTGTTATGGCGTATGGTTTTTCAAATAGTAACTTGGTTCGCTCTAGCTGAATTGCTGCGTTTATACATCCTTCATGCGCTGTAGTCGACTGCTTTCCAAATCTTTACTTTGCTCCCACTTATCATCTGAAATTAAACTATCTCGATGTGCTTTTCGTTGTGTTTGTTTACGGCGTCACCTTAGTAAAAACGCGTTTACACACACACGCGCGCGCGCACTGCACGAGATACTTAAAATGTTCATTTTAGAAAAATTAATGATTAACAGTTTTTAAATTATACATGTAGATATTAATTTGTTTTACGTTTACAGGTTAAAATTCAAACTTAGACTTACCTTTTTTTGTCTATAGTCCTCACACAGTAAATATTTTGAAAAAAAATATTAAAACGTCGATGTAATTAAAATGTGAGCAATAATGTTATAGCGTTAACTTTACGTGGATTATATAAAAGGTGTCTTGCAGGTACAGTTGCCGAATAACAATAGAAAATCATAGTTTAAAGATACAAGGTTTAAAAATGTTGTTTTACCCCGAAATTTTCAAAGGTAGAAAATTTTGCAACACTATTACACTTTCAACAACTTTACGTTTTTCAAAAATAAATTCAAAATGAATTTTTGTATTATTAACTTCGTATTTATGTACGTAGAGAAAGTGTGAGTATAATTTGTCTTTACATTCACCCAATTTAAAATAAATTATTAGAATGCGTATTTTCATAGATTAACTAGAATTGTAGGAAAGTACATTTACAATTAATAATCAGACGTCATTAACTAAAGAATGTAAGGCTAAGGAACATACATTTCACTAAATTTATTTAGAAAATACGTCTTATTTAAAATAGATTATCAAACTACTTTCTAACCCGCCGTACAGAATTTAACCTTTTGGTTTAATTATGTGTATGTAGATATATTAATCGAAAGTTTGAACAATCGAGGATCTTAATAAATATTTTTTGAGTTTTTCTTTATTATTGAGTTAAATCTAAATAAAAAATGCAGAGGTGTTTTACTGTTATGTTTTTGAATATTAAAACATTATGCGGGTTTTTGTTGGAGCCAATTTTAAAAGACGTGATAATTGATTTCGATTCTCCAGGAAATTCTATACTAATTTGATAGGTTACATGATGGGTTTATCTCAAAAGACAGCAATTCTGTTTAGAAATAGATTAAAGATGAACACCGTATGGTTTGTAAATTAGTAAGGAGTAGTTTGATTAGAAAAGATTCCAAAAGATTTAAGAAGCTGAGGAAAACACAATAATGTTTGATATGTTACACGACAAAGTTATATTAAAAATATCGTTAAGAGTAATTGTTTATAAAAATTCTAAAAATGGCTTTGGTGGTTAAATGCAAACACTTAAAACTCACTATAAAACAATTATAAGCGTGACTTTTCCAGTCAAGACTTGCATATAACACTAATTAACTTAATAAGGAGCTGCGCACGCTCGACCGTATAAAAGGCGAGGGAGCCATGTTCCAGAGCATTAGTTGTCAAAATATCGTCGAGTTGATCAAAATTACAAGTTAAAGATGGATTTTTCTGGTGTTGACGTTACAAGTGATGTAAGAGTGCCATTAGGTATCGACAAACTAGTAGGTAAGACCACATATGCGCTAGGTGAATTTACATCAAATTTTCACCACCAAAACGTGGAAGTTAGTTTTGATTTATACGGTGGTCTGCAACCAGCCGTACAAATTATCTGCAATAGTAGAAAGTGCCAAAATTACGCTATAAAATTGGACTACTTTAAATGGAGATAGTTTTACGATTTTCAATTAGAATTAAGAACCATAGAATTTACCCAAGAAGCGGCAAACGTAAGATTAAATAGTTTTTCTGGCGGAGATGTTTTAGAATTACAACTGGGTCGTGAATTCAAATTGAAACTGATTGCCGAAACATCTAATAGAAGTGTACGGGTGGCAAATAAATTTCAAGAAGAAAATTTATATAATATAGAAATTACGAAAGATCGGAATGTTATTGCGTTACCAGAGTACGAGTGCATTAAGCTATTAAATTTGCGAGAATTAATCTGTTATAGAATGGAGGAGCTGAGATGTACAAACATTCCAGAATATTACGAAAAATTTATAGGTGATATAAAAAATGTATGTGGAAATACGACGGACGAAGAAAGGGTTCACGCGTTATTAGAGAAGGAGAGTCGCAAATGTTTAGAGATTTGCCCTTCCCAGATTCACCAGACTCTGATTATTATCACAGCGGTTTATAGATGTTATCAATACATGTATATATTTTATTAAAAACGATATTTCTTGATAAAGTTTGCTTTACTTATTTATATCGCCAACATCAGCAAAAATTATTAATAGACGTATTAAACTAAGTTGTTTTTTTATTCTTAATTTTTAAAGTGGTAGCATTCCTAAGTTTTCTCATTGTCTAGATTAAAGTAAATGTCCGAAGGAGGTTTTAAAGATGGAGTTAAATACAGATGAGCAGAAATTATAGGTACAACGCGTGTTCTTCTTTGACTATATACTGAAACTGTAACCGATAATTGCATTCCTTTTTGGCGTGACTAAATATGCAGTTGATAGTACCTCATGAAAAGTTACTTGTATTTAAAAAACGAAGTTTCACTATCTTCGTATGAATAATTATTCCTAAGTTAGTGAACAATGTTAATAAGCTTATAATTGCATTTGCAAATGATATACAAATTTTTTAATTTAATAAGAATGCATGTACTTTCGCTCGGTGATTCATTTAGAAAATAGCTAAGTCTGCGATTTTCAAAAATATAACGTAGAAGTTAATAAAATTTAATTGTTTTATTAGTCACTATCTTGTAGACAATAAGCATGATATACCCTTAGTAAACGTTTAAAGTGTTTTATTAAGTTTTTGTTTGAAATATTTAAGGCATCAGATTTTGAAAGAAATCTATGTATAGTTGGTTGTCTATAGGACCTATAAGAGTTGATCTTATTTTGAAAATTACTAAAATTAAAATCTTGAGGGACAATTATGTAATCTTTCAATTTGTTTCGGTATTATTTTAATAACTTTGAAAATAGGTATAAAAGCACTAGCTTGTAAAGGGTTGCTCGTATTATATAAATTCTTAAAGATTTGTGTTTTTCAGAAAAATGTAGACCAAACTTATATGTCATACCCTAAGACGATTTGGGTAACTTGATGCTTTTGAAGTACCTTGCTGTTAATCTCCAATGATGGTGTATTATGTTTTGATTATGAAACTGAAAGTTTATAAGTGCGTTTGTACAATAAATAGATAGTACTTTGTGAATACCAGTAAGTTCCTTCTATTGTAATAGTTTAGATCCACTATTTATCACTTGGGTACTACACTATTTCATTATTTATGTTACTGGCACACTATGTTGCCATCTTTTCTAATTACATCATTATGATGCTTCTATACAACTATTTAAAAAGACTAGTGTTGCATACCTTTACAGTATCATTATGATACCATAATTATGAAAGCAAATAATGATGGATTTCAGTGCAAAATCTTGCATATTTATGAATTTTCCTGTCAATTAGTTTTCATAAGTTTTATCAGTTATTTACTAGCCGTTTTGAAGAACTATCAGTATAACCCGACACGTCTGTAGCATCTAGTGATAGATTTGAACCGATCCGAACCAAACCTTGCCCTAGGTTCGGTTCGGTTCGAAAACTTTTTAGTCCGGTTCGGTTCGAGGTTCGGTTCGAAAAGGTATATTCCGGTTCGGTTCGGTTCGGTTCGAAAAAAACGAACCGAACCACAAACCGAACCGAACCGGTTCGACATTTTGATATTTCAAACCACTAGTGCAATCAACTACAACAATTTAAATGTTCAATGTAGTTTTTATATTTAGTAGTTGCTACTTTCAAATAAACCCAACATTAATTTGCTATAGATTTTAGTAGCATAAATCATATTAATACTATTTGTCCAGATTTGATTTTTCAATACGTACTATCTCTAACGGAGCGTAATTACAATTAGGTTAATAGTGAAAACCATATCCAAAATTTAAAATGTGTTAATAATTGATGATTTTTACTGTGCAAGAACGATATCACACGATCTTTGCGATTACTTTTATTTTAGTTTTAGTTAGTATAAAAAGAGTATCAAGACAATAAGGTGTTACTGCTTTCTGATACAATACAAACAAAACGATAAGGGAATTTTATTTACTTTGTATAATACAGGAATAAAGAAACTGTGCTTATACAGGAATTCGTATTTAAATAAATTCTTACAAAAATCGTCTTAAACACTTATACAAAAACATCGAAAAAAGTTCATACATTTTTGTAAAATTCTATACTTACATTGACCTATTATTTAAAATCATTATATTGCTTCACTTTATTACTATTTTATATATATATATATATATATATATATATATATATATATATTACTACGCCCCTACACAGGGTTCTATGCTCAAATATTTACAATCGATTTTGCCCTGCGTGGGTTCGTTGCAGAACGAAATCTACTAAGTGTTCCTAACAAGAATACTTACACGCCCTCTCGTATGTACAGGCCTTTACTACACCTGAATCTGCAAGATCGGCATACGCCCTGCAGATTGTGACGTTACCGCAATACTCAAAACTAAAATGGTTAAAGAGTCGCTTACCCTTTTTATTTATTCAATGGTGCAATTTATCAAAACAAGAATAAGCTTTTACTTTAAATGGAAATTTGGTACCTGTTATTTGTTCCAACTGATGGTGGCCTTCTCGCCGTGATGTCAAATGCTCATGGAATGCCAATTGATGTAAGTAATCTAAGAAGTAGATATTGTGCTTTAGTCTCATGAAATGTTTTAGAATTGAATTACTACTAGAACGAAATGTATATAAATAAATGGTGGATACTACTTTTTATACGATCCTGTCCCTGGAATACGTTTCACGGTGTTGTGAAAGCTTTCTTTGCTTGGGGTTGACTGCACGTCCTACTGCCGGCTTGTTTATATGTGTGGGTCCTCCTTTGTGGTTACTAGTGCTGCGTCGAAATACCTGGATGCTCCTATAATGACTATCTTTCCGCTTTGTCGTTATCTTTTTAAATTAATTCTGAGGTATTGCGTTTCTCCTTTTTTTAATAAACTGTAATATGCCCTTTGGCCTTTTAAATACTTGCAACTTATTCACTTTTATAATTTTAGGAAGCCTTTTAAATTAAAACTACAGAGATGATAGAATGACCTCTTTTTTATTTAAATATTTTCATCAATTAATTCATAAACAAACTTATCACCTAGGTACTTAAATCCATTTTTTCAAGCACTCTTAAATATTAAATTACATGTTTTGGTTATTCTCTAAACACACTACTTCAAAACTACCTTAATTCGGTATTTTACATTCAAATATCATTGCCATCATTTATAAAAAAACACCAAAGTTGTTTGCATTTGTAAATCCTAGCATTGAAAATATGATTGATATCTGTCATCATGATAAACATAATTTAAACTTCATTTCCTATATAATGATTCTAAAACTACTTCTAAAAATACTATAACTAACAAATATATACAGACATTTTACAGATGTTTTCGACCCTAAATTTTAATTAATTATTTTATTTTGCATTTCACGAGCATCTCAACTTTATCAATTCAACTACTGTCATCATCGATGTTCGGCTTGGATTTTTACCATTGTTGGACAGTGTACCTGTACTTATTTTAGAGCTTAATAAACCTTGTAATTGCATCATTGAATACAATCCTTTTTAGCTTTAAGTATGCGTGTAGTTAATGTGAATAAATGTTCCTTATAAGATTTGTTTTTATTTTTGTGTGTGGACATGAGCCTCTTGGTAATAACTCACCTGTTTTTAAACTTTTGGTCACTAGATACGTTACATATATATATATATATATATATATATATATATATATATATATATATAGTAAATATGAATTATTGGCAAGTGACTCAAATTTAGTCACGAGGGCGTCCTGTCGACGCGTTCCTAATTGGGGCTCATCAGGACAGGAGTAGCAAAGTTGTATTATTTAATACAGACACCTTATGGGAAGTACAGCATTACCTAGCTCACAATTTGCGTCTTCGTGTCGTTTTACCTGACATCGCAGGTTTTACCAACAGTCGGTACGGAGGAGATCCGGTTCAACTCCTTTTTCCATAGCCAAAAGTTATAATTTAAAAAAAAAGTAGGTTTAGTGAGTCTTAAATTAATACAACCGACTGTTGGTAAAACCTGCGATGTCAGGTGAAACGACACGAAGACGCAAATTGTGAGCTAAGTAATGCTGTACTTCCCATAAGGTGTCTGTATTATATATTACAACTTTGCTACTCCTATCCTGATGAGCCCCAATTAGGGCGAAACGCGTCGACAGGATGCCCTCGTGGCTGAATTTGAGTCACTTCCAATAATTCTAATTCTTTTACTTTTATTAATTTAAGACTTTCTAAACCTACTTTCCTTATATATATATATATATATATATATATATATATATATTATATATATATATATATATATTGCTATGCTACTGGAGGAATTATCTAGCCCCTACGTGGGCTGTTATATTATTATTGCTATGTCCCTCTAAATTATTCGCGCTCCATCATTTGGGCGACCATATTAATATTACTATGTATAAACAAGATTGTAATTATCTCCGACGTTGGGCTGTCTTATTAATATTGCTATCAATTCCCTCCAGAAACTTAACTGGATTTTATCTTGAACCAACCTTGTCTACCAATAACAAAATTTGATACGTTACCGACTTCCTCGTTATCAATTTCCTATTCAACTTGTAGCTCCTTCTTGAACTATTTAAATCATCAAATTACTCCCATTGTTTATCTTATGACCTCGACTAGCGTTTATTTGGAATTATAAAATTCAGTAAACTTCGATTTTATATAATGAAACCAATATTCTGTACAGCTTTTGTAAATTATTTGAAATACACTTTTCAATTAGTTAATGTTGTAAATTTCATTTATTAAACATCATATACTATTTACTCAAAACCCAAAGTCACCAAAAAATCTATTATCTTTATAAACAAAGTGTAGAACGTTCTATACCTGTTATAATATCACGCACTTTATACGTATTCAAATCCTTTGTTGACTTTTTCACATTCATTTATATTAAGCAAATTCAAAAATAAAGATATAGAAAAATAAAATGTCATAACTAAAAATCTGACCTGGTCTATTTTCTTCACATCGACGGATCCATTTGAATAAAAATTATCTTCCCCCAATTCAAGATTAATACATGCTCATTCGAAATATTATCTATCCACACGCTTGAACCATTGCATTTAAATTATTGCCATTACCCTCTAGACTACCATTAACTTATACTTATGCACCCCAATTTATTGTCGTCTCATTTCAGACTTATTACTTCTTATTCTCGTCAATTTCCCCAAATTTAGAATTGTATTATCATAATTTATTTTCCCTATTGCATTTATTCTCCACGTACTCGAATATCGTAGTTTATTTTCTCCTCTTACTCAAAGATTAAATTTTTCTCCCCGTCTTTAGAAGCCCTATTATTAATATGTTTTAGTTTAAAATAAAATTCCACATAATCTACTTACGTTTAATCGGCAATTATAGTTTTCATCTTGGCACTTATTTTATTTTTCACTTTTAAAATTATTATTATTACGTATCACTTTATTTCATAGTGGCGCACTTCGGCCTTTGTTGAGTTGCAAACTGACCTCGTTATCACTGTACCTGCTAATATATTATTCAGTTCCCACTCCGTCAGTGGGTATGTCTACAAACTCGTCGCTCATTTTTAACCAATCAAATAATTACATTCAAAGTAGTTTCTGATGTAATTTTCTATGCTTCCCAATAATTGTAACCTGCTTGCAGCTGTCTTCGTTATCAACATGCGGTGTATTGATAAATCGAATTGCTTTTCCATAAACAACTGATGCAATTCGACTTTTTATTTTCATATCTGCCTGTTGTTCACGCAGTTTTTAATCTTCTTTCTTATCAAAAATGGTCAACTATCTGCACGTATTTACATTCTGCTTCCTGAAGCTCTATTTCTATCTCCGTATTAATCTAATTGTTTGGAACTCTTTTGAATGTGTGTCTAATTACACTTTATTATGTTTACATATAAATATACGCGTGCTTCCACTGAAAAATATCTTTATTTGCTTTACCTAAATTACCTAAAACTTTATCTACAGGGTATTAAATATTTTCTATCTACTAAATGCATGTCTTCCTGGTTTCTACGCTAACTATGCGTCTTCCTATGTGTATTTGCGTCGCTTAAAACTATTTATACTTTATATACAGGGTGTTGACTGCTTTCTATTTACAAACTATCTCCATTTCTCAATTCTTTGCTAAATAAATGCAGTTTTCTGCTGCCTATGGTAATTTCCCATTTCCAAACGACCTTTACTATAAAGTACACCCTTAAACAACCCCTTATCACAGCATAATATATATATATATATATATATATATATATATATATATATATTATTCATCACCATTGCAACGCGGTAATACTAAATATATTGCTAATTCGTGGGCCTTGTCTTCCATTCTTTTTTTGGATTTGTACAGTTTAGAGACACTAAAATCGTCTTCTAAATTTTCAAAAGATTCGGGTAAAGGAGAGTGCAAGTTTGGCCCTTGTTTTGTATATTCTTCATATAGGTTTTTGAAGAAGTTCAGCGATTCCACTTTTAAGTGCTTTCCACAACTAGTGTGGTCAAAGAGCTCTTTTTTGTGTCTAGGGTCGAGCACTAGTACAGCACAATAGCGCCAATTGGTAAGACGATAATGTTTTAATATTTTATTTCTTGAACCCTGGTATGCTATCAACAACTACTCATCGACTGCAGATCTATTTGCTTTTTCGTCTAATTGTCTTATCTGTTCTTCTATTTTATCCAATAAAATATTAATACAAACTACCACGGAGGGTAAGGTAACGTACCTGTCTCCTCCTAACTTATCAGTTACTCTTTTAAACATTTTTAAAAAGTTACACAAGTTGCCTAAGATTAACCACTCACTTTCATTAAGATTTTAATTTTTTAGAGTAGGATCACTTTCGCACAAGCATATTAGTCCTCGCTTTAACTTAAAAGCTATATCTAATATATTATAAGTGGAATTCCACCGTGTAGGAGTTTCTAGAATCGGTGAAAGCTCTGTGGACACACCGACAGTCTGACAAGCGCTTTTAATTCGGTGTCTCAATAGCTCAGATCTTCTAATTTTCTTAGAGACTATTCGAATTTTCTCGATACAATTGAGTTTGGAATTTACTGTTAAATTTATCTCTACCTCTATCACTGCTATATTCATCTTCATCTTCAATTTCTTCTTCATCATTTCGTTCAGAGCTTAAGTTCAATGTACGGAATAAATCTTGCACGGCCAGATTTAGTACATGTGCCATGCATCTATAAAGTGCTGGTTTACGCTGTGGAATGGCTGTTGCAGTATTTTCAATTATTTCATGAATGAAGTGTTGGCTGAAGCATTGTCAATAGTTATGCCTTGTATCCTTTATTCAATCCCGTAGTTTTTACTGTTTCAATAAAACCTTAGTTATGTCTTTTCCTGTATGTCCACCGTAAGACGGAACGAACTCTATGCGTCTATTGTAAAAGATATTTTTGAACTGTTGTTTTGCAGTATGTTCATAGCAATGTTTTTTAGTTCGTCATATCGTTCTAAAACCATTCGTCACTGTCATAGTCTGCCATTGTTTAAATTTTTACTTTAAGTCTAAATAGTCGTTTCTTTCAAAATTCAAGTCCGGGCAATAACTACAAAGCTTTTCAATCTTTTTCATAAAGAAACTAACATCGGCTGATAGGGCTTACGATTGGTCGGTCAAAACGAACAAATACAACAGCAATAAAAATAAAATTGAAACATTGCATAGCCATTAGAAATATTAATATAAACCCATATTCTAGGGAAAAATGTTGTAAATCTATTTAAGTATTATTTCTTTTAAAAGACATTATCAGATAATTCTCGAAAAGAACCGTAAATCTACCTCAAACAGCGTTTACGTTTTTTATAATAAAATATAACAGTATTTATGGCACGGGCATTATATCTGCTTATTATTTGCATTATACTATGTTATTTTATGTCGGCATTGATTAAACAGTTAATGCCGCTACGAGTCATAAACATCAACCTTTGGTTTTGAGAGAAAGTTCGAGGTCATTTTTCTGGAGTATCGGCTATTTCTAAAGACGTTGGTGGTAATGGCCACACTAAATAAACTGTAAATATTTGTACTATATAATTATTTTTTATTTTATAGTTCTTTATCCTCGTGACTATCAGCTATAAATCAAACCTCCCAATTTTCTAAATCTTGATCTGATATCACAAGGTCGAGAATTTCTTCTTTTTCTTTTAAGCCCAAGGTAATGTCGGATGGAGAATGGCTTGAGACAAAGAAAAACTTTTAAGATGTAAACGGCTAGTCGAGTGTTAGCTCTGGGTAGATCATGAGCTTGGGTCATGGGTGAATAATAGACCAAAAATATATTTAATGAGCGCCACCGTATTTTTTAATACAATAACCAACAAAATTTTACTGTGCTTGTATAAGGGGAATGCGGAAACCTTATCTTAACACCACTAACATAGCCATAAAACTTGAATTTCACTCTTTAAGACACACTTACCAAGACCTCAACCACCAGATGTCATACATATGTCTCAGCTTTACCTGTGAACAAACAAAAGCACAACATGGACACCATTTGTGTCCTCAAAAACATTTGCCAAAAATAGAATAATAGAGTTTAGGCATCTAAAATATACTGAGGAAATTTATTTTCATTACACACACTTTCTATTCCGGGAGGACTTGTACTTTTTTAAATGTTGAATAATAAAACGTCTTTCAAAAACAAAAGGGATTCTATTAGGATAAATTTCTGATTATATACATGTGACTGCAATATTTAAGTTTGTATCTTTCTCATAATTTTTTTCATAATAATTTTAATGAAGTTTTACATTCAAAATTAAGATCTATGTGTAGATCATTTCTATAAGATTTAATTAGATAGACATATAATTTATTAATTGTTCATAACACATAAGTTCCTTTTAATCATTGAAGTACTTCCTTGATTATTACAACAAAAATTGATTATCAAAGAGCAGACATTGTAAAATGCAAATATTCTAATTTAATTGTAATCTACAAAAAACACGCGAATTTCCTACACCAATGAAAGTGCCTTTACATGACCTGAAAGTCTTTAAACATAATGTAAAATTAACCAAGACAGCATATGGCGTCTAGATTGGAAAACAGAATCTACAATATTTTTTGTCTGACATAGGTTGTCATTCAGAATCTCATAGAATACATTGTTTGCGTACATGTGTAAACAAACTGGCAAACAAGATACTTATTCGTTAATGTTACTGACTTCTTAAAAAAACTACTTTATATTTACGTTACTCAAATATTCAATGTTGGATAATTCATAATAATTTACTATAATTTCAAAGCTATCAAAAGTTATAAACACTCACGTGCATCAAAAATGTATAGCAGGTGCCAGACCTTGACGTCAGCTGTTGAACATTTCCATCGTAATATCTGTGTGTGCTATTAGTCATCGGTTTGAAATATCGAGATCCCATGTAGAATGAACGTTTACTTTACTGCGTATTAAATTGAATAGAACGAAACCATAAATCCTTGCTTTAAATTACTGCCATAAAAATTTGTTTTAGTTTATTATCGAAAATGTTGTTGAAGATATGTTCTTAAGATATTGCACTAAGATGAAAAATATTAGTATAATCTATTGTATTAATATATACCAACTGTCTAAAATGATGTCCAAAGGGGTTCCATATTCTCAGGCCTGTCTGGATCAACTAAACTACTTTGAGCGAGGCTTATCAAAAATCGTCTTCACGCAACCGCTGTTAGGCTCGACCTCCAAACCGCAAGAATTTATTATTCTCTACTTTTTCCTAACTTTGTTAGAAGCCATGTGTTTCGACAGGTCCATTTCGACTCTAACTCGTCTGCAAAAGCGGCTTGCACTCTCAGACGTTGGGAATAAAGTGCCGACTGACAACTTGACAGAGCTTGGCAACAAACTTTAGAGTATATATATATATTAGAATCTATGTATTATTACGAATATTATATATTAATTTTTATTGGATGATAATTCTCAAATCAAATATTTTAAATTATAGCTGTTTTATTTTTATTTTATTGAACTAAATGTAATTAGAAAAAAAATACGTTACATATTATGGTACCATGCGTTTTGTAACACCATTTGTTGAGCGATTATGTACAAAAGAAAAAGAGAAAAGGAGAGTAGTTTTTGCTACAGGATCACCTTCTTTAATATTAATAGAGCTCGTTTTCATACAAAAGTAAAAAATTCAAAATGATGGATTAGTAGTACATACTTAATTAAGAATTAAATTGTTTCATTTATTCTGAAAACTTCTGTAGTCTCTAGACCGTGACGTCGGCTTGTATATGTGTAAGATGGTTTTGCGATACGACTTCTGTTCATTAAATAAAATAAGCTTGTTTTTAAAACCAAATTTTTAAAATCATTTCTAGTTTCTTTAATATCTAATACTAGTTATAAACAAGCAACAATTTGAAATAAGGAGCATTAAACAAATCGTACTAATCTAGAATTTTTTGATCTACAAGCGTGCCTCGATGACAAAATTTATTTAATGTGTAACACTAATACCCATTACATTTTTTACCTATTGGCTTAAGACTCGATGACCATATGCATTAGAAAATCGTTCTATTTCTTATATGCTTGCGACTAGAGATTTTAATATTGTGCATTTGGAAGAAAGTATGATTGACATGTTCTTAGTGAAAATTAAATTTTTTAACTAAATTTTTATTTAAAAAATCGAACCTTTCGAACCGAACCGAACCAAACCTTGAGCTAAGTTCGGTTCGGTTCGAAAAATCAGCCGGTCCGGTTCGAGGTTCGATTTGAAAATATGTCCGGTTCGATTCGGTTCGGTTCAAAGAATCGAACCGAACCTCGAACCGAACCTCGAACCTGTTCGGTTCGTGTCCATCCCTAAGCATCTCTCTTTATCGGACAGTACTTATTGTTAATTTATTAAGTACTAAAGAACAATGAAGAGAATTTTAGCGACATTGACAAATCATTAATGGTAATTGCTTAATATTTTATTACCGGTAACGCATATCGGTTTACTGATACTGTTAAGCTGTAGTTCGATATTTTCTATCTGAAAATGATAATTCAACACGATACTGATATTTTAAAGAAAAGCAAAAATCCAATTATCTTTGTGCAGTTCTCTTTTAGAAGAACGAAACTTCATGCACATAACTCCATCGCATGCAGTGCCCTTTACGATCTTGGGCTAATTTTCAAAAATGCAAACTTACGATCCTGTCAAACGTTAAGAGTGCGTACCCCTCACTATCCCCAACATTTATTTGCTAACTGTTGACGTATTTCAGCTGTACCTTTGGTAACTCTGTAGTAACAATAACAGGTAAAGTGTTTGTAACAGAACTGACTTTTAAGTTAAAAAATTGTTATAGCGGTACATTTCTATTGTGTGTAGTCATTTTGTTCATCTTCTTTGTTCCATTTACTAATAATCTGTATACAGAGAAATTTGCGGACGATCTGTATGTAGATCAAAAAAAGTAACAAGCATTAACGTAAATAATACCAGCCGTTGATAGTGTTAGTAAGGAAAGTAGCATGAAATAAATTAATAAATAGGCGTTTATGCAAATCTGCAGTAAGTCTCTGTATAAATTAAGAACGATAAATGAATTAAACTAGTACGTGTTATTATATGAAGGGTGCTACAAAGGTAGTGATTTACTTATCGCTTAAATGCATAAAAACTCTCGTATTTCAAGACAGTATTTAATTATACTTTATGAGTGAATTTTTATGTAGTGTACACGTTCTTATTTCAAACCTAGCACAACAACTGATGCAAATTTATCTCGCAAAGTTTAACCTGCATAAACCAACATATTTACGTAAAATTGAACCCATAAATTACTCATTCAATTGCACAATTCAACCTACAAACAATTTGACCGATCGAACACTTTATCCTATGGAACTATTAACTCATAGAAAACAACCCAAAAATTGCATTTCTTTGTTTTTCGTTAGTCACGATTTCAAAGTTGTTTGACGTAGTTCTTCAACTGTTCCCTATCCTAGGCTAATCTTTTCTGCCGCATAACTGTCTGTTGCATTTCAAATTTGGAAATGTACATTTTTAAATATGTGAGAGAATTCCCGCCAATATTTTAAAATAAACTTGTTAATTTCCGCCATTCCGGATAGTTGGGTAGTCGCGGAGTGAGTGGCGCAAGTGCGCGGAGTGACACGACATTATTATCCACGAGACGTCAAGCCGGTAACATCTACCTGTATCGTGATGTCTATCTTTTCTCTTTTTTAGGATGTAGGTTTCCCTACCTCTACCTTATATCGTTTCTTACCTGGTTGCTTTTATCGTTCCCCTACAAAGGGAAAAGAGGAGGACGAATAAATCTGGAATCAACGATGGCGTAGCCGACCCACACCAAAAAACAAGGAGATGTCCCTGAGATTTAACTGCAAGGCGCATTTTAAGTGAATACTTTGCTTTATTTAAATTATAAATTAAGAATTGTATCATTGTAAACGTGTTTAATATTTGATATAATTTGCCGCGTAATTATGCTATAATACACAATTGCGCATTATTGTGAAACGCAGTCTTTAACTTTACTTTAACTATACTTTTAATACTTCTATGCTCATTAATCATTTTCAATACCCTTCCTCGCTAGCTTTATCTATTCAACTGATCTTGGCCATTCTCTTATGGCATATCTCGAAAGCTTTTAGCCTGACTACTGCCACTTCGCCTATAACCCGATTTCGCATCCGTATAATGCTACGCTCTAAACATAGGCTTTCAATAGTATCTTCCTAATTTTTAGAGCAATCCTAACTTTAAGTATCGCGCATTGCAGTTTATAGGCTTATCTTTAATGCATTTTCTATATTTTACATGCCATGTAATGAACTAGAAGACAATATACGTGGAAGATGCCAGGAGATATAGGAAGATATCAAATAGTTAACATTCTGTTACATTCCAAATTTGGAAATGTTTATTTTTTAAATATGTGAGTAAGTTCCCCCCAATATTTTAAAATATACTTGTTAACTTCCGTCGTTCCGGATAGTTGCGCTGGCGCAAAAGAATGCGCAGGCGCGGAGTGAGTGGCGCAAGTGCGCGGTGTCACACGACATTATTAGCCACGAGACTTCGAAGCTGGTAACGTCTACCTGTGTCGTGGTGTGTCTTTTCTCTTTTTAGGATGTAGGTTTCCTTATCTCTACCTCTTATCGTTCCTTACACATGGTTGCTCCTATCGTACTGCTACAAATGGAAAAGAAATAGACGGATGAATTTAAAATGAACAAAGGCGTGATGTAACCCACAAGGAAATATCCCTGAAACTTAACTGCAAGGCGCGTATTAAGTGAGTACATTGCTTTATTTATATTTTAAATTAAGATTTGTATCAATTTTAACGTGTTTGGTATTTGATACAATTTGCAACGTAATTATGTCATAATACACAATTGCGCAATATTGTGAAACGTAGAGCGTATCAGTGGTGCCAAGCGTATCAGTGACGCCCAACATGTGTTGAAATTAAATTTGTCTTAATCTCTAATTTATCTCGTATGATGTTAGTTTTGAATATATATTTGTACGAAAATTAGGTTTTTCACTTAAGTATTATAATAAAAACTAATTTTTTAATTTTTAGTGGCTTTTGGGTAAAAAAAACAACTTGGCAACATTGCATTTAGTAACTTTTATATTATGTTGCCGTGACATTTAATGGAACTTGGAATGTCAAATTATATGATCAAGAAGTGCCATTTTTGATGGTGTTTGTTTACTTTTTTATATATATTATTTTAAACTGAATTAATTGGTAATGGCATTTCTGTTAAATAATTACCTACCGTGATTTGGAATTAAACTAATATATATATATATATATATATATATATATATATATATATTATAGTGGTTTTAACGGGTTAAAAATAAAAATAAACGAAGCAGTTTCAAAACACCCTGTATAAAGGAACAACCAGAAATTACGTGCGAAATTTATATTACTTAATTGATTTTTAAGTAACGAGCGTTAATCAAATTTTACCAATAATGATGAATATTTAATAGCTGTGCAAAATAAATAAAATGTTAGAAGCCAATGCCATTAATTTATTAATTTAATTGAATTTAATTAAACGGTTAGTAACGTATAATATGCATAAAAGCGTGTAAAGGTCAATAATACCAAGGTGAGACGCGTTGCTAACAAACAAATATATCAGTAGGGTGGAAATACCATGAAAAGAAGCTCGGAGAAATGTATTTAAAACGTTCGTTACGATTGAACACCTGCATGGTTTGGAAATGTCAAGTTCCAATAATTTTGAATAGATAAAGATGAAGATTCTACGTATATTGTAAACGGTCGCATGCGGTCGCTGGAAATAATAACGAGGGGTTATTTAAATCACGTAGTAAGTCCACGTGGTGTAGATAGTAAGCAAACAGGAATATCGATTTTCTACCACTCAAGCAAGGTTAGAAAGAGACGTAAAAACGCATAAGCATGAGACAACGGTTGTATAGACGGGATTTGTGAAACGTCATTAGGTCTACGATTGGTCGATGTGGTTAGTTTGACTTGAAACAGACACGAGGATAGTGTAGCGTAGTTTTCTGAAAATATCATAACGACGTGCTGAAATTCGCGGGATTAAATATTGGTTGAGTGCAAAATTGTAAGAAGTATTATTTTAAATGAAGGATTTCGCGTTAGGAGGGTATGGAGAGGTTACATTCGAAGTGTATAAATACTATAAAGAAGTAGCACGGCTCTCTTCTTTTTTAACTTAGTACCCTTAATATTTCGAACGCTTGAGACTACGTATGGAAGCTACCACGAGTTTTGTAAGTAGAATAAATTATTGTAAATTATGTTGCACGGTGAGCTTCATAATTTATACGCGGTTTGTGTGCCGAGATTACATATCTTTTTATTGAAGTATCACCTATAAAATTTTAACACACTCTTGTCGGGACATTAAGTAACGTGGTTTGAAGCAACTAATTGTGAAAGAGGTATGTTTAAATTGGATTTGCAATTGGGTTACACCGTGGAGGCGGCGTTGGCGGATCGGCTTAGATAGGGTTCGTCTAGTAACAGCGAGAAACGGCTTGCAGACCAGATAGAAGAAATACATGCCATCGTCCACAGAGCAGAAATCTCCTAGACATTTCTAGGTAACGATTTGAAATTGTGATTCTTATAAACTGTGAATATTGTGTGACGTATGAGAGTGATTTTGAAGGTATTGTGGATTATTTGCATATTGAACATAATACGTGTAAATAACTTTATTATGGTATTTAACTAGAAATCTGAAGGTGGCTATAAAGCTTTTAACGTTCCATCAGAACGTGAAATTTTTGTGAAGAATACATGGCTTTGTTTTTATTTGTTGTAAGAGTATGGAAAGGGCATGCATTATGCATAATTAGCTGGGTTATCATGAGCTCACCATACTCCAGAGTTTACTTAGATTTAAAAAAAAGGATAATAAATTATAAAGAAAGAATTTTAAAGAAGGTATTATTCAAGGCCCATTTACTCCGGGTACATTTTATGTGTTTGATGATTTAAAAATAAAATACAGGACATTACAAAATAGGGTTTACTGAAGTGTAATGTGATCAATGAAATATGGACAATATTGAATTTCATTTGTAAATAGTAATAAATAAAAGATTGTATGTTTGTTGGATTTTGTGGTTTTATTGCGAGTGTGTGTGTACGATTGAGAATTTGAGAGTGAATATAGATATCCAAGAGGAGGTCCAAATGAGCTAGCCGGAAGCAGGTGCAGAAAATTGGCACTTCAATCAAGGAAGAGAGTAAAACGGGTAAGAAATTTTTTTTTTTAATTATTTAATTTTTAAAAATTTTTCTATTTTCGAATTTGAAAATTAAATAAAATTTTCGAATATATTTTGTTGCTGAGGATTTTACCGAGATCCACGGCAATTTATGACGGCCCAATGTTGGGACCCGAATGTTTTGAGAGAGTACTAAAAATTAGAGCGGAGGTCCAGGCAATATATAAATATATATATATATATATATATATATATATATATATATTGTTATGTTATGTAATGTTCTATATAATATCCAAGGTTAGACGCACTTATTTAATACTCATATTCATGAAATATCTAATTTAAAACTAATGATAAACAAGATCGTACAAAATTTAATTACTGAATTAATATCGAATGCTATTTCAGTGTGATAGAGCTTTTTGAGATTTCAAATAGGTGTTTATTTAGTTTAATTTATAAAAATCAAACGTAATTCCATTTGAGGAAGCTTCTGTGGATTGTATTAAATGTATGTTCACTATTTGAATGGACACTACTGTTAAAAGTAAGACATACCACAATATCTAAAAAATTAAGTCATTTAGCATGTTTTAGTAGAAATAAGTAGTTATAGGATGTAAAAATAATGTTTGTTTAATGTATGTTCACTATATGTATGTTTATTATAAGTAATAAGTACCATAATATCTGAAACAGAATCATTTAGTATGTGATGTTAGAAAATAATTGTAAGTTAAAGGAAATATTGAAAACAAAATGTAACCAATAGAAATAGGACCAAGTGATCAGAATGAAATGTTTTGGAAGAGTTATTAGAGATGTTTATAAATAATTGATCAAGAAGTGTAACTTTATTAACTTTATAGATATAGTAGGCAAATGTAAAATTTTTAAGAGATCTACTAGGTGATAAGGATATAAATAAATAGACTTATAAAATTTGTAATATACAGAATAGATGTGTTTTACCTGCTCTCGTGTTTTATTCAAGTATTAAGAGCTGAAGCTAGTTGAAAGAGTAATTCTGAAGTTAAAAGAGTTTGTGCAACGGGTAGTAAATTTAAAAAGGTTTATACAACCATTAGAAGCACAGAAGATTATTTGTTCTTCAAGTGAAATGTATTTGGCTTCCAAGCTGATGTGAATTGAGGTACCGAAAGCTACAAATAGTCCAGAAGATTCCATTATTATGAGCAGTGTTCCCGCAGTGATAGTTTGAACGAGTCCTAGTTAGATCGCCGATTCTGAGTATCATTTTTCATTATAACATCCTTTTAATATTTCTAAAGCCTGAAATTAAAGCGTGAAATTTTAAATACAACATATTAAAACTTAATTTAACAGGTATTGGGTACATCCAAGTTTTGGTGGTCTGTATGCAGTCAAGGGTCCATTCTTGTAAACACAGGCGGACTTCAGTGGAGTTATACAGGTATAAAATTAAGTAGTTTTTATAATTGTAACACCTAAAAAGCTGTGGTATTCATTGAAATCTAAAAATTTTTATCAAACGTTAAGCATTCTAAACCTTGTTTACTGTCTGAATAAAATTGGTAGTAAAGATCACACCCAGTTTTAGAGCAAGTATATAAAAAAAATAACTAGAGGGTGCTGTATCTGGCAGTGGTTAAAATATAGGCATACAGTTTTGTACCCACACTGTTTATTATTATTATTTAAATTCATTAAAACCTGAGATAAGTTTCAATAAGCCGTGGCATATTATTGGTTCACAACCAAGTTTACTTTTATCCATTTATTAAATCAATATAACAAAGAACAGGCCAAAATATAAATACAGATAAATATTAATTAAATGTAGCAGACACGAGATATATTAATAATATATATATATATATATATATATATATATATATATACCTTTGATGTGTTTAAAACTATCTTAACCTCACTTTTAAGTGAATAAAATATGCTTTCGATTAAATAATTTTTTCTGTAAGTATTCTTAGCCATAGATAAAAATCTGGTTAAATAATTATTTTGAACCTGAAATTCCTCTAGTTTATTAAAACATGTTTTCAGTTTAAACTTTATATAACTCCTATATTATCTTTGTTTGCCATAATTTTAAACCGTTTTCCTATAATCTATACTATAGGTTATAGATTCTGAAGTATCACCTATAAAATTTTAACACACTCTTGTCGGGACATTAAGTAACGTGGTTTGAAGCAACTAATTGTGAAAGAGGTATGTTTAAATTGGATTTGCAATTGGGTTACACCGTGGAGGCGGCGTTGGCGGATCGGCTTAGATAGGGTTCGTCTAGTAACAGCGAGAAACGGCTTGCAGACCAGATAGAAGAAATACATGCCATCGTCCACAGAGCAGAAATCTCCTAGACATTTCTAGGTAACGATTTGAAATTGTGATTCTTATAAACTGTGAATATTGTGTGACGTATGAGAGTGATTTTGAAGGTATTGTGGATTATTTGCATATTGAACATAATACGTGTAAATAACTTTATTATGGTATTTAACTAGAAATCTGAAGGTGGCTATAAAGCTTTTTAACGTTCCATCAGAACGTGAAATTTTTGTGAAGAATACATGGCTTTGTTTTTTTATTTGTTGTAAGAGTATGGAAAGGGCATGCATTATGCATAATTAGCTGGGTTATCATGAGCTCACCATACTCCAGAGTTTACTTAGATTTAAAAAAAAGGATAATAAATTATAAAGAAAGAATTTTAAAGAAGGTATTATTCAAGGCCCATTTACTCCGGGTACATTTTATGTGTTTGATGATTTAAAAATAAAATACAGGACATTACAAAATAGGGTTTACTGAAGTGTAATGTGATCAATGAAATATGGACAATATTGAATTTCATTTGTAAATAGTAATAAATAAAAGATTGTATGTTTGTTGGATTTTGTGGTTTTATTGCGAGTGTGTGTGTACGATTGAGAATTTGAGAGTGAATATAGATATCCAAGAGGAGGTCCAAATGAGCTAGCCGGAAGCAGGTGCAGAAAATTGGCAATTCAATCAAGGAAGAGAGTAAAACGGGTAAGAAATTTTTTTTTTTAATTATTTAATTTTTAAAAATTTTTCTATTTTCGAATTTGAAAATTAAATAAAATTTTCGAATATATTTTTGTTGCTGAGGATTTTACCCGAGATCCACGGCAATTTATGACGGCCCAATGTTGGGACCCGAATGTTTTTGAGAGAGTACTAAAAATTAGAGCGGAGGTCCAGGCAATATATAAATATATATATATATATATATATATATATATATATTGTTATGTTATGTAATGTTCTATATAATATCCAAGGTTAGACGCACTTATTTAATACTCATATTCATGAAATATCTAATTTAAAACTAATGATAAACAAGATCGTACAAAATTTAATTACTGAATTAATATCGAATGCTATTTCAGTGTGATAGAGCTTTTTGAGATTTCAAATAGGTGTTTATTTAGTTTAATTTATAAAAATCAAACGTAATTCCATTTGAGGAAGCTTCTGTGGATTGTATTAAATGTATGTTCACTATTTGAATGGACACTACTGTTAAAAGTAAGACATACCACAATATCTAAAAAATTAAGTCATTTAGAATGTTTTAGTAGAAATAAGTAGTTATAGGATGTAAAAATAATGTTTGTTTAATGTATGTTCACTATATGTATGTTTATTATAAGTAATAAGTACCATAATATCTGAAACAGAATCATTTAGTATGTGATGTTAGAAAATAATTGTAAGTTAAAGGAAATATTGAAAACAAAATGTAACCAATAGAAATAGGACCAAGTGATCAGAATGAAATGTTTTGGAAGAGTTATTAGAGATGTTTATAAATAATTGATCAAGGAGTGTAACTTTATTAACTTTATAGATATAGTAGGCAAATGTAAAATTTTTAAGAGATCTACTAGGTGATAAGGATATAAATAAATAGGCTTATAAAATTTGTAATATACAGAATAGATGTGTTTTACCTGCTCTCGTGTTTTATTCAAGTATTAAGAGCTGAAGCTAGTTGAAAGAGTAATTCTGAAGTTAAAAGAGTTTGTGCAACGGGTAGTAAATTTAAAAGGTTTATACAACCATAATAAGCACAGAAGATTATTTGTTCTTCAAGTGAAATGTATTTGGCTTCCAAGCTGATGTGAATTGAGGTACCGAAAGCTACAAATAGTCCAGAAGATTCCATTATTATGAGCAGTGTTCCGCAGTGATAGTTTGAACGAGTCCTAGTTAGATCGCCGATTCTGAGTATCATTTTTCATTATAACATCCTTTTAATATTTCTAAAGCCTGAAATTAAAGCGTGAAATTTTAAATACAACATATTAAAACTTAATTTAACAGGTATTGGGTACATCCAAGTTTTGGTGGTCTGTATGCAGTCAAGGGTCCATTCTTGTAAACACAGGCGGACTTCAGTGGAGTTATACAGGTATAAAATTAAGTAGTTTTTATAATTGTAACACCTAAAAAGCTGTGGTATTCATTGAAATCTAAAAATTTTTATCAAACGTTAAGCATTCTAAACCTTGTTTACTGAATAAAATTGGTAGTAAAGATCACACCCAGTTTTAGAGCAAGTATATAAAAAAAATAACTAGAGGGTGCTGTATCTGGCAGTGGTTAAAATATAGGCATACAGTTTTGTACCCACACTGTTTATTATTATTATTTAAATTCATTAAAACCTGAGATAAGTTTCAATAAGCCGTGGCATATTATTGGTTCACAACCAAGTTTACTTTTATCCATTTATTAAATCAATATAACAAAGAACAGGCCAAAATATAAATACAGATAAATATTAATTAAATGTAGCAGACACGAGATATATATTAATAATATATATATATATATATATATATATATATATATATATACCTTTGATGTGTTTAAAACTATCTTAACCTCACTTTTAAGTGAATAAAAATATGCTTTCGATTAAATAATTTTTTCTGTAAGTATTCTTAGCCATAGATAAAAATCTGGTTAAATAATTATTTTGAACCTGAAATTCCTCTAGTTTATTAAAACATGTTTTCAGTTTAAACTTTATATAACTCCTATATTATCTTTGTTTGCCATAATTTTAAACCGTTTTCCTATAATCTATACTATAGGTTATAGATTCTGCTTACAGAAAATTTTGTCTTTGACACAACTATCGTAATCCCTTGAAACTTGATTTTGGTATATATACTCTTTCAAACACTATATATCTACTATATCTACTTCATCAAACACTATAGTACAATGAATCCCGTACTCTTTAAAGCTTTTGAAATGATCTTTGAGTTGGAGTCGCGTAATATCTAAGCGGCAACCAACCAAAATGATAGGCGATCGCAATTAAAAGCTTACGAAAAAAGTAAGGATCACTATAATCTGCGAAAACGAGATATTTCCTTTGCTTTAGGCAAACATATTTGGAAAAAGAATTATGTCTTACCTGATGCTACGAAAAAATTCCTTTCGAAATTAGCATCAAAATTCATTTTATGTTAGGTCACTCGTGTCGTTAGTCCACTTATCTATGAACTTCAAGATACTGACGGAAAACGTCAAGGAAGGTGGCATATCAAAAACCTTAAACCATTCTCTGCTGACCCGAATGCTAATTAAACTTTCATGTATTTCTTTAACGGTCTACCTAATGTTTTTGTCCTTGCTATGAATTAGTTAACTTTACTCAGCCATTTCATTTCTCATACAACACTCACCATCTACACTTTTCTTGTTTACCTTAAATTAGCTATTTTTTTGCTGCCCGTTAACTTTCCCTTGGATTTATTGTTAGTCACATATCTGTTTGCTATCTAAATTATCTAATATAACTCTGTCGCTTCATTTAATTAATCTTAGCACTTTTTCTACACTATATTATTTTGTTTTCAGCATTTATCTTACGTTATTTAATTACATGGTAATTGTCGTAACTTTGGTTGCAATAACTCATTGAATTTTTATGACTGGTTTTAGCGGATGTTGAGTGGATGCTTTTTTCTTTGGGCTCACATAGGAGACGCGGCATATGCCTTTGTAAGAAATAGTCCATATTCGCAGTTGCAAAAAACTAGGAGTTTCTATTCCATGCGTTCTTCTTCTGAATTATTACTGTCGCTCACTTTATCATTACTTATTTTCTTCTTCTATTAAGTTATCACAACATATAAAAACTTTTTTGTTGTTCTTTATTGAAGTTCGTGTTGAGGTGCTGTCGCTTTTTATCGATATCTTATCGAATTCTCGGTTGTTTTTAGCATATTGAGACAGTATGGTTGTATTTAACTGCTTATAGTTAGGCATTCTTGTGTGTTTATGGCGTTACCGTTTCTAAAAATTACCTTGGAACAGTTGGTTTTTTGTGTGATATCTGCAGTTATACTTTTAAGTTGTTGTTTCAACTTTTGTCTGATTTTCTAAACGCAGTGGATAGTCGTTAGGAAAATGATCGTACTAGTTCTCATCAAGAGTCTAGTAATTTTTTAACTTATCTGATTAACATAGCAGGTGGTCCTTCAGACGGATCTGAGTTTAACAGGGACAACTCTCTACCTTCTCTCGGACGCTTGTCCAAAGCTTTACTTTTTCTTATCCCGCTGTCTCTGTTTCCGCCTCATTTTTAATTCCGTACACCTGTTCTTGCCCCGGAACACCCGTCTACCACATAAGAGTAATTTTTCCCTCACTCCGGGCCACTGACCACATTGGTCGGTTGAGTAGTGCTTTTCTATCCACCTTTTTCTATCGCTTTTGCTCAATGCGAGTCCTTTCTCTATCCTCTTCTACCTAGGTGTCACTGATACATTCCGAAATGCCTACCTCCCTCTTTTTACCTTTCCTATATCTTTATTGCCTTTTCATTACCGTTAGTCACCGTGTGGGAGTCTTCACAGACACCCGGACCATGTCTCTGGGAATCTTTCGTGAGGTCATATGTATTTACGTATATATAAGTATGGATATCTTACCGATATCTCCCAACGCCGGGTGCAGAAATGCACCCACATGCTTTTTTTCGGTCCCTCATACCGTTATCACTAACGGGCCTGCCTCACAGGTCGCTTTCTTCTAGGGCGTATGAGTATCTTTCCTGTATAACGGCTTCAAAGAGCCACTCTATCTTGTATCTTTGTGATGGATGACAAAACGGCTTGGTGAGCTGGGGAATTCTACGCTATATCTTTAACGTATATAGTCGTAGCGTGTTTTATCTTAATATTTTTATCTTACCTATTATCTTTGATAATTACTTGAGACTTTGTCTTACTATCTTTTGTTTTCCTGATGTTTGGTATTTTTTAAATCAGACGTAGGAATTATTTTTTTGAGTATTGAGTGAAAAAGCTAACCTGATGGTAGCAATGTAATTTGTTAGGTTAGTAATGTAAGAAATTAGTAAGATGTTACTGTTGGTAAATTTGTTGATTTACAACCATGTCATGAACAAGTTTTGATGTGTATTGTTTATTAAGCCAGAGTACCAATACATAAAAATTTGCTAAAGTGTATAGTAACTTGCACTTTTGGGCATTTTGAAATTTGGGCGTTTTCTTGCCAAATAAAAAAACAGTTTAAATGTAATGCTTATGTGCGTGTGCACTTAAAAACTGTAATGTTAGCTTTAGTTATTGTATATGCGTTGGGCGACTTGTCGCATTTGTTTTAGTTATAGTAGTGTTTCGTGCTCTCCGACAAATTTGTGCTGTCGATTATAACTGCGCACAACAAAGACTCGTGTGTGCATTTATAAATGTAGTTTAAAAACAATGGGGCTACACATTCCGTTTCTGGTTACTCGTAAAACGCGTAAGAATGCACAGGCGCAGAGTGAGTGGCGCAAGTGCGCGGTGTGACACGACATTATTAGCCACAAGACTTCGAAGCTGATAACGTCTAACTGTGTCGTGGTGTCTGTCTTTGTTTTTTAGGATGTAGGGTGCCTTTATCTCTATTTCTTATTGTTCCTTACACCTGGTTACTCCTATTGTACCGCTACGAAGGGAAGAGGGATAGACGGATGAAATTGGACTCAACAAAGGCGTGATGTAACCCACAAGGAGATGGCCCTGAGACTTAACTGCAAGGCGCGTTTTAAGCGAGTACATTGCTTTATTTATATTTTAAATTAAGATTTGTATCAATTTTTGACGTGTTTGGTATTTGATACAACGTGGCAACGTAATTATGTCATAATATACAATTGCGCAATATTGTGAAAGGTGGAGCGTATCAGTGGTGTCAAGCGTATCAATTCTTGTTAGACAACGGTTTAGGAAATCAAGTAAAAGATTTCATTTAATATTTACTGCTAGCCAATGTAATTGATGTTAATTCTATGGTACAAAATAGCTTTAGTGCGTGGCCATGTTTGTCGGAGTATGTCACAATTGCTTCATCTTTCAGTGTGTTTCGCAATTGTAAACACAATTTTGGCAAATGTAATCCTCATTACATAAGGCATCATGGTTATAAATAGTGCTGTAGGTAACTCGCCTTAACGTGAATAGTTATGTTAATGAGCTTCTTCGAATAACTCCAAGCATTATACAAAGATTGTCAGTGTGTCTATAAATATATACTTTCGTTACTTTAAACGAAACCTGTGTAAAATTATAATATTCCACTGCATTCCTCATGCAAGTACATAAAGCCGTTATTATGAAACTCCTGTCATTGTTGATGTTTCATTCTGTATTTACTTGTCTCAAGCAGTAAGAGAATCTTCGAGATAATAATATCCTAAAGCCAAAATTTCAAAATGTGCTTTGAATCGAGTCAGAGCTGATTAAAATAAGTGGATCTCTAAATTTGATTACAATCCAAGTGTTTTCGTACCTTGACGTAAAATGAGCATAATCGCTTATACTGTATGTAAATTGTGCGCAAGGGAAATTACACTCGCAAATGCTTCTTAATACGAACTCAGAATATAAATTCGCATTTAAAACATTTATCATGCGGTTGCAATAAATCTAATTTAAAGAAATCCGCCTTGAGAATAAGAATAGCTATACCAAGTTGTGTAATACTTAGCCGTGAGCTTTTATAGAACTGAATTGTGCCACGGTACTAAAAATTTTATTGGTCAAAAGCGCCCGTTGATTTTAGATTATCTCTGTCAACTAGTAATCTGAACTTACTAAGTCCAATAATTCCGTTATTATCAATATTTCAATTCGAACATTACAACGTTTAAATTTACGGAGGATATTATAAGCGAATACGTATTTTGTATTCCATGATCACCTCTAACAAAAATAATTCTTAGCATCCCTGTATCATACAGTAGCTGAAAAACTTTTCTATATAAACTAGATTTGCGCTAAAAGTCCATCCTCATTGCTTATTCGTAAGGCACCCTACCCTAAAAAAAGGATAGGTGCATGACAAAAGGTAGAAGACACTTTTGATAAAGGTAGTTCGACTGTTAGGGCTGGGGAGCTAATATGAGCTTTGGATTATCAGGTATATTAAAAAATATAATAAACTTATGAAAACAAAAGCGCCTGTAAAAATACCATTTAATATTCATGTCTGGTATACAAAGTCAAAATAAAACTCCAAAACTGAGGTAGATACAGGTGCTTAGTGAAAGTAATCCGGTAGTGGACGCTTTCATCAACATCTGCTGGATTCCTAAGATTACTTACTAACACTCTATTGTTGTCCGGCACAAGCTCGCTCGGGCCATGCAAGAAAAGAAATTGTAAGTCGTTAAATTGTTTCAAACTGCAACATATTTGCCATCTGTGATTTAAGATGTTTTTCAAAATACTTTATCATAGATCCATCATACGACAAAATTTTTACAAAAATTTTTAATTTTATTAGTTTGTTAGTTTTATCAATTTTAGAATTATACTCACAGTAAATGAAGCGCAAAATATGGATAAATCAATAACGTCTCATGGCATTCTAAACTGCCACATTCCTCAAATCTTAGTGGGAATCCAAAAAAATGTCGTTTGTTGGGTTTTGGATCATATCTACTTACTATAAGAATTGCGAGAAAACATCTAATTTTATCAGCGGTAATATTAGGATTGAGAAGGTTTTTGTATTATGCATACCTTTCCGTTTCTCGTACTAAATGGTCGATAATAGCATTGTCAAAGATTTTTTTCTAATATTTTTGTGAGATTATTATTTTGTATTTTAGCAACAGATTCAGGAAAAATTCTTGCTTGTGACTGAACTAATCCATTATGTTTTTAGCGTATCACATCCTTGAGATTAATTTATTTGGTATATATGCTTTTTATGCGTTTTCAGTATTTTCCTCATGTAATCTTGTGATTTAATTTTCCTTATTGTCAACATTTTTAGTATTTAGTACTGTGGCTACAAAACCACTATCATCATCTACAAACTTACTTCGGGGGGTTCAATAAAAATTGGTTCGTTATAATCAATATATGCCATTTCCAAAGCTTCTTGAAGGGTTACACCCAACCTAAAAAAATAAAAACATTCCTACTAAGTTTTAAGTAAACAAAACAAAACGTATTCTGAAAAGCTAAGTGTTACATACATGTAACGATCACTTTTACAGACATCTATTTCATAGGTGAATGAGGTTAGCATATATTTTTGTAAACTACAACAATTGTATACGCTTTAAGTACAAATACTCAAAATATCATGCGGTGTGAAGCCCTTGCAACTGCCATAAATTGTATAATTGCATAAAGTTTACTACAACACCCCGTAAAACAGACTGCTTTAAGTCTTTTTCGCTATAATTCCAGTACTTGACACCTATGTAACAAAAGCACTATTTGCACAAAGTTCTTTATTAGCTAACTGATTCATTATCATTAACTTCAGCCCTGCAACTGGTTAGACGCGTACCTCCATTGTTTTCTATTCTGAGCTAACCTACACATTTCCCTGAAATTCGCACGATCTGCATCTTTCACTTTCTGCGTGCAATAGTCTGATCTAGGTCTACTTCTACCTCTTTTTTTTCCTATATCTCCTTGCAATATAGCCCACACTATTTCCCAAAATTGCCTTAGAGAGTATCCTGCCCTTTTGTTTCTCCTATTTTTTTTGTTTTCCACAGATATCTTTATTCCGCTACTATTTCTATAACCTCTTTGTTATTAATTTTATCTGTCTATGCTATCAACATCATACATTTGAAGCATAGCATTCCAAAAGGATTCTTCTTTTTCCTGTCTGCTTCTCCTAATGTCCCAATTTCATAGGCGTACCGTGCTGTGCTCACACATATGCTTTCAACACTTTTGTCCTTGTTTCTATGTTTGTTCTCTTTGAACATAACCTCTGCACTTTTTTGTTGGATACAATTCGGTTTCCTTCTGTTGTTTTGCAAAGCGTATCAATTCTTGTTAGACAACGGTTTAGGAAATCAAGTAAAAGATTTAATTTAATATTCTATTTACTGCTAGCCAATGTAATTGATGTTAATTCTATGGTACAAAATAACTTTAGTGCGTGGCCATGTTTGTCGGAATATGTCACAATTACTTCATCTTTCAGTGTGTTTCGCAATTGTAAACACAATTTTGGCAAATGTACTCCTAATTACATAAGGCATCATGGTTAGAGATAGTGCTGTAGGTAACTCGCTTTAACGTGAATAGTTATGTTAATGTGCTTCTTCGAATAACTCCAAGCATTATACAAAGATTGTCAGTGTGTCTATGAATATATACTTTCGTTATTTTAAATAAAACCTGTGTAAAATTATTATATTCCACTGCATTCCTCATGCAAGTATATAAAGTCATTATTATGAAACTCCTGTCATTGTTGATATTTCATTCTGTGTTTACTTGTCTCAAGCAGTAAGAGAATCTTCGAGATAATAATATCCTAAAGCCAAAATTTCAAAATGTGCTTTGAATCGAGTCAGAGCTGATTAAAATAAGTGGATCTCTAAATTTGATTACAATCCAAGTGTTTTCGTACCTTGACGTAAAATGAGCATAATCGCTTATACTGTATGTAAATTGTGCGCAAGGGAAATTACACTCGCAAATGCTTCTTAATACGAACTCAGAATATAAATTCGCATTTAAAACATTTATCATGCGGTTGCAATAAATCTAATTTAAAGAAATCCGCCTTGAGAATAAGAATAGCTATACCAAGTTGTGTAATACTTAGCCGTGAGCTTTTATAGAACTGAATTGTGCCACGGTACTAAAAATTTTATTGGTCAAAAGCGCCCGTTGATTTTAGATTATCTCTGTCAACTAGTAATCTGAACTTACTAAGTCCAATAATTCCGTTATTATCAATATTTCAATTCGAACATTACAACGTTTAAATTTACGGAGGATATTATAAGCGAATACGTATTTTGTATTCCATGATCACCTCTAACAAAATAATTCTTAGCATCCCTGTATCATACAGTAGCTGAAAAACTTTTCTATATAAACTAGATTTGCGCTAAAAGTCCATCCTCATTGCTTATTCGTAAGGCACCCTACCCTAAAAAAAGGATAGGTGCATGACAAAAGGTAGAAGACACTTTTGATAAAGGTAGTTCGACTGTTAGGGGCTGGGGAGCTAATATGAGCTTTGGATTATCAGGGATAGTAAAAAATATAATAAACTTATGAAAACAAAAGCGCCTGTAAAAATACCATTTAATATTCATGTCTGGTATACAAAGTCAAAGTAAAACTCCAAAACTGAGGTAGATACAGGTGCTTAGTGAAAGTAATCCGGTAGTGGACGCTTTCATCAACATCTGCTGGATTCCTAAGATTACTTACTAACACTCTATTGTTGTCCGGCACAAGCTCGCTCGGGCCATGCAAGAAAAGAAATTGTAAGTCGTTAAATTGTTTCAAACTGCAACATATTTGCCATCTGTGATTTAAGATGTTTTTCAAAATACTTTATCATAGATCCATCATACGACAAAATTTTTACAAAAATTTTTAATTTTATTAGTTTGTTAGTTTTATCAATTTTAGAATTATACTCACAGTAAATGAAGCGCAAAATATGGATAAATCAATAACGTCTCATGGCATTCTAAACTGCCACATTCCTCAAATCTTAGTGGGAATCCAAAAAAATGTCGTTTGTTGGGTTTTGGATCATATCTACTTACTATAAGAATTGCGAGAAAACATCTAATTTTATCAGCGGTAATATTAGGATTGAGAAGGTTTTTGTATTATGCATACCTTTCCGTTTCTCGTACTAAATGGTCGATAATAGCATTGTCAAAGATTTTTTTCTAATATTTTTGTGAGATTATTATTTTGTATTTTAGCAACAGATTCAGGAAAAATTCTTGCTTGTGACTGAACTAATCCATTATGTTTTTAGCGTATCACATCCTTGAGATTAATTTATTTGGTATATATGCTTTTTATGCGTTTTCAGTATTTTCCTCATGTAATCTTGTGATTTAATTTTCCTTATTGTCAACATTTTTAGTATTTAGTACTGTGGCTACAAAACCACTATCATCATCTACAAACTTACTTGGGGTTCAATAAAAATTGGTTCGTTATAATCAATATATGCCATTTCCAAAGCTTCTTGAAGGGTTACACCCAACCTAAAAAATAAAACATTCCTACTAAGTTTTAAGTAAACAAAACAAAACGTATTCTGAAAAGCTAAGTGTTACATACATGTAACGATCACTTTTACAGACATCTATTTCATAGGTGAATGAGGTTAGCATATATTTTTGTAAACTACAACAATTGTATACGCTTTAAGTACAAATACTCAAAATATCATGCGGTGTGAAGCCCTTGCAACTGCCATAAATTGTATAATTGCATAAAGTTTACTACAACACCCCGTAAAACAAACTGCTTTAAGTCTTTTTCGCTATAATTCCAATACTTGAAACCTATGTAACAAAAGCACTATTTGCACAAAGTTCTTTATTAGCTAACTGATTCATTATCATTAACTTCAACCCTGCAACTGGTTGGACGCGTACCTCCATTGTTTCCTATTCTGAGCTAACCTACACATTTCCCTGAAATTCGCACGATCTGCATGTTTCACTTTCTGCGTGCAATAGTCTGATATAGGTCTACTTCTACCTCTTTTTTTCCCTATATCTGCTTGTAATATAGCCCACACTATTCCCCAAAATTGCCTTAGAGAGTATCCTGTCCTTTTGTTTCTCCTATTTTTTTTTGTTTTCCACAGATATCTTTATTCCCCTACTATTTCTATAACCTCTTTGTTATTAACTTTATCTGTCTATGCTATCAACATCATACATTTGAAGCATAGCATTCCAAAAGGATTCTTCTTTTTCCTGTCTGCTTCTCCTAATGTCCCAATTTCATAGGCGTACCGTGCTGTGCTCCACACATATGCTTCCAACACTTTTGTCCTTGTTTCTATGTTTGTTCTCTTTGAACATAACCTCTGCACTTTTTTGTTGGATACAATTCGGTTTCCCTTCTGTTGTTTTGCAAAGATATATCGTATTTCACCGATATTCAGTGGTATGAGAAGAGGGTTAAACTGTCTATAGCTACCAAGATCCTGCAACACTTGAACATTTGCCGAATTAATAGTTTTCCAATAAATCATTTCGCACAATCAAGATTAGTTGAAAATATTGCAAAACCAATATTTGCAAATCTTGATAATAATCATCAGTTTTAAGTGCAATTATTTCTTCGTTATTAGGTTTTCCGACTTAGAACTGGTTGGACGCATACCTCCACTGATTTTTATTCTGTACTAACCTACACAGTTCCCTGAGATTCCACTGTCTGGATACAGCTCGGTTTCCCTTCTATTATTTTGTAAATAAATACCCTATATTACAAACATGCAGTGGCATGTGAAAAGGTTTAAGTTTAAGCAGCCTGTGGCTACCAAGATCCCCCAACTCTTGAACATTTGCGAATTAATAGTTTCCAATAAATCCTTTCGCACAATCAGGATTTGTTGAACATTGCAAAACCAACACCTGTAGATGCTTATTATTTCTTTCGTCATACGGTCCATCTTGGAACTGGTTGGACGCGTACTACCATTGATTTCCTGTCTGAGCTAGCCTACACAGTTCCTTGACATTCCTACAGCCTAGATACAGTCCGGTTGCCCTTCTATCTATTCCCTATTTCACCTATATTCAGGGTATGTGAAGGAGGTTAAGCAATCTGTGGTTACCAATTTGCGCTTTTCCCATCCTGCGTTATTTGGCTTCTTGGGTAGCAGCAATTCTTAACCTCTTGTTAGTTCTCGTTTGCTATTTGTATCCTAGTTTTTTATTTATTTTCCCCTCCTTTGCATACTATTACTTTAGTTTTATTTTTGTTAGTTTTCATACCGTATCTCTCTGTTAGAACTGTTTCCATTTCATTAAGAGCTGCTAATAACTCTTCTTTGCTAGATGCTTATACCGCTATATCATCTGCAATCTAAGTGAGCAGTCTTTTGTTCCTGCATAAAAATTCCAAATGTCTTCTTATATTTGAGAGTGTTCATTGCCTCTTCCATATACAAGTTAAAAATTAACAAGGATAGGGCACATCCTAGTCTCACACCTTTTCTAATATATACTTCTTTACGCGCCTGCTCTAATTCTATTACAGCTATTTGCTCTTTGTATACTCTGTGTACTAACCGTCAATCCCTAAAACTCAGTCCAATTTTTTTGAGTACTTCAAACACTTTTTTTCCATTTTACATTGTCGAATGCTTTTTCCAGATCTACATACCCTATATAAACGTTTTCTCCTTTTTCTATTATCTTCTCCATTATCACCCTCAGAGTTAAAATAACCTCACGTGTTCCCCTGTTTCGCCTAAACCCAAATTGATTTTCTCCTGGTATTTCTTTGGGTCATTTTAGAATTCCAGTTAATATTTTTGATACGTGTACTGTCAAACTTATTGGTAGAAAAATTTTACATCTATCTGGGCCTACTTTTTTTTGGTACAGTGACTATGATGTTACGTTTGAAATCTTTGGGTATCTCGACTGTCTCATACATATAGCTCGCAGGTTGGAAGAGACGTTCTGTTACTGCTTGCCCAGCGGATTTTAGAGTTTCTGCTCGCACCTTATCTATACCCGGTGCCTTACCATTTTTCATTTATTTTAATGCTACTTCAAACTCATCTCTAATAGAATATCCATAATCATCGTTTTCACTGTCAGATTCCTGTTCTAGTGCTGTTACTTCCTCTCCTGCGTACAAATTCTGTTTATATGTTTACCATCTAACTACTTTCTTTACATTTTCCATAATGATTTTTCTTTCGGCGCCCCTTATATTTTTGCTATACTGTTTTATATCCCTAAAATTCATTCTAATTGGATTGTTGCCTTTTTCCATTCCTATTTTTCAGATTTTTTAATTTAAGTGCGGCCTTCATAATTACGATGTTGTGGTCAGTGTCTACATCTGCTTCAGGGTAGCTTCTACAGTCTTTTACTTGATTTCTAAACCGTTGTCTAACAATAATGTAATCTATTTAATATTCTCCTATATTTCCTGGTATCTTCCACGTGTATTGTCTTCTAACATGACGTTGAAATAGTGTATTTGTGGTGGTTAAGTTGTTCTTGTCGCAAAATTCCACCAGCTTATTTCCCCTATCATTTGTCGTGCCTAAACCAAATAAACCTGCTATCGCTCTTTCCCTACCCTCACCTACCACTGTATTAAAATCCTCCGTAATTATTAAATTTTCATGTCTTTTTACGTATCTTAGTATGTCTTTGATATCTTTGTAGATCGCCTCTACCTCTTCCTCACTGTAACTAGAGGTGGGCGTGTATACTTGGTATTATTACTGTATTTACCGGCTTAGATCCTAAAATAACCATGAGTACTTTTTCGTTTTTTTGTAAGTAGTTTTCTACACGTCACGTTATCTTTTTTCGCATAACTATCCCCACACCCAAATTTCCTTCCTCTGATCCTGTATAAATTACCTTGAAGTCTCCACTCCAAAAATCCCCCGCCTCTGACCAACGGACTTCTCTGATTCCTACTATGCCTAGTGCTAACCTATTGATTTCGAGTTTCAGGTTCTCTAGCTTACCTACGTGTTTCATACTTCTGACATTCCACGATCCGACTCGCAGAATGTTCACGGATCTTTTTCTATACTAAAAGGTTACCTATCTAAGCATATTTTCATTTTATGTTTAGATGGGTAACTTTGAAAAAACATAGTAGCTGAAGGCATAACAAGATTCATTTATTATCTATATGAACATTTCTATGGTCCAGTTGAGGTGAAACTCAGTATCAAAAACTGCCTTATATTTTAATATATGTACACTCGCACCAGCGCAATGTAATTTCTTTAGGCTTGGAGCGTCATTGTCAGTGATGAGAAGCAACTGTTTCTGAATTGATTTCAGCTGCCAGTGGCGTCATTTCAGTAGCTCAGTGATACATGCCATTGAAAATATTCAGCCATCTGTAAGTACCTTGTAAATAAGATCTTTTGTATAACTTGTTTCTGATTGCTCTGATTAGACTTTCACAAAAGATGACTTTAACCACAGAAAATGAGGTTTCTGAAAGATTTGTTCTAAAACTCTAGTCCTCTGTTTCAGATCGACTTTCTCTGCAATATTTTTCTCGTCGTGCAGCAACTTTTATAGTATGCTTTTCATTGCATTTGTGAGTTCCGTTCCAGTTTTGTTTTTTAACGGTTTGACCAATGTATATTTTGTAAAACAGTCGACTACAATTAAATATATCTGTGCACATTGTTCACGCAAAATTATGTTTGAAATTCACATAGTTCTGCCTGAATTAGATCTTGTTGCACAGCTTTTGAAATTGTGCATCAACATAGAAAGTTCTTAAGTAATTCATTTACAACAGTTTCTTTACTCAGTTCTTCGCAATGTTAGACTAATTGGGATTAAAAGCGCTTATGAAAGTAAAATCATGTCTGTAGCTAAATAACAAACTTGAAAGGGTTTTACTCAAATAGGTATTATAGGAATTATGCTATGTTTTCATATAGGTATGCTTTCAGTTAACATGTTTCCTTACTTTTCAAAGTTACCTATCTACGTAAGTTAGGCTTTTTAAAAAATCTTCCAAAAACTCCTCTAGCAAATTTATTTATATAGAAATTACAAATTGAATTTTAATTTACAAGTACTGTGTCAAAATTATTCTAAGTTGAAATTAATATTAAATGAACTAAATTAAAGCGAGTGGCCTAAACAACCAACAATGCTAAAGTTGTGAGGCTTAAGACTGACTGACCTCCTTGGGCTCTCCAGGGTATTTATGTTGTTCCTGACCCTCACATTGCTTGTAGGATCTGCAGAGCTCATGTCCGTTAATTTTTTTATTTATTAATACAAAGTAACAATCTTAATTCTAACAATAAGTTTCTTACAGTGTATTGTGACCTGCACCTGCAGAGTCAGGTTACGTCTGGAATACAATGTTTTCACATCCGTTCTCATGTCTTTTGTTTGACTTTTATTAACCTTTTATTATCTATCCTTCAATTGTACAATGTTGCAAGTTAACTTAAGATTGAATAATTCCATTTAACTATAACTATATTTGATTTGGGGAATATGTAACTCGTACAACAGTCAAAGAAGTTACGCTTGGTTAGCTAACCTTGAAAGGCAGCTAAAGCATGGTCGCTGGAAGCATTACAGAGTACCTTTATTACCTATTTGAAAATATAACCTTTTTCTAGCCAACGCTTTTTAAGCTCTTTCATTGGTCAAGACAATAATATGACGGAAAAGTATACATTTGATATTTAAAAATTAAAAATGAATGACCTGAAGGGAACAAAAAAAATAAGAATGGACTTTTTATTTTCCCATAGAAAAATACATTTAAAAAACCGGTTCTGTGTCCCAAAAATAACCTTGCTTATCTACTCTAATAAATATTTAAGATATTATTATCATTGTTAGCTATTAATACGAGTAAAGTCTAAATACCCAAAGTTGGAAGTTATTGGGAAACCAATATTTAGGGAGATGTTGCTGGTAAAAGTCACATTACCATACAAATTTAGATTTGCCCTGATAAGGTGAAAATTTAGTCACAATTATAAGGTAGAAGGTTTAATCACAGTGGCGCGGGAGTTGATTTCAAGGGAAAAATAAAAATAATAAAAAGTAAACGATTCAAATGGCTGAAATACGAAAACTACGTTACAATAACCATTGTTATCGTAAATCAGAAACGCCAGACTGTCTTATCTAAGCAATCCCTTGTAGTATTTTTTCACATGAAAGTCGGTTATTCAGGATAGCTCTTCTTTGCGGTCAGTTTCATAAATTAATCACATTACACTTAACCTGGTTTTACAACTTCTTAAACGTACTCATTAAGCTCTTGGTCAAATAAAAAAAAATTATAAAATGGAGGGGCTTACCCAAATACGACTCCATCGCGTGTGGCTAGATATCTTTTGAAAAATTTATCTATTTTACCTAGTTCGTAAATAAATCCAAATAAAATTCAATGTAGATGTAGTTTTATTGACAATACATAATTGCAATACGAATACAATTATTTTCTTAAAAACTAATTTTCTATCATCAAACCGGCTGTGTGTTACTAAATGGAACCCTAAAGAAAAAACATTAAATCAATTACTATGCTATCACACCATTGTTTCAGTTTCCAATATTGAAATATATGACGTTTTAACTCCCATTTTTGGAAATGCTTTTAATGATATACATTACAACCACAATACAATACCAACTATACCTCTTGGCATTCAGTTGTCCAAAAAAAATTGGTTTAATACTATTACACACTTATTTCCCAATTTATTTTTCAAAATGTTCAAACTTTATTTCCTGATAATATTATACTTAAATTTAGAACAGAACGAGTTTTGTCGCTATTGCATAGTCCAAGAAAATAATACGTTTCGCGTTCTATTAATTTCGCACTACATAGATACAAATCATTTACCACTTAGTAATGAATAAATTTGTCTGGAATTGGAAAGGTAATGAGCATAGTGAACAAAAATTAATTTAAAATCGTTGGTTATTTTGCAAAAAGAAAAGCCAATGAACGGTTTTGCTGTTCTTGCAGCTTGTCTGACTGGCGCATTTCTTTTTGCAAAACAATCATCCAAGTTATTGAATTATACATAAATCATAGTGATTCTACAAAATGTTTATCATGCACCTTCTATACTTGAATGTAAACAACTAGATATTGATAACTTTACAAGTCTCAAACATAGATGGCATAGCCAGACAAAATTTTAATAACTGGTCAAGGACAAGATCAAAATAAATAAATGAATGATCGCTCGTCTACCTAATACTAGGGGACCGTCCAATGCTAAATGAGGAAGTTGGTCAACGAAAACTAATGCGTTTCCAGCTAAATAGTAATGAATAATTTTGACTGACATTGGAGAAGTAAGTAATTCGAGCATAGTGAACAAAACTTAATTTAAAATTGTTGGTTATTTTGCAATAAGAAAAGCCAATAACCGGTTTCGCTGTTATTGCAGCTCGTCAGACTAGCGCGTTTCTTTTTGCAAAACATCTAACCAAATTCTTGAATTATACGCAAATCGTAGTGTATTAATTAGTTCAAAATGTTGTTCATGCGCCTTCTATACTCGAATGTAAACAACTAACAATGGGTGACTTTTAGGTCTCCGACATGATAGTATAGATGACATTGCTAGTGTTAAGTAGATAATCGGTCATTCATTTGTTTATTTTCAATCTTGTCTTTGACTAGGTATTAAAATTTTGTCTGGCAATGCCATCTATAGTATCATGTCGGAGACTTGAAAAGTCACTGATACTTAGTTGTTTACATTCGAGTATAGAGGGCACATGAGAAACATTTTGTGCTGTTTAGTACACTATGATTTGTGTACAATTCAAGAACTCGGTTTGTAGCTTTGCAAAAAGAAATGCGCCAGTCTGACGAGCTACAATAACAGCGTAACCGATCATTGGCTTTTCTTTTTGCAAAATAACCAACAATTTTAAATTAATTTTAGTTTACTATGCTCTAATTAAATTTCCAATGGCAGACAAAACGATCTATTACTATTTAGTTGAAAACGAATTAGTTTCCTTTAACCAATTTCCTCATTTAGCATTAGGTGTAGCACTTTCTTAGAAGGTCTGCCAGTGTTAAGTTGGTAATCGATCATTCATTTGTTTATTTGTTTACATTTACTACTTACATTTAAAATTTCACAGCTACATATTTATAGATTATAAACTTCACTCAAGTTAATTTCCAATTCATCTTTAGAATTGAAGGACTTCCACGAACGCCAATAATTCACCATTTACTTACTCGACACGCTAGGTTATCTCATTCTATCTATTTATATTTCTACCTTCTCTTGTAGTATGAAACCAGTCTATCACCCTTTTGTTGAATAATTTCGTTGTTTGATGCTTAACCGAAGCAATATAAGTTTCACCATACACACGTGCTTGAGCATTTAGGCCTATTTACCCAGCAAAGTTCAAAAACAGTTCGGTGCTGGCTACCTATACCGAAGGAGCACGGCCTACTTCCCACATACTTTAGTGGTTACTTAGCAATTGTTAACTTTTAACATCTTTTTTCATTCGTTGAGTTTGTCGTTATGTAACACGCTCCCTTCTTATGGTAGTCCCTATTAATTGCGGTCAAAATTAGGTAGCAACCTATAAGAAATTTTGTCCATGCTAAATGAGAGGTTATTGTTACGTTAATTGCGTAAAAGTCGCGTTCTTGTGTTGTTGCTGTAATGGTATTTTGTATGCCCTTGCACGTCTAGTCTTTTCTTAAATATGGTTTTGTATTTTAGGTATTTCTGCCGACCTCCACATTAATTTATTTGCTTAATATAAAATCTGTAGTTTTGTTTATTGTTTGTCGCCCCACGTTTTATTTTTATCATAATTTTTAGTTTCGTACATTTAGCGCAAGAATACATTGTATGTTTTGTGGAACCTTTGATTTTAACTGTTTACATGTTTAAGCGGTTTTCATTGTCGCGACTTATATCCTACTTAGTGACAAATGCGTTATCTTGGTATTGTATTAAGTGTCGCAATTTATTATAAGAAAATATATTGTATTGTTTTTGATTACAATAACTGTCTTAATTCAAATTATATTTTCTAGAAACAAAGTAATTAAAATATAGTGCTCAATTAACATTCATTGTTAGTAAAATTTTAATACGTCCAACACTTTGTACATCCAAAATGGAATGATTGTTTCCGTATTTGGTGTATATTTAAAGTAACACAAACGCATTACAGTCATTATCAATTAGAATTATGCGTGATATTTCAGGCTATTTCACTATTTCATTTTGTATACTTTGATTCACTTTGCATATTGAAAAGCAGATGTTAGTTAATGATAAGAGATAAATTATCGGACATAAAAGAAGCACAAGAACACAAAGAGCTGCATAAACTAAATTTGCTAAGCTTTTGTATGATCTTCTTCCCCATTTTATTGTACTTTTACAACCCAACCTAGAGTAATCAAGCTATATAAATCAAAAATTTTATCGGGGGTAACTTGCACTTTAATTACATTGTTATATGTTAGTAAGAGGATGAGGCCAATTTGTCTTTATGGCGCAATCTGATCTTCCAAAGCTTCTATAATTAAAATTAGAAAATGGACCCAAATTAAAGCTGGCACAAGAGATATTGAGCTGCTGCAATTCAATTAATTTTTATTATTAAATTACAAGAAATTACAGCAGATTTCTGTTTTATTTTCATTATGTTCCATTACGATTTTAATTACCTCTTCGTAATATGATCTCGAAGTTTCTTTTTATATCTGGAATAATAACAAGGTTTTTAATTGAAAAGCTTGTTACTGAAAGAATTAGTGGAAAAACAATATCCTTTCTGTTCCTTCTTTATACTTGATATCCCAATTTAGTAGGAAATTTAATTTGATCTACAGCTCTTTTATCTTTACTGCTCATTTTGTTCCTTTTGCTATCTGAAAATCAATCTCATCCGGGTTTAGATAACAAGTAGAATAAACATATCGATTGTTTGCTATTGCTTACAAAATATGAAATCGAAGAAATTTCGTTGCAAGAGGATCTTCTCCGGATTGGATAGAAGTAAATACAATTTTAATGTTAATCATATCTGTTGATATATGAAAATGGTTGATGGCAACAGCGGTTAGAACAACATAACGTTTTAAACTGTGAGTCTTGCCTCAAAAGCGCCTTATCGATATAAGCGAGAAAATTTGCATAGAAAAGTCCGCGATTAAATGGGATGCAAATAATAGTCAAGACAATTGCTAAAACCGTTGAATAAAGTATGGAGTCATGTCCGCGGAGGTATTAACGTAGGCGGCTCCGTAAATCAGACAGGTTAGCGTATGACTACTGATCCCAATGTCCCGGGTTCGATTCCCGACACGGACCTTACATGTGATTTTCCAATGCTCCACCCGAAGGTACTACATTGGCCAGGAAGCGAGTTTTTATTACCTGAAAAATTTTGAATTTTGTTGAACCCTTGCTGTTCCAAGCAAGGTAGGGATCTTTAACGTGCGTGACAACACTCGCACACGGGACCTCCATTTTACCTCTTATCCGAACGAGGGTGTATTTTTGTGAAAAATGCTCGCCTAACATTTTTCAAGCGGACCGTGTCGGGATTCGAACCCGGGACCTTGGGCGTAGTAGCCACACGCATACCAACTACGCCACGGAGCCGACTTCCCAACACGGATCGCATGAAGAATGTTAGGCAAGCATTTTTCACAAAAATACGCCCTCGTTCGGATGAGCGATAAAATGTAGGTCTCTCGTGTGAGTGTTTGAAACAGCAAGGGTTCGGCAAAGTTCAAAATTTACAAAAATTGGTTGCCTGGTTAGTGTAGTAACTTCGGGTTGAGCGTGGGAAAATAATTAACGTGTGTGGAGAGGGGAAAAGAAATAATTTTTACGTGAAAATGAGCGCCACCTTCTTACACGATTTTCACTTTCTAGGGGGTTGATTAATTAATTAAATAAAGTAACCCGTGGGTTCTTTAATATCCCCAAATAGAACCAGTGAACTTTAAGGAAGCATTTCCTCAAAATGATAAAACGCAAATATCTTCCGACTATGCTAGGGGTCTATTCCTTGGGTAGAGCTTATGAGGATTGGTCGTGGTTTTTTTTACAAAACATTATTCTCTTACTAGGGTTTGATTCTTATCAAAACAGGGGTTTAGGGAGGGCGCCACCAAGTCATTAAGTTTTAAACACAGGGTTTCCCTAAGGGGGACTTGGAAGTCCTTAGAGAGAAATATCGTATTAACTGCTAACGCAGAAGCTGTAAAGAAAATCTAATTAAATTAACAAAGTGAGGACACAAGAGGTATTCTCTTGTTACCTCATATAAAAAAAAACAGAACAGATTAATTATGCACACAATATTATGAACACAGATTTTACGCTTCAAATTCTAAAAAGGCTATTAAAACTTCTTGTTAAATCGAAGTTACCACTTTATGCCATTTGTTCATATACCTGGTTACACTATTTCTGAACTTACTTGTTCAAAATAAAACAATTAATTAAGAAAATTAAATGTTGATTCTTTAATTAAAAGTTGTTTCTTCATAAAAATTGTATGTATAAACTTTACGTTTAAAAAAGGTAATACAAGTTTCATCTACCCTGAGGTAGGATTATGAATTCGAAAGAAAAACCAAAAACTTTAAGTGTTTCTTTTACTACAAAAATTAACTCAAATCTATACCAAAAATACCAGATCTGTTATTCGGTTTACACATATATAAGAAAATATCTAAATTGTCTAATAATTCAATGTTCAAAAACTGTAATTGAAATTATGCATAAATGAAACTTTAGTCAGAACTGTATGGATTGGCTTAATTTCGTTAATAATAATAACTGTGATTACACTGCATTTATATTGGCAATAAAAATTTATCAAAGTCCTTTCTGGTTTGTTAAACAGAATTATACTACTAATAGGTCATCTTAATGTTATTTTCTGGTGCAGCCTTGTATCAAAGTTCGCCAAGTGCAGACGTGATGTAAGAATAATACAAATTTCTTACCTACAGATGTTTGTGTGATGGTACTACATCATGTGTAAACAGATGTTTATACATACGGTCCTTGGCCAAACAATTGACGTCGCCTCCTTATGTTGTACAGCAACAATCAGCTGCGTGATCCTTGTACCTGACCATGTGGGCTTAAAGCGTGTCTTCTATACGCATCAAAGGGACAAACCAAAATCCATAAGAACGGTTATTGCAAATACGCCAAACTTCGATGTACTACCATATGTAGATCGTTACCATAATAATTATCCTAGTGTACTTGCCACATAGTTACTTGTAAATTTATACTTGCAATTTCAAAAAGACCATTTTCATTAATTATAGGACGTTAGATTCAAACCATAAAATTTCTACCTACTTTGTAGAACATTTCTTCAAAATTTAAACATACAGTTTCTTCGCAGAACTTTTCCATTAAATCCAAATACTCGTTAAGTTGAAAGACGGTCATCATTGACAAAATATTTTCATATCGCTACACCGACGCGATTGAACTATCAACTCGATACTCGTAAAATGCAAATAAAGGATCAATGTCATTTTGAAACACAACATTTAAACGGCCTAATTTTTATAAAACCAAATAAAAGGAATCATTGTAACAAATAAATAAACGAAGGAGTCTTCAAATAAATATGCAAAACGATTATTTAAATGTTATCCATAGAAATTTGCAGAAGAATTTGTAAAAGAAATATTTAATTGAAAATTTTAAAAGTGTGTAAAATGGATATTTAAGTGAATATTTTATCGTAGTGTAAAAAAAGGAAAGAAAGAGTGCTACAACAAAATTATTTAGTTTGTCTAGTAAATTGATTTTAATCGCTTACCATTATTAGAAATCACTGAAACAAGTGTCCATTACACTTGGATTTTTTCCACTATGGCTTAAAGCCACATGCAAATTACTTGCTAGAACTCTCAGGTTCCCCATGTTAACTCGTGACAAGTGTTCTAGCCAAGGTAACCGCTAGCATCTTGTACACGACATAGGAAAGCTGTTTGGCCTTGGTATATATTTATACTAATATTTAACGCCTGATGTCAGTAACCAAACTAGCATCTCTGTATTGCGGTTAGACCTCATGTTTCCAATACAGATATTTATTTAACTGAAGATGTTTATATGAAATAATTAATGAGACAAAAGGTGTGTAAAACTAATAATTTATTGGTGTTCTGCAGTGGTCAAAAAAAACTGTTACAACCTAACCAGGAAACGAACTAAAGAAAGGGTTTAGGTCCGCTTCTTGCAAAGAAAGGTACATTAAAATTTGTAGAACTTTTCGGTACAAAACTCCTTATAGAGCTTTAACCTTTAACTCACTCATAATTAGCAAAACAAACCCTTAATCTTACAAAGAATTAAATGGCACTAAACTAGAGCAAAAAGGAACAAAGAAACACGGAAACTTTTATTGTAAATAAGAAAACGGCAACAGTGTTCCATATAATAGTGGTAGCATTATATAGTAGTCAGCCTTGTACTAAAGGGGTAGATGCAGTGTTAGTTCATGTACACATACCCAATTATAATTATTAGAATGAGGAATTCGAAAGGATGTATAATCAAATTTAAGGGGAATGATAGTGATCAGAGATATTAATGCAGTTGCAGGCCAAGGTATAAAAGTAATGTTGTAAGTGAACATGGTTGAATAAAAACATTCGCAATGCATTCTAAACCAGAAACCAATTATTTGTAGTTAATATCATGTTAAAAAATCATAAACACCGAATAAAACATGGAAAACTGCTAGGGGTGTATAAAACGTTAAATTATTAAATTTGGCTTTGCATAGGAGGGGTGTGAATCCCATAACAAATTAGGAGGCACCGGCTAACTAGAGTGTTGCGCGAGTGGCTCTTTAAAAATGCAATTTTAGAGAATAGAAAAAATTCGAAAATTTTACATTAAAAGCTTTTTTTATCTGTCTGTCATTAGCGCCAACTCGTATAGTCTAGTCTCGTCTAGTGAGAATCCTCTGAACGACGAGTATTACGGGGGATTTTATTATGTTGACCCCCTGGTGAAACGGGGTTTTTTACACGGTTTTACTATATGTTTAAATAAATAAAACAACAAATTTCAACTTACTGCGTCATCTAAATATATTGGAATACAGCATCAACCCATATTTCATGTAAACAGGTATACTTACAAAATTTTAAAGTTACCTAAATCAATTTAAATATCAGTAAAAAAAGTAATGTTCATTTAAATAATACACAAACAGCATTGTGAAATTGCATAAATCAGTTCATATCAAATTAACTAAAAACTTGATGATTTAACTATAATATTTCACAACATGTCTCAAATTCTCGACTAGAGCTTGCAACGCACAGGTTTTAATCTATAATAACTTAACAGTATACTTAACTAATGGTGGGTATTGTATAATTTTATCAACATTTAACTGAACCTGTGTCATGCATAAATGCCACTAACTCTCAACAAAAGCAATTTTTTATTAGCTACGACTTACAGTTACGTCTTAAGGTGGATAAAGAATTACATAAACCTGATTTAACTTAATATGCCTTTGGATTTTTATTTTCAATTTTTACTGTTTTTGAACCAATCTTTCCGAATCTATTAGAGTTGTGAGTTCTTTCAAAATGAGCGAATCTCATGCTCGTTTGTTAATTCATAACCAAAGGTGTGCATTTGACTTACCTCTTAGTGATCACCAGCAAATGTGTTCTCGTTTATGGCTCGTATATAATTCAATCATGGTTTTCTTTTCACTGTCTAGCGTTCGTCACTTTCTTCTTATTCTTTATACATTTGGTGGGTGTTTGTCAGTATATTGGGTTTATGTAATGAATCACGGAAAAAATGCAGGGCATCATACATTTTACGTATGTTAACGGCACATGCTTAGAGTTTTCTTCTGACTTCAGCCAGATAAAATAAAAATATTGAAGGACCTTACATTGCATTGTATGAGATAATTAAATTATCTGCAACATGGGAATTATGAGTTTTACTAAATAACCGTCTGTACCGTTACGTGAAAGACTACATTGTTCGAATATGCTTATGATATTATCTGGGTTTTACCTTGTATTATATTTACACGTGTGTCCCTGCAACATTAATTCTACTTCAATTTAGTAAAATTTGTAACGAGTTCTTCTATGTTTCGGATAATTATGGTATGGAACATGCATATTAATGATTGTACTGTCATTCGTCTCATAAATTATTGTAAGAGCCTTTTTCAAATGACATACTATAAAAATTTACTTTGTAATGATCTCTTTACACAGCTATTCGGACAATTATTCATGCATACATCTGTATATTCAACTTTATGATATGTATTATTGAAATTTGTTTCTCCAGTTTGCGGTTTTTGAAATAATTTATGATCCCGCGTTACGTTCTAATGTGTATTACACTGAAATAAAGTTATGCTATTGTAGTTTTAAGTTTATTATTCTTTATAAAACTAAAACTTTATTGAAAAGTCATACATAATGAACTCTACTATTCATAACATCAGAATATACAGTAAATCAATATTGTCCAATTAAGATTAATTTTTATCTTTTTGTTTTTGGTTTCTATATATGCAACACCAAGGTATTACAAAATGCATGGCGATTTAGGTAGGTTCTCTGTAGGCAATAATATTAATTAAAGACAGATTCAAAAATCATGCAAAAGATTATAAAAGTTATCGTACGACAGATGTAAGTAGTGGTCACATAATTGTAGAAAAATGTAATTTAGAATTAAATAAAATAAAAAATGTGTCGAAAGAAAATGTTTCCGTTATTTTCAATTTTCATGGTAATTTTTGCATGTTTGATGTAGTTGGCCAAGTGCTTGGTTTGTTCGCCATGGACTCAGACCACAAAAGTGTTATCTACTTCTTATAACCATACTTCGTGTTTAGGTTCTGAGGACTCTAAAGCATTGATTAAAATAGTTCAATGAAGATGCACGCATCAAAAGTCAAAACTTGTAGATTTCAAACCTTTATCTATTTGCGTGATCGAACGTAGAAGTCTTTATATTCTGATAATATGTCAAAATTAACCAATATATTACCAGGATCAATCGTTATGAACCCATTTAAATACACCACTACCTAAAAAAAACTATGGACTCTATTTAGAGGGTTATACTTCACTGTGGTGTTACAGAAAATACCTGCGGAAACAACTACATATTTTTTGAAATCTTGGTTACGATCTCTACTTTAAAAAAATGGTACTTAATACGGCTGGTAACAACTAAAAAATGTAACAAGAAAAGAAAGCAATATCTTGATACAGCTACGTAAAAGTGCACAATTTGTAAAACTACCAGCAGACAAAGGCAACGCCACCGCAATTCTATACCGAACAGAGTAGCTTCTTCAGGGTGATTCCTACACAACAAAAATCGAACACCAGCACCAAACTGGAATATGATATTTCAAACCAAATTAAATCTTTCAATGTTTTCAATGTTAAGCAAAAGCGCGTAATACCTGGTCAACCAGACCATCGCATCTATATGGCTCTTTAAAGATGCATAAATTGGACGTCTCATTCCGTCCAGCAATAGCTACAATAGATTCACAAATTTATCGAGTTGTATTGCACTTGGCAAACTGTTTAAAACCTTGTGCAGGCAATTGTCCGCTAATGCTTAAACTTTCATACTTTCTAGGCATTATTGGAGATATCTCCTTTGAACTTAAGGATATTGTAACCAGACTTGACCTAGCCTCTCTACTCGCAGAGTACCTATCGCTGTTACCGTCACCGGAATAAAACATCTGCTACGTGTTGAATTAATGTTACGTTGCTGAAATAATTTTATTCGACAGACGAGCGGAGTGACGTAACCGTAAATTAGTGCACTGGTTAGTCTTCAGTGATGTGGGATGGGTTTCGTAGAAGCAAATACGCCCTTTTAGGGGGTATACAAATTCAAAAGCTTTTACTAAATGCCTTTGCTGTTATCTTAAAAGGTCTTTAAACTTTCTTTGTCTATGGAAAGTTTTTGAGTTTCAACCACATGAAAGAGATACCCAGACAAAGCTTTTCCTCAGGGTGGATTTTTCGGGTAACAGTATAGCGGTTATTACTGCTGCTAAAGGTTGTTAGAGCCTCACTTACACTCTTCTTTTCTACTAATCTAAAATAAGCACAGGGAAAGTCTCCTATGTAGTACAGCATTATTATAATTATAACAGTGTATAACAACAGAGAAGATAAACTAAAAACTATCCCTAATGAACTCAATATGCGTTTAGCAAGACAAATACTTAATATTATCAATGATAAAAATTTAACCAATCTAACATGTACGCACTATTTTGCCTTTACAATAATGAACGTTTTCATATGAGAATCTTGCGTTTACAATACGCTTTAAATAAACGTGCACCGAGATGAATGGCCCTTCTTAATAATAAGATAAACACATTATTTTCATCTCCCTCTTTTCTCTCTTGTTTAGCAATAATGAAAGATGCTTAACGTTGTAATATTGCATTATGAAACATTATCGATTTTGATAATAAACTGTATAGAAACAATTCAGTTTAACCAACAGTCGCATATTTTCTAACTATAATGCAAGTGTGTAGAATTACAGTTTTTTACATAGACGTAAATAATCGTATGGGAATATTATTTGATTTTATAATCTGTTTACAATTTTTTAAAACAAAAACCATCTACTGATATAATAATTGGAACAATTTTCATAGACTTTAGCTTCCAAATATGTTATAGTTCGATTGATAGATTTTATGTTTTTCAATTTTTTCTTGTACAGTTTTTATGAGATTATGTGAAAATGGGATTGCTGTATCTATTATAATAGCCGATTGTTCAATTATGTATATAAATAATAAATCCGTGCGGTTATGTGCTACAGTTTTGTCAGTATAGATTGTTTTGTCCCAATACAGTCTAAAGTGCTTATTTTCTAATATTACGTCTAGATTGTATTTATAATAGGGAGTGAATGTTTTTAAAAGATCGTATTTAAATGCCAGGTACTGAAATCCCCGCTGCTTCGTTATGTCTTTTTAAGTAATCAATCTGTGTCAATGTGAAACATCCCGAAGTAATGTGTTTTATAGATTCACAAGAATTTTGACATTTACGACATACATCCATTATGTCGTTTCTAAAAATGTTTTTCATATAATTTCAGGTCGTAAATATTTTATCTTGAATGGAGATTGTTAAACCTTTTCTTTCTGTGTATAAAAAGCCTAGATTGTTCTTTATCCATATCTTCTGCAAACTATTGTGCAAATTTCCATGTAAGGATTTTTCTTCCCATCGATTAATTAATTCTTGATTAGAGAATTCGGTGTATAAATAATTTTGAGAGCTTAAAGGAGTAAAATTTTTATCCAATTTGCAAATATTTCTAATTGTTTCCGTTGTGTTGTTTAAAATATATTCCCGAAGATCATTAACTTGAGATTTGCACATTTCAGCCATATACAGGGTGAATGGTATCGTTTGTGCAAAAATAAACTGGGAGATAGTACACTTAATTTGCAACAAAATTGTTAATATGACCCCTGTCCTATCTCGGTTGGTTTAGGAGATATGGTTATTTTTAATTTTGTTTCTTAATAACGCGACTTCTTGCAGAAAAAGTTAAATTTCTCGGCTTCTGCTTTAAATAACTAGATAAACAATCCGATTTTCATAAAGTACATTAAATTTCCTATAAAAAACAACTAATTCGATTTTTTTAATTTTGTAAGAAACATTTGTTATAAAGCATTAAAAGGTAAAAAAATTACAAAGGAAATTTTTTTAACAAAGTTTAAAGTAATATTACAGCGAAATTATTTTATCTACAAATGAGCAAATGTTACAAAAACAACCTCACTTTATAAGGTTTACAGCAGTGCGAAACAATTTTTCTTTGATTTTTAATTTATTATATTATTGCCTTTGCAATGACGGAAAAACCTTGTTCGCTTATAAGATAATCAAGGCAGTGCGAATTGAAAACAAAAATGTACAATAATTTTAAGAGTACAGATATGTTCATAGCATGTAGTTGTCACATTGACAGTGTGAAGCATTGTCTCTGATTAGACAGTTGTATTTGTATAAATTTTTGATACGTACTAAATTACTATCTAAGATGCCTGCTCGTTATAGCAATAGAGAATATGCAGATATGCATTTCATTTATGGTTTTTGTAATGGTAATGCTACAAGAGCACGGCAGGAATATCAACGTCGGTTCCCAAATCGTCCGATTCCCAGTCGCAACGTGTTTGCAAGAACGCACCAATGGCTCCTTGATGGAGGAGCATTTCAAGTACCTAATGAAAGGGGGCAAGATCTGGACGTAGAAATTGACGAGTTTGTGTTGGATCGAGTGGAACAAGACCCTACAACTTCTACATGTCAAATTGCAAGTGAGGTTGTAGTTTCGCAATGGAAAGTAGTAGATGTTCTGCGCAAGAATAATATTCGTCCTTTTCACTTTACACCTGCTCAAGCTCTGGAAGGCGGAGGCGAAGATTTCCAACGAAGGTTGATGTTCTGCCGTTGGTTATTAGCACGGGATATTGAGGAGCGCCATTTCTTTCGAAAAATACTGTGGTCTGACGAGTCCCTCTTTACGCACGCTGGCGTTCTAAATCTCCACAATTACCACTATTATGCCGATGAAAACCCTCATGCAATAAGACAGAAATCGTTCCAACGCAGGTTCAGCCTAAATGTGCGGGCAGCTGTGATAGGAAACGCCCTTATTGGCACCTATATTTTCGAAAGAAACCTCAATGGAGAAGTGTATTTGGATTTTCTTCAAAATCAGCTACCCTATTGTTGGAAGATGTTCTTTTAGAAGTTCGTACAGATATCATTTTTCAACATGACGGGCTCCTCCTCATTACACACGTGGTGTCCGCCAGTTTTAAACGAACAGTAAGCAAGGTGGATTGGTAGAGGAGGACCGATTTCGTGGCCAGCAAGATCGCCTGACTTGAATCCCATGGATGACTTTGTATGGGGCTTTTAAAAGAATACGTATACAGCATGGAGGTAGTCAGTTTGGAAAAATTGAGACAAAGGCTCGAAAATGGATGTCAATTTTTAAAAGAAAAGCTATCTATGAGCGTGACCGTGGTAGGTATGCGGAAAAGTGCAAGAACCTGTATCAGGTGCGGTGGTCAGCATTTTGGACAATACAAATAAAATTTAATTTATCAAATTATTGTCTCCGTAATACCGGAAAAACGTTGTGTGATCATTAGATAATCAAGGCAGTGGGCGAATTTTAATGCGAATTGAAACAAATACTTGTTTCCATATTTCCATACTTGATAAATTAAAATCAAATAGAAAGTGTTTCGCACTGCTGGAACCCTTATGAAGTGAGGTTGTTTTGTGACATTTGCTCATTTGTAGATAAAATAATTTCCTGTAATATAACTTTAAACTTTGTTAAAAAATTTCCTTTGTAATTTTTACCTTTTAATGCTTTTAATAAATGTTTCTTTTAAAATTAAAAAATCGAAATAGTTGTTTTTACAGGAAATTTAAGGTAGTTTATGAAAATCGCATTGTTTATCTAGTTATTTGAAGTAGAAGCCAAAAATTTAACTTTTACTGCAAGAAGTCGCGTTATTAAGAAACAGATTAAAAACCATATCTCCTAAACCAATCGAGATAGGACAGGGTCATATTAACAATTTTGTTGCAAATTAAGTGTACTATCTCCCAGTTAATTTTGCACGAACGATACCATTCACCCTGTATAAGACCTCTTCCACACTCCGATCTTGGTAAATATAATCTCTCAATGGCGGAATTTGAATGTAGAACACAAAATTCGTTTAAAAGTTTTCGAGTTATCCCATCAAGGAGATCCAAATCTGTTGTGCTCCATTTTATAATTCCAAAATGTATGTCAGCGGGGTATCGCCCGTATGTTGATTGCTTGTATCAAATTTCTAGAATTCAGTGTTCATTAATTTCGTTGTCGTTATCTATAATGTTCTGTCATCTGAAGTTTCATTGTTTTATGTCCGATTTCACGGTGTTCCTGAAATCCTAGATATTTGTAATTTTATTGGGTGGCAATTTTTCTATATCTATCAGTTTTTTATTAGAATAGATTAGAATTCCTTTAATTATTATTACGAATGCACATTTTCTAAACTAAAATTTAATTTAATTACTTCACTAAAAGTCTATGAATCAAAGATTTAAGTTGATTTTGTTCCGACATATAATTTTAAGTCATCTAAATATCGTTGGTTGATTGTTTTGTTCTCACGAGCATCAAATTTGTATCTCATTTGGCATTAATACAAAAATTTGAAAGTGGATTACTAGCTAAGTAAAACCAAAATGGGCTTAGCAAATCTCCTTGAAGGATTCTCTCTTAATGTGTATGGTTCCGGAACCCAAATCATTATACTGCGTTATAACTTTCCAGTTTGACATTAGTTGAGTAAACAGGAGATGCACTGAAGAAATTGAAAGAATATGTAACAGGCAATTGTGCGGCACCGAATCATACACTGTTTCATGTCTATATACGATACATACAAGCTTCGACGTTTGTTTTTTGCTTACGTTATTATTATGAATCTATGTGCATTTGTTCTTTACAGCCTACCGATTTTGAAACACAACCATTTTGTTCTAAAGCGATAATTTCGTTGTTCATGCAATGTTCAACAATAACTTCGTTTAACAAAGAGGTAAGTACTTATCAATAGCCGATAAACACGTAACAGGTGTATGTATAGTTTTATCTTTACCGTCTCCAGTTTTAAATATGAAATAGGTGTAGACGCTTGATAAGTATGTCTGTATACGATTTGGTTTCATTAGAAGTCTTGAGAAGCAGATTCTAGTAATACGTGTGTGAATTTGAAATGCTCTATCCAATAGTTATGTATCCGGTCTGGGCCCGTAGTTTTCTAGTTTCCTTGTTTTACAGTATTTGGGAAACTAGTTTCTGTAAAATTTGGATGTTCCATATCTGTAATTTTATCCTTTATGGATATAAGCTCTCGCATAAAATTTGTATTCACATCAGCTAATCTTGAATATCACTCCATACGTTATTAAAATACGTATTTAATACTTCTTTATCTAATGAACAACTAGGATCTTGCTACTGTTCTTCAGATAAATTTTTAAAGAATCTTTTAGGGTCCTTGACAAAAGTTTTATTTTGAAATTTTCTTTTCGTGGTTTTATTATAACTACGTATTCCTGCACCCTTTGACGTAGTTCGTTTTCATATGCTTTTAATTTTTTAAAAAAAATTTTATACGATAAATTTAATTTTTGATTAAGGGCAATACATTTGATCTTGTTTTCAATGTTAAGCAAAAGCGCGTAATACCTGGTCAACCAGACCATCGCATCTATATGGCTCTTTAAAGATGCATAAATTGGACGTCTCATTCCGTCCAGCAATAGCTACAATAGATTCACAAATTTATCGAGTTGTATTGCACTTGGCAAACTGTTTAAAACCTTGTGCAGGCAATTGTCCGCTAATGCTTAAACTTTCATACTTTCTAGGCATTATTGGAGATATCTCCTTTGAACTTAAGGATATTGTAACCAGACTTGACCTAGCCTCTCTACTCGCAGAGTACCTATCGCTGTTACCGTCACCGGAATAAAACATCTGCTACGTGTTGAATTAATGTTACGTTGCTGAAATAATTTTATTCGACAGACGAGCGGAGTGACGTAACCGTAAATTAGTGCACTGGTTAGTCTTCAGTGATGTGGGATGGGTTTCGTAGAAGCAAATACGCCCTTTTAGGGGTATACAAATTCAAAAGCTTTTACTAAATGCCTTTGCTGTTATCTTAAAAGGTCTTTAAACTTTCTTTGTCTATGGAAAGTTTTTGAGTTTCAACCACATGAAAGAGATACCCAGACAAAGCTTTTCCTCAGGGTGGATTTTTCGGGTAACAGTATAGCGGTTATTACTGCTGCTAAAGGTTGTTAGAGCCTCACTTACACTCTTCTTTTCTACTAATCTAAAATAAGCACAGGGAAAGTCTCCTATGTAGTACAGCATTATTATAATTATAACAGTGTATAACAACAGAGAAGATAAACTAAAAACTATCCCTAATGAACTCAATATGCGTTTAGCAAGACAAATACTTAATATTATCAATGATAAAATTTAACCAATCTAACATGTACGCACTATTTTGCCTTTACAATAATGAACGTTTTCATATGAGAATCTTGCGTTTACAATACGCTTTAAATAAACGTGCACCGAGATGAATGGCCCTTCTTAATAATAAGATAAACACATTATTTTCATCTCCTCTTTCTCTCTTGTTTAGCAATAATGAAAGATGCTTAACGTTGTAATATTGCATTATGAAACATTATCGATTTTGATAATAAACTGTATAGAAACAATTCAGTTTAACCAACAGTCGCATATTTTCTAACTATAATGCAAGTGTGTAGAATTACAGTTTTTTACATAGACGTAAATAATCGTATGGGAATATTATTTGATTTTATAATCTGTTTACAATTTTTTAAAACAAAAACCATCTACTGATATAATAATTGGAACAATTTTCATAGACTTTAGCTTCCAAATATGTTATAGTTCGATTGATAGATTTTATGTTTTTCAATTTTTTCTTGTACAGTTTTTATGAGATTATGTGAAAATGGGATTGCTGTATCTATTATAATAGCCGATTGTTCAATTATGTATATAAATAATAAATCCGTGCGGTTATGTGCTACAGTTTTGTCAGTATAGATTGTTTTGTCCCAATACAGTCTAAAGTGCTTATTTTCTAATATTACGTCTAGATTGTATTTATAATAGGGAGTGAATGTTTTTAAAAGATCGTATTTAAATGCCAGGTACTGAAATCCCCGCTGCTTCGTTATGTCTTTTTAAGTAATCAATCTGTGTCAATGTGAAACATCCCGAAGTAATGTGTTTTATAGATTCACAAGAATTTTGACATTTACGACATACATCCATTATGTCGTTTCTAAAATGTTTTTCATATAATTTCAGGTCGTAAATATTTTATCTTGAATGGAGATTGTTAAACCTTTTCTTTCTGTGTATAAAAAGCCTAGATTGTTCTTTATCCATATCTTCTGCAAACTATTGTGCAAATTTCCATGTAAGGATTTTTCTTCCCATCGATTAATTAATTCTTGATTAGAGAATTCGGTGTATAAATAATTTTGAGAGCTTAAAGGAGTAAAATTTTTATCCAATTTGCAAATATTTCTAATTGTTTCCGTTGTGTTGTTTAAAATATATTCCCGAAGATCATTAACTTGAGATTTGCACATTTCAGCCATATACAGGGTGAATGGTATCGTTTGTGCAAAAATAAACTGGGAGATAGTACACTTAATTTGCAACAAAAATTGTTAATATGACCCCTGTCCTATCTCGGTTGGTTTAGGAGATATGGTTATTTTTATTTTGTTTCTTAATAACGCGACTTCTTGCAGAAAAAGTTAAATTTCTCGGCTTCTGCTTTAAATAACTAGATAAACAATCCGATTTTCATAAAGTACATTAAATTTCCTATAAAAAACAACTAATTCGATTTTTTTAATTTTGTAAGAAACATTTGTTATAAAGCATTAAAAGGTAAAAAAATTACAAAGGAAATTTTTTTAACAAAGTTTAAAGTAATATTACAGCGAAATTATTTTATCTACAAATGAGCAAATGTTACAAAAACAACCTCACTTTATAAGGTTTACAGCAGTGCGAAACAATTTTTCTTTGATTTTTAATTTATTATATTATTGCCTTTGCAATGACGGAAAAACCTTGTTCGCTTATAAGATAATCAAGGCAGTGCGAATTGAAAACAAAAATGTACAATAATTTTAAGAGTACAGATATGTTCATAGCATGTAGTTGTCACATTGACAGTGTGAAGCATTGTCTCTGATTAGACAGTTGTATTTGTATAAATTTTGATACGTACTAAATTACTATCTAAGATGCCTGCTCGTTATAGCAATAGAGAATATGCAGATATGCATTTCATTTATGGTTTTTGTAATGGTAATGCTACAAGAGCACGGCAGGAATATCAACGTCGGTTCCCAAATCGTCCGATTCCCAGTCGCAACGTGTTTGCAAGAACGCACCAATGGCTCCTTGATGGAGGAGCATTTCAAGTACCTAATGAAAGGGGGCAAGATCTGGACGTAGAAATTGACGAGTTTGTGTTGGATCGAGTGGAACAAGACCCTACAACTTCTACATGTCAAATTGCAAGTGAGGTTGTAGTTTCGCAATGGAAAGTAGTAGATGTTCTGCGCAAGAATAATATTCGTCCTTTTCACTTTACACCTGCTCAAGCTCTGGAAGGCGGAGGCGAAGATTTCCAACGAAGGTTGATGTTCTGCCGTTGGTTATTAGCACGGGATATTGAGGAGCGCCATTTCTTTCGAAAAATACTGTGGTCTGACGAGTCCCTCTTTACGCACGCTGGCGTTCTAAATCTCCACAATTACCACTATTATGCCGATGAAAACCCTCATGCAATAAGACAGAAATCGTTCCAACGCAGGTTCAGCCTAAATGTGCGGGCAGCTGTGATAGGAAACGCCCTTATTGGCACCTATATTTTCGAAAGAAACCTCAATGGAGAAGTGTATTTGGATTTTCTTCAAAATCAGCTACCCCTATTGTTGGAAGATGTTCTTTTAGAAGTTCGTACAGATATCATTTTTCAACATGACGGGGCTCCTCCTCATTACACACGTGGTGTCCGCCAGTTTTTAAACGAACAGTAAGCAAGGTGGATTGGTAGAGGAGGACCGATTTCGTGGCCAGCAAGATCGCCTGACTTGAATCCCATGGATGACTTTGTATGGGGCTTTTTAAAAGAATACGTATACAGCATGGAGGTAGTCAGTTTGGAAAAATTGAGACAAAGGCTCGAAAATGGATGTCAATTTTTAAAAGAAAAGCTATCTATGAGCGTGACCGTGGTAGGTATGCGGAAAAGTGCAAGAACCTGTATCAGGTGCGGTGGTCAGCATTTTGGACAATACAAATAAAATTTAATTTATCAAATTATTGTCTCCGTAATACCGGAAAAACGTTGTGTGATCATTAGATAATCAAGGCAGTGGGCGAATTTTAATGCGAATTGGAAACAAATACTTGTTTCCATATTTCCATACTTGATAAATTAAAAATCAAATAGAAAGTGTTTCGCACTGCTGGAACCCTTATGAAGTGAGGTTGTTTTTGTGACATTTGCTCATTTGTAGATAAAATAATTTCCCTGTAATATAACTTTAAACTTTGTTAAAAAAATTTCCTTTGTAATTTTTTACCTTTTAATGCTTTTAATAAATGTTTCTTTTAAAATTAAAAAAATCGAAATAGTTGTTTTTTACAGGAAATTTAAGGTAGTTTATGAAAATCGCATTGTTTATCTAGTTATTTGAAGTAGAAGCCAAAAAATTTAACTTTTACTGCAAGAAGTCGCGTTATTAAGAAACAGATTAAAAAAAACCATATCTCCTAAACCAATCGAGATAGGACAGGGGTCATATTAACAATTTTTGTTGCAAATTAAGTGTACTATCTCCCAGTTAATTTTTGCACGAACGATACCATTCACCCTGTATAAGACCTCTTCCACACTCCGATCTTGGTAAATATAATCTCTCAATGGCGGAATTTGAATGTAGAACACAAAATTCGTTTAAAAGTTTTCGAGTTATCCCATCAAGGAGATCCAAATCTGTTGTGCTCCATTTTATAATTCCAAAAATGTATGTCAGCGGGGGTATCGCCCGTATGTTGATTGCTTGTATCAAATTTCTAGAATTCAGTGTTCATTAATTTCGTTGTCGTTATCTATAATGTTCTGTCATCTGAAGTTTCATTGTTTTATGTCCGATTTCACGGTGTTCCTGAAATCCTAGATATTTGTAATTTTATTGGGTGGCAATTTTTCTATATCTATCAGTTTTTTATTAGAATAGATTAGAATTCCTTTAATTATTATTACGAATGCACATTTTTCTAAACTAAAATTTAATTTAATTACTTCACTAAAAGTCTATGAATCAAAGATTTAAGTTGATTTTTTGTTCCGACATATAATTTTAAGTCATCTAAATATCGTTGGTTGATTGTTTTGTTCTCACGAGCATCAAATTTGTATCTCATTTGGCATTAATACAAAAAATTTGAAAGTGGATTACTAGCTAAGTAAAACCAAAATGGGCTTAGCAAATCTCCTTGAAGGATTCCTCTCTTAATGTGTATGGTTCCGGAACCCAAATCATTATACTGCGTTATAACTTTCCAGTTTGACATTAGTTGAGTAAACAGGAGATGCACTGAAGAAATTGAAAGAATATGTAACAGGCAATTGTGCGGCACCGAATCATACACTGTTTCATGTCTATATACGATACATACAAGCTTCGACGTTTGTTTTTTGCTTACGTTATTATTATGAATCTATGTGCATTTGTTCTTTACAGCCTACCGATTTTGAAACACAACCATTTTGTTCTAAAGCGATAATTTCGTTGTTCATGCAATGTTCAACAATAACTTCGTTTAACAAAGAGGTAAGTACTTATCAATAGCCGATAAACACGTAACAGGTGTATGTATAGTTTTTATCTTTACCGTCTCCAGTTTTAAATATGAAATAGGTGTAGACGCTTGATAAGTATGTCTGTATACGATTTGGTTTCATTAGAAGTCTTGAGAAGCAGATTCTAGTAATACGTGTGTGAATTTGAAATGCTCTATCCAATAGTTATGTATCCGGTCTGGGCCCGTAGTTTTCTAGTTTCCTTGTTTTACAGTATTTGGGAAACTAGTTTCTGTAAAATTTGGATGTTCCATATCTGTAATTTTATCCTTTATGGATATAAGCTCTCGCATAAAATTTGTATTCACATCAGCTAATCTTGAATATCACTCCATACGTTATTAAAATACGTATTTAATACTTCTTTATCTAATGAACAACTAGGATCTTGCTACTGTTCTTCAGATAAATTTTTAAAGAATCTTTTAGGGTCCTTGACAAAAGTTTTATTTTGAAATTTTCTTTTCGTGGTTTTATTATAACTACGTATTCCTGCACCCTTTGACGTAGTTCGTTTTCATATGCTTTTAATTTTTTAAAAAAAATTTTATACGATAAATTTAATTTTTGATTAAGGGCAATACATTTGATCTTGTTTTTATTATTATTATTTTATTATTATTATTAGTATTCTTTTTATTGTTATTATTATTATTATAATTATTAGTATTATTTTTATTGTTATTATTACTATTATCTTTTTTCTTCTCAGATAGTTACACCTGGTTTTAACAGATAACAACGTGGACTGTTGTCTTTATTTATGTTATATAATGAATTTATAAATTTTCTAGTGATTGTACGTTTTTCGAGTATAGCTTATTTTTGTAGATGTTTGAATGTGTTTAGAAGTAATTGCCGTTTTTGGATGTATTGGTGTAGATTGATTGGTATAAATTCTGTGCTTGATAATTATTGGTATTATTTTTACTTTATCTTGTTGCTCACGTCTTTTATTTCTTCAGTTAGTTGTACATATTTTTCTATTTTTTCTCTGTTTTTATCTGTATATTGGATGTGTTTAGAATATATATTTTTATAAGTTGTGTGACTTTCTTCTGTTTGTGTATGAGTGTAATGTCTGGTTTGTTGTGTGATGTTACTTTATTGGTTATTATGCTTTTGTTCCAGCATAGCTTGTGTTCTGTTTTCAAGTATATTTGGCGGTGAGTTTGTGTTAAAGAACTAGTTGTTGGTAAATTATTTTTGCGGGATTGTTATGTCGTTTGATGTATTCTGTGTTTGCGAATGTTGCGCATGCGCTTATGATGTGTTCTATTGTTTCTCTTTGTTGTCTACACAGCCATTATTTGTCCGTTGTATTGTTGCAGGCGAATTCCTCGTAACGACATTTCTGTATTGTTTTTGCGAATTTCTAGGCTATAATTCAATTTTCGTACATCTAACTCTATTTACTAGTATGATTGGATAATTAGGAAATGTTGCATTGGTCTTGCGTGGTAATTTAAATGTTTAAATGTTATTGGTTGATTCGAATATAATGTATAATCAATTTAATTAAATATCTAGAGCGCACTATCAGTTCAAGTTAACATTTGTTTTCTGCTTGTTCGGTATACTTCGATCCTGGTTGTTGCTTTATGCGGTTCAGCCGTCCACCATTTTTGGGATTTGTGACTCCAGGACTGTTTGAGGCAATCTATTTGGTGATACTTTGTTATGTTTGCTCAATAAACTCATTTAAGAGGATTTACATATCGAAGTTGAAGGTAATTAATTATTACATTCGAATCCATTGATTTTATTATACAGGTGTTTTAGGTGCCATATGTTTCTGTTTGTATTGATCATCCGCTGATCGATGTATATGTTATCGTAGTTCATTGCCCGTTGTACGGTAGGTGAATTTATGTGTTGATATTGATTACTAATATTGCAAATTGTAGGGTTTTAGATTTCGGAATTTAGATTTTAGATTTTAGATTTCGGAATCCAGATTTTAGGTTTTAGGCTTTAAGTCTTTAACTTAAGAGTTTTAATTGTGAAGCGTGAAACCCGATAAGCTTCAAGTTCAATTGTTATCCTGCGACGCTTGGCAGTTGTTGGAAATTCCGTCATTGCAACCTCCTGAGTCAACCTTGGATGGGTATCGTTATGCATGATATTTATTATAAGTTTATTGAATACAAATTTAATAACGTTAATGCATGAACCTTTTAATGATATTTGTGTACATTTTATTATGAAATATTTCAGTAGTTACAATTTGAACCATCACAATTAATTATTCATTTTACAATAATCAATAACAATCAACGCTTATTTATATTTACAAGTGCACCACTGTATATAATTTATTGTGCTAATTTGAACATTGTGTAACTGATATCGGTGCACCAATATCCCTTTACATACAGTGCACAATTAATATTAAGTACTCCGTCATTTCACATACATAAAATAATAGGTAAATAATTTACGTAAACTTGGTTCAATAAGGTATATGTATTGATGATGTAGATTGTTTAGAAATTTAGTAAATATTGTGATAGTGTACTGGTATTTATTTGGGTATGTTCTGTAGTTGTATGTGTGATTTAAGTATCATGTTATGGTAGGATATTTGAGTATCTTTTCGACGGAGAACGTCCCAATTGCGTTCGCGGAAATTCAGGTTCTTCCAATTGGGTGGCGCTCATTAATTTTCGATCTCAGATCTTTCTCTTTTTTTTTGGGATGGTTTTGTGAGACCCACTCCCACCTCCACTGATCTAGTTACGGCAAACGTTCCTAGTATTTTCCGCTGTTCAGGTATACCTATTCGTCCTCGTTATTGTATGTATATTTATTTTTAGGCGTTAGCTCCTGGCGGTCCTTATCTAGCCAACGTTTCTTTTTTATAAATGTTACGATTGGTAACAGTGGGACAATCGTGTAGCATTTAATTGACGCCCAAACGTGTTGGCCATATTTTAATCTTGTTTTCCGGTATTTTTGTTAATTCGTTAAGAGAATATTTTATTGGGAATTTGCTTAGAAACTTATTATTAGATGTTTATGAAATAACTGGTTTTGTTTATCTTGTGAATGCTTTTGTATTTATGCATGTTAAGCTAATTGAGTATTTTTAGAATTATTTTTTTGAATAATTGTGAAAATGGATTATAATCGTTTATTAGTAGATGAGCTTACTTATGAATTAGCAATTAGAGGCTTACATATCAAAAAGGCTACCTTTGAAATTAAACGTAAACTATTGAGAGAGTTGTTGACGTCTGAAAAGTCATGTGAAATAATATCAAATTCTGATTTAAATTTTTTGCCTGGTAAAGAACTTACGATTTGCGCAGTTAAACTTAATGATTTAGAACGTGAGATTGATAATTTTAATTTATCAAATTTTGTAAATGAAAAGAAACGTATTTATTCACGACTTGTACATATTCAAAATAGACTTCAACGTATTTTGAATGGAGACGAAGGTCAATTAATTCATAGAGATGAATTATTAGACAAAACGGCATTAGTACTTACTCGGTTAATTGATATGCAACCTAACCGGGATACATCAACCCCTCCTGTTGAAGCAGAAATTTCTTTAATTGATCTAGATGTTCCTACTGACAATAATAGTTTATTAGATGAACCAAATTGTTTATTACCATTATTACCAGCACCGAACCAACATTGTAGTCGTCCTGCAAATAATTTGGAAACTACCGAAACCCTGAAATTTTGGAAAAGCACGGTGACCCAAATGATATTATTGTTAATACGAATTTGGTTGGAAAATCATATCCCGATTTTCAAGGGTTTTCCCATAAACCAATACAACAATTTTGCCCATTTATAAATGGAATATAACATATGATGGTAATTCCAGCGTAAATGACTTTTACAACGTATCGATGAACTCTGCGAATCGCGTGGTGTCTCGAAACATCTGTTATATCAATCCTCGTTCGACATTTTCCGTGGTCCCGCTCTCACGTGGTACCGAGCAATTAAGCATACAATTAAATCTTGGGATGAACTTGAACTTTGTTTACGTTCCGCATTTCTACCGTACGATTACGAACTCGCCCTTCAAGACGAAATTCGAGCGCGTACCCAAGGTATCGATGAAAAGTAATAATATTTATTTCGGTCATGGAAAATTTGTTTAAAAGACTCAGACATGTACCATCTGAAGAAGATCGTATACAAGTTATTAAGCGAAACTTATTACCGCACTTCCAGTCGCAGTTATGTTTACAGGTGGTCAATACTGTTTTAGAATTGACTAAATTATGTCAAAATATAGAAGAAACAAATTTTAGGGCCAAACAATTTCGCCCACCTCCAACTAATACCAAATTACTTTTAGAACCGAACTTAGCTTATCAAAGACCTCTACGTCAGAACTATTTATCCCTTGTTGAGGAAAACAACAATGTGGATATTGAACCTATTAAAATACTTTAACAAATTCTGATTTGTTATTGCAGAATCCTGTTTCCGTACATAATGATGTTATTCAACCGAAGCGACCGGCACTTATTTGCTGGAATTGTAATAAGGAAGGACACAGATCCCGTATCTGTACCGAATTAAAAAAATTACACTGTTTCAGATGTGGTCACCCGAATTGTACTCTTAGAAATTGTCCTAAGTGTTCGGGAAACGATTATTCGAGCCGTCGGTAGATCGGTCTACGTGCTCTTTGTTTTCAAAGACTCCGATCATTTGTAATGAAATTCCTACACCTAACTTAGATGTAACCCTGAAAGCCAAACTTGATTTTGTATTGGCTAGTGTTGTCAATGACGAACGACCTTATTTGAAAATTGATATTCTTGGCATCCCTATTCTTGGATTATTAGATAGCGGTGCGTCCCGTACTATTTTAGGTCAATCCGGATATGAGAAAATTAAAACTTTAAACTTAAAACTCCACTCTACTAAACTAAAATGTGTACTGTAGCTAACGGAGAAAATTGTGAAATTAGGGCAGCTACGTCCTACCCATAAAACTGCAACATAAAGTTATTATTTTAGACGTACTTGTAGTACCCTCCGTGTCCCAATCACTAATTTTAGGGACAGATTTTTGGATGAAAATAGGTTTAGTCCCAGACTTGCGACATGGACAATGGTTTTTTAGTCCCACCGATCCGACTATTAGTTCTATTAATAGCGAACAGCATTTAAATTCACAACAATTAGAAAAACTTAATGAGGTTGTTGATAAAATTTTCCAGAATATGCCTAGTACTCGGATGTACTAACATGGTAGAACATGTTATCAAGACTTCTGCCGATCCGATTAAGCAGCGATGGTACCCGATTTCCCCTGCGTTACAAAAAATTGTTAATAAAGACTTAGACGATATGTTAAAAGATGGAATTATTAGTCCCTCGTCTAGTCCTTGGGCGTCCCCGATAGTGTTAGTCAAAAAAAAAGATAACTCGTACCGTTTCTGTGTGGACTATCGGAAAGTAAATAAAGTCACTGAGCGTGATGCGTATCCGTTACCCTTGGTATCTGCAACATTGGATAAACTACGAGGTGCCAAATTTTTGACATCATTAGATATTAAAAGCGCTTACTGGCAAGTTCCAGTAGCCGAATCTTCTCGTCCTATTACCGTTTTTAGCGTACCTAACCGCGGTTTATTTCAATTTAACCGTATGCCTTTTGGGCTTCATAATAGTCCAGCTACTTGGCAAAGATTAATCGATAGAGTTCTTGGATTGGACCTTGAACCCTATGTTTTTGTATATCTAGACGATATAGTCCTAGTTTCTGAACAATTTGATAAGCATATCGAAGTTTTGGAAGAGGTTTTTAAGCGATTAAGGTTAGCAGGTCTTACCGTTTCCCGTGAAAAGTGCAATTTTTGTCGACCAGAAATAAAATACCTTGGTTATGTCGTCAATTCGAACGGTCTTCAAGTAGATCCTGAAAAAGTATCTGCTATTCTGGATCTTCCTCCTCCACTTAATATTACCGAAGTCCGTCGCTTTTTAGGTCTTTGCGGGTGGTACCGCCGATTTATTCCCAACTTCTCTACAGTTGTTGCCCCTATCTCTAAGCTTTTATGTAAAAGTCACAAATTTGTATGGACTACCGAATGCGCAGTTTCGTTTTCTGCCATCAAACAATTATTAGTCTCTGCTCCGATCATGTGTTGTCCTGATTTTGACAGTCCCTTTGTAATTCAGACCGATGCCAGTGATTTTGGTCTGGGAGCTGTATTATCCCAAACCAGCACCGATGGTGAAAAAGTAGTCAGTTATCTTAGTCGATCCCTTTCCCCTAGCGAACGGAAGTTCAGCGCTACTGAAAAAGAATGTCTTGCCGTGGTATGGGCCATTGGCAAGTTTAGATCATATATTGAAGGCACCCATTTCACGGTTGTAACAGATCACTTTGCATTAGTCTGGCTTGACAATTTGAAGGATCCGTCCGGCCGTTTAGCACGCTGGAGTGTTAAGCTACAGCAGTACGATTTTAATATTGTCCACCGTCGTGGTAAGGATAACGTCGTACCCGACACTTCATCTCGCTCTGTCCCGGTTATGAATCAGATTGATGTTAAGGCAGAAGAACCTTATTTTGAAAATATAAATGATCGTTGGTATTCTAAAATGTGCGATCAAATTAAGAAAAATCCGTTAAGCTACCCCGCTTGGCGATTCGATGGCGTTAATTTATTTAAAAGATGTGGAACTTCATTTCCTGGATTGGATCAACCTAGTTCTGATTGGAAAATTGTAGTACCAAAGTCACATCGTAAAGAATTAATTCGTCGGAATCATGATGAACCCACCTCTGGTCATCTCGGCATATTTAAAACCTATCATCGAATCATGTCCCGTTCTTTCTGGCCCAAAGCCAAAGCTGACGTAACTCGTTACATTCGTTCCTGTAAAACTTGTATTGCGTGTAAAGTAGAAGCAAAGCCCCTGCTGGCTTGATGTTAGGACGTCCAGAAGTGAACCGTCCATGGGAATTAATTTTGTAGATATTGTAGGACCCTTCCGAGATCTACGGCAGGTCATAAATATATTTTAAGTATCAAGGACCATCTTAGTAAATTTTGTATTTTCTTACCTATGCGCGATGCAACTTCTCGTAAAGTTGTAGAACTGCTTGAAGACAATGTCTTTTATTATTTGGCGTTCCCGTACTCTAGTTTGCGATAATGGAAAGCCATTTCTCGGTAAACCTTTAAGGAACTTCTTAAAATTACAATGTTGAAGTAAGCCATACGGCTTATTATCATCCGCAGGCAAATTCGGCCGAAAGGCAACATCGTTCGTTGAAAACTATACTGGCCTCGTTTGTTAATACTAATCAGCGTACTTGGTCTTCACTATTACAGAAAGCTGCTTGTGCTATGCGTACTTCTCGTCATGAAGTTACCAAACACACCCCGTATTTTGTAAATTTTGGTCGTGAAATGTTTCTTACTGGCGATAGTCATAAGATTCCTAAACCACCTCCTGAGCCTGGTGAAAATCCCGATTATGTCGATCCTATTAAACGCCCTTCAGTTTTTGAAAAATTGTTCCGTGAAATTAATACTCTGATAAAAAAATCATTCAATCGTAGCAAGAAGATTTATGATCTTCGACATCGTGATCAGCGTTATGAAGTTGGCCAACAAGTATGGCATAAAAATATGGAAATTTCTGATGCAACTAAGTTTTTCACTAAAAAGTTAGCCCCAAAATATGTAGGTCCATTTTTGGTTAGTAAGCGAGTCTCTCCTTGGACGTATGAATTGCGTGATATAAATGGTCGCAATTGTGGTGTATGGCATGCGAAAGATTTACGTCCTGATTGTAAATATGATGAAGCTAAGCATGTTGATTGAGAATTTAAGTTGTGATTGTAAGTAGATAGGTAGTGTGGGTTCGAGCCCCACGTTTAGCTTAAATTTGTTGTTGACTGAATTTGATACTAGATTTTGAGTTTGAATAGAAATAGTTGAATCCTTAGAAAATTTTCCTACGGGTCAATTTTCTGCGGGTAAAGGGGGGAATGTTGCAGGCGAATTCCTCGTAACGACATTTCTGTATTGTTTTTGCGAATTTCTAGGCTATAATTCAATTTTCGTACATCTAACTCTATTTACTAGTATGATTGGATAATTAGGAAATGTTGCATTGGTCTTGCGTGGTAATTTAAATGTTTAAATGTTATTGGTTGATTCGAATATAATGTATAATCAATTTAATTAAATATCTAGAGCGCACTATCAGTTCAAGTTAACATTTGTTTTCTGCTTGTTCGATATACTTCGATCCTGGTTGTTGCTTTATGCGGTTCAGCCGTCCACCATTTTTGGGATTTGTGACTCCAGGACTGTTTGAGGCAATCTATTTGGTGATACTTTGTTATGTTTGCTCAATAAACTCATTTAAGAGGATTTACATATCGAAGTTGAAGGTAATTAATTATTACATTCGAATCCATTGATTTTATTATACAGGTGTTTTAGGTGCCATATGTTTCTGTTTGTATTGATCATCCGCTGATCGATGTATATGTTATCGTAGTTCATTGACCGTTGTACGGTAGGTGAATTTATGTGTTGATATTGATTACTAATATTGCAAATTGTAGGGTTTTAGATTTCGGAATTTAGATTTTAGATTTTAGATTTCGGAATCCAGATTTTAGGTTTTAGGCTTTAAGTCTTTAACTTAAGAGTTTTAATTGTGAAGCGTGAAACCCGATAAGCTTCAAGTTCAATTGTTATCCTGCGACGCTTGGCAGTTGTTGGAAATTCCGTCATTGCAACCTCCTGAGTCGACCTTGGATGGGTATCGTTATGCATGATATTTATTATAAGTTTATTGAATACAAATTTAATAACGTTAATGCATGAACCTTTAATGATATTTGTGTACATTTTATTATGAAATATTTCAGTAGTTACAATTTGAACCATCACAATTAATTATTCATTTTACAATAATCAATAACAATCAACGCTTATTTATATTTACAAGTGCACCACTGTATATAATTTATTGTGCTAATTTGAACATTGTGTAACTGATATCGGTGCACCAATATCCCCTTTACATACAGTGCACAATTAATATTAAGTACTCCGTCATTTCACATACATAAAATAATAGGTAAATAATTTACGTAAACTTGGTTCAATAAGGTATATGTATTGATGATGTAGATTGTTTAGAAATTTAGTAAATATTGTGATAGTGTACTGGTATTTATTTGGGTATGTTCTGTAGTTGTATGTGTGATTTAAGTATCATGTTATGGTAGGATATTTGAGTATCTTTTCGACGGGAGAACGTCCCAATTGCGTTCGCGGAAATTCAGGTTCTTCCAATTGGGTGGCGCTCATTAATTTTCGATCTCAGATCTTTCTCTTTTTTTTTGGGATGGTTTTGTGAGACCCACTCCCACCTCCACTGATCTAGTTACGGCAAACGTTCCTAGTATTTTCCGCTGTTCAGGTATACCTATTCGTCCTCGTTATTGTATGTATATTTATTTTTAGGCGTTAGCGCCTGGCGGTCCTTATCTAGCCAACGTTTCTTTTTTATAAATGTTACGATTGGTAACAGTGGGACAATCGTGTAGCAGTATGTGGGTGCTATGTTTACTGTAATAGTGTGCGTTAATTGTTCGGTCTTCCATCGCCGTCATGAATCCCTCTGTTTCCTTGAATATGTTGCCTTTTTTGAGCCATAGGTTTGATGCTTCCTGGTCGATATGTTGTGTGTAAGGTAATGGTGATGTTTTCTGTGTAGTGTAATTTTTTTCAGTTTTCTTGCTTTGTGTGTGTTCTTGTGATTTCTTCTATGGGGTTGAAAGCACTGTTGTTAAGTTGTAGAGGTGTGGCTGCTGTGTCTGCGTGTAAGATCGCTTGTTTATGATACTCGTTTCTGCTCTTTTTATGAAGTAGTTTCTTAGATTATTTATGTGTTTTATACACATGTTTCTTATATCAATGAACCCTCTTCCTTAATCTTTTCTATTAAGCGTGAATCGTTCTACAGCTGAGTGGGTGTGGTGTATTCTGAATTTATGACATTATGACTGTATGAGTGTGTTGAGTGTTTCTTAGTATTGTTCCATATTATTATGCCGAACGAATAAGATGGTATGGGGGTTGCATATGTGTTAATTGCTATAGCGTTGTTTCTTGCTGTGAGTTCTGTTTAGATTATTTTAATGAGTCTTTGTTTGTGTACCTGTTTCAGTTCTTCTTTTATTTGAGAGTTTTCTATTCCTAGTTTTTGTTTGTATTCTAAATATGTGTATGTGTGTGTGGTGTCCATGGCTTTTATGTGATCGTTGTTGTTGCTTAGCATATAGTTTTCTTGTTTTATTGGTTTACCTTTTATTATACTGTTTTTCTTACATTTGTCTTTTTCAAAGTTCATGTTTATGCGTTGCTGTATATTTCTGTTATTTTAAGTATGTGATTGAGTTGTGAATTTGTTGATGCTATTAGTGTAAGGTCGTCCATACATAGAGGGTGAGTTACTTTGTGTGGGTGTGTAATTGTGATTCTGTATCCGTATCTTGTGTTATTAAGTGTGCTCGATAGTGGGTTTAGTGCTAGACAGAAACAGAAAGCTCTTAGGGGTATATGCTTCTTCTGGCCTCTATTAATTTCGTTTTAACGTTGCCTGTGTTTATATTTATGATTAGTGTTGTGTTTCAGTTTTTATTGTTGTATCTAGAAATTTTATTAGTGTTATGTTTGTTTTGTATATTTGTTGAATGTGTATTAACCAAGAGTGTTGTATGCTGTCGTATGCCGTCTGCTGTGTTAATAAAGCCATTTAGGGGTAGATTGGATCACTAGTATAGTGCATTTCATTAAAACAACATGAGAACGCAAAAAACTAAACATTTTTACGAAGAAAATAAGAAATACAACGGTTAGGCAAGAAAGTAAATGACAACACCCTGTATATAAACTGTAGTCATAATTAATTTAAGAAATGAAAACTACTTTAGAGGATTTGATTAAATAAACGATTTGGCAAGTTATAAAGCAACGTGGACAAAAGTTGAAACACAATACGCATAAATAACGCATCATCATTACTCTAAAAATCTCAATTGAACAAGCAGGTTTAAAAATGCGTAATAGAAAACGCATATAATTTAATACATAAATTATATTAAGAATACTTGAACAGGAAGGTAAAATTCAACACCTGATAGACTACAAATAAACACGACATGGTAATAAAAGCAAAGTTCATCAAATTTATTGTACAAACAATAATTTACGTGAGCTTGAAATGAGAAAATCCAAACAACCAGTACATTAACTTGAAGTACTACGTGTTGAAAGTAGCATACAAGTTTTGTGTAGACGGCAAAAATCCATAGAAATACCCAAAACTTGGTATGTAAGAATCACGTATAATAGCGAACTCTGCGCTTGTCAATAGATAGGCGATTCTTTTAAATACGACCGGATTTGTAGAAAAATCAGTTCAACATGAATTAAAACTTAGTCCACGTCCTTTAAAAGAAAATATTTACGTGAAAGAATTAGAAGTGATTTATTGTGAAGTAATAAATAGTACAATGATAATTGTGAAAAATTAAAAGAAGTTCGTCGTTGTAACCCTTTAAAAACATAAGTAACTAAAGGTTGTTTTAATTTAAATTCTAATATAAACATTAACAAAAAAAGACTCTGAATAATTACTGGATCCAATGAGGAAATTCAATAAGCATTTAATTCAATTATTAATTACTGGATATGACCAGAAAGTTTAACTAAGGACGCTAAAATGATTTAAAGCTATGCTAAGAAAAATGCAGACCATATCTAAAGCAGATCTGGATTCAACGTTGGGACCATTAAATCATGGTACAGGGACTGATTCAAGCTTGAAACAACAGGTAAGCCAATCTGAATGTTTTATTATTTTTATTTGTGAATATTCCGTTGTATATTTCTAATTTGAATAATTTAAAAATTGCATTCATGAAAACTTTATATGAGGGTCAACAAAGATCGCTTTTTTAATAAACGTTATAAATTACGTAGATTTTGAAAGAAGTATAGTGAACGATCATGGGGCTTCAGATAGTTATAATAAAGGTGATTTTTGCTGGATTTTTGATTAATTTTGGGAATGATAATTATTGAAAGAATTTTTATTCAATTATTAAAAGGAAGTTCTGTTTAGAGAATTCTTAAACATTTCATACATTGTAAATATTTTTGGGAATATTATAGTAATTGTGCTTAATGGTGTTTTCGTTTAAAGAAACAGGAAGTAGAGGTAGAAGGTAAATTTAAAGGCTTGTCGTATTGTCGCAAGCTCCGTGCGTGGTTTAAACTGAGCTAGCCGAGGTAATCAAAAAAATTAAAAATAAAAATTGACCGAAAGAAAATTTTAACCTTTTTATTTAGCAAAAAGGGGTCACCGGGTTATTACAACTATATCTCAACTATATGTATATATATATATATATATATATATATATATATATATTACTCATATTTAGACCAGGGTAGAAAATTAAATAATCACATCAAATAATTTTAATCACCGTGTATAAGGAATTTCATTAAATAATACGCGTTATTAAAACCATGAAGCATAAATAAATCGGTTGTTTCAGTAAAAATAAGAAATTTAAATTATTTATAAGACGCTTTATATCAAAAGAAGCAGTATTGAAAAGCTCTGCGTGTAATGTAATTATTCCTAAACAAAGAGAAATTACGTGCAAAGTTTATATTAATTAACTCTATTTAAGTAACCGGTAGTAAAACAAAGTGTACCTATAATAATTAATATTTAAGTTGTATTCGCTAAAAATGAAAAGGATAGAAATCAAGTGGAGTTAATTAAACCGTTAATAACATATAATACCTATAGAAACTTGTAAAACCCAAGATTAAAATACCACGGAATAAGGCTCTGAGAATTAATAGTATGTTTAAACACCTGGGTTTATTTAAAAGCTCATTCGGCGTAAATTTTGCAGATAATTAATGTTTCAAAGAATCTTGGGGAAAACGTCGCATAATAGTTACGAGAATTGCTAAAGCTGGGTATTTCACACTCCATGTGGACTAAAATAATCGATAATAAAGAATATCAAGTTGCACCAATAAGAACACGGTAGAGAAGGAAAGAGAAAATGCGTCAAGCAAAGACACATATTGTAGAAGGCGGGATTTAAGCAACGTCACGGGGTCACAATTGGTTAAAAATAGGATGCAAATATCAGAGGTAGAACAACAATTTCTGTACAAAATCAATTAGTTTTTCTCGGACATGCTTGCGTGCCGTGTGGAAATTTTCTGAGATTTGAATGGGGCGAGTGAAAATTCGTAAAATCGACGCGTGAGCGGCAGACTGGGAATATGGCATGAGAAATTCTTTAGAATTACTCGTTTTGGGGAACCGACCGACAGACAGGCTTTTTGCTATATATACCGAGATGAAGATAAACAAGCTCTCTTAGACTCTTAGACTTTTGACGATTCGATGCGTTAAAAGCTCGTACATACGCGACTTGATTGAAGATATTAAACCGTGCATTTTAGTTTGATTAAATAATTTAAAGTTTGCTAGTATATTTTAGTGATTCAAAATAGCTTGTTATTTACGTGCTAACATGAATGTACTTCAGTGCACTTAGATGCAAGGTAATAAAATTTAGTTTCACTGTACCAATTAGCAAAATTTACAACGACGAATGTATACACAAAAGTAGGCAGTTTTGGCGTATATATTGGTGACAGAAGCATGAATTTCTTTGCTATTTTTAGGGGGTGTTAATAATTAAATGGTTCAAATACGTGTCTGGATCCATGAATCAAGGGTCAGATAAACACAGATGAGTTCCGGAAAGGCCCAGAAACGACTTTGAATGGATGGTGATGGAGCAAATTTTAAAAGCGTAGAGAATCAGAAGCCGTAAATATAATCCTGTTGAATGGTGTGATTAACTAAAGAAACGATACTTTGAAGCTACGAGGACAGTAACCTTCAGGTAAATTATACTATTTTGTTTGACATTTTTGTGTGTATTGATTTACTTTAAATGGACATTAGTGAAATTGTTCTAACCATAAAAGTTTAATTTTAAGATGAAATTTGCTTGTTTAAGTAAAAAGGGGTATTTTGTTTTGATGTTCGGGAATATGATGAAACTTTGGGTATGTCTTTGAGCTCAATTAGACAAACCTGGTTAATTAACGTAAAGGGGTGGTAGATGCTCCCTTTATACTCAGACTCCGGTCTGCTTATATTGTTATATTAATTAGTAGGCATCCAACAAGGACTTTAATTGTGGATGCACAGTAAAATGATAATAAAATTAATCTTGAAATTCTTTTTAAAACTGAAATTTATGCTGAGTTTTAAATTTGAAATTTTAATGTATTTTGAATATTGATGTAAATAGAGTTAACGTTGATGTTTTTGGTAGGAATGTGTTTGTTTTTTTTATGAATGAGGAGGTTTATAACATTAGGTGAGCAGCCGAGGCGAAAAGCGTAGTTCACGGATTTTAAAGGTATCACAGCATTTCTTGACGCCCAAACTGTGGGGCTCGAATGTTTTTTTGAAAGGGCCAGTACCTGCAGATATGAGAAGATTCACAGCAATATATATATATATAATATATATATATATATATATATATATATATAATATATATTAGGTAGTTAATTACACATCGGTCTCGGTGGCATAATTGGTAAACGCATGGTTCTGGCAAAACCAGGATACAGGTTCAAGTCCTGTCCAAGACCTTATATTTTCCAACTTTCAAATACTAGCTCGATTTGAAATGATCATTTGGGCTTTGCATAAAAGTCTAAATTATTATTTCATCTTATTCACTATATACAGGGTGAGTTTTTAGTGCGGCAACTGTCAATAACTCCATTATTATAAAAGCTACGTGAACCAAATTTTGAAACATATTAGGCATGCCTAAAGTGCACATTTTAAAAATATTTGAAAGCATACAGGGTGTTTCATAATTCCAGGGCATATTAAACTTATATTTTTTTAAATGGAACACCCTATATATTATTGCATTTTTGAAAAGCCCATAAAAAGAGCTTTAATTTGATATCAAATTGTATCTGTCTATTCCTTTTAGTTTTTGAGATATTCAACTGTTTTAGAAAAAATACCCCGATTAGAAACATTGTCACTGCACTAATACACAACTTATGTTAATTTTTAAGATGCAGAAAGTTTTACTATATACCATAGTATATTTGTAATTATCACTTTTTTGAAATTTCTTCACAGTATACAGGGTGTGTCAGGTTTCGCAAAATGCAATTTTAAAAAACTTTTTTAAATGGCACCCTACCAATTTTATTGCTACAATGGATAGTGCATTAAGTGTCCTTTCATTTTTGTTAAGCATTCCCTATACCTAAATCCATTACTTTCTGAGATATTTTTGATTTTCTTTAAATTTTAAAAAAGTTTTTAACTTACATAACTAAAAATAACTTACTATTGGAGAATATTATAAAACAATGAATACATTTTGATTAACAATCAACTACAGTTATCCAATAACAATTTTCACTAAAGATATAACAACCTACAATAATACGCTATCAACAGAATTCCGCCTGATCAACAATATGCATTTTATAGAAAATGTTCAAACAGGAAATCAGGCAGGCTTTGAAAAATATAACTATTACAATTAAAATGTCATTTAGGTTTATTAATTGTAGTGTGTTGTCATTTAACAGGATATCTCTCTTGGTATATTCTTGATGCAAGTAGGAAATTTCTTAAACTTGCTCCCAATACCCAAATCATATTTATTTGTTCTTCCACTGTAAAATTCATTTTGAAAACTCCTTCAAAGATTACGTTTAAAACAGAACTGATACTGTGTTAAATGACAACACACTACAATTAATAAACCTAAATGACATTTTGATTGTAATTGTTATATTTTTCAAAGCCTGCCTGAATTCCTGTTTGAACATTTTCTATCAAATGCATATTGTTGATCTGGCAGAATTCTGTTGATAGCGTATTATTGTAGGTTGTTATATCTTTAGTGAAAATTGTTATTGGATAACTGTAGTTGATTGTTAATCAAAATGTATTCATTGTTTTATAATATTCTCCAATAGTAAGTTATTTTTAGTTATGTAAGTTAAAAACATTCTTAAAATTTAAAGAAAATCAAAAATATCTCAGAAAGTAATGGATTTAGGTATAGGGAATGCTTAACAAAAATGAAAGGACACTTAATGAACTATCCATTGTAGCAATAAAATTGGTAGGGTGCTATTTAAAAAAAAATTTATAAATTGCATTTTGCGAAACCTGACACACCCTGTATACTGTGAAGAAATTTCAAAAAAGTGATAATTACAAATATACTATGGTATATAGTAAAACTTTCTGCATCTTGAAAACTAACATAAGTAGTGTATTAGTGCAATGGCAATGTATCTAATCAGGGTCATTTTTTCTAAAACAGTTGAATATCTCAAAAACTGAAAGGAATAGACAGATACAATTTGATATCAAATTAAAGGGCTTTTCAAAAATGTAATAATATATAGGGTGTTTCATTAAAAAAAATATAAGTTTAATATGCCCTGGAATTATGAAATACCCTGTATGCTTTCAAATATTTTTAAAATGTGCACTTTAGGCATACCTAATATGTCTCCAAATTTGGTTCACGTAGCTTTTATAATAACGGAGTTATCGACCGTTGCCACACTAAAAACTCACCCAGTATATATATTGCTGTGATAAGGGGTTGTTTAGGGATGTATTGAGTAGCAAGAATCGTGTAGTAACCATAAATTGCAATAGGAATCAGAAAACTGCATTTATTTAGCAGAAAATTAAATAATTCATACATTATGTAAATAGTAAGCATTTGACACCCTGTATATAGACCGTAATTAGCTTTAAACAATGCGAATAAGCATACCTTACAACAGTGGAACGCGTATTTAGCAGAAAAATAGGTAATTCATACATTATGTAAATAGCAAGTATTTAACACTCTGTATTATAGACCGTTATTAATTTTACGTAATCTTTCAACAAAAGTACGCGTATTCAGAAGAAGTGATAGTACATGTAATTAAACACGCGTTTAGAAGTGTTCTAATTAGTTATAAAACAAATACGACGATAAAAGATAAAACCTAACAAAGCTTTATGTAAGTACGCGGAAATAATAAACATTTTTGATAAAAAAACGCAGTTTCAAACACGCATAAAAATACATAAACGAAAGTAGAATTAAAGTTACATCATTTGTTTTGTACAATATTGAAAAGGCGATATCTACACAAAACAACGTATGGTCAAGATAACGATGTATTAATAGCAAACACCATTACATGGAAAACCGATTAAATTACATCAGAAACAACTTTAAAATGCAGAAAATACAAAGACCTGGTTGGTTGAGATATCTACAAGACTTGTTGAAAACCCAGCCCACATGTAAGTGGGAACAGCCTATATTAACACAGAGCAATGATAAGACGGGTCAGTTTAAAACTCAAGCAGGGCGAAGCTGTGTCACTGCTAATCAGAAAGCCACGCGTAATTTAATAGCAAGTGTATGTTACAAGTGACAATAAGTGCAACGATTATGAAGACTTCTTTTGCCGTTTAACGTGAGTAGAATTTGGGGTAATTTATTTAAACTAACAATATAATAATAGGGCTTCGAATGGATTGGTAGAATAATTCGAATTGATTGATATAATATTTCTAATTGGTGGTACATTTTTGAATACTTCAAATCTGGGATATAATAATTTAAATGTGTTGATGATAATAATTCAAATTGGTGGTGTATTTCTGAATAATTCAAGTATGCGTCGATAAGAACACTTCAAATCTGGGTCAATATAATATTACAATTCAAATCAGCGTCAACAATTATATTTTAGTACAATTCTGGTACAATTTGGAGTTGCGAGATTCAATGCAAATAAAATAAAGAAACACGAAGTAATTTATAGAAAACGAAGGGTTCAACTAAGCAGAGCAGTTATAAACGAAGAAGGACAACAAAAGGGTGTTGGTCCACAACTTGAACAACCTGTAGCAGGTCAGATCTATTTAATTTTAAGATATTTTTCTATTTGAATTTCAATACTGAATTTATTCATTTTATATAAACTTGTGATAAAGTCAACAATAAACATTGCATACGTTAAACTTACGTAACATATTATAAAGGGGTCTAGAACGTTCCAGGTTTCTTTGGTAAAAATAGGTCGTTTTTGGTGACTTTAGATTGAATTCAAAGCATATAAATTTTGGGGTAAATGATACACATGATATTGATTGATTGATGTGTGTATTTTAATATTTTTCAAAAATTGTAAATAATATCTTTTTATTATATGAAATTAATTGACATCGCTTTATCAATAAGGGGTGGAGAAGAGAAAAATTGATCATCGTAACGTTGTGCGCTCTGTGTAGATTAAATAGGGCTAACCGTGGCATAATAGTAAGAATAGTAAGATTAAATTCGGTTGGAGAACACAGAGAGGTGGAGTTAATGAAAAACGCCATTACACCGAGTACGACGTTATCATATCACCCTTTGGTTTGAAATATGTTATTCCTTTTGTTAATGTGTGTAATGCTGTGTATGGTTGTGGGATACATTTGTCAAATAATTTTGTTATATGTGTGTCATTGTAAATCCTTTTAGCCAAAAATTTGCTATTTTGTCATTGCCAGGTGCTTTCCATTTGTGGGATTCGATAATGGTTTGACCAATTTCTACGGGTGTGATGGTTATTTCTTGCATTTCTCTTATTGTGTTGTTTTTGTTTTTCTGTTTGTATCCACTGTGCGTGCCGTTTGTTCCAAACCCGTTCGGTGTATGTTATGTTTGGTCGGTTGTTTATTGTGATTTCGATTTTGTCTGAAGTTTGGTAGAATTTTCTTTGGTTTTGAATTTATGCTTTGTTTTGTTCTTTTATGTTACTAATTTTTTGGTATATTCTGAATCTTTTGACTGATACTTGTAGTTTTTGTTTCTTTTTATCTAGTTGTTCTATTGGTTTTCTGCTTCGGTATTTCTCCTATTATTTTTTGTACCTTTTCTGAGATCTTTTTTTATATATTGCGTTAGTTGTTCAATGTTTTCTCAGTTTTAGTGTTCTTGTTTGTATTCTGTGTTGCCATGGTGGTACTGTTTGGTTCTTTAGGTTATTGCAATTGATTGTTTTTGCTCTGTATGGATTCTTGTTGTGGTAAGTACTCCCGTGTACATTAGTTGTCGTAGTTCTTCCATAATTACGTCGTTTTGCATTTTGTTTCCTTATGATTGTGTTAATTTGTGCAATTGTTGTGTTTATGTTTGTGTTGTTTGATATTTTGTGTATAAACAGTTTGATGCATTGTTTGTGTTTTTGAATTTGTGTCTTTACCCAAAAGATAGCGCTAGTTAAATGCACTTGTTCTAGCATTTTGCTTACGTATGTACACAGAGTAATCAATCGCATTGTTAAAAATCTTATGATGACACCACCATTAGATCGCGAGTACTGTACCATCATTTAAAGATTCTAAAAACAGCCTGAAAGTAATATGTTGATCATGGAAAAATATTTGGGTCCGTATATACCAGAAAAATAGGTATAAACGATAGCACAAGACAAGTCATTACATGTGATTTTCTAATGCTCCACCCGAAGGTACTACATTGGCCAGGAGGCGAGTTTTTTGTTGCCTGGAAATTTAGAATTTTGCCGAACCCTTGCCGTTCCAGGCAAGGTAGGGATCTTTAACGTGCGTGACAACACTCACACGCGGGACCTCCATTTAACCTCTCATCCGAACGAGGGCGTAATTTTTGTGAAAAATGCTCACCTGCTATTTTTCAAGCAGTTGACCGTGTCGGGATTTGAACCCAGAACCTTGGGATCCGTAGTCTTACGCTTACTACATTGATCCACGGCGACGCCTACAAGACTAGTCAGTACCGTCGTTCATCACTGACGGATCACCAACACGATTAAATAAAATTATTAGCAAAAATATGCTTTTCTGTAATACAAAAATGAGAGAATTACGAACAAGTAAAAATCAATACAATATAGACACCAAAGCTCAAACCGTAACTTTCTTTTCAGGTTGCATCGCTTACTTATTCAGCAAGTGATTTTATCCCATACTTCTTCAGTTACCTTGCTGCAAGACACCTTTTGGTTTAGTTGGGAGTAGAATATGCTGCTGCAGAAGTAATTTTTTTGTAACCGCTATATTTTTTTTTCAATTGGTAGTACAAATCTGCATATTCAGAAGTAGTGATCCACGTCGTGTTGTGACGACGACCTTGACAAAAGTGAGCAAATCGTTACTTAATTAGTCTATGATATCAGATGTATTATTAATAAGATTTCGGCCATGGACATTCTAAACGAAACCAATCAATATTAATTTCGATACTTAAATAAAGTATGTTTCTGCACTACGACCACTATGTTCACTAATAATGCCATGACTGAACTCTAAAATTACAAAACTGTTAATTACATGTAAAACGCCGACTTTAATAGCTTTCACTTAAGGGATTTAGGTGTTATTGCGATAAACTCCTATTTGAGGTGGATATAGTATAACTACTTAAAAGCCACCAACTTTTGCATTTTAAGTTAAAGCTTGTGCTACAAACTTTTTCAATTTCGGAAACATCATTCTAACTTTAGCAATACTAGGCTTCTATATCTGCAATTTAAATTAATTCTTTCTCGAAAGCTATTACTATACAACTAGGGACAACATGACTGACATATAGGAAAGCGTCGCCAAATGTTACATAGTTTAACAATGTTTGACGGTTTTGTGTTTTTATAAATCAGGAACAGAAGAATAAATGTGACTGTGAGACTGCTACATTTATTGCAGAACTGCCACGAAAAATAAATGATAGCACAAATACCCCAAGTGAATGCATAAAAATATTGTTATCTTCGTTCTCTTTTTCAGGTTTCTTTTTGTAATTCGCCATAATGCTTCTATTGCCAAACCCATATTATCAAAGACGTGTCAGTCTATTGTAACGGTTCTGCCAAAGGCAGTTTGCAACTACGCCTATTTAATGTTGTTGCCACCGATTTTAAATTAGAAAATTCAATATTAACATCAAATTGTTTATCGGTTGCTCAAAGTATGTACGACACTTCTTTCAGTGTATATTCAACAGTGTCAGCATGCAATGAGCAATTCCTAAATGTAAATTTTACACCTTCATCGAATTACACAAGTATAATAAGACCACTATGGCGCTATAAGAAATGACTTCGATTCTAGTGGTAATGTTTACTTAAAATAATTGGAGAGACTGTGGCGAGGAAGCGCTGGAGTGGCTTGAGAATACGCTTCCTCTGAATCAGCAAACTATAACTGCAATAAAATGGCGTTGTAGGGGATCCGAAAACCTTTAAATGCCCGAGAAAGCACTGTGAACTAATTGTGTATGTAACAATTTTTGTATTCTTTATTTGAGTGTTTATTATCATCAATAAAATATTATGCGCTAGAAGGCTACTAAATGTCTGTAATTACACTGATAAAAGTACATAGATTACAATAGTTTTCTATAACCAATCCGCTTTTTATATTGTTCAAAAATTTATTTAATAATTAACTAAAAATAATTTTACTCAATTGAATGTGGTAGAATACCAAATAGCGTTTTGCCATTTTACCGAATCTTTTTAAAATAATTGCCTAACGTATAAAGAGCGAGAAACACACCACGCACGCACGAGCGCTCACATATACACACGCGCGCGCCACACATCACCCAAACGCATGTACCAAGCGCACACGCACGCGCCCCACACACATACACGCACGTACGCATGCACAAAAAAAAGAAAAAGTTGTATTCACCAAAAAATACAGAAAAATTGTCCGTAATCAAATTTAGAACAATTGTACTTTATTTAGTTCTTATAGGACAAGATCTGTGTTGTGTACAAGGAGAACTTTGAACAACTTCCTGATGACCGTGATTGTATTTGTATGAAACGAAGAATTGACTTGGACAATTTTAAGTACCAAAATTGAATATAACTGTACTTGGATAGAGTGAGTAGTTGACTTGAATAAGACAATTGAGTTGAATAATGCTGCCTAGAAATCGTGCTATTTGAGTATTGCATTGTAAGGTAAAGGTTTATTGTTTCAAGTCTAACTTTTTCCAATGACGAGAAGAGGTTAATTTTTAGGAAGAAAGCTGCAAGCATCGGTAGATTAACAGAAAAGGAAACATATTTTCGAAGCAGACCTCTAAACATCTTACTAGAATTTAGAGAAAGCTTACTTTCTGTATCTCACATAAGTCAAAAACTGGAGACTATCTGAAGTGATATGATTGACAAAACTATCGAATGTAATTGAAAGTTAATTTTATGTATGATAGCGTAAATGATTTAGACTTGTCTATATTTCCAATTAAATTTAAGTTACCGGTGACCCACGTCCGAGTATCAATTGGAAGTTCAAATCCTGTCGGAGACTTTATATTTTCATTTTATCAATTACTAACACGATTTGAAATGATCATTTAAGATTTGCATAAAAGTTTAAAATATTATTTATGTTGTAACACTAATATCATCGTCATTAGGTCTTCAGTCCTGGAACTGGTTAGACGCGTGCCATAATTGTTTCTTACGCTGAAATAACCTACACATTTTACTGAAATTTGCACAGTCTGCATCTATCATTATCTGCGTGCAAAGGTCTGATCTCGGCCTACCTCTTATTCTTCTTTCCTATCTCTGCTTGTAATATATTCCGTATTATTTCCCAAAAATGTCTTAGAACGTATCCTGCACTTCTATTTCTCCAATTTTTTCTTGTTTTCCACAGATATCTTTATTCCTCTACTATTTTTATAACCTATTTGTTATTAACCTTGTCTGTCCATGCTATCATTTTTATACACCTGAAGCACAACATTCCAGAAGGCTTCTATCTCTTTCTGTCTGCTTTTTATACTGCTCCTATTTCATAGACGTACTGTGCTGTGACTCCACACATATGCTTCGAACAATCTTCTTCTTGCCTCTATGTTTGTTGTCTTTGAACATAGTTGCTGTTCTTTCTTGTTAGATGCAGTTCGGTCACCTATTGTTTTAGTTATATACCAAATTTCACCGATATTCAGTGGTATGTGAAGGGGGGTAAGTAACTTGTGGCTGTCAAGTATTCCCAGCATTTGAACATTTGTCGAATTAATAGCTTTTCCAATGTATCATTTCGCACAATCAACATTAGTTGAAAATATTTCACAACTTACATTTGTAGTTGTTTACAATAATCATCAGATTTAAGTGCACTTATTTTTTCATCATTAGATTTTCGGTCTTGAAACTAGTTGGATGCTTACCTCCACATATTTATGTTCTGAACGCCTACACAGTTCTCCGAAATAACCACAACCGCCTATAAACAACTGGGTTCCCCTTCTATTGTTTTCTAATTATATGCCCTATTTCACTAAGATTTAATAATTTTCTAGTAAATACTTTCGTACAATCAACATTAGTTGAGAATATTGCAAGACCAATACCTGTAGTTGTTTATAATAATCATCATGTTTAAGTTTATATTAACTTTACTTTTTTCGTCATTCGTTTCTCCATCTTAGCACTGGTTGGATGCGTATCTACATCGATTTCTATTCTGAGCTAGCTTACAGATTTTCCTGAAGTTCCCACATCCTACATCTGTCACTATCTATGTGCAATAGTCCAACATAAGTCTACCTCTACTTCTTTTTTTCCCATCTCTGCTTCTAATATATTCCGCACTATTGCCTCTTGTCTTAGTATGTGACCTATCATCCTATCTCTCCCATGTTTTACTGTGTTCCACATATTTCTTTCTCCCTTTATCATTTCTAAAACCTCTTTGTTTTTAACTTTGTCCGACCGTGAGGTCATCATCATACGGTTCAGCACCGGATTTCAATGGCTTATATCTTCTTCATGCCCGCTTCTCCTACTGTCTAGGTTTCACAGCCGTATAGTGCTGTGCTCCACACATATGTTTTAAGCAATTCTTTCCTTGTTTCTATGTTTCTTGTCTTGTCTTGTCAGTAGTTGCTTTTTCTTGTTAAATGTAGCACGACTTTGTGCTAATCTTTGTTTTATATCTTTTGTGCTTTTTCCATCCTACGTTATTTCGATTCCTAGGTAGCAGAAATTCTTAACCTCTTGTAACTTCTCGTTAACTATTTGTATTCTTGTTTTCATTTTATTTTCCCCTCCTTTGCATAATAGAACTTTAGTTTTATCTTTAATAATTTTTATACCATATCCCACTGTTAGAACTGTTTCTATTTCATTAAGAGTAACTTCTAACTCTTCTTTGCTAGATGCTAATACCACTATATCACCTGCAAATCTAAGTATATCAATCTTTTGTCCCTGCATAGTAATTCCAAATGTCTTCCTGCATTTGACAGTATTCATTGCTTCTTCTATGTACAAGTTTAAAATTAATGGGGATAAGGCACATCACCCCTTTCTTAATATTTACTTCTCTATGTTCCTGTTCTAATTCTATTACAGCTGTTTGCTCTTTGTACAAGCTATGTACTATCCGTCTATCCCTAAAACTCATTCCAATCTTTTTGAGTATTTCGAACTTTTTCCATTTTACATTGTCGAAATTTTGGCTTCTTTTTCCAAATCTACAAGCTCTATGTACACGCTTTCCTCTTTTTCTATTGTTTTCTCCATTATCACCTTCAGAACTAAAATAGCCTCCCGTGTTCCCCTGTTTCGCCTGCTTCGCCTAAACCCAAATTGATATTTTCCTAGTATTGCTTTAGCTCGTTTTTTATTCGTCTTTGTACAATTCTAGTTAATATTTTTGATACATGTGGTGTCAAACTTATTGTTCGAAAATTTTCACATCTATCCGCGCCTCTCTTTTTTTGGTATGATTACTATGATGCTGCTTTTAAATCTTTGGGTATCTCGCTTGTCTCATACATATAGCTTACAAGTTGGAAGAGACGTTCTGTTACTGCTTGTCCAGCGGCTTTTAGAGTTTCTGCTTGCATCTTATCTGTGCCCGGCGCTGTACTATTTTTCAAACCCTTTAATGCTAATTCAAACTCATCTCGCACTATAGGATATCTTAAGTCATCATTTTCAATGTCTGATTCCTGTTCTAATGCTGTAAGTTCCTCTCCTGCATATAAATTCTATATATATATATATATATATATATATATATATATATATATATATATTCCTGCCATTTAACCACTTTTTCTACAATTTCTATAATGACGTTTCCTCTCCCGTCCTTTATATTTTTGCTATACGGTTTTATATCCCTAAAATTCATTCTAGTTAGTTTGTATGCTTCGTTTATCTGTCCTATTTCCAGCGTAGTTTGTACCTCTTTGCACTTTGCTTTTGCTTTTGCAAATTGTTTTTTAGCTTTCCCGCATTTGCGAATAATTTCCCATTTTATGGTTTTGTATCTCTGGTTTCCTGTTTCGTCTGATCTATTTTTATATTTTCGTCTTTCTTCTATTAAATTCAGGATATTTTTTGTTGTCGGTGGTTTCTTATTTTCTTTTTATGTAAAACCCCAGAATATCACTGGTCGCCATGTCTAAGCTGGATTTAATGTTATTCCACTGTTTCTACTTTTTTAATATCAGAAGTTTTCCCGATACCTTTCAGCAATTCATTTGAATTTTTTCAAATCTCTCGTGGATATTTTTATCTTTTAGTCTCTCAAAGTCAAAGTGCTTTTTTCCATTCTTTTTTTTCAAATTTTTAAACTTAAGAGCGGCATTCATAATTACGATGTTGTGGTTAGTGTCTATATCTGCTTCTGGTTAGCTTTTACAGTCTTTTACTTGATTCCGGAACCGTTGTCTAATAAGAATGTAATCTATTTGATATCATCCTATATCCCCTGTCATCTTCCACGTGTATCGTCTTCTAGCAAGATGTTGAAATAATGTATTTGTGATAGTTAAATTGTTTTTGTCGCAAAATTCTACCAACCTATTTCCCCTGTCGTTTCTCGTGCTTTAACCAAATAAACCTACTACCGCTCCTTCCCTAGTTTCACCTACCACTGCATTAAAATCCCCCGTAATTATTAAATTTCGTTGTCCTTTTACGTGTCTTAGTATATCTTCGATATCTTTATAGATCGCTTCTACCTCTTCCACACTGTGGCTTGAGGTGGGCATGTATTCTTGTATTATTACTGTATTTACCGGTTTAGACTATAATCTAACCATGAGTACTCTATCGTTCTTTTGTAAGTAGTTTTCTACACAGTGCCCTATCTTTTTTCGCATAACTATCCCCACATCAGAATTTCCTTCCTCTGAACCTGTATGAATTACCCTAAGGTCTCCACTCCAAGAATCCCTCGCCTTTGACTACCGAACTTCGCTGATCCCTACTGTATCTAGTGCTAACCAATCCACTTTAATTTTGAAGTTTTGTAGCTTACCTACTTGCTTCATACTTCTGGCATTCCACGGTCGGACTCGCAAAATGTTCCAGAATCTTTTTCTAAATTTTCCGATCCCATCCTTCGAAGTAGTCTCTCCCGGAGATCCAAATGGAGGACTATTTTACATCCGGAATCCTTTACCTCAGAGGGTGCCATCATTTTAAATACAATATAAGTACGCTTTGTACTTGAGAGGTAATGTGGTAGTTTTCCGTTGCCTTCCACATTGCGGTAGTGTGTCTAAGAATGCCATACTGACCCTTATGGTTTCTGCCAATCTAAGTAACGAAAGAGCCGTTGCCCTCTTTCGGGTACCTGGCTTCGTCTAGTTCTTCACTAAAGACCCTACTAATTTGGATGAACCTGTAGTTTGGCTCTTTAGATCACTGGAACACGGAAGCCGTTCCATCTGTTCTAGTAATCTAGAACTTCTTCAAGGTGCAGGTTCATTCGGAATGGGCAACACTAATAATACTAACAAAATTATTTTCATACCATTGGATAAAATCCTTCATTGTTAAAGTATGAGTTAGAGCACGATGAAAATGCATGACGCATTTACTTCTTACAAGGTAGGGTAGGCTTTCTTTAATGGTAATACTAATTAGCTTTAGTCGCAATATGAAGGGAGTTTATCCCGAACCCTTATTTGGTTAAGATAAACTGCTTCGTGACTTTCCATATTAATTTTATAAACTGTAAGATGTAACCAATAAAATACTTGTTAAGGATAAACTCCGTTCTGAATGGACCTGCACTTTGAAGAAGTTCTAGATTACTAGAACGGGTAGAGCGGCTTGAGACATAATTATGGAAATTTAGAGAAAGTGCTTAGATGACCAAAATATATATGGAATTTATATACAGGAAAGGAACCAACAGCACTAAAATAGGAATCAGATAGTGAAAAGTATGATTTGGGGCATCCTATACCTAGAGATGAGTTTAAATTAGCATTAAGGGGTTGGTAAAATTGTAAGGCACCGAGTATAAATAAGGTGCAAGCAGAAACTCTAAAAGCTACTGGAAAAGCAGAAACAAAACGTATCGTACAACTTGTAAGCTATATGTATAAGACAAGCGAGATACCCAAAGATTTCAAACGTAACATGATAGTCACTATACCAAAAAAGAGTGGCGCGGATAGATGTGAAAATTTTCGCTCAATAGGTTTGACAGCACGTGTCAAAAATATTAACTAAAATTGTAACAAGACGGATGGAAAAACAAGCAGAAAAGCTACTAAGAGAAGATCAATTTGGATTTAGGCGAAACAAGGAAACACGTGAGGCTATTTTAGCTCTCAGGGTGATAATGAAGAAGGCAATAGAAAAAGGAGAAAGCGTGTATATGGGGTGGTAGATCTGGAAAAAGCATTCGACAATGTAAAATAAAGAAAGATGTTTCAAATACTTAAAAAGATTGGAATGAGTTTTAAGGATAGATGGATAGTACATAGCTTATACAAAGAGCAAACAGCTGTAATAGAAATAGACCAGGAACGTACAGACGTAGATATTAGGAAAAAGGTGAGATAGGGATTTGCCTGGTTGTATATGTGATTCTAGAGGGTTTCTCAGGGTAGACGGACGTTTTCGCACCGATTGGGCGTTACGAAAAATAAAAATCAAATGAATAAGAGGGAAAAATTAATCTGAAACAGACACAATTATTATTGATTCACGCTGTACAATGGATTTCAAATATAGCTACAAGTAACTTAACATAAGATTTCAATACATTTAGTTTTAGAAAATCTAATTTAGATTAGAGAAGTTAGTGCAAATAAGAGCAATAAAATAGTTTGAGTTTACTTAAAATAAATTAATACAAGTTAAAACAATGTGAAGATAACACATGAGTCATAATAGAATACATGTTGCAACAATGGAAATCACTGAGAGAAAGTTTCCTTAAATTAATACAATATAAAACTCTGTAATAAACACAAGCGTCATGCAATATCCTTAAATCACGAAACTGGGAAGTCATTTATAGATATTAGAAAGAACTCAGATTTATATATTAATTTAAACCACAAAAAATAAACCAAATACTTAGTTCAGTAAACTTTGATAGCGATAGGAGTTATTTAAAGAGAAAGCTTTAACATTAGAAAACGAACGAATATAAATATTTTCTAACGTAATTATTTTAAATATAAAAAGAGCGTTTACAAATTCTATTACTTAAATTAAATAGTGTTAGATAGTTGCAATTGCGAAAAAATATACAGACTCACTTTAATTGTATTTTATAATACAGTTTAAAAACCAGCTTTTATGTAAGGAGAATTCACGAGTATTAAGCTACAGGTAATTTAATCTTTTTTATAAAATATATTACATTGTAGTAAGTTACATAAAGAAAAATTAGGCGCATCGTATAAACCATAAACAGGGAAAAATTTCTCACATGCTAGGTACGATAATGACAAACCCATTTCAAGACGAGATAATGGTAATTTTGACATCGCTAGACAACCGCCTGAACTAAATTAGTGAATTACTTACAGGACATAAACGCAAACATGTGGCGGTAAACAGTAAAAACTTTAGTTTGTCAACGCCCCTTTTATTTGGGCATAATAAATACGGGTCCACGTGGTACACTGCAAATTTCAGCACAACCTACAAACACCGAAATCGATTAGGACGGTCTGCTTTCTCACTAACTTGGAATAAAATTTAATTCCCGAAGGATGAGATAATTAGCCTTGATTTTTAAGGACTCTGTAGTCACTTGAAGACTGTAACTTAACTTTTAATAGAATTAAATGGTATAATTCGAATGGTATTTATGTTTGATAGCATTTACAAGGTATTCTAAATGTGCGGTGTTCGTTCATTAGAACCATAAGGTTAAGACAGATACAATTGTTAGAATGCAATTGTTTGGAGATAGTCTAGAAATGTTATCGTGTGGGAAGTACTAGTCTGAATCTGGATTTTTTTAAACGCTACCAGATCTCAAAACACGAAGGTTTCTAGGGAAAATCTCCAGAAGAAATAACTAGAGGAAGCCAAAACCCGAGATCAAAAAGGTGATTTGGGCTTAAAATTTGCAGGTTATAGTTTCAGAAGATTTATTATGAATACCTGATGAGTGGTTTTGACTGTAGAACCTCGAAGACAACTAAAAACTATTATCTCCAGGATTCTATACATTTGAAGCAGGTCCTACGAGACTTCTGAGACTTCGTTAAGCAGCTTGATGTTCTTTACTAACATGATTTTTTCCAACATGAAGTTGTCTACCAAAGAAAAGTTTCTCAAAATTAAACGTAGCCAACCTGGTAGGGTATTCCTCCAAGCTTTATTGACTAATCAAATTAATCAGTTCGATACCTTGTTATCAACAGTTAATTGTACCTGCTCTAGTTGCATTTTAAATCTTTTGATAGTAACAACGAAGGCCTTTATAAAAAAATTATCTTTCTTCCATTCACAATTCGAGGTATCATCGGCAGAACTCGTGCACATAAATTAAGACTTTAAATTGAAACCACTTGAGTCGCTTTTCTCTACCTAATGTACGTAATATTATCTTACTAAAACGTTAACTAGAATCAATGAAATGAGTTTTTCCATTTTTTAATCAGCATAATTTTTTATGTGAAAATTCTTATATCTAAGACGATGAGATCATAGGCGCCCGTTATAATTATTAACTAAATCAAATCAGTCGTAAAACTACAATAATTTACATTACAAAGTAACCATATAATCTTTCGTAACATAAAAACCGCCATATTGAATTTGAAAAACATTTGAGTAAGAACAATGTAAGACAGTAAAATAATTCTTCCTTAGATGAAGAGTGCATGTAATATAAAAATTATATTTCTTAAAGAAAATAACCGTGACTCTTGGTGGGGTTTACTAATACAGACCCTATTAAAATGAAATATGACTATAAACATTTCAAAGGAATGTTACACTGCACTTATCTCAGTTCCATAAAAAAGTGTATATAAAATGTTTATTGTTAACACGGCAGCATAGAAGACCAAACTTCAGGATGCGAAACATTCGAAAATATTACATAAAATTGTTTTTTGGAAGAGCTAACAGATGTCATTGCGATTATGTCACAACTAATTTTTGCAAGAAAACGTTAACTAAATTTCGTCTCTATTAAGTGAAAAAAGAAGAAATGCGCACCACCAGCTATATACGTCAATTAATATAAAAACTATAGGATAATTTAAGCTATTTTAATTTGTATTCAGCTACGGCTCCAATGAGATTAATCCCCATGCTTCTGATTACTTAGTTATTATATTTTTTAACTCTTCTGTTGTAAATAAAACGTCGACGATTTAATCACGCCTTAAATAGCTATTTAAAATTATCTTTGACATCACTTATTGATAGTGAATCCCGCAATATTTGCACTCAACCTGAAGTTGTGACTGCGCACTAATTTTGTTTCTGGAGTACAATAAAATTAATCTATGTTTTACAAACTAAACAAGTTAGAAAACATCTGATCCCTTCAATAAGTTATAAAACAACTTTTAAAAACTTCTGCTCTTAAAAAGTTCTAAAGCGTGAGGGATTCCTACAATATAACTCGAATCACGAAGAGTTGAAAGAAAGTAACAATCACACAACGGCCCTTTAGAAACTCGTATCAAGTGTGCCTATGATATACTCTCAGAATTTCTAACTTTTAATGACTAGTTTATGACTGAAGTTTCCTCTGTAACACAAGAATTAAATTAATAAGCTTTTATGCGTGGGACAGACCGTGTACACTCAGATTCTTAATTTATATACTAGCAACAAACTCTTCATTCACAAATATTAAGCATTTTATAAAGCTGGGAATGTTAATTAATATAATATGTATAAAACCTATTTGGCTACCAAAATAGAATCTCGGTCGAACAGGCAACCTTAGCAAACAAATCGTCGTTGTGAAAATAAATCCTTTAAGAAAAAACATTTCACTTATTTTGTGATTATTGAAAATTATTTTATTTAAATGATATAAATTGACTTACAATTAACATTTTAAAAAGATTATAACAGTTCTAAATACGTTCATAAAATAATATTTACGCCTGTGTCTCAATTTTCACGAAAATTTTCAAGTTTTTCACGATAATTTTCAAGTTTTTCACGAAAATTCGAGTTTTTCAAAAAAATTTGATTTTATCACGAAAATTCAATTTTTTTTACGAAAATTCCTTTTCACGTAAATTCGAGTTCAGCACGAAAATTTGAGTTTAACACGAAAATTCAAGTTTTTCACGAAACTTCAAGTTTTTTACGAAATTTCGAGCTTTTCACGAAAATTCGAGTTCCCCACGAAAATTCGAGTTTTCCATGAAAATTCGAGTTTTCCACGAAAATTCGAGTTTCCCAAGAAATTGGAGTGTCCACGAAAATTCAAGCTTTCCACGAAGATTCGAGTTTTCTTCGAAAAATCGAGTTTTATACGAAAATCGAGTTTTCCACGAAAAATCGAGTTTTCCGCAAAAATTCTAGTTTTCCACGAAAACTCAAGTTTTCCACGAAAAATCAAGTTTTGCACGAAAATTCCCGCTTTCCACGAAAATTCGAGTATTTTCATAAAAATTGAGTTTTCCACGAAAATTCAGGTTTTCCACAAAAAATCAAGCTTTCCACGAAAGTTCTAGCGTTCCACGAAAATTACAGTTTTCCGCAAAAATTCGAGTTTTCCGCAAAAATTGGAGTTTTTCCCGAAAATTCAAGTTTTCCCCGAAAATTCAAGTTTTCCCGAAAAACCAAGTTTTCCGCAAAAATTAAGTTTTCCACGAAAATTCTTGTTTTCCACGAAAATTCAAGTTTCCAGCGAAAATACCAGTTTTCCACGAAAAGAAAAGTTTTCCACATAAAATCAAGTGTTCCTCGAAAAATCAAGTTTTCCACGAAAATTCAAGTTTCCCACGAAAATTCATGTTTTCAACAAAATTTTAAAATTTCTACAAAATACAAGTTTTCCACGAAAATTCAAGTTTTCCGCGAAAATTCCCGTTTTCCACGAAAATTCGAGTTTTTACAAAAATTCGAGTTTTCCATAAAATTGATTTTTCGGCGAAAACTAAAGTTTTCCACGAAAATTCAAGTTTTCCACGAAAGTTCAAGTTTTCCACGAAAAACGAGTTTCCCACAAAAAATTTGAGTTTTCCACGAAAATCAAGTTTTCCACGAAAATTCAAGCTTTCCACAAAAATTCAAGTTTTCCACAAAAATTAAGTTTTCCACAAAAATTCTAGTTTTCCACAGAAGTTCAATGCCTTTCCGAAGATTTTCTATGCTATTCCGAAGATTTTTTAGTCGTAGTCTTAAAACCTGAAATCGCTTTAAATGCAAAATTAGTACAGCAGGAGGTTTATAGTCTAGAAATCGCTTAGTGGCATTAGTATAAACAGTTCTTTTATCAGGCCCACCCTGTTTCTTTGAATGTAGATTGCAGCTTATTTTATTATTCCCATAAGCAAATCACTATTGATCTGAACTCAGCCTGAAATCTTGAGCCCGCATTTGTGGGCACGTTCAACTTTCAAAAATCCTTTTGAGTTTAAATGTGCCTTCGTTGACGTTACCTTCTATGTCAGCATTGAATTCATGTTTTTGGCTCTTTTTTTTAATGTTCCACTTTTCTTAATATTAGACTCTTTGAAATCATTAAACCACCATACTTTCGTACAACCCTTATTGTTTTTTCTATATTTTTATCTATACGTTTTTCTTAATTTTTGATTATTTGTTTTCTTCCATTTTTTGGTTTGTTAAGTAATATTGTTTGTGTTTTATTTTTGATATAGGTAGATTCAAATCAGAGAAATACTCTTCTCGGCGTGAAATGTGTATGCAATTTTGACATTATAGTGTTCTAACTAAAACACTTTGTCACAAGACACCTTTTGGCTTAAATGGACTGGTGAGTCTGTTAGTTAAGAAGTAACTTTTCATATTTTTATACTTTTTACTTTTACTGCCATCATTGACTTGGGATGTTTGGGATTGATTGACTCGAAAACAGAAATTGCATAATCTGATCCTTGCTCTAATGACATGTCTAGAAGAAAGATTCCAATATTTTTGTTTGATAAGCGAGTTAAGAAGATTGGCGCCCATATGACAATTAATGCGATGATAATGGCCAGGCGGCTCCGTTGCGTAGTTGGTATGTATGTGACTACTACGCCCAAGGTCTCTGGTTTGAATCCCGACACGGTCCGCTTGAAAAATGTTAAGCGAGCATTTTTCACAAAAATACACCTTTGTTCGTATGAGAGGTAAAATGGACGTCCCGTGTGTGAGTGTTGTCACGCACGTTAAAGATCTCTACCTTACTTGGAACAGCAAGGGTTTGGCAAAATTCAAAATTTTTCAGGTTAAAAAACTCGCTTCCTGGCCAATGTAGTACCTTCGGGTGGAGCATTGGAAAATCACATGTAAGGTGATAATGGTCAATTAATAAATTTATTATATGATCCCTTTTGCGTAACAGCAATGGATGGCAAGCGGCAAAGGGCAATCCCGATAGTGATAAACGACCACCCACTCGAATAAGATCCCTATCATCCATGAAGGGGTTTAAATTTCTTATAGATAAAGGGTCATTGCCTTTTCTCAAACTTTGTATTAGTTCCATGAACTTCACTTGTTGTAAGGCGTGTATTAAGTATTGCTCCGCTACATTTATATCGTCAGCTTCGATTCTATAAGAAAACTTGATAATCTTACAAAACCGTAATATATATATATATATATATATATATATATATATATATATATATATATATTAGCATTTGACATTATCAAAGGGTCTACAAAGGTAGTTGTTAGTACTACTGATAAAACATTAATTTACCACTTTTATCAAGCTATTCTAAAAGTTAAAAACACTACGGTTAACAAAGATTGATGTATAATTACTTGTTTGAATGCATATATAGAATATTATGTACTAGTGATACAGCGTTTGAGGTTTAAAAAAGCATTTTTCCATTGTTTGCATATACGAAGGGTATCTAATGTATCTTCGATTGAATGTGTATAGGTTTTGTTTTTAAAATTATCTGTAATTTGTGCAGGATACTTTAGGCCATTTATAAGTTTGATTTACCTAAAATGAAAGACGTTTAATACATTTTAATTATAAAGCAAAATAAAAATTAATAGGAATGAAATGTCAAAATAAAATGTAAAAATATCAAAGCTGTTCTAAAATAGTAACTAAGTAGAATTAAGTTTAATATGTTGAATGCATCCCTTATGTAATATTAGTTAGTAGGCTAGAGATAAGTTTTTGTTTTTGTTGTTGTCCTAGGTGATAATTGTTTAAAAGAATTAATTAATAAGAAAATTTTTGAAAAAGTTTGATCATAAAATTTTGTACACCGAATAATTGTTGTGGCTTAAGAGCTTGTACTTAAAAATATTCCAAAATTAATATACATGTTAAAGTGCATGCATTTTATTTCAATATAATAAAAAAGAAAGTGAAAGGTTTATACGACGAAAATTAATTACAAAAGAAGATTTCAAATATACCAACATCGGGGCATCCTTTGTTGTGGTTAAAGAGTGCAGCTGGAATAGTGAATTATTTTGCAGATCAGTTTATATTGGTGAAGTATTGAAGTGTTTGTAGTTATAGAGCAATTAAAGCATATAGTGGTTGAAGTAGTATTCAATTGTAGAACCTAAAAATATAGGAAAATCCTTATTGTACATAAACTAAAATATACTTTTATTAGGTACTCACTGAAAGCGTTCGAGGCAACTTTGTGGTATCCTGTTTCCAAACCCCTGTACACTCAGACACATTCAACGGAGTTGCAGGTATCCAAGTTATTTTTATCTACACTTCATATAAAAGTAATTTGGAATAATTTAAATTTCAAACGTTAACTAGATTAAATAATTGCTGAATAGATTTATCAATCTTTGTCTAACCTCGATACGTAAGCACAAAAAGAGAGGTTAAGTGATTTGATCTTATACGCTTTAGGCGCCTGTGTTTCAATACCTGTAAGGGGACAAAGAACCCACGTCTCCTTACAGAGTTTAAATACTAGATTCAGTTTCCCTGAGAGAGTTTCAAAAAGCCGTGGCATAATTGAATTGAATAGGTATTTATTTAAATTATTAAAAGACCAACACCACATTACAGGTTGCACCTATTATTTTTTAACTCGTATATTAAAGCATCATTTCATAAAAGATAACCATACATAACATAATATATATATATATATATATATATATATATATATATATATATATATATATATATACAATAATGCGTAAAAGTTTTACCCGCGAAGACACGTGTGTGCCTTCTCATATAATACTGGTAGATCAGGAACTATAATAGCTAAATTCCTTAAACATAATTCAGGAATTCCACCATAGATCATGCGACAAAATTTTTTGAGGGTAACATGCCTCGAGATAAGCAGTCACTGGAGATTTCTATCCCAAAACTGTGGTAGAAGTGCTTAGAATCCAATATGGATAATAGAACTGCAGCGCAAAGCTCAAGGCGCACTAAGGTTACTATTTTTATAGAAGAAACCCTTGATTTTAAACAAGCAAGCCGTACAAAAATCTTACCATCTGAATCTGTTACATGGAAGTAGACTGCGCAACCAAAAACCTTCAGGCTTGCATCACAGAAAGCAACTATGTTCACAGTACAACCGTTAGTGATCTTTAAATGGCGTGGTATGACCGCCTTACTTAGTAAGGAAAGTTCCAATACGAGCTTGAAGTAGTATTCAGTTATATGCTTAGTAGGTACATCGTCCCATCCAAGGCTTGCATTCCATAGTTCCTTTATTAGCAATTTTTCGTATGAAACTGTAGGCAAAACTAACCCCAATATCAAATAATCTAGCCACACTAGACAAAATTATTCGTTTGGTGCATGCTGCTGTTGAGAATTTAACGTTTTGAAAGGAGTAAACGTCGGATATAGGATCCCATGCCAGACCTAGAATTTTTTGGTTAGTGCTATCTGTAAAATTTACAGGTGTATACTGCGTTAAGGGTAGGGTACTAAGCAATTCCAGTGAATTACTAGCCCACTTAACAAGATCGAATCCTCCGGCCTTAAATAAAGCTTTCAGTTAATGTGATAACTTCACCACCTCTTCCGTATTCAAAAAAGACGATACTAAATCGTCCATGTAGAACTCTGACTCTGCGACCATTGCAGCATCAGAGTACTTGCATTTTTTATCTGCGGCTAACTGCTTTACAGTGCGCATTGCAAGAAATGGACTACATTTTAATTTAAAGGGAACACAAGTAAATTTAAACTAACGAATGCGTTCGTGTATGTCAAAGCGAAATAATATCTTTTGATATTGTTGGTGTTCTTTAATAACACCAATTTGCAAATACATTTGTCAAATGTCAGCTGTAACGGCGACGGGAAAAAGACGTAACTTTAATAAAAGTTTAAACAAATCAGCTTGCAAATTTGCCCCAGGGTATAGGACGTTGTTAAGCGATAACCCTGCATCTAGAACAATTCGTACCTTGGTAGTCTTTTTATCTTGTCTGATATCAGCGTGATGAGGTATAAAGTACCCTTGAACTGTATCTAACTCAGGTGGAACCTCTATTAAATGCTGATTTTTATATATTCGTCTATAACTACGTTCTAGCTCTTACAAAAGTCTGGATCCATTTTAAACTTACGTTCAAGATAACTGAAGCGTTTGTTCGCTACTCCCCGGGAATTACCTAGATTGTGTTCATTTCCAGTGAGAGGCAAAGCAACTGTATAGCAACCGTTACTTCTACGTGACATATTTTTTATTAAATCGTTTTCACATGCGAGTTCTAGTGGACTGTAGAAACGAGTATAAGGAACTTTTTCTAGCTCCCAAAACTTCAGCAAATCGTAAGTTGTAGAGGAGAAGTTGCGCTGTTTCTCATGTGCGATAGTAGGCATTTGACCCATTATAACATGCCCTAGAGTAGTCTTTAATAAGGAAGGCGCGTTACTAGGCGTATCAATATGACCGTCCAACAATAAGAACGAGAACAACTGTGTCCCCAGAATAAGTCAATTTCCCCAGAAACATTCCACTGACTATCCGCTAACGGCATTTTATTAAGCTATGTCATATGCGATGAATCATTGTATTGAGCAGGTAAGTTATCTGTAATACAATCAATTACTAAAACTTGAATATTATAGGTGTGCGGTACATGCGTGATTCTATAGTAAGAGTTGCGTACCCACGGATAGGACGAGAGCTCATAGCAACACCTTTAATTACCGACTTAGTTAACGGGGTATGGACAGATTCAGCTGTTCAAAACACAATACACCTATCCCCCGATTTACACGGTACTTTTACACGTTCTCGCTTTTACACGGTTTTCCAAAAAATTTTTTTTTTGTTTTTATCGCATTCTACTAAATGCTACTGTGATTGAACACGTGCGCTGTGTACACATCTCACGGGGAATCTCGAGCTTATGTGCTGACTTGCTGCACACGCTCACTGTGTCTGTATTTCTTCGCATAAAATTAAAGTTTTATCTACGGAAAATTGTACTCTTTTGTTTAATGTATTGTAATTAAATAAATAAACAGTGTTTCCGTAATATATTACATATTTTAACTTGTCAATGCATTTTATTTTTATTTCTGTGTACACCTAAAAATATGTATTGAAAAAATCACAACTATTAAATAGCAAAATTATGCATTTTCTGCAAGCTTTTCGATTTACACGGTTTTGACTTGAAAATTTTTAATTTTCGATTTACACGTTTTTCTCAGGAACGTATCTACCGTGTAAATCGGGGATAGGTGTACTGACATTAAATTATGTTGCGAAGCACAGTCAATCAGGCATCTGATGAGTTTGCGTTCATTGTTGTTGGTTCTAGCAAAAACTTGTGCAGTAGACAGTAAAACATTCATTGGCGAAATTGCTCCCAATGTTTTACTGTGAGAATGCGATGTTAATGTCACCGTGTCGTTCGTGGTGTGTGCGTTACCGTCCTTTGAATGCGGTATAACCGTACATGATGCGTTAAGATTTGGTTGCCAAGCGATGAGATTAAACTCATTATTGGTCGAGGATTTTGTAACGTGCATTTTTAATCGGTTAACATTTTACGCTTTTTCTCAATTAGTAAATACCTTTCTGCAATTACTATTTCTATATTTTATATTTATTAACTCCTTGGGCAAATGCGTCGTATTATAATGTGTGGATCGCTGTTTGTATAAAGTAAATACTTTCGAATAGTTTTCAGATTTGTATGCAATTTAACTCGTGTGTAGTAATTTAAAGATAGATAAATTGAAGATTGATTTTCATTAATAAATAAATTGCGAGGAACTAATTTTAAATAGGATTATTCGAAAATTACTTTCCAACTTATCGGAAATGATAAACCGCAGTAATTAATTATTAGATATGATTGCGGCATTCACGTTTTGGATGTTCCTTATGTGGATATACAAGTTTAGAGAATAGTCGATAAGAGGTTATGGTAACAACGATTGAATAAAAAGAGATTAGAGAGAGGAGTTGTAGTTTGTGCTTCGTTCCTATATATATATATATATATATATATATATATATATATATATATTACGTTAAAAATACTGTTTCCTTGTTGCTTTACTAAGTGTGTTTTTAGTTGAGTTTTCTTGTGGGGTAAAAGTTGTTTATTAACTGTAGAGCAGTGTAGTTCTGATTATATTGAAGAAAAGATGCTTTTATAGGTGAACGTGTTTGACGTGCTTGTTTTACGGAACATTGACTTAGTGATACACGTGCTTTACTGATTGTGTTTCGCAATACGAAAACTTTTTGGCGGATGTTTGGATCGGAATTATACTAACTTTAATTGTTCTTAGTTGCGTGTGTTGCATGTGTTCCTGTCTGTTGTACCACAACTTCCACCCCCGCGAATAGACTGTGAATCTTTGCCAAGCTACACCAATGCATCCGGCTTACCTAGCTATCAGGAGGCTTTCGATCAGTTACAGAAAGTAAAAGAACAATCTGCAGTTGATAGTAGTGTCAAGTTTCAAGCTGATAGTGGCATGGAACCATGGACACCCCACACTCCACCAGCTCCAACTGCAAGGCTATCAGTAGCCGAACTAGTCCAATTCTATAGAAACTCTTCCTGTGCTCCTGGTTGTGTAAGTTGAACTATTTCATACTGGATATGACTTTAAATATCTATCCGTTGTTTTGCAATATCTTTGTCGTTCTGATACCTTTTACAATAGAAGTGCATGCTACTAAGAAAAAAAAAAGAAAGAAAAAAAATCAATGCTACTGGATTACTCATATCAATTGTGTCTTATCTATTTATCTTTTGTTGACATTTTGTCTGATTTATGTTTAATTGGTGTGTGAGGAAACGTTTCTGCTACTCCCCAATATTACCTCACTTTGTGATAAAAATTTTGTAATGCTTTTATCGTGATTATATTATATAGTTTATCTAAACAGTTTTACTTACATTCTACAAAGTACTGAATAACTTAGACTTTTCATTGCTGCTATGCTTATTTTCTTTTATTTTCAGGTTTGCTTAACTAATTTTCTTGCAGGTATTGTCACTAACTCCTTACCGCCGCATACATCATATGTCAGTCCGCTTTCTACAACCCCCCCCCCTAATCTCCGATTGAGCCCGGTCATTTCTTTGACTTTCTGTGTGTTACGCACGGCTACGAGCCAACGTAGCATAAATTTGGCGCCCAACGTGGCTGCCACGAAAAAAACGTAACAATTTATTATCGGCCGGTTGCGTATCAAAATGTAATAATGTATGATGTCTTCTTTGACATGCTTTACATACATGTTGGGAGTTGCATGATGACCCTTAATGTAGCAGATTTAAACAATTTATACAAGCGTGTCTCTTTTATAAAGGCATAACGATCCATAACCAGCAATTTTTTTAAATCCGACACACTCGTACAAGTGCGCACGACCCGTCTTACTACAAAAGGCACAAGTCACAGTTTTTGATAACTCATTGCCCATGGTTACAAATGAATGAGTAACTCTAGACCCACCCTGTAATTTTGAATGGGACTTTAGTTGGGTAAAGTTGAATTCAGTTTTTGACGTTCGTTCTAAAACCTTCGCATGTTCCCGTAAAAATGTTACAAATTCGTCGTAAGTTGGTATATCGCTTTTCTTTGAACGACCATTTTCGAAGGATTTAACAGTATCAGGGTCTAACTTTTTCAAACCAATGTGAACGAACATAAATTCCTTTAAGTCACAAATTTTTAACTGACCCAAGGCTGCGTAAACGGATGTAAATTTATCTACAAAATATTCGAGACCCTTTGGCGTTGCATTACTGATTGGCTTCAGTTCAAGCAGTTGATCAAGGAAAGTAGATGCTAAAGCGCGATTGTCTTGATATTTGCAGGCGTTATACAAAGATAAATAGTTTTTCGGTGTTGGTGTTAGACCATGACAGATATTTTGCGCCTTGTCAAGTAAAACGGATAACAAATACCGAATACGCTCAGTAGGCCAATCGGATAATTTTCCTGAAAAAGGACTAAGCGTAATTCGAGGTAACTTAAAGTAGTGTTCGCTGTGTTTAGTATTCTGACAAACGTCAGGTTTACCAATTTGCTTCGTTGACAAAAACCGGTCCCTTGCAAACTGAATAGAGCTGCACATTTCAGTAAACAACCAAACCTTTTCAAATTCAGGTATAAAATCTTCCTTTAAGCGCATAGATAAGCTATTTATCTCATCCGATAACGCCATAAACTCACTGCGCAAGCCGATAGCATGCAAAGACTTGGCCAAAAAACTTTCTACTTCTAGCGTGTCTTTGTTATCTGGAATCAAATCATGTAGCCTTTGTGCGTAATTAAAATACGATCTAAACTTTGACTCCACTAAAGCTAAACGAGCTTCTTCTTCAGTCCTTTTATTCATGTTAGGAATTTCGGCACCTCTATTGAATGCGCGTGTACTTCTGGGCATGAAGTCGGTTATAGAGCGTGTAACAATAACAAACAGTATTTCTTCGAAAGCGAATAAAATGCCTGATGCGGAAAATTATGTGTTATTCCAATACCTAATGCAGTTTCAGCCTTTTGCATCCAGTGAAAATAAGACCAGATCTATGGGGAAACGGAAAGCAAATTGTTTCCCCAAAACGTGATGGTTCTACCTTAAATTGAAATGCGATCTTCGATAGCAGGGAATGTCGGACCACAAGACACCAGGATTGAAACGCTGCAAATCTCACAGCTACTGGTATTTACCTCACTTTGTTTTTTCGAAGCACTATTGCAGGCTTGTTCTGGCGGATGGTGATTGATGACACTCGTGTTGAATTGAGAGCACTGATAACTGCAATAGTTATTTATATGGTTTAACGACAAAAGGTAAAACTACACTTTTTTATACATGACAGTTTAGAAACTTCAAACTTATTCTATTTTTTTCCAAAACGACGCGATTACTTTTTGTAGCGGTTGATGGCAGCTTGCAACACTTAAGTATGATATTGTATTTTGTAAATTAGTAGCTATTTTAATTAAAGACATAGGCGAACACGTTTATTGGAAAAAACCACAAAGAAGAATTATGTTTTGGAATTTACTGTTTAGCAAGCTAATAGACATGATTTTACAAGAGAGAGAAACATAATCTGTCAAATTAAATTTGTTTCACATAACCTCATTTGACTGCTTTGATTCCTTCTGCTTTCTCGGCGTTTACAGTTACATATTTTTTTATTGTTAATTCGTTGAAATTAACGAATATTAATTCTAGCAGTTCTTATTATAACTTTTAAGGGTGTCATGTCAGCAAAAGAAAAAACATTGGGTTTGCAAGCCCAGAAATTGGTTGTAATTTTGATAGAATACTTCTATCAAGAACGGAATATTGGTGCACCTTCTTTAAGTGCAATACATAAGATACAGTATACAATAAAAACCATTTTTCCTACAGTTAATAAAATCCATATTATTTTAGCGAGTTGCGAACGCTTGATAGCGTTTCCACTGACTTACTCGCCAACAAATTTTGTTAGTACAGTTAAGGTTTTTGGTATTTTACCAAAACAGGATTTTTAGCAGAGTACTTCACCAAGTTTTCTGTAGATTATGGTTAGAGTTTCTGGGGGCCAAAGCTGTACGTAACATGATGCCCACTCAATCTAAATATCTAGATAAAAAAATTCCGTTCGATTTAATTAATACGCACAAGATGGTACAACTAAAGCATAGGTAAGAAAATCATAAATTCTCCCTGTATGTTTGTTGTGATTTGTTTTGTATTTTGCTTAATTTTTTTTTGATATTAAACCACTTAAAGTTTTTAAAATTGTCTTTATTTACGTTTCGATCCATGACCTAGGATCGTTGTCAAAATAATAAAATTTTTTAATTTAACATTTATGACACAAATTGAAGGTGACTTTGATTTATTAATTTTTGATTTGAATACATTAGGTGAAAATTTTAAAGTTTAGAAGAATGAGTACTTTCTTCTAAACTTTAAAATGTTCACCTAATGTATTCAAATCAAAAATTAATAAATCAAAGTCACCTTCAATGTGTCATAAATGTCTAACTTAAAATTTTTTATTATTTTGACAACAATCCTAGGTCATGGATCGAAAGGTAAATAAAGACGATTTTAAAAACTTTGAGTGGTTTAATACCCAAGAAAAATTAAGCAAAAATAAAAAAATCATATTTCACTGAACTTCTTGCACCAGATACGTCAAATTATATGGCCGCCAAGTTTTTAAGTAAATATCTCCTTCGTTAAAGAATTGAAGTTTTTGTGTTATTATTTGGAGACTTTAAAAGAATGCCTTAAATCAGTTTGAAATATAATAAATTTTTCCTATGTTTCCAAAAGTTAGATGTAGCACCAACATCTAGTTCTTTTGAAAAGCTATTTGACGGACTTTACGTTTCTATGCGAAACCTTAGTAATGTTGTTACTTCGATGCTGGTGGGGCGTAACTTCCTCCACGTAATTAATTAAGTAAGCGGGTGGATTAAACAATTTAGTGTAAAGAAATTATCAGGATACAATATTGCGGGACTAAATTGGGAGCGATAAAACGGTTGTCTTGTACAAGTTACAGTATAAATGTTTAATGTTAATTAAGTGCACAAATTCATATAAACAAAAGTCAAAAACTCACCAGAATTTCTTGGCTTTCGGTGCTATAGGTGATTTCGGCATGCACACTCCACGGTTAACACACAGTTGCGGTTTATGTTATATTTTTAAGCGGTAAAACAAAAGTTTAGGCACTTCTTGAGTGCTCTGCGGTCACACACGATCCACGTTTTATATAATAATGCACTCTTGCGGACCAGGTGTTCGTTACAAGATAAATTTGGTTCTATCTATCGCGCACTATCAGTGTTTATTTCGAATACACAACGATACTTTTGGCGCGAACTAAGGCACTTATAAATTAACTATAAGTCGCTGAACCAGATTCTTTAAGGCCTTTGGGCCCACTCGTATAGAAGGAATTGAACAGAAATGATTCGGTATGAATTTTCCTATAAAGGAATTATGACCATCATTCAAAGACTAATTCAGTCTGCGTTTTAGTTTTCTAATTTTCTTTTAATTAGATACACGCTATACCCAGAGAAGACAAAAATTATACACAAGAAGAGTGGAATAGAGCAAAAACACTTTTGGTAATGCTTAACATTCATTCGAATTTACTCTTCCATAGCAGTTTTAGAAATCCTAAGTTCGAGCTGATTTTCAGCAGAATAAGGCTACTCCAAACTGCTACGTGTTTGTTTAACAGTAGCTAACTTGCATACACAAGTTTCCTCTAGAATTTCTAAACGGAAGGTACAATCCACCCTATATATTTAAGAAGTTTTGAATGTGGTTTCACCCTTAAACCGCAAGCCATAACGAATATACAAATCAAACGGATGTCAATATGTGAGTATGAAAAGCTTGAACTTCGGAAATACAAACATAGTATTGTGAAGAGACTGCTTTGTTGAACACTGGTATACCGTAGGCTAAGCTTTTCGTCTGGGAAAATAATATTGGGCTTACGCAACATTCATTGACAAAGCGTTTAATCCTACTTTTGTTCAGTCCACCAGTTTCGAGCAAATATGAGTAATTGTCTGATACAAAATACTGTAAAGTTTCTTAGTTGGAGTCTATACAGTGTCGAATAGCCAAATGAAATGAATTTATTATTTCTGTAACTGTACATATCTATAGAAAATCCCGAAACACGTCAATTTTAGATTATGAATTGACATCTTGCAACAAAAAGATTTGATCCATACATTGAACCCCTTTCGGGTGACAGCTACAACCGCCAATTTTTTAAATAGGATATTTATGGGCTTGTGATATATTGTTTGAAAGGAATCTTCATTCTGTATTCAAAAATGTTATTGTTTTCACGTGTTTTTTTAGATGGTATTATCAATTAAAAAAACATACAAAGTTACCATGACAATGTTACTTTTGTTTAAAGCACCTTAGCAAATTGTTGTATGATTATAACTGCATGACTGTAGTTGTCAGCGTTTAACTTGTCGTATGAATTTCGTTAAGTGCAATTCAGAAACATGAATAGATTCACCGAAATGCACAAAATAACAGTTGTACAGATGATTGGTTACGCAGATAACAGACGAACACAAATGGAAGTTGTTCACCTATTTCATGAAAAATTTCCTGATTTGCTGCCTATAACCCACGGGACAATTAGTAAAATAGAAAAGCAATTTCACGAGTTTGAATATGTAGAGCAGATAAAAAAGCATCTGCCCATGCAATAAATAATGATACCAAATTGGATGTGATGCTCGAGTTTGAGGAAAACCCACACATATCGAGTAGACAAGCAGCCGCAACATTAGATTTTAGTTATACAATAACCTCAAAACGTTAATGTTTGGACAGGGATTGTTGGAAACTATATCATTGGTCCTTTTTTCATTGAGGACAATTTGAATGGCGATACTTATTTAGCACTACTCCAAAATAATGTCATTCCAACTTTGGCAAATTTATATCCTGATTCAAGGAACCATCAAGTTCCAACAAATACGATATGGTTCCAGCAAGATAGAGCACCACCACATTACCAACGTAATATTTCCAAATCGGTTTATAGGGAAGCGAGTATCGATAGAATGGCCAGCAAGATCGCCTGATCTGCTGTTATTAGACATCTTTTTATGGAGATTTGTGAAGAGTATAGTGTATAAAATTAAACCCCTTGATTTAAATGACATAAGAAGACAAATAACGCTTTAGATTAGGTCGGTTACGCCTGCGGTATTAAATAAAGTTAGAAGACATTTTTATTAAATATTACGATGTTGCCATCTATTTCATTGATATTCACGTTTTTTTTTTAATTTTTTAAATTATGAACACATAAACAGTATTACTTATTAGTTTTTGAGTGTGTTATAGAACATTTCGGTAATCTAATGATTTAAATTTTTTATATTAATTATTGCAATAAATGTGAAAACAAAATAACATTTTTGAATAGAGAATGCAGAGACCTTTCAAACGATATATCACAATCCCATATTTCCCACTTAAAAAATTGGCGATTGTAACTGTCACTCGAAGGGATCAAATGTTTTCGGTGCAGGATGTCAATTCATAATATAAAATTGATGCTTGGGGATTTTCTATAAATATGTACAGATACCGAAATAATGAATTTACTGCATTGGGCTGTTCCACACTATTAACGTTTCGGTACCAGCTCAGTTTATTACTATTTTGTTGCCAAGTCAATATCTGTTAGCGATAGCCTTTCATTATCGTACATTCTGAACACTAGGCGCACGACGAACACGAAGCAGAACTTTTTATTATAGTACATTTCGATTATTTAAGGTTATGTGAAAAAGCAGCGGGCAGTTATCTGTCAGCTGAACCTCGCCTTAGAAATTGTTAATTTAGAAATTATATTTTGTTTATTAGTTTAATAAAGACATATTAATAATAATTATATATATATATAATAATCATATATATATATATATATATATATATATATTGCTATGCTACCTAAATTATTCGCGCGCCATCGTTTGGGCGACAATATTAATATTGCTATGTATAAACAAGAATGGTAATTATCGTTCTCCGACGTTGGGCTGTCTTATAAATATTGCTATGAACTCCCTGCAGGAACTTAACTGGATTTTATCTTGAACCTACCTTGTCGACCAATAATAAAATTTGATACGTTACTGCCTTACTTATTATCAATTTCGTATTCAACTTATAGCTCCTCCTTGAACTGTTTAAATTATCAAATCACTCCCATTAACTTTATCTTATGACCTCGACTAGCATTTATTTGGAATTATAAAATTCAGTTAATTCGATTCTATATAATGAAACAAATATTATGTACAGTTTTTGTAAATTATTTAAAATACACTTTTCAATTAATTAATGTTGTAAATCTCATTTATCAGAAATCATATACTTTTTATTCAAAACCCAAAGTCACCAAAAAACCTATTTTTATAAAAGAAGAAGTGTGGAACGTTCAAAGCCTCTTATCATATTACGCACTTTAGCGCAGTCCTCCTTTTGTTGACTTTTTCACATTCATTTATATTAAGCAAATTTAATATTCAAAATAAAAAAAATAGAAAAGAAATTGTCTTATAACTAAAAATCTGACCTGGTCTATTTTCTTCGCATTGACGCATTCATAACTAGCTAGTATTTCCCATACATTAAGCCATCCATTTGAATAAAAATTATCTTTCCCCAATTCAGGATTATTACATGCTCATTCAAAATATTGTCTATTCACACGCTTGAACCATTGCATTTAAATTATTGCCATCACCCTCTGGACTACCATTATTAACTTATACTTATGCACTCCAATTTATTGTCGTCTCATTTAAGACTTAGAATTACTTCTTATTAATTTCCCCAAGCTTAGAATTGGATTATCATTATTTATTTTCCCTCGACTTAGAAATTGTATTATTCTCCCCCAGGACTCGGAACTTGGATTTTTCCTCGGCTTTAGAACTTGGATTTTTCTCCCCGGCTTTAGAATCCGTTTAATCGGCAATCGTAATTTTCATTTTAGCACTTATACAATTTTTTACTTTAAATTATTATTACGTATCACTTTATTTCATAGTGGCGCACCTCGGCCTTTGTTGCGTTCAAAACTGACTGCGTTATCACTGTACCTGTTAATATATCTTTTCTCTCCTACTCCGTCAGTGGGTATGGTCTACAAACTCATCGCTCATTTTTAACGAATCAAATCTTTGCATTTAAAGTAGTTTCTGATGTAATTTTTTATGCTTTCCAATAATTGTGACCTGGTCGCAGCTGTCTTCGTTATCAAACATGCGGTGTTTTGATGAATTTAATTGCTTTTCCATAAACATCTGATACAATTCGACTTTTAATTTTCATATCTGCCTGTTATTTACGCAATTTTTAATCACCTCTCTTTATCAAAGTTCTTAACTACTTGCATGCATTTACATTATGCTTCCTGAAGCTCTATTTCTTATCTCAGTATTAACCTAATTGTTTGGAACTCTTTTGAATGCCTGTCTAATTACACTTTATTATGTTTACTTATAAATACGCGTGCTTCCACTGAAAAATATCCTTATTTGCTTTACCTAAATTAACTAACACTTTATCTACAGGGTATTAAATATTTACTATTTACCTAATGCATGTGTTCCTGGTTTCTACGCTAACTATGCGTCTTCCTGTGTGTATTTACGTCGCTTAAAACTATTTATACTTTATATACAGGGTGTTGACTGCTTACTATTTACAAACTATCTCCATTTCTCAATCCTTTACTAAATAAATGCAGTTTTCTGCTGCCCATGGTAATTTCGAATTTCTAAACGACCTTTACTATAAAGTACACCCTTAAACAACCCCTTATCACAGCATAATATATATATATATATATATATATATTGTTGTGATGCTGTAGCAATACCCCTATGCGCCCTTTTTATGAATTAAAAGGTATAAATTCTTAATCTCTCAATTTTTGATTTCTAATATATAATTTTAATTGCGCCGGCTAGCTCAGTTTTTGAATTACGCACAGAGCTTGCGACAATACGACAAACAAAGCCTTTAAACCTACCACCTATCTTTCCTTCCTGTTTTAATCTTTAAACCAAAACACCATAAAGCACAAATTATTATAATGTTTTCAAAAATATTTACAACGTATGAAAAGATTAAAATTCTTTAACTGGAAATTTTTTCTAATAATTGAATCAATAAATTTAATAATTATTATAACCAAAAATGATCAAAAAATTCGCAAAATCACTAGTATTATTAATTATTCATTGAAACTTGATGAACGTTCATTTAACCTCATTTATTTACGTAATTTACAACGTATACCCAAAATTAAATCTTGTCGACCCCTCACATAAATTATCATGAAAGCAATTTTAAAGTCTTTGAATTTGTAATATTTAATTAAATGTTAAATCTTAAGTTATTCTAGTTTAGCAAAATGCAATGAAATATCCACAAATAAAATAATCAAAATAATAAACGTTCAGATTGACTAACCTATTGTTTTTTCAGCTTAAATCAGTCTCTGGTCCAACCATTGTGTGCATCCCTCATAGCATCGCCTTAAATACACTAGCGTACTCCATTAAACTCCTTCACCATTAATCATTGAAGTAAATGCATGTTGCATTTCCTCTTTTGTTCCATTAATAATCGCTTCAGCATTTAGTCAAACTTGTTCCCTTACTTATATAGACTGGACTCCAGTAATTATTTAAATTTGTCTCCCGTAATTGTTTAGGGCTGTCTCCAGTGATTCTTTAGAGTTTCTTTAGACTTGTCTCCGGTGATTCTTTGGAGTCGTTTTTCTACATAAGAATAAAACGGCAAACCATTAATTTTCCATATTCAGAGGAATTATTTCACTTCAATATTACTTACTTAACGTGTATATTTTGGTTTTCAGAGACGTGAACTATACTTTACTTCATCATGAACTGATTTGTTTACAAATTTAGTCATATTTAAATGCACCGTCCATCTATTGACAAGCGCAAAGTTCGTTGTTTCTGTATAGGCTTTCATACCAGGTTTTCGGATATTCCATGGTATTATGGCTGTATATATATATATATATATATATATATATATATATACATCAACGCGTTCTTCTTGTCACATACGATTTCAAGTTAATAGCATTAATCCGCTTAGATTTTTATACTTCTAGGTAAGTAAACCGTTGTTTGTTCAAATAAATTTGGTGAACTTTGATTTTTAATAAACATGCTTTGTTTGTTTCCAATAAATCAGGTGTCGATTTTAATTCTCTAGTCACGTAGGCCAATACAATGTATGCATTAAATTATCTGCGTTTTCTATCCTACGCATTATTAAACCTGCTTGTATTAATTAGGATTCTTGATGTAATAATGTTGCGTTATCCACGCGTGTCGCGTTTCAGCTTGCATTTATGTTATTTAACGACTTGCAGATTTGTTTTATTCAATTAAATCTTCAAAATATTTTTCATTCACTGAATTAATTACGATTATTATTTATATACAGGGCGTTGTCATTTACTTTCCAGTCTAATCATCGTATTTCTTGTTTTCTTCAGAAAACTGTGTCGTTTTTGGAAACCTTATGTATTTTATGTGGAGTGCGCTATACTCTTGGTCCTCATCTCCTAAATGACCCTATTAACACAGCAATATATATATATATATATATATATATATATATATATATCTCAATATATATATATATATATATATATATATCACGTTGATTAGTTTCAACGCTAATATTTGTTGTAAAATTTTATTGACGGGACACAAAGCACTTGAACTGGGATAACCTCACTTATACTAACCGAAGAGATTTTGTAAAAACATTCTGGAGAAGCAAATCAATTGAATGAAGAAAATATGAATTATAGCATAACGTTAGAAAGTGCTGCACAAACAGTCGCAGATCGCCTAATGATACACCTTGCTTTCTTGAAGGACAACCTTTAACTGCCTTTTTTGATGAAGAATTAGTTCTACGAGTCGACGCGGATGGTTATTCCTAGCGACTATTTGTTAAATGATATCTACTAGTTTGTTAAAGTGTATGGTTGATGGCTACGCTATTTCATCAAGTAATATACAGTAAACGAATATAGATGTTTGTTTACATTATATCCTTATATCTTATTTTTTACAATTGTTGAGAATATAAAACGTATTACATTTGCAAAGTATAAACAAGCTCAATTTTTCAACCATATGCATAAATAGTTATTCTTTAGAAAGACCTTGTGTAAGTAAAATCATTCTCTATTTAGTAGAAACGAGTTTCAATCTTTAAGTTATAAAACCATTTATTTTCATTTATTATAAAATACACCTTCCGTGCATAAAATATTCGCTTTATTTTCGTAAAAATACAATATCAATTTATTGCATTTTCAAAGCATTAGGAACGTATTTGGAGCATAAATTCTAGAACTTTTGTGACTAACAAAGAAAAGTACGTCATCTGTATTAAGAAAGGCTATTAAAAACCAATGGATAGCTAATTATTAAATAAACGCCGGTTAGAGGAACTCGCAAGGACATTAAAATGACATAAAAAAACAGATAAGAATTAATTAGTTTTACGTGTTACGGTAAGAAAGAAGGAAACAGCAGATTAACTTCATGCGTTAGAAAAAGATCGACAACGTCTTGCCTTGCTCGTACATATCAAATACGTCGCAGTGGTTTGACACCAACTAAATCATTCAAACCGTGGAATTCACGGAAACATTGCATCACCAGGGTATATTATGTTCCAAATCAATCATGAAGGATCTCGAACGATGACGTATTGAGATAATTTTTTTATATAAGCGCACGTAATCCACATTCAGAGATTCATTTGGTCAAAAATCAAGCAATATGTAGCGTTGAGTAAAGAATTCAATTTATGAAACCGACCGTGAAGAGTTGCAATGAATCGTGTATATCTGAGTAAGTTTAAATGCACTTATTTCTTGAAGATTCATTTGTTTTGTAAAAATGCAATACAGATTGAACGTTTTATGATACAAGAGCTATTCTAAAGTTAATTAATTAGAAATAGAAAATGTACTTTTTAAAAGAATATGGATACTCTTGTACACTGAGATTTTAACGTCAATGTAAAATAGAATCAGAAAGTATTTAATATCATTAATTACGTTGGAGATGAGATTATGATAAGCGCTCTTTGACAATAGCCATAAGTATAAAATTTTGGATTTCTTTATCTGGTAATTGCTAAGAATATTTAGGTATTTTGAATTTCAAGTAGAATAAGTTCTCATTTTATTTTTGTAAAGATAATTTACAGCAAATTTTGAGGTCAAAGTTCGAGGTATTTTGGCCTTTACTAAATAGGATTATTAGCCAATCACCCTTACAAGCGTGGTAATAAAGGATGAGTAAATTATTCACCTATTAATTAAAAGGAGTGTGTATCTTTTAGCTCGCTCACTGATGAAGCGTCACTACGGAAGCCAAATTTGCTGATATTGCAACTATAGCCGAACCAGCGAGTCTGCGCAAAAAGCAATTGGGCCTGCGTAAAAGCATTTAGGTCTACGTAAAAGAAAAAATGGCATACGTAGAAGAACAATTAGGCTTACGTAAAAGAACAATTCGGCTTACGTAGAAGATCTAAAAAGAGAATATTATTAGTATTAATAAGCGCGTAAGAACTTACCAATGCACAGGAGATATAGCATATCCAAGGAAGCATGCATTGCTCTTGAAGTAACAGAATCACTCACGCATAAAACACTCGCTAGCTCGAAAAGCAGGATCAAAGTGAAAGTCAAATTAGGAAATGAGATGATAATCGATTTAAATATTTAAGTAACACACGTCAAAACAACACTTCTAAAGTCATTGTAATTGCATTAATAGATAACGAAAACCGGCAAATTCGACTACAATTAATTGCCATTGTTAATCACATTTGTAGAAAACTTATGCTATTGAAACTTGCATTATTACTTATAAAAACTTTACTTCAAAAAACCAGAATTGTAGATAACCAATTATATTTGCTATGTTATCTCAAACAATAAAGATAGATTACAGTACTTTTACTCAAACTAAGTACACTACGAACACTCTTAAGAGTGTTGAAGGAATACTTGTTTCAATTGTATTAGGATGAGTTTTACAGGAACAAATCGATTTATTAAATTATAAAGCGTGATTATGGCGTTTCCCATAACATGTAGTTATACAAAATATCGATGCGTAAGTGTCGGAATATTTGAGAACATCGTAAATTGAAAGAAGATATTTATGAAGGCAAAATTGAACGTAACAGATGCCGATTCATCTTTTATTGCTCTATTTATATTACTAGATATAATACAGTAGTTCCTAATTTTGTATGCGCTATGTCATGACTACCCCTTTTTAGTGCCAATTTTATTTTTTACAGCACGCGTTGCTGTTATGCCTGCCTACACAATGTATTTGAGTTCGCTAAATTTTTGACTACACTCCTTAGTTGCAGTACTTTTAGTATTTATTCATTTATTTTATTAAAGACAAAATGTGCTGCGTAGTATCAATACAATTTCTAGTTCCTAATATAACGTGTCTTTAGAGAACTAGAAGTTTTCTTTAATGGTTTTGCCAATTTGCACTATTTTGCTACCAACAATATTTGTATAATCTTCCTCAATTTCGATGGCATATAGTTCATCTATATTTAACTTGGACAGCGCTCTGCTTTTGATTCTTTTAACCTTGCTTCTGTTTTGCTACTATTGAATATCAGGTTGCTAATTAAGAAAAAACTGCGAGAAAGGTCAATCCGACAGTGGGAAGAGAGGTGAAACAACGCTGTCACGGACATGTTGACACACAAATTTATACTGAGCATAGAAGCCAGACATAAAATGGAGGTGAAGCTAGAACATACGATGGTGCAGCTTATAATAGGGCACGGCGCTCTAAAAGCCCACCTGCAAAGATTCGGCTTGACCGAGAACGACCGCTTCGAATGCGGCGAGGGCGCAGAAAACGCCGGACAAGTGCTATTTAACTGCCCACCCGAGATGGCAAACCGAAGTATTGCAGATATAGAACTAGCTGTTGAAGAACTAGCATGGCCAAACAGCCTAGACGGAGAAGTAGCTAACCAGAAGGCAGCTCTTAAGAATGCGCAGGTAGGATTAAGAGTTTGGATGGCGATATAACCGCGCACAAGCTGAAGAAAAAGGGGCGAGGAAGTTTGAAAAATTTGAGGAAGTAGTTTTACTTGGCATGGCAACTTAAAAAGTTATTAAAACAAAATCAAAAACAAAAACCAAAAAGTAATGTCCAGATGTCTAAATATGCACGACGAACCTCACACTAAACCAATTAATGGCTTACCTAAACGCGCGGAATATCGTGTATAAATCAAAACTTTAAAATCGGGCTATTAACTAAATCAGAAAACCTAATTAAATTAAATGAACAACTATACTAAGAAACTAAAATAGAGTGAATCCGCGCATACCTCCAGGACTTAAAAGTGATAGTGATTGTGACCTTCCAGGACATCTAGTGAATATCCACCAGGACATTGGCAGTACATATCATCCTCTCTTTAGCAGTAAAAAATAATAGATGTAGACAGACGACCATATCTTTGGAACCTTGAAAAGTAGTATTCGAGGTATGTATAAATTGTGGCGGCTGTATTTGCATTGTAATAGTAAGTAGATTATGCGATAATTTTGAACGAGCACGTTCTTAGTGTGATGGTGCTAGCCGACATAATGCTTATATGCGAGTGCAGCTGATAATTTGGGTGATGCTTTTTGCTATTTCATACACTGTTACGTGCTTAATGTTTATTTGCATATAGATATTGATTTATATATTTATATTTATTTTATATTTATATTTTTGCATACATTTGATTGGAAATAAACAAATGACCCGTTACTTACTTTGTTCATTTTCATTTCCATCTTGTCTTTTGACTCGTTATTAAAATTTTGTCTTCAGCACTATCATATCAGAGATTGGAAACAGTCATCGATAGTTAGTTGCTTATATTCGAGTATAGAGGATGCATAAGAAATAATTTTGGTTAATTAATATCCCTTGATTTGTGTATAATCACATAACTTAGTTGGTTGTTTTGCAAAAAGAGATGCGTTCGTCTGATGATCTGCAAGAACAGTGAAACCGGTCACAGGCTTTTCTTTTTGCAAAATAACCAACAATTTATATTGATTTTCGTTCCCTATGCTCGAATTACTTTCCCCGTGCCAGGCAAAATTATTCATTTACATATAATAATTTTGTGGTTTGATTTGTTTTGTTTGGCATTTGGTCGCCTATTTTTGGTCGCAGTATCTATAGGAAAGAAGATTGAAATTTGTCAGTTAGGTAACGATAAGGAACGTTATGGGACGAATTTAAGTTAAACTTAGAATAAAGTCCTAGACCAGGTAGCACAACTTTGTAAATTTATAGAGTAGGAATATATAGCTGGATTCGCTATTAATAAATTTGGCAAATCCTTAGAAATTTCAATTCATTGGTAATTACTAGTTAGCTAAATTTGGATAGCTTTAAGTCGGCCCTTCAGGTAGCACAGGTAAACAGAGTTGGCAGCTGGTATTCGGTATTTCGGATCCCTAGCCTTCTACTTTTGCTTGTATTTTGTCGATCAGACACGCTCCAAAACCAACGCTAGTGATATCAATATGTAACCTCCTACTTTAGTTTATATTCTTGTTTATACATTTTAAAAATGATCCATTAATTTTGAAGTCAGATATATTAGAAGCACGTTTATTTTCGCGTATAAACCCAATGTATTACCTTCGGGTAGAGCATTGGGGACGTGGCCGTAAATGTAGCGGCCGTTACTTACATTATACTACTATGCAATATATTAATTCTTTTTACTTGATTTCTGAATCACTTACTAACTAAATATGGTCTATCTAAACCTACTTATATTAATTATCAAATATTTTCTACTTTTATAATCGGCTTGCATGATTTTTAAACATTGTATTAGGTAGGATTTTGTTTCGGATACCAAACGTTTTCGTTTCTCTCTCCTAGACAATACTCGCCTACTACTTTTCATTTTCTGTCTTTACCAAGAACTGCATTAAAATCTCGTGTCACTAACAATCCGTCTCCCTTTGAACCGAATCAGTTCGGTCATACATTTTTTCCATGCTTTATCTTCATGATTCGATATGGACATGTATGCTTGAACTATCACTACGTCTATTGGTTACTACCAAGTCTTACAGCTAACGTCTTATCACTAGCTTGTTGATTAGTTTCTACTTTCGTAGCTGATCTCTTAACCTGAACGAATGGCTCGTTCCCCTAACAAAAGTTATCCGTCGGCCACCTGACCTTACTAAGCTCCAGCAAGTCTAATTTTAATCTAACCATTTCTATTTCAAATTCTGTAACTCCCTTTTTCTAAAAAAGACTCCGTATATTCCACGCTCCGATTCGTGAAGCATTCTTTCAAAATTGTGGCTTCTTTCTACATTTCTCTTTCATTTTTGGATTTTTTTAAAGTATCGTAGTGGACAGTTTTTAAAATGAACATATTATAAAAATAGACATAAAAGCGTATCGAAATTTTAGTGCCATTTGGTTCTGATAGGCGAATTACGTTGCGTTTGGTAATTTTTAACGAGCTCTTTTCATATATTGCTCAACTGCATAGAGCAGAAAATATAAATATAAGTGAAAACCTAGAACATAACTTTGTAAAATGTGTTAATATTTATCTACGTGTTTATAGTTTAAAGTTATTTATTGGACAATTCTTTATATGTAATTGTATATAATTAAGTTCATGAAAGTGTATCATGTATAAACATCCTTGATGCTTTATCTTAAAGTAAACTATTATAATTACCCTGATAGTCAGCACAATAAATGTAAGAAAATATTATATATAGATTGCTCATAGTTCAGTTACCAGTCGCGTGTTGGAAGTAGTATCTTGTATAATATAACCATTCTTAATAATATCAAAAATTTGTTGTTTGTAATAAAAAACTCAAATCTCAATGAATCGCTGGAAAAATAAAGTTGCGGTAATTACCGGAGCTAGCTCTGGAATTGGAGAAACACTTGCGGAAAAACTGGTAGAAACAGGAGTTGTTGTAGCAGGTTTAGCTCGGAATAGAGAACGGTTGGACAATTTAAGCAGAAAACTTGAACATAGTAAAGGAAAGTTTCATGGCATTATTTGTGATGTTACAAAAGAAAAAGAAATTCTTATGGCATTCGAGTGGATCAAAGAAAATTTGGGACCGATTCATATACTTGTAAATAATGCAGGCATTAGAAGAAACACAAACCTGATTGAAGGTGATACGAAACTTTGGGGTGAAATTTTTGATACGAACGTAATGGGTTTGTGTATAGCTACTAGAGAGGCAATCAAAGATATGAGAGCTAATGACATAGCTGGTCATATCATTCACATGAACAGCGTTTCTGGGCACATTGTTAATCACTTCCCTCAATCAAGCGTATATCCGGCAAGTAAATTCGCTGTGACTGCACTAACAGAAACTCTTAGGCAAGAGTTAATATCTATCCAGAGTAAAATTAAAATTTCTAGTGTCAGTCCTGGATTTGTAAGAACAGGATTTAGAGAAGCAGCGGGAGTTCTAGAAACTGAACAACAAAAACAATATGAAGCTTCGGCGCCTCATCTTGCCACTGAAGATGTAGTTGATGCTGTTATATATATTTTGTCAACGCCTCCTCATGTACAGGTGCATGAATTAATTATAAAACCAATAGGTGAATCTTATTAAGAACGAGAACAGTATACAAATGCTAATAACATTTTTTGTTATTGATACTCGAATCAGTGCAAAATATAAATAAATTGTAATAAAATATATTAAATATTCGGTTAAGATGATGAATATCAATGTTTTTAACAATTTTTATAAATTTACTCATCTTTAATTTGTTATTCTTTATTGTGTTTTAATAATCATCTTTACATTGCTTAATTATTAGTAGATAAACAAATAAATATGTTACCTTTTCTACTGGTTTGTTACTCTATAAAATTCTAAGATTATTGTTTTAAACATACAGGATCGTGTAAAATGTCCTAATTATGGTTGAAACACCATGTGTGATAAATTATTTAACATAGCATTAAAAAGATTTACAAATACATTGTAAAAATTTTAGGGATGTATTTAAACAGTAAAGTTATTAGCTGCTCCTGAAGCACTACACTTTGCCTACAGAAATTGACTCCCGTGTAATAACGCAAAAAAGTGCTTTTTGTTTTCTTCTAGCACTAATAATTTGAACCAAGATTTGAAGCAGCATTTGAATAGAATTTAATATAGTATTTGAACTTGAAGTAGTATCTGTAACCCTAAATACTTCTATTACCTAAATTAGTTTAACATAATTAAATCTACTTACGATTTCTCAGAATCGTTAAAAATAAGACTAACTGCAAAATCCAAGAAATGTAATCGGTTTCGAGTAAACATCCAAGTATTTGAATAAAGATGAAAGTAAGCGTATCTGAATAAAGATCCAAAAAAGGAGTCCGTCTGGATAAATACGCTAAAGGCATATTTAACTGTACGTCTGAAATTACGTGAAGATACTCAAAGTTACTCTTGAAATCCAAGGGGAAAAATACAAACAACCATATAATCCATCATTCTGGTAAATCAAGTGAAGCAGGTCCAGCCCTAACAATCAAGGGGTGCTAACCACAGAAACTCTGAGGCAATTCCAGTGACGAGCAAGGAAAACGCAGGTTAGAGATTTTAAAATTTTTATTAGTTAAAGACTGTTTCAATTTTAATATTTGCTAAATAATATATATCTGTAAGAATCAACAAAAGGGCATTCGAGAATTTGAAAATAGGGAAAAGCATCTTTGAACGTTCGAAAGGTACTTTAGAGTAATTACAAAGATATTTTTGCTGGCTTTCAGGAAAATTAAATTTGGTGAATGTGAATAATTTATTTAGGGGCTTAATTTTGAACTGACATAAAACTGTACATATTATCAATCATTATGCTGTGTAATTCTGGATTGCTTCATTTAAATTATTTTAACAAATAGAAAGAAAGGGGAATATCACAGCAATATTAATAGCGCCCAATCGTGGGGATTTCATAGCAATATTAAGGGCACACCAACGTAGGGGCTATTTCATAGCAATTTTAATTGCGCACCAATCGAAGGGCTTATCAGGAGCATTTCATAGCAATTATGTGACACCCAACGTAAGGGCGATATCACAGCAAAAATATTATGGTACGTCTAATCGTGGGGCATAGCACAACAATAATAATACACCAACGTAGGGGCATTGCATAGCAATAATAATGACTGAAAATATTTCACATGCATTAAATTCTATTGAATAACATAATTTCAAATTACTTTACCAATAGACAGAAATAAACATAATTATAAGTTATAGGGTTTCCTTAATCGTATATATCACATCGTAATGAAGATTATAAAACCACAACTTCAGAAAAATCCACTACATTACCTAAATATGACACTCCTTACTAGTCACGTAATTTTGACTAATAATAAAAGTTTTTAGTTTAAAACAAAACATTTCATTCCTCGACCGCTCTCATCAATATAAAATCGACTTCAATTGCTATACGTAAATTCCAATCAATTTAATTATTAATCTCTAAGTGCCCCTTCATACACGGAAAATGTGCTTCAATATCGCTCCCTTTCGTGCAAATTTTGGCCTTTATTGAATGGGATAGTGAGAGGGTATGCAACTAGTTCCTTGTAGCTTTTATGTTGAGAATTAATGCAAATTGCAAATTTATATTAGCAAAACAAATAATTCTTTCTTATTGACATTTTTGCATAAATACTGCTTGAAAGGTATGAGTAAAATATTCATCGATTTAACTAATACAAAACGTAGCCTCATGCATCGAGGTCTACGCTTCTATAATTAAATATTAGGAATTAAGATTTTGTCCTTGTGTACCAAAATGGCGTTTTCTTCACATCAATATATTGTACCAAATCGGATTCCTGACACTAGACTTTGCTCCTGCGTTAAAGCGATAAACAGGGAGGTCTACTGTACACTTAAAATGTAAAAGAATTAAAGTTTCGCATCATCACACACGTTTAAATACTAGTTGTTATGACCCGAAGGATTGTGTAGTACCGTAAGGTAAATATTCTTAATAACAAAAGTTCGACTATGAGTAGGGTAAATTTGAAATAAAAACAAGTTATAATACGACAAATGAAGACAGCAGTTTGCGTCTCAAAATAATAATAAAATAGTTAATAATATTTAAATGAACCTTTGAAGGTTTCAACATTTTACTATAAGCACTCATGTATATCAAGATCGCCTCAATAAAAATATGTATACTCGCATAAAAACATATATTAACTGTTTAATAAACTTCATAAGGAAATTTCCTTGTTTGAAGCTTTTAGAACACTTTAGTTCAATATTACTGAGCTGAATCGAATCTAAAATCGCTTTATGTTTAAACAAATATTTTGAAGGTTAAATTCAATAAGCCTAAGGTATTAAAAGTATCGTTTAGTAAAAAGAATTATCTTTACATTACATGATTAAGGACAAACTATTTAATGGTCTTTTTAAATCTATGACTAATCTTGAACTTTTAAGTCATTAACGGAATTAACAATATTCAAATATGAAATATAGATTTGTTTTTCTTACAAATTTACATGAGAGTTTTTAAAACAAAATTCTTACTTCAAATTTTAATTACTGGGATAGCTTTGAACGTCAAAATAATGAACTAGCACAAAGTTGCCTTTAACATATATGGCAAGATATACTAATATTTAATTTTATGAATCAAATTTACAAAATAAGGAAATAAAAGTTTTCAAGTACCCTATGATTGCTCTCTAGAAACAAACATTAAATATTCATTACCTTTAATAAAGCTTTTATAATAGTTCTGTTTCTAGAACATTTTAAATAAATGTTCATTAAGAATGATATAAGGTCCTTGAAAACAAATATTGAATCACAATACATTTCTAGTAATTATCAGACGACTTGCAAATGTTTTCAGTTCGATAAATGAACAAAATGACAACTTTGGCTCACCCGCCGCTTAAAGAAATCTATTTTTTAACAAACTAGAAATAGATAACATTCAGGTATTCCACTAACTTTAAAGTTTTGGAATGAGCTTTATAAGAGTAAAGCATAAGATCTTAAATCTCTTTACAAAATAGCAACTGCCTGATACTAAATTAGATAAACCCATTATGTAGTTATACATAGATTATGTAAAACTTTAGAGATATAAAACCGTAATAATATTACTTCTACAGATATTAATCTTCTAAAGATGTTAATTCTTCAATTATGTAGGACTTTAATGATATGAAACCATGACAAAGTTAATTCTAAAAATGTTACTTAAATGCGCATTGGTTAAAACAAAAAGCTAGATTTTCTGTAGGGTATTCGTTCTATGTACAAAGCAATTTACCAGTCGTGCTTCAAAATTAGGAATTCCATCTTCACTCGACTGATGCTTGAATACAACAAACTTTCAATACATCTCTGCTGGTTTATCCGACGATAAGAAACCTACGTTAAAGCAGGTTCTTAGAGATTGCTAGATATATAGCTCATAATATTAGAGCGTTAAATATTGAGTCATATCAAACTCTACTTGTATTTCTTCTATAAGCAAACGTCGATGCTACCGTAGTATGCGGACAGACCGTAATATTGTATAATAGACTAGGAGTTTTAAAAATGTTACTTCAAATCGAGCTAGTAATTAAAAGATAGAAAATATAAGGATTCGAACCTATATCTTATTACCCCACCGAGACGGATGACAACAATTGGATAATTGTACAAATCTAAATCATGTTCACAAACATATATTAACCTAACTTTCGATTACGTTCCTTTTCTGAAATTTTTTTATTTATGTATTGTGTTAGTTGTACTATGTCTTGTATGTACTATATTTGAAACCTTATTGCAGTCCAGATGTATAAAAAGTTACTTTATTTATGTAATACTATATTCTGTATTTTGCTTACTTAATGTCTTATTACTACTTGGTATGGGTTTCCCCTTTATGATAATAACAACAATGTCTATTTAAAATGATGTCATACTGTATTGAATTTATTTTACTAACTTCCTAAAGCTCAAATTTAAGGATGCATTTTAATGAATTTTTCAACTCTGAAAGCTTTTTAAAAATAGTATGCAATGCAATTTTATGAATTATTATAGAATTGATTTATTTACATTCTTGTAGTTTTTAGTATAATTTGGAATAAAATACGGATTTAATTACCAAACTTGATTTGTAAATACTGTTCAATATGAAATAAAGATTCTACAGGATATTTCCAACACAAATTAGTTCATTCAAAATTAAATTTTGTTTATTTCCTGTCTAATTAATCTGCGTAACGCATCACGTTATAATCTCTTTTCAGTTCATGAATTTATTTTCCAAAATTTTCTAAAAACTGCCTCTCGTTCTTCTTCTGAAATCGACTCACATATAAACTATCTAACCTTTTTTGCGTTTCATAGTGTTGTTATTGCAACGAATTTAATGCTTCTTAGCTTCTTTGGTTCGTTGTGCATTATTTATTAGATTTTGATATTTTTTATAACCTGTGAATGGAAGTCCAGAAAAACTTCCTGTTAATTTTTAAACGGCGTTTAGATATTCTTCGCGACTTTTTACTACTATTACTTTTTTCTAATATTATATACCGATTTTCTATTCTTAATAGCAGGATTGAGTCATGATTATTTTCAGTTATTTCTTGTAGTATGTTAGCTTCTGTAATAATTTCGTTAAACACAATATTTTTTTAGAAAAAAGTTTGATTCGAAAACATATTACAATAGAATTTGTAGATCTCGGTCAAGTGTATCTGCTCTCTTTTTATTGGGTTTAGTTGCAACGGAAGTTTTATTGTTCTTAGTAATTTGTGTAATATCCTCATGCCTTTTAAAAAATACAGCATACATTAAAGTACCACAAGGGCATCAATAAACTTATTACCTTCTTTTTCCATTAACGGAAGTAATTGAGGAACAGTGTTCCAAGTTCGCTTTTATTAGGTTCATTTGTAATAAGTATTGTAGGACTTCCTAAAATTTTTCGTGTATGCGGTCTGTTACGAATGAATGAAGCGTTAAATTATGAAATTTAATTGCCCAAAAGGGACAGAAATCTCGTAGTAAAATAAGTATGCACCGACTAACTGCAGTGGTGCGAGTGTGGGTTACTGTAACAATAAATGGAAGAGAATAGAACAAAATTGAGCAATAAAAGATTAACCTAGGTGCAGTGTCAAATTACGTTATCAATAACAGTTATCTTGAACAGATTTTAATCACTGTCAAGTTTATGGGCGTCAACTTAGTCTAGTCTAGTAAGACTGCATCTGGATGACGAGTAACTCATGGAATTTTAACTAAGGTGTCTTTGTGGTGATTGGGAGTTCCATTTTGCACAATACTACCTCTATGTGTAAACAAAACAAACAATACCTTACATTTGCTAAGTCACCTGAATCTATTTTGATACAATATTATTCCATTATTCCTGCGAACAGGTACTCAAAAAAATTTTTAAAGACCCATTATTTTATACGTCAGCGCCAGAACAATGTTCCTGTAAACAAATACACACAAAGAATTATAAAATTTCATAAACAGTTCATATTTAATTAGTTATAACATTGGTAATTCTATGCTAATAATTTACAACAGGTCTCATATATTTACCTAAAACTGTCAGTGTTCAGATTCTATACATGTAATAATTTACTCTATACTGTAACTAAGAGTGTATGCTATATAATCTTTTCAAAATGTCTTCAAGCGACAACATCATGCATAAATGCCACAAAAAAATTTAAACAACAATACCTAGTTAGCTATGACTTAGAATACGCCCCCAGGTGTCTAAAAAATTCCATGGAGCTAGGAGTTGTACATTAACTTGCCAACTTGCTGTTTTTGTTTCCAATATTTATTTATTTATTGCTTGAAACCAATTCGTTAAAATTTTTGTTTTTGGCTAAGTGGAAAGTCTTAAGGATCTGCTCTTCTTATAACCTATTTGTTAATTTATAACCAACTGGGTGTATTCGACTAACTTTCTTTTTTGTCATGGTCAACCTTACATGTATTTTGGTCTATGACTGTAATTAATTAGCTTGTGCTTTTCCTACAATGTCGAACGTTTGTCTGTCCTACTCTTAATACGTTTGGCGCAGGTTATTAATGTATTACATTCCTATTCTACTCGATTAGGACGCGACTTTGTATGATCCCCCTCACGCAAAAACCGCGTATCCATGATTTATGTTTTTTAATCAATCTGAATGAATACATTGTAACACTTATTACACACCAGTTAGGAAAAATACAATTATATGTAACTTAATGTTCGTGAATTTTACCAACAAATCGCCGACAATTTTTTATTACATTGTAGGAGTTCATGTTTGCCTGGGGTATCTTTGTGCTGTAACTATTTAGCTTTGGATTTATTTATCTGAATTTGTAAAAACTCTTTTACATGTCGGATGTATATTATTAAATTTACTGTTATTTCATAATTCTATGCTTTCCTAAAATGACATAGATACTATATAATAATTTATCGAAGTAAATAATCTGTTTACCGTTTTGTGGTTTAAAATAATTTATGAAACTAAGTTCCGCCATAATGTGTACTTTACCATAACTAACTTTCTGATTTCGTGGTTATGGTTTATTGTCTTAATTATAGTAACGGCACTAATTGAAATAATAACCGAAACTATTAAAATATCACGTTTAATTAATACTAGCTATTTGTAAAATCCATCATACATGGTGCATCAATAATAATTTTATACGTTTTAGATTAATTTTCTTCTTTTTGCATCTGATTTATATTTCCCGTAACATAAGGGCGTTACAAGTCTTGCATTTTGAATCTTAGAAAATGTGGTAGGTACTACGTGCTCATTAATGTGGCTATTTCTGTTCAATTCCAAAACTGCCTAACACCGTGATACTATTCTCTCACCATATGGTAATAAATAGAGTTACTTAACACATTAAATCGACTAATCTTAAGCAATACTATTTTATACACCAATCTTCTAATGACTACAATACACCAGCCCACATATTAGTAATAAGATTAAAGACAAACGCATAATTATAACCTATGAATTAAATTTGGTGAATATTTTCTGTGTTCTGTACAAATACCCACCGTTTGTTGAAAAATTACATAGAAGTAGGGTAAAATCAGGTCTTCTGGGCCCACATTTCCACCAGCATCCACATTTCCACACACATCTGGACCAAAAAGTTTTCTTCGACTAACCATTTTCATCTTTCGAGATAAACCTATCTTAAATTTTTATGTTTCGAGATAAATGAGCATCCATTTCCACACGAGATAAACCTATTTTAAGATTTTTACCTATTCTGGACCAAATTTTCTTCGACTTTTTCTTCCAACAAATTTTCACCATATTGAGATAAACCTACCTTGTTTGGTATCAATTAATATTAGAATTTTCTCAGCTACCCAAATCTCTAGGAATTTTTAGATAGCATCATCCCCAGGAGCTACCTAATTTAAGATTGTAGCGATTGACCGTTCTTATAAATTTTTTTACATCCAATACATCTTGTTAGTCTAGAATTTTATGTAGAATCCGAATCTGTAAACAGATTTGAAATCGGACCACGCCCTGCAAAGTTATACTTTAAGCTCTCAAACCTCTAAATTGCCTTTGCTCTATAAGCAAACTAACAAATAGTTTTCCTCGTCTCAATGCATCTTTCGAGATAAACCTATCTTGTTTGGTATCAATTAATATTAAATTTTCTAGCTACCCGAATCTCTTTAAATTTTCAGATTGCATCCCCAGAGCTACCCAATTTTAAGATTTTACCTGTAGCGATTTCGACCGTTCTTATAAATTTTTACATGCAATACATCTTGTTAGTCTAAATTTTATGTAGAATCCGAATCTGTAAACAGATTTAATATGACCACGCCCTGCAATTACACATACCCTCTGAGATAAATCTTTCTCCACATTTCCACACGAGATAAACCTACCTTGTTTGGTATTAATTAATATTAGATTTCTCAGCTACCCAAATCTCTTTAAATTTTTCAGATTGCATCATCCCTAGAGCTACCCAATTTTAAGATTTTGTACCAAGATCAATTTCTAATCACCTCTCCTTTAATATCTACAATCCTTTAACCAAACACGTGCAGTATTAACATAAATTAAGCATGCGAAAATAGGTACTACGTGCTCATTAATGTGGCGATTTACAGTTCAATTCCAAAACTGCCTAACACCGTGATACAATTCTCTCACCATATGGTAATAAACAGAGTTACTTAACACATTAAATCGACTAATCTTAAGCAATACTATTTTATCCAATTTTAACCTGTAACAAAACAGCCATTAATTGTATAGTTTAAAAGACAACTGTAATTAAACAGAATTAATAAATAGAGAAACTGTTTTCGCGTTAATAAGACATATTTATCGTTTAACCAATAACAATATGCCTATTTACCGTCCAGCGACACCACGTAGTAAATCACATTCAGATGTAATGGGTTTTAAATAGGAAAGTACGCTAAATTAGTAGTCAATTACACAGCAATTCAAATATTGCTACTGACCTACCTTAATTATGTTGCTGTACTATTAGAACACTGATGTTTAAGACCTCGTACGTATTTTCCGAGGTTATAATTTGTATTCACTTTTTTATTCACAGTAACGAATAAATCGTCTATCTGCTTCCAAGAAACTCGGACACCCATCGTCGACGCTGAGCGTATTTATGCGATAGCAGCCATACGTTGTTAACACGCCTGTGCTAATCCATTATCTACGCCATCTTCGTAGTAGCGGTAACGATGCATTTATGTTTGTGCTCCATTACAGTGTGCGGCAGTACGAGTTTTCCATTTCGAAACGCAACTGTACACATAGATTGTGGTTAGTTTCGCAAGACCCTTTAACAGCTGTGGCGTGAACGTTTACGCTTAATGCAACCGTAGCGTTTTCCTTGTGTCGCGTAAGCGTCCATTTCGTAAAAGCGATACCGCGTCCACAGTTTAACGACTTTGCTGCCGACGAGCAACCCTGGAGCCGATGTTACACACGACATTTGTTCGGATGCCGTTTAGCAGCATTTTCCAGGTTAGGAAGCACCGCAAGGTTGCATAACTATAAAACTTCAGGTACCATTTGTACATAAACAAAACCCGCACTATAACACTTTGGTTAAACTTTAAGAACCTTAACTACAAACTTACTCGACGACCGATTTAGCATCTTATAGAATGCAAACCGAGGCGTTTCCGAGACACCGAACTGAAGTTGCACGCGACTTCGCGGAACTAAATGACATCCATACATCCTACGCTGCGTCGTCCAATACATTTAGCGCCAATCAGCACCGGTCACGCATTCGTCGAATGACGATCGTTACAGATGCCAAGTCAACTTCATCGTCAGCGTATTAATCGTCAACATCACCGACATCTCACCGATATACACAACATACACGTGAGAACTCCGAGAGACATCACATCCGAGCCACGCGTAACATTAGCACTCTCTCTTCAGCAAGGGTTATCTTGACCAGTCGACCTTCAGCAGCCGAAAGCATTCCTACTATTGCCATCGCGCCGTGACCATTGTTCATAGCACCGTTATTTAAACATCACACGATTAACACTCGATTTCCACCATCGACACCTGATCCAACGACCGCTCACGCATTCACATCACCACGATTTTATCAAACTGTCGCCGATACAGATGTCGGATGCACGACACAGTACCACATATTGTTCGCATTTTATTTAGTTCAATTATCTTTCAACCACAACCATCCTCTTGTCACATTTCACGATCCACGCTGCAACACACTTCAGAGAATTTCCACGCACGCCGCATGCTCCCTTTGGAAATGTCGTTCAGTCAGCCAGCACAGCATGTGCACACCTTTCAATCGCACTTCACCACCAGTTCTCACAACTCCATTAACCTCAGCTCCTTCACAGCCGACATTATCCATTACGGTCACTTTAAGTCATTTGCATCAATCACACAATTTTCAGACCCCAATTTAACACCCAACACACAGTTTGTCTTTAAAGACCATTCATCTTATTTAACCATCTTAAACCATTACCGCACCATTAGCTTATCCCGAATAACCGATCCGACACGTGAGGTAACACATACTTGTCAACCAGACAGAAAGATTTGACGGCAAGAACCAAATCATGGAATTTAAACTATACAGATTTACAAATACACTAAACAACATCATAATTCACCACGCAGATTGTACTTATGACGTAACGTCATCCCTCGATATAACCACCTAATTATGCGCGAAATCGCCGCCACACGACATACCCGCAGCATCCAACAGCACTGCATGCTGGATCGCACAGCTCTCAGACGCTGCGCCAGTTCACGCCCCCGCATGCCGCCCACATGCAGCGTCAGCGCATTTGCGCACCACGTGCGTCGTCACAGCCTTTATAACAAAGAACACTATACATTATACATCCTACAACAAATTTAAAACACCACGTCAGCATGACCATTTAAACTACTTAACACAGTCACAAAGACAGTCCTTTCATTTGCACTGGTTATTCTTATTCGCAGCCTTAAACGACACGTCTTCATCTCCACTTCAATCGTCAGGCGATCATGACCGATTGTTGCCCTGTCGATTCGCCGACAACCAGACCTTTTCTCGCAGCCAGACACCCATCTGCAGTCATCACGCAGCTCGTTGCTGATCGATCTCAGTCCATTGAGAAATCCTTTATCCGACACGTTCATGTCACTTTGGGAACATAGTGTTGCAAGACCGGTTAATGATCCGAAAGGCTTACCGGCACAACATCACGTTTGCGAACTCAGCCGCATAAACCCGCATTCCGCTTTTCATTCCCGTTCATTGATAACACGTTTTAGAAAACCTCAGCGATTACGGATCATCTTCGAAACCCATTCCAAAGAGTCTTCATTAACCGCAACGCAACAGCCAGAACCCGGATGTTGTCACCATCGGACAACAATCACTTTCTCATTTTCAAGTTTCATCCTCATTCGCAGTCATATGTATTACGCATGCCATTTCGCACTCAGATCCATTTCAGTTTGCCCATTCCACTCAGGCTCCACGGATCAGTTCTTCAACGAATGCCACTATCCATCTTAGCTGCTCAGACAACTTCCATCCGAAATCAATCATTCTTCGAATCATGATCAGGCACATAACAAGTCGCCTTAAATTGGTAAATTTTATCTGACTCTCCTTCATCCAACACACACACCCCACAATTTTCAGCACTTCTCCTTGTCACTCGTCATCTATCAAACCGCTCATCATTACCACAGCAGTTCGACTCAAGCAGCTGTCGACACATCTCCTGCGCCCTTTAGCAACCATCTGCTCCAGCGCATCACACCGCACACGCTCCCCACGCACAGCACCGTTTGCATCGTCACTGCAGCAGACGCAATTACGTCAACGCAAAATGCCGTTTGACATCCTGCAAGCGCAGCATCAACGTCACAGCCAGCGTCATTCGTTACAGTTGCGCAACACCGTTTCTACACCACTCATCTCTTCGACCCTTCACGTTCACAGTCACCAGTCTCCATCATTCAGCCAAACCGCACTCCACACCAACCAGCATTAGAACATTCTCAGTTCGTCACAAGTTCAGTTCCACACTTCCACCATTTCAGACAACACAGATTTGAACATCGCATCACATCCGAACTTTTCATGCCAGTCCAAATCACGCTTTCACACAGCACGGCAGCGCACATTCAACAATCATCGTCCAAATTCTCAGTATGAACACGCCACCAGCACGTCGCAGCACGTCGACACCACACACGACACACCATGTCCATCTTCGCAACAGTCACGCCACACAACACACACGCCATATGTCCACTTACAGCACCAACTTTACGTTACAGTTATAACGACGACCATTGAGCAGTCAATATCGAAGTAACACGTTAGATCTCAGTGACATGCGACAACAGGCTTACGACCATGCCACGACAGTCGACCACTATTAATTACGATTAATTGAGTTATGGAAACTTTATATACAGTTTTCATTAAAACCCATTAGCACTAATTGTTTTTTAATGAGTTTTCTCATTAAAAACTCGTTAGCACTAATTGCTTTTTAATGAGTTTTCTCATTAAAAACAGCCTAACCTATCAATTTTTCATGTGGTCATGTGATCATATGGTCATGTGGTCATGTGGTCATGTGGTCATGGGGCAATTTCACCCTAACTTAACATCCTACATATATCCGGATATATGTCGATGCGCATCCCTGTCGGCTTAGGTCGGATAACAACATATTCGACTATCTTCGGCAATATACGCCCCCACTCTGTAGAATACATAAGAGAACAATTTTTTCGTATTTAATTTAGTATTCGATAGTAGCTAGAACGGTAAACATGAGCGTCTCCAAGGTGATTAACGTTTCTCAACTTCTTGGGAATAAAGTGAAACCGACAAATGAGCGATTTGGATTATGGCTTTTGGTAGAAAATATGTGCAACAATAATCTGGTAACAGATATTGGTAATATTTGTTATGTCGAAGGCGAGCAGATGCTGACTGGTGGACTACACACACCAATTACAGAACCATTTTGTGACAATATAATGTTGGTTAAAATTTGCGACTTTTCTGACGCCGAACAAACCTCTGCAAGCAAAAGGATGTTTATCCTAAAAAAAGAAATTTGTGGTGCATTTAACAGCTATCTACGAAGAAAGTTTGACCGATTTGTTTCGCTAGGCATGGTGTTAAAGCTAAGCTTCCGTTTTCTCTGGAAAGCACTAACAAGATGGGCCAGAGAGTAAAAGAAATTATCGGAAAAGAAGACCTCGAATGCATTAATAAAAATTCCAAAATCCTATATGTGTTCCATACAAAGTGGAACTAGCAGATGTTAAGTTGGAAACTTTATTGGAGGAACTACCAGATATATTAGACGAACTCGAAAAGATTATTTCTATCTTTTGACATGGATGTAACCCAAGATTTTGCGGGTATATTTAGCAAGATGGAGATGTGTAATTATTTAACTACAAACCATAACTTTTGCTATAAGGGCGAATACGAAGAAAAGTGTAATATTATAGTTGACAACGATAAAACTGTAGGAATTGATTGTTTAACATGGCTAACAACCAACGCAAGAATTAAGATGTACAACAAATTTGTGTGTCAGATAACAAGTCCTGGTGTTAATAAACAACTTGGCAATCATATACTAGATTTTTTACGTTGTCCAGATGTGCGTTTAAGGGAAACATTTGCGTCTACTTTGGCTAAAGAACATGGTATTACGCGATTGAAGCGACAATATACAATTGTGCAATTGGAAGCAATGTCAGTGGAACGGGTGTATAATCCCTTAAAAGACTGTTTAACGTTATTGGAAGATAGTGTTATACTTCCTAAAGGCGCCAATGTACTCGGTACCACTTGCCAAAATGTGGAGTAAGCTATCGGACAAGCTACAAAATAGCTGCTGTTTAGTGTTTAATAACCTGCTACAGTACGTGTATTGGGGAATGGTAATACAAAGAAATTGACGGCTTGCAGATTGTTGTCCGAAAACCAAAAGAAAGGGAAAAATTGATAAAGTATGTGCTGGCTTTTAGTTTTAACTATTTACCTGTAAATTATTTGGAGATAGTAGAGGAGGAAGACAGCTCAGATAAAATAAAATCTTACACAAGTGCTACATTAAAGCAGGCAGTACATATTTTACACAATCTGCAACACATATTCTACAATTCCAAAAGAAATAATCATTTCGGAATTGGGGTTGATAGATACGCATAACATTCGTCCAGAGGTTGTACGACAACGCGTAAATATTGGTAGTAAACTTTATCCGTTTACGCTAAAGGAAATTGCTCCATTATGCATACCATACGCTGTAAGTGGAAGGAAAAGACAACTGGAATTAGAGGAAATGGATGCAAAAGACGAAAATTGAGTACATGGAAAACACTGCGACAATACGCGAACAATACAAAGATGTGTTATACAAAGAACATCTTATTAGAGAAAATGAGGAAGAATTAAAAGATTATTTTATGTGCCGATGGAGTGACTTAAATACATCCGGGTTCTACAAGCTGTTTGCATTTGCGGTTAGTAAGAAAGACTCTTTAGTTATGTAGGCGTTCTTGCAGGAAAAGGATGATGCTAAATCCGTATACTTTTTAAAAGGTTATTCTAAAACGTATTTATCAAAATGGCAGATAACAAAGAAGAACTAAGGAATGCGGGTTTCGTAATCTTGGCGTACACCACACGTAAAGGGTTCCGCTAAACATTGTATATTTGCCTCAGTAAAGAACCTTTCGGATCATTTAAAACCGAGGGTCTTACAACCTATAACAACCATATATTCCCAAAAGTGGTGGACATGCAACTACGCAACAGTGTGTGGAGAAAAGGATTTCTCCAATACCGACAAGAAGAAGTCGATCAAGCTAACAAGATACGTATGCAGGATATAGTGGGAAAGCTGCGATTAAAAGATTGTCACAAGCTGCAAGAATTACACGAAGGAATGAATCTGGTTGTCGGCGGAATCAAAGACTTTAAATATAGAGGCAAACTTCGGTACATTTTACAATTCGAAAACCTAGACGGTCTTTATGTATCAAACTATTGGTTAGAAAAGGAGATAGAAGACTTGGGTGTCGATTTAAATTTTAAGCTGCGAATAAAATTAGATAAAATTAAAACCACCGCAAACAAACATAAAGAAAGGACTGTCTTCTGTGTATAACTTTGTATTAAAATTAAGTTTAAATGGATCCATGCTTGGCATTAGTTGTTTTTTTAAATTTGTTATGTATAATGTCAGAATAAACATTTTATAATAGTATATAACATTGTTCTTTATTTATAAAAGGCTGTGACGTTACCACGAAATAGCAGTCGCATAGAGAGGGGTGCGCATGGGCAGCGCGCATGGGCAGGGGTGCGTACGCGCAGGGGGCGCGCATGGGCAGGGGTGTGCACGCGCAGGGGGCGCGCATGGGCTGGGATGTGTTTGGGCGTACACGAGGGAAGCGGATGTTAACAGTCACCAAGCATCCAATTCTTTATTTGGATGGTATCGAGTACTTGTCTGCGTATGTATCCGGAGTAAAAGAATACGATTTGTACACGCATATAATTAATAAAATTAATTTATCGAGGGAAGATGACAAGCGTTACGTCACCCTAATAGTACAACAATCTACGCATGGGGACGTAAAGATATAAGATAGTTGTTTATATTTGTATAGATTTTGTAAATCTATTGTATATATTAGTTTTAAATTCCATAATTTTAAGTTCTTGCCCACCTTCCAAATCTTTCCTGCTTCTATCCTGGTTGACAGAGTATACGTGTTACCTCCACGTGGTGTTCGAGGGATACATCGGTTTTAGATTTCGGGAGATGGGTGGCTAAAGCATATGTCTTGGTAGCAAAAAAGGGTTTTAAAGATGGAGTTAAATAAAGATGGGCAAAAATTAGTCTTTAGAAGGCATAACTTTGTATGGGTGGAGCTATTTAAAATCTATTTACAGATTTGGGGTCCCTAGAAAATTTAATATTAGTTGATACCTAGCAAAATATATTTATCTTAAAAGAGTGACTACCCCATGTATAATAAATACAATATAACACTTGTCGATAAAAACTTGTAGGAAATTTAAAGACCAATTTAATGGGGGTCTAGTATTAGAATTTGTTGGTAGTAGGGCTAAGTCCGAGTGTATTGTAAGCGAGAAAGATTCGATTAAAAAGATTAAAGGGGTCTCACGAAGTTGTAGTTAAGTAAAACCGAGGGTGCTACAACCTATAACGAGCATATATTCTCAAAAGGGGTGGGCATGCAACTACGCAGCAGTGCGTGGGATAATAAGAATTCTCTAATAAGAAATTAAAGTTTACATGTACGTAGCACCAGTCATTGGGAAATGGTAGAAATGTTAAACCTATAAAGACGATTATTAGTTGTGGATTAGAAAATAATAATTTTCTTGAACTAAATAAAATAGCTTAGACTAATTAATGTATATGGTTACATATTCTCGTACACATCCACAAACATCTGCTTATATCCACAATGGCGATACCGGTAGTTTTTGTTTAACAACTAGTAGGAAAGATACGTTAGGTGTTAGTGTGCGGAAGCCCATAGGATCGTTGGATTCAAAAAGAACGGTGCGGTGGGATGTATGGTGGTTCCCCGTTAGAATAATCGAAAGTGGTTAATCGATCGTATTAGATGTTTAAATAAGCGAAAGTGTAAAGGCCTACATAAACAAAAATTTAATTAACCGACAAAAAAGTGCGCGATGTGCTACACTTATAAATAAAGTATGGAATGGTGCTTTTTAGCGGCTCTAGCAGTAAAAAGGGCGACTGACTTTTCCAAGCAACTACAGGAATAGCAGTAGCGCAGAGAAGGGGTATGCATGTATTATACAGTGCATTGTTAGTTTACGCGTAGCTCGGATGTGTAATTGATCACGACTTAAAGATCCCTCGGAGGTTTAAAAATTCTCGGCCCATTGTCGTTCGAAAAATGTTTGGAAATTATCAGAACAGGAGCGGGTCGAAGTTTAATGGATGATTGACCGAGTTATTCTACCTTTTACGAGGGAATTGGAAGTTGACGGACATCGAGCATCTAATTCTCTATTTGGACGATATCCAGTACTTACCGGTTCTAGAAATCATTACGTGCGATTGACCGCTATGCGAAAGTGTAAAAGCCTACATAATCAAAATTTAATTAACCGACAAAAAAGCGCGCGATGTGCTATAGAAAGTATAAAAAAAAATTGGTGCTTTGCATCGCTCCTAACAATAAAAAGGAGAGTGACTTTTTCTAGCAATTACAAGAATAGCAGTAGCGCGGCGAAGGGGTATGCATGTATTATACAGCGCATTGTTGCTCTAAAATATGTTAGTTTACGGGAAGCTCGAACGTGCACAAATTAAATTTTAATCTATAATTAACCACGGTCGTAAAAATGGGAAATTAATGGGTAATTCTAATACCGTTAAGCATATACTTTCGCTTGGTGATTCATTTGGAAAAATATTCAAGCCCTCCATTTCCTAAAATATGACGTAGAAGTTATTTAAAATTAAATTGTTGTAAGTAACCTGTAGACAACAAGTTGGTATTTTCTTAGTAATGGTTTAAAGTGTTTTTGGTTATAGTAGCACTGCATCTTCTACAGCACGACTTGCACACAACTTGTGTGCGTGTGCTACTACCCTTTTGGATTTTTAATATGCACGCGATCCGTATAACATGGAAGACGTTTTCCGGTGTTTCTACTAACGGCATTCGCACCATCGACGAAGCGGACCAGGTGCATGCATTGGCGCTAAATGTATTGGACGAGCAGCGAGGATTATGATGTCATTTAGTTCCCCGCCGAATCCTCAACTTCGTTCGGATGTCTTCGGAAACCCTCGGTTTGCATTCTATAAGGAGCATAAATCAGGTACGCTCGAGTAAGCTTTTTAGTTAGTTCGCTTACAAGTTTAACTAAAGTGCTATAGTGCGGGTTTTGTTTTGTACTAAAATGGTACCTGCAAACGTTTATAAGTGCAACCTTGCGGTGCTTCCTATACCTGGAAAAATGCTCTCAAACGGCACCAGAAGAAATGTCGTGGTGTAACATCGCCCAGGGTTAAGCCGTCCGCAGCAAAGTACTTAAACTGTGGGACTTGCGGTATCGCTTTTACGAGAATGGACAGCTTACAGCAACACAAGGAAAAACAGCACGGTGTGTCATTAAGTCGTAAACGTTCAACGCCACCAGCTGTTAAAGGGTCTTGTACGAAACAACCACGAATTATGTGTACAGTATGCGATTTCGAAATGGAAAAACTACGTACGCCGCACACTTAAGGAGCAACAAACATAAAAATGCATCAGTTACCGCTACTAACGAAGATGGCGTAGAAATGATTAGCACAGCGTTTAACAACTGTATGGCTAGCTATCGCATAAATAACGCCAGCGTCGACGATGGAGTGTCCGAGTTTCTTTGGAAGCAGAAGGAACGATTTATTCGATTACTTAATAAAAAAAGAATACAACATATAACCCGGAAAATACGTACGAGGTCTTAAACATCATTTCTAATAGTACAGCAACATAATTAAGGTAGGTCAGTAAGCAATATTTAATTGCTGTTAATTGACTAGCATTTAGCGTACTTTCCTATTTAAAACCCATTACATTGGAATGTGTTTACCTCCACGTGGTGTCGCTGGACGGTAAAACATATTGTTAGGTTAACGATAATATGTCTTATTAACCGAAAACACGTTTCCTCTTTTTTACATTAATCTCTTTTTATTACAGGTCTATTTAAACAACACATTAATCTTTTTTTGTTACAGGTTAAACTACTTGGATTCGGCTACACACAGGAAATATTGTTATACTTTGTAAAAATTGTAATTAGTTTATTAAACTGTAAATCGAATAAAATAAATTTTCGCATGCTTAATTTATGTTAATACTGCTACGTGTTTGGTTAAAGGATTGTAGATATTAAAAAGGAGAGGTGATTAGAAATTGATCTTGGTACAAAATCTTAAAATTGGGGTAGCTCCCTTAGGGATGATGCAATCTGAAAAATTTAAAGAGATTTGGGTAGCTGAGAAGAATCTAATATTAATTAATACCAAACAAGGTAGGTTTATCTCGTGGGTGGAAATGTGGAGAAAGATTTATATCGCAGAGGGTATGTGTAATTTGCAGGGCGTGGTCCTATATTAAATCTGTTTACAGATTCGGATTCTACATAAAATTCTAGACTAACAAGATGTATTGCATGTATAAAAAATTTATAAGAACGGTCGGAAATCGCTACAGGTAAAAAATCTTAAAATTGGGGTAGCTCTCTGGGGGATGGTGCAATCTGAAAAATTTAAAGAGATTCGGGTAGCTAAGAAAATTCTAATATTAATTGATACCAAACAAGATAGGTTTATCTCGAAAGATGCATTGGCTAGACGAGGAAAACTATTTGTTAGTATTGCTTATAGAGCAAAGGCGAAATTTAGAGGTTTGAGAGCTTAAAGTATAACTTTGCAGGGCGTGGTCCGATTTCAAATCTGTTTACAGATTCGGATTCTACATAAAATTCTAGACTAACAAGATGTATTGGATGTATAAAAAATTTATAAGAACGGTCGGAAATCGCTACAAATCTTAAAATTAGGGTAGCTCCCTGGGGGATGATGCTATCTAAAAAATTCCTAGAGATTTGGGTAGCTGAGAAAATTCTAATATTAATTGATACCAAACAAGGTAGGTTTATCTCGAAAGATGCAATGGCTAGACGAAAAACTATTTGGTTCAGATGAAAGATAAAAAAAATGGTTAGTCGAAGAAAACTATTTGGTCCAGAATGTTAGCGGTAAAAAATCTTAAAAATAGGTTTATCTCGTGTGTGGAAATGTGGATGCTCATTTATCTCGAAACATAAAAAATTTAAGATAGGTTTATCTCGAAAGATGAAAAATGGTTAGTCGAAGAAAACTTTTTGGTCCAGATGTGTGTGGAAATGTGGATGCTGGTGGAAATGTGGGCCCAGAAGACCTGATTTTACCCTACTCATAGAAGATGTTATCAAAAGCTTTTGTTCGCAATGCACATTAGAGATTTTAAAGTATGTTTACTACAAAATATGCATGAGTTTTTTTCAATCTATAAAAAATTGAACAAAAAGCTCTAGAAACAGTAACTAATTTACAAAAAGAAAATCTGTACAAGGATATTATTCAATGATGGTATTCCTAGTAATCCTATGATAGTATGAGTATCTATAGATACAGATTATGGTAATACTGGTTAACAGGTTAACGAATGCTAATATATCGCTAATAATCTATAGGAACACTGTAATTATAAAATTAAAAAAAAGCTTCAGAACATTAGATGAATATTCTCTCACCACTTGGCTGAAGAGAACCTCTAACCTATAATGTTACTATATTGTTGCTTTAAACACTATCGAGGATATTCTCCTCACCCGCAGGCTGGTGTTCTCAACAACAAACAAGTGAATTGTCAATTCACTTGTTTGTTGTTGAGAACACAAGCCTGCGGGTGAGGAGAATATCCTCGATAGTGTTTAAAGCAACAATATAGTAAATTATAGGTTGGGAAGGTTCTCTTCAGCCTAAGTGGTGAGGAGAATATCCTCTGAAGTGTTCCGGAACAGCAGCTTTTGTTGTTTTTTTTAATTACAGGTTTTCTACTGATGATGGCCACATAGTGGTCGAAATACGTATTTAGTAATTTAAATATTTTTTGTGGTTTAGGGTTTTTATTTAATTTTATTCTAATATATCGCATTTATAGGATATTGTTTTCAGGCTTTGACCAAATACTGCGAGTTAACCGCATTGCCCGCAAATTAAAAGGGTGTATTTCTAGCTGTAAGGTAATTTTGGGCAACCCTTTTTTGTATGAAACGAAACTAATCCCTTTGCTGTAAATAATTTAGGTTACGCACAAGCAATCTCGTAAGCGACATATATTCTATACATCGTATACAGATGTGATTGTTCTTATCGGCAAAAATATGACAAATTGTAGTTAAATTTGATAAAACGATGTCATATTATATAAGCGAACTAAACAAAAACACCTGAAAACCGTAGCTCATTTAGGGAAAGCGTAGATAATCTACGACTGAAAGTTCATATGAGTTTCAGTATATAGAATTTTGTAAATTATAAACCAGCGGTGTAATGCTGAAAAAGTTTATTTTAATTTATTCATTAAAATATGCCCGCAGGGTTTACGTACGTGGGAACGAAATGCTGCAGTGTTGCAGTAATTTAAACTTTTGTCAAAAAATAGACAGTATTAAAAACTGTAGCTACCTAAGCGTTACGCCAGCCCGTAAGAGCATGATCTTGCAGTACCTTAAAATAAAGCAATTTTGGTTAATTATATCAGGTGAGTTACGTTTGGGCCCTTGAGAACGGTATTTTTAAAAACTGTTTCCAAGTCTTCGTAACAATTTATTGGTTTTAACTTAAACAGAAATTATAATAGAATTTTGACAAACTGTTTAAAATAACTTTAAATCGAAATAATTTAATTAATTGAACTAATATTAAGGCGAGTAGCCTAGGTAAACAACAATGCAAAAGCTGTAATACTCAGACTGACTACTGTCAACTGGGGCTTCCGGGCTATTTATAATGACCCTGCCCCCTCAGATGGCTGTGGGAACTTGCACAACTCATGTCTGCTTATTCTTAATTCTATTCATTGATACATTGTTTCAATCTTAATTTCTAGGTAATTGCGTATCTTAACCGTCTGTGACCTATCACCTGCAGTGTCATTATAGTCTGGAATACATTGTATTGTATCCGTTTTCATAAACTGTTAATAACTTTTTTATATCTATCCTCAAGTTACATTGTTGTACTCGACTTATGATTTATTTAACAATTTCTAATAATTTCCTATTAGATTCTATTATTTAATATATATACATATATACGGCTATATAACTACCAGCCCGATTTGTATTTGTCAATGGCTTTTATTATTTTCATAAGAGTTGTTTACAGATACATCTTACTTCATATATATATATATATATATATATATATATATATATATATATATATATATATATATATATATATATATATTGGGGGATACATAACTCGTGTATTACCAAAAATGTCTCTGCTTAATGACTTAAGATTATACAACATTTATGGAATTTGTTTCAACACCATCATACCCTGTTTTCTAAATAGAAGGAACTAGTAAACTTACGAGAAAAACGACATTCAAATTATTAGAGGGAAATTTAAATTACGTGCAGGTTGCCTATACTTTACAATATATTTTTAGCGGCAAATTTGAATACTTTTTTGCCGTTTAAATGTGGATATCAATATAACAGCATATAAAAAACCAAACAAAATACAAATGCAGGTGTGTAGTGTAGAGTAATCTACCCGAGGACAGTGTTACGTTCCATTCCGTGTTTGTAAATTTACTGTGTCCTTAATTTTGTAAACGTTCAAGCCGTAAGGGACGAGTAAAGCGGTCCAACACCCTCTCACCACAAACGCGCGCGCGCATACTCAAGCATAGCTACATTCAGTTTCGTTTTCTGTCTTCTTCTCTCGGATCTTGTGCTGTTCTTTAGTACTTTGTTTTAGTTTTAGCTTTTGCTTCTTCATTCCTTTCGTTCCACATTTCTCTCCTTTTCCTTTAATTAGTTTTGCTTATTGTTAGTCCTCACACTAACTTTGTTTAATTTTTATCCGCTTCCTATGGTATGTACTTTCTAGACCTTTCCTTTTTTGTTCAGAAACTACGACTTAGTTGACTTTTCAGTGTACTTAGCTATTATTTTCTTCCATTCATTTAATTCGATCTATGTTACCACAGTTTGAAGTATATAATTTTTTTTTGTCCAGCGTTCTCCGCGTTACAGAATTTTTAAGTGCTGTCGCTTTCTGTTGACGTATAACTGTCATGATCGATTTGTATTATTACTCCAACAGCAGCATCTGGTATGTTTTCACGAAGGTATTCACTTATAAGTGTTTTAGTATATTGAATACATTTTTGCTATAAATCCCAGGGATATTGCTGTTGGTTTCACATATCGATTACCTTGTGTCACCATAACCATCTCATTCTACATGCTTATTATAATAACCCTTTGCATGTGCCCAAATAATCACTAATGCAATGAATTGACAATGATATGGTGGTTGGCATAGAACTTCATGTCCATCAGTACTTAGAATGATTCACCTTTAAATATTTGTGTCGCATACTGAACGTTGTGTGGGGTCATTGATTTATATCAGCCTTTATTACGGGTGGAGATAGATATATGTAAAAAAACATATAATGTTATCAGGAAATTTACAATTGTCCATAAAAATGGTCAAACGCTTTACAACTTATAAATGAATATAAGGTGCCTTTACAAATCTTGTTTGTAATCTAGAATAAACAACGTCAAACTTGCAACATACGAATTAAATTATACCATCACTTACGATTACATTTTATGGTTATACTTTACAATCACTTTAATTGAAGAAACGTTTTGCTAAAAAAGAAAACTGAACAGCTGCTCTATTCATATCTCATTTATATACACCAGTCTTAACCATGAGCCAGACTCCTTTATTTTCCAAACGAATCCCCGTGCCATGTAGCTGTTTTTCTTCTAAAGTACTCCTTTCAAGAAATAATAACTATTTAATTAAGTTGGCCATTGGCCAGTTCTTTTAAATTTATTACCAAAACAACTGATTTGTAATATATTGAATTCGAAATAAATTGAATCATGTTATTGGTCAAGTGCATACGTTTGGGGGATAACCATTAACTTAAATTACATAAAACGCAAATTTCATTTTTAAAATAAAGGAAGAAACCCTTAGCTCTATAAACAGAACTCAAAGTAAAACAATCATTTAAATTAATCGTATTATGAGGTGCTAAAGGCAGTTTGAAATAAGATATAAAACTTATCTTTTAAAATGTTCCCTCCTCAATGGCGGACAATTTGGTACGGTACGTCCACTTCAAGTAAAGTTCAGAATACATAAACTAGAACCAAGTAGTTCTCGTGTGAAAAAGTTGCTCTGAAGGTACTGCCTTTCCCAGAAAATAACCAAATTCTGGCATAACTGATAGTTCGAAAACCAGGCGTAGAATCCAAGAAAGGCTGCTCCCAGTAGAATCAAAGGCAATAATGAAAGTAACTATATGCAACTATATATAGCACAAAGCAAATGCACAAGTGTAATTTTGTAATCTTGGACAGTTTATATTGATGACACAGTTAAGATAGCTCAAAAATTTGAAACTACTAAATAAGAGTGCAAGTTGCTCCTTAGATAGAATAAAACGTGATTCACCAAAATCACTCTCCAGCAAATGCTGATTTTCCGAAATAACTTCAGTATCTGGTACTTTAGGGCTACAACAACTAAGAATCCCAATAAATAATATTGGATGATCACTTATACAACTGATTAATTTTAAAATTGTGGTAGAGCTTGTAACATATCTTCCAAAAAATTAATTGATTAATATTCACCCTGTATATATGTAGCGTATACTTTGTTAGGATAGGAGGGTGCCGGGAGCTCGCTAGTACCGGCCGTAAGCAAGGGGATTCGGTTGTGGAAGCTACAACGCATCGGACGCGATCTGCTTACCCTCCCGGTTAGCAATAATTTGCTATAAATTACTTTTAATTAATGCATTGTTTGTGTAAGTGTTCAATAATTGTTGCATATTGTTTACGTTAGGGCAGATTGCCCGTTTTTGTATTACTTGTATTTTTGCAGTGCCGCCGTGCACGCTTATAACGGTTTTGTCGAACAGTGTATGTAATCATAATAATAATTTTTATTAAACGTGAATGTTTAATTGAGTGGTTTGTTTTCTTGCACAGCTTACAAGAATTCCACGAAACCCGAGGTAAGAGACTTGCTCTATTATTCATTTACGGCGCCCAACAATTTAACCTTAATTTGTCACCTAACGTGTGACGAATTTTCAGCATTTTACAAATATTCTGGTGTCTCAAGTAGATATAATACAAGCTCGGGATCATGTGAACTTGCACCACATAGACAAAAGACAAAAATGATTGACCTTTCAAAAAAATGAACAAAACAAGAAATTACTAATATTGACCTTGGAAATAAACTACTTCATGACAGTGACCTAACATATACAATGTGAAATAGGATTAACTAATGAAGTGTAAACATATTGAAAAAATAAATAATAATAAGAATAATGAACAAATTTATATCTTCAAAAAATAAATAGATTATTCCCAAATAATAATTAAATCAAATAAAGAAGGAAGTTTATAATTACTCATTAAGTGTTCCCCTAAAAATTAAAAGATCAGACACTAATGAACCCAAAAATAGTAAATATTAAAGTGCACATGTGACGTGCAGTTCGTAACCTGCATACAGATTTCCAATACTGACAAATGAAGTTAACCTCCAAAAATAAACAAATAATTGATGCATTAAAACTTTAGTAATGAAACGGAAAATTACTATAAAAACAAAATACACAATAGGTAGCAAAAAACTTGAAATTTCAGATCTGACACACTAGATTTCTCTTTTTGGGGACATGTAAAAACCATTATTTATTCCGAGAAGATCCGTGACATTCTCATTTGAGGGAGAGGATTGTTGCAGCTGTAACATCCGTCACGCTTAATATGCTGCTGAAATACCTGGGAAGAAACTGATTATCGTTTAGATGTTGCCAGGGCAACAAATGGTGCACTATAGAACTTTATTAGGTATCAAAAAAAAACATGAGAAGAAGGTTTAATAACTATTATTTTAACTTTACTGTGTACACATAAAACTTTAAATCAAGGTGTTCTTTTATAAGCTCGCTGTATTTTGAATCAAAAACATTTAGCATTACTAAGCACTGTAAATATTCAAGCTCAACTTGATAGCGCATATTGGACAAATATTTAAAAATACAATGACGACGTTACAAAAAATCGGTATGTGCTATCAAAAATAATCGATTGTATAAGTTCTACGGCGTTTTTGAATTAGCTTTGCGGCGAGTTACATATTCCCAAATTAGGAGATATATATATATATATATATATATATATATATATATATATGTATGTAATCAAATAGAAATTATTAAAACTTAAGTTAGATTGTTAAATGTATAAATTAAAGGACATTTGAAAGAGGTTAATAATAGTTCACAAGCTAGACATGAGAATGGAAACAGACATTGTATTCCAGACGCAACAGGTCTCAGTTGGTTATAAGACAGCAATTATTAGAATTAAGATTACTAAAAAGTAATACATTGTATTAAATACAGAAATAAGCAGACATGAGCTCTGCAGTTCCCATAAGCAATGTGAGGGACGGGGATAGCATAAATACCCTCAAAATCCCAAGATGGCCAGTCAGTCTGGAACTTTACAACTTTAACATTGTTGGTAGTTCAGCTACTCACCGTGATTTTAATTTATTTAATTAGTGAAAGTCAACTTACAATTATTTCGATCTCCACACGTTACTGCATATAACGTACTTATAAATTAAAATTAATTATACTTTCTGTATAAAATAAATTTGATAGAAGAGTTTTTTGAAGAAGCTTTTTAAAAAAGTCGCTCCAAGAGGCCCAAAACCTATCTGGCGCAGCATTAGTATACCAGAAGGGCACTAGCAGAATTCAAAATCGAAAAAACTGGTGATCTTGAATTTCTATTCTGAATCTGGAACAAAGAACCAACTAGGCAAAATACAAGAATTATTGATATTAGCTAGTAAGAAAATTTTTTATGTAAATTTTTATTATCGCAATTTTATCATTTTACTCAGGAAACTTATTTAACAAAGGAATTATAAAGACGCATTTAGATGCACAATTTATTACAATTTGTTACGATAAATAAAACGATTTATTCGGCAAGTCTGAAGCTTTAATGTATAAATAGAGCGCAATTCTTTCATTACAGCAACTGTTACTGAAAGAATTTATTCAGAAAAACTAAAACTTGATGATATTATAAAGCTCTATAATTAAACACTTTCAGTGCAAAAAATTAACAAAAGTGTATAATTATAAAAAATCCTTTTATGTACTTTATTATTGCAACACTTAATTACTCAACACAAGTCCAAAATAAAAGCGTATAATTACAACGCAATTCCTGCGAGAAACTATTCAGAAAACTGAAACTCAATCCGCATCAATTGTAATCTCTGCAAAGTTATAAATATACACTTCACGCGACAGTAATTGATGAGACAATTACCAAACAGAAATTCTTCAATATAATTGATAATTACATATAAAATATACGTAAAGCAATTCTATAAATAGCTATATACAAGCTAAAATGAAAAGTAACTCTTAGTTTATATAAAAACTATAGAAACTGAACGCAAAGTAACCATTCATTTATAACAACAATGAACTCCGATATGAAACACTATTTTGAGAGCATTTTTCAAAACGATGGAAATATATCATTATTATGTACCTTCATCACTGCGTGCGAGATATTTTTAAAATCTTTTTGTAAACCAAAAGACAGCGAACGCAACGTTTTACTCATACGCCTGATAATAGACATGCCGACCGGAACAGCATTAACCCTGATTGCCAGCCGCGATGTTCTCATCTATTGGGACGATTTCAAACTTATATTAATTGCATATTTAATTCAAATTTTACAAAACCCACGTTTACACCAAAGTTTAATCAAAACGTAAATCAACCAAGGCAAACATTCGGCGCAAACCCCATCGGAAACGCAGCTATGACTAATAACAATAACAATCCTTACAGTTATTACAAACCAGATCCTATGGACACTTCATCTGGTAACACAAGACAAACCACAATATTATTGCAAATCAAACCAAACTATAAACAAAAACGAAATTTCACTTCCAAAATACGGAAAAAAATTTCAGAGACTCCGTTTATTACTATAATAGCAGACGAAACAACCGATGTATCTGCACATTTTCAACTTTTCGTTATTTTGCTTTACATAATATAAAGAGTGCCAATTAACCGATTTTGGAGGTTTCTGTGGCCATGTGGTCATATTGCCGTTCAAAAAGAAAAGGTGATCGGTGAAAGTTATGATAGAGCGGGATGATGGAGCGCGTTCAAGCAAAAAATAAAATAATTTTTTCCGAGGCACATTTTGTACATTGTTATGTCCATCAATTAAATTTAATAACGGAGCATTGGCCAGTCCGAGGACAGTGCCACTGCCACTACGCCACACAAAACGCCATAAGGATGGCGAAGCTCCACCTGGCGTATCCTCCTGGTGGACTTCAACCCCGCTGCGCCACCGAACTAACCTAGGTTAGCTCTGCTGTTTTTAAAATCATTTCTACCCCCCCATCACCTCTACCCTAAGAGTCGGTAACCCAACACTTAAAATTTTCGAGATACCTCTTGGTGCCTATCGGCTACGCACGACTTTTATATTCCCACCTTTTTAATTTTTTTATCTTAAGATCAACGCTTATCGAGTTACAACCCATAAACCAGAATTGTATAACTTTTTATTTATAAACATTTCTGAAAAGTATTGGATATGCTCAAAATTTTTGGAGATCCCAATCCGACAATACTTTAGCCTAGGACCAACCTTTACAACTCCCAAACCCCAATTTTATAACTTTTTTATTAATGAACATTTCTTCAATGCGTAAATTATTGGATTATCTAAATTTTTCTTGAAAAACCCAATCCAACATTAATATTAATCTAGAACCAACCCTTACAACCCCAAAACCCTAATTTTATAACTTTTTATTTTTAAACATTTTCTTAATGCGTAAAAGATTGGATGGTCTAAAATTTTCTTGGCAGTCCAAACTCGGCATTGCTTTTAGTCTAGGGCCAACCCTTACAACCTTCAAACCCCAATTTTATAACTTTTTTATTTATAAACATTTCCTTAATGCGTAAAGGATTAGATGGTCTAAAATTTTCTTGGAAGTCCAAACTCGACATTAATTTTATTCTAGGACCAACTCCTAGCAAAAAAGTAGTACACACTCTTTTAAAAGAGTTTCATTTAATTATAAATATATAACCATCTATTTTAATACATATATATTTTTACGTACAGAAATTTTGTAACTTAATTTAAGTATAAAATTTAAATCTTTATTTTGGCTTTGCGGGGTTCTTGTTTTTATTCCACTGGGCCCTCATAGGGGGTTATACTTATTAATGTTAACATCCGTCCCAACCCGAGGTGCTCAAATTTTTCTGACTTTTGCCGCATTACCTCGCAGAAGTTCTCGTACTCGTTTCGAAGATTGCTGCCAGGTGTTATGATCATATTTTTTGTCTCTTGACCAATATTCATTTTGGTGTACGCACCATAAAGTTCACAATTAACCTTTACAGCCGTATGGTCCTTTAATTTTTCGCCGACTAAACGATAAATCGATGCTTGTGTTTGAGCAGAAACTCGGATACCCCATCGACACTGTCGACGTTCTTTATGCGGTAGCTGGCTATATGGTTTTAAAGACTGTGCTAACCATTTCCACCACATCGTCTCTCTCGGTAGTAGGAGCTGCTGCACTCTTATGTATATTGCTCTGTAGATGAGCAGTGTACGCAGATTTCGTCACATGTACATCGCACACATTGCACCGGACACTAACTCGTTCTTGTTTGGAGGAAGTTTTTTCTACTGCCGGCAGAGATGGACGTTTAAGCCCCGATGCCGATGAGGTCACCTCGTATTGCTGAACATGATACTTCCATAAATTGTCCATTCTGGTAAAGGTAATCATATCTCTCAATAAGTCTAAACAGTCTTTTAAGGCATTATAGATCTGGTCCGCGCTGACAAATTTCCAATTGTGCAGTCGCTTATTGTCGCAGTAGCCGATAGGCACCGAGAGGTATCTCAAAAATTTTAAGTGTTGGGTTACCGATTCTTAGGGTAGAGGTGATGGGGGGTAGAAATGATTTTAAAAACAGCAGAGCTAACCTAGGTTAGTTCAGTGGCGCAGCGGGGTCGAAGGAATCTCCGTGTGGAGCTCCGCCCTCCTTATGGCGTTTTGTGAGGCGCAGTGGCGTTGGCACTGTCCACTTAAAGTGTGTGATGTAATAACTTCTACAGCAAATCATCGTTTTGAAATTTGTCATTTGATAGCAGTATCTTTATCTTTGTCTGAGAAATTTTAAGATTACGCAATTAAATTTCCAGAAGATGAACTAAATTCAACGATTGATACTTATCCTATGTTAATAAAACATTGGTTAAGAACTGAACTTGCCATTACTTACGCAAGAGATAAATACAGACAAATTAAGGAAGCTATGGCATCTTTACAATTTTTGATTAGTAATAATCGTGAAGATGTTTATTCTGGAGTCAAAAAATTACTGGAAATTTTAATAACGTATATTTTAAGAACGTTTAATAGCTCTGGTAGTATTATCGATAGAACATAAATTTATAACAGCAACACTAAATTTCAATGAAAAAGTATTTGAAATTTTGGAAGCAAAAAGAATCGATTTATGGATTTTGTATACAAAAAATAAACGGGAAGTTTAGAAAAATAATCTTGTGTTACATACATACAGAACTGCCGTTTCTATGGGTCACAAGTCGCCACTGAATCTGCATTGATAAAACAACAACATGCAAGAGACCTGACGTCTTCCAAAACAAAAAAAGCAATTCACTCATCCCACAGACATATCTATACCCAATGACCCCAACATCAAAACAAAATACTATGAAAAAACAGAAAAGTATATACAAATAGCCATAGCGTTTGAGAGACTATGAAAACAGAAAAAAGAGTAATCACACCATTCGTTTCAACTACTCTGATCACTTACACTTTCAACACGCATCTAAATCAACTCGATCTCAACCAAACCATCCAACCTAGTCATAGACGGACTATTGTGGGAGCTGAGCAGAAAAGGGTTTACCCCGCTAGAATATACTGATGATATGGCAGTGTTAGTGGAGGGTAAATACAATAGTATTATCAGGGACCGAATGCAAAAAGCCCTGAAAATAGTAGAGATGTGGGCAACTGGTGAAAGCCTTAGAATCAACCCCCAAAAGTCCACTTTAGTACTCTTTACCCGGAGAAGGAAAATTGCGGACATTACACCCGTCTTCCTTAACGGTAGCGAAATCAGCCTGTCAGACGAAGTGGTGTACTTGGGAGTCACTCAGAACTCCAAACTCACATGGAACCAGCAGACTGATAAGATCGTACGCAAGACGGAAACTTCTTTAGCAATAGTTAGACGCACTTGGGGCAAATCCTGGGGGCTAAGACCAAACATGGTATACTGACTGTACAGTAGGGTCATCAAACCAACAATAACGTATGCAGCTTTGGTATGGTGACCCAATGCTGAACAATCAAAATAAAGTTGGGCGGGATCCAGAAACTGGCGTGTCTAAGTATTACAGAGGCGATGTGTTCCACGCCCACTGCTGCAATGAAAACTCTCCTTGGCCTTCCCCTGTTACATTTGGTGGTGTTGGGGGATGCAAGGCTTGGACTATACAGACTTAAAAACCTTCAGTCTAGGATTATTGAAGGGACGGAGCATACGAGATTGCTTGAGAGAAATTAGGGGCATCTATTTGCGATGTGTTTGGATCAAATGACTCCCCAACATCCGCCGGATACACTCTTCAAGACTGTTACCCAGGATGTGGAGTGGGAAAAATGATGGGTAGTTTACCTCCAGGCAACATGGTCTGATACACGGATGGCTCTAAGGGCGAGACCAGATCCAGATCTGGACTCTTTAGGGAGAGACCGAAAGTACGTTTAAGCGTTCACCTAGGGGTAAATGCTACCGTTTTTTTAAACGGATATACACGCCGTACTGCAAAGTGTGCGGGAAAGTATAAGAGGTGCCTTTATTAAAAGACATATCTGTATTGTGTCTGACAGCCAGGCGGCACTTTAAACTCTAATAAGTTAGAAAGTGTCATCAAGACTGGTATAGGAATGTATTGAGGCACTTAATGGACTGGCACAGCAGAACTCTGTTACTTTACAGTGGGTGCCATGCCATCAAAAACTCAAAGAAAATGAAATTGCAGACGAACTTGCAGGACAGGGAACGCAAGGGTCATTTATCGATCCAGAACCTGCCTTGGGAGTCACAAAAGCTGCCATTCGTAGCTATATTAGCGAATAGATGTGCAACCAACACTTAAGAGGCTGGCAGAACAGACCAGGACTAACACATAGCAAGGCGCTGGTCAAGGGGCCTAGCAAAAACCGAACCCAGGAATAGCTTTCTTTAAGCAGGGAACAGCTCAGAATCACTGTGGGTTCCTGACAGGACATACTTCTGTCAAGGTTCACCTTCAGAACATGCACAAATATAACGGAGACCTCGAATGCAGACCTTGCTTAGAGGAACCGGAGACTACAATGCATGAATTATGCAGATGCGTTGGGTAGAACGTTACAGCGCCTATTTGGGCAACCAAAGTTAGACCCGAAGGAACTAGATACCCTTTCATCGAGGTACCTGTACGCTACAATCCGGGGTGCAGGTTTTACAAACTGGGTAAGATACTTAACCAGGGTTAGCACAATAAGCCTTTTAGGCTGCAGTGCGGCAAAGCCGTTTGGCAGGCGCACCCGCCAGGGGGAGTGCTTTTAGTGGGTATGCCGCAAGGAGAGTCCCACACTTTGGCTATAAAAGCTTTCCGCTCCACGGGGTTCGGATAACTATCAAAAAAAACTCTATCGACACAAATATACAAAAATCTGTCATTTTCAAAACATGCAATATAGTACGATCATTCTTCAACTCAATCAATAAACTCTGAAGCGACTTGATTATAACCCGTCATTTTAAAACAAATTACCACTTTATATAGAAGTGAGAAGAAAAAAGAAAAAATAATAATAAATGGCAAACTCTTAGACGTGCTAAAAATTAAATTCGGCCGTGCTAAACAGTTAAAAACTGTAATATCTTTGATATTTAATTTGGCGTTTAAGAAGAAAGTTATTAAATTCGTATTTAGTACTGTTAATCCGTCCGTCAGTAATTTTTAATAAGAACCTTTTCAAAGGCTTCATCTTAGATGAAAATGAAAGTGATTACAAATACAACGCCGCTAGCATTTTATGAATAGACTGACAGGTGTGTTTGAAAGCGTTTCAATATAATTATATATTATATTTTGAAGTCAATTGTTCTATTTCTTTATCGTTGAGAATGTTTACAATCTGCACGACTACAACATACCTATCTAAATTTTCAAATAGTGACGGTCTGATGTTATCAAAGCAGCACCTTTCGGGAACAGCTACACGGAAATAATTTAATTTAGCGTTGGAGGTTTGGGAAAGCGTATATGTACGTACGTATCTGGAAGGATTTTATGAGATAATCTATTCTCAAATGTGTAAGCACAAACCAAGAATCTGATTTGGGATTGCATAATTAAATGTTCAATAATGCCTGGTATTATTAGATCCAAGGGTTTCTGTGCAGGTGCTGCGTTAGTGTATAAATGCCTAAATCAATAGGATATATTTACTTAAGCATCCCCATGAATCTAGTATGATTGCTTGATTGGATTGTTGATACTTTAATTATGTTTTACAATTTCGACGTCTGTTTTAGTATTTTCCCATATATATCCCATAATTATCTCATCTGAAGTTATAATTGCATGCGCTTAATTAAGACTTTTTCAGAAAAGGGTTCCTATAATTATAATTGGCAAACTTTTTGCGCTTTTATTAATGAAAGTTCTACTCTGAAAATAGATGCAGATCACTCTTTTTTACGCATTTCGTAGATAAGGCACAAATCTATACATTACGTGTGACGATAGTTTTGAATTTGTATTATAGTAAAGGCTTATGAAGCAAATTTAGTCTATGATTTCAAAATTAATGCATTTCTGTTTGATAGCGCAGCATTTCCCAGATTGTGATTGTGTATTACATCAATACCTTCCGAACTCATTTGTTGTGTAATAAAATATACGTTTTATACATATTTCCCAGATTGTTATACGTCAATGGCATTTGTAATTGTAAATTCACTACTAAATTTTGTATTATAATTATTCAACGAACGCATGTAAGTAGCGCAAATCAGGCAGTACTACTTCAACTTTCTTCTTTGAAATCCTCATTCGATTTATATAGCCCTATCACCTTCCCTGAGACAGACGAAAAATCAATGTGTAAAGCAGGAACTGAACTCGCAGGACTTTGCATACAGTATCATGTTCATTTCCCTACGCTAGAACTTCTCTACACTTTTCTAATTAAATATCCGGTTCTCGTCAATATTTGCTTTCACGGTTGAGAATATTAGTAAATTATGCGACCCGCGTATACTGCTTTTAATATTCAATATTTATTATAATTAATTGACTGCGTTTATATCGTAATTAGATAAAGCCACGTATTATTTCGATTTGTGCTTGCATTTTGATAAAGTTTCCTACGATGGCTATTTAAAAATTCTTATATAAAACAAATTTTATAATACTGTCATTGAACACCTGATCTTTGTGTTGTGAATATGAGATTGTACATACATGGTATAATGGGACCTTCGTACGTTATCATTTCCATTGCATTCACGATTCTGGCATGAAATGAAAACAGGTCAAATTCTGTTATCAAGACATACTGGGTTATGTTATTGCAAAAGGGATTTTCCGTGACCATTTTGAAAAACAAACCAGCGTGTACGCCATGGATTAAACTGCTTCATTTTTGACTACAAGCTTTCTTGTTTGGTTGTTGTATTCATTTATAACGAGAATAATAATTTCGTACGAGCAGTTATAAAAATTCTTATGTAATGAGGAACTCCCTTTACTTATCTACGTGACTAGTAAGTGACTAACGTTTTCATTGCTTTCCTAACGAAAACGTTTAATGTCTTTTATCCGGTTTCCGGCTCCCGATTTCCAAATTCCGGATTTCGTATTTTGGGTTTATTCGTAACCCATGCTTAAGTCTGTGTCATGGGTTCTAGCTGCCGTATGATCCGAAAGCTCCGTATCTTAGTTGGTATGCGTGAAATTACTACGCCTAAAGTCACGGGTTCAAATGCCGACACGATCAACTTGAAAAATGTTAGGCGAGCATTTTTCACAAAAACACGCTCTCGTTCGGATGAGAGGTAAAATGTAGGTCTAGTGTGTGAGTGTTGTCACGCACGTTAATGATCCTTACCTTGCTGGAAACAGCAAAGGTTTGTCAAAATCCAAAATTTCCAGGTAAAAAAAAACTCGCTTCTGGCCAATGTAGTATCCTCGGATGAAACAATGAAAAGTCAAATGTAGTGTTGTATAATCATCTGGACCATGCTCATCTATCAGCCTTAAAATTCCACACCTTGTTTCAACATATTTGGCTGGCTACCGGAGTATGTCGGTTCAGTCACCTAGATCCTGTATAACATGCTTGAGGTAAATATTAAAAGAGTACCAATCTTTATTTATTTGTATTATGATTGCTTTGCTAGCTTACGTTATTTAAATATTAGGATAATAATATGGGGTATGCATTAAATTCTGTTAATTTATAAGGATAGATAACTAAGCTGACGATATCCCTCCAAAATATTAATTGTGCAGATATTTGATGGTGATGCTGTTATAATACTTTTCTTCCCTTTTAATGCTAAACAGATTCCTGTCAGGTGACCTCGTCACCTGTACTGTAGTGTTAGTTAATAGATTAGAAAAGATCATTGTAGAAATATGTATGTGAATAAATATGTTTTTTTATGTGTTAATTATATCTTAAGTATTGTTTGTTTCTTAAGATTTTTTGAAGTCCAATACTTTACTGTCGGGTTGTAGGTTCATCGGATTCATTTTGACTGAACCCCGCCTCACACAAGCTTCAACTGTGTTAGCGCGGGCTTCTCTTTTTTACCGTTTCATCATCTGTTGCAATAACTCGGGTAAGTCCTCTTGTTTGACTGTCGTCCTTTTCTTTCTGGTCCGCTCGTGTACGCCGCTTATGTGAACATTGATACTTGGAGCAGTTACGCCCACGCATTAGTGATTTGGTGGAAGAAATACGAAACTGTGAAGCAAATGTCTATCAAAGAATTTTGCAAAACTGGCTTAGAAGAGCATGTTTGTGCATTCAACAAAATGGAGGGCATTTTGAACACCTTCTATAAGCAGTATAACTTGGTGAGTTGCGACCTTAATTTCAAAATACAGTAAACACATTGCTGTATACATTGTAAGAATTTTATTTCTTGGTTATTAAATCCATCCATAAAAGTGCAAAAATTATAAAACGCTTTTATTAAAATAATAAGTAAAATACATTTAACAACTTTGGTATTACGCTAAAGCTGTATCTATATGTAGCATTCTATGTATAGTCAAATATCTGTGCCTTCGATAACTATTCGCAAGCGCGTTTTGGTTGAAAGCCCCCTCCTGGGACACGCCGTTCGTCCGAGCGAGCGTGATAACCAGTCGGCCATGCGAGATAGTAGATGTACGATAGGAGGCAGGCCGCCAATTTGCGGTTACATTTTAAGCAGTCGAGACCCATCTTTAAATAGCGGTTGGTATCCTACGAACGTTATTTAATTGTTTAATTGAGATATTTTATTTAGCGCAAAAACCACACTAAAATGCAACTTTGAAAACAACTAATCCAACCACTGATGTTAAAACCACTTTGTATTACAACCTGTAAAAAGCAACTTAGATGATGAAAAATTTGACTAATTTATAGAAGACCATTTTATTACAAAACGTAAATATGTTATTTGGTAAGGCAGCGGGGTTCAACATATTGCAGCAGCTGACGGATGTATGGTGATTACGTTTGATTTGTCACCTGGAGCAATTCCATGTGCTAGGAGCTGTTGAGGATGAGCTGGGTCTACACAACATACAGTAAATTCCGCTTGATATTACAACACCTCTTCACAGCTACAAAACGCAGTTTTGGTTCGTAGATAGCTTTAAGTAATTTTTCGTGTTTCAAATTAGAAACACGCTATTTTGTTTAGTGCATAAAAGCACGAATATTATAAAATTTCGATTATTTGTTGAGCTGGAATTTTCCAGTGTTAAAATTATAATTCACAATTTTTAATGGTTTAAGAAACCATACATGTGGTTCATTTTGTACTGTTAGTAACAGCGACAGGTGTTATTGACGTCACTTGTTTGTCTGCAATATACTGCTGACACATGTGTTCTAGAAAACATATGCTTCGAACAGCGTTTGCCCAAGTTGAGTAAACAAGAATATTTTTGTGATCTGCTTTTTTTATTAGAAATTGAAACTAACACAAATAATTTAGAAAAGAAAACTTGAGTAACAATGTTTTAAATTGTAACCCTTCCTGAACAGATCTGCACGGGTCGGACCTTTTTTTTGTGTAACAAGTTCACACTAAGCTGTAAAATGTTTGATTATCAACTATTTTGATAAACCTTAATTTAAAACTCATGAACTCATTTAATTATTTATGAAATTTTGTTGCATTGAATTTTGTTTTAAAAGAGAATCTTTTGAGTAAATTATTGGTTCAAGATTAAAGTTTTTTATTTTGATCAAATATGGTCAAACCTAACAACAGGAAACTAATATCCTTAAGAGTAGAATTTTGATGTCAACTTTATATAGAAAATATTTTTTTTAATATTCCTTTAGGTATGTTTGTGGGACACAAATAGTGTTCCACCCTTCTATTAAGCTAATTATTGCAATTTCTTACAGGAGCAGCGTCTTATACAGTTAAGACGGGTTTTTGTCATCGAAGGCGATTTTTTTTCTTTGGGTTTCCACGTCCGCCCCTAGAAATATACCACGCAATTATCATAAATAAGTCAGGACTTGGTGGCGCCTATTTGTTTTGGATTAAGTTCCACTTACAATCAGAATTTCGACTTACCCCCATTTCTCATAGCTCTACCCAAGGAATAGACCCCTAGTTATGTCGGAAGACTTCGTTACACTTGCCCATGCGCGAGGATAGTCTTGTAACCGTTTAGAAAAGAATATAAAAAAAAAACAGTTTCAACATTAGTTTTGTTTTTTTAAAAAAAGCTGTTTTACTTAACACCATTCCCAAGCTCAAGCATCAGTTATCATATTTCTACAAAGTTAAGAACACTGCGTGAATCACAACTTCATACGGCACATTGAACTTTCGATAAAAACTGTGGTGGGTCCCCTCCTTACTTGATGTGGTGTGACGTCTCCCTACCATACTTTTACATATACACTCTTTATTAAAAACATCAGTTCAAATTTTGGACTTATGGTTTTTAAGAATTTTTTTTTTGCATAAATATGAATCTACGCCCCTATTTTAAGCATCAGTTAAAATATTTCTATAAAGTTGTGAATCACCCTGTAGATTCATTGTCATTGATTCCCAGTGCGTAAACAGGAATACGAGATAAACAGTCAGCGTTGGTGTTGTATTTTTCTTTTTTATAGATAATAGTGTAGCCAAATTCTTGTAGTTTTATTTCCATCTTACCAATTTTGAGTTGGGTTCTTTTATTCTAAAAAGCCATGTTAATAGTCTGTGGTCTGTGTAGATCGTAAATTTATGTCCATATAAATACGGTATAAAATGTTTGCAACACCAAATAATCGCTAATAATTCTTTTCTATGATTGAATAACGTGTTTGTCTCATTCAGTGTTCTGAAGGCATATGCCACTGGTTTATCGTAGGGAATGTTTCCTTGTGATAAAACTGATCCGACTGCAAAATTACTCGCGTCCGTTGTTAAAATGAATGGTTTAATAAAGTGTGGATATTGTAATATGGGGTCATTTGTAAAAAGATTTTTACATGTTTCAAAGCATTCTGTGAGGTCATTGTCGTGTATGATCTTTACATTTTCCTTCAAACGTTTGGTCATGGGTTTCGTTATTTTTGCAAAATCTTTAATGAATTTTCTGTAATACCCTAATAGTCCAAGAAATCTTTTGATTTCCTTCCTTGTCTTGGAAATGGAATAATTTTTGATAGCCAAAGTTTTTCAGTTTTTGGTTTAACTCCGTCAGAGGTAATTATGTGTCCTAGGTATTGTATTTGACTTTGTAAAAATTTAGATTTGTCTAATTGGATTTTGAAATTACTTTGTCTCAGTTTTTCAAATATGTTCCGTAGTCGGTCTATGTGTTCCTGAAGGGATTACTAAATATTATGACGTCATCAAGGTACACCAGGCAAGTCTCATTCTGCAACCCTCTTAGTATGTTATCCATAACCCTCTGAAATGTGGCGGATGCGTTCTTCAATCCGAGCCATTCGTTTATATTGGTAATGTCCACCTTCTACAGAAAAAGCTGCCTTTTCTACGTTATCTTTATTAACCTCAATCTGATAAAAGCCGCTTGTCAAATCTAGTGTAGTGAAAAAATTTGCTTTGCCTAATCTATCTAGGATGTCTGTAATATTCGGGAGTAGATATTTGTCATCTATAGTCTGCTCGTTTAATTTTCTATAGTCTATTACAAGTCTCCATTTTCTTTTATCAGAAGCGTCTAATTTCTTTGGCACACTTCATATGGGACTGCTCTATGGGGAATCACTGTCCTCGATTATACCTTAATCCAACATACATTTTATTTGCTTTCTTACTTCTTATTTATGAATTTCTGGGAACCTATAAGATTTCGTGTATATCAAGGTATCGTTTTTTAATTTAATTCGGTGTTTGATTTTATTTGTGAAACTCAACGGTATTTATTCAGAGTGAAATACGTCTTTGAACTTGCAACATAATTTTTTAATATCATCTTTTTTTCTTTATTACAGTGATTTATTCTTATATTCCTTATATTTTCTTTCAAAAAGTTGTCATGGTTCGTCTCTAAAATTTCATCAGTGTCCATTTTATTTACGAAGTTGCTTTCGACCCCCTTAAGTGGTTCTATGTCTAGAAGTTGTGTAATTTTTAATTTTATCTCCGTCTCGTTACTATTAGTAATAGTTGTTAATGCAAAATGATTTTTGACGTTAGCAAGTGCTTTCGTTATAAATTCCTGGTCTGTAAAATTTATTTGCTAATTCTGGATTAATTAAACTTTTAGTGGTACCGGTGTCGATCAGAAATCTTGCGTTAATATGTGGAACAAAAATATAAGGAAGGTCTGATTTAAATGTATTTATTTGTATTACGTTAGGACGTTCAAAAACGGGGTTTCGCGAAAATTTTGGTTGTAAAGGGTTTGTGATTGAGTGAGCGGGTAGTCTGCTATGTGTAAATTTTCATACAAGTTTTCTAAATCATTTGTCGTTTTTTCATAGTTAGAATATGCATTTTCGTTGTCGTAACTTTGGGCTTTAAAATCATGGTCCAGTGCATCTTCATTTTTGTGTGGTTAGGTTGTTGCTTCAAATGAGAATATTCTGAAAAAGTATCCATGGGGTCTGGTTTAAAATTATTTTGTTAGAATTTTGTGCAAATTGATTCAGGCGTGGTGTAAAAGATGTGTGTTTTGTTGAAACTGTTGATTATTAGTTTGCAACTGAGGCATTGTGTGAAAATTATTCTGTGTTGGTCCTTGGAAAAATTGATTTTGTGGTTGTGGATAATTATATGCGGTAAAAGACATTGTTTGTGAGGGGTTGTAATAATTTGGTTTGAAAAATTGTGAACGATCAATGCGAGGTGTATGTTGTGGTTTTGAAAAATTAGGTTTTTCTAAAATTATTCTGTGTGTCGGTCTAAAATTACTGTGCATATTTACTACGTTATTTTGATTAGTAGAGTATAAAAAATGTTCTTCCTCTAAAACAAGATTAATGGCAGCTTCCAAATTATCAGGGTTTCTAAGCCTACATTAGTTTGAATCTGTCCTGTAAGTCGGCGAATAAAGGCTTTTAATGCTAAATCGTTATAATTTTTTATTTGTAACTTACGTTTTTCATCAGGTACATTTGTAGAGTTTAATTTAGAAATAACCAAACTTCGTGCATCTTGGCATCTCATACCAAAATGTATGGGTTTCTCCCTTATTAGGTCTTAAAGAAATCAAATCTTGTACTAAACAATCAATATTTTGCTGGTCGCCAAAACATAAACTTAAAGCTTTTCTAATCTCTTCCCAAGATTTCAATTCTGTTCTAGAGCCATTCAATATCAAAGCTCTACTTTGTAATTTCCCTAATATGGCTCTTACAAGAAATGAATTAAAATTATTATTTCCCTTACTGATAAAAGTCGCTAAAAAGCTTTGGCAATTATCTGAAAATATATTTAACGTATGAGGGTTTCTATCATAATTAGGATTTGAATCTAAGTATATTTTTAATAGTTTAAAATTAGTTTGCTCAGTCATTTTCGTTGACTTTGGCAAGTTTAAAATTTCGTTAATGTTAATATTTGAATTTAAATCTGTAAGGACCTCAAACTTGGGATCGGACATGCAGGGTAAAATTATTCAATTAGAAAGGTAAAAGATTAACTTACTTAATGAATATCTTCATTGCTTTGCCTATAGGATTATGACGATTTTTGGTCTTCCTCCCAGGTTTCAAGTTAAAAAAAAATGTCTTTCCAATTACCAGTTTCTAGGATCGAGTGGACTGGACCAAAGGTCTTCCTCGAAACTAAAACAATTTGCTAATTTTTGTTACGATACCTGATAAATTGTTAAAACAAAAATAGTCCGTGCGATACGCAAAACTTCATGTATCCTACCGCTGCGCCAATTTTGTTTGCAAATAGTAAAAGGAAATTTTTTGAAATTTATTTACCCTTGACCATACATCTAAACCAGGGGCGTGCAGTCCATGGAAGCGACGGAAGCACCGCTTCCCCTAGTTGTTATAAGAATAAGCATTTAAAGTTTATTCAATATTTGATAGAGCATTCATTGTTTCTTGACGTACGTTGTTGCTCTTTGCATTTATCAAACGTAAGTTACCTTCTCAAATAAATACAAAAGAAACTGAATAGAAAAGTTTTCATGTCTACATCGTCATCTGTAAACGACCGATCTTAGATAATCGCGCCCCTTAGTCTGTCAGCATAAACTTTTTAACTTGACCACTTTGCGGCATTTTCTAGCGTTTCTAAATATGTAAACGATATCAACTTGAGGTTCATCATACTCGACAAGTCATCACAATCGTGTATTTATCGAATGCTGCCGATTTTAACTGAGTTGGAAGCGGTGTCTACTTACTGCCTCTTTATGAAAGATGAACGTCTGTTGCTATTTGTGTTTATGGTGGTTATCTATATACTAGAAATAGATTTATTTTATTGATATCGTGGCTTAAGTAGCAAACTCGTGCTTTTGGTAGGTAATAATTATTTTTAATAAATCCCGAACAAGTGAATTATGTTTAATTTGAATTACAAAGTTTCAAAACTAATTAAAAATGTGAGTTTGGTAATAGGATTTAAGCTTTTTTTAATTTAGATTATCATACCATCATTAAGTGGAGTTTGTGTTTGTAGTAGGTACCATAAGAAAAACTATTGTGTTGTAAATTTTTGATAATATTTCTCAACAACTCGAAGCAGATTTCAGAACTTCAGTGAATTAAAATACGTCGAATTATGTAATTATAACAACTATAATAAAGCCCGTTTTGCTGAAGAAGCCTTTATTAGTTTAAAACATAATTATGCAAAATTTTTTGACATTTTGGCATTAAATTCACGGCTAAATGTTTTATACAACACTCAAAAGGTAATAATCAAAAACACCATTAAATATGCTACGTTTTCTTAATTCAATTACTGAATAAAGACTATCCATTTAGCTGTGTTGTCTATAGAAAAAGAATGTATTAACTTGATACAGAATCCAAAATTTTATGATGATGCAATTAATAGACAGGTTTGCACAGGTTAATAGAAGAATAGAATTGCATCATAAATAAAATATTGAATAAGAGCCAAAGAAAAAAGTGTGTCGTCAACACTGTTTATAATGTTTAAGTGTGTGTATATTCCTATGTCTTATTGTCTATAGTTATTAATACTTAGTTTTTTTAGTGATTGATAAGTAAATTGAAAAATACAGTCAAAATACTACAAACATTAACAATACATAAATCTGCAATACTAATTATTTCAAATCCAAAGAAATAAAGCAATATGCTGTAATACGCCTCCAAAACAACACATACTTTCCCATATCTACTTTTTTGCTTCTAAACACAAAGCTCAAGTTTCTTAAGTTACACATAGTCACACACGCACCACACACGCACGCTTGTCACACACACACACACACGCACACGAGAGTTCGTAGTGAGCAGACGTGGTTTGTTAGCGCTCTAACGTTTTCGCGTTTATTTGTGGTTAAAACTTTAGTTTCGCTATTGTGTTTGGTATCAATACGCGTAGTGAAACGACGTCATCCTGTAGTAGTAAGTTTTTTTATTTTTCATATCGAGTATAGTGCAAATAATTCAAAATAGTATATTACTACTAGGAGAATACGATCCCATAAACTGGTATTAAAATAATTGATATAATTAGACTGGCTATAAAGCCAGTTTAATCAACAGCTGTACATCCTTTCCTTATAAATATCCTTATTTCTATAAATACCGATAATGGAGTTATACTTTTATTACATCCGTCTAATCTAACAATGGAACACACTAACTTTATCAAGCAAAGCTTCTGATAACAGGAAATTCTAACAATAACGTATCGACCGACAGTTCCACTATCAATGTAGATAATACTTTATCCAAAAGTCGTAAACGATCAGCATTGTTTTCGGAAGCAATCAAGGCTAGTTTGTTCCCTAAAAAGGAACAAGCTATAGTTTTCCAAGCCATCGACGGAATACCAGTAAGAGAATATGTTTTAGCTCTTGGAAAATTAATCCAACCGAAACAGATTCTTTTTGCATCTCGCATGTCCAATAACAGAGTATGCATTTACACGTCAACAGCAGAGATCGCATCAGATGTGGTGGACAAACATGGTGGTATTAACGTTGAAAGTTTACTTATATCGGCAAGAAAGCTAATTAGCCCGTCCAAAAGAATAGTACTTTCAATTGTATCTCCGTGTATACCACACCATGTTATAGAAAATTACTTGAAAGACGTTGGTTTGAGACTTTTATCGCCAATTTCATTTATAGGGGCGGGGATTAGAGGAAATAAGTTCAAACATGTCCTGAGCTTTAAACGTCAGGTGTACATTGCGGAAATTGAAAATCAAAAGTTGCCTGAAACTATTGTTTTATTACACGATAGCGAGGAATACCGCATATTCATAACTGACGAAAAAGTCACATGTTTCATATGCAAGGAAACAGGTCACATCTCAGCACGGTGCCCTAACAAAAATACGCCACAGACAGAACAATTTAATGAAATACAATCGTCTATTACAAAAAAAAGACCACATGAGTCCACTCTGGAGCCCACCGATAACCCCTTCGACGAATTTGGAATAGAACAATCATAAAAGCCATCCACTAATAGCATAGAGGATGCAGAACAAGGCGACGGGAGTTGTAGTGAATTAGAATTTATTACGCCAAAAAGGAAACAAAGTAAGAAAAACCTTACTAAGCACAAAAAAAAACTAAAAACCGATAATTCGCATGTAGATAATTTTAAGGACATAGAAAAATTATGGCCTAATGAAAATTACATCTTAGGCTACACTCAGTTTACAGATTTATTCAAGATGTTAAAGGGAAAGATGAACCTTTAGTAGTTGCGCGTAAATACACTACTAAGGTCGCTGAACTTCTATCACCTATCGAATCCATTAGAGGATCTCAACAATCACTTGACCGAACAGAATCCATAGAAAGTGTCAACAGTACTTACTAAACAATTACTGTTACTATTATTAAATATATAATATATACTTAACAAGTTTTATAATGGATGCTTTAAAAATAGTAACCTTAAACACGAAAAGCATCAAAAGTCAGTACAAATGTATACAGCTCAACGATTTTTTAACGAAGGTCAAATCTGATATAGTTTTACTTCAAAAAACCAACATTCAACAAGATTCCATACAGATAGACTCTCAACATTATACATGGCTACAAAACCCATCTACTACCGACTACAGTGGTACGGCTATTCTTACAAAAAAGTTTAAACACACAAAACTATTATGCCACGAGATAATTTACGAATCGTACTTGCAGCAGGCTACAATCTCTATAAAAGGATGCACGTACCATATCATAACAGTGTACTGCCCTAACAATAAAGTTAAAGCAATAGAAATATTAAATAAATTAGAGGAATACTTGATCAAACTGAAAATAAATAACCGTAACTATGAACAATCAAAAATTATAATAGGGGGCGACTATAATTGCACGCTTGAACCTATGCTGGATCGGAATGTGTCTGTGGAACAACACCCCCTGTGGCACATCGGTTTGAGGAAATTATAAGTAGTTTCGACTTACATGATTGCTGGCGTGTTTCCAACCGCGAAGCTAGAGGATTCACTTTTATTGCTCCTAAATCTGCATCCAGAATTGACCGCATATACTGTTCTGAGAACTTGCTCAATAATCTGATTAGCTCGCAAGTAAGACAAAACAAGACTAATATGCACAAGCAAAAACCTGATTGGAAATTTCCAAATTCACTTTTAATTGATCCTTTTTTTGTATAATGCATGGACTATTTTATCGCCAATGAGGTACAAAATACCCAAAAAACTATTGATTCTATTACTAAATGGGAACAACTTAAAACCAATATTAAAAATATTACTATACAGTACTGCAGGCAAAACAAGCAGAAGCAAATAATTGAACACGACAAACTCAACGTCCAGTTATTAAAATCCTTTTCTGACAGCAGCCCAAATAAAGCACGCAAAATATTACAAGAGGTTCAAAACTCATACGAAAGATCTGCTACAGAAACTGCGTTGAAAGAAAAATATAAAGAACTATACGAAACCGATCAGATCTAGATCAAAAAACTGCTTTTGATGTAGTTAGCCATAACTACCTTTTTAAAGTATTACAAAGCTTTGGTTTTGGTCCCAAGTTTATTAGCTACATCAAAACGTTATACCACCAAGCTACCTCGCATGTTAAGATCGGAAATTTACTTACTAGCAGCATAGAGCATAAAAGAGGAATTCGACAAGGTTGTCCTCTGTCGTGTCCGCTATTTGTCCTCTCATTAGAACCTTTTCTACATTTATGCCGCAAATCCTTATCAGGTTTTCCTATTTCCACAATACCACAGCAAGCTGTAGTTGTTAGCGCATACGCAGATGACGTATCAATTTTTATTTTAAAGGAATCTGATTTCCAAATATTTAAGGACGTTTTTGAAAAGTACCAAGACCATTCTGGTGCAATCCTCAACAACAGCAAGTCTAAAGGAATATGGATTGGCTCGTGGAAACAAAGAAAAGACACTCCACTTGACTTTAAATGGTCATCCACTTACATAACGGTATTGGGCGTTTCCTTATCGGAAAATATACTGCAAGATTGTCAAGTAGCCATGAAAAAGATTTTATTAAAAATAGACACGTCGCTCACATTTTACAAACAAAAATATCCCGGCTTGTCTATTAAGGGTCGCAAAACGATAGTCAACAAGTATGTGGCCCCCAAACTTTGGCACTACTTGCAAATTTTGCCTTTAAGCGCTGCAAATCTAAACCATATTCAAAAACGATTCATAAAATTTTTGTGGTCCGGTAAACAGTGGATAAAATCAAAAGATCTTGATTTACCAGTCATTCAAGGCGGAATTGGATTGATACACTTAATCACTAAACGAAACTGTTTTAGGATCTTTCTTGGTCATCGATTAATTAATAGCGATCAAAATCAAAATTGGGCAGTATTATGAAATTTCTAATCGCGGAAAGCAATAACCTGGAAACTTCCTGGCCTTGGCTCATGTGTTCCAAAGCGCATTCACAAAACGATAGTAAAAAGACGAACGTTTTTCTCTCAGATTTGATAGCAGTCTGGGATGAAATACAACCATCTATTCAAAACTTTCCTAGATCCCTTGAAAATGTTAAAGTTATACCTACAACAGACAGTAGATTATTGCGTCTGGAATACAAGCCACCGCTATTTAGTAAAAGGTGGGCTGAACACGGATTTAAAACTCTAAAGAACTTTATTCAATGAACTAACTGGATGGGCACAAAACAAGTTCTGCAAGCAATTACTACGGAAACAACCGTTGTTCAGAATGATTTGGCAGTGCATTATAACAGAATTCGAGCCGTTTTTAAGTTGCATTACCACAACCTTCAGACATCACATCCGCCCACTCAAGGTTTAGTCATAACTGTAAAATCAAGCGACGCTAGAATAATCGAAATTCAATAACATAACAGGAGTTTATTACAAAAGATTTTAACACAAAAATATTATAACAATTTACAGCCGCTCGACTCCCATTGGTCCAACGAAAAAGTTAATTGGTTCGCATGTTTTACAGCCCCTACACTTGGTCTAGAAGGGATGATATCATGGGGGCTTGCAAAGAATCAATTAGCAGACCCCATCTTTTTAACAGCAGTAGGAGAGATAGATTCATCGAACTGCCCTTGGTGTTCAGCCGAAGGAAATGCCTGGCACATGATAATAAAATGTCCTCAAACAACTGAACTATGGAACTACGTGATTAAATTGGTATTAAGGCTACTTCCAACAAAGAAAATATCAATAAAAGACCTTTACTGTAGCATTCCAGGAATATCAGACACTATTAAGCTGGCAAATTACTTAATAGTTTTAGCAAAAGCAACCATCTATTGGAATACAGTTGATTCGATAAAGAAAAATTTAAGATCTGCAACATTCATGGTTATATACACAAAACGCTTAAAATCCAGAATAATAAAAGAATTCGTAGGAAAACTGAACTCTGGACAATTGCAAAGGTTTCAAAGGGTGTGGTGCATTAAAAGCATGCTCTGTACTGTTAACAACAATGATCTAGTGTTTGAAAATGAACTTAGTGACATTTCTCTAACTGCGTTTTAGGCTACTCACCAACTTGTATTCAGTTTCTATCTTAGAACTTTACCATATAAATTTATTTTTGTATTCTTTTACTATGTATTGTAACTTAATTATTATGTATCAGTTGTTTTAGAACTATGTACGCAAAATGAAACGTTTTAATAAATAATAATAATAATAATAATAATAATAATAATAATAATAATACACGCACACGCGCACGCGCACGCCCACACTGGGTGTCCTTTAAAATGCGGAAAATGGAATTTACTTATGTTTTAAAAAGAAGACTATTAAAATCTAAGATTCAAAAAGAGATAGAATTAAGTAGTATAAGTGCCAACTTGAAACGCTTTCCACTAAAAAATTTCACGGCACGCAACTGATCTAAACTGCATGAAAAGCCAATGTGTAATAATAATAATTTTAATCGGTACAGTATATTTATAGTAGTTCTTCATTTGATCTCTGGACTGTTTCCACAAGATAAGAAGTAACTCATAATAGAATAATCATCTAAAAGTAATTACTACACTTTCCTTTGATAAGAAATATCCATGTTTACATTTAACAACAATTAATACAAAGTCTACAAAGTAAATAATGCACTGTCCTTAATAAAGAATACGAAGGTTAAAATAATTGATAAATCTCTAACCTAATGTTAAGTATAATGTTTTATTAATAGAGTAATTATATCTGAAAACGTAATTCGCGTTTAAAATTTAAGATTCAAGTAACGCTTATTAGTCGCATTTTATATTAGAAGTTTTCAACTTACTGCTGTACTTGGGAATTAATAACTGTTAAATAAGTACATTTGCACCTTTCAGATTCGATGTGCATTTCAACACTTCCGGTACAAGAACGCAGGATAGTGAACGTTGAAACCACATACAAAGACGCAGTATGCCTTAAGCACACTAGAAAATGTCCTATATAAGACAAAGCATACCTTTGTAGTGTAATAGTAATACTTTTTATTTCTTAACTATGTAGAGGTAGGAAAAATGTGTATTTCACAAACGTTAGAGATTTCCATAATCAGCAAATAATTTTTTTTGCTGCTTATGATTATCTACTACTAAATTCTGTTTTTGGTTCCATCGCTGCCCGTCAAGATCCTCTCAAAACTTCTACTTTCTCAGATGTGTATAAATTTTTTTGTATAGTAATGAATTTTATAGCTAACTGAAGAATGTTGAGAAGCTTCGCAAAATTTTCTTATATGCAAAATATATATGCTAAATTTATGCCAAACTTTAACCCTAACGTTCAGGTGTTACATTATATACTATGCCATTGTTTATTAAAAACCCCCACGAAAATGTTGTGGGAAAACTTAAATGAAAGGGCGAAGGTATCAGTGAGTAATTTGCATAATGCAAATGAGAGAGTTACTTCCTTCCAAGCTTATAAAGCAGTCATCCCAAATTACCCCAAACTTTACCTGAGAAGGCAGCAGCTTGTAGTTGAAATGCTGTAACCGATGTCCTATTCGATATTGATCTACTGCTTCTTGTTCTAGCTAGCTTTAGGACTAATAGCTTTTCGGTAAACAAGGATACTTAATCGGTATAGGGATAGCATTTTATTTGCGTGGGTGTAATATTAACTTACAATTTCATTCCAACCCTTATAAGAAACCCTCAATTTTAAACAAATATCCGGCCATCAGAATATCGATCCGTTTGCTTATAATAGATTCGGATGTAGAAAACCGGCTAGATTTTTGCTATTTGTCCTTTATCTCAGTTCCTGAAAGACTTTCAGAAAATGTAAAGTATTTATTCGATCAGAATTTTCTTGAGAATTTAAATCTATTAGAATTTTCGAAATCAGACTAACCCTTGCAGAGTAATAATCTCAAAATTTTTACCCACATTCAGAGTTATTCAAGTTCCTACAACTTTTCTAGATGTCTAAAACATGCGTTTAATTGGAAGATTTCGTAAATAGTTTAGATTTTTTGGAATTTTTTAAAGCCAACTAACTTTTCCCGAGTCTTAAATTACCATGTAACTAGCTTTTGATCCATTTCTTAAAACAAATTTAGATTAAAAGTTTCTGCGGAATTTAAACCTTTTACGATTTTCCAACCAAGCAACCCTACACGCAAGATGTAGGCGTACTGAGAAGTCGTATCATTTCCATAATTCCCTCAATTGACTGCAAAGGTTTCCGCTTCAAAATCATATAAGAAGTATTAGCGGTTAGCAAAGGAATTATATTTTTTTTGTCGATCAGTGCAGGACTCAGTATTAGTTTAATTTATAACGTTCAAACCTAATTCTAATGAAAAATGAATTAAAGAAACAAAGAAGTAAAATTACCATGACTTCTGATAAAACTAAGACGATCATTAACTCGATTAATGCTGAAGCGGTATACTGAAAATAAGTTATTTGTCTGAAGTCTTTCCGACTAAAGAAGTTTTGGGAATTCTTAACGTTTTACCATTGTAAATAAGATGGCATACCTCATAAATTTTGAAAGCCGTCAGTTTACACTGATAATAAGATTTATGAAATCTAATAAAATAAAACATTTAATAAGGGCATTTAGGACTCTGATGACCTAATTAAGACGCTAGGAAACATTAAAAAACTGGTTAAAATAAGGATTTACCAGTCTGATTAAAAATATTATTCTGCTTAGATATTTTACTTAATTTCTAGATTTCAATTTCCACTACTACCAATAATTAGAGGGGATTTTAAACAAGTCTTTGTTTGACTACTTTATGAGTTTAACGCCTGTTAAACTCATAAAGTAGTCAAAGTCCGAGCCTTCATAAAGCGACCACCTGTGGTTAGAATTATATCTTAGTTGTATTGAATCCATATTTATTCACTATTGGGGACTGAGGGATAGAGGGACCTCTTGTTATCGTAGGAGTGGGCGGCGTCTGAAAGTATGTAGACTTAGCACTGTTATGTTTATTATGCACAAGCAAACAAATAAAAGGAACTTCATAAGTACACAGATATACAAGTTATATAGTTAAAATGAACAGTTTAGGCAGTTTGAAGCACTTCGGACGTCTTCGGTAATCTTTGGAAAGCTTCGTGGTTGCTCGTGGAACCAAGTAGGAACTTAAATGCTAAGTAAACGAATATATACTCAGTTCAGAGAGGTCCAGAGGTCTTTGGTAGTCTTCGGAACTCTTCGAAAAGCTTTGGGATTTCTTATTGAAGCTGAGTGAGAGCTTGAATAACGATAGTTAGAAAGTATTTATAGTTTGAAGAGGTTCAGACGTTTTCGGCGGTCTTCGAAACTCTTTTGAGGGCTTCGTGTATTACTTATGGGATAACGTAAAGTTATAAAGAATTTTTATACATTGAATATATATACAATATTAAGGGGTTCAGAAGTCTTCAGTAGGCTTCGGAATTCTTCGGAAGGCCTCGGAATTTACTTGTGAGGCTGAGTAAGAACTTGAATAACAATAATTTGAAAGTATTTCTAGTTTGAAGAGGTCCAGACGTTTTCGGGACTCTTCGGAAAGCTTCGTGTTTTACTTGTGGAACAACGTGAAGTTATAAAGAATTTTGATATGAACATAAAAACTATACATTGAATATATAAACAATATTAACGGGTTCACAAGTCTTCGGTAGACTTCGGAACTTTTCGGGGGACCTCAGGATTTACTTGTGAGGCTGAGTAAGAGCTTGAATAACGATAGTTAGAAAGTATTTGAAGTTTGAAGAGGTCTAGTCGTCTTAGGGTAGCACAAAAAAATGAGTTGGAGATTTTGATTTTCTAGACCATTGTTTTATGTTCAGCACTTGTACTTTGATATAGGGTAACACTCTTTTTTCCTTTACCTCAAACCCCCTACCTCCTCCACCACCGCCTCCTTCACCCCCTTCACCTCCTTCTCCATCTCCTTCTCCGCTTCCATTTCCGCCTTCGTCCACCCCTCCCTTCACCTACGCCTCTACGTCCGTCTCGGTGTTCATATACTTGTTGTTTTAGCACCGGCGTGTCTACCACTACACTGGATCAACTCACTTCTAAACCCAGCCTTCACGAAATGATGTATGTTGACATCGATCAACAGATCCAGTTTGACACCGATGTGTTAAGCATGGAATCCCAGCTTAAACTTGTTGCTGTTAATTACTAACCCGAATTCAGGCCGAATGTCTTTATGCACACATTCCGGTGTTCTCGAAAACGTCTGTCAACAAAAGTACATCCGTCTTAAGTAGAGGTAACTATAATCCCCAAGAGTCTGAAGGTTGAAGACTTGCCAGTACTTCTGGACGCGCCCGTATTCTACAAACAAAATATCGCTGAAGGTTAGTTGGTTGTTAATGAAATCTTTTGGAAGTAAAAATTCTTTGCCATGATGTAGATGTATGGGAACACGCCTTTCTGGGCAACTATCTTAAACTTGTCATCCTCGGGAAAAATGATCGTAGCTCAACGAACTGTTCCGACTGTAAATTTTTAGCCGGTGTATCCAAACTGGATACCATAAACCGTAATGAGTCTATGCAACGCAGCTTAATACACGACCTATCACCAGCGTCATCATCTTCTTTTACATCATCATCAACATCTTCGTATTCATCGCCGTGCAATCTCACTCTCTCCTTGTCACAGCCCAACACCTTTACGATAAAGTGAGAGTCGCTTAAATTGTGGAAGACAACAGAGATGAAGTTAGGTATATTGTATTCGCTATTACAATTGTGAGCGGCATAGCGGATTTTTCCAGTTGTTTGGTCTCGATCTCTCGCTCCTTCATCACCCAAAGGTTTAGGGCAAGTGCCACAATCGTCGACCATATAAAACAAAAGTTCGCCTACAGACTCCAGCGGCTCCATAGGTACAATGCTTTTCAAGATCTCGCCTAATCGTCAGGTCTCCCCCTTAACTCAACTGATGAAAACTTGTGCAGCATCCGAACCTCTGTACAAATCAAACTTGTTAAACTGATTGTCGTAACTACATTTAATGCAGTACACGAAACCGTGCTCTTTATGCATCTGCACGCTGCTGGTATGTGATCTGGACTCGTAGGGTGTTGATGAGCTGAATGGTTTTAGAATAGATTTAAAGTTCGCATAAATCACTAACGGAGCACACATCTGCTTGCGTATATTTTCAAATTGAAGGACGTTGTTGAAGGCGTTAAGCATCTTAGTGACAACATGATTGCAATTATGCTTTGCGTGCTTTGCGCGAATTCGTTTCTGTATACATTTCCTTGATAACTGGCTACCAATCAACCTGCTCAGACTTCTGACCCAGCAATAATGCTGTTTCTCACCTTTCTGGATGTATAGAAGATTTACATATCGTGCCCTCTTCTCTCGGGTAAAGTGTAAAGGTCCCACGATGAATTTACCTTCCACCCCAACAACGTGAAACCTAATGTTGTTTTGACCTTCAGACTTGGGGATATCGGTTTATTTGACAGGCAGATCGATACCCGCCAAGTTGAGGACAGTGCTGTGTAGAGAATATTTTGATACCAGTTCAGGATGTTGGTCAATGAGATACCGCACTGCTAAAGTTGACCATGCCAAGCACATCTGGTCGTGATTCTTTATATTGACAACCGCCTTCTTTTCCTTAATCCACTTGGGTAAATCAGTATAGGAAGATCCACGAAGCGGTGCATGTTTGTTGATATTAATATCCAGATAAAGGATCTGTCTAAAAGTTCAACCTGTAACAAAGAGCTTTTTCTACAATTGCATTTCATTATAAACCATACAAGATTCCCTTACTTGGAATTTTTCAGACTTTACAGCCAGCACCCTCGATAAATAAGCGTAAGTTTCTTACATCTCGTCGAAAGGCTGATCGGATATTCGTAGTGTTGAACAATTTTATATCGTCGACACCTTCGGTGCTCCCCATCTTGCTGTAAAGTCCAAACATTTCGCAGTTCACTTTAACTGCTATGTAGATCTTCAACTTTTCGCCGACTAAATGCAACAATTGTCTTTATGCTGTTGCAGAAAATTTTATACGACGTCGGCATAATTGACATTTTTTAACCTGCACCTGGTGATTCTGCTTTTGAAAGCGGTATGAATCACTTTCACCGCGGCATCCCCACTCATAATAGGAGCAGCAGCTGCTCTGTAGGTATTTGTACGTAGGTGGGAATACATGTATACTTCACACCTAACACCTGCTGCAGGTGATGTTCCACTTTTAACACCACTCGACATTGATAGACAATGTACAGTACCATGGTGACGGTTCAAATTTTTTTTTTCTTGAAGAAGGACCGCAGAGTTCGATTCTGAATACCCTGCCTTGGTTGGACGGCTTACCAGCGGCTGGCGAGGGAACACGCTTTTTAGACGTTAGAAGGTAAACCGTGTAGGTTCGTACGGTGACGAACCAAATTGTCCCTCCTGGTGAAAGTAGCGTGGCACAGCACGCAGGAAAATATTTTAGATGATTCTATTTACACTAAAACCTAGTGCTAGAAATTTCTTATGCAGCACTATTAATTGTGTACAACAGCGAATAACAACTTTCTGGCGATCTTATATAGTGCAGTAGATCGCAAAACTTTACATACACCCAATATGCATTCGAAATATATCAAGCTGCTACGGATTATCTTAGTAACGTTGAAAGCTTGATAAATTGAATATTATTCAACGAGCGAGTTATGATGGGCACTATTCATTTGGAAGGTTTGCGCCACCAACCCGCTAGGACGGGCGACGTAATCCGAATGAGTAAAGACCATAACTTACAAGTGAAATACTATTCTTTTCCCACAACTACACAAATCTTCATTATCAAGTTTTAAACGTTTAAACTAATATCAGAAACACTGTCAACCAGTATCATCCTACTTCGCATGATACAAGAATTATACCTCTTGGATTCTGAAAAATAAAGGTTTATACTGAATAGTCAGAAGTGTTGTATTATGATCATAATCCAGGACCTGAATGTTCCCCTTTGGTTAACGGTGTTGGATTATGGATTTGCATATACGTACAGAATAATGACTATTGTTGGCCCGTTTATAAATGCATGCGAAGTGCGCTGCTGAATGGTCGTAAGAAAAAGAATACAAACTAGTTAGTATTGTCTAGATATGAGCAAGGAAATCATCGTAAAAGAATTGTTTAAACCGTCCCGCAAAAACTTTTTACGGCGGTATACTATTCTTAGATATATGAAAAGATATATCTTACAATTTGACTTGGTGGAATATCAGTTTTACGCTCACGTTAATAAAGTCACATGTTCTTATTGGGTTGGATTGCTTTATCAAGTACGCTTTCGCTCAACCTTTAAGAAATAACATTGCACGGAAAGTCACCAATGCGTTGAAGTATATTTTAAAAACGTTGCTACAGGACAAGAAGAGTATCCGCAACAAAACAATTTTCAAACGGACATGGGCAAGGAATTTTTTAATAGTCCGTTGAAAAATTCATGCAAAAATATAAAATTAACAATTACACGTTTTCTGTATTTAAAGCTAGCATAACCGAAAGATTAATTCGGACGATTAAAAATAGACCGTACAAAATTTTCTACTTAAGATGAAATTATGAATGGGTAAATGTTTTGCAAAAAGTAATTGGCAAGTACACTAACAGTAAACACCCGTCAATAAGACTGTCCCCAGTTGAGGTTGAAGCACATCCAGAAAAGGTTAAACTTTTTGCGGGCATTGGTGTTAAGAGTCGAAAGAACTTGCTTAAAATTGAAGAAATAGTGCAAAGATATAAATATAAGACTGTTTTTGATAAATGCTACCTACCCAACTGGAGTACAGACTTATTTAAAGTGGCGCAAGTTCAACATACAAGACCTGTTACTTACTTGCTTCAGGGTCTAAACAATAAACCCATCTTGGGTGGCTTCTGTGGTGAGAAGGTGCAGGTTACGAATTTTCCAGACACTTATTCAGTTGAAAAAATGCTAAAGAAGGAAAACAAGAGCCGAGAATTGCTGATTAAGTGGTATGGGTTCAAGGATGCAACGTTGAAAACTAAGGACAGCATAGTTATATGAGGCTTCATTTCAAGGTTTGGTCATTTATGAACCAACTCTCAAAAGGGTAATATGTACATTTTAGATATCCAGGAGCTACAAGTCAAATGAAATTTTTGTTAAGGAAATAGTTGTACTGAATGTTGAAATAGATGAGTTATTGCACGGAATTCTGAATATGTCGTTAAGCTATAAAAACGTGGGTGAGGTTTTCCAAAGACATACGAGTTTTATAAAAATTACCTACGTGAGTTATGTATCCCCCAATTGATGTATACATATTAAAATAGAATAATTAGGAAATTATTAGAAAGTGTAATGAAATGTTAAGTGAAGTGCAACAAAGTAAATACAAGGACAATTTGTAAAGTTTATTAACGTTCATGAAAACGGATGCGTACTTTGTATCGCAGACGATAGTGACACTGCACATGTCAGGTCACAGACGGTTAGGTACCGTGATTACTTAGAAATTAAGATTACAACAATGTAATTATGAATAGTATTAAGAATAAGCAGACATGAGATCTGCAAGTTCACACAGCCATGTGAGGGGATTATAAAAAGCCCGAAAGCCCAAGGACCCGGAAGTCAGTCCAGTGATCCGCTTTAGCATTGCAGTTTGCTAGACTACTCATCAAAGTACAATTAACTAGTGTAATTTAGATTTAAAGTAATATTTAATTAATTTGTCAAAATTCCATAAGTCAATTCTGTATTAATAAATAAACTTGTTAAGAAGTTTTGGAACTGGTTTTTAAAAAGGCAGCTCCCAAGGCCTGAACCTTAACTCGCGAATTGGACTGGTACATCCCTACGACCAATGAATTTCAGCTCTAAGTTTAAGTTTATTTCTGCAAGAAAGTGTACCTGCAAATGCCACCATTTGTGCAAAAGGGTTGTTAAAGCAATATACCATCAGCCACTACCTTCCAGCAAACAAAGTTGTAAATCTTGACCAATTTGGTGTTCCAAATTCGAAGCAGTAGTTCATTGCATTCAAAGAATTTTAAAATTGAGCGCAATTAGAATGTACTTCTGGTTGTACTGTATTTTTAAAATAAACTGTTATATTATTTTCATTATTTTAATTAAAATGGGTTTATTAAAGTATGTATTAAAGGCGGATATGTACATAAAAATTAACAAAAAAAGTCACGTCCAGATGTGCAAACTGATACACCTATTTAAGCCTAAAGTGTTTTGCAGCAAAGTAACAGAATAACAATAGAAAGTTCACAATTTAAACAAGCAAATTTTAAAATAAACGAAAATAATTGTACTTGCTTAAGAGTCAACGTTGAAATTTCTACAGCACTTTAATACTTTTGAACGATTTTGGGTTTTCTTCACAAATAAATTTAAATAGACTTTTAGTATCACTTTCTTTGGTATTTATACGCATAGAAAAAGTATAAGTAATTGTTCGCCTAATTCAATTTGATCGTCAAATTACAATATTGAATTCTTAGCATTGTTTGAAAAATACTTTCACATTAAGTAGTAATTATTTTAAGCGTCATAGTAAACGTGTGTGATAAACATGAATCAAGCATGTGACAGGCAAAAGCTGTGTGGAGGTGGAGGTGTAGTTTATGTGTGAAGGTGGCGGTGATATGTGAAGGTGGACGAAGAGGAGGTAGGAATTAAATCTGTACAAACAAATAAAAAAATTCACGATAACACACTTATATTAGAATTATAAGATATTGTGGTGGACAATGGTGAAGGGAAGAGGAAGAGGCTGGGGTAGAGGAGGTGGAGGTGAAGGAAGGAGGAGGAGATAGATGTGGAGGCAGAGATGGAGAGGGCGATGGGAGTGGAGGTGGAGGAGAAAAGACGTTGCTCTGTCTCTCGCCCCCCCCTTTCTCCATTCCTCTACTACTATTGTTTAATTCTAATTTAGACATTATGTTTATTTATTTCTTCAATTCTATTTATTATTTACGGCCAGGCAACTATATCGTACTGAGGAAAGTGATTTGTATAAAGTATAGTCATCTAAACCAAGGGATGATTTTATTTAATTACATGCTACATACTTAAGCGCTAACTTGTAGCTCGGTGTATTTTGACGTCACCGACTGAATTTTGTATTTTTAAATAAATTATTAGATTTGATTTGTTTTTTACAATTATATTTGTTTTTCTGGAGCGGACATAATAGATGTTTTGAAATGGTAAAGTACAAATACTACAATTTTAATATCAAATAATCACTCTACGTACTATGCACAGTACGTAGTTATCTTGTCTGAAATCGGTTTTCGTGTGGTCTCGGTTAGAACATCTTATATTTTTATATTTTTAAAACATATCGTAGCAGTAATTAAGAATGATATGAAACATTCTGGAAGTTACACTGATTCGGTTTTTACTAAAGCATCCTCATATCTTTTAAGCAATAAAGAAAAATTGTGGTGCAATTTTACCATAGCTGACCCTCACCAATAAGTAAAGTGTGTGGAGTCGAGTGAATGGCTGTATGTCCTTTGAGTGAGGACTCGGCAATGTAGTTTTATGTATTACGCACTAGAAAATATGTTGTATGTAAGTTAAGCTAATATTTAGAGTTCACATTTTTAGTATTAGCAAATCAATTGCAAGTCTTACTAATAAGCGTGTTTTTGTTGTGTGGTCGTTAATATTCTGTCTGGGAGTACACCAATTTTATGTATGTAGGATTTGCTTTTGTGTAATTCATTTAATCGAATGTTGAGAATTATCCTCACTTTGATGAATGATTTATATGCTACGAACATTGCTATAATTCTCTCTCAATACGTCTACAACGCCCTGAGGTTACTAGATATTTGAGTTATGTGTTATTTTACTAAATATACAAGTTAATCGTCGTTTTGGTTTTATTGCAAGGTCCTAGTTGAGATTGCACCAACTATAAAGTAGAAAGCAGTCGGAGCAGTTCATTTCTGATGAAATTGTAACATAGTAAGATGATTCATATGTTTTTTATTACAATCATATCTGTCTAGGGATAAGAAGGCATCGTATTACAGTAGGTTCGATAACGCACATTCTAGAATTTCTTGACGCCCTAGTGCCCTCATGACGTCCCATTATGTAGATATCTTAAAACCTCGGACACTCTGCTCATAGGAACCACCATCTGAAGTGTACTCACATATCCATCTTCCTTTTCCAAGGACCGCAAAAAACCCCCGTTCTCTAACTCCAAGGAATTCAAGTGTTCCTAGTACGAGTTCAGCGTGCTACTTAGCAGGCTAACGCTATGTCATGGCTGAAGCTCTCCTCTGTTTTTTCAATCCATAATGACGCCTAAAATTAGATCATTCTCTTGTTTGGTCCTAAGGTGATGTGGCTGTCAATCGTCGTTAATCACAGTCGTACGACAAAGAAGATTACATTTCGTCTCCAGTCATAAATAATGGCGACAATCTTCATGACAAGGCCGTCGCGCAAGGTATTCACATTACGAAGACATGAACCTTCTCGATACTCAGTGTCAAAATCGTACTCCTGTAGCCTTTCTGTCCATCTCGCGATCTGTCTTTTCATGCTTTTGAATTGCAGTAACCACTTCAGCTCTGCGTGATTCGTTCTTATCTGACACTTTCGATCATAGAGTTACTTATAATAGTGCTCTAATGATTTCACTACAGCCAACAGTTCTTTCCACGTAACGCAGTGTATTCTTTCTAGTTTCAAGAGCACCTTACTGAAATAATCAATCACTTTTTCTTATCCACCCTGTTTCTGGGACATCGCACCTCCAATGGCAACATTACCTGCGTCCGTGTCTAATATGAATGTGACTTTTGCCCGCGGGTTATTTCAGATCGAAACTTAGTTAGAATGGGTGTCATCAAACCTATTGTATTAAGATACCTATTAACCTTCCTTCTTATCGCTACAAATATACTATTTAACGTACTTTTACAGTGGATTTAAAAATAGAAAATACATAATTAAATAACAATTAAAACTGCCGTAAAAAAATCTTAAATGGAATAAATCATATATGATTGGAATTGTTTTTATATGGTATATTGAGCAATCTGAATAAAAAGGCTTACTTTGTAAAACGATAAGAACGATTTTTGGAGAATGGAATGATAATTAAGTTTTAAAAAAGGCAACACAAGCGGATCTGTAAAGGTATAATACCTATATTTTGTGCGAATTTCTAAAACGTCATATCTATTGATTAATTACCAGCTCGATTTGAAATGAACAATTAAGTTTTGCATAAAAGTCAATTGTACTATTTCATTTTATTAACTAATACAATAAACCTGGGGTTTAAAGCAAACGGTTTAGCTACAAATAGACACACTAGAAAGGTATTAAGATTGTTTTAAAACCACTGCAATGTTGACTAAGTCACAAATAAAATATACAATTGCATCATTCTTTAAAGTCGACGAGTTAAGTTGTGACCATCAGCAAACTTAAATTAGTGGAATAGAGTGCATTTCTGCTGCTGAACGAAATAACTCGATATACTTTAGCTGCTACTGAAACAGTTTAAAAATTTTTTTTAAATTCGCATGTTTAGATAATAATCACAACAAAATAATATTCTATAATGCTGATGTGGTTGACTGTATTTTCCTCTTGACATTCCTGATGCGTTTGTTGCAACTCAGCGTTTATGCAGAATACGACATCCTACTTTAAGTTGAATGGACTTTTTCATTACATAGCTCGTAACCGGGGTTCTGTGTTTCACCTACGTGCTTAGGTAATACATTTAAATGCAGTGTTGGGACTTAATTGTAATTGAAAATTTTCTCGCGTTAGTAGATGAATGAGTTGCTTTTTGAAAATACAAAAACCCGAGAATTATACCGACAATGAACTTGCAGATACGGTGGAAATTTTGAACATTTATTGTGAAATCATTTCAGTGCGTGTTGTGATTGAGGATAACACTTGTTCACGTAAGTATTTCTTAAAAATATACGACAAAACAGCAGTCCTAAAACTTTTGCTTAAGTTGAATCAGGTCGGATATTTAAAAAGCGGTCCAAGAGTAAAATGCCTTATAGTTTTTTGTTTAGCTAATCAATCTTTATCACGTCCTAAATTTAATGACATAAAACTAATACCACCATGTATATATATATATATATATATATATATATATATATTTTAATCAATTTCTGTAGTTTTCAAATTGGGATATTGTCGTCCAAAGAATGATACGATATTATTTTTGCATCAATTTATTAATATTCTAACGTTTCGGCAACGGTTGTTGCCTTTATCAAAGATACTACAAAAAATTTATAAATGTCAATAAGGTAAAAATCATTTTAAAATATCACAGTACTTACTTAAAATCTAATGCCAAATAATCAAAAGAACCCCAAACATGGGGATGTTATTAAAACTTTAAAACAGCAGACATGTAAATGACATATAAATGACATATGAACAGAGCACACCAAAGGAGTTTTTTTTTTGTTTAAACTTAATATTAAAATATCACATCTACTTGATATAAACAGACAGCCAAGACTGAACAATATTCGAAAACCAGTCTGCATAAATTAGGTTCCATATGTACAGTTAGATTAAACAATAATATATGTTTGCAATGAGCCTTGACTTTATACAATTGGAAATAATTATGTTATCCTGTAAAGATTAGAATAAATAGGATGTAAATTTTGAGTATCTTGTCTAAGGTTAATTGAATTGTCTTCTCTGTATATGTAATACGCTTCTAAGAAGATCCGAATCTTATAGTTCGTTTCGTAATCTAATATTTCCACCTCTTCGTACTTGGGGATGTGCTGGGTATTGTGTACGTGTTGTGCAAGGGCACAACTTTTCTTTCCCAATTTAGCATCTGATCTATGTTGTGTTAGACGATTTTTTAACCACTGACTCGAGTTTCCCACGTACGTTTTTTTACAGGAGCAGGTTATCTTATATATAATATTACTTCTAAGTAGTTTACTAGTATCATCTTTCAGTTTTGTAAAAAAGTTTCTAACTGATTTTTCATAGCTATATCCTATGATAGTGTTCGGTTGTTTCAGTATTTTAGCTAGTAAGGGAGTTAGTTTTTGTACAAACGGTAATTTCTTATATGTAATGATGTTAGGTCTTGAATCAATTTTTTGTTGAATATATATATATATATATATATGTATATATATATATGTATATATACATATATATATATATATATATATATATATTGCTGTGGATAATAGCTGTATGTTGTGTCCAGACGTAGGGTGTCAATTAAAGTGATGTGGAATTTTGCCTAAGATGCCTGTATTGTCTTGCTAGCCCAGATTAAATGAAATAACGAAAATCCAACATCAAACTTATAATAATATCAAATATTTATTGAGAAGCAATCTTTCAAATAATAATAATTATTACATCCACAAACATTTTTCTTCAACACACATTATCTAAAAGGGTTACTTATATACATGCATTAAAATCTACAAATAAAGAGTACAACTTAAATCTAAAAACATTTCATAACTACAAGATGCTAATCTAGAGTTCATGCAATCTCTTCATATAATTAGTATTTCCAAACCTTTGTTATTGTATCTCACACTATGTACAAATTTTTAAAAATATGCACCGATAATTTTAATAATGTCTCACACCTCCGTAAATAAGCGTAACTGAGCAGATACATCTAAAAAGAACTCCTTATAGTGGTCAAATTAAATAGGAATTTGAACTCAAATCCAAAAAAAAATCTGCATACCAAACTTTTATGCAATTTAACCTATTTAAAATAAATAGAGCAAACTAATTAACGTTCAACAGATTTTAACAACAATGATGTATTTGCGTTTCACCATTAAATTATGCTGGGATTTATAAATTTGTCCGTGACCAAGTCATTGATTCCACTTCCGTATCGTTCCATTCTTAGAAGCAATTTACCAATAAATGCATTGGAAAATCCATTTTGTGTTCTTCCATATATATTTAAATTTATGGTATAGGAATTAATTTTACCTCCAAACTGCGTTCTTTGTATTTAAATGAAAATTACTTTGAACGTCAATAGTTCTACTTCATAACTTTAAAACACCTTGTCTGACAAATGTTTTAAACGTCTAGCAAAATAATAACTTGAACTTAAACTTTATTCGTTGAGAAAGATCATTTATAATTGACTGATAAAAAGACAATCGGGAGGTAATTGATCCGGTTCTTGATTATTTATCGATTTATATAGTATCAATGATCCTACGTCACTAACTTCTAGAAAACTCGATAATCTTCTGGTTGATCCTTAAGAAACAACGCCATATCAAGATTTATGATAATAGACTTATTCCATCTTATGCAATTTCATATCCTTTATAAGAAAATTTTTTACTCTGGCAAATCTGTCTTGTAAAGATGAATTTTAATTTCTTTACTGCATAACATTATTGTTGTTTTATTTTTATTTATTTTCATGATGTGGTTCTCGGTTAAAACTTTGTTTTTTGGATCGATTATGCCATTGGCAAAAAATACTGGCAACTGCCTTGCACGTCTACTCCAGTATTTTCTTCCTCTTTAATTTCACTACTTGTTTGTTGTAGTATAAACTAAGAAACAAGGAACATAAAGCACACCCTTATCTGACACATTTCTTTGCGTCTACTACGTTCCCTTCACCATCTACTGAGATTTTATCAAGTTGTATTTGGTTTTTGCAAGTATCTAGTGTTTGCAATTACCAGTCTGCCTTTATATATCAAACTTATCTGTTGCAGTATCTCGAGTGTCTTATTTCATTTCATGCTATTAATGCTTTTTCTCAATTGAATTTTTAAAACCTATTTAGCATTTCGTTATATCTACGATCGCTATCGACGTTGCTAAATACTTATTAGTTTGCCATAGAAATTCCTGTTTCAGCATGATATAATCAATTGAATTTCTATCTCTGACTGTTGGTTTCTTCCATGCATGTAATCATCTGTTGTGATTTTTGACAATAACAATAGCAACTACCGGTTTATATTTTGTTCAGATCGCTCTTTGTACCATTTCTTTCTCCTAATTCATATGTCGCTATAATTTGAATTTTCCCTTTCACCAACTTTAACATACACATCTCTTATTATTATTAAATCTACATATTATTTTAAATCTACATATCGTTTGACGCATTTTACTAATTCTTCTGTTTCCTCATAAACTAACTCTACTTCTTCACTACCGTGGCCAATTATTGGCATGTAGACGAATACTATTGTAGTTTGTGTTGGTTTGTATTAATCGCAATCAAAAGCAGATTGTTGTCTATATAAATCTACCTGTTTTCCCATTTACTGTTTATTGTAAATTCTACTACTCGTTTTCCTTGACATTGTAGAAATTATCTAATTGCCTGCAAACCAAACGTCCTTCTCACCTTTCTATCAAATCTTACTTATACCCGCAATATGTACCTACAAGTTACTTATAGCTTCTTATAGTCTACCAAATTCTTAAAGTAGCTGTTTAATTAAGACAAAAACCAACTTCTGTTGTCATTTTTCAAACGAATGCGTATATAAAATGATCTCGCTATAGAATAAAAACAGCAAGATAATGCTGGTATGATAGTACTTAATAATCGATTATATGTACGTGTGGCTTAGTATTGCCTTAATGTCTTTTCTTTTGCTTGATAAATGTTATTCGACTACAAAGCGGAAATCCAATCTACCGCAAGGTGATTTTCTTCCGTTCCATTCACACTTTGTATACGTTCAGTGAAGCAAAATAGCATAAACGTGTAAGTTAGTGGAACATTAGTCAAAAAAAACATGAATTAGTTAACTTTCGCTGTTGTTGGCGTATTATTTTACAAATGAATTTCGTCATAAATACTACGGTTCGCTGTCAAAAACTTAAAACAAGCTTATAACGAAACCCTGTTTTAATTAGCTTTTCATTTGCTCTGATGGATGTTTTTAATATTTTTAGCGGGATGTATAATATGAAAGCAACACCAACCCTTTGTAAAAGCTAATCAGAGTAAGCTTTGTTATTGGAGACAACAGAGCACATATTACATAAATGGATACTGTCATCTAGACATTGAGAATTTCTAAAATTTGTGAAATATATATATATATATATATATATATATATATATATAATTTTATTTAAAATTGACCTTTTAATGCTTTAAGAGCTCATCACAGTAGCGGCCATCTTGAAATTTCTAAAGATTCAAATTTCTTTCTTATTAGGCACCCAAGTTAAAAACGGTTTTAATAAAAGTTACTTATTAAATAATTGTTTGTGTGGGAAAGTCATTTAGGTTTTTTTAACTGAAAAAATTTTTTTTGCTGATAATAGAGCGATTTCAACAAAACCAGTAACTTTCCCAAATGAGTGAATAATTTTTATGAATTTTCATCAAAATTGCATACTACAATTCACTTTATTTACCGAATAAATCAAATATTAGTATTTTTTAGAAAAATATACCTGCAATGTGCTGCCGTGGAAAAAGACAGAACTTCCATGTCACACACTATTGTAAAACAGAAATGGTTTGAATACATGCTATACAAAACAAACCACAACACACATATAGGAAACGCTATACTATTGAGGTCAAACTATCATTATGTTTTCGACTATAGTCGTAATTGCTCGCAAATCTATTTATAACTTTCATTATGGATATTATTTAGGCCTCAGCATTTATTGTAAAAAAGAATAAACACAGAGATATTTAATTTTTATGTTTTGAGATAAATTTAAAAACGACGGTCTCACGCCAGTAATGTCGTGACTGCAATGATAAGTTAGGTTACTGTTAAAAACACAAATTAGATATTATTATTAAAGACAAATCACTTAACACGCATATCAGAACAGTTGTTCTAAAACTATTGCATACTGTTCTGATATGCGTGTTAAGTGATTTGTGTTTTTAATAATAATATCTATTTCTGACAGAAACCTAATCTGTCATTGCAGCCACGGCATTACTGGCGTGAGACGGTCGTAATATGACAAACTGTATGCAAAACTTAAATAAATAAAAGCAAAACAAACTTTGGGCTACTTAATAATGCAAGACATGCATTTTTATTCTACTAGAGGAATGTATACTGTGCCCGATTTAGTATACTTTGTTTATTATTTCGTCGTTAGAAAATGATAAAAGAAACGAAGCTGTGATAAGAAAATAAACCAAACCAATATTTGTAGTTTTTCACAAACTGTAATCAAAACCCACTTGACACTTTACCTAATCATTTTTTATTAGAGATACGTTTAAACCATTATTCTGTTTTTTCCATTTATTGGCCAATTAATTAATATAACAGCTTTGTCAATTGCATATTAGAAATTGTAAAATAATTGTGCGATGCCATTGTAGGAATGTTAAATCTTGTAATTTCTTGTTCCCTAATAATGTTTTTTACAATAGATATCGGAATTTCAAAGGTTTTTACTGGTTATAAATGTTAGAGAATATGTATAATTAAAATATCTGTGAGGTTTATAACTGGACTAATAAGTTCCACAACACTGCCATCTATATGTGCTCTCTGGCACTTCATAAATCAAGCGGGCGGAGTATTATACTTCATATCTTTTTCTAATGAATTGAAACTATTTTTGCTAGGCCTTACGTTGGATGGGTGCCACTGAAACGACTTCTGTTTTACAAAAGACTGAAACGTCTTTTTTTCTACATTAAGGCGCTAGAGAACAAAAGTCTTCCGACATAGCTAGGGGTCTATTCCTGGGTAGAGCAATGAGAAGTGGAGGGGGGGGGGGTCGAATTCTGTTTGCAAACCAAAGTTAAGCTAAATCAAATAGGCGCCACCATGTCCTGAGATAATTACGATAATTGCAAAGCACAGTTCTAAGGGCGGACGTGGAAACCCAAAGATAAAATGATCGCCTTCGTTAACAAAAACCTGTCTTATTAAGATAAGACGCAGCTCCTGTAAGAAATTGCAAAGATTAAATAAATAAAAAAGTAGAACACCATTTGTGTCCTATAAAAAAATATAAAGAAATAATAAAAAAGTATTTCCAATATAATATTGGCATCAAATTATTACTCAGAAAAATTTATGCTTTATGTAACTAGATTTGATCGCATTTGACCAAAATAAAAGTCTTAGATTTTGAACTAAATGTTTACTAAAAAGAACTCTTTTAAAATATCGGAACTTGTAACAAAAAAAATTGTCATAATCAACCACACCAAAGTTAAAGTTTTAACTTTCCTTTTTTCTTTCATTAATCAACCAACTGTACTTTAAACATGAACTTGTTATACAAATTAAAGTGATAATAATTTGTAAGCATAACACAGTGAATTAAATTCTAACCTGGGCAGATCTTTTCAGGTAGATAACAAATTACTAGAACCTAACATAATGAGAATTTAAACTTTCATATTTACGTTTAATAATCTATGTATAGATAAAGCTAATCACAAAAATAGGCATGTTTGTTTAAATTGCATTACAGCTGACAAAGCATTTGCTTTCAAGACAACATCTGTCAACTGTGCAAAACAGAAAAATATGACGTCGAAAACATACGTTGAACTTATCGAAGGTTCATATGGAACAAAGCATGTTATTATAGAAAGCTAATTCGACAAAATTTCGTTTTACAGCTTATAAAACCAGCTCAACAATTAATTGAAATTTACACAATTTACGTGTACTAACCTTTAAAACACATGCAAAAAAATATCTTACAGCTAATAACGAACCTAACTGCTATTTGTTGCTTGACGAAAAATTATGACGGGATTTTCGTTCTTCAAACAAAGTTAACAGCGATTCCAATTTGATAAGACTGCATCCAAATTAACATCCATAATTTCTTATCACACAAATTTCTTATTAGGCATTTTTCAAATCGACTGTTCCTACATAATGGTAATTCATAACTTTTTCTTGGATTCTAGTTGACGAATTCTGAACGTTTCATTCTACGTTGTCGCATACTACATGTCGCATTCTACATGTCGCATTCTACATTGTCGCATTCTGCATTGTCGCGCTAAATAAATTACCTCAAATTACATTAATTCGTATAATATATACTTTACCAACCGTTATTAGAAGATATCCCAACGATTAATAGTTGATGCGAAGGTTGCCAGCTTCCAGCCGAAAATACATCTTAACACAGCTGTTGCAGGCGGCCGACTGTTTGTCGAAACCAGAGCCGAGCGGTCGCGCCGTCAGAGGGGGGAACGCGAAACAATCAAATAGAGATGTACTTGGAAATAGCTTTATGCGACACAGATATATTAATATAATAAGATCCCTAAAGAACAATGCACGCTTAGCGCATTATTCTTGTAATTCAATGCAATTAAATTATGACTGAAAAATAAAAATATTACAGAATATGTGCATCTCAACATTTCGTTCCGCCCTATGCTACCTCACCCCAACCTGCGCTTTTACAGCAGATGGTAGGTAGCCTGCTGTGACGAGTTCTTAAGAAAAAGTAATTGTTTGTGGCATTAGAAAAACTTAAAAGGAGAGGCCCAATCCAAAACTATTCTATTTACCTTACCACAATGGAAAAAGTGAAACATAAGTGGATACAACGGGGAGTGTAAAAAAGAATAAAATCAGGAAATAATGAATAACTCGGTTATATTTTACAAAATATTCGTACAATACGATTTAGCCTTCGTTTATTTTGCTTTACAAGTCAATTACTTGGTTCTGATCAATTTTCTTCACAGTGTCCTTATAAACATTCATTAGAGCAAGACCAGTGAATTGAGCTTCGGTCATAGTACTCCTTATCCAGTCTTTTACTAGGCGCTGTTGTGACGCTTACTAGTACGGCACATAGAATACGCAGCAGCCATTAACGTTTGGATGAACTTCCTTGTCCCATTGTTTTAAAGTCTGTAAAGCATTTTTCGGTACCTCTGGCAGAAATTCCTTTGATACTTTCTATCTTTTTGACCAATAGGGAACTCTCCTTCCGAAATTTCTTTCAATTCCACAACAAAAGAATATTCTTCGATAATCTTTAATAACTAACTCTTGACATTCTTAGCTGTTGTTAAGTCAGCTTTTGTTTCTTTGACTGGGATGAACATATACAAATTGTAGGCTATCAGTGAATTGTCTGAAGAAAATATTTTCTAATTATCGTTTAGGATATGATTTAATATAGGACTTTCAGTTTTATAATTATTTCTTTTTGTTCGCTTGTAAATTACTTTACGAATATCTATTTTTGTGTTTGTAGTGTATTGGTTAGCACAACACACTTATTTACTACGCCTAATATTTATTAATACTTTTGTAATTTACTAGACCAAGGAATTGTAGCCTTAATAATACAACAATTTGCTACAATGCGGGTTAGTTGCAATTGCCCTATCTATTTGATTTTAACAATCTTAAGCTCCTCTTCGCCATTGCAGCGCTAGCATTAAAAACTTAAATATAAGCACTTATTTATATAATACCTAACATCCTCCTCCTTAAAAAAATTAAGACATTTTTATAATTATTTTTATCAGTCATAGTTGTCTTTTAATAGGTTTTATATTACGCTTAGGTATAAAGTTACTATGATTAGTGTGCTGAACTCCAATCATCTGTGGTTCCTCCGGTACCTCTGAATACTGTTCTGCGACATCTGAATCAAGTTGTTTATCATCCATTTTTATTAAAAGAGTTATCATTAAGTCTTCAGTCCTGGAACTGGTTACACGCGTACCTCAATTATTTCCTATTCTGAACTAACCTACACATTTTTCTGAAATTCCCACAGTCTGTATCTTTCACTATCTGCGTGCAATAGTTTGATTTAGGTCTACCTTTACCTCCATTTTTTACTATCTTTGCCTGTAATATATCCCGCACTATTCCCCAAAAGTGCCTAAGAACGTATTCTGTCCTATTTCTCCTATTTTTTTTTTGTTTTTCACAGATATCTTTATTACCCTACCTCTTTGTTATTAACTTTATCTATCCATGCTATCAACATCATACATCTAAAGCATAACATTTCAAACTGGCTTCTTCCTTTTCCCGTCTGCTTCTACTACTGTTCCTATTCCATAAGCATACGGTGCTGTGCTCCACACATATGCTTCCAACAGTTTTGTCCTTGTTTCTATGTTTGTTGTCTTCGAATATAACCGCGGCTCCTGTTAGTTACAGTTCGGTTCTATTGTTTTGTAAATATATAATCTATTTCACCAATATTCAGTTGTATGTGAAGGGGGTTAAGCAGCCTGTGACTACCAAGATCCACTAACACTTGAACATTTGCCAAATTAATAGTTTTCCAATAATTCCTTTCGCACAATCAAGATTAGTTGAAAATATAGCAAAACCAACACCTATAATTGTTTATAACAATCATGAGGTTTAAGTGCAATTACTTTTTCGTAATAAGGTGTTCCGTCTTAGAACTAGTTGGATGCGTACTTCCACTGATTTCTATTCTAAGTTAGCCTACACAGTTCCCTGAGATTCCCACTGCCTAGATACAACTCGTTTCCCTTTCTATTGTTTGAAATATATATATATATATATATATATATATATATATATATATATATATATTGTTATTACACTATTACTGGTGATAGTTTATGTGGTCGGTAAAACAGTTTGCAAAGTATTACACTTTAGTTGGTGATACATTCATATGGTGATAGATCTTAAAAGTCGGTAATACAGTTACCAAAGTTCACAAAATATATCGCGCAACGCAATGAATAAAGCGAGTGACGCCTCTAGCGGAGGAAAGCGCAAACCTTTTACAGATTTTGGCGCGCACATCCACCATGACGTCACCGATAATTTATATTACGCAATAATCAGAAATATAAAAATTAAATAAACAATTAACAAAAGTTCACATTCGTGAACAATTTAAACACGGTATTACTCACCCCGGAAATCCGGCATCCGGCATGAAGTTGCTCTATGGTAGGCCTCTGCTCCGAGGCTGTTGGCGGAGCATGGACATCAGGGTCGTCTAGGGTCCAGTTCCTAAGGTTGCTGCAAATTTATCTATCTAATATGTAGGGATCGGAATGAGGAACAAGGTAGAGGTCGACAACAAAAGACAATTAACAAAGGAAATCTACATACTAGAGATAAGGCACACTACGATACCTGACCGACCACACACCTTGAAAATTCTGGGCAAACAGCCGCGATTTAGAGCGTCACGGAAACACTTCTCCCCACTTTTTGTCTAGTATTGCTCTACCCTTCTAGGGTGCGCGAATGCACTACTCTGATGTACGGAAGTACCGCCTACTCCATTTAAAAATTCCCGCGAACTGCGTATTTGAAATTATGGCGCGAAACTCCCGTATATAAAAACTTAACCTAAAAACATGTTTAAGTGCAATGGCACGTAACAATCGCGACAAAGCCACAAAGAAAAACTTAAAAAGAAAAGTCTGTTAGCACAGTAACAGCTTAAAATCTAAGTCCTAACTACCCTACATAAACCCTAACTTAAAACCTACAAAATGTTTATATAAGGCGCCACCTGGTTTTTTCGACCGATAACACGTCTACCGAAGTACCAGGAAACGGAATAGGTAGCCCGATAGTCTTTGACTACACTAATTACCGACAGCACACATTTGTCGGGGAGCATGAAACACTACTTAAACTAACACGGGTGCGACAAGTCGCCTAAACTATCTAAACCTATCTAACTAAAGCTAACATAAAAGTTGTTATGTGCAGACACACATGAGTGTTGCATCAAAACTATTCTTCCTTTTTGGCAAGAAGTGCCCAAATTTAAAATGTTCATGGAGTGCGTCACTGTGCACTCTAGCAAATTTTGTTACTGGTACTTTGGTTTTCCAACGATGCACATTTAAAACTTGTCCATGACATAGTTGTGAATCAACAAATTTACCAAAAGTACCACCTACTAAATCCTTATATGCTAACCTGACAAATTACATTTCTAAATTGGGTTAGCTTTTTCACTTAAATTTCAGAAAAAAAAAATAATTCCCACGTCTGGTCATATATACCACACGTTAGGACGATAAAAAGATAAGGCAAGATCTCAAATTGATGTTAAAGATAGTGGATAAGATAATGATATTAAGCTTAAGTTGTTATCCTCAAAGGTAATGAATAAGATAACGGTATTAAGCTTTAGTTATTATTTGAGATACTCGATAAGATAACGCGATATTAAGCTAAAGTGATTATAAGAGATAGTAGGTAAAGTAACACGAAATTAAACAAAAGTTATTACTAAAGATAACCGGTAAGATAACGCGAAATAACTCGAAGTTATTCCTAACGGTAGTCGGTAAGATAACAAGAAATTAAACCAAAATTATTACTAACGATAGTCGGTAAGATAACAATACTAAACTAAAGTTATTATTGAAGGTAATCAGTAAGATAACGATATTAAAACTAAGGGTATTGTCAAAGATAATAAAGAAGACAAGGATATTGGCCTAGCTATTACCCAAGACAATAGATAACAACAAATGAGTGGCTCCAGTAGAGCCGTTTAAATGGGATTGACCCGTGCCCTCTAAAAAGAGAAACCTGTGAAGCAGGTCCGTTCACAAGAACAGCACGGGAGACCGGCAAAGACATTTGGGTGCATTCCTGCACCCGGCATTGATCGATATCGGTGATACCATCACCCGATACCCATACGGTATAAGATATACACATGCACTCACACATTCACACACTCATACATACCTTCACTGCCAGAGCCCATGCCCTGACAGCGGCACCGCATGATCCCACGAAAGATTCGCAGAGACATGGTCCAGGTGTCTGTGAAAACCTCCCGCGCAACCACACGGTGACTAACAGAAATGAAAAGGCAGTAGAGAAACAGGAACGGTAAAAAAGAAGGAGGTTGGTTTTTTGGAGTGCATAAGAGGCACCTCCAGGTAGAAGAAAGTAGAGGAAGGGCTCGCATTGAGCAAAAGCGACAGAGGGAAAGGTGGATAGCAAAGCGCTACTCAACCAACCAGTGTGGTCAGTAGCTTGGAATGAGGGAACATCATTCTTATGTGGCAGACGGGTGTTCCGGGACAAGAACAGGTCCACCGAAAGAAGAATAAGGCACAGCGGAGATAGCGGGTTAAGAAAAAAGTATAGTTTTTGGACAAGCGTCCAAGAGAAGGTAGAGAGTTGTCCCTATTAAACACAGCGCAGTCTGAAGGACTACCTGCGATATTGATCCGACAAGATAAGGTATACACATTTTTTAAAATTCACTTGACTCCTAAGAGAACTAGTACGATCATTTTCCTAACGAGTGCTTCGACTACGATAAGAAAATCAGACAAAGGTAGACACAACAACTTAAAAGTATCATTACAGATACAAACACACAAAAACAAACTGTTTTAAGGTAGTATTTCAAAACGGTATCACCCTAAACACACAACAATGCCCAATTATAAGCAGTTAAATACAGGTACACTGTCCCCATATGCTAAAACGACCGAGAATTTAATAAGATAACAATAAGAAGCAATAGCATCTCACCACAAAGTTCAATAAAAAACAATGAAAAAAAATGTTTATAAGTTATGTTGATTTAATAGAAAAAACAAATAAAGATATAGTATAATGATGTAGTATAATGTGGGCGACTGCAATAATTCAGAAGAAAAACACATGGAATAGACAATCCTAATTTTTGCAACTGCGAATATGAACTATTTCTTTCAATGGCATAGGTCGCGAACACTATGTGAGCCCAAAGAAGAAAGCATTCACTCAACATCAGCTAAAACCAATCATAAAAATTCAATGAGTCCTTGCAACCAAAGTTACGACAATTACCCCACAAAATTAAATGACGTAAGATAAACACTAAAAACCAAATAATATGCAGTAGGAAAAGTTCGAGGGTTGATTAAATAAAACGACAGAGTTATATTTGGGGGTGTAGAGAATGAAGTGATATATAACTAACGGTATGATCAAGAAAAAGTCAACCAAAAGAAAAAGTAGGTGATTTAAGGAAGTAAAGTTAAACGTGTAAGAAATTATATACTGTATGAGAGAAGGATAAGTAATTAAAATTAACTAATTGATGGTGAGAACAGAAAAATATTCGGTAAATAGTGAGGAGCATGGAACATGAAAAACTTAAGTAGCATTTGGGTCAGCAGAGAATGGCTTAAGGTCTTTGATATTCCACCTGCCTTGGCGTTTTCCTTCAGCATCCTGAAGTTCGTAGATAAGGGGACTAATAACACAAGTGACTTTACAAAGAATGAATTTAGGGGCTAATTTTGAAGAGAATTTCTTAGATGCATCCGATAAGACATAGTTCTTTTTCCAAACTTGTTCGCCCAAGGCGAAGGAAATATTTCGTTTACGTAATTTATAATGGTCCTTGCTCTTTTCGTAAGCTTTTAACAAATTTTTCTAACGTCGTTAAAGATAGAAGGTAATGACTGTTGGTCCTTGTCCCAACGTACTTTATCGTCAAATTCAATTACGTTAGTATCGTCAGGCACTAAACCATAGTAACTCCCATCGATTGGGGTATATCTTCCAAAAACAAGAAATGACGGAGTGAATTGGGTTGCTTCGTGTTTAGATGTACGCAAAGCTTGAGCAATTTTAAAGATATGTTCATCCCATGTAGTATGGTCTGAATCAATATAGGACGAAATAGCGGTAATTAAAACTCGATTTACTCTTTCGGTAGGGTTTACTTGGGGGTGATATTTTGCGTTAAACCAAATTTTTTGTACTTTGTAACTTTTAACGAAATTCTGAAAATCTTTAGAGATAAATTGTGCACCATTATCACAAAGAATAATCTGGGGGACACCAAAGATAAGAAAGACATTTTGTTCTAGAAATTTAATTATAGCTGCAGATGTAGCTTTACGTAAGGGTTGCACCATAACAAATTTAGAAAACCAATCGGTAACCACTAAAAGATATTGATTATACCTCTTTTCGATCGAGGGAGAGGTCCTAATAAGTCAAGCGATATTAATTGAAAGGGATAAGATACACGTTTAAAGTTACCCATTAAACCAGGACGAGCATCTTGTGAACTCTTATGAGAGCCACAAATTTTACAGCTCTTAATGTAGCGACAAACAGATTGCTTAAGTGTGGGCCAGTAATACAATTCAGATATTTTAGCGAGAGTTTTTGTAACACCAAGGTGTGCAGCAATGGGATCGTCGTGACATAATTTGAGCACCTCACTGCGATTTGTAGTGGGCACGACAAGTTTCCATTCAGGTATATTCGATATTTTATCTGGGGACGAAGATGCAAATTTATATAGTCTATTATTAGTTACACGAAAGGTAGGAAATTTGTCGGGATTATCGGAAACTTTTTTAATCATATTGAGGTACCAGGTATCCAGAATTAAATTTGGAAGGTTAAGAGAAACAACGTCACGAGATAAGGCATCAGGTACGATATTTAATTTGCCAGGCCTATGCCTAACATCGAAAGTAAATTGAGATATACGCAAGTTCCATCTTGCCAAACGACCTGCGGGTTGTTTCAAGTTATTAAGCCAAGTAAGGGCTGCACAATCAGTGATTACGGTAAAGTGTGTACCTTCGACATATACTCTAAATTTCTCGATGCCAAAGATAACGCCCAATAATTCTCGTTCGGTAGCAGAGTATTTTTGTTCGGCAGAAGTTAAGGCACGACTTGCATATGCGATTGGATGTTCTAAACCATTGTTTACCTGGAATAACATTGCACCTAACCCAGTAAGTGAGGCATCGGTTTGTATATAAAACTTATCGTCGAAATTTGGTGAAATTAAGATAGGTGCTGAAGTGATTAATGTTTTAATTTGTTCGAAAGCCTGTTGAGATTCTAAATTCCACTCGATAGTTTGGGATTTCTTTTTATTTTTAATTAAAGCGGTAATGGGTGCAGATATAGTTGAAAGATTGGGTAGAAAGATGCGATAATAGCTAATCATTCCAATTAAACGTTTGATTTCGGTAACAGTTTTAGGTGTTTTAAATTTAGTAATAGCATCGACTTTAGCAGGATCTGCTCGTAAGCCAGTCCCATCGATAATAAAACCAAGAAATGTGAGGGATGAACGACAAAATTGAGACTTTTCCCAGTTTATCTTAAAACCTGCTGCGTTTAAACGTTCTGCAACTTCATCTAATGTGGCGATATGTTCATCGAAAGAACTAGAGATAACTAAGATATCATCTAAAAATACAAAGGCACGTTCTTGATGTAAGATAGGACCTAACGTTTGATCCATAGTACGTTGTAAAGTTTGTGGAGCGTTACAGAGACCAAATGGCAAAAAATTATATTCGAAAAGACCTCGGGCACTGGAACACAAAAACAGTTTTTTGACGAGAAGATAAGTCGAGAGGTATCTGATAAAAAGCTCGTCTAAGGTCGATAGATGAGATAAATTTTGCGTTACAAAGCCTGCTTAAAATTGAGTCAGTTCTAGGTAGAGGGTAAGCGTCTGAAACAGTCACAGAATTCAACTTTCTGCCATCGAAACAGACACGCCATTCGTCATTCTTTTTCCGAACTAATAATACGGGAGACGTCCACGGTGAATTTGAAGGAGAGATAACACCAGATTCTAACATTTTGTCTATTTCAGCATGTAAATGCTTTTGTAATGCAGGCGATAAGGGATATTGACGTTGCTTAAAAGGAAGGGCATCACCTGTAGAGATAACGTGTGTTGCCGTTGTAACACAACCAAGTTCAGAGGTATTGAGTTTGCGAAATTTGTCAATTGTAGCGTTAAAAGTTACATTTTGGGAATCAGTAAGAGAGATTTTGTTAAATATTCCTGTGGATGCACAAGAATTCGTTTTAATAGAGGTTTGCCATGAAAAATCCTGAAAATAAAGTGACAGATTAAAAAGTTTACAGAAATCAACGCCTAGTAGAAAAGGATACGCTAATGCAGGGACAATCAAAATAAAACCTCACGTTCAAGAGATTCTACTCGAATTTTTAACTTAAGGAACCGGTTACATGTATTTGATTATCGTCAGCTAAATTTATGGAAGTTTTTCGGGAATAATTTGAATTTTGATATTTTGTTTAGATAATTGATGTAAACCTTCGTTATTTATAAGGGAACATGAAGAACCTGTATCCAATAAAGCAATTACATTTAAGGAACCTATTGAGATAGATAAGTGTGGACGATTATCGAAGGGTTTTTTAACAAGTTGTGAAACGGCAGCAGTCTTTTATGGTAAAAGGAATTGACGGTTTGTAACCACTTAGACCACTCGGATGGCGTAGTATAGCATAATTCCTCTAATGAAGGTAAGGCATTTTGTACATTAATAGTAGCGGTATTATTGTTAGATAAAGTTTGATGACGGTACGACGTTAGAAGTAGTTTTATGATTTGAATTTATTGACGTCTGGGTCCGTTGAATGATTGGTGATGAGGGCGATTTTGGATCCTTGAGATATTCACACCCTGATTTGAAATATCTCGACGGGAGTTTCCCGATACATTAGGATTACAGTTGGTGCAGTTAGATTTGTAGATATTTGAGCGGCCACAACCATAACAAAAAATATTTCTGGGGTATGTGCAGACATTATAGTTATGTCCATTTCGCTTACAGTTCCAACAGGTAAGTGAGTTATTAGTAACGGTAGAAGGAACGTTAAGGGTAGATACTTTACGGGAAGTTCGAGCTTGGCAAGCTAAATCAGGTTCTAAAAGGCCAGATAGTTTCTCGGGGGGTGGCCGATATTTGTTAATTCTTGACTTCACTTCCTGGAGGGAACGACATAGGTCTTTAAAGTGGGCTAACGACGAGATTTGCTGCAATGCCAAACGTTCTGAGAAGTAGGGGTTTAAATTTCTAAGTAATTGATCAATAATTTCGGATTCTGAAGGTTTTTTGTCGAGTCTGCTATATAAAGCTTCTAATGAGGTAATGAAAGAAACAACATTTTCGTCAGGACCTTGGGTTCGGTTACGTATTTCGTTCCAAAGGTCGTTAATATAGCCATAAGGTAGGAAGTCTCGTTTCAAACACGCAACTAACTCCTCCCAGGTAGAAATTTGGTCTCGTATGTTTCTGTACCATATTAACGCAGAGTCCGAAAACAAATCACCTGCTGAGACAAATAGGTCCTGGTCTGTACACCCGCGAGAGATTTTGAAATCATTAATCCGGTCAAGAAAAGACGATAAAGAGACCTGCGAATCAAACCCTTGGAAGGTGAGACCCCATTTGTATACAGGGATAGATTTCCCTAATGGTTTAGGTTGCGCAAGTACGAGATTTGAAAAGGGTAACGATATATCTACGTCTGTATTTGGATTAAGTCTTTCAAGAATAGTCCCTTCAAGTAATAATACTTCGGACAACAAACTTTGTTTAGCTTAAGTCGCTTGCTCATCTTCATATAAAGATAGTAGTTCTTTACGTTGTTTGACGTGCGTTATTCTCGAAGCCAATCTCCCTAACTCGATATCACTAGCACCAGGATCTGTTCTATTTATTATACCCGATATGTCATCTAAAGACAATTTAATTTCCGATACGTTCAGAGGCCAATCGCCAACGGGTTTCTTTAAGATAGCAATGCCTTTCGTTTCCTGGGCCAAAATAGCCCTGAGCTGAGATCTCCTGTCATTTTGATTACTAGCTGCAATAATATTCCTACACTCAAGCTCGTAAATTAGTTCGAGGGAATTTTAAATGAGAAATATTCATTTTGGATTGAATATTCGAGACACGATATATGAGATATGCGATATTAACTGAAATCAGGAAGTTTAACCACAAGGTTTTCTTGTAAAGGTAATTAAGATATTATTAGTTCAATATGTAAATCCATAATGCAGTTTTTAGAATGTAACATAAAAGTTTCAAAAAACCCGTCTTCTAAAGTTAAGAAAACAACAAAAGTTATATTTTAATAGATAATTTTGTAATAACTGTATTTAAAGGTATCTAATCAAGGTAAATGCTTATTTGTAATACTTACATGAATGAAAGTACGGTTCCTTAAGTGAGAAAGCTGTTTAAATAACATCTGTTAATACATCGAATGTTTATATAAGAAAACAAAGGAAAATTCCCCGGTTCCTAACCTCCACATTTAAAAGGCGCCATTGTTATTCCACTTTTACTGGTGATAGTTTATATGGTCGGTAAAACAGTTTGCAAAGTATTACACTTTAGTTGGTGATACATTCATATGGTGATAGATCTTAAAAGTCGGTAATACAGTTACCAAAGTTCACAAAATACATCGCGCAACGCAATGAATAAAGCGAGTGACGCCTCTAGCGGAGGAAAGCGCAAACCTTTTACAGATTTTGGCGCGCACATCCACCATGACGTCACCGATAATTTATATTACGCAATAATCAGAAATATAAAAATTAAATAAACAATTAACAAAAGTTCACATTCGTGAACAATTTAAACACGGTATTAATCACCCCGGAAATCCGACATCCGGCATCCGGCATGAAGTTGCTCTATGGTAGGCCTCTGCTCCGAGGCTGTTGGCGGAGCATGGACATCAGGGTCGTCTAGGGTCCAGTTCCGAAGGTTGCTGCAAATTTATCTATCTAATATGTAGGGATCGGAATGAGGAACAAGGTAGAGGTCGACAACAAAAGACAATTAACAAAGGAAATCTACATACTAGAGATAAGGCACACTACGATACCTGACCGACCACACACCTTGAAAATTTGGGGCAAACAGCCGCGATTTAGAGCGTCACGGAAACACTTCTCCCCACTCTTTGTCTAGTATTGCTCTACCCTTCTAGGGTGCGCGAATGCACTACTCTGATGTACGGAAGTACCGCCTAGTCCATTTTAAAATTCCCGCGCACTGCGTATTTGAAATTATGGAGTGAAACTCCCGTATATAAAAACTTAACCTAAAAACATGTTTAAGTGCAATGGCACGTAACAATATATATATATATATATATATATATATATATATATATATATATTGCCACTATGTCGCCCTTCGCCAGATGTACAACGATCAGTTGCCTGCTGATAGCCACCTCTCTGTACCTTTAATATAATTAAAAATTAACACAATTATATTTATGGATCGACTAGCTCAGTAATGCCCGCACAGAGTGAACGATGATATAATAACAGAGAATTTTTACTCATTCTTTTCCGACACTCAATATCTCCGCATAAGACAAACTAAATTCACCAAAATTTGTATAATAAGATAAATAAGATTACAATTTAAAAATTTGCGTTCTTTTTTGCTTTTTATAGAATTTTTAAATCAAATTTAAATAAATGTTTCTATCAAATTAGCTTTTTACTAAGATTATAGTTTGTTACGCCTTTTTATAGTAATTAAAGCCAGCAAAAAAATTGTATTTTTACCACGAATAGTTTCACTATAAATTGAAAAGGTGGTCCTGACCTTATATTCCTTCTGTTTTTTCACTTGAGCTTTCTGGCCCAAATCGGTCGTTTTTTCAGTGGCTTAGCGTGTTGACCCACCTTGAAATATTTACCAACAACTCCAAGTTGTCTGGCCAATGATTACAAGTATTAACCTTACAGTTTTACTTCGAATATTAACGTCGTGCTCTAGTGTATTAATTATTAATGTCGTGATCCAGTAATCAGGTATAATAACGTCGTTGTCTAGTTTATTATAAATGTTGTAATCCAGTGCCCTAAATTAATAAACTGCAAAGATTTTATTTATTAATTAATTCTAGACTTACGTTTATTTGAACGGCAGAATTTTATACACACTTATTTCAACACACTTTAGTGTTTATCACTTGAAATTATCAATTTATATTATACTTCAATTTCTTCAGCTTAAACCTGCACTAAATTTTATTTACGTAATAGTCTTGTTTGTGTCGATTATGGAATGAATATCCTTTATCTGCTTCGATTAGTTTTATGTACAAATTCCTTTCCGAAAGTTCCACGCGTTCTTATTGGTTGACAGCCTGCAATCAGTCGTTTGTCCGTGGAAAAGGCGTTTCACTGTTTATATGCAAGGTGTTGGATTTTAGCGGATCTAAATATATACGTTCTAAATATTACGTATCTCGCAACTTGTAAAAGGACTTATTAACAAATGGTAAACCGTGCAAGTTTCAAACTGCACGTATATCGGAATTTTAATTTCCATACTTTAATTACAAATGCTTGTTTTGTTAAGTATGGCGTATTATTTACGTTCTAAACTGCACGTATTTCTGAAATTTTAAGAGGGATTTGTTTAACGAATGGTATTTCAGGTACGTTGTAAATTGCATGTATCCCATCGCCTCTAATTTTCATACTTTATCTAATATGCTTGTTTTTAAATGTTTGACTATACAAATTGGTATAAATTATATGCGTTTATTGACTTCATTACGCAACTGCGTTTAGATATTTCACGGTTATTTTTCTACAAATTTGTAGTTTGATTTTAAGCTCAAACATGTCTTAAAGGTTCTAAAAATGATTTGATTATTTCAGAAATGATTCATTTTCGTGAATGTGGTTAAGTTATTACTGAATGAGCTTTCTTTGATTAATTGTAGCTGGTATTGATTTTATACAAGGTGTTTTGTATTTGCTTTTTGCATAATGAATGAATTATGTACTTTTTATGATTTAAAAGTTTGGTTTTCCTGATTTTTATGATATTTACATAAAATATTTCTCCCTTGTGACCTTATATGACCCCAAATAACCCTATTATTACAGCAATATATATATATATATATATATATATATATATATATATATACCGTATTTTACCGATATTCAGTAGTATGAGAAAGAGGGCGGCTCCGTGGCGTAGTTGATATGCGTGGGACTACTGTGCCCAAGGTCTCGGGTTCGAAATCCGACACGGTCCGCTTGAAAAATGTTAGGCAAGCATTTTTCACAAAAATTCGCCCTCGTTCGGATGAGAGGTAAAATTGAGGTCCCATGTGTGAGTGTTGTTACGCACGTTAAAGATTCCTACCTTGCTTGCAACAGCAAGGGTTCGGCAAAATTTAAAAAATTTCTAGATAAAAAAAAATCACTTTCTGGCCAATGTAGTAGCTTCGGGTGGAACATTGGAAAATCAAATATAGGGGTGTGTGAAGCCTGTGGCTACCAAGATCCCACAACACTTGAACATTTGCCGAATTAATGGTTTTCCAATAATTCTTTTCGCACAATCAGGATTCGTTAAAAATATTGCAAAACCAACACCTGTATTTGTTTCTAGTACTAATTAGGATTTAGTGCAATTAGTTTTTCATCATTAGGTTTCCGTCTTGGAACAGGTTCGACGGGCACCTTGACTGATTTCTATTCTGAGCTAGCCTACACATTTACCTGAAATTCTCACAGCATAGATACATCTCGGTTCCCTTTCTATTGCTTTTTAAATATATACTCTATTTCATCGATATTCAGTGATATGTGAAGAGAGTTAAGCAGCCTGTGGCTACAAAGATCCTCATAACAGACAGTTCCCGAATTAATAGTTTTCCAGTAAATACTTTCACCCAATTAACATTAGTTGAGAATATTGCAAAACCAGCGCTTGTAGTTGTTTATAATAATCTTCAGGTTTAAGTAAAAAATTTTTTTCGTCATAAGGTTGGACGGTTGGACGCGAGCCTCCATTGATTTCTATTCTGAGCTAACCTTCACATTTCTTTGAAATTCCCATCTTTGACTGTGTGCATTAATCTAGCCTAGGTCTACCTCTACCCATTTTTTTTCCTACCTTGACTTCTAATATATTCCGCCTTAGTATGTAACTTATCATCTCATCTCTCTTATTTTTACTGTTTCATACATATTTCTTTCTTTCCCTACCGTTCTAGAACCTCATTGTTTTAACTTTGTCTATGATATCTTCGTCATATGTCTGTAGCACCACATTTCATAGGGTTCTATCTTTTTCCTGTCGGCTTCTCCTACTATCCAAGTTTCACAGGCATACAGTGCTGTGCTCCACACATATGCTTGCAGTAACCTTTTCTTTGTTTCTATGTTTGTTGTCATTAAACACAGTAGTTGCTTTTTCTTGTTCAATGTAGCACGACCTTATGCTAATCTTTGTTTTATATCTTTTGCGCTTTTCCCATCTTGCGTTATTTGACTTTCTAGGTAACAGAAATTCCTAACTTCTTGTAAGTTTTCGTTACCTATTTGTATTTCTATTTATTTTCCTCTCCTTTGCATACTAGTACTTTAGTTTTATTTTTGTTAATTTTCATACCTTATATCCCTGCTAGAACTGTTTCCATTTCTTTAAGAGCTGCTTTGAATTCTTTCTTTGCAAATCTAAGCATATCAATCTTTTATCCCTGCATAACAATTTCAAATGTTTTCCTGCGTTTGACATATCCCTGTCTCACTCCTTTTCTAATATCTACTTCTCTACGTTCTTGCTCTAATTCTATTACAACTATTTGTTCTTTGTATAAGCTATGTACTATCCGTCTATCCCTAAAATTCATTCCAAACTTTTTGAGTATTCCGAACACTTTTTTCAATTTTACATTGTCGAATGCTTGTTATGGATCTACAAACCTTATATACTCTTTTCTACTTTTTCTTTTGTTTTCTCCATTATTGCCGTCAGAGCTAAAATAGTTTCACGTGTTCCCTTGTTTCGCCTAAACCCAAATTGGTCTTCTCCTAGTATTCCTTCAGCCCGTTTTTCCATTCGTCTTTGTACAATTCTAGTTAATATTTTTGACACGTGTGCTGTCAAACTTATTGTTCGAAAATTTTCACATCTATCTGCGTCTCTCTTTTTATATAGTGACTATAGTGTTACGTTTGAAATCTTTGGGTATTCTGGCTGTCTCATACATATAGCTTACAAGTTGGAAGAGACATTTTGCTACTGCTTGTTCAGCGGTTTTTTGAGTTTCCGCTTGCACTTATCTATACCGGGTGCCTAACCATCTTTCAAGCTTTTTAATGCTACTTCAAACTGAACTCTAATTATAGGATATCCCAAATCATCGTTTTCAATGTCCGATTCCTGTCCTAGTGCTGATAGTTCCTCCTGCATATAAGACTATTTTTATGTCGCTTCCCTTTAATGTTGTCGAAATTTTGTATTTGAACAATATAAATAGATTTACCCATTCTCTTCTTAACTATACCTTTTATCCACATCGGTTTGTTTACAACCTTTTGGTCTCTAACTAATACAATTTTGCCTACTTTAAATTTTATATGCCTTTTTTGTCCGTGGTACAGTGTTTGTTTTCTTTGTTTATCTAAAACTACGTTTTTAAGTTTTGATCCCCGTTGATTATTCTGGTAGTAAGCAATCAAACCTCGTTCATAGATTACGATTAAAAGTTAGAAATGTGGGGCTATACTCGGTCATGATTTGCACTGTGTTTCGATAATGATAAGAAAACACATTTAACGCTCTATTTAAATCTGGTGATCGGTAGTTCTTACCAAAATAATTTCTGACACATTGTTAGTGATTTTAACGGAGTTTTCCGCCTGCCCGTTGGACAAAGGATGAAAAGGCGGAGAAGTTATATGTTTTCGTTATTATTAGCCAAATATTCTTGAAGTTCTTGTGCGTAAAACTTGTTTGACATTCCCTTGGAAATAATTATAGTCACATTTCATTTTAATAGTTTCTGTATAAATAAACTCCACCAATAAATTGAATTGGGTTATTCCATTTAGGAAATATAAGTTATAGGCTTGTATACATTCTAATTTAAGAGAGAATTATTTGGCATCATATTTAATTCATAGTCAAAGGTTATAAAAATTCATATGTCAGTTTATTAATAAGGTTAGGCGTGATGTCATCTTGGCAATTAATATAGTTTGACTTGTTTTGTCTATAAAATAAAGAATGGGACCCGTGATCTCATCCTTCTAAAAATAAAACTGGTCATATTCAGTTTTGTGCCGATTCAGATTTCATGCACAATCCGAAATTATGAAGATGTCTTCCTTAGTTAACCCTACCATTGGTGAAATTGTAATATACATGGTACGATACATCTGTATTTATTTCGTCCGTTTTAGATAAATTTTCTCCTTTTCCATTTGGTTTCTATTTAGAGTAACGCAACGCATTACAAAAATTATTTACCTGTTTCATGATAACTTTCTAAAAATACAACTTTAAAATGTTCTAAGATCAAAAATTTTGATCAGTATCACAATCCTCTTACCTGAGAAATTAACGGCCCTAATTTATTTGCCTTCAGATCCAATTCTTGTACGGAAAAGAAAACTTCATGGACACCAAACTAAAAACATTTGTGTTTATTGAGGACGTATAGAAGCTATCAAGAATATTCTTCTAGGTTGCAATGAGGTATTGGAGAAATACTGCTCGTATTATAATAAATAGGATTACAACCCCTAATCGATTTCCTCTCTTACAAAAAGGGCAATCATGCAATCTCACCTTAACATAAACTACTGTCACCCAACCATCTCTTTTCTTTTTTTTGTTGCGATCACTAGATCGACTACTTAGCCAGAAACGCACTAACCTCCGCCCCCCCTAAAATTAAGAGTATAATGTACTGTCCGCCCCTACTTATTTTGTGATTTATATTTTATTTATTTTCACGAAGCTACGAATTTTTTTTAGTTTCTAAATCTCGTCTGTCAACTTTGACGTTTCGCCTTCCATTTTTGTTAGTTTCGGTTCGCTACCTCCCATGAGTACTCTTATTTCAGAGCTCTGACTTACGCCTCCGCTTCTACCTTGGTGTGTCGAGAGGGGACTGTACCACACCCAAGGATTGATTTTTGTACCACAAAATATCGAATCAAAATCACTGAGCTTACTCAGTTTGATCCCAATAAACAAATTTCAACTATACTTATACAATCTTGACAGATACCCTTTCACCTTTACTTTTGACTTACAGTGTTTGGTTTGGTATCATTTAACCTTTTCTATTCCATGAATACGGTACAACAAATAAATAAATATCAACTACGAGCAAGTTATTTAAAATACTGACTAACTTAAAATCTTCTCTCTGTGAAAGACTTTACAATAAATACTTACTCTAAATTCGCATCGGCGTGTATCCTTCCAACCTGCCGACAACTTTGCCTCTTCTGTCACCTGTGCCACTCTACCTCTTGCTTCACGTGTCAGGCTTCCCCGGTACACAAATAACTCCTTTGCTTCTAATCCAAAATTTTATTTAAACAAATAAATACTTTCGGTGCTCAACCTTTTACATCGATTACAACATAAACCATAACATTTCCCAATGGCTCAACTCAATAGATATATACTCGGACTCTTTCACTTGTCTCTTTGGGCTTACAAACACATATGTTTTAAAAGTTTTATTTCTGCTACTGGAGTATACCATTTTTACACTGATAATAATTTTTTTGACCCCGTACCGGCATATAGGACTATCTTAGGCAAAGTTCGAATTCAGAATCCTTTTTATAAAATTATCTGTCATTATGTACATAACGACCACTTTTACCAAGACAACCCTGTGCCTTCTATTTTTATATTGTTAAAACAATTCTTGTTCAATAACTATACAATCTTATATCCTCTAAATACAAACGTGTCCGAGTTTACGATTACAATTAATAATACCAATAACAATACCTGCCAATAATAAATAACAAGTATACTATAATAATAATACATAACAATAACAAATAACACGTAAATAAAACGTTTAAAATGCCAGTTACAATAATATTTATACAATTTAGCCATTCCCAGCCAAAGATCGGTTTATAACCAAATTTCTAAAGTAGTTTCGAAATAAACCTTTCTTATACTTTTGGAACTCTTGTCATACCGCGTTCACATCGGTTCTAAGCAATTTTTCCCCAGGTTCAAAACATGCGGCTTTTACCCCCTATACTATCCATCACAAAGCCCCACTGATTTTAAGCAAAAATAATACTATTAGCGCTCGGTTAAGATACAGTGAACTGTAATTTTTTAAACATGAACAAACAAAAATAAAGCAATGGACTTACCCAAGATCTGCAGCTCGCTTTAAATAGGCGTTTAAAGGGTGAGATTTAGGATGGTCATTGAAGGAAGGCAAGGATTACCAATTTAGAAATTTAACGTTTTCGAACCCACTCTAAGACGGGTGCAAGGGGTTATTTTGACGTGCACACCGATGCCACAATTTACTAGCGAACCGAATCACACCGATGCTCGTTACTATCTGTTTTAATTTAGTTATTGTCAGAATTGGCATATGTTTCAATTTATCTATAAATTAAAATAACCTGAATTGAATGCTATTCTGGCAATAATTTATCGAATTAATAAATTGTAATTTTAAAATAAAAGGAATTTGTTGCCGGCGTTACCATATCCTCCGGCCTTAAAATAAGATTTTAACAAAATGAAAAATTCATATTAAATGGAAAAAAAAGAAAAGAAAAGAGAACTATAAACAGCGCATGTAAAAAAAATGTTTACTGCGTGGGGAGTAAACACAGCTTTGCTACTGGACGAGTATAAACCCCATCTTTTGTACGTACTGTGACAACCCTAATAATGCCGTCTTTTCCTGGGTGAGTTTGTTCAATTACCCCTGTTAGCCACTGCAAAGGCGGGCAATTATCGCGCATCACTATCACGACTAAACCTGGCTCAACAGGACAGGAAGGTGTATTTCACTTCTGTCGGGATTGTAGTTCACACAAGTATTCCCTAGACCATCGCTTCCAATAGGATTAAACAATTTGATCTAAAAGTTGCTTGCGATTTACAAGCGCAAGCGCTTTTCCGGTTTCATCGGCAGCGGGCAAAAACTGCAACGGGGTGAGAGTTAAAAAATGAGCAGGCGATAATGCGAGAGGTTCCGAAGGGTCTGAACTAAGCCAGCATAACGGACGTGAATTTAACAACGCTTCGATTTGTGTTAAAACCGTTGAAAATTCTTCATAAGAAAGTATTTGCTCTCCCACAACTTTCATTAAATGACCTTTCACGCTTTTAATATTCGCCTCCCATATTCCTCCAAAATTAGGAGCCGAAGGCGGATTGAATTTCCAATCAATGCGCCTTTGACTAAGTTCATGGCCAATGGCATTTAGGCAATTTGAATTTCGGAAAAATTCTTGAAGGCAATCTAAATAATTTTTAGTGCCTACGAAATTTGTCCCGCGGTCGGAATACATGGTCCCCTTCTAGCAAGGAAACGCTTAAATGCGGCAAGGAATATGTCGGTTGACAAACTTGACGCTAATTCTAGATGCACGCCACGAGTTGTTAAACAAACAAATATGCATATATAGGCCTTTTGAGCTTTAACTCCCCGGTGTCTACTAAGAGTTATATTAAAAGGTCCGGCAAAATCAGTGCCAGTATGCATAAATGCTTTGGCCTGATTAACCCTAGGAGACGGTAAGTCAGCCATAAGAGGGAAAGAAGGTCGAGGTTTTCTTCTGAAACAATGATTACAATTTTGAACACGAGTCCGAACCAAATTTCTAGCCGCTATAATCCAAAAATGCTGACGTAATAGAGAAAGCAGAAGATGTGGCCCTGTGTGTAAATTTTTTACATGAAAATGATCAATTAATAAATCGGTAAAACGATCTTTGTTAGGTAAAAGAACTGGATGCTGCTGATCATATGAAATATTTGCATTTGACAGACGACCTCCAACTCTAATTAAGTTATTTGAAAGAAAAGGATTCAAATGTCGAAAAGGTTTCGAACAAAGTTGTCCCTTTTCCAGAAAAGTCTTTTCGGAGAAAAAATGTTTATCTTGCACTGCTAAAATTAGAATATTTTCTGCCGCAACAAGATCTTCCGCAGAAATGCGGTTCTTTTTAGGCAAACGTTTAACAAATCTCAAAACATAAACAGTTATGCTTAACAATTTAGAGTAAGAACTGCATCTATCAATCAGGGCGTATAAGGGATGAACTTTTCATTGTGTCACAGGAAGTGAAACCAATTTCTGTTCAAGTTTATTGTCAGCCAAAATAATTTCTTCCGTGTCAATGATTTTAATAGGCCAATCGTTTTCTTGAGAAAGAAGCCACGATGGCCCCTGCAACCACAACTTGGCGTTAAGAAATTGATTTGGAGATATACCGCGAGACGCACAATGGGCAGGATTTGAAATGCCATCAACATGAAACCAGCGAGTTACTGGTAATAAATTTTGAATTTTTGCCACTCGATTGGCTACAAAAGTTTTTCAACAATGGGGCGATTTATGAATCCAGTTAAGAACCACCATGGAATCAGAAAACGCAAAAACTTGTTTAATAGTGCATCGTGAGGAATATGTGCGAATGATGCAATTTCATAGTCTTGCAAGCTATAAAGCAGCACATAACTCCAAACGAGGAATAGTGACAGTTTTAATTGTTTGGCAAAAATTGTCACGGGAGATAAGAGCCCTAATGGATCCCACATTCTAGCTACAGTGGAAAGAATATTTCTCTTTGAACAGATTTCATTTGGACTTTTAACCGCAAATGTTAAATTATCAACCTTTGGATGCCATTGAAAACCCAATACCTTTAAAATATTGCTTTCTAAATCTACAACATTGTCCATTCAAATATTTTCAGATATTTCGTTTGTTAAATGCGAAGAATTTGTGGCCCATTTATCCAACTGAAAACCTCCGGCCGTGAAAAGCCCGAGCAGTTCATGATAAAGGACTTTGGCATTATCTAAAGATTCCACCGAAGAAATTACGTCATCTACATACATATCTCTTTGTACAACTGCGGATGCAAGCGGAAAATTTTTTGCTTCGTCTAATGCTAGCTGAAGTACAGTACGTACAGCTAAATATGGAGATGATTTGACACCAAAAGTAACTCTTGTGAGTTGATACGTTTGTAATGGTTCATCTATGCTGAATCGCCAAAGCAAACGTTGATAAGATTGATGTTCGGAACATATTTTTATTTGGCGAAACATCTGACGAACGTCAGAAATTAAGGCAAATTCCATTAATCGAAAATTAATTAATATGCAAAATAAATCGGTTTGCAATTTTGGACCAGCATTCATTGTTCTTTAGCTTTCCTGAATTTGCAAATAATTTTTGATTTGATGGCTTTGTATTTCTGTTTTGCTGTTTGGTTTGATCTATTTTTGTATTTTCGTCTTTTTTCTATTAAATTCAGGATATGCGTTGTTATCCATGGTTTCTTAATTTCTTTTTGTGTATACCCCAGAATATCTCTGGCCGCCATGTCTAAGCTGAATTTAATGTTATTCCATTTCTACTTTCTTAGTATCAGAAACTTTCCTGATATCTTACAGCAATTCATTTAAGCTTTTTTTAAATCTTTCGTGAATATATTTGAGTTTCTCAAGGTCAAATTACCTTTTTTCGTGTTTTTTTTTAAATTTAAGAGTGGCCCTCGTAACTTCGATGTTGTGGTCAGTGTCTATATCTGCATCTGAGTAGCTTCTACAGTCTTCTTCTTGATTCCTAAACCGTTGTCTAACAAGAATGTAATTTATTTGTGATCTTCTTATATCTTCTGGCATCTTCCACGTGTATAGTCTTCTAGCATGATGTTGAAATAATGTGTTTGTGGTGATTAAATTGTTCTTGTCGCAAAATTCTACCAGCCTATTTCCCTGTCGTTTCTCGTGCTTAAACCAAATAAACATACTACCGCTTCTTCCCTACCCTCATCTACCACTGCATTAAAATCCCCCGTAATTATTAAATTTTCATGTGCTTTTACGTATCTTAGTATGTTTTCGATATCTTTGGAGATCGCTTTTATCTTTTCGTCACTGTTGCTAAAGGTGTGCATGTACTCTTGTATTATTACTGTATTTACCGGTTTAGATTCTAATCGAATCATGAGTACTTTTTCGGTCTATTGTAGAAAGTTTTCTACACAGTGTCCTATCTTTTTTCGCATGACTATCACTACTGCTCCTGTATGAATTACCCTGAAGTCTCCACTCCAAAAATCCCCGCGGCTGACCACCGAACTTCGCTGATTCCTATGTCTAGTGCTTACGTATTCATTTCAAATTTTCAAATTCTCTAGCTTACTTGCCTCATACTTCTAGCATTCCACGCTCCGACTAGCAAAATGTCCCCACTCTTATTCTGAACTTTCAGATCGAATCTTCCGGAGTAGTCCCCTCCCGGAGGTCCAAATGGCGGACTATTTTAACAACGGAATCTTTTATCTCAGAGGATGCTATCATTTTAAATACAATTTAAGTACGCTTTGTACTTGGGAGATAATGTGGTGGTCTCCCGTTGCCTTCCATATCGCAGTAGTGTGTCTTTGAATGTCATACCGACCCCTATGGTATCTGCCAATCTAAGTACCAAAGGAGCTGCTACCCTCTTTCGAGGACCTGTCTTAGTCTTTTAATGTATAAACAATATTATTCCATTTTTTCACTAAAACAGTTAAGGGATTTGATCAAATCATTTACTTTTTTAAGGGAAATCATCCAACAGAATTGTAATTTTAACATCTTCCGTGAATTGATCATTTACCTTAAGGATTTGATCAAATCTACACTTTTATCATCTCGCTGCAAAATATATATTATTTTATCTACAACTGGCATTATAGGCTGCTATTAGTCAGTATGCCCAGTCAAGTTATATCGTATCTCTGAATAGGAACTATTTCCTGTATACCTACGTTAAGAATTCCACTACGTCTAATTTCAACTTCCTTCAACATAAAATTTTTTGTAAGTTTATTAAGTTAGTTGTTCCACAGTTTCAGGATTACACCATTTCCCTTTGTATTTTATCACATTTTCAATTCATAGATATAAACGAATGTTATTTGTGAGCTGAATACGTTTGCAGCACGGAAATCGCTGATGACTGTTTTATAGAAGCATTAACATAATAAAGTTTTAAATTTCTTCAATTTGGTATGCAAGCAGTTTTTCGATCGTGATTTATAAGAAAATGTCGAGAATCAGGTTTTTAAAGCTGCTACTCCTTGCAGACTAATTTCGGAAATGTCAAAATGGCAATAAAGCATTCTTCCTTCACTTCATTTATTTAAAGTGAGATATATTTCTAAGAGACAAAATGTTTTAAACCAGGCAATCTGTTGGACACTGTTCTCGTAGGCTTAAAAATAAATTCCTTCTATAGCTTATGTATTAAAACACATAAATGTTCAGAGTTGTACCTTAATTTAATGCTTGACGGATATTTTGATTCTTGAAAGTGTTCTATCGTTTCGGTTACATTCTACTAGTTTTATACTAAATTTTATATTTACGGCTTTGTCTTCGTTCCGGTTTTCCGGGACAGTCACGGATTCTAGCTACGCATTCCGCGTAGATGTAGGCTGCGATTATCGTCGCAAAATTAATCCATGTTTGTAACAGACATGTATCTACAAACTAAAATATCGATAGGAGCTTATTATACATAAAACATTAAAGGCATGAACGCGCAAAGAAACTATTTACACATGTTTTTGTGTATGTAATTAAATAGCAAATATCTTTAACACTATGTGGATCATGCTCGTGTTTGGTATTTGCTTATATTTATAATTTCCCACGCGTAAGTCCAGTATAGTACCGAATGTATAGACAGTCTCGCGCAAGCGCCGGGAACATATAGTGTTATCAGTATAACACAAGATTATTCGAGTCTCAACCGTCACCCAAGCAAGGTGAACTAACCTTACGTTACGTTATGTTGCTGTTGTATAGGGGCGCGCTTGGAATCCTGCATTTCCAGACCATACGCACAGCTTCTGTATGTTAGACCGTGTCAACATATACACGCACATCGAAACTAGTTAGAAACATACATGTAAGTACCAATATTGGATGTCGTTATCAACCAAACTTACGAAGTAAGTTAGGTTAATAAGATCGCTACGTCGCCGCCGTCGTCCGTTGCACGTTTTTTTCGTTTTACAAACATTTGATACGTGGATCTTGTTCAGTTTTTTACGCTGATTAAGAATATGCTATCCATTTTTCGATATCTCATTTAGTTTTCGAGTTATTCGACTTTAAAGTTGAAATTTTGACTATGATAAACTTCACTCCAGCAAAAAATAAATAAAGTTTTAGGTTAATATCGACCTCTTGAGCATATTTTCTCATAGCTCTCATAGCTCCATACCTCCTGAACATATTTTCTCAAAGCACCAATGCTCTAAGTCGAAAGGTTTTCGAGTTATTCGACATCTTGTTTTTAATGTATATGTAATATTTATATTTTTGATAACAACATATCTGTAAGTTTGGTTAGAAGTTCTGCACATGAGAACTTATTTAAATTTACAATAATATACACCGTACTTGCATTATCTATTCTGTGTTACAGCGAACTAGTATTAAGACCGCATATATCACAGTCCTTCATCTCATTCTTACCCCAAACACTAGAATTGAAAAAACTTTAATTTGTAAAGTTGCAGAACGAGTTTCTATGTTAAAGAATTGAATGTTTGGTCTTTACGACAAAAACCTGGATTTGGTGTCGTGCCGATGATGATGACTATGGTTGTAAATAATCATTGGCGTGGAGACGAATGGCACGGGTATGGACCACCACAGGGAAAATTCAAGCCGGGACATTTTGGTAACAAGAGGTGCAATGTGAGTTACAGAGACAGGCTACGTACGAATGGGAATAATTGATATGACAGAGTTTTCAAGGGACACGGCAGACGACAAGATTATGTTCCATGGGTAGAGAATAGTTACACCGTGTGTAACAAAATAAGTGTAAAACATTTCAGGCGGTAATTCCTCATCGTAAAAGGGATAGGGTCTTTCATATAAAAAACTTTATTGGAGCATCCCTTGTTAAGATACAGCCCCTTAAAGGAGGTGCATAAAATTTGTTTCTCATTTTTTTTACAAATACTAAAAAAGTTACAAAATTGAAATTAAGGTGACATTTTTTACTATCAAAATTACACTTACTCAGTAATTTATTTGGTTTACCCCATGGTTGCAACCCCTAAAATTTATTTCCAATGTAACTTTTTGTCTTATTATTTGCTTGCCATTTAAAAATTTATTTCCAATAGCTTATTTCATTCTAAACAAAAAATGTCTCTTGAATTTTTTGCCCAAAATTAACCAGTTCGCAGAAAAAAATTATTTTACAAACAACTACAGAGATACATCGTCATAAATGCGAACTTGATTATTATTGTTATTTTGTAGTTACTACCTGCATCAAAATTAGATTAAAGATGAATATACAAAACTAATTTATTAATAACAAAACATACAATATGTAGAAATCATCGTAAATGCTCAATAGGTCCACCTTCAGTCATTACACATGCGTCTAGACGTCGGCGCATTAAACCACGTATTCGCTCAAATATTCCTGGAGTCTCTCTAATTACACTGCACGCATCGATGATGCGGTTTCTTAAGTCCTCTACATCGTGAACAGGAGTAGAATAAACCAAACTCTGCAAATGGCCCCAAGTAGAAAAATCGAGAGGATTCAAATCCGGGGATCGAGCGAGCCAATTCTGTGGTCCTCCTCGACCTATCCAATGTTTTGGATATGTTTGAGTTAAATGCTGACGTGCTGCTTGACTAAAATGGGCGGGAGCCCCATCATTAAAAAACATAACCCTTCTGATACCACAAGGAAGTTCCTCCAGCAGTACTGGATGCACTTCTCTTAAAAATTGAGTGTATGTCCCACCACTTAATCGAGGAGGTAGAAAATGAGAGCCAATTAAATAATCCCCAATAACTCCGACCCACATGTTAAGACGAAACCGTTCTTTATAGTTAGCTTGGACAATAGGGTGAGGATTTTCATCAGCCCATATGCGGTTATTATGAAAATTAATAATCTTGTCCCGAGAAAAAGTACATTCGTCTGTGAATTCGATCTTCTTCAGAAAGATAGGATTTCTTCTAATCATATCCAGCATCCAATTGGAAAATTCAAGACGGTTCGGAAAATCTCGCGGTAACAGTGCCTGTATTCGTAGTAGATGGTAGGGGTATAAGAGGTGTTCCTATAAATTCAAAATACAGTCATATGATCAACATTTAACTCGAAAGTAATCTTTCTAGTACTGCTAATGGGTTGTTTTTTAACCAAATTAAGTACTGCTTCTTCAAGCTGTGGTGTTCTAACTTTCTGATGGCGACCACAATCCTGCGTTCTTTTTCGAATGAATCATATTCTCGTAATCGTTGATGTAGTTGGGCAAATATTCTATGCGAAGGAAGCTGCCGTTGAGGATACATTTCAGCATACCTCCTACAAGCTTCTAACCCATTACCCTGCGACAGAGCGTAAACGTAATGCATATCAGCCAGTTCCGCATTTGTGTATGCCATTTTAATAACAAGTGAATTAGTAAACTAACAAATTAAGAACAGAACAACGACACACAATTATTAATTCAATTTCAAAAATTTACAAACTGACAGCGTGATAACAATTTAATTGTCACTATCACTAATAGCGGCCTACTAGATAAATTAGTTTCGCATTTTCGTCTTATGACGATGTATCTCTGTAGTTGTTTGTAAAATAATTTTTTTCTGCGAACTGGTTAATTTTGGACAAAAAATTCAAGAAACATTTTTTGTTTAGAATGAAATAAGCTATTGGAAATAAATTTTTAAATGGTAAACAAGTAACAAGACAAAAAGTTACATTGGAAATAAATTTTAGGGATTGCGTTTTCCACCCCTTACAACCATGGGGTAAACCAAATAAATTACTGAGTAGGTGTATTTTTGATAGTAAAAAATGTCACCTTAATTTCAATTTTATAACTTTTTAGTGTTTGTAAAGAAAAATGAAAAACAAATTCTATGTACCCCCTTTAAGGGGCTGTATCTTAACAAAGGATGCTCCAATGAAGTTTATGAAAGACCCTATCTCTTTTACAATGAGGAATCATCCCCTGAAATGTTTTACACTTATTTTGTTACACCCGGTAGAATGCAGGCACCACAAGACGTAGGACGTGGCGTAAGAGAAGAGATGAGAAACTCCTATACAACACATGACAGCGGAAGACAGACGGGAGGAAGAAGACCGGATTGAAGCAGCGGAGATTCAAGCGGAGCTCACAGGACGAAAACAACTCCATTTTTGTAAATATTGAAGTAGCCTTAGGTACAGTAGACAGTAGTTGTAATCAGTTTGACATTTTAGATGAAAAAAAATTTGTAAATAAACGCAATTACCATTTGTATATTTGAAGTTTGAAAATAGATTATATTTAGAATTAGTTGACAGCGGTTCCTAATTCTCACTGGTGTAAAAAGAAATTGTTTTTAAGCGTCAATGTATGTTAATTAAACAGATATGTAATATTAAACAGATTAATTTGTGGTCAGCGATGCGGAAAAAGTTATCGACGATAAATAAAGTAATGCAATAGAACAATTTGGAATGGAGATTAATGGAAAGGATAAACGAGTGGAATTATTTGATTGAAAATGTAATTGGGTAGTTCCTAATAGGCAGATGGTCAACGATAATAACGAATATAATATGAATAATAGAATAGATATTAAGACGAGTAATGATATTGGTCAGGTTATATGGTTGTGCAGATTATTTGAGAGGTTATTTGATGACAGATTGGGACAGGAAATAGGGAAATAAGACGATGTTTATGTAATTTATTTGATGGTCATTTATCGAGGAGCCGAGAATTGCGAAAAAGTACACGCATAATTAGAAGTTATAGATTAGAGTGGATTTTACACAAAGGTGTATCCGATTCCTTTTGCGCTGAGAGGTAGAGTAAAAGCTCAAGTAGAGAAGATGCTTAGGGACAAAATAATAGAACCGTCAAAAACTCAATTTATTAATCCAATAGTTATTGTATCAAAGGCGGATAAGGTAGATCTAAGAATATGTTTGGATGCCAGGAAGTTAAATTCAATTACGAGGCCGCAGCATGAGCAGCCACAATTGTTAGATAATTTGTTAAGTAAACTTAGTGAGATGAGAGTATTTAGTAAGCTTGATCTGAAAAATTCGTTTTGGTTGATACCGTTTCATAAAGATAATCGGAAGTATACAGGATTCAGTATTGAGGGTGAGATTTATTCGTTTAGAGTAGTACCATTTGGTTTATCTTCGTCTTCAGCAGCATTAGTTAAGGCGATACAAATGATGTTAAATACGTTAGAAAAGTTCTGCACACACTATGTAGACAACGTTTTGGTCTTTTCTAGGAATGAAGCGGAGCATTTAGAGCATTTACAGAAGGTAGTGGAGAAGCTGAATGAAGGTGGTTTTAAGTTAAATATAAAGAAATGTGAGTTTTTAAAAATAGAATGGCTTATTTAGGATTTGTGATTAGTGATTCCGGAGCATCGATTAGCGATGAAAGGTTGGAGGAGATTAAGAATTTGAAGCAACCCAAGAATGTCAAGATGTTAAGAGGATTTATGGGAGCACAGCTGGTTCAGGTGCAGCAGAGAGAAGAGGTACCAATTTGTTTCGTATCAAGGGTCACGATGGAGTGTGAGACAAGGTATTCGGTCGCGGAGAAAGAGATGTTAGCCATTGTATACGCAGTGGACAAGTTGAGGTTTTATTTGGTCGAGAATGAGTTTATAATTGAGACAGATAATAGCGCGGTGTCATTTCTAAAAACAAAAGAGTTTGCGAATAGTCGGGTGTACAGGTGGGTGTTGTATTTACAAGTGTATAGTTTCGAAATTAAGCACAAACCATGAAAGGAAAATGTAACTGCAGAATTTTTGAGCCGGAAGGACAGGGGTTATATGAAGAAAGAAACGCCAGGATATTTATGAGCAGTACAAGAGTTTGCGGAAGAAGGAGAGTGGACGAGGTCGAGTTTTTAAATATGCAAGAAGCCGAAATTGTTGAAATCAGGAAAAATTTAAAAGTAGGCGGTGTGTATGAGCAGAGAGGGTATAGGTTGGAAGATGGGTTTGTAGTAAAGCAGGTCGGTGAGGAAGAATTGTTGGTGGTATACAGGGAGACGGCAAGAGAGTTGTTTAGGCAGATTCATGTATTGTACGGACATATTGGTAGTAGGAAAATATTTCTACTAATGCTAAAGAATATTGATGGTACGGGGTTAGATTGCGTCGCAGAATCTTCAAATGTTGCGATTCCGATAGGGGAACGGATAGTCGTAAGAATAAACTTTGCATTGTCGATACGTATCAGCCAATGGTCTCGGTGGGGCCTATAATTCGGGAATTTATTTTATCTAGTAGGCGTTTATTATAATCAATAGGTAGAAATTCGGCCTTTAATAAATCGATAACGTCTTTTCGACTTGTGAGAGAACTTTGATACGCTCGAAAGATCAGTAGAACCTTCCCTGTAAGTAGTTCAGAAGTAAAAAAAAGTTGATAAGTAGAAATATTACGAGAGTTGTGTAAAGATCTTTTCCCAGAAAATGAGATATTTCATTTAGTAATAGGATACCATTTAATAGGAGCCGTAGAATTGGTAACAACGAAAGTATCCATTTCTGGTTCGGAATCTGAAGCAAGATATAGGACTTCCTCAGCAGCTGTAGCGGATTCATGAAAAGATTGTGGACTAGAAGTAGACTGCTGAGAAAAATCAGAAAAGGTGACACGTTTTAATTTTTAACGTTCGTTACAACATCTGAACGGACGGTTTATAGAGTAAACAGCAGATTTAGACGCCATCAATTCATGTCGTTCAGTATGTACCCATAAGGATCGTAAACGTGCAAACTTATTAGTAGTAATATCCCCAAACAAATTTGTCAGAGGATGATACAAATTCCGCCTTTAAAAGCGATGGTATAGGCACTTTGAATAAATGATTGGTTTTCTTGTACTTTAATTGCATTTCGAATGGATTTACGCAGCCCCTCTACCTTAATATCCTGGTCGAACCCACGAGAAGATAGTTCATACTGCAGTCCCGGTTTTAGCAATCTATTTACTTCCCATGCCCATGTAACCATCGTGACAAAAGCAAAAAGAAAAAAGAAAAATTAACCTACCAAGAACAGCAGAATTAATTATAATACACCTAAAGTATATCTAAAAACCAAACTATCAAATTCAGTAAAGACGTAACAAAAGGATTTTGTTTTAAAATTACGTTTTAAAATTAACGGGAGAAAATAAATAGTAGTAGGGCGTCAGCGGTTTTGACTGTAATTAGGAATACCAGCGAAAACGCAGTCTAATAATGCGCGGGAAAATAATTTTAAAAATCCTAACGAAATGCTACACTGAAAATAAACTGAAATCTACAACGAACTTAACGTGGAAAAGTATCGGGACAAAACGTTGAGCACAGAAATAAATCGAGGCAAAAAGTAAAGTAAGAAAATCGGGGCCACGCGCTGCGTTTGCCAACAAGATTTGCTACGATAAAGCGCACAGGTCATGCAGAAACAGAAAGGGAAATATAGTAAGGACCCGTGGGAATCACTATAACGTATAAATAGATAAGAGGAACTTAAAGGTGTTGTGTTAACTCCAAAAGCGGAGAATAAGATGGTTCACAAAGATTAAGAAAAGACATTGCCATCGAATTTTTATTTACAATAACCGCAAACAAATTTCTATTTAAAAAATAAAACTATAATTTACTGACAATTTTTAATAATTGAGATACGAAGTGCGCATTTCGTATGTAACATGTAGAAAAAGGATGGGTAATGAACAAAAGAAAGCAATACTTATGATCCTTTCTAGACTAACATTTTCAATTACGCACAGTAAATTTAAAGTCATTTTAATAACAATTTACACTATCAAGAAACACTAATGAGCTAGTTTCGCAGCAAGTTTTTGTCTACTAGCTTCGCCCGTCAGAATAATGTAATTCGAGTTTCTTTGTGTTGCATGGATTACGCATCAACGTCAAACGATGATAAGCGATAATCTCTTGGTATAAAGAAAAAGAAAACAAGGTAATATACCTCTACGTACCGAGATACTTATCTTGCACCTACATTAGCTGAGGTGAACCAGCAAAACATCTTGATCTTGCTCACTGAGGGATCGTCACCACGGCAGTCAGGATCATTGGCGCTATGACCATAACCGCAACAGCGGACCTACGCAAAAGACCTAAAAATATATTCCTTCTAGTCATTAATAACCACGTAGAAAGCTTACCGATGCACAGAGGATATAGGTTTCTCGTAGAATACGTGCATCGCTCTTGAGATAATAGAATCAGTCGTGCAGAAAATACATGCCAGGACAAAAAGCAAAATCAAAGCGAAACCAGTTTAGGAAACGGTATGATAATCGATTGAAATATTAGGACACCACATGTCGAAGAACCCTTCTAGAGTCTTTGTAATGCATAAATAGATAAAAAAAACCGGCAAATTCGAATTCAAACGTCTTTGTTAATCACATATCTACAAAATCTATTCTACTCAAACTTATATTACTACTTTTAAATAAAACCAGCATATCTCTTCAGAAAGTAAACAGTGTTGATAATCGAATACATTTGCTATCTTACATCAAACAATAAAAATTGATTGAAGTGCTTTGACTTAAACTAAATATGCTAATAACATTTTACACAATGTTGAACAAGCACTTATTTCAATTGTATTAGAATGAGTTTTATAGGAACAAATCGAGTTATTAAATTATAATGGGTGATCAGCGGCGTCTCGTATAATATCTAAATTGCACAAGAATCAAAGTGGAAGTGTGGGAATATTTGAAAATGTCGTAAATCGAACGAAGATATTTAGAAATTCGAAATTGAAAGCATGCTGCTAATTGTAATATAAGTTAAGTAAATGTGCTCATTGTTTAAAATATTTCATTTCTTAATTCTCTTGAATTCTTACACTTTTATGAGTATGTACAAGCAACGATTTGGATTATTAAATTGTACAACATATTGAGATTGAGAATTATATGACCACAAGGGTTTTATGTAAATTTAACATTTCGTAATCTTAAAAGTAACCTCGTGTTTTTATCGTGAAGATTAATCGAAGCCAAGTAAATTACATATGATATCATATATTACGAATCAATGTTGCAGATATTTTAAATTTAAAGTATGTATGGCTAAACAACATTTTTTCGTTCATTTATAATTTTGTAATTAATTGTTGTAGAAGTCAAATCTCTGTTACAAATTCACACTTAAAGCGATATCCTGGATAGCATTTATCACACCAGTTATATAGAAAAATAGCATTTTCCTCACTGGTATAACATATAGCAGAACAGTTGCTGTCAGATATTTAACTCCTTGAAATATGTTCTACTGTAAGTAAATGAAAGCGTAGGGAAAAGCGCTTTACTTGGACATTTTCAAACATTTGTCTGTAAAAAGCGGCCACTAAAAGATTTTAGCATCTCGATATTTGCTATAAATCAGAATCGAGAAATTCGTTATACTGATTTGAACAGTTTTTTATCCAAAACGTTGGCTTTGAAATATTCACTCTCTGTAAACCTAGTGACTTCGGTCGATTACTCTTAGAAAGAACAAAAAAGCAAACTACAAAATGAAGTAACGCCACTACTGAGTGTGCTAGCAGCAAGGCAAATAGCTTAACTTATTACACTTTCAAATTTATTAAAATCAAATGTAGTATAATTTTTAGTGTACATTGTGAACGCTTAATCATCAATCCATAAATTGAGCTAACCTATTCCGCACTTTGTGGTAACGTTAAATATTTGACTTGAATAGAATCAATTCGACTTTAATTTTAATTTCGTTAACTCTTTTATGTATGGTGAATTTATAGTTTTTTAAATTGAATATATAACAGCTGTGGGTTTAAATTCTGTACACCAGCTACAAAACGCCTACATTAATATGTATTTAAAATTAAATTTTATAATTATGGAAATGAAATACTCATTAATCCGTCGACCAACTTTCTCGTTTAGCATTGGGTGCGGTATCTTTTTAGAAAGTCCGCCAGTGTTAAGTAGGCAACAGGTCATTTGCTATTTACATTTTCATCTTGTCTTTTGACTAACTATTAAAATTTTGTCTAGCAATGCCATCTACACTATCATGTCGGAGACCTAAAGCAGTCATCGATAGTTAGTTGCTTATTATCGAGTATAGAAGGCGCATAAGTAACATTTTGCATTATAGATACACCCTGATTTATGTATAATGCCAGAACTTAGTTGGTTGTTTTGTAAAAAGAGATGCGTCCGTCTGACGAGCTGCAACAACAACCAAATCGGTTACGGGCTTCTCTTTTTGCAAAATAACCAACAATTTACATTAATTTTCGTTACCTATGCATCATTTATTTTCCCCATGCCAAGAAAAATTATTTATTAACTATTATAATTATGTCTTAGATATAGTATGATACATTGTATAAAGAAATGTAATGTAATAAGTGACAACGGAGTTCATACTAGGGATAGAATAGGAACTGTTTGTAACGCAGTCGCAAGTTGAAACAATAAGGAACAATGAACTGCTACCAAGCAATTTATAATGACTTTGAAATAAAGACATTGTATGATTTATCAGAAAAGCAATATTTGTAGTTTCCCACAGAACGACGTAAGACCGGAGATTTCATTTTAAATGTAAAAAGCCTTGCTCGCCAATCAGTCTTCGAATTTCAGAACTTTCGCATTGTTTAAAGTTAAGCTACTCACCATTAATTATTATTAATCATTAAAAATAGTAACTTGTATTAATTTACTTCAGTTTAACTTGTACTTAAGGAATATAAGTGTTCACTGCTTCTAATATATTCCGCACAATTACCTCATTTTTAGTATGTAATCTATTATCACATCTCTCATATTTTTACTGTTTTCCACATATTTCTGTTTTCCCTAGCATTTCCGGTACCTCTTTATTCTTAACTTTGTCCATCCATGAAATGTTCATTATATGACTATACCACCACATTTTAAAAATTTCTGTTTTTCCTGACTGCATTTTCTACAGTTCACGTTTTACAGCCATACAGTGCTATGCTCCACATATATGCTTTCAGCAATTTCTTTCTTATTTCCATATTTGTTGTATTAGAACACAGTAGTTGCTTTTTCTTGTTAAATGCAGCACAGCCTTGTATTAATTTTTGTTTTGTCCTTTGCACTATTTCTTTCTTACCTCACTTGGCTTTAAATGTACTTTGAAACTAACTGATAGCTACGTATAAAAATGGAAATATGAAATAGAACTAGGAACTTTTAAATGCAGTTAATTCCAATGGAAAGCATATATAAATAGCAATAATAAGCAAAAACGGGTAGCTATAAGAAGAATTTGAAGACACAAACTGCAACTATAAAGTTGTTTTAAAATCAAAAAGAAATAATTGAATATTATTAAGCTAGAATAAGTTTCTATTTTTATAAAAATTATTTGTCCTTTGATAGTTTATTTTCAGAACTTTTGAGGTTAGGGCTCGAAGCATTTTGAGCTTTACAAAATTTTTTGCTCGAATCGTTTAACAACTACGCCAAGAGAGACGAGGTAATACAAGTGTATTTATACTATCCAACAAAACTTAAACTAAATTTTGTTACTCGCATACAAGATGTTTTAGGGTTCTGTAATCATTAACAAGGATTAGGTGAAGATTATTTTAATGCGTAATTAGTCATAAGGTAAGTTTTTGTTTAAGTTTAAACTGTAAAGTGTATCTATAAGCGTTACTTATATTTGTGTATGTAAGAAATTATTGAGATAATGTGTATAAAAGAAAAATGTATTTGAATGTATAGAATATTGTATATAGAGGTTTCTTGAGTTTTCTGCGTTTCATTTTATTTTCATAAAATTCACAGCATATTTTCCACTGAGCTAGCCAGGCAGGAAAAAGGGCACGGTAAGGTAAAAATTCATATTTTTGTATTGTAACTTTCTAATACAGGACGGCTGTTCCAGAATTCACAGCATCTTTTGTGGCTCCCAACGTTTGGACAGTCGATCCATAACAATATATGTCTATATACACACACACACACACACACACACACACACACACACACACACATATATATATATATATATATATATATATATATATTTCTATGGTATTTGAGTGGTTGTGTGGTTAAATAACACAACATCGCAGTGACACAAAACTTGGTAAAAACAATTGCGCCTTAGCTAGACATGTGTATGCCACCAAACGCAACCCGGAGTATAACCAAGTTAAGATCATGGAAACTGAAACCAGTTATAAAAAGCACTTGTTCTTGGAATCCTTCCACATACCCAAAGACACCAGCCCTATGAATAACAAACAAGATATGGAAAATTTAAGTGTCATATATTCTCGTTTCTATAATCAATAATATAACTGATCTTTCTATTATTATCTTAAAACATCTATGTTGGTCATGTGTCACTGATTATGCCAATTTATCAACCAAAATCTAGCAGTTTTATATCAATTTATTGTGTTAATACTACTTTCAATTAAATGAAGTAGTGTCATTGTCATTAACTAAATAATTATATATTTATGAACAACAGTTAATGTAAGTTGCCATGTTCGTAATTGATTGACTAAATCTTTTTTATTTTATAGACTTATGATTATGGCAATAATGTGTTGCCGAAACGTTAAGAAATATAACAAAATATTTTAAATTGCTATTTATTTTGACCAAAACATCCCAATTAATTTATAACATCTTATCTAAATATTATATATATATAAAATATATATATATATATATATATATATATTATATATATATATATATATATATATATTGCTATGAAATTTTTCCTAATATTATTATTGAGCCCCACGATTGGGCATGTCATAAAATTGCTATGAAATCTGCCCTGATATTATTTTAAGCCCTTATGTTATGAAATGTTAAATTAGGTTTTTACCCCGAATGTATCTTATTGAATCAAATGAAGCAATTATATAATACACAATATAATGATTGATAATATTAACAACTCTCAAAATTTTCCTTTTTTTACAGAATATCTACATATACCAGATTTATGGTTTTCTAAAAGTCAGCAAAAATATCTTTTAATTATTCAGGGACTTTCGAACGTTTCAAGATACCTATTGCCTTGTCATAAATTGTTAAGTGATCCTTTTTGTTAATTCTTACAAATACACAATGTGATAAATATTAAATTAAAACAGTTTTCAATAATAAAGTGTATTAAGATTGCTAACCTGGAATGGGTTCTGTAGTTCCTTCCTAGTCTGTGATCTTCATCCCCATAAATTGTTTCCAATTAAAAACGTACCAAGTCAAAATATGTCCAAATTAGAATACTTTCATTTTTTAAACTATCTCCAAAGTTTGAGTATGTTCAAAGTTTGAAGTCCCAAATTAAAATCGTCTTAAATGTCCCAAATTAGAGCCATTTTAATCAAATTATGTCTCCAATTAAAACTCGAAATTGAAAAGTCGCTATTATAAGCCAAAATTAAAGTCCAGATTGAAATTAAAAGTCGATATTAAAATCCAGATTGAAATTAAAAGCCCTGTTTCGTTAATATTAGAAAAGGATTTAATTAAGTCGTTTTACTTACTACTATTTATAGATCGACTTATTTTCGTTGCATAGATTCTCGCACTTTTTAATTCTTATTTACTTTGATTTTTAATTCACTGGTTACGTAAATTCTTAACACGTTTGAACATAGTCGTAGCCCAGTTTGAATATAGACTAACTTGTCGCTTCCTCATTATCGTATATATAAGCCCTACCTCCTATTGATTTCATTGGCGTGTTTACGTTCTGGGACGATACTTCTACCTTTACCTTGCATACTTCGGGATTTTTACCAATTATTTAGTTCAAATTTTTCAATGTATGCCTTGACTGTCACGTACACCTACCGCATATCGTGGTATTATTTGAGAAATTCCAACTTTTACCTTTTATTAACTCACGTATTTGAATGTTTGTTACATTTTATCATCTAAATTGAATCGCCTGGTGCTTGTTTATTTCTACAGAATATTAGTTTTTGAACAAATGTGATTTCTTCCAGTCACGTACGATTTTCTACTAATGAATTATTTAGAATGCGAGTACGATGATATTTTAACGCAATTGTTACATCTTTGCAATGCCAATTTATCTAGGTTTCCCGGTGATTTAGTTTTTGTGCAATTTGTTGCGTTTTAAAATCTTATCTTTACTTGTAAACTACTCTTAAACATTTTTATGTTCTCGTGCATTTAATCCCGTGTATTTTATATACAGTGTGTTTTCAATTAACAATATGTAGGGTAACCGATTTACTCTTATAATTTCTGGAATTGTGTGCCTTTCTTAATATGGAAGTTGTTTTTATTTATTCCACGACCCCCATGACTTAACCTATCCCTAAACTACCCTATTATCATAGCATTATATATATAATCGTGTAAATTATATGTAAAGAGGAATAGATAAGTCGAGAGAGTAATTTTGTAAGGACTGTGTATATAGAAAACAGTAATAAATTATTTACGCTCAAAATTAATTAGTTTTGACCTTAAAACCAACGGATAATAGCATACATTTGTATTAATAAATCGTAATGTTAAAGTTGCGTAGTGGGGAAGCTTTGTAGTACGTAAAAACGCAAGGAGAATATGAGTTTAACTAGCTCTAATATTCTAAGGTTGTAAATCGAGCACATCAAATAATAAGGGAGAGCTTTTGTATATAAAGTCGATAATGTAAACGCGTATTTCCATTTAACTAAGAAAGCGTTCGTTAAAATAAAATTCTAAGAAATCTACAGGTCGAACAATATGGGAAAGTACAATTTCAAACTGGCAAACAGTTCGTAGAATAGACTGACAGACAGATAAACAAATTCGAGAAATCAGAATGTACGTTGAAACATAATTCTTAAGAAATTTGAGTTAACGGTCGAAGCAAAGGCTGCGAAATAGCAGGTGGTTTGAAAACAGGTAGAGACGGGATATCTATAGCATAGGGTAAACGAGGATGAAAAATAACAGACGTTGGATATAATAGCCATTTAAAGCGCGCGATAATTTGTAGAGGCTAACCATAATATCGATTTTATGTTGCTGTAGTGAGATGTTAATAAAGACGGTAAATATGAGTTAGACGAAAATAACATAGTTGGATGAGAGACCTACGACAGGGGAAATGGTCTGGATTGGCTGATTACAAAAATTTTCTATGCATTTAATCTTAGACCTACCAGTTATACCTTTAAACAAAGTGCATAGATTAATAAAGTTTTTTGGATAGCTGTGCACTATTCGATGGTAATACTTTTTTTGAGTAATTTCAGTTTGAAAAGCACGCATAATTTTTCATAGAACCAAAATTATGGAAAAATTATGATTTTTTCTTGCGATAATAAGTAAATGTTTGAGGAAGTCCTCATTTATTAAACACGCAACATTCACGCATACAACAGAAAACGAACTACTCTCAAAAGGTCAGTATTTCTTTTATTGCAAATTAATATTCGAAGTTCTGCACGATTTTGACACAAAACGCAAAAGTTGTTATAATTTTGAAACCATCAACAATTGGATAACAACATATATAGTTATTTGAATAGGTATTAATCTCAGCTATCAAACCCTTCAATTTGGACTATGACTTTTGGGGCACCTTGTATATATATATATATATATATATATATATATATATATATATTGCTGTGATATGCGCCCCACTATTGGGCATGTCATAAAATTGCTGTGATATGCTCTATTTTATTGCTGTGCTATTCCCTTTATTATATGAAATATTAATTTTAAGGTTTTTACCCCGACTAGCTTACTGAATAAATCTTATTGAATCAAATAAAGCAATTCTAGAACACACAATATAATAATCGATAATATTTACAACACTCAAAATTTTCCTTTTTGTACAAAATATTTACATATACCAGATTTATGCTTTACTGTAAGCCAGCAAAAATATCTTTTAGTTATATTCAGGAACCTTCGAACGTTCCAAGATACCTTCCTCTGTTTTCATATTATTTAAGTGACCTTTTTGATGACTCTTACAAATATACAATGCATAGCAAATATTAAATTAAATGCAGTCTTTCAAAAATACAATGTAATAAAAATTGCTAACCTGGAATGGGTTATGGAGTTCCATCCTAGTCTATGATCTACATCCCCTTGCTTTGCTTATTGGTATGCCGGCCTCATATAAGAATCGCCACCCATAAATCGCTTCCAATTAAAATTGTACCAAATTACAGTACATCTAAAATTAAACGTCCCAAATTAGTATATGTCCAAATTAAAATATGTCCAAATTAAAATATGTCCAAATTAAAATATCCAACATCCCAAATTGAAATGTGTCCAAAGTAGAATATCGCCAAAATTAAACGTCCCAAATCGGAATGTCCAGATTAAAATATCACCCAAATTAGAATATGTCCATTTTAAAATATCACCAAAATTAGAAGTCCCAAATTAAAGCCCTATTTTGTAAATATTAGAAATGAATTTCATTAAGTTGTTTAACTTACGTCTATCTATAGATCGGCTTATATTTCGTTGCACAAATTCTCGCACTTTTAAATCTCATTTGTTTTAATTTTTATTTCACTAATTGCGTGAGTTTTCAACACCTTCGAACATAGTTGTTGCTCAGTTAAATATAGACTAAAATTTCGTTCAGCTTCTATCGTATATATATATATATATATATATATATATATATATATATAAGCCCTTCCTTCAATTGTTTTCATTGGCGTGTTTACAATCTGGGCTGGTACTTTTGCCGTATCTGGCAGAACTCGGAATTTTTACAAATTTACCTAGTTGAAATCTTCGACGAATGCTCTGTTCATCACGTCCGCATTAAGCATATTGCAGTATTGTCCTAGGATTTCCAACATTTGGCTTTTCATTAACTCGCGTAATCGATGTTTGTTAATTTATTATATAATTGAACCGCCTGGTGTTTATTTGTTTTCCACAGAATATTGGTTTTATGAACAAATGAGTTCTTCTTTAGTCACGTAACGATTTTTTAATACTGAATTATTTAGGATGCGTTTACGTTGATATTTTCGACGCAATTGTTAAATATTTGCAATGCCAATTTATCTATGTTTCCCGGTAATTTAATTTTGATGCCATTTATTGAGTTTTAAAATTCTATTTTTATTTGTAAACTATACTTAGACATATTTATGTTCTTATGCATTTAATTCCGTGTATTTTATATACAGTGTCCTCTTAATTGACATTATGTAGAATGACCAATTTACTCTTATAATTTCTTAAAGTTAAAGTTGCTTATATTTATCCTACGACCTCTATTACTTAATCTACCTTTAAACTACACTATAATCATAGCAATATGTTTATATATATATATATATATATATATATATATATATATAGAGTTCCCCATTTACCATCAATCAACTACCATTTTAATAATACAAATCATTACATTTCGTCGAAAGAAGCTTTTGATAAAATAAAGCAAAACGTTTTATAATCAACGAACTTCGTTCGTTTATGAAATCGATTTGTCGTCCGTCTGTCCGTCCGAGGCCTTTCTAATGGTCAGACATCAATGTGTGATACATCAATCGATTCAGCTCGGTGTCCTGAGCTTAAGTTTTGATGTCAGTTGAAATCGGGCCACGGGGACGCCGTGCCCGCGATATTCCGTCGGGAAAATTAAAATTTCAAATAGGTCCAAAATTAATGTGCGATACATATTTGGACTCCCCTAACATAGCTGAGTCGAAATATGGTACCCCCCACAAAATCTGACCACGGATACCCGACCCCCCCCGGGGAATTAATTTTTATTTTATCTGAATACTTATAATTATTACAACATAATAATTTTAATTTCTTTAAATTGTGTTAAAGTAAGTCTACATTTGGAAGTTCGTTGTGACAATGCCTTGCATTTTCAACTTGTTTTATAATAACCTTTTCTTTAAAATATGTTTATTATTGACCGCAGATTTTTCTTTTTATCACTATTGAAGGAATGGTTTTCTCCATGAAATATTTATAGAATCTTTGCACTAGTAGAAAAGAGTCATTATAAATGCTACATTACTATAACACGTATTATCTTTGTTTAAAGACAATAATAAATAAATTAATCCTTAAGAAAAATTAATCGAGGTATTTGTAGTCATATATTATATTAAATTCCAAGAATTTATTTTATATAATAGTAACACAATAATTTCTGTAAATTTTTTGTGAATATCTCCAAAGTATAATTTTGCACTTAGACAGTTTTGAAATAGAGCTCCTACATAAACATTTTCGTTTTAAGAGTCTATATTAATTGAATTTTTAAGTGCCTTTTTATTAGTCCTTAGATAAAGAATAAAGATAAAGTATTATTTGTAGCAATACCGCAAGTTTTCCGATTATACATTTCCAGAAAGCCACAAAGGCACAGCAGACAATCAATGAAAGTGATTTGTGTGTTATAACAAACAAAAGACCAATTACATAGGAAATAAGAGCTTTTATATTTTTAGGTTTAAATTTTACTGGAAAGAGTTTCAAAGTCGACGCAATTTTCATTTTGTTGCCTTGCTTATTTCAATATTTCAGTAAAGTGAACGCATCGAAAGTGATGCAATAAAATAATAATCAGTTAAGAATCTTTCAGATGGGAATACCGTGTTTTCATAAGAAGAGGTTGGCTTCGAAAAACACCCCTGAGAAATGACTACTAAATTTAGGACACGCTCAGCGCTGAAAAAGTCATTTCATTGTTGGTTTCTACATTTCCATACTGTGATTTTGATATTATTACTTAAAGTATAAAACCTTGAAGCATAAGAAATCTGTAATGAACTGCTCGTAAAATGCTTTATTGATCTTCATATTATAATTGAAAGTGTAAAAGAAAAATTACGAGCTGTCAAAACCGGTAACCACGCTGTTGTATACGCATTGGGTGAAATATTATGTAAACAACAGTTAAAGCACGTATTTGCTAAACAATTTTTGTTAAATAGGTCATCGACGAGCACAAAGCTTTTCCATTTTCAATACGCCTTATTAGTCATAATAATATGTTGAGGCAACGGCTTTATACGTTAAGTGCATATAATTATTTTAATTCTATTGTAGATCCCCACGTACAAAAGCAAATAATAAATGGTTTGTTTAACACAAAGTTGCATAAATAAAATTTCACACTATTACATTTTTTGAGTCTGAGGAACTCCATATTTGTAAAATGTTTTTCGGAACTATAATTCTACACCAAAACATCTTGCTCACTCATACAATTCGTGCTGGACATATAACATAAGTAGATGGGAATTCTTCGAATTGGATTAAATAACCGTATGCAGAACTTTAAGATTCGCCCTGGTAATTTTATACCCATACAAAGTCATTGTTCTAAAAGATCAATTGCATAGTAAGCTTTGGTATTCATCTAAATAATTGAATACATTGAGCTTTCAGGTGAATGATTTCATATCTATAAAAAAATACCGGTGCGAAACTTCGAACTTTCTATGTCAACATGTATAATAAATTTGTTTTTTCATCCCATACAAATGTTGCTTATCTACTGACATCTACTTTTTTTTAAATACTCCCTGTATGTTTGTTGTGGTTTGTTTTGTAAATAAAGACGTAAATAAAGACGATTTTAACAACTATGAGTATTAATTTCCAAGAAGATCAAGAAAAACTACTTTTCTTTGTTGTAACTTTTGTTGCTCCTGTTGTTTCCACGGTCACTAAGAAAAAAGGACTGTTAAAATCACCTTTGTTTCATATAAATTTTATCTTTTTAACTGTAAAAGACGGCCTTTAATGGGTGATTTTCACCTTACGCAAAAGGCAGTTTCTGTAAAGGTTCAAAATCACCAAATTCAGAATAATAAATATCACCATTTAGCAAGGTGTATATTACTTTTTGTTATTGTATAATTCTGAAGAAATGAAGGGCAAATGTACATTGTGATCCATAGTGTTTACCTTTTGCAAAGTATATTTCACACACTAAATAAAGTACACTATACTATTTCATACTGTAACAATTCTTTTGACAATTACAAATCCTAATAAACTTATTTATAAAACACACTGCATTGTTTATTTAAATAAACCATTAATTTTGTGACGTAAATAAATATTCAGACCAGACGGTATAGCCCAATCACAAGGTATTTATTACTTATTAAAGTTGGTCTAGTTACTATTAGTAAACGTTGGTCGTTTAAATTTCATCTCCAATGTCAGGCGATTTTTATATGTGTAGTGCGCGTCTCTTTCACCGGACGATTCAGTCTGGCCCGACCATTTGTAGAGTTAAGCATCATGCAGGTCCATAAGGTCCACGCCAGCAATCTGCGAGTGGCAATAAACGATGCCGTCTAACCAAGAGCAAGATGCATTTGATATTCTGTGTATTCTAATAATGGTAAGCAGATTAAATTATATAGTTATATAATTTCCTTAAATTTGTCAATAGTAAAAAGCTTATTAAAAAATAATCTAAATGGTTGGCGAATTTTAATTTCTATAAATTGTCAAGTTTAATCTCACTAACGTAAATGTAATAAATATTTATTCTGGACATTCAGCGTCGATAAGCTTGCGAGTTTATGGGCTTAAATATCATGTTTAATTTTTTAATTTACCGTTAAATAATCGTTCTTTACACATAAGTTAAAGAAACGTCGAAAATGATGTACTTCGAATAGCCTGTTTATGGATTAGCTTTGTTTGATTTGCTAAAATGAAATGCACATCAACTCCATGTAGATGGTCCCCAGTAAAGATCCTGAATATTTCGCAATAAAATGTGGACAGTACGCTGACGTCATTTGTTTGTTGAAGGATTGTAGGCTAACACATGTGGTTTCGACAAGGTATTTGTTTAAATGAAGTTTAAAGTACCAGTTTGCAAGATAACCTGACCTGACTATTACTGTTCGTATAATTTAACAGCGAGGCAGATGATTAAAAACAACATTGTAGCATTTTATGACTTTTTTTTACAATGTAATTATAAAAGTCTCGCTATTTGGAATTTACCATAGTATGAATTATTGATTATATATGATAATATTGCAAATCATTACGATTAAGAATATCCTTATTTAGTCCTAACAAAATATTTTATTTAAATTCAATTAAACCTCAAGTAATTACCAAAACTAATTTTATTTGTCTTCGAATATTTAATACACTTTTGAAAACCAAGGTAACAGATTTATGTATTTTGGGTAATTAATTTAGAAAGCTACATAGACATGTTTAATACATTATTAATATTTTTTATTCCTAGTAAAGACAGTCATGATTTTCCTAAGTAATAGCTGAGTCTAAAAGATTAGACCACATTATTGATGTATATTTTGTATATAAAATTTTATTACAAAGAAAGCTAAATTCAATTAAAGAACAATCATTAAATTTATTTGAATAACTATTTTATTTTGGACAAGTGAGTTCAAGGATAGGGTAACTGAGCTAAAAAGTAAAAAATGTACCAATACCCTTTTATGAAAATAAAGTTTTTAGCTGTGACTTGGTAAGGAAGCACTAGACAGCACTTTCAAGAAATTTAATGCTTAAAATTGTTTATATAATAATGTTTAAATTATTGATATTAATGGCTATTCTTTTTCTTTATGGCGTAAGGTAGCAAGAGTGTATCTTTTGTGTTCTTTATTGTTCTATTAATACTATTTTTTACAGCTCCTGCTTTAGCAGTAAATACGATATTTCCCTCTAAAGACTTCCAAGTCCTCCGTTAGGGCAAACCCGTGATTAAAATTCAAGGACTTAGTGGCGCTCCCTCGCACCCCCTATTTTGTATTTTAGAATCAGCGAGTAGACAATGTTTTTGTTGTAAAACGCACGACCACTCCTCATAAGCTCTACCCGAGGAATAAGCCCCTAGCTTAGTCGGAAGATTCTCGAGATTCCCTCATCTTAAAGAGACCACTCCTTTAAGTCCACTTGAGCACACCATATGATCCCTGATTTAATAAATTTATAATAATACTTTGAATTTAATCTTTTGAAAAGTATATTTCATTCTCAAAATAAAATAAATTTGACTCTCGTAATTTAATTTTTACGGTCAGTAGTTCTATCAGCTACACATGTTAACGTTTACTTTTTAAATGATAATTTTTACATAGCATAAAGTATATTTCACCTTTTAACAAAATTAAATTTACCATCTGCAAGCGAGTTTCAACAGCCACAAAGAATCACCTTTGCGTTTTAAATGATGATTTCTACATTAACATAAGATATATTTCACTTGCATCCACGAAACAGTATACCAAGAAAATTTATCAAGAAGCTTTTAATAGATAATAATGTTATGGTAAATGTCCACGTGAGAGAAAATGTATGAAAGTTTGTAGTTTACTCTCGATAGCTACTCCTCACCGTGTTTACCACTTGACAGTATTTTTTCTATCCTAGAGCTCTGTAAGTTTTCTCTCAGTCCCGTGTCCCCTGTCGACTGTAGAGAGTTTAAAAAAAATCCTACATTTTTTAAAATCCAGTGTACAGCCGGCGTTTTAAATTGTGTTTTCTCCATTGGATGTGAACAAAGCCAAAAAAGGCTCTGCTGCACTTGTTGCCGTAAAAATTTTGAGAAAAAAGGAAATACCAAAAAGAAGCTGGTGGATAAAACTATGGATTTTGCGAAGATCAGAACTAGGTGCATGTGTTTCGTTGACAAGAGAGCTTCAAGTAAAAGATGCTCCACAATTTCGAAACTTTGTTCGTATGAATGCTCTCCAAGTGCAATATATAGTAGAATTGGTGGAGCCAATAATAGTCAAGGAAAACGCACAAATGCGAAAGGCTGTTTCTGTTTACGTACGAGTTATGGTCACATTCAGATTTCTGACATCGAATAACTACTAACGGGTTAATTCGTTAATGACTACTTCCTTTATCTTTATAGGTGATTCGTACAGTAGTCTACAATATATATTACGTATACCTGTTCACACTATTGGCAGGGTAGTGAAAGAGACAGCGTCAACGATTTACAACGTTTTAAAAGCCAAATATTTGAACGTAAAACAAAAGGTTATGCATGAAAGATTGAACCGTAATTGTACTAATCATAAAATAAAAACAAAAAAATATTGGAAAAAAACAGTTGTAATACTTAACAATTATTAGGTAATTAGTTACAAATTAGTGAACTGAAAATTGTTATAAAAGTTTTCGCAGGTGTTTCTATTAATGTCTTCCTGTGTTATGAAAGGTTCATGTGGTGTAGACGTGACACTTGGAGACGGTGACATGATACCAGGAATTGAAGTACCGTTTGAGTTACTAGACGTGGCAAGAGAAAAATGGTGATGTTGAACATGTATTATTTTCAATAATGTTGTCATTCTCTACAGTTCAAAAGATTACTTTCCTAATTTTAGTTTTCAATCGTTTTTTGTTCAAGTCTGATAGCAAACCTTTCAATTCCATTGCTACATATTGACCAAATTGGTCATAAGAACTTTCATTGCCTCCTAAAAAACTTTGTCATTATCATGTTCTCCGGATCTGCTTCTTTTTTATTTTTCCTTCTTCTGTACACTATGCCGCTCTCCTTCAAATTGACTTTCTGCGTCTTGACTTTCTGATCCTTTTTGCGTTTCTACCTGCAAGAAATAAAACAAAACTATTATTTTTAGCGGCGAGCAAGAAATCAATTTTGAACGATCAGGAAGTGGTCAAGTATTCTAATTAAAAAGCTCGTTGGGGTGCGGGGGGGGGCACTGTTATCGCGGTCCCTCTGATCAATATTATAGATTTATTGAAATATTTTGTCCAGTTTCCACATTCAACAGAGGATTTTCTGGAAGTGGCTGAATTATTTAACACACGTTGAAATTTTCCGCACTGCTAAGGAGCAATAAATTGATGGCAAACGTGTAGTAATGCTAGCTCCAGAAAGTAATAGAAGTGAATATTATAATTTTAAGGGCTTTCACAGTATTGCTTTGTTTGCCGTAGTTAATGCCAAATATGATTTTACTTATATTAACGTTGGATGCAATAGACGGATCTCTGATGGAGGAGTCTTTCAAACAACATAAACAGGGAACTTTAAAGTTACCTAGGCATGTTCCGCTACCTAATAGAAATATGTCTGTCCAGTATGTCTTTGTTGCTGACGTGCGTTTACAATGAAATCGAATATTTTTAAACCGTACCCAATTTCGTGACCAACCTGCACCAAACCACATATTCGTTTACATATTGTCAAGGGCACGTTGCACGGTAAAAATGTGTTTAGTATAGCATCAAATAAATTTAGAGTTCTTTAGAAATCTATTAATATAAATCCAAAGATAGTGACAGATATTGTTCTTGCAATATGTGCAGTTTATAATATTTTTATGTACAAACTATTTTCATAAAGGGCTACTTGACACGAAAGATCCAGTAACACATATATAGCCAAAGGAAGTTGGAGAGAAGAAGATAAAACTGCAAATAAATTTTTTTCTCATACAGCGAGGAAATTTACATAACGTCAACGCAAAAACAAGTAAGAGATGAATTCAAGAACTATTTTATGACACCGCTAGGTGAAGTAGCATTACAATATAGACACTTTCAACCAATTCTTTTAGGTCATCTTTTGGTTAAATGCTACTGTTTTGGAAGCATTGCAAATATACGTTATTATGAAAACAATAAAATACTCTTTTTACCATATTTGTCGATTCAATAGATGAGTTTGTTAACAGCGAATTTTTCGTTTGTCGTACAAACGTATAGGTTTCAGAAATTATAGGGTTTTGAAATATTGCCAATTCATCATCTCTCTTTACATTTCTTCAGTTCCTGCAGGACCTTAAAAAATAGAATATATCAGAGCTAAATAAGTTAAAGCATCAGCTTAAAAAAGCATTTTTGTAGACATACATACATAGTTATTATTAGCTGAATTTTCTTTGTACAGTGGAAGACATTAAAAACAACCTCGGTATACTACCAGTAAAATTGGGAAGTATGCAAAATACAATAGATTACTGGATATTCGCACAGAAATTTGATTTAACACAGAGAACAAGAATTTTATATAATTAGAAATAATTACTACAGACTGAAACAATCAATGGACAGCTAAATTCAGAAAAGAATACGCGATAGAAATGCTTAATTACAAAAACATAATGGAGGACATCTTAAAGAACACAAACCACAAATTCACTCGATTAATACCAACAGACCAAATCACAAGACCGAAAAGAGGATTTATTAACGGACTAAGTAACATTATAAAAGCGATCACCGGTAATTTAGACAATCAAGATGCTGAACGATATGACAACGCAATATAACAACTAATTGAGAACCAGAATAATATAAAAACTATTGTTAAAAATCAAATATCCTTAACCCAGTCAACCACAATAAAATTCAATGATACATTAAGTAAATTAGTAAAAAACCAAGACAGTATAACTAACAGAATATTAACCCTTTAAAGTAACATACAAACCACAATGCTAGGAATGCGAGACTTAATAAGATTCAACACGATATTCAATCAGATGATATCAACCATTACCATAATTCAACAAATTTTTGCCACGCTAGAGAACAATGTAACATTTACTAAATTAAACACATTGCATGCGAGTATTATAAAACCAATTGATTTATTAAATAAATTATTAGGAATTAGATCACTCATAACTAATAGTAAACTACCCTTTGAAGTAACAGAAACCAATATACTTTTATTTGAAAAATAGCCATAGTAAAAGGTTATGTAAAAAATCATGAAATTACGTTTTTAATAAAAATTTCCATAGTAGAAATTAACCCTTATAATTATTATCATTTATTTGCTTTCCTCATGAAAGTTGCTAACCAGTATCAAGTTATTATTCCTAAAACCAAATTTGTTTCCCTAAATGAACCTAGTTATGGCTTCACGAATGAAAAGTGCAAAGAAGTGGCACCCAGCCAATATTTATGTCAATCATTAACGACGACAGCTATTCAAACGGTTAGCCCTTGTGAAGTACAACTATTAAGACTCTCTAATCACTACGAGAATTGCGAGTCAAAACTAGTACAAATTACAAACACAAAATTCAAAAGTCACGGACAACAAATGGATCGCTGTATTTTCACAAAAAGTAATAGCAACCACCCATTGCAATTAAGACGAAAACAGTCTGGTTTTAATTGGAAGCAAGGTAATTACAATAAAAGTTGATTGCTATTTAAAATTCAAAAGCGAAATTATTCGAGTATACTAAACCCATCAATAACGAAGAAATTCACAAATCTACCCGAACTACAGTTCAGGATTACACAACCCGAAGACTACGAAATCAGCAAGAAACCAATGCAACTAGAACGTCTAGACCTAGACAGCCTTAACCAAGCCGTAAAGTTAATGGACAATTATAAAGAACATTTAAACGAAGCGAAAGTGCCAAAACTATACTACGGTAATATCAGTGTTTGCACAATTTTATTGATCTTTGTATTTTAGATATAGAAACAAAGAAACGGAGTTTAGTAATAAGAACAAAGAAACAAAGGTAAATAAAGAAACCATAAAAGATCCCTTAGGAACAATAAATTTTAAAAATTAAGCAAAATCCTTGATTTTCATCTACGTCGGGAGGAGATACATATCCCGAATTCAATATATGTATAATTAAATAGAATCATTAAAACTTAAGTTAGATGCAACAATGTACAATTGAAGGACATATTACAAAAGGTTAATGGAAGTTCATAAACCAGACATGAGAACGGATGTGAATACATTGTATTACAGACGTAGTTTGACACTGCAGGTGCTGGTCACAATAGATTGTAAAAAACTTATTGTTAGAATTAAGATTGTTTTTTTGTATTGTATAAATTAATGAAGAAAATAGCAGACATGAGCTCCGCAGTTCCCACAAGAAATGTGAGGAGCAAGGACAGCATAAATACCCTCAGGAGCCCAAGATGGCCAGTCAGTCTAGAGCTTCTCAACTTTAACATTATTGGTTGTTCAAGCTACTCAATTTTGTTTAATTCATTTAATTAGTGAAAGTAATTTTGATTGTTAAAACGTTAATGAAGATAACGCAACCATTTGTTAATTTCCATTGTAATTTCTGTTTTAAATAAAATGTTAGAAGAGTTTTTCGAAGAAGCCTTTTTTAAAAAATCGATCCAAGACGCCCAAAATGTAACTGACGAACAAGCAAATGCAGAAAGAAATTAGTCGTCTTAAACAAATTAAGACATATCTTAGGTCAACTATGGTACAAGAAAGATTAAATAATTTATGCATTTCAAGCATTGAATTTGATTACGCGAAACAAATAGATTTTACTGTTATTTTGGATAAGTTTAAGTATGATGTTGTAAGCACTGAACTATTTTTTACAATATTGTATTCTACGGTTGTTTTTTTAATGCAAAAAATAACATTTTCTTAGTATAGATTATAACTTAAACTGTGCATACTAATAAAAATAAAAATAGTATTTTGAAAATAGGTATCTACAAACTTTTCGCCTCAAATGCTAGGTACGCCGTTGTTACTGGGTTGAATAATTTGCAATATTAAGAAACTTATTGTGAGCATAGAATTCGCTATAAAATCTTTAGAGCCAATATTCCTCTACTACCCTAGTAGGTGTGTATAGTGTAGAAACTTCGATTTTGTTTTTGCTCTTTATAATAAAAATCGGCAGCCAAATTTAAACCTTCATATGCTGTTTATACAATCTTTTATTTAACGGAAATTGTTCGGTAACGTCGTTGTATGGTTTTGACAGTATGTAATTTTTCTCTTTACATTTTCCTTGAAACGTGAAAATCAATAAAGTATTCATAAATTCAGTTTCTTATGGATTTCATAAGCTTCACAGCTATGTGCGTGAAGCAATTTTAGTGAAATCACGGCATTTGGAAGGCACACATAACAATAAAACGTTGGCACATACTAAATTTAGCAGTCATTTCTCATGGGTGCTTTTTTCCAAGTAAATTGCCTCTTAGGAATACAGGGAATATCCATCTAAAAGGTTTCCTAACTGATTATTATTTAATTTTGTTATTTATGTTTCATTGTAGGTTATTTAGTCGCGAATCGCGGATTTCAATCGAAAATTGAACGAGAAAGATCTAAAAGAAGAAGTATAACGGAAATATCGAGGGCACGGGCTAGCTTTTTAAACGAAATTTGTCGATTACCTTTCGATGCTAGAATATAAAGCTAAGTATACATTCCCTTAGATAATTGTGTACTCTATGCTATACAGCAAACGTATCCTCATTGATTGTCTGCTGTGCCCAAATATTACAAAAAATTGGACAGCACGGAGTCCCATACACTAAATGAACAAAGAAAGTAAATTAAGCCAAACAATTTCAGATGGTTGGGACAAATTTTTTTTATATCTTTTACGTTTGTACTGCCAATATTCTAAGTTACACTTGAGCTCAAATTAAAATACTTCTCAATAATTCGACACAATCTACGTTCAATAAGAAGAGAAAGATGACAACAATAAATGAATGTAACTAATGTCAGTATAAATATTTTACACTCATTCAAAACCTTTATTTATACGTTCCTCAGGAGAGAAAAACAGTGGATGAAATACAAAAACGCAAAAATTTGCAAATCTTATACATTTTTACCAGCAGAGATTTCTTCCAATGAACTAGGTATGCGCGCAAGAGTGGCGCAATTACAATCCCACCCACCGGCTCTTTAAGATTTATTATTGCTATATACTTTTACGTAATTCTTAATTATAGTACCTATAGAAAGGAAAACAGTATATAATTAAATGTACTGTATATTAATCACGTGCTTTATTTTACAATCAAATGACAAATTCCAAACAAAACACGAAGTATTTATTCACCGCAGAAAATTGTTTATACCTCAGAATTTGTACAGCAAAAAAATATGTAATAGACACTCGAAATAAAATGTAAAAATTCTTCTTTTTTGCTTGTTTTGGTGCAAATTCACTTATTGTATCATTTATATTCTTATTTTTGGCAGTGTCATATTTTATTAATTGTACAAAAACAAGCTGAAGAAATACGAGGAGAAGATCAATTTGGGTTTAGGCGAAACATGGGAGCACGGGAGGCAATTTTAACTCTGAGGGTAATAATGGAGAAAACAATAGACTAGGGGGAAGCATATATGGCTACTAGATTTGGAAAAAGCATTCAACAACGTAATGTAGGAAAAAAATGTTTGAAATACTCAAAAAGATTGGAATGTGTTTAGGGATAGACGGAGAGTACATAGCTTATACAAAGAGCAAACAGCGATAGTAGAATTAGAGCAGGAACGTAGAGAAGTGAATATTAGAAAAGGTGTGAGGCAGGGACGTGCCCTATCCCCATTAATTTTTAACTTGTACATCGAAGAGGCAATGAATACTGTCAAATGCAAGAAGACATTTGGAATTATTATGCAAGGAGAAAAGATTGATATGCTTAAATTTGCAGATGATATAACGGTCTCAGCATCTAGCAAGGAAGAAATAGAAGCAGCTTTTAATGAAATGGAAACAGTTCTAACAGAGAGATACGGTATGAAAATTAATAAAAATAAGACTAAAGTACTAGTATGCAAAGGAGGGGCAAATAAATTAAAAACTAGAATATAAATAGGTAACGAGAACTTACAAAAGGTAAAGGATTTCTGCTACTGGGAAAGCCATATACCGAAAGAGCGCAAAAGATACAAAACAAAGATTAGCACAAGGTTGTGCTACATGTAACAAAAAAAGCAACACTGTGTTCAAAGCCAACAAACATAGAAACAAGAAAAAGGTTGCTAAAACATATGTGTGAAGCACAGCACGGTTATGAAACCTGAACAGTAGGAGAAGCAGACAGAAAAAAACTAGAAACCTTTGAAATGTGTTGTTACAGACGCATGATGAAAATATCATGGACAGACAAAGTTGAGAACAAATAAGTACTAGAAATGGTAGGGAAAGAAAGAAGTATGTGGAAAACAGTAAAAAATAGGAGAGAAGGACGATAAGCCACATGGTAAGACATAAGAGAATAGTGCGGAATATATTAGAAGCAGAGATAGGAAAAAAGAGAGGTAGAGATAGATCTAGGTTATACTTTTGCACACAGTGAAAGATGTAGGCTGTGGGAATTTCAGAGAAATGTGCAGGCTAGCTCAGAATAGAAATCAATGTAGGTTGTTGACTATATCACCGCACCCGAGCTGAACACAGAACAGACTGAAGAATTGCAGTTGACTATATCAAAGTACAACTCATTTTTGTGGTACCTAAAAATCAGCACGCTCATTGGTCAAACTAAATTTGGATATTGTTTTACATTGGTTAAAGCCATCAATAACGTTTTTCAACACAGGAAACATAGGAAATATTAGTGTATAAATATAATTTCAAATTCTCCGAAAGACATTGGTTAGTGCTCACCATAGCCTAAGGAATCACCTTGCAGTGCTTTCCATAGCCTGCAAAACCTTCAGCGAGCAGCACTCCCCATAGCCTGCTATACTTCGACACGCAGTGCTCTCTATAGCCTGTGTATTCTCCGACGGTGACGCTGTCCGTCGCCGTACCTAGGGCACGTCATTATAACTTATCAATCAATAGTTAACAAGCTACATATGGACGTTAAGCTCCATTCTATACTTCACCAACAAATTCTTATTGTGATTGCGTCTGTTAACTCTACCACCGGGACGACACCCCCGTAGAGTTCAACGACAACGCACTCGACGAAGCCAAAGCCACCACTACCACGACATCTTCCGAAGAGTACCGAAGATCACCGGAGTTGTCTGGACCGCTTAAATCTGTAAATAATTTCTAACCCTCACTGTTCAGGTTCCTACTGGGCTGCACAAATAAATTCTGAAGCCTTCCGAAGAGTACCGAAGACAACCGAAGACTTCTGAACCCTCTATACTTGTGCATATTGTAAGTTAGTAGTTTGTAATTTCATATCATAATTCTTTGTAACTTAAAGTTGTCCCGCAAGTACAACACAAAGCTTTCCGAAAAGTGCCGAAGACCGCCGAAGACGTCTGGACCTCTTTAAACTATAAATATCTTCTAACTATCGTTGTTCGAGTTCTCGTTGGGTCTCATAAGCAAATCTCAAAGCCTTCCGAAGAGCTCCGAAGACTTTCATACCGCCTTTAACTATATATACATTTGTTCAATAAGTGTTTAAGTTTGTTTTGGTTCCACAAGCAACCATGAAGACTTCTGAAGGGTTCCGAACATTACCAAAGACTTCCGAACTACTTCAACTGTTAAAACCATGCAAATTTTAACTATTTCATGTTTATTTTCATGTATTTATGATCTTATAATTATTTTTGCATATACTTATTAAACAAATAATCAAGCCAAGCCTACATGCTTTCAGACGCCGCCCACCCGAACAATAACAAGGTATTCTAAGACAGAAAACTTAATGACGAAAAAAATAATAGTACTTAAACCTGATGATTATTATAAGCATCTACAGGTTGTGGTTTTTCAATACTATCAACTAATGTTAATTGTACGGAAAGATTTATTAGAAAACCATTAATTCGGCAAATGTCTAAGTGTTGGAGGATCCTCGGTAGCCATAGTATGCTTAACTCCTCCCCTTCACATACCATTGAACCTTGGTGAAATAGGGCATATAATTAGGAAACAACAGAAGGGGAACCGAGCTGTATCTAGGTTGTGGGAATTTCAGGGAAAGGCGTAGGCTAGCTCAGAATAGGAATAATTGAAGGTACGCCTCCAACCAGTTTAAAGACGGAAAACCTAATGACGAAAAAAATAATTGCGCTTAAAGCTGATGATTATTAGAAACAACTACAGATGTTGGTTTTTAAATATTTTCAACTAAAATTGATTGCGCAAAAGCAATTACTAGATAACTATTAATTCGGTAAATGTCTAAGTGTTCTGGGATCTTAGCAACTATAGGCTGCTTAATCCTCTTTACATACTACTGAATCTCGGTAAAATAGGATATATAATTAGAAAACAACATAAGAGGAACCGAGGTGTATCTAGGCTGTGGAAATTTTAAGGAACTGTGTAGGCTAGCTCAGAATAGAAGTAAGTGAAAGTTTACGTTCTACCAGTTTCAAGAGGAAAAACCTTGTTTGAAAGGATATATTGGAAAAATATTAATTTGGTAATTATTGGAGTGTTTGGGGATTTTGGTAGCCACATGCTGATTAACCCCTTTCACAGACCATTGAATATCGGGAAAATCGTGTATATATTTGTAAAACAATAAAAGGGAAACCGAACTGCATCTATCAAGAAAAAGCAGCGGCTGTGATCGAAAACAGCAGAGATAGAAACAAGAAGAAAATTGTTGAAAGCATATGTGGAAAACAAAAAAATAGGAGAAATAAAAGCGCAGAAGGTTTTGGGAAATAGGAATATAGTATAAGTAGAGATAGGAAAAAAGAGGCCAAAGTAGGCCTAGATCAGACTAATGCAAGCAGGTTGTAAAAGATGAAGACTGTGGTAATTTCGAGGAAATCTGTAGGTTAGTTCAGAATAGGAAACAATGAGGATACGCGTCTAACCAGTTCTAAGGCTAAATACCTAATGATGATGACTCTATTTTACCGATAATCTGTGGTACGCAAAGAGGGTTAAGCAACCTGATAGCTATCAAGATTCCCCACCGCTAAGACATTTGCGCAATCAATTCTTTTAAGACAATTTGTTGTGAACATTGCATTACCAACACCTGTAGTTGTTTACGAAGATCATCAGTTTCAAATGCAATTACTTTTTTCATCAATAGATTCTCCATCCTGGAATTAGTTGGGCGCGTACCTCCATTGATTTCTATTTTGAGATAACTCACCTATTTCCCTGAAATTCACACAATCTAAATCTTTCACTATTTGTGAGCAGTAGTCTAATCTAGGTATACCTCTACCTTTCTTTTTTCCTTTCACTGATTGTTATATATTTCGCACTATTCCCTCATGCCTTAGTAGGTAATTTATCATCCATCTCTACCATTTTTTCTGTTTTCCGCATATTTATATCTTCCCATACCATTTTTAGAACCTCTTTGTTTAACTTTGTCTGCAGATAATATATTTGTCATACGTCTGCAGCACCAGATTTTCCTTCCGCTTCTCCTACTGTCCATGTTTCACAACTATACAGTGATGTGCTTACACACACATATGCATTCAGCAATTCTTTCCTTGTTTCTATGTTTGTTGTCTTTGTGTTGTTGAACATAGTAGTTGTTTTTTCTTATTAAATACAGCACAGTTTTGTGCTATCCTTTTTTAATATCTTTTGCACTTTTTCCATCCTGCGTTATTTAGCTTCCAAGGTGTAACATAAATCTTTAACCGCGTTCAAGTTCTCGTTTCCTCTTTGCATTCTACTTTTTTACTTATTTTCACCTTCTTTGCGTACTAATACTTTTATTTTTGTTAATTTTCATATCTTATTCTTCTGATAGTAGTGTGTCCATTTTATTAAGAGCTGCTATATCATCTGCAAATCCAAGCATATCAATCGTTTGTTCCTGCAGAGTCATCGCAAATGTCTTTCTGCATTGGACAGTATGCATTGTCTCTAAAATTTGCTTTTCTACGTTTTTTCCCTAACTCTATTATAACTGTTTGCTCTTTGTGTAAGATATGCACTATCCGTCTATCACTGTAACCTGTTCCAATTTTTTTTAGTATTTCGAACATTTTTTCCTATTTTACCTTGTCGAATGCTTTTTCCATATCTACAAACCCTCTCCTTTTTTCCATTATTTTCTCCAATAGCCATCCTTAGAAATAAAATGACTACCCGTGTTACCCTGTTTCCCCTAAACTCAAATTGATTTTTCCTAGTATTTCTTCACTTCGTTTTTCATCTACCTTTATACAATTCTATTTAATATTTTTGACACGTGTGCTGTCAAAGTTATTGGTCGAAACTTTTTACATCTATCAGCACCTTCTTTTTTTTTGTATAGTGACTTTGGTGTTTCGATTGAAATCTTTGGGTTGCTCGTCTGTTAAGTGGTTAGGCTAGAACGACACCTTCCGACCATCCGAACTCCGGTCTTTGCTTCGTGTTTAGAATGACTTCCATCGGGGAGTGTATTTGAAAATTGCCTGAAGCTAGTTAATAATTATTTCATGCTAACAATGGTGAGTTACATTCTTTAGGTAATTCATACCACTTATTCATTGTTTCAAACGGGGCTAATTTCTTTATAAGATATTAATGTTTTTAACCTCACGGTTTATTGCAAGAGCATAGACGATTAAGACATACGCCATCGTCTCTTGTTTTGTTAATACATCATTGCAGTATATGGTAGTACTCGAGTAGTTTGTTCATCTTTATATTTAGATACTACATGCCCAAAACGAGATGGAATTGTAAAGCAAATCTAGAGGTCAATATCCCTTTTAGTAGATGCATCGCATCCCAGCGGATCTGTACGTTACCTTTAAAGTATATCCAAATGTTGGTAAGTTATATTCTAATTTTCCATTTGTCTTTATTCCGACCTCAATATTGCGGACGAATTTCAGAAAAATTCCGCTCAAAACTATTGTGGTTGGTTTTCATTTTGGTTAACATTTACAAGTTGAGTATTATGAAGGGCTTAGCTTATTGTGGTTGGTTTTGTTAACACCAATATTATTAAAAATTATAACTTAGTGCAAAAGTTAGAATTGTGTAAATATTAGTTTCATAAATCAAACATTTCATTTGATATCAACATTTGTGTTTAAATAGTTTCATGCGTCGTAATTATTTGAAAGATTTTTAGGAGCAGTCACATAACTTGTGCTTACTTTGAAAAAAAAATTAAGAGTCCTTTACACTAAGGCTTTTTAAGGGTGAGCTTTCTGCTGCTGGTACTTTCTAAATATTATATGTCATTTCCAATAATTAATACTACTTTTCTTATTTAGATTTTGTTAATTCCGTTCGGTATGCTTTAAAATGAAAGTAAATGTACCTTATGTTTATAAAGAACTTGATATTTAAGTACGAGTACTTAACCAATAACTGTTTATGTATCATTTAGTTTTTCGTGATTCTCAAAAAATCTTAAGCAACAATGTACTAATGTATGTCTGAATTTGACTTTGACATTTTATTTATTTTTTGGTATTTTTGAGGTTTGAGATGAAAAACTTAAAACAAGAAAACTTTTTATTAGTAAAACTCAATGAATCAAAGGCACTGTTTATTAATTGCTATACAAGGAAGTGCAGCGTGAGTTACGTTTCAGGCCTTAGGAGCGGTGTTTTTAAAAACTTCTTCCAATTCATCGTAACAAAATTTATTTACTTAAACAGAAAGTAATATGGAATTTTGACAACTTGGTATTAATTACTCTAAGTCGAAAATAAAATATTAATTGAACTAATATTAGGGCAAGTAGCCTAGGTAAACAACAACGCTAAAGCTAAAATACTCAGACTCTGACTGCCTGGTTTTGGGGATACCGGTGTATTTATGTTGTCCCTGCCCCTCACAATTCTGTGAAGAACTCGCAGAGTTCATGTCTGCTTATTTCTTAGTACTATTCATAAATACATTGTAACAATCTTACTTTTTAGGTAATCGCGGTATCTTAACCGTCTGTACCTGCCACCTGCAGTGTCACTATCGTCTGGAATACATTGTATAGCATCCGTTCTCATGGACTGTTAATAACCTTTATTAATTATCCTTGAATTACATTGTTGCACTTGACTTAATAATTTTTTAATGATTTCTAATAATTTCCTATTAGATTTTATTTTATAATACATATAAAGATTGGGGGATACATAACTCGTGATTAACTAAAATAAAAAAAAATAATAAAAAAGGCTCAATATAAGCTCTCTGTACTCAGTTAGTGTTACCTGTTATCGCATTATTTCATTTATATTTATTATTTTTTGAGACGCAATCTGCTGTGTCTATTGCAAAATACGCCCTCGTTCGGATGAGGTCCCGTGTGTGAACGTTGTCACGTACGCTAAAGATCTCTACGTTGGTTGGAACAGCAAAGGTTCGACAAAATTTAAAATTTCTAGATGAATAAAAACTCACTTCCTGCCAATGTAGTACCTACGGGTGGAGCATTGGAAAATCAAATGTAGTGTGTCTAGTGCATAAATAATACTGTTTTATTTCAGGTACTCTTGTGTTGTATAGCATCGGTAGTATAACTGTAAGGTTTTTGTATGATTTATTCGATTTGTTTTGTTGCTCTGATATTCGTGTTTTAATATAAGTGAAGTGAGCAGCTTAGAATTTTTATTGGGGTATATTTTAAGCTAGTAGTTGCTGTTAAAAGACAATTGTACACAACGCTCTACCAACATGTTGCAAGAATTTAATTACTATTTTAGCATTATCTCGGAGACTACTCGTCGTGTAGCGAGATAGGTGGGTTGGAGCTCAGCATTTCTTTATTGGACTAGAAGTTTAAAAACCTTTTCAGGTAGGTCCAAGTGATAAAGTTGGTTACCCCTAATAGAATTTTTTTTGTTTTCATAGAACGCATCTTTCACCACTGAAAGCTAGTTGGTTCAATTTTTTCTGGTACGTCTCAGTAGTAACGTAAATTTCAAAAACCATTAGCGTCGATTCTACATGTAATACGCTCATTCTCTACCTCTGACGATAAAAACTAGTCAAGTCAGACAGTTCAAATGGATTAAAACCAAGTTTTAGAAAATACGCCAATGCCATATTTACGCATTGACATGCTCAGGTCTTGAACGTAGTTTTACAATAGTCTTAAACACGTTGACTGCTATGTGGAATACCAGTGCTATACAGGCAGGTTTTACATGGGAGCCATGTGGATCACACGTGTTCCGCATGCAGAATACTTTTAAATTAAGTATGTTTTTGTTAGGCTTGTGTATTAAGTTTAATTGCTTATCCTGTGGCCTATTAATAATATAGACAACTCATAGAGTTATTTAGCATTACTGGTTGCCTACCCGTGTAGTGTTAAATTACAGATGAACTGTCTATATTTTTTATACGTGCTTTGTGGTTTGTGTGGTCAGTGTTTATAAAACCAGCTAGCTAAAAGGGCGTTTTATAATCATTTTTTAGTGAATTGTGTAAATCCTTTACATAAGGTTTGATATCAATATGTGTGATGAACCTCTACAAGTTTAGGCCGACCAAAAACGTTCTTGTATTGATAATGCTAAATATAGGAATAAGAAGCAAATTCTTACAGAAAAGCAACTGCAGGAAATCACCGATAATATTGACAAGTTGGAAGATTTTTCATCATCAGGATCAGAACATATAATATCAGAATCTGATAATGGTATCAGTACCGTAGACTGTAGTGTGGCAAGCAATCACTCTCTAGATATCGACTCTATAGGTAACGATTCATGTGAAGCAGACTGCGACAATGAGAATGTCCTGCTACAAGGTAGCGATGATTGGCATGAAGTTGACTGGACTTCATTGCGGTCTGATATAATTTTTTCTGGTGCAGGAGAATATGCAGTAACTCTGGCTAATTTGTTAACCAAACGTTTTTGCATATGCCATGTGATTTATCTTCATCTTGTTTAACTTAGGGGAATACCTTAAAACAATTTGTATGAATTAGTATGCAATGATGAAAATGAACGTTATAAATAGTTTTATAGTGAACCTAAGTGTTAGTTTAAGTGTTTGAGACTCATACTTTCGGACTAATTTGGCGTTGTCAGTACAGCGGCAAGCAAGACTGTTGCCCACTTAGATGATGTGGACTGAATATCAGGTGCCTATTTACTTCCATTTCCTGGTATTGCAAGTATTGCTACGATTTAAAAACAAGTGGAGCCTACAAAGAATATTTAATTTAAGTTCTTCGTGTAAGTTAGCTTTCGTACTGAGACCTTTTTCTTAATTTTTTTAAGCTTGGATGCGATTGTTACGTCCTTTGGCTGCACAAGGTTTACATTTTAATATTACGTATAGGGATGTTTTAATCTGAAAGAAAAGGCTTTATTTTTCTATCAATATTAGTGTATGTATGTATTAGGTTAAAACGATAAATTACGGTTTCCAGTTTTCACGCATTGCAGGAAAAATGACCTACAATTTTATTGTATGTCTTCGCTAAGCACGTATTTTCTTAAGCTAAAGAAATGGGCGGTTATCGCGTTTAGTCAATGGGAAGCGTTTTTGTGGCGGGACAACGACTTTATGGGAATGGGAGTTTGAAACAAAGACTTGACAACTACCATACGATATCGATGTATTAGACGCTGATTCACGTTAAATGCAGCCAAGTGTACCGCCGATAATATTGACGAGTTTTAAGATTTTTCATCATCAGGATCAGAACATATAATATCAGAATCTGATGATGGTAGCAGTACCGCAGACTGTAGTGTGGCAAGCAACCACTTTCTAGATATCGACTCTATGGGTAACGATCCATGTGAAGCAGACTACGACAATGAGAATGACCTGCTACAAGGTAACGAAGATTGGCATGTAGTTGACGGGACTTCATTGCAGTCTGATATAATTTTTTCTGGTGCAGGAGAATATGCAGTAACTCTGGCTAATTTGTTAACCAAGCGTTTTTGCATCTGTCATGTGATTTAACTTCATCTTGTTAAAAAACCAGCAAGAATTTTGTTTAGCTTAGGAGAATGCCTTAAAAAATTTGTATGAATTAGTATGCAATGATGAAAATGAACGTTATAAATAGTTTTATAGTGAACCTAAGTGTTAGTTTAAGTGTTTGAGACTCATACTTTCGGACTAATTTGGCGTTGTCAGTACAGCGGCAAGCAAGACTTTTGCCCGCCTAGATGATGTGGCCTAAATATCAGCTGCCTATTTACTTCCATTTCCTGGTATTGCAAGTATTGCTACGATTTAAAAGCAAGTGGAGCCTACAAAGAATATTTAATTTAAGTTCTCCGTGTAAGTTAGCTTTCGTACTGAGACCTTTTTCTTAAATTTTTTTAAGCTTGGATGCGATTGTTACGTCCTTTGGCTGCACAAGATTTACATTTTAATATTAGGTATAAGGATGTTTTAATCTGAAAGAAAAGGCTTTATTTTTCTATCAATATTAGTGTATGTATGTATTAGGTTACAACGATAAATTACGGTTTCCAGTTATCACGCATTGCAGGAGAATGACCAATAATTTTATTGTATGTCTTCGCTAAGCACGTATTTTCTTAAGCTAAAGAAATGCGCGGTTATCGCGTTTAGTCAATGGGAAGCGTTTTCGTGGCGTGACAACGAATTCATGGGAATGGGAGTTTGAAACAAAGACTTGACAACTACCATACGATATCGATGTATTAGACGCTGGTTCACGTTAAATGCAGCCAAGTGTACCGCCGATGATATTGACGAGTTGGAAGATTTTTCATCATCAGGATCAGAACATATAATATCAGAATCTGATGATGGTAGCAGTACCGCAGACTGTAGTGTGGCAAGCAACCACTCTCTAGATATCGACTATATAGGCAACGAGGCATGTAAAGCAGACTACGACAATGAGAATGTCCTACTACAAGGTAACGAAGATTGGCATGTAGTTGACGGGACTTCATTACGGTCTGATATAATTTTTTCTGGTGCAGGAGAATATGGGTATCATCAAGGGATTTATCCTAGTAATAATACTGGTTTATATATTTTTATTTTCTAAACAAAAATTTTTTAGATAATCCTGATAATTTACTTCCTATTTATGATGCAGATAAGAATAATCGAATTTATAAAGTGAAAAGTATAATTAAAAAATTTCAGACGAAATGTTCCGACGAGGTAGTTCCTGGAAAAACCTTAGCTGTAGATAAGACTATGGTGCCTTTTCGGGGACGCCTTATTTTCCAGCAATACATACCCACTAAAAGTCATCGATATGGTATAAAATTATTTAAATTCTCTATCCAAAAGACTGTACTTACTGATTGTCGGAGTACACTGGAAAAAATTTCGAAGATATAAGTAAAGATAGAGGACTTGCACACAAAGTTGTTATGGACCTTGTTCATAACTTCTTGAAAGAAGGAAGAACAATAATCACAGACAATTATTATACGTCATCACCTTTAGCAATATCATTGTTGGTATCCAAAAATCATCTTCTAGGCACACTGAGAAAAAATCGCAAAGGTCTCTATAAAGAAGTTATGGGCGCACGGTTAAAAAGAGGTGAGATTGTAGGAAAAGAAAGTACGATAGGAATTGTTATATGTAAATGGAAAGATAAAAGATATACGTAATAAAAAACGCGTGCAATTAGCTTCCTTTTCTCCAACAGCAGCTTCTATTCACCAACATTTTTATCTTGTAGATTACCAAGTTCAAGTATGACTTGGTAATCAACTGGACCCAGAAGAATGGGATTGGAAGCTAATTAATAACGTATTGGAACCAATCCACACTCTACTTCCACCTGCACCAGAAAATCTTCTTAATATTATTTTTTGCAACTGCAAAAAGGGGTATACGTAATTCGAAATGCAGTTGCAGAAAAGTAAGTTTATCTTGTTCACCAGCATGCACCACTTATCAAGGCCAATTGTCTTCAAATGTTGAATCTCCGACAGAAGAAGATCCTTACATTAACGACGAAACAGCTGATGTATCGCTGTTAAAACAATTTACGTCAACTCGGGAAAAGGAGGAAGAAGAAGATGGAAGAAGAGAAAAAGATGAAAAAAAAGAAGAAAAAACAGATGATGACGATAATGATGAATAAGATGACCTGACATTCCATTCAATTTTACTGAGATAGACTGTGGAGTAGGCCTTTTTTTCAGGAATGGTTAATGTTATGTAAAAAAAGTGTAAGAACAATTTTTGTAGGTAATTGTATGATCTACAATTTTTGTCCGAGATATTTTTATCATCAAACAAACCGTTTGGCTGAAAAGTCCAGAAACCAATTTTTGCGAACTTTGTTCTTGAATAAAATTTTTACACACGTGGGGACTTTTGACAATTTTATTATTATGCTGTCCCTAACGTTCATGCAAAAAATCAGCTTGTTGGCAATTTATGCAAAGGTTAATGTCTAAATTGACCGAACTATTATTTGGACTTCTTCCTGACTTATGTCCCTAGAAATATTCCGACTTTCAAACGTTACATGAGCTTTAGAGTTCCTTGAGGTTTGACTAGAATATTGCAATTGACTATTTGAAGCTTAAATAAAGCGTTTAGCGAACTAAACAGCAACAGCACAATATTTATGACTTTTTAAAAGTTTATCTCCCATCGGAGTACGAAAAAGGTTAACATTTACAAATAAAATTCACACAAGAGTTACTGATATGTAAAATTATGACATGGAAATATAAATGAAACTAAAATATTTTTCCAAATCACGCATGGTTCATAAGGAAGTGTAGTTAAATCAGGATTGCGTTTACAAGTTTATTTGTACCTGAAAGCTTATCTTGATGCTGACATGGTCTGAACCAATATATAACGGCAGTGAATCAGTGGGTGGTATGTTTAACAAATAGATACGAGTATAATTTACGCTAACACGAGGTTGCTGTAAATACAAACTCTATTAAACACGCAAGAGAGATTGCAGGATATGCATGAAAATACATGCAAGTGTAGAGTTGATAGGTACATTGTTCGATTGTATGCAGAAAGATTTATTTTGATTGGGAATTTCTAATTATTTCTTAAAATGCTGTAAATGATGAATCAGTTTTTTGTAATAGGTTGATGGAACTTGATTTCTGTGCAATAACAGAAGAAAAGAAGCCGCCAGTTTCAAAATCCCGCAAACTCTTTTATTTTGTATTTGCCAAATCTAAATTTAAAATAGGGGACATCTTTACAACTGCGTTTAAGGGACAACTTTAATATATGCAGATTCGACACCATAATTAGTGCGAGACACTTAGGAAGCAATAAACATGCCCTTACCTTGAGTCATTTACGGACTGGGAGTTGAGAACTCGTTTCTCTAATCCATCAATAGCTTCCACACCATATCGGGCGTATTAAGTCTTATCTTTATTCCAATGTGATTTTAAAGCCCATAGGGAAAATTATAATAGTATACAATCGAACAACCAAAAGCGACGGGACCTACTTTGATGTTCGCCGGTGGATGAATAGATTCGATAGTACTTCGAGGAGACGTTATAGAAACTACGGGCTGAGAAGCAAGACAAAGGTCAGGGATTGTTAGATTTCGGTAACTAACCTGTAAATTAAAGGAGTTAAAATGAACCATATTGTTATCGTACGAGTGGGCGGCGTCTGAAAGTATGCAGACATAGCACTGTTATATTTAATGTTCACCTGCAAAAACAAAATAAAAGAAAGTTCATAAGTACACAAATATACAAGTAAAAAGTCAAAATGTTAGTAGGGTAGCTAAGCCGGTTTGGCAACAGAGATCCACAGCAAGATATGTATACGCCGGTTCGAGAACAATATGAACAGCTAAGCCGCTTTGGGAAACAAAACGTGCAGCAAGATATGTATACCCCGCTTTGAGAACAAAATTGTCTTTGTGTGTAAATTTGTTGCGTCGGGGGGTCGTTAGGTCTTTGGGGTGTGCGTTCGGCGGGGTCGTTAGATTTTTGTCGTGGGGTGGTGCGGTGCGCTGGGGTGGAGATATTTTCTTAAGAAATTTTTAGCAGCGTTCCCGACGTTAAATATTAAATATTAAATTTTAAAAAATGTTGTTTGTAGAAAATGGAGTTCACGTGTTGGTTCGTATTTTTCTGGGGTAGGTTAAGCTAAAATTAAAACGCCGCGGTGAGGAATTTTTAAATTAACAAACGCGTGCAAGTGGTAAAGAGTGTTTTAGCTCTCCTCATAAGCTGCGTTTTGTACGAAGTAGAAAATAAAATTGAGAAAATATACGAAATGTTATATGATGGAGGTCAAATTTTAAACGTTTGCAGGTAAAATCTTGTAAAAAGAAGTCGTTCACTTCTCGCAATTTCAATGTCACGATAAAATACTAAGAATTTGCATGCAGTCGAATATAACCTCGTGTTTTTATTTGGTAATATATATTAAATCACGTCGACATTCGACTTTTAATATAATGTATTTAATTAACATAAGGTGTGTTGCAAAAACATTTCAAGACAGGTATGTCGTATATTTTTGGTTACATCATCCCAAATAATTTATACAAGTACACTGAACTTGCTTTTATCAAGGATTTCTTGCTTATGGATTAACTTTTACAACTCAAGGTGTAGCATCAAGGTTTTAACGTCACTCTCAAACTATAGAACGTAATAATAATAGCTTTCCTTAGCACCAATATCATTTAGAAAATATTGTTTTTAATATTTATTTATTCATTAAATATTTTGTCCAAAAAATTCGTTTAGTAAACTAAGTAAATCTTCATTTTCTTCTTCTGGAAGTAGCAAATAAAATTAAAAAAATATACGAAATGTTATATGATGGAGGTCAAATTTTTAAACGTTTGCAGGTAAAATCTTGTAAAAAAGAAGTCGTTCACTTCTCGCAATTTCAATGTCACGATAAAATAACAAGAATTCGCAGTCGAATATAACCTCGTGTTTTTATTGAAATTATAGCCTCTGGTAATATATATGCAAATCATTCAACTTTTAATATAATGGATTTAATTAACATAAGGTGTGTTTGCAAAACATGTTAAGACTATTTCCTTCTTGGTATGCAAATTATACCACCTTTCATAACGATTTATTTGACTCTCAAATAAAAAAATTAATTTGATCTTATATCAAGAGGTGTTCTTGCTTACATTTTAGCAATTTGAATATATTTAAATATTTAAATGTAATTATACATTTAATTTATGTGGTAATAAAAATTCTTTTACTTTTAGCGGTTTGGTGATTGTATGTAGATGACGTATTAGACATTGTATATATATAACTCGTTTAATTGCACAAACGTGATAAAAAATTTATAGGTTATGCAAAAACGTGCATGTAGTGAAGAATTTAGCGGTGATCTTTAGAGCTTCATCATTGTTTTTATTCTCGTTGCTTTAGTTAATTAAAGAGATTTTAGGTTAAGCAAAAATAGGAAATGTGGTGGATGACATAATCACTTTCAAAATGATGAATGGTGGGGAAGGAGCTTCTAAACGTGCCTAAACGGGGCTCTGCCCCATTATTTTTGTATTAAATATCAAAAGAATAGGAGAAATTATTCGACTCGTATTTTATAATGGTTTTAATTTAAAATATTGGTGTGTGTGCAAAAAACATGTTAAGACAGGTCACTCGTTATTTTATTCATGATTGCACCACCAAAATAATTTATATAACCACACTGAACTCGTACCCGGATCTAAAATTTAACCTTTAAATGTATGCAAATAATGTCGTTATTTAAAACGTGGTGAAGAATTTGGATGGAGATGTACTCATTCTCAAATGCGGAATGGTACTCCATAAGGCGTTCTGAACGGAGGTTTTGCACGCATTAGGTGATTGAATACTTCGGAGATTTTAGGTTAAGCAAAACGTGCACGTGCTGAAGAATCCCCGAGATTTTTAAAAAATATTTTGTATTAAATATATAATTTTAAAAGAAACACACAAAATTTGAATGTTTTATTTATATTAGTTTCACTTACCAGCTTATTTTAATTACATGCTAATGAGTTCATATATTTTCATACAGTTTGATTGATTCACTGCCGAAACAAAACATTTTTACACAGCTGACAATACTGGGTGTCGTTTTTCAATACAATATCAGTAACTATTTACAATACAGCTGAATACTGAAATGTAAAGTAACTTTCACACATTTACCTACGTGTACTTAAATTTAATTGAATTCTAAAAATATATGCATATCTATGGCAGGCAACCCAGCATACACCAATTATATCTTCTTAGTGTAAAATTTTATTGTTAGGTGAATAACCAGCAATTTATTATGTAATATTTATTGCTACAAGCATGGTAATAATAATTTGCAATGTGCAAAATACCTCTTTTGTTGTTAAAAGACCGATTTAATTAAACACTATAAAAGATTGTGAATTAATTATTCTAGTTAAATTTTACAGTGCTAGAGACACTAATTATTATTAGTACTAGATATAGGTATAACAAAATTTGTATTCCAGATGATAGTATGTTCAAAGGATATTATTATTTAAAAGACTGTAAACATGATTAGTGAAATTATTAAAGTTAAGGAATGTAAAGCAAAAATTTGTTCATAAAAGCAAATATGTTTTCTAAAAGATATGCATAACTTACGGATCTAAACATTTCAACATCTCGCAAACTGAGATAAATATTACTTATTTCTTTGCAAAAACGTTCATATAACGCCCTTTAACAACCGCGTTCAGTAAAGTGCATGGTAGTTAATGACCTCGGCGATTGTGCTATTTATAGTATAATTATGACAACATATCCCCATATGTAAATTATATGGTTCTGGTTTATAACTAAAACAACTATTTTGCATTATATTTTGTTGATCCTGGCAGAATAAATTACAAGTATAGCTACATTGTCAATACATTTTATTTTCAAACTCGTTTTAATTATTGTAGAATTTAGTGCTTATAAATAACCTACTTTAATTCAATAAGTTATTCTCGTTATATTTCAAATCATTTTAATAGAATTACGCAATGTTAAGTCGTTATTAAAAATTAATTTAAACAGAGTTTTTATTGTTATCGCCGTCTGTTGAAGAATCGTAGCAGAATCTGAACTATATCGCTTTTACAAAGCATGTATTCAAGATCACATTTAGTTAGTTTCAAAAACTTTTATCATTGTATACGACTTGTTTTAACTTGCAGTAGGTATCAATGACCGAATCAACATTACCACCCGAACATGGTTGACAACTTTAAATTTTATTTTCCTATTACTTTCAAGGTATTAAACATTGGTATATATATATATAGATTTAGCGACATCAGGCAACCTTTTTCTTAATCTTCGTTGGGAATTAAAACACTCATAGTTTTTAAAATCATCTTTCTTTACGTTTCGATCCATGACCTAGGATCGTTGTCAAAATTGTCAAAACCACAACAATCATACAGGAGTATTTATCAGGCAACATATTTCTCGCATGGCTATGACAGCTTTTTGTGCTGTATGTAGAGTAATGATTAACGTTATGTTCTTTTGATTAATTTGCAATTTACCGGGCATGCATCCTTCGTTAAAAGTGAAGGATATTCCCATAGATAATTTGAATAACAATCCATCACCACCAACACACCTCTAATTGGATTTTCCTTAAATATATTGCTCAAATTCAACAGAGTCGCCTTGCCAGAGATCATCTCGAGGTTGTTGATTTGTTAACGCTGTTACAAAAACTAGTGGGGGGTTTATCAGACGAATAACTAGGTGATGCTCAGTATCACAACACTTTAGCATTACCTATTTTGATGAATGTGCCATAAAAGCTAGGTACTTGGATAGATCTCGCAGTGAGTGGAACAACAACGATAGTGACGATAGTGGTGCGAAGTTTTCAAGTTAACCTGGACAATGTACTGTACGATTTGTTCGAGAGTGAACAACGCATTTTACACCAACATCTGAAACATGCCATAGTATTGAATGATGTAGACAAAATCAAACGTATACTGTTCAGAGTAGGTGTTCATGTTCCCTTTAAAGCCTTCAAATGGCTAACGCTGACCAATGATACATCCATTGATGTAATGGACATGCTGTTTAATCAACAGAGTAGGTGCGATCAATTTGTATCAAACTTCATTGATGCTTGCAACGGCAAAACAGAGTTAAAATGTCATCAGGTGCGCGGTGTACTAGACGCAATAGAGAGTAATTATAGTTTGAGCGATGTATATTTCCTTGAAGAATTACTAACCAACCGAGCTGTATTGAGTACGAAGGCATATCCTATCATGAATATAAAATGCAACTATAAATCACTGGTCACAGCGATTGACGATATGATTGTAGATGTTGTATATTTCGCACAACCTATGGTATTAAAAAGTATTGAAGTTAATTTTAAAGTATAAGGTAAATTATAAGTACCAACCTAATGTAGTTGGCCCTCATAGAACAACATATAACTGGCTCCTCAAGAATTTGGCAATGGAGGGCTCAAAACAGCAACCAGGATGGACGTGGGTCCGGATTCGGGAAAATGGCCATCAAATAGTATAGATGATTATAAAAAGTGTATATGCTATTAAAGTTATTGTTTTAGTTTAATACTATTTTTTATGTAAATCATGCCATCTTGGTAATCCTACCTGATGCGCTATAGATAGCACTTATTAGATATAATGGAGGATGCTATTGTACGTGTCGCATACCTTTTACAATAAATATATATACCTCGAGTGTTGGTCAAGTACGGGAGAAATTGTTAGCTGAGAAGGTAATGTGTTTTACCTGCTTGTTATTTACACATATTCACGGACATCGAAATACTCAAGTTCAACCAAAACAGCGAAAATCAACCTACATCAACGTTTTGCGCTTCGGGCATGAGGAATTATAAACAACTTTCTTGACGTAGAACTAGTGTAGTAATTAGTAGTACATAGATGTAATTTGTGTGGTGTGTGTGTGTGTGTGTGTCGCTATAATAAATCATATAACAGTAAAAAAATTTATTGATGAATGACATATGATGGTAAACAAACACGTAACAGCAAATCTACAAAATATGATTTTGGATATCCAACTATTATGGCTAGAATCTAAATTTAACCATTTCACATATACTTGATTTTTAACTTTTCAATACTTTTTCCACTAAATATACATCCGGATAGTGTGTTCGTTGAAGTTCTTCTGCATAGAAGCCGCCTAATATTGGTTGTCCTCGACTATCGCGCAATAGGGTTAAAGGATTAGTCAAATGCACTTTGTACACCGTAAAATTTCGTTAGACCAATTTGGTGTGTATCCCTTGGTAAATTGACCTCTATGTTTACTAATGCGAACATGATCCCCAACAGAAAATTTTTACTCTTTAAGTTAACTGTTTTGATCGTACTGTACACTGTATTGAAAAGTTTGCGTTCATTGCGTTTTGACACATCTACAGGTCGCATGCCGATTGTTCGATGTTTGGTGTTGTTATATGCAGTCACGAGTGAGGATAGTATATTCAGCCATCGATACGAACCATTCAAACTAAATTGTTTCCACATTTTGACTTTAAGGTACGATTAACGCGTTCTACTACGCAAGCTTTTTATTGCTGTACACACTATAATGTGTAATCTCATATTTTTCCATTAAAGCCTTAAATGTTGAATTATAAAATTCTTTTCCCAAATCCGTTTGAATGTACCGTGGAATACGATGGTCTTTGTTGAAAATTGATTGAAAAGCGTTTGAAACAGCCTTACCCGTCTTGCGCTTAACCGGTACGGCCCATAAGTATTTAGAAAATACATCGATAACAACTAGAATGTATCTAAATCCTTTATTCATCTTTGCATATGGGATCATTTCCACCAAATCGGCTTGAAACAGCTCGTTTAATCCTTTTGTGATTACATGTCTTCTAGGAAAGTTAATGCGAGCAGGCTTATGTAACTCGTGGACGATTTGCTCCTTTACAGACATATTGCTAATATGTGTGTGTGTGTGTGTGTATGGTTGACGGCTATATGCGTGCGTTTTTAAGTTTCTCTTGCAACTGTTGAATATCTGCTTGAATTCGTGCAATGTCTATTCTAAATTGTACTTTCACTTGTTGAATAGCAGCGTCTAATGTCTTATATATGCTATTCATAGAATCATCTATCCGTTTGGTTACGATTTGTGCAACATTAGCGTTCACAGTGGCTGGAACAAGGTTACGCATCATCTCTTCAAAATGGTTAAAGTCTGATCTTGTAACATACTCGCTCGAGAATTGTGTTATCATACTGTTTGTTGTCTCCTTCACAAGCGTGTCTATATACTGCTGAATAGTGGAACCACTTCCAAGCGTTGGTTCGCCCTCTTGCTGGTGTAGCGTTGCTAACCGCGATTCTAAGTACGCTTTCGTGACTGCATCATCATCTTCTTGTGGTGTAGCGACGCGCGCTAATCTCATGTTGTCAAAATCGTAGTAATCATCATAAGAAATATATGAAGCACAGTCAGACGCATGTCCAAACTTGTCGATAACCATCGTGATAATGAATAACAAGTCGCACAATCTACGCTATTATACGCAATTCGCGTAATTCTTCCATAATCGATGTAATTTCGTTTGTGTGACCGGTGTTACCTGCATCTTGCGAGGCGACCAGAAGCTTGAGCCGTTCGCACAGTTCGTTGGGATCATCAAAGTATACATACTCTAGTGGCTTCTCGTTATAATCCATGAGTAGACCACGACCACTCGGGTTTATAGTTTGCTGTCGTAAGCTATACATTGCATTACTTCTTTTTAATGTCCGCATAATCGTTAATTTCTTTAAGTGAGAATTTACCCAAAGGATTGAGAAGGAACAGTTGCTCGTACAACCCTTTGCTACCGTTGTAGCAAAATCGTTCTACACACACCTTTTCACCAATCCCGAAGATAATGTCCGAATCACCAATCATTAATTTTCCTGTCTCCGGATTAAAACGTACTTTATCCCTGCGCAAGTGCTCCGTGTCATTGTTATAAATACCAGTAAAGTTGGAAAACAGATTATCGACATAGTATCTTACCGATGGTAAGAATCGTTGTAAAGGTCTGATGTTCTTCGCTGTTAGGTACCGTTCGTACTCTGTATGGGTCTCTGGAGTGTTGCCGCTACTCTCCGATTTTTCGAAAGTGGACTCCACAGACTGGACTGGGCTATGAGGATTGTGTTCCCATGCCTCCTCTATTGGTGGTGCGGCGATTGGTGTGGAACTGCGCACCTGATCGAGAAATTTAGGGCGTCTTTAGGAGTAGATTGTACGTCATGTTGTTGTGGTAACCAGTGCTGGCTTTCGATCTTGGACTCCTGTTTAATATCTTTCAGCAGACCGGTCTGAAGTGTTTGTAAACGTTTTGTAATAGGTGCATAGACTTTACTTAATGCAAGCTCCTTTTCAACCACACCTGCTTTTAGCGCTTGTAATTTCTCTTGACTGCCTTTCGTACTTTTATGAGTTCTCGTTTGGTTTTCACGTCGTCTGCCATCGTCTAGAAACGGGTAGGAAGTGATATGCTATTTATGTGCTTTATAAGTATATATAGGTGTCAAAACCTTTTCGGTAGCGACCGTTCTGCAAATCGCCATCTTTATTGATCACCAGAAACCCATACCGATCTCGCCAGCATAAGCCGCACAATTCTTTAAACCGGTTAAACGACATATCCGTGTTTACATGGTCAGCGTATACGTGTTTTAAATTGAGTTCGTCTTGTTTGAATAGCACTAGGACATTAGCATTGTCTCTAATCAATTGTTTAGGTATTTTGGAATAGGTCTGACATAGGTAAAAACAATCAATGGCCTTATGTCGACCTAAAGAAAAATATTCTCGCATTACATTTTGTTTATCGCACGACACGTCATCGAAAATAAATATCGAATTAGGTTTTGCATCCGCTGGAGTAACAATTGCATCCCATTTGTTAAACGCAAAATATCCTATTTCTTTTATTGGTTGTAATAACCTCTCTAGGTACTGATACTTTGGTTGATACAAGGATTTTGAGTAGAGATAAACGTTTTCAAAGCGTACACCATTCGGATGTTTCAAGAGACCGATGACTACATTAGTTTTACCACAATTGGATGGACCTGTAATGATACACCGTATTGTTGATGGTAATAGTAGTCCATGCTTTTGCACGTTAGTGTTGTTGCTGCAGTTGTGGTCCGTAATTGGCAACGCCAATTGTTGCTTTACCAGACGCATTCTATCCATATACTAAAACGTAATTGCAGTATGGTAAGCATTTAAGCGAGTAATTCTACACGCATGACCAGTCTCCTTTAAACCTTTCGACTGACAAGATTAATGAAATCCTATCGTGGCTACGGGTTACTCAATAGTGCTATCAATCGTTTACCGGTAGAATTACATTTACCAGGCTATCGCTTCTGTGGACCGGGTACTAAGCTTCAGAAACGCCTCGAGCGTGGTGATATAGGTCGTAATCCCTTAGACGAAGCCTGCAAACACACGACATCGCCTACGATCTTTCTACAGACTTAACAACCCGACACCAAGCTGATCGACGTCTTGCCGAAACAGCACAAAAACGTCGTACTGCACCCGACGCTTCGTTAGGTGAAAAACTTGCTGCGTTTGCTGTTGGTTCTGCAATGAATGCCAAAGTTAAATTTGGTATGGGTTGTCGCAAGAAAACGATAAGGTGTAAAGGAAAACGACGTGGTCAGCGTCTACGTACAGGAAGTGGTATACCATTCAAGCGTTTAATTCGCACCATTTGGGAACGCATTAAAACGTTCGTCCGACCGATCTTATTAAAACTGCTAAACTTGCAGTGGCACCGATTAAAGATATAACAGATGAAATTCGTGGCATCCCACGTGTAATCCCTGTACCCAAAACTGGTGGTTTCCTACCTTTGATACCTATTTTGCAGCCCTTTCCGCAATTGGAGCGTTGTCGGGTGGAGCAGCTGGGATTGCAAAAGCTGTCAACGATGCTAAACTTGGACAACAACAATTAGATGAAGCGAAACGACATAATATGGCACAAGAGGCAGTGACACTTGGAAAGGGTCTCTATTTGAAACCTTATCGCCGTGGACATGGACTGTACCTAAAGCCTTTTCTTACACACGGGCAAGGTTTGCATAAACAAAGACAACGAAAAAAAACTCAACGCATTCGTTAAACCTACCTATGCGAGCGTTGACCAATGTTGACTTGAACAAATACATAAAACGTTTACCAATATCCCACTTTCGTGGAATATTCATGCGCAATTCACTTCCAAACACAATTCGTTGGCGAGAATGTGGTATTCTTAATCATGATACTACACGTGGTGTGGGAACTCATTGGACCGCGTACAAAAAGATGGTTCAAGGGCAGTCTATTATGATAGCATTGGTAATCTACGACCTCCGAGGGAACTTGTCAAATACTTAACCTCATCAGGACCATGCACTCTCTATTATAATTATGAACAATTTCAACCGCTTAACACTGTTACCTGTGGACACTTCGTATTGAAATTTTTACTGCAAAATAGTCCTCCGTTAAGTTTCTAACAACGTTATATATTATTTGATTTTAGTGTATTTTTAACTGTTTTGTATAAAAGTGTTTAATTAAAACCATATATTGCAAGTGTTTCAGGAATTTGCTTTTATTACCCCATCCCAACTACGAATACGACTAGTTGTTAGTTTATCGTCAACCACCGAACATGTACACATTTACTTTAACTGGAACTGAATCTACGCTCACCGCAATCATCAACCCACCAATTGTTCTCGATGATGACCATGAATACGTTATTGGTCTTACAAACTTTGATACATATTTTCAATTCCCAATGTAACGGAAGCGAACAATAAATTTTACATTGATGACATCGTGCTTACTTTACCAGAAGGAACTTATGAAGTGGCAGATATTAATAAGTTCGTACGACGTAATCTGAACGATCCCCGTGAACGCACTTCATCCAAACGTTATCTTATTGATATTCGAGCCAATAATAACAGTTTACATACAGAAATCAAAGCATCAGGTATAGTGGATTTTACACAACCAAATTCACTTGCTTCGTTGCTGGGTTTTGAGAAACGTAAACTACCAGCTCTCACTACTGCTATTTCGGACCATCCGGCACAAGTCTTTCCAATCAATTCAATATGTATTGAATGTAATCTTGTGGTCGGATCGTATCGGAATAGCAAACCTGTACACATTTTGCATCAATTCTTTCCTGCAGTTGCTGCAGGGTACAAGATTATTGAAAACCCCGTAAACGTCACCTATATGCCACTTAATACACGAATCATCGATCGCATCATTGTTAAAATAGTTGATCAAAACGGTAATCTCATCACTTTTCGTCGGGAAACCATCACGATTAGACTTTATCTAAAGCGTCTTTAAACAATGGTTTTGCGCTATGAGCATAAACCACCAAAACCTATTAATAGACGCATTGTCAGCACCTTTACCAGTTACAAGACACCAGTGCACCGATTAACACCGGAAAACGTTAAATTTCTGCAAACATTAGGACTCAAAGTGCTACATAAAAATGGATAGTAATATTTTAAATGTTACGCAACGTGCTATATTTGATACAACCATCGTCAATGCCGACAAACATATGCATACTCCGTACTCCAATACCACGTATGAGAAGAACGATGTTATACGGATTCCAATAGAAAACGAAGATGTCTATACACTACCATGGGACAGCGTAATTTATATTGAGGGTACAATGAATAAGTCAGATGGTGGCGTTTCGCCTACAGCCGATTTTGTCAACAACGGAGTTTTATTTTTTTTGATGAAATTCGTTATGAACTTGGTGGAAAGACTATTGACCGCGTTCGTAATCCAGGTATAACTACGACTATTAAAAATTTCCTATCCTACGATTATAGCGAAAGTCGTCGCTTTAGAAACGCCGGTTGGTCCCCATCGATAAGCTTGATCTCGTTGATGCTAATGGTCATTTCAACGTATGCATTCCCTTGCGCATGGTTTTAGGATTTGCGGAGGACTACCGAAAAATTCTTTTGAATATCAAACAGGAGCTTATTCTTATTAGAAGTAGTGCTGACGATGCAGCTATATCGAATTCTGATACCAAAGAGTCAATCAAAATTACTATTACACATATTCATGGCGGATTCCACATATAACCGTTGCAGATGCAGAGCGCTTAAAACTACTCAAACATATTCAACGCAATGCCACCATGGACATAAGCTTTCGCAGTTGGGTACACGAATATCCAGAATTACATACAACACACACGCATACCTGGGCCGTGAAGACGGCTTCTCAAGTGGAGAAACCACGTTTTGTTATTGTCTGCTTTCAAACCGATACATCCGCAAAAGGGGCGCAGTCAGTTCGACCACTGTAAGTTGACCAATATGAAATTACATCTGGGTTCATCTATGTATCCTTACGATAATCTTAACATTGATTTCGATACCAATCGCTATTCTATACTATATGAGATGTATGCACAGTTTCAACAATCGTACTACGGGGTATCAGCGAGCCGATATTAACACCCAATGAATTTCAAACGCACGCTCCACTTGTAGTCATCGATTGTTCCCATCAAAACGAAATAGTGAAAGTGGGAGCGGTTGACGTACGATTAGAATTTCAAATGAAAGAAGCGCTTAAAGCTCCCACAGCGTACTGCCTCATTCTACACGATCGTTTGGTCCGCTACAATCCTGCAACCAGTTTGTGAGTGAAGTCTAAAATTAATAGTCCATTAGTTGCGACGTTCAAAGGTTTAAAATTGCACATAATAACTTTGTGTTTAAAGAAATGGCTTTTTACAACTATCCCTATCGAATGGAGTTGCAATAACATATGTGCTGAAACCATCATATTCTTGGAACTGTCTATCAGCTCGCTTCAAATACCAAAAGGTATGGTTAAGCAGAAACTTTCACGGTATATCTTGAGATGATGGCAATTTACAATGAATTTCCACACCTAAATGTTATTAACCCTTTTAGGGTGCTCCTCTACATAAATTAAAGTATTACACCAATTCACACAAGTGTTTCTAGCATACCCACGACATTCGTCATTCAATTGCGCAACCACAGATGTAATTGTACTCAAAAACTGGTTTGTACATATAACCAATTATTCATTTTAATAAAGAATAATGTTTACATTAAGTAGTGTTTTATTTGTATATTTTATACCTACATACATACATATTCCTTGAGACTAGTAAAATGTGTTTCAAAAATGTCTTGAAATAAGTTTAATTGTAAAACTTACTAACGAATCTGTAAGTATCATATTGAAAAATTCCTCTTAACGGATATGTATTTTGCATTTTTATGCAAACTTTATGTTACAATAATACAATTAAAAATTATATTCTACTACCGAGGTATTAAATTTTAAAGTATGTTATAGTTGTGTAAACATAAAAAGCATTGCATAGGTTTTTATCATCAAAGTAGTACATTTTATTTAATCCCACCTGCAAAATGATTAATTTCTTAAACCTAAGTTTCATAAAATTTATTCTCCGAAAGATCAACCAACTATAAACCAGAACTATTAAATTTACATAAATTTCGGTGTTATTTTAATTTAAACTATGCTCATAAAAAGTCGTTTATTATATAGCACCAACATTGTTACTACCTATGAATATCAAATCTTTAAAGAAATTTACAGTCATGATTAATTAATAAGTGGTCTTTTCATTTGTACACATTTTGTATATGTCGTTTTAGTTCCATTGACGACCTATTATTAGTAATCTGTTTATTATTTTATTGACGATATAAATTTTAAGATTGGAAGGGAACGATAAGAAATCTTCCTCTGACATTTATATGCACTCCGCATAGTTGTTTAAGGTAGCAAATATAAATAAGCTGTTTAATGTGTTGTAGAAGAATTTTTACCATTGTATTATCGGTATGTATAAACTTACTTACTTAATGTGTTTTTAACGGAAGTAGAAATTATGAATTTTGGTAATTAACAATTATGCTAAAATGATTTGAAGTTATGCAGTTTCCATATATAATTTACATATATCGGTATGTTGTTATAAATATCACAACCTCGAGGTCATTAACTACCATGCACTTTACTAAACTATAATTAATAAAATCCCCGTACATTTAACTAAGATACATTTTTCTTAATGTGGAAGTCTTATCTATATTTTATTCAAATAAGAATCTGCTACCGCCACCTACAAAAGATAGAGACAATTAAAGAATGTAAGTTTTGTAAATAAAACATTAAAATATTGTGTGTTTCTTTTAATATTATATATTTAATACAAAATAATTTTTGAAATTCTCGGAGATTCTTCAACACGTGCATGTTTTTGCTTAACCTAAAAATTTCCGAAGTATTCAATCACCTAATGCGTGCAAAGCCTCCGTTCAGAACGCCTTATGGAGTACCATTCCGCATTTGAGAATGAGTACATCCCCATCCAAATTCTTCACCACGTTTTAAATAACGACATTATTTGCATACATTTAAAGGTTATATAGATCCGGGTACGAGTTTAGTGTGGTTGTATAAATTATTTTGGTGATGCAATCAATCATGAATAAAATAACGAGTGACCTGTCTTAACATGTTTTTACATATACACACATATTAAATATATATTGAAATTGCTAAATGTAAGCAAGAACACCTCTTGATATAAGATCAAATTAATTTTTTATTTGAGAGTCAAATAAATCGTTATGAAAGGTGGTATAATTTGCATACCAAGAAGGAAATAGTCTTAACATGTTTTTGCAAACACACCTTATGTTAATTAAATCCATTATATTAAAAGTTGAATGATTTGCATATATATTACCAGAGAGCTATAATTTCAATAAAAAACACGAGGTTATATTCGACTGCGAATTCTTGTTATTTTATCTTGGTAATGAAATCGTGAACAACATGTTTTTACAAGATTTTACATGCAGACTTTATAATTAGATCCATTATATCACATTTCGTATATTTTCTAAATGTTATTCGCTACTTCATACAAAATACAGCTTTTGAGGAAAGCTAAAAAATTCTTTACCACTTGCACGTTTTTACTTAACATAACAAAATTCTTCATATAGGTAAAATCACCACTTCGCTATGCTCTCGCTACCTAGTTTCGGCTACTTTTCCAAGGTCGTTGTGACGTCATAGCCTTTTATAAATAAAGAACAATGTAATACTATTCTAAAATTTTTATTCTGGCATTATACATAACAAAATTTAAAAATATTTAATGCCAAGCATGGAGCCATTTAAACTTAATTTTAATTTAAATTCGATTGTTTAACATGGCTAACAACCAATGTAAGAATTAAGATATACAAAAATTTGTGTGTCAGATAACAAATCCTGGTGTTAATAAACAACTTGGAAATTATATACTAGATTTTTACGTTGTCCAGATGCACGTTTAAGAGCAACATTCGCGTCTACTTTGACCAAAGAACACGGTATTACGCAATTGGAAGCGACAATATACAACTGTACAATTGGAAGCTATGTCAGTGCGGAACGGGTGTATAATCCCTTAAAAGACTGTTTAACCTTATTGGAAGATAGTAAGTTATACTTCCTAAAGGTGCCAATGTACTCGGTACCGCCAAAATGTGGAGTAAGTTATCGGACAAGCTTCAAAATAGCTGCTGTTTAGTGTATAATAACCTGCTACAGTACATGTATTGGGGGAACGGCAATACAAAGAAATTGACGGGCTTGCAAATTAGGTTGTCAGAAAAACCAGAGAAAAGGGAAAAATTGATAAAGTATGTGCTTTCAGCTTTTAGTTTTAACTATTTACCTGTAAATTATTTGGAGATAGTAGAGTAGGACGACAGCCAAGATAAAATAAAATCTTACACAAGTGCTATATTAAAGCAGGTAACATATTTTACACAATCTGTAACACCATATTCTACAATTCCAAAAGAAATAATCATTTCGGTATCGGGGTTGATAAGTACGCCTAACATTCGCCCAGAGGTTGTACGACAACGCGTAAATATTGGCAGTAAACTCTCCGTTGACGCTGCAGGAAATTGCCCTATGCACGCCATACGCTGTAAGTGGAAGAAAAGACAGCTGGAATTAGAGGAAATGCATGCAAAAGGCGAAAGTTGGACTAATTGGAAGACACTGCGATAATACGCGAACAATACAAAGATATGTTAGACAAAGAACATCTTATTAGAGAAAGAGGAAAGGATTAAAAGATTATTTTATGTGCCGATGGACTGACTTGGATACATCCGCGTTCTACAAGCTGTATGTATTTGTGGCTAGTAAGAAAGACTCTTTTAGAATTTTAGAATAGTATAACATTGCTCTATATTTATAAAAGGCTATGACGTCACAACGACCTTGGAAAAGTAGCCGGAACTAGGTAGCCGAGAGCATAGCAAGTGGTGATTTTACCTATATGAAAATGAAAATAAAGAACTTTTAAATTTTTAAATAAATTTTGGTAGGAAATATTTAATAAATAAGTATATGTTAATGAAACACATATTTTCTAAATGATATTGGTGCTAAGGAAAGCTATTTTATTAAGTTCTATAGTTTGAGAGTGACGTAAAACCTTGATGCTACACCTTGAGTTGTAAAAGTTAATACATAAGCCTTGATATAAGATCAAATCAAATAATTTGAGAGTCAAATAAATCGTGATGAAAGGTGGTATAATTTGCATATATTTTAAATTCATACGGGTATAATTAAAAGATTATATGTTAGATCCGACTGCAAGTTCAGTGTACTTGTATAAATTATTTTGGGATGATGTAACCAAAAGGTAATATACGACATACCTGTCTTGAAATGTTTTGCAACACACCTTATGTTAATTAAATACATTATATTAAAAGTCGAATGTCGACGTGATTTACATATATATTACCAAATAAAAAACACGAGGTTATATTCGACTGCATGCAAATTCTTAGTATTTTATCGTGACATTGAAATTGCGAGAAGTGAACGACTTCTTTTTACAAGATTTTACCTGCAAACGTTTAAAATTTGACCTCCATCATATAACATTTCGTATATTTTCTCAATTTTATTTTCTACTTCGTACAAAACGCAGCTTATGAGGAGAGCTAAAACACTCTTTACCACTTGCACGCGTTTGTCTAATATTAAAAAAATTCCTCACCGCGGCGTTTTAATTTTTAGCTTAACCTACCCCAGAAAAATACGAACCAACACGTGAACTCCATTTTCTACACAAACAACATTTTTTTAAAATTTAATATTTAATATTTAACGTCGGGAACGCTGCTAAAAATTTCTTAAGAAAATATCTCCACCCCAGCGCACGCGCACCACCCCACGACAAAATCTAACGACCCCGCCGAACGCACACCCCAAAGACCTAACGACCCCCGACGCAACAAATTTACACACAAAGACAATTTTGTTCTCAAAGCGGCGTATACATATCTTGCTGCACGTTTTGTTTCCCAAAGCGGCTTAGCTGTTCATATTGTTCTCGAACCGGCGTATACATATCTTGCTGTGGATCTCTGTTGCCAAACCGGCTTAGCTACCCTACTAATGTTTATGCAGTTTGAAGCACTTTGGAAGTCTTTGACAATCTTCTGTAATCTTCGGAAGGCTTCGTGGTTGCTCGTGGAACCAAGTAGGAACTTAAATACTAAGTAAACTAATATATACACAGTTCGGAGTGGTCCAAAGGTTTTCGATAGGCTTTGGAACTCATCGGAAGGCTTTGGGATTTCTTGATGAGGCTGAGTGAGAGCTTGAATAACGGTAATCAGAAAGTATTTATAGTTTGAAAAGACCCAGACGTTTTCGGCGGTTTTCGGAACTCTTCGGAGTGCTTCGAGTTTTATTTGTGGGACAACATGAAGTTATAAAGAATTAGGATCTGAACACAAAAACTCTACATTGAACACATATACAATATTAAAGGGTTCAGAAGTCTTCGGAAGTCTTCGGAAATCCTCGGAATTTACTTGTAAGGCTGAGTAGAACGTGAATAACGATAATTAGAAAGTTTTTATAGTTTGAAGAGGTTCGCACGTCTTCGGCGGTCTTCGGAACTCTTCGGCAGACTTTGTGTTCTATATGTGGGACAACATTGAGTTATAAAGAATTAGGATATGTACACAGGACCGGAACATTCAACATATATATATATATATATATATATATATATATTGCCGTGGAATTTTAGGTTAAATAGGTCCAGAGAATAAAATTTCAACCACTGTGTATATAGGAAAAAGGAGCAATTTATTTACGCGCCAAATTAATCAGTGTAGATAGTGATGACGGCCAGTTATTAATATATCTTGCAATTCTAAATTAGAATGTTAAGATTGCATAAAGGGAAGAAGCGTTAGAGTACATAAAAGCTCAAGGATACGCAAATTAATAGTCATAATTTTAAATCAAGCGCATGGGATAGGAAACGGGGCGTGCAAGTATAGAAAATCAATAATTTAATCGCAAATATTTCCATTTAAATAAACAAAACGTTCGTTTATACAAATCCCAAGAATGGTTAAACTCAGAATTATTTTAAACGGACGGTTGCTTCGAGGAACGCCTGTTAGGTTAAATGTCGAGTTCTGGAAACTTAAACGAACGTTAGCACAAAATTCTATAGGAGTTTGTTTGTAACAGTCAATGTATAAGCTGCTAAAATAACAAGTGCCTTGAAGACTGAGTGAAATAAAAGATCTCTAATGTAGAACAGACCGAGAAGCGTATAAAGAAAGCGTTGGTTACAAGTCACGTATGAAATACAAGAGGAAATGTGAAGGCCAACAACAATATAGATTTTCTGTAGCTTGAGTGGGATTCGGAATGAGACGGTAAATATGCGTGGAAAGGAGAAGGTAGCTAGGAGGTGGAACGTTATAACGAGCAAAACAATATTATTGGTCGAAGTATGGCAGTTTTCAAGAAACTCGCGTACGTTGAGGGTATCGAACAAATTTCTAGGTAACAGCTCGATGAACGGAGAATTTGACAGCCGTTGGAGTTCGTTACGATAACATTTTTGAGAATCGGTGTAGAAAATAAGCTATTCAGTGGAAGTAGGTTCCATAGGGGATATTGAAAAGCATATAAATACTCCAGATAAAGATATTAAAGTTCTCTTAGCTCTAATAGCTCTTATAACTCTGATATCTTATATCGCACTTAGATATCCATCGTAATTGTTTGTACGGGATCTTAAGTTGTATTAATTATTGTTTATTCGGTACAACATCCTAATTCAAAGTATGTAAAGCAGTTTGTAACGGATCATAAAAGTATTAAAAGTGATTTGCACCAGTAATTGCTAAAATTACAAAAGGTGCCGTTACTACAAGATGCAATTGAATGATAGGATGGTACTTGGTATGGAAGTATGGTAGAATAAAAGGTGGTTACAGAGAGTTGAATAGTGAGGATCAGTTGGATGCAGACATAATCGTTAAGTATATGGACACAACGACGAGGGTTGGTAATTTCATTTGCCTGTGTTTGTGTGAAAAGAAGGTACTTAGGATGGTAGGTATTCTAGAAGAAGCCGATTGCTGAGCTAGCCAGGGTGTGCAGAACTACGGAGGCGTTCAAAAGGTATTGTGAGAAATTTTTTATTATTAATTGTTTTTGAAAATTTTATATATATATATATATATATATATATATGTATATATATATATATACAATATTAAGGGAGTTCAGAAGTCTTCGGTAGGCTGCGGAATTCTTCGGAAGGCTTCAGGATTTACTTGCGAGACTGAGTAGAACCCGAATAACGATAATTAGAAAATATTTATGGTTTGAAGAAGTCCAGACGTCTTCGGGACACTTCAGGCGGCTTCGTGTTTCACTTGTGGGACAATGTTGAGTTATAGAGAATTAATCGGCGTGTCCCAGGTACGGCGCCAAGCAGCGTAACTGGTCAGATATTAAGCAGGCTATGAGGAGCACCGTTATTACGTGGTTTACTGTGCTGAACTATAGCGACGTGCCCCAGGTGCGTTGTCGGGCAGCGTAGCAGGTCGAAATTAAGCAGGCTATGGAGAGCACTGTGTGCTGAACTATGGCAACGTGTCCCAGGTACGGCACCGGGCAGCGTAACTGGTCAGATATTAAGCAGGCTATGAAGAGCACTGCTGTTACGTGGTTTACTGTGCTGAACTATGGCGACGTGTCTCAGGTGCGGCGTCGTGCGGCGTAACAGGTTGAAATTAAGCAGGCTATGAAGAGCACTGCGTGCTGAACTATGCCGACGTGCCCCAGGTACGGCGTCGGGCAGCGTAACGGGTCAAGGATATGCAGGCTATGGAGAGCACTGCTATACATGCCCCAGGTGCGGCGGCGGGCAGCGTAACCGGTCGGAGATTAAGCATGCTATGTGGAGCACTGCTTGCTGAGGTGATTTACATGCTATGGCGAGCACTGTAGTTGAGTTCTTAGGCTATGGTAAACACTAAGTGTACTGAATTCTGCTGAATTCGCAATCGTATTTATATATTTTCTTCACTTATGCAAGGTATGTTGAAAAAATGGTTAGTGGAATGGGCATCCAATAGATTTGCTACTTTTAGGGTAGCACAAAAAATGAGTTGGAGATCCCGATTTTCTATTTATTCTATGTTCAGCACGTGTACTTTGATATAGGGTAACAATATAAATAGGAAAATTAGCGCCACTACGTCGATTATAAATGACAATTACTTAGTTAATGAATGTAGCGGCGCTAATTTTCTTATTTGTCTCGTTTCTTTTAACTTCTTTGATTTACTGGTTAGTTCTCAAAACTGAACGATCCCAGCCTTAGTTTTACTACCGACCTCTGTAGTTTCTATAACCTCGCCTCGAAGTATTATCTAATTTAATCGGCCACTGATGAACATCAAAGTAGGCCCAGTTGCATTCAATTGTTCGGTTGAATAATATTATAATTTTCCTCAAAGCTTTAAAACCACAATTAGTATAAAGGTAAGACCTATTACGCCTCAAATGGTTTAGAAGCTTGTTACGTACAGTTTGGCTTCCAGAATATCTAGCCGGTAATTCACAGAAAATTCGGCGAAGTACTCCGCAAAAAAATCCATGCCGGTAAAATACCGAAAATCTCGACAAATGGTATGTGTCCATAAAAAGTGTTATTTTACATGGTAATCTTATTTTATGTGCTGTTGGAATACGCTTATGCGTTTATACAGCGTGAAAATTAAATATAGGAAAATTTGACGTTTCTCCGTTTTACTTCTCTTTGGGTGGTTTTTATCATAGAATTTGGCATTTAATGATTTCTCGTGACCTCATTACCATATCATTTTCCCCCAAATTAAAATAAAAATTCGAAATCAATCTCGCTGAGTTTACGTTGAGCACCATATTTTTGCATTGATGACTAACTTTATTATTTTTATTTTTAACTACGTACTATATACAACTATTTTTATAAGACATAATACGTATAATCCCTATTTCTTTCGTATAGTGACCTTTCTCTTTAATAATCTATCTATTTCTATCTTAGAATTAACTAAAGTTTCATTAATTCTATCCTAACATCACCTATAATATCATTGCTATCCTTGCTACATACCTAGACGTAGCCGCAAGAAACGTAAATACCAGGCTAACTACTAAACGCGGAGAGTGGGAGGATTCACCTAAATACAAAAAAAAAGCACGTCGTCTACGATTATCTATTAACAATAAGAATAAATAAAGGATTTTGCACAAACAAGCAAAAGAAATAAATTAAGCGTTGCTATTTCAAAGCAAACAATTATGTGATACGAACAATTTAGTACTTTAGATACGAAGTGCGCATCTCGTATTTTATACAAAATAAAACTAATCAGTAGAAAATAAACATGTGAGAGCGTTTGTCAAGCGTTTTTAAAATTGCACATAATACCTTTTGTAAAATAAACTAACTAGTAGAAAAGAATTAGCGTGTGAAAGCTTTTGTCAAACATTCTTTTAAATTGTACATAATACCGTTTGTAAAATAAACTAATCAGCAGAAAAGAATAAGCGTGTGGGAACTTTTGTCAAACACTTTTAACAATGGTACATCACACCTGTAGAGCGATAATATCGATTCGCAGCAACAAACAATAGTCCTACAGTATCACGTTTCTTATCACGTAACTTCACCAAACGCTGATAAGTAATATTCTCTTGATATACACAAAAGAAAACAAGTTGTATACTTGTATGTATCGGGATACTTAGCTTGCACGCCATCGGGAGTGAACCAGCACCGCATCGCCACGGTCGTCGGGATCTATTTACCCTAATACCATAACGGCAGTAGCGATCTACAGGCAACGGCAGTTAATCTGTGGCAAAGAACAGTTGGACCTACATAAAAAAGAACCCGTTTGGCCTCCAGATAAGAGCTAAAAAGAGAATCTGAGTAGGATGGGCAAGTGCGGAAACTTACCGATACACGCAAGATACTTCCTACTTGTCGAACAAAAAACGTGCATTGCTCTTAAAGTATCGGGACGAGTAATGTAGAAAATATTTCAACGCACAAGCTGCAGAATCAAATTAAAAATTGGTTTAAATAGCACGAGTTCGAACTGCAATCCTCGCGTTATCAAAGCGCGATTAGCAAACAGGAAAACACGCTATCAAATTATAGTAGGACCCATCATTTCGACAGGTCTTTAGATGGGAAACACAAGAGAAAACAATTATACGTTATCGGAATGTTTAACAAATTAACATGGAGTATAAAATTTCATGAAGTTGTTCCAGCAATTACCTAACAAACTACTAATATCATTTATAAATAGTGAAGATTTTCCTTAATTAGTTGTAATGATATGACCAAACTTTAGCATTGAATGGTTCAGTATTAATAACTTTTAACTTGTTTTCATAATCTGTAACAATTCTTGACTCTCTATTTACCAATTCAAAATATTCGTCGTTTAATAACGACTCTACTTTATTTCTGACTTTACCTGGACACTCAATAACAATTGATCCCTTTTCTACATTATCCTCTAATTCTCTCTCAAAATGATTTAAATTTATACTTTTATCTTCCTTCTCCTTCTCCCTTCCAATTACTTCTCACATCTGAATAATTAAATAAATGTTTCGACAAACCAAACTCCATTCCTCTATATTTATGCATACGCCATTTCACATAAAGATTTGATTCTTTAATAAAAATTATACCAAACGAATTATTAAGCTCTACTTTCCAACTTATTTTATCATTATCTAATGTTTTACTACCTTTATTAATTCAATTTTGAAAGCTACATTCACAGAAAGTTTTTCTATCTCCTCATCATCTTCTGGAATTATACTAATTTCATCAGTTTCATCTATTATTTTCATCTCATCAACATTATCTTCTGCACTTTCCAATAATTCTGAACACATCGAAATCTATATAATTATTAATTTTCGATACTCCTGGAAAGCTTTCCAGGTAAAACTACCAAATGATTGTACTATAATTATTACTTTATTCTCTGTATTATCCACTTCATCTTACTAATAAAATTCATTCCCAGAATGGCATCAGCTCTGAACCCTAGCAATATTAAAAATTCTTGTTCAACCTCTATCCTTCCCAACTTAACTTTCAGAATTACAATGCTATTCATTACTGCAAACTTTTTGTTTTAAATCATTTTTGAAATCAAGTTTTATAAATTATTAATATTTATAGTTCTGTCGTGTAATTTGTCTGTTTCTAAAAATCCTGCCTACTTGACGTTCCAAGTTGACTCACTATATCCGAGTATGTCCTACTATTATCATTGTTATTGTTCGTATCATATCTTTAGAAATTTGTAACATTTTTCTTTCCTTTGGTTACGGTTCTATTCTCAGTGGTACGGGATTCGCTGTTCCTTCTTCCACCGTCTTTCGTGATGGTATTTTCTCGACTCTAATTAATTTTCTATATATTCCCCCTTTCAAATGTTCTGTCCGGATACCTCTCCTGTCCAGTATTTCTAGGTTATGTAAAGGAATTGATGGACTGGCTCCTTGGTCTCGTCTTCATCCTCCTTGGTTGATCGATCCCATCATATCGTTGAAGATACTCTAAAAACACATCACCATCTACAATATTTTGTAAGGCGATGCATTACCTTACCTTCGTTTCGAAGTGTCCTGCTAAATATTTAATAATTTACTTGCCCTCTAAAAAAGGCTCAAGTTATTTGCAACACTAAATTTCTTTATGGTATACAACTCCCTTGTAATGCCAGAATCACTGCTATATTTACCCATAAGTAAATTATCTCTAATTTTAAATTTCTAATTATCGCCCCAGAACTTTTTTAAAAATTAAATTCCAAATTCTTTAAAAGAGCTCAACTCACTTTCAATAGTCTAAACCAAATTTCTGCACTACCTTTCAACATGTACCTGCGATATTTACCTTGGTTTGTTCATCCCAACTCCCATGTGTTAGAGTTTTTATGTTATTTAAAAATATTTTAGGGTTAAGTTTATTATCCCCATAAAATTTCGAATATTGTTGCGACAGAACACTAATTGGACTCCATCACACAGGTTCCCCAATATGAATATTTCTAACCTTATCTTCTAAATTTGTTACACCTAATTTTTTGAATGTAACTACTCCACCTTATAGGCGGCAGAGTCACCACACAACAGAGGAGGGTTTTCCTGTTTAAAATTTAAGCCCAGGGTAAAATGTATGGTAAGCGGTTTTACGTACAAAAGGACCCTCGAATAAGATCTTCCGGCCAGCTAAGTTTCTTCAACTCAGGGCAGAGCTTTGAGCAGGGGTCGTAGGTTGGCATACGATAAAAAAGAAAATTATAGACGCCACTGTATCCAACTAATAACTGTAATGTCTAACAATCCGAAGATAAGATGCGGAAATATTCGAAAAGAAAAAAAACATCTTCTGAACAACCAAAACGTATAAAACTTACTTCTAACACTGAAAACTTGAGTTGGAACGATGATCTCGTACTATCTGAAAATATAACCACCTCAAGAAATTCATAGAACTAGGACTTTACTAGAGCCTAGTCAAATTATTACAAAAAAATTTTAACCAATAGAATATGAGTGGCCTTTTTCTCTACTCGTGAATTTTATGAATTTGTTTGTACCAATTGTGAGAAACTATTATCAACTTCAATAAAAATAAGATTTAGAATAACATAATCCATTTTCTATATAGTTAAAGAAATATACATGCATCTTTTATGCAACTTTATATACACTATTATTTTTTTGTAATCAAGCTATCAAAGTAATTATACATAATCTTTCATTACTTAAGAGCGTTTCAATGATCTTAATTATTTATCAAAGTTCTTTAAGGAAAATGTTGAATTTTTAAATAATAAGTAACAACTTTTTAATTATCACCGATAAAGGATCCTGTTTTGATTTACAAACAATTATGATATATGATTTGGACTCATTTCATGTAAGATTGAATTTAGATATTTATAAAATTTATACTTTGAACGAAAAATCAACTAGCCTTGTGGTATAAAATAATCTGTGTATTATTATACTTTCGAGTAAAAAAAACTGGATCATAAAATGTGACAAACAAGCGCTAAAATGTCACCTGTGAAGTTACAAACAAATTCTTGTTTAACTTTTTCGATCCTCTGAAACTTGTCTTTAAATTTTTAACGTTCTTACGAATATTTATACAACTCAAACTGTTAAATATTAAACAAAAAAAAATATTTATACCAATTTAAACTACTGTATAAATTTACAAAAAACAACCGCTACATTTCCTGTAGTTTCTTTGTTTAGCGAGAACTGAATATAGAAATCACTCGCCACACAAGTTTGCATCATATCTTAATAACTCCGGTAGCAACTTTTTACCAATTTATTTGAGGATAAACTTTGTACTGTCGCTCATCAATTTTCGTGTACAACTACAACAGATGCGAGTCCTTCACATTTGCCTAGGATTACAAACTTGATTTCCATTCGAGAATGAACGCTTAAATTTTTGTTTGTTCACCAGAAGGGCACCTTAACATTTCAACTTGAAATACTAAATAACAAAAAAAAACTTGCACTACAAAAATCAAGAAACATTAATTTACATTCAAAATAAAAATAATTAGATACCGTGATGATGTTACTTCAAAACCATATAAATCATCTCAAGGGTCGGCTAATCAAAGAAGACTACTGAACAAAAATTTCTTCTCGATTCTCTAGTATATACCCTAATGATGGTTTCTATTTCAAAATCTAATGGAATTCTCCTCCAAGCCACGTGCCTGTTGGACTCCACGACTTCCAACGACTCTACTCGACCACGCGTCAAAAACCTGTCTATCTGATTCATCCTCAAATTAAAATAGACTAAAGCAATAAAGTGTTTTACTACGCGAACAAGCGCAGTGGGCCGAATTCTAGCATCTACACCTTGTCAAATATCAGGGAAACCGAAATACTACATTAAATTTATAAACACAGACAGAGTTCTACATGATAACAATTAAACATTATATTAATGGAATAGAAATTTACGCTTTCAATATCGTAAGGGATATTTGTAAATTAATAATTATAAAAATGCGTAAATTAATTGGGAACGAAATCATATTCGTTACAAATTTTCACACTTACTCCCCAAGTCTGTTTTATGATTTTCCAATTCATTTCTAAATATTTTTAATTCAGCTCGGCAGCTTCCCTCTATTTCGTTACTTTCTTGCCTAACCTTTTAAATTTTCTACTAGTTTCTTTTTCACGAACGTCCTAATTCGTTTTGTTTGAACAATTTCCTCTTTAACGTCATCCGTGTCTAAAATTTTACCCACCCTTCCTCTAATTTTAAATTTCATTTCCTCTATGATCTTATTAGTTTCTTTTAAGCCCGACGTTAGCTTTCACTCACCTTTTTAATTTTTTTTTCATTTTTGTCACTGTCTAATCTTAAACTTTCCCACGGTTTTATAATATTCTCTTCTGGTAACTGCTGAATATTTTTATCAAATTGGTCACCCATTTGCTTCATTCCTTTCATACATCTCCTTGTGTTCCTGCATATTCATTTTTCTTTCCTTTATATCCTTCTCATTCCGTTCACTCATTTCCTGTATATTTGTATTTAAATTTAATAAAAGAGCTATCATTTTAGATTCCTGAGTCTTTCCTACATTCTGTTCTTTCTTTACCTTAGGATTGTCCCGTGTGTTCTTCCATATAAACACTTTCTTGAGAACCAATTTCCACTCCCTCAGCTTTCAAACCCTCACGAACTTCTTTCATCCTATCAGTCATTCTGAAAACCAATCAGATATTACAAAGAGAAAACTTCCACAAAATCTTACGGGACAAGAAACTCAAATTTTCAGATGATTCAATTGAGACCCACGTTGAGCGCCACAAATATTGCTGCGACTAGCCGCATAAACGTTGGAAGCTACAAATTAATGCTATGACTTGGGTACAGCCGAATTGTATTAATGAGGGTACGATAGAAAATATGAAATCTCTATCTTACGGTGTCATTTTCCTTGTCTGGCTAGTTCAGCGGAATATATGTTGTGGATTTTATCAGAAAGAAATGAAACGTAGAAATTTCAAAAAAAATATCTGTGAACAACCTTTTATACAAAAACATCTTTCGCTTATACACATTATCTAAAGAATCTCTTACATATACCAATATAAATAACGCTTATAAAAACAATGTACAGTTTAAGCTTAGACAGAAAATTTACGTAATGATTACTTACGTATTAAATTAATCCTTATCTAACCCTTGTTAACAATTACAGAACTTCAAAACATCTTATATGTGAGTCCCAAAAATTCTTATTAAAATGCTATGGATAATTTACCTATACCGGTATTATTCCGTTTGTCAGTGTAGTTGGCCAACGACACCTGCAAGAAACTTTATAAAGATCAAAATGCTTCGAGCTTTGACCTCAAAATTGCGGAAAATCATCCCTTGACACATAATTTTTATAAATTGACAATCCCATTCTAGCTTAATTAAATGTACGCTACTCAAATATCCTTTTAAGTTACAAAAAAAAAATTATACTTGCAGTTGGTATTGTCAAATAGCGCTTATAATTATATCATTTCCATTGTAATTAACTGCATTGAATACTTTCTGGTTCTTTTTGAAATTCTCATTTATAATCAATCTTGACGTAAAAATATCACTTTGTAAAGTGCATTTATTTTTAATAGATTAAAATTAGCAGTTGCTCTTGTATCAAGATTACTTATATCGAAGATCGTTTAATTTCCGTATTATTTTTAAAAATAATTATGCAGATTGATAATTCAAAGTTCTATGTTATATATTGCATGTCGTAAAATGAATTATAAATTTCTCAAAACGTACATATTCGATGATATTGTCGGAGGTTTTATGGTTTCTGGTGGGACCGTGTCATTTTATAAACTAAGGTCGACGTTTCGCCCACTTTTGTAAGGGGCTTTATCATGACAAGAAAAGAGAATGAAATATAAATAAATAATAATAATAATAATAAATATAAGAATGATAAAATATTAAGTAGATAAGTGTAAAAAGTATACGAAGTATGAAAAGTTACTTCTGAACTAGTAAACTCGCCAGCCCATTTAAGCCAAAGGTGTCTTGTGGCAAAGTAACTGTAAGTTATCTTTATTATTATTATTATTTTTATATTTATATTTCATTTTCTTTTCTTGTTCTGATGAAGCCCCTTACAAAAGTGGGCAAAACGTGGACCTTTGTTTATAAAATGACACGGTCCTAACCTGGAACCATAAATATTTATAAGTAATGTTGGATGTCGTGAAATGAGTGACCTCCTTCCCAATAAATCTCGTCTTTATATAATAAAACGGATTTATTACGTCATCCTCTCGATTCTTCTAGGTTCTATTTCGAAGCATTAGTCACTGGATGATTTAATAATTACCCTGATTTTGCGTTTTAATGAGCTATTTGTATAAAATTATCGCGGCCGTGAAAATTTTCCATTCTTTGTTAATAAACAAAATGAACCGTTTCTATGTAGTGAAATTGGGGAATATTAGGTTACAAATGATCTCACGACATACTAATCAAATACCATACAGAGTAGATCGATACAATGTTTTCAAATCGCAAAATGTTGAATATATATGATAGCATTGATCACAAATTTTTCACGTGATACCAGGAAACTTATTATGAAAACCGTAATACAACGACATACCCTCGAAATCATATAGAATAATGGAACAAAAGACCAAGAGTTGGAACCCGACGGCAAACAATTAGTTAATTATTCGCAAGCCAAAATCGAAAACGCATTTTGATAGTGACTGTTGAGAGGGTAGTTTAGTACAATACTTTGGCTATAAGATTAGCAAACGTGGCCATATTTGTGGATTTTTGATGGATCCCGACAACACCGATAGAATCGGAGCGGCTGGTTTCAAAGCAACAGAGGTTGGAAAGGATTAAACTCACGGAACGTGAACTCAATTCTGGCTTTATGGAATTCCTTATCCACACTAACATTAGTAATAAATTTCTTTTATTGTTTTGATAGTGGCATTTGAACTTGACGCTTGTTCAATTAAATATGATAAAGTTTTAAAACATCCGCCGTCAGTGTGAGGTATAGTGTAAGGTTTATTAGATTTACAAAACCTGGACATTTCAATTTTATTTCATAGGTTGAGGACGTGCTTTAAATTACTAAAATAGCATCGTTGATGTTATGACTAATTAGAAGTGAAGTTATTTATGAAATTTCACAATTCTGTGTATGTACCTGTTTAAAGCAATAATGTTATGATGCTTGTACTCCAATAGACTTCCGTCCCAGTGAGCTTAAAGCGGTTGTTTTCTTTGCCTAAAAATACAGTTTAGTTTTTTGTAAAAAGAACTCCGTTCCTCCAAGAGGCATACCTAATTAAAATCCCCAGAAATACTCGTCGTCCAGAAGATTATCACTAGAGCAGACGAGTTGGCGCCCATAAATTTAAGACGGTATTGAAGGCCCTTTAAAGTAGGTGTATATAAAAACGTATCTTGAAATTGCACTTATTTATTTTTACATTTGGCGAGTTTCTTCCCATTTTTGTATTTGCTTCTATAGGGACCCACTCCCACACCACTGTACTTCACAGGTGTATCCTCAATTTGTTACGAGATTCCTGCCCTTTCTAGAAAGTTCAACATTATATAATCTAAGCTCATCACATGTTTAAATTCACGCGGCCCTACTGCGACAACGACGAATGATATAGGCGAAAACAACTTAACTCTTAATTTGCAAGAACGTCTTCAATCACATGACGAGGAATATAGGGAGATATATTCGAGACTACAATTCTTTTTGACGTGCTTATCAATCTTTTAGCTCGTATAAAATATCGTCGACGTTTAGCCTACGATGCATAAAAAAATTTTTTTGCTGTTTCAATTGTTAAAGTGTATATGCAAACTCGGTTGTTAGACATTCACGACGCAAGGTATGTTTTTTTTGTGCAATTAATTCGTAACTCCTTAGCGTTACCGTAAATAAACACCAAATTCAAAAAGAAAAAATTAGTCTCAAGCAGTAAAACTGTTATTTGGTGAATTGCATGAATAGTTAATATTAACTAAGCAGGATATCAACCAAACTTATAAGTAAGTTAGGTTAATAAGATCGCTACGTCGCCGTCGTCGCCGCCGTCGTCCGTTGCACGTTTTTTTCGTTTCACAAACATTTGATATATGGATCTTGTTCAGTTTTTTACGGTGATTAAGAATATGCTAGCCAATTTTCGATATCTCATCTAGTTTTCGAGTAATTCGACTTTAAAGTCGAAATTTTGGTTATATAAAACTTCAATATAACAAAATATAAATATTATTTTTAAGTTAATATCTACCTCCTGAGCATATTTTTCCATAGCATCAATACTCTATGTTGATTGGTTTTCGAGTTATTCGACTTTGAAAAATATGTTCGAAAAATTTTATAAAAAAATTTAATAAGATCGCTACGTGGTCGCCGTCGTCCGTTGCACTGTTTCCATTGTTTTAAAATACTTATGATATATAAATATTGTTCAGTTTTTTCATTTTCATATAAAAAATAAACTTGTGTGAATTTCTATTACATAATGGCTTTAAGTTTGGTTGTATGGCGTACATGCGGCATAGATTTTTATTTTAATTCATTTGCTATTAAAAAAATTTCAATTAGGGCAGTTAGTATACCTAAAGCAATAAAAAATTAATTTTCTTAAAATAAATAAATACAACTTACCACAATATTAAGATATCGCATGAGTCACTCAGTAAGACACACGTCGCGACAACGAAAGTTTCCAAAAATTATGCAACGTAATAAATATGTGATAAATCCAAGACGTTGTGTCTCAAACCACGAAGTCAGAAAGTTATTTATAACAAAATACATATTAGGACGGAATTCAGATTCATAAATTATTTTAAAACTACGAACAGGCAAAACAAATTTCAATATTAGACCTTTCTCATATAAAATTAAGAAAGCTTTTTTTTACGTTCATTATAAATAATTCTAGTTAATAGAACACCGAAACAATTATTGTTATAGTTACAATGTAACTTCAGAAAAGATAATAAGGGTATTTTTACAACATAAAGGTTTTGTTAATAAGATTCACGAATACTATGTTACAGATAAGAAATTATATTATTCCATACAAAGTAAGAATGGTTTCAATTTATCTATTCAGATGGATTTAAGAAAATGAAAGTCATGGACCCCAAGTTGTTGCGTGGTTTTTGCATGTGGATCATGTCGGAATTTAAAAAACAACATTTGTATATGCCTGTTGTGAGGCATAGAGCGATAAATTTATGAAACTCAGTTTTACTTCACAATATTTTATTTTTGACGGTGCTTTAAATTTTAGTGTGTGTAAACCCAACTTGAATTTAATGACAATGCCAAGGGTGGCTGATATAGTTCATATTTCAAAGTGTTTAATGCTGTTGTTATAGATTTTAGGCGCATTGAAGCGTATTCTAGACATATCAAAAAAACAAAATTAAAAAACCAGAGTTTATCCATGAGATTAGTATTAATAATGAAGTTAATAATAACAAGTTCAATTATTTACAACTTTTGTTCCGTTGCATTAGACATCAATTTTTGAACACATGACCTTTTGGTCACTAAGACAAAAAAATCGCCAAAGGCTTTATATCCTAACAGGGGCACAGCTAAAGAGAGGGGAGTGAGTGATCTGTCCCGGGCGTCAAAGCTGGGATAGGGTGCAAAAAATTAAGAATACCATGCCAATAACACTTTTCCTGTAAAAGCAATCAAATTAAACTTAAAGATAGACATATAGTTTGCTTTATTTTTATCTGCATTTACGCAACACCTTTTTATCTAGTTCAGCTTTATGTCACATTACTAAATTGAGGGCAGAAAGCAATTATACACTTGACTTATCTAAAGGTACTACAAATTGATTTTTCAAAGTCTTCAAAGAGTGACTCAAGCGATAATTTTTAGCTTTCATCTTTGTACTGTTTTTTTACAAGTTGTTTTTTTATGAGTCAAAAATGGCATCCCAGACCAAAGAAGAAGTTTTATAAAATGGAAAATGCTTAGCGAGAAATTGCCAAAACATGAAAATTCCTACAATTATAAACGTTGCTTTTGTGCTTTGAAATCTTTAAAAACTTACTTGAGAAAGGAGCAATAGAAAAGTAACTCCAAGAGACTATTCAGAAAGAAGAATCTCATAGGCGGGAAGTTTTGTTCTTCATCATTGATACCGTTTTATATTTAGAAAGTAAAGTTATCTATTTAGGGGATAAGTGAAAAATGCAATTTTGAAAAAATTTTAATGCAATCGCTCTCGTAAACCGCTATAATAAATCAATTCGACAAAGGTAAGTTATTTTTTATTGGAAATTCTGAATGCATTTCTCGATCTAACTGCTAACAAAATAGGACAAGACATAATCCAAGATGTACAGAAGGTTAAATATTTTATTCTAATGTTTGACCATGCGTCAGACATCAGTAACCATAAGCAAATGACTTAGGTAATCCGATACGTAAAAATTTGTGATGAAAGACCAGAGATTATGAAGGACTTTGTTGATTTTCTTTTTGTTACTGACAAAAGTGCGGAAGGTCTTTTCCAAGAAAATATTATAAAGGCGAAAAAAGGTGATTTAGATATGAAGCACTGTGGCAAGTCCTTTGACAACGGGTTCGACATGGCCAACAATTAGAAAAGAGTGCAAGCCAAAATGTGTATTTTTTGCACCGCATTCAGCTCACTCCTTAAATTTAGTAGGAGTCCGTGCTGCCGATGCTTGTCTACCAGCGCAAGTTTATTTTGGAACTTCGCACTCTGTTCATAATTATTTCAAAGGGTCTACTTCAAGATGGGAAATACTAGAAAAGCACGCGCCTGTGACTCTAAAGGCAGAAAGTAAAACACAGTGGTCAGTGCGACTCGCATTTGCCCAAGTAGTTTTTTTAATACATTGATATGATTCTTTTAGCTCGAAGACCTACACAACGACAGATGCGCTCTAGAAAATAAAAGAAACTAGGGTTTTGATCGCTTAAATGAATGATTGTATTTATTGTGCTAACTTGCTTTTGATAGAGTGTACTAAAACTAATTGATGGAGTGGATCAGTTTCTTCCGAGAAAAGTTCTAACAGTTGATAGATCAGTCAGAAATATCCAAGGTGTAATGAATCTGTTGTTCTAAAAGAAAGACTGCTTAGTATCGGGGATGTAGTAGATGCCAAAATTATACCACTAGATAAAGATTTAGAAATTGAATTTAAAGAAGAAAGAAAAAAAAGAAAATATATGTTAGAAGAAATTTGCAGGTTAACCAAGAAAGATAAATTCAGAATTGCTATCTTGGAAATACTTGACAAAATTCTAAGTGACAACTACAAATTTGTCGTATTTCGTGATATAAACAGTTAAGTCGGTTCTTTTGAGTGGCTCTCAAATTAATAAGCCTAATTCAAACATTTGCAACTTCGAGCTAGGACTTTGGCTGAAAGTTATCAGAAAAATTCAAACAAAGGGGAATTAAATAACGAAATGTTAAGTTTTAAATATCATGTCCTTGAAATGGGCATTGATTTAAAACATGACTCAGCACTCTACTTTACAGTAACTAATGAAGAATTCTTGGAAGGGGATTACCCGAATTTCACGACAGTTCCCCAAATACTTCTTACTTTTCTAGTTTCTATTGCTTCTGGGAGAGGAACTTTAGCAAACTAAAGCTAATAGAGAATTACTTAAAAAGCACCACGAAACAGTAGAAGTTTACATATTTAAGTTTGATATTTATTGCGCACCAAAGAGCTGCGCTGTCTCAATTGGCACAGCCGGAATATCAGCGTATGTGGTCTAGCTCTGAACTTTACTTCAGTGGGGAGCAATAAGGAGCAGGCATAATTTACTGTAAAAGATTGTAAAGACTACAAATGATTGATTTGGCGCCTCTATATCTAGAGCTTATATGTTAACAGGAACAATTAGCTGCGTGTACTCAGCTTATAATGAACTTTCTAATTTTTGTTTTTATTTTAGTTCATCACGTTGCAGCACAGTTGTACAATAGTCAATAAATAGTAACTTCGATTCATAAAGTTTTACTAATAAAAAACTTTTCTGTGTATATACTATATTATACTCGTATCTAACTTGTAGCAAGTTCCTACTTGACCAATTTAGTTAAAATTGTTAGTATGTAAAGAAACTTACTGTTTATGATACGAAACTAGCACTGCATGTTCATCAATTGAATGCTAATGTTTATTAGTTTGTTTAATATAAACCTTTAATAATTCAAGAACATTGAAATACGCGTGTTCTCTTTTTGAAAACGGGTATGTGTGTGTGCACGCGCGCGCGTGCGTGCGTGCGTACGTGCGTGTGGATGTGGGTGTGGGTGTGGGTGTGGGTGTGGGTGTGGGTGTGGGTGTGGTTTTGGGTGTGGGTGTTGATGGGGTGTGGGTGTGGGTGTGGGTGTGGGTGTGGGTGTGGGTGTGGGTGTGGGTGTGGGTGTGGGTGTGGGTGTGGGTGTGGGTGTGTGGGTGTGGGTGTGGGTGTGGGTGTGGGTGTGGGTGTGGTGTGGGTGTGGGTGTGGGTGGGTGGTGGGTGTGGGTGGGGGTGTGGGTGTGGGTGTGGGTGTGGGTGTGGGTGTGGGTGTGGGTGTGGGTGTGGTGTGGGTGTGGGTGTGGATGTGGGTGTAGGCGTGGGCGTGGGCGTGGGTGTGGGTGTGGATATGGGTGTATGTGTTGTGTGTGAATGTGTGCCTGTGTGTTTGTGTGCGTGCGCGCGTGCGTGCGTGCGTACGAATGTACGTGCGTGCGTGCGTGCGTGTGTGATTGCAGCACGCGTATGGTTGTGCGTGCTTGTGTGTGTACGTGTGTGTGTTTATGTCTGTGTATGCGGGGGTGTATACGTGTGTGCGACGTGCGTGATTGCGTAGATACGTGCGTTTAAACTTTGTGTAAACGTTTACTTGCCTTGACTCAAGAGTCTTCTAAAATTAAATCTTTACACTCAGTGCTTTATTCCAGTATCTAACTCTTCATACATAACGAAACCTATGTATTGTTGTAGCAATGCTTTAGCTTACTAAAAAAATTATTACACAAAAACGCTTTCAATTTAATTAGTACAGAATCTGATAAACAATTTCTGGATTTGAAAGTCGTTCGCGATCGTGCATTAAATAAATTTATTCTATCTATTGCTTATAATCAAAAAATACATTTATTGATTATATGCCAACATGCAAGTATTTCTGTGCTTGCATGTTTAATGAGGTTTCTGTTAAATTGATCTCGTGTTAAAATAAATTATACATATTGGTTGGAAAAACCATCATTCAAGCAGTTGTGGTGTTTATAATTTATGCCACGTCAACATCAAAATTAGATTAAAATTCAAATAAAGTTGTAAAAAATGGCACGCTAATTTAACTACACCCCCTTACGAATCATGCATAAAAAAGGAAAGTAACGGAGTCACGCTTTACAAGGTGCGTTGAAGTTTTATGTACGAAATTGGGTTTTCCCTATTTGAATTGGAAATTGATCCAAACAATACTGATAAATTTTGTAACGTTTCTAAAAGGCGCTTAAAGCAACTATTTTACAGTAAACGCTGGTGAATTACTATTCCTTCGAGTGTATATAGTTAGAATTTCACTCAGGGAGATAGAAATATAACGATATCAAAGGCTTTCGCGGTCGAAAGATATTCCAAAGCGTATAACACCTCGTAAGTTAAAAAGACCACGTATGTAGGATCCTTTAACACATTCAGTGTCGGTAGCATTTATTTAATTTGTCCAAGGAGCCGATCGGGTTCTTGACTTCAAGTTCGTTAATTTTAGGGAAATTGGGCTATTTGTGTGTTTAGGAAATAGAATTGAAATCTTGATATTTCGGCTGACCACAACGCACGCGGTGTGTAATTTATGCAGGACGGCTCCGTGACGTAGTGGTATGTGTGTGATTACTACGCCCAAGGTCCCGGGTTCGAATCCCGACACCGTCCGCTTGAAAAATGTTAGGCGAGCATTTTTCACAAAAATACACCCTCGTTCGGATGAGAGGTAAAATGGAAGTCACGTGTGTGAGTGTTGTCACGCACATTAAAGATCCCTACCTTGCTTGGAACAGCAAGGGTTCGGCAAACTCCAAATTTTCCAGGTAAAAAAACTCGCTTCCTGGCCAATGTAGTACCTTCGGGTGGAGCATTGGAAAATCACATGTAAAGTTTATGCAAACAGACCGATGACACACCTGTTGTGTGATTTATAATTTAAACGATTTATACTTGTACTAAGCTATAATGATAAATTTTCTAATTAGAAAGTTTATAATATACACAGACATGAGGTAATTACATGTTTACAAAAAGTTTTCTAAAGGGTGTTTCAAATTGCGCGGGTTTTTTTAAGAGTAAGTAAAATAAGATGGCGCACTAAATTCGTCTGGGTATTTTGACATTGAACCAAAAATTTTTGTGTGTTGGTTCTGGCGCAAGTAAAACAGTGAACCAAAATTTTTTTTGTCATTACGCCCCAATTTTATTGTTGTTTGGGCCCTAAACGTTGCGGCGTCACTGTAACTTATTTTCTTTTAAATTATGGCGCTAGAGAACAAAGTCTTCCGACATAGCTAGGGGTCTATTCCTGGGTAGAGCAATGAGAGGGGGAGTCGAATTCTGTTTGCAAACCAAAGTTAAGCTAAATCAAATAGGCGCCACCATGTCCTGAGATAATTACGGTAATTGCAAAGCACAGTTCTAAGGGCGGACTTGAAACCCAAAGATAAAATGATCGCCTTCGTTAACAAAAACCTGTCTTATTAAGATAAGACGCAGCTCCTGTAAGAAATTGCTAAGATTAAATAAATAAAAAAGTAGAACACCATTTGTGTCCTATAAAAGAAATATAAAGAAATAATAAAAAAAATATTTCCAATATAATATTGGCATCAAATTATTACTCAGAAAAATTTTAGCTTTATGTAATTAGATTTGATCGCATTTGACCAAAATAATAAAAGTCATAGATTTTGAACTAAACGTTTACTAAAAAAACTCTTTTAAAACATCGGAACTTGTAACAAAAAATTGTCATAATCAACTACATCAAAGTTAAAGTTTTAACTTTCCTTTTTTCTTTCATTAATCAACCAACTTTACTTTAAACATGGACTTGTTATACAAATTAAAGTGATAATGATTTGTAAGCATAACACAGTGAATTAAATTCTAACCTGGGCAGGTCTTTTCAGGTAGATAACAAATTACTAGAACCTAACATAATGAGAATTTGAACTTTCATATTTACGTTTAATAATCTATGTATAGATAAAGCTGATCACAAAAATAGGCGTGTTTGTTTAAATTGCATTACAGCTGCTCAAAGCATTTGCTTTCAAGGCAACATCTGTAAACTGTGCAAAACAGAAAAATATGACGTCGAAAACATACGTTGAACTTATCGAAGATGCATATGGAACAAAGCATGTTATTTTAGAAAGCTAATTCGACAAAATTTCGTTTTACAACTTGTAAAACCAGTTCAACAATTAGTTGAAATTTACACAATTTACGTGTTCTAAACTTTAAAACACATGCAAAAAAAATCTTACAGCTAATAACGAACCAAAAACTGCATTAGCCGCTTCACAACAAATTGAGACGGGATTTCCGTTCTTCAAGCAAAGTTACCAGCCGTTCTAGTTTGAAACGACTGCATCCAAATTAACTTCCATAATTTCTTATCAGACAAATTTCTTATGAGGCAAATTTCAAATCGACTATTCCTAAATAACGGTAATTCTTTGGATCCTAGATGACGAATTATATTTGTTCCATTCTTTATCGTTGCATTCTACATCGTCGAATTATATTTTGTCGCATTCTACAGGTCGCATTCTACAGGTCGCGCTAAATAAATTACCTCAAATTACATTAATTCGTATAATATATACTTTACCAACCGTTATTAGAAGATATCCCAACGATTAATAGCTGATGCAAAGGTTGCCAGACTCCAGCCGAAAATACATCTTAACACAACTGTTGCAGGCGGCCGACTGTTTGTCGAAACTAGGGCCGAGCGGTCGCGCCGTCAGAGGGGGGAACACGAAACAATCAAATAGAGATGTACTTGGAAATAGCTTTATGCGACACAGATATATTAATATAATTAGATCCCTAAGGAACAATGCACGCTTAGCGCATTATTGTTGTAATTCAATGCAATTAAATCACGACTGAAAAATAAAAATGTTACAACATTTAAGAAGTGTGATGTATGACATTTATAAAAATGGCTTCGTACACGATACAACAACGCGTTCAAATTGTTGAATTATTTTATGAAAATCAGAGTTCTGTGAAAAGTGTTTTTAGAAAACTATGTGAATTTTATGGTTTACATAGTCGTCCAGCTGAAAGCACTATTGGTCGAATTATTAAAAAATTTCAAAGGACTGGTTCGGTGGAAGATCAAAAAAGTGAAAAATACAGTCGTAGCGGTCGTTCACGAGAAAATATTGATTTGGTTCGTGATAGTGTTGCTGAAGATCCTAAAATGTCCATTAGACGAAGTTCACAACAAGTTAGACTTAGTGGATCAACAACATGGCGTATTTTGCACAAAGATTTAGCTCTGAAGGCATATAAAGTTCAAATAACATAGGCACTAAAGCCATTAGATCATTTAAAACGTCTTTCATTTGTCAATTTCATCAATGAACAACAGGCTGATTTTTCTCCAAAAATCTCGTTTTTCGTTGGGGCACATTTTGAACTTGGTAGCTATGTTAATAAACAAAATTGTCGTATTTGGGGTTGTTACGTGCCGAAAAATCGGCCGTAAACATTTCCAAATTTAGTTTTAATTTGTAAGAATTTCGCGCCAATAATTTAAAAAGACGTGTGTGTATTTCCGTCGCTTGGAATAGTTGCGTTTGTGCGAGATTGCGCCGACGCGAAGTGCAAGAAGGGTGGTGGTGAATTTCCGGAAACGTCGGGACTAGTGAGCCAGACGTGAACGAATGTAGTTATCTTTGTGTCTTATCGTGTCTTCTTTTTTTTTATATGTAAGTTTCCTGCCTTATATCTGATTATCGTACCTTTTCCTGTATTCCTGTCGCTCCCTACAAATAGAAAGAAGAAGACAAATTTGAATTTGGATTCAACCGGGGGCCCAACGAATTACTCGCGCCCGAAAGATCAACGGAGCCCCGCTGCCGCCATCATGGAGTAATGCTGTGAGAAGCCCTACAGTTTACGTGAGTACCTTTTGGTTTTCCTTACTTCTTTCTTACTTCTTACTTCTTTGAAAATACTGCTGGTGAAGCTGTAACTGTCAATGTTGATCGATATCGTCGTATGATAACCGAATTTTTGTGGCCTGAATTAATAAATATTGATCTAGAGGATATTTGGTTTCAACAGGATGGCGCTACATCTTACTATGCACAAGAAATAATTGCTTTATTGAGAGAAAAATTTCCTGGACGTGTAATCTCAAGAAACGCTGATGTTAATTGGCCACCAAGATCATGTGATTTGACTCCATTAGACTATTTTCTTTGGGGTTATGTAAAAAGTCAGGTTTATAAAAACAATCCACAATCGATTCCTGCTTTGAAAGATGAAATTATTGGTGTCATTGGTGAGATAGAGTCTCAATTATGTCAAATTTTAACAAAAGAGTGGACGTCTGTGGAGCTGGAAGAGGAGGCCATTTGGCAGATATTATTTTTCGCATATAAATGTCATTAGTGATACTTCAATTACCAATAAAAAGTTTTTGAAAATGAATGCAAATTATGTGTCTTATTTATTGTTAAAAAAACCGCGCAATTTGAAACACCCTATACATGCATTTGTAATATACTAAAATAACTAAAAAATGAAACGAATGCTTTTCAAATGTGTGTGTGCGCGTGCCTACGTGCGTGCGTGCGTGCGTGTTTGTGTGTGTGTGTGTGCGCGCGCAAGTGTTTGTGTGCGCGTGTGCGTGTGTGCGTGCGTGCATGAGTCCGTGCGTACGTGCGTGCGCATGCCCTCCCTCGTGCGTGCGTGTGTGTATGTGTGTGTGTGTTTTTATAGGCGTACATGCATGTGTATGTATGCACGCGCATGTTCATGTATGTGAATGCGCGAACGCACATGTAAAGCATACAAAAATGCACCATAAGCACTAGAAAGTTGCAAGTTTTTATGCGCATATGCGATTCGTTATATAAAACGTACAAAAGACTTATATTGTCTACCTTTCATCATCATTAGTTCTTCAGTTTTGGAACTAAACGTTTACTAAAAACTCTTTTAAAACATCGGAACTTGTAACAAAAATTGTCATAATCAACTACATCAAAGTTAAAGTTTTAACTTTCCTTTTTCTTTCATTAATCAACCAACTTTACTTTAAACATGGACTTGTTATACAAATTAAAGTGATAATGATTTGTAAGCATAACACAGTGAATTAAATTCTAACCTGGGCAGGTCTTTTCAGGTAGATAACAAATTACTAGAACCTAACATAATGAGAATTTGAACTTTCATATTTACGTTTAATAATCTATGTATAGATAAAGCTGATCACAAAAATAGGCGTGTTTGTTTAAATTGCATTACAGCTGCTCAAAGCATTTGCTTTCAAGGCAACATCTGTAAACTGTGCAAAACAGAAAAATATGACGTCGAAAACATACGTTGAACTTATCGAAGATGCATATGGAACAAAGCATGTTATTTTAGAAAGCTAATTCGACAAAATTTCGTTTTACAACTTGTAAAACCAGTTCAACAATTAGTTGAAATTTACACAATTTACGTGTTCTAAACTTTAAAACACATGCAAAAAAAATTTTACAGCTAATAACGAACCAAAAACTGCATTAGCCGCTTCACAACAAATTGAGACGGGATTTCCGTTCTTCAAGCAAAGTTACCAGCCGTTCTAGTTTGAAACGACTGCATCCAAATTAACTTCCATAATTTCTTATCAGACAAATTTCTTATGAGGCAAATTTCAAATCGACTATTCCTAAATAACGGTAATTCTTTGGATCCTAGATGACGAATTATATTTGTTCCATTCTTTATCGTTGCATTCTACATCGTCGAATTATATTTTGTCGCATTCTACAGGTCGCATTCTACAGGTCGCGCTAAATAAATTACCTCAAATTACATTAATTCGTATAATATATACTTTACCAACCGTTATTAGAAGATATCCCAACGATTAATAGCTGATGCAAAGGTTGCCAGACTCCAGCCGAAAATACATCTTAACACAACTGTTGCAGGCGGCCGACTGTTTGTCGAAACTAGGGCCGAGCGGTCGCGCCGTCAGAGGGGAACACGAAACAATCAAATAGAGATGTACTTGGAAATAGCTTTATGCGACACAGATATATTAATATAATTAGATCCCTAAGGAACAATGCACGCTTAGCGCATTATTGTTGTAATTCAATGCAATTAAATCACGACTGAAAAATAAAAATGTTACAACATTTAAGAAGTGTGATGTATGACATTTATAAAATGGCTTCGTACACGATACAACAACGCGTTCAAATTGTTGAATTATTTTATGAAAATCAGAGTTCTGTGAAAAGTGTTTTAGAAAACTAGTGAATTTTATGGTTTACATAGTCGTCCAGCTGAAAGCACTATTGGTCGAATTATTAAAAAATTTCAAAGGACTGGTTCGGTGGAAGATCAAAAAAGTGAAAAATACAGTCGTAGCGGTCGTTCACGAGAAAATATTGATTTGGTTCGTGATAGTGTTGCTGAAGATCCTAAAATGTCCATTAGACGAAGTTCACAACAAGTTAGACTTAGTGGATCAACAACATGGCGTATTTTGCACAAAGATTTAGCTCTGAAGGCATATAAGGTTCAAATAACATAGGCACTAAAGCCATTAGATCATTTAAAACGTCTTTCATTTGTCAATTTCATCAATGAACAACAGGCTGATTTTTCTCCAAAAATCTCGTTTTTTGTTGGGGCACATTTTGAACTTGGTAGCTATGTTAATAAACAAAATTGTCGTATTTGGGGTTGTTACGTGCCGAAAAATCGGCCGTAAACATTTCCAAATTTAGTTTTAATTTGTAAGAATTTCGCGCCAATAATTTAAAAAGACGTGTGTGTATTTCCGTCGCTTGGAATAGTTGCGTTTGTGCGAGATTGCGCCGACGCGAAGTGCAAGAAGGGTGGTGGTGAATTTCCGGAAACGTCGGGACTAGTGAGCCAGACATGAACGAATGTAGTTATCTTTGTGTCTTATCGTGTCTTCTTTTTTTATATGTAAGTTTCCTGCCTTATATCTGATTATCGTACCTTTTCCTGTATTCCTGTCGCTCCTACAAATAGAAAGAAGAAGACAAATTTGAATTTGATTCAACCGGGGCCCAACGAATTACTCGCGCCCGAAAGATCAACGGAGCCCCGCTGCCGCCATCATGGAGTAATGCTGTGAGAAGCCCTACAGTTTACGTGAGTACCTTTTGGTTTTCCTTACTTCTTTCTTACTTCTTACTTCTTTGAAAATACTGCTGGTGAAGCTGTAACTGTCAATGTTGATCGATATCGTCGTATGATAACCGAATTTTTGTGGCCTGAATTAATAAATATTGATCTAGAGGATATTTGGTTTCAACAGGATGGCGCTACATCTTACTATGCACAAGAAATAATTGCTTTATTGAGAGAAAAATTTCCTGGACGTGTAATCTCAAGAAACGCTGATGTTAATTGGCCACCAAGATCATGTGATTTGACTCCATTAGACTATTTTCTTTGGGGTTATGTAAAAAGTCAGGTTTATAAAAACAATCCACAATCGATTCCTGCTTTGAAAGATGAAATTTTTGGTGTCATTGGTGAGATAGAGCCTCAATTATGTCAAATTTTAACAAAAGAGTGGACGTCTGTGGAGCTGGAAGAGGAGGCCATTTGGCAGATATTATTTTTCGCATATAAATGTCATTAGTGATACTTCAATTACCAATAAAAAGTTTTTGAAAATGAATGCAAATTATGTGTCTTATTTATTGTTAAAAAAACCGCGCAATTTGAAACACCCTATACATGCATTTGTAATATACTAAAATAACTAAAAAACGAAACGAATGCTTTTCAAATGTGTGTGAGCGCGTGCCTACGTGCGTGCGTGCGTGCGTGTTTGTGTGTGTGTGTGTGCGCGCGCAAGTGTTTGTGTGCGCGTGTGCGTGTGTGCGTGCGTGCATGAGTCCGTGCGTACGTGCGTGCGCATGCCCTCCCTCGTGCGTGCGTGTGTGTATGTGTGTGTGTGTTTTTATAGGCGTACATGCATGTGTATGTATGCACGCGCATGTTCATGTATGTGAATGCGCGAACGCACATGTAAAGCATACAAAAATGCACCATAATCACTAGAAAGTTGCAAGTTTTTATGCGCATATGCGATTCGTTATATAAAACGTACAAAAAGACTTATATTGTCTACCTTTCATCATCATTAGTTCTTCAGTTTTGGAACTGATTAGATGAGTACCCTCATTGTTTCCTATTCTGAACTAACCTACACATTCCCTGAAATTTCCACAGTCTGCATATTTCACTATCTGCGTGCAATAGTCTGATCTAGGTCTGCCTCTACCTTTCTTTTCCTAGCACTGGTTGTAATATATCCCACACTATTTCCCAAAAAATGTCTTAAAACGTACCCTGCCCTTCTATTTCTCTATTTTTTGTTTTCCTCGGATGTTTTTATTCCTCTACTATTTTTATTACCTCCTTGTTATTAATTTTGTCTGTCCATGCTATCATCATCATATATCTGTAACACAACATTCCAAAATACTTTTACCGTTTTACTATCTGTTTCTTCTAATGTCCCTATTTCGTAGACGTTCTGTGCTTTACTTCACGCATATGCTTTTAACAATTTTCTCCTTGTTTCTATGTTCGTTATCTTCCAACATAGGAGCTGCCCTTTCTAGTAAGATATAGCTTGGTTCTTCTATGGTTTTACAAATATATACCCTATTTCCCCGATATTCAGTGGTATGTGAAGAAGGTTAAGCAGCCTGCGACTACCAAGGTCCCCAACAGTTGAACATTTACCGAATTAATACTTTACCAATATATCATTTCGCACAATTAAAATTAGTTGAAAGTATTTCAAATACTACACCTGTAGTTATATATAATAATCATCATATATTAGTGCAATTATTCTGTTCGTCATTAGGTATTCCGTGTTGAAAGTGATTGGACACGTACTTCCACTTATTTCTATTCTGAGCTAGCTTACGCAATTACCCGTAATTACCAAAGCCTAGATATAGCTTGGTTTTCCTTCTATTGTTTTCTAATTATATACCCTTTTTCACCGTGATTCGGTGGTATGTGAAGGAGGTTAAGCAGCCTGTGACTATCAAGATCCCCTGAACATCTGGACAATTTCCGAATTAATAGTTTTCCAGTAAATCCTTTCGCACAATAACCATTAGTTGAGAATATTTCAAAACCAATACCTGTAGTTGCTTATAATAATCATCAGATTTAAGTACATTGATTTTTTCGTCGTTAGGTTTTCCATCCCAGAACTAAATACTCCCTGTGTTTGTTGTGGTTTGTTTAGCATTCTTCTTAATCTTCTTTGAGAATTAAACCACTCATAGTTTTTAAAATTATGAGTGGTTTAATTCAAAGAAGATTAAGAAGAATCTAGAACTAGCCTACACGTTACCCTAAAATTCATACTGCCTACGTCTTTCACTATCTGTGTGCATTAGTCTAACCTGGGTCTACCTGTACCTCTCTTATTTCCTATCTCTGCTTCTAATATATTCCGCAAATTCCTCATGTCTTAGTATGTGACCTATCATCTTATCTCCCCAATTTTTTACTGATTTCCACATATTTCTTTCTTCCCCTACCATTTGTAGTACCTATTTATTCTCAACTTTGCCTGTTTATAAAATCTTTCTCATACGTCTGTAGCACCACATTTCAAAGGCTTCTATCTTTTTCCTGTTCGCTTCCCCTACTCTCTAGGTTTCACAGCCGTACAGTGCTGTGCTCCACATATATGTATTAAGCAATCGTTTGTTGTCTTCAAACACAGTAATTGTTTTTTCTTTTTAAATGTAGCACGACCTTGTGCTATTCTTTGTTTTATATCTTTTGCACTCTTCCCATCTTGCGCTATTTGGCTTCTTAGGTAGCAGAAATCCTTAACCTCGTGTAAGTTTACGTTACTTATTTGTATTCTAGTTTTTAATTTATTTTCCCCTCCTTTAGTTTTATTTTTGTTAACTTTTATACCGTATCTCTCTGTTAGAACTGTTTCCATTTCATTAAGAGTAGCTTCTGACTCTTCGTTGTTAGATGCTAATACCGCCATATCATCTGCAACTCTAAGAAATATCAATCTTTGGTCCTTGCATAATAGTTCCAAATGTCTTCCTGCACTTGGCAGTATTCATTGCCTCTTTGACCTAAAAGTTAAAAATGAATGGGGATATGGCACATTCCTGTCTCACCCCTTTTCTAATATTTACTTCTCTACGTTCTGTTATAGCCGCTGTTTACTCTTTGGATAAGCTATGTACAATACATCTATCCTTAAAATTCATTCCAATCTTTTTTGAGTATTTCGAACATTTTTTCATTTTACAATGTAATACCTTTTTCATATCTACACACCCTATATAGACGCTTTCCCTTTTTTCTTTTGTTTTCCTCATTATCACCTTCAAAGCGAAAATGGTCCTTGTTCTCCTGTTTTGCCTAAACCCAAATTAATCTTCTCCCAGTACTTCTTCAGCTCGTTTTTCCATTCGTCTTTGTACAATTCTAATTAATATTTTTGAAACGTGTGCTGTCAAACTTATTGTTCGAAAATTTTCACATCTATCCGAGCCTCTCTTTTTTGATATAGTTACTATGATGTTACGTTTGAAATCTTTGAATATCTCGCCTGTCTCATACATATAACTTACAAGTTGGAAGAGCCGTTATGTTACTGCTTGTCTTGCGGCTTGAGATTCTGCCTGCACCCTACCTATACCCGGCTCCTTACCATTTTTTAGACCCTTTAATTCTAATTCAAACTCATCTCTAACTGTAAGATATCCCAAGTCATTCTTTTCAATGTCTGATTCCTGTTCTAATGCTGTTAGTTGTCTATCTTTATGCCAAGTTTAAAACAAGAGTCTAAGTGTAGTCCTCGTGATCCATTACACATATTGCAACAAAAGTTAGTAATTTTACAAATATTAAGATTATTCCTTCATACTCCACAATCTTTGAGGTGAAATTTTCCATCACCTGCCATAGCTAGTTTTAGTGGTACATGCTCAGCAATAAGGTTTACAGGTTTTCTTCAAATTTGAGTGACAGAAGAGCTGCCACTGTGATTAACCGGTAGGCACGAAAATTTAGTTTTTTGCCCCTAAATATTTATTATATAAAAACCAAGCATTTAGTACTAGCATTTGTATTGTGTATATGCCAACTTCCTTGTATCATCTAATTGTTTTACGATTAGAAGGTTTATATGCAAGCATTTGATCTTTGCCATCAACCCCAGGTATGTATTTATTGTACGCTACCACTCCTTCTGGCTTATATTCTGAATTTCAGTGTTTATTTTTTACCTCAACCAGTATACCATTGAATTCACTGCTGATGAATGTTACGTCTCGTTGACCCTACCGTAGTAATACCACTGGTTTTATCGCATTTTTCAATGATTTCTCCCTTTGTACTTTTGCGAGTACAATTTCTCTGCAGGTACCCTTACGCTTGGTTGGCTCGAAAGGTACCTGTGACATATGCTTTGTGTTTCAACAGAAGTTAGTGTAAAACCATAACTATTGTAAAGGTTGTCCATGAACAGCGCATGTCCCCTGTTTAACTTTTTTCATAAGATGCAACACAACCGAATATGCAATAATCATCATATATTAGTGCAATTATTCTGTTCGTCATTAGGTATTCCGTGTTGAAAGTGATTGGACACGTACTTCCACTTATTTCTATTCTGAGCTAGCTTACGCAATTACCCGTAATTACCAAAGCCTAGATATAGCTTGGTTTTCCTTCTATTGTTTTCTAATTATATACCCTTTTTCACCGTGATTCGGTGGTATGTGAAGGAGGTTAAGCAGCCTGTGACTATCAAGATCCCCTGAACATCTGGACAATTTCCGAATTAATAGTTTTCCAGTAAATCCTTTCGCACAATAACCATTAGTTGAGAATATTTCAAAACCAATACCTGTAGTTGCTTATAATAATCATCAGATTTAAGTACATTGATTTTTTCGTCGTTAGGTTTTCCATCCCAGAACTAAATACTCCCTGTGTTTGTTGTGGTTTGTTTAGCATTCTTCTTAATCTTCTTTGAGAATTAAACCACTCATAGTTTTTAAAATTATGAGTTGTTTAATTCCCAAAGAAGATTAAGAAGAATCCTAGAACTAGCCTACACGTTACCCTGAAATTCATACTACCTACGTCTTTCACTATCTGTGTGCATTAGTCTAACCTAGGTCTACCTGTACCTCTCTTATTTCCTATCTCTGCTTTTAATATATTCCGCAAATCCCCCATGTCTTAGTATGTGACCTATCATCTTATCTCCCCAATTTTTTACTGATTTCCACATATTTCTTTCTTCCCCTACCATTTCTAGTACCTATTTATTCTCAACTTTGCCTGTTTATAAAATCTTTCTCATACGTCTGTAGCACCACATTTCAAAGGCTTCTATCTTTTTCCTGTTCGCTTCCCCTACTCTCTAAGTTTCACAGCCGTACAGTGCTGTGCTCCACATATATGTATTAAGCAACCTTTTCCTTGTTTCTATGTTTGTTGTCTTCGAACACAGTAATTGTTTTTTCTTGTTAAATGTAGCACGACCTTGTGCTATTCTTTGTTTTATGTCTTTTGCACTCTTCCCATCTTGCGCTATTTGACTTCTTAGGTAGCAGAAATCCTTAACCTCGTGTAAGTTTACGTTACTTATTTGTATTCTAGTTTTTAATTTATTTTTCCCTCCTTTAGTTTTATTTTTGTTAACTTTTATACCGTATCTCTCTGTTAGAACTGTTTCCAATTCATTAAGAGTAGCTTCTGACTCTTCCTTGCTAGATGCTAATACCGCCATATCATCTGCAACTCTAAGCGTATCAATCTTTTGTCCTTGCATAATAGTTCCAAATATCTTCCTGCATTTGACAGTATTCATTGCCTCTTTGACCTAAAAGTTAAAAATGAATGGGGATAGGGCACATTTCTATCTCACCCCTTTTCTAATATTTACTTCTCTACGTTCCTGCTATAGCTGCTGTTTACTCTTTGGATAAGCTATGTACTATCCATCTATCCTTAAAATTCATTCCAATCTTTTTTGAGTATTTCGAACATTTTTCATTTTACAATGTCGACTGCTTTTTTCATATCTACGAACCCTATATAGACGCTTTCCCTTTTTTCTTTTGTTTTCCTCATTATCACCTTCAGAGCTTGTGTAAAATATTACAGGCCTTCTGCGTGCGTCGATGGACCTAAGGGTAGTAGAGGGAGTAAGTAAGGGGTTACTGTAACTTGTTGTTCAGAGACACAGTAGAACGTAAGTAGAACGTAGCGAGAACGAAAGAAGCTCTCAACATGTGTAGTCGCTTAGCTTGATTTATATTTAAATAAACCTTTCTTTAAACTTGATGTTGTTTATTGCATTACATCAAACTTTGGTGCCGAAACCCGGGAACGATCTGGTGATAAATATAAACGAGCTTTAACGTAAATATTCGAAATAACGGAACGGGAACGCGAATATTTAACAAACGGCTATACAATCGAGGCTTCATGATGGAACAAGTAAAACGGACAATTTGTAGAACGCAGTTAACTAAAACAGTTAATAATATAAATTCTATGCTAGAAAGTAGTTTCAGTGTTGAAGACATTTATACAGCTATGTCAAAGTTAAAGCTTGCGAGTGATAATCTGAAAGAAATTGATAAGCAAATTGAACCTCTGCTTAAAGAAAATATAGAGGACGAGTTAATGAAAAGGTATGAATATGAAGAGGTTGCTGTAACTACGATGTCTAAGTTGGAATTTAGATTAAAATGTCCAGAAAAATCGCAGATAGAGGTTGACTCGAATTTAACGAATACGGTACCAGTAAGTAACGAAACAAGTAGGCCGTCCTTTACGTCAGTGAAGCTTCAACGTGTACAGTTAGCGAAGTATGATGGTACTGCAAAGGGCTGGCTTCCTTTCTGGGAACAATTCAGAAGTATGATCCACGACAATCAACAATTAACGAACGGAGATCGATTCAACTACCTGCGAATGTATGTCACGGGAAGGGCCGCTGAAGCAATTGAAGGATTTCCTCCATCTGGAGCATTTTATGAAGAAGCTTTAAATATATTAAAAGATCAATTTGGAAATGGGGAACGGCTAATTGAACAATATATTGATAGCATTATGAAAATCGAACCTGTAAAATCTAAAATGACGTAAGCACTTTAAGGAAGAATTACAATCTAATTACTTCAGCTATGCGTGCTCTTGAAATATTAGAAGTATCTAGTTCTCAATACAACATGATCGTAAAGTCGACCCTCATTAAGTCGTTGCCAACGGAATTGCGTTTAGGATTTTATCGACAAATGAAAATGAAATCATCCAATCATCTAGAAATTATTGCGAATAATTTAGAAAGTTCATCATTAAGGTCAGAGGAAGATTCAGATCGCCAGGTAAAAGATTTATTACGGTTTCTTAAAAACGAAATTGAGTCCTTAGAACAAGCTTTAATACCGGATGCAGGTTGTAAAGAAAAGATGCTCCCAACAGAAAAGAGAACGCCTTACAAAGGAACTGCATCTAGTTTATTAGTCACGCCGAACAAACGTCTTGAATGCTGTGCTTTCTGCAAGAAAGACCATAAAACCGAAATGTGTGACACAGATGTACCTTTAACAAGGAAGAAAGAAATTCTTAAGGCAGCTGGAAATTGTTACCGTTGTACGAGAAATAACCATAGTGCTAAGTATTGTAAAAATAGATTCTTAAGATGTAAGGAATGCAGAGGCCGGCATGCTACAACAATGTGCGATCCAAGCTTTAAGCCAGGTAAAGAAAGATACAACGCTGAGACGACAGGTATTGCAATGAAATTAACGAAAGGCGAAAGTTCAATGAACACTTCGGCGCCGTCGGTGTCCAGTTTGATGACAAACGTAAACAAGAATGTGCTATTACAAACGGCTTGTGTTTATGCCTTTGGCGAAAATTCAAAGAAGTTAATCAGATTAGTTATGGACGGCGGTAGTCAACTTTCATTTATTAAGGAGAATCTATCAAGGGTATTAAATTTACCTGTAGTTGGACAACATAGGGTTCGTATTGCCGCGTTTGGAGATAATGCATCGATTCCCTTTAAGCTTTACAACCGCGTTTTAATTACTTTGAAGGACAATATACAGATGAAATTTTAAAGATTGAGGCTGTGGAAGTTCCAGAAATTTGCATGGATGATTTACATATACCTAAAGAAAGCGTGGTAGAGTATCAAAACTTGCAGCTTGCTGACAATATCCCTTTAATATAGATCGAGCGTTAATTGTTGATGGAATTAGTATCCTTATTGGGGCAGACAATTACTGGTCAGTAGTGACAGGAAACAATATTCGTCTAAACAAAGGTTTAGTAGCGGTGGACACGAAATTTGGTTATGCTTTGCATGGCCCCATACCAGTTGATGCTACAACCATAGGAGTAAATCTGCAGACATTGTTACATGCGACAGTTATAAAAACAGAAGCTGAAATCGAAAGTAGGTGGAATTTGGAAACAATAGGTATAACCAAAGAAGCAGACGATGATAAGAAATTTTTCGATAATTTTCTGAAAATAACGTTCATAAATGTGATGATCGATATTTAGTAGCGTTACCGTGGAGGAATGAGGATGCAGTGATTGAAAATGATAATTTAATTAGTGCCCGAATTCGTGCTCAAAGGTTAAAGTCTAATTGACCAATATTAACAAAATATGTGAATATAACGCTGCTATCAAAGGAATGTTGGATAATAATTATGCCGAGTTAATTTCCCGCGGTGATGCTGAAAAAACTAATGTGTTAATTAAAATAGATAAGGTAGTGTGTTGGACAGATTCTCTAATCGCGTTACATTGGATTAAAGGCGATGCGTCAAAATGGAAACCATATGTGACTAACCGTGTTAAAGAAATTCAGACCTTATCGAAAGATATAACATGGAGACATTGTCCGGGTCGCGAGAACCCTGCGGACTTATTAACCCGCGGAATAAGTGTAAGTACTTTAACAAATTCCGAAACTTGGTTACACGGTCCTAAGTGGTTGCTAGAAAGTGAACAAACGTGGCCAGATAATACAATAGAGACAGCTACGTCAACGATAGATATAGTATCGAAAATGTCTTTACTAATTAACGACAATATAAAAGGTAGCAATCAATTTATAGATTCTTCCAGATACAGTGATTTTGATCGTTTAGTGCGGATAACGGCATATGTGTTAAGATTTATAGGAAATTTAAGAACCAGAAATAATAAAGAAACGAAGAGCGTAACCGTAAACGAATTTGAAAGGGCCGAAATAGCTCAGCGGGAGGTTTATTATTCGGAGATTAACAGCTTACGAAAGGGTCAGGACATTGAACGAAAATCGAGTATTTCAACTTTAAGCCCTTTCTTAGATAAACATGAATTGCTGCATTTGGGTGGACCTCTTCAAAATTTAAGAGAAGATTTCGTTATTCTATCGAAAAATGCACATTTAAGCAAACTACTAATAATGAAGTTTCATAAAACTCTTCATCATAGTGGTGTTAATGCGACACTTTACGAATTACCAAGATGTGTTATCTGTAAACGACTTCGTGGAAAATCAGGGTCGCATTCCTTCGCGCCGTTACCTAGAGATCAAATACAGCAAACAAAGCCCTTTGAAGTGACAGGTTTAGACTTCGCCGGACTGTTGTATTTTAAAAACAGTTATCATTCAAAGCCATATTATGTGATTTTATTTACCTGCGCTGTTATACGAGCACTTCATCTAGAGATTGTTTTGAACATGGATGTTGCGTCTACAATCAGTGCTTGTAAACGGTTCTTTGCCCGTAGAGGGATTCCTAAGGTCATTTACTCTGATAACGCTAAAACATTTAAAAGAATATCACGTGAAATATCAACTTTAAACGAAGTGATGGCGAGTACAGAATTGATCGAGTTTGTAAACAGTCACCAAATTAAGTGGAAATTTATAATAGAGCGAGCGGCTTGAAACGGAGGATTTTATGAGCGACTTGTAAAAAGTGTAAAAGACGCCCTTAGGGCTACGATAGGACGTTCTTTACTAAATTTAGATCAACTAAATACGCTCATTACCGAGGTTGAAGCAACAATAAACGCCCGCCCGCTCACATACCTGGGTAGTGAACCTATGGATTTAATGCCGTTAACCCCTTCGCATTTTTTATTGGGACCCGCTTTAGCTACTATTCCTTTTGTTGACCGTGTTATTAATGGAGATGAAATTCGTAGGCTATGGAAGCAGAGAACAAACGTTATCGACTACTTTTGGAAAAGATGGAGCGCAGAATATTTACAATTATTGAGAGGAGCTCATCATAACGTGAATGTGCGTGAGTGTGCGATTAAGCAAGGGGATGTCGTATTAATACATGGAAATGATAAGCGACGGTTATTGTGGAAATTAGGGTTGGTGAACGACGTTATAAACGGCCGTGATGGCAAAGTGCGTGCCTGTTACGTTAAGATTGCGAATGGCACCGTAATTAGGCGCCCAATACAATTATTGTATCCTTTAGAAATAAGAAGTGATAAGCTAAGTTGTATCGCCGCGCCGGAGGATGTGTAAAATATTACAGGCCTTCTGCGTGCGTCGATGGACCTAAGGGTAGTAGAGGGAGTAAGTAAGGGGTTACTATAACTTGTTGTTCAGAGACACAGTAGAACGTAAGTAGAACGTAGCGAGAACGAAAGAAGCTCTCAACATGTGTAGTCGCTTAGCTTGATTTATATTTAAATAAACCTTTCTTTAAACTTGATGTTGTTTATTGCATTACATCAAAGAGCTAAAATAGCCCTTGTTCTCCTGTTTTGCCTAAACCCAAATTAATCTTCTCCCAGTACTTCTTCAGCTCGTTTTTCCATTCGTCTTTGTACAATTCTAGATAATATTTTTGAAACGTGTGCTGTCAAACTTATTGTTCGAAAATTTTCACATCTATTCGAGCCTCTCTTTTTTGGTATAGTTACTATGATGTTACGTTTAAAATCTTTGGGTATCTCGCCTGTCTCATACATATAACTTACAAGTTGGAAGAGACGTTATGTTACTGCTTGTCTTGCGGCTTGATTTTCTGCCTGCACCCTACCTATATCCGGCTCCTTACCATTTTTTAGACCCTTTAATTCTAATTCAAACTCATCTCTAATTGTAAGATATCCCAAGTCATTCTTTTCAATGTCTGATTCCTGTTCTAATGCTGTTAGTTGTCTATCTTTATGCCAAGTTTAAAACAAGAGTCTAAGTATAGCCCTAGCGATCCATTATACATATTGCAACAAAAGTGAGTGATTTTACGAGTATTAAGATTATTCCTTCATACTCCACAATCTTTGAGGTGAAATTTTCCATCACCTGCCATAGCTAGTTTTAGTGGTACATGCTCAACAATAGGGTTTACAGGTTTTCTTCAAATTTGGGTGACAGAAGAGCTTCCACTGTGATTAACCGGTAGGCATGAAAATTTAGTTTTTCGCCCCTAAATATTTATTATATAAAAACCATGCATTAAGTATTAGCGTTTGTATTGTGTATATGCCAACTTCCTTGTATCATCTAATTGTTTTACGATTAGAAGGTTTATATGCAAGTATTTGATCTTTGCCATCAACCCCAGGTATGTATTTGTTGTACGCTACCACTCCTTCTGGCTTATATTCTGAATTTCAGTGTTTATTTTTTACCTCAACCAGTATACCATTGAATTCATTGCTGATGAATGTTACGTCTCGTTGACCCTGCCGTAGTAATACCACTGGCTTCATCGCATTTTTCAATTATTTCTCCCTTTGTACTTTTGCGAGTACAATTTCTCTGCAGGTACCCTTACGCTTGGTTGGCTCGAAGGGTACCTGTGACATATGCTTTGTGTTTCAACAGAAGTTAGTGTAAAACCATAACTATTGTAAAGGTTGTCCATGAACAGCGCATGTCCCCTGTTTAACTTTTTTTTTCATAAGATGCAACACAACCGATGATGCATAACCAACATCTGCGCTTGTAAGTTTAGCATTGGTATATAATAATTTTCAGTGTCAGGCGCGTTGGTCCGGCAAGAATATAGCAGTTAATACCATACTTGTGGCTTTTTCGGGGCAAATATTGCCGAAAGACCAATCGCCCTCTCCAAGAAATCATTGACTCGTCTATCAATAGTTTTCTGCCTGGATAATATACCTTAAAATTTAAAAATTTTATGTATTACGTATAATCTTCGCAAAGGTACTACATTGACCAGGAAGTTACCTGGAAATTTTAAATTCTGCCGAACCTTTGTTGTTCCAAGCAAGATATGGATCTTTAACGGGCGTGACAACACTTACACACGGAACCTACATTTTACCTCGCATCCGAATTAGAACGTATTTTACGAAGGCGTAGAACGGCCACAAAAAATCGCTCACTTATTTTAGTTAAATTTCGACTTCGATGTCGAAATTTACTTAAATTTTGACTTCGATCTCGAAATTTAGTTAAATTTTGACTTCGATCTCGAAATTTAGTTAAATTTCGACATCCATCTCGAAATTTACTTAAATTTCAACTTCCATGTCGCAATTTAGTTAAATTTCGACTTCGATCTCAAAATTTAGTTAAATTTCGACTTCGATTTCGAAATTTATTAAATTGTGACTTCGATGTCGAAATTACTTAAATTTCGACTTCTATCTCGAAATTTTGCTGGATTTTTAACTTACAGTCAAAAGCTTATTCTTGTTGGTATTTCGACATCCAAGTCGAAATTTAACTAAATTTCGAGATCGAAGTCAAAATTTAATTAAATTTTGAGATGAAAGTCAAAATTTAATAAATTTCGAAAACGAAGTCGAAATTTAACTAAATTTCGACATCGTAGTCGTAATTTAACTAAATTTCGATATCGAAGTCGAAATTTAACCAAAATAAGTAGAGCGATTTTTTGGTAGCGCTTCTACGCTTTCGTAGTATTTTAGTGAAAATTGCTCACCCAACATTTTTCAAGCGGTCCGTGCCCAAATCGAACCCGGGACCTTGAACTTAATAGTCTCACATAAACCAATTAAGCCACGAAGCTGCCTACATGTATGTACAACCATCAAGTTGTTACCTTCAACATTTTTTCATTAAAATAATTAACAGGCTCTACTTTATACCATTGACCGATAGGTTCTATTTAGTTTTTCTTTGGATTTTTGAAAAATGTAAACGTTTTAAAATTAATATAAAACGATTTCGTTCCATATAATATGAAAAACGATAAAATTCCGTGTGTTTTCCAATAGCCTTGAATCCTATTAATTTTAACTGTTCCCATGTATATAAATCCAAAGAATATACGCAATTCTTCAGCAGTAACTGGTTTCCACTCAGTCACTCTTAAGCGAAGGTGTATAGAACTTAAGAATATTTCCTTTGCATAGATATTTGTTTCTTGCACAATAAAATCATTAAATGCACCACCCACTCACAAATTGAAATAGTCGAAAGGTGTGTTACCATTTAGATTTTCTTAGCTCCGAAGTTACCGAAAATAATTCCCAAATTCACATTTGAGTCTGCCATTGTGTTATTTCTTAATTTGTCTGTCTCAGCATCACCCTAATTTTCACTTTTTAGAATCATCTTTAGTATCATTTTCGCCACATATTTCGTCATCTGTCGATACATCGGTTTACAAACTACAATCAGGCATTTCTAAAAAATGCAGCTAGCTCTCCATCTGTAAGTTTATTTGGATTTCTTACGGTAACAGTTCGTTGATTTGTAGAAGAAGTCGGACCGGGAACGTCATGAGCATCCATAACAAATTATTTTATGTCAAACTGCGCAAACCAGAAACCGCGATTATAATCTACTTTCCCGATAGTATCCAAACACGCCGACATGAAATAAACTGTAATGCCAAGCACGCTGTAGTTGTAGCATAGCATATAAGTTGCACCTTCGTATCACGCACCATTTGCGTGATCCGCATCTGTAGCCAGTGTAATACCACACAGACGGCGCGTGATCCACAGTGAATGTGTTAAAGATCCATAAGCCAAATGCCCACACTATCTAATAGTAAGCATAATAGATTCACCAACGTTCCTTCTTGCAAAATTCCTGGCGATATTTTTAAAGCCCTTCGCAGGCGATAGTTCATCCATTTTTAAATGTCCGTGTCCTTTATTCAATTAGTCGCAGGTATCAGTTTTGATCCTGGTGGTAGTCTGATCAGCTTCGGCTTAATGTTTCCAATCAGCAAGGTACATGTCAGTGATATTGTCACTATAATAAAACAATATACCACAGGTCAATGAATCAATACATCAAATTCCCCTAATAATGCCTGATATCCACGAATTTTGTTGATGGACAGTTTTACGAACAAACTTTTGTGGACTCATATTCATCTCCTGCTGTAACCAATATGTTTGGAAACTCATTTGAGTTTATGGTTTCTAATCTTTGTAAACCCAGTGTAACTTTTGATATGTAGGCGACACCTTTAGGGTCTGTCGTCTATGGTGAACAAAAATTTAAGAGCTTCTTAGATCACTTAAATAATCACCAGAAAGATATAAAATTCACCATAGAAATCCGAAAGAATGAAACCTTGCCATTGCTCGTTGCAGAGCGTATCCCATTTTCCAATACATTTGTAAGTTACCTAAGCTGTTATCAAAGATGGAGTTGTTACAGTTTCTACTTTAGTGTTCTACTTTTTGACAAAACGAAAAATGCCGGGGCCAAAATTGTTATGACACTCTTAGTTTCTAAGCTACAGAGCGATTTTGAAAATCTTTCTTTTTATGACATTCGTCATATTTTCGTTATGGGTAAACTAATGAAAAACGTAAAAATTGATCATGATAATCTTTTATGTGAATTTAATAGAGTCGTTAGTGCTTTTATATTAAGTCTAGGTTTTAGTAAAGTGTATGGAAAAATTGTGATAGAGAGGGTTCGCAAGAGAATGCAGATCAAGATATGGGACATTCAATGTGGTTTTATGCCTGGAAGAGGATGTGTGAATCAAATGTTCGCAATGCAACAAATTGTCGAAAAGTGTATGCATGACAGATAGAAAATGTATGCAGCATTTGTACATATGGAAAAGACGTATGACTCTGTGAACAGAAGTGAATTATGGAAGGCGCTGCGTGAATATAGTGTAAGCAAGTGCTTGATAAAATGTATCAGAGTTATGTACGAAGGTAGTAGAGCATGTGTACGTGCGAATGGTAACATGGGGTAATACTTTAACATTGTGGAAGGTGTAAGACAAAGCTTTATGATGTCTCCAGGGCTGTTCAATGTATTTATGGATAAATGTATCGGGCAGGCTTGCGAAAGAATGGAAAGAGTGAAAATTTGTGAAACAAATGTTAGTGTGCTGCTGTATACGGTTGACGCAGTACTATTGGCTGAACCATCACAAAAGTTGCAACGAATGCTTGACAGGTTGTCGGAAGCCTGTGAAAATATGCAATTGAAAGTGAATGTAAATGAGACGAAAGTAATGATTTTTGACAAAGATGGCAGAATTGATAACTGTATTTAGAATGGACAATGACACAATAGAGAAAGTGAATAACTTCGTGTGCCTTGGTAGAAATTTTTTGAGTAATGGAAAGCTGGATGATGCAATAAAAAAAAGGATAAAAGCTGAAATAAAAGTGTCTGGTAGTATGGGGGCAGTCAAGGAGAATGAAAGATTGAGTATAAATGCAAAGTTGGCCATTCACAACAGTGTGTTTATACCAACTGTTCTGTATGAAAACGAAACTTGGGTCTAGCAGAGGAAAGATATTATTCGTGTAAATGCTGCATAAATGAAGTTCCTAAGAAGTGTGTGCGGAAAAATATTGAGAGACAAAGTGCCAAACGAATGGTTTAGATCAGAATATGGGGTGCAAGTGACTCTTAAGGAGTTGGGCGAGCGAAGCACGCTTAGATAGTTTGGACATGTGAAAAGAATGAATGAGTATTGACTTACAAAGTGTATATATGCAAGTAGGATGACTGGTGGGACTGCAAGGGGCAGACCGTGTGGTGGATAGTTGGATGTAGTAGAGGAGGTTCTGAAAGAACTACAGGTGAGAAATGTTACGGGCGGATTTGATACGACAAATTTAATTTTGATAATAAAGGGAAAAAAAGTCTGTGACAAGAATTAAAAGTTTAATCTCGACTATCTCGCGTAGGTCGTGGGTTTTCCTTACAATGGGGGTTAATGCAAATATTGCCATAAATTATAAGGGCTAAAGTGGATACCATCGTTAATTTAATGTACCAATTCTGATTTAAATATCTTACGAGTAATTCTGCATCCTCGGGTCTTCTATCATAGGGCGCCAGACCGTCTATCAGGAACTGGTATCAAAAGACGGTCACCTCAATACTAGTTATCAATATCTATCACTTCTTTATTCAAAACGAACTATGAACACTGATAAATAATTACTGAATCACCTTTACGGAATTTAATCCCCAAAAATATTAATTATCCGCGTTCAATCTTTCAAATAAACTTTGTCCACAAATTAACTAACCAATTAGTCTTAATGTAAAATTCCACATGAAACGGTGGTTTCGATCGAACAAAAGCTCCCTTCACGATAAAATAATTTTAATTTTGAATATTATACCACAAATTGTAGTTAATGTCAACTCCGTGAACAACTTAGCAAGCTACTTCATTTTTACAGTTAATAAAATTAACGACAGTCACATATAACATGATAATGATATCTACATTAGCAGATGTACCCTACTGATAGTGCACTAAAAATCCTAACAATAATTTCTATCTAAATATTGAACTACATTGGTACGTACTAATTCTACTTCTTCGATCAAACGTAAAGTCAGCAATATAATCAGGAAGAAAAAAAAAGGTTTATTGACTTATAGTTGTGTATTCCTGCTCGTATCCTAAACGGCAATTTCAGGAGAGCTGTTGTTGCAGTCTGCTTTACTAACCGACACGCGTGCCTTATGCAATGTTCAAAGTTATTAGTAGTGATACTCACTCACTAATACATCTAGTACTGGTTTACTGTTAAATCCGCGAAGGTCCCTCAGGAAGTTTTCTGCGCTGAATGTAGGCAACGTTTGTCTAATTACATAATCATCAAAAACCCAGCAACTTTCTTGCACCGCGGCCGGATAAGTAAAACCCAAAATTTAAGCTTACATGCCTATTCAACTCTGTCGGAATCTGACTCTAAAATTCGCTCTCTGTTTCTAAAAATTATTTCTTATAGTAACTTTCATTCACGCTTTTTCTTTTTATGACGTCACTATGACTTCGAACGTTCGCCAATGAAAAACACCATTCTTTTGAAAAATACGTCCTCTCGGGTGTAATTCTTAGAACTGCGTTTTTGAAGAGATAACTTGTTATGATTAAAGTGGTTATTTTAAATTTTCTTACCCTCCTTGGTGTTTTACAGACAGAATGCTGGTATTTCTTTTGAATTCTTAAGCTGTATGATAGTGAGAAACGGATTTGAGTGACAGTTTCTTTAATTCTGATTAAAAATCTACAGCTAGATAATAAGTGATTTTACTAATCTAAAATTGAAAATGTGTATCCATTAATTTTTATCTATGTTAGATGGATGCTGAATGGTAAAATTTTAAATGACCAATACGACACGAAGCTATTTTAATTATTTTCAGAACCGTATTCATCTCCTTCGATGACTAAGAAAGATTAGTGTCTGCTTCTTCAACCCTTCTCAACAATACAATTGACTGAGTAATAACGGTACTTTAACTGTTTGACGAATTCTCGTTCACTTCAAAAATAGGAATTGAATTATATGGTTGCTTGGTTGAGAATTTATTTAATAAAATGTACCGTTGCTTTAATTATTTTTATGCTATTGAATTGGGGTAGTTGTTACAATTAACTTAGGAGTGTGACGTATTAATAGTATTTATCGTGCTTATTCACAATAATGTTACGGAAGTCTGAAGAATAAAAGAGCATACCAAAAACAATGTATAAATGTTGCAAAGGCAAAGAAAGTGTGTAAGGACCGAGGGTTGTGGAGAAGGATTGTGAATGGTGTTGGGAGTAGAAATAGTGTAGTATTCTAGAGCTATACTCTGCATATCCCCCCAGAAAGAGGTGTTAGATTTGGTTATCCCGAAAAGGAATACCGTGATTGATATGTTGTTTGTTGCTGTCTAGATTTTAAGATATCTATCAACTTTATGATTTTTAAAATGGAAAGCTCTGCATTTATATGTTGTACTGATTCAGTTTGATTTGAAATCTCTGAAAGCATACAGTTGTTAATATTTACTTTAAAAAATTAACTCAATATTTAACAATAATAATCTACAGGAACACTGTGGCATTTTACATTATCTTCACCTATATAAAGCATTTAATAGTGACTCCTACGCTTTTGATATCTACAAATATCCTGAACGTAACTTGTGTTGCATAAGCTACAGGTATTCTTAAGCCCACTTGTGCAATTGCTAGACAGACACAACGCCTGCGCGTAAGGTGACGCTATAGGTATGGTGTTGGCTGGTTGACAGGAAGGCGAGCGAGAGCGCGGCCATCTTGCAAGCAACAACGAGCAGGTACGGTTCGATTTTAAGATGCGGAGTTTTCCATGTTCCAAGTGGGGCATTAGGATTGCCCTACTACCGAAGAGGGTGTAAAGGTTGTCGGTGGGGGGGGGGGGCGCTTTGCAAAAAAGCTCTTGTAAAGCCGCCCCGGACAATGAAGAAGAGAATGTAACAACACGTGCTGGTGTGAAGTCCGTTAATGGTGAGATTGTGTAATAAAACTACCTTATATAAAACTAATAGATGCTTTAATTTCCTTCGCACATTTAAGTAGGCACATCTAAGTATGCTCATCTAAAGAATAAAAATTTTAAGAAAGCACGTTTGAGAATGGTAGAATTGAGAATTTACGTGGTTTGTATGTCGAGCAGAATTCTATGTAATGTTATTGGAACGTAATTATGTATTGTGGAATCACTCGTTTTGAAGCTGTCTGTGGGGCTGTTCATGTAAGAATGCTGTATCTAGCAAATGCCAACTTCGTACCTTTTTAAAACTTCAATAAGATGGAGTATAATGTTGTTTTGGTGGATCTAGAGCGTTTTGCAGCATCACCACCAAGCAATTAAAACAAAACAATCCAGGTACTTATAAAACTATTTATTGAGTGAATTAATTTTACGTATTAATTACGGTCAAAGCTTTGATTTAACGTTTTCCAAATTATAAGAAACTTTTGTTAAACGAATGTTAGTGTTAAATTTTTTTTGCAAGATATGTTTATGCTTAAATCCCAAATAAAAATCAGTTAGAGAATTATATCCTAGTAACCTAATAGGTCAAATACCTTTTTGTTCAGAACTAAATTTTTTTGACATAAGAGGAATTTTTGAACTTTTACAATAATTAATTTAAGGTTGTTATTCAAAGCACGTAAGTAATGCACATGTTAATTGAGAAAATAAGTATAAAGTTCACTTTTGATTGAAAGATGTTTAACTACAATATGCCATATGATGAGCAGAATATCAATGCTGCTTCTAACATATGACGAACTAACTTTCTTTAAATTCATATAATGTTTGAGCCATATGAACTTTTTGTATAATAAGTTCGTTAGAGAAATTTTGTAAGCCAGAGCAGATCTGTTTTATGGATGTTTAAGAAACCGACTGTACTAAAGAATTTAAAATGTTAAGATCTCTCTATGTAGAGAAACAAATTCAGAGATTTTGAAACTTATTTTATATTGATTATCAGATCTTTTATATATAGTTTTTGCAATAAAGAGAATTACATTTAGATTATACTTTGGTTTAAAACTTTCGTACTTTTATTTCACTAATTGAAATTAATAATATCCAAATTAGATGAACAAAATTTTGAACGTGGAAACTAGAAAAAGTTGATACAGCATTGGGTATTAGAAACAGAGTAAGTAATTTTCAGTAAGGACCGATATTCATAGGAAGGGTTGTAATGGTGTTTAGTAAGAAATCGTCTATAATCTAGATATTTCTGGATAGACACAGAAAGTGTGCTTAGATTTGGTTATCCCTAAAGGAATTTCTTGATTGATATGTATTCGCAGAAGTCTAGGTTTTAAGTATCTATCAACTTTGTGATTTTTAAAATGGAAAGCTCTACATTTATATTTGTACTGATTCAGTTTGATTTGAAATCTCTGAAAGCATATAGTTGTTAATATTTACTTTAAAAATTAACTCAATATTTAACAATAATAATCTACAGGAACACTGTGGCACGATTTTAATAAAAATGAATAAAAACCCTTAACCACAAAAAATATTTAAAATACAAGACACGTATTTCGACTACTATGTGGTCATCTTCAGTAGGAATTTGCAATTAAATAATAATTAGCTGTTGTTCCGGAACACTTAAGAGGATATTCTCCTCTCCACTTAGGCTGAAGTGAACCTTCCTAACATACAATTTACATTAATGTCGCTTTAAACACTATCGAGAATTTTCTCCTCACCCGCAGGCTGGTGTTCACCATAACAAACAAGTGAATTGTGACGTTATAACTAAAATCTATTTAGTTTATTCTAATTCTAAATCTGCAGAAGCGGAACCAAATTAATCTTGCTTTCTCACTGGTTGTTGAGCAATAGGTAAAGTAAAGCAGATCGCTCTATGGGCCCTTTATCAGTGTTTAAGAGGGACCCTTTATGTTTAACAATTTTAATTGATTCATAGGCATTTAAGAAAGAAGACGTTGATACCGCTTTTAACAATTTAACATATTTTAGTTTAACGGGGTGGCTGGTTTCAAAAATATGTTTGGCGACCTGAGACCATTCGTATTTACCATATCTGAAGTGAGCAATGTGCTCTTTAAATCTTGTTGTTATATTTCTCTTGGTCTGACCAATATATTTTTGAAAACACCCTGGCCTTGAACAACTAATTTTGTAAATCCCAGACTTTTGCAATTTTTCCACCTAGTCTTTTGGATTACCTAGCAAATCTTTAATTTTATTAATATGACTGAAAGCAACTTTGAAATTAATCTGTTTAAATATTTTATCAAGATTCGTTGTGGTTTTGTGAAACGGAAGTTTAACATATTTAACATTATCGTTAAAGGTGGTGGATTGCAAAGTCGTTGATTTACGGATGTTAATTCTGTTTTTACACTTTCTAAAAATATTATTTATAATATCAGAAGAGAGACCATTGTAATTCACTTTTTGTGTAATAAGAGCAAATTCCGTATTAAATCTGTTTTTATTTATAGAGAAATTCAATAATCTATTAATTAGAAAGTTAAATGAAGCCAACTTATGCTGTATGCTATGATTGGAAGAAGACAAAATAAAGTGATTTACATTGGTTTCTTTTCTATAAATGTCAAATTCCAATTTATTCCATTTCTAATTACTAATGTATCTAAAAAGGGTAATTGTCCATTATTCTCTAGTTCATACGTAAATTTTATGTTTTGAAATTTTGAATTTAATTCTTTAAGAAAATCATCAACATTTGCTTTAGAAGTGTCAAAAAGTGCAAAAATATCATCCACGTACCTTAACCATATTCTTGGGAAGTATTTGGAGTTTTCTTTTAACTCGGTCTCAAAGCGAGACATAAATAAATTTGCTATGAAAGGTGATAGACTATTTGCCATTGCAGTGCCTTCATGTTGTTCGTACAACTTGTTGTTGAATTGAAAACAGTTGTGGGATATGCAACGTGAAGCAAGCTTGATATAGTCCTCAACTTTATCTTCATCAATATCACTATCTATAAGAACATCCTTTAAATATGTTAAAGTACGTGGTATTGGAACACTAGGGAATAATGAACTGACATCAAATGAAATTAAAACTTCGTTCTTCTCTAATGTGATATTTTTTACTTTATTAATAAATTTTACAGAGTTTTGTACAAACAAACTGTTAAATCTTAAATTCTTAAATTCATTTGTCAGTTATCGTGATAAATAGTAAATCGGTGAGTTGATACCTGAAACTATTGATCTTATCGATTTATTATTTTTGTGAATTTTGGTAAACAGTAAAGTTTTGGCATTTCAGGATTTGAAATTTACAATAATTAATTTAAGGTTGTTATTCAAAGCACGTAAGTAATGCACATGTTAATTGAGAAAAATAAGTATAAAGTTCACTTTTGATTGAAAGATGTTTAACTACAATATGCCATATGATGAGCAGAATATCAATGCTGCTTCTAACATATGACGAACTAACTTTCTTTAAATTCATATAATGTTTGAGCCATATGAACTTTTTGTATAATAAGTTCGTTAGAGAAATTTTGTAAGCCAGAGCAGATCTGTTTTATGGATGTTTAAGAAACCGACTGTACTAAAGAATTTAAAAATGTTAAGATCTCTCTATGTAGAGAAACAAATTCAGAGATTTTTGAAACTTATTTTATATTGATTATCAGATCTTTTATATATAGTTTTTGCAATAAAGAGAATTACATTTAGATTATACTTTGGTTTAAAACTTTCGTCTTTTTATTTCACTAATTGAAATTAATAATATCCAAATTAGATGAACAAAATTTTGAACGTGGAAACTAGAAAAAAGTTGATACAGCATTGGGTATTAGAAACAGAGTAAGTAATTTTCAGTAGAGTACATATTCATAGGTAAGGTGTTGTTGAGATTTTGAATTCAAGACAGTCGATCTATAAAGATCGAAATATTTTGTTGTCGTAAGACACAAACAGTGTCTTATATTTTTTTTTGTGTGACATTTTCTTGCAGGTCTGACATCGCAGAAGCTGAAGCAGAGGTCCAAGAGGTTTCCAGAGGTATTGCTTATTTTAATTTGTATGCTTTTTGATAGTCATTTTATCCTATAGGTTTCTGCGTCTTCCTGTAGGATACTTTAGTTTTATTTATTGTCTATATAGATGCAGTGGCGCTCATTTCCTTTTTTTGTTCCCGTTTGTAGTCGAGCCCACCCTATATCCACGCCCAATCTCATTGCTCACCCTTGGGGTAATTCCCAGACTAAGCCGCGAATATAGTAGAGCCCGTGGGTCCACCGAGGTTTTGTTCACTAATTGACTCACTCCCCATTTAAAGAAATTTAATATGTTTCACTGATGCCCAACGTCAGGACATTATTAAATTAAATAAAGAAAAAATTTTGTTTCACTTTCTAAAAATATTATCTATAATATCAGAAGAGAGACCATTGTAATTCACTATTTGTTTAATAAGAGCAAATTCCTTATTAAATCTGTTTTTATTTATAGGGAAATTCAATAATCTATTAATTAGAAAGTTAAATGAAGCCAACTTATGCTGTATGCTATGATTGGAGGAAGACAAAATAAAGCGATTTACATTGGTTTCTTTTCTATAAATGTCAAATTCTAATTTATTACCATTTCTAATTACTAATGTATCTAAAAAGGGTAATTGTCCATTATTCTCTAGTTCATACGTAAATTTTATGCTTTGAAATTTTGAATTTAATTCTTTAAGAAAATCATCAACATTTGCTTTAGAAGTGTCAACAACTGCAAAAATATCATCCACGTACCTTAACCATATTCTTGGGAAGTATTTGGAGTTTTCTTTTAACTCGGTCTCAAAGCGAGACATAAATAAATTTGCTATGAAAGGTGATAGACTATTTGCCATTGCAGTGCCTTCATGTTGTTCGTACAACTTGTTGTTGAATTGAAAACAGTTCTGGGACATGCAATGTGAAGCAAGCTTGATATAGTCCTCAACTTTATCATCATCAATATCACTATCTATAAGAACATCCTTTAAATATGTTAAAGTACGTGGTATTGGAACACTAGGGAATAATGAACTGACATCAAATGAAATTAAAACTTCGTTCTTTTCTAATGTGATATTTTTTATTTTATTAATAAATTTTACAGAGTTTTGTACAAACAAACTGTTAAACCTTAAATTCTTAAATTCATTTGTCAGTTATCGTGATAAATAGTAAATCGGTGAGTTGATACCTGAAACTATTGATCTTATCGATTTATTATTTTTGTGAATTTTTGGTAAACAGTAAAGTTTTGGCATTTCAGGATTTGAAATTGTCAATTTTAATTTTAATGTGGGCGAAATTAGGTTTGGACATTCTTTTAAAACTGACTCTGTTGATTTAATCATTTTATTTAAAGGAACCTTATTTTTACGTTTTTTGACTACTAATCTGTAATGACCTCAGACAGCAAAGTTTCTACTCTATCAACATAGTCTAGTTTATCCAGAATAACCAACCTATTCCCCTTGTCAGCCTTTAAATAATAACAATCCTTTTGTCGTAAATCTTTAATAATCAGATGATCTGAGGCATTCCTTGCGCAAGTGCGTAAGTTGTCCCAAAATTGAATTTTGCATGCGTTTCTAATAAAGTTTTTAAAATGGATTTTTCAGTGACAGCAATAATGTCTTCCAAAAGAGTTTTCAAATAATCTACTCCAAATTTTAAGCCTCGATCAAGGAAAGTCAACTTTTCATTATTAAAGATTTTTGACGATTCGTTAACAACTATTGACTCTAATGGAGGTGAAGTAATTTCCAGTTTTTTAGAGAGTACACTGACATTGTGTTTCTTTAACACGTTCCCTGCCAAGCAACATTTTCAAAAACTGCTCCACTACCCCAACTAATTTTAATTAATCAATTGTATTATAAAGTTACAAAACATATATTTATGGATAAGATATTAAATTTAGATCATTTTTAATTTCATTTTGTTAATTATACGAGTTATATCGTGGTCGGTTTTGGCGGTAAAAATTTTTATAGCAGCGCCAACTACGGACGTACTCGTAACGAGTATATTCGTGGTTGGCGAATACTTGTAACAAAGATATATTGTTGAGTTGATTGAGAGGGATTTTGAACTTGTATAAACAGTTCTAAACTAGTCTAGAAATGTTGCCAAATGGTGCACATATTGCAATATATGCATTTGAAGCAACAGTATTGTATAAACCTTCGAAGCAGCCGGATGCTTTCGTGTTCAATGTGTAATTTTCCTGTTATTATGCCCTATGCGAATTTATTCTGAAATATTGCTAAAAAATAGTGAGAGATATGGCCAATAAAAGACTAAGTAATCAGGAAATTAAATATTACGCAAATTTGAGTGAATCTGAATGGTCTTGTCACAGGCGATTCTGATAGTGATAATTATTTACCATCTGATGAGTCGAGCTCGGGCAGTTCAAGTGCATCAGGTGAAAGCATAACTACAGATGATCTACAAAATGACGATGTAACCGAGACTTCACAATCAGGTGATCCTGATATTTGGACTGATGTACCCCAAATTCCACCAAATTTAATATTTGAAGAAGAAGTTGGTTGGAAAAAAGATTTGACTAATATTGGTATACAATATTTTGTCGATAAATTTTTTTCTGATTCGTTTATTACACTATTAGTAAATCAAACAAATTCGTATGCATTACAAGAAATCAGTCGAGTTGGAAATCAAAAGAAATACAGCAGAACAACAACATGGAAAGATACAACTTTATAAGAGATGAAAGTGTTTTTAGGCTTATTATTGCACATGAGGACAATATCCTTTCCAACAATTGAACATTATTGGAATACCGGCGTATTTTATAAAACTTCTTTTTGGCGACAATGTATGAGTCTTAATCGATTCCAGTAAATATTGCGATATTTTCATTTCGTCGATAATACTATTGAAACGGATAATAGACTGTACAAGATTCAATCAATTTTGGACCACTTCAATGATATAATGCGTAATAATTACGTACCTGATAAAAAATTGTGTATTGATGAATCCATTCTTCTGTGGCAAGGACGTCTCTTTTTTAGACAATATATAAAAAACAAGAAACATAAATACGGAATCAAATTATACATATTGAATGAATCTGACAGTACAATCATAAAAGTGCAAGTCTACACTGGAAAACTTGAAAAATTCGATAAGAATATTGGTCACGCCGGTGATGTAGTATTACATCTCATGGAAGGTTATCTAGATAAAGAATATACCCTTTATATGGATAATTTTTATAACTCCATTGCATTGACAACGTTGTTGTCCGAAAAAAAACTTTACGGGCCAACAGAAAAAAAGTCCCTAAAGTTGTTTCAACTAAACAACTAAAAAGAGGGGAATATATATGGAAACGAAAGGGCACAGTAGTAGTCTGAAAATTGAAGGATAAAAGAGATGTGCTAACAGTTAGTAATATGCATAAAGTTGAAATGGTGGAAGTTCAAAATCGGAACAAGAAAATCTCAATAAAGCCTAATATAATCCGTGATTATAATTTAGGAATGTCCGGCATAGATAAGGCGGATCAAATGCTCTCCTACTATTCTGCTCTAAGGAAGACAATTAGATGGCCAAAAAAACTGGCGTTACATCTTTTTGAAATGTATATCCATAATGCCTACACTATCCATGGCAAAATAACAGGCTCTACGATGACTAGCTTGAAATTTAGAGAAAATTTTATAAAATGTCTACTTGGAGAGCATATGCCTGAAGATTCGCATTCCAAACAGCCTAAATCTATGCTTCATTATTTGCAAGCTCTACCACCTAGTGTGAAAAAATTTCGTCGTACAAAGCCATGTAGGGTGTGCACGAGGCAGAAAATGCAAAGAGAAACAAGATATCATTGCCCCACATGTACTGAGAAACCTGCCTTGTGTGTCAAAAATTGTTTTAAAATTTACCACGAATAAGATATGCATTATTGTGTTCAATTGTAACAAATAGTTTGATTTATTATTACTTTATACAATAAAATTATTAGTATATTACTCATTTCATAATTAATTATTTAAATTGTAATAAATTTATTAAATTACACCAAATTGTTGCGCGTTTTTCTAATCCCAGACGCCAAACACCTTCAAAGAACATGAATCTACTACGAGTTTATTTGTATGTGGCGTAGGTTTAGAAAAAACATTTTACGACTTAACTCGTAGCTGGCGCCGGAGTAGCAACTTTGACATACGAGTTAACTTGTAGGCGGCAGCGAACGTGTTAAAAGGATCTTCAACTTATTGTTTTGACTATTAATTTGGTCTAACAATTTATGATTGTTTACTTCAAAAACAAATTTCTGGAAATTACTCCATTCCTGAAAACCCAAAAAACTGGAAATTACTTCACCTCCATTAGAGTCAATAGTTGTTAACGAATCGTATAGGATATATATGTTCCAGAAAGGGAGTTTTTGTTCTAAGATTGGGAAACACCTAACCAAATCATTTTCCATACTTAAGCTATCTGCATGGTGTCGTAAATAAACTGCTACTAGATTATTTTCTACCTAAAAAATATCAGTCAAACTATACTTCGTTCCTTAAATTTCTAAAGCTTCATTAAAATAAATGCCTGCAATACCATAATAGTCTCTCAGTCAGTAAGATAAGAAATTAACCAATTATACCTTTACGGTAACATTTTCGTTGTTTCGTAAGTGTATCATAATATTAACTTTAAGGTAACGGACCAAAGGTTAATTAAATCTGAATTATCGTCTTGTATTTTACTTTAATTACCTCTGGTGAACAACTTATCTTACATAATGAAACAATTTGTAATGTGAAAATGGCAGAAAGCCTTCTAGCAACCCGTTTTAATAGACATCGCGGAAGTTTAAGGTTTTAGTATACAATAGCACTTTTCAAACACAAAATGAAAATCATATTTATTGAAATGTATAATTTTTTATGACGTAAATTGTAGCTCGCTTTTTGGTTCTTAAAGTATACAAAAGCATCCTTAAAAATTATATATGTATATAAATATTTTTTTGGTGATTAGTATATTCCCATTCGAATCTCCGGGAGGGGACTAATTCGATTTATACGATTAATTCCAAATTTTCTACATTATCTAATTTTATATGTAAACATCAAATATATCGTAATGAACACATCTTACAGAATGCTCCCATTTAATAAGTTTACACTCTAGGTACAACAGTTGGGGTTAACTTCGTTTTATAATAGTTTTGTTGTTTCCTCTTCTTATGTCATTACATAATATAACTATCAATCAAAACAGCTTTGTTGCCATTTTCATTCAGAGGGTGCACATCAAATAAATAGTTTTTCTTATGTATAGGTCAAAATGTAAAAGCGAGACAGCATGGTGTAATTTTGTAAAAGTATGACAGGCAAGGTTGAACCAAGCGGTTAACTACATTAACTGAAAGTCCTTATAAAATACCGAATATGTGCTGAAAACACGAAGTTTCGGACCGTAAAACCTTAATTCAATACCGGTTACGTATAATTTCTATATTTAAAATAAGAAATGAGAAATGAAAAATGAGAAATGGGAAATGAGAAATGAGAAAGGACAAATGAGAAATGAGAAACGAGAAACGAGATACGAAAAACGAGAAACGCGAAACGCGAAACGCGAAACGAGAAACGAGAAACGAGAAACGAGAAACGAGAAACGCAAAACGCAAACGAGAAACGAGAAACGAGAAACGTAAAACGAGAAACGAGAAACGAAAAACGAGAAACGAGAAACGAGAAACGAGAAACGAGAAACGAGAAACGAGAAACGAGAAACGAGAAACGAGAAACGAGAAACGAGAAACGAGAAACGAGAGAGAGACGAGAGACGAGAGACAGACGAGAGACGAGAACGAGAAACGAGAAACGAGAAACGAGAAACGAGAAACGAGAAACGAGAAACGAGAGACGAGAGACGAGAGACGAGAGACGAGAGACGAGAGACGAGAAACGAGAAACGAGAAACGAGAAACGAGAAACGAGAAACGAGAAACGAGAAACGAAAAACGAGAAACGAGAAACGAGAAACGAGAAACGAGACACGAGACACGAGACACGAGACACGAGACACGAAAAACGAGAACTGTGAAATGAGAAATGAGAAATGAGAAATGAGAAATGAGAAATGAGAAATGTATAGGTCAAAATGTAAAAGCGAGACAGCATGGTGTAATTTTGTAAAAGTATGACAGGCAAGGTTGAACCAAGCGGTTAACTACATTAACTGAAAGTCCTTATAAAATACCGAATATGTGCTGAAAACACGAAGTTTCGGACCGTAAAACCTTAATTCAATACCGGTTACGTATAATTTCTATATTTAAAATAAGAGAATGAAAGAGAAATGGAAAGGAAATGAGAAATGAGAAATGAGAAATGAGAAACGAGGAACAGAAAAGAGAAGCAGAGAGAGAAATGAGAAACGAGAGAAACGAGAACGAGAAACGAGAGACGAGAGCATGAGGCGAGATGAACAGAAGAGACGAGAGACAGATGAACACGAGTAACGAGGAAACGAAGCAAACGAAAGCGAAAAACGAGAGTCGGACGAAACGTAGAACGAGTACGAGATCAAAACAGAGAGAGAGAAAGAGAAACGAGAAGCGAAGGAGGAGAAACGAGGAGAAGGCAGAAACGAGGAGAGAAAGACGAGAAGACGAGGAGAGAGACGAGACGAGGAGCGAGAGACGAGGAGAGAGAGACGAGGAACGAGAGCGAGAGAGACGAGAAGACGAGAGACGAGAAACGAGACGAACGAGAGACGAGAGAGACGAGAGACGGACGAGAGACGAGAGAACGAGAGAACGAGAAACGAGAGCGAGAAGAGAACGAGGACGAGAGCGAGAGAACGAGAAACGAGAAACGAGAAACGAGGAGAACGAGAGCAGAGCGAGACGAGGACGAGGACGAGGACGAGAGAGACGAGAACGAGAACGAGAGAGCAGAGACGAGAGCGAGACAGCAGAGAACGAGCGAGAAACGAGAACGAGACGAGACGAGGAACGAGAACGACGAGGAAACGAGACACAGAGAACGAGAAACGAAGAACAGAGAACTGAGAAATGAGAAGAGAATGAGAAATGAGAAATGAGAAATGAGAAATGGAGAAGATGAGAAATGAGAAATGAGAAATGAGAAATGAGAAAGAGAGAATGAGAAATGAGAAGAGAAGAGAAATGAGAAATGAGAAATGAGAGAATGAGAAATGAGAAATGAGAAATGAGAAGATGAGAAATGAGAAATGAGAATGAGAAATGAGAAATGAGAAGATGAGAAATGAGAAATGAGAAATGAGAAATGAGAAATGAGAAGATGAGAAAGAGAAGATGGCAGGGCAGAAGAGGAGAGAGAGGAAATGAGAATGAGAGAGAGATGAGAATGAGATGAGAAATGAGAAATGAGAGATGAGATGAGAAATGAGAAATGAGGAAATGAGAAATGAGAATGAGAAATGAGAAATGAGAGAATGAGAAATGAGAAATGAGAAGAGTGAGAAATGAGAAATGAGAAATGAGAAATGAGAAATGAGAAATGAGATGAGAGAGTGAGAAATGAGATGAGATGAGGAAATGAGAAATGAGGAGAAGGAGAAAGCGAGAGACGAGAGAGGGAGAAAGAGAGAGGAGAAGACGAGGAGAGACGAGGAGAAGAGAGAACGAGAAACGAGAAACGAGAAATGAGAAATGAGAAATGTTAAACGCTTATTGTGGCATGGGAAACGCCTTTTTTCACCTAAATCACAAACGGCAAAATTAGTTGCATACACTTCAGGCGAAGGTTATGTTTAAGATAAGTTGCTACTAACAAACACGTTATTAAAAATATGCTCATATGTAACATTGCTTACATTAACAATTAATAAATATTGCTTAATTTTGATTGGTTAGCATGTCTGAATTTTATTTGTTCTATTCCATTTGTCAGCATGGAGCTGATTCGTAAAAATTAGACTGAAAAGGTAAAACCAGTAATTACCTGAAATAGCTGTAAATATGTTTACAAGGACATTCTTAGCACTTGAATCACTACTTATTACAATAGATTATTAAACCACTGTATATATTATCCGTTGGGCTTTTACATCTACGTAACTAATAGTGTTCACATTGCTAAAAAAATCCCTTCATATGCTACGTTTGTAAAATATTTATAAGCTACATATCCATTATTTACATTGTATATAGCTTTTAATTCTTTCTATGAAGTATACTAGGCCAAAGTGATCTAGATACGCTAGGTTACTCCAAGTCGTTTTAACGAAATGTACTAGAGCGATGTGACCTTGATCCGATCAGCTCCCAATTGATGTTTCGGCAAAGTCTACTGTGGCGAAGTAGTCTTGATCAGATAAACTTCTTGAAATCATTTTAACGCAGTGTACTGGGGCGAAAAGGTCTTGATCCGATGAACTCCTTGAAATCATTTTAACGCAGTCTACTTGGGCGAAGTGGTCTTTATCCGATCGGCTCCGCAAAGTGATTTCGACAAAGTCTACTAGGGCGAAGTGGTTTTGATCTGATCGACTCCCCGAAGTGATTTCGACAAAGTCTACTATAGCGAAGTAGTTTTGATCTGATCGACTCCCCGAAGTGCTTTCGACAATCTTTTAGGGCGAAGTGATCTTGATCCGATCGACTCCCCGAAGTGATTTTGACAAAGTCTACTACGGCGAAGTGGTCTTGATCCGATCAAGTCCCCGGAGTGATTTCGGCAAAGTCTACTTGGGCGAAGTGGTCTTGATCCGTTCGGCTAAAGGAGCTGATTTCGACAAAGTCTACTAGGGCATCTTGATCCGATCGACTCCCCGAAGTGATTTCGACAAAGTCCACTAGGGCGAAGTGATCTTGACCCGATCATCTCCTCGAAGTGATTTCGACAAAGTCTACTACGATGAAGTGGTCTTGATCCGGTCGGCTTCACGAGCTGATTTCGTCAAAGTCTACTAGGGCATCTTGATCCGATCGACTCCTAAAAGTGATTTCGACAAAGTCCACTAAGGCGAAGTGGTCTTGATCTGATCGACTCCCCGAAGTGATTTCGACAAAGTCTACTAGGGCGAAGTGGTCTTGATCCGGTCGACTCCACCAGGTGATTTCGACAAAGTCTACTAGGGCATTTTGATCCGATCGACTCCCGAAGTGATTTCGACAAAGTCCACTAGGTCGAAGTGATCTTGATCCGATCAACTCCTCGAAGTGATTTTGACAAAGTCTTTTTGGACGAAGTGGTCTTGATCCGATTGACTCCCCGAAGTGATTTCGACAAAGTCTACTAGGGCGAAGTAATTTTGATCCGAACGACTCCCCGAAGTGACTTCGACAAAGTCTACTAGGGCGCAGTGGTCTTGCTCCGGTCGACTCCACGAGGTAATTTCGACAAAGTGTACTAGGGCATCTTGATCCGATTGACTCCCGGAGGTGATTTCGACAAAGTACACTAGAGCCAAGTGATCTTGATCCGATCAACTCCTCAAAGTGATTTCGACAAAGTCTACTAGAACCAAGTGGGTTTGCACTGATCGATTCCCCGAAGTGATTTCGACAAAGTCTACTAAGGCAAAGTGGTTTTGATCCGGTCGACTCTATCAGGCGATTTCGACAAGGTCTACTAAGTCTTCTTCATCCGATCGACTCCCGAAGTGATTTCGACAAAGTCCACTAGGGCGAAGTGATTATGATCCGATCAACTCCTCCAAGTAATTTTGACAAAGTCTACTAGAGCAAAGTAGTCTTGATCCGATCGACTCCGCGGAGTGATTTCGACAATGTCTACTAGGGCAAAGTGGTCTTGATCCGGTCGACTCCACCAGGTGATTTCGACAAAGTCTACTAGTACTTCTTGATCCGATCGACTCCCCGAAGTGATTTCGACAAAGTCTACTAAAGCAAAGTGATCTTGTTCCGATTAAGTCCTCGAAGTGATTTCGACAAAGTCTACTAAGGCGAAGTGATCTTGATTCGATCGACTCCCCGAAGTGATTTCGACAAAGTCTATTAATGCGAAGTGATCTTGATCCAATCGACTCCCCGAAGTGATTTCGACAAAGTCTACTACGGCGAAGTGATCTTGATCCGATCGACTGCCCGAAGTGGTTTCGACACAGTCTAATAGGGCGTAGTGGTCGTGATCCGGTCGACTCCACGAGGTGATTTCGACAAAGTCTACTAGGGTATCTTGATCCAATCGACTCCCCGAAGTGATTTCGACAAAGTCTACTACGGTGAAGTGGTCTTGATCCGATCGACTCCCCGGAGTTATTCGACAAAATCTACTTGGGCGAAGTGGTCTTGATCCGATCAACTCCACGAGGTAATTTCAACAAAGTGTACTAGAGCGAAGTGATCTTGATTTGCTCAACTTCTTAAAGCCATTTTAATTAATTGTGCTAGGGCGCCCTCTTTGAATTAAATAGCAATTGTATTATTTAGAGTATTATAAGTTTCTATTGTAATAAAACATTTTTTAAGATTTGTTCATATTAACATGATGTGACGAAGGGGCGGCCAATTAGCTATTTGCACGAAGGCGTGCGAACGCTGTGTATAAGAAATGCATTACTAGATAGTCGTGTGAAAAAGGACATTACCTTGACTATTAAACTAAAGCAAATATCGCCATCTGCGAACACTCCGGTTCATGAAGTTAACCACAGATTTCAACCTTGATCCTTCTTGTGATATACTGAACGATTTTGACGAAACCTCTCTATTCGACAAGGTACCTGTTTGTCACTAATAAAACAATTTATGCCGCAAACTATGAAGAGGAATGACAACACAAACAAAACTTTTTTAGTAAAGTAGATGCCTTATTTATATGTAATATAGCTACCACGGACCGCGGTAAAACAGTACTAAACATCCTCTGAGGATCGTAAGAGGGCAATCTCCCAATAGTAGATAGATACTTACATTTCTCTTCTTTAAGACTATTCTACCAGTTCCACTAGTACCAGATGGCAGCCATCACCCCCTCGCGGGTTATCACCTTGTAGTGGTGAGGGAGCTCAGTACTCTTTACGCATCTATGTGTAAAAAAGAAGCTAAGATAACCTACATCACTTACACTAACACACACCGAGTAGCGCACACACATACACCACCTACACACTAACTTCAAACACGCATGAGCGTATGCCCTTTCACCGAACTTACACAAAGCTGTACCTTTCAGCATCTGTCTTCTTTTCTATTAGGGAGGCGCCCTTGTCTCCCGACTCTACTTCTTCAGGTCCTTCTCGGCTATTAGGGTACCCGAGGGCAGAAGGACCTGTCCATTTATTTTCTAACACTAACGACGACACAGCGAGATTTGGTTACGCGTAATGGAAATGAATAGGCGAATTTTAAAACTTCGATGATGACAACCTAGCGAGACAAATGGACGTGCGCCGGAACAAAAGCCGGCAGTATGTGGAATGTCGCATATACGAGATACGTTTACGGTGCAGGGGGCGTCGGATGCCCCAGTACCGGTCGGTGTGGCTTGTGAGTGGACAGGCAGCCCCCGACCGTTAGCTGACGACTTTCCACAAACCATGCTCCCGGTAGGCGACCAGGCCGGGGGAGAACATGGAAGGTTACTGGATGGTTTGGACAAGAAAGACAAAAGAGAAACAAATTTTAAACAAATAGACAAAGGAGACACACTTAGGCTACTGGATTTTAGCGCAGGGGCTATTCTCAAAGAAAGAGCAGCCAAGGAACAAATGCAAACACAGCTACCGGCTACACAGGGCAATGAAACAGAAGTATTTAGGCGGAACAGTAAATTGTCGAGATCCCTGTCGCAAGTAGCTAGGAATCTGTTATTTGACGCGGATTCCTCTGAACGGGAGCACCAACCACCATTGCACATTGCTCAAGTAGCTTTAGACATAATGGATTTACTGGGGAGCAAAAATGTTATAAAACGCAAGGCCAATAGTCCAATATCAGAGAATAATAAACCTCAATCCTTGCAGAAAGAACTGCTGGATATCCAATGTGCTGAGATCCAGGAAAGTCGAAAAGTCGCTTACAAATTTTCAATTAAGAACAAAAACGTGCATGTGCCAATTAAGAACTCTCTTAGGAACTTAGTCTCCGCCTTTTCAGATATGATGGAGTTGCTCGCAATTTGCGACGAAAAAAGAAACGAAGTGGAGCTGGGTCTCTAGAAGGAAATTGCTTATCTTAAAGAACAATTGGAAATATGCAAAGACAGAGAAGAGTTAAGAAAAAGTGCCACTCAGACTACCGAAGGGTTCGGTAATGGGATTGTTTCAGAAGTAGAAGTTCTTGGCAAAGAATTTTCATGGGATCAGTGGCTTTCAATTAGAGATAGACCATGGAATCCCGAGGTATCTACAAATACCCACTTGTGCTCAGGGAACCCATTAGATGACCGACTGATAAATACTAAGGTGGTTATTGTTGAAAAGGACGATCGCAATATGGAACACTATTTCAGAAGCAATTTAAAGAAAAATATCCGGAGTTGGGAGACTTAACTGAAGACATCGAAGTATTGGAACAGGAAACTTTTATACGTTCCAAAGGACCGATTAAATGTAAAATGAAAGTGATCAAGATTAAAATTGACGACACCGAAGAAGGATTCTGGCTTTCCTTGACTAAGCTTAAGGAATTGGTAACAGAAGATGGAAAAGTGACTCTCCATCAATTGAATGTGTTACCAGCTAATACATACAGGAAAATGTCAGAATATATATTTCATGGAGCCACTGCTAGGCTGAGCAACTATACGACACCTGGACATTCAACTAATGAAGAATGAACACATTCCGCGCGAAACACCTATGCTTTGGTGATGCAACAAAGCAACAAAGATTACAAAACCGTCTTACAAAGCGTCAAGAGCAGTCTGCAGGCAATATGGCGGTGAAATCTATCAAATCCGTTAAACGCGCTAGAAATGGGAAATTATTAATTACCACTCAAAAGGATACGGAGGCTCTTCACAAAATCCAGCAGGCCATTAAACAATCTGTCAAAGATGCCTATATCAGACAAATCGGCACGAATCAGAAGGTGGAAACGATCCACATTCGGACATGGATGCCGTTACTACAAAGGGCGAATTGTTGGAAGCTATTGAGAAAGAAATCGGCAGTCTGCAGAATAAAGCATATAACCTGAGTGAGTTTAGGCCTAGCGTAATTGGCAATAAAGCTGCGTCACTCACGCTGAATGCAGCCGATGCGAAAAACTAGCAAGAAATGAACTGTGGGTGGGCAAAGTGTCTTGCAAAACAGAGCTGCGCTTGAACGTAGAACGTTGTTTCGTTGTTGGAAATATGATCACATGGCAGCCGACTACAATGGACCTAATAGGACGGCCCTATGTCACAAATGTTGTAAGGATGGTCATCTTGCAAGAGACTGCAGGGATGAAGCGTACTGCGTTGTATGTGGGCAACATAGACATATTACCGGAGGCGATAAAAGCGAGGCTTTTAAATGGGCCTTGGCTCTGATGAGACAAGATAGCAGGAGAACCAAAGTTATACTCTCTAATATATTTAGGCAATAATGGATAAAATACTCCAAATTAATCTTAACCATAGTAGAAGTACCTTTGATTTGGCTATGGCAACAGCGACACAAACCAGTTGTAGCTTTTTAGTAATCAGTGAACCTCAACAAATAAATGTTAGTCGTAACATGTATAGAAATGAGACTAATACGGCCATGGTCGTTAATAACAATGCAACTGATAATCCTGTCACAAATTATGGCTTTGGGAGATGCTTCGTCTTTGTGGACACCAATCAATTCCGGTTAGTTTCGGTTTATATTTCGCCAAACTGTGGTATGTAATTGTCAGGCGTCGTCGTGGATCAATGTAGTATGCGTAAGACTACGGATCCCAAGGTCCCAGGTTCAAATCCCGACACGGCCGACTGCTTGAAAAATGGCAGGTGAGCATTTTTCACAAAAATTACGCCCTCGTTGGATAAGAGGTTAAATGGAGGTCCCGTGTGTGAGTTTTGTTACGCACGTTAAAGATCCCTACCTTGCCTGGAACGGCAAGGGTTCGACAAAATTCTAAATTTCCAGGCAACAAAAAACTCGCCTCCTGGCCAATGTAGTACCTTCGGGTGGAGCATTGGAAATGTAAATAAACGGTATGTAACTGTATCTATACGACATAGAGGACTTACAACGGGTGATACTTGAGGCAAAGCGGGACCTACGAGAGATAATCATTGCTGGAGACTTTAACTCAAAATGTACAAACTGGGGTGGACAAGTAAATAACGAACGAGGAAGAATTCTATTCGAATGGATAATGTCGTTAGAATTAAACCTGCTGAACGGTGGATACAAACCTACAGTAGTACATTCGGCAGGTGTGTCCTTTATAAATCTAACCATAATCTCCAATAGCATAAGCATATTAAGTCCCAGATAGACTATGCTAGATGATGAGACTTATAGTGACCATCGCTATGTTTTTTATCAGTTTAGAGTCCAAAGGCCAGATAAACCCAAATGGATTTTTGGAAGCACTAACCTTCAGAAGCTCTCTCAGAGCTTCCGTCGGAGAATTGCAGGTATTAGTATAGGAGATCAAGCTACGGATTGTGCCTTGAAGATATAGAGGCGACTCCCAAAGTCAAGGTGGAGGATGGAAGATTATCTTATTGGTGGTCTGAAGACATTTAGTTACTAATTAGCGAATGCCGGAAAAAGAGAAGGGTTTTCCAAAGGGCGCAATATGGCAGTGTGTTCTGAAACACTTTGAAAGAGGACTTTAAGATTAGTAAAAAAAACCACAAACACACAATAAGGGACCGTAAAAAAAATAAGTGGCTGGAACTATGTGACAAGCTGGATTTGGATATCTTTGGCGACGCCTTTAAAATAGTCCGAAATCAACTAAGGGTTAAACCCCCAAGCATATTCATGTCTATACATGATAAAATACAACTTTTTGAAAGTATTTTTATTGAAGAGCAAGTCACGCAGATGCAGACATACCAAGGAACAGTTAGCGAAGCCGCTTGTCTTTTTGACCAGGAGGAACTAGGTAAAGCAATTTCCAAGAATAAGCCGGGTAAAACTCCAGGACTGGATGGGCTACAGCCAGACGTAGTAAAAGCCTTGATGATCAGCGATAAGAAGTATTTCTTAGACATCTTTAATCATTACTTACGGGAAAATGTCTTCCCTCATGAATGGAAGAAGGCAAGTTTGGTGCTAATTCCTAAACCTAAAAAAGCGAATGACGAGCCGACCAAATTTCCTCCAATTTTTCTTTTTATACGTACTATCAAAGGTATACAAAAATTTACTGAACGCTAGGCTCCAGGAGTATATAGAATTAGCCGGAGGTCTGAACAAATTGCAGTATGGATTTACAAGAACAAAAGTACTATACAAGCCATTGATAAAGTGTTGAGCACAGTGAAGGCAAACGAAAGGGCAGGATGTAGATGGGGTGCCGTAATACTTATTGATGTCAAAAATGCGTTCAATACCGCATCTTGGAAACTAATTATAGACAAACTACGACGGTGGGAGATCCTAGAGTACTTAATGAACATCATCTGCTCCTATCTTAGTGGTAGAACTATTAGAATTGCTAATAATGTCGTTAGAAATCTAGGAGGCGGGGTTCCACAGGGATTGGTGGTTGGCCCGTCACTGTGGAACGTTTTGTATGACGATGTGATGGAACTAAGGCTGCAGGCTGATACAACTATTATCTGTTATGCTGACGATTTGGAAATTGTGGTTGGGGCCAAATCAGACATAGATCTAAAGTTTTTGGTGGAAGATAGCTTGAGAAAAGTGAATATTTGGATGTGCCGCAACAAACTTGCTATTGCCCCGGAAAAAACCTCGATAGTAATCTTTAATCTAAGTCCCAAAGCAAAACGATTGACTTTTGAAGTCAACAGACACATAATTTTACCTTCCCCTACAGTTAACTACCTGGGGGTCACAATTGACTATGGGCTCACTTTTACCAAGCATGTGGACAGGGTCGTAAATAAGGCAAGGAATGTTATGAAGGCTCTATGTGCTATTCTTCCAAATACTAGAGAACCGCGACCACAGAAAAGAAGAACCCTGCAAACAGCCATGCAGTCAATTTTATTGTATGCTGCACCTATATGGAGCCCGATACTGCGCATTGAAAGATGCAAAACAGAAATTCAGAGATGCCAAAGGATAATGACAACTAGAGTGTGTATCGCTTATCGCACGGTTTCGTCAGTAGCCATGCTAGTCATATCAGATATATGTCCTATTGATTTATTGGTAGAAGAACGTACACTGATCTATAACAGGATCAAGCATGACCCAGACATAAATGTTAAAGAGTTAAAGGAAAAGGCTAGGACAAGCACTATGACGAAATGGCAAGAGAGATGGCAGACGTCCAATAAGAGAAGGTGGACGTTTAATTTAATCCCTGACATCAATCGATGGATCAAAAAGAGCCAGGAGCACACAGACTTTTATTTAACGCAGGCTCTTACGGGCCACGGATGCTTTAAAAGTTATCTTTATAAGATAAAGAAACAAAATTCGATCGCATGCTGGTTCTGTGTTATCACTTAAAAAACAGCATAAGGTATCTAATGCACCACATAAATTGTCACCTTCACAGTTAAAACCAGGTGCACGAGGGGATATAAAGTTGTTTACCAATAAGGCTTTAAAAGAACTGACAAAATGTGTTACATCAGGTGACACATTTCTGGCACCATGGCTGCGAATGTACCCAAAAAAAGTTTTCCAATAAATCTTGGTTAAAAGCTTTTGATAAGATATATTTAAACTCATTGTTTAGCAAAATTTCCCTAATACGTAAAAACCCCTAAAGCGTTATTTTCAAATTTTTTGGGTAGGATTATATGCAAATCTTTTCCTTTTCTCACTAAAAAACCTCATGGTGCCAACAATTTCTATAGCACTCCTCCAAAATGTGTCATGACCAGATTTATGGGTAATTCCTCCTTTCAAAGGTTTACTTTGAGGAGCTTTCAATTTACTAACATTCAAGCTATTGAACAGCTGATCAATGAATAAAATTAGTTCTGCTGTGTCTGCAGCCACCTTCGGGTGTAGCATTGGAACATCAAATGTAGTGTGTCTGCAGCCTCTTTGTCTAATTTATATTCATTTTCAATATCTGAAAAAATTCATATTTGATGGTATACCAATATAAATAAATAATACTTACCCCACATAGCAATATATTTCATCATAGCCCCGACCTGGTGACTGAATACTTGGGTACAGTAGGACACTTTCATTCTATTCATTTTGTTAGCAAAAATGTGTGCATCAGTTAATTTAGTACACATCCGTGTACTGTCAGATGTATCTAGCAAATAAAATTGATCAATGTGTTTCCACATAGCAATTGTGGTAGCACCATTATACACAAAAAGAAGATCCTTAGTTAATAAGTTATTACGTATACCCTTCATTAGATGAGGTACATCAAAAATAGAGACAAGTTCAAGATTATTTACTTCAAATCCAAATGATGTTTTTTCTTCATCTCTTCGTGCATAATTTTTAAAAGTATCTTTATGAAGGGCATTAAGTGCGGCTTGACCAATCGCTTGACACTCAGTAATACACTCTAATAAATTCTTTTAAAGATGCCGACTTCATAGGAACGTGCATTTATATTTCCAATGCTCCACCAGAAGGTACTACATTGGCCAGGAGGAGAGTTTTTTGTTGCCTAGAAATTTAGAATTTTGCCGAACCCTTGCCGTTCCAGGCAAGGTAGGGATCTTTAACGTGCGTGACAACACTCACACCCGGGACCTCCATTTAACCTCTCATCCGAACGAGGGCGAAATTTTTGTGAAAAATGCTCACCTGTCATTTTTCAAGCAGTCGGCCGTGTCGGGATTTGAACCCAGGACCTTGGGATCCGTTGGACTTAATAGGACCACTGGAGAAGGCAAATGCAACTGGTTGCTTCCATTGATGACATATTCCACGCAATATAAAAACAGTTGTGTAATCTGCAAGAAATGACCTTCTGCTTCTATCAAGATCTTCAATATCGTCAATACAATCGAATTTTCTATTGTAGTGTACAAACGGTGTTTGTAATATGTATCCATGGACTCCTTGATGTCCGCAAATAAATAAATCGTTTTTTCTTTATTATGAAGAAACTACTGAAAATAAGTACATCAACCCTTACATCAGGGTAATCAGAAAAGAAAAACCTTTCCATTTGGGTTATATTGAACTATGGTTTCCATTTAAAAAAAGTGAGGTTATGTTTGTAGCTTGAAAACCCATTTCCAATTAAAATTGTCATATACGCTATTGAATTCTACGTAAAAAGTTACCTTACAAGCAGTTTTTATTTTCTCTATAGGTTAAACCGTTAAAAAGTTATTAGCGTTTGAAGAAAATGGCAAATTTCAGTTTTTTTCAAATATCTAAAAAAGTTGAGCATCTAGGTGAGTTTTCAAAAAAGCATCATACTACTCGTAAATTTCTCTTCAACTTTGCTAATTTAACCAATATTGTATCTTCTATAATAAAAAAGTTACCCATATACGGAGATAGATTGTGGGCACCCTGTAAATACGTCTGTTAAATAAAAAAAATGGAACACACTTATAAATAAAAAATAAATATTAGCTGATAATAAACACTTCTAATTACAAAAAGAAAAAATCATGTGGATATATTTTGCATAAGATAATTCTTTTATAAATATTTCAAAGTTACTGTTATACCTATGTTGGGCAGTTTATTTTTTTGTAAAACAAACCATAATATATTTACCAGAAGAAGCAGTACTATCGAGTTGAAAACTGTTGTCCTTAATTGACAAATTTGGTGTACATGTAGGCAAATTATGATTTAGAAGTACATCGTTAACAGAAGCGACAAGACGGTGATCCGTAACTGGTAATGGTTTACAATATGTATGAAAACCAAAATGATCCTGTTTAGATGTCTGAGCAAGATACATGTCGGTGCCTGATAAACCTGTAATTTCAATATTGATTTTAGAACATGAATAATCCAGTTTATATAAATAATGATTTCAATTGTGTCTACCTTTAAAATGGAGCTCTGGTGCATTTAAAAATATAAGTTTAACGTTTTGGGAAAGGCACTTTTAAATAAATAATAACAATAGTTAGAAAAAGGAAAAAGTTATGTGGAGATATTTTGCATCGGAAAATTCTTCATCAACATTTCTAATCTACAGCTACACCTATTTTAAGCGGTTTATTTTTATATAAACAAATCATAATACTTTATGTACCTGAAGAAACAGTGGCCCCAAGTTGAAAACCGTTGTCCGTAGTTGGCAAATTAGATGTACATGTAGGCATAATATGAACTTGAGATACAGTAATACTAAGACGGTGGTCCATAACTGGCAGTCATTTACAATATGTGTAAAAGCCAAAATGATCTTGTTTAAGATTCATGTTGATGACTGATGAGCTTGTAATTTCAATATTATGTTAGAATATGAAGAATCCGAGTTATATAAACAATAATCTTAATTGTTTATCTTTAACATTGTGCCTTGAAACATTTCAACAATAAGACAAAAGTTTTGGGAAAATCCTGTGAAGAGCACTTGTTTACTTTTATTAAAACACATCTAATTAAAAATTTAGAATTATTAAACTTTCATATAAAATATAGTAGTACCTGAAGTTGGTTGGTCTGAAACTTCATTCCCTACTGGTTGTTGACCCAATAGATGACGCCAACTACACCTTGTTTGACTGCAATAGATGCCATCGGGAAAGGACAACACTAGAGATGACAGTTGGAGCGACTTTGACACCAGAGATTTTTACTGACATTATGCTTGATAGTTCTGAAAATTGGAGAGCGATAGTTAAGTACGTACGACAGATAATGGTCAGTAAAGAGAAATATGAAAGAACAATATCTGACTTGAGATAGGACGTAACGAATGAGACCCACGAAATATACCCTGCAAACACTCCGAAGATATGCCTCTCAGGCGGTTCCAGAGTGTTTTTTGTCACCAGCAGGAAGAGAGGAATAGCTTTTAGTTGGTCAGGGTGACTTACTGTCTTGGGGAACCAGGCGGGTATTTCATACCTGTTTGTCTCAACATGGCAGTACTCTACTTAAATCCAACACTACCCGTCATTCTGGATCATCTTCATGATGGGTGTCTTCCCCATGGTAAGGAGTCTGAAAGCCGCAAGGCGGACGGACAAGTTACTATGAGGGCATCGCAAGATTTCCAACCCTCTTTAAAAACAAAAAAGATGGCAGCCATCATACATTTAAATAAAGTACCCATTTACCTTACTAAAAAAACTATAACTTACGTTTGTATTAGTGTTCAGCGCGGGGGGTCTTATAAATTTATATGTCGACTTACCTCCGCGGTTTTTGTTGTGCTAAGCTGCAGTTCCTTGTTCTTCAACTAAGTGGACTGTATTGGAGAATATAGTACGTGTTACGTTGCACTTGCACTGTGTTTTTTAGGGGTTTAACAAATAAATTCACATTCAGCGGCACTATGACTAACTCACGGTACCGAACGAAAAACCGACTGTCTGCTTCGACATCGATGAGAGAGTGAGTGTTTTTTTCCACTACCCTTAGTCCCACTTATTTACACATGCACAAGGAATTTTTACGACAGGATATAAGGGAACAAGGGATGACAGTTTTACTATTAGATTTACAACTACAAATTTACGACTTAAAATTAAGCACGACAACGTGCGACAAAGAGACCGAACATCCCGCCCACCAAAATAAGTATGAACTAACTTATTTTATATTTAAAAATAATTAGAGCTATTAACTAAGAAACCTAACCGACAAACTTATATAAGTGAATATATGTGTACATACCATTAAATATTAAGTAACTGGCAGTAAAAATATTTTCAGTAGGGGGCGTTTAACTAACCCTTGAGCTGTATTAACGGTAGCTACCCGAACGATACCGCCCCTACCAGGATGAACATCTACTACTTTTCCTAAACGCCACTGTAGAGGGGACTTATTTTCTTTCTTTAAGAGGACAAGCGAATCAATCGGTAGGGTAGCGGAATTCCTCAACCACTTACCTTTCTGCTGCAACGTGTGCAGGTATTCAGCATTCCATTTCTTCCAAAACCCTTGTTGCATTTGCTGCAACAGTTGCCAGCGATTCAAACGAGAGGGGTTTATGGACAACAAATCCGGATCTGGTAACACCGAGACTGGTTCAACATTACGAATGAAATGACGAATACATGTAATAATCCTACAAATTTTCTGCAGTTTTGAAAATTTATGCAACAACAAATCTAAGAAATTCTCAGACATAACGACTGTTAACGACAAAGTACGATATTCGACGTCCATCTGAGATGAGTCGATAAGGTTTGGCAGCGACGTTACTGACCATTCTTCGCTACGACGCACTAACCAGGAAGGTCCTGTCCACCATAATAGATGATGAACCAACTCTGAAGCCAAAAGTCCACGTGAGGCACAATCCGCAGGTTTATCCTGGGAAGATGGAGGAATACGTTCTTGAATCTGCGAAATGCGATTGCTAACGAATGTCTTCCACTTATGCGAGGAAGACGGAATCCAAGACAAAACAACAGTAGAATCTGACCACGCAAAAATATTACTAAAGGATAAAATATCTGTATAAGTATTTTTGACGAAATCTACTAAATCTGCCAAGAGTACGGCAGCACACAATTCGAGACGGGGCAATGAAACGCGATTAGTAGGAGCAACCTTCGATTTTGCGCATACTAAGCACATGGTAATATTACCTTCTAAATCGAACGAACAAAAATAGATGGCAGCTTCATACCCGGCTTCAGAAGCATCGCAGAACCCATGCAACTCCACCTTTTTAAAATTATGACATACGATGCGACGCGAAATCTCAAAATTCGAAACCGCTGGCAATTCACCCAAAAAATGTTTCAATTTTTGTACGACTTCCAATGGCGGCTCTTGGTCCCAACCGAGACATAAAAACCAAAGATCTTGAACTAAACGTTTAGCGAAAAGTACTAAAGGCGCTATCAAACCGAGAGGATCAAAAATTTTTGCGATAGCCGACAAAATATTACGCTTAGTGCAAGTGAACTCTTCAACGTCTAAGTTGTATAAAAATCCATCTGTAAGAGCGCGCCACGAAAGGCCCAAAATTTTTATTGAACCACTATCTTTATCTTGAAATGTAATTGCTTCCGAACTGGACAGGGACTCCCTCAAGTTGGACATCTCTTCCGAGCAATTACTACTCCATTTTCTTAATTGAAAACCACCACTAGTGCAAATACTATTCAATTCACCAATTAATTGATTAGCAGCTTCAATCGAATTGCATCCAGTGACTAAGTCATCAACATAGGTATCGCTCGCCAATACCGATGACGCGAAAGGAAAATTAATCGATTCTAACCTTGCCAATTCTTGAACAGTACGCAAGGCCAAAAAAGGCGACGACGAAACTCCATAAGTCACAGTATTTAATTTAAAGTCCATAATAGGATCTGACGGAGAACATCTCCAGACGATACGTTGATAATCACGATGAGTATCTTTAACCAAAATCTGCCGAAACATTTGTTTGATGTCAGCTGTAATTACGATAGGATGTACACAAAAGTGCAATAACAAAACTGCAATGTCTTTTTGCAGAGCAAAGCCAATAGCCAAGCTATCATTTAATGAATTCCCAGATTGATCCGGACACGAAGCATCGAAAACCACACGCAATTTGGTGGTAGTGCTATCACGCTTATGTACAGCATGATGGGGAATGTAATACATTTTCTCATGAACTGACGAATTTTCAGGCGATTCCACTTAAACCATGTGACCGCTTGTCAAATAATCCTCCATAAATTTTTTATAATCTGAATACAATTCAGGATTTTTTAGCAAACGACGTTCTAACGACAAAAATCTTTTAATACAAATTGATCTCGTACCCACAAATGTGGGTTCAGCAATTTTAAAGGGCGAGGACACTACAAAACGACCGTCCTTGTTACGTCTATAATTTTCCACAAATTGATTTTCACACTTTTCTTTTTCAGGAGAAATGTGTTTCTTGAAGGGAATATTTTCTAATTCCCAAAATCGACGAATGTCTCTGTATAAGGGCTCAACGAAAGCACACAACGACGTAATAGAACTTTTCGGGGGAACGACCTTTACCGTTAAAACCCAACCAAAGGTTGTTTTAATAGCAACTGGCTCGTTAGTGACACCGCAACGAGATTCGTTCAACAAAACCTGAGCAAAGATTTCCGCTCCGAGCAGCATGTCAATTTTACCAGAAATAATAAAATTAGGGTGAGCTAAGGTCAAACCTCGAGTATGCGACCATTCCTTGACCCCTATCGACGACGAAAGTAATTGATTACAAATGTTAGGTAAAATATAACACTCAAGTTCATATGCTGGAGTCCGTGCTCCCGAGGGGCTGACTACACACGATAGTGCACCAGACGCCAACGACGAATTCAAGCCAAGTCCTTGAACAGTGACATTGGTTCTCCGTTTCCTTAAACCTAATTTCTGACGGCACCTTTCAGTCATAAAACTTTCCATGGATCCGTTATCTAATATTACACGAACAGATTGCAATGTTCCTGTATAATCAAGCACCGACACCATTGCCGTAGCTAACAGCGTGGTTGTGTGTTCTAATGACGTCGAAATCAACGAGCTAGTGGCAGGTCGTTCATGCACAACCGACGACGACAGATTGTCTTCACTGGGTCTACTAGTAGCAGTAAGTCTAGGCGCCGCTCTCCGAGGAGACGCGGACCTTTGACGATGAGTTTGTCTGCGTGGAGATATCGATTTTTCTCGTTTATCGAAGTGGAGTAACGAATTGTGCGACTGATAACATTTTTTACACGACCAATCTAACGTACAATTTTTCATCGAATGTGAAGTATTTAAACATTTAATACAAAGATTTTTAAGCTTTACCACCTCAAATCTTTCTTGAGGGGTTTTATCAAGAAACTGCTTACATCTATAAATAGAATGCACAGCTTGACATAAACTACAATTTTTACCATCATTGGTGGTACCAACTAAAGAGGTTTTAGCCGAAGTGCTAACAAACCTTGCTTTTTCCCTTTCTTTCACGGAATCTCGAGATTTTAAGCATGTTCCTGAAGCAATGTCATTTATTTCCAACACTTTACATTGTTTTTAATGTACGACCTTAAATCTTTGAACGAGGGAATCTCGTCATTATTTCCTAATTCGAACCGTTTTAAAATGTTAGTATCTAATTTTTTTGATAACAGATTAAACAACATGAAATCTAATAAATCTATTTCCATCTGCCTTAACGCGAATATATTTTCATCATAACAACTAAGTAATTGCCGGAGTTCCGCATGCGAGTCTGAGGAACTGACCTTAGGGCATTTTTCGAGAGCATTAAAATATGTTGAAAGTAATAACCTCTTGGACTGAAAACAATTAGTAATGATTTTATAGGGTTCCACGTATGCATAATCATTTAATGGCAAGTGTTTTATTAAGGCACGCGACGACTCATCTAGTGTATCAACGAGATGGCAAAATTTTTCCACAGGGGACAAACCGACATTATCGTGAATCACCCGCTTATAAATTGCATTACAACTTTCAAAATCCGAAATGCGTCCTGAGAACCGTGGGACAGAAAGATGTTTCAAGCGTGGGGTACTATTTACGGACAAAGAATTATTTATATTTTTCATCTTTGGCTTATTTTCTACGCGATCTAATTCGCATTGTTTAGCAATAATACGAATATCTAATAGATAATCATCGATTTTCACCCTAAGGGCCGAGAATTCAACCAATTGTTCACTTTCTTCATCAAAGAAAATATCCTTGCAAAAAGATTTGAAATGGGTTTTAATTTGCTTAACACTTTTAATCGATGCTTTAATTAAAGCAATCGATACATTTTCCGGTTGATTAATTTTACTGTATATATGATCCAAACTTTTAACTACAAATCTAGCTTCAAGAATAGCTTTATCAATTGATATAACCATATTTGATTAATGATTAATGAACGACAATAAAAATTAATGTAAAAACAATGCGTCTCAAACAAGCTACAACTAATTAATCTACGAAATTAAATTATTAATGGACAAATGCAACTAATTACAGTGCTCGCCCGACAAAAACGTTTAACGTTTCAAATAAATTTCAACCCCTTTGTTTTACAAGTTGCATGAACCCGAATGGTTCCTCCAACTTGAAACGACAAATAAGATAAAGATTCACAATACAATAACCCCTCATAAATTTAGTTTACCTAAAGTAAACTGTTTGACCACTAATCTTTGCAACAAAGGATAAGGGATATTTTGTAAACTCTACCGTTATAACCAGATGTTTCTACCATTAAATTTGCAAGCAGGATGTTCTTCTCTGTGTAACACGTTTAACCATAATCAAAACTACGACAATTTTTAAATTAAAGTGTAAGGAGCGAAAAGGAAAAGGAATTAATTAATTAATTAATGATCCGGTGATGAAGGCCCTTTGTTCAGCGCGGGGGGTCTTATAAATTTATATATCGACTTGTTCCTCAACTAAGTGGTCTGTATTGGAGATTATAGTATGTGTTACGTTGCACTTGCACTGTGTTTTTTAGGGGTTTAACAAATAAATTCACATTCAGCGGCACTATGACTAACTCACGGTACCGAACGAAAAACCGACTGTCTGCTTCGATATCGATGAGAGAGTGAGTGTTTTTTTTCACTACCCTTAGTCCCACTTATTTAACACATGCACAAGGAATTTTACGACAGGATATAAGGGAACAAGGGATGACAGTAAACATCTAAATTACTTATAAACGTTTGTTAAATTATCTTATGAAACGTACACGTAATAGTAAGCAATCGCAGAAATGGTTGACAAATCCTATTACAAAAATTCCTTGGATTAATTGCAAATTTTTATCCATCGAAATTTATTGCGGGTATTTGCTATAAATTAAAAAGCTAAGATAAACTTGGCAGTGACAGTATGTCTACTGCAAGTTTCAGCGTATTTTTATCGAACTAGTAATCAAGGAGCTTTAGTAATCTAAAGCAAATGTTATTGGTGACGTCCTATAGATTAAACACACTTAGTCGGTACTTAACAAGTTTTCAGTTTATCTATTTAAAGTGTGAAATATTTTATAACTCTCGACACCTCAGTTTTATTACACTTGCATCAATCGAATAAACGTAATTGTACATAATGCTAACATTAAAACTATTCTGCGCTTGTAAGTATATTACGCTTTATTTTAACTTTTATTAAAAGCAATTTTTCAGATTTTTTGTTAGAGCTTTCTATGGCTCAACATTCATCAGTTTTGTTTGAAAGTACGTTGGACGGGGATTCTTTCTGGATATTTGCAGAATCAGAAATTCAATCCATTAACTGCCCCATTGGATATATGTTTGATATTAAGGAAGCAAAGTGTAAAATACAAACGAGAGATCATGCGGTTATATGCCCACCAGGCTTTCGAGGAACCTTGCCAAACCCTGAAAACTGTCGAACTTTTATAAATTGTTGGTATGGATCTGGTACTCTTATGGAGTGTTCAGCACACCTGCTCTATAATAAAGAAGTTGGTCGATGTGAATATCCCCATAAATCAGGTTGCTGTGAGTTTTACGAAAAGGATGATGATCAGTTAGTATCGGATTTGTATCCTGATCATTTTACGTAATTGTGTAGAAGTAGCTGTTATCAATTATTTTAGACCAGTGCAATATCTTAAATTTTTTGATTTTCTGGAAAGTAAAATAATTATGTTTTATTTAATTTTTTGTCGTTTTGACCAATATCACAGGTAATTTATTTAGTTTAATCAATTTTATACGAAAGAAATGCATTGCGTCATTACAAAATGGAAATGTTAGTATAATTAAGCAAATTTAGGTAAACATTAAATAGGTTTCCAATTCTCGCATATAGCATAACATTTTGGAAAGAACACAAATTGGGGTCAATATTCCATGTTAGGATATAAATTCTAACCGAAATGTTTAAATAACTATTGATACAACACTAGTCAACTGTAAAATAATGGTGCGGTGGTATTTCGATAACTAAAACAGCGGTAGACAAAAGTGGACATTGAATACACAAATGATGATAATAAACAACAATTATTTCAAAGCACTTACCTTGTAAATATAGCGAAGCGTAGCACATTTATTTATTGCGGCCGTTCAGGACATGAAGCGATAGTAGAATAGGTCGCGTCCTCTCCCTGGCAGGTGATAAGATAGTTCTTGCACATGCGAAGACACAGCATAGTTTATCGGTATTTGCGGCACTAAAAATACACAGGCGCGGTGATTGAAGTAATTTCACGGTACATACAATGACATTTGAATATACAGGGCGGAGGTAAATAATCAACAAATTCTAAATGTTTAAAATAAAGCAAGCGGTTAATTATATACAATTATAAACGAAACATACCGCCCCCCGAAATGCAAGGCATTTTAAAAGAAAATAATTGAAAGGTGTAGGGCGGAATCAAAATGCGAAAAAAAAAGATTTACAAAAACAAAAAATAATTATTTTTACAATGAGAGCAAAGGAAAAAACTTTGACAAAGACGCTTCAGCTCGCCATGAGCAGTTTTAAGTGTGACCACCCTAAGGACACCATCCGTCCCAGGATGCACAGCCACAACACGGCCGAGGGACCAACATAAGAGAGGAACATTAAGGACCTTAATCAGCACTAAGGTGTCTAACTCAACTTGAGGAGACGATGTGTGCCACTTGGAGCGCTATTGTAGCGAATGTAAATACTCTTTGGACCAACGGAACCAAAAATCTTGTTGAATGCGCTGAAGCAATTACCAACAAGAAAGGCGGTTAAGCGAAAGGTTGAAATGGGCGGAATCCGGAATGGCGGTTAAAGGGAACAACTTGCTAAAACTCTTTTTCAAAGTGGATCCGGACAAAATGGTCTCAACCTCGATAGCAAAATAAGATTGTTGAGTATACCCAAACAAAGAAATCAAAGAATTGTACAATTCAGAAGATGACATAGGTCCGGAATACCTTTCGAGTAGATGACATAGATTATGACAAAAACGAAGAATCCAAACAACAATGCGAATATTAAAGGGAAAGTAAGAGTAATTTTCTAGAATTGATTGAATCTAACAAGAGGTTACTACAGCGGGTAATACAATAGATTGTTGTTCAGTGAGAGCTACAGGAGCATTTGAAGACAGAATATGTGTACCGTATTTTTCGAAACACCGATACAAGGTTGGTGAAGCCGCCCACCATAAAGAACATTGGCACAAGTCTGTAGGGAGTAAACCACGTGACCCGACATCGACAGGATTCTCGACGGAGGAAATGTAATGCCAAGAGGCGCGAAACGTGTTTTCCTGAATGTAAGTAACACGATTGGCGACAAAACTCTTCCAACTCTGCGGGAGGAGAGACAGCATCCTATTTTAATTTTAACGACCATAAACGTTGAATTAAGTGTTTTACAAGGAAAATTTGGGGAGATAAAAGTCCCGCAGGGTCAAAAATACGGTGTAGGTTGGAAAGTAGGTTGCGCTTAGTACAGGGGGTACTTAATGGCTGAACTAGAAAACAAAAATTATCTGAGGAGGGGTTCCATTGAAGACCTAGAGGTTTTAGGGGTTGAGTGTCAGGATCCTCAAAGGAGCTGGGTTGCGCGAATTGCTGCGTAGCGGAAAGATCTTTTAATAATTCGGGATGGTTACTCGACCATTTATGAAGTTCGAAAACACCGAGTTTTAAAAGAGCACTTAGTTGATTTTGTAGAGCGAGGGTTGATTCAATAGAATCTCCACCCTTAATCTACAGCCAACTGCAGAAACGTGCGTATGGCAAGAAAAGGAGCACAATTGATTCCATAAATAACTGTTTTTAATTTAAAATTTTGAATGGGGCTCCTCAGGGGAGAAGCGCAAACAATTCGCTGATAATCACACTGAGCGAGATTAACAAGAATTTGTCTGTACATCTGACGAATATCGGCAGTAACAACATAAGGGTATAGACGAAATTGCAACCAAATTGCGGTAATATCTTGTTGCAACTTCAGCCCAACAAACAAATGATCGTTTAAGGACGATCGAGAGAGAGTTCTAGGGGAGTCATTGAAAACTACTCGTAACTTTGTACTTATGCTTTCTGGTTTCACAACTCAATGATGCGGGATGTAATAAGAAAAGTCCGGATGAGTCCCATTAACAACAGATTACATATGTTGAGAATCCAGATACTCACCCATAAACGAAACATACTTTTTGTAAACACGAGGTTGCTTAAGTAGACGATTTTTTAAAGAAACAAATCGTTGTAAGGCAAGATCATGACTACCTGGAAAAAATGTTTCTTTATCTCTAAACAGCAGTGAGACGACATATCGACCTTGTTCATTGCAGCGAAACGTATCAACAAAATGTTTTTCAACTAGAGTTTCTTCAGGCGTGAAAGATTGAGCGGCGGAAACAGCTTTGACTTTCCAGAATTTAGCGACAATGTCGTCCAATAAGGAAGCAGAATCTGTCATACAAAACAAGCTAGTTCCTTCAGAAGCGGACCAGGAAGGTATACTTCCCAGTAAAACATATCCAAAAGTAGTATTAATAGCAACAGGTTGATCGCCAGCACCCTGGATGCGATCGTCTAATAACACTTGGGGGAAAATATCCGCGCCAAGTAATAAATCATTGAGGAAGAAGCGAATCAGCTAGCCTGAGGTTAGTGTGATGACAAATGTTCTGAACAATTATTAGAAGTACGTAAATTTTCACAAACTTTGGGAAGTACTACAGTTTGGAAATTAATAATCGGTGAAGAAGCACCCATTGGTTTGAGCTAGATGGTGACAGCGCCATGCAGAGCTGCAGAGCACATGGATCCTAAACCATTAAGGGTAAGGGCATGTGAAGTAGAACGAAAACCTAAGCGTTTCACACTATTTTGCGAAATAAAAGAAGTCATGCTACCCAAGTAAACCGCGAAATTTTTGAAAAGAACCAGAGCAATCAACAATTTCCACTTGAACGGTGGAAAGTAAAACGACTGAAGTTTTAGCTAAAGAATTATATAAAACGGCATTCGAAGTTGACGGTTTACTACAGCTAAACGAAGTTAATGGTTCTTCAGAGGCAAGAGAGCGGGAGGTTTGTAGCGGTCTTGAATAGTGGAACTCTAGCACAAGGTGAAACCTTGGAGGCGGCGGTGTCCGGGCTCAAGCGAGCCTGGTTACTAGCAGCGAAAGCGGGTTTAGACGAAACGCAATCCAAGTGCAATAAGCATTGATGACGTTGATTGCATTGGCGGCAAGAAAAAGTAGACTTGTATTTATTTAAAATGTGAGAATTGCTAAAGCAATTAATACAAAGTTGTTTTTTTGCAAAATTGTAGCGATCTTGCAAAGAAAGTTTGACGAAATCATTAAAGCGATAAAGATTGTGATCTTGTTTACAAAGCGGACATTTATTAACATTAAGCTTTGTCTATACTAACATGGAAACGGCGGAGAGAGACCTAGACAGGTTGCTGCAATGAATAACTTTGTCTAAATCGGTTTTATGATTTACCGACAAATTTGATAGAGATTTACAAGTTTTTTTCCAGATAAGCAATTAACTCTTTATAGTATGGGATAGCGGTAGGATCTTGATGCAATTCAAAAAAAAACTACGAGCAGTGTGTATATCAAGGCGATTTAAGATCATTTGCACAAGAATAAAATCCCATTGCTCTATAGGCAAATCAAATTTCTTAAGCGCTTGTAAATTATTGGCAAAGGTATCAACTAATTTTTGCAAACCGGTGGGATTATCAGAATTTAATTTGGGAAATTTATCAATATTGTCCCATAAAGCGGAGGTAATGTGGCGAATATTACGATATTTTTCGATAAGTTTATTGTAGGCAAGAGAGTAATTGGCCTCTGTAAAGTCAACGTTCTTAATGGTTAATAGTGCGAACCTTTTAGTACTGATTGAAGATAAGAAAATTTGTCCACGTTTGACAGATCGTTATTAAGATGAACTAAACTATCAAAGCTGTCAATAAGGCTTTTAAAAAAACAACCGTCCCCATCAAACGTAGGGAGGGTACAGTAAGCCTGAGACGAAGAAGATTGACTAGGAAACAACTTGAAATAGAACGCTTTTATTAGAAAGAAATTGTTATCGAAGCGTTTTTGATAGCGTCTTCCGTTTCAAATTTTTCATCGGCGTCATCTGCAGAAGCAATTATACCGACTATGAAATTATGCTAGGCAAAGAAACTTTCTCGTACTGTTTGAAAAGATTGATATTGCGCGGAACAAATCTAAAAAAGTTGGTTCAACTGCAGATTTCTAAGCTATTTCATGGAGAGAGTTAATCGAAATATTATGTACGAAATAACTACGTTATAATTTCTCTACCATAATTAAAATTAAGCAAATACAAAAAAGGACAGACGAAATGAAACCGATACTTCGGTGTTTAAATTAAAGGCAAATGCGGCGTTAATAAATTTGTAAGCCTCGTACAAAATTCTGGTACCAAACCAGATATCAAGAAAGGCTAGTAAACAACTCAAACCAAAGAAATGAGTTTAGTAAACTTGCAATGATTAATAACATGCACCATATTCTACACCTGACTAACAGAAAATAGTTAAACCTGTAATTCCAAATTCGAAAGAGCAAAAGGTTAATCACTAATGCAGTAAAATTCCAAAAATGAAGTTTGCAATTCTTTCAAAATTTAGTACCTTACTACGCTGAATAAAAGTGTAAAAAACCATCAACCATCAGGCAATAGAATAAAAATAAGTACAAAGGCACGTACAATGCTTTGATAAGCGGTAACCCACCGTAAATGTAATTGTATTTAATCACTTACAGGCTGGGCGGTATGTTACTGTATGAATTTATTATCACTTATAATTTGTACTTTAATATTCACATCCGGTGAGAAAACCAATCTAAAATAATGGTGCGACGGTATTTCGATAACTAACGGTGGACATTGTATACGCAAATGATAATAATAAACCACGATTACTTTAAAACACTTACCTTGTAAATATAGCAAAGCGTAGCACATTTATTGCGGCCGTCCAAGATGGGAAGTGATAGTAAAATAGGTCGCGTCCTCTCCCTGGCAGGTGATAAGATAGTTCTTGCACATGCAAAGACACAGCATACTTTATCGGTATTTGCGGCACTTAAAATACACAGACGCGGTGTTTGAAGTAATTTCACGGTACATACAATGACATTTGAATATACCGGGCGGAAGTAAATAATTAACAAATTCTAAATGTTTAAAATAAGGCAAGCGGTTAATTATATAAAATTTTGCCTAAAATCACTACATATTATTTGAATAGTAAACATTCACAGATCAACCTTATTTATCGGCAAAACAAAATACTACTTCACAAAAGTAGAAAGAAAATTCAATTTTATACGTATTTCGGTTACTTTGTGCTGTTAATCCAAGAATTATTTAAGACATGAATTACATACTTTTAATTTAGTTTTAATGAACATAACCTGTGGTGTCGAATAACGGTGGCTAATGTTCCGTGTCTGGTGTAATGTGCTTATTGTTATAAAATGAATCACACTAGAAACACTAAACTATGTTTAAGATATGCTCAGTAGTAAAACTTTCACTTAAATGGCATATATTATTTAGTTAGAGAGCTTGATCTGCAATTATGTCCATATAAAATGATTCTAAAAATTGCATTTTAAAAAGTTACAAACTACTTTTCTTCATCCATTAGAAAACATCTGCAACATCAATATTCTACCGATGGCCTCATTGTGGTTAGAAAAAATTCGTATTTTGATAGTGGCAACCGCGCCATGTTATGACATTACCAATATTGATTACGTAAATCGTAACTTAAATTATAACGACTATAATAATATTGAATATACGAGTAACAAAAGAATTTCAATTTGAGAGTTTTATTTTGTCTTTACATACCATATATGAATTTTAAACTGTACTTTTTTTACGTGCACTTTAGTTTTAATGAGTTTATTTTTTTTTTCATAATCCCTGATGATTCAAGGTTCATGTTAGCTTGGCAGTCCCCAACGGCCGAACTAGCTTTGCAAAAAAGTGCCACCCACACTCTTTCATGCACCTATCGTTTTTCATACCACACGGAAATACTCCACTTCGTGCAAATTCGTTTAAACTCAAATTTTTGGAGAAAAAATGGTTAATATAGCAGATGTTCCAGATTATTTACCTGATATGACGATGTGATACTAATGTTTATAATTTTTCACATAAACGTTTATAGAAGTAGAAGTGGATGGATAAAGGTTCTCATTTGTGGGCGATTTTCGTTCAAATACACAAATGTTCGGTATGTATTTTTAAAGGAGTTTTATTAGGATTTTTGAATAGGCGGAAAGAGACAGTGTTGAAATGTAATACTGTGAACGAAAATTATTGTAAATATTTATAAATCAAATTCTAGAAAATAGTATTTCTTTATTCTCAATAACTAAAGCTTCATCTTCTTTTAATATTATAATGATCATATTAATATAAAGCAGTGCTGCATCAACCCCATAAATAAGTATAACTTTGAACTGCATTCTACTATAAAGCGTCGTTAGCTGAAGGCACTTTTGTAGTTATTTGAAAAAGTGCTTAATCTCAATTAAGAAACCTTCTATCATCATATGTGGTAAATATATCCTTCTTAAAATTTTGATTCAGGCTGTTTCTTCCTCGTGTTATGAACTTTATCGGCTTCATTGTAGTTTCTGTTATCAAATTTTCATCTGGACGCACTTGTAAGTTTAATTTTAAGTTTACGAAAAACCTTACAAAGACGTAATACAGTATTTCGGCAACGCTCACAAAACTACAACCTAAAAATAGACTGAACGCACCTCCAACTGAAGCTGCAACAAATTCTATTATTAGTATCAAATATTAAACAAATAGGAACAATAAAAATACTAATTTAAAATTTGCTAAGTGTTCGTGATATTTTGATTATATATCGCATATCTTAAAAATTAACTTGGTTGAAGGTGAATTTTAAACCTATTTTACGACATCCAGAATTTACGTAAATTAAAGATTTTTCTACGTATAATGTGAATCAAACCAAATCAACAACGAATGCATAAGTCTACCATGAGCCGTGCTGATAGCTCTGTAACCGATTTATTCCGAGAAAAGCCATCAACATTAAAACATTCATTGTTTATTGGCAAAAGCTATATAGGTACATATGCATTGGTGAATAAGATAAAATAATAATGAGCATTCCATATTGAGCTATTAATTGAAAGATGGAAAGAATAAACCGAAAGTTACAGGTTCGAATCCTGTCCAGCACCTTATATTTTCTATCTTACAATTAAATTGATTATTTAGGCTTGGCATACAGATCTAAATTATTATTTCATCTCAGTAACTAGTATATGTATATATAAATATATATACTACTGTGATTTTTGAATGTTAAAAGGGCATTATGTATTCATTTTCCAATTTACTTTATGATTCAGCATGTAAAAACAACAAATTACAATTTGAAACTCTTTTCAAATCGTATGTGTAGAAATGAATAATTCTACTGTAATATTTTAGGAAGCTAAAAGTTAATTTTCATAATCCTGCAGATGTAAATATTCATAAAGTATAGCGCATATAAGATAGCATTTCAAATTTGATAATTATAAACATATTTTAACAGTCGTATTTAAGTATAAGAATGTTTTCCAAAAGCTTTTAGAACGCGAAAGGGCAGAAGCAAGCATCTAAATTTCATATTATAGACCAATTTAACGCTTATAGTTTATAGTTAAATTATAGCAAACGTGGAGGTATGTTTTCAAAATCGTTTCTAAGAGTTCCAGGCGTTTAGTTTATAAACAAGGTTGGCCGTTGGATTATTTACGCAAAGTTGTGAAAGTGTTTTGAAACAGCCTTCCTATTATTAAATTAAATAAACAAGTGGAACCGTCGCAATTTCTAAATAGTTTTAATTAGGGGAGAAAACGTACCACAAATAAGATGCAAATTCCAGGTAGTGTTGGTAACTGCTGTCAGTTAAGGCTAGATTTATAGCCTCGTTGAAAAGATATGAAGCTCAAATTAAAGAGGGTGATTTCGTCAATTACAACAAAACTTGCAAGCAAAGAAACAATGAGAGATTATTAGATAGAATATGTACAAGTGAGATAGGTTTAGATTGAACGTTAATGTTCGTTAACAACGGGGAAGGCAGACGAAGTAAGGATAGTTGCCTTAGCGTGTATGTTAGAACGAAATGAAGATAACACGTGTTATAAGGTAGTGGAGTGAGAACAAATTGGTGGTTATACAAAGTGGAGTGAGTACAAAGCAAAAGAGAGGTGATTTTGTGGCATAGGTTGAAGAGAGATAGACACTACATGTGTTGCATTAGGGGTGTATATTAAATGTTAACTTTGTCAATTAGGACTAAATATACACAACGTGATTGGTGGGAGATGTTTGTAATACGGGGAAACGAGTGTAGTAAAAGGGTGTGTTGTGAGCATTGGTAGGATTTTCAAGAAAATGTTTTGAAAAATCGTGGCAGTTAAGGAATTTGCAAGGAATTGTGAACGTACAATCGCCGTTGTAGTTGTTTGGGTGGTGGAGTTTTAAGAATTGGGCAACCGTTGGAAGTACACGTTAGTGAAAGTTTTTTTGAAATTGAATGTTTGTATTGTAGTAAATTTTAAGAATTATAACATGCTGTGAAGAGGGAAGAAAGATATATAAACATCAAGAGATGGTTGTGATCTTAGTCTCTTTTACTGTCTTAGTCTCCGAGTTCGAATAGCGTAAAGCTTTCTATTAGTCTACAACCAGCTGATAGCTACAAAAGTAAAAAACTTTAACGAGTTGAATAAAACAGTACTTTACGTAAGTAAAAATTGTTTTAATTTTAATTTGCACTAAGTGTGCGGAAGTATACAAATGGAAATGGATTAGATGTCAGTGGTTGGTCAATTTGGTTGTGTTCCAACAGTCAATGGTATTAGTAGCAGAGCTTGAGGAATTTGGATGCGCCTTCAATATGGTAGATGAGTTGACCTCGTGGTCAAATGATCTCCGCTGGCAGTTATGGTTATTAGAAGTCAGCTTGGGGTGTTCCTGTATGCCGCAGTCTCTGAGGGAATGATAGCAGGCCGTAAGCAGGGACAGTATCCAGGTAACTGTTGCCTCTTTATTGCATATGTGAATAAACTGGTGTAATGAATGATTTTTGTGTATTGTGGATATAATTTATGAACAAAAGAACAAACTTGGAAAGAGTTACAAATTAAACTTTTTCTGTTGTATTATTTTACGGTATTTTTATGTGGGAGTTCATGTTGGGAAAGAGTTTGTGATATTAGTAATATTTGTTTTTTTTGTACAAGATAAAAGGGACTTTTTGCTGATTGATGTGCAAATATTAGCACGAGAGGTTAAGGTTTACTATGAGCTCTTATTAAACTAAGATTAATGTAAATCAAATAATAAGGCCCTGTTATTATCTCTGATAATCAATTAGAAGTAATTAATCTGGGGGTAATTATGTATTATTTTAAAAGGGGATGTATATAATGTATAAAGAATGCGTGAACAAGGAGTTTGCTTGTGATTTAGCGTGTATTTTTCTCTGAGTATGTAATGAATGTATGTGATTTACAGTTGTTGTAATTAGTTGAATTGCAGAAAGTAGCTGAACAATCGAGGCAGAAATTTTTAAGCCTTTTAGGTATATAAGTAGCGCCGAAAGTTGGTAGCACTTTGACACCCATGAACGAGGGACATCATCAGAACCAGAGTTAGAATCAGAGCAGCTTTTGCAGAATTAATGACGCCCAATTCGTGGGGCATGAGTAGTAGAATGTTTAAGTTTTAGAATTAGAATATACGGAGTTTGCAGTATTTTGACATCCAAATCGTGGGACACGAGTAGTAGAACGAATTAACTTTTAGAGGCAGCAGAAGTTCGCAGCATTTTTGACGCCTAAATCGTGACTTGAAGTTCGCAGTAATATATATATATATATATATATATATATGTATATATATATACATATATATATATTAAATATATATATATATATATATATATATATATTGTTGTAACACGTCTCGTTTTAGAGCGTCATTAAATAAGTGTTGTGATACAAATTGTAAAACTTGAAATTATACACTTACCTTCCTTTATAACCCTACCTTGCCTAGCTAGCTCAACGGAAATGTTGGAATTTATAAAATGAAATCAAACACAGCAATATTAAAGCATTTATACAGTATAAAATATTTTCTTTCACAAAAAAGCATATAGAACTTTTATAACATTGTTTCTTAAAACATCAAATAATTTCTAAGAAGTACTTAATTATAAAAATGTTCCTTACCTTATTTTAAATTTATAGAACTAAATTACTTTTCTTATGGATAGTTTACCTGGTTATGATTCTCGCGCTTTAAAGTTTGTTTTGGCTAAAAAATCCTTGACAGATAATCTATTAAAAGGTCGGAGTGTTTCGAACTCTGAACACAAACTTTCCTTGATAAATACCCTTACAAAAAATTATTATATGATTAACACTTATTATTATACCACAAATTAAATGGCAAATATTCCAATATCAGTTAAAATAAATCTAAAGGTAATACTTGCAGAATCCACAAAAGTGCTCTTTTATTCAACTCGTAATTAACTATCTTCTTATTTTAAATTGTTATCCACATCAGCTTACCAGATGATACATAAAGTCTCCATTTAGAAATAACAGTTACCAATTTTCGTATTTGCTTAAATCTTCCTTTCAATTATTTAATAACATTTTTAAAATAGCTTGATATTATAGAATTTTCACTCTTCTTTGTATTTAAATACATTTAATAATTTTTATTTTTTATTAAAGTTACGTATAAAATTAACTTCTGTATTCGCAGTTACATGGTAAATATTAATTACGATATGTGTACTGCATACTTTAAAACAATGGCTTCGAAATTCTTTTCTCAATGTGACATTTCCGTGACTGAATTTATGAATGAATCTATTTAATAAATGCTTCCCTTTATATACACAATTATTTAATTTCTATAAGCTACTAGTATTGTATGGAATGTTTTGCACCGTAATGACGCAAGGGATTCCCAGAAAAACTCATTAGCGTCTAAAATCGTTGCTTTTTATTACCTCGTTAGTGTTGATTTATGTGCGCTGTTCGTCTTTATTTAATACCTAAAGTTAATGCTCGCGGTCTCCTTCTGTCGTACAGTAAATGCGAAAGATCATACATTTTACTAATCATTTTTTATTACATTTTCTGAGTTTTTGAAAGTTCCGGCCGCTTCTTGCAATAAACGTTTTTTTATTAATTAGGTCATATGAAATCGACGTATTCCTAAGTGTAGATGATTCATCCTATATTCCTAATATTGTAGAAAATTCCTTATTTAAAATGAATTTATGTAATACACAGGGCAATTAATTTAAACTTTAATTGCAAATGGACTGAATTCTCATAGAAAATATTTGCTTTTACGGCAAAACGCGCTCTAGCATACTTAATAAGATTAAAATTGGGGGTTTTTAAATACATAAAATTATTTATTCTTCTATACACGGAAAGTGCATTTTTTAATTACATATACAGTTTACATTATTTGCTATTTATTTACAATATACTTATATCATACAGAGTGATTATTCATACACAAGCAATTGCATTTTTCGATTGTGCATCAAAGGATAAAAGTACGTTTGTATTATACCGGGTGCAACCATGAATTTATGGAAATTTTTATTTTTTCCGGATTCTTTTATAATTTGGTGCGCTTTAGTTGTAGAATTTGGGTTTCAATGACCTCTCGGGACCCCTTATCACGTCAATATATATCTATGTACAAAATAATATTTTTAAAAGTCCATTAGGGTAAGTCTATTGAATCACGTAAGCTTAGCGTTTTAGCAATTTCCTTAATCACTATGCTGAGCTCAAAGCAATTCACATACAAAAGAAATTGAATTGACGATATACACAGCGTCTAGCAATTTTCTGTTTAAAACAACAAAGCAGTTAAATTCACTTGAGTAACACTACATTTGGTAAATATAAGTGCGAATTAATTTATTAACTAACTTTATAAATTATATTGGTGAAAATTTACAGGAACGCAAAAATCGGTTGTGGCATAAATTCCTGAAATACTATCTGGGCCATAGACTAATATTTTTTATCACAAGGTGTTGACCCCTGGTCATGCTGACATCAAGTAACCTTCCCCTATAATAAAAATAAAAGAAATAAATTTTAATTGGATTTGTCCGCATAAACTAAAAATAAAGGCAAATGTTAAAAGAATGGATTAAATCAAAAAAAGCGGCACCTTCTATAAAAGCAGCTTCGGAATAAAAGATGTCTATTATGAGCTTCTGACAATATGATGCTACCTCCTACAGCATCCAGCCATACGAAAAACGTAGGCTAGGAGACATCTGGTAGTCTTGAACTTCTTTAATGTTGAACAAGCCATATTGGAAGATCATATAACTTATTACCCGAGCTACGTTTTGGGCCCTGGAAGCTGTCTTTTTAAAAAGTTTTCTTCCAAAAACTCTTGTAACAATTTTTGTTTAATCAGAAATTACAAGTGGAATTTTACAAAACTATATAAAATTACTCTAAGTCGAAATTACTGTTAAATTGATTTAAATTAGGGTGAGTAGCCTGAACAACCAACAATACAAAAGTTGTGCGGCTCAAAACTGATTAACTTTCTTGGGGCTCCCGAGGTATTTATGTTGTCCCTGCCCCTCGCATTTTTGTGAGAACTGCAGAGCTCATGTCTGCTTATTTCTTTATTAATTTATACAATACAAAATAACAATCTCAATTCTAATAATTGCGGTTTTATAACCGACTAACCTGCACCTGCAGTATCACGTTGCGTCTAGACTACAATATATTCACATCCGTTCTCACAACTTGCTTGTGAACTTTCATTAACCTTTTCTATATTTATCCTTGAATTACATTGTTGCATCTAACTTAAGTTTCTTAATAATTTCTATTTAATTATACATATATTGATTTGGGGGATATGTAACTCCCGTTGCTAAAAATGCGTATGCGACAACGATGGTATTAATATAATGGATTTTACGCCAAACAAGCGTTGTTTGACGGGAGAAACAGTCTTTACCCAGTCGTGCTTGTAATAAAATAAAGAAATTTATGGCCAACATCGCAGTTGCGGTAAATTCTCCTACTCGACATCGACCAATTCCAAGCATGCCGTGGGATTAATACGCACATACAATATCTAGTAATCGTATGCCCTTTAATCCACGTTTTACTACGTCTCAAAGATAACCGGTGGTACTCTCAACTCTGTGCATAGTGTACATAGGGTTATCTACAACTCTACTATCGGAACAAGGAACGATACTATTACTAGCTTGAAGATGCACGTGTTTACAAGAAATCTCAGGTGCAGATTGGGAGTCTGAGACAGCTCAATGAGGGCCAGTTTGTGTCAACGCAAATGGTAAATAACAAATAATAATTCTGTGAAACCTAGGAAACTCAAAGCATCCATTCGTGACGTCGATATTTTAACCTATAAACAACAGAGGATTTATGGTGTCGCCCTATCGTAATGCGTTTAATAATTATAAACGAACAATTTTTAAACTTGATATCGTATGAGAAATAAAACCCTAATAATAAAAACTAATGTGTATTCTGCGAATTAATTTGCAGTATAGAGTAAGGGGTAAATTTTAATGGCATTGAATATTTAAACAGCTAAAAGAAACAATTTAAAGTTAGGAACATTCCATAAATAAGAGTAGTGCGTTTGCGTTATAAATCTTTGCCTGTTTTTCAATGGTGTAATTTAACAAAACTTTTAGGTGCTATTTATTTCGTGCTTAAATATAGATCTTATACATTGTGTAAGTATTTGTTTTATAAGAAATATTTTTTAAGTAGCGTCAGAAATACTGTAAACAATTAGTAAAAGTAGGTTTGATGTAGGCATAAAAATATCCCAATTATAACTAAAGTCTAATACTATCTGGAAAACGTTTCAAAGTCACAGTCAGTTTCATTTTGTTCTGCTTATTTTAAAAAACTCGGTCATTCATGTTTCAATAGTAATTGGCGTTTCATGAACTAGAGATATACATGAATCATAAATAATACGATAAAATAATAATCAGTTAAGAACCTTTCAGATGGAAATACTTTGTTCTCTGAGTGGCAATTTACTTGGAAAAATGTACCCCAGGGAAATGACTACTAAATTTAGAATAGGCTCTGCGTTAAAAGAGTTATTTTATTGTTATTTTCAGTCACCTACTACTGCAGTATCGATAAAATTTCTTCATATATAAAACCACAAGACGTAGTAATCTGTAAGTAATTGGTTCTTGTGAATGCTTATCGATTTTCATATAATAATCAAAAGTGTAAAAGAAAAATTACAAGCTGTCAAAACCGTTAACGTAGTTGTACGATTTCCGTTGGGTAAAATATTATGTAGAGGGTTGTGAAAACGTGTATTTGCTTTAAAAAATATGGGTCGGTAAACGATAGAGTGTATATAAAATTGAAACAGCTCTGGAACTTATCCCAAAAGCATGATAGCTTGACAACGGACTGTGATTGATAAAAGGGGGAGTGAAAATATGCAGTTGGAAATAATAGGGCGAGAAGTATTAGTATAGGTTAAACCGTCATTAATTGTCTGCTTACTTTGCTGTTGCCATTCACAACTGAAGTGCCGTGGAGTTAGTGCGTTGTCACCAATTGACGAAATCTGGTCGGGGTTAACATTTATGCACACGCGGACTGTTAATGTTCAGTAAAAGGCGATTACTAATTTGGTGAAGTAAAATTAACTTATTGCTCCGCCATATATACAGCAAATGTAACAGTTCGTTTTTACTGTTACGAATCTAGAAGTTAGGCAACTTTGTTTACCTGCATTTGGATTATAAGTTAAACGGAGAAGCAGTCTTCTTTGTCTTATTAGTCAAAATTCTGTTGGGTAGGAATCAAAAGGCATATTGTGGTATTCTGCGCAATCCCACTTATTGAGGTCGGGTTATCTTATTCAACTTTTGGTAGACGATGGACACGAAGAAGCGTGTTATTTTTCCAAATGTTGGTTTGGTTGTGGGAAGCTGTTCCTTTTAAAAATAAATTAAATCGCCGGTTAGGGGTAAGCTGATTTTATTTATTATACAATGATTTTAAAATAAGGTTATCTGTTGGAGCAAATTAATTTAATTTCTAAAACTTGTTGTTCAGTTCAACATGGCTTTTGTTATATTGCCATTTGAGTGAATTTGAATACTTGTTTGAGTATTGTAGAATGCGTAAACGTGAAAATATCAACAGAGGAAGACTTGCTTTTTCTGGGTTAATATTATTTGGTTTAGAGGATCAGAAGTTCGGGTGTCCGCCATGGTGTCCACCATCTGTTGTTAGTTCAACTGATTGCGTCTTGTCTTGACGCGTGTTTGAGGTCAATGACTTTTAATAATACTTTATTCAGGTATTTATGTGTATATCCGTTTAAATTTTTGTAAAAGAAAAACTTATAATAATTGTTTGTTTCACAAATGTTTAAATGCTAATAGCAGTTTGAAAATGCAATGTTTTAATTAATGTTTGAATTAGATACGTTGTAATTTTATCCTGTAAAGGCCCCGAGACATGAGCTCATATCAGGTCGGTTTATTTTGTTAACTTTTTGATACTCTGTAGTTTGTAACAATTTTATTTCTTGGTTATTAAATCCATCCATAAAAGTGCAAAGTTATAAAACGCTTTTATTAAAATTATAAGTAGAGTACATTTAACAAGTTTAGTAATACGCTGAAGTTGTATCTATATGTAGTTTTCTGTGCGTGGTCAGATATCTGTGCCTTCGATAACTGTTCGCAGGCGCGTTTTGGTTGAAGGCCTCCACCGGGAACACGCCGTCGTTGGGGCGAGGTGATAGCCAGTCGGCCATGCAAGCTTGTTGAATCAAAATGTACGATTGGAAGCAGGTCGCCAATTTGCGGTTACATTTTAAGCAGTCGAGATCCATCTTTAAATAGCGGTTGGTATCCTACGAACGTTATTTAATTTGTTTAATTGAGGTATTTTATTTAGCGCGCAAATAACCACGATAAAATCAACTTTAGAAACAACTATTCCAACCACTGATGTAAAACCACTTTGTAGGAAGTAACTTTGATGATGGAAAATTTGAATAATTTGTAGAAGACCATATTACTACAAAAAGTAATGATGTTATTTGATGAGACAGCAGGGTTCAACATATTGCAGCAGCTGATGGAAGTATGGTGATGACGTTTGATATTACAACACCTCTTCACAGCCACAAAACGCAGCTTTGGTTCGTAGATAACTTTAAGAAATTTTCCGTGTTTCAAATTAGAAACACGCTATTTTGTTTAGTGCATAAAAGCACGAAAATAATAAAATTTCAATTATTTGTTGTACTGGAATTTTCCAGTGTTAAAAATTATAATGCACAATTTTTAAAGTTTTAAGAAACCATACACGTGGTTCATTTTGTTCTGTTGGTAACAGCGACAGGTGTTTTTGACGTCACTTGTTTGTCTGCAATATACTGCTGACAGATGTGTTCTAGTAAACATATGCTTTGAACAGTGTTTGCCTAAGTTGAGTAAGCAAGAATATTTTTGAGATCTTTTTTTATTAGAAATTGAAACTAACACAAATAATTTAGATAAGGAAACTTGAGTAACTATGTTTTAATTTGTAACCCTCTCGAACAGATCTGCACGGGTCGGGCCTTTGTTTTTGTAACAAGTTTACACTAAGTTTTAAAATGTTTGATTATCAACTATTTTGATAAACCTTAATTTAAAACCCATGAACTCTTTTAATTATTTATGAAATTTTGTTGCATTGAATTTTGTTTTAAAAGAGAATCTTTTGAGTAAATTATTGGTTAAAGATTAAAGTTTTTTATTTTGATCAAATATGGTCAAAACTAACTACAAGAAACTAATATCCTTAAGAGTGGAATTTTGATGTCAATTATATAGGAGATATTTTTAATATTTCTTTAGGTTTGTTTGTGGTACACAAATAGTGTTCCACCTTCTATTAAACTAATTATTACTATTTCTTACAGGAGCAGAGTCTTATTCAGTTAAGACGGGTTTCTGTCATCGAAGGCGATTTTTTCTTTGGGTTTCCACGTCCGCCCTAGAAATATACTACGCAATTATCATAAATAAGTCAGGACTTGGTGGCGCCTATTTGTTTTGGATTAAGTTCAACTTACAATCAAAATTCGACTTGCCCCCCCATTTCTCATAGCTCTACCCAAGGAATAGACCCCTAGTTATGTCGGAAGACTTCGTTACACTTGCTCATAACGTGAGGCCAGCTTCATATAAGAAAAATTAGTTTCACTGGCTTTCTATAAACGTAGGGCAGGTGCCTCAAAAAACAATATTTGTTTCACTGGTGCCGGCAACGTCTAGGCACTCTGAAATAAAAGAAAAAACGTTTCACTAGCGCCCATGCGTGAGGCTAGCTGAGCCCAGTTAGAAAATACATTTCAAGTTATTAAAAAGAATAGAAAGAAAATTTACTGAAGTAAAATTTACATGTTTTGTTAGAGTCTTAAGAGAATTGAAATTAATTAAACATTTATTTTTTATTTTACCAAAATAATCCAAAGTTTGATTACTTTTGTTAGTACAATTACAATTATTATTCGTAATTATATCACATGTTGTATTATTCAAAACTGAATCCGTGAAGTCTTGTTAGGTAAATTATTTCTATGAGTATGCTACCGCAGGGATACAACAAAGAACCCACTGTTTAGTCCTGATGATAAAGTCTCTCTGGAGATTTAAGTAAGAAAGATTAAACAAATACAATAGCCGAGAGTCATTCATGCACACGTTTCAAGCAAGTGAACGTTATACATAATCACAAGTTACACAAACAATAATAAACGATAGGGCCATTCAAAACTGTTAATCGCTAACCTCCAAATGTATTAAGTTTTGAACATACTCCCAACCCAAAACGGTAAATCTTGTTGTGAAAGCTACTGAATAGGAGCAAAGAAAAATCGGAATTTGAATAAAATCGAATAGTTTGCATTTTCTCCCTACATCAATAATATAAAATATATATGTAGAACAAAAGAAAAACGAAAAAAGTTGTACTGAAGAATACAGAATTATTTATATAGGGGGAGTGGCACGATTTTGTTAATCGGGCGCATAGTTTCACCTGTGATTGTTTTTAGCTTAACAACCCTGGTCACACCATTACTACCCGATACAAGTTTTGTCACTTTTTTTAATAAACTTTATTTCTTATTAGTCTGTTACCTAAAAAATTAAAACAGACCTGGCCTGTTCCCTGACTAACCCGTTGTTGAAAGTTAAAATGAAAATTTATTATTGTTAAGATGTTCGAAATCACCATTGTTTGTGTGTGTGTGTGCGCGCGCGCGTGTGCGTGTGTGCGTGTGCGCGTGTGTGTGCGCGCGCTAGTACGGAATTGTGTGTATGTGTTTGTCTGTACGTAGTGGTGTCATGGGACTGCTTCCTCGTCGGCATCCGGAAATCAGAAACCGGAAAGTCCGCATTCCTGCACGTGTCCTGGCCATTGGCATCCGGAAACCAGGGGAGCCACGTACAGTTCCAGGTATGGTGGTGTCGTCAGTGATATCGCCAGGGTGTTTTCCCAAAAGGTTACATTAAGATTAGTTGCAATGTGAGTTAGTCAGGTCTCGAGTTATTAACACATCTGTGTTTGTCCTCTTGTTATTTGTTATTTAGCTTAGGTACTAAATTTAAGTGTTAGTTTCAAAAAGTCCTAATCTATTACCTTACAACTAAATTAATACTTAACTTATTCTACGCAGAAGTTCATCTATTCGGGCGAAACTTGTTGTTTATGCACATGCACTTAGTGTCACTGCACATATTCACTTAAATTAAGTTGAATTGTTTTTTATTATATACTTTAGCTCCTGCTGCCTCAGCGACCTAGCTCCTGGAAAGTCATCAGCGGGCGGGTCTCTGATAGTTCCAGTAGTGTCTTTGTGTTGTTATGTTTCGTTGTAATATTTGTTAGGTTACGTGTTGTCATTTGGTCGCTCGAGCGTTTTGTGTATGTGTGTTTTGTGTGTATTAGTTTTGTTTTGTTTTGGTATTTGTTGTTTATTTGTTTGATTGTTTGTTTGTTAGTTAGTTAGGGTCTTTGTCTTTCATGTCTTTTGTGTAGTATTTTTGTCATGTATTGTGTGTATTTATTTAGTTGCGGGAAGAAGTCTTCGTCCCACAGTATGTCTGTCATAGTTTGTCCGTTGTTAAGTGCATTTTGTATTAATTTCCTCGTGGTGTGTTCGTTGTCGTGTGGGTTCCAGAGATCCATACAATTCAGCAGTAGATGCTCTGAAGTCCCCGTCATCCCGCATGTGCACGTGTCTGTGTCAATTAATTTAAATCTGTGCTTGTATGTTGGATATGGTCCATGCCCAGTCATGAAATGTATAAGACCATAGCTGGGTTGGAAATTCCGTGTTTTCAGTCTGCGTGCTATGTCTGGCTGTTATAGGCATGCCTGGAATCTTTCCGTGGGTCACGTATGGTTCTTGTAGGAACAGCAGATCAAGGTTTAGTTCATCCACAAGCTTGGGCATTTCCTTCATTACCGTTGCGCTTCTCCCCCCGTCCAACTGGCCAATTTTTAAAGTGTGTACGTTGTTAATGTTCGTCTGGTCCAAGAGTCGTAAAGTTGGTGTATCTGTTTGCGTGCCCCTAAGTTAATGTCGTTGTTCGTCGTGTGTGGTTTGTGTAGTATTGTCGTGTTTAGTGATTTCGGTTGTCAAAAATCGTTGGTACTGTTCTTTGTGTCGTCCGTGATAGTGGTTTGTTTGTGATTTTTGGCGTTTGTTGGTGTCTAATGTCCATAATCTCTCTTTTGTATGAATCTCTCCCACATCATTTTATAAGCAGAGTAGTTTTTGTGATCTTTAGTACATGTTTTGCGTCTGTTTCCGCATGGGATGCAAACCCCTATATTTGATTTTCCAATGCTTTACCCGAAGGTACTACATTGGCCAGTGAACGAGTTTATTTTACCTGGAAATTTTGAATTTTGCCGAACCCTTGCTGTTGCAAATAAGCTAGAGATCTTTAACGTACGTGACAACACTCATACATAGGACCTCCATTTTACCTCTCATTCGAACGAGGACGTATTTTTGTGAAAAATGCTCGCCTAACATTTTTTAAGCAAACCGTGTGGGAATTTGAACCCGGGACCTTGGACATAGTAGTCACACGCATATCAACTACACCACGGAGCCGCCCACAGGATGCAAACCTTACATGTGATTTTTTCCAATGCTCCACCCGAAGGTACTACATTGGTCAGGAAATGCGCTTTTTACTTGGAAATTTTGGATTTTGCCAAACCTTTTGCTGTTTCCAGCAAGGTAATGATAATTAACATGCTTGACAACATTCATACATTAGACCCACATTTTACCTCTCATCCGACCGAGGGCGTATTTTTGTGAAAAATGCTCGCCTAACATTTTTTAAGCAAACCGTGTGGGAATTTGAACCCGGGACCTTGGACATAGTAGTCACACGCATATCAACTACACCACGGAGCCGCCCACAGGATGCAAACCTTACATGTGATTTTTTCCAATGCTCCACCCGAAGGTACTACATTGGCCAGGAAGCGAGTTTTTTTACCTGAAAATTTTTGAATTTTGCAGAGCCCTTGCTTCCAAGCAAGGTAGTGCGTGACAACACTCACACACGAGACCTCCATTTTACCTGTCATCCGAACGAGGAGCGTATTTTTGTGAAAAATGCTCGCCTAATATTTTTCAAGCAGACCGTGTCGGGATTCGAACCCGGGACCTTAGGCGCAGTAGTCACACACATACCGACTCCGCCACGGAGCAGCCCCGCGGGATGCAAACCACTGACTCGGTGGATTTGGGGCAGTCGGCTCTTTTGTGTTTCGTGTCTTCTTCCTGCAGTGACTGCAGGTGTCATGCTGTTTCGGACAATGCTTAGTTATGTGCCCAAGGTCCTGACATCTTAGGCACTTTGGCACAACTATGTAGTTTCTAACGGAGAGACTACTATATTCCACATTTAATTTGGATGTTGATATCAGAAGGCTTCAGATTTTCCACTAGCGGGTGCTCGTTTTGAATGCTAGTTTGAGGTTTTTCAAAGACTTGTTTACTTAGTTTTCCTTTAAATTTTGTTTGTATATCATGTCGGTGATTTCATCATCCTTAAGGTACGTTGAAACATCATAAATAATGACCAACAGTTGGCTCTTCTGGGGTTTTTCGCAGTTTGGTATCTGTGCCAATTTCTGGTTGTTTATAATTTTTTCAGACTCGGTTTCGCTGTCGGTTTCTACAATTAGGGCTTTAGTTGCAGCGCTGATGCTTTTAATTTTGATTTTGTCTTGGGCTTGATGGTTTTGGTAAAAATGTCCCTAATTTGTTGAACCGTTTCCCCTTGTTTTGCTGTAATAAAGATGGTTGAGGTTTGGCTTTTGTTTATGAGGTCCTGCTTTGGGTTTTGTGCGTGCGTGGACTTTACAGCACTAGCATAGGAGATGCCAGTGTTTGTGTTTATTTGTTGTGGGTGTCATTCGTGCTCGATTTTCTTAGTTTCCACTTTCAATTTGGCCTCAAAGAGTTGTTTTTGCAGGGTTGCGTTTTGTTGATTGAATAATTTGTTTTTCACAACTATCCCTGTTTGGAACAAGACCAATATTTTAATTTGTCCCTTTTTCCTACTTTAATTCTGTACGTGTCGTCCAAATTATAATCCATGTATCTAATTAGGCCGTTGTACATTCGTAGCAATGTTTTTTCGGTATTATCAGCATTTCCAAGTTGTCACGGTTGTTTCGGGGGTCGATTCCATTGGCATTTTCGTTCTTATCGGTGTCTCCTGTGTACCGGTTACTTGTGTAGTTTGTATTATCTGTGCAGGTGTAATGGGTGCGTCCTGAATTGTAACCTCATTTAACATGTGATCTCAAGATCCGGGGTCAAGGCATCTGTTCCTTCATCAGGCGAAGCTGTAAGTGCTCAAAATGGACAGGAATTTAGGGTTCCTTGGGTGCGCGTCATAACCGTAATAGATTTCTACAGCGAAAGTGCCGTTCTACCCACTATTCATTTTGAATAAAGTTTCGCACTTTTGACGCGGGCTTCTCAAAGCCTGCTAAAATGAAGGGGGTAGAGAGGATTGCAGTACCAATTTATACCCAAAGATGTTAGGCAGTGTGCAATATTGGGTTTACAGGAATCACGGCATTTGTATATTTCTAAGGTTGCTGTCCCAAGCCCACGAAACTTTCGGCCTTGAGTGGAGTATGTATTCGAAGATAAACAGCGTCTGGCTATAAACCTATCTGATGCAACAAGACCGGTTTCTGTGTATAACGATGTAACAACTTTAATATGGATGGCTCGTGACACCATGCAAATAAATAAAAATTTAAAATAGCACAGTCCGAACTTTGGTCACGGATTATTAACCAATCATATTTATCTAATGTTATGCTTTTAAAGGATCCCTTAAATAATTACCTATTTATAAATGATCAGTCGTAAGCCAAGTGGTAAGAAAAATTTTCGCTTTTGATTTATGAATAAATACTTCCTGATACATATACTACGTCTTACACTCAAAATTTTCTCTAATGTTATCTGTTTGATAAATTAAAATACTTACACAGAATATATAGTGATGAAGTAACTGTATCTTTTAGAACAACAGATTGAGTTTGACTGCTAAAATATGCATCCATTACGATGGTTTTGTTTGTGAATTCGACTCCGGATCTGAAAATATAGCATTGCTTAGTAAATATGACGCTGCTAATAAATAATTGTTTTGAAGAACCTTTTTGTTTGCTGCAAGTATTAAAATTAAGTAATTTATGCGTGCGTACACTAATGATTACGAGCATGTATGCCATCTGAAAGTGCGTACAAGTGTATAAACATGTGGGTATGCGCTGCCTTGTGGAACACTGTTTCACACGACAGTCAAATTAGAAACTACGGAATTAGTGTGCATTCTTTGTGTAGAGTAAATTATGCAATTTAAGTTAGTACTACGGAAATATTGTTGTGCACATTCCATTTGCTTAATCTCCTTCGCATATCATTGAATATCGATGAAATAGGGTATAGTTTTTAGAAAACAATAGAAGCGGAAAAGTGCAAAAGATATATAAAAAGAGATTAGCACAAGACCATACTGTATTTAACAAGTAATAATAGCTGCTATGTTTGAGAACAACAAACATGGAAACAAGAAAAAACTGCTGAGAGCATATGTGTAGAACACAACACAATACGTCTGTAAAACGTGGACAGTAGGAGAAGCAAACGGGAAACGATAGAAGCCTTCAAAATGTGGTGCTACAGACTTATAATAAAGATATCATGGGTAGACAAAGTTAAGAACAGAAACAGTAGGTGAAGAAGAAAAATATGAAAACGGTAAAAAATAGAAAAGATAGGATGATAGCACACATACTAAGATATTAGGAAATAGAGCGGCTTACATTAGAAGTAGAGCAAGGAAAAAGATAGGTAGATGTACACCTAGATTAGACTATTGCACTCAGATAGTGAAAGATGTGGGCCTTGAGAATTACAGGGAAATCTGTAGGTTAGCTCAGAATAGGAAACAATGGAAGTACGAGTCCTGCCAGTTCTAAGACTGAATACCTAATGATGATGAAAACATTTCTAACAGTAACCTTACCTCAACAGCATTTTCTCAAATGTACCCAATTAGGTATTTTTTCTTAGCAGTAAAGCATTTCTAACTGTAACCTAACCTCAATACTATTTTCGTTCATGTACATGTTTCAATATCTAGTCTTAGTAATAGAACATTAGTAAGAGTAGCCCAATCTTAATACTATTTTCGCCCATGAACCCGTTTGGGTATTTTTGCCTTGCAGTAAAACATTCCTAAGAGAAACCTTATCTCAAATCTATTTTCGCATGTGTGCCCGTATAGGTATTTTTCTTAGTAGAAATACATTTCTAACTACAACTAACCTCAAGATTATTTTCGCCCATGAATATGTTTGAACAATTTGTCTTAGTAATAAAAAATTACTAACTGTAGCCTAACCACACTACTATTTTCGTCCATGAGCCCGTTCGGTTTTTTTTTTTGCTACTAGTAAAGCATTCATAACGCTAACCTTACCTCAACACTATTCTCGCATATACACCCGATTAGGTAACTTTTTAACAGTAAAACGTTTCTAACTGTAACCTAACCTCTAAATTATTTTCGACCATGTACATGTTTGAATATTTTGTCTTAGTAATAGCATATTACTATCGGTAACCTAATCTTAATACTATTTTTCGCCCATGAACTCGTTTAGGTATTTTTTCCGACTACTAAAACATTCCTAACGGTAACCTTACCTCAACACTAATTTATTTCTAGTAGTAAAACGTTTCTAACTGTAACTTAACCTCAAAACTATTTTTTTCCATGTACATGTTTGATCAATATGTCTCAGTAATAAAAAATGACTAACGGTAGCCTAATCTCAATACTATTTTTGCCCATAAACCTGTTTGGGTATTATTTCCTAGTTAAATATTCCCAACAGTGACCTTAACTCAACACTATTTTGCATATGTGCTCGTGTAGGTATCTTTTTCTTAGTAGTAAAACGTTTCTAACTGTAACCTAACCTCAAAAATATTTTCGTTCATGTGCATACTTGGATATTTTGTCTTAGTCATAAAACATTGCTAAGAGTAACCTAATACCAAAACTATTTTCCTCTATGAACCCGCTTCAGTATACTTTCTTAGTAGTAAAATAGTCTTAACAGAAACCTTACCTCAACACTAATTTCGCATATGTGACAGTTTGGGATTCTTGTTAGTAGCAAAACATTTTTAACTATAACCTAACACTATTTTCGCCGCTGTACATTTTTGAATATTCCGTTTAAGTAATAAAACATTTCTAACAGTAGTCTAAACCCAAAACTATTTTCGCCCATGAACCCGTTTGAGTATACCTCTTTAGTAATAAAACAGTTCTAACAGAAACCTTACCTTATAACTATTTTCGCACATACGAGGTGTGGCAATTAAATAACAAGAATTTTTAATTTTAAAACATTTATTTAGTATTTACAATGATTTATGCACCCATGCTTTCACAGTGCTCTCCTCCGAGTCTGACACACTTGGTCCAATGTTTTTCCCATTTCCGGAAGCACCCCTGGAAGTCTCTTCAACAGCGACGCTACGGCACGTTGAATGTCCTCCAAATCCTCATAGCGATGTCTTTTCATTGGTTCCTTCAACTTTGGAAATAGCCAGAAGTCCAGTGGAGCCAGATCAGGGCTATACGGGGGGTGGGGAAGCGTGGTTATGTTCCTACTGGTCAAAAACTGTTTGACTTTTAATGATGTGTGAGCAGGCGCATTGTCATGGTGAAGGATCCGACCATTTTTGGCTAAGTCCGGCCTCACACGAGACATTCTATGGCACAATCGCTTAAGAACTTCAATATAAAATACCGAAGTCACTGTTTGACCATTAGGAAGTAATTCTCGATGCACAATACTCCTAATATCGAAGAAATATATGAGTATTGTCTTAATTTGGATTCGAGACATCCGGGCTTTTCTGGGACGCTCTCCTTCCTCCTCGACCCACTGTTTGCTCTGTCGGCGAGTCTCAGTGTTTTAACGTTGTTTAAAAATATTTTCGGGTTTAACTTATTATCATCATACAATTTGGAGTATTGGTCTAGTGGAATGTTTGATTGGTTTATTCTGAAAGTTTCCCGAGAATTTTGTACCGTATTTCTGCTAAAATTTTCAAAGTTTGTTTTAAAGTTTCCTAATTCCCTATTGACCGTCCTAATTCCTATTTCACTATTTCCCTCAACTTCTTGTATTTTGATGCCTAAATCCCTCATTTTCTCGTTGGTTTCACTTTTATACGTCTCTTGGCTCAACTTAACTTTTAAAACTTCATCCCTCACTTCATCGATGTCCTCCATAATTCGTACAACTTTATTCTGCACCTAGCCTCATTTCCTCAATTGTTTGATTTGTTTGTTTTAGACCCTCGTTTAAGATTTCTATTTCTGAGCTAAATTTTTTCCCCAACTTAGCTAAATTTTGCCCAAACTCTGTTTTTAATTCTTACACATTTTCATTAGTCTTTATTGTCATATTTTTCATACCCTCTCTTGTTTCTTTTAGACCCTCAGTCATTTGATTAATGAGTTTGTCATTTTTGTCCATTTTATCACTAAGCGCTAACAAAATTGACATCATTCAAGGCTCTTGTGTAGTTTGCTGTTCCTACGAACACACTTTCCTGAGATCCTATCTTCACCCCTGCATTCCACAACGCGTTCTTAAGTTCCTGCATTCTTTTGTCCATTTTAATTTAATTATATTTACAATAAACCCTAAAATTCTAATTTAACTTTCTATAACTATTAATTACGTCTGTAACCCCTAATTCCAATTAATATTCCAATCTACAAGTTTTGCAAGTCCCTCGTTTAATCAGCGATTTTCTTGCTTTAACTACCCACTATTAATTTTTCGAGCTCCTTCGGTGTATTGCTAAATTTCTTTCGAGCGCTACGTTGGGTCATCAGATTACTTTGCTACGATATTGCCGCCTAATTTTTACGATCAATTACCTGCTGATCGCCTTGTCTCTGTGCCTCTAAAATATCTAAAATAATTTTAAAAACAACACAATAAAATTTATGCTCCGAGTAGCTCAGTTACGCCCTGCACAGAGTGAACGACGATATGATAACAAAGAATATTTACCCCCTTCCCTCTGACACTTCATGTGCCTAATTAAGATAAACGAAATTCGTCAAAATTTGTATAATAAGCTAAGAAACATGTACAATTTACAACTCTACGACCTTTGTACTGTGATATTATTTAAGAACTGTTGAATCAAAATTAAAATAAATATTGAATTTGTTCATTACCATAATTTATAACCTCTTTTAAGCAATTAAAGCCAGCAAAATTAATAATGTATTATATTGAATGTTTCGTTGAATGTTCAATAAACCTTTCCCTTTCTTTTAACGTATTTTCTACGTATCACCAAATTTTTGATGACTCTTTACACAAAATATCTAAGTACAAGTAAGTTTTAAATATTCAAAATAAAACTTATGCTATTAATTGAAAATTTAATTCTAACCTGGTATTATTCTGATTGATTCCCACGGGAGTTTACTGTTTCAAATCAGTTGCTAGTTTAGTGGTTGTTGACCCGCGAGTCTGCGTGCACCCCAATGCTTCGAACTGTTCTTCTGCAGTTTAACGAGTGGCTTCGAATGAACGTGTTGCTTAGAGCCTTACTTGTAATCTCAACGTCTTAATTGAGAGTATTCCCATTTATTATATTTATTACTTAGAAGTATGAAGTATTCTTTTGAGTTTTACTTCTGTACTTGATTGGATCATTGAAGTATTGTTTTGAGTTTTACGTCCGTACTTACTTGGAGCATTGAAGTATTGTTTTGATTTTTACTTCCGTACTTAATAGAGCCCTAAATAATGAATTGTAAAGATTTCGTTTATCACTAATTAATTTTAGACTTACGTTTTAAACTAACGGCAGATTTTTGTCTACTCGTATGTTTAAACGCTCACTTATACTGTTTCTTCACTTGCAATTTTAATTAGTGTGATTTTCACTTATAATTTTTCATTTAACTTCACTAAGTTGAAATCTACGTAATACTTTTGTTACGACTGGTACAATTCGTGCTTTGGTTATGAAATGGATGTTTGTAATCAGTTTTGATGCATTATATAAACAAGTCGTTTCACGTGCTGTTATTGGTTGACCGCCCGTTATCTTGTTATTCGGCTATGGCAGAGGCGTTTCACGGCGCTATTATGCAGCCGGTTGGGTTTTACTTCAAGTTGCTTACTATATGCATTGCTCAGACGCTCCAAAAATCATGTAGACAATAAGCTTTATATTATGGATTTCGTTAGCCAATGATACTTTGTACCTTTTAACATCACGTAGTTGTAATTTTGTACAGGGACTTTTAAATATTAACCTTTAATTCTGTACGTACACCAAAACCTATAGTTCCATATTTTGTTTACCCATGACGGGCTTTACAAAAATGTGGCAATTTCTACATTTCTAATGTCACGTACGCGTTTTGCCCCAATAGCTATATCTTATTACGATATGAAATATGCTCGTGTTTCAAAAGTTTGTTTTATGTGTTTTATTGCCTTTTTATTCCTTACGCAATGCGTCGAGTTTTAAAGAGATTTGTTTCACTTTTAAATATGCATAGTATTTATTGTGAGTTTACGAATGCTTTAAATGTTTCTAAAATGAATTGGGTTGCGCCAAGAATTATTTATTTTCCGAATGGGCTTCCTTTTATTGATTGTGGCTGGTTGTTGATTTTATACCAGGTGATTGTAATTTACTTTTTGCATAATGACTAAATTATGTACTTTTATGATTTAAATGTTTGGTTTGCTGTATTTTTAGGAGTTTCACATACAGTATATCTCCCTTGTGACATTATATACCCTTAAATAACCCTTGTAATTTAAATATTTACCTACCGCGTGAGGGTATCCAATTAACAATAAATAATAAATGGCAGGACCTCTAGCACTATCGTACCCTCACGTTTCGGGACATTGCCTCGCAAGCTGCAGCAGTCGGTGAGAGGGGGGGTTCATTAAACAAACACACTAAGACGAAATTCCGATTGTTTTATTAAAAGGGCTACTAACTAAAACTTCACCTAATTACATATGCATACAAAAATATACAATAATTATCATTATTTACAATAGGGCGCCACCATGGGAATTAAACGGCCCATGGACCAATCGCGGTAATAGCTCTCGTCGCACTTTGTTCGTGGGCGATGAACCAAGATTGCAGGACAGAAAATAAATCACTTCACAGGGGCTAATCTTTTAAAGTCTCCGGCTAGCACAAACACAACTTAACTAAACAAAACTAAAATCCTTATTTTATGAATATTAATAACAGTTCTGGGTGAAACCACCCCAATACAATAATTAATTAATTCTACCGTAGTCTAGTTAACTTGCATATGGCGACGACCCTCCTTTAACCACGGGGTCATCAACACCAAGAAAAATACGACCTTCTCAAGGGTCAAATAGTACAGTAACGTGACTCCTGACCTGAGCTTTGCATACTCAGGTAGTCTCGTGGCTTAGTGATTAACGGCCTCTGACACCGTCGAAACAACAATATAATAGGAGACCCTTCTAAAGCGATGCGGTCTCTAAAACAATAATCTAACGGATCAATTTACTTGAACTGAGCTTTAACCCGAGTTGTATTTTATGGAAGTCGACAAGTACTGTATTTAAACAAATAACTGACTTATGCTGCATAACACAGCCTTGAGTTCATGGTAATACCACATATACTAATTACTTACTTAGAGAAATAACTAACTTAGAACATAACGGCACGCACTTGAATTCAGAGAAATAAAACACTTCACTCAATCTTGCAAATAACCGCCAACTTTAAACTCTAACGCGTCTGGAAATAAACAACCCCCGTTACCCCCGGCTGGCATCCTTATATACATTTAAGTTAATTGAAAAATAACCCCTTGCCTAGCTCTCATACTCGACTTAGGATACGCCGGTCGTAAATCTTTAAGATTAATTAAACTGCCAATTGCACTAAGATAGCCACACAAGTAGATCTCGGGACTAATTTTTAGTTGAGTACTCCGCTAATTGAAAAATTCCTTCCGACCACCCAGACATAAATAGGGTCCTAGAACATGATTGACATCTAATCATAGATAGCAACTAATCTGACATGTTTAGTGCCTTTCAAGTAAAGTGCCTTTAGAAAAATTAATTAACTCTTGGATTATATCTTCTTGGAACTTCGCTAGGACGCTACTTGGGTAATCTTGCAGCCGTTTACAATTGCAGACAAGACCTTCATTCTAATAATTAGAATGCTAAAATTATACTAGAAAATAACTGTTTTTAGAAATAATAGAACTAATTAGAGCGTCTTAAAACAGTATGTTACACCCTATCATCATAGTAATATATATATATATATATATATATATATATATATAAATATATTTTGAAATCTTGTGGGGTTTATTTCGTCCAAATACAATATTTATATAAATGTCATTTTAACTGACGTTTCGGAAAATATGTTTTCTTAAACTTAGTTCTGAAATATAATTTAAAGGTTACAATATACATATATATATATATATATATATATATATATATATATATATATTACTCATATTTAGACCAGGGTAGAAAATTAAATAATCACATCAAATAATTTTAATCACCGTGTATAAGGAATTTTATTAAATAATACGCTTTATTAAAATACCGTGGAGAATAAAAATTCATTCGTTTCAGTAAAAATAAGAGATTTAAATCATGTACAAGACGCTTTATATCAAAAGAAGCAGTATTAGAAAACTTTACGGGTAATTTAATTATTCCTAGTAAAGAAACAAAGCGTGCAAAATTTATATTAATTAACCCTATTTTAAATAACTGGTATTAAACAAAACGTACAGATAACAATTTTAATTGAAGTTAATTGAACCGTTAGTAACATATAATATCTATAAAAACTTGAAAAAACCCAATAAAATAAAGCTCTGAGAATTAATATTATGTTTGAACACCTGCGTAGTTTAAAAAAGCTCATTCGGCGTAAATTTTGCAGATAATTAATGGTTCAGAGAATCTTGGAGAAATCGTCGCATAATAGTTACGAGAAATGCTAAAGGTGGGTTATTTCAAGTCCACATGGACTGAAATAATCGATAGTAAGGAATATCAATTTGCACCACTAAGAACAGGTTAGAGAAGGAAAGATAATGTGCGTAAGACAATGACACATATAGTAAAGGCGTGATTTAAGCAACGTCACGAGGGTCACAATTGGTTGAAAATAGGATGCAAATATCAGAGGTAGAAACAACGATTTCTGTATAAAAGTCAATTAGCTATTTCCAGACGTGGCGTGCCGTGTTGAAATTTCGGAGATTTAACTGGGGCGAGTGAAAAATTCGTAAAAACCGACGCGCGAGCGACGGAATGGGAACATAGCATGAGAAATTCTTAAGAATTGTCTGTTTTGAGGACAAAAGCGACGTGCCGGCTATCCGCTATATATACCGGTGGTAATATGAATTTCGCTCTCTTAGACTTTTGACTATTCGATGCGTTAAAAGCTCTCTTACATCCGCGACTTGATTCAAGATGTTAAACAGTGCATTTTAGTTTGATAAAATAATTTAAAGTTTGCTCGTATATTTTAGTGATTCAAAATAGTTTTGTTATTTACGTGCTAACATGAATGTACTTCAGTGCACTTAGATACAAGGTAATAAAATTTAGTATCACTGTACCAATTAGCAAAATTTACAACGACAAATGTATACACAAAAGTAGGCAGTTTTGGCGTATATTGGTGAAAGAAGTATGAATTTCTTTGTTATTTTTCGGGGGTGTTAATAATTAAATAGTTCAAAAACGTGTCTGGATCCACAAAACCAGGGTCAGATATACACAGATGAGTTCCGGAAAAGCCCAGAAACAACTTTAAATAAATGGTGATGGAGAAAATTTAAAAGCGTTGAGAATTAGAAGCCGTAAATATAACCCAGTTGGAATGGTGTGATTAACTAAAGGGACGATGTATATTGAAGCTACGAGTGCAAGTAACCTTCAGGTAAATTATACTATTTTGTTTGAACTTTGAGATTTTTGTGTGTGTTGAATAACTTTATAATTGATTTACTCAAAATGGACAGTAGTGAAATGGTACTAACAATAATATTTTAATTTTAAGGTGAAATTTGCTTGTTTAAGTAGAAAGGGTATTTAGTATTGATGTTCGGGATTATGATGAAAATTTGGGTATGTCTTTGAGCTCAATTAGACGAACCTGGTTAATTAACGTAAAGGGGTGGTAGATGCTCCCTTTGTACTCAGACTCCGGTCTGCATATATTGTTATAGTAATTAGTAGGCATCCTACAAGGACTTTAATTCTGGATGCACATTAAAATGATAAAAATTTAATTTTGAAATTTTCTGATATTAAAATTTATGCTGAATTTTAATTTTGAAATTTTAATGTATTGTGAATATTGATGTAAATAGAGTTAACGTTGATGTTTGTGGTAGGAATGTGTTTGTTTTATTTTATGAATGAGGATGAAAGCTATCTAGAGCAGCCGAGGCGATTAACAGAAGAAAATCAACATTCTACAGGTAATTCAAGAGGTTTCACAGCATTCTTTGGCGCCCAACGTGGGGCTCGATTCAGAAAGCGTAGTTCCCGGATTTTAGAGGTTTCACAGCAATATATATATATATATATATATATATATATATATATTGATATAATAACGCTGCACATCGATGTACTTAGTCTTCTTCTGATCACCACCGCTGTGTATTTTAATCTCCAGAAATTTTAAAACTGCCTCGGCTAGCCCAGTTTAATTCACACAGAGTGCACAACGTTACAATAATCAAATAGTCTACCCCTTTTCCCTAAAACTTTGTATGATTTGAATGATAAAACTAAATCGATTAATATTTGTATAATGAGAAAAGCAAAATGATTTACACATCACAGCCTAATTTGACTGTATGATAAAATTAACCTCTGAATCAAATAACAATAAGTTTTAAATTATTTTCTCCAAAAATTAAAACTCTCTTTTCTTATTTTAAAGCCAACAAAATGTCGTTTGTACTCTACTAGAAATTTCTCTGAACGTTCAACAATTTTCCTTGTTTACGAAATTTTTCACGTATTAAAATAAATTTTTGTTGACTCCTTACATAAATTATTTAAGTTTAAAATATGTTCAAAAATAAAAAATAATGCCTTAATATGATCAATGTTCAAATATAATAAATAGTAAATAATGTTATTTGAAAGATAGTTCTGACCTGCAGTTTTCCTTGAGCGTCTTTCAGCTGCGTGCCGTGGATCAGTACCCCAATATTGCTTTTAGTTGATTCTCCAAGTTCTACCCCGTTGAATGTGATCTGCCTTAACTTTTCATAACGTCGTAATGTCCTTAGATTTATTCTTACATTATTCTTCGAATTTTCTTAAAATTTTCTTAGATTTTCGTACTTAGATTTACTTAGAATTGTTCTTAGAATTTCTTTAGAGTTTCTTTAGAATTTCTTTAGAGGCCTGGATTATGAATATTTAACCTAAAGCAATTAATAAATATCTACTTACGTTTTCTAGCAAACGGCCAAGCTTTGTCTCATATATTTTCACTATAATTGATTCAAAATATTTTATAACATCACTTTTCACAAAATTTTCATTGTTTAATTCGAATATTTACTTGACGCGTAAATTTTTAAATATCAGTGATGCAGTTTGTTTGTGGTTTAAAGTAAGACTGTCCGCTTATCAAACCTGCGACATTATATAGTCTACACCTTCTTTAAATTCATTGGTTTATCTGAGCTGTTGTTCAAAGTGTATGACCAACCATCCGTTGTTTTGAAAATTCTTGGGCTTTTACAGGTTTATCACTAATAATTTCACTTATGGCGTTGTTTGTCAAGATAACGTTTTGGGATCTGCATTAACTTCATGTAGAAAATCACGTAGACAAAGTGACGTAAATTAACATATTTCTGTTTATCTTTTTGCGTTTCCGAAGCGTATTTATTTTAAAGGATGCGTCTCTTATCAAGACTCTTTGCTATCTGCTTTTATTATCACTTGTTTATGTGAATTGTATTATGATTTTTCTAGGTTTCTCCTACATTTAACGCGTATTAATTTATAATTTATAAAAAAATTTTGTTTAGGACAAGTTTCATTGCGTGTGGAGTTATTTCTTTTACTGAATGCGTGTTTATTGTTGAATGACATGCCACTCGGCATTAAATAATGTTACTTGCGATCCTTATACAGGGTGTTAAATGTTTGCTCTTTGCATAATATACAAGTTACGTATTTTTAATGCTAAATAAATGCGGTTTTCTAACTTCTAGTACTATTTACATGTATTGGGTATTGACTCAGTATACCTCTGAATAACCCCTTATCATAGCATTATATATATATATATATATATATATATATATATATATTTCATCATTAGGTCTTCAGTCCTAGAACTGGTTAGACGCGTACCATCACTGTTTCCTATTCTGAACTAACCTACAGATTTCCCTGAAATTTGCACAATTTGCATCTATAACTATCTCATCTAGGTCTACATCTACCTCTTTTTTCCTATCTCTGCTTGTAATATATCCCATACTATTCCCCAAAATGCCTTAGAACGTATTCCGCCCTTCTATTTCTCTTTTTCCCCAGATATCCTTGTTCCCCTACTATTTCTATAACTTATTTGTTATTATCTTTGTGTGTCCATGCTATCGTCCTCATACATCTAAAGCACAGCATTTCAAAAGGCTGCTACCGTTTTTCTGTCTGCGTTTCAGACTGCCCGTATTTCATAGACATACTGTGATTTGCTCCACACATATGCTTTCAACAATTTTCTTCTCGTTCTATGTTTGTTGCCTTTCCTCATAGGCGCTGTTCTTTCTTGTTAGATGCAGTTCGATCAACTTCTATTGTTTTGCAGTTATACGCCCTATTTCTCCGACCTATAGTGATTGTGAAGGAGGTAAGCAACCTGTGGCTGCCAAGATCCCCAACACTTAACCATTTAACGATTTAATATATTTTCCAATTTATCTTTTCGCACAGCCAACATTAGTTGGAGATATTTCGCAACCAACAACTAGTTGTTTATACTAATCATCAGATTTATCTGCGCTTATTTTTTCGTCATTAGGTTTTCCGTCTCAAAACTGGTTGGACACGTGCCTGCACTTATTTATATTCTGAGCAAGCCTACATAGTTCCCTGAAATTCTTACACAGCATGTGTATTCAGCTCGTTCCCCTTCTATTGTTTTCTAATTTTATGCCCTATTTTACCGAGATTCAGTGAAGGAGGTTAAGCAACCTGTGGCTACCAAGATCCCCCAACACTTAGACATTTGCCGAAATAATGGTTTTCCAGTAAATCCTTTCACACACTTAACATTATTCGAGAATATTTTCCAACCAATTCTTGTAGTTACTTATAATAATCATCATGTTTAAGCACAGTTTGTAACGAATATATATTCTATAGCACCATTTTTGCAAGAATCGCATCAGTATAATTTTATTCTGTGGTATTTAATTCTCGTATTTGATACTATTATATCTAAAAGAAACAATTCTATAATGAAACAGGAAATCATGTTCGCTTAAATAACTTAAATGCTTTGCACAGAGATATTTAATAATAATATACATTCAAGAAACGTATTTATATGGGGTCTAGTCGTTTGTGTTGCCTAACTTGCAGGCGGATTATTCCCTTTCATTCGTTAGAATTAGAATAGCGCGTGCGTGAATACGGTCACGGGTGATGCGCCACGCAGATAAGGTCCCGTACTGGAACGGAACGAACAACGAGGTCGGCCATTGCTTTTGAAAATGTAGTCGAGTTTGCATTGTACTTAACGCATGGGTTTTCAGGCCATGCATAAGTGGGGCCTCCGGATAGGCGTGATATGGTAAAGACAGGGGGGCGGGTCGCCTTGGGACACAGCGAAGCTCCAGACTCCTGTGACACCGGCAAGGCACTGGACCACGCCGCTCCTTGAATTGGTTCGTGTCGGAACTTTGTAGCAATTTTATTTTCCACCTAATATATATATCTGTTATATATATCTGGCCGTTATGTTTTAAGTTATTTATTTCTCTGAGTAAGTAATTAGTATATGTGATATTACTATGAACTCAAGGCTGTGTTATGCAGCATAAGTCAGTTATTTGTTTAAAACAGTATTTGTCGACTTCCATAAAATACAATTCCGGGTGAATGCCCAGTTCAAGTAAATTGATCCGTTTTATTATTGCTTTGGAGACCGCATCGTTTTAGAAGGGTCTTCTATTATATTGTGTTTCGACGGTGTCAGAGGTCGTTAATCACTAATCCACGAGACTACCTGAGAATGCAAAGCTCAGGCCCGAAGTCAAGTTACGGTACTATTTGACCCTTGAGAAGGTCGTATTTTCATGGTGTAGATGACCCCGTGGTTAAAAAGGGTCGTCGCACTATGCAAGTTAATTAGAATAGGGTAGCATTAATAAATTTTTGTTATTGGGGTGTGTACACCTAGAACTGTATCTATTCAAAATATGTTTGTTAGTTAAGTTTAGTTAAGTTGTGTTTGTGCTAGCCGGAGACTATAAGTGACTTATTTTCTGTTCTGCCATTTTGGTTCATCGCCCACGAACAAAGTGCGACGAGAGCTATTACCGCGATATATACCGGTGGTAATATTAATTTCTCTATCTTATACTTTTGACTAATCGATGCGTTTAAAGCTCTCTTACATACGAGACTTGATTCAAGATGTTAAACAGTGCATTTTAGTTTGATGAAATAATTTAAAGTTTGCTCGTATATTTTAGTGATTCAAAATAGTTTTGTTATTTACGTGCTAACATGAATGTACTTCAGTGCACTTAGATACAAGGTAATAAAATTTAGTATCACTGTACCAATTAGCAAAATTTACAACGACAAATGTATACACAAAAGTAGGCAGTTTTGGCGTATATTGGTGAAAGAAGTATGAATTTCTTTGTTATTTTTCGGGGGTGTTAATAATTAAATGGTTCAAAAACGTGTCTGGATCCACAAAACCAGGGTCAGATATACACAGATGAGTTCCGGAAAAGCCCAGAAACAACTTTAAATAAATGGTGATGGAGAAAAATTTAAAAGCGTTGAGAATTAGAAGCCGTAAATATAACCCAGTTGGAATGGTGTGATTAACTAAAGGGACGATGTATATTGAAGCTACGAGTGCAAGTAACCTTCAGGTAAATTATACTATTTTGTTTGAACTTTGAGATTTTTGTGTGTGTTGAATAACTTTATAATTGATTTACTCAAAATGGACAGTAGTGAAATGGTACTAACAATAATATTTTAATTTTAAGGTGAAATTTGCTTGTTTAAGTAGAAAGGGGTATTTAGTATTGATGTTCGGGATTATGATGAAAATTTGGGTATGTCTTTGAGCTCAATTAGACGAACCTGGTTAATTAACGTAAAGGGGTGGTAGATGCTCCCTTTGTACTCAGACTCCGGTCTGCATATATTGTTATAGTAATTAGTAGGCATCCTACAAGGACTTTAATTCTGGATGCACATTAAAATGATAAAAAATTTAATTTTGAAATTTTCTGATATTAAAATTTATGCTGAATTTTAATTTTGAAATTTTAATGTATTGTGAATATTGATGTAAATAGAGTTAACGTTGATGTTTGTGGTAGGAATGTGTTTGTTTTATTTTATGAATGAGGATGAAAGCTATCTAGAGCAGCCGAGGCGATTAACAGAAGAAAATCAACATTCTACAGGTAATTCAAGAGGTTTCACAGCATTCTTTGGCGCCCAACGTGGGGCTCGATTCAGAAAGCGTAGTTACCGGATTTTAGAGGTTTCACAGCAATATATATATATATATATATATATATATATATATATATTGATATAATAAAGCTGCACATCGATGTACTTAGTCTTCTTCTGATCACCACCGCTGTGTATTTTAATCTCCAGAAATTTTAAAACTGCCTCGGCTAGCCCAGTTTAATTCACACAGAGTGCACAACGTTACAATAATCAAATAGTCTACCCCTTTTCCCTAAAACTTTGTCTGATTTGAATGATAAAACGAAATCGATTAATATTTGTATAATGAGAAAAGCAAAATGATTTACACTTCACAGCCTAATTTGACTGTATGATAAAATTAACCTCTGAATCAAATAACAATAAGTTTTAAATTATTTTTCTCCAAAAATTAAAACTCTCTTTTCTTATTTTAAAGCCAACAAAATGTCGTTTGTACTCTACTAGAAATTTCTCTGAACGTTCAACAATTTTCCTTGTTTACGAAATTTTCACGTATTAAAATAAATTTTGTTGACTCCTTACATAAATTATTTAAGTTTAAAATATGTTCAAAAATAAAAAATAATGCCTTAATATGATCAATGTTCAAATATAATAAATAGTAAATAATGTTATTTGAAAGATAGTTCTGACCTGCAGTTTTCCTTGAGCGTCTTTCAGCTGCGTGCCGTGGATCAGTACCCCAATATTGCTTTTAGTTGATTCTCCAAGTTCTACCCGTTGAATGTGATCTGCCTTAACTTTTCATAACGTCGTAATGTCCTTAGATTTATTCTTACATTATTCTTCGAATTTTCTTAAAATTTTCTTAGATTTTCGTACTTAGATTTACTTAGAATTGTTCTTAGAATTTCTTTAGAGTTTCTTTAGAATTTCTTTAGAGGCCTGGATTATGAATATGTAACCTAAAGCAATTAATAAATATCTACTTACGTTTTCTAGCAAACGGCCAAGCTTTGTCTCATATATTTTCACTATAATTGATTCAAAATATTTTATAACATCACTTTTCACAAAATTTTCATTGTTTAATTCGAATATTTACTTGACGCGTAAATTTTTAAATATCAGTGATGCAGTTTGTTTGTGGTTTAAAGTAAGACTGTCCGCTTATCAAACCTGCGACATTATATAGTCTACACCTTCTTTAAATTCATTGGTTTATCTGAGCTGTTGTTCAAAGTGTATGACCAACCATCCGTTGTTTTGAAAATTCTTGGGCTTTACAGGTTTATCACTAATAATTTCACTTATGGCGTTGTTTGTCAAGATAACGTTTTGGGATCTGCATTAACTTCATGTAGAAAATCACGTAGACAAAGTGACGTAAATTAACATATTTCTGTTTATCTTTTGCGTTTCCGAAGCGTATTTATTTTAAAGGATGCGTCTCTTATCAAGACTCTTTGCTATCTGCTTTTATTATCACTTGTTTATGTGAATTGTATTATGATTTTTCTAGGTTTCTCCTACATTTAACGCGTATTAATTTATAATTTATAAAAAATTTTGTTTAGGACAAGTTTCATTGCGTGTGGAGTTATTTCTTTTACTGAATGCGTGTTTATTGTTGAATGACATGCCACTCGGCATTAAATAATGTTACTTGCGATCCTTATACAGGGTGTTAAATGTTTGCTCTTTGCATAATATACAAGTTACGTATTTTTAATGCTAAATAAATGCGGTTTCTAACTTCTAGTACTATTTACATGTATTGGGTATTGACTCAGTATACCTCTGAATAACCCCTTATCATAGCATTATATATATATATATATATATATATATATATATTTCATCATTAGGTCTTCAGTCCTAGAACTGGTTAGACGCGTACCATCACTGTTTCCTATTCTGAACTAACCTACAGATTTCCCTGAAATTTGCACAATTTGCATCTATAACTATCTCATCTAGGTCTACATCTACCTCTTTTTTCCTATCTCTGCTTGTAATATATCCCATACTATTCCCCAAAATGCCTTAGAACGTATTCCGCCCTTCTATTTCTCTTTTTCCCCAGATATCCTTGTTCCCCTACTATTTCTATAACTTATTTGTTATTATCTTTGTGTGTCCATGCTATCGTCCTCATACATCTAAAGCACAGCATTTCAAAAGGCTGCTACCGTTTTTCTGTCTGCGTTTCAGACTGCCCGTATTTCATAGACATACTGTGATTTGCTCCACACATATGCTTTCAACAATTTTCTTCTTGTTCTATGTTTGTTGCCTTTCCTCATAGGCGCTGTTCTTTCTTGTTAGATGCAGTTCGATCAACTTCTATTGTTTTGCAGTTATACGCCCTATTTCTCCGACCTATAGTGATTGTGAAGGGAGGTAAGCAACCTGTGGCTGCCAAGATCCCCCAACACTTAACCATTTAACGATTTAATATATTTTCCAATTTATCTTTTCGCACAGCCAACATTAGTTGGAGATATTTCGCAACCAACAACTAGTTGTTTATACTAATCATCAGATTTATCTGCGCTTATTTTTTCGTCATTAGGTTTTCCGTCTCAAAACTGGTTGGACACGTGCCTGCACTTATTTATATTCTGAGCAAGCCTACATAGTTCCCTGAAATTCTTACACAGCATGTGTATTCAGCTCGTTCCCCTTCTATTGTTTTCTAATTTTATGCCCTATTTTACCGAGATTCAGTGAAGGAGGTTAAGCAACCTGTGGCTACCAAGATCCCCCAACACTTAGACATTTGCCGAAATAATGGTTTTCCAGTAAATCCTTTCACACACTTAACATTATTCGAGAATATTTTCCAACCAATTCTTGTAGTTACTTATAATAATCATCATGTTTAAGCACAGTTTGTAACGAATATATATTCTATAGCACCATTTTTGCAAGAATCGCATCAGTATAATTTTATTCTGTGGTATTTAATTCTCGTATTTGATACTATTATATCTAAAAGAAACAATTCTATAATGAAACAGGAAATCATGTTCGCTTAAATAACTTAAATGCTTTGCACAGAGATATTTAATAATAATATACATTCAAGAAACGTATTTATATGGGGTCTAGTCGTTTGTGTTGCCTAACTTGCAGGCGGATTATTCCCTTTCATTCGTTAGAATTAGAATAGCGCGTGCGTGAATACGGTCACGGGGTGATGCGCCACGCAGATAAGGTCCCGTACTGGAACGGAACGAACAACGAGGTCGGCCATTGCTTTTGAAAATGTAGTCGAGTTTGCATTGTACTTAACGCATGGGTTTTCAGGCCATGCATAAGTGGGGCCTCCGGATAGGCGTGATATGGTAAAGACAGGGGGGCGGGTCGCCTTGGGACACAGCGAAGCTCCAGACTCCTGTGACACCGGCAAGGCACTGGACCACGCCGCTCCTTGAATTGGTTCGTGTCGGAACTTTGTAGCAATTTTATTTTCCACCTAATATATATATCTGTTATATATATCTGGCCGTTATGTTTTAAGTTATTTATTTCTCTGAGTAAGTAATTAGTATATGTGATATTACTATGAACTCAAGGCTGTGTTATGCAGCATAAGTCAGTTATTTGTTTAAAAACAGTATTTGTCGACTTCCATAAAATACAATTCCGGGTGAATGCCCAGTTCAAGTAAATTGATCCGTTTTATTATTGCTTTGGAGACCGCATCGTTTTAGAAGGGTCTTCTATTATATTGTGTTTCGACGGTGTCAGAGGTCGTTAATCACTAATCCACGAGACTACCTGAGAATGCAAAGCTCAGGCCCGAAGTCAAGTTACGGTACTATTTGACCCTTGAGAAGGTCGTATTTTCATGGTGTAGATGACCCCGTGGTTAAAAAGGGTCGTCGCACTATGCAAGTTAATTAGAATAGGGTAGCATTAATAAATTTTGTTATTGGGGTGTGTACACCTAGAACTGTATCTATTCAAAATATGTTTGTTAGTTAAGTTTAGTTAAGTTGTGTTTGTGCTAGCCGGAGACTATAAGTGACTTATTTTCTGTTCTGCCATTTTGGTTCATCGCCCACGAACAAAGTGCGACGAGAGCTATTACCGCGATTGGTCCATGGGCCGTTTAATTCCCATGGTGGCGCCCTTTTGTACATAAGGTTATTTACTTTATATTTTGTTATGCATATATAATTAGTTGAAGTTTTAGTTAGTAGCTCGTTCAATAAAACAATCGAATTTTCGTCTCAGTGTGTTTGTTTAATGAACCCCCCCTTCACCGACTGCTGCAGCTTGCGAGGCAACGTCCCGAAACGTGAGGGTACGATGGTGTTAGAGGTCCTGTTATTTATTATTTATTGTTAATTGGATACCCTCATGCGGTAGGTAAATATTAAAATTACAAGAGGACCCCTTGGTTTAATGGGAAAGGAAAAAGAAGTGAAGTTCCCCTTTCAGATTATCGCTATAGATCTCATGGGCCCATTTCCACGATCTAAGGTTGGACACAAATGGTTATTAGTTATTGGTGATTGGTTCTCAAAATTCACGTTAATGTTTCCGTTACGTAGTGCAAAAGCGCATATAATAGAACGTGTATTGGAGGAAAAAGTTTTTTTAGTTTATGGTGTTCCCAAATATATTATTTGTGACAATGGCTCACAATTTAGTGGTAGAAATTTCAAAGCAGTATGTAAAAAATATGACGTTCAAAAAATTTGGTTTAATGCAGTTTACTCTCCCCAATGTAATTTTGTAGAGAGGATAAATAGAACAGTCGGAACAGTTCGTATATTAAAGAACATGATACTTGGGACATAGAGTTACCCCAAATTCAGTATGCGATTAATTCTGCAAAACATCATGCCACTGGTTATTCGCCAAATTTCTTAGTTTTTGGTAGACATGTTCCAGTGTCTGGAAAATTTTATGGTCTTGAGGTGGAACCCTCAGTTGATATTGATTTTATTTCTAGTGATAGACCTTCGTATGTGTCAGATCATAAAGGACTATTTGATATTTTTATAGACGTACAGAAAAGGTTACATTTAGCTTACATGCAGTCTAGTAATTCATATAATTTAAGGAGACGTAACATATCTTTCGAAGTAGGTGACAAGGTTTGGAGGTCAAATAAAGTTCTTTCGAAAGCAAGTGATAAATTTACAGCTAAACTAGCGCCAAAATATGTTTTGAGCATTGTTAGAAAAAAGGTTTCGAATTTAATTTATGAATTGATTAATGAAAATGGTTCAAGGGCAGGCAGATGGCATGTTAAGGACTTAAAACCTTATTCAGAGTTCAGTGGTGATATTGAAAATGAGAACGTTTCTGAACATTAATTAGTGTTGTTGATATATTTAATGGTTGATAGTAGGAATTATTTCTGTCTTATCTTTTAGTAAAGGATTTAAATATTGTTTTGGAATACTGTTTGGTAGTCTAAAAATTTTAGATGTTGGATAAGAAGTATAAAAGAATTTTGTAGTGCAGTAAGGTTGATACTAGACTGTGCTGATATTGTTAGTTGCAGGTTATTCATTTGAGTCAAGATAAAAAGTTACATGTTTCCGTTTGTCAAATGATTTCATTTGTCGTATGATTCTCTAGTTCAAGGTTATAAAGGAATGTTTAGGTATCTTTATGATTAAAGTGTTTGATAAATAAAGTTGTATATAGTTGGTCATTATTTTCTTTCGGATTTAAAATTAAGGTGTTTGATAATTAGAACGGGAATCAAGTAGTTTGAGTCCATATTAAATATTGGTTGGAGGTCAATATTGTTAGTAACTATGATAGTTATGTTTAGTATGAATATTGTGTAAGATGACAATGTTCTATGTTTGATTATGGATATTGCGTGAGATAGCAATGTTCTATGTTTAATATGAATATTGTGTGAGATAGCAATGTTCTATGTTTAATTATGAATATTGCGTGAGATAGCAATGTTCTATGTTTAATATGAATATTGTGTGACATAGCAATGTTCTATGTTTAATTATGAATATTGCGTGACATAGCAAGGTTCTATGTTTAATATGAATATTGTGTGAGATAGCAATGTTCTATTTTGTTCATTCATGCGTGAGTGAGATTTGTGAGAAGTAAGACGTGGTGGCGTTTTACTTGTCTCTTCTGGGAAAGAGATATTTCTACATTTTGGTTGCATATACATGCAGTAGATTGTTGAACGTTAGTGACTTCAAGACATGTTTGCTGTTTTGAAGTTATGTTTGGAGTGGATCTCAAAAGTAGTGAGAGTCCTTTTCTTTTTTTGTAAATATGTAAATTACGGTTAATATAGTAAAAATATGTTTGTCATGATAATTTGATATTTTCATTAAGGAATCATAATACGGCAGTATTATATGTTTTGTTGTTTAAGTTTCGAGTATAAATGAGTGATATAATAACCCCGAATATGATTAAACGATAATGACACCCTACCGATTAAGACTTCCCGAATTTGTCCCCTTGTGGCGTATAGTACGCGTAGTTACTCGTCACTCATTTTCAGTTATGTTGTACCTTAAGTGGTAATTTTTGTTTTATTTTGTAAAATTAATAATAATAAGTTGTGAATATGTAACAATACATTCAAAAAAATTCTTCGTATTTATTCCAGAATTTTTCTCTTAGAAAGAGGCAGTGTAGCAATTTTATTTTCCACCTAATATATATATCTGTATAATCAATCCTTTTATTAAATATTAAATAATATAATACATTATAATGTTATCCAATCCACTTAATTTAATAACATCTATTGTCCAATAAATAACTAGTATTTAGTTCATGTTAAAAGTTAAATTCTACGGTGACAATATAAAAGCTTTTGTGTAGTATCCTTCTTAAAGCCCCCTCTACTCAATAACTGCAAGGTAAATTTGTTACTGGGTAGCAACAAGCTCGGCTGGTACTTCTAACACAGCTGGGGTTCAAGCAGGTCGAAAGTTGTTCTTAGGAGCGATGTCCGTCATTGATTTTTGCTGTTGGAAGCGTGCACGATGGAAGATTGCACGTGTATGCTATCTTCATAAATTGTTTTGGATGGTCCATTTTTGTGTTGAAACCAGTCGTGAAGAACGATGAAGTTTTTGTTAAAAAGACCATTAGGAACATGTAACTTTGGGAATAATTTATTTTAAAATATATTGCAACGTAAATTATAAATAAGCACTTTTCTGAATGGTATTCATGCGAAATTAAATGAAAACAATTCTATTCTTATATAATATGGAATCACATATATAATTTATTCAAGTTAATTACAAACAACATTTGCTTTCTTGTGGTGTGAATTACGCCTGGAACATCTGTAAATTGAAACGCAGATAATGGAAGCCAAGTGACGTGTTTTTCAGTATGCAGCTCAGCTGTTTGTTTGGAATGGAATTTTCCGTTGTTAATACATACGTCAGCTTTCAAGCAAGTAATTAGGTGCAATTTGGAGTCCTGGTATGTACAAAAAATTATGTTCGTATGTTGTTTGAACTGTCGACGTAGTAACGAGATAAATTTTATTTTAACCGACTTGTGTTAACTTTGAACAGGTCAAGGACAGACCTCAATTATATTTTTCGTAGTTATACGATATGAATCTGTAATTTGTTCCTACAAATTCTTTTATTAACTCAATGAAACATCAGAAGATGTCACTACTAATTAAATAAAGTAAATTCTTACAACTTTAATTTTTAGAAATTAAATTTCTACATTTGATATTTTATGAACAAGTTATCTGTAATTATCTACTGTGAAATTAAGGTAAATTTACCATAATTAACGCTTTCTATAAATAAGCAATTTTATGCTTTGTCAATTTGTTACATAAACCTCATTACATAGTAATTGATACGGATATATTCAGTACCATTGTAATTAACTCTTCCTAATTTAAATTAACTTATAAAGGAAGACATATTTTTTGTAGAAAATTACATTATTGAATACCAGTTGAATAGATTCTTATTTTCGGACTAAAGACTATTTTTATTTAAGAGGAATGAAAGTCGATTCTGATTGTATTTAATTATTTTTGAGTTTGAATGCACAAACAGTGCTTTTCTTTGTTTAATCTGTTCACAGGTGCAATGGAGGATTGCTAAGGTCAAGGTCGAGCCATAAGGTAAGATACTTTAAAGATTAGGAGGTCTTTAAAAATTATATAGCGGTTATAGGAAAAAGGTTTCCGCATTAGCCTTGTACAAGGGACTTGTATTAGGTCTTCTCAGTATAAAAAAATACGGTGGCGCCTTATTTTTATTATTAGTGGTTGCAATTACACCCCGACCCACAGCTCATTCTCTACCCAGAGCATATAGTTCGACTAGCCGCTTTGCCTTTGAGATTTCCTCAACTTAGAGCCACCTTCCATCTTAATTTGCCGTGGGCTCCATTTCTAATTATCGGAATTCTCGTTAAACTAAATCGGAATTTAAAAGGCTTCAACTTGTTAACGGTAAGATCGCATTAACCAAATAATTTATAAAATATTTTTATTCCTTTAGCGCATGATGGAACAATATATTAAAATGATGTAATAACATAATGATATAGTAGGACGGTGATATATTCGAATAAGGAGATTGGAACACTACTCGTTTATCAAGGCAACTATTTGATAAGCAGATTTCAGAGGACGTGCGTCGCAGTTTGATAACTAGGGATGACGACCTCATCATATACAGGTATCAAACCTTTTTTTGTTATGTTTGTGAGAACTCGAGTATGCTCACATAAATAGTATTCAGGGATTGTTTGGTCAAATTAAATTTTGTGCATAAAGAACAGCGTAGGAGAATATTGTCACGAAATGCTATTGTAATAATTTTGTAAGATTGGCAGAAATTCACTTGTTAAAAAGATGAGACTTCAAAGTCCATTTCCTGTTTTCTAGAAAATTACTTGCAGATGTTAAATTTTTATAAGCTCATAATACCTGAATTAATTGAAAAGTTGTTTGTCCAAGTTAACTGCACGTGATTCAAATTTTTTAAGAAATAATTTATGAGAAACATATGTGAGCCAATAATCAGATCTGGGTATTTGGTGTCAAAACTTGTTATAAAATATTATTAACTTAAGGTCTTGTTATGTCAAGGCAGATGTATAGAGAAACCAATTTTATTAGTTCATTTTGTAAACATATTTAAAAAAAATCAAGAAAGAGAAACTATATTAAATTTCATTTTTAGACTCAAGTTTTTTATTCCATGCATAATTAATTTTACTAAATTTTTTTAAAGAAAGTAAGTTTGTTGAGTAATGAAATTATACGAATGCTGAAGTAATTTAAAAAACACAGATATGCTACAACTGATTTGTTCTAGGTATTCATTTTTGATTCAAATATCTTTGGTGTGGTGATCTTAACATTATCCACCTGTAATTATTAGTATGTTTTTTTATTAGAAAGCACAAACGGTGTCTTTTTAATAGAAAGTTTGTTGTGTATTTTTTCTTTCAGGGTCTTCGAGATTGAAGAGGTCGTAAGTATGTTCCAGAGGTTTCCAGATACATTAGTTCAGTAAGTTGTAAGTTTTTTATTGTGTTTACATCCCGTGAGTTTCTGTATCTTCTCATAGGAGTAATGAATCTTTAGTGTTATCGTTCATACAGATACAGTGGCGCTCAACCCATTTTCTTTTTGTTAGTTTATTGTAGAGTTTAGACCATCCCCACACCCTTTCTCATTGCTCACCCTTGGGGTAATTCCCAGACTTAGCCGCGAATAATTAAAGCTTCACTTTATCCAGCGAGTGGAGGCCAAAAAAGAAGAAAAAAAAGAAAAATTGCTTTAAGTTATCTTTTCGTCATTAGTTTATCCATCTTGGGATTGGTTGGATGCGTACCTCCATTGATTTCTATTCTGGGCTAGCCTACACATCTCCCTGAAACCCCTACAGCCTACATCTTTTACTATCTGTGTGCAGTAGTCTAACCTAGGTCTGCCTCTTCTTCTCTTTTTTCCTATCTCTGCTTCTAATATATTCCGCACTATTCCCTCGTGCCGTAGTATGTGGCCTATCATCCTATCTCTCCTATTTTTTACCGTTTTCCACATACTTCTTTTTTCCCCTACCATTTTTAGTACCTCTTCGTTCTTAACTTTGTCTGTCCATGATATCTTCATCATACGTCTGTAGCACCACATTTCAAAGGCTTCTATCTTTTTCTTGTCCGCTTCTCCTACTGTCCAGGCTTCACAGCCGTACAGTGCTGTGCTCCACTCATATGTTTTAAGCAATCTTTTCCTTGTTTCTATGTTTGTGGTCTTTGAGCACAGTAGTTGCTTTTTCTTATTAAATGTAGCACGACCTTGTGCTAATCTTTGTTTTATATCTTTTGTGCTTTTATATATATATATATATATATATATATAATACTTTTTCTTTGTATGGTTTTTTAGGTCTGCTGGATTTAAATAAATACTCTTTTTTATGGCCTAAATTTTCGCATATATTTTTTGTATGCTTGATCACAGACTACAACTGTGTTAACGCTTTATAAAGGATGAATACAGATAAGAAAAACTTACAGTGAGGATGGTTGAAATTGACATCAGTGTTTGGAATAAAATAATGTTTTTTATAGAATAAATATTAATGTAAATAGTGAAAGTAAAATGACAGTGTCATTTTTGATAGAAGTTTATTATTTGTATTTAACGACAGTGTTGGTTTGTGAGTGTATGTGCATGTAGGTGTGTATGTGCATGTGAGGGTAAATGTGTTTGTGTAATTTTGTATGTTTGTGTGTGTGTGTGTGTGTGTGTGTGTGTGTGTGTGTGTGTGTGTTTGTGTGTGTTGTAATAGTGATTTAGTTGGAATCTGTGTTATCAACAATTGAGTATATATAAATGTAAAATAAACAGGGAAAAAAAAGTGAAAGAAAAAATAAAAAGTGATTGTGGGTGAGAGTTTTGAATATTATTGAAGGCATTTAATGTTTAAATTTTAATAAATATGAATATATGACGCTTAGGTTGTCAACACACACAAACACACACACACACACACAGACAGACACACACACACACACACACACACACACACAAACATACAAAATTACACAAACACATTTACCCTCACATGCACATACACACCTACATGCACACACTAAATGGTTACGCTTTATAGGCATAATTCTATCACAAACCTTATCCCTAATTTTGCTGACGAATTCCTCCGATATTAAACTCGCCTCTGCCCCTGTATCAAGTAATACTTCTACATTCTTCTCAAAAATTCCTATATTAATAATTGGCAAACATAATTTTTCCTCAGTTTCTGGCTCTATTTCCTCCTCAATTTTGAAAAATTCACGTGGATGTTCATACACATTTACACCGAAATCTAGTGGTCTGTCGCGTTCTAAAAATCCTGTCTCGTCCTGTTTTCCGTGCTTGGTCCTGGTTGTCCTTCTACAACCTGTGCGTACGTCCTCCTTGTATTCATATCCGTGTCCCTGTCTCTATTCGGCGTGCTCGTCACTGTCTTGTTTACTTCCGGTAAACTGTTCTGTCTCGTGTAACTAGGTCTTGGCGTCGGTCCCCTAGTCGCACTATTGCTCCTGTATTCCTGTCCTCGTCGTTCCCAATTCGGTCGACAATTTCTATGGTAGTCAGGCCGTCTCGGAAAATTCTGTGTCCTGTTGTCAAACCTAACCGTGTTAATGTTTCGTTCTCGTATCTCTCTTGTCCGTCCTACACATACATCGTCATATCTCTGTAAATATTCAAAAAATGTTTCCCGTTCTGTGTTGTTTTGTAAGGCCATGTGTTGTCTGATTTCCAGTTCAAAATGTCGTGATAGGTACATGATTATTTGTCTGTCCGTCAATGGTGGATTAAGTTGTTTGGCCACACTGTATTTTCAAATGGCATATTGCTCCCTAGAACCTGCAAACTCTCCCTTAAATTTTCCTGTAATCAAGTCGTCCCTAATCTGATCCTGTTTGTGATCACTCCAGTAATGTTGTAAAAATTTGTTTTCAAAGTCCTGATATGTGTCTATGTCCTGTCCTACTAAATTGTACCATGCTTCCGCATTGTCTTTCAATAAAGCCTTTATCGTATTGAGTTTAGTCTGTTCGTCAAATAAGTTTCCCACTAGATTTCTTACGCTATTAATAAAAATTTGCGGATTTACCCTGTTATCTCCATAAAATTTCATGTGTTGGTCCAATGATACGCCACCTGTATAGAATCTGGGGACCATCCCCCGTTAAACTTGACATGTTGTATTTAATACTACTAACTTCGCATTCTACCCTACCTAACTGATCCCTACATGAGTCCGTTACTTCAGTCATTTTTATATTTATTTCCTCTTCACAAAAAATGCGTACTTCGCACCTTAAATGTCCCATTTCCTGTCGAAGACCTGTAATATCACGCTCATTTTTATCAACCCTATTTTCAACCTCCCCCATCTTTACGGTAAGACTATTTTTAAACTCTGAAACTTCTTGATTCGTCTTATCTATTTTCTGACTAATCTCCTCTAACTTCCTGTTCGATTCTTCACTCATTTGCTCAAATTTTCGATTGGACTTCTCCCTCGCTCTATTCGATTCTTCCCTAGCCCTATTAGCTTCATCGTTCATCCTCTCTAGCATTCTCATTATCATCTCGTTTCCTTGATCCCCTGATTCCGTCCTCGACTGATCTCTACTGCCTTCAGCCTCTTAGATTTTCGATTTTGATTCAATACTTTAAACAGTTTGCTCTTATATTTTGGTGATTATTGAATACTTTGAAACAGTTTGCTCTTTACGTGCTACGATACAAGTTATTATCCATTACTGCACTTAGAAAAGAAGATACAAGGTAATAAAGTCTAGTTATATTTGCGAGTATTACTGTACCAATTATCCAAATTTGTAACGATAAATGAATAAACAAAAGTAGGCAGTTTTGGGGTATAGCGTGAAAGAATTAGGAATTTCTTTGCTATTTTTCGGGGGTGTTAATAATCAAATGTTATTCGTAATCGTGATTGGATCCACAAAACAAGATTTTGATATACTTAGATGAGTCCTGAGAAGCTCTGAAACAACTTTAGATGAATGGTGGTGTAGAAAATTTTAGAAGCGTTCAGAATCAGAAGCCGTAATCATAACCCAGTTGGAATGGTGTGATTAACAAAGGACGATGTACATTGGAGCCACGAGTGCATTAACCTTCAGGTAACTTATGCTTTGTTGTTCGATTTTTGATGTTTTGGTGTGTGTTGAATAACTTTATAATTTGTTTGCTAAAAAATGGACAGTAGTGAATTTGTACAAACAACAAACTTTTAATTTTAAGGTAAAATTTTCTTGTTTAAGTAGAAAAGAGTATTTAGCAGTTTATGTTCTTGATTATGATGAAAATTTGGGTATGTCTTTGAGCTCAATTAGACTAACCTCTTTGATTAACGTAAAGGGGTGGGAGATGCTCAGACTCAGGTCTGCAAATATTGTTAAATTAATTAGTAGGCATCCTACAAGGACTTTAATTCTGGATGCAAATTAAAATGATGACAAATTTAATCTTGAAATTTTATGGTACTGAAATTTATGCTACAATTTAATTTTGAAATTTTAATGTATTATGAATATTGATGTAAATAGAGTTAACGTTGATGTTTGTGGTAGGAATGTGTTTTTTTTTTATGAATGAGGATGAAAGTTTTAACTAGGTGAGCAGCCGAGGCGGAAAGAGTAAAGAGGCGATTATCACAAGAGATTCAACAGGGCGAGAATCACAGCAAATCTTGGTGCCAAATTCGAGAGGTTCGAATATCTTTTTTTACTCTGGTGAGGTTTTTTGTAGGTTTCACAGCAAACATGACGCCCAATCTGTGGAGCTCGATTCGAAAACCTTAGTTCACGAATAATGGTGAGGTTTCACAGCAAAATATATATATATATATATATATATATATTGCTGTGATATTACCCTTATATTAAGCCCCACGACTTGGGCATGTCATAAATGCTGTGATTAATTCCGCCCCACAGTTGGGCGGCCCCTAAATGTTGTGATATTCGCAGCCCCTGTTATTACTAAAGCACTTGTAAAAATGTTAAATCTCTTTTCCTCAACTGGCTGATTCAATTAAATAAAGCAATTCTACAATACACAGTATAATCATTAAATATTTACAACCTATTCAAATATCTTCCCCCTTTTAAATTATTTACATCTGTCAGATTTTTAGAAAATGAAGCCAGTAAAACGAGCTTTTTATTACATTTAGAGATCTTTTGAAACGTTTCAAGATGTCTATTGCCTTTCATAAATTTATCCAAGAAACCCCAGTTTGTCGGCTCTTACTTTTTGAATTATTATTGAAATAAAACAGTTTATAGAAATAAATTATATCAAAGTATCTAACCTGAAGTGGTTCAGTAGGTTCTCTGCATCCCCAAGAATTTTCATGTTTAGTCGAATTTGAGTCGAATTTGAAGGTCGACATCCAACCAAAATACTATCCAAATCGTTGTTAGTGAGGTTGTTCCAATAAAAGGTTTTTCATCTCCGTAATTAATGAATTGCCATTTTCAGAAATTACCAAATTAATTTAACAGGCAGCATTCTCCAGAATCTTCCTGACTCGTATCTAGGATTGTATTTAAGATCGTTATTAAAAGTTTTAACAGGAGTCGTAACAAGATCTTTATTAGGAATCGTAACAAGATCTTTATTGAGAGCCCTGTTGTATTAATTATTAGAAATTGTATAATTTTATTAAATCTTGTTTACTTACGTCTGTAGAAGTACGGCTCGCTTAAACAATTTTACACTCTTTTAAAATGATTCTCACTTTAATTTAATTAACTGTTCGCGTGAATATTTAGCACTTTCGAGTATAGTGACCGCCCAGTTTCAAAAGTATACTAACCCGTTGTTCAATTGTCATCATATTTATAGGCCCGGCCCCTTTTGTTTGCGATTCGTTGACTCCACGTGCTGGGCAACACCAAGTGTCTTATCCCTTGTTATTTTGGGAAACTTTACCAATTGTGTAGGTTAATTGCATGGAGGATGCTCAATTTGTCACGTAATTTATTGTTATACCTCACATTTAATTCAGAAATCCCGGGAATCTTCGTTCATAAAACCATGTATTATTGTTGTTGGCTTTATTCTAATCTGAATGGAATAAATTTGGTGTATGTTTATTTCCTAGTTAAATTGGATTTTTGAACAAATGTAATACTTTTATATCACGTACGCTTTTCAAATAATGCATAATTTCTGCCTGCGTTTATGATGATATATTAACGCACTTTTTGAATATTTATCTAGCCAATTTATACAGGTTTTTCATTGATTTAATTTCGATGCGTTTCGTTACATTTTTAAATTCTTATCTTTGCTCGTAGCTGCTCTTGGATATGCGTTTAATCGCTTGTACTGCTATATACGGTGTGCTCTCAACTAATAATATTTATAATGACCTATTTACTCTTCTAATATCTGTAATTATGTGCTTTTGTTACTTGAAAGTTTCTTTTGTTTATTCTACGACCCCTATGACTTAACCTACCCCTAAATTAACCCTATAATTACTGCAATATATATATATATATATATATATATATATTAATAGTTATTAAGATGAAATGAAAACCCAACTTTGTATTTAAAGTTGAATTACCATTTCAAAACGAACTAGTAATTGAAAACCACTAAAAGAACGGCTACAGCAGGATTTGAACCTGCAACCTCTGGTTTTTAATTACTAGTTCGATTTGAAATGGTAATTCAACTTTAAATACAAAGTTGGGTTTTCATTTCATCTTAATAACTATTAATATATATTAAGCATTCATTTGCATTCCAAATGTGGATTATTCTTCTATTAATATATATATATATATATATATATATATATATATATATATATATTTAAAACGCCATCCAGTCAAATTTAAAGGAAAGTACTACCTAACATCCCTGTTGAAAGCTGTGTAATCTGCTTCTAACCAAAAATGAATTATACACAGGTTGTTCTTTGGAAATTTGTAAGTAGAAAACAATCGATGACCGCTTTGACCAATTTTGCAGTTCTTCACATTATTCTACTTTTTACCTTCACAAAACGCCAATAATGCCCTGAAATCTTTGAAATTGACTAAAATTTAAATACAAAGTTGACAATTTCCCAAAGGCCATCTAGCCAAAACCAATAACAAATGCTGGAGGTTACTGATGGCAGAGCTATCAATACGACTGTTAGGTAGTACATCATAGAAAGTCACCTACTAAATTTAACTAAACAACGTCTTGGAAATACTTCATTTTGTCTCTGTCGAAAATTAAACATAAATATTGACTTGACTTACAAAAACGGCGTTATTAAATGTTCAGTGTTTTCTAAATTGCCACTTGTAGATAACACCGTATACGATGTATCTTCGCACTGCATTGGACAATTGCATTTGTGATTCCTGAATGCTAATCTTGATGCTGCGAGACAAGGAATTTTGGTTAAATTACATACAGGTTTATCTAAAATATTAGAATAAATAAAAATGAATTGCATAAAACGTCGTTAGTTACCCATTGTGCTTATAAAGTATTGTTGACAACCGCAATATTCTAGGGTGTAGTTCATAGAACATTCAGCCATACAACTGAATTCAGAATATTCCGGAAATAGATGTAGTTTGTGCTCATAGTTAAAGACACATTGACGTTGTTCTGGATACAATTGTTTAACATTATCGCTACACATATGGCGAGTTCCTTTAATCTGAATCATAGTTTCTTGTCCAATAGGTAAAATTTTTTGAATATTTCCTGGACCTGGATAAATGTGTGGCTGATGAATGATTACCTAAGGCGTTACTTAGTACATGCGGAATTAAATTAACTTACCTTCAATCCATGTGTTAGTATAGGAGAATAGCGTTCGCTGTCTGTTAAAGGATTCAGTAGAACTGTTAAACCCATTTCCTTGCCATAATAAAAAGTACGCACTGCCTTACTCCTAAAGTAAATACGAGATTTTAACCAAGTAGTGCAGTTTGTTATAAAAGTTTTGAATTCTTATAGTTTTGTACTCATACATTTGATTTTCTAATGCTCCACCCAAAAATACCCCACTGGCCAGGAGACGAGTCCTTTTTACCAAGAAATTTTAAATTTTATCGAACCCTTGCTGTTTCAAGCAAGGTAGGGATCTTTAGCGTGCGTGATAACACTCACGCACGGGACCTCCATTTTACCTCTCATCCAAACGAGGGTGTATTTTTGTGAAAAATGCTCCCCTAACATTTTTCAAGCGGTTGGTGTCGGAAATCGAAAGCAGGACCTTGGACTTAGTAGTCACATGCAAACTACTAAACCACGGAGTCGCCTTGTAGTTTTGTACCACTTTATGTAAAGTGGTACCAGATTTAGAAACATATCACAATTTAAAAATAAGTATGTTGATTACCATCACATAAATACAGTTCTTTTTTACATGTTAAGCTCCATAGACGAGTTTAAGGTTTACAGAGATAAGTTTTGCCTGTTTTCCATGACATCATGTCATTATTCTATTATTTATCGGATCTGCTACTTAGTATCTTGGGCTAGATATTAACATTTCCTAATTGCTAGTTTACCGAAGTTTACGCAGCGTTTGTTTTAAAATATATCCTTTTCTGAGCTCCACTTAACTAGATTTAGAGATGAAGAGATCAAAACACTGTCGTCCTACCCTGATGCATCTCACCATGCCATCCATACCTTTGGCTTTTCAATGAACCACCCGAAGGTACTATAATGGCCTGGAAGCAAGTATTTTTTACCTTAAAATTTTGAATTTTGCCGAACTCTTGCTATTCCAAGCAAGATAAGGATCTTTAACTTGCGTGACAACACTCACACACGGGACCTACATTTTACCTCTCATCCAAATGAGGGCGTATTTTTGTAAAAAATGCTAACATTTTTCAAGCAATCCGTGTTGGAAATCGAACCCAGGATCTTGGGATCAGCAGTCACATGCAAACCTGTCTGATTTACGGAGCCGCCTCACCATCGCACCTCAGGATTATTTTCTTGGTGGGCCTGTTTTGTATTTGTAAATATTTCATCATTCTAGTGTAACAACACTCGTGTTTAGTTGCAAAGGCATTAAATACTGCCTAAAGTAATGCCAATCAGATGCAATTTTGTTAACATATTTAATAAGTAGAATATTAGGAGAAACTTTGTAGAGAACAAAAATTCAATTTTTTCACAGCCTAAAGTCTTGTATAGAATACATCCATAACAACTATCGTTATTATCCAACAAAAAAAAGGACTAATATCCCTTATAATCCCCTAATACCTTTCGGCATAAAAAAATCCTTTACAATCGATTACCATCGCCCTACAAGAAGTAAACCCAGCCCTTATAGACTCATGATAAAGCATTTACATGGTTTTACAAATGACCACCTTTCACCTCCTTAGGATTTCCCGATATCTTTCGACAGAAAAAGAAATTCTTTAGACGGTTTTATAATAAACCACATTAGCCAAACAAAAAAGAGAACTAATATCACTTACGATCTTCTGGAACCTTTTGACAGGAAAGGTATCATTTATAGCTGTACAATCGCTTCCCACCGAAGAAAAATGTATTAGATGGTTTTGAAATCGATTACTATTGCCCTAATAGAAAAAAATTAATATTTCTTATGATTATTTGATGTCATGCGACAGGAAAGGAAATCTTTTAGATAATTTTAAAATAGACTACCATTCCTCTACTAGAAGGAGGACTAATACACGTTATGATCTCCTGATACCTTTCGGCAAGAAAAGAATTCATTTGGATGGCTTTACAATCAATTACCATCACCATACATGAAAGAAAATCGACTTCCTTACAGGCTTCTGACCGTTTTGGTAGGAAAGAAATCCTTCAGATGGTTTTACATTAAACTACCATTACCCTACTAGAAAGAGGACTAATATCCCTTATGATCTGATATTTTTCGGCAAGAAAGTAATTCCTTTCAATGATTTTACAATTGACCACTTTTGCCCTACTAGAGAGTATTAATATCTATTATCTGCTGATACATTACTGCTGGAAAAGAAATACTTTAGGTGACTTTACAGTGGATTATTATCACTCTACAAAAAGGAAAACGATCATCCCTTATAGGTACTTGAAACGTTTTTACAGGAAAAGAAATCTTTCAGATGGTTAACAATAGACCACCATTGCTATGCTAGAAAGAGGACTAATATCTCTTATGATCCTCTAATACCTTTAGGCAGGAAAACAATTTCTTTAGATGGTTCTGCAATAGGCTACCACTGCTGTACAGAAAGAGGACGACTGTCTGTTATGATGTCCTGATACATTTTGGCAGTAAAAGAATTTGTATAGATGGCTTTGCAATCGATAACAATCTCCCACGAGAAAGAAAACCGATATCCTTTTAGGTTTCTGACATTTTTTTTCGGGGAAAGAAATCCTTTGGGTGGTTTTACAATAAACTACCATTGCCGTACTAGAAAAAGGATTAATATCCTTTTTGATTTCCTGTTACCTTCTTGCAGGCAAAAAACCTTTAGATGGCTTTACTGTATATTATTGTCCCACAAAATAGAAGACTAATAACCCTAGTGAGGACCTAATACCATTTGGCAGGAAAAGAAATTCTTTAGATGATTTTGTACTCAACCACGTTCGCCCTACAAGAAAGAGGACTAATAACCTTCATGATGTCTTGGTACCTTTGTCAGGAAAATAAGTCCTTTAGATATTTTTGCAATCAATCAGGTTCGCCCAACATGAAAGAGGACTAATATCCCTTATGATTTCCATATGCCCTTCGGAAGGAAAAGAAATTCTTTTGATGGTTATGCAAAGGACCACGTTTGATCAACAAGAAAGAGAACTAATATCCCGTATATCCTCCAGACACCTTTTTGACAGGAAAAGAAACTTTTTAGATTTTTTGCAATAGACTATCAATGCCTTACCAGAAAGTGGAATAATATCCCTTATGATCTCCTGATACCTTTCGACAGGAGAAGAAGACTTTAAGATGGTTCTGCAATCGGCTATTATGACCCTACAAGAAAGAAAACTTTACAGACTCCTTGTACATTATGACATGATTCACTATTTATCATTCATTACTCATGATTCATGACCCATGGCTCACGGCTAATGATTCATTATTCATCATTCACGGTTCGTGATTTAGTATTCATTCGTGTTTGTGATTCATGGTTAATAATTCGTGATTCATGATATTTGATTTATAATTCACAATGCATTTATGAATCATTATTCATGGTATACGGTTCAGCCTTTATGAATTAAGCTTGAATCGTGAATGATCAATCCTGAATTATGAATCAACAAGACATGAGTCATAGATCATGAATACGAACTCATAAACTATAGTACGTCAAACATTAATCACGAATAATGGAGCATGAATCATGAATCAATAATTAGGAATCACCAATCACGAACGGCGGATCGCGAATCGTTAACCACGAATTGCAAATCGTAGCACGAATTACCATGTAACATGAACCATGATTAATGAATCGTGATTCATAAATGATGAATAATGAATCATGAGTCATGAATCGTTAAGCGTGATTCATGCATCATGAATCACGTATCTAGAATGATGAATAACGAAATACAAATCACCAATCACAAATACAAATCCCGAAATACGAACCACGAGTAATGAATCATGAATCATATGTCATGATCCAGTATGCCTGGTTCGTGGTTCACAGTTTGTGATTCGGGATTCCTAATTCGTAATTCATGTTCTATTATTCATGAATCATATATCGTGTTCGCATGAGCCATTATTACAAGTCATGAATCATGAACCTTGGACCATAACATACAATACGTGAATAATGGAACATGAAATACTATTCACACACCGTAAACCACAAACCAGGAGTCATGGATTAATCTTGAACCGTGAGTCATGAATCATGCTTTATGAACGATAGAACAAGAAACCTGAATCATGATTCATGGACCATGAATCAGGCAGACTGATTCATGACATATGAACCGTGAATAATGGAACATATATTACGAAACTCGAATGACAAACCGCAAACAACGATTAATGAATCGTCGTACTTGATTTATGATTCGTTATCCCAGGCTAGTGGTATGTAATTCGCGATTCTTGTTTGTAATTAATGATTTGTGATTCGTAATTCGTTAATTATGATTTAAAAATCGCGATTCATGATTCATGCTTCACGATTCATGATTTATGGTAATTTATAATTCCTAATTCATAATTTGTGTTCGTGTTTCGCTGTTCGTGGTTCGTGGTCAGCGATCCGCTGTTCGTGATTTATGATTTGAGATTCATGTTCCATTATTCATAATTGGTATCATAATTCACGATTCATGATTGCTGATTTAAGAGCCATAACTACTTGTGAATCATAATTCTTGATTGATGATTCAGGATTCACTTGCTGTTCATGCATGATAAATCATGTTCCATGAATCATGAATTACAAATGTACCGTGAATAATGCATCATGCATCGTGAATCATGAACCATGAATTACGATTCACAAACATGAACCACAAATTACAAATCTCAAATCGCGAATCATTAACCAGGAATCATGATACATGACACCTGAACTGTGAACTACAAACCGCATATCATGAATCATTCAGAATGAATCGTGAATCATGAATCAAAATTCGTACATCAAGAATCACGAACCATGAAACACGAATCACGAACCCAAAATAACGGATAGTAAATTACAAACCATGGATCGGGAATAAAAATTCATGATTCACAAATCGTGAGTCATGGAACAAGGGTCATAAGTGATGAGCTATGAATCATGCCAAAGATATCAGAAGCCTATATGGAATTCTAGTTTCCTTTCTTGTAGGGCGATCATAACCAATTAAAGGATTTCTTTTCCTGCTGGAGGGTATCAGGTGATCATAAGGGATATTGTTCCCGTTTCTTGTGGAGCAAACGAGACTGATTGCAAAACCATCTAAAGAATTTATTTTCCTGTCGAAGGGTATCAGAAAATTACAAAGTAGATTAGTTCTCTTTTCGTTGAGTAAAGATGTTCTGTCACAAAATTATCTAAAGGATCTTCTTTCTGGTCAAAAGGTATCAAGATCCTATAAGGAATGCTAGTTTTCCTTTTTGTAGGGCGATGATAATCTACAGTAAAACCATCTAAAGGATTTTTTCCTGCAGGAAGGTATCAGGATCAAAAAGAATATTTTTTTTCTAGTACGGCAATGGTAGTCTATTGCAAAACCATCTGAAAAATTTCTTTCCCTATAAAAAAATGTCAGGAGCCTATAAAGGATATCAGTTTTCTTTCTTGTAGGAGATGGTGATCAATTGCAAAGCCATCTAATCGAATTCTTATCCTGCCGAAATGTATTAAGAGACCATAACGAACATTTGTTCTCTTTCTGGTACAGCAATTGTAGTAACTGCAAAACTATCTAAAGAAATTCGTTTCCTGCCAAAAGATATCCGATGACCATAAGAAATATTAGTCCCCTTTCTAATAGGGCAATGGCAGGTTATTGCATAACCATCTGAAAGATTTCTTTTTCTGTAAAAACGTTTCAAGATGATGATCGCTTTTCTTTCTTTTAGGTCGATAGTAATCCACTGTACACCCAACTAAAGCATTTCTTTTCCTGCAGAAGATCATAAAGGTTATTAATACTCTCTAGTATGGCAATAGTAGTCAATTGCAAAACCATTGAAAGGAATTATTTTCCTGAGGAATGGTATCAGGACATCATAAGGGATCTAGTCATTCTTCTAGTAGAGCAATGGTAATCTAATGCCAAACCATCTGAAGGATTTCTTTCCTACCAAAATGTGTCAGAACCTATAGGGAAGTTAGTTTTCTTTCTTGTATGGTGATGGTAATCGATTGCAAAACCATCCAAAGAAATTCTTTTCTTGCCGAAAGGTATCAGATTATAACATATATTACTCCTCCTTCTAGTAGGGTAACGATAGTCTATTGCAAAACCACCTAAAAGATTTCTTTTCCTATTGAATGGCATCAGATGATCCTAAGGAATATTAGCATACGTTCTGGGCAACGGTAATCGATTTCAAAACCATCTGACGGATTTCTTCTCCTTTCAAAAGGTGAGAGGAGCCTATAAGAGCTATTAGTCTTCTTTGTTGTAGGATATGATAATGGATTGCAAAAGTGTTAAAGTAGGACACTAAAATGTTAGTAATAAGCTGTACAATAAATTGTGTATTTGGCCAACTGTAATGTTTTATTTAATGTATAGTTTATCTAGTAGTTCTATGGTACTGATGACAGTAATGTAATGTCATTGAATTTTTGAAACGTACACTTCTTGGTAATTCAGTTAAAAAAGGAACATATTAGAGTATAATTAACATCACAAAACTGCCTTAAAGAATTCTTTTATTGTTGAAAAGTATTAAAAAATCATAAGCGATAGTAATAATCTTTCTCGTAAGGCAATAGTAGTCTTGCAAAACCATCTGAAGAATTTACCTTCCTGCCAAAAGGTGTCAGGAGCTGTTACATGCCAAAATTGGCATTGTACATTTTTAAATATGTGACTAAATTCCCGCCACTATTTCAAATAAACTTGTTAAATTTCCGCCATCCCGGACAGTTGCGTCGGCGCAAAAGAATGCGCAGGCGCGCAGTGATGGGCAAGTGCGCGGTTTGCGACACGACAGGATATGATTATTATTAACCACGAGACGCCGAGCTGGGAACAGCTACATGTGCTACGTGTGTGTCTTTTCCTTTTTTTAGAATGTAGGTTTCCTTATCTCTTGCATTATCGTACCTCTACCTGTATCCTATCGTACAGCTACGAACGACGAAAGAGGAAAGGCGAATAAATTTGGATCAACAATGGCGTGACGCAACCCACCCTAAAACAACAAGGAGAGGCCCTGAGATTAACTGCAAGGCGCGTTTTAAGTGAGTAATTTGCTTTATTTACATTTTAAGAGGCAAATTGTATCATTGTAAACGTGTTTGGTTTGTGATACAATTTGACACGTAATTATGTCATTATTGTGCAATATTGTGAAACGTGGATCGTATCAGTGTTGCCAACTGTAGCAGTGGCGCTGAATACGTACACCGGGGACTGTAACAGAGCCTATTAGGGATATTAGTTTTCTTTCCTGTAAGAAATGGTGATCTATTGCAAAAGCTTCTAAAAGATTTCTTCTCCTGCATGAGTCTATAAGGGAAGTTAGTTTTCTTTCAGGTTATAGCGATGGTTATCAATTGCAAAGTTATCCAAAGGAATTATATTCCTGCCGAAAGTTATCAGGAGATTATAACAGATATTAAGTCCTCCTTCTGGTAGAGCAACGGTAGTCTATTGCAAAACCATCTAAAAGATTTCTTTTCCCGCCGAAAGTATCAGGAGATTATAAGGAATATTAATCCTCTTTCTAGTATGGAAATGGCAGTCTATTTCAAAACCATCGAAAAAAAATCTTTTCCTGCCGAAAGGCATCAGAAGTCGATTAGGGATACTAGACCACTTTCTAGTAGAGCAAGGTAGTCCATTGCAAAACGATCTGAGGGATATCTTTTCCTGCTGAAACGTATCAGGAGCCTTTAAGAGGTGCTAGTTTTCCTTCTTGTGACGTGATGGTATGTTATGTTCCATTTCGTATTGGTAAAGTTACTGCCTCCTTAATTTAAAAACCTATTCAATTTCTACTTATTTGAATATACGGATTTGCTACATTTTTATTATACCAAGTTAGCTCAGTTAGGCAACGGGACTCTTCCTATATTTAATTCACAAGTCCACATGCCTATGGCTACTTTCTGGTTTCTAATCAAGACATGTGGTTGATAAGAATTTCCTGAATGTTGCTAGTTTAATTGTAATTAGAAGTGGCTGTGTTATTTCTGAAAGATAGAGATATACTCAAACTTATTTCCGTGATTATTCTTCAGACAATAATTTTATAAATAATTAGTTGAGTGTAGCATTAGTTCGCGTTGTTTTCTTAGGATAAATATTATCCGTCCAATCAAGCAATGACAATATCCTTATGATGAAAACGTGCTTTCTCTTTTTAGGGGACTGGTAGGTAATTGAAGAGTGATGTATCTTTAATGGAAATTTTAATATTTTCAGCCCGTTTTGTAACCAGTATTTTTCGAATATTAATGCACATTCTGAGTCGTATATTTTACTTTCACATTGTTAGGTGCTTTGAACTAATGTTTACTTGGTCGCACTACAAAAATTTTACATTGTTGTTTCCTCACATTTTATTTGGCTGCCGTTGTTATGATAAGATAAGGATTTTGCAGTTACCTAAGACCCTCAAAAGCCTACGTGCACGTACATCATTAAATGCCAGCAGGTACAATTGATTCTTTTACTTACAATACGTAGATTTGCTGGTAGTAGGTAAATATTTCGAGGTAATGAGCAGCACATTGTTGTCTACTTAGTACTGTTATTATTGGTATAATGATTTAGTGTACTCAGGTATGATACTGTATCTATATTGATGGATAACTGTGCTAATTGGTTTCACAATTGCAAATAGACTTGATAATTTTCCATTAGTTGTAAATATTTATTTTGTGTACTATGTTGGTAGCTGCTAGTTATGTGACCTCGTCATGCTAATCGTCAGCATACATCTAACAAATAATTCAGGTAAGATTTTTGTACAGTGGTTTAAATTTATTATTGTACTTAAAATTTAAAATAGTTTTACGTTTGTCGTTCTGTTTTCCATGTATAATGGAGTTTAATAGACGCAATCTGAATTCGTCATGTTATTGTATAGTGAAGAATTCAGCGATTCGTCTTTAACCAAGCAATTTAATATTGAATGCTACCTAAATTCATAAAAGTTACTTATTAGAATCATATTTTACACGTGTTTTTGTGTTTAATTATTCTTTCAGGTACAGATGTTCTACAGAAAGCAAATTGGGCCGTATGTCCTGTTGTTTCGTTCTATAGACCCCCACCCCCAACCCCCATCTCCGACTGCGTTTATCACGATATTCTTTTTCTTTTTCTTCCCTTCCTTTGTTACCGTAATTCGGGTGAGTTCACTCCTTATTATTGATTTTGTGCTTTTCTTACTGACCCGGTTGTCTTACAGGCAACAGGTAATCTACTATAAAGCCACCTAAATGATTTCTTTTCCTGCAAAAAGGCATCAGGAGATCATAAGGGATATTGATCTTCTTTCTAGTAGGGAAATAGTAGTCTATTGCAAACCCATCCTAAGGAATTTTCCTGCCGAAATGTATCAGGAAATCACAAGGGACATTAGTCTTCTTTCTAATAGGACACTGATACTCTATTACAAAACCATCTGAGCCGAAAAGGGATATTAATTTTCTTTTTTGTATGGCAATAATAATCGATTGCAAAGCCATCTAAAAGAATTATTTTCCTGCCGAAGGATACCAGGAGATCATAAAGGATATTAGTCCTTTTTCTAGTAGGGTAATGGTAGTCTATTTCAAAACTATCTAAAGGATTTCTTTGCCTGCCAAAAGATGAAAAGAGCATATAAAGAGATATTACTTTTCTTTCTTGTAGATGATGCTCGATTGCAAAACCATTTAAATGATTTGTTTTCCTGCCAAAACGTTTCAGTAGCCTATAAAGAATCTTTATTTTTGATAAGGCGATGGTATTCTATTGTAAAGTCATCTAAAAAATTCTTTTACTGCAGAAAAATATCAGGAGATCAAAGGCGATACTGATCCTTTTCCTAGTAGGGAAATGGTAGTCAGTTGTAAAACCATCTGAAGGATATATTTTCCTGTCAAACGGTTTCAGGTGCTGTTCCGTTCTTATGTAAATAATTTGTAGTTAAAATTTATTATTACATTGAGCTTGTTGGTTATTTTAAATTCGCCTCGGTAGAGTTAGATTTGTTAGTACAAAATCCCCAATGTGTTTACTTAAGCACCCGCTAACCTGTGCCGTGAGTGGCGAACGTTGCTAATGCGCGGCAAACAATATCAATTGGAATATCCACGAAGCCAGGAGAGTAGAAGCTCGTCCTGCGAGTAGTAGTCGCATACACCGCATGATCGTACAAGTTCTCCTTGAAGAGAATCGATTTGTTTTTCGACTGTTCGCACCGCTATTGTCCATGAACCGCTTGTTTGTAGAATACCGCTACTGTTTACTGTGTTTTGATGCATCCGCCAAAGAGAGGAGTAGAAGCTACATCGTTGTTTGTACGGCCGTATCATTAGCAAGGTAAGTGCTGTAGTAAACGCTGCTTTGTTTGTTTTGTTCTAGAACATTTAATTATTTGTTGCTTATTAAATATCAATATCCTTTAAATTTAATACAGTCCATTTTATCTCTCCAAATTTTGCTATTCGAAATTACCGCAATTAATCTGCAGGTGCGTATTAGAGATATTAATTTTATTTCTTGTAGAAAATGATGATCGACGGCAAAGTCATCTAAAGGATCTCTTTTTTTGCCTAATGTTGTGGAACTTATAAGGGACGCTAGTTTTCTTTCTTGTATGGCGACGGTAATTGATTGAAATGCAAGTTTTCCTACCGAAAAGTATCAGGACTTATAATAGATATTAATGCTCTTTCTTGCAGGAAAGTGGTAGTCTATTGCAAAACTCTGAAAGATTTCTGTTCTTGCCAAAAGTGTCAAGAGCCTAAAATAGATATTAGGTTTGTTCCTTGCAAGAGATGATGATCTATTGCAGAGCCATGTAGGAGTTTTCTTTTCATGCCAAGAGGTGACATGGGCCTATAATGGTTACTAGTTTTTCTTTCTGTGGAGCAATAGTGACCTATTGCAAAACCACCTATAAGATTTGTTTTCCTTCAGAAAGATATCTGGAGATCATAAGGAATATTATTCCTCTTTCTACTAGGGTAATGGTAGTCTATTGCAGAACAATCTGAAAATTTTCTTTTCTGCTACTTCAGCAATGGTAGCCTATTGCAAAACCATGTAAAGAAATTATTTTCCTACCAAAAGGTATCAAGGGACCATAAGGGACATTAGTCTTCTTCCTAGCAGGACAATGGTAGTCTATTACAAAACCATCTGAAGAATTTCTTTTCCTGATAAATGGTATCAGAAGCCTATAAGGACGATGGTAATCGATTGCAGAAACATCTACAGGATTTCCTTTTATTGCCAAAAGGTATTAGAAGCTCATAAGTAATATTAGTCCACTTTCTTGTAGAGCGAAGATGGCCGATCAATTGACTGTAATAGAAATAAAAATATACTACTAGTAGTTACCAAGAGAAAAAAGACATATGAAAGGCGTAGAAAAACAATAATTGGTTTACTTTGTATTATAATGCGCCAAATGTAATTATGATAAAAGTGCAGTAGCTACTTTGAGAAAAAACTTCCTTTGCGGTACATGGAGAACACAAAAAATGACTCTTTAACAATATAAAGAATATCATAAATTTACTCCATATTGAAATACATTGTACCCAAGAAATACATAGAAAGGAGAACTGGCTCTCATTAGGATACACAAGGAGTGCAACTCCATGTTATGATACATTGACTGTAATAGAAACCGAAATACCAAAAAGAAAAAGATTCCTATAAAGAATACTTACAGAAAACAAGAATTGACTCTCATTCAAAAATACAAATAATACAAAAAATGTACTCAATATTAAATGCATCGAGCATGATAAAAATGTTAATATATTTCTTGTCAAGTAGAAAGGACCTTCTTAAAAAATACATAGGAAGGATAGGAATTAATTCCCATGAGAATATACAGGGGAGTGCAAGAAAGTTACTCCATATTATAATACACTGAAAATAATAGTTAAAAATACAGTAGTTGCCAAGAGGGATTAAATCCTATAAGAAATACATAGGACAAACAAGAATAAACCCCATTGGAATATACATCAAATACAAGAAATTTACATTAGCATAATAAAGACAAAAATGGAATAGTTATCAAGAGGAAGAAATCTTTCAATACATTTGTTACGTCCTATTTCATAGTTAAAAATTTCCTACTTTGTTAATTTACTTTAAAAACCTTTTTAGTTTGTACTCATTTAATATACATTTGCTATAAATTCAAGCTACGTAGATAGGGCAGCGATTTTACGCATTCTTTATTTAATTCATCGTCTGCACATCTAGGTTGATATTCTCTAGTTCCTTATCGATACATGCATTACCTTTGAGGTACATATATCATATTTCTGAGTGTCGTTAGAAATCTGGTTGGACGATGTAAAATACTTGCATTTTAGTAGAAGTTGATGATCACTTTAAAAAAAAAGAAACATTTCTGTCCATCAATTTGTTTATCTTATGTTACACCGAATGTTAGTGCTCTTTCCATAGAGTGTTCATTTGCTGTTTTAAACATAAAAACAATTTTAAGTGAAATCACATGATGGCCAGTGTCACGAAACAGTTTTAATCCCCCTCCCCCACCCCCTCCAACCTTTTTTTAGTAAGCACTCCATTCTTCTTTTTTGTAGTAACCGGTGCAAACTAATTACGTCGCTTTCGTTGCTCTCTTCCTTGCCCACACGGAATACCGTAACACTTTGAGAAGGTGAAAATCGACAGGCAATATAAAAAATATACTCTAAATTACAATCCATTGAGTGTAATAACCTTAAACATTCACAAGCTACGAAGGGGGAAAAGATTTCTATAGGAAATATTTCGGTAAGACAATAGTTGACTTCTACTAAGATACACAAGGAATACAAGAAATGTATTCAATATTATAATACATTGAATATGATAAGTTAAAAAACAGTTGTTCTCAAGCAAATAACGACTCTCATGAGAAATAATATTAGGAATACATAAACTGACTCCCATTAGAATATGCAACAAATACAATAAGGTTACTCCATATTACTTTACATCAGGTATATTAGGATTAAAAGTGCGTTTTGTATTATTTTCTTCCAATACACTAACTTTCTCCAAAGGGTAATTAAGCACTATACTACTGCAGGAGTATGCAACCAACCATACTCTTAACTAAAACACCCCTGAACCAATAATGAACTTGTTCAAACCCCTCAAAATATAAATAAAGCCGTCAGAACAACAAACAAATCTCAGTATAAAACAAGCTCCAAACAATAGAGCGATTCACTTTTTATTGTTCTCTTTTTAAGAAAGCCGCCAAACTTATTGGAGGAAACTTAAGAATAGTGCAAGACGAAAGTCACTAAGCTCCCCGTGCACTTAGAGTTTTCCTTCAGAATATCTCATTGTGACCACCAAATATAACAAGATAAAGTGAAGGAAACTTTCACAACACTATGGACGGGATCCCACCATAGTTTAGACCAATCCACTTCCAAAGCCATCATGCCATTAGGACTAGAGTATGTAACGCCAACAAGCCCACTTCAATTTCTATTAAACAAGAAAGCCGCCGCACGTCAGCGTTTCCACCCACCAACCACAAGGTACCGAAGCATAGTAATTCAACTGCACTCACTGTCACTGTGTCACATTGCATTCAACGTGACAATGCAGCACCTACACTATACAACCCAGGTCTTTGTAATGAAGTCACAGAATTATATTCTTTAAAATGAAACTCTCTGCAGCTTTACAAACTAAAGTTCTTTCAGTTCTAGTGTTAAAGACATTCGTACTTTAATTGCACACACAGACTTGCAAATATTTCCTGTGAGTGTCATGCTTTTAATATTAATGTGCAATTAGTTCGTATTGATATTTTAACTTATAAATAAATATTATCTTTGATGCTACAAAGCATTAAACAACCAAAACACCACATTTCCGACTGATTTGTCAAACTATTTTACACATTTAGACAAAATAAATTTCCAATTTAGATAATTGAGATGCTAATCAATTTATTCATAATTAATTGCATACTACATTGCATTTGCTTTATTTTTTAAATAAAGTTGAATAAAAATCGAATAATGTTTTACTAAGAAATGTATAAGGCAATACACTTTTGATAACTTTTGTAGTAGCAGTCTTCGATAATTTGTACAGGACCAAGTCTCATTCAATTGGAACAAACTTACCCCATATGGTATGAAATTGTTCATATGTAAAACCAAAGTTCCACTACTACTATGTACTATCTTACGATATCTGATCTAAAGTTGAGAGCACAGAGTCCTCTTGGTCAGGACGGGTTCATCGGCCTTTGGCTGCACTAAACTACCATTTAAAAAAATAAAGCTGAGGTAAAACCAAAGCGTCTATTGGAAAAAAAACGTAAAGCTGACAAGATCAGTCCTAGTTGAGTTTGAATGTAAAATAGGTTAACAATAATTGATGGCCAATTGCATGCAGTTGGATCACAAAAGCTAGAATTGAAAATATGAATAAATACTTGTTTTAAAGAGTATATGTTTAAGTACAAAACAACATTCATATGCAAACTATGATAGCAGATATAATACTCGTCCTTGGAAAAGTAAATATGTTCTTTATCTCTAAAATTTAATACCGGTTGTTGATAGCACTGCTAAGTTGTTTCTCCACAGGATATTGGAAAATGGATAAAAGGAAATCCTCAGGAATCCCCATACAACTTCTTTTTTCTTTAGGACCCACAACAATATCCACAAAATCGAACGCAAAAATTCAGCCTTCACAATATATTAATTCCTAATAAAATTTCCCCATAGAGGAACCGGTGTACAAGATAATGATTGCGCGTAAAATAAGATAAGCTATAATAAAAAAAAGGGTACCTAAGAAACGTAACAATTAATATTGGTTATTAATCCAAAGGCATACTTACACGCTGCCCACATTCAAAGACAAATGGTTACTATAAATTCCAGCAAAAATGCCGTATACCAAAATAACTACGTAAATTGGTTTATAAAGCTTCGACTAAAATAAATCCCAACAAATTACAATCGGATGGCTATTCATAAATTGAATAAACTTATAAATTTTAGAAGAGCCAGTAACACATCAAGAATTTTCTTCTTGAGGATCAAAATTCAACAAGAGCTAACGGTTATCAACTTTAAATTAAGGGTCAAAATTAACCTTGATAGATTAATACAATATAAACATAGGCGGAACAATTTCGAACTAGTACTCAAACGTAGTATCAAAGTTTTACTAACTTGAATTAAAAATTCTGAATGTCGAACGAGCATGTACCCTTAAAAGAATGAAAAATGTGATAGAGAAATAATTTTGTAAATCATTAAAAGATCAATACTTCGAATAAACAATAGACGAAAATAAATTAGCTTAACAAAACGAAACGTCACTGACTGATTCCTTCAAACAATCAGTTTAACAGACTGCGCGTGATGACCATGTGTTGCACTGATATCAATATCTAAATTAGAATAAAGAATTTATTAATCTGGAATAAACTTTGAATGTATATAAATAATGGGTAATTTAGAAACGCAATGTTAATCTTAAAATGCTGAAATCTCTGTACTACTTTTCCACAACGGCAAGATGACTAGAAAATCACTTTGAATAAATGAAACGAAAATCTTGCAATTGATTTGTTCTACTTGAAAATTATGAAGCGAATATATTCTAATATTTATTACAAGAACAGTAATAGTTTTGTTAATAATACAAATAAATTATTAATCGTAGAATTTATGTAAAGGTAATTTTCCCTTAATGAAGAATACCCAAGTATATTAACTACTATAAGACTGAAAACAAAACCATCACCTATATTACATGTACTAAATCTTAATTACTAAAGGTACAAATACAATAAAATTCATGATAGCAAAACTCGACAAAATTGACTGTCATACGCATCTGGCACAAACTGAATACCTATAGATCAAACTGACTGCCTATGACCACAATCCACGTAGTTTTTGTAAGACACACATGGATTTAATTTACCAAAAAAGAAATTGTAACGGAATAAAATGGTTTCTACTTTTATTGTGCCATAAACCTTGTATATTGTTAACCACCTTTACTCAAATAACTCCATTTTCTTGTATTTATTTATTGTGAAAATACTGAAAGCTCCTTGGTTTGCTTTTATAACTTGGCAAGCATTTCCTTCACTTTGATGGCAAGCTGCTAGTCTTTTTATTAATCGATCTTGGTAAACATTTGTCTATCAATAAATTCAATTTTTACAAAGTAAATGATAGCAACTACAGGCGTTGTTTGTAATATTCTCAAGTAATGTTGATTGTGCCAAAGGATTTATTGGGAAGCAGTTAATTCGGCAAATGTCTAAGTGTTGGGGATCTTGGTAGTCGCAGGTTGCCAACCCTCCTTCACATACCACTGAATATTGGTGAAATAAAGTATATAATTACAAAACAATAGAAGGGGAGCAAAACTATATTTAAGCTCTGAGAATTTCAAAAAAATGTGTAGGCTAGCTCAGAATAGGAAACAATAGAGGTTGGCGTCTAGCGAATTTGTAATGAAAATTCTCCCGTGTATATACGATAGAAAATTGGACCTCCATATCACATAAATGCCTACCTTTGATATCACAAGGTCGAGAATTTCCTGTTAAAGAGAGAAGCCCAAAGCAAAGTTGGATGGAAAACGGCTTGAGGAAAAGGAAAACTCATTAAAGAGTGTTAGCTCTGGGTGGATCATGAGCTTGGGTCATGGGTTGACAAATGACCGAAAATATAGATAAGGGTAGTTTGGAGGGGAGAAATTTAAGTACAAAATTATTCTCTACTTTCCATTGAGGGTAATTTTCTGGAGAAGACAAAATTTTATTCTTCAAAGAAACGTACCAAGAATCTAATTTTTCTAAATTAACTTCAATTAAGTCAATAACAGGATTTTCCTAAGGGATTGCACGACTAAGACAATCCAGCATAACATTAAATTTACGTTTTCTAGGGATTAAGTCAAACGTATGTTGTTTCAAACATACAGCCCACCTGGCTAATTTACCAGTTGAATTTTGAATATTATTCAACCATAACAAAGAAAAATGGTCTGTTACAACTGTAAAGCGGGTGCCTTCTACCCACGGTCGAAATTTTTTTATTGCAAAAATTACAGCAAGACATTCTGTTTTGGTAACAGAATAATTCCTTTCTGCTCTATTTAGAGTTGTGCTCGGGTACGAAATCACATGTTCAACATCATTAATTTTCTGAATCAAAACAGCTCCTAATTTAGTGTCACTGGCATCACATTCAATAATGAATGGAATCGAATAATCCGGTTGTGATAATAATGGAACAGAAACTAAAGCTTGTTTAATCTGTATAAATGATGATTCAGCCTCAGGATTCCAAATAATTTCTTGTCCTTTTTCTTTTTAATAAGGTCATTAACAGACGACACTAACTACTCGACTTCTGTTCCTTTATTCGTTTTTTAGATACAACGGACAAGCGATATGGGTCACTCCTTTATGACCACAACTAAAACAAAAAAATTTTCATGAGGCTCTACAACTTCGAAATGAATGTCCAAATCTTGAACAATTCCAACATACCAATTTATTTTTAAAAGAAGAACTACCTACACCACTCGCATCTGATACTGGAGTAGCAGAATTAAGAACTTGAACTGGAGAATGCGGAGACTTAGATGTATAAACACGACTTTTCAACGATGGAGCATTCTCGAATGAAATAGGGGGTTTACTTCTAAAATGAGGTTTAAAATTATTATTAGGCTGCTTGTTATTATATGATACAATAGAAACTGATTTTTGTTTACTTAAGGAAGCTTCTTACTTCTTACATAATTTAACTAACGTACAAATATTTTCTATATGTACAAGAGCAAGATGTTGAATAAAATATGGCAGCAATTTTTTTTTACCATTCTAACTTTAGTATGCTCTGCAGGAATGATAGGTAATCTGTTAAATAAATTTTCCATATTAGCAATAAATAAAACAACAGATTCACCACTTTTTTGAAATCTATTTTATTTTTTACCAAACTTCGTCTTCAGGGTGTGCTTGTAAAAATCTTCTATTAATCTATCAACCAACGAATTCCAATTTGTCAATGAACTATGAACGCAACGATACCATACCAGTGCATCATCGATAAATAATTCAACCGCAGAATTAAACAATTCCACATCAAATACTTTTCGTGAGTGTGCAATATCGCTAATATTTTCTAAAACTTGATATCAGAGGGATGTATTTCTAGAATATTTTATCGACCAAGACCCAATATGAACTGTGTATGTAACATATGTAACTGTTGGAACGGACACATTAGACACAGCATTAGAATTTATACTTATATCATTCTGATTCGAACCTAAATCATTATTTAATTTTTCACGAAGATCTGCTCCCACAACAAGAATTGTAGCCAAACTTTCATTTTTAAATATCACCACTTCCTCAAAATTTTCTTTAAGGAGCCTTAAACGTTTAATTCGTCCTGTAATATGTATTAACCTAGACTGTATCCTTTTGAAAATAGAATCGGCGGGATCATCAATGAATTTTAACAAAACATTTTTTACTGACTCAATGCTAGACTAAATTTCTTCTCTTTCTGTATCAAAATCTACCTTATAACCTGAAAGATCAATTAAACAACCTGGCTTTTCTACTTCCTTTGCCAACAACCTAGCTGAAATTTTCTTTTATCTGAAACTGGTCTTGAATTTTCAATACCTCTAATGTTTAATTCATATTCTAATTCATTTTTAAATAAATGAACGATCCTGTACATTTCTGCCATAACTGAATATTAATAGGTCGCTAAAATATCCTAATGATACAATATTTCTCCAAAAATTTAAATTGACACTACTCAATTTATAACGGAGCTAAATAAAGTTTTGAGCATAAATTTACTAAACAAAAAGGTGTCCTAATAATATTGAGAACACACATCAAACTGTAAGTGACAAAAATGAAGCTATACAATTACATTAGTAACGTCGATTCGAGCCTTAGTCGTTGAGTGCAAGTGTAATGAATGGAGCCCACGTTGGGCGCCAGTGTAGTCAAAATTCCATGGAGTATATAAGATAGCAAATTGGACCTCCATATAACATAAAGTTACTAAAACAAAAATGGAGTGTTTATACAAAACCCACCTCAAAATAACAACATTAAAATAAAATATCAATCTTTCATCTAACTTGAGATTTCTAAGTAAATCCAATATATTTAAGGTTAAAATCACTCACGTGCACGAAGTACAGTTGAACCAAAAAAACTTGAATGTTCTTACCAGAACAAGGCAATACCATATGTCGATCAATCTACACACATCTGCGATGCACACAAAAAGATGATCATATTATAACGTTGAACTTAAATTGAGGCTCACAAAAATTTTTAATAAAATAGTATCAAATCAAATAAAATCTTCGCTTGATGTGTCCAACAATTTTCATTATTCCAAAATTTATCCAAAGCTTTTACCTCTCCAGTATTGCATGCATTAATGGTGATCACTAAAATTTCATCGTATCTGCAGGAATCAAATTGACTTTACAAATAGTGGAATACAAATCCATCTACACTAAAACCTATCAGGAACCAAACTATGACACGATGATTTTAATCATTTAACAAACTTTTTTTCGAACGCGGCACCAAGCATATTCGCTTAACACCATTTTGCCTCTCCTTAAAACCAGTCGAGTTGCCTTCCCGTTCAACCTCTAGTCAAAAAAGTGTTCGCTAAATGACAGATAAGTAACTAGCATAGCAACTAAGTTATATGAGGGGAATGAACCCATTATATATTATACACATAACAAGCTATCTTTTGTCACCAGACAATTACAAATTATGTTTTTATTTTATTAAAGCATAATATTAAATTTATAGAAAATATGTAACTAAATTACAAAAAAAATACGTTACAAGTTTCAGGACTGAAGACCTAATGATGACGACGAAAGTAAATTATAAAAAAATTCAGTTTATATAACTATCATAAAATTCTTATTTAGACTTCTTAATGGGATTGCTCTAGATTGCTCTAGACTATAAACAATTGTTAACGGAATTATATACAACAAAGTCAAACCAATGGGTTTATACCAATTAAACAATAACAAATACATTGGTAAATGGAAATTTACTCCATATTTTATGGATCCAAAATAATAGCTATAACAATAACTAGCATTGCAACTTGCCTTAAAAACATCTAGAAAGATGTATATTCAATAAAACAAACGTCAAACTGATAGAAATGTATCTTTTAGTTTTAACGCCAGCCTGATGAGAACAATTGCAGGAGACCAGAGTAAAGAGATCGGCACCTCCAAACCTAGGTCACACAAACTCAGATCCCTACATTTTATTGTTATATATATATTCGCATATTACTTTATAATGGGCAACGGTTATGTACTATGTTTTGCAGATCAGGCACCTAAAATCTTCCTCAATCACGAATATGATAAGACGTCTCTGTTCTACAATAACCAGTGAGGATCACCATCAACACATTAAAAGGTTTTCTGTCTCTGATTGGTAGTTATACTGTTCTTTATTTGTCAGGATTGGCTGTCGTTATCTTGGACTGCCTACAAGTTTCCTCGTTCCACCTATTGTGCGCTAATAGTTTTAGTTTGAACAGTGCTGGTTTCCTCGTTAGCTTTATCCATTGTTCAGGCTCTAAAAGCGAAGTTCTTGCACTGTTTAAGGTATCCTATCAGCTTCTTGTTTCATTGTATCCTGCGATGTCCTGAAACCCAGAATTCTTCTGAGTAACTAATTTCTGTTTCTTCACATTCCTGGAACCAAAAAATATGTAGTCTCAGTGGATCAGATTGCTTGAAATGGCATTTGAGCATTATAATCTTACGCTCTTTCCTTTCCTAGCTTTGAGGCCACTTATGATATTACATTATAACTACCTGAACGACAGTTTTCTTGGGCCCATAGTGTACCAGGCCCCAGTTATTCTTGTATCCTCTATATACGACGACTCATCAGTATAGCACATCACTATAATAGCGATTTTAACATACCCTCTATTTCCTCCAGTGCTGCCACTTGTCTGAATCTCAGAATCCGATGAATGCTGTAACAAAATTTCTTGACCATGCATGATGTTGTCCGGATTGCTTCTGAGATTCGTAAGTAGGCTAAACTTTGTATTCGAGACTATACTATTACTCCATATTTAACCCTACGCCTAACAACTGCCATATACAAATTGTTTGGGCGTACAACCTTAACGCGTTTGTTGAAGGTGATGTACATTTCTCTAGAAGAATGCGCTGGGTTTTCTTTTTATTTTTTAGTGGACTGTATTTGGAAATAATATAACTTCTTTTTATAAAGTGTATATTGATCATTTTACATACATGTTGGCTTGAGATTGTAACATCTCCTTTTAATTTAAATTAAAAGTAGCTAATATAAGAACATGTGGCCCGACCACATGGCACCGCACGGCAATGTGGTGCTTACGATTTATAGTCACCGTCAATAAATATGCTAAGGCATCACCAGATTGGAATAGCCCGCCATCTTTTTATCAACACATAGGGGTTTTACCGCTTAATTAAATAACTAATCAAAATTATATTCAGGAAGTTTTGTAAATCGCGATTTTTAGAGTAATTTGATGGTGTACCGGAAGTACAAGAAAACTAGAGTATCTTGGCGACGAAGCTCCAATTACCGAGATAACTTGTATAAAGGAGCCAGTAAATAATAAATTGCAAGACTTTACTAATGTAGTAAAATCTGAACAGAAATCGCTTATAAATTTTGTAAAAACTTACTTTTCTAGTTATAAGGTAAATAGATTGGAAAGGGAAATTATGGTAAATAATTATGAATCTAAGTTAGGGGAAGAAATTGCAACTACACGAATAGAGGCGAATGTTGAAGGTTCAAGGGCTGAATTTTTAGTAGATACTGGTAGTAGTTTGATATTAATTAGTGAAAGTTTTTTGGAAAGTTTACAGGATAAAAAGGCGGCACCGATAGAAATACTACCAGTAAAAAACTTAAGTGTTGTCGGGGTTACGGGAAAAGTAGCGAAGATTGAAAAACGAGCGCTGCTTACAATGAAATTGAAGGGAGTGGAATTTTGGGTGAATTTTCTAGTAGTACCGAAACTTAATGTACCGCTTATATTGAGAATTAATTGGCTAAAGCGTGTAAAAGGGATAATTGACTTCAAAAAGAATACAGTATTAATTATGGTTAATTGCAAAGAATATGAAATACCAATAGTCGAATTAGAATCTGAAAGGATTCAGGTAGAAGGTGCGTTCCACGAAGAACGTGAGAATCACGCAAGTGAAACCGAAGAGCTAGATGTGCACGAACAGCAATTAAAAGATGTACTTATGGCACTAAAAGCCCGGGTAGATGAGGACAAGTTACCGGAAAATGAGATAGTAAATAAAGATGCTGTGCAAGTAATGAATGCAGTAGTAAATAGACATACTGAAGTATTTTCAAAGAAACCAGGGCTTGTACATGGATTTGTATGTAAATTAAGAATAGACGATGCGGTGCCATTTAAAAGAAAATCGTACCCCATACCTTTCTCAAAGAGGTTACTAGTAGAACAAGAAATTCAGCGGATGTTACAAATAGGGGTAATTGAAAGATCTGACTCACCGTTTACTAACCCAATAGTAGTTGTTCCTAAAAAGGACGGAACGGTGCGCCTTTGCTTAGACGCGCGCGAAATTAACAAAAGAATTATACCCGATAGAGAAGCTCCGCCAAATATAGAAGCACTTTTACAAAATTTCTCGGGTGTGAAATACTTTACATCGGTGGACCTGACGTGCAGTTACTGGCAAGTTGCTCTCGAAGAGCAGCCAAGACAATATACAGCTTTCCTCATTAATGGGAAAGTTATCAATTTAAGGTTTTGCCTTTTGGGTTAAATGTATCGCTATCGGTATTCGCAAAATGTTTAGATTATGTATTAGGACCGGAAATACAAGAATTTGCAACAGTACATGTAGATGACATTTTAATAGTGCCGAAAAATTTAGGGGAACATATGGAACAAGTTGACCTTGTTTTGAGAAAATTAAAAGATAATGGGATGACGGTGAATTTAGAAAAATCCGAATTTTTAAAGGAAGAAGTGAAATTTTTAGGTTATAGAGTATCTAAAGATGGGATCAAAATCGATGAGGATAAAATTGTAGCAATAAGGAGGATGAATGCGCCGAGATCAAGGAAGGAGCTGCAGCCTTTCCTCGGATTCTGCAACTTTTATCCACATTTCGTGGAAACATATTTTGAAAAAGTAGGAAGTTGTCACATTTATTGAAAAAGGGAGAAAAGTGGTGATGGAATGATGAAGAGGAAAGTGCATTTCAAGCCATAAAGGAATGTTTTATGAAGGGTATGTGTTTGAGCCATCCGAATTTTACCAAACCGTTTTTTATATACACAGATGCATCGGGAGTGGCATTAGGTGCATGTTTGTTCCAAGTCGGAGAAGATAATAAAATCGACAACGTATATTTTGCAAGTAGGCTACTGCAGGCGGCAGAGAAAAATTATACAGTAACAGAATTAGAGTTACTGGCAGTCGTTTTAGCCTGTGGAAAATTTCGGACCTTTATTGCAGGTTTTCATACTACTATCCTAACGGATCATAAAGCTTTGTTGTTCCTCGGCAATACGAGATTGTTAACGGGTAGATTAGCACGTTGGGTATTAAAGCTACAGGAATATAATCTCGAAATAAAATATATTGCGGGAAAGGAAAATATAGTAGCGGATTTCTTATCAAGATATGGATACGAAGAAGATCAGCATACATCAAGTGGCAAAGCTATTATTGTGGGGGCAACAAGAAAGAGAAAGGAAGGGGGACCAAAGTCGGAATTGATGTACGCACTAGAACAATTAGGTACAATTAGGTACAAGGAAAAAGGAACAAGATGAACAGTTAAAGTGGGTAAGAGACGAATTGGAAACAGATGAAAATGGAAAGAAGGAGTAGCTACACAAGAAGTATGTTCTACACGAAGATATACTGTTCAGGAAAGCAGATAATAGTGAGGATTGGTTGGTGTGCATACCGAAAAACCTGGTTCCATTATTAATTGATAAATACCATGACGAATTTGGCCATTTTGGCACAGAAAAATGTAAAGGAATGTTACAGAATTCCTGTTATTTTTCAAATATGAAAAGGAAACTTAATCAGCGTATCCAAACATGCGACTTATGCCAGAAAACAAAATATCGAAACAAAAAAATGGAAGGCTGCATGGGGAATGTGCTGGCCCAGAAACCACTCGAAGTAGTGTCTGTCGATATTTTTGAACCGTTACCACGGGCAAAAGGGGGGATGACGTATATATTGGTGAAATTAGATGTTTTTACAAAATACGTTAAGCTCTACGCTCTGCGAAGGGCTACCGCGGCTATTATGCTAAAGAAAATGAAAGACTCTATGGAGAAAATTGAAACACCAGAAAGGGTATTATCCAACCATGGTACTCAATTTACCAGTCGGACTTGGACAGAAAACCTAACGACACTAGGTATAATAGTTAGTTATACTTCCGTCTACTACCCACAGTCAAACCCGGTGGAAAGAGTTATGAGGGAAATGGGAAGGATTTTCCGTGCGTTTTGTCATATGAAACATGCAAGTTGGATTACCTATCTAAACAAGGTCGAGAACTGGATCAACATGGTAGGTCACGAGTCGACCGGGTATACTCCGTATGAACTATTATACAACAAAAACCCCACTTACGTTATCGAGAAGTTGGTGGGGTTCCCCGAACAAGTGAAAAAACCACTAGAATGGAAGCTCGAATTAGCGAGAGAGAGGCTTCTATCAAGAGCAGAATGTAGAAGATTAAAGCATGATGAAAAGCTGAAGCGACCCGTCAAATTTGAAGCAGGGGATATGGTTTTAGTAAAAACTCACCTACGGTCCTCGGCGGCTGATAAAGAAGAAGTTCTTTTTATTATACGAAGGTCCGTACCGGATCAGACAGGAAGTTGCAACAAATGCATACTTGGTAGAGAATATTGATACGGGACAAGTAAGGGTAACTTATAATGTAACGAATTTAAAGGGATACCATACTGCAACCACTGAGGAGTGAGCACACCACCAGTGCAGAAATTTGATAAAAGGGTTAAATTAAGTTTAAATTAAGTTTAAATTAAATCAAAGTAAGAATAAGTTTTTTTTGTTTCAAGATATTAAGGAAATCGTTAAAAAAACAAAAAGGGGAAAACTGTAACATCTCCTTTTAATTTAAATTAAAAGTAGCTAATATAAGGACATGTGGTCCGACCACATGGCACCGCACGGCAATGTGGTGCTTATGATTTATAGTTACTGTCAATAAATATGCTAAGACATCACCAGATTGGAATAGCCCGCCATCTTTTTATCAACACATAGGGGTTTTACCGCGTAATTAAATAACTAATCAAAATTCTATTTGCGAAGTTTTGTAAAACGCGATTTTTAGTGTAATTTGATAACAAATCCACGTGAGGAGAAGTTAAATTGCGTTAGTTAATAGTAATAAATATTTGCATAAATTTATGGCCAGCATGTTTAAGTAGGTCAAATTTAAACGTAGTTTGTAAATAAGGAAGTAAAAGTAGGATATTATGTAGAAAACTTGACCTTAACCCATCAATAAGGGTGCATTTGAAAGGAAATTAATAGGTTAAGAGTACCCCGAAGTTCTTTATGAACACTTTACAGCTCCAGAAAGCTTAACAAAGAACCGAAAATTGATAAATACCAGCGTGTATTCAGTTTAGAATTATTATTATTTTCGAGTTCAGATAGGGTAGTACGAAACCATTCGCTAGTAATCGTTGATTACTAGAATATTAGAAAGAAAAAGCTTTTATCGCAAGGGGAGTTTCGAATAAATACAAAGTGTGACTAATATTTCGTTGACCGCATCGAGGGCGGTTCATTTCCATTTTTAAGTGATTTATCATCCCAAGTGTAACTGATTAAATAAATTGTGGGCGCGATTAGCGGTCCAGATAAACTGATTTCACTAAATTAGATTGGACAGCGGACACGGATTGTAAAACATCCAGGTGTCCCGGCCTTTTCACTTTCAATGTACGAAAAGGAAGATATTTATAAACTCAACTAAATACCGTTAGCCCGACAAAGCAACCCTGTGGTGCAACCTTTAGCAGGTAGTTGTTGGTATAGCCACTTGATATATGCTGTTAGAGTAGAAAGTGAAAGTGTTTCGTGCGAGGACAATAAACTACCCAAATACCGCGAGTGTATTACAAACAACGGCGACACACGTCAACCAAGACGCTGACCCAGGCTCTGAAATTTGCACCTGATCGTATACGCAACGCTGGTGGGAAAAAAGCGGCGCATGTAATGTAAGTAATTTTAATGTTAAATTGCACCTTAAGGCGATTTATGACATACGTGTCTGTAGTATACAAAATAACTAGGTTAAGAGTATTTAGTTAGGGAATTAGGTATGCATAAAAATAGATCTGTGGTGTATTTTGTTTTTTACATCCTAGTAAAGAAGTTGCTTGTAAAGACTTATTTTTTTATTTAAATAAGGTTAAATACAGTTAGGTAAAAGCTTGTAAGTGGCTCACGAACAAGTACTGGAAGTCAGAGTAAAGCTTTTTAAAAAATTGAAATTACTAAAAAATTTAAAGTGTTAGAAGTATCTCCTACCGTGTTTAATAAGGAGCAATGATTATCTTCTATAAATGCTCTGTTGCAAGATTGATATAAAAGAAAGCGTATAAAAATAGGCTCAAGAGCTTATTTTTATATTAAAACTGTAAGTACCCGTTTTAGGTGTTTATTTGTCACCAATACAAATAAAACAACCCAATATATTAAACAAAGGGACACGTTACAAGATGTCAAACGTACGGAGAACACAACACGTTCTATCGAATAGACCTTTTGCAATAATAGTGTAATAAAAAATTGTTTCTTGCTTGATTTTTTATTATTAACTTTATCCTCGTGACTATCAGCTAAAAAATTACAACTTTAAATTTCCTAAACCCTAACCTGATATCACAAGGTCGAGAATTTCTTCTTATTAATGTAAGCCCAAGGTAAAGTTGGATGGAGAATAGCTTGAGATAAAGAAAAACTCTTAAGACATAAACGGCTAGTCGAGTGTTAGCTCTGGGTAGATCACGAACTTGGGTCATGGGTTGTTAAAAGACCAAAAATATATTTAATGAGCGCCACCGTATTTTTCAATACAATAACCAACAAAATTTAACTGTGCTTGTATAAGGGGAATGCGGAAACCTTATCTTAACACCACTAACATAGCCATAAAACCTGAATTTCAGTCTTTAAAACACACTTACCAAGACCTCAAACACCAGATGTCATACAGATGTCTCGGCTTGACCTGTGAACAAACAAAGGTACAACATGGACACCATTTGTCGTCAAAAATATTTGCCAAAAATAAAATAATAGAATTTAGGCTTCTAAAATATATACCCAGGGAATTTGTTTTCATTACACACAATTTCTAATCGGGGATGACTTGTAATTTTTTTTTTTGAATTCTAAATAATAAAAAGTCATTCAAAAACTAAATAGATTCTATTTGGATAAATTTCTGGATTCAAGTAATTATAATATTTAAATTCGTATCTCTATAAAATTTTCTCTAAATAATTTTTTAGAACAGAAACATACTAGCAAAGTTTTGCATTCAAAATTAAAAAGATCTCTGAATGGATCTTTTCTATAAAATTTAAATATATTGACTTGGAATTTCTAAGTTACTCATAATACATAAATTTCTTTATAAATCAATGAAGTACTTCCTTGACCTTCACAATAAAATTTAATTATCAAAGTGCGATATTGTAGAATTAAGTTATTTTTATTTAACAGTAAGTACGCGAATTTCACATGTCGATGAAAAATGCAAGTTCATGACCTCAAAATATTTAAACATATTTTAAATTAAATTAAGACATGTGACGTCTAGATAGGACAACTGAATCTATGTTTTTTTATGTATCTGACATAAAATGTCATTTACAGCTTTACCAAATGTACATTTTGTGTATGTGTAAACATTCTGACACACAATAGATTTGTTATTTAATTTGCTGTTTCATTAAAAGCTTTTTACGTTACTCAAATTTTTAATGTTATATTCTTTATAGCAATTTAATTAATGTTTAAGGTGATTAAATCCTAAGGTACACTCACGTGCTACGAAACTGCTTTGAACAAAACATATGGGACCTTGACCTCGGCTGTCGGAAATTTCCATAACCATCGAATATCAAAGTTCTTCGTAATACAGCGATTACAAAAAGAAACCAACCTCAGCTTGATTGAATTTAATTCTCCAACAAAATTTTAGCTCCAAGGTTTACTTGTCTGATGTTATTTATTGGTGAAGTTGAAATATATGGAACACATGTAATTGCCTTCTTAAAATATTGCCTTAAGATACTGCATCAGGATATTGCGTTAAGATATTATATAAGATATTACATAAGATATGTCCTTAAGATATTGCACTATGAGAAAAAATATTAGTATAATCTATTTAATTAATTTATACCAACTGTATTAATGATGTCAAAAAGGGGCTTCCATCTCCTTAGGCCTGCAGGGATCAACTGAACCGCTCTGAGTGAAGCTTATTGAAAATCATGCTCACGCTACAGCTGTTAGGCTCGACCTCCAGACACCAAGAATCAATCAATTGATCTTCTTTTTCTAACACTGTTAGAAGCCACGTGTTTACACACGGCCATCTCGACTCCACTTATTCTGCAGAGCAGCTTGCTCGTTCGAACGCTGATAATGAAGTGAACAAATTGACAACTTGACAGAGCTTAGTAACGAACTTTAGAGCATAAACGTAAAAGAATCTATGTGTTATTATCAATTTTATGTATTAATTTCTATTGGACGGTAATTCACAAATTAAATATTTTAAATTATAGCTGTTTTATTTTTATTTTAAAGAACGAAGTGTAACTAGAAAAAAAATACGTTACAATAGGTGGCGGGGCAAGATCAGCGAATGTCGAACTGTTCTACATAATCTCCAACACAAATTGTATAGATAGAGAGCTATCCCCCAGCTATTGTCCATCACCCAACGTAACCACCGTTGCTATAGTTTTCTCTGTTGGAAGTTCCATTTAAATAACCTTGTTTGCTGATTAATTAAAATATTTTTAATACTTGTATATAAAAACATTGATAATATTTTTAATGCGCATATATTCTGCTCAGAAATAAAAAAAAAAACCCCAATCACTCTTCTAATAAAGAAGTCTTTTCGTTTAATACAGACTCGCTGTACATGCCAAAGTTAAAATTCCATAAAAATAGCACGGCTTCAAATCTGTGAGGAAAAACTTCAGATTTCTACTGTACGTACAATTAATCAATCTGAACACTACCAAATGCTGTTAAATTAAATATGAAGGGAGTTAAGACATATTATTTAATAAATCATGTTTGTGCTCGTATTTTAAGGAGCTTTTGTATTTGTATGTATTTACTGATTAATACAAAACTATAGTTTTTGATACATATAGAAAGAGCTATGCATTATAAGGTTTATAATAAATTAAAAAATTACTTTGGATTATAGTTGAAGGAACAACAAGTGCCCTGAGGAGTGTTTATATCACGAAAAAACTCATTACAATTTACGACAGCGCCTTCCCATTTACATTTTACCAACATGTCTTGACAGCTTTGCCCAATCATTCTCATTACCTTGCTCACATCTACAATGTCGTTTCTCATAAACAAATCTTGAAGAATGTTCAAATCTGATAAATTATGTGGAGTGTCATCTGTGTATGCTAAAATTTGAGGAAATATATTCTTCACATATGTCTCATTTAGATCAAATAAGTCCCTAAAACATAACATCAACTTTGCATCTAATAATCTTATTTATTTAACCTACAATTTCTTACATAATTTATTCACTTTTGATGTGAATATCCTATCTATATTGCAGATACTAATTGCTGGGAAGGGAATTGATGTTGTTGGAGCATACATTGCTTTAATACTGGTTCTAGTCGGACTGCTTGAAAATCGTGCAGAAAAAAGTATAACCATATATGTAGCTCCAAACAGGCCCAAGATTACTATTAGTTCCCACAGTAGCCTAAATAAAATGATATCTTAAGTATAGAATTTAATAGTATTGTGATAAGAACTTAATTTTTATCATACTGGTGGACTCAAACTACATGAGCAAGCGTGTTTATGATCTTTCTAGGTAAATATTAGGCTTACATTCCCAATTCACTCAATAGAATGACAGAATCAGAAATAAAATTATAGTCATCATGGTCAATATAGATGGTTGGCATTTCTAGAGCTGCAATTTTCAAGCACATTCTGTATTCACCAAAAACCTTTAATTTTATGACTAAAATTAGATATTTATTTATTTGTTATTGTGGGCACGAGGGGAGAAAACACATCATATAACCATAGGTTCCTGTGTAACAAAAATAAGTCCAAATATTAAAGTACGTAAGGTGACTTGAGAACAACAGAATGTTAGATTCATGGCTAACCTGGAAATTATTCCAAGGAAAATCATGACAGTGATTGCAGGTGGGTATGTTAATCATACTACAAACAAAAGGATGATGCTAGGACATTTCAATAACCTCAAAATATAACCCGAAAGAAATACTAATTAGGAAAATGTTGAAACCCAAACGCCACAAGGTTTATAACTGCCAAAAAATTTTATAACTAAGTTACTCACATTAATGTTGAGAAAAACCTATTAGAAAAGAAATCACCAAAAATAAGTTATGTAGGGGAGCACAGTTTGTGTCCCAAAATTTTCATTTATGTTAAACTCATAAACTAATATATCAAAAGCTTATGCGTTAATGCTCTTTCACTAAAAACCCAGAACCTAGGAGCATATTGTTTGAGAAACGAATACGCATAACAATCAAATTAATATAGTTCATTTCATTAATTCCTTGAGTCAAAGAGTTGGCCAAGGCTGGTGTTATGGGGACGGTTGCCTTGGGAACTAAGAATATAAACAGGCAGAAGTGATAAAAAAATCATAAACAAAAAAAAAGAGTTCTAAGTAAAACCTACAAGCTCCAATTCAATAGCAATCCTTGCTGTGGCAATTGGCATCTCCAGCCTCCAAGTTATCCACACATGATATTCAGTTACTTGTAAAAAGCTTCAATAAAGTAGTATTTCCTTGTATTTACACTTTACAAGTTATAAGCAAGGGTGTACCTAGGCAAGAGCAGATTCCGGTGCAAAACCCTTTTGTGGTCCTTATGAGTCGTGATGAGTTTAACTATATACAAAAAGTTTTAATTCATTAGCACTGTAGCATCAAGCATTATACAGTCTGCAGTAGTCATAGTGAAAGTTGAAACCTTTGGTCATATCCAAGAAGTATCTACATGTTGGTACAAGATTGGTGCCTCTCAAATGCACAGAAGGAGCACTGGAGATCTATATTTCACTATATAAGAAATAATTTGGCATAGTTTAAGAAATGTCAGCGTAGAAATTAATCAAGGTGACGTGCTGGAAACTTATTTTTCATTTCCATTTCCTAATTTAAAATTAATATGGTCAAGTCCAGTGAATTAAGGGTAAAATTAGACTTACTAATGTCAGATTAGTAAAAAATCTTTCACAAACAGCTTCAGGGCATAAATTTAACCTTTAAAGAGTACCACAGTTGTATGCCATAACGAACCCATTCTGAATTTGAAGCAACCAGATGACTTGGACATTCTTATGCTAGCTCATTTTTTAATACAAGACCCACTGTCTCTGGTTCCTGAATTAGAAATGCATGCAAGGATCTCTCTAAAATATAGATGATACCTAGTTAATCGTGTCAGTCAAATTGTTTGGAAAAGATTTCAAACACAATACTTACACACAGTTCGACAAGGACAGAAGTTGTAAGTACATTGCCCGAATTCAGGTCGGTTTGTCTATATAGCGAAAATGAATACAAAACCAGGAGTGATTGTTAATGTACACTAATCGAAGAATGGAGCCTTAAGAGTTGTTAGGCTCAGGTCTAGTGGCAAGGAAGTCATACAACCTATTAACAAATTAACAGTAGTTTGTAACACCCAAGAACCTTTTTAAATTAATCCAAATTTCAAATAATATTTTCGGCCAATCACAAATATTTCTAGATAAAATGTAACCTATCACTGACCAGAATTAAGATAGTTATCCAATCCTAGTTCGACTTTGGGGTGACAATTGACACTTTAAATGAACATAACCTATCAACTGATATCTGACATCCCATGAAATGTAGAAGACTTTAAATTAAGGCGCCAAAAAAATGCTAATTTGTTCTAGAAAAGTCAAAACCGGAAGTACGTAATAAAATGTAATTTTTCGTGATATCTATAAAAATATTAACAGGAAATACTCTAGAATATTGCAGAATAACTTAAATTTAATTATAGGTTAATTTCAATTAGCAATGGCAATAATAAAAATGGATTTAGACCATTAACCTAAAAGCAAATGTAGGGATGATATACAATTGTGAAATATGTAAGATTTTTAATTGGCTAGAACAATCACGTGATCAAAGGTATTTAAATATGGGGAGTGGAAAAAGACGACACACGACACACAAAGACTAAACAAGACACACAAAGACAAAAGATAGAAATGTGAAACATAACTAGCTCGGAGCTAGTGCGTGTTACACTACAAGATCGCGTAGTGATATTGGGTACAGGCCCGTGTATATGAAATGGATGTCGTGAACAAATATGAATTAGTACGTTATTACGGGACGAGTAGTAAATTTGAATAATGGATAAAGGACACAGATAAGTTTGGCTCATAAAGGAAAAGTAAATCATAATTAATTTAAGTATAATCAAAAAAAAATCCAATAGTTCAGCTGTAAAGCAGTTAATGGTAGAAAGTGCAGGTTTATTAGCGGCAAAGAAAATGACACTTAAACATACCTATATGGTTCATTATTGATTGATTGATTGGAGAAAGTTTGGATTTTGGAAGTTCGACTCCAAACCATAAGTTGTTACAGCAGTACGGAGATATCGAGTTTCGAGCACAAAATGTATCAACACCCGTGTTAAGCATTATCAACCCTGGTGAGAATAAGTTACCTCAGGGGCATTGTAGAGTGGAGCAACAGTGGGAATTGTATAACCGAGCAGGTATTGAGTGAATCTTTGAATAAATGTTTGAAGAGAACAAACGTGTATATGCATGCATACACGTGGTGTTGTTAGTATGAACTTTTATATAATAATACATATGCTTTACATGAATATGTTAAGTTGCTAGATTAAGGTGGGAATTCTTGGACTTTATTAATGTTACCGCTTATTATGAATTTTGTGTACAATATCAAGAATTATTGGCTAGGTTTAAGTTGAAGCCAATTTGTTTTGACTGTAGAATTTGCAGTGCTTAGTGTAATATTTAACCACCCGGCTTAAAGTAACTTTAGTTAAGTAATAGATATTTTTTTATTGCATTCAAGTATGTCAATATAGTAAATGTAAATAGTTATATCGCCATATTAAAGAGTTATTAAATTCATTACTTATTACAAATGTTGAGCTATATATACATATTACAATTAAAAGGGGTTTGTTGAAATACATTTAGTTACAGATACTTTGTAAACTTTTGGGTAAGTTAACTCACCACTATCGTTCTTAATCTTCTTTGGGAATTAAACCACTCATAGTTTTTAAAATCAACTTTATTTACGTTTCGATTCATGACCTAGGATCGTTGTCAAAATAATAAAAACTTCAAGTTTGACATTTATGACATAAATTGAAGGTGACTTTGATTTATTGATGTTCGAAATATTTGGTTTGAGTACACTAAGCAAAAATTTTAAAGTTTAAAAGAATGATTGCCTTCAATTCGCACACTTCTTTAATAACCATCCTCTCAATTGTATAAATAGAAACATGTTAAAAAATGATTTCCAATTCTAAGTTATTGAATTTATATAAAATTCACCAATAAAAATTAATCAGCTGATTTCACATTAAGCGTATTGGCTACTTAAAGAAAGTCGATCCCAGGTCGCAACACAAATTGAAGGCAATCATTCTTTTAAACTTTAAAATTTTTGCTTAGTGTATTCAAACCAAATATTTCGAACATCAATAAATCAAAGTCACCTTCAATTTATGTCATAAATGTCAAACTTGAAGTTTTTATTATTTTGACAACAATCATAGGTCATGTATCGAAACGTAAATAAAGTTGAGTTTAAAAACTATGAGTGGTTTAATTCCCAAAGAAGATTAAGAAGAATGCTATACAAACCACAACAAACATACAGGGAGTATTCACCAGTATCGGTTTCAGAATTCTAAGCCTATCCACCCTGGGACATGTCCATGTACTCTCCGCTGTAGAGTAGCCGAGGCGTTTGAAGAAGGTAGAGTAAAGACTATTGGAATAGGTAAGTGGACCCTTATATTGAACCATAAAAAGTGGTATAAAGTTGGCATTCGATTATACATGTATTAGGTAACTCGTTCCTTGTTTCTTTGAATGCTACATAGGTCAGGAAGGAGGGTGAAGTGTTACAAGTTCCACGTTCATCTTCATAATTAATTGGTTTGGTTGCACGATCTTATTGAGCATTCAGACCAACACGTGCAGTGGTGTCTGTTTGTGTTGTGAGTATATTCAAAAATCGAATGCATATATCCATCACATTAAATTTTTGAATCAAAGGGTTGGCCAAGACCGGTATTGTGGGGACGGTTGCCTAGGGAACTAGAAATTTATAAATGGACAAAGATTTTAAAAAATTAAGAAGAAAAGAAAAAGAGTGTGTGACATTCCCTTAGAATAATTATAATCACGTTTCATTTTAATAGTTTCTGTATTAGTAAAGTCCACCAATGGATTAGGTTATTCCCTTTAGGACATATAAGTTTTGGGCTTCTATAAATTCTAATTTAAGAGGGAATTATTTTGCATCATATTAGATCCATGTTCAAACATTATAAAATTCATATATCAGTTTTTTAAAAAGGTTAGAAGTGATGTCATCATGGTAATTAATACAGCTTTTATTTTGCTTGGTCTAGAAAATATATAATGGCGCCAATGGTGTCATTGGTTTTAGAACAAAGGCAGGTTATATACAGTTTTGTGCTAACTCAGATTACACGTAAAACTCAAACTTAAATATATAAAGCATAGATAGAGAAAGCGACATGAAGGAGATCCAATTTCGAAGTTTGCCGAGAATGCCTCGTGTGGTTTTAAAAAGATCAGTTCCATTAAGTAGATGTTAGCGCACAAGGCAGAGTAGCCTAAGCAAATTCGGATAATTACCTGGCAAGTGGGCCAGTTTCTTTTTAGGGACAGTACTGGTCCATAGAGAGAGTCAACCGCTGTGTGGGAATTTTCATGTTGTAGCGGACGAGGCCGATAAGATACTTGAGAGAAAGTAAAGGGCAACTTTAATGCCAAAATTCATCTACAGATTGCAAGAAAATTGAGAAAAAAAGCCCAATGCTGAAACTATACTGATGCAAAAGTTAGTACCTAATTATAAAATGTATAACTTAAACGTACTTACAAGTGTGTCTGTGTTTAGGTTAAATTAGTTAATAGGTTTCCGTTTCTAGTTAGTAGATTTAGGACATATGAAACTTGTCATATTTTTTAAGCTGCTACAATGTGAATGCAGGTGTTATGGAATTAATAATGTTGCAACAAATTTTATAGAGATTGTATATTTATTTTTCCATTATTTTAATGGTTCAGTTACAGTTTTACCAAAATTAATTGCCTTGTGAATTTTGTTTGAAGCGTGATTAAATATTTTAGGTATTATTTAACATTTACTTCCAGAAATCTTCTTTGCAGTTAGCAATCATGAATAGGTCTAGGTGTTTAGGTTACTTTTAGCTTTAAAATAGCTTTGTTTTAATGAATTTTCAGGTATATTTTAAGTCAGAGTTACTCTCCTGATCTCAAGATTTCGGCACCCCCTTGTTGTTCACTGAGATTTTCCTTGGCATCTCGGTGAGATTAGGCTTTTCCTGATCAGGACCACATTTCTTACCCGATAGCATTCTGGAACCCTTGTCAAACACTTACACTAACCATCCCACTGAATTAGTTGGTAGAATAACAACATTCTTGTTCGCACACTCAAGGTTTTCTGTATTTTACCGGCATAGGATTTGTAACGGAGTAATTTGCTGAATTTTATGTGAATTACCTGCTAGATATTCAGAGGGTCAAAAACTGAACGTAACAGTAAACTGTACAAGCTCCAATTAAATAGTAATCCTTGCTGTGGCAAATGCCATCTTCTGTTTCCAAGTTATCTACACATGATACCCGGTTACTTGTAAATGGCTTCAATAAAGCAGTAAAATAACAAGATTTAAATCCACACTGGATATGTATAGAAAAATACTACTGCCAATAAGGTAAAAGAGAACTTAGAGTTATGAATATAACTGCGTATGCAGTGAAATGTGCATATAACAGAAAGGAAACTTGTGCACAAAGTCAAATATGATGAAACCGACACATTAATCTAAAAAGCGTCTAAATTAAAGAAATTAGATATAATGTATAGTGAAATACACTCATGTAAGGGAGAAATAAATTTAAAAAATCTGAGAAAATTATTTAGCTGTAATATGACATATGGCAACATGCCCTGTTACACTGCCCCGGATCAAGGGGGAAAAATATAAAAAAAAAATTTTTAACATATATAATAGACAAATCATCTAATATAATTTACCAAAACAGAAATTAAATTGAAGTTAGGGGAAATGAAATAAAAACAAAACATTTCGGGAGAAACAATGAATGTGAAACACAGCCGAGTGGTGGGGTAACTAACGTGTATCAGACGTCCCAAAGGGAGACAGAATCGGGAAACTCATCGGCAAAGTCATAATTGGTAAAGACAAACCACTCATGAAAGATAACGAAAGGGGATAGAAAATAATGAGAAGAAAAATTGTTATTATGTGTACAAAAGAAATCGAAATTATTAAGACTTAAGAGGTGTCCAAAAGAAAATAGAATACTAAATAAAACAAAACATAGAAAAAGATTGGGAGGGGGACATAACACCATTAACTACTATGATTCAAAGATGGAGGCAAGTTTTGAGAAGAAAAACAAAATAAAACAGAATGGAGTTGAGTATCACATTTGAAATTTGGTAAATAAATAAAAAAATAAGATGGGTTGGGCGTCATGTGAGTGGTGACCCGCTGAGATAGTTTTAAGAGAAATACATAATGTAATAGGAAAGTTGGTCGTAACGCTTATGGAAATGTGTTGTAAAATTTATCAGACATAAAAAACGCGGATGTGCGTCACTTGTGAAATGTGATAGGAAACTATAAAAAAATAAAGGAGACAGGAAGTTGAGCACCACGTTTGAAACGTGGTAGGTAAATAAAAAGTTAATTTCGTTGAGAGCCACGTATAGTGTGCTTTATAATAAAATTTTAAGATAAAAAAGGAGACGTTGGAAGCTATGTGAACTAAGCGCAGTGGTGAAAATAACTAAGACAGATTGGATGTCAAGAGTAGTGACGTTGGGTAGTATTAAAAACTAAGAGAAAAATAGATAGGTGCAACATACAGTGCGGCGTACAATAAAATTGAAAATAAAAAGAAGAGACGTTGGGCGCCACATGTAAAACACGGTAGGTAATTAAGAAAAAATTATTTCGTTAGGCACTACGTATAGCATGCGTTATATTAAAGTTTGGAATAAGATATAGGGACGTTGGAAGTCACGTTTGCCCCACATTGGAACATATGTACATCCTACCCTTTTCACAAAAACGTAACACGTTGGCATGATATCAAATCCAAATTAGGGTAATTCATGTATTTGTCATCAGAAAACTTTCATACAATCTTGTTTTTCAATCTGCATGTGAAAATATTAAATATTTGTGATCTAAGTAATTTTCCAGTTACTCAGTAATTTAAAAATATTTAAATTCAGTAATTACTGTGGATTATCGATAAGTTTCGTCCTGGACTCATTAGGTACAAGCGTTTATGCAACGCACTTTAAAAGAGGCGTTTGTTCAAAATGATCAATGATTAGTTTTTACCCTAACAAAGCCCAGAAGTATGTTGCTTCAGAGTATGTCCACACAGCATATCACGAAACAAACTGATACTTGTACCAAATAAACACACAGAGTTTGAAGAAAATTGTAAAAACAGGATTCTTTAGATATCAGGAAAAGCATATTCCTCTTGGATTTTAATACCTCATAGCTCAGAAATCAAGCGTTTTTAGAAAGTAGTTTATAAGAACTTATATTTATTATTATGCGAACAGTCCTACCCTGACTATTTTGCAATATTAATGAAACACCATGTAGAATAGTTTTTCTATTTTAAACATGCGAACATTTCAAAATACTCACCTCTCTAACCAGCTATTTTTTTGATGGCATGTATATTTTACCCCATGGATGCTGGTATTTTCAGCAAAATCCTTATATGTATCAACAATTATGGCAAAAATGGATTTTTTTCTTTTAAACTGACTCTGTTTCATTCTGAAATATTACAGTTATAAATACAATGCACCGAATAGAAAACTTTTGATATGATCTGCAGTAACATGAACTTTATTAAATGATTAAAATGACTGGGAATTATATCTCTCATCTAGAGTTAGAAGTATTTAAGCATAAAGGGAGACATTAATTATTCATTTCTAACTGTGGAAAATAATTGGTTCAAATAGGTGGCTTTTCACATGCATTAGTAATTTTTACAGATAACGATGGGAAGTGTGCTATTATATTTACTGTATATTTCACATTTGCTATTTCATGTTGTTTTAATCAATCTCACAATAGTAATCTGACTAAACCATCTAAATAACATGCTAGAAGAGTGATTCATTTGCATGCGTGTAATACGTTGTTTAGTAATTATTTTTCGTTAAATAAAATTCGTTTATGTTCATATCTTACCTAAAAGTAGAGGGAAAAGCTTACCCTGACTTTCAACACCATCAGATCAAATATAATTGAATTTTGCTTAACCTATATGTAAGCAACATTGTATCTCACCAGGTTATAGGACGTTAAATCTCACAATGAGTTGGTTAATAGCAGTAAGGAACAGTAAACTAATGAAATGTTTTCTATTTAATTCATTAATTATTGTCTAAAGTAATACATTTTAATTGGTGTATCAATGGACTAATCTAATTCGTTAGTAGTAATAATACTTGATAATATTTAAGCATGTATTGTTGAAAGCATATTTGTGGAGCACACCACAGTACGTCTATGAAATAGGGGCACTAGGAGAAGTAGACAGTAAAACGGTAGAACCCTTTTAGAATGTTGTACTTCAGATGTATGACGATGATAGCATGGACAGACAAAGTTAATAACAAAGAAGTCATAGAAATAGTAGGGGAATAGATATATCTGTGGAAAACTAAAAAAATAAGAGAAATGGAAGGGTATGATGCGTTCTAAGGCATTTTGGGGTATAGTGCGGGATATATTACAAGCAGAGTTAGGTAAAAAGAAGTAGAGGTAGCCCTATATCAGAGTATGCACACAGATAGTGAAAGATGCAGACTGTGCAAATTTCAGAGAAATGTGTAGGTTAGCTCAGAATAGGAAACAATGAGGTTATGCATCTAACCAGTTCCAGGACGGAGAAAGACCTGATAATGATGATGTATAAATATTTAGAAAATATTCTCTTATTGTGACCAAGCTCTCGATAGTAAAGTATTGTTTTGAGATAATTAATACTTTCCATACTTTCAATATGAGTAAGAACATCGGTTTTATATACATAAATAAAGCAATAAAACAACAACGCTTTATTAAAATAACAGAAAGCTGAATGACACACGTGACGTGAGATTTAACGTCCTGTCACCTTGTTCGTTTATATCATCCTTTGTACGGCTTGTAACCAAAAGATCATCAATCATCAATAGGTCTTCAGTCTTAGAACTGGTTGGACATGTACCTCCATTGTTTTCTATTCTGAGCTAACCTACATATTTCCCTGAAGTTCCCACAGTCTACATCTTTCACTGCCTGTGTGGTATAGTCTAATCTAGGTCTACATCTACCCCTCTTTTTCCTTTCTCTACTTCTAATATATTATGCACTATGCCCTCATGCCTTAGTATGTGCCCAATCTTCCTATTGTTTCTGTTTTCCACATATTTCTTTCTTCCCCTATCATTTCAAAAACCTCTTTATTCTTAACTTTGTCTGTCCATGATATTTTCATCATACGTATGCAGCACTACATTTTTCCTTTTTCTTGTCCGCTTCTCCCACTGTCCACACATGTTTTCAGCAATCTTTTCCTTGTTTCTGTTTGTTGTCTTTGAACATAGTAGTTGCTTTTTCTTGTTAAATGTAGCCCAGCCTTGTGCTAATCTTTTGTTCTCTTCCCATCTTGCGTTATTTTGAATCCTAGGTAGCAAAATTCCTTAACCTCTTGTAAGTTCTCGCTACCTATTTGTATTCTTGTTTTTTATTCATTTTCTCCTCCTTCGCATACTAGTACTTTAGTTTTATTTTTGTTAATTTTCATACCGTATCTCTTTGTTAGAACTATTTCCATTTAATTAAAAGCAGGTTCTAACTCTTCCTTCCTAGATGCTAATACTGCTATATCATTTGCAAATCTAAACATATGAATCTTTTGTCCCTGCATGGTAATTCCAAATGTCTTTCTGCGTTTGACAGTATTCATTACCTCTTCGATATATAAGTTAAAAATTAATGGCGATATGACACATACCTGCCTCGCTCCTTACCTAATATTTATTTCTCTATGTTCCTGCTCCAATTCTAATATCGCTGTTTGCTCCTCGTATAAGCTATGTACTATCCGCCTATCCCTAAAGCACATTCCAATCTCTTTGAGTATTTTTAAAAAAATTTTCAATTTTATATTGTCCAATGCTTTATCCAGATCCACAAACCCTATATACACGCTTTCTCCTTTGTCTATTGTTTTCTCCATTAACATCCTTAAGGCTAAGATGACCTCCCATGCTCCCCCTGTTTCGCCTAAACCCAAATTGATCTTCTCCTAGTATTTGTTCGGCCCGTTTTTCCATCCCCCTTTGTATAATTCTAGTTAATATTTTTGACATGTGTACTGTCAAACAAATTGTTCGAAAGTTTTCTCATCTATCCGCACCTTTCTTTATTGGTACAGTGCCTATGGTGTTATGTTTGAAATCTTTAGGTATATCGCCTGTCTCATACAGTTCAAATCAGTCTTAAAAACCTATCTTATTTCTAAACCTTTTTATAATACTTCAGATTTTATTAATGATGTTAAGAGTTTCATTCCAGATACTGACACCTAACATTATATTTTCATACTTAATAGTGTCTACTCATGTGTTGATTTAATATTATGGTGAATTGTTTTATTTACATTTTTTACTTTGTAAACCTACTCTCATATATATATATATATATATATATATATATATATATATATATATATATATGTATATATTGTTCTCAACGGTTTCTTTCTCATTGACACATCCGATACTATATTTTTTGTAAAATGGATATAATTGAAATAAATATAACTTACAAGTTGGAAGAAACGTTCTGTTACTGCTGGTCCAGCAGCTTTTAGAATTTCTGCTTGAACCTTATCTATACCCGGTGCCTTATTATTTCTTAGACTCTTTAATGCTAATTCCTATTCTACTGTGTTTAGTTCCTGTTCTGCATATAAATTTCTTATATATTCTTGCCATCTGATCACTTTTTCTACATTTTCTATAATGACGTTTCCTCCCACATCCCTTATATTTTTACTATACAATTTTATATCCCTAAAATTCATTCTAATTAGTTTGTATGCTTCATCTGTCCTTCCTATTTCGATCTTAGTTTGTACCTCTTTACACTTTTCATCAATCCATCGTTCTTTAGCTTTCCTGCATTTGCGAATAATTTCCCATTTTACTTTATATCTCTGTTTTCCTGCTTCGTCTGGTCTGTTTTTGTATTTTCGCCCTTCTTCTATTAAATTCAGAATATCCTTTGCACATCTGAAATAATTGTTATAAATTCAGTCACACTTATTCATTCTGGCCATCCACTCAACCTAGGAAAATATTGTGTTGAGAAGGAATTTGAAATTGTTGGCATTCATACAAAAACAAAAGCAATAATAAAACTTTTATAGTCTTATGTTGCTACAGGTCTCCTAATCATAGTTTTGTGGTATTCTACAACTATATCAATCAGATACTCAACCCCATTTAGTATTTATACTTTCTGGGGACTTTAATATTGATCCTGAAAAGGATGTTCTCTATTTCAATACCTTGACTAATCTCTTGCAGAGTTTTAACTTTAGGAAACACTGTGCATGACGAAACTCGCATGAGTCACACTCTACATTTTTTTAGTATGTTTTATAAATCTGTAACAGTTACTGATTGATATCCATTTTTCTGATCATAGAGCTTTACTGTTTGACATTGTATCCAATAATTGGAATAAAACTCTTTTTGAATTTAAAAGACTTTAAAAAACATGATGTAACAAATTTTCTTCACGATATGAGTAAACAAAATTGGACCGATGTATACAACTCAAGTGATGTTGATGTAGCTTTTGACTATTTTCATAAAATTTTTCTATATTATTTCAACAAACATTTTTCTTTAAAAAAGTACCCTATTTGTCAGAACAAGAGTTGGGTTAATGACCAAATAAAAAAGTAAAGTATAAGTTTTAAAAATCTTTTTGCTCTAACAAAAAATTCTCCAGATTTATATAAATCTTACCAGGAATGCAAGTTAAGACATGCTAGTCTTATATGTAAAATTAAAATGACATTCTACCAAAATTTAATGAATACTGCTTCTAATCCAGTACGATGCGGCTATGTTATTAGATCTCTCAGCAATGACACTAAATCTAAGGAATTCAACTATAAAATTAATGATAGGGATTGTAGTCGTTGATCCTATCGATGTTGTCAATAGATTTAATGATTTTTTCATCAAATCTTCAAATAGGTTGATTAAACAATTTTCTAAGCTTAAATACACTGATAATATATCCATCAATAACAGCTCTATATTCTTGTTACCTTTCTCTGAAGATGAGTTATCTTCCTTGATATATAAAAAACTAAAACCTAAGGCATCCAGTGGTTTTGATGATGTTCTGTGCTTTCTCATTATAAGATGTTGGAGTTTAATCAGTAAACCTTTTACATTTGTAATTAGCTCTCATTTTCAATTGGTCGGTTCCCAAAGAAGCCAACACTCACAAAAGTTATCCCCTTGTTCAAAAAAGGTGACACCTGTGTAATGGATAACTATAGACCAATAGCTTTGTGCTCTGTGTTCTCTAAAATCTTTGAATACTGTTTTTTGGAGAGATTGTTGAATTTTCTGTTTGTTCACAACATAGTGGAAAATCAATATGGTTTTCTTCCTAAACTTGGTACCATGAATGCAGTTCATTATTTCATTGAGAAGATAATTGATTGTATTGAGTCTGGTAAACATGTGACTGGGGTTTTTTGCGACCTCAGCAAGGCTTTTGATTGTGCTATACACTGGATCCTACTGTTAAAAGTTGAAAAATACGAAATTCGAGGTAAACCGCTAGACTGGCTTACCAGTTTCCTAGATGATAAAGAACAGTTTGTGTCAATACTGTCTGCAAATAATGGGACTCAAAACTCAGTCAACTCTACTACTCTCTGCAACAACGTGGGAGTTCCCCAAGGATCTATTCTGGGCCCAATACTGTTTGTTCTGTATATCAATGACATTTACATAGATCCTAACTGTTGGATATGCCTTTACGCAGTCATAATGTCGAGTGATAATGCATTGTCTTTAGAGGCTTGCATGCAATATAATTAAACAATCTGCATAACTGATTAAACAAGAACCATTTAAACCTGAATGTTTATAAAACCAATACAATTAATTTTCACAACTATAACAAAAAAGCTCTGAACATAACAACTTACATCAATGCTTCACCAGTTTCCAGAGTTGACTACCAAATTTTTAGGTGTAGTTATTGATAAACACTTAAACTAGAAAGATCACTGTAAAAATATATGTTCCAAGTTAAGCTCCATATGTTACAAGTTGAGAAACCTTCGAATGGTTTTGTCTATTATCAGCTTATCCTAGTATATCACGCTCAATGTCTTCTAGGATTAGTTATGGTATCATCTTCTGGGGTTCATCTGCAGATGCCAAGAACATCTTCTTCTGTCAAAAGAAAGTCATCAGAAATTTGATTGGTCTGTCGCAAACTACCTCTTGCAGACCTTTTTTAAATCATTACGTTTATTAACTATGCCATCCATACTTATTCTTGAACTGGCTTCATTTATTTTTGTAAATCAATCCATTATTCCTAATGGATCTAATCTTCATGACTATGACACCAGACAGAGCTCTGCCTTAAGGCTACCTGACTTTAAATATTGGGAGATTATCTCCTAGGTATCTTGGTATAAAAGTTTTCAATAACCTTTCTAAAGAACTCAGATCATTACATAACATACATGTTTTTAGAAAACAAAAGAATTTCTTTTAAGCAAGGTCTACTACAACCTCCAAGAGTTTTTTAATACACAATAAATCTCAACTTGCATCAATTATATGTTTGTTGATGTAAATTCATACTTTTCAAATGCATGTTCATATCTATAAGTAATGGTATAATATATTCATTTTATTTTATATATATTTATTTTCACACAGTAATACAGCTCGGTTCCCCTTATATTGTTTTTTTAATATTATGCCCTATTTCACAGAGATTTATTGAAGGGGGTTAAGCAACCTGTGGCTGCCAAGATCCCCCAACACTTAGACATTTGCCGAAATAATAGTTTTCCAGTAAATGCTTTCACGCAATTACCATAATTCGAGAATATTGCCCATCCAATGCTTGTAGTTGATTATAATAAATATCATGCTTCTTCTATTGTTTTCTAATATTATGCCCTTTTTCACTGAGATTTATTGAAGGGGGTTAAGCAACCTGTGGCTGCCAAGATCCCCCAACACTTAGACATTTGCCGAAATAATAGTTTTCCAGTAAATTCTTTCACGCAATTACCATAATTCGAGAATATTGCCCATACAATGCTTGTAGTTGATTATAATAAATATCATGTTTCTTCTATTGTTTTCTAATATTATGCCCTTTTTCACTGAGATTTATTGAAGGGGGTTAAGCAACCTGTGGCTGCCAAGATCCCCCAACACTTAGACATTTGCCGAAATAATAGTTTTCCAGTAAATGCTTTCACGCAATTACCATAATTCGAGAATATTGCCCATCCAATGCTTGTAGTTGCTTATAATAAATATCATGTTTAAGTGCAGATAATTTCAGGGAACCATGTAGGTTAGTTTAGAAAAGAAATAAGTGCAACTACATGTCCAACCAGTTTTGAGACGGGAAACCCAATGACGAAAAAATAAGCGCAGACAAATCTGATGATTATTATAAACAACTAGTTGTTTGTTGTGAAATATCTGCAACTAATGTTGACTGTGCGAAAAGACATATTGGAAAAAATATTAAATCAGTAAATGTTCAAGTGTTGGGGGGAACTTGGCAGCCACAGGCTGCTTACCCCCCTTCGCAACCACTGAATGTCGGAGAAATAGGGTATATAATTGTAAAACAATAGAAGGCGACCGAACTGCATCTAACAAGAAAGAACGGCACCTATGATGAAAGACAACAAACATAGAACAAAAAGTTGTTGAAAGCGTATGTGTGGAGCACAGCACAGACAATATGCCTAGGAAATACGAGCAGTCTGAAAAGCAGACAGAAGAACAGTAGCGGCCTTTGAAATGCCGTGCTTCAGATGTTCGAGGATGGACAGACAAAGTTAATAACAAATAGGTTATAGAAACAGTAAGGGAACAAGGATATCTTTGGGAAAAAATATGAGAAGTAGAAGGGCATAATACGTTCTAAGGCATTTTTGGGGAATAGTATGTGATATATGACAAGCAGAGATAGGAAAAAAGAGGCGGATGTAGACCTAGATCAGATAGGGATAGATGCAGACTGTGCAAATTTCAGGGAAATCTGTAGGTTAGTTCAGAATAGGAAACAATGATGGTACGCGTCTAACCAGTTTCAGGACTGAAGACCCAATGATGATGATATTTATTTTAACTGTATTCTGTTATGACATATTTCATAATGTCCTGTACATTCTTACGGAAATAAATCAAATTGAAATTGAATCCTTCCAGTAAGATCGTCGAGGAACCACTGAACTGTAATCATGTCGCATCCATATGTTAATTTAGTTAGAAGAAGATCACAGTTAATAACTTCAAAAGCTTTACTGAAATCCAATAACAAAGTAATGTTATTTCAGAATTATTTATATTAGTATTTATGTTGGTAGTAAACTTGGATAAATAGGTAGCTGTATTATGCTTAGCTCTGAATCCCAACTGCGAACCGGGTAGAATCTTATTACAATCCAAGTAATTACGAATTTGGGAATATACTATAACAAATTTCTAGATTTCTTTGGGGCAAGCTGGATGCCAGTTTGAATGAAATCTGTACGAGTACGATTGTATTTAAAAATGGGTTCAACAAACGCAGCCTCTCCAGTCATAATCCAATAAAGATGAAACTAATTCATAATAAGGGTCTTTGAGGAGATATCCGAACTAACTCTGAATTCTAGCTTCAGCGGAGTTTGACAAGACTCATGGAGAGGGGGATCGTTATGAATTGCCCTTAAGCGCCACTACACTTAACAAGTGTTTGCAAAGAATACCACCCAGAAAGCGGAGGAACTAAATGGTAAATCACGGACCTAAACATAATCGTGTAAGTTGAAATACTTTCGTTAAGGAACCTGAAAGAAAAAGATACTCATAGGCTAGAAAACCTTATTTTTTAAATGTTAAATAACAAGATATTAGTACAAAAGGAAAAGTACATAAAACGTAAATATACTGACCATGATACTTGAACTTGCACCTACATGGATGCTCCACTTCTTACTAGGAAAATCACTCATCACTATTAATATAACCTTTTTATCATAACCTTCCAACTTTTATCGGAAATCTTATAGACAGGTATTCATAATACTTTTAACCTAGTTACCTACTGAAATCATAAGATTGAATAACGAAAATCATACTTCTTTTTACCTTTAAATAATGATAACTAACATTTTTTGGAGTATTTACAAAAAAATTTTGATAGTTAAAAATCATGCAGTCACTGTTGGTAAAAATTTGCGTATCTTTCAGACCTGAAATATAAGCATCACTCGTTACGTTAACTGTATTTATTAATTAAGAAGGGTTTCAAGAAAAATATTATTAGATCTACAGAGTCTATAGTCTGCCACATTAACTTAATCACGGATTGGTTCTTTTTAGTAAATCACACGAATTCTGATGCGGCTTGCAATGCTTTTTATCATAAGCTTTACTCTGTTTTGAATGAATATGTTCTTACTTATAGAGGCACAAAACGACAATACCCTAGGTGGTACACAAAAGAAGCTATTAATGTCATCAGGCACAAAAACACTTCTTTTCGCAAATATAAACTCCATGGCTCAAGTTATTTTTTAGTTGAATTTAAAAGGCTTCCTGCACTGTCCAAGTCCCTCATACAATCGTCTTATAAGCAATATCTGTTTCAGGTAGAGCGTTCACTTAGGGGGACCCAAATTCATTCTGGGCCTACATCCATTCGAAGCTATAGTAGTATTATTATCTCATGGCGGGTGACCTTGAAAAAACCTGCGCGAGGAGTAGCTATATTAATAATCAAAATAAAAAAGTGAGACTAGAAAACATCGACTGCTTGCACGTCCAGTGTTGCCAGAGCAAAAATTGTCGAGCAACCAAGGAATGCGTTTCAAATAGTTTTATGTTGATTTTTGCTCTTCTATAAAAATGATCTGAGCTTATTGTTAGATGTGATAACCCAGATTATTGATTGATTGGATCATTGTACACAAGATATTTTATCACTTATAGTCACTAGTAGAACAAAAACAATTTGGTAGTACTACATATTTGTTTTTTTCAAATCAATAGACGTTTTTGTTTTAAACACAAACTATAAACTATAAACACTATAAAAATGTCAAATGCCCACTTCGAAAATATTACTAAGATTTATTACAAAAACGTTTTAAGAATATGTTTACACAATGACACTCATTGCGTTGCAACTAACAAAAACAAAACAGAAACAATTTTTAATTAATACCAAAAGGTTTTTATATCATTTGTTATATTAATATTATTATAAATTGCATATATCTCGTGCTTTATTTTAATGGATCATAGAATCAACAATTCAGTGCTGTAGAATTGAAAGAAGAGGAACAGTTATAGTATGAAAAGAAAGGTAATTAAGGTTTGCATCTTGTCAGGTTATATATTTTTTACATAACCTCATTTATAGTTCAGAAATATTTGCTAAATTAATATATTTTTTACGCACTTCATCGATAATCTAGCTATAAAATAATTCCTTGAATAATTAATAATCTTAACCTTAACACGATCGGATAGAAGCGCCGAGATAAATACAGTCAATAAAAATCCCTTTTGGAGACAAAGAATGGACATGCTTAACAGAATTGATTATGATTGGATTAAAATGTAAAATGATTCAATCACTTTGAAAGCCATTGATTGTTTCTGCTTTACAAGTGATCGATTGTCACAGCACTACTGAACATAATTTGATATAAAGACTGCTTCCCTCTTTAAGCAAGTTTTATTTCAACACCTCAGTAATAAACAATAATGTACAAACAAATGTATTTATGACACATATTTTCTACAACCCTAAATAAAGACCATCATTCAACTATTTTACATAAATTATATTTTAAATGGGTTCACATTCTAAACTTTCATCCCCATCATCAGACTCATCGCCTGAGGATAAGTATCCATCTGAATTATCGCTTTTATCATCAACCCGTATAATTAGGTCTTGAGCCTCGTCTATTAAAGTTTCTCGTTCAATATAATCCTTTTCAATTTTCTCTACGTGCAGACATACTTTAGTCCACTCGTTGATACCAATATTTTCTATATGTTCTTCTGCCAACTTCCATACATCATCTATTTTGAAGGTTACATTACATGCAGCGACACGGTTTTTAAGTAACACCCAAATCATCTCGATAGGATTTAGTTCTGGGTGATATGGAGGTAAACGTAATACTACATGACCATGTTCTGCCAGTAGCTGGTCAATTACAAACAGCTGATGAACAGGTTTATGTGCCTTAATTTTGGAATATAATTCAGACTTGGTTTCCTTACATTCAAAGAGGATATTTCGTTCCTTCAACCATTTCTGCATATCTGTTTTCTTCCAACTTGAAGTAGGATTAGGATGCATAAGAACATTATGATATATCGCATTGTCTATCACAAACACTGAATTTGGTTCCAAATTTGGTATTAACTTTTCTTGCAGCCACTTTTATAATTGCGATTATTCATGTCATCGTGATAATCCCCAGTTTTCAAACCAGACTTAAATATCAATTCTGCATTTGGAACGAACCCATTTTTCCACCTGCATGAACAACTATCAAACGCTTCCTTTTGAAACTGGCGATTTCAAACCCTTGGTGGTGCCGTCATCCCAACACTTTGTTACACTGTGAGAACTGTGCAGATATGTTTCATCGTTATACACAATGCTGCTGCCCTCTTCTTTATACTTACTAAGATTTTCAAAAATATGGTGCGCTTTGCCCTTATATTGCTTTGTTCAACAAGAATTTTCCTGTTATCACAGTTCTCTTCCAACGAAACCCTGCTCTTACATCAATTTTCTGAACGAACCTAATTTTCCCGTGTAATGAGGGCAATCATTTTAAATTCGTCAAACACTAACTTCAAAGTCGGTCTACGTTTATGTATTGCTGCAAATCGATACATAACGGTTCTTAGAATCTCTTCGTCAAATTCATTCACTGTTGACTTAGGGCTTGGTTTATTTACGGTTTTCCTTGGTGAACTGAACTTGCTGCATGGTGGTTCGTTTGTAACTTCCTTTACAATTTTTTGCACCGTCCACAATGACACACCTGTTGCTTCAGCCACGCACTCTTGCACTCTTGCTCGCACTCTTGTTCAGGTTGGAGGCGCCCGAACCTTTTATGCATTTCAAATATTGAAACACATTAAAAACAATCTGTCGTCCTTGACTATGAATCACCTCCTTCTTATTCATAATATTACTCTAAAAATATCATAATTAATCATTGAACGAACATTCTTTTTAAATACTTACATTGCTGAAGAAATTAACTATCAGTTAGTTTTGAAAAAAACTGTTTTGATGACTATTACTTGATACAAATATTAAAACAAAGAACTGAAAACAATAAGACCTTGATAAGAGCGAGAATGACAATGACAGTTATGGTTCACATTCGGTATATACAGTATTGGGATCCGCCGAGTATGTGCACTGTTGCCACAGCAAATATTTACGGATAAAGAAACTACGAACCTAGAATTGTTTATAAGTAAAAACAAGTAAAAGCTCCGATATTATATGGAGATCTAGATTTATTTCATATATTTATGAATTTCTAGATACCGCCAGCTTGAACGAGGTCCTTACAAACAATACTTTACCTAACGTAATAACTGGGATATTCGTGACGACGTATTACAGCCACATTGCTAGCAAGATGTTTGTGGGTTGTACTGTAGCTTGAGGTTTAAGTTTAAATTGAACCTATTGCGCATGTGACGTCACCCGCCATGAAATAATAATACTACTCTACCCCAAACTAGAATACCAGGTAAAACTTGTTATCAAAATCAAACCTTTGAGTCACCTCAAGCAATCGAGGCCTTTAAAAACCATTTTAGCAGTGTCTACACGACACACTCTGAATATGACTTTGGTGATAATGAGAATGGTAAAGTTCTTGTCAATAGCATTTTGCATATACACAAAGTCGCTCTGTCTGAAGTTGAAGACAGGATTTGCAAATTCAAAATAAAGCTACTTGCGATGTGGACCAGATTCCTTAATTCCTTCTTAAGGTCCGTGCTGGTGCTTTAGCTTACCCGCTGTCCTGTATATTTAATATTTCACGTAAAAGTGCTATATTTCTATCTATTTGGAAAACTTCGATAATCTGCCGTATTCTAAAAAATGGAGATCCGAACAACGTTGCCAACTATAGACCTATATCTATTTTATCTAATTGTGCAAAAGTTTTTGAAATGATTCTGCACAACAAAATATTTCCTTTTGTTTCACACCTTATATCGCCAAATCAGCACGGTTCTTTTCCAAAAGATCAACTACCACTAATTTAGTTCTAATGACAAAATTCACCTCCGAGACCCTAGATGCACATGGCCAAGTCGATGTTATATATGCAGACATTTTCAAAGCATTTGATCACATAGATCTTGCTATTTTTGTACTTTTTGTACTACGAGCATATGGCTTTAGCAACGTATTACTTCAGCGGTTTGACTCATCTAAAAGAACGGAACCAATTTGTTACTAACAATGGTTATAAATCTGAACCCTTTACTGCCACCTCTGGTGTGCCACAGAGTTCCAGCTTAGGATCCTTGCTATTTACCCTTTTTATAAACAACATTTGCAAATCCTTAGCCTGTTGTAAACTTTTATATGCTGACGATAACTCTACGCTAAAATTGAATCATATAATGACTGCAATAATTTGCAAGCGGAAATTAATAACCTTAGTAGCTGGTGCCAGACTAATAAGCTCTCCATCAATGTTGCTAAATGTTATATTGTTTCATACACAAAGAAACTGGAACCCATAATTTATTCATTTAGTACTGGACAATTGAAACTAAATAGAGTTAGCAGTATTAAAGATTTGGGCATTACTTTTGACTCTGCTCTCACATTTACTTTGCATATTAATAAAGTTGTAAGTGCAGCGTGTAAAACACTCGGATTTATCATTAGAAATTGGAAAGACTTTTTTAATATAATGTTTGAAAATACTTTATCAAGCTCTTGTTCGATCAAAGCTGGAATATCGCTGCATTGTCTGGTCTCCTATTTATGACCGCCATAAGTTAGCACTAGAGGGAGTTCAACAAAAATTTCTAAAATTCTTGTTTTTTAAAGCTGAAGGTCGATATCCCAATAGAGGTTATTGCTAAAACTACTTGTCAACCAGATGCCTGTTACATTCCTTGGAGACTTGTAGGATTATGGCAGGTTTAATCCTTTTATATAGGATCCTTCATAATGACGTAGACTCACCTGAACTTGTTACCTACATCTACTTACGTGTTTCAAGAACTACTTCTAGAGAACACAAACTGTTTTTTTACTCCATTTGCTAAAACAAATGCATTGACAAAGTCACCAATATACACGATGATTACTAGTTATAATTTTATTTGTGGAAGCTGCGATATATATTTTAATACTATAAATATTTTACTAGATGTGGCGCTTAATAAACTGCAACAAATGCATTGGTAAAATGCAACAAATGTCAAATATTCCTGTAACTGGGTTTATTACCTGTTAAAAAATAAATAAATAAAATTAACGACACTTCAGTATAACATTAAATAAGATTAGATCTCGTTATCATAACATAATTTAGATTTCTTATGGTATGAGAACGCAACGTTTATTTAATTTGAAACAAACTAACTTTTTTTAACCTTAAATTCATCGAAGAACAAAAAGAGGAAAGAAAATTCTTAAAACTGTAGAACAACAAGAAAAATATGTAGTATATTTGGAGGGTTATATAAGCTCAAATGAACACAGTTGTCCTTGTGTCGACCTCACATCTGCAAATGACCACAGGAAATACCACTGGATACTCATACACCATTTCGTGATGAAATCTCTTACACCTGCATCAAACAAACATAAATTAAACCATCATATACCGGCCTTAGAAAAAAATTTCTACATACTGCCTCTTATATTGTACCAACAGATTATAGAATAAAAACCAATGAATAGTTGAAAGTTGAAACGTAGTAATATCAACGTGATTATTTAAACATTGTTATCTAGACGTATTTATTTAAACAAGATCATCCAAACGTAGTTATCAAGCGTAATGTAATTATCAAAACGTAGTTATTTATTTATTTATTTAATATAAACCCAACAGGTACAAGACCCAATTATAGGATAGTAATTAAGTTAATACAATTTGATAATACTTATTTCTACATTAACTTAAATAATAAATTCTGCAAATTGCCGTATACAATATTAAAAATATCGTCATTTTGTATTGCATTAAATAAATTACACATTACATTCAATGAAGTATTATTGCAAATATTAGTTCGAGCACTATTAATACGAAAAGATCGGTTATTCCTTGTATAATAAGATGGTACATTAAAACTTATTAAAGATAATGATTGTGCATCATCAACCCCATTATTCAATAATTTATTCAAAATATAGGCTATATTTTTTCTAGTTTCTAGGGAATGTAAATTATATAGCACCCTTAAATCAGCTTTTGGAGTATTAAACTCATACTGCCTTTGTAGTACAAATACCTTAAAAATTTGTTTTGTATTCTTTCAATATTGTGTTTGTGACATTCATATTGGGGACTCCATACAACCAATACATACTCTAATATAGTCCTAACAAAAGTTATAAACAGTAGTCTGATACATTTAATACTATTGAAGTGTATCATGTTACGCACTAAGAAACCATACATTCTAGAAGCACTGTTTGATACTTCAGCAATATGAGCATTGAATGTCAAGCAGCTATCGAATACAACCCCTAAATCCCTTATCTCTAATAAATGATGTATTATCATGCCATTAATGTTATATTCATATTTTAGTGGATTATGTTTTCTGGCAAATGAAACTACGTTACATTTAGTTATATTAAAGTACAGTCTGTGATCTTTGCACCACTCACTGATATTATTTAAATCAGCTTGTAACCTCTCACAATCTCGAATATCTTTAATTGATGCATATAACTTTAAGTCATCGGCAAACAGTAATATAGAAGAGAACTGTATAACAGAGGGTATGTTGTTAATAAATAATAAAAGATCAATGGGCCAAGGTTTGATCCTCGAGGTACTCGCGATGATGCAATGAAGGTATTGGATATGAATCCTGTAATGTATTTTTTCTCTTGATAATATAAAAATATAATTTATAATTGTCTGATCACTAAAAATAGTTTATTAAGTGTATAATGGATTATGCGCTCCTTCGCTTTCTATGTCTAAGTTACAATTCTAATCGTTGGTCTGTCAGTTCGACTTCACTTTTCCATTAACGCTTGAAGAAGTAAGCTGCTCTCCGGAGCATAATAGAAAAGTCAATATGGTATTCAGGCACATGGCCTGGAATAGAGTTCGTAAGAGAAGTTAATAAACGAATACCTTCGTGTCGATGTGGTTCCTGACAACTTTTGGTGAAGATTTATTTTATTCTGTATTCCACCTTCAGTAAAGTTAGTTGATTCCTGCAGACCGAAGAAGATTGAAGTAAACCATCATTAAAACAGTTAGTATAAATAATCAGATAAAATTTATTAATTCGTTTTCCGTAGTGCAATACCACAGAGCTCTAATTTAAATTTAGAAAACATGAAAATTATTGGACATAAATAACGAAGATTTTATTTGGTTGGATAATATTTTGTTGTGAAGGTCTTTGAAAATTCCAGTGTAAAATTCAGCATAATGGTATGTTTTCATATTGCGTGCATCGCAGATGTGTAGATTTGTCGACATCTGGCGTTGTTTGGATCTGGTTTAAACGTTCAAGTTTTTTTGATTGAACTGTACTTCAAGCACATGAGTGATATTTAACCTTTAATTTAACCTATATTTATTCAAATGTCTTACGTATGATCAAAGGTTGATATTCTAATTTGATTTAGTTATTTTGAAATTCACTTTGTAAGAAACATCCCGTTGTATTTTCGTAACTTTACAAAATTTTAAAGATGGCTCCATAGTTACCTATCATATTTGTTTCACAAGCAGACAGTTGTAGCTTCACTAAAAAAAATTGTTATTGACATGTGATGTCAAAAATATCTAGTTATCCAATATAATTACCACATGTTATTTTGTGTTACATTAATAATATCTTTGATTATTTTGAGGTCATGAAATTTAATTTTAAGACATGATAAATTTTTAAAAGATATAAATAGTTAAAGCTTATTCTTTGTTTGAATGCTACATTTTAGAGTCACGTAATATAATCTTGTTTCTCACTTGTAAAGTCGCCTGTAGTACTACTGAAGGCTATAATTAAATTTGAAATTTAATTTATTAAGAAAGCAAATATCTTACAGTAAACATATGTTGAAATATTGAGTTTAAAGATGTTCGTGTTTTTGAAGGTACAACAATACTAGTTTCTTTCCATGTAAATTTTTATTGTAAATATTAATGTTGAAACAAACTAAATCAATTTAATTGAATAGAATTTATTTTTGCTTAATTCTTTTATTATTCAAAATTCAAAGGAAATTTCTTGGTTCTTAATAAGCAAAAGATTCACTCTGTCTTATGATAACAAATACCCTGAGTATATATATATTTTTGAAACTTAAATTCAAATATATTATTTATTGGTGAATATTTTTAAGGACAGTTGTGCATTTGTTTGTTCACAGGATATGCAGAGACATCTATAATACATCTGGCAAGTGACATTTTGGTAAGTGTTTTGCAAGGTTGATATTTAGGTTTTTTGGCTACATAAGCGGTGTAGACTTCAGGTTTCCGCATTCCCCTAATACAAGTACATGTATCTTCGTATGTTGTTGTATTGAAAAATACGGTGGCGCTCTTTATCTATATTTTTGGTCATTTGTAAACCCATGACCCAAGCTCATGATCTACCCAGAGCTAACACTCTACTAGCCGTTTATATCTAATGAGTTTTTCTTTTCCTCAAGCCATTTTCCATCCAACTTTACCTTGGGCTTCCCTCATTAACAAGAAATTCTCGACCTTGTGATATCAGGTACGGTAGGCGTTTATGGTATATGGAGGTCCAATTTGCTATCCGATATTCACGAGGGAAATTTTTAGTTTTCAATCCCCTAACAACAACTATCTGCTTACGATCATGCAGATATGATTTCATAAACAATAATAAATTTTTATGAAATCCAAACTGATTATGTAATGTTTCTAAAACTTAGTATGATCAACACTATCAAAAGCCTTCACAAAATCTGTGTAAATAACGTCTATTTGGCCAAGATTATCCAATATCTCTGCAATACATTGTGTCAAGTTTATTAAATTGCTCACTATGGATCGCTTTTTGACAAAACCATGTTGATACACTGATAATCTTTGGGAAACTGAAGAATATATCTGCTGAAAAAGAATCGATTTGAATATTTTGGCTGGTCCAGAAAGCACTGCAATTAGTCGATAATTTTGTATATTATTTTTGGCGCCCTTTTTAAAAACCGGGCTAATTTTCACCAATTTCCAATAGTCGGGAAAAGTATTAGTTGATAGACATAAATTGTTTAATAATTTAAGCAGATGCACAATTAAATTAATTAGGCCCTTCGATATATATGGTGGAACATTATCAGGACCAACAGTCGTATTTGATCTCAGCCGTTTTACGGCTTGTGTTATATCATGAGTTTCAATGGGTGTTAAATTTATTGATTCTAAATTATTTACGGAAGCTAGTACGTCAGGATCAAAGTAATCATCAGTTTTACTGTATACAGATTCAAAATGAGAAGCAAATGCGTTAACAATATCACGACCATTCAAATACTCAATCCCGTTCAAGAACATCTTATTAGGAATACTGGTGGAGCCCCTTCTATTGTGTATGTAGTTCCAAAATAACTTGGAGTCGTTACTGATGTTATCTTGTATTTGTAGTAAGTATTGTGCATGCGCTCTTTCAATACTCATTTTAAACTTGTTTTTCAATTTCACAAATTCAGCCCTAATAGTAACATTATCCCTCTTTAAAAGTTGGCGGATTCTTTCGGTTTCAGATCTCTTATTATTTGGCTATTGAACCAGGCAGGATACTTTGTAGACTTTCTACTTTTTGGAACACACATATCAAACATTTTATATAGTGTATTGTAAAAGCTTTCTACAGCATCATTCACATTGGTATATGATTCTAAAAATCCCAATTAGTTCCTTCAAATAAACGATACATTAAATAAAAGTCAGCTTTTTTAAAGTTATACTGAATACATCCATCTGTCGATAACTGTTTAATTTTCCTATTTTTTTAATGGAACCTCAATAAACAATACTGGATGATGTAAATCTTCTTTTTCAAAGCAAGATCCAAAGGGAACCACTTTACATTTAAGCTTGGAAATCGCCAAATCTAATAAATGGTTATTTGCATTAGTTACACGATTATACTGGTGTGTATCATGAAAACTCATAAAGTTAAGAAATAGCTCTACATAATCATCTCTAATAGTATTGTTAAGATAATATTCATTCAATCCTGCTATACAAAAATCGCCAATAATTATAAAATTGTTTTCATATAAAAACTCCAAGTTTTCTAAGAAATTATAAAAATTTTCTCTGGATGATAAGGTGCAATCAGGTGAAATATACTCGATTATGATATACAAATTTGCTACAGCAGTTGTATTAATATTAACACACAATACATCTATATTGGAATCTTCATATTTAACATCAACAAGACTACTATCATATTCTTTTTTTATCGCAAGCAACACACCACCCCCTCTTCTTTTTTGAGCCTTTAATATATCCCTATTTCTACTTCTATACACGATCAAATCATTAAGAACAATTTCACTATCTAACACAGAATTAGGTAGCCATGTCTCAGTGATGGCAATAGCATCATACTCACTAATTGTGGAACAAACAGTTGTAGAAATCATAAAGTTTTGTATTCAGACCTCTAGTATTCTGGTAGGCCAATTTGAGCTTACAATCAAATTCAGTCTCTGGTTTCAGGTTTGTTCCTGGTGCTAGCAAAAACAAATTTAAATGCGGTAATGGCTATTTACTTAAAACATAATTTATTCGACACTTGACCAGATCAACATGCTTTAAATATATTGGACATTTTAAGTCAAATACTTCATGTTGAATATTGGTTTGCAACCCAGGCTCACTTTTAGCTATAATACAGTTACCACATTTAATGCTATTATTATTGCACTCTACAGTTTTATGATCACTAGCAGCACATTTACCACAAATTTGCTTATTTTTACATGACCTTGCCATGTGACCAAACTGAAAACATGTAAAACATCTTATAACATGAATATATTCATATACAGAACATAAATTGTATCCAACAGCCAATTTAATATTATGACCCATAATTCTCGCAAAAGTTGCTGGATCTAATTCAATTATTGCAAAATATCTAGTATGCATTTTCTTTAATGCCTTAACTTGTATTAAACTGTGATCATTGAAAATAGCATTGTTTTGTTTCATTAGTGTTACTTTCAATGTGTTTTCAGTGAAACCATCCTCAACACCAATAACTTTTATACACGAATTTCGTTTGTCTGGAATCTGGGTAGTATATTCACTGCCTACTTTAGTATTAATGGATTCCTTAATTTTATCAGCATGTACTCTGTCTTTGCACTGTATCAATATTTCACCATCCTTTGCATTTTTAATACTCAAAATATGAACACCTATTTCTACTGGACCAATGCTTTGTTTGATGGTATCCCTTGTTTTAGCACTGTTTCCTCCTCTACCTACAGGTTTTACAATAACAACACTGCTGCTATTTGCTACTACAGAAGAATAGCTTTGTGGTGTTACTGACCTTAATTCCTGATCTTAAGATTTGCCAGCTTATCTTCCAACTGACTTACCGTTGACTCTAATAATTTAATAATAACATCTTTATCATTTATTAGAACATCTTTTTGTAGATTAGCCTCCTTAATTAAATCCATTTGTTGTTGAAAATAATTTAATATAGGAGAATTTGAGGTTATTTCATTTTCACAGCATATTATTCTGTTATCACTTACTATTTTATGACTGCTTTTTCTTTTTGCACAACTAGCATGAAATACTGCACAACACTAGATACACACAACAGCATTTGTTTCTTTATTAACACAATATTTGTAAAATTTACTAGAAACATCAACACAAACTTGTGATGCAGTAGCCATCTTTAAATTTAAACATAGTTGCGCTGTAAAATGGAAAATTAGATGTATTTAAATTAAATGAAAATTACTAACCACTCCTTTCAGACACCCACACAAAATATATTTAAAGCGAGCCTCAAGTCGCTCATGGATAATTTTTGCCATGATGACTAAATAGTAGATAGCAAGCAACTGCTTAATTGTAATTATAACCATGTGTCATAAGACAAGAACCAAGCATGCGTCGAATGTTGTTTATGAAGTTTTATAATATAACATAATAAAATTTATAGTACAATGGAACGAAAATGACTAAATATAACTGGAAATACATCGTGTTCGTTACAAGGATAAAAGTTTATGTACTTTGTTTTTGTTGGAATATGTGTCTAAGATGACTACTGCCAATTATATTAATCTATAATGATGAGTGATCTGTGGAATGTTTTTAGTCTGATATAATTATCAGTGTACCTAAAAACAAAAGAGATGATAACAGTTGTTAATGTTTATATGTCTGATTTCACAACTTTTGAACTTTAAATTAAAAAAACCTTTTCTTTTTACTTATGCTGAATTGGTAGTTCCTTTATATATTACAACAGGTTTGGACCCAGTCATATATTTCACAAATTAGTAGCAAAACCAGTGTACAAAAACATAATGGAACATTCAAGAACTGTTGTTACTACTATAGACAAACTTGAAGGCCAGAGTAATTGGAGCGATTGGAAGTTTCAGATAAAAATCCAGCTTCAAGTAAACAATGCTTGTGAAGTGGTACAAAAGGGACTTCAAATGCCCGAAGAGAAACTTGAGGTAACTGCTACAGAGAAAGAGAGAAAGGAACACGAAAAGGCAATTTCAGCAAAACGAATGACCGAGTTCATGGCTCAGAATATTATTGTAACCTCACTTACAAGTCAGGTTAGGCAGTTGATAAATATGTGTTCATCTGCGAAAGACATGTGGGATAAACTACATTCGATTTATGAGCAACGAAATGAACAGCGGCAAGATAGGTTATTTAATGAATTCTTTGGAATAAAAGAGAAAGATCCTAATGACAGCATTGCCAAACATATTGCAAAAATTATGGACAGAACTTCAAGACGAAACTTGGAAGGAAGATAAGGTAAAGCTTCCGGACTCCTTATTCCTAAATCGAATTCTTAACACAATGCCTATGGATTACTTTGAATTCCTCAATGCTTGGGAATCCGTACCTAAAGAACAGAGGAATTTACAATCCCTGTGTGAACGATTATGTATTGTGGAAAGCCGTTTGTTAGAGAAGAATAAGTCTACAGACACAATTTCTTCAGCTTTCATGTTGAAAGTGCAAAATAAGGTTAAACCTAGTTGTTCAAACAAGAAACCATTTAGACCCAATGACAATAAAAGACCAAAATGCTATAATTGTGGTCTGTTTGGTCATGTCAAGAAGAATTGTCATAGATGAGCAAAGGAATCTGGTAAAGATATTTCTCACTATAAGATTGAGAAAAGTGCACTAGTTTCAACGGTGTTGTCTGCAAATATTGAAACATCACAGTAGTTTATAGATTCGGGGGCGACAGCACATATGTCACCGAACAAAATTTTATTTGACTGTTTACAAGAAAATAAAACTCTTGCAGTAACTGTTGCAAACAATGAAGTAATACACTCAAAAGGTATTGATAATGTGAATATTAATACAAATATGGGCGAACTGGTAGTTAAAGATGTTGTATCCGTTCCAGACATTACGGCCAACTTACTTTCCGTATGCAAAATGACAGAAAAGGGGCATGTCGTAGTTTTTGACAATCAAAAATGTAAAGTTTACTCTTCCGAATAAACATGTTATAGTGACAGCATCAAAGAAAAATGACATATGTTTTAGATAAAGTAATGGAAGAATCATTATTATCTACAGGTCAAAGTATGGAAATTACTCGATTGTGTCACAAACGTTTAGGTCATTTAAATAGGATTAGCATGAATTTACTTAAAAACGAAATGGCTAGTGGAATTTCTTTCGGAAATCAAGTTGATGAGCAATGTGTATACTGCTTAGAAAGAAAACAGACACGTCTACCTTTTAAGAAGAAATGTAGCAAGCGAGTGAACGAAATACTAGGACTAGTACATTCTGATTAATGTGGTATTATGCCTAAAGAATCATGGGGAGGAGCAAAATATTTTTTGACATTTGTCGATGATCACTCAAGAAAAGTGTTCACGTATTTCTTGAAGTCAAAAAGACAAGTATGTCAAGTATTTAAAGATTTTCAAGTTTTGGTGGAAAATCAAACCGGCAAAAGAATCAAAATTCTTCGTACGGACAATTGCACGGAATATGTCAATAATGAGCTTAAAAGTCATTTCAAAAGATGTGGAATACGTCACCAGCTTACAATCCCTTATAGTCCAGAACAAAATGGACTAGCGGAGCGAACAAATAGGACTTTAACGGAAAAAGCAAGATGCATGATAAAGACTGCAAATTGCGACGAACGAATGTGGGCTGAGGCGGTAAATACAGCAACTTATCTTGCTAATAGATGTCCACACCGTGCAATAAAAAAAAAAAGAACTCCGGAAGAAGTTTGGACCGGAAAAGCTTAAGATTTGAGCAATTTAAAAGTTTTTGGATGTGTGGGTTACGCTCATGTTCCAAAAGAAAAACGTAGGAAGTGGGACACTAAAAGTCTACCATATATTTTTGTAGGTTATTGTGAAGACAGCAAAGGTTATTGAATGTTTGACATAAGAAAACCTGGTAGAATTATTACGTCAAGGGATGTAGTATTTCTTGAAAATAAGTTTTCACTTGATGAAATAGAGAATACTTCAGAGGCTAGTCAACATCAAGTAATTAATAATCCAGTTTTTTCTTCAGCTAGTAATGATGAAGAAAAGGACAGCGTTTCAGGTATTTCAATACCAGTTGACGAAACAGCTTTAAATGTTCTACGTCGCGATCCTTCTATTGACGTAGATATCACAGAAAGTTGTGGTAGTGATGATGAAGATGCCATAGAAAGTTATGATACTGTTAAACAGCCAGTAACACGGTGAGAAAAGAAGCTACCCTCGAAGTACTCTGATTTTGTACTTTACCAATCATCTATATCAGAAGACGATGTTCCTACTAGCTACAATTTAGCGGTTAAAAGCAAAGATAAAAAACAGTGGGAAACTGCAATGAACAAAGAAATGGATTCATTGAAGCAGTATCAAGTATGGGAACTTGATCCACCTACCGATCAGAAAGTGATCAAATGTAGATGGGTGTTGTGTTAAAAGGAATGAACACAATGAAATCGTAAAACATAAAGCTCACTTAGTAGCAAAAGGCTTTACTCAAGAATTTGGTGTTGATTATCATGCGACGTTCTCGCCTGTGGTATGTAAAACAAGCTTACGCATTTTGTTTGCTCTAGCAGCTAAACTAGAGTTGTCAATTAATCATTTAGATATTAACACTGCATTTTTAAATGGAAATCTAAGTGAGACAATTTACATGCAACAACCAGAAGGCTTTATTACCAAGGGTAAAGAGTCCAAAGTGTGTCTCTTAAAAAAGACCCTTTATGGCTTGAAGCAATCTTCTAGAGTTTGGCACCAAAAGATTAAAAGTGAATTGAGCAAAATAGGCTATTGCAAATCAAAATACGATCCTTGCGTATTTATAAAAAATAGCGGAAGATCTTTCAATGCTTTGGTCTTGTATGTGGATGATTTTTTGATATTTTCCAATGATGGAAAGGAAATAAATGCCCTTAAGAAGTATCTTATGACCAAATTCAGTATAAAAGATTTGGGGAGTGCAAGATTTTGTCTAGGTTTAAACATTGAACAATTTCAAGGTGGAATAAAAGTAAACCAGAAATCTTTTATCATGGATTTGTTAAGAAAGTTTAACATGTACGATGCAAAACCTGTTAGTACTCCTATGGAAGTAAATTTCAAACTAAATAATGAAGTAGGAAAGAGTCATTGTACGGATAACTTACCTTATCAGTCTTTAACAGGCACTCTGATGTATCTGGCTGTAAATACTAGACCTGATATTGCATATGCTACCTCATTTTTAAGTCAATTTAATACTTGTTATGCAACGGCACATTGGAAAGCTTCAAAACGTGTATTAAGGTATTTGATAGGTACTGTAGATTTAAGTTTAATCTTTGAGAAGAATGGGGGAGTGAGCGTTGAAGGTTTTGCGGATGCAGACTGGGCGAATAACGAACTGGACCAAAGGTTATATAGCGGTTGTGTGTTTAAACTGTGCAATGGACCTATATCTTGGGAAGCAAAGAAGCAACCTTGTGTGACACTTAGCAGTACTGAAGCAGAGTATGTTGCAATTACTCAAGCTGCAAAGGAAGGTATTTTCATTAAAGGTTTACTAAATGAATTAACTGGCTTCGATGACATAGTAACAATTTTTAATGACAATCAAAGTGCGCAGAAGTTGGTGTCAAATCCAATTTTTCATAATAGGACAAAACACATTGACACCAAATTTCATTTTATTAGGGAACTTGTAAACGATCAAAAAGTTGATTGATTTGTCAACGGATAAAATGTTGGCTGACATGTGTACTAAAGCGTTGCCTAAAGCTAAACATTACTTTTGTGTGAAACATGCTGGTTTAGGGTGATTTGTTTAGATTAGGTTTATATAATTGTCTTTGCGCATATTAGTGTTATTAATAGTTGTGATTTGATTATTCAACATTATAGATTACGGGAGAGTGTTGGAATATGTGTCTGAGATGACTACTACCAATTATATTAATCTATAATGATGAGTGAACTGTGGAATGTTTTTAGTCTGATATAATTATCAGTGTACCTAAAAACAAAAGAGATGATAACAGTTGTTAATGTTTATATGTCTGATTAACAAGTTTTGAACTTTGAATAAAAACCTATTTTTTTATTTATGCTGAATTGGTAGTTCCTTTATATATTCCAACAGTTTTCAATACATTTAACGATGAACACCAAACATTTGTCTTGCAATATGCATTAGCTTATAATTTTGACTTGATAGAAAGCAACAAACATAATACTGGGTGTATCGCGTCTAAAACGACTTGAAACCAAATTTATTTATGCTTTCACTGCCTTAGGAATTTTTACACGTTACAATACCACACTTTCAAGAACCTTAGACATTGTTGATAGTATATTAATAGGTCAGAGATCACTAAAAGTTTTTGCCACAGCACTTTTGCCAAAAGAACTATGATTGGTTTCTTCCATCGTTTCACAAATAATTAATAATATGACAGACCGTTGTTATACAGATGGTAATACAAATGTTAACACGCAGATTTATATATCAACATCAACTGAGATTGATTTCATTGAATTGATAATTTTAACAATACCATTACAGGTGATTGGGACAAAGGAAAAATCGAGAATTCCTGGGCATATTGCATTTTCATATATATTGGTAAGAGTAACAGTTTCAGACATCTTTATAGTAACGAAAATGTTCAACAGGCCTACTTTGAAGAAATATTTTGTACGTTTTGTTTCTAATGTCAATCATAACCTTAATTGTGTTTGTAATGTTAGGTGATTTCTCTTAATATGCATTGGCACAAGGAGGGCATGAATATCTGCCAAGTAAATGATATTTTTATTAAGAAAGTTGATTGTGTCGTCAATGCACATAATATCTGCCCACGTTTCCCAGCATATGCTAAAAGCATCCTCTAAAAATTGTTCTAGTACAAAATGTTCTTTGTTACAAATTGTAATGATTTTGTGCATCGAATGTGGCGTTGACCATTCTGTCATCAGTAATGGCCCCAAAATATATAGTTTCACAGTTACGTACTGAAATACTACATGCTATATCCAAGCATGCTTGGAAACATATAGTGCATGGGTTATGAAGCTTCATAAAATCAACATTTACATCTCCCACTAAAATTACCCCATCTGAATCTAAAATTTAATTAGAGAGAATAGTTTCTAATTCTGATATATAGGTTAATTTAGTAGTCGGCGGGGTGTAGATAATGGCGACTCCTTGGAACAGACAGGTTCATGTGTGACTGCTGATCCAAGGGCCCAGGCTCGACGATTCCAACACAGACCGCTTGAAAAATGTTTGGATGAGAGATAAAATGTAGATCCTTACACTGCTTGGAATGGCAAGAGTTCGGCAAAATTCCAAATTTCCAGGTGCCTTTGGGTGGAGCATTGGAAAGTCAAATGCAGAGATGAAAGAAACACCTTGGATCTACCAGTAGCTGCAAGAGTAGGTACACCAAGAAAAAATTTCATGTCAACGCTTTTGAGTCAAATCTTCCTTTTCAAACTATTTGTCAGCATCATCAACAGAGGCAATTATACCCACAATCGAGTTGTGGTGTGTGAAAAACCTTCTGTCAAAGTATCAATCGACCGATATTGTGCGCAAACCAGATCTAAAAAAAAACGATTTAACTTCTGGCAATTTCAAAAATTTCTTGACGTGAACTAATCAAAATATTGCATAAAAAATAAAAACGTTTGAAGTTTTTCTACCATAATGAGAATTATTATAACAAATGCGGCACAATTAAAAGAAGAAACTTGCAGATTATAATATGGAAAAACAAGTTCCCTAACAACTAAGTGATAATCTACTAAATGGCAGGAGAGGTAAACCATAGAAATCTAGAACATTGAGAGTAGACAGTTGATGTATATTTAGCACTCTAAAGTCAAAGCGACAAGGCAACTGACAAAATCCAAAACAAATCAACGACTTTGGAACACCAGTTTAAACCTGTTAAGCCAAGCAATAGTTTCCATAAAGAACTAATATAAGCGAGTAATTACTAAAACTTGGCACTTTACGGAAACCCGCTTTAACAGATAATACTTTAAACTTCAATTACATCAAAAAGCCTCAAATATAAGATAACAAGATTTTCTTGAATGTTACACAGTTGCGGTTTGCAAACAAATGACTTTATTCATAAGCAAAATTTAACTAATGTTGTATGTAATAAATTAATTTTAAAGCCATCAGGTATAATGTTCAACATTCAGACAATTAGAATTATGAGCTAAAATGATAAAATCTGGATACTTTGATAAAAAAAACAATGGTAAAGAGATGTGTACAAATAATGCAATTTTAAGTATCAACAAATACTCCAAGCTTACCTTATAATTTATCAGATGAAGAGCAATCTTCACATGGCAAGCGGCTGTGTACGAGCTTGATAGTCAACGCAATCAAACGAATTTTCACTTATCTTAGCACTACATAATGCAGAGCTTGGAGAATATATCAGGGCAAATATTATCAATTCAAATACATTTGTTATTTATTAACGAATGCGGAGTATCTCCTGCAAGCCATAAAACCGTGTAAAAAAGTATACTCTATAAAATACGAACGGAACAGTTAGGTTGACTAAAAATTATATTTACAAGTAATTCATAGTTACAAAAAAGTCATTGAGAAATTTTATCAATACGCACTACTGTAAATCGGCAAGCCCAGGTCTTGAAAAATGACGACGATCACTTCTTTGTCGACTCCTTGTTTGGTTTCCATCAGATTGATTTATTTGGGAGCGTCTTACAAATCCTTCATTAAATTTTGGTCCTCCAACGAAAGATGGACCTGCTATTTCTTGGCAAAGATGTGAATCTAAGGTCTATAAAAATACACAGTAGTTTGCTGTTAATTAAAGCAACAATACATTACCATATCACAAATATGTCCTTGTTTTTCAAAATAATTCAATATTCGATTAAATTCTAATGTAACATCACTGTTTCCAAGTTTTTCAATAGCTTGTTTTACTTTATCTATAACATCACGATCAAATGTTGGAGGTGCTTCGGCAGTGGCAGTATCTTCAGTAATAATGCTTTTTAGAATATTAACCGCTTCTTCCACGCGTCCTATATCTACAAGTGCTGATACCTATTCAAAATATTGTTTTAATTATTTTTAATGATATGAAAGTATACCTTCAAATTACGAATCGTGGTATAATTTGTACCTTTAACTACACTTAAGATTTCTAATGCAACCGCAGGGGTGCCTTGATTAATAGCCAACCCAGCACAAAAAGTAATAGCCCGCCGCAAGGGTACATTGCCTAAACTCTGCAATTTTTTCCAAAGATTTAAAGCATACTTAAAGCTTTCTTGAGTATTCTAAAATGATACAATTAAAAATAGTCATCTTATTTTTCTACTTACAAGCTTATAACACGCTGCAAATGTAAGGACAACAATATTTTTTCCGTATGTCATACCTTCGACTTGTTTCTTTTTAATAAGTCCAAATGCTTCTATGATCTCATCATATTTCTGGTTTTCATATAAAAGATCCAAAAGTATTTGATATGACGCCATTTGATCAAACATACCATCAAGATCTTCATCTTTAAAGCACTAAAATAAATGATATTAAATTGCATAATAATTTGTTACATGCCAAAAATCGGCTATGTATCACCTTTAGATTAAGTATAAATTATGTGAGTAACTTCCCGCAAATATTTTCAAATAAACTTGTTAATTTCCGTCATTCCGGACAGTTGCGTTTGCGCAAGAGAATGCGCAGGCACGGAGTGAATGGCGCAAGTGTGCGGTGTGATACGACATTATTATACTACGATGCCTGAAGCCAAAAACAGCTACCTGTGTCATGGTCTTTTCTCTTTTTTTAGGATGTAGGTTTCCTTACCTCTACCTTCTATCGTTCCTTATACCTGGTTGCTCCTATCGTTCCGCTACGAAGTGAAAAGAGGACGAATAGAATTTGGACTCAACAATGGTGTGATGTAACCCACACAGGGTTGGCATTTTCCTGTCCAAAACTAATATTTCCCATCCCAGTGGGAAAAACTGGTAAAAACCGGGAAAAAGTGGTAAATACCGGGAAAAAGTGGTAAATACCGGGAAAACCTAAAACATAGATTTTGACCAATCAAAGTACTGACCAATGAACAGCAAGTATGTAGCTGTAGATTTTTATTTTAACCAATCAGATGAAAGCAGAGCCATTTTGTTTTTTTTTGCTTTGTTTTCTGCTGCAGTTGTTCCCACATGTTGTTAAAATAATGAAGTAGATTAGTTTAGTGAAGCATTTAGTTGAAAATAAATTGTGTTTATATAAAATAAACTAAAAAAAATGCCAAAAGCTAAAGGAAAAGTTGGAGGTAGGCCACTTAATCCAGTCTGGAGTTATTTTAATCAAAAAGATATAAATGGGAAGTTAATAGTTGAATGTAAATCATGTTATCAAGTAGTTAGTGCAAAAGCTGATAGAATGACAAAGCATGTATCACAAACTTGTCCAAAATTGAAGAAAAATGAAGATACTCATGACTCCATTTGTTCTCCAATAAATGTTAGCTCTAGGTTAGAGTCTAATGTGCTAGCCACTATCGATGTTGATTACCCACAGCCAATAACTACTTCAAGTGTTAAATCTGCTGGAACTTCACAGCCTTCAATCAGAAGATACCAGCCTTCAGTAAGTGACTTTGTAATAAGCACATCAACTTCCCAAAACAAGAACTTGACCTCAAAATAGCACGCTTTTTATGCTTGTAACATCCCATTTTTGGCTGCAGAGAATAAAGAATTCATCAACATGATATCAGCACTTAGGCCTGGTTATAAACCACCATCCAGAAAAAACCTTGCAGAAAATTTACTTGATAAAGTAGCAGAAGAGCTGGAAGAAACTGCTAGAAAGGATGTTGCTGGAAAAAATGTTACTCTCATGCAGGATGGATGGAGTAATGTACATAATGATCCAATAATAGTTAATTCCATACACTGCAACGGTAAAAGTGTATTTATTTCTTCAGTAGATTGTGGAACAAATAAGAAAACAAGCGATTACTGCAAAAATCTCGCTTGTGAAGCAAAAACTACAGCTGAAGCTAAATACAAGTGCACAGTGAAAAGTTTTGTGTCTGATAACGAACCAAAAATGTCTTCAATGCGGCAACATCTTCAAACTGAAAATGTTGTACCAGTTGTATACGGTTGTGCATCGCATTACCTAAATCTTTTGGGAAAGAACGTAAAAAATGAGTCGCTTATGACCCATGTTGTTAAAATACAAAAATTCTTTCGAAACCACCACATTCCTGGAAGCTTATTAAAGGAATATGCTGATTCGGTTAAACCTCAAGTACCAGGTGAAACACGCTGGAATTCTGAAATGATCTGCTTAAAAACTTTTATAACGAACAGGCCGTTTTATTTACAAATTGTGGACACACATGAGGAAAAAATAGAGCATGGTATAAAACAAATAATTACTAATCATTACTTATACAAAGAAGTAAAAAATATGTACAGTCAATTAAAACCAATATCTGATGCTTTAAATAAGTTACAGAGTGACAAGGCTAGCATTGCTGATGCGTGCGAAATTTTGGTTGATCTTCTTCATAAAGAAGAACTCAAACCGCACTTAAATAAAGTGAAATCTACATTTGATACTGCAATAACTCCTATTCACATTTTAGCGAACATGATGAATTCACTGTATAAAGGTAAAAAATTATCCCAAAGTCGAGAAGAATCTGCCCGTAAATATTTACAAGACATAAATCCACGATATTTGCAGTATACAATACAGTTTCAATTAGAAGAGGAACCTTTTCCCAAAACATTTTTTTCACCTAGTGTTGTCGATAATGTATCACCTTCTTTGTGGTGGCAAAACCTAACAAAAAGTGGAATTGATAAAAACTTCTTGAAGCTGATGGAACACCAACAATGTCCAGCGTCATCTGGATCTTTGGAACGCATTTTCTCAAATTTCTCATTTATTCAAAGTAAAATTAGAAAGAAGTTAAGTTTACAAACAGCCTCCAAATTGGTGTTTTGTTATATGACATTAAAATCTATGACAGAAAATGAACATTTAGATTGGTAAAATGCTTAGATATTTTGTCACCGTATTTCTAATTAGGTATTTTGATTTAAGGTTGTTTTCTTATAATTTATGCAAAATATGCCTACAATATACAGAACTCTCTTTAAATTGAAATCTGTTTATATTTCGTAGTTTCAGAATAAATTTTTTTTTATTAAAATACTAAAAATTGTAGGAATTTTAATTAAGCTATTTGAATATTATTTAACATGTAATATTTAATATGCAGTTTGATACAACTAAATATTATTAAAAATGCAAACAATTTGAAACTTAAAAGTTTTCTTACATTTCATCATTTAATAGTTTTTGCCACATGTGGGAAAAACTGACTATTTCCCAGGACGGTAAATACCGGTTTTTACCGTGGTATTTACCAGGGGCGGGAAAAACTTTGCCAACCCTGAACCCACACCCAAAAAACAAGAAGATGGCCCTGAGATATAACTGCAACGCGCGTTTTAAGTGAGTACATTGCTTTATTTATATTATAAATTAAGAATTGTATCACTTTTAAACGTGTTTGGCATTTGATACAATTTGTAGCGTAATCATGTTATATTAAACAATTGTGCAATAATGTGAAACGCGGAAACGTATCAGTGATGCCCAATATGTGTGTTGAAAATTAAATTCGTCTTAACCTCTAATTTACCTTGTAAGATGTTAGTTTTGAATATCTTTATATCCCTGTACGAAAATTAGGTTTTTCACTCAAGTAATATAATAAAAAATAATTTTTTTAAATTTTTAGTGGCTTTTGGGTAGAAAAAATACAACTTGGCAACATCGCATTTAGTAACTTTTATCTTATGTTGTGGTGACATTTGATGGGCTTGGAATGTCAATCTAAATCTAGTGTTTGTTTATTTTTCAGGTATACTATTTTAAACTGAGTTAATTCGCATTGGCATTTCGGTTGAATAATTACCTAACGTAATTTGGGATTAAACTATATATATATATATATATATATATATATATATATATATATATATATATACAGTGTGTCCAAATTTCGAGTCTCTACATTGTGATTTCAGTTATTATAAGAGATAGAAATTGGGTTAAATGGGGAAAGATTTGGAGGAATCCATAGCCAGTTTTGTATCCGTTTACAAAATTGGTGTAAGTTGTCTGGTTTTGGAGATATTCGAAGAAAACTAAAAATGGCGGATTTTGTTTTTTGATAATAAAACATGAATCATAAGTCGCACCATCACAAGACTTGCACATTATTAAGACACTTTTCTAAAAGGAGTATTTTAGCATAAACAGAATCATTCGACTGTCTTTTGTTTTCGAGGAAACGCCCACAACTTTTGTTTTTCTTATGGCCGCCATTTTGAATATTAGGTGAATGTTATGCGCCTTAAAATTACCTTTTCAAAGATATGCCACATGTCTATAAAAAAATGCAAAACTATCCTAAATTTTAAAAATAACTAAATTTGTATGTTCTTTAACGTTTGGTAATCCCAACAGGGCAAAAATTTGATTTTTACTTTATGACAAGTACAATACACATTTTATTATGTACACAAACAGCATTTGTCACAAATTATTAATTATGATGGTACTAGAGTTAAAATGATATCGTTTTATAATAGTAGGCGGTAGTATGTGACAAAACCAAACAATTGAATTACAGTTATATGTCAAACAAATTCTAAAATTTAGATAAACTTGTGTGTGTTGTAAGTTTTGGTGCCGGTGGTGCTGCATTTTTAATTTAAAAAATGGCACATGTCTACAAGTTTTCGAATGAGGAAAAGTTTGATATGCTAAATACTTATTTACAATCGTTTCGGAACGCTGATACGGCATCCGCCAGATATTTGGAATTGTATCCAGAAAAACGACAACCGCATAAAACATACTTCAGAAAAATTGTAATGAATTTACTGAATTTACCGGCAAGATCACCAGATCTTACACCACTTGATTTTTATTTATGGGGTTTTGCTAAAAATGAGGTATATGAGTTTGAACCGCCTCATAATATAAACGAACTGCAGGAAAGAGTCCGTGACATTCTTAACTCTATAAATAGGCGCACGTTAAGCAGAGTTGTACGGAAAGTTTTAATTAATTGTCGAATGTGCCGTGATGCAAACGGACAGCATTTTCAGCATCTACGGGAAGGAATTTAGATGATAGTTTGCTGTTTCGGTCACATTTAATTTTGTTCCCTAAATTAGATAAGATAGGCTACAGTTTTATGTTTAAGTTAATTTTAAGATTTATATCCAATACTTTACGAGTTCTACTTAACAAAATGTATGTGGTACTACTACTACTACTGTTTGGAAAGTAGAAATCAAATTTTTGCCCTGTTGGGATTACCAAACGTTAAAGAACATACAAATTTAGTTATTTTTAAAATTTAGGATAGTTTTGCATTTTTTTATAGACATGTGGCATATTTTTGAAAAGGTAATTTTAAGGCGCATAATATTCACCTAATATTCAAAATGGCAGCCATAAGAAAACAAAAGTTGTGGGCGTTTCCTCGAAAACAAAAAACAGTCGAATGATTCTGTTTATGCTAAAATACTCCTTTTAGAAAAGTGTCTTAATAATGTGCAAGTCTTGTGATGGTGCGACTTATGATTCATGTTTTATTATCAAAAAACAAAATCCGCCATTTTTAGTTTTCTTCGAATATCTTCAAAACCAGACAACTTACACCAATTTTGTAAACGGATACAAAACTGGCCTGGATTCCTCCAAATCTTTCCCCATTTAACCCAATTTCTATCTCTTATAATAACTGAAATCACAATGTAGAGACTCGAAATTTGGACATATATATATATATATATATATATATATATATATATATATATACTGGGTGCTTCAAAAAAATGTATACACACTTTAAACTATTGTAGTTTTCCCGCACTACAAGGCTAATGTTATATTTCTTCGCCAGGTGCCAGCATAATCGTCCCTCATGTTATATTATCAGTTGGAATTTGTAATATCAACATGGCGGACGACGTTTGAGTTTTGAAGAACGAAAGCAGGTTATTAAGTGGTACTGGAAGTTTGAGAATGTAAATGAAGTTCAAAGACAGTGGAGAAGGGAGTATGATGCAGAACCACCTTCAAGATTAACAATTACACGCATACAAGACAAATTCGAAGTTCATGGAACAGTGTGTGATGTGCATAAAGGTCATTCAGGTCGGCCTCGAACAGCTACAAGTGATGAGTCATCAACGACAGTCTTGGAACTGTTTCAACGCCTCCTAACAAATCTTCAAGGCAAGGGCACGTGAAAGTGATGTAAGTGCTAGCAGCGTGCTACGCATTCTGAAGAGAGGCAAGTATCGTGTTTACATTCCAAGGCTGGTGCAACAGCTAAATGACGACGATCCAGATCGAAGGTTGCAATTTTGTGAATGGATTCAGGAGATGGTGATACGTGAACCGGGATTTATGGGTAGCATCATTTGGTCGGATGAAGCCCAATTCAAACTTAATGGAACTGTCAATAGGCACAATTGTGTTTACTGGTGTGAAGAAAATCCTCACATTACAATTGAAAAAGCTGTAAATTTGCCTGGTGTAAATGTGTGGTGCGGTTTGTCTTCAAGGGACTCATTGGACCTTTTCGATTTGAAGGCACTGTAACTGGTATTAATTACCTAACAATGCTTGCTGATTCCATATTTCCTGCCATTCGTGCATTATACGGTAATGATGATTTTATTTTCAACAAGATGGTGCTCCGCCGCACTATCACAGGGACGTCTGAGCTTACCTGGATCAAAATTTGTCGGGCCAGTGGATAGGACGAGGGGCCAATCGAGTTTCCAGCACGCCTCCAGACCTTACACCACTGGATTTCTTCTTGTGGGGCACAGTAAAAGATGAGGTGTACAAACGTAAACCACGTAACCTAGACATTCTTTGGAATGAGATTCAAGCAGTGTGTAGAGAAATCTCATTGGACGTTTTGATACGATGTACAGAATCTGTGGTGACTCGTACTCAGAATTGTATTGATGCTGCAGGTCACCAATTTGAACAGTATTAACATTTGTTATTTATGTTTCATTTACATTGGACTTTCAGCTTTCTATTTTCCTGAAATTTAACTTTGTAGAACGGTAAATAAATTTTCTATGGAAGTTCAAAGTGTGTATACATTTTTTTGAAGCACCCAGTATATATATATATATATATATATATATATATATATAGTTATGGATTCAAAGGGTTAAATTTGGGGTAAGCAATGCAATTACAACCACCCTGTAGAAAGAAAAGAACAAATTATTTACGCGCAAAATTTATTTAATTTAAACGAACAAGTATTGACGTATTTTTATAATTAATGATTGAAAGGTTAAAGGTACATAAAGAAAAACAGTTTTAAAAACAAATAGAAACGCATAACTAATTTAATTTATTTTAATTCAACATGTAAAAGCATTAGAAAACACGCCAGGGTAAAGAAAATCAATAATCCCAAGGCAAAAAGGTTTCTTGGTAACAAACAAGAACGTCAGTTTTATCTGATACGGTGAAATATAAACTCTAAGAATTGTTGTTTTAAACGGTCTATAATTAAGAACACCTGCATTTTTAAAAGGTTACATTCTTCAAAATTATCAACATAATAAAGCAGGACTTCGTAGAAAATAGTTTTCAACCATCAGTTGGTTCGAATAACAAGCTAACAAAGTTCTTAAAGAGCAGGGGAGATGCACGATCGGAAATATGCTACAGATACAGACGGATATAAAAGCATTGGTATTCGAAACGCACGTACTAATCCACGTGGAGTGATGAGGAGCTGTCAACAATATCGATTTTCTATAACTCAAGTGGGGTTTGGAACGCGACATCAAATATGCATAAGACAGAGATAAAAATATTACAGGCGGGGTTTTATGACGACACAGAATAGTATCATTGGTTGGGAACGAATAGTTTGACAAACGTACAAACATGCGACAGGTGGGAACGATTTCGGATTTTAAAAATTTGAAAAATACAAATACTCTAAGAGAAGTAGAAAGGCTCTCTTTATATTCTCATTCCTTTATACTACTTTACAACGATAGACCAACGTTATAGTAGAGTTTTTGTTATGTGAGTATTAAAATGTTCATAATACAGTAAATGTAGTGCTAGCACTTGTAACTTGGTAGTTGAGACCTTATAGTTATTAACGTGAGTAGTGTCAAGTGAATCTATGAATATGTGAAGTATCAGAGCGCATAGTCACGGAGCCAAGGGGTCTGAAGATCCCCGTCGAAGGGATGGAGGCCTGAAGCATTCTCCAGGTAACTTATTTGAAATTTCTGTTAACTGATAAACTTTTGTATTATTTGGTGATGTGTGAGTGAATATTGAGGTTATTTATGGTTATATAACGTATCGGAAAAGATACGTGTACTGGACAATTATTGGGGTTATTTAAAATATTGAAAAAGGGTGTACTTAAAATTTACTAAATTTTATTATGAATATAAATTGGATTGTTAAGGGTAAACGGGTCTATTAATTTTGTATTAATTTATGCAAGGTAAAAGGCATACATTAATAAACTGGGTTATTATGAGCTTACCATACTCCAGAGTACAATAAATTTAGGGTATTATTTGGAGTCATTCTACTCATATTGGATTAAATGTGTGTTGCAAATAATAATTTAAAAAAAGGACTTTAAAACATATCGCTTATTGAGTTGTAATTAGTGTACCAAACTGTTTATACCTGTGAATAATTTGTCTGTAAATAGCGGTAAATAAAAGATTATATGATTGTTGTATTATTTGGTGATTTTATTGAATGGTGTGTGAGTGGGAAGGAAGAATGATTGTAATTTAGGTATCCGAGAAGAGGCACAGCTGAGCTAGCCAGGGAAGCTGCTGAAGATTCTTGAAGCAGAAAATCAACAGGGTAAGAATTTTTTTTATAAAGTTGTGCCTTTAGCAAATTATTTGAGGACACTGGCTCGATGTATAAGGCTTAACACACATACCACAGTAATATATATATATATATATATATATATATATATATATATATATATATACCTTTGATGTGTTTAATAACTATCTTAACCTCACTTATGAGTGAACAAAAATGTGCTTTTGGATTAAATAATTCGTTTTGTAAGTACATCTATATATAGTTAACTTCTTTGTTTATTTGCTATCGCTAATGAAAAATTTTTTGATATTATATTAAAATTGATTATATACCTGTTTTAACCAATTTTGGTTAGGTTATTGAAACCTGTTTTTAGTTTAAATTTTAGATAACTTTGATATTATCTTTGTTTGCCATGATTTTAAACCGTTTTCTTATAATCTATATAATTAACTATAGGTTAGATTCTTTCTTAGAGAAAATTTTGCCCTTAACACAACTATCGTAATCTCCTGAAACTTGATCTTGGTATATCTTCTTTCTCAAACACTATAGTACAATGAATCCCATACACCTTAAAGCTTTTGAAACGATCTTTGAGTTGGAGTCGTGGAATATTCAAGCAGCAACCAATCAAAATGATAGGCGATTGCAGTTAAAAGCTATATTAGCTCAAGAAGCTAACAGTCAATCAATTCCTCGTGTAATGGTGTCTAATCTACCTCAAAATACCTTTGAAATTAAACAATCTCTTGACAATATTAACAATATACTTCATAAAACCGATTTAGAACCTACCGAGATTGAGATTAAACACATTATATCGCGTATAATCCATTTGAAACAGCGAATAAATTTATTGTCGTTATTTAACGATGAACAAGCTAACGAAACCAAACAAACCTTCCTATCTGATGTTCTCTTACTTGAAGGAATCATTCTCGAAAAACTTAACTTAGATTTAGATGTAAATTTACCAACAGTTCTCTCCAATTTAACAATGTCCCAACCTTTTATATCGTCTGCAAAATCGATACCAGTATACAAGTGGGGTATAACTTTTCAGGGCTTCAATTCCCAAATCTCGTTAATGTCATTCCTAGATAGAGTAAATGATTTTAAAATTTCTCGCAACTGTACACACCAAGATTTATTTGTCTCTGCAGGCGAATTATCCTCCGGTTCTGCCTTAATTTGGTATCGAAATATACAAAACCAGATTTCTACCTGGGAAGAATTAGTTACGTGTTTAAAACGCGATTTCTTACCCCATGGCTATATAACTGATCTCTGGAATGAAATAAAAAATCGTACGAAAACGTAATCTCTTTTAGTACCTCGATGGAAGCTTTAAATAGTAGATTAGATAAATAAAAAACCCACCAGAACCCGAAATTATAGACCAACTTCTTAGAAATTTAAACCCATATTTTTCCAACCGTTTAGCTTTACAACACATCTCTTCTTTACCTCAGTTTAAAGATTTATGTCGCTCACTTCAAGAAGTGAAATTACGTGTAGATAAATACCGTCCTCCCCCAGAAAAACAATCTGGCCTATTAGAACCAAACCTAGCATGTCAGTCTGAATCCTCTCGTAAACTATCTAGCATTACTCTTCCTGCTTCCCCTTCAACTAATTCACTTACCTGTTGGAATTGTAAGAAAAGTGGACATACCTATATTGTATGCACATATTCCAAAAATATTTTTTGTTATAGCTGTGGTCGCAGCAATACCTATAAATCTAGATGTATAAATTGTAACCTTAACTTATCGGAAAACTCCCGCAGAGATATTTCTACTCGGGACATGAATATCTCAAGGAAACAAAATCGTCCTCAACACCAACTATTCAATGCACCCAGACGTCAATAGATTTAAAGCATAAAATTACTCCCAATATTAAACCTTTATCTAATGTATCTAATTACAATAATACCACTACCTTAAACCTCATACCTCCCTTATCTGAAGTATGTCGTACTACCCCGGCCAAATGGTCAAATTGGCTGAAAACAGTTAATTCCTTTTATCATAAAAATTCTGCTGCCTTACAACTTGTGAGGCGTCGCCGTGGATCAATGTAGTAGGCGTAACACTACGGATCCCAAGGTCCTGGGTTCGAATCCCGACACGGCCGACTGCTTGAAAAATGGCAGGTGAGCATTCTAAATTTCCAGGCAACAAAAAACTCGCCTCCTGGCCAATGTAGTACCTTCGGATGGAGCATTGGAAATGTAAATGCACTGCCTTACAACTTGTTAAAAAACCTCTCGACATTCGCCTCACTTACCTATCTCTATTGGTTCCCTAAATGTAATTGCTTTATTGGACACGGGTTCGTCATGTACTCTTATAAATAACGAAGGCTTACAGCAACTTGTAGTTCCTACCGCTAACCGCAGTGAGGTTCTTAAATTGGGCCATGACGACCCTATAGCTGCTCACCTCAGTGTTACAAAAACCATAGTTAAAATATCTGAATTATATTACTGGCCTACATTAAAACAATCTGTCTGCTGCTATATTAGGAACTGTAAAATTTGTGGATCTCAGAAGAGCTCTCAAGAAGCCCGTTCTGGTTTAATGGGTAACTTCAAACGTGTATCTTATCCCTTTCAATTAATATCGCTTGACTTATTAGGACCTCTCCCTCGATCGAAAAAAGGTAACCAATATCTTTTAGTTGTCACCGATTGGTTTCCTAAATTTGTTATGGTACAACCGTTACGTAAAGCCACATCTGCCGTCATAATTAAATTCCTACAACAAAATGCATTTCTTATCTTCGGTGTCCCTCAAATTATTCTCTGTGATAATGGGGCGCAATTTATCTCACAAGATTTCCAAAATTGCGTTAAAAGTTATAAAGTACAAAAATGTGGTTCAACGCAAAATACCATCACCATGTAAACCCTACCGAAAGAGTAAATAGAGTCTTAATCACTGCTATCTCTTCATATATCGATTCAGACCACACTAGATGGGATGGAAATATCATTAAAATCGCTGAAACTTTGCTTACCTCTAAATACGAAACAACCCAGACAAAAAAGTACGCTAGGACAAAGACCAACAATCATTACCGTCTATCTTTAAAGACGTTAGAAAAAATTTGTTAAAAGCTTACGAAAAGAGTAAGGATCACTATAATATGCGAAAATGAAATATTTCCTTTGCTTTAGGTGAACAGCTCTGGAAAAAGAATGTCATATCTGATGCTACAAAAAAATTCTCTTCAAAATTAGCACCAAAATTCATTTTATGAAGGTCACTTGTGTTATTAGTCCACTTATCTATGAACTGCAATACACCGAAGGAAAACGCCAAGGCAGGTGGCATATTAAAGACCTTAAACCATTCTCTGCTGACCCGAATGCTAATTAATCTTCACGTTTCATTTCTTTAACGGTTTACCTAATGTTTTTGTCCCTGCTATGAATTAGTTAACTTTATTCAGCCATTTCTTTTCTTATACAGCACTTACCATCCACACTTTTGGCTTATTTACCTTAAATTAGCTATCTTTTTGCTGCCCGTTAATTTTCCCTTGAATTTATTGCTAGTCACATATCTGTTTATTATTTAGGTTCCCCAGTATAACTTAGTTGCTTCATTTAATTAATCCTAGCACCTTTTCTTCACCAGATTATTTTGTTTTCAGCATTAATCTTACATTGTTTAATTTCGTGGTAATTGTCGTAACTTTGGTTGCAATAACTCATTGAATTTTTATGATTGGTTTTAGCTGATGTTGAGTGGATGCTTTTTTCTTTGGGCTCACATAGGATACGCGGCCTATGCCTTTGTAAGAAATAGTCCATATTCGCAGTTGCAAAAAACTAGGAGTTTCTATTCCATGCATTCTTCTTCTGAATTATTACAGTCGCTCACTTTATCCTTTATCATTACTTTTTTCTTCTTCTATTAAGTCATCAGAACATATAAACATTTTTTTATTGTTTTTTATTGAACTTCGTGGTGAGGTGCTATCGCTTTTTATTGATATCTTATCGAATTTTCGGTTGTTTTAGCATATTGGGACAGTATGGTTGTATTTAACTGCTTATAGTTAGGTGTTCTTGTGCGTTTATGGCGTTACCGTTTCTAAAAATTACCTTGGAACAGTTGGTTTTTTTGTGTGAAGGTATCTGTAGTGATACTTTTAAGTTGTTTCAACTTTTGTCTGATTTTCTTATCGCAGTGGATGCACTGATTAGGAAAATGATCGTAGTAGTTCTCATCAAGAGTCTAGTAATTTTTTAACTTATTATGTGCCTTAACTTCTCTGATTAATATAGCAGGTGGTCCTTCAGACCGTTATGAATTTAATAGGGACAACTCTCTACCTTCTCTCGGACGCTTGTCCAAAACTCTACTTTTTCTTATCCCGCTATCTCCGTTTCCGCCTTATTTTTCATTCGGTAAACCTGTTCTTGTGCCGGAACACCCGTCTACCACATAAGAATGATTTTTCCCTCACTTCGGACTACTGACCACATTGGCTGGTTGAGTAGAGCTTTTCTGTCCACCTTTTTCTATCTGTTTTGCTCAATGCGAGCCCTTCTTCTATTCTCTTCTACCTGGAAGTGTCACTAGTACATTCCAAAATGCCTACCTCCCTCTTTTTATCTTTCCTATATCTCTATTGCCTTTTCATTTCCGTTAGTCACCGTGTGGTTGCACGGAGGGTTATCACAGACACCCGGACCACGTCTCTGGGAATCTTTCGTGAGATCATGCGGTGCCGCTGTCAGCCGCATGTGGCCGCTAACAGTGCATGTATGTATAAGTGTGTGAATGTGTGAGTGTAAGTAAAAGTATGGATATCTTATCGATATCGCTCAATGCCGGATGCAGGAATGCACCCACATGCCTTTTTTCGGTCCCTCATACCGTTATAACTAATGGGCCTGCCTCACAGGTCGCTCTCTTCTAGGGGGTATGAGTATCTTATCTAAATAACAGCTTCAAGGAGCCACTTTCTTGTATCTTTGCAATGGATGACAAAACGGCTTGGTGAGCTGGGGGAATTCTATGCCATATCTTTAATGTATGTAGTCGAAGGTGCCTTAGTGTGCTGGGACGTTTCCGATCCATCTATTGTTATCTAGTTTTATCTTAATATCGTTATTTTACCTTTTATCTTTGATAATAACTTGAAACTTTGCTTTTGACAAAATTAGTAAGATGGTACTGTTGGTAAATTTGTTGATTCACAACCATGTCATGAAAAAGTTTTGATGTGTATTGTTTATTAAGCCAGAGTACCAATACATAAAAATTTGTTAAAATGTATAGTAACTTGCACTCTTGGGCATTTTGAAATTTGGGCATTTTCTTGCCAAAGAAAAAACAGTTTAAATGCAATGAGAATGTGCGTGTGCACTTAAAAACTGTAATGTTAGCTTTAGTTATTGTATATATGTTAGGCGACTTGTCGCATTTGTTTTAGTTATAGTAGTGTTTCGTGCTCTCTGACAAATTTGTGCTGTCGATTATAACTGCGCCGCATCAAAGACTCGTGTGTGCATTTATAGATGTAGTTCAAAAACAATAAGGCTGCACATTCCGTTTCCTGGTTACTCGTAAGACGCATTATCGGTTGAAAAAACAGGTGGCACCTAAAATAAACATTTACTAGAATGTAAGTTAGGGTATATGTAAGTTAGTCAGGCTTTAGATTTAAAGTTTTTACCGTGCTAACAGTCTTTTTCTTTTTTTAAAATTTTTTTCTTTTATGGCTTTGTTGCGATTGTTACATGCCAAAAATCAGCTATGTATCACCTTTAGATTAAGTATAAATTATGTGAGTGAGATCCTGCAAATATTTTCAAATAAACTTGTTAATTTCCGTCATTCCGGACAGTTGCGTTTGCGCAGGCTCGGAGTGAATGGCGCAAGTGCGCGGTGTGACACGACATTATTATACTACGAGGCCTGAAGCTGAAAACAGCTACCTGTGTCGTGGTGTCTTTTCTCTTTCTTTTAGGATGTAGGTTTCCTTATCTATACCTTCTATCGTTCCTTATACCTAGTTGCTCCTATCGTTCCGCTACGAAGGGAAAAGAGGACGAATAGAATTTGGACTCAACAATGGCGTGATGTAACCCACCTCCAAAAAACAAGGAGATGGCCCTGAGATATAACTGAAAGGCGCGTTTTAAGTGAGTACATTGCTTTATTTATATTATAGATTAAGAATTGTATCGCTTTTAAATGTGTTTGGCATTTGATACAATTTGCAGTGTAATCATGTTATATTAACCGATTGTGCAATAATGTGAAACCCGGAAACGTATCAATTTAGAGATACGTAATATTTTTGCAAAACAAAAACAAATCTTCAAATCAGCTACAGAATAATAAAATTGTAAGATAAAAAAATTCTCACTTTATAAAAAATATTGGCATAACATTTTTAAATTTAACTGAAGTGTAATGCATGTATCAGATAGTATTACTGTTAGTTGAAAGCTAACATTGTCGTTTCTACATTTTCTTCAGTCTGGACATTTTGTCCGTCATGACAATCTTGTAGATGCTGACAAATCGTTCTGTCATGAGATAGAATGCGTTCGGTCTTTCCAAAGAAAAACCCTCGACTATGTCGATAAAGAGAATTTTAAATCTTCTAATTTACTCAACAATGCATGCACAAATGGATATGTTTACTCTTCTAAGTGTTCAATCAACAGCAGGACCATGTTTACATGGGTACTGATTAAATATCTATCTATCTATCTATTACAAGACTCAGATACGTATGTTATTTGAACTTATAACGTTCAACAGCATCCCGATAAAATCCGGGGTAATTAAATAGTTATAAAACACTTACGCCATGATTCCAATTGGGCATGGAGGTCGTCCTCTGGGAGTGAATTCTCTGCTGCCTTTGTTGTAGGTTGTAGCTTGGTCGCATTAGGTGTTGCTGCTGGTGATGCCTCGCAGGTAAAAGGATAGGTAAAAAGGATGGGACAACGATAGTCGAAACACTCACATCGGCATTACATGGCAGGCTGTAAGGTAGTGTTCACTTTACAGAAGGCGGTACGGTAAGGTTCTAAGCTATGCTGCATTTCTCACATAAAACGTCTATCTCCTCCAAACGAGGTCGACGCACTTTTTTCACTTTGGTGGAAACCAAACCTGGAGAACTGTTATGGCAGCATGCTTGGGACCACAAAAATAAGTCAATGATGTCAACAACCGTGTGAACACCAACTAAGCATGGTTTCCACAGCATTAGCGGTATTGTGATAATCTGCACGGAATTTTCCACGGAGTTCCAAAAAGTCCATAATCCTAAATTAATACGCTAATACCTAGGTGCTTCAAAATAAAGCGTAACAATCGCCATAAAGCTTCAAAAAGAAAAAGGTCTCTTTGTACAAGGGCTTACATATTCACGGGAACTTACTCGAACTCAGAGCGCACAGGTCTTGTTTGCGGCATCACCAACAACATAAATTTCATTGTAGGCATGAGACACATACTTATTACAACAATAGACATCCAATGACTATTATTATGAGCTCTAATTGAGGAATGCTGCGTGATTTTATTATGGCTACCTGTGATTTTGCTTGCAAAATACTGATGTAGACTCCTTTGTCGCCTAAAACTCTGACGCAGATTACCGTCGCATATGACAATTTAGAAGTGTCACAAAACCAATGTAACTCATTCATTTTTCCTTCCTCAAAGCTCCTTTTTTGCATCTACATATGCAAATGGAATTGACCTTAAGCATCCCCCCTGTCCAATCAACAAATTCCTTCGAGATACAGGTGGGCAAAATATCATCCCATCTGCTTTTTACTCTCCACACCTCTTAGAGCAATCTCTTGGGGATGAGAGCAACTGGAGACAAGAATGCCATCGAATCAAAAATGGACTGAGTGACTGAGAGTAACTTTCTTTTAGAATGGCAATGATCGCAACTAACAAAAATTAACTACAATTCAAACCCAACACTACCCTTTTGTGGCAGTAAACGATCAACTTGTTTTGATTGCCATCGTTCCACCACAAAAATTTGAAAAAGTCTTGATCAGATCACTTTATTCTTATCATTAAAAGATCTTTTGATAGTCTTTCAGTCTATCTGTTGATTGCAATTTATCGACAGCATTCTTGAGTCTATACTCTGCTACTTGTCAATTGGTGAGTAATTTGGTCTTTAGCCCAACCCATGGCAGTGGCACTTCGTATCTTCTGTCCTCATCGACACTGTTTTGAAAATGCTGTCTGGCCAACAACTCTCTCTCCTGTCTCTGGTTGCCCCTGTGAAGTTAGCACGACATTCTTTAAATTTTAAAAAAACAATGTTAGTTCTAGTAGCACTTTTCATAGTTCTACAGTTCCTGATAGAAAATAAAAAGTGTTCCGCGTTTTTAATACAAAAAAATAGCAAATGAAAAATTGTCGTGCTAACTTCGCGAATCTAGCACGACACTTCCTCCTGTAATCTATAAGAAACCATCTATATATGTAATTAAAATAAAAAATTGCAACAATTAGGTTATTTGCATAAACAACGTATATTGTACCCAGCACGACACTCGACGAAAAAGTGTCGTGCTGATTCTTTCTAGCGAATTTTTCGATATACATATATATATATATATATATATATATATATATATATATATATCGACAGTTCTACATGAGTTCCAACAACTACGATCACTTTTAGCCAGAGTTCCAATGGATAACCATTTTTAAATAATTTTTTAATTTTCGGTCTAGCACGACACACACGGAAAAGTGTCGTCCTGTTCATTTCTAGCTAAGTTTTCGATATATATATATATATATATATATATATATATATATATATATATATACCGACAGTTCTTTATTTAGTTACAAACTCAACAGGTCATTGACCCAATTATAGAGTAAGAAAAATAATAACAAAAAGAAAAATGTATACAGTAATATGTAACTCATTATCACTTGGCACAAATATGTCATTATATTAGAACAATATCTAGTCTTTCCTTCATCATTTCTGGTTTACTATTAAAATGTCCAATTCACTTTGTATGCTGTTGTATAGTCTGCACATAACATTCAAGGGTGCATTTTTATAATTATTTGAATGCACCTGATCCACTCTGAAGGTAAGTGTGCTTCTTGTGTGGTACGGTTGTGCATTAATATTAATTAGTGATAGAAGATATGGGTTATCTACTCTGTTATTTAAAAGCTTGTATAGATAAGTAACAGATGCAATTTTGCGTCTAAGTTCAAGCGATTGTAAATCGTAGCTTGCTAATAGTTCTTTTTCAACGAACTTCGTTCGTTTATGAAATCGATTTGTCGTCCGTCTGTCTGTCCGTCTGTCCGTCCGAGGCCTTTCTAATGGTCGGACATCAATGTGTGATACATCAATCGATTCAGCTCGGTGTCCTGAGCTTAAGTTTTGATGTCAGTTGAAATCGGGCCACGGGGATGCCGTGCCCCCGCGATATTCCGTCGGAAAATTAAAATTTCAAATAGGTCCAAAATTAATGTGCGATACATATTTGGACTCCCCTAACATAGCTGAGTCGAAATATGGTACCCCCACAAAATCTGACCACGGATACCCGACCCCCGGAATTAATTTTATTTTATCTGAATACTTATAATTATTACAACATAATAATTTTAATTTCTTTAAATTGTTTTAAAGTAAGTCTACATTTGGAAGTTCGTTGCGACAATGCCTTGCATTTTCAACTTGTTTGTAATGCTTAAGTCATAGTGACCATTGTCTTTGTAATATAGATATCTTAAGCACCTCGTTTGTATTTTTTCTATAGAATATTTATGACATTCATACTCTGGACTCCATATAACAGATGCATATTCCAATATGGTCCTAACCAGTACTATAAATAATATCTTAATACAGGATGTACTTGTAAATTGTCGTGTATTACGTATTATAAATCCATACATTTTATTTGCTTTGTTTGTTAATACATTGATGTGCATTTTAAATGACAATCTATTATCAAATAGAACTCCCAAATCCTGATATTCATTTACATGATCCAATATTTTCCCATCAATTTTATAGTTGTATACTATAGGGTTATATTTCCGAGTAAATGTTAAGATCTTACATTTATCGATATTCAAGTACAGCTTATATTTTTTACTCCAATCAATTATGTTATCAAGATCCATTTGTAACAATTTACAGCTTTCCATATCTTCAATTGTTATATATATATTTTTAAGTCATCCGCATATAACAAAAACGAAGCATAATTTATTACCAAAGACAAGTTATTTATATATAATAAAAACATCAAGGGACCCAGATTAGAGCCCTGCGGAACACCTGATGATGCTGTATAACATCGAGACTGGTATCCATTTAGAGCAACTATTTGTTTGCGTTCTATTAAATAAGATTTGAAAAACTTTACTACATTATCACTAAAACCATACACTTTGCTTAAGACTTCTAGTAAAATTTTATGTGATACCTTGTCAAATGCCTTAGTGAAATCAGTGTAGATAACGTCCACTTGCCCCCCCATATCCATTTCTTTAGAAATGTACTGTGTTATGTTACTCAAGTTTGTTAAAGTAGATCGTTTCTTGACAAATCCATGTTGGTAAGTAGACTATTGTGTCAAAAATTTTTGCTGGTGCCGATAATATAGATATTGGTCTATAATTTTTTATGTTGAATTTATCCCCCTTTTTAAAAATTGGTATAACTTTTGTTAGCTTCCATTGATCTGGAAAAGTACAGGTTTTAAGACTAAAATTGCAAATCGTTTTTAATGGATAGCAGAAGTAATCTATTAGTGCCTTCAGAACATATGAAGGTACATTATCAGGTCCAGTAGCCTTAGTTACCTTTAACTGTCTTGCTGCTTCTAGTATCACAGAATCTTCTATAGAATTAATTGTCACCAGTCTTGCATTCATTTCAAAATTCTGAAGCCATTACTTGAAGTATGTTTCTCTGAATCATACACTGATTCAAAATATTTAGCAAATGCATCTGCTATATTTTGGCCTGCAGAATACTCACTTTCATTATAAAACATTCTATTAGGAATTCTAATTGATCCCTTTTTAGCTTTAATATAGTTCCAAAATGACTTGTAATCATCCCTAATGTTATTTTGAATCTGTAATAAGTACTGTTTGTATGCTACATCGATGTCTAGCTTTATTTTTGCCCTCAACTTCAAGTAATGCTTGTGTACTTCGAGTTTATGTGTATTGTTTAATTGCCGTCTTAATTTTTCTTTCATTTTTATATCCCTTATTATTTCACTATTGAACCACATTGGATACTTTTTAGTCGCTTTACTTGCCGGTACACAAAAGTCAAATATTTCATATATTTTTGTATAAAATTTGTTTACAGCATCATTTACATCTGTGCATAGTTCCAAGCTATGCCAGTTAACTTCCTTGATTGCGGCATTCAATACGCTAAAATTTGTTTTGCTGAAATTGTATTTATAACCAATGTTGGTTAATTCTTTTGTTCTATCCACTTTTACCGATATTTCTATTAGTAGGGTTGGATGATGAAGATCCTCTTTCACTAGACTAAAAGCATAGTGCTGCACCATACATCTATATTTTGACATTACTAGATCTAAAATGCGATTGTTCTGATTATGTATGTGATTGAATTGCTCCATATCATAAAAATTCATCAGGTTTATGTATATAATCATCTGTAAAAGTGTTGTCTAAGTAGTAGTTACTTAGAGATGGAATATTAAAGTCTCCCACAATTATAAACTCCTTGCCATATAAAAATTCGGCATTTTCTAAAAAGATATAAAAATGTTCTCTAGCTATTATGGTACAATTAGGTGCGATATATATTACTAGTACATATAAGTGAGATACCTTATTGTACTGTACATCAACACAGAGAATATCTATGTCAGGATCTTGCTTGTAGTTAATATCTACCAGCCTACTTTTATACACCTCTTTTATGGCAAGTAATACCCCCCAAAATGTTCTCTAGCTATTATGGTACAATTAGGTGCGATATATATTACTAGTACATATAAGTGAGATACCTTATTGTACTGTACATCAACACAGAGAATATCTATGTCAGGATCTTGCTTGTAGTTAATATCTACCAGCCTACTTTTATACACCTCTTTATGGCAAGTAATACCACCTCTTGTTTTCTGGGCATTTGCCATCTCTACTCCTGCTCTTATATAGTATCATGTTATTTGGCACAATCTCTGCATCCAACACTGAATCAGGAAGCCATGATTCTTATGCTAAGCATCATATTCCTTGTATGATGCACATATAGAATTATAAAAGTTGAAAGTTTTGTATTTAGACCTCTCACATTTTGGTAATATAAAATCAGCTTGTTTTGCAGAGCTCATTCACGTGCTAGTTTTAGAAATTAAATTTGGGTTCTTAGAAGTGACGTTATGTCTCTAATTGTGCTTGACATTGTCGTTCGAAAATTCGACATTGTATTGCCATTTTCAGTGAAATTTGCAACTTGCTTCCTCTCGTAGTACTTTTGTATTGCAATTCCTTGTGGCCAGAAACTGGGATTTAGTAATATGCAAATGTATGCAGAATTAACTGTTATTTTAAATGAACTGTATATTTCTGGAAAGCGAGAATTAAGGCAGGTTAATTTTAATTTTGAAATTTCATCAGGAACTGTATTTTCTATTAGTTTCTTATTTATATAATTGTATATTATGGATTGATCTACATTTGGTTGAACCCTTGTTAAATGCAATGTACTATTCCTTCTCTTTTTAGTTACAGCAGAAAAACCATCAAGGCTTGAAAGATTATTGTCAATGACATTATTAACATTTGCAGTACCAATTATTAACTTATTTCTATTTTGCTTTGATCTATAGTCTTCTATAGTCTTCTACATGAGTTCTAACAACTACGACCACTTTTAGTCTCAGTTCCAGTGTCTAACCATTTTTAAATAATCCTTTAATTTTTGGTCTATCATGACACTCGGAAAAAAGTGTCGTGCTGATAATTTCTAACAAATTTTTCAATATATATCGACAGTTCTACATGAGTTCTAACAACTACGACCACTTTTAGCCTGAGTTCCAGTGGCTAACCATTTTTAACTAATTTTTTAATTTTTGGTCTAGCACGACACTAGGAAAAAGTACCGTGCTGATCATTTCTAGCGAATTTTTTGATATATATATATATATATATATATATATATATATATCGACAGTTCTACATGAGTTCCAACAACTACGACCACCTTTAGCCTGAGTTCCAGTGTCTAACGATTTTTAAATAATCCTTTAATTTTTGGTCTAGCACGACACTTGGAAAAAAGTGTCGTGCTGATATTTCTAGCGAATTTTTCGATATATATCGACAGTTCTACAGGAGTTCTAACAACTACGACCCCCTTTAGCCTGAGTTCCAGTGTCTAACGATTTTTAAATAATCCTTTAATTTTTGGTCTAGCACGACACTTGGAAAAAAGTGTCGTGCTGATAATTTATAAGGAATTTTTCGATATATATCGACAGCTCCACATGAGTTCTAACAACTACGACCACCTTTAGCCTGAGTTCCGGTGGCTAACCCTTTTTAAATAATCCTTTAATTTTCGGTCTAGCACGACACTCAGAAATTTTTGATATATTTCGACAGTTTTACATGAGTTCCAACAACTACAATAACTTTTAGAGTTCCAGTGTCTAACCATTTTTAAATAATTTTTAATTTTCGGTCTAGCACGACACTCGGAAAAAAGTGTCATGTTGATCATTCCTAGTGCATTTTCCGATATATATTGACAGTTCTACATGAGTTTTAACAACTACGATCACTTTTAACCAGAGTTCCAGTGGCTAACCATTTTTAAATAATTTATTAATTTTCGGCATTATATACAGTGTGTACAGTATAAAATGCAGTACATGGGGATCTTGGAAACTGTAGGAGATACGATCTTGGCTAAATGGGACAAAAGTTGCATAATCATGAGGGTATCTCAGATAGGTTTTCAAATTTCAAAAATTTTTCATAGGTTACTAGATAGAGGCAAAAAACACAAAATTGACGATTTCTTTATTTGCTCGTAGTTAGTCTACTAATTGAAATAGAATGTTCAAATTTGGTACATCATGGTAATTCCCCATTGCGCTTTACATTTTCAACTTAGATTTTGTCTGGGGCATCTAGATTTTGCATGACGATGTTCAACTTTTTATTTTTAAATAGCCGCTATATTGGATTTTTACATTTTGAAATGCTGACAAAAACCCTTTCCAAAGAGGTATAACATGGCTATGTTTGATTGAATCAAAACACCAAAATCACATAATTATGTTTTGGTCGTAGTAGGCTTTAATTTCCATTATGACAAAGAGAAACAATTGCTCTAAAAATTTTTAAACTCAATTTTCAGTGGTAATAAAAACAGTAAAAACGTAGAAAATTGAAAATAAATCTGTATTAATCAGAACTTACATAACTATGCATTAACAAAGAATAAATACAAACTAGCATCTATTCAATACAAAATATTATTTAAGCTGTTTTTAGTTGTCATTCATGTTCAGACAATTGCAAATTAACAATCAAGGAAAAAAAATATAACAATAGTCAGCCACATGAATTCATTATTTATTTTAAATGTTCAAATAACCCCCCATTTTGTTGAACACACAACCGACACTTTCTATAAACATCTTTACAAGATCGTCTTATCATAGTTGGAGTTATTTTATTTAAGGCCTCTTGTTGTAATTGGCCTACATTATCATACGTTTTTGAGTACACACGACTTTTTAAATGGCCTCATATAAAGAAATCTAGAGGAGTTAAATCCGGTGATCTCGCCGGCCACTTAATTGGTCCCCGATTTCCAATCCAGTTTTCATTATACTCAGAATTAAAAATCCGTAATAAGCTGAGCATTGTGTGGTGGAGCGCCATCATTTTGAAAAATCATATTTTGCAAAGTAGCAGTGGAAGCTCCATTAGTCTATCTGCCACATTTCCTGCAATAAATCTAAGTATCTCGCAGAGTTTAAATTTGCATCATAAAAAACGGACCTATAATGTACCTTCCAATAATACCAATCCAGACGTTGAATCCCCATTTAACTTGATGTCTAACTTGGCGGTTCAAATGTGGATTTTCATCTGACCAAAAAATTGTATTTTTGCGGTTGAACATACCACAATTCGTAAATCAACTTTCGTCAGACCACAAAATTGTATATGCAAAATTTGAATTTGCGTTGCACTTTCTGATGTACCAAGCATAAAATTCCATTCTTCAAATTTGATCTTCAGTACGCAATCCCTGACATGGTCGTTCATGATATGGATGATACTTGAAACGTTTTAAAATAGCTCTTGCCGTAGAATGAGCAACACCTGTTATATTCTGAATTTGTCTAAGAGAAGTACGAGGATTTTCGACAACTGTTTGTAAAACGCTGTTTTCATTATCTTTTTTAATTTGCCTATTTCTCTTAGACAAGCCAAAACTACCATAATTTATTAAATTATTTTGTAATCTCCGAAACATACATCTGTTTGGTTGATGTTTTTCTGGGTATTTATTTAAATACAATTCAGCGGCTTTAACATCATTCCTTTTAGAAAGAATAAAACATTCTAACATTTGATATTTATCACGGTTAGTAAAGCGATCCATTTCAAGTGCAAATGCTTTGCTTAAATTTCTATGTAAATTAATTAACTGTTTTTTAAACTGCACTACTTGAAACATAAAATAAAGGACAAACTTTGACGTTTCTCAGATGTTGAGCAATTGTTTCTCTTTGTCATAATGGAAATTAAAGCCTACTATGACCAAAACATAATTATGTGATTTTTAGTGTTTTGATTCAATCAAACATAGCCATGTTATACCTCTTTAGAAAGGGTTTTTTGTCAGCATTACAAAAATGTAAAAATCCAATATAGCGGCTATTTAAAAATAAAAAGTTGAACATCGCAAAATCTAGATGCCCTAGACAAAATCTAAGTTGAAAATGTGAAGCGCAATGGGGAATTACCATGATGTACCAAATTTGAACATTCTATTTCAATTAGTAGACTAACTACGAGCAAATAAAGAAATCGTCAATTTTGTGTTTTTTGCCTCTATCTAGTAACCTATGAAAAATTTTTGAAATTTGAAAACCGATCTGAGATACCCTCATGATTATGCAACTTTCGTCCCATTTAACCAAGATCGTATCTCCTACAGTTTCCAAGATCCCCATATACTGCATTTTATACTGTACACACTTGTATATGCCAAAAATTAATAAATTATTTAAAAATGGTTAGCCACTGGAACTCTGGTTAAAAGTGATCGTAGTTGTTAAAACTCATGTAGAACTGTCAATATATATCGAAAAATGCACTAGGAATTATCAACATGACACTTTTTTCCGAGTGTCGTGCTAGACCGAAAATTAAAAATTATTTAAAAATGGTTAGACACTGGAACTCGGGCTAAAAGTTATCGTAGTTGTTGGAACTCATGTAAAACTGTCGAAATATATCAAAAAATTCGCTAGAAATGAACAGGACGACACTTTTTTCCTAGTGTCGTGCTAGACCGAAAATTAAAGGATTATTTAAAAAGGGTTAGACACTGGAACTCAGGCTAAAGGTGGTGGTAGTTGTTAGAACTCATGTAGAATTGTCGATATATACCGAAAAATTCACTAGAAATGAACAGCATGGCACTTTTTGCCGAGTGTCGTGCTAGACCAAAAATTAAAAAATTATTTAAAAATGGTTAGACACTGGAACTCGGGCTAAAAGTTATCGTAGTTGTTGGAACTCATGTAAAACTGTCGAAATATATCGAAAAATTCGCTAGAAATGAACAGGGCGACACTTTTTTCCTATTGTAGTTCTAGACCGAAAATTAAAGGATTATTTAAAAATGGTTAGCCACTGGAACTCAAAAAGTGATTGTAATTGTTAGAACTCATGTAGAACTGTCGAAATATATCGAAAAATTCGCTAGACATGATCAGTACGACACTTTTTTCCGAGTGACGTGCTAGACCAAGAATTAAAAAATTATTTAAAAATGGTAAGCTACTGGAACTCAGGCTAAAAGTGGTCGTAGTTGTTAGAACTCATGTTGAACTGTCGATATATATCGAAAAATTCGCTAGAAATGATCAGCACGGCACTTTTTTTCGAGTGTCGTGCTAGACCAAAAATTAAAAAATTATTTAAAATGGTTAGCTACTGGAACTCAGGCTAAAACTGGTCGTAGTTGTTAGAACTCATGTAGAACTGTCGAATATATATATATATATATATATATATATATATATATATATATATATTTCAATCTTTTTGTAAAACGACCTCCTTTTAGATAATTGATTATAATTATGTTAGCGTATTAGGTCTGCTGGGGTAAAAGAAAACTCTTTTTATGGCCTAAATTTTCGCATTTATTTAATGCTTTCTCAAAGGCAATAACTAAAAAGTAATACAACAATAATAAAGACACTGGTGTTAATAGCGTTACTACTTGAGGTTAATAAAAATTAGCTTCCATAAATAAAATTTAAACTAGGTTCCTTTATATAACGTTATAAAATTGAATTGAATAAAAAAATTTTAAGTATAAATAAAATATTGGCTTGACATAAATAAAATTTTTGACAGAATTCTAATGAATAGGCGGAAAGGTTGATTTTGTTAAAGAATTAGAATAAAAGAGAAACGTCATGTGCAAATAAACGGTGTCATATACATATATGTATATCTGAACATTATGTAAATGTATATGCACTAATATACATATATGTATACTCATACACATAAATACATTTTCAATGAGATATATATTTATATACGTAAAATAATTTACCTATATAGGCATGTTCACACATACATGTACACATATATACACATACATACATACATACACACACATACATATATACACACTACATACATACATATACACACACTACACGTATACACATATACATGCATATACATATACATACAGACATACACACATACATACTATATACACATATACATACATACATACATACATCACACATCACATATATACATATATATATATATATATATATATATATATATACATCACACACACACACACACACACATAGATACATACAAAACACGACACAAATACACACACACGTATACATAAAAATATATATATTTAAATAGTAATTAAATACGATTTGTTTTAGATTTAAATTTAAATTTTAAAAGATACGAGTATATACAACTGAGATTATCCATATCCTTTTTATTATTTAGTGTTTTTGTGTTCATGTAAATGTGACACATTTCCAGAAATGTTCTTTTTGATTTGTTGTGCTCAATTTGTAAAATTGTTGGATTATTAAAATCTATTTTATGCTCTTTGTCTAGAACGTGTGTTGTGAGGGCGCAGGCTTTTGGTTTTACTCTTATATCGCTTTTGTGTTGTGTTATTCTTTGCTTTAAATTTTGAGATGTTTGTCCTATGTATATATGATCACAATCTAAACAATTTAATTTATATATTATGTTTCTCTGATCTAAATTGTTGGTTTTATCTTTAATTTTTGAAAATAATTTGTGAATAGTGGTTAAATTTCTTTTTGCAATTTTAATTTTACTATCTTTAAATATTTTCATTAATTTCTCAGTTAAGCCTTCTATGTAAGGAAGAGATTTGTAACTTTGTATTGGGTCGTTATTACCAAATTTGTTTGATTCTTTATTTTTATTATATTTGCTTCCTTGATTGAACAATAAATTATTTATTAATGAACTCGGATAGTCATTTTCGTTTAAAAGTCCTTTAAGTATTTTTAAATTTTTGGTATAAAGAAGGATGCGAAATTGCTTTAATTCTGGATTTTAATTCTAAAATGAAGTTAATTTTTATATTAAATGAGTGATAAGAATGATAATTTAAGTATCGACCGAGCTACTAGGTTTGATATACCAATCAGTGATAATTTGGTTGTTGTTCTGTCTGATTACTAATGAGTCTAAAAATGGAACTGAATTATTGGTTTCTAATTCTATTGTAAATTTGATGTTTTTGTTATATTTATTGAATGTTTCTAAATTGAAGACATAGCTTGATTTTTGTATCTCAGTTTTTCATACTGAGAAAATTCAGAATTATATAAGAGTTGTGGTTCTAATGTCATATTAAAATATTCTTTAAGTCCTTCGATTAATTCTACGCCTAGTGTTCCATAACATATATTATTACGGTTAACTTTTTTGTGCATTAAATAATTATCAACTATTTCATCAACAGTAACTATAGCTGGTAGATACACTATTTGGGAGTTGGTTGTAACTTCACACCAATCATTTACAAGCCATGTCTTAACTACATCAGGTAATGATATTTTAATGTCGTTTTTAATCAAGTACTGCTCTTCAGTTTCCTCATTAGAATCTGGACGGCCACGTTTCTTTTTAGTAGGCTCTGGAACAGAATCATTACTTGTGGCAACAGCTAATGTACGCTTTCCACTACCTGAAGCTTCAGTAACTGTAGCTGCAGTGGGTGAAGTAGCACCCTTATCTGATTTACGGCCTCTTCCTTTCTTTCCTTTAATCTCAGGAAAAACTTCGCTTTGTAACTCGTCTTGTTTAGCAATATTAGCGTCGTTATATTTAAGAACTCTAGTTTCTGGTACCCACTCATCCTGGTTTTGTATGTATCTATGTGTGTGTGTGTGTATGTGTGTGTATGTATATATATATATATATATATATATGTATATATGTGTATGTGTGTGTATGTATGTATGTATGTATGTATATGTGTATGTGTATATATGTATGTATGTGTGTATGTCTGTATGTATGTATATGTATATGCATGTATATGTGTATACGTATTGTGTGTGTATATGTATGTATGTATGTGTGTATATATGTATGTGTGTATGTGTATGTATGTATGTGTATATATGTGTACATGTATGTGTGAACATGCCTATATAGGTAAATTATTTTACGATATAAATATATATCTCATTGAAAATGTATTTATGTGTATGAGTATACATATATGTATATTAGTGCATATACATTTACATAATGTTCAGATATACATATATGTATATGACACCGCTTATTTGCACATGTACGTTTCTCTTTATTCTAATTCTTTAACAAAATCAACCTTTCCGCCTATTCATTAGAATTCTGTCAAAATTTTATTTATGTCAAGCCAATATTTTATTTATACTTAAAATTTTTTATTCAATTCAATTTTATAACGTTATATAAAGGAACCTAGTTTAAATTTTATTTATGGAAGCTAATTTTTATTAACCTCAATGTAAGTAACGCTTATTAACACCAGTGTCTTTATTATTGTTGTATTACTTTTTTAGTTATTGCCTTTGAGAAAGCATTAAATAAATGCGAAAATTTAGGCCATAAAAAGAGTTTTCTTTACCCCAGCAGACCTAATACCCGCTAACATAATTATAATCAATTATATATATATATATATATATATATATATATATATCGAAAAATTCGTTAGAAATTATCAGCATGACACTTTTTTCCGAGTATCGTGTTAGACCAAAAATTAAAGGATTATTTAAAAATGATTAGACACTGGAACTGAGGCTAAAAGTGGTCGTAGTTGCTAGAACTCATATAGAACTGTCGATATATCGAAAAATTCGCTAGAAATGAACAGGACAACACTTTTTTCCGTGTGTCATGCTAGACCGAAAATTAAAAAATTATTTAAAAATGGTTAGCCACTGGAACTCTGGCTAAAAGTGATCGTAGTTGTTGGAACTCATGTAGAACTGTCGATATATATCTAAAAATGCGCTAGAAAGAATCAGCACGACAGTTTTTCGTCGAGTGTCGTGCTGGATACAATATATGTCGTTTATGCAAATAACCTAATTGTTCCAATTTTTTATTTTAATTACATATAGAGATGGAACTCGATTAGAACTAACGGGAACTCTTGCTAAAAGTTGTGATATTTATTGGTTTCTTATAGATTACAGGAGGAAGTGTCGTGCTAGATTCGCGAAGTTAGCACAACAATTTTTCATTTGCTATTTTTTTGTATTAAAAATGCGGAACTCTTTATTTTCTATCAGGAACTCTAGAACTATGAAAAGTGCTACTAGAACTATCATTTTTTTTTTTAAATTTAAAGAATGTCGTGCCAACTTCACAGGGGTCTCTGGTTGGTCGTGATGGGATCTGATATTTCCAGTGCTTCTAAATACCATATGTAGTTTACACGCATTTGAACCGAAATTAACGTTGTAACCATATTAGCTATCGTTTCAGTTGGCTTTGCCTCTGATGTATGTAATGGACTTATTAATGTCCATCCCAATGTGGTTTTGTAAGACATTAGTCCACACTTCAGCTTAACTGCCCTTCCACTCATTACCTTAGCATAACAGCCACCTCTAATCAGAACATCGATATTGAGACCCACACTCTTATTTCAGAAAGTTCCTTCAACTATGGTCCTCGAGTCAACCTTGGAACACTTTCACAAATAGTTTCTTGATCCATGGCACGAAATATTGGAAATTATTAATTTTACTCAAGTTGTTAGCCTCATGAATCTTAGAAAACTGAACCTAAAATTGAGAGAGAGGCGGGGTTAATTCGGTCAAAACAAAAGAAGCTTTAATAAATATATCGTGTGAGGTATCATTTGAAAGAGGATTCTAAAAGGCTTCTAAAAATATTTTTTTATAATTTTCGGTCCAGTAGTCTTCACAATATAGCTCAAAATACCCCCCCCCCTCTCCAACATTTCCAAAGCTAAAATTTTGATTTTAATAGGGATAGTAGCTATTGAGTCGTAGATTATCGAAAAACTGCAGGTTTTTTTGACAGTGTAATACACACAGTAATAAATAACATATTTACTAATGTACCAGTTCAGTTATCACAATCAAATTTGGATAAGATTTAAATATACATAAAAAATAAAAAGAGCTTAATTTGGTTTATTGATTGCCCACTGTTGTATTAGTACTGAACCCTAATAGTGCGAGCTCGACTTGCTCTTGGCTAACTTTTTTAACCTTCAACAGGAGAAGTCGTTCCTAGTGCCAATCCCACGCAATATGGTTGAGTGTATTTAAATGCCAACAATTTGTTTACTCGCAACAATAAATACCTGCTCAGAAACTACAGGAGATGTTTGCTTTTAATGTATTTATGTAATTTGTTTGTTGTTTTTTAAGACTATGTTGTTTATCAAAACCTAAAACTTTCATGCTACCGATAACCATATTTTTATGCATTTTTGCAATGAATTGAAGGTCCTTCACATTATGGGTACAACAGCCAAAAATACGTCCACGTGTCACACTATATTTTTAGTATGCATAATAATTTGACGAATAATACTAAAATCAAACACAAGCATCAAGTTCATTTTTATAAATTTCTCATGTACATAGACCATCTAATGTTCACCAATATGCACCCCAGGTTACTAATGCAATAAGCCTCTACTGATGTTACTTACCAAAAATGCTTCCTGTGGTTGATTTAAGTAATGAAATGTTCTCATTATGACAGGACCAAAGATAAAATTACCAAACCGCAACTGCTTATTTTGCTTATTAAACCTGAAGATATGTATTAGTTTTAAGAAACCACAATAAAACGACACCTTTTCAACATCTTGATTAGGAGATTAACATCTGAACCTCTTTCTGCAATATATAACATGTTTTTTAAATCATCTGTGAATACCATATCCTTAGACTGGTCTGAAGTATATTGCGACATTTTTTCTCTAAATTTAAGTGCTATATTTACGAACTGTGACTTTGTTCTTTCCCTTTGCTGAACGTAAGATTCAATTCCAAGATTTGCGGGTGAATATAAATTTCTAACAGCTAAAATAAACCTATTAAAATAAATTTTAAGGTTATGAATAATTTAATACCACCATTTGAATTTATAAAGAAAATTTCAGAATATCGTATTGCGGAATTCGTTAACCCTAATATATTTTGCTTATTTTTGCATAACATTGCTAAACTATTAGCCATTTTCATATGATTAAACTAAACTATTTTGTATTAGTAAGGTCCAAGGTATTCTGGGGTAAGGTTAACTGTATAACTAGTACGCATATAAAGGAGAGAACGAAAGGCATATACCCTTAGACTAGACTACAGAAATAAAACTTATCCAACTGAAGGTTCAATTACTTTCACTTGCAAGTCGAATTTGAAATGTAATTGGCGAGCTTTTCAAATCGTAATGCACAGTATCATCTACATTAAAATTAATTCAAAGTTGAGTTCAAAGTGTACTTCAGAGTGGTCAATCTGCTTTCCGAAGGCAAGCAGGTATTAAATTTTTAAGTTAAGAATATAAATTTTAAGGTGAGAAGGTTAGGGAAAAATCGTGGTGCTGTTAATGTGAATTCATTGACTTTATGGTTAAAATTTGTGGTTGAAGAACGGATTTTGAGGTTGATACGGAGGTTATAGAGTGTACGCGAATTAGTCTGGTGAGTAGGAAACCAATTTTATTTTACTGCTTGCTTGCTTTTTCTGCTTGCTGAATCCCTCTAAACTTTCCCTGTCCAACAACATACATATAGGGTAGAAACAACCATATGTGTGAAAAAACTAGAGGTTTCCCCTGGGGGCTCAACGGGCTCCCAAGGGAAACCTTTAGAGCGATTTACCGTATTAAATGACAATTACGATCAACATCCATACACTGTAATAGTAGAAAGTGCAGGAAAAATTTTTGGAAATGTTCACCCTACTGTGGTAGGCAAGATCCTAAAAAGAAGGGAAGTGGAAGCAGTCGGTAAAATCACTAGAAAAGGTAGAAATCGAATCGGTATAGAGTTTAAGTCCCCGAAAGCAGCTAATAAGTTTGTCAAAGATCCTATAGTAAAAAGCTGCAACTAGGAGGTTTTTATACCAGCTGCTCTGGTCGGTGTCAAGGGAATTTGTAACGGGCATTTTTTATAGCGTAACATTTTACGCTCCCTTTCTGTTAGCGTACTTAAAAATACATTTCTGTAACTACTATTTCTATATTTGATTTTCAATTAATAAATAAATTGCAGGGAGCGAATTTTAAATAGGATTATTCGAAAATTACTTTCCAACTTTTTGAAAAATAATAAACCGCTTGTAATTAATTATAAATTGCATCGTTCTTGTCTGGCCGTTCAAATAAATTTTGTTCCTTATGTGGATATACAAGTTTAGATAATAGTCGATAAGAGGTTATGGTAACAACGATTGAATAGAAACAGATTGGAGGGGAGTTGTAGTTTGTGTTTTGTTCTGATATTACGTGAAAAATACTGTTTCCTTGTTGCTTTACTAATTGTGTTTTTAGTTTGAGTTTGCTCTTCGATCCGTCAGATTAATTACGTTAAAGATAGTGTGTGCTGTTTGCTTTGAAAAGAGTCGGATTGTTTTAGTGATACGCGTAGCTTTACTAATTGTTCTTTTTGTTGCTTTTTTATTGGAAAAAAAGTGATAGAACTTGTTGACTCGACCGCACGTGCTTGTTTTACGGAACATTATTTTAGTAATACGCGTTGTCTTACTAATTGTTTTTAGTTGTTTTTCTTGTGAGATAAATGTTTTAAGGAACATTTGACGGACTTGTTTTAGTGATACACGTGCTTTACCCGTTATGGTTCTTTTTAGTTTTTTGTCTTTTGATTTTTTAAACTGTGTGTGCGATCTAGTTTCGCGGTCCTTTTCTGTTCAGAGTAGCGCATACGTTGGATTATTTAAATACAGTGATACTGTAGTTTCTGAATTTTCTAACAACAAAGAATCTAAAATAGACCAGTGCTTGCGCAAATTTCGTTATTTGCGAAATATAACAGATTACCGGCTTACAAAAGTATTGGTTGAAGTTTCTCACTGCTTTTTGGGAAGTTTATGAAAACAATATACATTTGGTCCCAGTTGAAATTAAACTCGTGCTACAGAACATTTCGAAATTATTGTCTTAGGAAATAGAATTACCAAGAAATTTATCAAGGCTACATAGTTCCGACGCGTGATATTGTCTGCTGCTAACCCCAGTGAAATACGTAGGTGTAATTAGTGTAACGTGTGATAAGTTCCATCAACACCCTCACAGTCAAGGGTGAAGTGCTTCGTTAGTGCAGGACATCGTTGATTCCCACACTTCAGTTGCAAGGATGCGTTGCTGAAGGACTTTTGTAAGTTGAACTATTTCCTACTGGTTATTACTTTAAATATCTATTCGTTGCTTTACCATATCTTTGTCGTTTTGATACCTTTTACAATAGACTTGCATGCTATTTTAAAAACATAGTAAAAAAAAAGAAAGAAAGAAAAATCAATACTACTGAATTACTCATACCAATTGTGTCTTATCTATTTATCTTTTGTCAACATTTTATCTGATTTATGTTTAATTGGTGTGTGAGGAAACGTTTCTGCTACTCCCCAATATTACCTCACTTTGTACTAAACATTTTTCTGTATTGCTTTTACCGTTGTTATATTATATAGATTATCTAAACAGTTTTTTTTACATTCTACCAAGTACTGAATAACTTAGACTATGCATTGCTGCTATGGTTTTTCTTTATTTCAGGTTTGTAGGACTAATTTTTTTTTATTGCAGGTTTGCTATTCTAATTTCTTTTATTGCAGGTACTGTTACTAACTCCTTACCGCCGCATACATTATATGTCAGTCTGCTTTCTACAACCCCCCCTACTCTCCGATTGAGCCCGGTCATTTCTTTGACTTTCTTTGTGTTACGTAGCATAAATTTGGCGCCCAACGTGGCTGCCACGGAAAAAACGTAACATATTATTAGAGGTATCGATGTACACACTACTACAGATGAAATCGTTCAAGAAGGAGTGGCATCGAAATCAATATTATCAGCACGAAGATTAAATAAAAGAACAATTTCCTCAGACGGTAATATCCAATATGTACCGACGGAAACGGTAGTGGTAACGTTTAAAGGGAAAATCTTGCCCCAATATATTCAAGTTAATTATTATGAGGCGAAAGTCGAACTATATATAGTTCCAGTGGTTCAGTGTCTAAATTGTTTACGGTATGGACATACTAAAACACGCTGTTGCAAAAGAAAGCGCTGTGCAGATTGTGGAGACGAACATGAGGAAAGAGTATGTACAGCAGAAGACAGAACATGTGTTTTCTGCGATCTTAATCACAGAGCTACTGATAGAGAATGCAGGGAATACATTCGACAAAAAGATATAAAAAAAATAATGAAAATGAAAATCTGTCATACTTTGAGGCAAGACAAAAGATACAGCAATCAAGAGGTAAAGGTGCATTAAATCAAAGTATACCAAGAATTCGGGATTTCCCTGTGTTATGACCAATAAATGATAAAAATGAACATGAGGAAACTGAGGTTTATCAGAGGCAATTGTATGTGAACCAAAGCAGACCAACGCAGCAATACTCGCAGATTGTGAGAGAAAAGAAACGGAAATTAGTATCATCACCATCCCATGGATATGATAAAGAGAGTAATAAAAATATTTATTCCCAACACCTTCTCGAACCCTAGAGACGATGGAATTAAATCTGAACAGATAGTTAAAAATAACACAATTCAACTAAACATAGTTGGTGTACTAAACATCATTAAACAAGTACTCAAAACGAACACAGAGTCAGAAATTAGGAATATGGTGATGAAAGAAATTAAAAAGATGGCTACACAGTGTGTCAAAGACGAAGAAACTACATCAGCAAAAGAATCAATTGGCACAGATACCACAGTTAACTATTTTCTTGTAGACACGCTCAATGACAATACAGGCATGGAAGTAACGGTGACTGATAACACAACGCCTTCCGATGCAAAGAGTACATATGATAATAGATTAAAACTCATGCAATGGAATATTCATAGTGTCAGCAGTAATCACATTGATTTAAAGGTACTAATGCAAAAAAAAAACTGACATTGTACTACTTAATGAAACCCTACTAAAAAGCAAAATACGGTTTTAAAATACCATACTATACATGCATCAGAATGGATAAGGTTGATGGTAGAGAAGGTATTGCATTTCTCATTAATACAAACTTACCCAATAAATTCCAGTTAATGGCAATTAAAATTAATGATCTGACAATTTTAAATGTATACTGTCCACCAGATATATGCCCATCAGAGATAACTATAGGGAGATATTCCAGAAAATCAAGGCCCCATATGTAATGAGGAGGGATATGAATGCACAATATGGTCTGGGGGTCAGGTCGAAATAATGAAAATGGAATCAAGTTAATGGAGGCATTAATACAACATAACCTTATATTTACAAATAATGGAAGTCCTACACAAATAACTAGACCGGGACAGAACCAAAGTTGTATAGACCTTACTATAATCACACATGATATTGCCATTAATGCAAAATGGGATATATTAGAGCCATATGGAATAAACGATCACCTACCAACAGTGTGCTCCATAAGTTTTCAAAACACGATATTGCATGCCAATATACCTATGGCCAGATACACAACGAAAGCGGCCAACTTGGGAACTTTTAGAAATATACTGGAAGAAATCACACCAGTGGACAATTATGAACAGTGAGCGGAAAAATTGAAAGAGGCTGGAGAGGTGACAATATCGAAAACTAAAATAAAAGCAGAGGGAAAAATACCCAAGGAAACCCACATGGCGGGATCACTCTTGCAACGAAGCCTGTAAATTTAGAAGTACAGCATTACAGGAATACAAACATAACTCGTCTGAGGATAATTACAATTAATTACAAGAAAATAGCAGCTCAAACTAGGAGACTACTCAGACAAAAAAAGATAAATGGACTTAAAGAGTTTATTGAGGGTATCAATATTAATACTCCCATAGCACAAATATGGAAAGTTGTGAAAAAGTATGCAAATGTTCTGCAAGAGTCCGACCCATATCACTCTACAGAAAACGATAAATGGTTAAAAAACTTGTTGGATAAATTAACAAGGCCATATATTCACATTCCTCATAATGATGAAATTGAGCCAGATTATAGCCATGGCAACTCATCCATACCCATTACTGCAGATGGGCTAGAAGTGATGATTAAAAATAAAAACGACACAACTCCTGGAGGAGACCAAATTACCTACTCAATGATACAACACATGCCACCCAATATGAAAAGTAAGCTAGTGGAGCTATTTAATGAGGTCTTATACAATCATGCAGAAATTCCTAATGCATGGAAAACTCACATATTAGTACCTATACTAAAGGCAGGGAAGGATCCTAACAGTCATGAAAGTTATCAACCAATAATACAAAGCTCATGTGTTGGTAAAGTATATGAAGTCATACTTAAATTAAGAATGGAATACCATCTGGAATAACTAAATATATACCCGGAACTACAGAATGGTTTCAGGAAAGGGGCACAACAGACAATATCATGTATCTATCGTCAGAGATATATAGAGCATTTACCCTCGACCAAAAAGCACTTACGAGCGTCTCGCGCCACATCTGATCTCGGCTGCCGTCAAGGCCATAGCTTCCTTGTTTTCATTACGTTGTCATGTGCTTGGATAGGTTTATGTATGAGAGGTTATATTCACAGATGTTATGTTTGTTGGTGGTTTTAATTTAATAATTCTAATTCTGTAAATTAACAAGTGGAAACCATCTCTTCATTACATTATAGAAAAAATTAAACCACTTATTGTATAGATAACTATAATAGTGACGATTGGATAATTCTTGGGGCATATAAACAAGCATTTATTAGTAACTGAAGGCTAATAAGTCATTTATACGTAATATATTTGGTAAAGTCCTCACAAGTGTAATTTTAATTGCTGAGAGTGCCATCAAAGTTTTGATGTTTAATCTTCACCATGTAAACAAGTTTCACAATTGTCAACTGAAAACTATGATGACCTTAGCGGCAGCCAAGATCAGATGTGGCGCGAGACGCTCGTAAAAGCACTTTGCGTATCTATAGATATAGCAGCTGTCTATGATAACGTTAATGTAAACGCGTTAGCAAAAAGGTACTGGGTCTAAAACCAGACATAATTAGAAGTGTAAAATAACTAATCGGAAAGAGAAGTATTTACAACCGATCCTTCAACACTGGCGAGCTGAAGGCTTTCAACATTCCCAAAAAGGAATAGCACAAGGATCTCCGCTGAGTCCTGTGCTCTTTAATATATATATATATATATATATATATATATATACAATATCACTAATACATAAAATAAAAGCAGATGTGAGCATTCTACAATACACAGATGATATAGCTCTGATTTACACGCATTATAATATTGAAACGGCAGTTGCTATGATGGAACAAGCCCTGTCAGAAATCAGAGAGTGGATGGGGCACAATGACCTCACCATCTCCTTAGAAGAGCCAAAGCAATGATCTTCACCAAGGGAAAGCTAAGAAAACCAATATCACAGCTGATGTATAACAACTCCCCGATAGAATGGGTCACCAAATACAAATACTTGGGGGTAATTTTCGACTTCCATATTAAGTGGACCGAGCACATTGCCAGTTGCTGTACAAGGGCAATAAGAGGTACCAATATAATGATGGCGTTAACGAGAAAATTGTGGGGGTCGGACCCAAGAACCCTATTGAATATATATATATATATATATATATATATATATATATATATTACTCATATTTAGACCAGGATAGAAAATTAAATAATCACATCAAATAATTTTAATCACCGTGTAGAAGCTTTGGGAAAAGGTACGCGTTATTAAAAAACCGTGAAGCATAAAAATTCATTCGTTTCATTAAACATAAGAGATTTAAATCATCTACAAGACGCTTGCTATAAAAAGGAAGCAGTATTAAAAAGCTCTACATGTAATTTAATTATTCCTAGTAAAGAAACAAAGAGAAATTACGTGCAAAATTTATATTAATTAACTCTATTTTAAGTAACCGGTATTAAACAAAATGTACTCATAATAATTGAATATTTAATTAGGATTCACTAAAAATTAAAGGGTATTAATTTTAATTGAAGTTAATTGAACCATTAGGAACATATAATACGCATCAAAGCTTGTAAAAACCCAATAAAATGCAAATCGTAGAAGTGTTATTTAGAAGTATTATGTTTGAACACCTGCGTATTTTTAAAAGGCTCATTCAGCGTAAATTTGGCAGATAACAAATGGTTACAGAGAATCTTAGAGAAACCGTAGCTTAATAGTTACGGGAAATGCTAAAGGTGGGTTATTTCACAGTCCACATGGACTGAAATAATCGATAATAAAGAATATCAATTTGCACCAATAAGAACAGGGTAGATAGAGACAGATAATATGCGCAAGACCGAGACACATATAGTAAAAGGCGTGAGTGGAGCAACGTCACGGGGTTGCGATTGGTTGAAAATAAAAGGCAAAATTGAGAGGTAAAAATAACATTTCTGTATAAAATTTAATTAGTTATTTCCAGACGTTGCGAGCCGTGTCGAAATTTCTGAGATTTAACTGGTGCGAGTGCAAATTTCGTAAAAATCGCATGCCGGGCTGCGGAATGGGAACCTAGCATGCGAAATTCTTTAGAATTGTCCGTTTTGGGGACAAGACCGACAGACAGGCTAACCTCTATATATACCCAGGTGAATATGAACAAGCTCTCTTAGATCTGCGACTTGAGTCAATGCGTTAAACAGTGCTTTTTAGTTTTCCGAGTTTGATAGAATAATTTAAAGTTTGCTCGTATATTTTGGTGATTTAAAACAGTTTGTTCTTTACGTGCTACAATGAATGTACTTTAGTGCACTTAGAAAAGAAGATACAAGGTAATAAAGTTTAGTATCACTGTACCAATTAGTAAAATTTACAACGACAAATGAATACACAAAAGTAGGCAGTTTTGGCGTACATTGGTGAAAGAAGTATGAATTTCTTTGTTATTTTTCGGGGGTATTAATAATGAAATGATTCGTAAACGTGTCTGGATCCACAAAACAAGCTTCAGATATACACAAATGAGTTCCGGAAAAGCACTGAAACTACTTTAGATGAATGGTGATGTAGAAAATTTTAAAGGCGACCAGCAATACGAGGACCTAAACATAACCTAGTTGGATTGGTGTGATTAACAGAGGACGATATACATTGGGGCCACGAGTGCATTAACCTTCAGGTAACTTATGCTTTGTTGTTGGATTTTGATATTTTGGTGTGTGTTGAATAACTTTATAATTGATTTACTTAAAATGGACAGTAGTGAAATTGTACTAACAATAAAATTTTAATTTTAAGGTGAAATTTGCTTGTTTAAGTAGAAAGGGGTATTTAGTATTGATGTTCTGGATTATGATGAAAATTTGGGTATGTCTTTGAGCTCAATTAGACGAACCTGGTTAATTAACGTAAAAGGGGTGGGAGATGCTCCCTTTGTACTCAGACTCAGGTCTGCATATATTGTTATAGTAATTAGTAGGCATTCTACAAGGATTTTAATTCTGGATGCACATTAAAATGATAACAGATTTAATCGTGAAATTTTCTGATACTGAAATTTATGCTGAATTTTAATTTTGAAATTTTAATGTATTGTAAATATTGATGTAAATAGAGTTAACGTTGATGTTTGTGGTAGGAATGTGTTTTTTTTTTTTATGAATGAGGATGAAGGTTTAACTAGGTGAGCAGCCGAGGCGGAAAAGAGTAAAGAGGCGAGTAACAGAAGAAAATGACGGACTAGTTAAGTTAATAGCTTTTTGTAGGTTTCACAGCATTCTTGTCTTCCAATCAGTGGGCCACGATTCTAATAACGGAGTTCCCGGATTTTGGTGGAATCACAGCATTCTTGGCGCCCAACGTGGGGCCCTATTTTTTTTTTTGAAAGGGCCAGTTCCCGTGACCAAAGGTGTCTGCAAAGGTTTCACAGCATACATGGCGACCCAAAAGTGAGGCTCGAGTTCCAAATAAAATTTTTGTGATTTTATTCCAGGAAACTGGCGATCTGAGAGAGAGAGTTTCTGTTTGTGTATAAATTTAAGAGTAGTTTAGAGTGTGTGTGAGTGATTAGAACGTATGCAGAGAAAGGAGTGGTTAAGGAGTCAAGGAGTGGAAATTGGAAGTGACGATAGTGCATTGTGTGGGAAAAATTCGAAAATGGAAGAAGCTGGAGGCAGTAGAGATCAGTCGAGGACGGAATCAGGGGATCAAGAAAATGAGTTAATGATGAGAATGTTAGAGGAAATGCGATTAGCTAGGGAGGAGTCCAACAGAAAATTAGAACAGCTAAGCGATGAATCTAATAGAGCTAGGGGAGAATCGAATAGAGCGAGGAGGAGTCCAACCAAAATTAGAGCAGATAAGCGGAAAATTGAACAAAATACTAAAGAATTTACAGAATTTAAAGATAGTCTTACCGTGAAACTGGGGGAAGTAGAAAATAGGGTTGAAAAAAAATGAGCGTGATATTACAGGTCTTCGACAGGAAATGGGACATTTAAGGTCCGAAGTACGCATTTTCTGTGAAAAAGAGATTAATATAAAAATGACTGAAGTAACGGACTCATGTAGAGATCAGTTAGGCAGGGTAGAACGCGAAGTTAGTAGTATCAAATATAACATGTCAAGTTTAACGGGGGATGGTCCCAGATTTTCTACAGGTGGAGTAGCATTGGACCAACACATGAAGTTTTATGACGATAACAGGGTAAATCCACAAATTTTTATTAATAGTGTAAGAAATCTAGTGGGAAATTTATTTGACGAACAGACTAAACTGAATACGATAAAGGCTTTATTGAAAGACAACGCGGAAGCATGGTACAATTTAGTAGGACAGGACATAGACACCTACACGGACTTTGAAGACAGATTTTTAAAGCACTACTGGAGTGACCACAGACAAGACCAGGTACGAGACGACTTAATCACAGGGAAATTTAAGGGAGAATTTTCAGGAAGTAGGGAGCAATATGCTATACGCAAGTATAGCATAGCAAAGCAACTGAACCCACCACTGACGGACCGACAAATTATTAAGTATTTATCACGACACTTCGAGGTAGAAGTAAGACAACACGTAGCACTACAGAACATAGTGGACAGAGAAATGTTTTAGAATACCTGCAGAGGTACGACGACGTAAGTAGTGGACGACCTCGGGATAATAGGGAAAGACAGATCAACACAGTTAGGTTTGACAATAGACGGGACAACTATGCTAGAAGAGGGAGTAGTTATGAATACCAGCGACAGAATTGGGAACAGCGACGACCATACGTTCGAAGTAATAGTTTAGGAAGGGGACCTGCACCGAGACCGGAACCTACCAGAAGGAATAGTTCACCGGACATGAGGGGACTGCTAATACAGACACGGAACGAGTGGAAACGCCTAGGACATACGCTGAGGTGACGGCTAGACCAGGACCAAGTAGGGAAAACAGACCTGGACAGGATTTTTAGAACGCGACAGACCACTAGATTTCAGTGTAAATGTATATGAACATCCACGTGAATTTTTCAAAATTGAGGAGGAAGTAGAGCCAGAAACTGAGGAAAAATTATGTTTGCCAATTATTAATATAGAGATTTTGAGAATAATGTAGAAGTATTACTTGATACAGGGCAGAGGCGAGTTTAATATCGGAGGAATTCGTCAGCAAAATTAAGGATAAGGTTTGTGATAGAATTATGCCTATAAAGCGTAGCCATTTAGTAGCTCCAAATAAAAAGAAATTTGCTGTAGTAAATAGGGTTGTGGTGCTTAGGATAGATATAGGAGGTTTAAGCTGTGAACAGGAGTTTGTAATTGTACCTGGACTGAAGTTTCAGAGCATTTTAGGTGTTGACTGTATGATGAAGTTAGGGGTTTTGATAGATATGGAACGGAAGGTAATAAGGATTAATGATAGGGTAGTGCCATGGAAGGGCAGTTATGAAGTCACAGAGGATGACACAGGGTTGAGTATTAATGTAGTAGAGGTAGAAGATGATGAAGGTAAACAGATCAACACAATAAGATGTCCAGAGGATAGGATAGTAGAGGTTCAAGCTTTAGTACAAAAACATGCAGAATTAGTGGGGGTAGAAGCAACAGCAGCATATCGGGAGCAGGTGAAGGCAGAATTAATTAAAGATGCACGAAAAATTAACCAATGGACCAAACCGCAATTCCATTGTCCAACATCCATGGACACACTTTTGACGAGGTTAAGTGGCAAGTTTGTTTTTAAAGTAGATTTAAGGAATTTATTCTGGCGGATTCCATTACAAAGAATTCTAGAAGGTACATAGGATTTTCCGTAGAGAGAAAATCGATAATTTTAAAGTAGTATCGTTTGGTTTGTCGGCAGGGAAACAATAATAAATGAGAAACAGACAAGTGTAGGGACTGAAGAAGAAGCAGTATTTAAGAGTCAGGATAATAGGGATGAGTTTATTGTATGTGAGATAACAGGGATGATGAGTATAGATATAGAAGGGGGAGAAATAGGGATGAAGAGTATTAGGATGGTGAGAAGAAAGACTTGGAGGGTCAAGAAGAGAGTTAGATTTAAATAACTTGATGAACAAAGGATAGAGATAGGTGAATTTTAGTATAGATATAAAAAAAATAAAGCTAGGTATAGGATAAATATGGGAGATAATTAGAAATAGGTTTAGGATGAGAATAAAGAGTAAATGTAGGAAGAAAATAAGATAGGTTAAGTATAGATATTTCATATAAGATTAGGTGAGAGTTAGGAATAGAGTAAGAGTAGGATAGGTATATAGGATTAGGTAGGGGGAAGTAAAGTATAGTGAAGATTAGTTAAAAGTTAAGAATAGGATAGGTAGATAGGATGAAGTTAGGGATAATTTCAGTTTATAGAATTAGGTGAGAGTTAGGAATAGGATAGGGATATAGGATAGGTGTAAATATTTTTGGATTGGATATAAGGTAGGTAAGATAGATAGATAAGGGTAGAGAGATAGGCAATTTTTGTAAATTTTGTTTGGGTTTAAATATTTTATATTTGAATTCAAATGAGTGGGATTATTTGTATTCAAATAGGGGGAAAATACTCATATTTAGACCAGGATAGAAAATTAAATAATCACATCAAATAATTTTAATCACCGTGTAGAAGCTTTGGGAAAAGGTACGCGTTATTAAAAACCGTGAAGCATAAAAATTCATTCGTTTCATTAAACATAAGAGATTTAAATCATCTACAAGACGCTTGCTATAAAAAAAAGCAGTATTAAAAGCTCTACGTGTAATTTAATTATTCCTAGTAAAGAAACAAAGAGAAATTACGTGCAAAATTTATATTAATTAACTCTATTTTAAGTAACCGGTATTAAACAAAATGTACTCATAATAATTGAATATTTAATTAGGATTCACTAAAAATTAAAGGGTATTAATTTTAATGTATTGTAAATATTGATGTAAATAGAGTTAACGTTGATGTTTGTGGTAGGAATGTGTTTTTTTTTATGAATGAGGATGAAGGTTTAACTAGGTGAGCAGCCGAGGCGGAAAAGAGTAAAGAGGCAGTAACAGAAGAAAATGACGGACTAGTTAAGTTAATAGCTTTTGTAGGTTTCACAGCATTCTTGTCTTCCAATCAGTGGGCCACGATTCTAATAACGGAGTTCCCGGATTTTGGTGGAATCACAGCATTCTTGGCGCCCAACGTGGGGCCTAATTTTTTTTTTGAAAGGGCCAGTTCCGTGACCAAAGGTGTCTGCAAAGGTTTCACAGCATACATGGCGACCCAAAAGTGAGGCTCGAGTTCCAAATAAAATTTTGTGATTTTATTCCAGGAAACTGGCGATCTGAGAGAGAGTTTCTGTTTGTGTATAAATTTAAGGTAGTTTAGAGTGTGTGGAGTGATTAGAACGTATGCAGAGAAAGGAGTGGTTAAGGAGTCAAGGGTGGAAATTGGAAGTGACGATAGTGCATTGTGTGGGAAAAATTCGAAAATGGAAGAAGCTGGAGGCAGTAGAGATCAGTCGAGGACGGAATCAGGGATCAAGAAAATGAGTTAATGATGAGAATGTTAGAGGAAATGCGATTAGCTAGGAGGAGTCCAACAGAAAATTAGAACAGCTAAGCGATGAATCTAATAGAGCTAGGGAGAATCGAATAGAGCGAGGAGGGTCCAACCAAAAATTAGAGCAGATAAGCGGAAAATTGAACAAAATACTAAAGAATTTACAGAATTTAAAGATAGTCTTACCGTGAAACTGGGGAAGTAGAAAATAGGGTTGAAAAAATAGCGTGATATTACAGGTCTTCGACAGGAAATGGGACATTTAAGGTCCGAAGTACGCATTTTCTGTGAAAAAGATTAATATAAAATGACTGAAGTAACGGACTCATGTAGAGATCAGTTAGGCAGGGTAGAACGCGAAGTTAGTAGTATCAAATATAACATGTCAAGTTTAACGGGGGATGGTCCCAGATTTTCTACAGGTGGAGTAGCATTGGACCAACACATGAAGTTTTATGGCGATAACAGGGTAAATCCACAAATTTTTATTAATAGTGTAAGAAATCTAGTGGGAAATTTATTTGACGAACAGACTAAACTGAATACGATAAAGGCTTTATTGAAAGACAACGCGGAAGCATGGTACAATTTAGTAGGACAGGACATAGACACCTACACGGACTTTGAAGACAGATTTTTAAAGCACTACTGGAGTGACCACAGACAAGACCAGGTACGAGACGACTTAATCACAGGAAATTTAAGGGAGAATTTTCAGGAAGTAGGAGCAATATGCTATACGCAAGTTAGATAGCAAAGCAACTGAACCCACCACTGACGGACCGACAAATTATTAAGTATTTATCACGACACTTCGAGGTAGAAGTAAGACAACACGTAGCACTACAGAACATAGTGGACAGAGAAATGTTTTAGAATACCTGCAGAGGTACGACGACGTAAGTAGTGGACGACCTCGGGATAATAGGGAAAGACAGATCAACACAGTTAGGTTTGACAATAGACGGGACAACTATGCTAGAAAAGGGTAGTTATGAATACCAGCGACAGAATTGGGAACAGCGACGACCATACGTTCAAGTAATAGTTTAGGAAGGGACCTGCACCGAGACCGGAACCTACCAGAAGGAATAGTTCACCGGACAGGGGGACTGCTAATACAGACACGGAACGAGTGGAAACGCCTAGGACATACGCTGAGGTGACGGCTAGACCAGGACCAAGTAGGGAAAACAGACCTGGACAGGATTTTTAGAACGCGACAGACCACTAGATTTCAGTGTAAATGTATATGAACATCCACGTGAATTTTTCAAAATTGAGGAGGAAGTAGAGCCAGAAACTGAGGAAAATTATGTTTGCCAAATTAATATAGAGATTTTGAGAATAATGTAGAAGTATTACTTGATACAGGGGCAGAGGCGAGTTTAATATCGGAGGAATTCGTCAGCAAAATTAAGGATAAGGTTTGTGATAGAATTATGCCTATAAAGCGTAGCCATTTAGTAGCTCAAATAAAAAGAAATTTGCTGTAGTAAATAGGGTTGTGGTGCTTAGGATAGATATAGGAGGTTTAAGCTGTGAACAGGAGTTTGTAATTGTACCTGGACTGAAGTTTCAGAGCATTTTAGGTGTTGACTGTATGATGAAGTTAGGGTTTTGATAGATATGGAACGGAAGGTAATAAGGATTAATGATAGGGTAGTGCCATGGAAGGGCAGTTATGAAGTCACAGAGGATGACACAGGGTTGAGTATTAATGTAGTAGAGGTAGAAGATGATGAAGGTAAACAGATCAACACAATAAGATGTCCAGAGGATAGGATAGTAGAGGTTCAAGCTTTAGTACAAAAACATGCAGAATTAGTGGGGGTAGAAGCAACAGCAGCATATCGGGAGCAGGTGAAGGCAGAATTAATTAAAGATGCACGAAAAATTAACCAATGGACCAAACCGCAATTCCATTGTCCAACATCCATGGACACACTTTTGACGAGGTTAAGTGGCAAGTTTGTTTTTAATAAAGTAGATTTAAGGAATTTATTCTGGCGGATTCCATTACACAAGAATTCTAGAAGGTACATAGGATTTTCCGTAGAGAGAAAAATCGATAATTTTAAAGTAGTATCGTTTGGTTTGTCGGCAGAAAGGGAAACAATAATAAATGAGAAACAGACAAGTGTAGGGACTGAAGAAGAAGCAGTATTTAAGAGTCAGGATAATAGGGATGAGTTTATTGTATGTGAGATAACAGGGATGATGAGTATAGATATAGAAGGGGGAGAAATAGGGATGAAGAGTATTAGGATGGTGAGAAGAAAGACTTGGAGGGTCAAGAAGAGAGTTAGATTTAAATAACTTGATGAACAAAGGATAGAGATAGGTGAATTTTAGTATAGATATAAAAAAAAAATAAAGCTAGGTATAGGATAAATATGGGAGATAATTAGAAATAGGTTTAGGATGAGAATAAAGAGTAAATGTAGGAAGAAAATAAGATAGGTTAAGTATAGATATTTCATATAAGATTAGGTGAGAGTTAGGAATAGAGTAAGAGTAGGATAGGTATATAGGATTAGGTAGGGGGAAGTAAAGTATAGTGAAGATTAGTTAAAAGTTAAGAATAGGATAGGTAGATAGGATGAAGTTAGGGATAATTTCAGTTTATAGAATTAGGTGAGAGTTAGGAATAGGATAGGGATATAGGATAGGTGTAAATATTTTTTTGGATTGGATATAAGGTAGGTAAGATAGATAGATAAGGGTAGAGAGAGATAGGCAATTTTTTTGTAAATTTTGTTTGCGGTTTAAATATTTTATATTTGAATTCAAATGAGTGGGATTATTTGTATTCAAATAGGGGGAAAATACTCATATTTAGACCAGGATAGAAAATTAAATAATCACATCAAATAATTTTAATCACCGTGTAGAAGCTTTGGGAAAAGGTACGCGTTATTAAAAAACCGTGAAGCATAAAAATTCATTCGTTTCATTAAACATAAGAGATTTAAATCATCTACAAGACGCTTGCTATAAAAAAAAGCAGTATTAAAAAGCTCTACGTGTAATTTAATTATTCCTAGTAAAGAAACAAAGAGAAATTACGTGCAAAATTTATATTAATTAACTCTATTTTAAGTAACCGGTATTAAACAAAATGTACTCATAATAATTGAATATTTAATTAGGATTCACTAAAAATTAAAGGGTATTAATTTTACTTGAAGTTAATTGAACCATTAGGAACATATAATACGCATCAAAGCTTGTAAAAACCCAATAAAATGCAAATCGTAGAAGTGTTATTTAGAGGTATTATGTTTGAACACCTGCGTATTTTTAAAAGGCTCATTCAGCGTAAATTTGGCAGATAACAAATGGTTACAGAGAATCTTGGAGAAACCGTAGCTTAATAGTTACGGGAAATGCTAAAGGTGGGTTATTTCACAGTCCACATGGACTGAAATAATCGATAATAAAGAATATCAATTTGCACCAATAAGAACAGGGTAGATAGAGACAGATAATATGCGCAAGACCGAGACACATATAGTAAAAGGCGTGAGTGGAGCAACGTCACGGGGTTGCGATTGGTTGAAAATAAAAGGCAAAATTGAGAGGTAAAAATAACATTTCTGTATAAAATTTAATTAGTTATTTCCAGACGTTGCGAGCCGTGTCGAAATTTCTGAGATTTAACTGGTGCGAGTGCAAATTTCGTAAAAATCGCATGCCGGGCTGCGGAATGGGAACCTAGCATGCGAAATTCTTTAGAATTGTCCGTTTTGGGGACAAGACCGACAGACAGGCTAACCTCTATATATACCCAGGTGAATATGAACAAGCTCTCTTAGATCTGCGACTTTAGTCAATGCGTTAAACAGTGCTTTTGAGTTTTCCGAGTTTTCACGGGAAGTTGACCTTTCCAAAACATGCAGGTGTTCAATTAACGATCGTTTTAAAATAACATTTCTAGGAGTTTATATTTCACCGTATCTGATAAAACTGACGTTCTTGTTTGTTAGTAAAGCGTTTCGCCTTGGAATTATCGATTTTTTATGCTCTTATGCGTATTAGACGTTATAACCCTTTCAATTAAACTCAATTAAATTAATTAATAATTACCATTGGCTTATACTATTTATTTTCTTTACGAACCTTTGACTATGTTGCAAGCATTTTGTTTCGAGGTAAGAATTGGAAGAGACATCGACAGACATCTTGCAACACGTTTTTTTTTGTATCGAAACAATGTCGTGTCAGCCAATGTGCGGCTCTTCGCCTACTAATAAGACAACGACGTGATCGACCGACGAACTGTCAAGACAGTTTGGTTTTGAGACAAGACGTTGCTTCGGTTGCTTTTGGTGTGCGTCTAGCCCTATGTTACCATGCAGTCGTCGCATACGCAGTTGACTATGTTGCAAACATTTTATCTCGAGGCAAGAATTGGAAGAGACATCGACAGACACCTTGGAACAAGATTTTTATCTCGAGACAACGACGCGTCGGCCAATGTGCGACCCTTCGCACTAATAAGGCAACGACGTGATCGACCGACGAACTGACAGAACAGTTTTGTTTCGAAACAAAATGTTGCGTCGGTTGCTTTAGGTCTGCGTCCTGCCTAATGTTACCATACAATCGTCGCATGCGCAGTTGACTATGTTGCAAGCATTTTATCTCGAGGCAAGAATTGGAAGAGACATAGCAAGACACCTTGCCACAACATCTTTTTGTCTCGAGACAATGACGCGTCGTGTCACGGACAGTGATCGGCCCTTCGCCTATTAACAAGGCAACGACGTAATCGATCATCGAACTGACAAGACAGTTTTGTTTCGAGATAAAGTGTTGCGTCCGTTGCTTTCGGTGCGCGTCTAGGCTAATGTTACGGCGCAGTCGTCGCATGCGTAGTTGACTATGTTGTAAGCATTTTATCTCGAGGCAAGAATTGGAAGAGACATAGGAAGACACTTTGCAACATATTTTTGTCTCAAGACAATAACGCGTCGTGTCGCGGCCAGTGATCGGCCCTTCGCCTATTAACAAGGCAAGGACGTAAACGATCGTCGAACTGACAAGACAGTTTTGTTTCGAGACGAAATGTTGGGTCGGTTGCTTTCGGTGTGCGTCCAGCCTAATGTTACTTTGCAGTCGTCGCATGCACTGTTGACTATATTGCAAGCATTTTGTCTCGAGGCTACTATTGAAAGAGACACCGGCAGATACCTAGCAACAAGGTTTTTTGTCTCGAGACACTGTCCCGTTGTGTCGCGGCCAATGGGCGGCCCTTTGCCTAATAACAAGACAACGACGTAATCGACCGACGAATTGACAAGACAGTTTTGTTTCAAGACAAAATGTTGCGTCCGTTGCTTTCGGTGCGCGTCTAGCCTAATGTTACGGCGCAGTCGTCGCATGCGTAGTTGACTATGTTGCAAGCATTTTATCTCGAGGCAAGAATTGGAAGAGATTTCGGCAGATACCTTGCAACAAAATTTTTTTGCCTCGAGATAATGTCGCGTCGGCCAATGTGCGGCCCTTCGCTTAATAATAAGGCAACGACGTGATCGACCGACAAACTGACAAGACTGTTTTGTTTCGAGACAAAATGTTGCGTCCGTTGCTTTCGGTGCGCGTCCAGCCTAATGTTACTGCGCAGTCGTCGCATGCGTAGTTGACTATGTTGCAAGCATTTTGTCTAGAGGCAAGAATTGGAAGAGATATAGGCAGACACCTTGCAACAAAATTTTTTTGCCTCGAGATAATGTCGCGTCGGCCAATGTGCGACCCTTCGCTTAATAATAAGGCAACGACGTGATCGACCGATGAACTGACAAGACTGTTTTGTTTCGAGACAAAATGTAGTGTCGGTTGCTTTCTGTGTGCGCCCAGCTTAATGTTACCATGCAGTCGGCGATCCGCAGTTGACTATGTTCTAAGCATTTTATCTCGAGGTAAGAATTGGAAGAGACATCGGCAGACACCTTGCAACAAGATTTTTTTGTCTCGAGGCCATGTTGCGTCGGCCAATGTGCGGCCCTTTGCCTAACAATAGGGCAACGACGTGCTCGACCGACGAACTGACAAGGCAGTTTTGTTTTGAAACAAAATGTTGCGTCGGTTGCTGTCGGTGTGCGTCCAGCCCAACATTACCATGCAGTCGTCGTATGCGCAATTGACTATGTTGCAAGCATTTTGTCTTGAGGTAAGAATTGGAAGAGACATCGGCAGACACCTTGCAACAAAATTTTTTTGTCTCGAGACAATGCCGCGTTGTCCAAAATGCGGCCCTTCGCTTACTAATAAGGCAAGGACGTGATCGACGAACCAACTGACAAGACAGTTTTGTTTTGTCGGTTGTTTTCGGTGTGCGTCTAGTCTCATGTTACCATGCAGTCGTTACATGCGTAGTTGCAATTTTTTTGTCTCGAGACAAAAATTGGAAGATACATCGGCAGACACCTTGCAACAAGATCTTTTGTGTTTCGAGATAATGTCGCGTGTGTCGCAGCCCTATGGGCAAACCTTTACCTACTAACAAAGCAACGACGTGATCGATCGATGAACTGACAAGACAGTTTTGTTTCGAGACAAAAAGTTGCGTTGTGTTGCTTTCGGTGTGCATCTAGTCTAATGTTAACATGCAGTCGTCGCATGCGCAGTTGATTATGTTGCAAGCGTTTTGCCTCGAGGCAAGAATTAGAAGAGACATTGACAGGCACCTTACAACAAGATTTTATGTCTCGAGAAAATGTCGCGTAATCCAAAGTGCGACCCTTTGCCTACTAATAAGACAACGACGTGATCGACGGACGAACTGACAAGACAGTTTTGTTTCGAGACAAAATGTTGCGACGGTTGCTTTCGGTGTGTGTCTAGCCTAATGTTGCCATGCAGTCGTCGCATGCACAGTTGACTATGTTGCAAGCATTTTGTCTCGAGGTAAGAATTGGAAGAGACATCGACAGACACCTTGCAACAAGATCTTTTTGTCTCGAGACAATGTCGCGCCGGCCAATGTGCGGCCCTTCGCCTACTAACAAGGCAACGACGTGATCGACCGACACTCTGACAAAACAGTTTTGTTTCGAGACACAACGTTGCATCGGTTGCTTTCGGTGTGCGTCCAGCAGTCCAGCCTAATATTACTTTGCAGTCGTCGCATGCGCAGTTGACTATGTTGCAAGCAATTTGTCTCGAGGTTAGAATTGGAAGAGACATAGACAGACACCTTGCAACAAGATTTTTTTGCCTCGAGTCAATGTCGCGTCGTGTCGCGGCCAATGGGCATCCCTTCGCTTACTGACAAGGCAACGAATGATCGACCGACGAACTGACAAGACAGTTTTGTTTCGAGACAAAATGTTGCGTCGGTTGCTTTCGGTGTGCGTCTAGCCTAATGTTACCATGCAGTCGTCGCATGCGCACTTGACTATGTTGCAAGCATTTTGTCTCGAAGCAAAAATTGGAAGGTACATCGACAGACACCTTGTAACAAGATCTTTTTGTTTCGAGACAATGTCGCGTGTGTCGCGACCAATGGACGGACCTTTACCTACTAACAAGACAACGGTGTGATTGATCGACGAACTGACAACACAGATTTGTTTCGATACAAAAAGTTGCGTTGTGTTGCTTTCGGTGTGCATCCAGTTTAATGTTATCATGCAGTCGTCGCATGCGCAGTTGATTATGTTGCAAGCGTTTTGCCTCGTGGCAAGAACTAGAAGAGACATCGACAGGCACCTTGCAACAAGATTTTATGTCTCGAGAAAATGTCGCGTAAGCCAATGTGCGACCCTTCGCCCACTAATAATACAACGACATGATCGACGGACGAACTGACAAGACAGTTTTGTTTCGAGACAAAATGTTGCGACGGTTGCTTTCGGTGTGTGTCTAGCCTAATGCTACCATGCAGTCGTCGCATGCGCAATTGACTATGTTGCAAGCATTTTGTCTCGAGGTAAGAATTGGAAAGACATCGACAGACACCTTGCAATAAGATCTTTTTGTCTCGAGACAATGTCGCGTTGTGTCGCGGCCAATGGGCGGCCTTTCGCGTACTAACAAGGCAACGACTTGATCGATCGACGTACTGACAAGACAGTTTTGTTTCAAGACAAAATATTGCGTCGTATTGCTTTTGGTGTGCGCCCAGCCTAATGCTACCACTTATAAATCCTGAAACAATTGTGTCTCAGATGGCTATGAATTTCATTTGAGTCTAATTACTTTAGATTGGTTCTAAACTCTGCTAATCGTAGTAAAGGACCACACGATTATCTTAACGTAAATCGGAATGTTCTAGAATTTGAATGTGCAAACTTGATTTGTGCGAATTGCTTTATTAAACATTGTAATGAGTTCAACGTGCGAATATAGAGGTTATACGTGTTGCATAATACTGTAGATGTAATAAAAATCAATTTAAACAGTCTGTCGATAATTATTCTAATAATCTCTAAACGACTCAAGATTATCGTGCTCCTACCTAACATAATCCTGTATAGTTAACCAGGCGATAGAGCTATGCTAAACTTGTCACTAAAATTTTGTTAAGTACTTTATGTAATTTTTGAACGTCTATATGCAGTATGATGATTTGTGTCAAAAAGTGGGAAAAATAATTGCAACTCGCAAGTCAAGTTTTTATTAAGACACACATATTTAGGTGTAAGCTCATAAACAGTTTCACCGTTTATCTTTTGACACATGCAACAATTTGTTGGTTAACATACTTTTTACCAATGCACACATTGTTTACATACAAAATTCATGTTCCATGGGCCCATTTTTGTCGGTTAAACTTCAAGACCTTTTCATAGGCTTACTTTAGGTTGAGGTTAGGACAATTTTTCAGAATACCTTTCTTTGGACTTAATGGTCTATTCGGTTCTTCTTTAAGAAGTTTTGTGGTCTGTTCTAGTACTTTAACTTTTCGTTAACTTTCGTAGATAGTATTTCCAAAAACTTCAGTCTTCCTTCTTGGAATACTATTTTTTCTATTTTTACGAGGTTGAGACAGCATATTAGTGCGCCAGCGTTCTACATGACCCGCTTTAATGGCTCCTGGCTTCACTCCACTATCAACTGAACCTTGTTTATGAGGTAGTGGAACATATTTTTTAGTTTCTCTTGTTTTCTTTGGTAATGCTAAAAGAATTGTTCGGATATTTACTGGTAATGCCTCTTTTTCCATAGATGTCTTAATATATACTCCTAATTTGTTAATTTACGTATTAGTTAAAAAAATTATTTTTTTTTGTTTCTAGTTCTTATTTTTAGTTGTTTTTTAATTCATTTTGATACTTTTGCTGATTTGGAATTTGTAAATTATAAAAAATGTTGACACTTAATTGTTTTTTATCCTAAACAGCCAACTGTTATTTAAATTATTTTAAAAGTTTGTCTAAAGGAAAATTTACACGACAGCAATAATCAAGGGCAGTTCAAATTGATCACGTATAGTTGACTTGTTGTTAAAATAGTTTTTTATGTAACCTATTTTAAACAATTTCCAGTAATAGTGACTTAAAGATTTTTAGAGTAATTAGAGTTTTATTCATTTGTTTGGTGAGGTTAAATCCAGCAAAACTGAAAACAAAATTAATCGTTTCATATACATAAATAGCCAGCTCTGGATTACTTAGTTCAAATAGTACAACTTAACAGAAAAATAGTAGTAACTTGAGCTTTTATCAACCAATTACGAAATTAAATTGTTGAGTTACAAGTTTTGACTTACGTACTACAAGATAACGCTATAATCTGGACACATAAGAGACCTTTTTTACTACAATTATAAACTTCTTTCTCCACGGATTAAATAGAGTTTTGTCAAAAGAAAACAGATTAGAGATGCTCTTTGTAGTCGACGTGAAAGCTGTGTAACATTTCTTTGAAAAGTTTATAATCATACTTCATCTAATAGTTTCTGTATTAGTAAATCCCACCAATAAGATTAAGGTTATTTTCTTTAAGATATATAATTTTTAGGTTACATCTATTCTTGATCATACTCAAAGATTGTTAAAATCCTTATGGCTGTTTTAAGGTTAAGAACGGATATCATCCTTACTTTGTATTTTCAATTAATGCAGTTTTATGATTTATTTGTTTTGATTAATAATGTATAACATTGGCGCCAATCATACCATGGTCTTAGAGCGAAGAAGGTTTACACACTAATTTATGCTGATGCAGGAAATGGTAAAGTCTTTTTCTAGTTCAAGTTAATATTTCAGTAAGAAAATTTTACATATATTAGATAGAGAAAAGTAACAAAAGCAATTTCAATTTGCATCTTAAATCATTTTTCGGAACTCTACTGAAGATGATTTTGTTTTTATGGAGGGAAGGTATTATTTGTGGAGCACTTTATCGAGATCATTGAAGGGCAATAAGCAACCTTTGATAATTAGGTATCGAACTAATTAACATAATTAATCAATAGAGTTCGGAGTTCTATCCTACCAAGTTAATAAATTTTACTTTTAGAAGGAATTTGTTTCTTTCAGTAGACAATTTTATATTGGAATAGGCATGTTAATTGAGAACATCTAATTTTTTAACCAAGTCAGAAATTCCAGTAGGATCTGGTTAAAACGAATTGAGTTCATGAGGTAATTGATGTTAGTTGTTTCCAAAAGGTATTTACAATCAAATGACTTCCCAGGTATTTATAATAAACCTTTTGAAACTATCGCCTATATAGTAACCGTAAATTAACGAACTTTTTTTAACTGTATAAACGTATAAGCATACCCATAGTACGTTCCTGTTATTAGTTTTAAGAAATTAGAAAGTAGTTTTGTTTACCGAATACGTTTTTCATTAGGATACATAATTTTTGATATATATATTTGGCATTTGTTTAAGAATGTTTATATGTATTTGTGCTTAAAACATAATTGTGCAATAAAAAAAAGTTTTATACACTGGTGCTTCAATACTTGAAAACTTTAGTAAATAGAGTTTATTTTTTAAATTAAAAATGAAATTGTTGATCAACAACATGAAAAAGGTCAGAAAACATTGATACTGTTTGGAAAATAATGGCAGATCGGCATAACATTTATCAGATGGCAAAGATTGGGAAATTGAAAAATGCATGATCACATTGAAGAATCTATTTAATACATTGAAATGAGAGAGATTGCTGGTTATAAAAGATTTTAAAGCAGTTGTAGCTCAAGATAGAGGGGGAGGGGGTCCCGACGGTAGCCTTTGTTGAGGCAGCATCCAGCGGGCAACTAATAGTTCTTTCTCAATAGTATATTTTTGTTCCGTTTCGTTTAATGTTCTTGATGCGTAGCTGATTGGTTTATCGCTACCTACTTTTCCTTGGCTCAATACTGCACCTAATGCAACGTTAGATGCGTCAGTTGTTAATATAAATGGTTTTGAAAAATCGAGGTATTCTAGCATAGGGCGATTTGTAAAGATACATTTAATTTTTTCTACTGCCTTAATAAATTCTGGTGTGTGTTCGATCTTACTACCTTTCTTTAAACACTTTGTCAATGGTTTGGTTATTTGTGCGTAACCTTTGATGAATTTTTGGTAATAATCACCGAGTTCTAAAATTTCTTTATTTGTTTTTAATAAAGGGTAATTTAATACTGCATTTGTTTTATCTGGGTTTGGCATAACACCTTATGGGGTTATTATGTGTCCTAAAAATGATACTTCTTTTTGTATATTGAACTTTAAAATGAGCTTTTTGTAATCGTTCAAAACTTCCTTAATCTTTCGATGTGTTCTACGAGTGATGTCGAATATTACAATTATATCGTTCACACAAGACATTGTGTATCTCTCTTAAAATATTATCCATAACTCTCTGAAATCTAGCGGGTGCGTTCTTTAATCCAAACGGCATGCGTTTGTATTCATAGTGTCCTCTAGGTATAGTGAATGTTGTTTTAGTCCTGTCTTTCTCGTACATCTCCACTTGGTGGTTACTGAGATGAGGTCTTATGTTGAAAAATATTGACACTTTCCTAATTTATCTTAGAATCTCCGTAATATTGGGTAGTGGGTATTTATCGTTTACCGTGTTACGTGCCGAAATCGGCACTAAACATTCTCAATTAAGTGTTAATTTGTAAGGATTTCGCGCCATAAATTTAAAAGGACGTGTACGTATTTCCGTCACTTTAGACAGTGCGTTGCGCGAGATTGCGCCGACGTGGTGTGCCAAGAAGGAAGAAGGGGAATTTCCGGCATACGTGACTGGACTAACCACCGAGACGTGAACAAGTGTAGTTGTCTTGTATCTTATCGTGTCTTTTTTTGTTATGTAGGTTCCTTGCCTTATCTCCGATATCGTTCCTTATAAACCAGTTCCTTTATCGTACCTCTACATACAGAAGAGAGAAGACAAATCTGAATTTGGGTTCGACCGGGCTCAAAGAATTCCCACGCCCGAAAGATCAGCGAAGCCGCCGCCGACATCATGGAGTAATTCTGCAAGACGCCCTGCAATTTATGTAAGTAGTATTTTCGTTTCCTTTTTTTATGTGATGGAGTAATTTTATATAATTGTGTGACGTCATCTATTATTTGCGCGTCAAATCGCAATTATCTAACATTGCTACCAACTGACTGTAGTGGCTCTCGTACCTCGCCAACGGGGGTATAATAACCGTTTTCTCGTTAAGTTTTCTGTAGTCGATAACCAATCGATATTTGCGTTTGCCTGAGGCGTCTAACTTCTTAGGTACTATTAATACGGGGCTGCTCCATGGTGAATTTGAATGTTGGGTGATATCTTGCTTTAATAGGTCTGCTACCTGTCTACCTGTTTCTTCTTGATTTCCCTGAGGTAGTCTATATGCTTTGGTAAAAATTGGTTTATTATCTGTTAGTTCAATGTTATGTTTCACTGTGTTGGTGAAAGTTAAAGGTATTCCTTCACAATGGAATATATCTCGGTATTCGAAACATAAGTCTTTAATTGCTCTCTCTTCTTCGTTATGAATGTCGTTATTAAAACAAATGTTAATTAAATTTTCTTTTAACATCCTCTCGTGTTCTGTAGGGTTGGAATTGTTTTCTGTGTCTTCGTCGATTTCCATCTCGCTAAAGTTTACTTCTTCTACGTCTATAGGTTTTGTTAGTGATACTTCGATGGGGTAATCATTCGAGTTCAAAATTGTCGTAGTGGCGTAATTGTCTTTTATTTGTAATAACTATGAGTGGTTTAATTCCCAAAGAAGATTAAGAAGAACGCTGTGGGTGTTCTACTCCGGGTTGAAATGACATGTGGTTTATAATTCCTACGTCGTTTTTTGAGTTTACTAAAACTTTTATTTGTTTTTCTGTCCTAGGCTCGATGGTGTATTTTTGGTCGAATTGAATGTTACTGTTTTGGAATTTAATGGGAATTTGTCCGTGTTTCGTTTTTAATAATCGGTTTTTTATATCAATATTTGCTCCTAATTTTCTTAGAAGATCCATGCCTGTTAATCCGCCGTACTTATCGTTAAATTCAAAGATGCAAAATTTGTGTTTCATTTTTACATTAAAAATTTTGGGTAAGGGTATGTTTGCAATAAATTGGTGTAATGTCGTTTTGTGTGCTGTTTTGATTTTAGAAGGTTTTCTTTCTACAAAATCTAAATAATGTTTCTGTAGTTTTGGGGCTAATTAAAGTTTTTGAAGATCCTGTATCGATTAGTAATTTAAGTTCCGCGTGAGGTATTTCTATATAAGATAAAATTTGTTGATTAATGTTATTTAAATTTATTATGTTTGATCGTATTTGAATCTTTCCAACTGAAAATTCACGTAACGCATTTTCTTCGTCGTCCTCTTCGTAGTTTTCATAAGGGTCGTTGCGTTCATGGTTTTCTGAGTGATTTGTTTCATCGTCTAGAGATTGCATAATTATCCGTGTCATGATTTTTAAAATCTTCCACTTCTTGGTGAAATAATTCCTCGGAAGCGAAGTTTTGTTTTTGTGTGTAATCGGGTCTAATTTGAGATATTTTAGTATTCTGTTTGGTGTTTCCAGATGAAGTATCCGTAGAAGTTGGTTTGTAGTAATTGTTGGGGTTGTTGTTGTTATTCGTCATCAGCGTGTTTCTGTTGGGGTTTGCGCCGAATGTTTGCTATGGTTGATATACGTTTTGATTAAACCTTGGTGTAAATGTGGGTTTTGTAAAATTTGAATTTGGTCTTTGAAATTGTCTAAATTGTCTATGGAAATTTGTGTTATTAAAGTTTTGATTGTTAATTCGAGATTGATTCGTTGGTGCGTTAAAGGGTGCAAATTTCGGTTGTGTTGGTATTTGTCTCGCGGCTTGTATCGTTTACATCAGTGAGTAATTTTTATTCGCGTTAGGATTATCTACTTTATTTCTGTAATACATAACCTGTTCTTGCTCTACAATCATGTTCTTCGCTTCCTCTAAATTTTGGGAATGCTAAAATCTTATTTTGTCTGATAGACGTTCGGGTAATGCATTGATGTATGCGTCTAAAGCCATTTCGTCGTACATTTTCGTCTTTAGTAAACGTATGTTTTGATCGAGTTCTTCAATTTTTAGCTTGGTTAAAATTAAACTTCGTACGTTGTGACATTCAATACCGAGTTGATAAGGTGATTGGTTAGTTTCCATCCGTAAATTTATTAAATCGCGGACGAGACATTTGATATTCCTTTGATCTCCGAAATATGCTATTAACATTCGTTTAAAGTCGTCCCATTCGACAAGGTCATCGCGTCTCGCAATCGAAGTTATTTGCTCTACCGGTTAATTTTTTGATTATTAGGCGTATGAGCAAAACTTTGGGTTCGGCTTTGCCTGGTTTATAAAAAATTTTAAAAATATTTTGCAAGCAGTGATGAAAATTCCTATTAGTGCTTGATTTCCGTCATATAGAGGGATTGCATCTAGATAGAGGATCATATTGTCACAGTTCATTGGCTTTATAACAAATCAATAGTTAGTTCAGTCGAGTTTGTATTGAGTTGTTTAAAGAATCACTTATCTTTACGTATATTGTGCGTAATTATAATAACCTTGGTTATAATTACATCGGTTTCAGACTTTCGCTGAATAATTATTTCATTAAATTGTTGCACTGATAAAGTACATACAACGCTTTTATAATTATACACCTTCGTTAATTTGTTTGCACGAAAAGTGTTTAATTATAAACCTTTATACATGTGATGAAAATCGAGTTTTCAAATTTTTCTGAATAATTATTGCTGTAATAAAATAGTACAAAGAATTGTGTTCTAATTATACAATAATGCTTCAGACTTTTGCTGAATAAATCGTTTCATTAATAAATCGTAATAAATTGTAATAAATTGTGTATAAATGCGTATATATAAATTCTTTTTGTTAAAATCAGTTTGAGACTTTGCTGAGTTAATTCTTTCAGTAATAAAATTGTAAAAATGCTTTTGTTTCTTACTAGCTAATATCAATATTCAGTTGATAATGGTTAGGAAAATGAACTTTGGTACTTACAATAATTTGATTGCCAGTTCCATTATAGTCTTTTTTCTTTGTTATTGGAGTTGGTCGATTTTTATACTTCGTCCAATTGGTTTTCTTCCAGGCAAAGAATTAAAATTCAAGAGCACAGTTCCTCAATTGTTGGATTTGCTAGTGCCCTTTTGGAATCCAGTTCCTCGATTTTTGGATTTGCTAGTGCTCTTTTGGAATTCTACCGACTGCGCCAGATAGGTTTTGGGCCGCTTGGAGCTTTTTTTTATAAAAAAGACTTTATTTCCAAAACACTTCTATCAAGTGTATTTTTATAATAATTACAATAATTTTGACAATTGTACGTTATATTCATTAACAGCTTGGTTTCAAAAATAATCTAAGTTACTTTTCACTAATTAATTAATTAAAACTAAAATGAGTAGCTTGAACAACCAACAATGTTAAAGTTGTGAAGCTCGAGACTGTATGGCCATCTTAGGCTCTTGAGGGTATTTATGCTATTCTTTCTTTTACATCATTTTGTGAGAAATGGAGATCTCATGTCTGCTATTTCTTAATACAATACAAAGTATTACATTTTAATAATCTTAATTCTAATAATTGTCTTATTGTCTACTGCGACCTGCACCTGCAGTATGATATTACGTCTGGAATACAAAGTAACTGTCTCCGTTCTCATGTCTGGTTTGCGAACTTTCATCATCCTTTTATTATGTACGTCCTTTAATTAAACAATGTAACAATAATTCTTAATACTTAATAATTTCATTTAAATATACATATATATTGATTTGGGGGATATGTAACTCGCGTAGTCGATTGGATGTGTCTAGTTCCTCGTCAATGTATTTCTTTAAGTCTGGGTACATAAACCCTATTTTGTCTAAAATGTTTACTGGATCAGATTCTGTGTTAATGGGCTTTCTCTCAGACGTTTGTTACTTGTGGACAAATTGGTTTCTGGTGTGGACGTAGAAAGTGTTAAATTTACATTAACCTGGCTTTGAAAGGTTTGGCTGAGGATGGGATTGGTGTTTTGTGCATTTGATGTAGTTTCCCCCGACGGGGGGAACAGGGTGTATGCATCTCAGTCCTTTCCTAGTTCTTAATTTTATACGTAGTTATTAAAAAAATCTATAATTAAATAGATAAACAATAGTCAATAGATAATAATAAAACAGAATGTTCAATATGACGATCCTTAATCTCTACGCAATTGTATAAGGATTTTTTAAAAATTTACCGTAGTTGATGTAACGCATCATTGGGAAGATATAAATTTTTGAATAATTGGAGTAATCAACTGCCGCCTTCATCCCTTTTCGAAACGTTTGGACTTCTTGGGCAAAGTACCTAATTGTATACGAACTATTTTTTAATTTACCGCTAGTTGATGTAACGCATCATTGGGAAGATATAAATTTTTGAATAATTGGAGTAATCAACTGCCGCCTTCATCCCCTTTCGAAACGTTTGGACTTCTTGGGCAAAGTACCTAATTGTATACGAACTATTTTTTAATTTACCGCTAGTTGATGCAACGCATCGCTTAGAAGATATGAATTTTTTAATAATTGGAGTATCCAACCACCGCTTTCACCCCATTTCGAACCGCCTGGACTTTTTATGCAGAGTATCGAATTGTATAACAATGTTTTTGAAATTTACCGCTAGTTGATGCAACGCACTGTTTAAAAGATATTAATTTTTCAATGATTGGAGTATCCAACTACCGTTTTCATTCCTTTTCGAGCCATCTGGACTTTTTATGCAAAGTATCAAATTGTATAAGTTTTGTTTTAAATTTACCTATAGTTAGTTATAAAACGCAGTGTTTAGAATATATAAATTTTTCAATAATTGGAGTATTCAACTACCGTTTTCATCCCACTTCGAACCACCTGGACTTTTTATGTAAAGTACCTAATTGTATAAGGTTTTCTTTGAAATTTACCGCTAGTTGAGGCAAGGCACCGCTTATAAGATCTGAATTTTTTAATAAATGGAATATCTAACTACCGTTTTCCACCTCGCTTTCGAACTTCCTCGACTTTTTATGCAAAAGTACCTAATTGTATAAGGATTTTTTTAAATTTACCGCTAGTTGATGCAACCAACGTACCGCCTAAAAGATACGAATTTTTTAATAATTGAAGTATCCAATTACCGCTTTCATTCTCTTTCGAACCACCTGGACTTTTTATGCAAAGTATCAAATTGTCATCATTATTAGGTCTTCAGTCCTGACACTGGTTAGACGCATACCATCATTATTTCCTATTCTGAACTAGCCTACAGATTTCCCTGAAATTTGCACAGTTTGCATCTATCACTATCTGATCTAGGTCTACATCTACCTCTTTTTTCCCATCTCTGCTTGTAATATATCCCATACTATTCCCCAAAATGTCTTAGAACGTATTCTTCCCTTTTATTTCTCCTATTTTTTTTCCAAAGATATCCTTGTTCCCCTACTGTTTCTATAACCTATTTGTTATTACTTTTGTCTGTCCATCCTCATACATCTGAAGCACGGCATTTCAAAGGCTGCTACTGTTCTTCTGTCTGCTTTTCAAACTGCCCGTATTACATAGGCATATTGTCTGTGCTTGCTCCACACATATTCTTTCAACAACTTCTTGTTCTATGTTTGTGGTCTTTCATCATAGGCGCTGTTCTTTCTTGTTAGATGCAGTTCGGTCCCCTTCTATTGTTTTGCAATTATATACCCTATTTCTCCAACATTCAGTGGTTGTGAATGGGGGGGGGGGCGGTAGGCCGCTCCGTGGCGTAGTGGTATGTGTGTGACTACTACGCCCAAGGTCCCGGGTTCGAATCCCGACACGGTCTGTTTGAAAAATGTTAGACGAGCATTTTTCACAAAAAATGGAGGTACCGTGTGTGAATGTTGTCACGTAGGTTAAAGATACCTACCTTGCTTGGAACAGTAAGGGTTCGGCAAAATTCCAAATTTTCCAGGCAAAAGAAACTCGCTTCGTGGCCAATGTAGTACCTTCGGGTGGAGCATAGGAAAAATCACATGTAAGGTTGTGAAGGGGGGTAAGCAGCCTGTGGCTGCCAAGTTCCTCCAGCACTTGAACATTTACCGATTTAATATTTTTCCAATATATCTTTTCGCACAGTCAACATTAGTTGCAGATATTTCATAACCAACACCTGTAGTTGTTTATAATAATCATCAGATTTGTCTGCGCTTATTTTTTCGTCATTAGGTTTTCCGTCTCAAAACTGGTTGGACACGTACCTGCACTTATTTATTTTCTGAACTAGTCTACATAGTTCCCTGAAATTCTCACAGCATGTATACAGCTCGGTTCCCTTCTATTGTTTTCTCATTTTATGTCCTATCTCACCAAGATTTAGTGAAGGGGGCTAAGCAGCCTGTGGCTGCCAAGATCCCAAAACACTTAGACATTTGCCGACATAATAGTTTTCCGGTAAATCTTTCACACAATTACCATTATTCGAGAATATTGCCCACCCAATACTTGTAGTTTTATTATAATAATCATCATGTTTAAGTGCAGTTACTTTCTTCGTCATTAATTTATCCATCTTGGGACTGGTTGGATGCGTAAATCCATTGATTTCTATTCTGAGCTAGCCTACACATTTTCCCGAAACTCCTGCAGCCTACATCTTTCACTATCTGTGTGCAGTAGTCTAACCTAGGTCTACCTCTTCTTCTCTTTTTTCCTATCTCTGCTTCTAATATATTCCGCACTATTCCCTCATGCCGTAGTGTGTGGCCTATCATCCTTTCTCCCCTATTTTTTGCCGTTTTCTACATATTTCTTTCTTCCCCTGCCATTTTTAGTACCTCTTCGTTCTTAACTTTGTCTGTCCTTGATATCTTCATCATTCGTCTGTAGCACCACATTTCAAAGGCTTCTACCTTTTTCTTGTTCGCTTCTCCTACTGTCCAAGCTTCACAGTCATACAGTGCTGTGCTCCACACATATGTTTTAAGCAATCATATCCTTGTTTCTATGTTTGTTGTCTTTGAACACAGTAGTTGCTTTTTCTTGTTAAATGTAGCACGACCTTGTGCTAATCGTTGTTTTATATCTTTTGTGCTTTTCCATCTTGCGTTATTTGGCTTCCTAGATAGCAGAAATCCTTAACCTCTTATAAATTCGTGTTACATTTTTCTATTCTTGTTTTTGATTTATTTTCCCCTCCTTTGCATACTAGTACTATAGTTTTAGTTTGTTAATTTTCATACGTATCTCTCTGTTAGAACCGTTTCCATTTCATTAAGAGCAGCTTCTAACTCTTCCTTGCTAGATGCTAATACCGCTATATCATCTGCAAATCTAAGCATATCAATTTTTTGTCCTTGCATAGTAATTCCAAATGTCTTCTTGCATTTGACAGTATTCATTGCCTTTTCAATGTACAAGTTAAAAATTAATGGGGATAGGGCACATCCCTGTCTCACCCCTTTCCTAATGTTTATTTCTCTAAGTTCCTGCTCTAATTCTATTACTGCTGTTTGCTCTTTGTATAAGCTATGTACTATTTGTCTATCCCTATAACTCATTCCAATCTTTTTGAGTATTTCAAACATTTTTTTCCATTTTATATTGTCAAATGCTTTTTTCAGATCTACAAACTCTATACACACGCTTTCACCTTTTTTTATTGTTTTCTTCACTATCACTCTCCGAGCTATGATAGCCTCTCGTGTTCCCCTGTTTCGCCTAAACCCAAATTGGTCTTCTCTTAGTATTTCTTCAGCCCGTTTTTCCATTCGTCTTTGTACAATTTTAGTTAATATTTTTGACACGTGTGCTGTCAAATTTATTGTTCGAAAATTTTCACATCTATCCGCGCCTTTCTTTTTTGGTATAGTTACTATGATGCTACGTTTGAAATCTTTGGGTATCTCGCATGTCTCATACATATAGCTTACAAGTTGGAAGAGACGTTCTGTTACTACTTGTCCAGCGGCTTTTAGAGTTTCTGCTTGCATCTTATCTGTACCTGTCGCCTTACCATTTTTCAGATCCTTTAATGCTAATTCAAATTCATCTCTAAGTATAAGATATCCCAAATCATCATTTTCAATGTCTGATTCCTATTCTAATGGAGTTAGTTCTTCTCCGGCATATAAATTCCCTATATATTCTTGCCATTTACCCACTTTCTCTACATTTTCTATAATGACGTTTGAAGACGTTGAAACTGTTATTGGTGTAATTGAATCTCAGGTGGGCTCCTTATCAGTGGCACGTGTAAATAAAAACAGAATTCGAATACAAATTTAATGCTATAAACCATATAACGTGTACAAAAACAAGTTTGTACACTAAAATATCGACGCGTATAAAAACACAAAGTACCTACAACACAGGATTGTGTTGTAGTCGCACCAATTATTATAAAAACAATTAATATGTCACTCTATCAATTAACGATGCCCGGACGGAGCCCTTTAGCATCTACTCTCGCACACGTCCATTCTCCGACTGACCCCTCTCTCCCTCTACCCACTCATTGTCTTCGGGTCTGGAACCACCACACGTTTCCTCTAGCATCCCTTATATTTTTGCTTTACGGTTTTATATTCCTAAAATTGATTCTAATTAGTTTGTATGCTTCATCTGTCTTTCCTACTTCCATCTTAGTTTGCACCTCTTTGCACTTTTCATCAATCCATTGTTCTTTAGCTTTCTTTCATTTGCGAATAATTTTTTATTTTATGGCTTGTATCGCTGTTTTTCTGTTTCGTCTGATTTATTTTTGTATTTTCGTCTTTTTTCTATTAAATTCAGGATATCCTTTGCTATCCATGGTTTCTTTTTTTTTGTATATACTCCAGAATATCTCAGGCCGCCATGGCTAGGCTGGATTTAATGTTATTCCATTCTGCTTCTACTTCCTTAGTATAAGAAATTTTCCCGATATCTTTGAGCAATTCATTTGACTTTTTTCGAATCTTTCTTGAATATCTTTATCTTTTAGCGTTGATTGAGGTATCCTCAATCAACGCTTTTAGTTTCTTTAAGTTCAAGTGCCTTTTTCCGTTTCTTTTTTTCAGTTTTTAAAATTGAAGTGCGACTTTCATAATTACGATGTTGTGGTCAGTGTCTATATCTGCCTCTGGGTAGCTTTTACAGTTTTTTACTTGATTCCTAAACCGTAGTCTAACAAGAATGTAATCTATTTGATATCTTTCTATCTCCTGGCATCTTCCACGTATATCGTCTTCTAGCATGATGTTGAAATAATGTGTTTGTGATGAATAAATTGTTCTTGTCGCAAAATTGTACCAACCTATTTCCCCTGTTGTTTCTCGTGCCTAACCAAATAAACCTACTACCGCTTCTTCCCTACCGTCACCTACCACTGCATCAAATTGTATAAGCTTTTTTTTAAAATTTACTTCTAGTTATAAAACGCAGTGTTTACAAGATATATATTTTTCAATAATTGGAGTATTCTACTACCGCTTTTATCCCCCTTCGAACCGCCTGGACTTTTTATGCAAAGTACCTAATTGCACAATACTTTTGAAGCTTATCGCTAGTTGAGACAACGCAATGTTTAGAAGATATGAATTTTTCAATAATTGGAGTATCATACTACCGCTTTCACCCTCTTACGAACCGCCTGGATTTTTATGCTAAGGATCTAATCATATACGATTTTTGCAATTTACCGCTAGTTGATGCAACTCACCGCCTTAGAAGATATGAATTTTTCAATAATTGGAATAACCAATTATCGTTTTCGTCTTTTTTCGAACAGCCAGGACCTTTTATAATTTACTGCTAGTTGATGCAACGCACCGCACAGAAGATATGAATTTTTCAATAATTGGAGTATCCAACTAGTACTTTCTCCCTCTTTTGAACCGCCTGCACTTTTTATGCAAAGTACTTAATTGTGTAAGGATTTTTTTGAAATTTACCTGTAGTTGAAGCAACGTATCGCCTAGAAGATAATGAATTTTTCAATAATTGGAGTATTCAACTATCGCTTTCACTCATTTTCGAATCACCTGTACTTTTTGTGCAAAGTATCTAATTGTACACGAATTTTTTTTTAAATTTACGGCTAGTTGATGCAACGCATAGTTTAGAAGATACTGAATGTGTGATGTGTCTCAAAAGGTTGATTCGGACCACTGGGAGGTGTTTAATCTAAATATGAATCTGTTCATGGATGTAAATTCAGCCACATGAGGAATCTAGGACTATTGCAACTCCAGTCAAGAGTGAGCCTTTGTAATACTAAATATTCGAGTTTAAACAATAAGACATGCATACTTAATTTTGTCCAGTCTGCCTTAATCAATTTTTAAGGTTCAAATATTTTGTGAAAAAAATTAAACAAATAACTTCATTTTACGTTGGTTTTCAGTACCTATTTTAAACCGGTTCTTCCAAAAAGCGTTCCATAATTATTGTTCTTTATTCAAAGTAACCACAATCAAGGAATGTAAAAAGCCTGAACTTAATTAATTCAGAATTAGCTACAACTTTTATTACCTCATTGTTGTTTAGAATCACGTGCGCAACGTCAATTACTAATACTGCAGACGATTCGGTTCGAGTGCACTGCAGTTCTGTGACCATTGAGTTCATGGTCAAAGACCGTTAGTTATACCTGTTTCCTATTAATAAACATTTTAAGCCTTACCTCCGTCCGTTCAACAACTAAGAACCCTTACGTTGAATTCGAACACTGAATACGTGGAAATAAAACTGTATAGTTAAGTAAGGGCTGAAATATTAAAACTCGTATAGTTGAACGACCGAGCGGGAGTGATTTAAAAATCAAGTGCATGGACTCATTGAAGCACCTAATCATTGTAAGGTTATTTTTATCAGTACAAAATACTTTTTAAGTACACGTAAGTACAGATTTTATATTTCTCACAAGCTGTGTAGTCGAACACTGAAAATGTTCTCAATTATCCGTTCCTAATTACTTCCTCTCCAGTAAACCGCAACATCCAAAAATAACCAACAATTTTATATTTAGTATCTGCTATACGAATTGTGTGTTAGTTTCAAGACAAATACTGCACAGAAGGTTAATATCTTGTTGTTTTATAGTTATACCATGCCTGAATTCAAGACTGTTTTTGTCACCGGAGGAGCTGGCTATATTGGAAGCCATACTATTGTCGAACTATTAAACGCAGGCCATGACGTTATAGTGATTGATAACTTTGTAAACAGTGTAAACGAGCCTACAGGTGAATCATCAGCTCTAAAAAGGGTGCAAATGATAACTGGAAAAGCAATAATATTTTATAAGTGCGATTTATTGGATCGTCAAGCACTTTTCGACATATTTGATAAGGTGAGTAAACAATTTCAAATGATTATAGATATCAAATATGTTAGACTTAGTAACGAGGATGAACTCATGCACACATGCACATTTAATTATAGTTAATGACGTCAGAGAATTAATTCCTTGAAGAGTTGTTGATAATGGAAAATCTGTTTGGTGTATTTTCCCACGTTTTTTTATGTAATATGTAGAAACGGTTTTCACTAACCAGGCACCATTGTTTCCATCAAAATTAGGGTGTAAATGTTTAAGAGTTCGTATTTTTCCCACTAAAAAATTTTTAACTGTACGACTATCGAATAATATATCCATTCTAGCCTGATATTTAATAGACGAATGATATCAATTCTTTGCCCCCTGAATTCCAAACTGGTATCAACTCGTTGTATTTTCATTATTCACGGGTACTTCAACAAGTCATATAGTGTTTTTACGTAAGAGTAGATATGCAAGGGGCGTACGAGAGCAAAATCGTTCATTTTTACACGTAAATTCATATAAGGAGGATCAAGGTTCATTTTGCTTTTTTTTGTACCCACTATTGAAATCCCCCATAAGGAGGATCCGTGCGTCAATTCAGGTTACTTTTAACCTACACCCACGACGGAGGAATCTATTACTTTTATTTTTTAAGAATAGGATAACACTAAACTATATAAAATTTATATATATATATATATATATATATATATATATATATATATATATATATATTATATTACGTAACAAGAGTTGTAAGTAACCTACTAAGCACGAAGATACAATAATATTTTGTTGTAAAAATTGACAACATAAATTGTTACGTGCCAATCAAATTGGCCCTTAAACATGTTTTAGGTTAATTTTGATGTGCGGAAGTTTCGCGCCATAATTTCAAAAGACTCGGGGCGCGCATTTCCGTCACGTTAATAGTGGGTTGGACGAATACCTCGCGCCGACGTGTAAAAGACAAAAAGTGGGGACAAGTTTCCTGTGCTCTCTATAACGTGGCTGTTTGCCTTTGATCTTCAAGGAGTGTGGTCGGTGTCAGGTATCGTATCGTGCCTTATCTTTACCTATGTAGATTTCCTTGCTTGCTTGTCTTTGTTTGCCGCCCCTTATACCATGTTCCCGTCATTCCCTGCATAGTTAGGTGACAATTTGAGCCGTAGGCGAACCGTACTGCACGACCCTGGATGAAAGAGCTCCATGATTGCCGGAGCTAGTCCGAACGCTTTGAAAGAGCGTCGGGCGTACCATCTTTAATCCCTCCGGGATGGAGCCCTGATGGACTTGGAATAGAAGCTAACTTTAACCCAGAGACATATTCATGTGAGTAATTGCATTAGAATATATTGTCTTAATTTTATGTAAATTTTCCGATTATGGCGCAATATAATTTTGTGCATTGGTGACGTCATTGGCAGTTGGGCGCGCAAATCTGTAATAAGGTTGGCGTTACTAACAGCCCGTGGAGTCGCTTTTGCATCGCGCTTGCGCGATGTAATTATCGACTTTTTAACTGTAATTATGGACTTTTTAATTGTAAGAAATATCACTCTTTAAATTGTAAGAAATGGCGCCTTTAACGAGGAAACGGTAAACCTATGAATTTTCCTTTGTTTTTATAAACATACAATGTATTACCAATGTGATTCATAGCTTTTTCACTAAAAATGAATTATTTAATATCTGTAACCTTGAATTTTATGTTTGCGTTTCAGAACACGCCACATTCCTTTAAAATGTCAAAATCAAGTTGCTATGGTAATAAAGGTGAATACCGCCATTTTGTAATTAAAAATTTAGTTGTGTTATAAAATATTTTTTTTTAAAAATAATGTTAATTTGATTTTCAATGTGGGATCTGTTTGTTAACTTCAATTATGGTGTTGTGCGATTGGTTTATTTTTGGATTTATATATGAACTTTTAGGAAACATCAATTATTTGACCCTACTTTTATGCATGTAAGTATATAAATAAATAAGCATTTACCTAATTTTATGCCTTTAAACACGGTTTATTACAAAATTATCTATTTATATTAAATTAAAATATAACCTTTGTTTGTTTCTTCAACTTTAGAAGACCGTTTTTGAAACTTGAATACACTGTCTTATATGTTACATTTTAAAAAGTGCATTAGTGATGTACCTATTTAATTAATAATATCTCAATTACCTTTACAAGAAAACCTTGTGTTTAAAAGCACTGAGCGAAATAAATTGGTTTTTTATATCTTTTTAAGAAATGTTTAACTATGGGTTGTTGCTTTTGTTAAATAACATATTACCGACGTGTTTTATAATTTGGAGTGTCTTTTGTACTTTATCGATGATATATCCCTTTGTTAAATACTAACCTTGTCCGCATATAGTTTTAAACGTGTTCTTTAGTGTTTTGGTTACTTAGCGTGATCCAATTTGAATATTATTCCTTACGAATGCTTTCATAGCAAGTTTTCACCCTAAATATCTTTAGCGTACTGACTTGAAGTAGCTGTAACGTTTTACCTTCTGATTTACCTCAGTATTGTATACCTTATATATATATATATATATATATATATATATATCGTGTCTCAAACATAAATTCAAAATGAATATTTCACATTTAAAATCTCTCGAGCTAATTTACGAGATTGAGTGCAGAAATGTTACGCCTGCATCTAATCAAAATGATTGGAGATCACAACTTAGAGCAATTTTAGCCCAGGAAATGAAAGGCACTCCCATCTTAAAGAAACCCGTTTCCGATTGGCCTCACAACGTATCTTTGGGCCCACACTTAAGCAATCTGTTTGTCGCTATATTAAGAACTGTAAAATTTGTGGTTCTCATAAGAGTTCACAAGACGCTCGCCCTGGTTTAATGGGTAACTTTAAACGTGTATCTTATCCCTTTCAATTAATATCGCTTGACTTATTAGGACCTCTCCCCCGATCGAAAAGAGGTAACCAATATCTTTTAGTTGTCACCGATTGGTTTTCTAAATTTGTTATGGTGCAAACCTTACGTAAAGCTACATCCGCTGCTATAATTAAATTCCTAGAACAAAATGTTTTTCTTATCTTTGGTGTCCCTCAAATTATCCTTTGTGACAATGGGGCACAATTTTTCTCTAAAAATTTTCAGAATTTCGTTAAAAGTTACAAAGTACAAAAAATTTGGTTTAACGCAAAATACCATCCCCAAGTAAACCCTACCGAAAGAGTAAATAGAGTTTTAATTACCGCTATTTCTTCCTATATTGATTCAGACTATACTACATGGGATGAACATATTTTTAAAATTGCTCAAGCTTTGCGTACGTCTAAACACGAAGCAACCCAATTCACTCCGTCATTTCTTGTTTTTGGAAGATATACCCCAATTGATGGGAGTTACTATGGTTTAGTGCCTGACGATACTAACGTAATTGAATTTGACGATAAAGTACGCTGGGACAAAGACCAACAATCATTACCTTCTATCTTTAACGACGTTAGAAAAAATTTGTTAAAAGCTTACGAAAAGAGTAAGGACCACTATAACTTACGTAAACGAAATATTTCCTTCGCCTTGGGCGAACAAGTTTGGAAAAAGAATTATGTCTTATCGGATGCATCTAAGAAATTTTCTTCAAAATTAGCCCCTAAATTCATTCTTTGTAAGGTCACTCGTGTCATTAGTTCCCTTATCTACGAACTTCAGGATGCTGAAGGAAAACGTCAAGGCAGGTGGCATATTAAAGACCTTAAGCCATTCTCTGCTGACCCAAATGCAACTTAAGTTTTTTCACGTTCCATTCTCTTCACTATTTACCTAATATTTTTTGTTCTCACCATCAATTAGTTAACTTTAATTACTTATTCCCTCTCTCATACAGTATATAATCTCTTACACGTTTAACTTTACTTACCTTAAATTAGCTATCTTTTTCTTTTGGTTGACTTTTCCTTGACCATACCGTTACTTATATATCACTTTATTCTCTACACCCCCAATATAACTCTGTTGTTTCATTTAATCAACTCTCGAACTTTTCCTACTGCATATTATTTGGTTTTTAGTATTTTTTCTTACGTCATTTAATTTTGTGTGGTAATTGTCGTAACTTTGGTTGTAATAACTCATTGAATTTTTATGATTGGTTTTAGCTGATGTTGAGTGGATGTTTTTCTTCCTTGGGCTCACATAGGTCATGCGCAGTCTATACCATTGTAAGAAATAGTCCATGTTCGCAGTTGCAAAAAACTAGGATTGTCTATTCCATGCGCTTTTCTTCTGAATTATTGCAGTCGCCCACATTATATTACACCATTATTTCTTTTTTTCTACTAAATCAACATAACTTATAAACATTTTTTTTTTCATTGTTTTTGTTGAACTTTGTGGTGATATGCTATTGCTTCTTATTGTTATCTTATTAAATTCTCGGTTGTTTTAGCATATTGGAACAGTGTACCTGTATTTAACTGCTTATAATTAGGTATTTTTGTGTGTTTAGGGTGCTACCGTTTTAAAAAACTACCTTAAAACAGTTTGTTTTTGTGTGTTTGTATCTGTAATGATACTTGTAAGTTGTTGTGTCAACTTTTGTCTGATTTTCTTATCGTAGTGGATGCACTCGTTAGGAAAATGATCGTACTAGTTCTCTTAGGAGCCTAGTGAATGTCAACTTATGATATATCTTATCTTGTCGGATTAATATCGCAGGTGGTCCTTCAGACTGCGCTGTGTTAAACAGGGACAACTCTCTACCTTCTCTCGGACGCTTGTCCAAAAACTCTACTTTTTCTTATCCTGCTGTCTCCGCTATGCCTTATTCTTCTTTCGGTGGACCTGTTCTTGTCCCGGAACACCCGTCTGCCATATAAGAGTGATGTTCCCTCACTTCGAGCTACTGGCCACATTGGCTGGTTGAGTAGCGCTTTGCTATCCACCTTTCTCTGTCTCTTTTGCTCAATGCGAACCCTTCCTCTACTTTCTTCTACCTGGAAGTGCCTCTAATGCATTCCAAATAACCTACCTCCTTCTTTTTACCGTTCCTGTTTCTCTGCCTTTTTATTTCCGTTAGTCACCGTGTGGTTGCGCGGGAGGTTTTCACAGACACCTGGACCACGTCTCTGCGAATCTTTCGTGGGGTCATGCGATGCCGCTGTCAGCGCATGGGCTCTGGCAGTGAAGGTATGTATGAGTGTGTGAATGTGTGAGTGAATGAGTTTATATCTTTATGTCGATATATACCGTGTGGGTATCGGGTGATTGTATCACCGATATCGATTAACGCCGGGTGCAGGGATGCACCCAAATGCCTTTGCCGGTCCCTCGTGCCGTTTCTTGTAAACGGACCTGCTTCACAGGTTTCTCTTTTCAGAGGGCACGAGACAATCTCTATTTAACGGCTCTACCGGAGCCACTCTAACTTTACCTTATCCATTGTCTTTGGTAATAGCTAAGCCAATACCCTTGTCTTGTTTATTATCTTTGATAATACCCTTAGTTTAGTATCGTTATCTTACCGATAACCTATAATAATAACCTTAGTTTAGTATCGTTATCTTACCGACTACCGTTAGTAATAATTTTGGTTTAATTTATCGTTATCTTACCGACTACCGGTAGTAATAACTTTGAGATAATTTCACGTTATCTTACCGATTATCTTTAGTAATAACTTTTGTTTAATATCGCGTTACCTTACCTACTATCTCTAGTAATAGCTTTAGCTTAATATCGCGTTATCTTATCTAGTATCTCAAATAATAACTAAAGCTTATTACCGTTATCTTATCCATTACCTTTGAGGGTAACAATTTAATCTCATCTCGTTATCTTATCTCTTATCTTTAATAACAATTTGAGATCTTGTTTTATCTTTTTATCTTCCTAACGTGTGGTATCTATGACCAGACGTGGGAATTATTTTCTTGAAATTTGAGTGAAAAAGCTAGCCTGATATAGAAATGTAATTTGTTAGGTTAGCCATATAAGGATTTAGTAGGGTGGTACTTTTGGTAAATTTGTTGATTCACAACTGTGTCATGGACAAGTTTTAAATGTGCATCGTTAGTAAGCCAAAGTACTAGTAACAAAATTTGCTAGAGTGTAGAGTGACTCACTCTATGAACATTTTTAAATTTGGGCACTTCTTGCCAACTAAGAACAGTTTCGATGCAGCGCTCATGTGTGTTTGCACGTAAGAACTTTTATGTTAGCTTTAGTTTAGATAGTTTAGGCGACTTGTCGCATTTGCTTTAATTTAAGTAGTGTTTCATGCTCCCCGACCAATTTGTGCTGTCGATAATTAGTGTAGTCAAAAACAATGGGGCTACATTTTCCGTTTCCTGGTACTTCGGTAGACGTGTTATCGGTCAAAAAACCAGGTGGCGCCTTATATAAACATTTTGTAGGTTTTAAGTTAGGTTTTATGTAGGGTAGCTAGGATTTAGATTTTAAGCTGTTACTGTGCTAACAGACTTTTTCTTTTTTTAAGTTTTTTCTTTTGTGGCTTTGTCGCGATTGTTACGTGCCAATCAAATTGGCCCTTAAACATGTTTTAGGTTAATTTTGATGTGCGGAAGTTTCGCGCCACAATTTCAAAAGACTCGTGGCGCGCATTTCCGTCACGTCAATAGTGGGTTGGACGAATACCTCGCGCCAACGTGTAAAAGACAAAAAGTGGGAACAAGTTTCCTGTGCTCTCTATAACGTGGCTGTTTGCCTTTGATCTTCAAGGTGTGTGGTCGGTGTCAGGTATCGTATCGTGCCTTATCTTTACCTATGTAGATTTCCTTGCTTGCTTGTCTTTGTTTGCCGCCCCTTATACCATGTTCCCGTCATTCCCTGCATAGGTAGGTGACAATTTAAGCCGTAGGCGAACCGTACTGCACGACCCTGGATGAAAGAGCTCCATGATTGCCGGAGCTAGTCCGAACGCTTTGAAAGAGCGTCGGGCGTACCATCTTTAATCCCTCCGGGATGGAGCCCTGATGGACTTGGAATAGAAGCCAACTTTAACCCAGAGACATATTCATGTGAGTAATTGCATTAGAATATATTGTCTTAATTTTATGTAAATTTTCCGATTATGGCGCAATATAATTTTGTGCATTGGTGACGTCATTGGCAGTTGGGCGCGCAAATCTGTAATAAGGTTGGCGTTACTAACAGCCCGTGGAGTCGCTTTTGCATCGCGCTTGCGCGATGTATTTATCGACTTTTTAACTGTAATTATGGACTTTTTAATTGTAAGAAATATCACTCTTTAAATTGTAAGAAATGGCGCCTTTAACGAGGAAACGGTAAACCTATGAATTTTCCTTTGTTTTTATAAACATACAATGTATTACCAATGTGATTCATAGCTTTTTCACTAAAAATGAATTATTTAATATCTGTAACCTTGAATTTTATGTTTGCGTTTCAGAACACGCCACATTCCTTTAAAATGTCAAAATCAAGTTGCTATGGTAATAAAGGTGAATACCGCCATTTTGTAATTAAAAATTTAGTACGGTTATAAAATTTTTTTTTTAAAAATAATGTTAATTTAATTTTCAATGTGGGATCTGTTTGTTAACTTCAATTATGGTGTTGTGTGATTGGTTTATTTTTGGATTCATATATGAACTTTTAGGAAACATCAATTATCTAACCCTACTTTTATGCATGTAAGTATATAAATAAATAAGCATTTACGTAATTTTATGCCTTTAAACACGGTTTATTACAAAATTATCTATTTATATTAAATTAAAATATAACCTTTGTTTGTTTCTTCAACTTTAGAAGACCGTTTTTGAAACTTGAATACACTGTCTTGTATGATACATTTTAAAAAGTGCATTAGTGATTTACCTATTTAATTAATAATATCTCAAATACCTTTACAAGAAAACTTTGTGTTTAAAAGCACTGAGCGAAATAAATTGGTTTTTTATATCTTTTTAAGAAATGTTTAACTATGGGTTGTTGCTTTTGTTAAATAACATATTACCGACGTGTTTTTATAATTTGGAGTGTCTTTTTGTACTTTATCGATGATATATCCCTTTGTTAAATACTAACCTTGTCCGCATATAGTTTTAAACGTGTTCTTTAGTGTTTTGGTTACTTAGCGTGATCCAATTTGAATATTATTCCTTACGAATGCTTTCATAGCAAGTTTTCACCCCTAAATATCTTTAGCGTACTGACTTGAAGTAGCTGTAACGTTTTTACCTTCTGATTTACCTCAGTATTGTATACCTTATATATATATATATATATATATATATATATATATATATATATATATATATATATATATATCGTGTCTCAAACATAAATTCAAAATGAATATTTCACATTTAAAATCTCTCGAGCTAATTTACGAGATTGAGTGCAGAAATGTTACGCCTGCATCTAATCAAAATGATTGGAGATCACAACTTAGAGCAATTTTAGCCCAGGAAATGAAAGGCACTCCCATCTTAAAGAAACCCGTTTCCGATTGGCCTCACAACGTATCTTTGGGCCCACACTTAAGCAATCTGTTTGTCGCTTTATTAAGATCTGTAAAATTTGTGGTTCTCATAAGAGTTCACAAGACGCTCGCCCTGGTTTAATGGGTAACTTTAAACGTGTATCTTATCCCTTTCAATTAATATCGCTTGACTTATTAGGACCTCTCCCCCGATCGAAAAGAGGTAACCAATATCTTTTAGTTGTCACCGATTGGTTTTCTAAATTTGTTATGGTGCAAACCTTACGTAAAGCTACATCCGCTGCTATAATTAAATTCCTAGAACAAAATGTTTTTCTTATCTTTGGTGTCCCTCAAATTATCCTTTGTGACAATGGGGCACAATTTTTCTCTAAAAATTTTCAGAATTTCGTTAAAAGTTACAAAGTACAAAAAATTTGGTTTAACGCAAAATACCATCCCCAAGTAAACCCTACCGAAAGAGTAAATAGAGTTTTAATTACCGCTATTTCTTCCTATATTGATTCAGACTATACTACATGGGATGAACATATTTTTAAAATTGCTCAAGCTTTGCGTACGTCTAAACACGAAGCAACCCAATTCACTCCGTCATTTCTTGTTTTTGGAAGATATACCCCAATTGATGGGAGTTACTATGGTTTAGTGCCTGACGATACTAACGTAATTGAATTTGACGATAAAGTACGCTGGGACAAAGACCAACAATCATTACCTTCTATCTTTAACGACGTTAGAAAAAATTTGTTAAAAGCTTACGAAAAGAGTAAGGACCACTATAACTTACGTAAACGAAATATTTCCTTCGCCTTGGGCGAACAAGTTTGGAAAAAGAATTATGTCTTATCGGATGCATCTAAGAAATTTTCTTCAAAATTAGCCCCTAAATTCATTCTTTGTAAGGTCACTCGTGTCATTAGTTCCCTTATCTACGAACTTCAGGATGCTGAAGGAAAACGTCTAGGCAGGTGGCATATTAAAGACCTTAAGCCATTCTCTGCTGACCCAAATGCAACTTAAGTTTTTCACGTTCCATTCTCTTCACTATTTACCTAATATTTTTTGTTCTCACCATCAATTAGTTAACTTTAATTACTTATTCCCTCTCTCATACAGTATATAATCTCTTACACGTTTAACTTTACTTACCTTAAATTAGCTATCTTTTTCTTTTGGTTGACTTTTCATTGACCATACCGTTACTTATATATCACTTTATTCTCTACACCCCCCCAATATAACTCTGTTGTTTCATTTAATCAACCCTCGAACTTTTCCTACTGCATATTATTTGGTTTTTAGTATTTTTTCTTACGTCATTTAATTTTGTGTGGTAATTGTCGTAACTTTGGTTGTAATAACTCATTGAATTTTTATGATTGGTTTTAGCTGATGTTGAGTGGATGTTTTTCTTCCTTGGGCTCACATAGGTCATGCGCAGTCTATACCATTGTAAGAAATAGTCCATGTTCGCAGTTGCAAAAAACTAGGATTGTCTATTCCATGCGCTTTTCTTCTGAATTATTGCAGTCGCCCACATTATATTACACCATTATTTCTTTTTTTCTACTAAATCAACATAACTTATAAACATTTTTTTTTTCATTGTTTTTGTTGAACTTTGTGGTGATATGCTATTGCTTCTTATTGTTATCTTATTAAATTCTCGGTTGTTTTAGCATATTGGAACAGAGTACCTGTATTTAACTGCTTATAATTAGGTATTTTTGTGTGTTTAGGGTGCTACCGTTTTAAAAAACTACCTTAAAACAGTTTGTTTTTGTGTGTTTGTATCTGTAATGATACTTGTAAGTTGTTGTGTCAACTTTTGTCTGATTTTCTTATCGTAGTCGATGCACTCGTTAGGAAAATGATCGTACTAGTTCTCTTAGGAGCCTAGTGAATTTCAACTTATGATATATCTTATCTTGTCGGATTAATATCGCAGATGGTCCTTCAGACTGCGCTGTGTTTAACAGGGACAACTCTCTACCTTCTCTCGGACGCTTGTCCAAAAACTCTACTTTTTCTTATCCTGCTGTCTCCGCTATGCCTTATTCTTCTTTCGGTGGACCTGTTCTTGTCCCGGAACACCCGTCTGCCACATAAGAGTGATGTTCCCTCACTCCGAGCTACTGGCCACATTGGCTGGTTGAGTAGCGCTTTGCTATCCACCTTTCTCTGTCTCTTTTGCTCAATGCGAACCCTTCCTCTACTTTCTTCTACCTGGAAGTGCCTCTAATGCATTCCAAATAACCTACCTCCTTCTTTTACCGTTCCTGTTTCTCTGCCTTTTTATTTCCGTTAGTCACCGTGTGGTTGCGCGGGAGGTTTTCAACACCTGGACCACGTCTCTGCGAATCTTTCGTGGGGTCATGCGATGCCGCTGTCAGCGCATGGGCTCTGGCAGTGAAGGTATGTATGAGTGTGTGAATGTGTGAGTGAATGAGTTTATATCTTTATGTCGATATATACCGTGTGGGTATCGGGTGATTGTATCACCGATATCGATTAACGCCGGGTGCAGGGATGCACCCAAATGCCTTTGCCGGTCCCTCGTGCCGTTTCTTGTAAACGGACCTGCTTCACAGGTTTCTCTTTTCAGAGGGCACGAGACAATCTCTATTTAACGGCTCTACCGGAGCCACTCTAACTTTACCTTATCCATTGTCTTTGGTAATAGCTAAGCCAATACCCTTGTCTTGTTTATTATCTTTGATAATACCCTTAGTTTTAATATCGTTATCTTACCGATAACCTATAATAATAACCTTAGTTTAGTATCGTTATCTTACCGACTACCGTTAGTAATAATTTTGGTTTAATTTATCGTTATCTTACCGACTACCGGTAGTAATAACTTTGAGATAATTTCACGTTATCTTACCGATTATCTTTAGTAATAACTTTTGTTTAATATCGCGTTACCTTACCTACTATCTCTAGTAATAGCTTTAGCTTAATATCGCGTTATCTTATCTAGTATCTCAAATAATAACTAAAGCTTATTACCGTTATCTTATCCATTACCTTTGAGGGTAACAATTTAATCTCATCTCGTTATCTTATCTCTTATCTTTAATAACAATTTGAGATCTTGTTTTATCTTTTTATCTTCCTAACGTGTGGTATCTATGACCAGACGTGGGAATTATTTTCTTGAAATTTGAGTGAAAAAGCTAGCCTGATATAGAAATGTAATTTGTTAGGTTAGCCATATAAGGATTTAGTAGGGTGGTACTTTTGGTAAATTTGTTGATTCACAACTGTGTCATGGACAAGTTTTAAATGTGCATCGTTAGTAAGCCAAAGTACTAGTAACAAAATTTGCTAGAGTGTAGAGTGACTCACTCTATGAACATTTTTAAATTTGGGCACTTCTTGCCAACTAAGAACAGTTTCGATGCAGCGCTCATGTGTGTTTGCACGTAAGAACTTTTATGTTAGCTTTAGTTTAGATAGTTTAGGCGACTTGTCGCATTTGCTTTAATTTAAGTAGTGTTTCATGCTCCCGACCAATTTGTGCTGTCGATAATTAGTGTAGTCAAAACAATGGGGCTACATTTTCCGTTTCCTGGTACTTCGGTAGACGTGTTATCGGTCAAAAAACCAGGTGGCGCCTTATATAAACATTTTGTAGGTTTTAAGTTAGGTTTTATGTAGGGTAGCTAGGATTTAGATTTTAAGCTGTTACTGTGCTAACAGACTTTTCTTTTTAAGTTTTTTCTTTTGTGGCTTTGTCGCGATTGTTACGTGCCAATCAAATTGGCCCTTAAACATGTTTTAGGTTAATTTTGATGTGCGGAAGTTTCGCGCCACAATTTCAAAAGACTCGGGGCGCGCATTTCCGTCACGTCAATAGTGGGTTGGACGAATACCTCGCGCCAACGTGTAAAAGACAAAAAGTGGGAACAAGTTTCCTGTGCTCTCTATAACGTGGCTGTTTGCCTTTGATCTTCAAGGTGTGTGGTCGGTGTCAGGTATCGTATCGTACCTTATCTTTACCTATGTAGATTTCCTTGCTTGCTTGTCTTTGTTTGCCGTCCCTTATACCATGTTCCCGTCATTCCCTGCATAGGTAGGTGACAATTTGAGCCGTAGGCGAACCGTACTGCACGACCCTGGATGAAAGAGCCCCATGATTGCCGGAGCTGGTCCGAACGCTTTGGAAGAGCGTCGGGCGTACCATCTTTAATCCCTCCGGGATGGAGCCCTGATGGACTTGGAATAGAAGCCAACTTTAACCCAGAGACATATTCATGTGAGTAATTGCATTAGAATATATTGTCTTAATTTTATGTAAATTTTCCGATTATGGCGCAATATAATTTTGTGCATTGGTGACGTCATTGGCAGTTGGGCGCGCAAATCTGTAATAAGGTTGGCGTTACTAACAGCCCGTGGAGTCGCTTTTGCATCGCGCTTGCGCGATGTATTTATCGACTTTTTAACTGTAATTATCGACTTTTTAATTGTAAGAAATATCACTTTTTAAATTGTAAGAAAATGACATGACGTTTATTTCCATAGCATGCTAAGAGAACGGGATTTATTTTTTAAAAAAATGTATAATATGTTGTCAACATTTAGGGGCGATCACTTTTTGAATCCAAAGTGTATCTTGCTAATGCTAAAAGCTTTTATGGTTCTGAATTAACTAAATGTATGTAAATAGACCAAATAAAGTCGTACGTAGATAAAAATTTGATTGCCATTTGATGAAACCAAGAAATTTAAGTTTTCTTGTCAAAACGCACGTGTATGTTATGAGGCCTCATTACGTGCATGTTATTGTTAAATGTCACTTACAAGGAATGTCGACAGCAATTTTTGACGTTTACTGACATGGGTGTAGAAAAATATATTTACAATCAATATTCTACATTTGCAATAAGTATTATATTTCTTCTTGCTCCATAATCGAATAATGTTCAACAAGTTGTGTTGCATATGAACCAGGAAGTAAGTGGCGTTTATCATCATGCGGGCTTAGGGCAATCTTCTCCTGAGCGATGGTGTGAACTTGATGCTTGAATGATTGAATTAGATTCTGCGTTACATACTTCCTTGTAGTCTTCTACACAGTCGACATTATCCTCAAACGTAATTCTATTTTTTATTATGTTACATTCACCGCGTTGCAATTTACGCGCTATTTTTACACTTTAGGCGTGGCTCTAACGCCATTGTTATAACATATACAGACCACGTTTTTACCGGATAATACAATCGCTGTCTAAGTCAATTTACACGCAGATTCTAGGTAAAATTCAAATTACTTACGTGATGTGTATCTTTCGGAACTTAATCTCAGGATCCAGCACGTGATTTGGGTTGTGATTGCGCCGTGTTGAACATCAAATTATTATCCGTTACTGAACTTCTATTGCATCTTGTAGGGGTTTGAAAGGAAATAGATACCGGAACGATAGGGGGGAGGGGGAAACTACATATGTTTTTCTTTAACAACTACACCGCACTTAGATACTTGTTGCTTAATCCATGTCTCGTTGCTGAATGTCCTTCCTCCACTCGCGCACATCCACACTCCTTCTGCGTAGACTCGACCGTCGCCAACGGCGGAAGTTTACGTATCATTTCAAAAATACGCGGCAATTAACCTACAAGGTATCTCTAAACCTAAAACACGATACACGACCAGTTTGGGATGTAACAATCGCAACCAAGCCATAAAAGAAAAAAAACTTTTAGCACGGTAAGAACTTAAAGTCTAGAGCCTTACTTACATATGAACTAACTTACATTCTACTAAATGTTTATTCTAGGCGCCACCTGGTTTTTCCAACTGATAACCCGTCTTGTGAGTAAACCAGGAAACGGAATGTGTAGTCCCAAGATTATCGAACTACATCTATAAATGCACACACGAGTCTTAGATGTGGCGCAGTTATAATCGACAGCACAAATACAATTGCGACAAGTCGCTTAAGATTTCTACAATAACCAAAAGCTAACTTTACAGTTTTTGAGTGCACATAAACGTTGCATTTTAACTGTTTGTACATCGGCAAGAAGTACCCAAATCTCAAAATGCCCAAGAGAGCAAGTTACTATACGTTTTGACAAATTAAATTTTTTGTGTTGGTACTCTGGCTTAATAAACAGTACACATCAAAACTTTTTAGTGACATGTGAATTAACAAATTTATTAACAGTACCATCTTACTAATTTTTTACATTACTAACCTAACAAATTACATTGCTACCATCAGGTTAGCTTCTTCACTCAATACTCAAAAACCTCCTACGTATGATCATAAATACCAAACGTTAGGTCAACAAAAGAAAGTAAGACAAAGTCTCAAGTTATTTCCAAAAATAATAGGTAAGATAGAAATGTTAAGATAAAACTAGATAACACTAGATGGATCCGAAACGTCCAAGTACGCCAAGGCATGCTACAACTATAAGCTTTAAAAATATAGCTTAGAATTATTCAGCTTACCAAGCCGTATTGTCCTCTATCGTAGAGATACAGAAGTGAGTGGTTCCGTAAAGCCGTTAAATAGGAAAATACTCGTACCCCCTAAAAGGGAGAGACCTGTGAAGCGGACCCGTTAGTTAAAACAGTACGAGGGACTGAAAAGACATGTGGGTGCATTCCTGCACCCGGCGTTGATTGAGATCGATAAAACTTACACTTATATATGCATACACTCATATATACATACACTGTCATCAACCACGTGACCTAACGAAAGATTCCCAGAGGCTGTTATACTCTACGGTTCTATACTCTAAGGTATACTTTTAAAGTTCCGGCGCGCAATGTATAAGAGCCACTACGACAGTTGGTAACAATAAACATTTGACTAATAATGCGCAATAAGGTCATTATTACGCCACAAATTATTATCACATACACAGAAAAAGCTAAAGGCACTTATGTAAAATGCAGAGCTCCTCACAACACTGCAACTATTCTCGCGCTAGTTGGGCGCTGTTGACGTTGTGGGCGCTGCTGGGCGTGGGTCGTCCTTTGCCCCCTCGTCGTAACCAAATTGAATTTGTCTTCTCTCTTCTGTAGCGGAACAACAGGAATAGGGTAAGGAACGATAATAGATACAAGGCAGGAACCCTACATTACCTAAACGAGAAGACAAGATAAAAACGGCACACAGATAACCACCCGGTTCGACGTTTAGTTGACTAGTACCGATGTGACGTAAATCACCACTTTCTTTCCACTCTGCGTCTGCGCAATCTCGAGCGCCAACGCAACTATCTAAAGTGACGGAAATGCATGCACAAGTCTTTTAAAATATTGGCGCGCATTCACTTACAAATTTAAAACTAAAATTAGAAATGTTTACATGCCGAAAAATCGGCGTGCTCCAGGTGTCTATGAAAACCTACCCAATGTAGTACTTTCGGGTGGAGCATTGGAGACGTGGCCGCAAGTATAGCGGCCCTTATTCAAATTATAATGTCTATGAAAACCCCCCGCACGACCAATCGTTGGCTAACGGAGATGAAAAGGCGATAAACTTATAGAGAAGGTAAAAAAGGGAAGGTAGGCATTTTTGAAATGTGCTAGTGACTTCCAGGTAGAAGAGAACAGAAGAAGGGCTAGCGTTGAGCAACAGCGATAGAAAAGAGTGGATAGAAAAGCACTACTCAACCAGCCAATGTGGTCAATAGTCCGGAGTGTTGGAAAAATCACTCTTATGTGGTAGACGGGTGTTCCGGGACAAGAACAGGTCTACCAAAGGAAGAATAATGCGGAAACAGAGACAGCGGGATAAGAAAAAGGTAAAGTTTTGGACAAGTGTCCGGGAGAAGGTAGAGAGTTGTGCCTCTTAAACGCAAATCGGTCTGAAGGACCACCTGCTTATGTTAATCAGACAAATTAAGACACATAATAACTTAAAAAATTACTAGATTCCAGATGAGAACTAGAACAATCATCTTCCTAACGAGCGCATCCACTGCGATAAAAAGATCAGACGAAAAGTTGAAAGAACCAACTTAAAAGTACCACTGCAGATACCTTCCCACAAAAAAAAACTATTCCAAGGTAATTTTCAGAAACGGTAACGCCATAAACACACAGGAATGCTTACTATAAGTAGTTAAATGAAGGTACAAACATACTTGCCCAATATTCTAAAAACAACCAAGGATTTAATAAGATACCAAAAAAAACGATAGCACCTCACCACGAAGTTAAATAAAAAACAAAAAAAATGTTTATATGTTCTAATGACTTAACAGAAGAAAAAAAACAAGTAATGATAAAGAATAAAGTGAGCGACTGTAATAATTCAGAAGAAAAACACGTGGAATAGAAACTCCTAGTTTTGCAACTGCGAATATGGACTGTTTCTTACAGAGGCATAGGCCGCGGATCCTATGTGTATCAAAAAAAAAAGCATCCACTCAACATCAGCTAAAACAAATCATAACAATCTTACCAAATTTGTCGTTACTGGTTAATTGGGTTAATTGAATAATTAAAGTAACCCGTGAGTTTTTTAATATTCTCTGATGGAACCAGTGAACTTTAAGGAAGGATTTCCTTAAAATGTTAGAACGCAACTATCTTCCGACTATGCTAGGGGTCTATTCCTCGGGTACAGCTTATGAGGATTGGTCGTGGTTCTTTTTACAAAACATTATTTACTTACTATGGCTTAATTCATACCAAAATAAGGGTTTAGGGAGAGCGCCACCAAGTCATTAAATTTTAAACACAGAGTTTCCCTAAGGGGGACTTGGGAGTCCTTAGAGAGGAATATCGTATTAACTGCTTACGCAGGAGCTGTAAAGAAAATGAATTAAATTAACAAAGTGAGGACACACACGAGGTCTACTCTTGCTACTCTTGCTACCTCATAATAAGAAAAGCGGTAAAGATTAATTATGCACACACTTTTAGAGACACAAATATTAGGCATCAAATTCTGAAAGAGCTATCAGAGTTTCTATGTCAAGCAGAAGATACATATATCATTATATTGAAGGTATTTATGCCTTTTGTTCGTTGATTTAATTACCCTATTTTTGAACTCACTTGTTCAAAATAAAACAATTAATTAAATGAATTAAATGGTGATTCTTTAATTAAAAGTTGTTTCATGACAAAAGGTTGTATGTACAAAATCTACATCTCAAAAATAGTACTATAATTTCTTCTACACAGATGTAGAGTGATAAATTCAAATAAAATATCAAATACGTTAAGCATTTCTTTTTACTACAAAATTAACTCAAATCAATACCCAAAATATCAGATCTGTTATTAGGCTTACAAGTTTATATGAAAATATCAAAAATCTAATAATTCAACGTTCAAAAGCTTTAACTATAATTACACATAAATGAAACTTTAATCAGAACTCAATGAAGGTGCTTAAGTTCGTTAATAATAATAACGGATATTACGCTAGATTTAATATTGACAATTAAAAACACCAAAGTCCTTTATAGTTTGTAAAGCAAAATAATATTTATAGGTCATCACAATGTCATTTCAGATGTTGCCTTGAATCAATGTTGGCCAAATGCGGACGTCAAGTAAAAATAATAAAGAACGCTTACCTCGTTCCGACAGGTTCTTGTTTGTGTGACAGCGTTACATTGTATTAAAGCAGGCGTGCATACATACTGTTCCTGGACAAACAAATGACGTCGCCGTTCACATGTTGTACTGAAACCAACCAACTGCGTGCTTCTTGGACCCAATTATACGAGCTTAAAGCGTATTTCCTCTACGCAATAACGGAACAAACCAAAATCTATTCAAACAGTTATCAAAAAATGCAAAGCTTCCCTCTATTACTGCATTTAGCTCGTTATCCAAACAATTATCTTGAGTGTAATTAATTATCCACATTATTACTTGTAATTTCATCATAGCAATTAAAAGATTATCATAAATATTAATTATGGAACGTTTAGATTGAAACAAAAAAAATTGCTATTAAATTGAAGAACATTCCGGTTAGATCTCAAATATTACGGCTTCATTGCAGAACATTTTATTAAATCCAAGTATTACGGTAAAGTCGAAGGACGTTCATATTAGACCAAAAATTATTATCGCCACATTGAAGTACGTTCTTGTTAAATTTAGAATATTACAATCAAATTGATAAATGCTCACATTAAATGGTAAACGAAAAGAGAAGATCACATATGATTATACAAGACAAAATTAGACAAGATAAAATAAGATAAGAGCGCATTATTATAAACACTACTTCAAATGCTCATTACACTTGAGCTAAACACATAGGCGTAAAGCCACACGTAAATTACTGACTAGAACTCTAAGGTTCTCCATGATGTGGTCGTATCAGGTGCCCCAGCCAGAGTGAGTCGTTGACGCGGTGCGCACATTATATCAAAGTCGTTTGGCATTGAAATGTTTATTCAAATAGTTAACGCCTGTTGTTAGCAACCAAACTAGCATCTCTGTATTGTGGTTGGGCTACATGATCCAAATACGGATATTTATTTAAATGACGATGTTTACTTGTTTAACGCAACAGACAAAAAGACGTATTTAACTAATAAATTTTTGGTGATTTGCAGTCGTCAAAAAAATTGTTACAACAATTCAATGAGTTACTCCAACCAAATTTATGACTATCACAACGAAATTAAACAACGTAAGATAAATGCTAAAAAACAAAATAATATGATGCAGAAAAGGTGCCAGAATTAATTAGATGAAGCAAAAGAGTGACATTGGAGAACCTAGATAATAAACAGACATGTGGCTGACAATAAATTCAAGGAAAGAATTATTAGCCAGCAAAAAGATAACTAAAATGAGGTAAATAAGCCAAAAGTGTAGAAGGTAAATGCTGTATGAAGAAAGAAACGAATAGATAAAGTTAACAAATTCAGAGTGAGAACATAAAACATTTGGTAGACCATTAAAGAAATGAAACGTAGAAAAATTAATTAGCATTTGGATCAGCATAGAACGGTTTAAGGTCTTTGATATGCCGCTTTCTTTGACGTTTTCCTTCGGTGTCTTAGAGTTCATAGATAAGTGGACTAATGACGCAAGTAACCTCATAGAAAGTGAATTTTGGAGCTAATTTCGATGAGAATTTTTTAGTAGCATCAGATAAGACATAATTTCTTTTCCAAACCTGTTCACCTAAAGCAAATAGAAGGTAATGATTGTTGGTCTTCGTCCCAGCGTACTTTTTAGTCAAATTCGATTATGTTAGTATCATCCGGAACTGAACTGTAATAACTACCATCAAGTGACGTATCTTCCGAAAACAAGGAATGAGGTAGTGAATTGGGTTGCTTCATGTTTAGATGTACGCAAAGCTTGAGCGATTTTAAAGATATTTTCATCCCACTTAGTGTGGTCCAAGTCAATATATGAAGAGATAGCAGTGATTAAGACTCTATTTACTCTTTCGGTAGGGTTTGAAATTACCCATCAACTTCCGATTCCCTCGTAAAAGGTAGAAAAACTCGGTCAATCATTTATCTAACTTATACTTCGACCCGCTCCCGTTCTGATAATTTCCAAACATTTTTCAAACGACAAATGGGCTTCCACACACTAACACCTAACGTATCTTTCCTACTATTTGTTAAACAAAAACTACCGACATCGCCATGTCCATAGGTGAACCTAAGCAGATGTTTGTGGATGTGAACAAAAATATGTAACCATATAGATTAATCAGTCAAAGCTATTTTATTTAGTCCAAGAAAACTACTATTTTTCTAAGCCACAATAATAATAGCCTTTATAGGTACCACATTTCTACCATTTCCTAATGACTGGTGCTACGTACATGGAAAGTTTAATTTCTTATTGGAGAGAATTCTTATTCTCCCACGCACTGCTGCGTAGTTGCATGCCCACCCCTTTTGGGAATATATGCTCGTTATAGGTTGTAGGACCCTCGGTTTTACTTAACTACACTTCGCGAGACCCCTTTAATTTTTTAATCGTGTCTTTCTCGCTTACAATATAGTAGGACTTAGCCCTACTACCAACAAATTATAATACTAGACCCCCGATTAAATTCGTCTTTAAATTTCCCTGCAACTTTTTTGTCGACAAGCGGTATATTGTATTTATTATCCGCGGGGTAGTCACTCTTTTAAGATTGCGGATATTCTATTAACAATTTCCGTTTTAGCCCATGCGCACCCCTGACCATGCGCACCCCTGCCCATGCGCACCCCTGCCCATGCGCACCCCAGCCCATGTGCACTGCCCATGCGCACTCCTCTCTGTGCGACTGCTATTTCGTGGTGACGTCATAGCCTTTTATAAACAAAGAACCATGTAACACTATTCTAAAGTGTTTATTCTGACATTATACTTAACAAAATTTAAAAATATTTAATACCAAGCATGGCGTCATTTAAACTTAATTTTAATACAAAATTATACACAGAAGACAGTCCTTTCTTTATGCTTGTTTGGAGTGGTTTTAATTTTATCTAATTTTATTCGCAGCTTAAAATTTAAATCGACACCCAACTCCTCTACCTCCTTTTCTAGCCAATAGTTTGATACATAGAGACCGTCTAGGTTTTCGAATTGTAAAATGTACCAAAGTTTGCCTCTATATATAAAGTCTTTGATTCCACAGACAACCAGATCCATTCCTACGTGTAATTCTTGCAGCTTGTGACAATCTTTTAATCGCGTCTCTCCCACTATATCCTGCATACGTATCTTGTTAGCTTGATCGACTTCTTCTTGCCGGTATTGGAGGAAATCCTTGTTCTCCCACTCACTGTCGCGTAGTTGCATGTCCACCACTTTTGGAAATATATAGTTGTTATAGGTTGTAAGACCCTCGGTTTTAAATGATCCGAAAGGTTCTTTACTAGGCAAATATACAATGTTTAACGGAACCCCTTTGCGTGTGGTGTACGCAAAGGTTACGAAACCCGCATTCCTTAATTCGTCTTTGTTATCTGCAATTTCGATAAATACGTTTTTAGAATAACCTTTTAAAAAGTATACGGATTTAGTACCATCCTTTTCCAGAAGGACGCCTACATAACTGAAAGAGTCTTTTTTACTAACCACAAATGCATACAGCTTGTAGAAACCAGATGTATCTAAATCAGTCCATCGACACATAAAATAATCTTTTAATTCTTCCTCATTTTCTCTAATAAGATGTTCTTTGTCTAACACATCTTTGTATTGTTCGCGTATTGTCGCAGTGTTTTCCATGTAGTCCAACTTTCGCTTTTTTGCAGCCATTTCCTCTAATTCCAGTTGTCTTTTTCTTCAACTTACACCGTATGGCGTGCATAATGGAGCAGTTTCCTTTAGCGTAAACGGATAGAGTTTACTGTCAATATTTACGCGTTGTCGTACAACCTCTGGGCGAATGTTAGGCGTATATTTCAATTCCAATTCCGAAATGACTACTTCTTTTGGAATTATAGAATATGGTGTTGCAGATTGTGTAAAATATGTACTACCTGCTTTAATGTAGCACTTGTGTAAGATTTTTATTTTATCTTGGCTATCTTCCTCCTCTACTATCTCCAAATAATTTACAGGTATATAGTTAAAATTCCCCCTAAATTAAAACGTGACTAGCCTTTCTCGGTGTTAACGTTGAGAGGTGCAAATAGATCGCTATTTGCGTATCTCCTCCCAGGGGGAAATGGGTTCGGGGAAGGGAGGGTATGGGTTCGGTGGAAATTTTTTTCGTACGTTGCAGGCCGGTTTTTATCGCGAAAAACCGAAAACTAAGGGAGAAATAAGGGTTTTCCTGGAAAAGATTAATCTGCAGTGACGTATTCGCTAACGTGTTAAAAAAGCTTGCACCCTCGAAAATTTACGATCTCAAAAGCCAAACGAGCCGTGCGACGAGGTCGACAACAAATCGTTTACCGTTGGTTCGACAGAGTACGAAGAACAAGTTTTTCCAAATTTCATATTCGGCCGCTAAAAAATTTCTAAATTATACCAAACAACGCTATCCTTATCCTAAAACCTAATTTATTAACAGTTTGCATGCTGGTGCTACAGTTATTACAATTTTCATATTTCTTTGGAGAAACGTAAAAACAGGTCACGATCACCACCGGAAAAGTACGAGCGTGTACCTTCAAAATCTATGGTAACACACTTTCTTTCAAATTTGTTTAATTTAAAATTATAATTCATCTAATACGACTTAGGAGTACCGGTAATTGATTTAAATTATAGGAAAACATCGTTTTTTTTATAAGCGCGAGATATTTAATTCAAAATTAATTAATTCTTCAATTTCGCGTTTCTTTACGAAGATATCAGAGCATTTACAATACACCGTGATTTGGTCAGAAATCGGTGGAATTTCTGTGTTGCCCGCTAAATTGCAAGTATCCTACATAACGATTTCCAAAAAGTGTCACTTCCGTAGCGCAATGCTAGGGTGTCTGGTTACCATTTGCGAGTTGAATGGTTCAATACCCAGTTCAATTTACTTTTTTTTATATTTTCGCCAACTTTATAAACAACCATCCCCATTTATTTAATTTAACGATATGCATAAAAAGAACCAAATCATTTTTTCGTACACTTTACTCCAGTCTATAATTTCTAAATTGTGAGCTACATTAACTCGAGTATCATTTGAAACGCTTTGCTTTTCCTGGAATTCTCCAAGTAGTTCAAGCGCGTTGGCTATGCTTTACAATTGCTAAGAACTACTGTACTTATCCGATCTAAAAACACGAACCGCGTTGGTGCGAGAGCTAAGGAACATCGAGTTGGTTTCGAAATTTTGTGATTAAGCCTTTAAAAAATTTCTAATACATATCAATAAACACCATCCGTATCCTACAACCTAAATTGTAAACAATTTCCAAGCTGGTCCTATGGTATTTCCTTAAAGCAGTTATTGAAATTTTATTAATTAATTCGAGATACATCAACAACGGGCAACGTACATCGCCGTATATGCACGCCGTATATGCAAAATCTATGACGACACAATTCTTTCGAATTTGTTAAATTGAAAATTAAAAATCATCTAATATGCCTTATTAGTACCGCTATTTGATTCTTATTATACAAAAACATAGGTTTTTCATATACACGTGTTATTTGTTTCAGAAATAATTAATTATTATATTTGGCGTTTCTTTACGAACATGTCCGATCGTTTACATTAGAACGTAAATAACAACGATCGGGTTTGTTTCTGACTTTTGTATACGATCCTTAATAAATTTCTAATCTAATATGTACTAAAAACCACTACTTCCATCATATATGCTAAATTATTCGCCGTTTACGCGCAGCTACTATAATTTTCTTTAAAACTTTTATTGAAATTTGTGTAATTTATTCGTGGAATGTCAAAAGCAAGTTACAAACACCTACGTACCAAGCACGGGTAAATATTATCTGAATCTCTGTTGAGACACTTCATTTATAAATTACAACCATGTACATCATGTAATGAATTCTTTATGGCAGTTATAATTTATTCTAATTATAAATATGTATCCCATATCTATTTTTAAGAAGTCCCTTCCCATCTAGCAGTGGTAGGCAGATCACAGTTCATTAAAGTATTTTGGGTTGCCTATATTGCACACATTATATATTATTTCATTTTCAGATAATGGTCGCAAGTACATTTGAAAAGATCCAACTGTATTTTGAACGTGCATAACTATGTCTAATTTTATATCTAAAAAACATTCACATTTATTATAATAAACGCATCATACATAATGCCCGATTTAATAGGTTTACACTGTAGGTTCAACAGTTGGGGTCAACTTCGTTTTATAACAGTTTTGTTGTTGCCTTCTTTTCTTACACCGTTAGATAGCATGACCATTAGGACAGCTTTGTTTCCATTTTCATTCGCAGGATGAACATCACATTAATACTTTTTCTTATGTATAAGTCACAAACAATTGCTGCAGATATACTACTTTTCAGAACATAAAGTTTCAACATTTTCACACCTCATGTATATTTGTAATTGCTAAATGTTTATTTATATTTGTTGGCAAGTACATTCGAGGTTAGATTACGAGTGTCTCGCGGCAGTAATGACATGGCTGCAGTGATAGATTAGGTTACTGTTAGAAATGGATAGTATTATTAAAAAACACAAATCACTTAACACGCATATCAGAACAGTTGTTCTAAAACTATTGCAAACTGTTCTGATATGCGTGTTAAGTGATTTGTGTTGTGTGTTTTTAATAATAATATTTATTTCTAACAGTAACCTAAACTGTCATTGCAGCCATGTCATTACTGCCGCGAGACGCTCGTGTTAGATTGACTTCATACCCATTCAACAGAAGATCCTCATTGCAGAATTCTGACTTTTCTTCTATAGAATATTTGCTCTAAACAGAAAGCTGGAGTAATATTATATCTAACACTATAAACAACCTATACCAAATTGACTGTCTACATTATTCATAAACCAATACAAAATATCTAATATACGTGCAGAACAGCTAATCCGCTAAGAACATTTCTTCGACACCGTTTACGGGTATGTATTATAATATTTTTAAACAATGTAAGTTCATTAGCAACATTTGTTACTAATATGTCAAACATCAGCCTGAACGAACGATTGAATTGGACGAATCATATATGTTACCCGCAAATAACACGAACTATAAAACATGATAGCTTCGTTTCGTGCTAAGTTAGAAAAGTTGATATATTCGGCATTTTTATATCAACATTACTAATTTCGTACTTACTGTAAACAGGAATATGCAACTAATATTCTTCACATTGCTAAAAAAAAACCTTCAAATCGTATGTTTGTAAAATACTTTTAAACTTTACTCCCTTTAGATACATTGCCTGCAACTTTTGTTTTTGCACCTAATGACGCATACAGCTGTTCTAAAGAATGACTTCATTACTATTTCTACAGAATTAATTTTTGTTTTGCATCTCTATGAATTCATCTACTGCATTCGAAATTGTTTTAGATTGTTTTAAATTGTTTTAAATTTTTTTAAATTGTTTTAAATTTTATTAAATTGTTTTACATTTTTTTAAATTGTAATTTGTTTTAAATTTTTTTAAATTCTTTTACATTGTCTTACATTGTTTTCAATTGTTTTACATTGCTTTAAATTGTTTTAAATTGTTTTGAATTGTTTTGATTTGTTTTGAATTGTTTTACATTGTCTAACATTGTTTTCAATTGTTTTACATTGCTTTAAATTGTTTTAAATTGTTTTAAATTGCCAGTACTGATTAGAATTGACTCTACTCACTGGGATTGACTGGGAATGACTGGGAGTGACTGGGATTGACTACGATTGGCTGCGATTGACTGCGATTGACTAGAATGAACTGGAATGGACTACAATGGACTGCAATGGACTGGAATAGACAGAAATGGGCGGGATTGGGCAGGGATGGGCAGGAATGAGCAGGAATAACGAGCCTGATTTCGGCAAGGTCTACTCTGGCGAAGTGGTCTTGGTCCGAACGACTCCCCGAAGTGATTTCGAAAAGGTTTACTCGGGCGACGTTATCTTGATCCGATCCACTCCTAGAAGTGATTTTGACAAAGTCTACTCGAGCGAATTTATCTTGATCCGATCGACTACTAGAAGTGATTTCGACAAAGTCTATTCGGACGAACTGATCTTTGTTACGTGCCGAACAATTCGGCACTAAACCTTCTTAATTAAGTTTTAATTTGTAAGGATTTCGCGCCAATGAATTTAAAAAGACTTGTGCGCGTATTTCCGTCATTTCAGATAGGGCGTTGCGCGAGATTTGCGCCGACGCGGTGTGTCAAGAAGGAGGCAAGTGGTGGATTTCCGGATACGTGTGGAACTAGCCTCCGAAACGTGAACAAGTGTAGTTGTCGGGTATCTTACCGTGTCTTTTTTCTGATATGTAGGTTTCCTGTGATCCCAATTATCGTGCCTCTACCTGCCTTCCCTACCTTATTTGTCTACATATAGGAAGAAGACAATTTGAATTTGGTTTCAACCAGGCCCAGCAAGAATTCCCACGCCCGAGAAAGATTAGCGAAGCAGTCGACGCCCGAAAGACTAGCGAAGCCGCCGACAACATGGAGTAATTCTGCAAGAAGCCCTGCAAATTATGTGACTAGCCTGTCCGTTTCTTTTTATGTGATGAAGTAATTTTATATAATTGCGTGACGTCATCTTTAATTTGCGCGTCAATTTTTACATTATCTAACATTGCTACCAACTGACATAGAAGTGATTTCGGCAAGATCTACTCGGACAAAGTGATTTGATCCGATCGACTCCCCAAAGTGATTTCGACAAAGTCTACTCGGGCGCATTGATTTTGATCCGATCGACTCCGCGAAGTGATTTTGACAGCGTCTATTCCAGCGAAGTGATCTTGATCCGGTCGACTCCTAGAAGTGATTTCGGCAACGTCTACTCGGACGAAGTGATTTTGATCCGATCGACTCTTAGAAGTTATTTTGACAAAGTCTATTCGGGCGAAGTGATCTTGATCCGGTCGACTCCTAGAAGTGATTTCGGCAAAGTCTACTCAGGCGAAGTGGTCTTGATCCGATCGACCCCTACAAGTGATTTCGACAAAGTCTACTTGGGCGAAGTGATCTTGATCCGATCGACTTCCCGAAGTGATTTTGACAAAGTCTATTTGGGCGAAGTGATCTTCATTCGGGCGAAGTGATCTTGATCCGGTCGACTCCTAGAAGTGATTTCGGCAACGTCTGCTCGGACGAAGTGATTTTGATCCGATCGACTCCTAGAAGAGATTTCGGCAACGTCTACTCGGGCAAAGTGATCTTGATCCGATTGACTCCTACAAGTGCTATCGACAAAGTCTACTAGGACGAAGTGGTCTTGGTCCGATCAACTTTCCGAAGTGATTTTGACAAAGTTTACTAGGCCAAAGTGGTCTTAATGCGACCAGCTTAGCGAGGTGGTTCCATGAAAGGTTGCATGGGGTCTTGGACGGAATGGGATTTTTGGCGCCCAACGTAGTACCGAAGGTACTACAAGGCGTTTCTAGTTAAAACTAAAAGCCGAAAGCACATACTTTATCAATTTTTCTCTTTCCTCTGATTTTTCGGATAACTTAATTTGCAGCCCGTCAATTTCTTTGTATTACCATTCCCCCAATACACGTACTGTAGTAGGTTATTATACACTAAACAGCAGCTATTTTATAGCTTGTACGATAGCTTACTCCACATTTTGGCAAGTGGTACCGAGTACATTGGCGCCTTTAAGAAGTATAACTTACTATCTTCCAATAAGGTTGAACAGTCTTTTAAGGGATTATACACTCGTTCCGCACTGACATGGCTTCCTATTGTACAGTTGTATATTGTCGCTTCCAATTGCGTAATACCATGTTCTTTGGCCAAAGTAGACACAAATGTTTTCCTTAAACGTACATCTAGACAACGTAAAAAATCCAGTATATGATTGCCAAGTTGTCTATTAACACCAGGACTTGTTATCTGACACACAAATTTGTTGTATATCTTAATTCTTGCATTGGTTGTTAGCCATGTCAAACAATCAATTCCCACAGTTTTATCGTTGTCAACTATAATATTACACTTTTCTTTGTATTCGCCCTTATAGCAAAAGTTATGGTTTGTAGTTAAATAATTACACATCTCCATCTTGCTAAATATGCCCGCAAAATCTTGGTTTACATCTATGTCAAAAAGATAGTAACAATCTTTTTCGAGTTCGTCTAATATATCTGGTAGTTCCTCCAATAAAGTTTCCAAACATCTGCTAGTTCCACTTTGTATGGAACACATATAGGATTTTGGAATTTTTTATTAATGCATTCGAGGTGTTCTTTTTCGATAATTCCTTTTACTCTCTGGCCCATCTTGTTAATGCTTTCCAGAGAAAACGGTAGCTTAGCTTTAACACCATGCCTAGCGGAAACAAATCGGTCGAACTTTCTTCGTAAATAACTGTTAAATGCACCACAAATTTCTTTTTTTTAGGATAAACATCCTTTTATTTGCAGATGTTTGTTCGGTGTCAGAAAGGTCGCAAATTTTAACCAACATTATATTGTCACAAAATGGTTCTGTAATTGGTGTGTGTAGTCCGCCAGTCAGCATCTGTTCGCCTTCGACATAACAAATATTACCAATATATGTCATTAGATTATTGTTGCACATATTTTCCGCCAACAGCCATAGTCCAAATCGCTCATTTGTCGGTTTCACTTTATTCCCAAGAAGTTGAGAAACGTTAATCATCTTGGAGACGCTCATGTTCACCGTTCTAGCTACTGTCGAATACTTAATTGAATATGAAAAAAATTGTTCCCTTATGTATCCTACAGAGTGGGAGCGTATATTGCCGAAGATAGCCGAATATGTCGGACACCGCCATATCGCTTACATTCTCTTGTTTAGGAACTGTTTTGTTATCCCACCTAGGTCGGCAGGGATGCTTATCATAAGTATTATTTTTTTTATGTTGCTCGTCAAAAATATTTTTTTCTTTTCGGAGATTTCCGTATCTGATCTTCGGATTGATTCTTATTATAACATTTATTAAGATACGGTGACGTCCAATAAAACTTCTTTTATTATCGTATACCATCCTACGACCCTAGCTCATAGCTGTGCCCTAAGTTGAAGAAGCTTAGCTGGCTGGAAGATCTCTTTAGAGGATCCTTTTTTACTCAAAGCCATTTACCATCCTCTTTACCCTGGGCTTAGACTTTAAACAGGAACCCCTTATAATCTATCGAGACTCTGCCGCCTATAAGGTAGAGTAGACACACTATATATCTTTTGAGAAAAAGTATGTAACAATCTGTGAAAAAAATAGGAGAAATAGAAGGGCAGAATACATTCTAAGGCATTTTTGAGGAATAGTATGGGCTATATTACAATAGAGATAGGAAAAAAGAGGTAGATGTAGACCTACATCAGATAGTGATAGATGTAGACTGTGCAAATTTCAGGGAAACCTGTAGGTTAGTTCAGAATGAGGGTACGCATCCAACCAGTTCCAGGACTGCAGACCTAATGATGATGATGACTCTTATTTCACATATCATTTGTATAATTGTAAAAATTATTACCTGCACCTTTCAGGAAAGTATACTATTTTCTTATCCCACCCTATATAGATATGTTATTTTTGAACCTTGCTATAGTCATGTTCCCTTGAACACTTAACTATTTAAACATAATAAAATGACAAGAAATTTTAGAAATAACATGGTAAATATAATCATAAGTGGTATGGAACAATATTCCATTACCATTTTGTTTTTATCTATTTGTATGTTATATTGACATCAACAAATTACACTATCCGAATACACAAATTATACTGTACTGTCATTTCAGATTGCACATGCACCAACCCCAATCGTAAATTGATTGCATGCTAAAATTACAATTTGTTAGTACATATAAGTGATTGTAATTGAATCACTATAAGACAGATGGCCTAATTAAAGGCAATGCCACGTTTTATATTATGTAAACCCATGACAATGTAGGCACTGCATATATATATATATATATATATATATATATATATATATATATATATATATATACAAGTGACATATCTAGCTGACTAAAATTCAACTGCCGAATATCGTGATCTTTATATACTTAATGTATTTTCAAAATACCTGTCCATACTAAAATAATTTTTATTGCAGCATAAAATCGATTGCGTAATTCACTTAGCCGCCATAAAGTCCGTTGGTGAATCAATGGAATGCCCACTATTGTATTACAAAAATAATCTTGTCGGCATGTTAAATTTGTTAGAAGTATGTATGAAATTATAAAGCAAGGACACAATCTTTAACGCTATGCATTTAGGTAATGGAGAAACAACAGTGTTATCAATTGGTATTTTCAAGTTCATGTACTGTTTATGGAGAACCAAATGAATTACCAATAACAGAAAGTCACTGCGTTGGAAGGAACCTTACAAATGTTTATGGAAAAACCAAGTTCTTTGTTGAGCAAATGCTTACAGATATTTCACAGGCAAATTCGGTAATAGTTTTAAATTAAAATTTCTTCATGTATAAAAAAAATTTTTTTTTGTATACATCATTTGTTTAACAGTTTATGTTGTTTTAGAAATGGAACATAATAATATTGCGCTACTTTAACCCATTAGGAGCTCATCCTTCTGGTCTTATCGGTGAAGATCCCACTAAAGCATTCACAAACTTAATGCCTATTATAGCACAAGTTGCCCTTGGTAGATTGCCTGTTCTTACAGTCTTTGGTGGCGATTATAACACAGTTGATGGCACAGGTTGGTTTCTGATCTGCCAGTAGATATTTGTTAATATATTAGCTTTGCAGGTATTCGAGATTTTATTCATGTGATGGATTTAGCAACAGGTCACGTAGCAGCATTAAAAAAACTATGTAAGCAGCACCAAAATATAAAGGCAAGTGTCTCAGGTATGTTTATTACGAACTTACAAAAGCAAATCTCAAAGTTAGTATGTCATATAAAAGTGACATGCTATTGAAACTTGTTAAATTAAACATTAAATCAAGTTAGACAAAGTCAAATATCGTATTGACAAATGCTACAACTAAAGATAAACAGGAGCTTGGGAGGAATTGTCAACCGAAACCTTAAAATGAACATTTTGTTACTAAGTGTTATGATGTTGCACGTTATTTTCAGAAATCAAAATAACAATTTTAAATTACTATCTTAAATATATTTTAAAATTGTGAAAGACACTGCAGGAAAATATCTTACATTAAGAAGTGTCATTAAAATAATCCCAGAGTTACTTCAAACACTTTCTTGAATAAAACTCTTATTATATTAAAAGTACAACATTCAAACTGACCGGTATTACGTATAGTTTTAGCCCCAGAAAATCTAGCCAGTAATCCACAGAGAGACTCAGTGAAGTACTCTGCTAAAAGTCCTGTTTTGGTAGAGAGTACTGAAAACCTCAACTGTGCGAAGAAAAATAGTTGACGACTTGCTCAGTGGGACGGGTGGTGTAAGTGTTTCAAGAAGGTCCCAGAATGATATCGTGTGTGAAATATGTCTTAATCGGGAAGTATCTTGGACGCCGCCTAATCTCGAGGGGTTTCTAGGGAAAAGCCCTAAAAGAATAACAAGATGGTGCCAAAACCTGAAGTTAGGAGAGTGATTCTGGCTTAAAATTCACCTGAGAAATCGTTAAGTACACTAATATGCCTATTTAAAACCGTTAGCTGAACGGTAGGTTTCTAAAATCAAATGTTAAAAACCTGAATTTTCAATTACCTCTCTAGGCAATTGCAAAATAATTTATTACAACAAAACTATAACTATACCTTCACATTAATTGGAAAAATAAAACAAATATAAACGATTATTGACACTATTATACATGATTATGTTTTCAGCTATCTTACACACGCATTCATTATAAATACATAATAAACATTCTTAATCAAATAGTTCAAAATTCATTTAACAAAATTCTTAACCTAATCACATAGACGTAATATAACAACACTTTTATCAGTTCGTGCAATGAATTCAATAATTTCCAAATTTTCTCGCGCATGTTTCAGAGGTTTTCTCAAATACCTGATGAATGATTGTTGCCTATAGCTAATACGGATACGACTAAATGCATTTATCTACTTTGACTCCGAAACTCTCAACATGCTTATGTCCAACGTAAAGTTGTCGATCAGGCAACCAATGTGCCCCTAAAATTAAAAGCAACCTACTTGGTAGGGTATTATCCAAACATTGTTGACTATTTTCAGCCTGTTCGATAACTTATTCTTCCTGGTAGCTAACCTACTCAAGTTACATGTTGATTGTTTAGATGCTGAATAAGAAATGCTCTATAAGAAATGGATCTTCCCTTCATAAACTAATTTGACACCAGATGAATTAAAACTGCAAATTGAAAATACCTTGTGTCGTATTTTCTCTATCTATATATATATATATATATATATATTGTAATGTAAGGGTGGGGGGGTACAAGGCTTCTAAGGGTAGATTTGTGTTAAAAAGGGTGTATGCCAAACAACATGATTCATAAATCAGATCCATAAGTTAAAAACTATATTTTGCTGTACTTTACATATGCTAAAGTATTTACCATTTAGTTTGAAACGCATGTGCCAAAGGTAAACAACATGACTTTATGACGTTGATACAATGCACGGTACTCAAGGTTTTATACTGAGTTGCAATTTTATAAGCCATTGAAAGTACATTTGCCGTCTGAAAACCGGACGCGTCTATGGATATCTACAATCAACCCAGCGTCCAGGTCTTGTGTAAATATTTTGGCTTTTCATTTAAATAGAATCAACTTTTGGACGAATTGTAAAATCAAAATTATAAGTGAATAGAAATATAAAATATTATTGGAGAATTGTGAAGTGTTTAAGACCAATGGTAGAAATTATGAATGTATATAAAGACTATAGTGAAGGTATTTTGGACACTAGAGTAAAGACGAATTGTTATTGGATATTGTATGCGTTTAAAAATGTAATTAAGTGAGCTAAGGTTGTTATGCTTATTGCTTAGCGAAGTAAATAAAGAGATTCTTTTTCGATTATATTCAGTATAAAGACGTGTTTTGCAAACCTGCGTTAAAAGTTGTATAAATAGTTGATGAAATAAATGTTTTTCGAGTTAAATAGTCTGATTTAGTCAAGTGAAAGTATAAGAAGCATCGGTAGTATAAAAGCGGCGATTATAGAAGAATATTTAGAGTGGTTAATAGTGCGACGGGAAAGCGACGATTTAGATAGGTTTGAACGAGATTGGTATTGGATTTGGGACGATTGGTTAAACGGCAGCAGGAGATTCGAGTGGATATACAAAGCAACGACGATATTAATAATTTTGGAGTGATTTGGATAGATTAAAGGCAGTAGGACATAGAGTGGATATTGAAGGAATAGCAGGAATAGGTTGATTTGGAACAGTACGGCAGGATAGATTTGGATTGGATACGGAAAGGCGAAAGGATTGATTGGAGCACGAAGAGGAAAAATAGGAGAGCAGCATATTACAAGGAAGAATTAACGCAGGGAAGTAGATACAACGGTTTATTCAAAATTCTAAAATTAGGGTAAATTATTTCAGATTTGGGGTCAGCAAAATTGTTAAGAACACCTGGAGGCGATACGCAAGTGAACAGCGATTGTGAATCTTTGTGAAGGTGCGTACGGTGACTAAGATCTAGAGCCAGAAACATTTACAGAAGGCATTCAGCGCAGTATAATTCAGGTAAGTACCGTGTAATATCTTAAAACGTCAAAATTAAAGTCAGAAATAGTGTACATAAATTAATTTGGCACCAAGCAACATTGATCATTAAAATGTGGCATATACAGTAAATAATTCCATATTAAAAAGGTAGTAAAACAAACGAGTGTGCAGTTTGGTTGGACAGTGCACATCTACTCACGATTGAACTCACGGTGAGTAGGTGAACACCCTGAGATAAAGGTTTCATATAGTCGAGGCATAAAATATAGTGAACAGTAAATAGATAACCAACCAAACTTTGATAAAGCACATCATATAGAAGTCATATTATTGAATACTAAAATTTAGGAGCGACGACAAAAGTCGTGTATATAAATTTTTAAATAAATAAAATAAAAATTAAGGGCGGAGGGGTGGAGTAATAGCAGCCAGTAGAAGGTGGCGCCCAACGTGGGGCTCGAAAAAAGGCTAGAAAAGTACTAGAGTGAAAGATAGTAAGATACGGGATCCCGAGATTAGGTGGGGCCCGTAGTTTTTTCTTTATTATTTTGCAGAAAACGAGTTCAAAACTAAGCAGCAGAGATGACGGACGCGGACACGAAAAGGATCACGAGATCGGGACGGATATACGGTGTTGAAATGGAATTAGGGACACAGGACATGGAGCTAGACGCAGGGGGAGACATACAGGAGATGGACGTGAGGCAGACAGAGCCGGAGGTGACAGGCATGGACACGGACCAGGCGACGGTACCGGAGGTTAGGGTAGCAGAAGCCGACGGAACCCAGGACATTATGAGATTTCTGATGAGTATGAAAGATGATTTAAAGACAATGGCAGCATCACACACAACTGCAGACAAATTTAACGAACAAAATGGAAGAGACACATACGGAACTAAAAACCGTTAAAACAGAACTGACGGATAAAATTACTGAATCACATGCCGAACTAAAAACGGAACTGACAGATAGAATTACAGAATCACATAACGAATTAAGGAACGAGTTTAGGACGGCGCACGCGGAACTGACGGCAAAAATGAACTACACGCAGGACTATCTACTAACACAAATACAAATTGTAAAGGACGACATGCGGACAGAGGTACAACAACAAGTAGACAGGGTTGACGACAAGTTGGAACACACACGGGTACACTTTCAGGGAGACTTAAACGCGACACGGACGGACCTAAGAACGGAATTTAAGACACGTGTGGATACGGTAGAAGAGACAATGATTAGCGGGTTTTCGACACTTAATACGGAAATATAGACATGTGACAAAAGACATACGACGCACTACCGAAATTTAGGACAGACGTTGGAGACTATACAAAATGAAAACGTAAATGTTAGGACGCAACTGGACGCAAAACTGATAGACAACGCGACAGTATTGGAAAATAGGGTCAGACAGGAAGTTAGACAGATACAGGACAAGTTGGACGAACTAGAAAGAAGGCGCGTTGGACTAGACTACGGACAGCACGTTAGATTAAACCGGGACGCATTACCAAAGTTTGAGGGACGAAGGACAGAACAGCCTATGGGGTTTTTGGACCGACTAGACGAGAATCGTAGGGACTGAAAATGAGAGAACAAAACTACAGATAGTGGGGGCGACTTTGACGGGCAACGCCGAAAAATGGCATAATATCATCCGCAGACAATACGACACGTACGCCGATTTTAGACGACTTTTTATAGAGCAATTTTGGAGCAATACACACCAGACTGACATACGGACGAATCTAATTACCGGACATTACAGCAGGACTCACGGCGCACGCGAAGAATACGCGATTGACAAGTTTAATCAGGCACAACACTTGACACCAAAATTGGGCGAGGACGACATTGTACTACTACTAGCAGGACATATGGAACCGGAAGTTACAAAGGTGGTAGTGGTACAGAACGTCAAGACATTGAGGGAATTCTTAGGGGTAATGAGAAACTTTGATTTAGCGACAGCACTGGAGGCGAAAACGCGGACAAACTATTGGGAGCAAAACAGGGGTTATAGGGAAGACAGCCGACGACAACCGTACCACGAAAACCGACCTAATTACAGACAGGACAACTTCAACCACGGACATCGGAATCAATGGGGACACGAAGGACATAGACGACCGTATTACAATAGGGATCACAGGGCAAATGAATACAATGGACAAAACAGATACCAGCACGGCAACCACGAGGGTGACGGCCGGACTACTGGGGGCGGAATACACAATGGAAACAGCCGGACGGACAGGGACGTAAACGTCCAGCATATGACGACGAGCGCGATGACAACGGACCCAGATAGGATTGAGGTGGTGCAGATTCACGAGGCGCCACAGGAACAAAAAAAAAACGCGAATTTTTGGACGACCGACCGCTTAGGGATAAATGTCGACGTGTGTTATAGTATAAGGGATTTATTGTTAAATAGTTATATCTTTAATAAAAAGAATTTGTTGTTTATAAATATTAGTTTAAGGGATTGTTTATATGTTGCTTTAGTTGATAGTGGTTCACAGTTGTCGCTGGTAAATGAGAATGTGGTAGTAAAACATGAAGAATTTTTAAAGGGACGAATAGGAACAATTGATGGGGTTAACTTATGGTCAGCGATGAACAAAAAGCTAACGACGATTTATAGTGTTATCCGTGTACCGATATATATAGAGAATAAAGAAGCAGGAGATGCAGAGTTTTTAATTACAAAGGGGTTGCAGCTAGATTTCATATTAGGAATGGATTTTATAGAAGAGTTTGGGTTGAATATAGATGGAAAGGATAGGTCAATTAGGATATTTGATAAAGATAGGTTATGGGTGGTACCTACGGTCAGTACGGAATATAGGAATGGAAATGATATAGATAGTACAGGATTAGGAATGAATAAAGAGGATAATTATGGACGGATTGAAGTGAGATTATGTAATATGTTTGCGAGATTAATTAATGATGAACAGATAGGGAAAGTGAGTAATGAAATTAAGGTGAAGCTAGAGGAATTGTTTAATAAATATATAGGCTTGTTTAATGAAGAGCCAAGATTTGCGAGGCGGTATATGCATAAGTTGGAGGTCACGGAAGACAACGGGTTTAATACAAGGGTGTATCCAATTCCGTTTGCCATAAGAAATAGGGTTAAAGCCGAGATAAACAAAATGTTAAAAGAAGGTATTATCGAACCAGCGAAAACTCCATATGTGAACCCGGTAGTTATTGTACCTAAACCCAACAAAAGGGATATAAGGATTTGTTTGGATGCGAGGAAGTTGAATGCGATTACGAAACCGCAGTACGAACAACCACAAGGGTTGGATAATTTGTTGTAAAAAGTGTATGAGATGAAGATTTTCAGTAAATTAGATTTAAAAAATTCATTTTGGTTAATTCCGTTGCATGAAGACAGTAAAAAGTTTACGGGGTTTAGTATCGAAGGGGAGATTTATATGTTGCTACACTTCGTTTACAGTTTTACCTGGTCGGTAATGCAGTTAACAAAATGTTACACTTAGATTCTGGTACATTGAAATGGCGATAGATGGCTCTTCAAAGCCGGTAATACAATTACCAAAGTTCATAAGATACACATGACGTCACTGATAATTTATATTGCGCCATAATTAAGAGAAGGTACATAAAATTTAAACAATAAAAATTAGATAATCTACTCACGTGAAGGATCCGCTAACCGGCAGGAAATCACGCCACGGTAACCTCGGCATCGCTGCTGGTAGAGTTGGACATCCAAATTATCTCGGGGTCATGGTCCAGGGTCATCTTCGTTCCTATATGCAGTGGAAGACGGGAATAGGGAATTAAGGAAAGATACTCAAGATAAGGAAATCTACATAATAAGATAACACGACACCCGGCACGACTGTTCACTTCAAAGTTTGGCGTAAAAAAGCCACGTTTCCGCGCGAGAACCGCGGAACTCCCTACTCTTTTGTAGCATTGCTATACCCCCATAGGGATAATTCACACTTCCAATTGCACTATTGTGACGTGCCGGAAGCCCCGCCCAGTTCATTTAAAAATGTTCGCGCGTCTTGCGTATTTAAAATTATGGCGGGAAAACTTCCGTACATTAAAAAACTACTTAACATAAAATGTTAAAGTGCAAATTCAGTTTGCACGTAACAATCGCGACAAAGCCACAAAAGAAAAAAACTTAAAAAAGAAAAAGTCTGTTAGCACAGTAACAGCTTAAAATCTAAGTCCTTACTACCCTACATAAACCCTAACTTAAAACCTACAAAATGTTTATATAAGGCGCCACCTGGTTTTTCGACCGATAGCACGTCTACCGAAGTACCAGGAAACGGAATAGGTAGCCCGATAGTCTTTGACTACACTACTTACCGACAGCACAAATTTGTCGGGGAGCATGAAACACTGCTTAAACTAACACGGGTGCGACAAGTCGCCTAACCTATCTAAACCTATCTAAACTTATCTAACTAAAGCTAACATATAGTTCTTATATGCAAACACACATGAGTGTCGCATCAAACTATTCTTCTTTTTTTGGCAAGAAGTGCCCAAATTTAAAAAGTTCATGAGAGCGTCACTTGCACTCTAGCAAATTTTGTTTCTGGTACTTTGGTTTCCTCCGATGCACATTTAACTTGTCCATGACACAGTTGTGAATCCACAAATTTACCAAAAGTACCGCCTACTAAATCCTTATATGCTAACCTGACAAATTACATTTCTAAATTGGGTTAGCTTTTTCACTTAATTTTCAGAAAGATAATTCCCACGTCTGGTCATATATACCACACGTTAGGACGATAAAAGATAAGATAAGATCTCAAATTGATGTTAAAGATAATAGATAAGGTAAAGATATTAAGCTTAAGTTGTTATCCTCAAAGGTAATGAATAAGATAACGGTATTAAGCTTTAGTTATTATTTGAGATACTCGATAAGATAACACGATATTAAGTTAAAGTGATTATAAGAGATAGTAGGTAACATGAATTTAAACAGAAGTTATTACTCAAGATAACCGGTAAGATAACGCGAAATAACTCGAAGTCATTCCTAACGGTAGTCGGTAAGATAACGATAAATTAAACCAAAATTATTACTAACAGTAATTGGTAAGATAACGATACTAAACTAAGGTTATTACCAAAGGTAATCAATAAGATAACGATATTAAACCTAAAGGTATTATCGAAGATAATAAAGAAGACAAAGATATTGGCCTAGTTATTACCCAAGACAATGATAACAACAAATAGAGTGGCTCCAGTAGAGCCGTTATATAGGTAAGATAAGACATAAATTAAAAAAAAATTCCTAGACTCCTAAGAGAACTAGTACGATAATTTTCCTAACGAGTGCTTCGACTACGATAAGAAAATCAGACAAAGATAGACACGACAACTTAAAAGTATCTTCACAGATACAAACACACAAAAACAAACTGTTTTAAGGTAGTTTTTTAAATCGGTAGCACCCTAAACACACACAAATGCCCAATTAAAAGCAGTTAGATACAGATACACTGTCCCCATATGCTAAAACAACCGAGAATTTAATAAGATAACAATAAGAAGCAATAGCACCTCACCACAAAGTTCAATAAAAACAACGAAAAAATGTTTATACGTTATGTTGATTTAGTAGAAAAAACAAATAAAGATATAGTGTAATGATGTAGTATAATGTGGGCGACTGCAGTAATTCAGAAGAAAAACACATGGAATAGACAATCCTAGCCTTTGCAACTGCGAATATGAACTATTTCTTTCAATGGCATAGATCGCGCGTGTCCTATGTGAGCCCAAAGAAGAAAGCATTCACTCAACATCAGCCAAAACCAGTCATAAAAATTCAATGGGTTATTTCAACCAAAGTTACGACAATTACCTTTCAATTAAACCATATAAGAGAAATACTAAAGACCGAACAATATGTAGTAGGAAAATTTCAAGGGTTAATTAAATGAAACGACAGAGCTATATTGGGGGGTGTAGAGGATGAAGTGATATATGAGTAACGGTATGGTCGAGGAAAGTCAACGAAAAGAAAAAGATAGCTAAATTAAGGTAAGTAAAGTTAAACGTGTAAGAAATTATATACTATATGAGAGAAGGAATAAGTAATTAAAGATACTAATTGATGACGAGAACAAAAAATATTAGGTAGATGGTGAGGAGAATGGGACATGAAAAACTTAATTAGCATTTGGGTCAGCAGAGAATGGCTTAAGGTCTTTAATATGCCACCTGCCTTGGCGTTTTCCTTCAGTATCCTGAAGTTCATAGATAAGGGACTAATAACACGTGTGACTTTACACAGAATGAATTTAGGGGCCAATTTTGAAGAAAATTTCTTAGATGCATCCGATAAGACATAGTTCTTTTCCAAACTTGTTCGCCTAAGGCAAAGGAAATATTTCGCTTACGCAAGTTATAATGGTCCTTGCTCTTTTCGTAAGCTTTTAACAAATTTTTCTAACGTCGTTAAAGATAGAAGGTAATGACTGTTGGTCTTTGTCCCAGCGTACTTTATCGTCAAATTCAATTACGTTAGTATCGTCAGGCACTAAACCATAGTAACTCCCATCGATTGGGGTATATCTTCCAAAACAAGAAAAGACGGAGTGAATTGGGTTGCTTGTGCTTAGATGTACGCAAAGCTTGAGCAATTTCAAAGATATGTTCATCCCATGTAGTATGGTCTGAATTAATATAAGACGAGATAGCGGTAATTAACACTCGATTTACTCTCTCGGTAGGGTTTACTTGGGGATGATATTTTGCGTTAAACCAAATTTTTGTACTTTGTAACTTTTAACGAAATTCTGAAAATCTTTAGAGATAAATTGTGCACCATTGTCACAAAGAATAATCTGGGGACACCAAAGATAAGAAAGACATTCTGTTCTAGGAATTTAATTATTGCAGCGGAGGTAGCTTTACGTAAGGGTTGCACCATAACAAATTTAGAAAACCAATCGGTAACAACCAAAAGATATTGATTACCTCTTTTCGATCGAGGAGAGGTCCTAATAAGTCAAGCGATATTAATTGAAAGGGATAAGATACACGCTTAAAGTTACCCATTAAACCAGGGCGAGCATCTTGCGAACTTTTATGGGAACCACAAATTTTGCAGCTTTTAATGTAGCGACAAACAGATTGCTTAAGTGTGGGCCAGTAATACAATTCAGATATTTTCGCAGAGTTTTGTAACACCAAGGTGTGCAGCTAAGGGATCGTCGTGACATAATTTGAGCACCTCACTGCGATTTGCAGTGGGCACAACGAGTTTCCATTCAGGTATATTCGATATTTTATGTGGGGACGAGGATACAAATTTATACAGTCTATTATTAGTTACTCGAAAGGTAGGAAATTTGTCGGGATTATCGGAAACTTTTTTTATCATATTGAGGTACCAGGTATCCAGAATTAAATTTGGAAGGTTAAGAGAAAAAACATCTCGAGATAACGCATCAGGTACGATATTTAATTTGCCAGGCCTATGCCTAACATCGAAAGTAAATTGAGATATACGCAAGTTCCATCTTGCCAAACGACCTGCGGGTTGTTTCAAGTTATTAAGCCAAGTGAGTGCTGCACAATCAGTGATTACGGTAAAGTGTGTACCTTCGACATATCCTCTAAATTTCTCGATGCCAAAGATAACACCCAATAGTTCTCGTTCGGTAGCAGAGTATTTTTGTTCGGCAGAAGTTAAGGCACGGCTCGCATAAGCGATTGGATGTTCTAAACCATTGTTTACCTGGAACAACATTGCACCTAACCCGGTAAGTGAGGCATCGGTTTGTATATAAAACTTATCATCGAAATTTGGAGAGATTAAGATAGGTGCTGAAGTGATTAGTGTTTTAATTTGTTCGAAAGCCTGTTGGGATTCTAAATTCCACTCGATAGTTTGGGATTTCTTTTTATTTTTAATTAAAGCGGTAATGGGTGCAGATATAGTTGAAAGGTTAGGTAGAAAATGCGATAGTAGCTAATCATTCCTATCAAACGTTTGATTTCGGTAACAGTTTTTGGTGTTTTAAATTTAGTAATGGCATCAACTTTAGCAGGATCGGCTCGTAAGCCTGTCCCATCGACAATAAAACCAAGAAATGTAAGGGATGAACGACAAAATTGAGACTTTTCCCAGTTTATCTTAAAACCTGCTGCATTTAAACGTTCAGCAACTTCATCTAATGTGGCGATATGTTCATCGAAGAACTTGAGATAATTAAGATATCATCTAAAAATACAAAGGCACGTTCTTGATGTAAGATAGGACCTAACGTTTGATCCATAGTACGTTGTAAAGTTTGTGGAGCGTTACAGAGACCAAATGGCAAAAAATTATATTCGAAAAGACCTCGGCCTGGGACACAAAAAGCAGTTTTTTGACGAGAAGATAAGTCAAGAGGTATCTGATAAAAAGCTTGTCTAAGGTCGATAGATGAGATAAATTTTGCATTACGAAGCCTGCTCAAAATTGAATCAGTTCTAGGTAAAGGATAAGCGTCTGGAACAGTAACAGAATTTAGCTTCCTGCCATCAAAACAGACACGCCATTCGTCATTCTTTTTCCGAACTAGCAATACGGGAGAGGTCCACGGTGAATTTGAAGGAGAGATAACACCAGATACTAACATTTTGTCTATTTCCGCATGTAAATGCTTTTGTAAGGCAGGCGATAAGGGATATTGACGTTGCTTAAAGGGAAGGGCATCACCTGTAGAGATAACGTGTGTTGCCGTTGTAACACAACCAAGTTCAGAGGTATTAAGTTTGCGAAATTTGTCGATTGTAGCGTTAAGAGTTACATCTTGGGAATCAGTAAGAGAGATTTTGTTAGATATTCCTGTAGATGCACAGGAGTTCGTTTTAATAGAGGTTTGCCATGAAAATCCTGAAAGTAAAGTGACAGATTAAAAGTTTACAGAAATCAACGCCTAGCAGAAAAGGATACGCTAATGCAGGGACAATCAAAAATAAAACATCACGTTCAAGAGACTCTACACGAATTTTTAACTTAAGGGAACCGGTTACATGTATTTGATTATCGTCAGCTAAATTTATGGAAGTTTTTCAGGAATAATTTGAATTTTGATATTTTGTTGAGATAATTGATGTAAACCTTCGTTATTTATAAGAGAACATGAAGAACCTGTATCCAGTAAAGCAATTACATTTAAGGAACCAATTGAGATAGATAAGTGTGGACGGTTATCGAAGGGTTTTTTAACAAGTTGTGAAACGGTAGCAGTCTTTTTATGATAAAAGGAATTGACGGTTTGTAACCACTTAGACCACTCGGCTGGAGTAGTGTAGCATAATTCCTCTAATAAAGGTAAGGTATTTTGTACATTAATAGTAGCGGTATTATTATTAGATAAATTTAATGACGGTACAACGTTAGAAGTGGTTTTATAATTTAAATTTATTGGCGTCTGTGTCCGTTGGATGATTGGTGTTGAGGGCGATTTTGGTTTCTTGAGATATTCACACCCTGATTTAAAATATCTCGACGGGAGTTTCCCGATACGTTAGGATTACAGTTGGTGCAGTTAGATTTGTAGATATTTGAGCGACCACAGCCATAACAAAAAATATTTCTAGGGTAAGTGCAGACAGTATAGTTATGTCCACTTCGCTTGCAGTTCCAACAGGTAAGTGCGTTATTAGTTACGGTAGAAGGAACGTTAAGGGTAGATACTTTACGGGAAGCTCGAACTTGGCAAGCTAGATCAGGTTCGAGAAGACCAGATAATTTCTCGGGTGGTGGTCGATATTTGTCAATCCTTGACCTCACTTCTTGGAGAGAGCGACATAGGTCTTTAAAATGAGCTAGCGAAGATATGGGCTGTAAAGCCAAACGTTCTGAGAAATGGGGGTTTAAATTTCTAAGTAATTGATCGATAATTTCGGATTCGGAAGGTTTTTTGTCGAGTCTGCTATATAAAGCTTCTAATGAGGTAATAAAAGACACAACATTTTCGTCGGGACCTTGAGTTCGGTTACGAATTTCGTTCCAAAGATCGTTAATGTAGCCATAAGGTAGGAAGTCTCGTTTTAAACAGGCAACTAACTCATTCCAGGTAGAAATTTGGTGTCGTATGTTTCTGTACCATATTAATGCTGAGCCTGCGAACAAATCACCAGCTGAGATAAATAGATCTTGGTCGGTACACCGCGGGAAATTTTAAAATCGTTAATCCGGTCAAGAAAGGATGATAAAGAAACCTTCGAATCAAACCCTTCAAAGGTGAGACCCCATTTGTATACAGGTATAGGTTTTCCTAATGGTTTAGGTTCGGCAAGCGCAAGATTTGAAAAAGGTGACGATATATCTACGTCTGCGTTAGGATTAAGTCTTTCTAAAAGAATTCCTTCAAGCAATAACACCTCGGACAACAAACTTTGTTTAGCTTGAGTCGCTTGGTCATCGTTATATAAAGATAATGATTCGATACGGTGTTTGACGTGGGTTATTCTTGAAGTCAATCTCCCTAATTCGATATTAGTGGCCGCAGGATCTGTTTTGTTTATTATACCCGATATATCATCTAAAGATAATTTAATTTCTGATACGTTGAGTGGCCAATCGCCAACAGGGTTCCTTAAGATAGCCACGCCTTTGGTTTCCTGTGACAAAACAGCCCTAAGTTGAGATCGCCTATCATTCTGATTGGTCGCAGCTATGATACTTCTGCACTCCAGCTCGTAGATCAATTCCAGCGATTTTAAATGTGATACGTTCATTATGAATACAATATTCAAGACACGATATAAAAAATATGCGATTTTGACGCAGGTTAGAAGGTAAAAAACACGTTACAGTTACTTTAAGGTAATACGATACGATATTTAGAGGTAAGAACTTGTTAGAACGTCACCGATAACACCAAAGAAACACATTTAAGGTATATGGAAACGAAATCAATGTTCAGTTAAATACATATTTTATAGATAATGACAGACAAGCCTTCCAAAATGGAAAATGGGCGCAGAGGATATGTTATTTAACCTATAAGGCAACAACGTATAGTCAAACACTTCTTAAAAAGGTATACTAGCAATTTATTTCACTCAAGTGTTTTTTAAACACAAAATTTTCATGTAAAAGATAAACCATAATGCAATTTTAGAATGTAACATAAAGTACAATGTATTTAAGTTTCAAAAACGGCCTTTCAAAGTTAAGGAAAGCAACTAAAGATATTTTAATAGGTAATTCTATAATACTGTATTTAAAGACATAAGGTAAGGTAAATACTTACATGAATAAAAGTAAAGTTCTTTAAGTGAAGAAGCTATTAATGCATTGTATCCTTATAAAGGAAATTATTCTAACCTAAAAACAAAGAAGAAGCCCTGAAGTTCATAGCCTGAACAGGTTGAAGGCGCCATCTGCTACACTTCGTTTACAGTTTTACCTGGTCGGTAATGCAGTTAACAAAATGTTACACTTAGATTCTGGTACATTGAAATGGCGATAGATGGCTCTTCAAAGCCGGTAATACAATTACCAAAGTTCATAAGATACACATGACGTCACTGATAATTTATATTGCGCCATAATTAAGAGAAGGTACATAAAATTTAAACAATAAAATTAGATAATCTACTCACGTGAAGGATCCGCTAACCGGCAGGAAATCACGCCACGGAAACCTCGGCATCGCTGCTGGTAGAGTTGGACATCCAAATTATCTCGGGGTCATGGTCCAGGGTCATCTTCGTTCCTATATGCAGTGGAAGACGGGAATAGGGAATTAAGGAAAGATACTCAAGATAAGGAAATCTACATAATAAGATAACACGACACCCGGCACGACTGTTCACTTCAAAGTTTGGCGTAAAAAAGCCACGTTTCCGCGCGAGAACCGCGGAACTCCCTACTCTTTTGTAGCATTGCTATACCCCTATAGGGATAATTCACACTTCCAATTGCACTATTGTGACGTGCCGGAAGCCCCGCCCAGTTCATTTAAAAATGTTCGCGCGTCTTGCGTATTTAAAATTATGGCGGGAAAACTTCCGTACATTAAAAAACTACTTAACATAAAATGTTAAAGTGCAAATTCAGTTTGCACGTAACAATGTTTTCTGTAGTTCCGTTTGGTTTAAGTAGTTCTTCAGCAGCACTTGTAAGGGCCATGCAGAAGCTGTTTAACGAGTATGAATGTTTCTGTTCGCATTATGTGGACGATTTGTTGATTTTTTCAAGGAACGAGCAAGAACACCTGGAGCATTTAGAAAAGGTGATCCAACGACTGGACGAAGGGGGTTTGAAGCTGAACGTGGAGAAATGCGAGTTGTTTAAGAGCAAGGTTACGTATTTAGGGTTTGAAATTAGCGAACAAGGGATGAAAATTTGTAATAAAAGATTGGACGAGTTGAAAAATATCGCGCAACCGAAAAATGTAAGAGGATTGCGAGGATTTTTAGGGGTTCTAAATTATTACAAAAGGTTTATACCAAGGTATTCTGAATTGTGTGTGCCGTTGGTGAGTTTGTTAAAGAAAAAAGAAAGATGGAAGTGGACTGCTGAACGAGAAAAAGCGTTCCAGGATTTAAAAAGTGCGTTTTATACAGAGTTCCTGGTTTATGCTTAATTTCAAAGTCGTATTCCTGTAACACCAATGCCCATCTATACAACCTACTGTTTAAAAACTCCTTTTTCTTCATGAACGTTACCACCGTGTTGTCGGATTCTATTAAAAATTTCTTACCTAATAAATAAAAACGCAACTTTTTCACTGCATACCTGGTTTCGCAGTCTTTTAATACCCTGGAAATGAATACAATTGGTACTTCAGCTCCGTCCTGAATCTGCACCAACTCAGCCCCGATTGCATATTTCGACGCATCCGTCCTCAAAATAAAATCGTCTTTCAAATTTGGATAATATATATATATATATATATATATATATATATATATATATATGCTATGCTCTACCGGAATTATCGAGCCCCTACTTTGGGCTGTTATATTAATTATTCTATGACCCTCTAAATTATTCGCGCTCCATCATTTGGGCGACCATATTAATATTATATTGTATAAACAAGATTGTAATTATCTCCGAAGTTGGGCTGTCTTATTAATATTGCTATCAATTCCCTCCAGAAACTTAACTGGATTTTATCTTGAACCAACCTTGTCTATCAATAACAAAATTTGCTACGTTACCGCCTTCCTCGTTATCAATTTCCTATTCAACTTGTATTTCCTCCTTGAACTATTTAAATTATCAAATTACTCTCCTTAACTTTATCTTATGACCTCGACTAGCATTTATTTGGAATTATAAAATTCAGGTAATTCGATTTTATATAATGAAACCAATATTATTTACAGCTTTTGTAAACTATTTGAAATACACTTTTCAATTAGTTAATGTTGTAAATTTCATTTATTAAACATCATATACTATTTACTCAAAACCCAAAGTCACCAAAAAACCTATCATCTTTATAAAAAAAGAAGTGTGGAACGTTCCAAACCTGTTCTCATATCACGCACTTTATACGTATTCAAATCCTTTGTTGACTTTTTCACATTCATTTATATTAAGCAAATTCAATATTCAAAATAAAAAATATAGAAAAATTAAATGTCTTATAACTAAAAATCTGACCCGGTCTTTTTCTTCACATCGACGCATCCATTTGAATAAAATTATCTTCCTCCAATTCAGGATTATATTGTCTATCCACACGCTTGAACCATTGCATTTAAATTATCGCCATTACCTTCTGGACTACCATTATTAACTTATGCACCCCAATTTATTGTCGTTTCATTTCAGACTTATTACTTCTTATTCTCGTCAATTTCCCCAAATTTAGAATTGTATTATCATCATTTATTTTCCCTATTGCATTTATTCTCCACGTACTCGAATATCGTAGTTTATTTTCTCCCCTTACTCAAATTGTATTATTCTTCCCCCAGACTTAGAAATTGAATTTTTCTTCCCGGCTTTAGAAGCCCTATTATTAATATGTTTTGACGTCTTCAAAATCCCGCCTATCTTAACGCTATCCCTTTCTTATGCATATTCTCTGTTTCCTTCTAACCTTGTTTGAGTGGTAGAGAATCGATATTACTGTCCGCGTTCTATTTACCCCCATGTGGACTGAATACGTGCTTTTTGAAATGCACTGTCCGTATGTCTGTCTCATTCCGATGTATTTCATTGATCCTCTATCCTTTCTGCACTTTAAGGAAACTTTTAGTTAACATTTACGCGAACCCTTCAATCGTTTAACCGATATTCTTTGAACTTGTTTGTTATCTATAAAATAAGGGGAACCTGACATTTAGAAAACATGCAGGTGTTTAATTAACCGACGTTTTAACACAACATTTCTAGGAGCTTCTTCTCATGGTATTTCAACCCAACCGATTTATTTGTTTGTTATAACGAACGCTATTCGCCTTGGATTTATTGATTTTTCATGCTTTTATGCGTATTAGACGTAATTAAACTCCATTAAATTAATAAATAAATTGCATTGGCTTCTAAAATTTATTTTCTTTACGCACCTAACTAAATTTTAATCATTAATTGTAAATTTTTGTTAATACTTGTTACATTAAACTGAACTAAATGAAATAACTTTCGCACGTAAATTGTGGTTGTTTCCTCTATACAGGGTGTTTGAAATTGCTTTGTTTATAGTTACATTCAACCTTTTGAAACCACTACAATATATATATATATATATATATATATATATATATGCAATGAACTTACAGAAAGGTTGACAAAGCCAAAAAAGGGACTTTTTGTATTTGAGTCAGCACAATTTGCATGTGACCTATCTTTGTGCTCAGACGACGAGGTCATAGGCACGCCAGCTGGATACATTATTAATCAAAATTAATGTATTATGAAGCTGTAATAATTTTATACAAAGTACGTCATGATGAATTTGACAATTTTTGAGTATGAACAACATATGATACAAAAATAATTCTACCTTAGATCAAAAATGCATGTGACCTAAAAATTATAATTCTCAAAGGAAATTGCTTAATCCTGTCGGTGGGATTTACTAATTAAGAAACTAATAAAATGAAATATGATTATAAACATTTCAAAGGAATGTTACATAGTTTTAACATAGTTATAGATACTAGTAGCAGTGTAGTTATATTTAAGTAAAAAACAGTTTATATGCAACTAGTAATCTTTCTATTTCCATTGAGGTTAGCTATGTAGTCACAGACAGTGATAAAAATAATATCATCAACTGTCGATTAGTGCCGTGATTAAATACAATAAATACCCTTTAACCACACAATATTTCAACCACTGGATGGTCATCATCAATAGTTGCACTTTTAAACATGTAACATTCCTTTGAAATATTTATAAAAATATTTCAATAATTTCTGTATTAGTAAATCCCACCAATAGGATCAGGTTATTTCTTTTACGAAATATAATTTTTTAAGTTACATGTATTCTTAATCTAAGGAAGGATTATTTTTGCATCTTACTCGGAGATTAAATTCATTATGGAGGTGTTTAAAGTTAAGAATGATAGCATGGTTACTTTGTATTCCAATTAGTGCAGTTTTATTATTCATTTGTTTTGATTAATTATGTATAACGCTAGTGCCTATGAACTCATCGTCCTGGATTCACTTGCTAAATTTATGCTGATTCAAAAAATGAAAACCAGCTTCCTCTGGTTCAAGTTATGGTTTCAGTAAGATAAATTTTACGTGTTAAATAGAGAATAACGACAAAAGTAGGTTCAATTTACAGTTTTAATTCATTTGTTTGAATTTTGCTGAAGATATCTCGAATCGTGTATGGAGAAAGATAATTTTTTGATAGAGCACTTAGCCATTACCATCGAAAGACTTAACATGCAACTTGAGTAGGTACAGTTAACCTTTGATAACAAAGTATCGAACTTATTAATATAATTAGCTAATGAGTTCAGAATTATGCTTTACCAGGTTGATTACTTTTAATTGTAGAAGAATTGTTTCTTCAGTAGATATCTTCATGTTGGAAAAAAGTCTTATTAATAAAGAACACCCAACTCGTTAACAAAGTTTCAGAAGCCCCGTAGGATCTGGCTATAGCAAATTGAGTCCTGAATATCCTTGATATTAGTTGTTTCCTAGGTATCTACAGTCAAAAATCACTCCAGGTGTTTATGATCGCACTTTTTAAACTACAACCTACAATAATTGTAAACAAATGAACATTTTGTTTAATTGCATAAATTTATAAACACACCTACAGTACGTTCTTGTTGTTAGTGTAAGAATTTAGAAAGTAATTTTGTTTGCTGAAAACGGTTTCCATTAAGCTAAGTAATTTTTGATATATTTGTTCTTTTTGCTTGTACTTAAGAATGTTTATATGTACTTGTAACATAAACATAATTGTGTAATAGTCCCGTATTGGTGTTTTTCACAACTAATAAAAAGGTAATAGTTCTAGCCTTGTAATAAAATATATTGCAATTGCCTAGAATTAATGTTCAGGTAATTTAGCATTTGATTAGGAAATCTTCTCTTCAGCTAGTAGTTTTTAAATAGATAAATTAGTGTTCTTATTGTTAACGTTTATTTTTGGCTAGTTTTAGTATTAGTGTACTCAATTACTTCTCGAGTGAATTTTAGGGCAGAATCGCTTTCCGGATCTTGGGTTTTGGCATACTTTTGTTGTTGCTTCTGGGGCTTTTTCTTAGAAAGCCCCATATTTTGAGATTAGGTGGCGTCCAAGATACTTCCCGATTAAGACACGTATTTAACTCATGATAGCATTCCGAAACCACCTTCAAAGGCTTCCTACTGAGTTAGTTGGCAATCATTCTTGTTAGTACAGTCCAGGTTTTCGATACTTTATTGGGATACAGAATTTTAGTGAAGTACTTCACTATAACAAAAGTTTATTCATGACCTGTTCTGAGGATACCCTACTAGATATGCTGAAGTAAACCTTTTTTTCCAACATACAATTAACTAATTTTGCGAACACCTTAGGATTCATCATCCAGGTATGTAAATTCAAGCTATGACTGAAGTCAATCGAATATTACCAGTCTAAGAAATTCAATATGATAGTAACCTGAGAAAGCACTCATAGTAAATAAAAAGCAATATGCTTGTAGAGTACGTTTGCAAAGCTAAAAACATCTATCAGTGAAGTTACTATTTGGGATGTTGTTTCCCCTTTACAAGAATGACTAAAGCACTACCTCCTTCTTAGTACAATATCCAGTTTATTCACATTTGTTAATTGCAAGTTCCTACAAATTCACTGACATAGGTATATCGTTAAATCAAAATTGATCATTAGTCCATAATTATAGTTATAATCAAAGCTAGCAGAAAAATGTTTTAAATTTTTCAAATCTTTGTCAACTTGGAAACTTTACTTACAGTGGGTTTTAAAACATGTTTAAGCTTTGATGAATTCATAGGATGTGCTCAGTAAATCACAATCTGTAGGCATTGTGGGTTATGGCCTTGCTAACATGGAAAGGGTTGGATCAAACGTCACATTCCATTTAATGCTTTTCGTTCTCTCAACTTAAAATGATTACCTTTGTAATGTGTCCTACAAAAGGATTATGTATTAGCCATAAACGGTAAGGTATTCTTTATACATGGGACGATGAGGAGTATTTAGCAGAATAGTAGATTTGTGAAGTATACGTTTGGGCAATTACAACACAATTAACTAAACTTAGCGAATGAATCACATACTGTTGCATAGTGTCTAGGTTGTTTCCAAAAATGAATAACAATGAACTCATTATTGGAATTCTCTCAATGCAGATTCTATAATTAAAATTGAACTTTGTTTTTAACATTTCTCGCTACCGTACAAAATAGTGAAAGAATAAAAATTATAGTGAAGCATGTTGCTTCTTTAAAATATATATGATCGGATTAAACAAAAATATGTTGAAGTTAACACTAAAATAAAATACCATAAATTAAAGCATAAACTTGTATAATAAGAAATTCAGTTCCTAGTTTATGTTTAATACATAATAAAAAGTTTAAAGCTTTATCAGCAAAATTTTAAATACACTTTTAGCATGAACTTACATACAAAAAACAGCTCATAAGATACAATTGGTTTTATCATATTAATCATTTGCTAAATTACAAATAAAGTTGACTGAAATACGGCAATCAGCACCTACTGATAAAAGCAATAAATGGGGCAAAATCATACCATATATACTAGGATACAAAAATCAGTGTCTGAGACTATTCCAGCAAAAAAGGTTAGAATATGACACTAACTGAAATTGTATCCATTATATCTAACATGCACTATTTGATGCATCGGTCCAAGTTTGCAAAAGAATGACATTGTAGTTGAAAAATATGTTTTTTCTGTGACGGGAAAAAATTTTGACATTTAATATTTCTTGACAGGCAATAAAATGTCACTTTTTATGAATTTACTTTTTTCCCCAGGAAAAAAATGAGTACTTTTTCCTGGGTATGTGCAAATAAGTAAGAACACGAAAATATTTAATTAATAGCTGGGTACACACTTGTAACATTTGGGTGTAACATAACATTGTATCATAACTTCGTCGCATTCAAAACAACCTATAAAAACTACTTAAGTAAGCAATTTTTGAAACCACTCGCAGAATTAAGTTGATAGATATTTGATTACTTGTTTGAAACTTCAAATTTGACATCGATTGATTTTTTGACTTTAATATATCGTAATATTTTTTTCAATATTAAATCATTGTTTTGCCTGTCACAGAAAAAGATAGTGTATTATACACGGGTAAAAATGTAAGATTTTAATACACCTCGAGCTATGTTCTAGTACTTTTTTCCCGTGTATAATAAATAACTATTAATATTCTACTACAAATAAATAACGACAACATATACAATGGGAATGCAAATGTGGATAAAAAATTGAATTACACTGCATTATGGCTCATTAAAAAGTGACTATGTTAATGGTACATTTTGCCTTTGACTAATCAAGCATTTGCACTTATACAATGTACTTTAAAACTTTGCAGTTAGCTGTTAGATGAGATGAAATATCTGCGTCTATCCTAGTCTGGTTCAAAGTAAGATGCAGCTTCAGCATTTTCTGAAGCAATTTATCGCCATCAAGAGTGTTACTGACTTCAAATACATTCATACTTCGGGCCAGCTGGTGTGTTTTACCTTTCGCTCATCAGTCATAAGTACTTATGCAATACACTTTAAAGTTTAACAGCAGTTTAATATTAAATCAGGTTGAAAATATTGTTGTCCTAGATGTTACAGAGGTAAAATGTTACTTGATAACTGTTTCTGAGGTCAATGGCAATGCTGATGGTGATGTATTGCTTTGGAATACTGAAACAGCATCCTACTTTTGTGTCTGGTTAGGACAAAAACAGATATATTCCATATAATTTACCAGTAAACTCATGTAAAGCTTTAAAGAACGTTAAATGTGTGTATATGGCTGATGAGTCAATGACAAACGACACTTGTACTATTAGCTTGTTGGAAGTATGAGTGTGCCTCAAGTCGGTAGCTGTGTTGACGACAAAGCATGATACTGCATCTTATCTAACAGTAAATTACTGTACTATTAACTTGATAGAAGTATTAGGGTATCCAAAATTGACATTACCGACTATGAGACATAGCTTCGGAACATGCCGAAACAGTATCTCACGTCTGTGCATGGTTGAAGTAAAAACATTTCAAGTAGCTATATATTAATACAACTTAAATATATATGATTTCGTTAAATAGATACAAAAATTCATATACAAATAAATATACAATTAATTACATTCTTGGTGAGATTGCCGTTTCAACTTTAGGAAATATTTATGATAAAATTCGAAATAATTAGCTTTAAAAATTCAGAAACGCTTTTGGGAAAGTCGGGATCTCAGTATCACATACATTAGCTGTGTTCTTTTTACCAGTCTCAGTTAGTAGTAGCTCACCTCACTTACGATGTCAATTTGACGTTTTCTTTTTAGATATCTCATACTGAGATTTGAAAAAATTATTTCCCCTCTTTCCCTTAAAACACGACCTTGTAATTACTTCCAAATGAAATTTCATCTCAGTTTAGTAAAAATGGGGAGCATTCGTGTTTCCTGCGTAGGACGAATTGATTGCTTTGGTTATGATGTGAATGTCGTTCTTTTTATTTCACTAACAGCCAGCTAGATCTCAATTAAGCCAAATGTTAATTTGCATTTACAATCACACAAAGGAAATGATATTTTAAAGGAATATATCACCTACCTTTCACTGGTTGTAGTTGTTGATTGTACTTGCACTGCTATCAAATAATTATGGACTGTATAATGTTCACTAATTGTTGCTAATTATTGATGCTCGATGCACCGAACTAAATCACGAACCAAAGACAGAAGCGAGCACGAAGTTGAATAGCGTCCACTCGTAAATTACCAACCTTTTTATGTCGTTGCACTAAAGGTAGGGATAATGGAGGGGTTATATGGGTGGAATAGTTTAAGGAATTAAATTAATTGTGATTGGCATAATACAACTACAAACAAAATACTTATAAAATATATCAGTTTCTAACTCAAATGTTTTCAAAAGATTTGTATCTACCTTTTTTGAAAACAAATTAAACAATACGAAGTCGAGCAAATCAATCTTAGTTTGACGTAAGCTTGACAGATTTTCCGTAAAGCAATTAAGCAATTCTCTTAAATCTGTATGTGAATTAGATTTTGCTTTTGGTGATGATTCTAAAGCATTCCAATGCGTATTTGCAATTAAACGTTTTGAATTAAACCTCTCCACAATAATTGAATAAGCTAGCATATAATTATTATTCGAAATTTGCAAATGTCTAATGAGTTGTCTAGACTTAAAATCCAACGCATCAATTAAAAAATAGAACTTTTCGATCGGTAGCAATTGATTATTTTCATGAACTAAATTATTAAAAAACTGAATAAACTCTTGGAAATGTTCTATTTTTCCAGAAAAATTTTTCATTTCTATACGAGGGAGTCAAATGTTACTACACGAGTTAATGCCAGTTATATTTTCAGTCAAGCCTTTTTCAGCAGTGGATATATTATCAAATTGCGCTTTAATAATTTTAATGTTTAACAAAGACCTATCTATTTCAATTCTTAGTGTTGTAATTTCATTTAATAATTCTGAGTTGTCCTCATTCAAGATGCACGTTTTATAAGTAGTATATACATCGTTTTTGATATCAAAGGCGCTTTCAGCCATAATATTAACAGAAATACAATTGCCTTTAATATGCTCCAATTTATATATCGCATCAGATATATCAGATAATCTATCGAGTGCCGCCTTTAAATCTACAATTAACCTATCGGATGAAATATGTGCCATCTTAACGAACAAGGTTACTAATATCGATTTTATATTGATTTCAGCTACAAAAACGAAGGGTTTTGTTCACCTAATAATAGGATATAGCAAGGGTAATGTTGAACTACCTGTTAAGCAAAGAATTTTTACTACAACGTGCCTAACGGGAGATTGCAAGTTTCAATATAACAATGATCAAAGGGTTATGCTACCCGGTTTTACGAATACCTGAATTCTCTAGCGAACTTGAATTACAAGTTTAAAGAAACTGTACTGCTTAAACACCTTTTTCTGACCGCCAATTCTTACGCTAAAGTATCCCTAAAATTTACAAAGATTTGTCATTTTTAAGGCTTTATAAGATTCTGTATCAGTACAAAATTTCAAATTTAATGCGAAATTGCATCTACTATAAGTTAGTTTACACAATTGACTATGAAACTGGTGGTATGACTACACTTTAATCTAAAATGCGGTCAACCCCTAATTTAAGCGAAGAGCAATTAACAATGTAGTTAAAATGAATGCCAATAATAAATGCCAATAATAAACCAATTAATAAGCAAAATATTTGCTCAAAGGACCAAAAATGTTAATTTGCATTTACAATCACACAAAGGAAATGATATTTTAAAGGAATATATCACCTACCTTTCACTGGTTGTAGTTGTTGATTGTACTTGCACTGCTATCAAATAATTATGGACTGTATAATGTTCACTAATTGTTGCTAATTATTGATGCTCGATGCACCGACTAAATCACGAACCAAAGACAGAAGCGAGCACGAAGTTGAATAGCGTCCACTCGTAAATTACCAACCCTTTTATGTCGTTGCACTAAAGGTAGGGATAATGGAGGGGTTATATGGGTGGAATAGTTTAAGGAATTAAATTAATTGTGATTGGCATAATACAACTACAAACAAAATACTTATAAAGCCTTAACACCAATCTCAAAATAATTTGAGATTACTGGTAAAAAGGACACAGCTATTGTATCATAATCGTCTATAATGACTCGAATAAAATATGAAATTTATTTAAAATTTTGTGCAAGTTGATGAATTTTGTAAAAGTCTTGTTAGCGCTAAAAAAATCAGTCAAATTTAAATATGAAACAAAAAAAATAGATTGCTAATCCTCCTAGTTTCTTAAAGAACCAATATAGCGATATTTGAACAGATATGAATCAAAGATGCAGGTAGTCTATGAACCCTTCCGCATCTATACCATAACATAAATAAATAAAGCAAATTTTACAGCCCGTTTTTTTTATTATCTATTTTTACTTGTTGCGTTATTATATTGCGTTGATAGATATGGTTTGGTGATTATAATAGTTTCCTCATCATTCCAACAAACTCATAAGTAGCTACAGGCTAGCTCTAACAACTAAGCATTAGAACACCAAAATAAAAAGCTAGAAAACATCGACTGCTTGCACAACCAGTGTTGCCAGAGCAAAAAATAGCAAGTAACCAAGGGATATTTTTGTTAATTGTTTTTTGTTGCCTTTTTTTTCCTCTATGAATAAAAATGATATAAGCACACTGCTAAATGTGATATAAATATATTGTAATATATATACATTTTTGTATATTTTATATTTCTTTATCCTCGTGACTATCAGCTATAAATCAAACCTCCCAATTTTCTAAACCTTGATCTGATATCACGGGGTCGAGAATTTATTCTTTTTCTTTTAAGCCCAAGGTAATGTCGGATGGAAAATGGCTTGAGACACAGAAAACTCTTAAGATATAAACGGCTAGTCGAGTGTTAGCTCTGGGTAGATCATGAGCTTGGGTCATGGGTGAATAATAGACCAAAAATACCTTTAATGAGCGCCACCGTATTTTTTAATACAATAACCAACAAAATTTATCTGTGCTAGTATAAGGGGAATGCAGAAACCTTATCTTAACACCACTAACATAGCCATAAAACTTGAATTTCACTCTTTCGGACACACTTACCAAGACCTCAACCACCAGATGTCAAGCAGATGTCTCAGCTTTACCTGTGAACAAACAAAAGCACAACATGGACACCATTTGTGTCCTCAAAAGCATTTGCCAAAAATAGAATAATATAATTTAGGCATCTAAAATATACTAAGGGAATTCATTTTCATTACACACTCTTTTTACTTAAGGAGGACTTGCACTATTTTCTTTTTTATTAAATGTTGAATAATAAAACGTCTTTCAAAAACAAAAGGAATTCTATTTGAATAAATGTCTGATTATTTACAGGTGACTGCAATATTTAAGTTTGTATCATTGTCATATTTTTCATAATAATTCTAGTGAAATTTAACATTCAATATTAAGATCTATAAGTAGATCATTTCTATAACATTTAATTAGATAGACATGTAATTTATTAATTGTTCATAACACATAAGTTTATGTTAATCATAGAAGTACTTCCTTGATTATTACAACAAAAATTGATTATCAAAGAGCAGAGATTGTAAAATGTAAATATTCTAATTTAATTGTAATCTACTAAAAACACGCGAATTTCCTACACCAATGAAAGTGCTTTTACACGACCTGAAAGTCTTTAAACATAATGTAAAATTAACCAAGACAGCATATGGCGTCTAGATTAGAAAACAGAATCTATAATATTTTTTGTCTGACATAAGTTGTCATCCTAAATTTCTTAAAATACATTGCTTGAATGCGTGTGCAAACAAACTGATAAGCAAGATACTTATACGTTAATGTTACTAACTTCTTAAAAAAACTACTTTATATTTTCGTTACTCTAATAAATAATGTTGGATAATTCGTACTAATTTACTATAATTTGAAAGCTATGAAAGGTTATAAACACTCACGTGCATCAAAATGTACAGCTGGTGTTAGCCTTGACGACAGCTGTTGAACATTTCCAGCGTAATATCCGTGTGTCATTAATCATCGGTAAGTTTGAAATTTCTAGATTCCATGTAGGATGAATTTTTACTTTATTGCATGTTAAACTAAATAGAACGAAACCATAAATCTTTGCTTTAAATTACTGCTACGAAAATTTGTTTTAGTTCATTATCGAAAATTGTTGTTGAAGATATGTCCTCTAGATATTGCATGTCTCAAATGATGTCCAAAGGGGTTCCATATTCTCAGGTCTGTCGGGATCAACTAACTTACTTGAAGTGAGGCTTATCAAACATCGTGCTCACGCAACCGCTGTTAGGCTCGACCTCCAGACCGTAAGAATCTATTGTTCTCTACTTTTTCTTTTTGACTTTATTAGAAGCCACGTGTTTTAACAGGGCCATTTTGACTTTATCACGTCTACACAAGCGTCTTGCTCTCTCGGACGTTGGGAATAAAGTGCCGACTCACAACTTGACAGCGCTTGGCAACAAACTTTAAAGTATAGATATACTAGAATCTATGTGTTATTACTAATATTATACATTAATTTTTATTGGTTGATAATTCACAAATTAAATGCTTTAAAATACAGCTGTTTTATTTTATTTTACTGAACTAAATGTAACTAGGAAAAAAAATACGTTACAATATCTTGATATAAATACCGTTTTCCCCTTTAAAAAAAGTTTTATTTCAACATCTCAGTAATTAACGATAATGTAGAAAACAAAATGTAATAATTACGTGAAGTTTCTCTTTGCCTCGGGCTTTCCCATTTTCAAAAACTTCCAATCTATGTAACTAAATAATTAATGCGTTTATCAGACCTATTTTCTACAAGTGCCAAGTAAAGAAGTAAAGCGGGAATGACAATGATTTTGAGAATAATAAAATTGTTTTGTTAACCAATCAGGATTCAGACGCAATCATTCTTGTGAAATACCTCTGCAATTTGTACTAGCTAAAATAAAAAAGTATATAGACAATGATGAATATTGGTAGCTGCATTTCTTGATTTGAGAAGAACGTTTGAAACAGTTGACCGTACTATATTATTAGCTAAATCACAGAGCTATGGAATCTCTGGAAATGTTTTACATTGGATTAGTAATTATTTAACAGATAGAAAACAAAATGTTAAACTGAAAGGTGTACATTCTAGCAATAAAACTAATCATTTTGGAGTACCACAAGGAAGTACCCTAGGACCTCTTCTGTTTATAGTTTATATCAATGATATTGAATTGTATGTTCATTGCGATTTGCTTAAACTATTTGCTCATGATACACTTCCTGTATGCAGAGGTAAATATTTATCCGCAGTAATAGAGGAAATGAATAAAGTACTAATACAAGTCAATAACTATTTGTCTATTAAATTAAAACTAAATGTAACTAAAACCATAGCAATGATATTGACCACAAAATTTAAATATGATAAAATTAATATATATATAATATAAATCTCAGCATCAATAATAAACATATTGAACTTGTTAACTAAACTAAATACCTGGGTTTTATAATTGATAATACATTGTCCTTCTTGTGCCATTTTAAATACATATACAAAAAAATTGCTACAAAAATCTATTTCTTTTCGAGAATTGTAAATCATTTATCTATACAAACAAAGATTACAGTTTATAACACAATTATTAGACCACATTTTGAGTATTGTTCGTCAATTACGTTTTCATGGGATTTAAATAAGATAGCACAACTTTAAAAACTACAAAAAAGTCCATGAGAATTATACTACAAATGAATAAATATACACCAATTAGAGATATGTTGTCAATGCTGCGTTGGCTTGATGTATTAGATCGTATATTAATGAGTACAATGATTTTTATATTCGAAATAGTGAACCAGCAGATGCCACAGTAGTTTAATGGTTTTATTATATACAATAGAGATGTACATAATTATCCAAAAAGGACACGAGCCAATATATACGTAAATAAAACAAATTACAGCATGTTAATGAAAGGTTTATTCTTATACAACGAAATCAACCAAAGTAAAATAAAGTATCACATACTATTTATAATATATATGACTCTATTAAGATTACAGATAATAATAATAATAAGCATGTTTATGTAATGAATAAATATATTAAGGTTAAATTATTGTTATTAGTTCTATAAATGTTTATCTTACACAGTAATTACTTAAATTAGTGATTATTATGTTTGTGTATTAGGAAATGCTACTTTGATTTGATTAAATTATTATACTGATATTTAGATACACTATTGTGATTAGCCGAATGTCACTGTTGCCACATAAAATTTTTGTCAAACAAGAAACTGTGAACCTACAATTATTTATCGCTGAAAACAACTAAAAACTCTGATAGTATTTGATGGTCTAGATTTATTTTGTGAATTTATGCATTTCTAGATACTGCTAGCTAGGCCGCCCACAAAGGGGATCAATGGGGGTCGCCTGACCCCCCGTGAATATGTTCCTTTGGTTTTTTTTTCGTTAGAAATCGCAACACGAAATGCACCTTCACTAGAGATTGAAGAAGATTACGATTTCACTATCGGTTATACTATTGTTTAAAAATAAAGTAAACCTAAATGTTGCGATTACACTACAGGTATGCCTATTGTCTAACTATAAATAGACCGACTTTGTATGTCATTTTAAGCAGGAAATGCGAATTAATGCGATTACCTTACAATAGTAACCCTAACCGCCTATAACAAAAACTGTTATTTTCATTCTTTAATATCTAAATATCTTTACCCTGAAAGTTTCTATTCAAACGAAATATAAAGGCTTTCATAATGGTTTCTTTCTTATTGTACAGGTTCAGGTACTCTACAACTAAAACTTTGGAATGTTCTACAAATGTCTCATTGTGTTCTATTCTGAGAAAAATTATATTCTTTATCTATAACAGTAAAGTACGTCTATATCTTCAGTCACTTCAGTTTGTATTCAGTATTTTTCGAATGCGGTGCACTTTTAATTTGTGACTTAGGAAACTTTATCTGACTGTTGAATTAGTAGAAGACGTGTATGTTGATAGATATTGATTGGTCATTTTCCTTGTAGTTATTGTTATCAGTGTTGATAAGTAGTGTAGTTACTGGTTTTTGTTTTTAAAGAAGGCCGAAGATTGCAGTTACAGTTTAGTTACGGATAGGATAGCAGTAAGTACTAATGTACCTAATGCGTGAGAATACATATTTAAAATAATATTTATTTGCAGTTGGGAGATTCTTATTTTTTCTTTAAAGTCTATTTGATTAACAAATCTCTTCTTTTGAAGTATCAGAAAAGTAAAGCGTGTTATTTTTTTTCAGAAATTCAGATCTAAGATCAGTAACAATACTAACAATGGATATTAGAAAATTTTTCAAACGAAATGAACTAAAAGTATCATCTAGCATAGGCTGTAGTAGTAGCGGTGCTGGTGCTAATGCTATTTTTGAGTGTAGTAGTATAGTACATAATAGTGTCAATGATCTAAATAAAGCTGGTAGTTCGTCACCTAATACTTTAAAATCTCTCACATGTGAATATGACACCAATCTTTCAACTGATAAAAATGAGTACATGCTTGATTTGGGCAATTTTTTTAACTCGAATGAAACACTTTCCGACGATGTTCGCTTTTCATTATTAACAAATCCTTACAAACCAGATCCTAAATATAATTTCAAGAACGATTCCGAAGAAAGAAGACGTGCTTTTAGATATGACTGGCTTCAACAATACGATTGGCTTGCGTATTCTCCAAAACTCAAAGGAGCACTTTGCAAATATTGCGTAGTTTTTCGGCCAACTGGGGTTCTTGGTTCTTTCATTGTGAAGCCCTTCACAAAATATCATGACTTTGTCGCTTCTGTAAAAGCACATGCTACAACCGAATGGCATCGTGATTCAACTATAAAAGCTTCTAGTTTTACAAAAATTATTGAAGGAAAACGTCTTATCAATTACCTCTCAAATAAATGAAGCTGAGCGGAATTTGATTGAATCAAATCGCAAAAAACTTATACCAATAATATCCACCGTCATTTTTTGTGGTATGCATGATTTGCCATTACGAGGTGATAAAAGAGGTAATTTTGAGAATCTTTTACAATTCAGAATAGAAAGTGGGGATCACATTCTAAACGAGCACTTAAAGTTTTGTAAGAAGAACTCAAAATACACCTCTCACAGAACTCGTCGTGCGTAACAAGAAATAGGGCCAGTCAACTTTTAAATTGCGTTTCTTCGTCGAAATTTATTCTTTGTCTGCATATTATAGCCAAATATTCTAGCAAATTGGAACCTTTTTGTAATGCACTGCAGTCTAAAAGTATAAACTTATTTTCCGTTAAACAGCACATAGATGAACTACTCAAACTTTTTAAGACACACCGTAGTGATCCTGAACAATATTTTAAAGAGGTTTATAAAAAAGTGTTGAACATGCCCATGGTTTTGGATTGGAAATTACATTACCACGTATTGCACCAAGACAAACTCATAGTAAAATCGTGGCTTAGATCAAGCATGCCAGGGGATAGATTATAAGGTTGATGCATGCTTATTGTACATAAGGACATGGTAGGTAGGGAGAAACAAGCATTTATAAATGAAGTCCTAAATAGATTTGGTCAAGACCGAAGAAGAATGATATTTTTATTCAAAAATGATGATGATTAATAAAACGCGAGAACAGTCCTATTCAGCAGTGCCAGTTATAATAGTTTGTTGTACCCTTCTTAGTTCTTAGTCATGTTTGTTTGTGCAACAAATATTAAAGACACTATTTAAAGTGCCGGTCAGATATTTATTTACTATTAATTAATATCTGTGGTTTTTAAATATTTTAGATGAGATACTACGGAGTAACTATAGTATGAGAATTAACTCAGTAAAGACAAAGATAATGACAAGTGAGTTACAGCCTAGTTCTAAACCAAAATTAAAAATAGGTAATACCGAGTTAGAGGAGGTGGATGAATTTTGCTATTTAGGTAGTATAATTACAAAAGATGGACGTAGCAGAAGGGATATAGTAGCTAGAATAGCTCAAGCTAGAAAAATGTTTTAAAAAAAAAAACTTACTAATAGCTAATAGTATTAGTTTAGATAATAGAAAAGTTTCTTAAAGTCGTGCGTATGGAGCGTTCTACTATACGGTAGTGAGACTTGGACAATTAAAGAAGTAGATAAGAAAAGATAGAAGCTTTTGAAACTTGGTGTTATAGGAGAATGTTAAAGATTAGTTGGACAGATAAAGTAACAAACGAGGAAGTTTATAGAAGGATAGGTGAGGATCCCTGTATATGGAAACAATTGAAGATCAGGAGAGATAGAATGATAGGGCACCAGTTAAGACATGAGGGACTATTTAGTAAAGTCTTATATTATAGACTACCAAATAAAAATAGAGTAGGAAGGCCTAGACAAAGCTATATTAGTCAAATTATTAGAGATGTAGGTTGTGAAGGGTATGTAGACCTTTTTAGACTAGCTCAGAATAGAAAAGAATTTAGAGCCGCGTCAAACCGACTTTAAGTAAGTTCGAAAGTAAAACAAAAAGAAGAATAAAAATCAGTTAACTAAATGTCACCAGGACATGACTCACAATTGGTTAGCGGTCTGGCATGTTGGTAGCGTTTCGTTGCTTAAGCCTTACCATAACATATAATTTAACACTTTTTCTTTTGGAAGCGGATAACCAGGTTATATTTCATTTCCTTATAAATGGTAATCACGTAAACATGTTAGAGTTCTTTAACAACCATCAGGTTGCTAATATCTATGTAGAGCCAGCTGGATAGGAAAAAAGATAGAAGGATATAGGAAGACCTAGACCAAACTATATTAGTCAAATTATTAGAAATTTAGGTTGTGAAGGGTATGTAGAGCTTTTTAGATTAGCACAGAATAGAAAAGAAGATAGAGCTGCGTCAAACCGACCTTAAGTAAGGTCGATAACAAAACAAAATGATGATGATTACTTTCCAATACGTCCGGTAACGGGGTTGCATTAACAGTGTTCATCCTTTGTGTAACATAACTAATATTTTTGAAAGTAGTCTTGACCCCCTCTACAAATTATTCTGTGGGCGGCCTTGACTGCTAGCATAAATGCAGACCTTCTAAACATTATTTTATTTTAGGCTACAAATGGGTATTCGTGATGAGTATCAAAACTATAATGCTAGCATGATGTTTGTAGGCCCTACTGAATCTTGACATTTCAAGTTTATTTGAACCTATTACAGATATAACGTCACCCACCATTCGATAATAATTCTACTGTACAGAAAAACTTTATTTAATATGTAATTACATCTTTTTGTGCTTTAAAAACAGTCAAAATTCGTTTTGGCTTAGATTCTACATATTCTCACATTCTTCCAAAGCAAACAATTCCACATTTCCTCATAGGGGTTGGTTATTTCTTTGAGGGTTGTTTCTTAAAATTTGTTTCATTTTAATCCATATGTTCTGTATAATATTTAAATCGGGACTATTGGCCAGCCAATCCGGTACAGTAATATTTTGATTTTAAACCAAATATGGGTAGATCTGACAGTTTGGCATGCCTTGTCATTTTGTTGAAATATGAAATCTGTATTTGGAGGCAAGTTTCCAATACAGAATTTTCTTCCAAAATATTTTGGTATTTCAGTGCGATCATGGTTCCCCACCTATTGTGGCAGTTTTATTTTTATAGAAATCGCGTTTTGAGATCTTGTCCCAAAGGAGGAGATAGCGCAACAATTCGAGCCTCACGATGCGAGCGCAATTGTTGCAGTTTTTCAAGAAAACATTTGAAATTTTAGAGCTGAAACAGTTGTAGCGGTTCGATATTTAATTATAATATTGACCACTTTTAAAATAATAGCGCACGTGAGACATGGTAATTCGGAACTTCAAATGGGTTTAAAACTTTTACTCGTACGAGATGGGACTATAAAAACTGTTGTGCCAACGGCTAACTTGGCCTTTACCCCAAAGGAGAGAATGAGAAGGGCAGGGTTGAAATATTCTTTGCTAAACTGAAAACGAAATAGATTGAAGTTGGACGCCTCTGTACCTAACAAATATTAAAAAATATTATAATTTTAAAGTAGATACAGAAAGCCTTTCAGAGTAGATAATTTTAAAATTTCTAATTTAACCTTTTGGAAAATGAAGCATACTAAAATCAGAATGTTTCTATTCTATAATAAATAACTTGTATCCAATAATATTTAACAAAAGAAATAAATAATCATATAAAAAATTATTAGTTGAGCAAAATTTCGTTACTTAGTATTTAGATAGCATCAAATCTGATAATCACATACAAATTTAATCAAAAATAGTAATTCAATTAATCTTAAAATAGTTATTAGTGAGAGTTTCAAATATAACAAAGTTAGAGCAATTATTACTTTCAAGAAAGTATATGTTTGTAGCAAAAAAATATTAAATAATCACAAAAAATTTATCGATTCAATTGGATGCCAAGTCTTACAGATTGGAACGATGGAGGTTTTCACGGCTCGAAATTTAGCCGTTTATGAAAAGGGGGGTTGTGAAATAAATCCGTTCTGGAATTCAGCAAAAATAACTCACCCTTAACCTGTGGCTACTAGCTGCTACCCTCAGATTCGTTGGGCACAGGTTCCAGCTGGTTGCTTGTGGTGAAAAGGGCAATGGCCTCAGACTGATGTCATAGTACGTCACGAGTGAGTAATTGTCAGATCAAGGATGCTTGGACATCAACAATGCTAGTAGGCCCCAGGATACATATAGGCTAGGAGGTATTCGTTGGCTCGATAATATTTATTGGCTTTAACGAATTTTTTTGGTTCTGCAGAATTTTGTTGCCTTACAGAATTTTGCTGGCCCTACAAGATTTTAACGACTTTAAAGAATTTGAACTGAAATAAGGACAAATAAAGGCACTTCCATTAAATTTCACCATCAATGACTCCTCATCCTGCTTGAATCGAAGATGATGTGGAAGTGAGCAGATTAAGAATATGACTTACAAAGACAGTTCAACCGGAGGAAATCATATCAGAACAAATACTTAACACCCAAGCGCCGTGTGTACAAAACAAGTTGTAAACCTTGAGGTATATTGTGAACAATAAGGTGTTTACACAAACTTTTGAAAGATTATATTGCTATTTACGTCCTTACAGACGACGTTTCAAAACACCTGAATTGTTTCTTATATGATTGTGGGTACAAAATATTGAACTTAGCCTTACAATTTAACCTAACTAAGAAATAACAAATCGCATGTTGATTTCCATATGGGAGCAAGGACTTATGAATTTGAAAATTCATCTAAATTTGCAAATAAATATAGTTGGCGAATTTTTCCTAAGGCCTTAATACCTCTATGTTGTTTTGAAAAGAAATTTTTTTATATAGCCAAAAAAGTTGTTATACTATGAACTAGAATTTTTCTAAACCTGCTCATGACAGAGTTATGCTTCAAATTGCTTCACAAAATATTTTTGTAAATAATTATGTTAAGAGATTTCTAGTCATTAATTTAGGTTTACAACACATAGTTGTGTAATATAGTACTAGATGTAGGGTATGTTTATGGGAATTATTATGATGTATTTTTTTGCCGTTAAAACATTTCATACGGTTTTAAATTGAACATAAACAAATGACCTGTTACCTACTTAACACTAGCTGAGCTTCTAAGTAGATACTGCACCTAGTGCTAAACGAGGAAGTTGGTCGACGGAAACCAATACGTTTCCAATTAAATTTTATTGAATAATTTTCCCATGCCAGGCAAAATTATTCATTAACGTTTTGAAATAGATGTACATTGTTGTTTCGACCAATCTGAATGCACCATGTAGTATGGATGGTGTATTGAAGTGCTGGAACTTCAGCCATGATGACATCCTGTCTAGACTTTCGTATCATTAACTGATTATATGGCAGTAGTGCTTATAAATAATGTGGTGAAATTTACTCGTCAATCCATTACCTCTATCGTAGTATTTGTTCCACATGCGTAAAACGATCCAGAGGAGATTAAGAACAATATCAGTAGTATTCCAACTTGACGTTATGCAATAATTAGATGTAAATAAATTTTTTATTATAATTTACATTGTAATTCGAAAAGTGAATTAATTCACATTTATAAATTATTTTAAAACCAGTTACACCCTAGGTGAGCCACGATTAACTACTGTACATTTGTTTTCCGACGACCACTTGTGAAAACAACAGATTACACACTACTTATTTATGTAGAAAGTAAAGTATATCACTTTAGAGTGCGAAAGTACATATCACTCTAGTGTTGAAATACTTTTCAACTCTAGAGTGATATGACTGATGTTAGTAAGCTAGTTACCTAGGCAACCCAAACGACTACCGGTTTCTACCTTTTTGCATTCATTCGTTTCGTTTTGGCTAATAACAGTTTAAAATACCCATAGTTAAATCGACAGTTTCCGTTTTACTTAAAGATGTAATTACTCATACTAGTTTGTAATTGAAATGATTTCTTCTATAAAAATTGAGAATGCATACGCTAAAAGCAACAGATTCGCGGATTTTATAAAAACAAAGTAGGTGTTCGAATTTTCAACATCAAAACATCAAATAAATTTTATAGGTGTCTGTCTGTCTTGCATTATTGCGTACACATTTATTGCAAATAAGCATAAAAATAACTATTTCGTAATTGTTTTTAGTGGTGGTCGTTGGAAAAATAGTGTACAGTACTCGCGTGGAAAGTGACATTTCACACTCGTGGAATAGTCGCACGAGGCATCAGCCTCGTGCGACAATACTCTTCCACTCGTGTGAAATGGGTCACTTTCCACGCTAGTAATGTAATATACTATTCTATTGTAATAGATAAAAAGCATTTCATTTTGTATTAATTACTCTTTTTCAGTTATGTGCTACACACATGCCAAATTTTGATTCATTGCTAAAACTTATAGTTTTTTATCGTGCCTCTATACAATATTTTCTTTCTTTACACCAAGTAAGCCGTTTCTTATTGTGCTGTTCATTAGAAACTGATTGTTTTTTTTGGTCTTAAGTTGTATGGAAAGGATGTTCTAATGAAATTCTGAAGTATTCTAAGTACATTATTAAAAAAGGAGCACATTTAAACATTCATTTCATACATGATTCTCTTGAAAGTTTCGAGTCAGTAGCGTCATTCCATTCAGAACTTATTCTCTTTAAGTAGCCTACGGTTTTGTTTGCATACTTTTAAGGGCTTTCTACTCTCTATTTGAAACTAAAAGACCTGGACCTTTCCCTTTGTCTGTTTTACTATTTTCACAATATTCTTTAATATTATAATAAACTATAATTACAGACATGTTAAGATCCTTGGCAATTTGTCTCATTTAAGTACAGTGAATAAATTTACCACATCAAGCAGAATTGTGGAGGTCACAACACCTTTAGGCATTTTTAAAGAGATTTTTCAGCTTAAATCCTACTAAATTGAACAGCTATCAACAACCATATACTGTTACGTGCAAACTGAATTTGCACTTTAACATTTTATGTTAAGTAGTTTTCTTGATGTGCGGAGGCTTCCCGCCATAATTTTCGAATACGCAAGACGCGCGAACATTTTTAAATAGACTGGGCGGGGCTTCCGGTACGTCACAATAGTGCAATTGGCAAGTGTGAATTATCCCTATAGGGGTATAGCAATGCTACAAAAGAGTAGGGAGTTCCGCGGTTCTCGCGCGGAAACGTGGCTTTTTTACGCCGAACTTTGAAGTGAACAGTCGTGCCGGGTGTCGTGTGTTATCTTATTATGTAGATTTCCTTATCTTGATTATCTTTCCTTAATTACCTATTCCTGTCTTCCACTGCATATAGGAACGGAGATGACCCTGGAGCATCCCATGACCCCGAGATAATTTGGATGTCCAGCTCTACCAGCAACAGCGATGCCGAGGCTACCGCAGCGTGATTTCCTGCCGGTTACCGGATCCTTCACGTGAGTAGACTCTCTAATTTTTATTGTTTTAATTTTATGTAACTTCGCTTAATTATGGCGCAATATAAATTATCAGTGACGTCATGGTGTATCTTATGAACTTTGGTAATTGTATTACCGGCTTTTAAGAGCCATCTATCGCCATTTCAATGTACCAGAATCTAAGTGTAACATTTTGTTAACTGCATTACCGACCAGATAAAACGTTAAACGAAGTGTAACAGATGGCGCCTTCAACCTGTTCAGGCTATGAACTTCAGGGGTTTCTTCTTTGTTTTTAGGTTATGTTAATTTCAGTTACAACCAAGCAATGTTTTAACAGATGTTATTGAAACAGTTTTTTCACTTAAGGAAACATATTTTTATCCATGTAAGTATATGAATAAGTATTTACCTTAATTACAAGCCTTTAAAACACGTTTATTACAAAATTATCCACATATATTAAATTAAAATATCTTTAGTTTCTTTCCTTAACTTTGAAAGGCCGTTTTTTGAAACTTAAATACATTGTTCTTTATGTTACATTCTAAAATTGCATTATGGTTTATCCTTCACATGAAAATTTTGTGTTTAAAAAAACACTTGAGTGAAATAAATTGCTAGTATACCTTTTTAAGAAGTGTTTGACTATACGTTGTTGCCTTATAGGTTAAATAACATATCCTCTGCGCCCATTTTCCATTTTGGAAGGCTTGTCTGTCATTATCTATAAAATATGTATTTAACTGAACATTGATTTCGTTTCCATATACCTTAAATGTGTTTCTTTGGTGTTATCGGTGACGTTCTAACAAGCTCTTACCTCTAAATATCGTATCGTATTACCTTAAAGTAGCTGTAACGTGTTTTTACCTTCTAATCTGCGTCAAAATCGCATATTTTTATATCGTGTCTTGAATATTGTATTCATAATGAACGTATCACATCTAAAATCCCTCGAATTAATCTACGAGCTGGAATGTAGAAGTATCATAGCTGCGAGCAATCAGAATGATAGGCGATCTCAACTTAGGGCTGTTTTGTCACAGGAAACCAAAGGCGTTGCTATCTTAAAGAACCCTGTTGGCGATTGGCCACTCAACGTATCAGAAATTAAATTAACTTTAGATGATATATCGGGTATAATAAACAAAACAGATCCTGCGGCTACTAATATCGAATTAGGGAGATTGACTTCAAGAATAACCCACGTCAAACATCGTATCGAATCATTATCTTTATATAACGATGACCAAGCGACTCAAGCTAAACAAAGTTTGTTGTCCGAGGTGTTATTGCTTGAAGGAATTCTTTTAGAAAGACTTAATCCTAACGCAGACGTAGATATATCGTTACCTTTTTCAAATCTTGCGCTTGCCGAACCTAAACCATTAGGAAAACCTATACCTGTATACAAATGGGGTCTCACCTTTGAAGGGTTTGATTCGAAGGTTTCTTTATCATCCTTTCTTGACCGGATTAACGATTTTAAAATTTCTCGCGGGTGTACCGACCAGGACCTATTTATCTCAGCTGGTGATTTGTTCGCAGGCTCAGCATTAATATGGTATAGAAACATACGACACCAAATTTCTACCTGGAATGAGTTAGTTGCCTGTTTAAAACGAGATTTCCTACCTTATGGCTACATTAACGATCTTTGGAACGAAATTCGTAACCGAACTCAAGGTCCCGACGAAAATGTTGTGTCTTTTATTACCTCATTAGAAGCTTTATATAGCAGACTCGACAAAAAACTTTCCGAATCCGAAATTATCGATCAATTACTTAGAAATTTAAACCCCCATTTCTCAGAACGTTTGGCATTACAGCCCATATCTTCGCTAGCTCATTTTAAAGACCTATGTCGTTCTCTCCAAGAAGTGAGGTCAAGAATTGACAAATATCGACCACCACCCGAGGAACTATCTGGTCTTCTCGAACCTGATTTAGCTTGCCAAGTTCGACCTTCCCGTAAACTATCTACCCTTAACGTTCCTCCTACCGTAACTAATAACGCACTTACCTGTTGGAACTGCAAACGAAGTGGACATAGCTATACTGTCTGCACTTACCCTAGAAATATTTTTTGTTATGGCTGTGGTCGTTCAAATATCTACAAATCTAACTGCACCAACTGTAATCCTAACGTATCGGGAAACTCCCGGCGAGATATTTCAAATCAGGGTGTGAATATCTCAAGAAACCAAAATCGCCCTCAACACCAATCATCCAACGGACACAGACGCCAATAAATTTAAATTATAAAACCACTTCTAACGTTGTACCGTCATTAAATTTATCTAATAATAATACCGCTACTATTAATGTACAAAATACCTTACCTTCATTAGAGGAATTATGCTACACTACTCCAGCCGAGTGGTCTAAGTGGTTACAAACCGTCAATTCCTTTTATCATAAAAGACTGCTACCGTTTCACAACTTGTTAAAAACCCTTCGATAACCGTCCACACTTATCTATCTCAATTGGTTCCTTAAATGTAATTGCTTTACTGGATACAGGTTCTTCATGTTCTCTTATAAATAACGAAGGTTTACATCAATTATCTCAACAAAATATCAAAATTCAAATTATTCCCGAAAAACTTCCATAAATTTAGCTGACGATAACCAAATACATGTAACCGGTTCCTTAAGTTAAAAATTCGTGTAGAGTCTCTTGAACGTGATGTTTTATTTTTGATTGTCCCTGCATTAGTGTATCCTTTTCTACTGGGCGTTGATTTCTGTAAACTTTTAATCTGTCACTTTACTTTCAGGATTTTCATGGCAAACCTCTATTAAAACGAACTCCTGTGCATCTACAGGAATATCTAACAAAATCTCTCTTACTGACTCCCAAGATGTAACTCTTAACGCTACAATCGACAAATTTCGCAAACTTAATACCTCTGAACTTGGTTGTGTTACAACGGCAACACACGTTATCTCTACAGGTGATGCCCTTCCTTTAAGCAACGTCAATATCCCTTATCGCCTGCCTTACAAAAGCATTTACATGCGGAAATAGACAAAATGTTAGTATCTGGTGTTATCTCTCCTTCAAATTCACCGTGGACCTCTCCGTATTGCTAGTTCGGAAAAAGAATGACGAATGGCGTGTCTGTTTTGATGGCAGGAAGCTAAATTCTGTTACTGTTCCAGACGCTTATCCTTTACCTAGAACTGATTCAATTTTGAGCAGGCTTCGTAATGCAAAATTTATCTCATCTATCGACCTAAGACAAGCTTTTTATCAGATACCTCTCGACTTATCTTCTCGTCAAAAAACTGCTTTTTGTGTCCCAGGCCGAGGTCTTTTCGAATATAATTTTTTGCCATTTGGTCTCTGTAACGCTCCTCAAACTTTACAACGTACTATGGATCAAACGTTAGGTCCTATCTTACATCAAGAACGTGCCTTTGTATTTTTAGATGATATCTTAGTTATCTCAAGTTCTTTCGATGAACATATCGCCACATTAGATGAAGTTGCAGAACGTTTAAATGCAGCAGGTTTTAAGATAAACTGGGAAAAGTCTCAATTTTGTCGTTCATCCCTTACATTTCTTGGTTTTATTGTCGATGGAACAGGCTTACGAGCAGATCCCGCTAAAGTGGATGCTATTACTAAATTTAAAACACCAAAAACTGTTACCGAAATCAAACGTTTGATAGGAATGATTAGCTACTATCGCATTTTTCTACCCAATCTTTCAACTATATCTGCACCCATTACCGCTTTAATTAAAAATAAAAAGAAATCCCAAACTATCGAGTGGAATTTAGAATCCCAACAGGCTTTCGAACAAATTAAAACACTAATCACTTCAGCACCTATCTTAATCTCTCCAAATTTCGATGATAAGTTTTATATACAAACCGATGCCTCACTTACTGGGTTAGGTGCAATGTTGTTCCAGGTAAACAATGGTTTAGAACATCCAATCGCTTATGCGAGCCGTGCCTTAACTTCTGCCGAACAAAATACTCTGCTACCGAACGAGAACTATTGGGTGTTATCTTTGGCATCGAGAAATTTAGAGGATATGTCGAAGGTACACACTTTACCGTAATCACTGATTGTGCAGCACTCACTTGGCTTAATAACTTGAAACAACCCGCAGGTCGTTTGGCAAGATGGAACTTGCGTATATCTCAATTTACTTTCGACGTTAGGCATAGGCCTGGCAAATTAAATATCGTACCCGATGCTTTATCTCGAGATGTTTTTTCTCTTAACCTTCCAAATTTAATTCTGGATACCTGGTACCTCAATATGATAAAAAAAGTTTCCGATACCCCCGACAAATTTCCTACCTTTCGTGTAACTAATAATAGACTGTATAAATTTGTATCCTCGTCCCCACATAAAATATCGAATATACCTGAATGGAAACTCGTTGTGCCCACTGCAAATCGCAGTGAGGTGCTCAAATTATGTCACGACGATCCCTTAGCTGCACACCTTGGTGTTACAAAAACTCTCGCGAAAATATCTGAATTGTATTACTGGCCCACACTTAAGCAATCTGTTTGTCGCTACATTAAAAGCTGCAAAATTTGTGGTTCCCATAAAAGTTCGCAAGATGCTCGCCCCGGTTTAATGGGTAACTTTAAGCGTGTATCTTATCCCTTTCAATTAATATCGCTTGACTTATTAGGACCTCTCCTCGATCGAAAAGAGGCAATCAATATCTTTTGGTTGTTACCGATTGGTTTTCTAAATTTGTTATGGTGCAACCCTTACGTAAAGCTACCTCCGCTGCAATAATTAAATTCCTAGAACAGAATGTCTTTCTTATCTTTGGTGTCCCCCAGATTATTCTTTGTGACAATGGTGCACAATTTATCTCTAAAGATTTTCAGAATTTCGTTAAAAGTTACAAAGTACAAAAAATTTGGTTTAACGCAAAATATCACCCCCAAGTAAACCCTACCGAGAGAGTAAATCGAGTTTTAATTACCGCTATCTCTTCTTATATTGATTCAGACCATACTACATGGGATGAACATATCTTTGAAATTGCCCAAGCTTTGCGTACATCTAAACACGAAGCAACCCAATTCACTCCGTCTTTTCTTGTTTTTGGAAGATATACCCCAATCGATGGGAGTTACTATGGTTTAGTGCCTGACGATACTAACGTAATTGAATTTGACGATAAAGTACGTTGGGACAAGGACCAACAGTCATTACCTTCTATCTTTAACGACGTTAGAAAAAATTTGTTAAAAGCTTACGAAAAGAGCAAGGACCATTATAACTTGCGTGGCGAAATATTTCCTTTGCCTTAGGCGAACAAGTTTGGAAAAAGAACTATGTCTTATCGGATGCATCTAAGAAATTTTCTTCAAAATTGGCCCCTAAATTCATTCTTTGTAAAGTCACACGTGTTATTAGTCCCTTATCTATGAACTTCAGGATACTGAAGGAAAACGCCAAGGCAGGTGGCATATTAAAGACCTTAAGCCATTCTCTGCCGACCCAAATGCTAATTAAGTTTTTCATGCCCCATTCTCCTCACGATTTACCTAATACTTTTGTTCTCACCATCAATTAGTATCTTTAATTACTTATTCCTTCCCTCATATAGTATATAATTTCTTACGTTTAACTTTACTTACCTCAATTTAGCTATCTTTTCTTCTGGTTGACTTTCCTCGACCATACCGTTACTCATATATCACTTCATCCTCTACACCCCAATATAACTTTGTCGTTTCATTTAATTAACCCTTGAAATTTTCCTATTACATATTGTTCGGTCTTTAGTATTTCTCTTATATGGTTTAATTGAATGGTAATTGTCGTAACTTTGGTTGAAATAACCCATTGAATTTTTATGACTGGTTTTGGCTGATGTTGAGTGAATGCTTTCTTCTTTGGGCTCACATAGAACATGCGCAGTCTATGCCATTGAAAGAAATAGTTCATATTCGCAGTTGCAAAAGCTAGGATTGTCTATTCCGTGTGTTTTTCCTCTGAATTATTGCAATCGCCCACATTATACTACATCATTATACTACAACATTATTCCTTCCTTTTCTACTAAATCTAGATAACTTATAAACATTTTTTCGTTGTTTTTATTGAACTTTGTGGTGAGGTGCTATTGTTTTCTTATTGTTATTTTATTAAATTCTCGGTTGTTTTAGCATATGGGGACAGTGTATCTGTATTTAACTGCTTATAATTGGGCATTTGTGTGTGTTTAGGGTGCTACCGTTTTGAAAAACTACCTTAAAACAGTTGTTTTTGTGTGTTTGTATCTGTGAAGATACTTTTAAGTTGTCGTGTCTATCTTTGTCTGATTTTCTTATCGTAGTCGAAGCACTCGTTAGGAAAATTATCGTACTAGTTCTCTTAGGAGTCTAGTGAATTTTAAAAATGTATATCTTATCTTGTCGGATTAATATCGCAGGTGGTCCTTCAGACTGCGCTGTGTTTTATAGGGTCAATCCCATTTAAACGGCTCTACTGGAGCCACTCTTTTGTTGTTATCATTGTCTTGGGTAATAACTAGGCCAATATCTTTGTCTTCTTTATTATCTTCGACAATACCTTTAGGTTTAATATCGTTATCTTATTGATTACCTTTGGTAATAACCTTAGTTTATTATCGTTATCTTACCGATTACCGTTAGTAATAATTTTGGTTTAATTTATCGTTATCTTACCGACTACCGTTAGGAATAACTTCGAGTTATGTCGCGTTATCTTACCGGTTATCTTGAGTAATAACTTCTGTTTAAATTCATGTTACCTACTATCTCTTATAATCACTTTAACTTAATATCGTGTTATCTTATCGAGTATCTCAAATAATAACTAAAGCTTAATACCGTTATCTTATTCATTACCTTTGAGGATAACAACTTAAGCTTAATATCTTTACCTTATCTATTATCTTTAACATCAATTTGAGATCTTATCTTTTTATCGTCCTAACGTGTGGTATATATGACCAGACGTGGGAATTATCTTTCTGAAATTTAAGTGAAAAAGCTAACCCGATTTAGAAATGTAATTTGTTAGGTTAGCATATAAGGATTTAGTAGGCGGTACTTTTGGTAAATTTGTCAATTCACAACTGTGTCATGGACAAGTTAAATGTGCATCGGAGGAAACCAAAGTACCAGAAACAAAATTTGCCAGAGTGCAAGGTGACGCACTCTCATGAACATTTTTTTAAATTTGGGCACTTCTTGCCAAAAAAGAAGAATAGTTTGATGCGACACTCATGTGTGTTTGCATATAAGAACTTTATGTTAGCTTTAGTTAGATAAGTTTAGATAGGTTTAGATAGGTTAGGCGACTTGTCGCACCCGTGTTAGTTTAAGCAGTGTTTCATGCTCCCAACAAATTTGTGCTGTCGGTAAGTAGTGTAGTCAAAGACTATCGGGCTACCTATTCCGTTTCCTGGTACTTCGGTAGACGTGTTATCGGTCGAAAAACCAGGTGGCGCCTTATATAAACATTTTGTAGCTTTAAGTTAGGGTTTATATAGGGTAGTAAGGACTTAGATTTTAAGCTGTTACTGTGCTAACAGACTTTTTCTTTTTTTAAGTTTTTTCTTTTGTGGCTTTGTCGCGATTGTTACGTGCAAACTGAATTTGCACTTTAACATTTTATGTTAAGTAGTTTTCTTGATGTGCGGAGGCTTCCCGCCATAATTTTCGAATACGCAAGACGCGCGAACATTTTTAAATAGACTGGGCGGGGCTTCCGGTACGTCACAATAGTGCAATTGGCAAGTGTGAATTATCCCTATAGGGGTATAGCAATGCTACAAAAGAGTAGGGAGTTCCGCGGTTCTCGCGCGGAAACGTGGCTTTTTTACGCCGAACTTTGAAGTGAACAGTCGTGCCGGGTGTCGTGTGTTATCTTATTATGTAGATTTCCTTATCTTGATTATCTTTCCTTAATTACCTATTCCTGTCTTCCACTGCATATAGGAACGGAGATGACCCTGGAGCATCCCATGACCCCGAGATAATTTGGATGTCCAGCTCTACCAGCAACAGCGATGCCGAGGCTACCGCAGCGTGATTTCCTGCCGGTTACCGGATCCTTCACGTGAGTAGACTCTCTAATTTTTATTGTTTTAATTTTATGTAACTTCGCTTAATTATGGCGCAATATAAATTATCAGTGACGTCATGGTGTATCTTATGAACTTTGGTAATTGTATTACCGGCTTTTAAGAGCCATCTATCGCCATTTCAATGTACCAGAATCTAAGTGTAACATTTTGTTAACTGCATTACCGACCAGATAAAACGTTAAACGAAGTGTAACAATACTTAGTAATCAAAATGTCAGAATACAATTGCTGAATGTCAACATTTACTAAAAAAGACAGATGTTGAAATGAATTAATATTGTAAGAAAATTTTGTTAATTCTTAATTTTATAATTAAATTAAAATTATGTATATTCAGCTTCAAAAATCATCTTTAAAAATGTGATTAATTGAAAATATGAAGTGTTCTAGCATACAGTTGTTAGGATACTGTGCTGCCCAGCTAACTTTCAACCGGAGAGGAAGTACTTTACCGCAATCAAAACAAAATTAGATCACAAACTTTACCATCTATTGCTATAAAACCGAAGAATATTTAAACATTTTTTAATTTCCATCAATAAAATGTTACTACCAAATTAAAATTATTTTAATATTAACTATTCGCTAAATATCTTAACCTAATTGAAGCTTTCTGGCGCCGTTACTTACTAATTTGAAATAAAATGAACAAAAGTACTCAAGGTTGTATTTTCCGAATAATGTTACCACCGACGAATCACGTGTGCACGGGATGTTCCCTCGTTGACAGCTGTATCGCATATTACCGGTATAAACTTGAAAGGCATCCGTAGAACACTTACAGAATGAAATCAATTTATCTACCTATGATTGGGGTTAGAAAACAACCGCAACGAAACACAAAACATAACTTAAAAGCTATCATCAATGTGATAAGATTCATTTCAACAACTATTAATGTAAATTATAATAATTATAATGGGTTCTGGTATAGCCAACAGAAACCCCTTAAACTACTTGCACTATTTTTAACTCCAGTAGGTGCTTCTGAGAACGATAGCATTCAACTTTTTATTCCTGGTTAATAATTATGAAAGTTGAATACATTAATATTCGTGTGGCATTCTGAACACCGAGATGCAACATGCCACACAGTTACTACTCGACTGCCCTCATTCCTCTCTCATTTCCGACTCATTACACCGAAACCACCTACCTGAACTAACCCTTACTAATGAGTTTTCCTATTATCTGTTTAAACCTGTACTTCTACAAATTGCTATGAATATGCTAAACCTACTGTCACTCAATGTTTACCTAATATACCATTAACCGAAGATGATCAACGCAAGTATAATAAAAATCCCTTAACTAACTATTAGCAAATTGAACAAAATACTTCAGTAATGACAATATTTGCAAATACACCGCAATTATTATGCATATAATGTATAAATGCAAATGAGCGCATCACAATGCGTGTATTAGAATGGTTTACGTAAAATAACAAAAAAATATCAAAATGAATATTATTATAGGAGACCTAAAAATAATAATTGTGCATTATAAGCAACTTAACATCAATAGTTATGTGTCGCTTACAATAACCATGTCGTTATTTCTCATATAAGTAAACAAAAATTGTTTTATTTCCTGTTAATCGGCAATTGCTTATAGAGTTAATACAAGGTGGCCTTAGTTTTATGTCATTAAATTGAGGAGGTGGTAAAGATTGATAAACTAAACAAAAAACCTTTAAGGCATTTTACTCTTGAACAGATTTTTAAATGCTTGAAAGAGGTGTACCCGAGTAAAAGTTTTAAAGCTGCTGTTTTATTATATGTTTATAAAAAATAACTCACCTATGCTAGTGTTATTCTGAATCAATCATGCACGTGAATTGATTTCACAATTGTTCAAATTTCATGCATTTCACTAAGATACATAGTATCTCCGATTACCATATAATTAGTTAACTCACAACACTACGTTTAAGTGTATTACCAAAGCAGGCGATGAAATTGCATCATCCGCCACCAGTACCAAAGCGAATAAGAGAAACGATCTTGCAAAACACGTTCAGTGAAAAAGTACAATCAACTTAGAGTGGATTATTGATGAATGGCTAGAATATTCAGACTATGGGGTCAAAACCCTAATACAGTCGACCAAATTAGCATCGTCATCTTTTTGTTTTCGACCTTACTTAAGGTTGGTTTGACACAGCTCTAACTTCTTTTCTATTCTGTGCTAATCTAAAAAGTTCTACATACTCTTCACAACCTAAATTTCTAATAATTTGACTAATATAGCTTGGCCTAGGTCTTCCTATACTCTTCTAACTATTTTCCTATCCACCTGGCTCTACATAGATATTAGCAACCTGATGGTTGTTAAAGAACTCCAACATATTTACATGATTCCCATCTATAAGGAAGTGAAATATTACCTGGTTATCCCCTCCAAAAAAGGAAAAGTATTAAATTATATGTTATAGTAAGGCTTAAGCAACGAATTGCTGCGAACATGCCAGACCGCTAACTAATTGTGAGTTATGTCATGGTGATGTTTATTAAGTTATATGTCATGGTAAGGCTTAAGCAGCGAATCGCTGCCAACATGCCAGACTGCTAATTTTTCTGATTTTGTGATTGTCAGAACTTCAGTATCTTTTAAAAAAATTTTATAGACTGACTTTAGTAGCAGCTAAATTGCATTGGAGTATTTCATTTTACAGCTCAGAGACGCCATATTTCAATAATTTGTTTGCATAGTGTCACAACTTTGTTGGTTGACTCTAAAGAATATTATTGTGTATTTGATTAGTGACATAGCTAAACATTGCAGAGGTTCTACAACAATTTGAATACTTTTTCTTGTGTTTCTTTCTAGCTTAACCATTCATTTTAGACCACAAATTGAGTAACAATTTTTTTTGTCTTATTGGTCTTTACGCTCCCTCTAAATTAATGACAAAACTAATGTCACCCTGTATAGCTTAAATGTGTGAAAAGCTTTTGTGCTGAAAATTGTGATTTCAGTAAGCTGTGGGTTATGATAAAATGGTAGGAAGAGCTCATTGTGTAGTAGTACTTCTTTATTTTTGAATTTTTGTTTAGATAACTTGATATCACTGCTTTTTAGATTTTTGATAGAAGAAATTTAATTAAACTGTATCAATTAGTCAGGTTAATCAAGAGACCGTATTTCCCAAATAAGAATCGCTTTATGTAATTAATATATAAAAACAATTACTAAGTGTACATATAAGTAAGTATAAGAAAAACGTAGTAATTATGCAAACACCATCCATATGTAAAAATTTATTTTGCATTGTAGTATTATTTGTTTCCTCCAAATACAAACTTTTATAATATACAGGTATGATACTACAGTGCGTTTAACGAACAGATTCAGTAAGCGCTCCTCCCATAAATGAGCGTAAAGATTTTGAAATAGAAATTTTGCATAAGTTGGTCGGGTTCACACAACCACTCAATAGACTTTGTATTGCTAACCGACAAATGTCAAAAGTTTCTGACACATATTTGTGTGTGTTCATTTGTTCGCCATGAATCAAGCTTGTGTTCAGCTTGTTCTGCGCAACTAAAGCTCATCCTAATATTTTAATTACTGAATCTGTTCGTTAAGTGTGCTATGCAACCAAGTTGAAAATGTTGACGTAGTAAATATTGACAAAAGTTTAGTAGTCCATTCCCAGAAGTTGATAGTTATAATGTATTAAGACATATGGAGTATTTTGATGGCTTTAAGGAAACAAGATAAACCATACACAAAAGAATCATAATTAATTCAATTGTGTTAATACCTGTTAAATATGTAATGAGAAGGTACTTCATGTATAATACAGTTTCTGTTATGTAATATGTTGATATAATTATTATCATGTGAATACTTAATATTTAAAAACATTGAACTGTTATATAACCTAATAATGCTTTGTTAATATCAGTCATTTATTCCCAAGTTCCCAACATAAAGACGTTTTCATTTCTGTAAAAAGATGTAATTGTTTGCATTAATAACTGATTAAACGGCATAAGTCTTTTGGAAATGTTCTTAAAGAATATGAAAATTGTATCAATTGTAATCAATATAATAATGTTAAAAACACAAACCTTCATGTAGTAATGTTCTTGTATCTAAATGTTATTGAGCATGAACCAAATATATTTTGTTTTGGTCTCTTAAAGTTGGGCGTCACTTATTTTTGAAGATTTATTAAACATGTAAAAGGGAATGCTCCCTCTCGAAATCTAGATTATAATTTTGAAAAGTAAATAGAGGAACTGTATCAATTACTCTTAGAAAATGATTTGGGCATACTGTAAAATTGGTTCAGATGTGCCATGTTTAAAAGTTTATGAAAAATTGTAAAAAATGAATAAAGATATAGTTGACTACAATAAAACACTGACGCATTTGAAAGTGTTTCATAGTATTACATAACTTTACAGCACTGCATATTTCTACAGGAAATGATGTCTTCTATGGCATACACACATTCCCAACTACTCAAGTTTTCAATGAATATCTTATGAATTAAGTTATCTTACACAATTTCGCATTTTTACAACAGTATTCGGGAAAATAAAGAAAGCAACTACAATCAGCCCATAAGTTTAAAACTAAAAGTTTATTTCACCAAATAACAAAAGAAAAAGGAAATAATATGATAGAAAAAATCTTAACCTAAATTTAACAGAAAAATCACATAGGAATACATTAAGCTTCATCTAATAGAACTAACATAGTTCGGGAACTTAAAAATATTTCTGTCATAGATATTTAAGAGGACTTATTAATTTTCATTTTATATCGTATAAGTACCAAATACAAAGTTTTGTAGTCCACATCCATTTTCCTGCACAGAGTGATTTGACCTGAGAGTGACTACGATAATAAACTTATTTAACAGTAATGTATTTTATTTTTCAACATAATTCCATTATAATTCGACATACTTAGCTCAATGTTACCAATTTTCTTTAAATCATCTTCAAGAAAGGTAACTTTTGGAAGAGCTACTGGAAACTAAGATTATTTAACCCTAGAATACTATACTGGTTTTGATATACGTAACTACTATACTGTCGTAAATTTTACAAGCATTAAATAACCCTGGTATAAAAGCTGCATTTTTATTTAAAAAAAAGGTACAAAATTAAAAATAACTTATTTTCATATTCAGTAACATGATAAAATAATACAAAATAATTGTTATTGTGAGGAACATTCAGTACAGTAATTCCCGCGATGCATTCCGCATACTGCGTGTTGAAGCTGCACGCAATATGTAGTGATCATATGTCTTAGTTTACTCGGGCAGTAAAAGCAAACTGTACGTTTTTTATCTTGAAGTACGGTATTTTTATCTACCGCATCTACCTTATTTCGCAAATAGTTTGGCAAAGATTTTGACGCAAACTTGCAATGCTTATTCTGTGTTCCATCCATGGCTTTGCAAGACGATGGGCCAATTCAATCATAAACTCTTCACGTGGTAAAGGTTTTTTGCCAGTCTTAACTGTATTGTAGCAATAGACTATATATCAATTAATACTGGCTGAATTTATCATTTCGTAAAACACGCATAATGCTCATCTTCTAGTTTTTTGGCTACAACTCCTATTAGAGGAAAGCTGATCAAAAGTGTCACCCCCTCCCCTTCATTTCATTATAATTTAGAACTATCTGTGATTTACAATTTTCTTCTGAAATTTCGGCTCCCTCATGCAATGTGGATAGCAATACAACGCATTTATTTTTTTTTGGGCATATAAGACAGCAAAGTTTTACTTTGGTCAAAACAAAATATTGAAGTTTTTGGCTTCCTATTCTTCGTGTCTAATAGTTCAAACGGTATCTCTCTTTTATTTTTTTTATTGTTTCTAACAATAATTCTTCAGCAAGGGCAGCCGAAGTGAACCACTATCCATCGTGATATTTCGATTACTGCCGTGAACAAACTTTGTTAATTCTTTTACGAAATAATTTGCCACTGGTAAACCTCCTGTTTTTATTCCTTTTCCTAAATATGGGCAAGCGTCAATTAGGTACTTCGATGAAGAATCACATAACATCACAATCTTTATTCTATATTTTGCTGGCTTGTTCGGTATATACATCTTAAATGGACACCTGCCACGGAATCCTAGTAGTTGTTCGTCTATAGTCAAGTAAGACGATGGCATATAGGATGTTCTACAGGTATCAATAAATATTTCCCATATATTTCGTATATGTGTAAAAGGATCATCTTGCTTTCTTTCCTCTCTACTTTCTTTATCGTCAAATTGAAGACAATTAAAAAGTGGAAGCGTTCGTAGCACATGCAAGCTTTATAAAATGAACCCGACAGAGTAGAATCAAACAACACTTTAGCGTTAAGATGATCATCTTTTTTTACCGCGGAGAGAATCAACACAGCGAAAAGTGCCATTAATTCTTCTTTCGAAACATGCAATACCCAGGATTCGGCTTTAGCATACTTCACAGATTGTCTGGTAATTTCCTCATTGGTGTGTTCAAGAATTATATCGAGTATATCATCAGAAATGAAATGCGTGAAGTGATCATCAACAGTTAAACATGCTTTAGCTCTTCCTCTGCTGCCAACCACAAAATGAATTAAATTTCTACTGGCTATTCTTTTAGATTTTAGTGGTAATTTAGTTGACCACTTATGGCCGTATTTTCCCTTCAGGTAGGTTGTTTTGGACGTAATGATTTACAATCGCTTGAACTTAGATGCAAAATTGCATCTGTTACTTATTATACAAGCTTTTAAATAACAGGGTAGATAACCCATATCTTCTATCACTAATTAAGATTAATGCACAACTGTACCACACAAGAAGCACACTTACCTTCAGAGTGGATAAGGTGCATTCAAATGATTATAAAAATGCACCCTTGAATGTTATGTGCAGACTATACAACAGCATACAAAGTGAATTGGACATTTTTAATAGTAAACCAGAAATGATGAAGGAAAGACTAGATATTGTTCTAATATAATGACATATTTGTGCCAAGTGATAATGAGTTACATATTATTGTATACATTTTTCTTTTTGTTATTATTTTTCCTACTCTATAATTGGGTCAATGACCTGTTGAGTTTGTAACTAAATAAATAAATAAGTAATTATACTCGTTTTCTTTTGCTATATTTAATGAAATCTCGCTCCCGGTAAGGTAGCATCATTTTCTTGTTCAACGTTATGTATTGCTATTGTTGAATTACGTACATCAAGGGCATTCTTAGCACAACGTGTAATCCCATGTGTGGTTGAAACTGGTGAATTATGACGTGCAGTTCTAATATCGTCATCCACATCGCTATCATCATCGTCGTCTGAATTATGCTCTTCTATTTCCAAATTATCTTCCTCCCAGTCACTTGCACTTTCAATATATGGTTCTGGATCACTATCTTCCCCATTCATAATCCGTTCAACTTCATTTTACATTTCGCGTTCGGACAAAAGTCTTTTCGACAACATTTTACTAAAACATCAACTATTACTTCAAAAATAATAAAGTAAGACATAAATTCTCTTACTTGTTAATAATAGAACGAAATATATTTATAAGTGTACCAATTCTCACGCATACATCAATACTATTTCGTCGTAAAATCGACGACAAGTTGTGGAAATAGTGAATACTGAAAATAGTTAAACAGATTCACCTACACAAATGTATAGCTCACGACTAGTTAGGAAGGTACTGAGAACCTTAAAACGGACAAGTAGTTGAAAGTGTCTGAAAACTAGTGACAATACTCGACCGCAGTAAATTTTATGAAGGAATAGTATTCTATGGTTAATAAAATGAACATTGACAAGTTTGGAATACACCTGCACCATCAACAATCATGAAACAGAATCACGTGAGATACATAAGAAAATAACAAAGCAAACAATAGAATGGTGGTTCCCAACCTTATTTTTTAATTATGACATTTTTAGAATTTTTTTAAAATGTTCTCAGCCCTCCCTATTTGATCAAACAACAAAAATAAAAGGTTTTACAAAATATGTTTAGGACTACCAATGATATTTTTTATAAAGTATTAATTAGTAATGATTAAATTATTAACATTTAATTATCTACCTGTAAATTTTAAATTTAATTTTGGTTTTTAAAACCGATAACCCTCTCAAAAAAGCACGACCCCTTGTAGGTAGTGATCCATCAGTTAGGAACCATTGCAGTAGAAGCGTTTATGGCGGGAACAAACCCGCTCACTAAGTTATAATGCATTGATTACGTTTCAATCTAACCAATTCGAGTTGGAAGACATCATGTATTTGGATTTTAAAAGCATTATTCATTTATGTATGATAAAGCACACACAGAAAATTGAGCATCTACAAGATATTAAAGTGGTTATATTTAATATGGATTTTGCAGTTAATTCTATGATATAGGTTAAAGACGTTTTTAAGAACAATATCTCAAGTATATTAACAATCCTGCTTCTTGAATTTTTGTTAAAGGTACCTCTCAAGGCAAACAAAGTGTACAAGGCTTAAACATCATAATTTTACTTTGTCTATTTCGAATTTTAGGTAGAGTTACGAATGTGCATAAATCAAATGTCAAAGAAAATATTGTACATCAGGAGACTTACTAGGCGTTTCAAGGGACATTATGTAACGACAGTCTAAATAAGAAGTGCAGGATCAATGGGCACTAAGACGTCTAGGATGGTGAACCTAATGCACTATGATTTTCATCACTTATTATCATTTAGAATAAGAACTACGTCTGCATTACACATCTCATTAACAACTGAATTTGCACAATTGATAGGTTATCAGCCCTTTATCAAATAATAGTTAAAATTTGCAAACTCATGTTAGAAGCAATACAACCTAATCCTAGATCATTAAAGCATTCAATTTACATATGAAGTTATGACTAACAGCTCTAACGGCATCAATGCGAAAACTTGCTGAAGTTGAGGAAGTAGAAGCCTCAACCAGTGCGGACGTTACCAGTGTGTGTGCAGTTTGCCCAAGACGCAAAAGCAGAAAAACAAAAAGATCTGTTCTGTTGTAAGTGTAACAAACATGTTTGTAATGAAGATAAAATTTTTTACGTCAGCAGTGGTTACACCTGCCAGAAACTTCATCATGATCACTATAGCGTTTCTTGTATTGTTTTGTGAGCTTTTATTCTTACTTTTATTACAAATAAATAAAGAAATTTTACTACATAATAACAAAATTAAGAAGTATGTATAGTCTAAGTATTCACTCATATCTTAAAAGGGCAGTTTTGTCTATCAAGCTTCTACATTATTTAACGATTATATGCAAATATATGGCGCAGTAAACAAGCATAGCTTCAGATTAAACCTGTACAGTATTTTATTTAAATGAGCAGCAACAACTGTAAAACATAACGTTTAATAGCCAAACCAAATAGATAAAATTAGATCGAAAATATTTGGTATTGCATTATGCTACATTTTTAACATGAAATAGAACATAACAACATAAGAACCAAAATACCCGAAGACCTATACAAGTTAATGCGTTATTGCAAATGCTTTTGATTGTACCTGATGAATGTTAATATTTTATCAACCTGATTTGAACTTCCATATAATAGGCATTTCAAAAAACAATTTCGTGACGATTTAACAATAGTTAAGACATGATGAAATTTCATATGATAATTTATGCATTTGTTGTGGAAATTAAATATGACAAATTATTTATATGCTCAGTTTCAGTTGTTTCCTGTCTGTAACTGACATCAGTCAAAAACTTGACAATGTCAGATATGACTGGCAAAATGTCAAACGTAATTGAAAGTTAGGTTAATGTATGGTTGTGTACACGATTTAGAATGGTCCTAGAAAGACTAAGATACATGTTCGAGTCCTGTCCAAGATCTTATATTTTCCATCTTTCAATTACTAGCTCGATTTAAAATGATCATTGAGCTTTGTATAAAAGTCTAAGTTATTATTTCATCTTATTAACTATAATACGTTATATATATATATATATATATATATTGCTGTGTAACCTCTCATCTTTGCAGGTACTGGCCCTTTAAAAAAAAACATTCGAGCCCCACAGTTTGGGCGTCAAGAATGCTGTGAAACCTCTTGAATTACCTGGTCCGTTGATTCCTTCTGTTAATCGCCTCGGCTGCTCTTCTAGATAACTTCCATTCTCAATCATAAAAATTAAACAACACATTCCTACCACAAACATCAACGTTAACTCTATTTACATCAATATTCAGAATACATTAAATTTTCAAATTAAATTTGAACATAAAATTCAGTTTTAAAAAGAATTTCCGGATTAATTTTATTATCATTTTACTGTGCATCCAAAATTAAAGTCCTTGTTGGATGCCTACTAATTAATATAACAATATAAGCAGACGAGTCTGAGTATAAAGGAGCATCTACCACCCTTTACGTTAATTAACCAGGTTTGTCTAATTGAGCTCAAAGACCTACCCAAAGTTTCATCCTATTCCCGAACATCAAAACAAAATACCCCTTTTACTTAAACAAGCAAATTTCATCTTAAAATTAAATTTTATGGTTAGAAAAATTCCACTAATGTCCATTTAAAGTAAATCAATTATAAAGTCATTCAATACACACAAAAATGTCAAACAAAATAGTACAATTTACCTGAAGGTTATTGTCCTCGTAGCTTCAGTGTAATCGTCCCTTTTGTAAATCACACCATTCCAACCGGATTCTATTTACAGCTTCAAGTTGTCAACGCTTTAAAATGTTCTCCATCACCATTAATTTAAAGTTGTTTCTAGGCTTTTCCGGAACTCATCTGTGTATATCTGCCTCTGGTTCAGTGGATGCAGACACATTTACGAACCATTTAGTCATTAACACCCCATAAAATAGCAAAGAAATTCATACTTCCTTTTACCAATATTACCAATATACGCCAAAACTGCCTACTTTTGGGTATACATTTGTCGTTGTAAATTTTACTAATTGGTACCGTGATAATAAACTTTTATTACCTTGTGTCTAAGTGCACTGAAGTACATTCATGTTAGCACGTAAAATAACCAACTATTTTGAGTCACTAAAATATACTAGCACACTTTAAATTATTTAATCAAACTAAAATGCACTGTTTAATATCAAGTCGCGGATGCACGAGCTTTTAACGCATCTAATCGTCGAAAGTCTAAGAGTCTAAGAGCGAAACACATATTCCGCCTGTATATATAGCGAATAGCCGACACGTCGCTTTGTTCCCTAAAACGGGTAATTCCAACGAATTCCTCATTCTCGTTCCCAGTCTGTAGCCTGCACGTCGATTTTTATGAATTTAGTCCTCACCCCATTGAGATCTCAGAAAATTTCAACACGGCCCCATAAGTTGTCCGAGAAAAACTAATTACTTTTATACAGAAATTGTTGTTCTACCTCTGATATATGCATCCTATTTTAACCAATCGCAACCCCTTGACGTTGCTTAAATCCCGCCCTTTACAATATGTGTCTTTGCTTGACGCATTTTCTCTTTCCTTCTCTATCTTGTTCGTATTGGTGCAAATTTATATTCTTTATTATCGATTATATTTTAGTCCACGCGGACTGTTATCTTGGTTTAATAACCCCGTATCGCACATTCTCGTGAATATTAAGCCCCGGTTTCTCAAAGATTCTTTGAAACATTAATTATTTGCCAAATTTACGCAGAATGAGCTTTTTAAAAATACGCAGGTGTTCTGTATTTCCTGCTAAAGCATCTGATCGTTTCCAATATCCTTAGAATCAACATGTTTATCCAAACAAATTAACTTGAAATTGCCTTTTAAAACACGCAGGGGTGTTCAAAGCGTAACATTTTAAATAACCTTCCTACGATTTGACTATTATTGGGTTTTACAAGTTTTATGCTTATTATTAATAATGGTTCAATTAACTCCAATTAAAATTGATTTCCATCCTTTCATTTTAGCGAATACAAATTATTATCCGTACGTTTTGTTTAATACCAGTTATTTAAAATAGAGTTCATTAATATAAATTTTGCACGTAATTTCCATTTGTTTAGGAATAATTAAATTATCCACTGCGCTTTTCAATACTGCTTCTTTTGATGTAAAGCGTCTTATAGATAATTTAAATTTCTTATTTTTACTGAAACGACCGAGTTTATTTATGCTTCAAGGTTTTAATAAAGCGTATTATTTAATGAAATTCCTTATACACGGTAATTAAAATTATTTGATTTGATTATTTAATTTTCTACCCTGGTCTAAATATGAGTAATATATATATATATATATATATATATATATATATATATATATATTTGCAAAAAAAAATGAACTAAGTATCACTGGTACATCGATAAGTATTTAAGTTATATCGCATTTCTTCAACACGTTAATTTTTAGATACCGGCTTTTAGATCTTGACCTTCAACTGATGTCAAGTCAAGCGATGTGTCTCAAACTGTGACAAAACTAGTAGTTCATACAAGATGTTGTAGATTGGTGCAGTCAAAACAAGGCATACTTGCAACACCTAAAGCATACTATTCTAATACATCAAGCTCCTCCCTTTTGCACATCAATAGTTCATGATTTTCAACCAGCTCTACCGTTGCATATAGAATACATTATCGTACCTATAGGTGAAGTAGTTGGCGATTCTTAGTGGAATGTTGTGTTGTAGTCTTGTTTCGCCTAAGGGAAATACTTTTTGTTATATTGAAATATGTTTTAAAAAAATTACATGTCCTTCATTGTCAATAACAGAATTTCCTTTCCAGGCATACAATCTTGGAACAGGTCATGGCGTATCTGTACTTCAACTTATAAAAATGTTTGAAAAAGTAACAGGATCAACTATTCCTTACAAAATAGTTGAAAGACGAGATGGTGATATAATATCAATGTATGCAAATCCAAAGCTAGCTGAAGAAGCATTAGAGTGGAAGGCAAAATACACATTAGAGGAAATGTATGTAATAAAACATTTGATTTCAAACAATTTTGTAATTTAAAACATTTCAGGTGCAGACTTTTGGCGATGGCAGACAATGAATCCTGATGGTTATCGCTCTACTGCAATCAAATTGACTAACGGTCACTAAGTTTTAAAAAATGTATTATTTATGATTTTATTATTTCAAATACACTTTCATGTTGAAATCTGATTGCTTCTAGTCCATAACTTGTCCAGTTTGGAAGTAAATACCTTGCAAATAGTTCTAAACATTTGGGTTTCGTTGATATAAAATCTTGCAATACTTCTGTAATGGAACATTTTTAGTTTCATTCGTATATATGCAGAAATAATAAATTACCAATTAATGGAGGTTTGTGGGAATGTAATGCACTGGGAACACTAAAAATAACTTTGTGGTTTGGAATTCTACTAGTAGATTCTGCATTTCGAACACCAATAAGAATTTGTTCAAAAGGTTGCTTGCCAGGTGGTTCAGAGAAATTACAAACTGGATCTCCTTTCAGTGTAACCTACAAAATGTCTAGTATTAATTTAAAATTTTACAGAACGCATTTATTAATAAAACTACAACCTATAAATATATTTTATTTTTATAACAAAAAAATACTTGCATTTAATACTTTTTGCAAATTTTAAAGATACAACAACTGCTGTTATTTGCAACCGAGAATCTAAATACAAATCTAATATAAAGATCATGTTCTGTAGTCCTTAGTTTTCGAGGTAAGAAAATAAACAAAGATTTGAGTAAGTTTGCTAATGCATACAATTTCTAATCTCTGATTTAATACAATAACAATCATAATATTATAATCTACGGATGAATTTTTCCCTTTACCGTTTAATATTCTGCTGTTCAGTTGTAAAATATATAACGACAACACATTAATGGCCTAGGATTTGCAACATTTTGTTGCATCTCAATAAAGTCTCCAAAACTATTAATATAAATATTTTAAGCCGTAAAATATATGAATCAAGTTATTATATATATCATGTAGATATTTCATTGAAAAGATTGTTTAGTGATTTAACCTGTAACATGCCTTTTTAATTATTGGATAACCCATTTCCACTTCTTATATTCATTAAATTAATTGTTTCTCTAAAAGTTAAAGGAATTCCATTTACTTCCCGAATTCGGTTCTGTTCAGTTTATAAGTTACTAATTAAATTGTAGGTTTAGGCTAATCTAGTAAGTGTAAATATGCTAAGCGTGTCTTGAGGATTTTTTTATCGTGCCCGGGAAAATCATTTAAAATTTGTTGGACCTCAAACTTTTTGTCGGAAATTACAGATTTTACCTCCGTACCAAGGATCAACCAAGATGATTGTGCTTTTGTCGAGGTGCTGTTATCGTGATATCGTGAATGCATCAATGCAGTGATCTAATCCCCCCTCCAAGCATATCCTTGTAGGACACTACTGGAATAGGAAGATGCATGTAATGAAAATTTGATGATAAACAGGAACCACGGCTCCCTGAAAAACTCGACTTTGTCTCTGGAAAGGAAAAATGAGAGTAAAAAATGTTAAACTTTGCCATAGAAATTTGAATGCCTAAATCTTAAAATTTATTATGTATGGGTTGAGGGGTATTTAACCCGTAGCAATTGACGTCCAAACCATTGTTGTACCAAGCTCAATGATTCCTTGCCCAAAATTCTGTATTCGGAGAAGGTACTGCTGACCTTGACTGTAACCAACAAGATAGATTTTACCATTGGTGCAGGAAAAAAGTGAGGCAAATGCTTGAACAGAATAGGAAATATCTTAGTTTGGATTGAGGTTAAAAAACTAACAACAAAACAGACAACACATATACATACGTAAAAGAAAATAACATAAATAACATGTATCTTAAATACACCTATATACAGAAAAAAATAGAAAAGATACATTTAACTAGGTAAACAACAAAAGCATGTTGCTTCAAGAAAAAGTAGAAATAATATCAAATACCAAGCCATACCAAGCAGCCAACAGTGTCATACCTCAAACACATATATAGAACTACAAAATCAGTCGCACATGCAGTGAATGTTTTATGGGAGGGCAAACCAGGCCTACTGAATTAATTCATTTTGATCCCATCCTTGAATACTCAAAATTTGAAGTAGACAGAAGGTCGAATCTCGAATATTGTCAGTGCTGGTGAAGACAGTCAATCGTTTACCCTTTGATGCTCAAATGGTAATTTAGATAATTCTGCATTGTGGGATATAAATAACGACACCATAAATAAAATTATATGTAATATTCCAGAACAAGATCTTGACACAGATTTTTCAAGCTTAAACATGAATATTATAGACACCAAAGTTTACAAAAATCACGTTTTTTCTAAATTGCCAAATAAATGGTCCCACAATACAACATGAATTGTTACTATAGTCTGAAACAACTGGAAAATTTACTGTATTCGCTGTCAATTGTTCACAAATGCTTTTACCAAACTTTCACGTGAAGGATTCAACAGTTGGAAACACAATACAATGCAATCACTTTATTGGTTACGTACCAAAAAGGACAGAATTCAGCACTACTGATTTAAGCTCCTCCCTTAGCAATACATGAATACAATAAAAATACAGAATATACGGATGCATATATATTGATGTGATTGGAGAATTAGGATAATCAAAAGGTCATACAACGTCATTTCGTAAACATACAACGCAGCAAACCCGAGCATATTATTTTAAAAAAAGCTCAAATTATGTAAATACTCATTTTCATAGAATAACATATTACTGAGATGTTGAAATAAAACTTTATTAAAGAGTGAAACAGTATTTATATCAAGATATATTTACATTGTAACTTTCTGAACCGTTCTGAATGGACCTGCACCTTGAAAAAGTTCTAGATTACTAGAACGGGTGGAATGGCTTGAGAGTTCCAGTGACCTAAAGAGCCAAACTACAGGTTTAACCAAATTAGTGGGGTCTTTAGCGCGGAACGAGACTAAGACAGGTCCCCGAAAGAGGGCAGCAGCTCTTTCAGTAGCAGAAACCATAGGGGTCGGTATGGCATTCTAAGACACACTACTGCGATATGAAAGGCAACTGGAAACCACCACAGTACCTCCCAAGTACACAGCCTACTTAAATTGTAAAAGATTCCTGAGGAAAAATAGTCCCCCATTTGGATCTCCAGGAGAAGACTACTTTAGAGGATGTGATCGAAATGTTCAAAAAAAGAGTCGGGAACATTTTGCAAATTGGAGCATGGAGAAGTATGAAGCAAGTAGGTAAGCTAGAGAACTAAGTTGAAATAAATAAGTTAGCATTAGACAGTAGGGATCAGCGAAGTTCGGTGGCCAGAGGCGAGTGGTTTTTGGAGTGGAGATTACAGTAATTCATACAGGACCAGAATAAGGAAATTCGAGTGTAGGGATAGTTATGTAAAATAAGATAGCACACTGTGTAGAGAACTACTTACAAAGAACAAAAGAGTACTCTTGGTTAGATTAGATTCTAAATCGGTAAATATAGTAATAATACAAGTATACATTCTAATGGCTAAATCCTCGGCTAAAGGAAGATTTAAACAAGGAGCCAAAAGAGGACAAAAATCTCTTGTACAACATTGTGACTGGTATGAAACGTGGTGTTTTCAATACGATTCAGAAACCAATAACCAAAGTGCAGAATGAAATCACCCAGATAAACCTAATCTGAAAAAGCAGTCTAAAGAACTCAAAAGTGAAGACAATGTTGATTTGTTTCTACAATTCAAAGGAATAATTCACAAAGATGTCTTTCCACAAGGCCAGCTGATCAATGCTGATCATAACGTGAAGAAGGAAGCTGGCACTTGCTGCATGACAATGCATCATCTCATCATTTGTAACCCTTTCTAACTATAAACTACTTGCTGTTTTTGCCTGATTTGGCACCATATGATTTCTAATTATTCGGAAAATGCATTTGCAGGTGAAAGGAAACCGATCTGTCGACGTGGCGGGTATCCACAAGGCTTGCACCAACATTCTCAAAAACATATATACAGGACGATCCAAAACACTGCGTTCGATATGCTTCTTGACCGTGCATATCTCTGTATGAAGTCTCAAGAAGACTATTTTGAATGGATTATGAGTTTTGCCAATAAAGTTTGTTCTTATTCTGAAAAAGTTGAAAATGCAAGGCATTGTCGCAACGAACTTCCAAATGTAGACTTACTTTAAAACAATTTAAAGAAATTAAAATTATTATGTTGTAATAATTATAAGTATTCAGATAAAATACAAAATTTATAAACAACAAAAGAGACATTTTAATATATTTTATTTTATTGAATAAATATTTTAAAAGCTATATATGTGTGTGTATATGTATGTATGTATGTGTGTTTGTGTGTGTGTGTGTGTGTGTGTAAATAAGGGGGCATCATATTTCGATTCAGTTTTTTCAGAGGATTCTAAATATGTATCGCACATTAATTTTGGACCTATTTGAAATTTTGATAAAAATTAATTCCGGGGGTATCCGTGGTCAGATTTTGTGGGGGTACCATATTTCGACTCAGCTATGTTAGGGGAGTCCAAATATGTATCGCACATTAATTTTGGACCTATTTGAAATTTTAATTTTCCCGACGGAATATCGCGGGGGCACGGCGTCCCCGTGGCCCGATTTCAACTGACATCAAAACTTAAGCTCAGGACACCGAGCTGAATCGATTGATGTATCACACATTGATGTCCGACCATTAGAAAGGCCTCGGACGGACAGACAGACGCACGACAAATCGATTCCATAAACGAACGAAGTTCGTTGATATAGAAAAATAAAATGTCTTATAACTAAAAATCTGACCTGGTCTATTTTCTTCACATCGACGCATCCATTTGAATAAAAATTATCTTCCCCCAATTCAGGATTATTACATGCCCATTCGAAATATTGTATATCCACACGCTTGAACCATTGCATTTAAATTGTTGCCATCACCCTCTGGACTACCATTATTAACTTATGCACCCCAATTTATTGTCGTTTCATTTCAGACTTAGAATTACTTCTTATCAATTTCCCCAAACTTAGAATTGGATTATCGTCATTTATTTTCCCATTTATTCTCTACGTACTCGAATATCGTAGTTTATTTTCTCCCCTTACTCGTAGTTACATTTATTCTCCCCTGATTCGAAGCCCTATTATTATTATGTTTTAGTTAAAAATAAAATTTCCCAAAATCTACTTACGTTTAATCGGCAATCGTAATTTTCATCTTTGCACTTTTACAATTTTTCACTTTTTATTATTATTATTACGTATCACTTTATTTCATAGTGGCGCACTTCGGCCTTTGTTGAGTTGTAAACTGACCTCGTTATCAGTGTACCTGCTAATATATCATTGAGTTCCCACTCCGTCAGTGGGTATGGTCTACAAACTCGTCGCTCATTTTTAACAAATCAAATATTTGCATTTAAAGTGGTTTCTGATGTAATTTTCTATGCTTCCCAATAATTGTAGGCTGGTCGCAGCTGTCTTCGTTATCACAATGTAGTACCTCCGGGTGGAGCATTGGGGACGTTGCCGCAAGTATAGCGGCCCTAATTCAAATTATAATGTCTTCGTTATCAACATGCGGTGTTTTGATAAATCTAATTGCTTTTCCATAAACAACTGATGCAATTCGACTTTTAATTTTCATATCTGCATGTTATTTACGCAATTTTTAATCTTCTTTCTTATCAAAAATGGTTGACTATTTGTACGCATATATATTATGCTTCCTGAAGCTCTATTTCTATCTCCGTATTAATCTAATCGTTTGGAACTTTTTTGAATGCGTGTCTAATTACACTTTACTATGTTTACAGATAAATATACGCGTGCTTCCACTGAAAAATACCATTATTTGCTTTACCCAAATTAACTAAAACTTTATCTACAGGGTATTAAATATTTACTATTTACCTAATGAATGTCTTCCTTGTTTCTAAGCTAACCATGCGTCTTCCTATGTTTATTTGCGTCGCTTAAAACTACTTATACTTTATATACAGGGTGTTGACTGCTTACTATTTACAAACTATCTGCATTTCTCAATTCTTTACTAAATAAGTGCATTTTCTGCTGCCTATGGTAATTTCTCATTTCTAAACGACCTTTACTATAAAGTGCACCCTTAAACAACCCCTTATCACAGCAATATATATATATATATATATATATATATATATCAGATGACGTTTCTAAGACCAATGGTATCATTGAGCGCCTAAATAATAACCTTGAGTCAGTGAATGGATGGCTTTCCAACAACGCATTAATTTTAAATGCCTCCAAAACAGTTGCACTGTGCGTTGGATCTAATAAAATCTGTGGTAAGTCCTATTCATTACATGCACTAGACTTAAAAGTATATGATATTAGCATCGAGTTGAAAAATAGTGTCAAATACCTAGGTGTACTTATAGATCCTTCATTGAAATTTGACATACACCTCAACCACAAAATAAGAACTTGCTACTACAAAATTCACTTGTTATACAGGTATAAAGACTACTTCAGCCCAAGCATCATATGGAAACTGTGCAATGGCTTAATTCTCTATCATCTGGACTATTGTAATGTGGCTTACTACAACCTTTTATCCATTCAATCTAGACACAGAGCACAGGTTATGCAAAATGTTTGCTTCAGATTTGCCTACAATAGGCAGCATGCTCAGCACATAACACCATTCTACAATGCCAACCAGTTACTGAAGTATGATAAACGAGTCAAGCTGTCTCTGACAGTCTTCATCCACACTCTGATTGCTAACAATAAACCACCATACTTAGTCAATATGCTAGCTAACTACAAGATCGAGTACTCACAACTTAAACTTATGGACTGTCAACCACTTCAGCATACCATCACATTCTACATTTTTGTGTGTTTGTATCTGTGAAGATACTTTTAAGTTGTCGTGTCTATCTTTGTCTGATTTTCTTATCGTAGTCGAAGCACTCGTTAGGAAAATTATCGTACTAGTTCTCTTAGGAGTCTAGTGAATTTTAAAAATGTGTATATCTTATCTTGTCGGATTAATATCGCAGGTGGTCCTTCAGACTGCGCTGTGTTTTATAGGGTCAATCCCATTTAAACGGCTCTACTGGAGCCACTCTTTTGTTGTTATCATTGTCTTGGGTAATAACTAGGCCAATATCTTTGTCTTCTTTATTATCTTCGACAATACCTTTAGGTTTAATATCGTTATCTTATTGATTACCTTTGGTAATAACCTTAGTTTATTATCGTTATCTTACCGATTACCGTTAGTAATAATTTTGGTTTAATTTATCGTTATCTTACCGACTACCGTTAGGAATAACTTCGAGTTATGTCGCGTTATCTTACCGGTTATCTTGAGTAATAACTTCTGTTTAAATTCATGTTACCTACTATCTCTTATAATCACTTTAACTTAATATCGTGTTATCTTATCGAGTATCTCAAATAATAACTAAAGCTTAATACCGTTATCTTATTCATTACCTTTGAGGATAACAACTTAAGCTTAATATCTTTACCTTATCTATTATCTTTAACATCAATTTGAGATCTTATCTTTTTATCGTCCTAACGTGTGGTATATATGACCAGACGGGAATTATCTTTCTGAAATTTAAGTGAAAAAGCTAACCCGATTTAGAAATGTAATTTGTTAGGTTAGCATATAAGGATTTAGTAGGCGGTACTTTTGGTAAATTTGTCAATTCACAACTGTGTCATGGACAAGTTAAATGTGCATCGGAGGAAACCAAAGTACCAGAAACAAAATTTGCCAGAGTGCAAGGTGACGACTCTCATGAACATTTTTTAAATTTGGGCACTTCTTGCCAAAAAGAAGAATAGTTTGATGCGACACTCATGTGTGTTTGCATATAAGAACTTTATGTTAGCTTTAGTTAGATAAGTTTAGATAGGTTTAGATAGGTTAGGCGACTTGTCGCACCGTGTTAGTTTAAGCAGTGTTTCATGCTCCCGACAAATTTGTGCTGTCGGTAAGTAGTGTAGTCAAAGACTATCGGGCTACCTATTCCGTTTCCTGGTACTTCGGTAGACGTGTTATCGGTCGAAAAACCAGGTGGCGCCTTATATAAACATTTTGTAGCTTTAAGTTAGGGTTTATATAGGGTAGTAAGGACTTAGATTTTAAGCTGTTACTGTGCTAACAGACTTTTCTTTTTAAGTTTTTTCTTTTGTGGCTTTGTCGCGATTGTTACGTGCAAACTGAATTTGCACTTTAACATTTTATGTTAAGTAGTTTTCTTGATGTGCGGAGGCTTCCGCCATAATTTTCGAATACGCAAGACGCGCGAACATTTTAAATAGACTGGGCGGGGCTTCCGATGCGTCACAATAGTGCAATTGGCAAGTGTGAATTATCCCTATAGGGGTATAGCAATGCTACAAAAGAGTAGGGAGTTCCAGCGGTTCTCGCGCGGAAAGCGTGGCTTTTTACGCGAACTTTGAAGTGAACAGTCGTGCGGGTGTCGTGTGTTATCTTATTATGTAGATTTCCTTATCTTGATTATCTTTCCTTAATTACCTATTCCTGTCTTCCACTGCATATAGGAACGGAGATGACCCTGGAGCATCCCATGACCCGAGATAATTTGGATGTCCAGCTCTACCAGCAACAGCGATGCCGAGGCTACCGCAGCGTGATTTCCTGCCGGTTACCGGATCCTTCACGTGAGTAGACTCTCTAATTTTATTGTTTTAATTTTATGTAACCGCTTAATTATGGCGCAATATAAATTATCAGTGACGTCATGGTGTATCTTATGAACTTTGGTAATTGTATTACCGGCTTTTAAGAGCCATCTATCGCCATTTCAATGTACCAGAATCTAAGTGTAACATTTTGTTAACTGCATTACCGACCAGATAAAAGCGTTAAGCGAAGTGTAACAATACTTAGTAATCAAAATGTCAGAATACAATTGCTGAATGTCAACATTTACTAAAAAGACAGATGTTGAAATGAATTAATATTGTAAGAAAATTTTGTTAATTCTTAATTTTATAATTAAATTAAAATTATGTATATTCAGCTTCAAAAATCATCTTTAAAAATGTGATTAATTGAAAATATGAAGTGTTCTAGCATACAGTTGTTAGGATACTGTGCTGCCCAGCTAACTTTCAACCGGAGAGGAAGTACTTTACCGCAATCAAAACAAAATTAGATCACAAACTTTACCATCTATTGCTATAAAACCGAAGAATATTTAAACATTTTTTAATTTCCATCAATAAAATGTTACTACCAAATTAAAATTATTTTAATATTAACTATTCGCTAAATATCTTAATTAGTAATGATTAAATTATTAACATTTAATTATCTACCTGTAAATTTTAAATTTAATTTTGGTTTTTAAAACCGATAACCCTCTCAAAAAAGCACGACCCCTTGTAGGTAGTGATCCATCAGTTAGGAACCATTGCAGTAGAAGCGTTTATGGCGGGAACAAACCCGCTCACTAAGTTATAATGCATTGATTACGTTTCAATCTAACCAATTCGAGTTGGAAGACATCATGTATTTGGATTTTAAAAGCATTATTCATTTATGTATGATAAAGCACACACAGAAAATTGAGCATCTACAAGATATTAAAGTGGTTATATTTAATATGGATTTTGCAGTTAATTCTATGATATAGGTTAAAGACGTTTTTAAGAACAATATCTCAAGTATATTAACAATCCTGCTTCTTGAATTTTTGTTAAAGGTACCTCTCAAGGCAAACAAAGTGTACAAGGCTTAAACATCATAATTTTACTTTGTCTATTTCGAATTTTAGGTAGAGTTACGAATGTGCATAAATCAAATGTCAAAGAAAATATTGTACATCAGGAGACTTACTAGGCGTTTCAAGGGACATTATGTAACGACAGTCTAAATAAGAAGTGCAGGATCAATGGGCACTAAGACGTCTAGGATGGTGAACCTAATGCACTATGATTTTCATCACTTATTATCATTTAGAATAAGAACTACGTCTGCATTACACATCTCATTAACAACTGAATTTGCACAATTGATAGGTTATCAGCCCTTTATCAAATAATAGTTAAAATTTGCAAACTCATGTTAGAAGCAATACAACCTAATCCTAGATCATTAAAGCATTCGAATTTACATATGAAGTTATGACTAACAGCTCTAACGGCATCAATGCGAAAACTTGCTGAAGTTGAGGAAGTAGAAGCCTCAACCAGTGCGGACGTTACCAGTGTGTGTGCAGTTTGCCCAAGACGCAAAAGCAGAAAAACAAAAAGATCTGTTCTGTTGTAAGTGTAACAAACATGTTTGTAATGAAGATAAAATTTTTTACGTCAGCAGTGGTTACACCTGCCAGAAACTTCATCATGATCACTATAGCGTTTCTTGTATTGTTTTGTGAGCTTTTATTCTTACTTTTATTACAAATAAATAAAGAAATTTTACTACATAATAACAAAATTAAGAAGTATGTATAGTCTAAGTATTCACTCATATCTTAAAAGGGCAGTTTTGTCTATCAAGCTTCTACATTATTTAACGATTATATGCAAATATATGGCGCAGTAAACAAGCATAGCTTCAGATTAAACCTGTACAGTATTTTATTTAAATGAGCAGCAACAACTGTAAAACATAACGTTTAATAGCCAAACCAAATAGATAAAATTAGATCGAAAATATTTGGTATTGCATTATGCTACATTTTTAACATGAAATAGAACATAACAACATAAGAACCAAAATACCCGAAGACCTATACAAGTTAATGCGTTATTGCAAATGCTTTTGATTGTACCTGATGAATGTTAATATTTTATCAACCTGATTTGAACTTCCATATAATAGGCATTTCAAAAAACAATTTCGTGACGATTTAACAATAGTTAAGACATGATGAAATTTCATATGATAATTTATGCATTTGTTGTGGAAATTAAATATGACAAATTATTTATATGCTCAGTTTCAGTTGTTTCCTGTCTGTAACTGACATCAGTCAAAAACTTGACAATGTCAGATATGACTGGCAAAATGTCAAACGTAATTGAAAGTTAGGTTAATGTATGGTTGTGTACACGATTTAGAATGGTCCTAGAAAGACTAAGATACATGTTCGAGTCCTGTCCAAGATCTTATATTTTCCATCTTTCAATTACTAGCTCGATTTAAAATGATCATTGAGCTTTGTATAAAAGTCTAAGTTATTATTTCATCTTATTAACTATAATACGTTATATATATATATATATATATATATATATATATATATATATATTTGCAAAAAAATGAACTAAGTATCACTGGTACATCGATAAGTATTTAAGTTATATCGCATTTCTTCAACACGTTAATTTTTAGATACCGGCTTTTAGATCTTGACCTTCAACTGATGTCAAGTCAAGCGATGTGTCTCAAACTGTGACAAAACTAGTAGTTCATACAAGATGTTGTAGATTGGTGCAGTCAAAACAAGGCATACTTGCAACACCTAAAGCATACTATTCTAATACATCAAGCTCCTCCCTTTTGCACATCAATAGTTCATGATTTTCAACCAGCTCTACCGTTGCATATAGAATACATTATCGTACCTATAGGTGAAGTAGTTGGCGATTCTTAGTGGAATGTTGTGTTGTAGTCTTGTTTCGCCTAAGGGAAATACTTTTTGTTATATTGAAATATGTTTTAAAAAAATTACATGTCCTTCATTGTCAATAACAGAATTTCCTTTCCAGGCATACAATCTTGGAACAGGTCATGGCGTATCTGTACTTCAACTTATAAAAATGTTTGAAAAAGTAACAGGATCAACTATTCCTTACAAAATAGTTGAAAGACGAGATGGTGATATAATATCAATGTATGCAAATCCAAAGCTAGCTGAAGAAGCATTAGAGTGGAAGGCAAAATACACATTAGAGGAAATGTGTATGTAATAAAACATTTGATTTCAAACAATTTTGTAATTTAAAACATTTCAGGTGCAGACTTTTGGCGATGGCAGACAATGAATCCTGATGGTTATCGCTCTACTGCAATCAAATTGACTAACGGTCACTAAGTTTTAAAAAATGTATTATTTATGATTTTATTATTTCAAATACACTTTCATGTTGAAATCTGATTGCTTCTAGTCCATAACTTGTCCAGTTTGGAAGTAAATACCTTGCAAATAGTTCTAAACATTTGGGTTTCGTTGATATAAAATCTTGCAATACTTCTGTAATGGAACATTTTTAGTTTCATTCGTATATATGCAGAAATAATAAATTACCAATTAATGGAGGTTTGTGGGAATGTAATGCACTGGGAACACTAAAAATAACTTTGTGGTTTGGAATTCTACTAGTAGATTCTGCATTTGAACACCAATAAGAATTTGTTCAAAAGGTTGCTTGCCAGGTGGTTCAGAGAAATTACAAACTGGATCTCCTTTCAGTGTAACCTACAAAATGTCTAGTATTAATTTAAAATTTTACAGAACGCATTTATTAATAAAACTACAACCTATAAATATATTTTATTTTTATAACAAAAAAATACTTGCATTTAATACTTTTTGCAAATTTTAAAGATACAACAACTGCTGTTATTTGCAACCGAGAATCTAAATACAAATCTAATATAAAGATCATGTTCTGTAGTCCTTAGTTTTCGAGGTAAGAAAATAAACAAAGATTTGAGTAAGTTTGCTAATGCATACAATTTCTAATCTCTGATTTAATACAATAACAATCATAATATTATAATCTACGGATGAATTTTTCCCTTTACCGTTTAATATTCTGCTGTTCAGTTGTAAAATATATAACGACAACACATTAATGGCCTAGGATTTGCAACATTTTGTTGCATCTCAATAAAGTCTCCAAAACTATTAATATAAATATTTTAAGCCGTAAAATATATGAATCAAGTTATTATATATATCATGTAGATATTTCATTGAAAAGATTGTTTAGTGATTTAACCTGTAACATGCCTTTTTAATTATTGGATAACCCATTTCCACTTCTTATATTCATTAAATTAATTGTTTCTCTAAAAGTTAAAGGAATTCCATTTACTTCCCGAATTCGGTTCTGTTCAGTTTATAAGTTACTAATTAAATTGTAGGTTTAGGCTAATCTAGTAAGTGTAAATATGCTAAGCGTGTCTTGAGGATTTTTATCGTGCCCGGAAAATCATTTAAAATTTGTTGGACCTCAAACTTTTGTCGGAAATTACAGATTTTACCTCCGTACCAAGGATCAACCAAGATGATTGTGCTTTTGTCGAGGTGCTGTTATCGTGATATCGTGAATGCATCAATGCAGTGATCTAATCCCCTCAAGCATATCCTTGTAGGACACTACTGGAATAGGAAGATGCATGTAATGAAAATTTGATGATAAACAGGAACCACGGCTCCTGAAAAACTCGACTTTGTCTCTGGAAAGGAAAAATGAGAGTAAAAATGTTAAACTTTGCCATAGAAATTTGAATGCCTAAATCTTAAAATTTATTATGTATGGGTTGAGGGTATTTAACCCGTAGCAATTGACGTCCAAAACCATTGTTGTACCAAGCTCAATGATTCCTTGCCCAAAATTCTGTATTCGGAGAAGGTACTGCTGACCTTGACTGTAACCAACAAGATAGATTTTACCATTGGTGCAGGAAAAAAGTGAGGCAAATGCTTGAACAGAATAGGAAATATCTTAGTTTGGATTGAGGTTAAAAAACTAACGACAAAACAGACAACACATATACATACGTAAAAGAAAATAACATAAATAACATGTATCTTAAATACACCTATATACAGAAAAAAATAGAAAAGATACATTTAACTAGGTAAACAACAAAAGCATGTTGCTTCAAGAAAAAGTAGAAATAATATCAAATACCAAGCCATACCAAGCAGCCAACAGTGTCATACCTCAAACACATATATAGAACTACAAAAATCAGTCGCACATGCAGTGAATGTTTTATGGGGAGGGCAAACCAGGCCTACTGAATTAATTCATTTTGATCCCATCCTTGAATACTCAAAATTTGAAGTAGACAGAAGGTCGAATCTCGAATATTGTCAGTGCTGGTGAAGACAGTCAATCGTTTACCCTTTCATGCTCAAATGGTAATTTAGATAATTCTGCATTGTGGGATATAAATAACGACACCATAAATAAAATTATATGTAATATTCCAGAACAAGATCTTGACACAGATTTTTTCAAGCTTAAACATGAATATTATAGACACCAAAGTTTACAAAAATCACGTTTTTTCTAAATTGCCAAATAAATGGTCCCACAATACAACATGAATTGTTACTATAGTCTGAAACAACTGGAAAATTTACTGTATTCGCTGTCAATTGTTCACAAATGCTTTTACCAAACTTTCACGTGAAGGATTCAACAGTTGGAAACACAATACAATGCAATCACTTTATTGGTTACGCATCAAAAGGACAGAATTCAGCACTACTGATTTAAGCTCCTCCCTTAGCAATACATGAATACAATAAAAATACAGAATATACGGATGCATATATATTGATGTGATTGGAGAATTAGGATAATCAAAAGGTCATACAACGTCATTTCGTAAACATACAACGCAGCAAACCCGAGCATATTATTTTAAAAAAAGCTCAAATTATGTAAATACTCATTTTCATAGAATAACATATTACTGAGATGTTGAAATAAAACTTTATTAAAGAGTGAAACAGTATTTATATCAAGATATATTTACATTGTAACTTTCTGAACCGTTCTGAATGGACCTGCACCTTGAAAAAGTTCTAGATTACTAGAACGGGTGGAATGGCTTGAGAGTTCCAGTGACCTAAAGAGCCAAACTACAGGTTTAACCAAATTAGTGGGGTCTTTAGCGCGGAACGAGACTAAGACAGGTCCCCGAAAGAGGGCAGCAGCTCTTTCAGTAGCAGAAACCATAGGGGTCGGTATGGCATTCTAAGACACACTACTGCGATATGAAAGGCAACTGGAAACCACCACAGTACCTCCCAAGTACACAGCCTACTTAAATTGTAAAAGATTCCTGAGGAAAAATAGTCCCCCATTTGGATCTCCAGGAGAAGACTACTTTAGAGGATGTGATCGAAATGTTCAAAAAGAGTCGGAACATTTTGCAAATTGGAGCATGGAGAAGTATGAAGCAAGTAGGTAAGCTAGAGAACTAAGTTGAAATAAATAAGTTAGCATTAGACAGTAGGGATCAGCGGTTCGGTGGCCAGAGGCGAGTGGTTTTGGAGTGGAGATTACAGTAATTCATACAGGACCAGAATAAGGAAATTCGAGTGTAGGGATAGTTATGTAAAATAAGATAGCACACTGTGTAGAGAACTACTTACAAAGAACAAAAGAGTACTCTTGGTTAGATTAGATTCTAAATCGGTAAATATAGTAATAATACAAGTATACATTCTAATGGCTAAATCCTCGGCTAAAGGAAGATTTAAACAAGGAGCCAAAAGAGGACAAAAATCTCTTGTACAACATTGTGACTGGTATGAAACGTGGTGTTTTCAATACGATTCAGAAACCAATAACCAAAGTGCAGAATGAAATCACCCAGATAAACCTAATCTGAAAAAGCAGTCTAAAGAACTCAAAAGTGAAGACAATGTTGATTTGTTTCTACAATTCAAAGGAATAATTCACAAAGATGTCTTTCCACAAGGCCAGCTGATCAATGCTGATCATAACGTGAAGAAGGAAGCTGGCACTTGCTGCATGACAATGCATCATCTCATCATTTGTAACCCTTTCTAACTATAAACTACTTGCTGTTTTTGCCTGATTTGGCACCATATGATTTCTAATTATTCGGAAAAATGCATTTGCAGGTGAAAGGAAACCGATCTGTCGACGTGGCGGGTATCCACAAGGCTTGCACCAACATTCTCAAAAACATATATACAGACGATCCAAAACACTCGTTCGATATGCTTCTTGACCGTGCATATCTCTGTATGAAGTCTCAAGAAGACTATTTTGAATGGATTATGAGTTTTGCCAATAAAGTTTGTTCTTATTCTGAAAAAGTTGAAAATGCAAGGCATTGTCGCAACGAACTTCCAAATGTAGACTTACTTTAAAACAATTTAAAGAAATTAAAATTATTATGTTGTAATAATTATAAGTATTCAGATAAAATACAAAAATTTATAAACAACAAAAGAGACATTTTAATATATTTTATTTTATTGAATAAATATTTTAAAAGCTATATATGTGTGTGTATATGTATGTATGTATGTGTGTTTGTGTGTGTGTGTGTGTGTGTAAATAAGGGGCATCATATTTCGATTCAGTTTTTCAGAGGATTCTAAATATGTATCGCACATTAATTTTGGACCTATTTGAAATTTTTGATAAAAATTAATTCCGGGGGTATACGTGGTCAGATTTTGTGGGGTACCATATTTCGACTCAGCTATGTTAGGGGAGTCCAAATATGTATCGCACATTAATTTTGGACCTATTTGAAATTTTAATTTTCCGACGGAATATCGCGGGGCACGGCGTCCCCGTGGCCCGATTTCAACTGACATCAAAACTTAAGCTCAGGACACCGAGCTGAATCGATTGATGTATCACACATTGATGTCCGACCATTAGAAAGGCCTCGGACGGACAGACAGACGCACGACAAATCGATTCCATAAACGAACGAAGTTCGTTGATATAGAAAAATAAAATGTCTTATAACTAAAAATCTGACCTGGTCTATTTTCTTCACATCGACGCATCCATTTGAATAAAAATTATCTTCCCCCAATTCAGGATTATTACATGCCCATTCGAAATATTGTATATCCACACGCTTGAACCATTGCATTTAAATTGTTGCCATCACCCTCTGGACTACCATTATTAACTTATGCACCCCAATTTATTGTCGTTTCATTTCAGACTTAGAATTACTTCTTATCAATTTCCCCAAACTTAGAATTGGATTATCGTCATTTATTTTCCCATTTATTCTCTACGTACTCGAATATCGTAGTTTATTTTCTCCCCTTACTCGTAGTTACATTTATTCTCCCTTGATTCGAAGCCCTATTATTATTATGTTTTAGTTAAAAATAAAATTTACCAAAATCTACTTACGTTAATCGGCAATCGTAATTTTCATCTTTGCACTTTTACAATTTTTCACTTTTATTATTATTATTACGTATCACTTTATTTCATAGTGGCGCACTTCGGCCTTTGTTGAGTTGTAAACTGACCTCGTTATCAGTGTACCTGCTAATATATCATTGAGTTCCCACTCCGTCAGTGGGTATGGTCTACAAACTCGTCGCTCATTTTTAACAAATCAAATATTTGCATTTAAAGTGGTTTCTGATGTAATTTTCTATGCTTCCCAATAATTGTAGGCTGGTCGCAGCTGTCTTCGTTATCACAATGTAGTACCTCCGGGTGGAGCATTGGGGACGTTGCCGCAAGTATAGCGGCCCTAATTCAAATTATAATGTCTTCGTTATCAACATGCGGTGTTTTGATAAATCTAATTGCTTTTCCATAAACAACTGATGCAATTCGACTTTTAATTTTCATATCTGCATGTTATTTACGCAATTTTTAATCTTCTTTCTTATCAAAAATGGTTGACTATTTGTACGCATTTATATTATGCTTCCTGAAGCTCTATTTCTATCTCCGTATTAATCTAATCGTTTGGAACTTTTTTGAATGCGTGTCTAATTACACTTTACTATGTTTACAGATAAATATACGCGTGCTTCCACTGAAAAATACCATTATTTGCTTTACCCAAATTAACTAAAACTTTATCTACAGGGTATTAAATATTTACTATTTACCTAATGAATGTCTTCCTTGTTTCTAAGCTAACCATGCGTCTTCCTATGTTTATTTGCGTCGCTTAAAACTACTTATACTTTATATACAGGGTGTTGACTGCTTACTATTTACAAACTATCTGCATTTCTCAATTCTTTACTAAATAAGTGCATTTTCTGCTGCCTATGGTAATTTCTCATTTCTAAACGACCTTTACTATAAAGTGCACCCTTAAACAACCCCTTATCACAGCAATATATATATATATATATATATATATATATCAGATGACGTTTCTAAGACCAATGGTATCATTGAGCGCCTAAATAATAACCTTGAGTCAGTGAATGGATGGCTTTCCAACAACGCATTAATTTTAAATGCCTCCAAAACAGTTGCACTGTGCGTTGGATCTAATAAAATCTGTGGTAAGTCCTATTCATTACATGCACTAGACTTAAAAGTATATGATATTAGCATCGAGTTGAAAAATAGTGTCAAATACCTAGGTGTACTTATAGATCCTTCATTGAAATTTGACATACACCTCAACCACAAAATAAGAACTTGCTACTACAAAATTCACTTGTTATACAGGTATAAAGACTACTTCAGCCCAAGCATCATATGGAAACTGTGCAATGGCTTAATTCTCTATCATCTGGACTATTGTAATGTGGCTTACTACAACCTTTTATCCATTCAATCTAGACACAGAGCACAGGTTATGCAAAATGTTTGCTTCAGATTTGCCTACAATAGGCAGCATGCTCAGCACATAACACCATTCTACAATGCCAACCAGTTACTGAAGTATGATAAACGAGTCAAGCTGTCTCTGACAGTCTTCATCCACACTCTGATTGCTAACAATAAACCACCATACTTAGTCAATATGCTAGCTAACTACAAGATCGAGTACTCACAACTTAAACTTATGGACTGTCAACCACTTCAGCATACCATCACATTCTACAACTAAATTCAAAGGTAGTTTTACATACATGGCTCCACATGTATACAATAGATACTCTGAAACATTCAGCATTAGCAACAAAAATAGGTTTCGCACCAAAATGCAATCCATTCTCTTAGTTGAACAATGCACATCATAACAACCAACTACATCTACAATAACAATAATTATTAACTTTTACTGATACTTATTTTGTATACTATGTTTGTAGTTTTCTTTTCTTTTTGTTGGTGGAATTGAAAATCAGCTCGCTGAATTTCCACCATTTGGTAAACACCAATAAAGTTGTAAATAAAATAAATAAAAATAAAACTGTATGAAGTAATACTTTTGAGTGGCATTGTTATAGTTACACCAGTGGCATTTTCACCCGCAATTTTATAACATATACCGACCAAGCTTTCGAGTGATGCAACCGCTTTTTGAGTCAAATTTGCAAGCACAATTTAAATAAAATCAAATTACTCACGTGGTGGCATCTCGGAACTTAATCTCAGGGTCCAACGGTGATATGTGGGTTGAGTTACGCCATGTTGATTACCAGATTTCCAGCCGTCCTTCCTTCTACTGTACTTGTATGGGGTTGAAAGGAGATAAGGTACCAGGTACAATAAAAGGTAAAGCTACAAGAAACCTATATGCCTATTCCTAAAAGAAAAGACACACACCACACAGATAGATGTTGCTGGGTCGAGGACTCGTGGCTTAGTCCCACTTTCGACACTCGTGCACCCCTGCATTCACTCTGCGCAGGCGCAACTGTCAGCGACGTCGGAAGTTGGCGTTATTTATTTAAAATTATGCGGCATTAACTTATAAACTATAACTAAATCTAAAAATGGTTCATTGCCAATTTTGGCATGTAACAATGATTGGAATACAAATTGTTTAAGCTTCCAGTCGAAAACATGAAAATTTGTGCGGATTGCAAAGCGTGTTGTCCTGTAGCATTCTCTGAGGAAGGTGCACTAGGGGCAACTTTTGAAAATGTAGTATCGCATTATGTTTAGCCAAACAACGCCTACATGTAGACGTCGACCTGCAAGAGTCGCCAAATGTGGCGAAATAAGACAATTGATGTACAAACGTGCTGATTATATAATATTAAAATGTATGGCTGGTGACAATTGTAAAAAAGAATCCCATTTATAAATCGAATGGCCTTGCAATTGGCACATTTTTGTTTTGAAACCTCATTGCCAGTAGAAGCTTGAAGTACTTGACGATGAACCTTAACATCTGGTTTATATGAAGGTTTGGATATGAAACTGTTAGTGTTGGAAGCACAAATCAGCAAATTATTTTCTAATGCAGGACACCTGTACGGTATGAAGATTAACAAAATAAAACTAAAGTACTAGTATGTAAAGGAGGGGAAAATAAGTCAAAAACCAGAATACAGAGAGGAAACAAGAACCTACAAGAGGTTAAGGTTTTCTGCTACCTAGGAAGTAAAATAATGCAAGAAGGGAAAAAGTGCAAAAGATATAAAACAAAGATTAGCATAGGTCATGCTGCATTTAAAAAGAAAAAGTAACTACTATGTTCAAAGACAACAAACATAGAAATAAGGAAAAAATTGTTGAAAGCATATGTGTAGAGCACAGCACTGTAGGGCTGTAAAACTTGGACAGTAGGAGAAGCGGATAGGAAAGAGAAGCCTTTAAAATGTGGTGCTACAGACGTATGAAGAAGATATCATAGACAGACAAAGTTAGAACAATTAGGTTCTAGAAACGATAGGGGAAGAAAGAAATATATGGAAAACAGTAAAAAAAACAGGAGAGATAGGATGATAGGCAACATACCAAGGCATGAAGGAATAGTGCAGAATGAATATATTAGAAGCAGAGATAAGAATAAAGAAAAGTGGAGGTAGACCTAAGTTAGAATATTGCACACAGATAGTCAAAGATGTAGGCTGTGGGAATTTCAGGGTAGACTAGCCTAAAATAGAAATTAATGGCGGTATGTGTCCAACCAGCTCCAAGATGGAGAACTTAATGACAAAAAAAATAATTGTAGCTAAACCTGATGATTATCATAATCAACTACAGGTGTTGGTTTAGCAATATTTTCAACTAATGTTGATTGTACGAAAGAATTTATTGGAAAACAATTAATTCGGCGAACAGTTAAGTGTTTGGGATCTTGGTAGCCGCAGGTTGCTTAACGCTCTTCACTACCATTGAATATCAATGAAATAGGGCATATATTGAAAAATGAATAGAACAAATACCGAGCTGTATCTAACAAAAAAGAGCGGTGGGTGGCTATATTCGAAGACAACAAACAAAAAACAAGAAAAGAATTGTTGAAAGCATATGTGTAGAGCACAGTACTGTGTGGCTATGATATAGGAACGTACAGTAGAAGAAGCAGGCAGGAATAAGGTAGAAGCCTTTTAGAATGTGGTGTTTCAGATGTATGATGATGATAGCATGGACAGACAAAGTTAATAACAAAGAGGTTTTAGAAATTGTAGAGGAGGAAAGATATCTGTGAAAACAAAAAATAGGAGAACTAGAAGAACAGTACAAGTTCTAAGGCAATTGGGGAATAGTGTGAGATATATTACAAGCAGAGATAGGAAAAAGAGAGATAAAAGTTAGACTTAGATCAGACTATTGCACGCATATAGTAAAAGATGTGTACTGTGGGAATTTCAGGGAAACGTGTAGGTTGGCTCAGAATAGGAAACAACGAAAGTACATGTCTAACCTGTTCCAAGACTGAAGATCTAATGATGATGGCACATACCTGTTAAAAATTGTCTCAAATCTACAAAAGTTGGAAATTCTACATTTACGAATATTATTCAAAAGCTTTGTCAGTAGAATTGTCTACTTTTTGTATCAACCAATTAAAGAGTGCGAATTCTTAAAGATCTATATCCATGTGCTGCAAAAGTGCAGTTAAGTTTTCACTGAAAGTGTTTGATAAATTTCACAGTGACTGAAATGAATCACTATTGCATTTTGGTGTTAAAAATTGATTACCAATACATGGTAGTTAGGACACGTTTGTTCTGGTATCTACTTATATGCTGTCAAATAATTGTTTGACGTCAAAGGCAAATGCTTGACGATAGATAAAGGCTCCTTTAATAAAGAAGAGATCAAATACTGTAACTTGGCCACTGGTGATAAACTGTCATTATGTGCAAGTGCATTGAATAAATCTATATAGGTTCAGCCACTCACTAAGCACAGCTCCAAAATTAATAAGTTCAATTTGTGGCAGTATTTCATTACTGCTAGGGGTAGGCATTTTCAACGCCACTGATTTTGCCAAATTAAAGCGAGAAACTGTCACTCAAATTTTCATCATTTGAGTTTGGACTGGATTTTGCAAGTTTTGCTTTTGCGGACCATTATATGAACTGCTTTTAATTGACAGATAAACAATTTCAAATATATAATTACAATAGTCAGTAAGTACAATTTTCAAATGACTCATCGATTAACGCTTTGCAGTTAACAAACTGAAAATCGTCATATAATTTTGTCGATTTCAAAAGTGGCCATAAACTTAAGTCGCTTATGCAATTTATCAATATTTATTTATTTATTAACATCTTCTACAGGTTGTAAACCCAATTATTGAAGATAGGACCAACAATACAAACTAACTTATACACATACATATTAACATATACACATACATACACATATACAAACATACATATATATATATATACACATACACATGCATATATATATATATATACATATACATATATACACATACACATATATACATACATACATAAACATAAATGTGAATACATAAAGATATCGCAGCAAGTTATAAATGTATGATAGCAGTCCGCACAATGTCCTTTAGACTATCATAATTAATATCGCAATAACTGCATGTTGAATTATATCGTGAACACATAGCATAAATCGGTGACCTGGAAAGTAAATTTGTTCTATTCATAGGTAGGCTAAATAGTTGCTGTTGACGGGTATTATACCCAGGAACATGAAACTCTAAATAAGATAACAGATCCATGCTATCAATCTTATTATGAAGCAATTTATATAAAATCACAATTGCGATTATTGCTCTACGTGACTCCAATGACCGGAAACTGTATTTATTTAGTAGAAGAAGTTGACTGTAGCCTCTTTCTGGATAATATCTCTCTGTTTTTAAAAATAAATATTTAAGAAATTTGCGCTGAACTGACTCTAACAATAACTTTTGATATTTATATATTGGAGACCATATTAGACAACAATATTCAAGTTTAGGACGAACTAGTGCTTGATACAACAAAATTAAACTTTGGGGTTTCAAAAATGATTTGGAGTTTCTTATTATGAAACCTAATATTTTGAGAGAAGAATTTACAACATTATTTATGTGACCTGTGAATGAAAGTGAAACATCAAACAATACTCCTAAGTCTTTTATTGATTTTTGTCTAGTTATCCTTTTATTACCAACATGATAATTGTAATGAATCGGCTGCAACTTCCTAGTGTAAGATACAACATTACATTTAGATATATTTAGATTAAGTATCTTTTTCACACACCACTTATGTAAACTATTTATTTGTAATTGTAAAGTTTGACAATCATCAAAAGAAGTTATATGCATGTAAAGTTTTAAATCATCAGCGTATAGAAGATAATAACATGTAAATGAATCTACTATATCGTTTATGAAAATTATGAATAGAAGTGGCCCCAAATTGGAGCCCTGTGGGACTCCGGAAGTTGCTAAAAATGGAGACGACTTAAATCCGTTATATAGAACATGTTGAGCACGGCCACTCATATATGATGAGAATAATGCAATAAGTGACTCATCAAAACCTAATAGGGCCAATTTATGCAGTAAAATAAAATGGTCAATCTTGTCAAATGCTTTCTGAAAGTCTGAGTAAAAAACATCTACTTGTCCCTGAGCATCCAGACTATTAGAAATGGTTTGTGTCAAACATGAAAGATTAGTCATGGTAGACCTTGCCGGAAAAAAACCATGTTGATACGGTGAAATCCGACATTCCACAGCATCAAATATTCTGTTATATAGCACCATTTCGTAAACTTTTGCACAGTTGGAAAGAATTGAAATTGGCCTATAATTCTCAACACAATTCGATTCACCAGTTTTTAAGACCGGACATATAAGAGAATTTTTCCAAGCAGATGGAAAGGTAGAAGTTTGTAATGATAAGTTAATGATGCTGGTTAATGGGTAGGCTAGTACAGATGCACAATCCCTAACGAGAAATGCGGGTATTTGATCAAGACCAGCAGTGGATTTATTTTTTAATTTTCGCATACAGCTTTCAATCTCAGAGGTGGAAACATGAGATAAATGTAAGTAAACATCTGATAACGATTCAATACCAATCAGAGAATGATCTTCTACCTTGGCTGAGTAGACACCACTGAAGAAGTTTTATTGTTCAATAATGATTCAAAAGCCTTTAATCACACAATAGTTTGTTTGGCGACAACTATAGACTTTTCTAACTGATAATTCGTTTTTAATGTAAGAAACAATATTATAAAAATGGAAATAACATTATGTGTAACGCGTAAAGAAAAAATAACAACTATGCAAAAATGCCCAATAAAAATTAACCAAATAATACGTGCATTATTGCAGTCAAATATATGAATTTAAATTTAAACTTCTTATAGGATACTCACTCGTAAAATTTGGCTTGCTTTAACGTAAGCAGGGTTCTTAAATACAAGACCAATAATGTGAAAAGCCTACACTAACCTTACTAGCTGTAAATATCGACAACGGATGTATGACAAACTAGTTCCTTTAACTGTAAATTTAGGGTTACTGAAAGGATGCTGTCAACCATATATGAAAAAATGATGAAATATGAAATATGGTTGCTTAACTAAAAAAATGCGAATGCCGGGTTTATATATTATAATTAATCAACTAATTAATGAACTATAATAAACTTAGAGCTAATTCTGATTGTAGGGCAACAAATGTGTATGCGGTTAAAATGAGTTTATCAAAGAGAAAAAAAAATAGATGTTTGATAGTAGTAAAAGACCACCAAATAGTACTTTGGATATGGCTTTGCATGCAATTAATGTCTAGTGCTGTATGTAAATAAGTTAGCACTTAAGCTTGCCAGTTCCATGACAAATGCAACTGTTGCAAAGCAACAACTTGTTAGTATATGAAAATACGTCTTCACTCTGCAGCAACTGAATGGAATATGAATATGAAGCACGTAAAACACAATACATCACATATTCATTGTGTGATATTGTATAAGGAATGGACAAGTAAAAAAGTTAAAGGGATGAAACATACATTCGTCACAAAAGCATTTATTAATTTCAGCTAGTTCAGGAACCTTAGTAAGAAAATATCTTTAAAATTTTATAGAACTTTGGGGCGTTTACACATTACTAAAGGGCTATTTCGATATGATAGTAAATTAGGCCAAGTAAATTCACCAAAAAGTACCTAGTACATTTTTATATAAACAGCAATGACAATAGGGATTTCACACTAATCGTATTTAATTAGAAAAATCACAAAATAAAATTCAGGGACATTACTGTCCACAATAATATTTGTATCAATTCACACGGGGGTTCAAGAAACCGCAAAAACAACATAATAATGAAATATCTTAAAATTAATGCATTCCCATGATCTGAAGACATTGAACTTGACCCTAGGAAAAAGCATTAGATACATAACGTGTGGAAACGGAAGTCGGAATTTTAACAGAAAGGAGGAAGAGTGTAATATAAGGATAAAGTTAGTAAGTAAAGTCAAAAGAAGAACAAAATTATGGCTTACATCTAACGAACGTATGTAGACCGAGAGCCCCTTGGACAGGTGACAGATGGCAAATTCTTTTGAGCTTTGCTGAATGACTAAAGTCCATAAGTTGCTATGGAGTCTGCGCCCCTTCAGAGCAAATCTAAATTTATGGCGTAGCGTTCATTTGACCCGTAACGGTATTTTTTCCCATTTAATTTATACCTAGCGTAACACAATGCGGTACATTCCCATACCAATCCCAACAGTGCGGTCCTTCTGTCTTATTACTTCTTATATGACTACATTTCGACCTTTCTAATTACCTGCTCACGAATAAATAATTCATTCTTTTCCATCGGGTGTCTAACTCTTGTCATTTCTCCCACTACATAAAAATTCGTTATAATGAAATATTTTATCTATATGTTGAATAAAATAGTTATTGTCCCATTATCTGTATGTAATTTGTATTATTGTTGTAGTATGGTAGTATTTTAATGTCCTTTGTGATCGGAACTAAAGATATTTGTCTATTGTAAATTATCTTTTCATGTTTTCGTTTGAAGTTTCAATTTAAATCATCATTATTACGTTTACAATGTATTTAAAGAAAATAACGTTATACCTTATTGGCTGAATGACCTTTATAAAAAAAAATTTGAAATATCATGCTCTGTTAAAATTAATTATTCATGAAATCTATTATACAAAGCATGTCCATATATTTACTTTGTTCATTCAAATTTACTAATGTTTTCCTTTTCCATCTAATTTATAGCTAGTGTAATGCAACACGTTACAATTGCCACAGTACAATTTCTTACAGGTAGAGGGTTAATATTTTTCAGATTTAATGAAAAACTGCGATCGTCTAATAATGGAAATTATTCAGATATTTTAAAACTAATGCAACAAGTTTAACGTATTTTTTGTAGAGCATTTAAAAAGATATGGAAATCCAAGAAAGGGCAAAACTTCATCTTTCTTCCAATATCTACAACGAAATATTAGATATTATGGGCAATAAAATAAGAACTCAAGTTATTGTTGAAATTGTAAAAGCAAAATATTATTTGCTTGTAGTGGATTCTATGCTACATTTAACATATCGATCAATTATGTATTATATTTGGATTCGTAAGCAATAAGAGCAATGCAATCAAACGTTTTATTGCTTTTATTCCAAAATCAAGTCACAAAGCAAAGTCTCTCAAATTAATTGTACTTTCATTGCTTACCGAACTTGCTTTTGATATAAATAAGTGCAGAGGCCAATGTTGCGACAATGCCAATAATCTGTCTGGAGCTTATTCTGATGTGCAAGCTTGCTTGAAAGAACATTTTCCATTAGCACTACACATAACACGCATAACATATTCTTTAAATTTAATTGGCTCATTTGCTGCTGAATTCTGACTCCCATTGTAAATTATTTTATGTTTCTTGGTGCAGAATACCTTGGATATACAAACTGAACTGACTGCGATAGTGCCTTTTAAAAATATTATTATTGCAAAATCTGTAATATTAATATTTCCTAAAATTAAAAATATATCTTACAATATACCGATCTCAAATGCAAGTAATGAAAGAAGTTTTTCAGTTCTGAAACTATCTAAGAAGCCAGTCTATGTCAATTGCATTTAAATAGTTTGGCTATATCAAGTATTGAAAATGATCTTTCAAAGGAAATAGAGCTACACAGTATACTTGACCAATTTAAAAGCGAAGAGACACTTTAATTTCCTTGACGTGCAATATAATATTATTTTTTCTTTTTCACTTTAACATACATACAAAACTTAATTTTGCGTTTTACGTAAAAGTACCGTTTTTAGTTTTTAATTGGCTAACATCTTTGTACGTTAAGAAACACAACATATGTATTAAAACATTAAACACAGGGATAGGGCAGCAAAAACATTTTGCCCAAAGAGGATACCTAAAAAAGACCCTGCATATATGACGCACATTCGATCATCCGGAAACCCCTGAATGCATAATTACTAACAAATAAAGACAACGTTTTATGGTACCCCACATGCATATCAATAAAAACCCGATAGAAATATCTGAGAAGAATATGAATATAATAATAATACACCGAAGAAATTAAAACAACATTTTTGAAAAGGATTATATCTCACAATAAATTATTTACAACGAAGAAAACCCTCACCAGAGTTACATCCAGAAGGATTGACGTGGGTTAACATTGGCAATATAAAAAGGATAAATTGGTCATGTGGGTGTATATAAGAACTTTCTAAGAACGGCAGTATCTCACATATGATGCAAGTTAGTTACAGAGTTGCGAAATTAATGGACTGCTGCACTGTTTATAAAGATTGGAGGTACATGTAAACTATAGGAGTAGGGTAAAAATCACAATCAAAATGACATTCTTTAAACTTAATTGTGAAAAGATAATATGCAGCATAATTGGTTCGAATTTTGGCAGATTTATTTACCAATTTCGAAAACTTTCATTTAATTCCTAGTTTCAAGGTATTTTTTTAAACCGTTTTTCAAAAAATTTTGATCTCCTAGTATGGCAGTAAAATTTCATTATCCTTTGAAACTTGTGAAAGAGATTACACATAAAAGTGGTTAAAGCGATAATAATAAAAATTAACTTGTTTAAGTGACTATTGCAATGGCCTCGGCAGCTATTAACGACTTAAATATCTATTATCACTTAAAGCCTATTGCTAAGTCAGGATATTGATTTTTACGAAACGTTTTGGAGTGCGATAATTTGTTACCAAAATTCCTGATTTTAAGAACATTCGCTGGAAATACAGGTTGTAGAATACTGATGTGAAACAATGTAACAATTCTAAAAATTCTAAAACTAATGACCTAGTCATAAAACAATACATTTCTTTAATACAACCATGTTTACATACCTTCAACCAAAACCACCGAGCTGCAAAGTGAATATTCCATTTTGTAAAAATATTCTTTAAATCATCTAAATTCTGACGAGAATTAGTACACCAAACAACCACCATACCTTTATCACTTAAAAGATTTTCAATAGGTAGATCTTTTAAAACACTGTTGTACATCATAGAATATCCATGTTCTGACCGAGCTCTTTTTCTTCTAATGTATTTATTCCACCAAGGCGGATCCAGTACTATAAGATCATAGGTTTCGTTTATAAGATAGGATTCAATTTCAACTACATCTTTACAATAAAATTTACAATTTTCTGGAAATATATAATTTTCACCATTTAATGTAACGAGTTTTGCATATTCTGTATTAGCACCAACAAAATTCGCCACAGATATTCTGCCAGAACCATCATATACTTTACAAGATACTTCTAGTGGATTATCATTTGAATTGAACGATGAACTTGTTTGTAAACAATGTACGATGTCAGGTTTCACTTCTTCCTGTATTTTTTGTACTAAAGTGCTCTGTAATATACAATTAGGATTGGAAATACATTGGCTACTCTGGAGCTAAATTAATCCATTAAAACTTTAAAAAGTTGATATAATGTAAAAACATTGATTTTCAAAATTAAATAGAAATTCTTTTATGTTTAAAAAAAGAGATATAAATAAAATTACGGACTGCTTTAGGTTGATATTCCACTAAAAATGTTTTATACCCATATTTTATAAAGAAATGCAGTAAGTAGCATGCCGATTGTATTGGTAACTAAAATTTTCATTTGACTGCAGAAAAACAAATAAGATGCATACGTATTTAATTGGTTCGTAGCATTAAAATTGTGCTTTTCTCATATTTCTGTGTTTAGAGTAGTTTGTTAGTTTTGTTGTTGTATTTTCTATTGTCATGTACTACACTAACAAATTATCAAACAGCTTTTCATAAAACTATCAAACAAAAACTATATTGGATCGTTTAGACAATTTTATAATCAAAGAGGTAAGCTTTGAAAAATAAGGTTAGGAGAATTGATCAAGATGTATTTCGTGCATACAATCGTTTCTGAGCACATGTAAAATTAAAATTATGTTAACATCTGCAGGTGAGATTTCTATTTTCATATTTCAAGAACAATTATAATTAAGAAATAAGCATTCACAGAAATATTAGTTTAAGAATGATGCTTTTATCCACAGTTCATTTAATCAAATGTAAGTATGAAAAACTATATAAAGGAAGAACAGAATTTGCTTTTTTGTGGTTCCTTCTATTTGATGCATCTTTATGAAGCGAATCCTTGGCGAAAGGTCTGGCAATCAAGGTGCCCATTCAATTAGCGGACAATTTTAAACTATCCAACGATTTTGTAAATTAGTATTAAGCCACTCTCTAACGACTAGCATTATGGACAGGAGTCGTTGTGTCAGACACTGCAAGGAACCCTACCAGTGTGAAGAGTTAGTCGCTTCATTTTCCCAGTCACTTCATTTTTCTTTTCCTTTACCTTTTCCTATCCATTTGTCTAGCAATTTCATTATATCGAGAGTACAACAACAGCAAGCTGATTTGCATTTGAATGTTGCAACCTGTTTATGAGATTAATCAGAGCAAGTAGGACTGAACACCTTTTAAGAGTTTTATTGAGAAATTACAATGAGTAGAGTTTAATACACGTTTAGAAATATAATAAAACATTGTGTCTTCGCAGAACGAGGGTTCGCCAGTGAATGCTGAATATAATTCCGTTTGCACCTTAAAGAGTGCATTAGAACAAATAACCTTCACGAGCACATAGTATAAGTCCTTATTATTGACGTGATTAATAAAACGTATTAAATATAAAACTATCAGATTAAAGTACTTAACAAACACCAACTACCACAGTAATTATGTTTGCAAAAAGTTGTCACTGCTTGTAGCATAAAATTGTATAAATAGGAAACAAATAAAAAAAGTCAACCAGTAGAAAATAAAAGTGTTACAGAGAGGACTTAGTAATATTACCCACTCACGAATTTCGCTATCTACAAGAAGAAATAACTCGACTCAAAATGGAGAATAATAATCTACAAATAAAGTATGAAACTCTATTAAATCACAACTCCACACTAAATTCTCTTCGCTATTACGAGGACAGTAATAGTTTGGATGAATCAATGGTTTCTTAATTCAACTCGCATCAGTTAAACCTTCGGTTGAAACAACAAAACTTCATAAAGAAATTGTTACGTACAGTTTGAGCCCCAGAAAATCTAGCCAGTAATCCACAGAAAAAGCTCGGTGGACTACTCCAATAAAAATCCTGTTTCGGTAAAGTTCCAAAACCTCAACTGTACTAACAAAAATGGTTGCCGACTAACTCATAGGGACGGACGGTGTAAGTGTTTGAAAAGGGTTCCGAAATGCTATCGGGTGTGAAATATGGAAGTATCTTAGATGCCACTTGATCTTCCTGAGTTTCCAAGAAGAAGTCCCAGAAAAAATAACATGAGAGTGCCAAAACCTAAGATCAGTAAAGTGATTCTGACTTAAAATTCATCTGAGAAATCATTAAGTATACTATTGCTTGAACATAAAACAAACATTAACCATAGGAGCACTAATAGACCTATTTAAAAGTGCTAGCTGAAAGGAAGGTTTCTAAAATCAAACGTTAAATGATCTGAATTTTCAATCACTCCTCTAGGTAATTGCAAGTAATTTATTACAACAAAACTGTAACTATACCTTCACATTAATTTCTCAGCTCATGCAATGAATTAATTGAAAATGTTCATTATTTACAAATTTTCTCAGGTATAGTTTCGGAGGTTTTAATAAATACCTGATGAGTGATTGTTCCCTGTAACTAATGCAGACACCATTTACTTTGATTTTGAAACTAATTCTCAACATGTTAATGCCCAACATAAAGTTGTCGATCTGAAAACAAATGTGTCCCTAACATTAAAAGAAACCCACTTGATAGGTTATTATCCAAACATTTGATCACTTTCAGTCTATTTGATACCCTATTCTTCAAGGTAGCTACCTTAATACAGTTGCATGTTGACTGTTGTGATGGCAAATACAAAGTGATCTAGAAGAAACTGATCTTCCCTTCATAAAGTGATTCGAGACATCTTCGGTAAACTTTGGTGATAAAACTTACAATGAACTGGTTACGTTGATGAAACTTCATTATAACCCAGAACCTTTAGAAGTAGCAGGAAATTTTCGATTTCTGCAACGAAGACAGCATGAGGGAGAGAGCGTTAGGGAATATTTAACGGCTCTACAACGCCTCGCTACAACGTGCAAATTTGGAGAGTATCTAAAGAAAACCCTTCGCAATCAATTTGTGTTTGGACTACGTTCACAAAATATTCAAAGTAGATTATTAGAAATTAAAGATTTAACGATTGACAAAGCCTTGGATGTTGCAGTGAGCATGGAAACGTCATCAAAAGACGCAGCACAACTTCATAAATCTATAGCGAATCTTCAGTGTTACACACGCAAGTAAAGTGCAAATACAAAATAATGCACCAAAAATTAATGCTCTTACTAGTATACCTAATTCTAATATGAGATGTTTTAGATGTGGTTCATTCCAACATTTAGCAGAAAATTGTAGAAAGAAAAATTTAGCATGCTATAAATGTAAAAGGAAAGGCCATTTGGGTAAAGTATGTTTGAAAAATAAAAAAAAGTAGGACAGGTAAATGAAATGCAGGTGGGTAACATTCTTTCAATTAATACGGAACACAATGCGTTTCGTGATAAATATATAGTTGCATTAAATGTAGAGAAAGTACAATTACAATTTGAAATAGATTCTGGTGCGGCAGTTTCAGTAATTAACGTAGAGTATTTCAAACGTTACTTTAAAAATACAAAACTACATGATACAAGTTTAGATTTAGTTACATATTGTGATAGCAAATTAGAGGTTATAGGTTACATACGTGTAAACGTTACATATAACGGTGTTACAAAATTGCTTAATTTGTATATTGTTGATTCAAATAGGGAACCTTTAGCAGGTAGAGAATGGATTCGACAGTTAGGATTAACTTTTCCCGATCTAGTTAACGAATTAAAAACTATTAATTCATTTTCAAATCAACGTCTTACGACATTATTAAAGAAATACACTACACCCTTTGACGATAGCATTGGAAAAATTACAGGCATACAAGCCAGGCTTAATGTAAAGCCAAACATTCAACCTTATTTTATTAAAGCGCGTAAAGTGCCGTTTGCACTATTACCAAAGGTTGAACTGGAATTAGATTACTTGGAAAAGAGGGTATTTTAGAAAAAGTCAATAGTTCTGAGTATGCAACCCCTATTGTACCCGTCATCAAAGCTGATGGAAGGGTGCGCATATGTGGTGATTTTAAATGTACTTTAAATCCCAATTTGATTATTGATTAACATCCTCTTCCTTCGATAGAGGAGCTTTTCTGTTCTATGGCTAGGGGTGAAAAATTCACCAAGCTTGATTTGATACAAGCTTATCTGCAATTGGAAATTCAACCCAGAGATAAAAAGTACTTAACGTTGAGCACCCATAAGAGACTATATCAGAGCACTCGCCTATTATATGGGGTAGCAAGTGCACCCGCAATTTGGCAACGTACATTAGAAAACATTTTAAAAGACATTCCGGAAGTGTCAGTTTTTCTCGATGATATTAAAATTACAGGTCCAGATGATAATACACATTTTGAACGGTTAGAACTAGTTCTTAAAGCTTTAACTGACCACAATATTCGAGTAACTTACAACAAATGTCAATTCCTCACTGACGAAATACAGTACTGTGGATATAAAATTGATAAATTTGGTATTCACAAAACTAAAGAAAAGATGGAAGCAATTCTGCATGCTAGGATTCCATCCAACAAAACTGAAGTATGCTCATTTGTCGGCTTAATTAATTATTATGGCAAATTTTTACAAAATTTAGGTCATACATTAAAACCACTTTACCATTTATTACAAGATGGAGTACAATTTACATGGGACAGGAATTGTCAAAATGCATTTGATACAATCAAGAAAGAAATCGTGTCTGAAAAAGTTCTTGCTCATTTTGATCCTACATTACCATTAGTGTTGGCTACAGATGCCAGTCCATATGCCGTGGGAGCAGTGTTTTCACACATGTATCCTGATGGTACAGAGCGTCCAATCCAGTTTGCTTCGCAAACACTTTCAAATGCGCAACAAAAATACGCGCAAATCGATAAAGAGGCTTATGCTATTATTTTCGGTATTAAAAAATTTTATTACTACCTACATGGTAGACCATTCACATTGTTGGTGGATAATCAGCCTTTAATGCAGATACTTTCACCTTCAAAAACATTAAATACGCTTACAACTACACGCATGCAGCATTATGCTATATTTTTACAAGGATTTTCGTATAAGATTAAATACAAGAATACGAAACACCATGGAAACGCGGATGCAGTGTCTAGATTGCCCGTAAATACAACAAATCAGAATCGATATGATGTTGCTGATAGTTTTGAAATTTTACAAATTGAAATGCTGCCAGTAACTTTTAAAGAGTTACAATATGAAACATTAAGAGATCAACAATTAAAACCATTGTTAGATGGATTGCAAAAAGGTAAAAAAGTTGATCCCAAAAATAGATTTAATGTACCACAAACAGAATTCTCATTACAAACTGGTTGTATACTAAGACAGCAGATAGTTGTAATTCCTCAAAGTCTGCGTAAAAAGATTTTAGACTAATTACATGAGATGCATTTTGGAGTTAATAAAATGAAATCCTTAGCTCAAGGACATTGTTGGTGGCCAGGCATAGCAAAGAACATAGGAAACAAATGTCATAATTGTGCAGTCTGTAACCAGCTTAAAAATGAAGCTTCACATGTATCTACACATTCGTGGGAAAAAACCATCAGCACCTTTTGAAAGAGTGCACATTGATTTTGCAGGACCTATTATGGGTAGTTACTACCTGATCTTGGTAGATGCCTATACCCGATGGCCCAAAATTCATCGTGTTAAAAATGTAACTTCTCAAAATACAATTGAAATGTTACGAAAAATTTTTAGTACGTTTGGCATTCCAAACATTTTAGTTTCGGATAATGCTCAAACATTCATGTCCTACGAATTAAAAAAATTCTTACAATTAAATGGTATTATACATAAACTAAGTGCACCATACCAAAGGTATGTGCAGTCGTTTAAGAAAAATGTACAAACCTTTAAAGGAAATGAAAACGACAGAGATTGTCAACTTATTAAGTTCTTATTTACGTACAGGATTACACCCCATTCCATAACAAATATAAGTCCATCTTATTTAATGTTTGGACGAGAAATAAGATCACGCTTAGATTTACTTAAACCAAATGTTATGGGTAAAAATGAATTAATTCCCGAAAAACCCATACGCGAATTCAGTCGAGGGAAAGTCGCGGCCCGAAATTATATCCATGATAGTAAGTGGGAATTTGGGTATATTACAAGGCGATTGGGAATATTACATTATTTAATTCAGTTAGACGATGGCCGAAATTGGCAGAGACACGTCGAACAAATTCGTAAAATAGGTGAACATGCACCAATTATAAATAATACAAAAAGTACATATATATATATATATATATATATATATATATATATATATCCTACTGAAACTGTTTCTGGGCCTTCTTCAAATGTTATACAGTGTCCGCATAATACTCAGAGACCAGATAATCAGTTCAGGGAGCTTGCAAATTATTCAAATAGTGGTAACGATAATCATTTGAACGATTCTTTGCAGAATGATTCAGATAACTTAATGCAACCAGAAAATCAGGGTTTACCATTGGAACAACCTGCTGAGCCTGCATTAAATTTGCCTCATCCTGCTATCAATTTACATGTTACTTCTCCAGTTGGTCTTAGACAATCAAAAAGAACTATTAAACCGCCTAGTAGGTTGGATTTGTAGATTGAGAGTTTAATTTCCTAAGAAGGGGGAGAACTGTTATAAATGTGCATTGAACTTCTATAGAAATGTATCTATGTTAGGAAGCTATATGTACTCTATGTTCTATGATTAGGGTACATACTTCACTTCACTTGTATGTTAGCTGTCAGTAGATCACCATGCTACATTATTATATTGTAAAAAGCATTAATAGTGTTAATCTATAAACAACCATTATATTATGCATTATATTTACATTATTATGTACAATTACAACACCTGCCTTTATGGGATTTGGTTCCTTGGAGACGACGTTCCGTTCACAACAGATATAATTCAAATTTCTTGTGTTCCTGTTTGGAGCTGGATCTCTTTGTAGAGGTAACTTTATTTTTACATTTTAATTTCAAAGTTTTATGTTACGTGAGTAGGTATAAAATAATAATAGCGTCATCATCATTAGGTGTTCAATCCTGAAGCTGGTTAAATGTGTACCCTCATTGTTTCCTATTCTAAGCTAACCTACTCATTTCCCTGAAATTTTCACAGTCTGCATCTTTCACTATCTGCGTGCATTAGTCCGATCTAGACCTACCTTTACCTCTTTTTTTCCTATCTCTGCTTGTAATATATCCTGCACTAATCGCCAAAAATGCTTTAGAATGCATCCTGCCCTTCTATTTCTCCTATTTTTTTTTGTTTTCCACATATGCTTTCAACAATTTTCTCCTTGTTTCTGTTTGTTGTCTTCGAACATAGTCGCTGCTTTTTCTTGTTAGATGCAGTTCGGTTCCCCTTCTATTGTTTTACAAATATATACCCTATTTCCACAATATTCAGTGGTGTGTGAAGGGGGTTAAGCAGTCTGCGGCTACCAAGATCCCCCAACACTCAAACATTTGCCGAATTGATAGTTTTAAAATATATCCCTACTTCAAAACCAACACCTGTAGTAGTTCATAATAATCATCAGATTTCAGTGCTATGCATGCCTCTCATTTTTGGTATAGTTACTATGATGTTACGTTTGAAATCTTTGGGTATCTGGCCTGTCTCGTACATATAGCTTACAAGTTGGAAGAGACGATTTGTTACTACTTGTTCAGCGGTTTTTAGAGTTTCTGCTTGCACCTCATCTGTACTCGGCGCCTTATCATTTTTCAGACCCTTTAATGCTAATTCAAACTCATCTCTAAGTATAGGATATCCCAAGTCACCATTTTCAATGTCTGATTCCTGTTCTAATGCTGCTAGTTCCTCTCCTGCATATAAATTCCCTATATATTCTTGCCATCTAAACACTTTCTCTACATTTTCTATAATGACGTTTCCTCCAGCACCCCTTATATTTTTGCAATACGATTTTATATCCCTAAAATTCATTCTAATTAGTTTGTATGCTTCATTTGTCTTTCCTATTTCCATCTTAGTTTGTACCTCTTTACACTTTTCATCAATCCATTGCTCTTGAGCTTTCCTACATTTGCAAATAATTTCCCATTTTATGGCGTTATATCTGTTTTGTTGTTTCGTTTGATCTATTGTTGTATGTTCATCTTTCTTATATTAAATTCAGGCTATCCTTTGTTATCCATGGTTTCTTATTTTATTTTTGTGTATACCCCATAATATCTCTGGCCGCCATGTCTAAGCTGGATTTAATGTTATTCCATTATGTTTCTACGTCCTTAGTATCACAAATTTTCCAGATATCTTTCAGTAATTTATTTGACTTTTTTCAAATTTTTCGTGGATATCTTTATCTTTTAGTTTCTCAATGTCATCTGTTTCGTTTTTCAAATTTTTAAATTTAAGAGTGGTCTTCATAATTACGATGTTGTGGCCAATGTCTATATCTGCTTCTGTGTAGCTTCTACAGTCTTTTACTTGATTCCTAAACCGTTGTCAAACAAGAATGTAATCTATTTGATATCTTCCTAGATCTCCTAGTATATTCCACGTATACATCTTCCAGCATGATGTTGAAATAATGTGTTTGTGATGATTAAATTGTTCTTGTCGCAAAACTCTAACAGCCTGTCGTTTCTCATGCCTAAATCAAATAAACCTACTATCGCCCCTTTCCTACCCTCTCCTACCAGTGCATTAAAATCACCCGTAATTATTAAATTTTCATGTCCTTTTACGTATCTTAGTATGTCTTCGGTATCTTTGTAGATCGCTTCTACCTCTTCGTCACTGTAGCTAGAGGTGGGCATGTATACTTGTATTATTACTGTATTTATCGATTTAGATACTAATCTAACCATGAGTTACTCTTTTGTTCTTTTGTAAAGAATTTTCTACACAGTGTCGTATCTTTTTCCGCATAACTATTCCTACACCCAAATTACCTTCCTCTGCTCCTGTATGAATTACCCTGAAGTCTTCACTTCAAAAGTCCCCCGCCTCTGGCCACCGAATTTCACTGAACCCTACTATGTCTAGTACTAATCTATACATTTCAATTTTCAAGTTCTCTAACTTACCTACTTGCTTCATATTTCTAACATTCCACGCTCCTACTTGCAAAATGTTCCCGACTCTTATTTTGAACTTTCCGATTGCATCTTGCGGAATAGTCTCCTGTTGGAGATCCGAATGGGGAACTATTTTAACTCCAGAATCTTTTACCCCAGAGAATGCCATCATGTTTATTACAATTTAAGTATGCTGTGTACTTGGGAGGCAATGTGGTGGTTTCCCGTTGCCTTCCACATCGCAGTAGTGTGTCGTAGAAAGCCATACCGACCCCTATGGTCTCTGCCACTCTAAGTACCTAAGGAGCTGCTGCCCTCTTTCGGGGACCCATCTTAGTCTGATTCCTCGCCAAAGACCCCACCAATTTGGTAAAACCTTTGGTTCGGCTCTTTAGCTCATTGGAATACTCAGGCCGTTCCATCCGTTCTAGTAATCTAGAACTTCGTGAAGGTGCTGGTCCATTCGAAATGGTTTGGAATGCATATATTAATAAATTTACAGTTTTTTGTTTGATTTTAAAGCTTTCTTAAAAAAATAACATGCTTCTACTTTGAAAGTTTACAGTTAAAAATGTTTTGTTTATATTTTTGATGCAGTAAAATGCTCTAACAACCCTTAGTTGAGTTCCAAGATGTTTTAACGGAGGTAAAATAATTATATTTGTAGTTTTAAGGTTATGATTTAAATAAAAATACTGATTTTACTGTAATGTCATGTTTATGAACATTATTATACATTAAATTAAAATTATTTAGGGTGTTTCAATAATAAGTTGTCCGTTTTAAATTACTTTTGCCCCAATTCTCTGAAACGTTGCATTACAATGTCTGATGGATGAAAGTCTATTATGTACATTTTCCACAACAAAATTAAAAAAGAGTTTTTGTCTCGAACGCCCTTCAAAAGTGGTGAAAAACAAATACGTCTCAAAAAGGAACAATATGGAGCAAAACTGACAAGTAAGGAAGTCAGGAAAATATTAAGTGAAGAAGAAGAACGTCGAAACACAAAAAAATCGAAACCAGCATTTCTAAAAGTGAGAAATGTACACAAAAAAGCCAAACAAAGAAAAAACAAACAAAAGAAAAGTATAAAATACCAAATCAAAAAACAAACATTTAGAATATCATCAGAATCTAACACAAACAATGATGATTTGATGATAACCTAGTCGAACGATAATTCCAGTATCCGTGGCAATAATGTGTTACGTGCCAAAAATTTTTGGCACTAGACATTTTTAAATAAGTGTTAATATGAGAGGATTTCGCGCCATAAATTTAAAAGACTTGGTGCGCGTATTTCCGTCACTTCAGAAGTGCGTTGCCCGCGACTTCGCGTCGACGCGTGTGGACGAAGGAGAAAAGTGGGGAATTTCCGGAAGACGCTGAAGGACTTGCCTTTGAAACACGAACAAGAGTGGTTGTGTCTTATCTTATCTTCTCTTTTTGGGTTATGTAGGTCCCTTTTTTTGCCTTTTTTGATTATCGTTCCCTATAAACCCGTTCCTGTCGTTCCCTACATATAGAAAGAAGACCAACGAATTTGGATGCAACCTGGCCTAACAGCAGCCCACGACCCGAGAACCATCATGAAGTAATTCCGAAGGAAGCTTCACCTATTCACGTAAGTACCCCCTAGGGGCTGTGTAAAATTGGTATACTTCGTAAATTACGTGCCATAATTTGCATATTGTGTGACGTCATTGACAATTGGCGCGCTAATTTCCACATCATGTAATATCGTTACCAACTGTCTTTTGTGTCGCATGTATCACGTCGACGGGACTATAATAAATGATGATGAAAGGTAAGTGAAATTGAGAAGATCTTAGTAGAGTTCCAGATGCTTGTCATAACACTGAACAGATTCCTTTCTCTGTTATAATATACATGTTGCTGAACATTATGTAACCAAATGATACGTAAAACCCATAATTGAAAGTGGAAAAACGAGTTTTTGAACGCCTTCCCAAACACAAATTTAAATGGTCAAAGCATGACGACATAGATTCTGTGTCTAAGATATTGTACTTTGCACAAACAATTCAGCTTAAAAGCACAAATATATTTTCGATTTCTCCTTCTCCAACAGAACGGGAAAAACTTTAGATCGATTTTAAAAAAAATGTTAATTTCTGCATTTTTAATCTCACTTCTTAGTTATCATTTAGAGTACTTTGTTGTTGAATAAAATCGTTGACTCTAAGCAGTAGTATTAATTAAACCCATTAGATATCCAGAAAAACCACTAATGCTTACAATTTTTTTAATATTTTATCTTTCGTCACCAATAACCCCACACGATTTATTAGTGAAGGAAGTACAAAATTGTACAAAGTCTACATTTACCCCAAAAAGTGGGGTAACTGTAGACATTTGCAGAGTTATTTAAAAATTAAATATATATTTTTAAAATTTTAAGGACATTAACCATACTCAAGTGGAACAGTTTCTGAGTAGAAGGCTCGCAAATATTTCATATTTTAAACATATTTTGTTTACATAAAAAACTTCTTCCCTAGGTAATTGTACAAAAATGTCTACAATTGTTCCATTTTCCTGTATGTGGCAATAATACCTCACCAACAGAACTGCTAATATGTTTATAAATTACATGTCCACGTCAAGAACACCTCTAATTAAATTGTTAAAAAGGACCTTTATAATATGATAATTACAAAAGTAATCTTATTGTAAAAGGCGATTAAAAGGCGCAGTAAGGGGCAGCAGCCTTGCTGGCTAAAAGATATTGGAGGAGGGTCGGTTGGTCTCGGGCAATCCTCAATAATTTACAAGCTTGTTGGGGGTTGGCCATGACGGATACGGCTTTTTGCTAAAATCTTTAAAAACTGTGTTGTGGAAAGATATGGGAGCCTACCACAATATTTCCCAGGTGTGCGTGGCCTAGAACACAAAATACATATGATGGAGAGCTCACAAGTAAAATTCTTGTCCGGAGGTAAAATACTCCCTCATTCGGATCTCCGGGAGGGGGTACTTGGGGCTCGTCATCGTAAGAATATAAAACAACAGTTCGATTTAGTGATAGGGACTTGGAATGTAAGGTCATTACTTAGAGTAGATAAGCTAACGAATTTATTAGTCGAAATGAGAAAGGAAAAGCTGGACATTTTAGGTATTAGTGAGGTGAGATGGCCAGATAGTAATGACTTTTGGAAAGATAATTATAAAATAATTACAACTTCTTCAACTAATGGACAGGCAGGGGTAGGAATAGTGTTAGGTAAAAGATTAGGGCATAAAGTTAAAGAGCACTTACAATTTAGTGATAGAATAATTATGGTTAGATTGAGTACAAAACCCACAGACACTGTTTTAGTTCAGGTTTACATGCCAACAACTCAGTACGAGGATGAGGAAGTAGAAAAGGTATACGAGGATATAAATAGTATAGTGAGAAAAGTAAAAGGAGATGATAATTTAATAGTTATGTGCGATTTTAATGCGTCAGTGAAAGAAGGTAGTGAGGGAAAAATGGTAGGAAAATTTGGGTATGGCAGTTGAGTTTTGCCAGGAACATAGATTAGTAACTGTAAACACCCTATTCAAACAACATGTTAGGAGAAGATATACCTGGAAAGCGCCAGGTGATAGGGCTAGATACCAAATAGATTATATTTTAGTTAAACAAAGATTTAGAAACCAAGTTAAAAACTGTCGTAGTTATCCAGGGGCTGACATAGATAGCGATCATAACTTAGTTAAAATGAAGTGTAAACTAAAATTCAAAAAATTGAGAAAGGTTAAAAGAGAGGATGGGATCTAGGTAAGCTTAATGATAGTAGGGTAAAAGAGGAATATAAACAAGTATTAGATATTAAGAGCAAAGAGATAGCTGTAGGAGGAACGAGAAAATAGATGGAAAGAAATAAAACTGACTGTACATGATACAGCAACACAGACTATAGGTAAGAAAAAATAGAAGCGAGAAAACCGTGGGTAACAAAGGAGATATTAGATTTAATAGAGAATAGAAGAAAGCTTAAACCTTTCAGAGAAGTGGATAGTGAAAGTAAGCAAAATATAATAGAGTTAGAAATAAGATAGTACATGAGTGTAGAAAAGCTAGAAATAAATGGATGGAGGAGAATTGTAAGGGAATACAAGATGATTTGAGAGTAGGTAAGACAGACAGGGCTTACAGGGCAGTTAAAAAGTTTTTTGGGGAAGATAGTAAAAAATATAATGGTATTAGAGACGAGAATAATGAGCTTCTAATAAATAAAGTTGAGGTAGCAGATAGATAGAAAAGATATTTACAAGATTTATATAAGGGAGACGATATGGATGAGTTAGAAAACGACCAAGAAGAGGATGTAGAAATAGGGTTCTCAATATTAAGAGAGGAATTTGATAGAGCTGTTCGGAATCTTAAAATAAATAAAGCGCCAGGGATAGGCGATATTCCCGCAGAATTAATAAAATATGCAAGTCAGAAAACTTTAGATAGATTATATGAACTAGTAAAAGTAATATATGACACAGGTGAGGTTCCAATAGATTTCGAAAAAAATATTATTATCCCAATCCCAAAAAAGTCAGGAGCTGATAGGTGTGAGAATTTTAGACCGGATAGTTTAACTTCTCATGCTTCCAACATACTAACAATAATAATTAAAAATAGAGTAGAAGCTTTGACTGAGAATTATTTAGGCGAAGACCAATATGGTTTTCGTAAAGACAGAGGGACTAGAGAACCGATACTAATGATTAGGGTAATTATCGAAAAAGGTTACAAAAAATAAAAGACTCACTTCGCGTTTGTAGATTCAGAAAAGCATTTGATAGGGTTAATTGGATTGTTATGTTCAGGGTTTTGCAAAAATAATAGGAATCTCTCCTAGGGATAAAAATTATTTACAGTCTATATAAAAACCAAAGCGTAGTAATTAGATTTGATGAAATAGAAAAGGAAGCTAAGATTAGAAATGGTGTTAGACAGGGTTGTATACTGTCTCCTTGATTTTTAATGTTTATATTGAGGAAGCTTTAAACTTAGCTAGAGAGAGAAAAGAGATAGGTATTAGTGTACAGGGACAGAAAATAGACATGTTACGTTTGCAGATGATATAGCTATTATAGCAGAGTCTAGAAAAGAGTTAGGAGAGTTTTAAATATTTTAGATGAGATACTACAGAGTAACTATAGTATGAGAATTAACTCAGTAAAGACAAAGATAATGACAAGTGAGTTACAGCCTAGTTCTAAACCAAAATTAAAAATAGGTAATACCGAGTTAAAGGAGGTAGATGAATTTAGCTATTTAGGTAGTATAATTACAAAAGATGGACGTAGCAGAAGGGATATAGTAGCTAGAATAGCTCAAGCTAGAAAAATGTTTTTAAAAAAGAAAAACTTACTAATAGCTAATAGTATTAGTTTAGATAATAGAAAAAGTTTCTTAAAAGTCGAAATGCGTATGGGCGTTCTACTATACGGTAGTGAGACTTGGACAATTAAAGAAGTAGATAAGAAAAAGATAGAAGCTTTTGAAACTTGGTGTTATAGGAGAATGTTAAAGATTAGTTGGACAGATAGAGTAACAAACGAGGAAGTTTATAGAAGGATAGGTGAGGATCCCTGTATGTGGAAACAATTGAAGGTCAGGAGAGATAGAATGATAGGGCACCAGTTAAGACATGAGGGACTATTTAGTAAAGTCTTAGATTATAGACTACCAAATAAAAATAGAGTAGAAAGGCCTAGACAAAGCTATATTAGTCAAATTATTAGAGATGTAGGTTGTGGAGGGTATGTAGACCTTTTTAGACTAGCTCAGAATAGAAAAGAATTTAGAGCTGCGTCAAACCGACTTTAAGTAAGTTCGAAAACAAAACAAAAAGAAAAATAAAAATCAGTTAACTAAATGTCACCAGGACATGACTCACAATTGGTCAGCGGTCTGGCATGTTGGTAGCGTTTCGTGGCTTAAGCCTTACCATAACATAATTTAATAAACGTCACCATGGCATAACTCACAATTAGGTAGCGGTCTGGCATGTTGGCAGCGATTCGTTGCTAAAGCCTTACCATAACATATAATTTAACACTTTTCCTTTTTGAAGCGGATAACCAGGTTATATTTCATTTCCTTATAAATGGTAATCATGTAAACATGTTAGAGTTCTTTAACAACCATCAGGTTGCTAATATCTATGTAGAGCCAGCTGGATAGGAAAAAGATAGAAGGATATAGGAAGACCTAGACCAAACTATATTAGTCAAATTATTAGAAATTTAGGTTGTGAAGGGTATGTAGAGCTTTTTAGATTAGCACAGAATAGAAAAGAAGTTAGAGCTGCGTCAAACCGACCTTAAGTAAGGTCGATAACAAAATGATGATGATGAAAAGTAATCTAACAAACATCAATAATATACCGTACCTTACACGTTAGCAAGGGCTTCGCATAACACTCCCAACCAATGCAATAATTAGAACACTAATCCAATCTTACCCTAATATGTTGTACATATACGTCATTACTTGTACCTGGAAATTGTTTAGACTCATGTAATATTATCACAACTAACATAATAAACCAATCTCAATAGACTAGTGGAAGGAGCGACTAGAGTAAGACCTGAGAGTCCGACCTGAAAAGAAAAGTTCCCATGAATAAAACGTCAACACAACAGTAAACCTTACTTTTTTCGATTGTGGATCTTTATGGTGGTTGTGTTTCAAAGGAAAATGTTATAATCAAGAATAAAAAATGCTACGTTTCAATTTTAATGAAATTTAACTATTCACTGCATCATAAAATTGTGTATTGATTCTATTTGTTAAACGCATTATAAAACTGAAGGCATAAACATAAGATTTATGCCTCTGAATATTCTGGCGCTACTTAAAGTAACAAAAATTTACTCACCTTGTAAAGTTTCGAAAGTTACATTAATTTGAATTGGACTCTCAGGTCTTCCTATTGCCGCTCCTATTAGTGAACTGTAACCTGTATTTCAACAGTGCTCAGAAAGAGGGCCACTTTCGTTCTTGCATGTTTTAATACAAGTAGTTGAAATCCTATTGTCGATCACCTTTTTTAAAAGTTTAGTATTTACAGCGTTATTTTAGTTTTTAATGAATCACTTTTACTCCAGCGAGCCAATACTTTTACCTTAACATACCGCCGTCTTCAAATCTATAAAATATTCTTCAGGAAAATGATTAGAATTCTGTTTAGTTCTCTTTTTCCTTTTATTAAATGGGCTACCGATATTGAACAATCCTTTCCGTAATTTGTAACATATTTTTGTTTCCAGGTGCTGAACATCATCGTACAACTTATTAATGTAAATTTCATGCGAAATTAACCAACCATTCTTAAACGTGAACAAGATGCTCATTTTTAAGCATTTAATATTCTTTATTTTAATTTACAATTCTGTGTTAGAATATTAAAGCAAACAAAAAAAATGCGTATGAACCACAGAGAAACAAGAACGCTCAATTACAGGTTAGAATTTAGGTACACTTACAGTACTGCCCCCGTGGTTACAGGAGTAACAAATACCGTTGCCGGAGAAATTTAAATTCTTTCTATATTCTTATAATTGTCTTTATAATCTCATATTGATTTTTGTAAGCATAGAAAATAATTATGGGCTACAGTGAAAATTTTTATTTTGTCCTAAACACATCATTAACAATCACGTAGACAGTAAATATGAAGATAATTATTAAATGACATCAGTATTGCATTATCACATAATTATTTACAGAAAAATGTTATTTATGTTTAATTATTTGCAATTTTTCTTATCATACCTAATTCGGTTTAGGGTTGTTGTTTATTTCTATACAAATCGCTACAATATTTTATTATTTAAACTCATAATCGTAAACCACTGTTGTCTACGGCATAGAACTTTTTTACGAAACCGAAAGAAACTCTTGTTCTTGAAGTTTTAATTTATAATTTTTGTATAGTATATATTCCTACAGTTCTTTGCAGCGCAGCCATAAGTTAATTTTCCTATAGATACATGACTTTTCATTTTATATTAAATACTTGTATCTGATATTAAACACAAATATTATAACCTAAAAATGTAACATTTTAATATATACATATTCATGGTAACGTGCTTACCTACATACACGTTTTATCCAACAAAAGTCTTTCAGCATTTTAATTTAAGATTTTACTTTATTTAAATTACATTGAGATATTAACAAAAATTCACATTTCACAAACGCAATAATAGTATATTACATTACTAGCGTGGAAAGTGACCCATTTCACACGAGTGGAAGAGTATTGTCGCACGAGGCGTCAGCCGAGTGCGACTATTCCACGAGTGTGAAATGTAACTTTCCACGCGAGTACTGTACACTATTTTTCCGACGACCACCACTAAAAACAATTACGAAATAGTTATTTTTATGCTTATTTGCAATAAATGTGTACGCAATAATGCAAGACAGACAGACAGCTATAAAATTTATTTGACGTTTTGATGTTGAAAATTCGAACACCTACTTTGTTTTTATAAAATCCGCGAATCTGTTGCTTTTAGCGTATGCATTCTCAATTTTTATTGAAGAAATCATTTCAGTTACAAACTAATATGAGTAATTACATCTTTAAGTAAAACGGAAACTGTCAGTATCGATTTAACTATGGGTATTTTAAACTGTTATTAGCCAAAACAAAACGAATAAATGCAAAAAGGTAGAAACCGGTAGTCGTTTGGGTTGCCTAGGTAACTAGCATACTAACATCAGTCATATCACTCTAGAGTTGAAAAGTATTTCAACACTAGAGTGATATGTAGTTTTGCACTCTAGAGTGATATACTTTACTTTCTACATAAATAAGTAGTGTGTAATCTGTTGTTTTCACAAGTGGTCGTCGGAAAATAAATTTGCATTTGACAAAACAAAACACGAATAACATGCCCAATTTCAAACTTTTATTCTATCTAACATTTTTGTGTAAGTAAGACAGAGATAGATCAAAGGCGAATGTCGTTGTGAATTTTGTCACATAATTACAGAAACCGCCGCAATGCGCAATGCGCTACAGGAATGCGGTCCTATTATGTTCTAAATGAAGAAATCATATCCTACATTTAGTTGTCTCTGGTATGAACTTAGCAACGAACTCTCTCAGCAACGAATTCCGGTGCGTAAAACCGAACCCTACATACGATAATACATGCAAAAGTGAGTTGGAATAAATAGTAAATTTCGATTTTATTTCATTTTACGAAAAGTATAGGGGACCATTGATTGATATTTAAGGGAGTTGTTTGCTACAGTATTCCCCACAATAAAATGGTCAACTGGAAATGCAAAAGCAATGAAAAACGTTATACAATTACTATAAAGCTGCTCCAATACCACCACCTTGTGCGTTCTTGTATTTATAATAACTGAACTATAATTACGAAAATAGCTTATTAATACCTTCTCTGCCTAAATAAAGAAAAATTTGAACAACTTAACAGTACTAAAACACGTAAAAAGTAGGCTCAATGGAAGCAAAAATATCGACAACAACGTGGAGGTCCCGTGTTTTCTATGTAACACCAAATGTAAAGAGGACCATTGTTTGCCATTGATAGGAATTGATTATTAGGGCCCAGGGCATACAGAAACCAAAAATTGAAAAAGATACGGCACTAGTACCCGTTTAAAATGCTTGTAAATGCTTTCCAAATAACAGGTAGTTTACGTACAATTTGAAATTCGATTTTTCGAAAAGTATAGGGGACCATTGTTTGCCATTGATAGGAATTAATTATTAGGACATAGAGCATACACAAACCAAAAATTGAAAAAGGCACGGCAGTAGTACCTGTTTAAAATACTTGTAAACGCTTCTCTAAATAGCAGGTAGTTTACGTACACTTTAAAATTCGATATTTTAAAAAGTATATGAGACCATTGTTTACCATTGATAGGAATTGAGTATTAGGGCCTACTTCATACACAAACCAAAAGTTGAAAAACGCAGGGCACTAATACTTATTTAAAATATTTGTAAACGCTTCTCCAAATAGCGGGTAGTTTACGTACACTTTAAAATTCGATTTTTCAAAAAGTATAGGGGACCATTGTTTGCCATTGATGGGAATTGATTATTAGGGCCTAGTGCATACACAAACCAAAAATTGAAAAGAGTACGGCACTATTACCCGTTTAAAATACTTGTAAACGCTTCTCCAAATAGCAGGGTAGTTTTACGTACACTTTGAAATTTGATTGTTCGAAAAGTATAGGAGACCATTGTTTTGCATTGATAGGAATTTTTATTAGGGCCTACTTGGTGTTAGATTGCAATGTAATTTGGTTTCCAATACCTATTTCGTAATGCTTCCATTTCCCTTAGGTTTCGTGTGAAATGTACCCATTTATTGAAAGCAGCAGGGTTACATAGCACAGCACATACTTGGTGTAATGCTCTGCTTACGCTAGTTTGACTAATTGCTGTAAATAGGTTAGTGTCTATGACGCCTTGGTAACTTTCGCTAGCAAGAAACGGAAGGATATATAGTATCTAAAAAATAGGGTTTATGCTAAGTTTCACTATCGTATATATTTCGTGCGTTTCTCACTACACTCAAAGCAGATCGTCGCGTTGGTTGGTTGGGGTACAAATGGTGCAACCACCTAAATTATTGTACGAGCTAGCACCAGTGTTACCCTCAAAATTTTCTGAAAGTATTTGAAGGTAAATTAAACGGATCTTCGCATCTCCAAACACATCGGGGAACTGAAACTTGCTCTTCGGCTTCTTCAATGTCTACCAACACGTGTATTACTCTAATTACTTCTTCTGAATCAATATTCAATTTGTTCTTAACAGTCTGCAACTATGCAATTGAGTTTACAAAGAAGCAGCAATATTTATAAGAAAATAGGTAACTACATTTAGGGTATTTATGTTATTGTCGTACTATAGGAATTATTTACCTTTATAAATAGATGTTCAGTTGCTATTAATTTTATTCGACTTGCTTCCTTCTAGTATAACGCTTTCAATTGGATAAAATCAATTTAATTTTATTGTACACAATTACACAAATATCACGTTGTCATAATTTCTCATGACAGTTCTCACTTTCACAATTAACCAGGAGAATCAATTTCATTCTTTTTTATAAGAAATGAACTCTCCCATGATTTCAAGAATAAGCAATTTGATTTTACAAGAGAACTCCGTCCATTTTCTCCCACTAATTCTATTCCTATAAACTCAAGAATAGGGGAACCTGGGATCATCAGGTCATCTGTGTCTGTGTTGAATGGTTTCTCATGAAGTCATGACAGCTGAAATTATATCTGCAACCCTAGAGCATTCGATTTTGGTCTACCAAGTGCAGAGTACCCTTGAGTTTTAAAAGGTTCTTGCTAAAATGTTGAATCTACGAGCAATTAATTTTTACATTTTTCGTTACTGTTAATGTTAATGTTAATAAGGTAGTATACAAACTTCGGTGGTCGTTGCTTCATGTTACCTCGGTTTATTGATGACCGCGGCACTAACGCGCCTTGGTCATCAAACTTCGCATTGGTAATGAAGCACCTTCCATCTCGGTATGTAATCTATTATTGTAATTTTGTATAAACGGCAAAGTATACAATTTATTTATATCCAATACTTTATCACATATTTGTTTACTTTGCTAATATTAAAAAAGAAACCAAAACGCATTCCTGAATTATTGTGTTGCAAAATTATAATTTCTAATCAAGCAAAGAAGTTATATACATTTTGCATTACATAATTGTAAACGAGAACGATTACTGAGCAGTGTAAATCTGTCTTATTAACTAGCGCCCTCTACTTTGTTATAATGCACGCGACTATTATAATACATGCAACTATTATAGTCTAAGGTATAACCGTTAAAGTCCCGGCGTAATTGATAAGAGCCACTACGGCAGTTGACAACATAATAAACACATAATATTGTGCAACAAGATATTAGGTCATAATTGCGTCTCAAAATTGTATCACATCCAAAAACATTTATTGTGATACCAGAGGCGCATTTAAGAAAAAGATAAAATGTGCTCACAAAATAATGTGGATCTCTTCACGACTTTGCGGTTATTCTTTCCGCAGGAGCCATATTAATTTCCATTTTGGGCGTGGATCGAGCTTCGCCCTTGTTGAAACCAGATTCGTTTAGTCTTCCCTCTTCGTGTTTGAAGCGGTACGATAGGAATAAGGTGAAGGCAGAGATACGATAGGGCAAGAGATAAAGGGAAACCTACATTACCTGAAAGAGAAGACAAAAAAGAGACAGATAAACCTCACTGTTAGACGTCTAGTTGGCTAATCCCTGTCGTGTCGGAAAACGCACACTTCCTTCCCCACTCCACATCTGCGCATTCTCTCGCGTGTCGACGCAACTGTCCCAAGTTAGAGAAATGCACAAGTCCTTTTTTAACATATTGGCGCGATTTCAGTCACATATTTAAAACTAAAATCAAACATGATACATAGCCGTTTTGTGGCATGTAACAACTTCCTCCTCAATTGGACTAGTCTGTAACGCACAGACATGTGCCTGTAGTGTACACATACACTACATTTTAATTCTGAACTGATTTTGACTACTACAATATGAATTTCTTTGGAGATTCGATACTTCGCAGGTGCCAAAGCGTTATTTTAGGCATCCGATCGATTACTGAATATGAGTGATTAATATTAGTATGTTGTTCGACTTTAAACTTATTTAACTCATATTTTCGTTTCGGTTTCAGACATACATGAACAGAGACGTGTTTTCTGCGAATTCGCTTATGGGGAACAGACATATATCAACTTAAAAAAAACTTCAAAAATTGAAGCATCACCGGGGAGGCACAATCCCTCAGGAGGTAGTTGTCTTTATAGGCAGCAAGGATGTGTTGGAGGTTTACAAAATATTTAAAACGTATAGATTAAGTTCTACTGCCAATGTTTTATTTTAGAACCATTCTTATTTTGTAAAGAAGCGAGCGATGGGAGAAATGCTCTCTCATTTACTTGACTTGGGTGTTCACCATATGCATGTGTGTACAATCCCACACATCTATGCTGCGACCTCAAGTCAGCTGCAAACGATCAGCAGCTACAACAACTACATAAAATCGCTGGCATTAAGAGGTAACATTATACACTTTTAACGTTCAAGAGTGCTAAATTACTTTATTTTAAAGGCCCCCTGAAAAATGTTGTGATTGTAATAGACTACAACCACGCCCTTTCTTCAACGATACTCTATGAAAGGTAGGTTGGCCAATGCTTTACAAACATTAATATAATTATCTAGCGACGGGCTTCATCCGAACAAGGATGGGTTGAAGTTGCTACATAAATTATTGGTGGAACAATAGTTATCTCACAGAATTCACAATAAAGGCTCTTTTCAGAGCCAACACCTGAGGTCAATTGGGCCTTGTTATTGATTTTGCTATGTGACTGTCTGTTGTAATTTTGGTGTTTGATTGTCTCCATATAACGCGAAGTAACTACATTTTCATACAACGTTGTTGGCTACAAGTAATTATATTAAATATGTAAAACTTTGTTACATTATAAGTGTATATAATTATTTTGAAAAACTACCAATTTTAAACTACTTATAGATTTTGTATTCAAACAGTGTATATATTTATTTACATATAGCCTTCCACACAGCATTTTACGACAATAGCGGACCGCGGTTATTTATCGTGCGTGGATGTCGGCGCGCATGCGCTTTTAGCTAAATAGCAGAAATAACGTACGCTATAAATTAAGCGGTAGTTGGGGAATTGCTCTCTATTCATTCAAATTAGTATATGAAATAAGTATCAACGGTAAATCGGGTTTTTTTCTCTCTTCAATTTGGTAATCCTTTTTATAATCTATAAACTTAAATTTTATTAGCATAAATCCATACATTTGCACCAACTACAAGAGTATGCCTTTGTTCAACAAAAGTGAGGTTAAATTACAATCTTATTATATCATTTTAATGCGAAAACTATGGCTATCACACTGCAGATACCTGGCTATTATTTGTCACGTGACTTTAAAGTTTACGCTAAGTTAACGTTATAGTTAATGCTAAACTGTCTATTTGCAAAAGCCTCTTTATTTGTATACTAGAAAGAAACTTCATTTGGGGGTTAAAATTAATGTTTGATATTTTTCACGGTCTAATTTTCAAGATACTACAAGATTCCGAAATCCTATTTGGAACGCGCCTTGGCAATGCGTTCTGGGATTGAACCGGATTGTAATTATGCATTCGTATAATCTTATTTCTGAACTCTACTTTTAATTGACATTGACACCAATTGACACATACATAAACAAAAACAGATTGTTGAGTTTCTTCATTATGCCAATCTTTTATATTATGGTAGCTAGATAATATTTGTAAACTAAATGAACGTATTTTATTGTAGCGGGCTACTACTACCGCGTTTCACTAATTCAAAACAAGTAATAACAAAGGTCTTTATTACTCACTGTTCACTAGTCTAATTAACCTTATAGACGTTTTCAGTCCAAATGACAATGAAGCACTATCACACTAATGAATTTACAAGCACTAATATCTTCTTAAACTAAATCCTTAACCATAGGTCTATTAACAACACTAGCACAACTATTTTTTATTACACTTTCGTCTATTTATGTATTCTACAAGCTGCATGTACATTAGACATGTTCACATAATATAACATTTATGTTTACTCTTGGACTTGCAAAAGCTCAACTATTCTTACTTTACACGATATAATTTATATTTGACATTCTGATATAAACTAACTCTGTACTTCATCATCGGTCTTATTTGTACTGTGAATTAAAAAGGATGACTCACTTTCCAGTAATTGCCAGAAGCTTCTCTGTCGCTGTAGAATGTGCAGTGCTTGCGGCGCTTGTGTATGTTTGACGGGTTGCCTAATAGTAGCTCGCAACATTATTATTATACTACATTTGCACGCTACAGAAGAAACGACAGACCTTACATATTCTAGAACAAACCCGAATAAATGAATAATAATATGTGCCGTTGAGGAAATACAAACTTACCATCGAACTTGTAAAAGCTTCTGAGTAGAGATAATAACGTAATAACAATCGGTGCGACCTAAATGATTTTGCTATTTGCAGAAGCGTTTACAAGTATTTTAAACGGGTAATAGTGCCGTGCCCTTTTCAATTTTTGGTTTGTGTATGCAGTAGGCCTTAATAATCAATTCCTATCTATGACAAATAATTGTCTCCTATATTTTTGAGAAATCGAATTTCAAAGTGTACGTAAACTAAGTGCTATTTGGAGAGGCGTTTACAAGTATTCCTAACGGGTAATAGTGCCGAGTCATTTTCAGTTTTTGGTTTTCTGCACTAGGTTCGAATAATCAATTCCTACCAATGGCAAACAATGATCCCTTATACTTTTTAAAAAATCGAATTTCCAAGTGTTCGTAAACTACCTGCTATTTGGAGAAGTGTTTACGAGTATTTTAAATGGGTAATTGTGCCATGCCTTTTTCAACTTTTAGTTGTGTATGCACTAGGCCCTAATAATCAATTCCTATCAATGGCAAACAATGGTCCTCTTTACAGTTGGTGTTACATAGAAAACACAGGACCTCCACGTTGTTGTCGATATTTTAGCTTCCATTGAGTCTACTTTTTGCGTGTTTTAGTACTGTTAAGTTGATTAAATTTTTTTTTATTTAGCCACAGAAAGTATTAATAAGCTATTTTCGTAATTATCGTTCAATTACCATAAATACAAGAACGCACAAGGTGGTGGTATTGGAGCAGCTTTATAGTAATTGTATAACGTTTTTCACTGCTTTTGCATCTCCAGTTGACCATTTTATTGTGGGGAATACTGTAGCAAACAACTCCCGTAAATATCAATCAATGGCACCCTATACTTTTCGTAAAATTAAATAAAATCGAAAATTACTATCGATTCCAACTCACTTTTGCATGTATTATCGTATGTAGGGTTCGGTTTTACGCACCGGGATTCGTTGCTGAGAGAGTTCATTGCTAAGTTCATAAGCATACAAAAAAATACAATGCACATCTTAGATACGGAAAGAGTAAGACGGTAGCGTTGAACGTCGAAGCATTTAATTGACACCGCGAGATAGATTATGTGTGCTTGAAAGCGTGTTTTTAGACAAAAATATTTACGGTATTACAACCCTATCGGTTATTAATTAATTATTAAATTCACATGTCAACTTTATTTGTCATAATGTGCATTGCATATTGTACTATTTTATAATACTACAGTTTATAACATAAACAAACTTAAAATTGCTATATATTAGTAAGAAAATGATGTCTACAAAAATGGCAATTCAATCACACATGTGCTGTGGAACAGTTCATGCCTCCATCTCTCGTAAATCTATGTTATTCTTGATGATGTGTTTACTGCCCAAATATATTTCTTTAAATTTTAGGGTTATGTTTCTAAATCAAAAATAAAATGATTAACTTAAATGATAGTTTAAATCTAGTTGATTTGGATGTAGAAAAATTATTTGAAGACTATTCTATAATAGACATTATACAAATTGAAAAAATGTTTGACCTAGAAATAGAAAAGAAACGAAGCGAACTTCGAGGAATGGTTGGGTAAGAGGTGTAAAAATCTCTTAATTTAGCTTACTTATACATTTTTTGTAGGGATAGATATCGAGATGTATTAACCGCTTCAGTAGCTATCAAATACATGAAAAACATTTCTGAAACTATCGTAGATAATATAGGAAAAATTATGGATAGGTGTGAAGAGCTAATTGCTGGCACTTCTGAAGAGTTCAAAAATACTCCTAGAGTTATTGATTTGTAATTATAAAATTCTATTATGTAATCAATTAAATTTTTTAATTTTAGGAATACTTCGAATGAACGTGTAATTATAATGCAAATGCGGCTACTAATAGCGATAATCAGTCACATTTGGAGAAAACTTGATACAGATGAATTTTTGAAAGCTGCCCAATTATATTTACTAGCACAACATATTCATACTGGTCAGTTAACTGTTTATATTTAAGCACTGTTTGGTTTTTCTACTTGATGGTACGTCCGTCTACAGACCTAAAAAAAATAACTGCTATTTTTGCAACTCTTAATGCAATTAATCTAAGCAGATTATCTGTGATTAGCACTCGGGCAGATTAGTAAAATCAATCCCCAGGTCTAAATCCTTGCCTAAATCTGATATTAGTCTTTAATGATTTATTACATGTGTTGCATGTGAACACATTTTAACTGTAGCTTTTAAGGAAATATTTAGTTGTTGAGTATTTTTTTAAATGAAAGTTGACAGATAATATGTGATAAACGAGTTAAAAATATATAAATCAGAAACAATAATTGACGTACCCTTCTTGATCATCGTACTTGGTGGCATATGGGGTATTTAAGCTTGCTCAGAGTATATCCTGCATGGAGTGTTTGCAAGGGTAATAGGCAGCTAGATTTGGGATTTCTCACTCGTCTGCTCGTCCTCAATACTCTGCTTATTCTTGTTAACAAACGTTTTGTTTTTAGGCACTTCTGATGAACGAAGTTGGTCTGTCGTTTAAGCGTGTAACCATCGTCCAATCTAACCTGGTAATATATCCATTTTTTTTTGTGGCGCCACCCTTCCAAGACATTTTATTTCTTAAAATCTAGCTTGCACTCTTACCTTCGTGCACATTTGATGTGCATTTCAAGAATGTTTTTGAACCCTTTCATGATTGTATGCTCGCATCACATACAGCTTGATAAGGGAAAGTTTTCTCTAAGTAAATTTCTGCAGGCGATTTCCCATTTTCAAATAATGTGACCATATATTTAAAAAGATATTTTGTAACTTCTTAGCCATACTTCTGCATTCATTTATCATGGCCTTTAGTAAGTTTTTAAAATGTTTGTTATAGCAAGGTGTCCTGATTCCGTAAATGTTTAAAGCAATAAGTAATTGGTTTTTACCTACACGTTTCATTATTCTATAAATGGATATGATTCTGTTAGATAATAAAGCTATATTAATAAATATAATATCACACCATATTTGTGCATCTTGAGTCATTTCCACCACAAACTAACACTTTTGTAATTCACTTCCAATGTTATATATAACATTAGTGGGAGGTTGTATTTGAACTATAAATTATGTTGGCTTTTGGCACGTCAGTTTAATGAGAAACTTGTATAATTCAAAATTTGCTATGATGTCTTGTAAAAATCGCACATAGAATTATTCATATGTAACATAAGCATAATAAAAATTGTCTCGTGATTTCCTTTAATCTGTTGTGAACTGAGCATACATTTTTTGCACCTATGTACTAAAACTACTACTTTTGCTGAATTTTCGTAGTAAGCAATTGTTGATGTTGAATAAGTAACTATTATTAATTTTTTTAGGTTTACAGTTACTGGGCAATGAAGTGTTAAGTAGATTATCTATTTTTCAAAGACTAAAATCTGATACTGATGTATTACGCTGCAGGATTCTTATGCAAACCACAGAAAAATTAAAAGCAATTAATTTGAATGCAGAGGTAGGTTTATGATAAATTACTTCATTTAGTTATTTTGATTCAAACCTTTTTGTGGACTTATACGAGCTGAAGTTCGTGATAAAGTTAATCCTTAGGCTAGGAAAAATAGAAAGAGATAAAGGTATAAATTGTAACGGGTTATTTTTATATTTCATAGCAAACCAAAGTTGTTACACACCCTGGGCCCTACATTGGGAATGCCATTGTAACAGAATTAAACAGTGAGGAGTTGGAACTATAAAAACTTGTCGCTTCTGCCGCTAGCTTGGTTATTACCCCTGGGAGATCATGAGAAAGGGCAGAGTTGAAATATTCTTCGTTAAACCGAAAATTAAATATAGTGAAGTTGTACGCCACTGTATTTAGCAAGTATTGAAAAGGGTGTTTTAGGATAGATACAGAAACTCTATTGGAATGAATTTTTTTAAAACTTTTAATTTACTTTACTTTAAAAAGTAAACCTGTTAGAATCAGAAAATATCTATTGTTTAACAAATGACTTTTATCCAAAAATTTCAATCAATTCAGTTTAGTGATATGGCACAAAATGATTATTTATAAAACTTTTAACGATGGTGATCGGGCAACTCAGGGTAGGTGGAGCGAAGTAGGCACCCCAGGAGTTCCACCTCCCAGAGCAGTGAACTGTAATCGTTTAGGGGGTGACACCAGGGGTAAAAATACGAAGGACCGAATAGTAGGAAATGAACACTATTGACAATATAACAAATCACAACGACAATATAGTGAACTTTATTGAGTGAATATATTAACCAATTAATTGTACACCGTGTAGTAAGAGGATCATATTTTATAACGCCAATAAGAATTAGAAATACAGCGAAAAGCACAATTTGCGGTATATTCAATTTTTGAATATCCGAGTTTGTATAAACGCACTACTTTAATCACACTATTATAAATTTATAGTACAATGCGGTTGCATCAAGTTCACCAACGTATTTATTTTATGATACGTTAATGGAAAGTGTCATTGCATTAATACCACACAAGCACGAGATAACTTGTGATACCAGATTAAGAAAATGGTTATTAATTACGATTATAACCGGGAGGATCAATAATGTTTGGACGTTTTGTAAGAAATTTACATACATCCGGAAAAACACTCTCCTGTGTGAGAGAATAGAAATTACTACGAATAAAGATCGCCTAGTTTTTAAGTTAATCTGTAACTTTTCCGATGGAAACGAATGCATTACTAATTTTGCACACTAGAGATAATTTGGAGCAGCGTCTTAGCGTAAAGGTAATTGCAACCCGCGCGAATACGTCTATAACTTAGAAAAACTAGAAGCAGACTCTTGTTTATTAGAACAAAAGCAGGTGAGCGATAAACAGCGCTGCACGTGCCACAAAGGTTATCTTTCTGTCTGTTGGACAGGAAATTAAATGGAATTTAATATTGGTATAAACTAATGAAATAAGATAGTGCATTTTTGAACGTAATTAATCTTATAGAGAATAAAGAGAATTTTATGAATAAGAAATAATTTACGAAACTCCAACAGATGGGATGCCGAGTCATATGGACTACTACTTTGTGGCTCGGTAGTTTGGTGGTCCTAGTGGAAAAGGAGGTTGCCAAAACTATATATATATATATATATATATATATATATATATATATATATATATATATATATATATATATACATACCCTTTGGGGTCTAGCAAAAAGTCACTCACCCTTAACCACTAGTGGTTGGCAACGGCCTTCAGGTCACAAGGCATCGACCTCAAGCTAATGCGGTACGGGATGGATTTCAACATTTGCGGTCTGGTTGTCCCACTATTGGGGTGGTTGACCCAACAGGGGGTTTGCACTGCAATGAAAACCGATTAAGAAACTAAAGTTATTGAACAGCAGTCTCACCATCAACGATTTTCCAGCTTGCTTGCCTCGAATATGTAGTGGAAGTGAGCGAATTAAGAAAATTACTTCCCAGGGCAGTTCCATTGGGTGAAGTCTTATCAGAACACACCCTTCAATGCCCATGCACCGTGTGTATGAAACAAGTTGGAAACTATGACTATTTCCTTAACCATAAGGTGTTTACATGAACTTTTGAAAAATTAAATTGTTGCTTCTCACTTTACAAACCAGGTTTCATTAACAGCTGGATTGTGCTTTGCAAGATTGTGGATACGAAATGTTGAACCTAACCTTGTGATTGAATCAAATTAGAAAATAACGAGCTTGTTGTTGTCCACTTGTGACCAAGGACTTATTGAAAATTGAAGACGACATAATGTTGCAAATAAGTGCTCTGGGTGGATTTTATAAATTTTTTTTCTTTTGCTTCTTCTGGTAGATTTCTAATATGTTCAAAGAAAATTGTTGCAAAATGAATCAATTAATAAAATGATTGAAAGCTGCTGGTACTGAATATTACTTTTAATTTTTTGAAAATATTCTCAGAAACCCAAGAACGACTTATTTTTCTATGTTGAATGCCTAGCAAGTATATGCTATTTTGACTGAACAGCTTGAACACCAACTTGCCATCTGGCCTTGTTATAAGTGCTACCTTTAATCCGAGCGAAGATTTGTTGACTGATTTAAGCAAACATGTCATGGCAAATTGGTAGTACTTATAGCGCATTTTAAAAAACAACTCTGAGCAAAATACAAATCACAAGTTGCACGGTCGCCTCACAACAAACAGGGTTGAATTTTTGACCAACGCAGAAACTACATAAATAGTAGTAAAAATTTCTCAAACAAATACTTTTCTAGAAGAATTGAAAATGTTGAAGGATTAAAACAATATTTTCTGGAAAGTACAATTTTGAAATATTTTTCAAAATTGACATTACTGCTATAAAAGCTCAAAACTAACTAAAAATTCAAATTTTTGGGAATATTAAGCATTCCATTATGCTATGCTTCCAGCATCATTTAACAAAATTTTTACTTGAATGCAAATACAAAAGTCGTTACGTGTTGATGTCCAAAGCTGATTATATTTTATTCTTCAAAAATATTGACCAACTATGTGAAGGCATTTGGCCAAAAACACTGGTTTTGATTTTAAAGCTAAAGTGGATTTTGTAAATTCTATTATGGGAAATTTACCTTATGAACAAGTGTCTTCCTTATAACCAATTTGCATTACATGCGAGGTTTGTCAATTTAATCTCCAGATTAATATTACAGTAATGACGTCAATTGAAATAAAAGCAGAAGTAAACCAGTATGTAATAGTTCACACTTGTCAAACAACGATAGAATAGCTGTTAGTTTCTAGGCAAAAAGCTAGACCCAATATTATGTTTATCAGTTGTAATGGAGCAAAGAGTATATATCAAATTTTGCTGTACATTGGGAAAACTGCAATAAAAACTGGGGTAACTGAGGTTAGACGACTTAATACAGATAATAATGATAGTGCCTGTTATTTATACTGTTTATTGTGAATACCAAACGTTAACTAACAATAATAGGTCAAACTCTTAATTGCTACAAATTCATCTGCAGTAGTAATGTGGTATTGAGCACATGAGGTACACTGAAATTTAACACCTTTAAAAAGCAGGTGCTTCTCTTAAGAGGACATTAATAAATAGTCCCAACTACAGTATACATATTTATTGTTTCCTATACTTCTGTACAATGGACATTCTTCATAAGGGTCGTGGGCATCTAAAATGTCAAACGTAATTATCTATAATAGATATTTGTTTCTCATAATATGTACATACTACGTTAATGGTTAATTAAATTTTACCAAACAATTTTATTTTTTGCAAACCCTTTTTAATTTTGCAGTTCATCATCATCATTAAGTTTTCGGTTCTTTCAGTCCTGGAACTGGTTAGACTCGTACCTCCACTGTTCCATATTCTAAGCTAGCCTACACATTTTCCTGAAATTCCCAGAGTCTGCATCTTTCACTATCTGTTTTTCTTAATGTAATAAGTTTTATTTAGGGGAAAGTTCCAGACCATTTGAAGTTTGATTAAGAGAACATAAATCATATATAAAAAATAGAAAATTTGAAAACTTCATGATTTGCCAACATGCATGGGATAAAATAAAATGGGAGGACGCAAAAATTATCGACAAAGAAGAAAACCACGAAAAATGCAAAAGCAAAGAAGCTGCTTATATAACCCTACATAAAAATAACTGTTACAAACGAATCTGTGACTTTCAGTAAACAATGGATTCCGTTACTAAAAGAAATAACAAATGAAAATCAAATGCCCACAATATCTAGGCAGCATTGCAAGTTTTCCTGGGTTTCCTGGCGATCTTAACATGAAATACAGCCTACATACATGATTTTTATTTATATATACAATAACTAATTACATAACAATAAACATATTAGCAATGCCTGTAAAACAGCATTGGTATCTGACAAGTGTAAACCTGCCATAGGGTCGCCTCAGATCCATATACAATCTTCATTGAACAATATTAGTATCTGACAAGTGTAAACCCGTCTTAGGGTCACCTCAGAACCATATAAAATATTCATAAAACAACATTGGTATCTGACAAGTGTAAACCCGCCATAGGGTCACCTCAGAACCATGTTAAAATCTACCAAAGAAGTAGCCTAAATCATAATGATTTTTCCCACTCAGAATAAATATTCAAAAAAAAAACACGACTGCTTAAGCCTTACGGTAACCTAATCGCACACTTCTTTAATAACATCCTCTCAATTGTATAAATAGAAACATGTTAAAAAATGTTTTCAAATCCTCAAGTTATTGAATTTATATAAAATTCACCAATACAAATTAATCAGCTGATTTCACGTTAAGTGTATTGGCTATCTAAAAAAAGTTGGTCTCATGCCGCAACACAAATTGAAAGCAATCATTCTTTTAAACTTTAAAAATTTTTGCCTAGTGTACTCAAACCAAATATTTGGAACATCAATAAATCAAAGTCACCTTCAATTTATGTCATAAATGTCAAACTTGAAATTTTTATTATTTTGACAACCTAGGTCATGGATCGAAACGTAAATAAAGACGATTTTAAAAACTATGATGGTTTAATGCCCAAAGAAGGTTAAGAAAAATGCTAAACAAACCACAACAAACATACAGGGAGTATTTCCACTATCTGTGTGCAATAGTGAGATCTAGGTCTACATATACCTCTCTTTGTTCATATATATGCTTGTAATATAGCCCTCACTAAAATTCCCTAAAAATGGTATAGAACATCTGCCCTTCTATTTATCTCATTTTTTTTTTGCTTTCCACGTATATCTTTATTTCCCTACTCTTTCTATAAATTGTTTGTTATTAAACTTATCTGTCTATGCTATCATCATCATACATATGAAGTATAACATAACATTCTACTTTTCCTGTCTGCTTCTCCTACTGTCCCTATTTCATAGGCGTACAGTGCTGTGTTCCACACGTGCTTTCATCATTTTTGTCCTTGCTTCTTGTTTGTTGTCTTAGGACATAGGCGCTGCTCTTTCTTGTTAGATTATAGATTTTAAAATATTTCATTGTTATTTTAAAAACCTGTTTAAATTATTAGCCATTCCTTGTATTTCTTGGTGGACGTTTCTTTTGTCGAAATTTTGCAATAGGTTTTGTTGTTTAGAAGTATGAAAGAAAAGGTTTGTATTGATTGACTACACTACATTCAGTTTTTTTAGAAAGTTATTCCAATTCCTTCAAGTTTTAAACTTCCTTAAGTATCAAAACCATGATGATTTTCCTGAATATTTATTTTTTTGATTTGGTATTTTACATTTTTTTTTTGTTTGTCTTTTCTTTGTTTGGCTTTTTTGTGTTTCGACGTTCTTCTTCTTCAGTTAATCTTTTCCTGACTTCCTTACTTGTCAGCATTTCTCCATTTTGTTCCTTTTTGAGATGTATTTGTTTGTCACCACTTTTGACAGGCGTTTGAGACAAAACTCTTTTTTAATTTTGTTGTGGAAAATGTACATAATAGACTTTCATTCATCAGACATTGTAATGCAATGTTTGAGATAAATGGGGAAAAGTAATTTAAAACGAACCACTTATTATTGAAACACCCTGAATAATTTTAATTTAATGTATAATAATGTTCAAAAACATGACATTACAGTAAAATCAGTATTTTTATTCAAATCATAACCTTAAAACTACAAATATAATTATTTTATCTCCGTTAAAACATCTTGGAATAACTCAGGGTTGTAGATTATTTTACAGTATCAAAAATGTAAACAAAGCATTTTTAACAGTATACTTTCTTAGTGGAAGCATGTTATTTTTTAAGAAAGCTTTAAAATCAAACAAATAGTGGTAAATTTATAAATATATGCATTCCAAACCGTTTCGAATGGACCTGCATCTTGTCGAAGTTTTAGATTACTAGAACAGGTGAAATGGCTTGCGTGTTCTAATGAGCTAAAGAGCCAAAGTACAGGTCTAACCAAAGTAGTAGGGTCGCTAGTGAGGAACCAGACTAAGACAGGTCCCTGAAAGAGGGCAGCGGCTCTTTCGGTACTTAGATTGGCAGAGACCATAGCGGTCGGTATGGCAGTCTAAGACACACTACTGTGATGTGCAAGACAACGGGAAACCACCACATTACCTCCCAAGTACACGGCGTACTTAAATTGAAATAAAAGATTCCGGAGTTAAAATAGTCCCCCATTCGGATCTTCGGGAGGGAACTACTTTGGAGGATGCGATCGGAAAGTCCAGAATAAGGGTCGGGAACATTTTGTGCGTCGGAGCGTGGAAAGTTAGAAGTATGATGCAAGTAGGTAAGCTAGAGAACCTAAAAATGGAAATGAATAGGTTAGCACTAGACATAGTAGGGATCAGCGAAATTCGGTGGCCAGACCCGGGGGATTTTTGGAGTGGAGACTTCAGGGTAATTCATACAGGAACATAGGAAGGAGATTTGGGTGTGGGGATAGTTATGTGGAAAAAGATAGGATACTGTGTAGAAAATTACTCACAAAAGAACGAAAGAGTACTCATGGTTAGATTAGAATCTAAACCGGTAAACATAGTAATAATACAAGTATACATGCCCACCTCTAGCTACAGTGACGAAGAGGTAGAAGCGATCTATAAAGATATCGAAGACATATTAAGATACATAAAAGGACATGAAAATTTAATAATTATGGGGGATTTTAATGCCGTGGTAGGTGAAGGTAGGGAAGGAGCGGTAGTAGATTTATTTGGTTTAGGCACGAGAACGACTGGGGAAATAGGCTGCTAGAATTTTGCGACAAGAACAATTTAATCATCACAAACATATTATTTCAACATCATGCTAGAAGACGATATACGTGGAAGATGCCAGGAGATATAGGAGGATATCAAATAGATTACATTCTTGTTAGACAACGGTTTAGGAATCAAGTAAAAGACTGTAGAAGCTACCCAGAAGCAGATATAGACACTGACCACAACATCGTAATTATGAAGGCCCCACTTAAATTTAAAAATTTGAAAGAAAGAAACGGAAAAAGGCACTTTGACTTTGAGAAGCTATAAAGATATTCAAGAAAATTCGAAAAAAAGTCAAATGAATTGCTGAAAGATATCGAGAAAATATCTGATACTAAGGAAGTAGAAACAGAATGGAATAACATTAAATCCAGCCTCAATATGGCGGCCAGAGATTTTCTGGGGTATGCACAAAAAGAAAATACGAAACCATGGATAACAAAGGATGTCCTGAAGTCAAAGATGCAAATACAAAAATAAATCAGATGATACAGGAAAACAGAGATACAAAGCCATAGAATGGGAAATTATTTCCAATGCAGGAAAGCTAACGAACAATGGATTGATGAAAAGTGCAAAGAAATACAAATTAAGATGGAAATAGGAAAGACAGATGAAACATAGAAGCTGATTAGAAGCAATTTTAGGGATATAAAACTGTATAGCAAAAATATAAAGGACGCGGGAGGAAACCTCATTATAGAAAATTTAAAGAAAGTGGGTAGATGACAAGAATATATAGGGAATTTATATGCAGGAGAGGAACTAACAGCATGAGAACAGGAATCAGACATTGAAAATGATGATTTGGGATATATTATACTTAGAGATGAGTTTGAATTAGCATTAAAGAGTCTGAAAAATTGGCAAGGCGCCGAATACAGATTAGGTGCAAGCAGAAACTCTAAAAACAGCTGGACAAGCAGTAACAGAACATCTCTTCCAACTTGCAAGCTATATGTACGAGACAGGCAAGATACCCAAACATTTCAAACATAACATCATAGTAACTATACCAAAAAAGAAAGGCGCGGATAGATGTGAAAATTTTCGAACAATAAGTTGACAGCACACGTGTCAAAAATATTAACCAGAATTGTACAAAGATGAATAGAAAAACGAGCTGATAGGGTACTAGGAGAAGATCAATTTGGGTCTGGGTGAAACAGGGGAACACGAGAAGCTATTTTAGCTCTGCGAGTGATAATGGAGAAAACAATAGTAAAAGGAGAAAGCGTGTATATAGGGTTTGTTGATCTGGAAAAAGCATTCGACAATGTAAAATGGAAAAAATGTTTGAAATACTCAAAAAGATTGGAATGAGTTATAGAGGTAGACGAATAGTACATAGCTTATACAAAGTGCAAACAGCAGTAATAGAATTAGAGCAGGAACGTAGAGAAGTAAACATTAGGAAAGGGGTGAGACAGGGATGTGCCCTATCCCCATTAATTTTTAACTTGTACATTGAAGAGGCAATGAATACAGTCAAATACATGAAGACATTTGGAATTACTATGCAGGGACAAAAAATGGATATGCTTAGATTTGCAGATGATATAGCGGTATTAGCATCTGGCAAAGAAGAGTTAGAAACTGCTCTTAATGAAATGGAGACGGTTCTAATATAGGGATATGGTATGAAAATTAACAAAAATAAAACGAAAGTACTAGTATGCAAAGGAGGGGAAAATAAATCAAAAACAAGAATTCAAATAGGTAACAATGACATACAACAGCCAAATAACGCAAGATGGGAAAAGTGCAAAAGATATAAAACAAAGATTAGCACAAGGTCGTGCTACATTTAACAAGAAAAGGCAACTACTGTGTTCAAAGACAACAAACATAGAAATAAGGAAAAGATTGCTTAAAACATGTGTGGAGCACAGCACTGTAGGCTGTGAAGCCTGGACAGTAGGAAAAACATACAAGAAAAAGGTAGAAGTCTTTGAAATGTTGTGCTGCAAACGTATGATGAAGATATCATGGACAGACAGTTAAGAACGAAGATGTACTAAAAATGGTAGGGGAAAAAAGAAATATGTGGAAAACGGTCAAAAATAGGAGAGATAGGATGATAGGCCACATACTACGGCATGAGGGAATAGTGCGGAATATATTAGAAGTAGAGATAGGAAAAAAGAGAAGTAGAGGTAGACCTAGGTTAGACTACTGCACACAGATAGTGAAAGATATAGGCTATAGGAATTTTAGGGAAATGTGTAGGCTAGCTCAGAATAGAAATTAATGGAGGTACGCATTCAACCAGTCCCAAGATGGATAAACTAATGGCGAAAAATGTAACTGTACTTAAACATGATGATTATTATAAGCAACTACAAGTATTGATTGGGCAATATTCTCGAATAATGTTAATTGTATGTAAGGATTTACTGGAAAACTATTAATTCGGCAAATTTTTAAGTGCTGGTGGATCTTGACAGCCACAAGCTGCTGAACCCCCTTCACTGAATTTCTGTGAAATAGAGCATAAAATTATAAAACAATAGAATGGAAACTGTATATAGGCTGTGTGAGAAATCAGGGAACTGTCTAGGCTAGTTCAGAATATAAATAAGTGCAGGTACGTGTCCAACCAGTTTTGAGACAGAAAACCTAATGACGAAAAAATTAGCGCAGATAAATCTGATGATTACTATAAACAACTACAGGTGTTGGTTGTGAAATACCTGCAACTAATGTTGACTGTGCTAAAAGACATATTGGAAAAAATCTTAAATTGGCAAATGTTCAAGTGCTGGGGGAACTTGGCAGGCACAGTCTGCTTACCCCCCTTCACAACCACTGAATGTCGAAGATAGAGGGTATATAATTGAAAAACAACAGAAAGGGACCGAACTGCATCTAACAACAAAGAACAGTGCCTATGATGAAAGACAACAAACATAGAAACAAGAAGAAAATTGTTGAAAGCATAGGTGTAGAGCACAGCACAGTATGCCTTATGAAATACGGGCAATAGGAAAAGCAGACAGAAAAACGGTAGCAGCCTTTTGGAATGCTGTGCTTCAGATGTATGAGGATGATAGCATGGACAGACAAAGTTAATAATAAATGGGTTATAGAAATAGTAGGAGAACAATGGTATATGGTGTTACGTGCCATTGCACTTAAACAGTGTTTTTAGGTTAAGTTTTTATGTATGGAAGTTTCGCGGCATAAATTCAAATACGCGGTGCGCGGGAATTTTAAATGGACTAGGCGGTACTTCCGGGGAGAGGTATTTCGGTGACGCTCTGAATCGTGGCTGTTTTCCTTTGATCTTCAAGTGAAATAGTCGTGCCGGGTACCGTATCTTAATCTTATGATGTAGATTCCCTTGTCTTGCTTATCTTTGTTTGTCTTTTCCTAATTAACCTGTGCTGTCGTTCCACTACATTTAGGAAACTGATATGACCCTGGAGCAGCCCACGACCGGAGATGACCTGATGTCCATGCTCAGCTAACACCACCGGAGCCCGGAGCAATACCTTCATTATCGACCCGGAAGGATGATAGGCGTACCTGGGAAAAGCCGAATGTCTTATGTGAGTAATTTGTTTGTTAAAATTATTCGATTTTATCTTTCACTGTTTAATTTTTATATTTCTGATTATTGCGTAATATACCTTTTGTATCGGTGACGTCAAGGTGGATGGCCGCGCCCAAATCTGTAAAAGGTTTGCGCTTTCCTCCGCTAGAGGCGTCACTTGCCTTATTCATTGCGCTTGCGCGATGTATCTTATGAACTTTGGTAACTGTATTACCGGCTTTTAGGAACTATCTATCACCATATAAATGTTTCACCATCTAAAGTGTAATACTTTGTTAACTGTTTTACCGACCATATAAACTATCACCAGGTAGTGGAATAACAATGGAAAAAAAATAGGAGAAATGGGAGGGCAGAATACGCTCTAAAGCATTTTTGGGGAATAGTATGGGATATATTACAAGCAGAGATAGGAAAAAAGGAGATAGATGTAGATCTAGACCAGATAGTGATAGATGCAGACTGTGCAAATTTCAGGGAAATGTGTAGGTTAGTTCAGAATAGGAAACAATGAGGGTACGCATCTAACCAGTTTCAGGACTAAAGACTTAATGATGATGAAGTATCAAAAATTATAAGATTAAAAAAGAAAATAAAGGTTTCTAGAATTTTCTTCATTTTAAAATACACAAGAAATAGTGTTTCCTAAAAGTGCCTGTATGTTTAAGTGATAAACTCTGTTGAATTTTTGCCACTTTTAAAAAACCTCCAGTTTTGAACATTATTTCGATAAAAAAATACCTAACAATTCTTTCCTTAAATTAAAATATTACCAGTTTGTAACAAAGACAACGCCATTATATTTAAAAATATGTTACATAAAACCTAGCTCTGAACTTCAAACAGTATGAATACAAAATACTAATTAATGCAGTGTCATTTATAAGCTATGTGTGACAACTGCGCCCAAGGTCCCGGGTTTGAATCCGGACACGGTCCACTTGAAAAATGTTAGGCGAGCATTTTTCACTAAAATACACCCTCGATCGGATGAGAGGTAAAATGGAGGTCCTGTGTGTGAGTGTTGTCACGCACGTTAAAGATCCCTACCTTGCTTGGAACAGCAAGGGTTCGGCAAAATTCCAAATTTTCCATGTAAAAAAAACTCGCTTCCTGGCCAATGTAGTACCTTCGGGTGGAGCATTGGAAAATCACATGTAAGGCATTTATAAGCTTGTATTTTTGCAAGAATCAACATGTGATAATTCTTTTTGTGTAATAAGTAATAAATTATTACTGTATTTTTTGACTACCGTCACATCATCAAGTGCCATACATTTTAAGTTATAAGGAAGTTCACACAGTAGTTTACTTCTGACAGTTAAATCTGATTAACTCGTTAGACAAAAGAAAGAAATAACATTAACTTGTGGGAGAAATAATGAACTCATTTAAATTCATTAAATTCAAAGATAACAATTGTTAACTTTTAGGCTAGTGATGTAATTTTGAAGGCGATGATTCAGTTCGTGAAGCTATCAACTTGAAATAATACACCTATGCGACCTCGGTATAAGAGGCAGTGTAACCTACTAATAGATCGAATTACAGATGTATGTAAACTACTACTTGAAGACAGTTCTAGTTCTGCAAGTGAGGTGACATCAAAAGCAGTACGTTGGAAGTACAAAGGCACTCACAGCAAACTATATAGAGATCCAGAGCAAGTAATAATTGCACATTTATAGATGTATGTGGTCAGCACAGATTCAATCCATTTGTGAAAGAGTGCTGGGTGCAAAATTATAAAGTAGTCGCCAGGTGAAAGGACCGTATAATAACACTTACAACGTGGAAAAATTACCAAATGAAAATGAAGAATAACACAAACCATTAAGAAGTTACAAGTTTACCAGAATTCAGTAAAAGAGAACTGTTTTAATTAACAACAAACTTTGAACCGCAGAATTAATCTTTCCATCGAGTAGAAGTTACAATTATTAAATTAAAATAGAACCCTAATATGAAAGTTTACAGTTTCAAACATAAATATAAATGTGTCATATTGAATGTGAAATAAACTAGAAACAAGAATGCATATACAAATTATAATTTACTGGAGTCGTAACATTAGTAAATCTCGCTTGCATTATTATGCCATAAATAATTGAAAATAGCAATTTTGCTCATTACAATGCCATCATTATCAATGGACTTTTGCCAAATTGATAGTACAGATTAAAAACTTGCATTTTACATGCAGATTTACATGCACTACATGTATTAGGGATACAGTTTTTGTTTGATTTTAAGAGCTTTTCTCTATGGTGTAGATTTTATTTATATTGTTTCTTGTTTATGAACTGTTTTTTATATTTATTATGTGTAATAATTGATTATATAATTTATTAATGTCAAATACAACATTAGAAGTACATGCAAGGTTATTGTTACAGGAGACCAGCAGTAATTTAAATGCCCTGATTTTATTAGAACAATATGAAAATGATACAGACTTATTTAAAGTGTTTATTACTTTACGTAAAGATGCCTTAACAAGAGTGATAAGTGAACCCCATGCAAGTGTTCGTTTACAGGTAACAACAATGATCAAATGTCTTATCACTACGGTCCTTTTATTACAAGAATGTTTTGTTAGTAGGTTTAATAACCGTATATATGTTCATATTCAATAATTTTTTGACATTTCAGATTTTGAGAATTCAAAACGTGGACTTATTTGGCAAAAACTAGAAAGTATAGTTGGAGAAAATGCTTCTTATACATTGTCTGAAGTAGAGTTACCATCTACATCATTGATCGTATATATTCCAGACATTATTAAAGTATTTAGGTAGAAGCCTTTTATAAATTATGTGTACTATTAACCATTTTTCAGACCTAAATGTGACCACACAAAATTTAGGAGTTTAATCAAGAAAATGCCCGGAATAATTGATTCTTGGCTCAGCGAAACTTCAGAAGATATAGGAAACAGCATGAAGAAATCTCTGGAGTTGGTGACAACTATCAAGGGGTTACATATTATTCGTGAAGAGGCTTTGAAAATAGGTAAGTTTGCAACAGGAAAATACCAGTATGATAGTTTTATGTTTCCTTTGTTTATCAATTTTTGTGAACTCTTAAAATTAATTATAATGTCTGGTACAACTGTTTACTTATATGATATAGGACACCTAATCTGGTTATTGTTAACAATATATAGTGTCACCAAGCAAACATTAGCTCTGGAAAAAATGCGAACTAAATTATGCCACTATCATATGTATCCAATCGGAAAATCAAATTGCTCTGTTGTACAATCTTGCACACAGAACTTAAATTAACATCCAAACTGATAGTGATTAGGGTGTGTTCAGTGCTATTTAGCACGCTATTTATCGTATTGTATGTAAATTTCATTGAAATATTAAATGCAAATAACTGAAACGAACTTCTCCCAATAAGGTAGCTAAATCTCCAATCAAGCAAAATCCTCCAATGCCAATTGTTGCAAGTTTAAGTCAAAACTAGTCTATGGCTGACAGAGCCAAACACCTTTCTAAAATCGCCATAAATACAATAAACTCAATAACCTTTTTCAAAAGCAGTATTAATAAAATCTGCAAACAACAGTAGGTTGGTTGTGGTAGAGCGTCCAACACAGAAACCATGTTCATCAATAATTAAATTACTAAATGTAAAGGTTAGGTGACGAGATAAAAAGCTTTCAAAAATTTTTTGTGTACAACTTATTATGGAAATAGGCCTATAATTAGAAATACTAGATTTGTCACCTGATTTATGAACCGGAGTAACAAAACTAACTTTCCAATAAGCTGGAAACATCTCTTCACTTAAGGACAGATTAAATAATATGAATAAGGGTTTTGAGATAATACAAACATAATTTTTCAAAAATATAGGTGGAACTTCATCAGGATAAGGAGATATATTTACATCAATATTATTTAATTTTGAGTAAATGTATGCTAAACCAATATTATAATGTGTAACATTGATATTAGATGTATTATTGTTTACAGTAGACATATTATGTCCACTGCTACTAACATAAACAGAAGAGAAATAGGTTTGCAAATAAATTTGCAATCTCATTGCCTCCACAAGCAACCTTATTATTATAAAACATCCTGTTTGAAATTCCATAGTCATTCCTTAGTCTACTAGTGAGACTCCAAAACTGTTTAACATTGTCCGAAATAGAGTTCTCAATATTACATCTATAATTCCTATAACAAGTGGTTGCTAAATTTTTTTGTCTTATTCCTTAAATTAGAAAAAATAGATAATCATGAACCGAGTTTGTAGACATATATCTTGTGGGCTATTTTCTTTCTGTAAATTAGAGATCTGAATTCAGATGAATACCAAATAGGGAAATTGGAATGCTTGAATTTGCGAATAGGAACATGCAGTTCACTTGTTTCATAAATAATGTTATAAAATACATTTACTGCCTCATTCAGTGGCAAATTGGATAATCTATCATTCCAATGAAATCCAGCTAAATAATTCGATCTGAGACTGTAGTTAGCATTCTGAAAATCGTAAAAAGTCATTTTTGACTGCATAAATATGTACAAATATACAAAGTGCGGGATGATGGTTATCACAAGGTAATAATATATCAGTTGCATAATTTACTCTAATGTTAGACATTCTGGAAAATGCAAGATCCAATAGAACATCATTTGCATTAACTACATTATTAAGCTGATAAAGATCAAATAGCCAAAATGTTCAGATATGTGAAACAAGGAATCTATTTAAGAAATAGTACTATTAAGCTGAGAAATTGCATAGACACCAAAATCGTCATAACACCAACTTGTATGTGGTAGATTGTAGTCCCTAATCAAAATGAGCTTTGCATTGTTATACATATTCATTATATAGCGGATTGTTAACCAATGAGCTAGGTAGACATTCGATGAAGATTTTGCTGGAAAATATATAGTTCCCGTGATTAGAAGTGATTGAGCACACTCAATTTTAACGAATAATTATTTTAAACATACGTGGTTTTCTCTCATTAATGTGTTTAACTGAGTTAACCTGTATAAGTTTTACTTTATTTTCTGCGGATTTATTTAAATAAATATACTCATTTCTGACATTAAACAATAAAAAGGTGATCTTATTTTGTATGTTTCCACATTCTATCATTTTTAATTAATAAAACAATGTCATATTTGATTTTAGAAACACCAACCAATTGGGCCACGGTCTGCAGTGACACAACTTTACCTAGCAATTTTCATATCTGGTTTTATTTCTTTCAAAAACTGTTAACAAATCGAGCTAAAGCATTAATCACGCTTAAGATCAACACGATTTCTACTAATTTACAAGAGAATTTGACTAAAACTTTGGATGGAGCTTTTAGAAGTGAAATCAATGAATGTGATTTAAGGTGTTATACATGGAAAGAAGAAGACTGTGATATTAGTCGTACAGAAAATAATCATATAGGTATGAATTGATTAATATAATTTTTATGTGTAGAATGTACAAATTTACAACTTATTTCATATAGTATCAAGATTTTTTTGATCAGTTACATTTATAATGGCCGTGTTGGAAAATCAATTGGTCATTTATTGCTTAACTTCAGACTGTCTTAACATGAACTTTATTGTATTTGCTAAAATAATAAGTTAATATAATTATATCAACTGTCAGCTATTCATCTGAGCTTGTACAAAGCAGAGTCAATCTGAATCTAACTGGTGTGTTTTTTATATTACGACATTTTGTCAACTCGTTTTTGCATATATATTTTTTGATTAAATGTTATAAAATGGTTAAAACTTCTCCAACTTTTGGGGGTGTCATGTAGGGATAACTACCTCACTTTTTCAACTTGCAACCTCTGTCGAGATTTAACTCATTTTAAAGGGAATAAGAAAAGAAACACGTTCTTGCAAAGCAGAAGCCATTATGTTGGTTTGTTAAGGTTATTAAGAATTAAGTACCTAACAATTTTTATCACGTTTTGCTACCCAAAAAACATTCTAGTTTTTAACTATCGGTGTGGTAATATAATAAATTACTAAATGGCATCAATTTTGTTACAGGCGGAAAAGCTACTAAGTATATTATTTTCATTAAAATTATAAAATGGAGGCAGTCTTTAAAACAATAATTAAAAGGGGTTCACCTGCACTAGCCTAGCAGAAGGTCGTGGATCGTATAGAGGGTTAAAATTTTGCAGAAAGGGCTAAATTAATATATAATATACAACAAAAAAAGTTGGCACTTACCTTTCATAAATATTGTGGCTTAAAAACAATTACCAAGGGCGCCAGACAAGTCGAGAATGTCCAAATGCTCATGCAAAACCTTAAGAGACTTGTCATCCCAAGGAAGACAATTGTTTGTTTTAATCAATTCTTACCTTTTTGACTACTTATGCAACTTTCATGATCAAAAATAAAAAATCTATTGACTTAATCAATGGCAAACAAAAACTATTTAATCAACAGAGCAATAAACGTGAACCTCTTACATTAGGAAATTCATTGATTTTAATTAAAAAATTTGATTGAATTCCCAAATACTGTATATAGAAGAAAACTTATCTTATAAATTTTACACTAAATTAATTCTATGGTTTATGGCCAAAACGTCCTAACAAATAAATTAGCTAAAAATTCGTCATGCTAACTTAACTATAAAAACTTACTTACTAAAAATCGTCAATTGTTTGATGGCTTGCCTTCCAACCCAGAACAGCTCTTAAATTGGGGGAGAGAATCTCGTTTGTTGCTCTTGTTCTTCGCAACTACTCAAATAATTCAATGACACATGTACCGGGCAGGATCTTGTTGATAACTAAACTTGTGCGCCACACGCACACAAGCTTTTTATTATATACTTTAATATTACTTATAAATCCGTGAACACACGGGTGTAAACCCTTGCGAACTGGATGAGTCAATTACTCGTTTCCACTTTTACTAACGTGATACTAAGTTCGATATCATATCTGTTATGCCGGAGAACGCTACCAGCGAACTTCTCTGGCTACATTTCTTTCTGCCTTTTGACAACGGACAACCCCATTGGAATCTCCGTCTTTTGACTAAAGCCTTAAGTTATATATTAATCGTACCCTTCACCATTATTTACGTCATATTTCTGTTATCTAATGACTATTAACAGAACCTCCCAAAAACAAGATTTCAGAAACCAAATCCAGCCCCTTTCAAAATGAGTGCCATGGATAGCAATTATTTTTGTAACGGTATAAATATGTTGTACATTCTTCGAATTTTAAGTACTGAAATTGTTGACCATATCTATTGGCGACAGTTGTCTGCCATTGACAAAAGACCGCGTAACCCACCAGAGCCGAAGTGAATTTTAATACAATGGTTGTCTCCAGACTACTTAAAATTACTTACAATCTTTGAACAAATCAAATTGGAAAATAGTTTGATTACTTGTAATGTTTCGTTTTCTATAAAACCTTGTCAATCACTGAAATATTAAGAAAATTAAGTTTTACAACTGAAAATTGATTTCTTTGTTTACGTTACAAGGTAATATTTTATTTAAATTTATCAGATTCGTCAATCTATAACCAACATAAGTTTTAAAAGGATATTGTATTGAGTTTCTAAGATAGGACCTTTCAATTATTATGACAGCCGCTGGAATTTATAATATTTAAGGGTAAAGCTATTTCTAAACCTGAGGTATTTATTATAAGTGATGCTTACTAAAATATAACGGTAATTTATCATGGAATTCTGTCTATAAGTAATACAAGTTAATGAAATTTAATTAATTAATTAATCTGTTAACGTTTTAACATTTTAAAATAATGTTACAAATTAATACTTCATTTCGAAGCCAATATAAATAGATATAATTTGACTCTTAACAGTAAATCAGTACCAATGTCCATTTAATAGATTAATGAAATTAATTACCAAATTTTCTTACTTTCCAAAAGTCTAATATTTATTTTTAAACTTTATAGCAATGCTCAAATTGTCGGCTGTGATATGTTAAATTTTGCATGTTTTGGAGCAAATCTCTAGTAATGTGGTTGATTTCATAACGGATCTGATTTTCCAATTCTTTAAAGTTTTGGCTTTGTGAAAATATTGGGTTGTCCATGGAACCCTCTTGACAATTCCTTTTCATATACATGCAAGACAATAAATCCTCCCTCTAAAAACATACATACTATTCTTTCTGATATAAGACGAATTTTTCTCCTGCCTGGTCTATCGAACCATGTTTTACTCTTAGCCAATGTTTCTGGAAATCTAATATACATTATGACATCCAACATCCGCACACTGTTTTAAAATCGTGAAATTGCTTGAAACATGAATTTTTACTTAAAATCTTAAACTTCTGTGTCACATTTATTGGGATGGTGATTTCAAATGTGAACTACATTGCTTTTGTGACGCCTCTGTAATCGTGGATTCCGCAGTCACATATCTGCGTGTAAAACCAAAGGAAAGAATTCGTTTCTTTACTTTGTGCTCAGTCTAGTTGCACTCTTGAAAGTTTTAAGTGTAGCTCGTCTAGAGTTGCTGGGAGCAGTTTTCTGAGCAGATTTAATTTCTTTCCGAAAAACGATCTTCTTTGATTCAATTACGTTTCAATACATTTATGCTTGAACCGACTCCCAAATCGTTTTAGAATGGCTGAACGCCTTTCCAGGTAGATGGAAAACTTTTACAGCTAATAGAGTCATATGTAGGACATCTTTAAAAATCACTGTAGAGAAGTTTTGATAAGCGGCGTAGAAATCCTGGACTAAACGAAATTCAATGTGTTTTGTCAAGTATGTACAGTCTGCAGTTTTTTTCGAACCCATCGATAGAACAAAAAATAATCAATTGTTACTAAAACCTTTACGTTTGCTCTTATTTCTTGGTCCAGAATGGAGTGAGACTGGCTTAGAAATTCCAAGTTCCGTATGTGTGGCAAAACATACTTTATTATTACTTATTCATCATAAACTTACACATCTTATAGTCGAAAGTATTCAATCAATATATTTGCAACTTGAATCAAAAAACTATACATTAGTTATTACGCCAACAGTTTTGGATTTTGTCAGCTAGAAAAGTAATGTACATGACACTGTCTAGTTGTTTTGATTACTTTCGGGCTAGACCCCACACCTATTCGCCGTCAATGATGGGCCATTTAACAGCTTCTAGAATTCGAACCTTAACTATTATTACGACCACTTTTAGGTTAGCTTTCATCGATCTAAGGGACCCAAGATTTTTAAAATATACGTCTGTGTTTCCATGTGCATGAGTATCAAAGCAATGTATTTCGAACTTGCCATGAAACTGTTTTGAGAAATCTTCATTGCCGCTTTTTGTCGTTTTCAGGCCCTTTGGGTACAATATAAAATTGCTATTCTGATAAATGTTATAACTTTTCAGAGTGTCAATAAGCAATTCTTACAGCAGTCTAGAAATACATCCGAAAACCTTTTGATATGTCGGCATTTTAGTCCGTCTTCTGAACCACATTTTATTGGGTTAGCGGAAGCTGGATTGAAGATGTTTAAGTCACATATTTTGCATCATTGACGATCAAAAGCTAGCAGTAGAGAAAATGAATACTCTTCTGTGTCAGATTGAAAGTTTACTCAACTGTCGTCCTCTGTGCGCTTTAAGCAGTGGCCCCAATGATCTCATTCCTCCTTCTCGACGGCATTTCCTGAACCTCAAACTTTTAAACTGTTTTACCTGAGACTGATTTGTCTAGCATAAAACTGAACCATCTCTCCAGATGGCAACTCATTCAGATAGCTACAGGATTTCTGGAAGCAGTACGCCAATAGTATATTTAATTGCATATCAACATAGGCAAAAATGGAAGAGTACTATTCGTAATATTAAAATTAATACTTTAGTGCTCTAAAAATGAATTGAAGTCTCCTTTTAATTGGCCGCTCAGTCGTGTAATTGAGTTTCATCCTGCTAATGACAGACAAATCCAACTAGTTACAGTCAAAACCACAGGCATTTTTCAGTGACCAGTCATTAAACTGTGCCCTTTGCCGAATGTTTAATTAAGTTTTGTCATTAGAATTATTTTCTCTTCTTATGTCTTCATAATTTTTATTTTTCTTTAACATTTGTTTTGAGTTACGTTTATCTTTGTTGTGAATATCAGGATCTTACGTTATCGAAGGAACTTTGAACACAATATTCTGTTTACCTGAATACATCGGAAAACGTAGATGACATTAAAAAATTCGTGTTTGCTGCACAATAATAATAAATAAGACTAATGACTGAAGAAAATTGAAACACAGCAACAAATATAGACAGTCACTAGCAATAGAAATGTTCAATCACTATATAAAAATTTTTAAATGCTTTTCTCAAACTTACCTGATTTTGCACTTACCTTGTTAACAAGTTTACTGCGAATTAAGTGATGAGCTTGACCATGATATTGCTAATGCTGAAGCGGAATCAGAATCCAATACCAAGAGGCAATTATCCCAAAAACAAATATTTTTATCAATTAAAAAACACTATTAAAGAAATTAATCCTGCGGATAATATTGACAAAAGTACAAGTAAAACAATTAGACAAGATTGCAATATCTTTCAAAAACTGGTTCCAGGACAAAAAAATCTAGAACTTCTTAGGGATGCACTGTCAACAATAAAACCTACATCAATGCAAAAGGAACAGAATTTTTACACTGCCAGTGATTTCGTCACAAAGAACAGAAATAGGTTATCAAGTGAGACGTTGAATGCGCTATGTTTTCTAAAATTCAGAGAAATAATCCCATATTTACATTTATTATTATTATTAGGTCTTCAGTCCTGGAACTGGTTAGACGCGCACCATCATTGTTTCCTATTCTAAACTAACCTACAGATTTCCCTGAAATTTGCACAGTCTGCATCTATCACTATCTGATCTAGGTCTACATCTTTTTTCCTATCTCTGCTTGTAATATATCCCATACTATTCCCCAAAATGCTTTAGAACGTATTCCGCCCTTCTATTTCTCTTTTTCCCCAGATATCCTTGTTCCCCTACCATTTCTATAACCTATTTGTTATTATCTTTGTTTGTCCATGCTATCGTCCTCATACATCTGAAGCACAGTATTTCAAAAGGCTGCTACCGTTTTACTGTCTGCGTTTCAGACTGCCCGTATTTCATAGGCATACTGTGCTGTGCTCCACACATATGCTTTCAACAATTTTCTTCTTGTTCTATGTTTGTTGTCTTTCCTCATAGGTGCTGTTCTTTCTTGTTAGATACAGTTCGGTCACCTTCTATTGTTTTACAGTTATATACACTATTTTTCCTACCTTCAGTGGTTGTGAAGGGAGGTAAGCAGCCTGTGGCTGCCAAGTTCCCCCAACACTTAACCATTTACCAATTTAATATATTTTCCAATATATCTTTTCACACAGTCAACATTAGTTGCAGATATTTCGCAACCAACAACTAGTTGTTTATACTAATCATCAGATTTATCTGCGCTTATTTTTTCGTCATTAGGTTTTCCGTCTCAAAACTGGTTGGACACATACCTGCACTTATTTATATTCTGAGCTAGCCTACATAGTTCCCTGAAATTCTCACACAGCATGTGTATACAGCTCGTTCCCCTTCTATTGTTTTCTAATTTTATGCCCTATTTCACCGAGATTCAGTGAAGGGGGTTAAGCAACCTGTGGCTACCAAGATCCCCCAACACTTAGACGTTTGCCGAAATAATGGTTTTCCAGTAAATGCTTTCACACTTAACATTATTCGAGAATATTGCCCAACCAATTCTTGTAGTTACTTATAATAATCATCATGTTTAAGCACAGTTATTTTTTTCGTCATTAGTTTATCCATCTTGGGATTGGTTGGATGCGTACCTCCATTGATTTCTATTCTGGGCTAGCCTACACATCTCCCTGAAACCCCTACAGCCTACATCTTTTACTATCTGTGTGCAGTAGTCTAACCTAGGACTGCCTCTTCTTCTCTTTTTTCCGATCTCTGCTTCTAATATATTCCGCACTATTCCCTCATGCCGTAGTATGTGGCCTATCATCCTATCTCTCCTATTTTTTACCGTTTTCCACATATTTCTTTCTTCCCCTACCATTTTTAGTACCTCTTCGTTTTTAACTTTGTTTTATTAATGTTTATTTATTAATTTAAAAAAATAAAATATTAATATTCATTTTCAATTTTTGTATTACGTATTTAGTTTCTCGTACTTCTAAATAAATTCTAGTTTCTAAGTTCTAATTTCAATGTTTGTTAGTTAATAGTTATCATTTTTCAATTTTCTTTTTTTTTTTCGTTTATGTAACATATTTATTAACTATTTTTGAATAAAATATGTACTTTCAATGCATTGTTTTTATTATTTTCTTGCCTTAAATGTTTTCCAAGTTCATTTATATACACTTTGTACCTACGATTTAACATTTTTGCATAAATATGTAATATTTTTCAATTCTAGAGAATTTTCGAGAAAGGAACAAAAAATTCTTTATTTCTCGCGAAATAAAAATCATCGGGAAGTGTCAAACACTACTCACAATACGTATACTATAATGGTTATAGGTCAAATACATTTATCGTGCCATCGGGAGTTCCGCAAGGTTCTAGTCTTGGTTCTTTTCTATTTTTAATATTCATCAATGATGTTGTCGATGTTATTAAATCAACCATTCTCATGTTCGTGGATGATATTAAACTATATAACCATATTAAAACTATTGACGACTGATGTATCTTCAAAATATGTAATTGGTTATAATAAAAAAAAGCATCTTGGCAAAAAGAATAAACTATATAAAACGTATAAACATACACAGTTAGAGTCAGACTATAGGAAATACTCTGAAGCTAGAAGTACTTGTAAGTTGCTCATCGATTTATGCTATATGGAATATATCTTCAATATTGAAGTGAACATACCAGTTAACATTAAATACTTTTGGGCATTTGTTAAAGGACTAAAGAGGTAAGATGGTATACCAGGAAATATGGAGTATAATGGCACAGTACTTGACACACCTCAAAGTATCGCAGAGGCTTTCGCCAGGCATTTTCAGTCTGTTTATTCTGAACACTCTTTGAAGCCAGTGTTTGATAAGTTTTCTCTCAATCGATCTGTATCCCTATCTCAACACTGTTTTACGGTCGAAGAAATTACTGCTAAAATTAAGACACTAGATGCAAAAAAACGAGGCGGGCCGGATGGTATTCCTCCACTTTTACTAGTGAAGTGTAACAGCTCTTTAGCGAAGCCATTTTTCAGACGTCTTTTAGTCTTGAGATTTTTCCTGATTGTTGGAAATGTTCAGTTCTGTTCCCAATTTTTAAAAATGGTAACAGACACCAGATAACCAACTACAGAGGTATCTTGCTCATGTGCATTATACCCAAATTAATGGAAGCAATTATAGCTGAAGAGTTACTACTGGTTTTTCGGTTAACCTTTCTAGAAGAACAGCACAGATTTATTAAGGGTCGGTCAACGGCTACAAATTTAGCTGTGTTTCAAGATTTTATAATAAACTCCATGGAAAGTGGCTATCAAGTTGATGTCATATATACAGACTTGGTCAAAGCCTTCGACAGTGTTTGTCATGTTTTGCTATTAGAAAAATTGGAATATCTTGGTGTATTCAGTAAATACTTATTATGGATTGCTTTATTCCTAACAAACCGACGGCAGTTTGTTCAGTTGGGTAATTCGACATCTCAAGAGTTTTATGTTTCCTTTGGTGTGCCACAAGGGTCTCACATTGGACCAGTATTATTCTTGTTATTTGTAATTGATGTGGCTTCATGTTTCACTCACAGTAATTTTCTAATGTATGCTGACGATATAAAATTCTTTGCCTGTATCAAATCCATTGAGGACTACTCCAAGTCAAGTTAAATAACTTCTTACAATACTGTGATAATAATCTACTGAAAGTTAATGAAAGTAAGTGTAAGGTCATGAGATTCACTAAATGTAACAAGCTCGTGAACTTTAATTACACCATTACGGGTGTAATCCAAACCGTAGACAGTATTAGTGATTTGGGAGTTATTTTTGACTCTGGTATGACTTTCGCTAAACAAGTGGATAATGTTGTGCTTAAAAGCTGCAGGATGTTGGGTTTCCTACGTGGGTGCACCATACACTTTAAAAACATTCATCCAATTATAGTTTTATTCAACAGCTTAGTTCTTAGTGTATTAGAGTATAATAGTATTATATGGGGACCATCCTATAGCTGCTATAATTCTAAGTTAGAAAAAGTGCAAGACAGTTTTGTTAAATATGTCCTATGGAAACATCACTTTCCTTATAAGGTGCCCAGGTCCACTCGTTTGTTGCTGGTTGGTATGAAAGATCTCACCTTCAGAAGAAACTTGGCCAAGGCAGTATTTTTATATAAATTGGTAAATGGTCTATTCCATTGCTCACCTTTATTGGATATGGTTTTTATCTGTGTCAACAACAAGACTACACGCAACAGTAATCTTTTTGAAGAACGTTCTCACAGAACTAATTATGGCCGATCTGCCTTTATCGACCAGATAACAAGAGTATTTAATGAGAGCAATAGCAGGGATATTTTTGGTATCACTACAACTATTTTTAGAAATGGAATTTCATAGTGATTTTTTACATCAAATAAGATAGATTTGCTTTTGTTTAGTTTTCTGTTCTTTTGCTTATTTACGGTTATATTTTTATTGTATTTTGTGCCAATTAGGAGCTTTGTCCTGTAGATGCACTATATGAATAAATAAATAAAAGTAGTTGGGGCATTTGGAAAATTGGTGTAATCTAAATAGGCCTCACTTAAATATCAACAAATGCAAAGTTCTCTTGTTTTCAAGGTAAAAGGTAGCTATTTTCTATGAATATGAGATTAATAATGTAACACTAAATCGAGTTGCTATGATTAAAGATCGTGGGATTATTTTCAATGACCAACTATCATTCATAAATCACGTGGACTTAGCAGTTAAATCTCTGTTAAGATAATATGGTTTTATTGTGCGGAATTGCAAGAAGTTCAATAATTCGGCTGCTTTGAAGATGTTGTATTTTTCATTTATTAGATCCAGGTGGGAGTATGGTTCTACTACTGCTCACACAAAAACATGCTGGAAGGTGTTTAACATAGGTTTGTAAAAATTTTTAATTTGGATTGAAACTGGTTGTTATCCACCCAAGGGGTATGCCAAATACTATTGCTTGAGAATTGTGGCATTCAGTCATTAGACGATCGACGTGTAATTTTCTGCCTTTCATTTTTGTATAAATTACTGCATCGTTTAATTGACGCTCCTGAGTTACTAGCAAAATTAAATTTTCATATTCCACAAACAAGAAGTCTTAATATATCTGTTTTTACAAAGCTGCAGCAAAGACCAACATCTTACTTAAATCTCCATTTTACTTAATGAGTCACAATTTCAATCAAATTAGTGATAAATGTGATAATTACTGTATATCTATAAAAACATTTTTCAATGTAGTTCAAGATAGCTAGGATCGTATTGTAGTTCCCTCACATCACGTAATTATGCATCATGTAAGGCTTATTATTAGTATTATTCATAACATAGTTCAAATGTATGTAAATACGCTATAGTCATAATTTTATCAGTTTATATTATTCTATAATTGGGTCTTCCTGTTGGGTAATAAAGAAATAATAATAATTTGGAAAAAACCTTAGTGATTCAATTATTATAAATGCAATTTTTAGGTCTTTCAATGAAAGCAAAGGGATTCTCATCGAATATTAGGAAACTTTGTTTGTATTGTGACGAAATGTATTCAGACCTCTGGCAAGATATACGATTATATCTATATGGTATAGAGGAAAGAGAAATAAGTCACACAAAGGAACGTGTTCATAATAAAAGATATATAGATAAAAACGAATTAGAGGAACATCTACAATTGGAGTGCTACAATAATGCTCTGAAGTAAAATAAATGAAATGGAAACCTTACCTAATATTAACAGTTTCATTGCAGTTTAACAAAATTTGTTGATGATTTATTGCTGTTAGAAACTAATACTAAGGAGTGTGTAATGAAATCTTTGGTTTGTGCAAGGTTTTTACAAGCAGTTTGTGAGCTTTGCCCTAATTTTTATGAGTGTTTTTCTTGTGATGGACGAACAAGTGAGTGGGAGAAGATATGTAGCCATTTCCAGACAACTAGCCTGCGGTTTTGGAATAATTGGGTGCTGTATTGCCTACATGAAACAAAAAGCATAACTAGTGATTTAGGAAAAAGTACAGCTTTAGATCTGATACATATTCTACCTGTAATAACGCATAATCTGGATATTAGTTCTTAATATTTGTATTTGTTTTAGAAATGGGATACGGTAGAAATTCAAGAACAAACCGAAGAAAAAGTATTCGAGTCTCTCATTAAAGTACCGTCACAGCCAAGCATTTGCTTACAAAACATTTTAACAGGCATTAGTAATCAATTTTCAACTATTATTACACACACATTGCCTAAACAGGTGCACCTGCAATTTATTGAGAAACATATGGAAGCAATATTAGAGCAGTATTTAATTTTAGCAGGTTTAGATTTAAATCAAACGCAAGCATTGCAGTTTTTGTTTGATGTGAAATTTATTACTACATTGTCCATTCCACGTGAAAATATACAGTTAATCACAAAATCCCAAAACATATGTGATAGTTTAAGGTCGAAAGTGGATCCATTCGACCTAGATGTTTTTTATTCGTATTTGCAAAATAATGTGAAGACATGTGTGGTACAATCTCAGGTAATTATTTAGTTTCATATGTTCATGTGTTCTAAATAGGTACTTCTTTTATAGCTTAATATTTTGAATTATTTATGTTTTATACTTATGTTATCAGTACTACAAATGAATTTCGACTATTGAATTTCATGTTATGCTTTTATTTTACAAATTATAGTATCGGCTAGTTTCCATTCCCTATTCTAAGTATGCGTGCATTGTATGTGTTTGTCTTCACAAATCGTAATGAAGTAACGTGCATCTGTCAGACAAAAAATCTGTACTTTAGTCACAGAGTCCATGACGTGCCCCCTATTCAATGTCTTTCTCTCATATTACAGTAACACCGTATTTTGCTGGGGATGCATTCTTGGAAACATTGTGTAAAGCGAAATTTGTATATCACGGGATTTGATATAGAAACAACAACAATGTTAAGAAATTTATGTGTTATATATATATATATATATATATATATATATATATATATATATATAAAAGACAGGTTATTTGCAGTCCGCAATAAGAAATTGTGTAAAACAATATATAAAATAAGATGTATCTGTAAACAAACTCTATGAAAGTAATAGAGTCTATTGACGAATACAAATCGGGCTGGTAGTTATAGCCATTAACATAACATTAGCTTTTTACTTCATAGGGGAGGAAACATCCACTGACCGACGGTTTCGGCTTTATTAAGCCTCCTCAGAGTGAAATAGTCTCCAAGAACCGTATGAAGTAATCGAAGCTATTATACTGGTATAATTTCGAAACAATCTCTGTACTATGGCAAAAGTAAATAAAACCGCCATCAGGTGATAAAACACCAACACTACTAAAGTGTGGAAGTACAGAATTGAACCGAAACTACATAGTAAATCCTATATATATATATATATATATATATATATATATATATATATATATTGCTGTGATTCCTTATAAGAATCGAGCCTCACGAATTGGGCGCCAAGATTTGCTGTGATTCTCTTGTCTATTTTGGGATTGCCCACGTTCTGTGCCAAGAATTGCTGTGATTCTATTGTCCGTTGAATCTCTTCTGATAATCGCCTCTTGACTCTTTCCTTCCGCCTCGGCTGCTCACCTAGTTAAAACTTTCATCCTCATTCATAAAAAAAAAACACATTCCTACCACAAACTTCAACGTTAACTCTATTTACATTAATATTCACAATACATTAAAATTTCAAAATTAAATTTCAGCATAAATTTCAGCATCATAAAATTTCAAGTTCAAATTTGTCATCATTTTAATTTGCATCCAGAATTAGAGTCCTTGTAGGATGCATACTAATCAAGTAAACAATATTTGCAGACCTGAGTCTGAATAAAAGGGAGCATCTCCCACCTCTTTACGTTAATTTAATAGGTTAGTCTAATTGAGCTCAAAGACACCCAAATTTTCATCATAATCAAAAACATAAACCTGATAAATACTCCTTTCTACTTATACAAGAAAATTTTACCTTAAAATTCAAAATTTGTTGTTTATACAAGTTTACTACTGTCCATCTTTATCAAACAAATTATAAAGATATTCAACACACACCAAAACATCTAAGATCGACCAACAATGCATAAGTTACCTGAAGGTTAATGCACTCGTGGCTCCAATGTACATCGTCCTTGCTAATCCCACCATTCCAGCTGGGTTATGTTTACGTCCTCGGATTTCTGGCCGAGTTAAAATCTAAGAAATTTCCACACGCCTCGCAACACGTCCGCGAAAAACTAATTAATTTTACATAGAAATTGTTATGCTTCCACCTCTCATGTTTGCATCTTATTTCAACCTTAATCGCCAATCTAGTCTGTTCGTTCTATCTACAACCTGTGCTCTTGTTTTACATATTTCCCCTCATTTAACTACCAATGCATTCCCTCTCGCTTGTCTTTATACCACAAACTTGCTTTCTTACTTGCACTCATATAGCTTGGAGCTTATCGACTATCATATACATCGTTATTTTTGCAGGTGTTCTTAGTTCTTATACGCTGAAGGCTTTTACGTGACTTTCCCATGTCTTTATAATTTCTCGATAGCTTTAGCACTTGGAAAGATTAAATTAAATACAAGTCGAACATTTTAACTCGGCTTCTTTTTATAGAAAGCGTCCAGTGAATAATCTAAACCCCTTATTTTTAACAAAACGAATAAATTTTTATGCTCCATGGTTTTAATAATGCGTATTATCTAATGAAATTCTACATTACTTCCTTCTACACGTTGATTATGATTATATACAAACCCTACATTCTAATTGAATGATTTAAATCTACACAGTAGGCCTTTAATTAAGCGTTCTATTTTCCACTGCTCTGATATACACGGTGTTTAACATTATTTGATGTCGTTAATTAATTTTCTACCCTGTTCTAAATTAGAGTAATATATATATATATATATATATATATATATATATATATGAAAAATTGAAAGGTCTTTAAAGGAGATGTACATGCATCATAGGTTAGTCCATATATTTTTATAAAACAAAGGCATGGTACAGGAATAATTATCTATGTATGTATGTATACACACATTCATAACTCATAATACTTGTAGTTAATAAAGACAGTGAAAATTTACATTTATTAATTATTTTTATGAAAAAAGTCGTCTAATGCTTTTTGAGTTGCATATTGTTTACGTTCCTGCAAAGTTCATTCATAACATGCAATGCTATTTTTAATCAATTGTTGCACAGACGAAATACACTCAAAGTTACTGTCTAATATTTCTAAAATATCTAAACCCGAATAGATATGCGAGTGCTTCTTGTATATCGCTTGATGTAAGAACTTCTTCAGTTTGCTCTTCAACATTATTGATGGGATTGTTCTGCATTTTCATCAAATCTTCATTACTGAGAGGATGGATCATCACTTGCTGATATAAATTATCCGAAGGTGATATTCTCCATTTCAGAACCTTGATTACGGCTATGTCTCCAAGTACTTTTTGTATGTGCACGTCACTTTTAGAAGCTTTTACTACCTCGGGCCAAATATTATGCCAAACACCATTTATGCATGTTTATGCTTCGTTTATGTTAGATATATCATTCATGAAGTTATGTGATGTTTGAATGTCCACATGAGTTGACATGCCATAAGTCCTCCCTGTTTACTAATATCAAAATTGTTTATAGTTACACTACAATCATTAATTATTTTGTAACTATGTAGGGTAACATCTATTTCAACCTGCCTTGTTGGTGTTATCGTTATGAGTCAAAAAGAATTAAAAGACATAGTGAAAATGTTCAAGGATTTACGGGCTACATTAAATAGTACATGTGATAATTACAATATAATTATCAGCTGACTGATAGCTTTGCATTGCTTAAAGATTTTGTAAATATGGTTAGATTGTTAAGCAAATGCTTTCATTGGAATTAAAGGTTGATGACTTGGAAAACTATCTTTGTTGAAACTGTATATTAGTACATGGTGTTCCTGAGCAGGTAGACAATAATCTTAATAATATCATATTGGATCTATTTACTAATAAGCTAAAAATCGACATTTATTTGGATGCATTTGATAGAGTTCATCGGAATGGTAAACCTATTCAAAAAATACACGCCAACCATTACAGACTTCATATCCTATGAAACGTGTCAATCTGTATGGAATGCCAAAAAATTGTTAAAGTGATCTAAGTATGTTATTTCCGAGTCCATTACTGCAAGTGTTGATAATTATTACAAGAAGCTCAAGATAAATTTGGCGGTAAAAATACATGTCTCATTCGAAGATAGTGATACTGCCGCATAATTGTGAAAAATTGATTATTTCCAATCACTTTGAGCTCCATCAGTATAACTATTGAGGAAGGTTGTCAACTACGTGGTAGAATTAAAAAGTAGTTAACCAAATTTTCTTTATCTGTTGCAATTATTTATTTTTATTTTTCTTGGTGACTAATTTTTTCTACTTTAATAATTCCGGGGGAATTCATGTTGATAATAGTGTTTACTATCACTTTAATTGGTAGGATTTATTGTGTTTATTACTGTCTGATCCATTTTTCTACCTACATTATATTATACTTTTTCTTTTCGTTCTCCTTTATAGTATGACTGAACTCACCATATCATATATAAATGCTAGATCCTTACTAGGCAACTATCGTAATTTTAAAAATTATTTGGGAAATATAATTTTTAATGTACATTTTATTGGGGTCACTGAAACTCTTTTAAATACTTACGTAAATGATAATTTGGTCTCTTGCAATTAACTACAAGCTTATAAAAAAAATAAAGATAAAGGTAATAGACCCATATGAATTAGAGCAAAATTACTTTAAGAAGAGTGCAGCGTTATTTGACAAGCTGCGCACAAATAACTTACCAGTGGTGAAGCATAATACAGTTTACATGGGTTACACTATCAGGCTGCATTCGGTATATCAAATAGTGCTCTTTCTATTCCGGTTGGATTTTTCTCTATTTTTATTTAAGGTAATACATTCGAAAACAAAAAAATATCTAATACAGTATTAGTTTAGTATTTGGGGAACAGCATGTTGCAAGTATAAAAACAATTAGTAGTAGATTAAGTTAATAATTAAACCATTTTTACCCTGATGTTTGTCTTCCTCTTGTGCAGATTTGGAAGATCTTAAGTGATTCACATTAATAAAACAACCCTATTGATAAAAATTGTGAAGTTTTTTTTAGTGATAATGATGAAACTAAAGTAAATGATATATTGCTTCCGCAATTAACATGTTAATTAGTTCGATGCACATAAACACAGATTAATAATGACAAAGAACCTTGTTTAGTTACAAAATCTAAGGTTGTGTTGTTTGAAAATAAACGCCATGCGAGTAAGGAGAACGTATTTAAATTGAAGTTACACTATAATATGTAGAATTTGTTTATATTATTGAAATAACACCTTAAATATACATTTCCAAAATCGCAGAATTTTCATAAAAGTACATTTCAAACCATTACAATTGAACAGAAGTTTTAGACTGTGTTGTACGAAGCAAGTTGAACGTAAGGTTCAAAGTAAAACTCTATTCAATGGGAAAATTGAGTTTTTAGCGTCTTGTTGAATATGTTCCCCAATGTGAGTTATTCTGTTCTGCAAATAATTAAAGTTAATTGGACATTTAAACTGGCGCCTAACGCAATTCACAACATACCTTTTAGATTCTTTTAAAGCTTTACCAATGGATACGAGAAAGATAGCAATATGATTTCTGTGTTTTTAAGTAACGATATACGTGAGCAGGTTTATTTAAGATAATGACAGAGAGAGTTATGTGGACGTATGTTTGTATCCTAATAAAAAATGGACATGATTTTACTAGGGCGGTAATCCAATCTGTCAAATTAATTTATTTGATATATATTTATTTTAATGTACTTGCATTTGTAGTAATTGAATTTATTAAACCCTTAAAGTATTAAGATGATAATTTTAAAGTAGTAAGTAAAAGCGACTATTTTTGTGAAAATAAAGTATTTTTCACAACTGATATTAATTTGGTATTTATGAGCTAGGTGCTACATTGACTTGAAATTTTCAATTTAATATATACGGTTACGTCATGATGCAGATATCTTCTTTCGGAGTTTCCACTATAATGTCTTAAGGGTTTCAACATCATTTTCTATTAGATCGTCTGCAATGCAACTCCCGTCTGACTCATGTTCAATTTCAAAGGCAGGATTTACTGAGTTCAAATAATCTGCAATTAATTCATAACATACTATAGTTTATAACTATAGATACTATTTGTTTTATGTGACATTGAAGGTTGATTGAAATGCACATCCGACTGTGTTACTGTGTGTTTCGGTAAAAGAGTGGTACTTGTCTTTATTCCTATAAATTTCATTAGTTTCTATGTGTTGCAGTATAATAGATTTGCAGTTTGTATCAACGAGTTGGTCATCATATTTTGATGCATTTCCAGTCATCTGGCTACCAATAATTTCAAAGATTTGTATGTCCATTATTATAGTCCCGCCGACGCGGCACATGAGACACAAAAGACAGTTGGTAACGATATTACATAGTGTGGAAATTAGCACGCCCATTTGTCAATGACGTCACACAATATGCAAATTATTACAATACATATTTCCAAAATATATATATATATATATATATATATATTATAAATTTTACAAGTCTCCTAAGGGGTACTCACGTGAATAGGTAAAGCTTCCTACGGAATTACTTCATGATGGCGGCTGCGGGGGTCCGTGGACTCGTTATTTCTCGGGTCGTGGATTTTCTACCAGGTTGCTTCCAAATTTACTTATCTTCTTTCTATGTAGGGAACGATAAGGAACGGGTTTGCGGAACGATAATCAAAGAAGGTAAAAGGAAATCTACATAATAAAAAAGATACGATACGATACCAGACCAACCACTCTTCTTGGCGTTTCAGAGGCAAGTTCATAAGCGTTTTCCGGAAATTCCCCACTTTTTTCTTCTCCCACACGCGGCGGTGCGAAATTCACGCAACGCACTTCTGAAGTGACGGAAATACACGCAACAAGTCTTTTAAATTTATGGCGCGATATTCCCGCATATTAAAACTATATTAAAAAATGTCTAGTGCCAAAATTTTTTGGCACGTAACACCATGCTATCATCTACCACTTTTTTGATGACTCTTCCGGTTCCCGTTTCGTCGGCGAATTTCTTTTTTGGTCATTTCTTTAAGTTATATTTATTTTTAAAACTTGTGCATCTCGGTAATGTGCCGATGAACTTTTATTGAAGTCAGCACACACTTTAGCCCATGCTGCTTGTTTTGCTGCTTGCATTCTATTTCCTTGGCATATTTTTTCACCAACTGCATCAAAAGTGCTTGCTCCATTGGAGTAAAATTTAGATCTCTCTCCACTTTCGTACTTCTTTTATTATTCATACTTGCACCTACATTATGCGAATTAATATGTTTTAATAATCAATCTGTCATGTACATACCTCATTTGTGTAAAAACTGAGCAGTCTTCAGAACTATCAATAACAAAGTAATAAAAATAACAAGGAATAATACAAAACAACAAACATAATAATTAAGTAATAAATGAATAATAACCAGAATCAATTTGAAACAACTTTGAGGCAACCTTGAGAGCATAACGCAGCAAGCTTTTTTTCAAGTATGAATTATAACTTTAATCCCTTGATAATCTAAACCACTGCAATCACTACATCTTTCCATATTCTTCATCAGACTCCCATGTGTTTAACACTAAATTGCAAATTGTCGATAACACCATCTAGGTGTTCTAGGTATTTTTCCACAATTTTGTTTACATGCAGAGATACAGCATTCTACTCTGAAGACATAATACCGTTGAACCTCTGTATTGCTAACTACTTCATGTCAAATAATTTAAATGTTACATTTCTCGCCGCAATCCAATTTTTAACATTTGCCCATTTATTTTTAATGGGGTTTAGCTCTGAATGGTATGGAGGTAACCTCAACACAGAATGATCATGTTCATGTAATAACTCGTCCAAAGCAAATGTTTTAAGGTGTGGTTTGTGCAGTTTAATTTCATAAAGTTATATCTTTGCTTTTTGTGGGTCATGCACAATTTTACAAAGACTTAATCATTCCACCATATCTTTTTTAAGAGAATTACTTGTTAGGTGTTTCTCAATTGCTGTTATGATACGATGCATTATCGACCACCAAAACACTTTTGCAGATAAATTAGGAAGTAATTGTGTTGTAACTTATTTTGAAAAATTTGCATAGTTCATGTCGTTATGATAATCACCTGACTTAGCTCCTACAAACCTAAATTAATATTGAGAATACATAAAGCTGTATTTGACGTACCTGAGGTAAACATTAACAATGCATATGGGATAAACCCATTCTCATTGTTAGTGTGCACCATCATCTATTATCTGCCCTTAATGGGTTTTCAGACCTTTGTCGCTATTATCAGTCCATTCCTTAGGAACTATGTTTGAGCTGTGGATGTAGCTCTCATCTGCGTATACAATTGGTCTTCCTTCACCTTTATAGATAATCAGCTGGTTAAGGTATACAGTTGTTTGAAGCAAATATCTTGTGACTCCATGAATAAACTACATTTATTAGCCGCTTTTTTCCATCTGTAAAAAAAATCAAATCTATTAACATATATATCTCTGTTGAAGTAACATACTTAAAACCCATGCTTAGAATGACCTTTCGTATTGTCGATACTCCATCCTCAAATTTTACGCAAGATTGTTAAATTTTCTCCAATATGCGGTTCAAAGTTGGGTATATTTTATCAATAATATAAAAATCATTAATTACTCATCTGATGGTTTCCCTATCGCATACACTAAGATTCACCTTTGGAGATTGCCGTTGCCTTTTCTTCGACGATGTCGAAGAAGAAGTCTGCTCCCCTTGTTTAGCTTGCTTAATAATGCAGTTATAGCTGCTTTTAGATATTTTAGTTGCTGCTATCACACATTCCCTAAAACAATGGAGTGGAATAACAGGTCCTCTATTTTCTTGTTCTTGTTTCATAAAGTGCATCACATTCAAACCATTTCCCTGGCTTGTGAATGTAGGATCTGCCCTTTTCAACCGTTTCGTGCTCCATGATCTTGCATGTTATCTAAAAATACAGGAACTTACAAAACACAGATAAAGTTTACCTAAAGTAATTACCTTGTTGTTGGAAGTTAAAATACTGTAGTTTGCAGTAATATAATCAACAATAAAACCAAACATTAACTACATATTTAAGAATTTATAATACTTAGTTTTAAAAAGAACTGTTTTTATAGAAAAATGCAAAATATAAACGATTATAAACACAGGAAATGCAGATGTCAGATTGACAATTGTCAACAATTCAACATACAAGTGGATGTTTGGCAGTGCAATAGGTGGGATGTGCATGTGTATCATGTAGTGCTTTAATATTAGATTCGTGTGTAGTGCAGTCTATTCCTAAAATATCGTGGAAGTTTTCCCGTTTAAACATTAAATTGAATGCCGCCATTACTCTGAGAGGTTATACTATGCCAATGATGTCAGATGACAATTAACATATCACCCTTTGAAAGTCGTATTGGACCATTCTTACGTAAATTTGTTGCACTGCGCATTGATGACGTTGTACTCTTCCAGAAATTTTAAATGGCCAACGCTATTTGGAATTTCTTGAAAATGAAATTCCACTTTTAATAGAAGACGTGCCTATCGCATTGAGAATGACAATGTGGTTGCAAAACGATAGTTGTCCGGTACATTATACTGTTGCAGTACAAACGCACTTTGAACAAACATATTGGAATAGGTGGAATGGTCGTTTGGGTCTAATATTGTAGCCCCCGTGCTTGTCAGACTTGAATCCGCTCATCTTTTTTTTGTTGGGAGTTGTCTAAAGGAAAAAGTGTACTGTATATGTAGAACTTACATCTGGGTATGCGGTAGACAATTCGAACATCTATTGTAGTGAATATTAAAGGTATTTTATTTTATTTTGATCTTTATTTTAGATTTTGCCTCACACACACATTCTTGAATCACCCTTAATTATGTCTACTTTGCAAACAATTATTAAATGCAGTGATATACTAAAATAACAATGTTCTTAAAGATTTTCATATTGAACCTATTTTGACTAAACTCATATTCTCGTACTTATCCCAAAGAGTACTATATGTTGAGATTAAACATTTCCTATCTCATATTTTTAGTCCCACGTCCGGAGTCCCTCGAGGATCGAACCTGGTACCTTTATTGTTTCTTTTAATAATCAACTCACTTCCTTCATCATTGAAATATTCAGTGGGTCTCCTATATGCAGATGACTTCAAACTTTTTTGGTTATTACTGAGCCAGATGATTGCATTAAATTACAGTATGATTTAGATAACATACTTCTTTGGAGTAATAAATTTGGATTTGATTTTAACATGAAGAAGTGTTTAGTGGCGACTTTTGCTAATAGAAAGAAAACTATCCTTTTTAATTATAAAATGGATAGCCATAGTTTAAAACGTGTTAACACATCTTGTGACTTAAGTGTAACTTTTGACACTAGCCTATGTTTTAAACATACATATAAACAATGTTATGAACAAAGCACTCAAAATGTTAGGTTTTATTATTAGAAACTCAAAGGCATGGAGTGTGAGTACCACTATTGTTCAATATAATGCATTTGTAAAATCTCTTTTCAATTATTGCTGTATAATATGGCAGCCCTACCATAAATATTAAATTAGAAAAAATTCAACGCAGAATGCTAAATTACTGTTATTTCAAAGAGTATGGCATATACCCTGAAGTTGGTTTTGATCACAATACCCTAATAAAGAAGTTCAATATGCATCCAATTAAAATTATGATGGAACATGTCACATTAGTCGTAGCACATAAACTACTCCATAACAAGATCGATAATATTTCTCTCTTAAATAGGTTACAATTCAGAGTTCCTAGAGGAACTAATAGTAGATGCACAGAAGTATTCTACTTACCTATATCTTATTCAAATACGTATATGAATAGTCCACTTTATAAACTATGTCATATTGTAAACAAATACTCGCATGTGACATTTTTAATGTAAGTCTTGCCGAGTTGAGGAGAATTCTTCAGCCGGAATCAGTGGAGTGCCCTATATGAATAATTTTAGAACACAATATCGTCAGTCCATAAACATGTCAAAAATTCAATTTAATTCTGAAAAAATAAAAAGTCCAAAAATCCAGCTAAAGCCATATGGCAAATCATTAACCTAAAGAGACCAAACAACAAAATCAATACTGTCCCTAATTTGACTGTTGATGATTTTAACAATTTCTTTACCTCTGTAGCAGAAAATATTATTGCACTAAATAATTTTAATGGTCATGATCCCATGCTTAATCTAACTAATAAAGGGTATCAGACTTATAATACTTTCTCTTTCAAACCTGTGTCATATTTGGATGTTAGGAAAATAATCGATTCTCTTAAAACTAGTAAATGTAGCGATGCTTACGAGTTATCCGCTGAAATAATTAAATTCTGTAAAAATATTTTAATCTCACCTATAACTAATGTAATAAACTCTTCCATTGAAAACCACATTTTCCCAGACTGTTTAAAATTGGCAAAGGTAATACCCTTATTTAAAGCTGGTGACCCAAATTCATTGTCGAACTATCGTCCAATTTCATTACTGCCCGTTATCTCTAAAATTTACGAAAAAGTTCTCTGCAATCAAATCACAGTACATTTCGAATTAAATAATATTTTCTGCATTGAACAATTTGGCTTTAGATTAAATAAATCTACAACTCTAGGCCTTTGATTGTGTTATTCATATTCTTTTAAAAAAATTAGAATACTACAAATTCGATCATAATAGCTGTTCACTGATTAAATCCTATCTGAGCAATCGACAACAATTTGTAACTTTTAACAATAATAATTCTGAGATTAAAAATATAAAATATGGTGTATCACAAGGATCAATATTGGGACCCGTTTTGTTTTTGATATATATTAATGATTTACCATCATCTGTAACATTAACTAACTCAATTTTATTTGCTGACGACACCACTTTAGTCAATTGCTCTAATTCACTTAATGACCTTTTCAATAAACTAGTTATCACCCATTTCTCGGCAACCTCTTGGTTCACTTCTAATAAATTAAGTATTAATGAAAACAAATGCCAACAAATGTTATTTGCTTTAAAAAACCATTCTTATATAAACCCTAAATTTGTTAAATTACTAGGTGTATATGTTGATAGTTCCTTGAAATGGGATCAACATATAAATGTTATTGCTTCTAAACTAAATAGCGCAATTTTTGTATTCATAATTTAAAACACTATGCCTCCACGAATATCGTTTTGATTGCATATTATTCGCTTTTTCAAAGCCACCTTCTATATGCTATTTTAGTCTGGGGCACTCCTCTTATACAAAAGACTATTTGGACTACAACGCAAAGTAGTTAGAATTATGGCGGACTTAGCTATAGAGCCGATTGTAGGTCGTATTTTCTCCAGTTTGGGATTCTTACATTTCCATGTTTATACATCTTAGAATGCCTGCTATTTATGCACAAATCGTATAATTCACAACCTGTGGCCTTTCTTACATCTCACCAACATGATACAAGAAACAATAATCTTTTTCGTGTTCCATTTTCTAGATTACAAGTCTCAAGACATTCTTTTAATTATTATTCATACAAGTTCTTTAATTGTCTACCACATGTCACTAAATCATTGTCAAGGAATGAGTTCAAAAACAAAATCAAAACCTTTTTGCTACATCAAAAGTACTACTCATTTGAAGAATACATGAATTGTGATTTTAATGTTCACTTAACATAAATTACATTATAACCAAGTTATTTTTTGTGTCTGCAAAGCTTTGAAACATGTCATTTCTTGTTTATAGTTTATATTTTTATTAACACATGACATATATTTGTATTGTAATATTGACCTATGCAAAAAATTGTTTTTATTTTAAAGCATGAATAAATATCTTATCTTATCTTATCTTATGACTATGTATATTGTATATTTAGCTTACTTATATTTGTAATTTAGTTGTAGCATAGTGTGTGGTGGTGCAAATCAGAGTATCGGAAGTAGTAAACTGTAATTTTTTCGTAGTGAATTGTATTTGTAATTACTACCCTGATTTGAACCCCAATTCGAGTAATGTAAAATGTTAATTATGAGTAGACGACTTACCAGTGGAATTAGTGTATACACGTGATAGTCGTGGATGATTGGTCGGTCGCTGGTCTTTCCAATTTCCATTGGTTTTATTACACTTTTAATGTTTTTAATGTCATGTGGAATAAATAGCACAGCACACACGGCAGTATGTAAACTGAAGGTTAATGTTTCCAGTGGAAATCGCGTAAAAGAAACTCCGAACAACATTCCCGTGTGGTAATAATACTTGTCTGTTCTATGGTTCTTGGTTCACTCTCATTCGGGACCGATCAGCACTAATCAAAACTTCGAAAATCACTCCATCTCGTGCTAGGTTTTCAAGTGATCGCGAAGCAGTCTGTAAACAGTGGCACTCTAATGTTTTATAAATTTTACAGTCGCGAATTGTGCGAACAGTGTATGTTATACATATTGTCTTTACCGTTCTGGTACTATGTATTGTCGGTAAATAAAATAAATAAATAAACTAATTAATTTCATCTATTATGGCAAAATGGTGAAAGCAGCTCATTATTCTATTAATAGCAACAATCGTAGTTTCTTAAAAAAAACAACATGTATTATGCCATTTTAGAAAATCTATTAAACGGGCTACTTTTATACCAATTGGCCATCCAAGTTTCTATACATTTTTTTAATACCACGAAAACTTAAACCTAGGAGAAAAAATTATGAAATCACAAATTTTAAGATTTTGACTTTTCTAAAAAAAAATATTCAAGTGGCATAAAAATAGTAATATACCTTTGTTAACACCAATAGTTAAGAATAATGCTATAAATGCAAAGTGTGTGTGTTTCTGCCAACTGCTCTGTATGGAAGCAAAACTTGGGTCTGGCAGAAGAAGCACGTTACTTGTATAAATGCTGCAGGAATGAGGTTCCTAAGAAGTGTGTGTGAAAAAACGTTGAGAGCCAAGTGTCAAACAAATGGATCAGAGCAGAGTGTGGGGTGCAAGTGACCCTTTAGGAGTTAAATAAGCAAAGTACGCTTAGATGGTTTGGACATGTGGAAAGAATAACGAGGATAGACTTTCCAAACGTATATATGGAAATAGTATGACTGGTAGAGCTGCAAGGGGCATACCTTATAACGTACCCTAAGTTAGAGATAATTAAATATCCCGTAAATAGAGAGATATAACAAATACAATCCAGCTCATGCGCAAGCGGGCTGGAGGATTGTGCACTACTTGTTTGTAAGAACCTCTTCTGAATTATAGAAAGAAACTGAGAAATTAAATTTAGTTTAATGGAAAAAATAACTGTAGAGAATTTAATACATAAGTTCCTATTACTAACTACCTTAAAACTATAATCATATAATAATGCAGTAACCGGTACTTACGCACTCTTTGTAGGTGAAACGACCGTGCTAGCAAAACGACACACGTAAGATAAATAGTCCAAAGTTTTTACTAATGAGCTCCCTGTATACGATGACAGGTGACATTAAATAATTAAATTTCTCAATTAACGTACTTTGAGATCCAAACATGAAGATAAACAATACAAGTAATCATCATACACATAAAAGCATACCCATAATTTAGCCGGCAGTCACTTTCACACTCTTTTTTCGACGACATTCCACCAAGTAAAAATACTAGATATTTTATACTGCAGCACCTTGCTGACACTGGTCGGTATTGCAGATAGCGTTACTTCGCATAAAGCGCTTCTTGTATTAACAACATACGATGGCTCTATCAGTCTTATGCATAATATTTAAAACTTTGTGTATCAAGGGTTGCGGCCATACAGTCACACACGAATGTATCGTAACACACACGGATTCCTTAAAAAAAGAAAAACAATAAAAAGCAAAATTCTGTAAATCATGGGTACAATAGTGCACTAATGAAAGTGTTGAAATTTTGGATGCCAGTAGGTTTCAAAACTATTATGCTTCCTTGCAAAGCCGAGAAATCAAAAAAGCGAGACTGAACCAATACATCAGTCTAGGTACATATGTTGGTGCTCCAAATTTTCAAAGTTGCGGTGCGCAAACATTACGCAAACTCATTACTAAATGTGCGCATCAGCCAAATTGTTGAAAACTCATAACTAAATTACATATTAACTATAAAGGTACAATAATATGGTCATACAAAAATACAAATTTCAAATGCTTGCCTACTAACAATATAAGCAAAATTTTAAAAAAAATAATTTCTATAAATAAACTACAATCAATAAATACATAAACGTTAGTGGCTGTCGTTACTACCCAAAACAAATTAATAGAAATAAACATTGGCCTCTTATACTAACAGATATCAAAAAGCTAAATGCTTTAACATTTCATACATATTCTAAGATAATAAGGTACATGAAATACATTGATAACAAAAGTTACAAGATATACAATAAAGATACACTTTTTAAAGATACAACATATTTGTCGTACATGGGTACAATAAGTAGATATATTAGATACAAATTGCCAAAAAAATACTTTAAGATACACGATTAATACAGATAATCATTAAATTTTTTGAACATTATAATAATACTAGAAGCGGTTTGTAGTCCCTACGGGACTACCTTGAGCGCCTATACTCGCTTTGCGCCCTACTCTCTTTACACCCCGCCCTCTCTACGCCACGCCCCCTGCGCGGCACGCCCCTGTACGCCACTCCCCCTGTACGACACGCCCTTTCCACGCGCGCCATTTCTACGCCCCACCATTTCTACTCGCCCTCTCTACTCCCCGTCCTCTCTGCGCCCCGCCCCTCTACGACCAGCCTCCTACGCCCCCCTCCGACCCGCTCTTTTGCTCCTCGCGCCCTCTACGTCCCGCCCCTCTAGGGCGAGCCCTCTCTACGGCCCGCCTTCTGTACGTTCCGCCCTCTCTACGGTCCTATCTACGGCCCTTTTCTGTGCGCTCCGCCTCTCTGCGCCCCGCCCTCTCTGCGCGCCGCACTCTCTGCGTCCTGCCCTCTCTGCGTCCCGCCCTCTCTGCGTCCCGCCCTCTCGACATTCCGCCCTCTCTGCGCCCCGCCCTCTCTGCGCCCCGCCCTCTCAACGCCTCGCCTTCTCAACGCCCCGCCCTCTCAACGCCCCGTCTTTATTTCGCCCTAGCAGAATTGAATAAAACGACTTTGAGAAATTGCGCGAGTCGAGATCACTTCGCCCTAGTAGACTTTGTCGAAATCACTTCGAGGAGTCGATCGGATCAAGACCACCTCGCCCTAGTTACCTTGTCCAAATCACTCCGGAGAGTCAATCGGATCTAGATCACTTCGCCCTAGTGATAATAATAATAAATTTGATTTATTGAATATATACAAATACATATATCCAAAAGGACATGGTTCAGCAAGGCTGATTTTCAACCACTCCTGACTATAATTTAGTACACTTATTTAGATTATTTTTTATAATACTTATTTAACAAAAATTTTTTCATTTCTTTCTTAAATGTACATTGATTTTTACAACTTTTATACAGATTTATATTTTGATTTATAAACTTAGCTGCCGTATGTTCAAATGAAGCTTTAAATTTGGCTACTTGATGCCTAGGTACATTAATCATGTCTACTGACCTTAAGTTTAGATTATGTATGTCACTTCGCTCTTTAGTAGTTCATACAAGTAATTTGGTTTTTTTGTAATAATAATTCCATACAGTAACACCGCAAACAACAATTCACACCTACCTTGAAATTTTAAAATTTGACGTTCTTTATAAATAGGTGTTACATGATCAAATTTTCTATAATTAAAAATAAATCGTATGCAACTATTTTGTAATACCTGCAACTTATTTTTTAATTCGTTAGTTAGATAATTAAAATAGACACAACTACAATAATCAAGCTGACTAATTATTAAAGTGTTGCATAATTCCATTTTTGCATGTGAAAGAATCAAGTTTTTATAACTATACAGTCGCTTTAAAATTGCATAGCCTGACTTAATCTTTGTTACTGCATGTTTTTCAAAATTTAAATTGGTATCTATAATAAGACCAAGATTTTTTGTACTCGATGAAAAAGTAACTTCTACATTATCGATTGTGATAACCTCATTTATATTGTCGTGAACTTTCCTACAAGCCAATTTATTTCCCAAGCACATAGCGACCATTTTTGTAGGATTTAAGATTAAACCATTTTCTTTTGACCATTTAGATATTTGTTCCAAATCCATATTTAAATATTGAATAGTTTTATTAATTTCTTCTGCCATACATGATACATACACTTGCACATCATCGGCATACATGTGCACTGAACATACCTTTATCACCTCTGGTAGATCTGCAGTAAATAGGGAAAATATAATTGGTGCTAAAACGCTTCCCTGTGGCACTCCTTGCTTTAGTGGTAAAAATTCTGAGAATCTATTGTTGAGCTTTACTTGTTGATACTTTTCACTGAGATAGTTTTTAAACCATAATAAAACTGTCTTACTGCAACCATATAATTCTAATTTACGAAGCAAAAGTTGTATATTTACTAGTTCGAATTCTTTGCTATAGTCTAACATTACCAATATAGTAACCTTGGCTTCATTCATAGCTCTCGTAATGTCATTAACAATCTTACATAGCACTGTTGTCGTACTGTGCCCCTTTCGGAATCCAGACTGTGCTGATGTCAAAATATATGTATTGATATACTCACTATACTGATCATAAACTATTTTTTCTGCTATTTTTGACATTGTGCTTAAAATTTTGATTGGACTTAGATGAGACAATTCTGTAGCATTAGATACTTTTGCAATAGGCGTGACTATTGAGTACTTCCATATCTTAGGATAGGTTCCTTCATTTAATGAGCATCTTAAAATATTAACCAGCACATCTATACAGAAAGGTAGTATATATTTTAGCATTTTTATGCCAATACCATCCACACCAATTGCTTCTGATTTGATACCAAAAATAATTTTGTATACTGCATCATGTGTAATTTTTTGCATATCAAATTTAAATTGTTGCTTAAACACTGGATAATCTAATTTATTATTTTTATCTGTTTCTATGCTTGAGGCCAAATTTTCTGCAGCCTTAACAAAGAATCTGTTTAGGTGATTGGGGTCGTTCAAATTTTCTTGGATTGTATTTTCTGGTTTACGATATATTTGTCTTTTCCTAAAGAAGTCCCACAATCTTTTCTTGTTGCCTCTATGTTTATTAATTTCAAACTTAAAGTATGCAGCTTTCTCTGCCTTAATTGCAGTATTAGTAATATTACGTAAATCTTTATAATACCCAAAATGACTTGCTAATTTAGTTCTGCGATAACGAGCATATGCTTTGTCACGCAGCTTTATCATATTTTTTATAGTTGCAGTTATGTAAGGTTTATTCAGACTACTAGTTCTAAATCTTTGCATGGGTGCATGTAAATCAAATAATTCTCTTAGCACATTATTAAGACAACTCACTTTGTCATCAATATTTTGCATATTTAGAATTTGCTCCCAATTTAACAATTTAGCATCATTGTTAAATAATTCCAAATCAAAATACTTAAAATTTCTTGCTGTATTATATTTCACAGAGACTTGATATGTATCTGTTTTTATAATTCCATATATAAGACGATGATCTGACATGATATTCATATCCAGTGTACCACAGTTTTGGATACTGATGTTGTTGCTAACACATAAAATGTCGAGTAGTGTTTCTGAATGTTCTATTACTCTTGTAGGTTCTATATTAGATCTTGTTAAGTTGAAACATTCTAATATCTGATTTAAGTAATTACTAGCTCTGGTAGTTTGGAGCATATCGATATTAATATCACCCATTAATATTGTGTTATCGTATTTAATACTGCAATCACATAATACGCTCTCCAATTCTTTCAGGCATGTTATCGATTTTGTGGGACATCTGTATATGACACCCATTATATATGACTGAGATTTAATTTTAAATGTAATCCAGTGCTGTTCTAGTTCAGCTCCTGTTATATAACTTATATCAACATTCTTCCAATTGATCCATGTCCTTACGTAAAAACATACTCCGCCTCCCCTACTTGGCCTGTCTAATCTTGTTAACGCATAACCTGGTAACATGATTAGTTCAGACGGTATATTCTTTGTGAGCCAAGTTTCTGATAATGCTATGATATCAAACTTCTCATTATTCACAAAGTCTGTAAAATGTGAAAAGCACGATACCAACGAACGTAGATTTAAGTGACATACTGATAAGGTTTAACATTTTGATTTTTGATATGTATATATTGCTTATCCCGGATATCGAAACACTGTTGTTTATGCTGTGATTGCTAAACTTGTTTACCATAGTCAATTTTGGAACGAGCTATCTGCAATTGCTTGCACCATGTGTGACAGGTTTTATCAAAGGGTGAATGGTTAATGTTGAGCATTAATGAATATTTGGTATTCATTTCTTTGCAGTTCGGACATTGTGTTTCCAAATTCTTACACACTTCCCCTGGGTGATTTTCATATCCACATTTAGAACAAACTGGTTGTTTTTGACAAACATTTGCATAGTGGTTATACCCATAACATTAAAGCATCTTTTAATATTAATATGTTCATAAACCGCACAAGCTGAAAATTCAATGCAAAGAGCACCATTATCTAATATGCTATTATATGTGTCAATATCCACCTGTATAATTGCAGTCCATTTACTATTGTTATTTACCATCCTTTTTATATTAATCACTTTGATTTCAGCATTGTCACTAATACATCTGTTTTGTTTGATAATAGCATTTATTAGAGAATCAGGTGCAATCTCTTCTAAAATACCAACCATTTTTACACATGGTTTTTGTTTACTCAGTGTTTTGATTAAATATTCACTGTGTAATTTATTTTCGGTTTCTGTTTTCAGCTTGATTAAATCTTCTTTTGATGAGCAACTGATAGCAAGTCCACCCTTATTTGTGCCTCTAATTCTTGCAATAGTCACCCCTAATTCACTAACACTAATCTTTTCTTTAATTTCATTTCTGGTCTTGTTTGAATTTTGGTCTTTTTTTGGCTTGATTAACAAAACATTATCATTGGTTTTTAGAGCATCTGCAAAGCTTTTTGATTTCCCACTAGTAACATTTTCATTTTTAACATTTGGATCCACATTATTATTTGTTTGTGTTTTCAATGTTGTTTTTAATTTATATTCTAGGTCATTTACCTTATCTTTTAACAATAGTATTATTTTTTCCTTATCAGTTATAAGAGCATCTTTCTGTAGATTTAATTCCTTTAATAGTAAAACCTGTTTTATTAACCCATTGTGATTATCACCATTGAAGGTTAAGGTATTTTTATCCATACAACACATGACTTTTGAATTACTAATGATTTTCACATTTTTCAATCTATCTACACAACTCTGGTGAAATATTGCATAACAATTTACACAAGTTACTAATGTACATACTTTATTTTTACAGCATTTAAAAACTTTCTCTTGAGCACTTTTCGAATCATTTACATCAGTAGCCATCTTGGAATATATCACTTCGGAGAGTCGATCGGATCAAAAATCACCTCGCCCTAGTGACCTTGTCTAAATCACTTCGGAGGATCGATCTGATCAAGATCACCTCGTCCAAGTAGACTTTGTCAAAATTACTTTTGGAAGTCGATCGGATAATGACCACTTTGCCCAAGTAGACCGCCTTTAAATGATTTCAAGAAGTTTCTCGGATCAAGACTACTTTATCCCAGTAGACTTTGCCGAAACAGCAATTGGTAGTTAATCGGATCAAAGGCACTTTGCTCTAGTACATTTCGTTAAAACAACTTGGAGTAGCCTAGCGTATCTATATCACTTTGGCCTAGTAAACTCCATAGAAAGAATTAAAAGCTGTACACAATGTAAATAATGGAAATGTAGCTTATAAATATTTTACAAACATAGCAATCGAAGGGTTTTTTAGCAATGTGAACAATATTAGTTACGTACATATAAAAGAGCAACGGATAATATATACAGTGGTTAAATAATCGATTGTAATAAGCAGTAATTGTAGAAAGCTTAACTAACTGTTGTTTAACAACTCAAGTCATGTTTCTGAACGTATCGGGGTCTGTCGAAGTTATTAAAATCAGCTGATCGCTTAGCTTAATTTAAGTGCTAAGAATACCCTTGTAAATACATTTACAGCCTTATTTTTACGAAACAACTCCGTGATGCCTCTATTTAAAAGTGCATAAGTTTTGTTTTGTGTGATGAATGGAACAGTACAATTAAAATCCATTCATGCTAACCTATCAAAATTAAGTAATATTGATTAATTGGTAATGTAGCCAATGTTAAATATGAGCCAATATTACTTATGAGCCAATGTTACATACGAGCATATTTGTAATAACGTGTTTGCTAATTGCAACTTATCTTAAACATAACCTTTGCCTGAAGTGCATGCAACTAATTTAGGCGAAAAAGGACGTTTCCCATGCCGCAGTATGCGTTTAACATTTCTCAATTTAAATTTAGAAATGAGTGTAAGACGTATATGTAACCGGTATTGAATGTAGGTATTACGCTTAGAAAGTTTGTGTTTCAGCACATATTTGGTATTTTATAAGGATTTTTATGTAGGTAACCGTTTGGTTTTACCTTATATGCCATACCTTTACAAAACTACACCATGCGGCCTCGCTCCTACCATGTATTAGGTATGCTCGTTAAGACAACGTTGTCAATTACTCTTAATGTAAATAAGGAATCATAAACTTATTGTAGACAGTTGTATATCGTTTTTAAATTTTGTTTGAGTATTTTTCCTTTGGATGTTAATAAAATTTCAACTAAAAATAAAAAAGTATTTGTATATGTGATTATGAATACTTAAGTTGAAAATGCGTACGCATTTTTTTAATAGTTTTTTATTCTTGACTTTAGATGTTTGTTAAAGTGAAAGTAATCATGAGTGGATCCTAAAGAAATAAATATCAAAGAAATGCAGGACCTTTCCTATGTCTGCATTTAAGAGAAATGAAATATAGAACAAATTAGAAACCAAAACGCTGGAAATGTTAAGGTTGTCAATTACTGTTTATGTAAATAAGGAAAAATCAACTTACTGTTGACCGTCGTATAGCGGTTATAAATTTTGTTTGGCTATTTTAATGCAATTAAATGTTAATATAAGCGAATACGTTTCTGCAAGTTGGACAATATCTGAAAAGTAAACGTTGCAAATGGTTTTTGGAGTAAATATAAATCACAAATTATAGATTGTAAATCGCACTGAAGCATATGAAAAAAAAGTGTTGGTTTATTTAATGCATATTGTTAAATAAATGCTATTGCATGTTTTAAAAAGCAACATAAAATTAAATTAAAAAAATGAATTTTACTGGGCATCGAACCAACGGAGTTACGATTCGTAACCAGAGACGTTAGGCTTGCGCTGTCGAGATGATGTTTATTGAAATCGCGTTGGTTGTATACTTGCTATGCTTAATGCCACATAAGAAATACATCGTGTTAGGAATAAATCACGGTCTATTGAAATTGTTCGGGCGACTCCGTATATAAACGTCAAATGTAATAAGTAATTATTTTTCAAATAATTAGCTGGTGTATATTAAAAAGCGATGTTTTCGTATAATTGTAGTCAATTATTGGTACTCTTAAATGATATTAGACGAATTATAAATTTAAATTTGAGAAATTTTAAAAGAAATGTGTAATCATATATTTTGAAGGTACATATTCGTTCGCTTCCGTCGGCTTTCGCTACCTGTGTTTGGCGTTTCTCGAAGTAATTATACAAATTTTAATACCTGTTTTAAGAAAATACTATACTACCAGCTTGCAAACTGTTAATAATTCAGGTTTTAGAATACGAATAGCGTTGTTTGGTATATATTAGATATTTTTTAACGCCCGAATACGAATCTCGATCTTTCTTCTCTCTCGTACCAACGCTAACGGAACAGTTGCCGACCTCCTTCGGTTTTTAGATCGGAAATTTTTGAGGGATCCAAGCTTTTTTAACACGTTAACGAATACGTCGCTTCAAATTAATCTTTTCCCGGAAAATCCTTATTTCTCCGCAATTTATCAGTTTTCCGCGATAAAAACCGACCTATGCAACGCACGCAAAATTTCTCCACCCAACCACCACCCGCCGGCGCCCCCCAACTCCGAAACCCTCGGGCGCAAATCCCAAAAAGCGATCGATTCGCGCCTCTCAACTTTAGCACGAAGTCGGGCATACAAAACTTATAGTTATTAGATAGTAAATTTTTTCTTAGCGTCTGATAATACATAATTCCTCTTCCACACCTTCTCACCTAAGGCATAAGACACATTACGCTTTCGCAAATTATAGTGATGCTTACTTTTCTCATAAGCGTTCCATAAATGAATACGAACTTCAGAAAAAATATTAGGTAATTCTTTTTGATCTTTATCCCAACGAATTTTTTCATCAATCTCTACTACATCAGTATTATCAGGACTTGGACCATAAAATGTACCATCTAAGAGAATATGGCGGCCAAACACCAAAAAAGAGGGCGAAAATTGAGTAGACTCGTGCTTGCAACTACAGATGGCATGTGCAATTCTAAAGATATGTTCATCTTAATGATTATGTTTATTTTCAATATACCAAGAAATAGCGGTTACCAACATGTGATTCACACGTTCTAATTAACTTGGGGGTGGTATTTAGCGTTAAACCAAATCTTCTGCACCTTGTACTGATTCATAAATCTTTGGAATTTTTTCGAGATAAACTGCGCTCCATTATCGCACATAACAATCTGAGGGACACCATAAATGAAAAAAACATTTTGTTCGAGAAACTTTATAATTGAGATAGAAGTAGCCTTAGCTAATGGTTGGATTAGTACGAATTTCGAAAAACAGTCGGTCACCACTAACAAATGTTGGTTACCTCTCCTTGATCTAGGAAATGGTCTCATTAAATCGGGTGAAATGAGTTGAAAGGGAGAAGATATGTTTTTGAAATGTCTCCTTAAACCTGGACGTGATTCCTGAAAACTTTTCTGTGTACCACACACAGGACAATTTTTAATATAATTACAGATGTCGCATATTAGGCCAATAATAAAGTTGGGAAATTTTTGCAAAAGTTTTAGATATGCCTAAATGGGCAGAGGTAGGTTCATCATGAAACATTTTCAACACCTCGTCTCTATTACTAGTAGGTATGACTAATTTCCAATCAAATACATTAGAATTCTTAGATATATTCGAAGACGCAAACTTGTACAAACGATCTCCTTCAATGCAAAAATTATGAAAATTGTTGGGCGTTTCAGCCACTTTTGAGAGCATATCTAGATATCAGGCATCAGGAATGAGTTGAGGTATATTTAATGCATCAATATCTCTAGATAAAAAAATTAGGTACAATATTAATTTTTCCGGGACGATGTTTAACGTTAAAAGAGAATTGAGAGATTCTTAAACTCCAACGAGCTAAACGACCAGATGATTGACGTATACTATGTAACTACGTTAAGGCAGCACAATCAGTGATGACAATAAACTTGATTCCTCAATATATCTTTGAAACTTCTCAATACCAAAAATAATACCTAAAAGTTCTCGCTCGGTCACAGAATACTTTTGTTCAGCAGACGTTAAGGCATGACTAGCAATCGGATGTTCCATGTGAAATAAATCATATACACAACGGCAATATTTGTTCTATTAATTAAACATATAAAATAAAATATATCTCGTAACAAAACTGTTTAAAGCAAACAACCGAACTAAAAAAAAAGGAAATCGCTGTACAGTTTTTAAAATAAATTGTAAAGAAACTAAACCGCTATGAGCATGCGCTAAACTAATTATTATTTTAAATACTTCACATTCCAACCCATTCTTCTCTTGATATAAAATAGCACCTAATCCATCTTGGGAGGCATCAATCTGAACGAAAAATGGTTGACTAAAATCAGGCAAAATCAAGATAGGAACGTTACTAATTAATGAACCTCTTCTGAATTGTAAAAAGGAACTGAAAAATTAAATTTAGTTTAATGGAAGAAATAACTGTAGAGAATTTAATACATAAGTTCCTATTACTAACTACCTGATAACTATAATCGTATAATAATGCAGTAACCGGTGCTTATGCACTCTTCGTAGGTGAAACGACTGTGTTAGCAAAACGAAACATGTAAGATAAATAGTCCAAAGTTTTTACTAATGAGCTCCCAACATTTACACGATGACAGGTGACATTAAATAATTAAATTTCTCAAATAACGTGCTTTGAGATCAAAACATGCAGCAGCTTGCTGACACTGGTCTGTATTGCAGATAACGTTACTTCGCATAGAGCGCTTCTTGTATTAACAACATACGATGGCACTATCAGTCTTAGGCATAATATTTAAAACTTCGTGTATCAAGGATTGTGGCCATACAGTCACACACGGACGTACTGTAACAACCGTGTAAAAGATGGTTGGATGTAGTAGAGGAGGTTTTGAAAGAACGACTGGTGAGAAGTATGAGGAATAAAAGAGCATGCCAAAAGCAATGTATAAATGTTCCAGAGGCAAAGGAACTGTATAGGGACAGGGATGTGTAAAAAGATTGTGAATGGTGCTGGAAGTAAAAGTAATGTAGTAGTCTAGAGTTATACCGTGCATATCCTCCCAGAAAGAGCTGCTAGGTTTGGTTACCTCGAAAGGGAATACCGTGATTGGTGTTGTTGTTGTTGCAATAAAAACAGAACGAGTAAATTACATTTGTGATCATGACACCAAAGGGTGTGAGCAAGGGAGTCAATTTTAGAAAATTTCGAAAACATCGAATTATGTTGAAAACTGTGCGACTTTTACATAGCATGAATTTACATTTTCTGAACAGTCATGGAGCTCTTCATTGGCAACCAAAGGATTATCCATGTCCAACACGCTGTATATACAGGGTTCAACATAATACACAAATTTTCCTTTATTTAGAGAATGCTGATAACGGTGAATACAGAATACAGTGAATACAGAAGTGATAACAGTTTTCTCAAAATTATTATTATTATGCAACAATATATGGACATTCCATTAAAAAAAATCGCAAATATGTAGCACTCTGTAGATACCTTAACATATTAATTCTGCTTTATTTATTCACAACTTACCATTTGCTCACTATTGGTCCACATGATCACATTTTACTGATAGTTCTGGGTAGGAAGTACTTGTCTACTTGTGGATTTTACTGAAAATTGAAAATCGTTCATTACCAACGACCACTTAGCTTTAAACATTCTAAAAGCATTGCCATTGTGCCATGCCATTGATTTCATTTAGTACAACATTGGTGATTCATTTTTTTGCCTATTAAAAAATTAGATAGTTTTTATTTTAAATTATATGATGTTTTTGTAGCCTACCTTTTTTCAGGTAATTTTGGGTTGTTTCTTGCCAAACCCTGGTCAATTAGCTAGTATAGGTATGCTCGAAAAGAATAAAGATATAGAAAAAGATCCATCCGTATTAGCTGTATGTGTTCCATCTACAACATCTTGGTTTCCACTACTTCCAGTTACAACACCAACGCAAAAGGTTGCTCAATCTGCTACTGCTGCACAAAATAATTTCAAAGTAAGGCAATAAAATATATTTTGCTACTATTAGGCTTGAAAATATATCATTTTTGTTGAATTATAATATTACATTTTTATTTTAGGCACGTAATACCAAACCATCAGAAAAGAGAAAAATTAATAGCGGGGCTTCTGTGCGATCTGGAGCAGCAGCATTTTTTGGTGCAATGACAAATGATTGGTTTTCATAGAAGTGCCTATATCTTTTGTTTATTTACTCATATGCAAGTTTAAATGTAATATATGTATAAAAAAAAATTAAATCATATATTATGACCATTAAGAAATGTGTAAAAAGGACACTTAAAATTTAATGGTAATATTTGTTATGTTTATTATGTTATATTTCATATTTAATATATTATCTGAAAAATTAAGGATTTTTTTGTAAAGATGTCTTTCTTGTTGAACATTCTTCATGATATGTAAAAGTAATATGGCGTATAGTATTTGAAATAACAACATGTTAGATTATTTGTTAAAAATGAACTGTTCAAAATCCGGGCACAGTACACTTCATCTTCTAGTAGATTTGTTTGTTAATACATATTGTGATGGAAATTATAGGTTAAGAAGGATAGATAGGTCTAGATAATAAATTTTTAACGACTGTGTATATAGGAAATAGGAACAATTTATTTACGCGCCAAATTAATTAGTTGTAACATTGAAAAGGGATGGATAATAACATATTTTTGTATTTCTAAATTGGCATGTTAAATTTGCATAACGTGTAGAAGCTTTGGAGTATGTGGAAACTCAAGGCTATGCATAATTAGTTTTAATATTTTAAATCATGCGCATCGGATAATAAACAGAGCTTTTGGGTATATAAATCAATAAGGTAAACGAATATTTTCAATTTAACTAAACTAAACGTTCGGTAAAATACAAATCCTAAGAAATGCTAAAACTGGGAATTATAATTTCAAACGGACGGTTGCTTCATAGAATAACCTGACAGTTGAAAATAACAAGTTCAAGGAAACTTGAATGAACGTTGGGACAGAATTCTGTGGAAGTATATTTCACGGTCAATGCATAAGCTATTAAAACAACAAATGGTTTGAAGGCAAAGTGAAATAGAATATCTGTAGTGTAAATCAGACAGAGAGCATGTATAATGAAAGCTGGTTAAAATACTCGTTTAAAGTACGCGGTAGATTTGGAGGTCAACCACAATATCGATTTTCTGTTGCTTGAGTGGGATTTTAAAAGAGACAGCAAATATGTGTTAAACAAGGGAAGATAGCTAGAGGCTGGACGTAGAAATGGGGGATAGGAGTCTGATTGGTTGAAGGCTAGAAATTTTCAAGAAGCTCGCAACGGTTATATGTTGTTGAACAGATTTCAGGTAAAAAGCACGGTGGAAAGAATTTTTCAGTTGTACTAGTCGGTTACGCGTACAATTTTTAAAATCAATTAAGATAAAATTAGCTTTTCGACTGAAATAGGGTCCGAGAGGGGTGGATGAGAAAATATAAATACACTAGGAGAGGTAGTGAAGCTCTCTCCCTTACTTTTGCTGATTATTGTATGTCGCTTATCCATCTGACTTTGCTTTGTTAAAGCAACATCCTAACTTAAAAGTGTAAAGCGGTGTTAGTACAGTTCGTCGATAGTTTTTTTAAACGTGTGTATCGCACAAGTGAGTGCTAGTTAATTGACGGTGCTGTTACGACACTCAACAAACAAATGGAAGGATGGTACTAGGGTATGCGAGTTGAGAAGTCTTCGTCTTGACAATTATCGAGGTAAAAACACTGAAGACAGCTGCAGAGATTTGTATAGCGAGTGAAAATGGGTTGGATCGATGTATAACGGCGAAGTGTATGGACAACATCTTCAGAGGCGACGTTGAAAAAAAGCTTACTCCAGGTAACGAAATTAATTTCTCTTGCTTTTGCTTGAATATTTGTGCTGTTATTTTGTGCTTGAGTGATTTGACTTATTGGGGGTGTATTTTATTACCATTAAAATTCATTTAAAGGGGTATATGTAAAGGACTAATGGTTTTTATCATTTATAAGTGTTACTACTTGACATAAAAATTTTGATGTAAGGAGTAAACGGGTCTTTCAATTTGTTTTAAACAAAAATGCGACGATTTAAAGCATTTAAAGTAACTAGGTTTATACTGAGCTCACCATAGGCCTGACTAAAAGTCAATTTAGGGTTTCACGACGGGCCCTTCTACTCGTATAAAATTAAACTGTTGAAAGAAATACAGATCATGAAATTTGAAAAGGTTTAAGGACTGAGCTTGTAACAATTTTTGAAACTGTATATACAAATGTGTAAATATTTTCTTGATAATGGAAACTTTTGAATATGTATAAATAAAAAGGTTGTATGTCTTGTTGCATTATTTGAGTGGTAATTTTATTTGACTGTATATGTGAGAAAGAGGGAACTTAGGATGGTAAATATCCAGGAAGAAGCAGATTTTAAAGCTAGCCGGAGTGTGCAGAAATAAGGAGGCATTCCAGAGGTTATTTTTTTTAGAAAATTTTATGACGGCCCAATAACGCAGGGATTCGAAGGTGATCCCGATTTTTTTAGAGTAATCCACTGCAATTTTTATATGACCCAAGCGTGGGGCACGATTTTTCTCGACTACCACAGCAATTTTATATGGTGCCCAATTCGTTGGGCGAGAATCAAGTCGAGGTTCATTCACAGCAATATATATTCAAATCAATATTTCTTTATGTACCTGCATTACACATTCCTGGTAGTTTAGTTAAATATTTCACACGTGTGAATTTTACTGTCATTGTGTATATATTTTGGTTGAGCAGGGAGGTTACGTTTTACTTATAAGCATCATATTTAGGAAACAGACAAGGTGTAGGCGTATGGTGATACAGGTATTTTATAGGGTTTTTTTGTTTTTACCATGACATTTTTGTCATGAGGATTTGATTAAGTTCATTATGCATGCACCTATTTGTCTTGTTTGATGACGGCTCTGAAGATGGAATAAAATGCAAGTCGCTCGCTCGCCGGTTATATTATAGTGCAGGTTGGATGTATAACGTTTGATAAATATTGTATGAGAATACATTAATATTTGCAGTTAGTAGCTTTATTTAATGGTTCTATATGAAATGCAAGTGAGAACTTTGGGCGCCAGTGCTCTGCTTTTCATTTTCCTTAGGTGTAGTGGGAAAACGTTATCCAATTCCCGTAACTGAATATGAAGGGAAAAGGATATCTTCTGAACTGACCAGGGGTCTATTTCTACAGTGGCATGAGAATGCAGGGTTGGTCGTCGGAAAAATAATTTGTTCAATAATTGCAATGGTATTGTAGTGATTCGTACTATTTCCTTTAGTCAATTGTCATTGGTTGATAATTATTGCAAATACTATATTGTATATTTTGATATTCGAGAGTTTTCTAGGTTTCCGAACGCACTCCATGACATCAGAATTTACCATTGTAGGGGCATCGATATCGGTTTTTACAAGTCTTAACCTGCGTCTTTAGACTTGCTTCGGATTTTAAAATGGAAGGTCGAAAAAGCTTCACTTGGTGGTTTTATTAAAAGGTGTTTTAATTATGTGCTATTTTGAAGTTATCTGATTGCATCGAAGCGTAAGTAATTATTTAATGTTATTTGGTTGTATTTTAAGATAGTAATTGAATTAATCACAAAGTTGTTATGTATATTTTTTGTTTGTAAATTTAATGCCACGATGTGTTTAATTTTTAAAAGTACGTTTTAGCCGATGCTATCATACTGAATAATTCTTACTTGTGCTTACTAGATCGAATGTGTTTAATTAACATACATTTATATAAAGATTTAGCGCCTGAATCTGGGCTTGTATTGTTTCCGTAGAATTTTGGTATGTATTTGTTACGAGCATATTTTATAATTTGTTTTCGATGTTTTAATGATTTGTTATGATTATGTAAATATTTATTTCAGTTTTAGCTATGCGTTTATAACTGCAATATTCATGTCTCGATTTTAAAACCTAGCTATAAGTTAGTTTGAATGGTCTGACGTATTATAACCTACAATTCTATCGGTAACTAATACTGAGATTTATTATTCTTGTTATGATGTGATTATAGCGATCCTCTGCTATGACCCCGTATTAACGCGTTTGCATTATGTATATGTTGGAGATGGTCGATTCAATTTGTATTCATTGTTTAGTACTATAATAGTATATGTTCATGTTTAAATTCATGTTTGTTTATAAATATTTGTTTTGCCAAAGTATTTGTAGTAATGTTTGTGCAAAGATAGAATGCAGGTTAGCCATTGTGAACCATATTGCCAGACGGGCTGGAAATTGTTAATGGTATGTGCGATAAACGTGTATGTTCGAGCCTTCGTTGAATTTACTAACATTTTATGGTCGTGCGGGGTGGAACATTGGTAGTCAAGGTCCTTATCTACCCGGTGTTCTTCTTCTTCAACTTTAGCCGGGTAGTAATGGCTCAGCCGTCCTCGGTACCTTCTAGAAAAGACTAGCTAGACTACACTAACCTTTCTTCAGTCGCATATGTAGAATGTCTAAGTAACAGTTGACATCCCATAATAGCGCAGGGTTGTTGAGGTTTTATCTGCCGATACTCTTTCCTCACCGCTAACCCAGGAGTCCGGCACTGTTTGGTTTTGTAATTCATGTTTAATTGATGGTAACCTAATTTTGAGGTTATCATATAATAATTAAAGTAGGGTCGTTAACTTCTGTAGTTTTATTTCAAACCTTCCCGCCGTAACGTCATCTCAGTGTGTATATTTGGGTTAAGTTACGGTCACACAACGTAGGTGTGACTAGCCACAACCACTAGACGACTCGATCACAGCCAGGTATTGTCAAGAGAGGACGTTCATGCGTCCGCAGGTAGGATAGAGTATAGATTTGTAGCAGCGTGAGCAGGATACATTACAGTATATTTTTCTTTTTATAGAAATATTCGCCAACGTCTTATGGGAACGAGTTTATGTAGATGTAGTAGAAGTTCAAGCTCCAGTAATTTTGAAATTCTTATACATAGTACAAACGAAAGAAATTCTGATAGTGAAGAGATTTCTTTGTCAGGCAACTGAAGAAGTACGGAATTATAAGTTAACGCTGATGGGTCTTTAAGCGTAAACAATACAAATTCTATAGATCCTTGTTTATCATCATCTGAAACTTTATTGTATTCAGCATCATGTTCAACTACCACACCAAATGTTTAAGTTACTCCTTCGCTTGTTACAAAATCTTTCTTTACAAATGAGATATTAAAAGAACAAATGTCCACAGAAATAAAGTTCATAAAAACCAATCCATTGTTAAATTTGTTGATCATTTATCTACGAACGAACATGCTGAACTAAATTGTTTATTAAAAAGTTTATTTTTGACTGCAATATTCCTTTTGGGAACATTTCAAGCAAAGGGCCCCCTCGCCAATTAAGGTAGTAATATGTCATTTTGTTCAGTTTTTCATGCTGATTCCAAATATAAAATTAGTTTTTTTGCAGAAATTAATTGTTAAAAAGTTATTTAGAGTCAAAGTTAGAATTTTTCCAAATTTTGGTTTTTCGACATTTAATTTATTTATCAACTTAATTAATCTGAGCAATTTCCCTTTATGGAATATAACCTAGCCTAACCTAACCTAATACAAAGATATAACTTTAATACTATTAAATCAATGCAAATCAGAAGTTTTATTCATTTTTGCCAGTAATAAATCTATAATATAGAGCTTAATGTTATATATCTCTGTATATTCTGTTTTTATGTTGATTAGTAACATATGGAAACAAAAAATAGTTAACTACTATTATAAAGTTTGTTGTTGATACAAGCTAGTAATTTGGATAAAAATAAATACAATTTCTTTTTTGATGACTGCTAACTAACTTTCTAACTCTATTCCACAAACTTGCTACAGGTTATGGGCCCAGCACGCTTCCACTGCGACATTTAAGCCTTCATTGTCCCACTAAGAAAACTTACTTCAATTGGTTCATACCGATTTAATAGGTACATTTAAAATAATTCGATCCGATAATGGAAAAGAATACTGTAGTAACGATTTTGAAGATTTCTGTAAAAGAAATGGTATATTTCACCAAACGTCTAATACATACACTCTGTTACATGCCAAATTGGCATTGCACACTTTTTAATTTGCGAGTGAATTCGCGCCAAATATTTTTAAAAAATAGAGTTGTGCATTTCCGTCACTTCGGACATTTGCATCGACGCAAGAGAATGCGCAGACGTGGAGTGAGGAAGGAAGTGGCGGTTTCCGATACGACGATTATGAGTGAACGATACGTCGAACAGTGAGGTTTATCTGTGGCATGCCTTTGTCTTTTCTCTTTTAAGTAATGTAGGTTTCCTTCTATCTCTACCTGATGTCGTTACCTTGACCTTATTCCTATCGTACCGCTACAAACAAGAAGAGGGAAGACAAAACAAATCTGGTTTCAACGACGGCTAACCCGAACCACGCCCAAAATGGAAATGAATATGGCTCCTGCCGCAAGAATAACCGCAAAGTCGTGAAGAGCTCCACATTTTACGTGAATACATTTTATCTTTTTTTTAAGGCGCCTTTGGTATCACAATAAATATTTTTTGTATGTGATAACAATTTGAGACGCAATTCTGACGTAATAGCTTGTTGTGCAATATTATGTACCTGTTTATTATGTTGCCAACTGTCGTAGTGGCTCTTATCAATTACGCCGGGACTTTAACGGTTATACCTTAGACTATAACCAGTCGCGCATGGACTAGAACAGTGGCGCCCCACATTTAATGTGTCACAATTTTTATTTCGGTTCTTGTGTTGAACACGTAATGTCTCACAAAACTGGACGTGAATGCATTTCCACAATCAAGTTTGTGGTCATTTCCTCTGGCACATAGTCATCATATCGATCAAATCACTGGAGCACAAGTGTACACGAGTTTCAAGGCTTACTGGCTACAAGTAATTATATCTTGACGGCAGCGGTTATGGGTGAATCATCAGCTCTCTCTCCACTATATGTACCTTCTTTCTTGTATCCTGACATTCTCGCACTGGCAGATTTGATATAAAATACTTGTATCCATGTTTTCCATTTAGTTAGGTACTAAACAGAAGTAACTGTATTTTGTCTCTAGAAATATGCCAACTGTCTGCAGATTCTATGTAGACTGTATCCACACTATCTTCAGACCATGTGCAAACAATACCAAAACATCGCCACATTCAAATAAAATACAGAAAATACATCAGGGACACAGTCTGTATACAACATATCCGGAACAAATCTGCCAGTGTGGATTAGGTTTTAAATACTAGACTAGATAACTGCAGACTAATTGCAACCTTAAGTAACATATGTTATGTAACAAGTTTTTAATAATTTGACTTTCTTATTTACTACTTAGCGCTAATGATGAATAAATGAAAAAGAGAGATAACATATATGTGTTTTAGATTATATTCTTCTTATGCAAAATAGCCACATATTTCGAACAAATAGGCGTTCATCACTATGGAACTGCACGTGCTTTTGTAAAAGACTTTTAAGTGATGCGGAATGATTACACAAATTGTTCGCGAATGGATGTTCGTTAATATATGACACTGTCTTTGTAATAGGTGGCATCATCACACAAATTGCAAACGAATGGATATTCAATAGTATGCAACTGCATGTGTTTCTAAATTACATTTGTGTAATGTGATGTGGTATAAACTCACAAATTGGATGCTATTTGACGTTTGTTAGTATGCAATTTTATATGCGATTGTAAATTACATTTGTATGATGTGATATATATACACAAATTACACGTGAATTGACGTTCCTTAGTATGCGATTGCATATGTGTTTGCAAAAGACTTTTTGTGATGTGGCATAACCACACAAATTGCACGTAAATGGACGTTCGATAGTATGCGACTGAATATGTGTTTGTAAAAGACTCTTTTGTGATGCGGAATAATCACACAAATTGCATAAATATGGACGTTCGTTAGTATGCCTCTGCATATGTCTTTGTAAATGATTTTTACGTAATGCGGCATAATCACACAAATTGCATGAGAATGGGCGTTCGTTACTGTGCGATTTCATATGTCTTCGTAAATGACTTTTTTGTAATGCAGCATAATCACATACATCACAAGCGAATGGGCGTTCATTAGTATGCGAGTGCATATGTGTTTGTAAATTACCTTTTCGTAATGCGGCATAATTACATAAACTGCAAGCGAATGGACGTTCGTTAGTATGCGACTGCATATGTATTGATAAAAGACTTTTTCGTGACGCGGCATAATCACATAAATAGCATGCAAATGGACGATCATTAGTATGTGATTTCATATGCCTTCGTAAAATACTTTTGTATGAAGCAAAATAATCGCACAAATTGCAAGAAAATGGACGTTCGTTAGTATGCGATCGTATATGTACTTGTAAATTACCTTTTTGTGATGCGACATAATTACATAAATTGCATGCGAATGGACGCTCGTTAGTATGCGATTGCATATGGGTTTGTAAATTACTTTTTTGTGATGCGGCATAATCACACAGAATGCATGCAAATGGACGATCGTTATTATGCGACTGCATATGTCTTGATAAATGACTTTTTCGTACTGCAGCATAATCACACAAATTGCATGAGAATGGTCGTTCGTTGCTATGCGATTGCATATGTCTTTGTATATTACTTCTGTATGGTGTGGTATAATCACACAAATTGCATATGAATGGACGGTCGTTGGTATGCGACTGCATGCCGTTGTAAATAGCTTTTTTTGTAACGCGGTAAAATTACATAAATTGCATGCGAATGGACGTTCGTTAAAATGCGACCGCATATGAATTCTTAACTTGCTTTTACTTACACAGAACAAGCACATAAAAAACATACGTATAGATGTTCCTTACTTTGTGAGGGCATAAAAACTTTGATGGAACCTTTTACAGAGTGAAGAATAATTACATAAATTATACGCTAAAGAAGGTTCATAAAGACATTTTCTTTTAATACCAAATATCTGTTAGTAATAGGTTAGATTCAGGGTACACTTTTTGCTATCCATCTTGTCGTTTACAGAAGCTTGTTGAAAGAATTAATTATAAAAATTAATTGTACAATTATTTAAACTGCCTTAATTTTAAATACATTTCTTCAGTTATTGGTGAATTTTCGCAAGTCTTTATGTAGTAAAGGCGTTAGCGGAAAATTTTTGTTTATGATAGTGCAGTTACGTTATCCTTTTATTTGACAGCTAAAACTTCAACATAAAAAGTTTGGTTATGTTTATATAGCAAAATAATTCTTAATTGTTGGGTTGTATTTGCCAAAAAACTTAGATAATCTTACCTCTTCTAAAGCACGGAGTGTTATATTTACCATTTAGAAACTCAGAAAAACTTAGATTTTTTGCTTTCCTTTACACCTATATTACTAAGATGGATTGATAACTTCAAATGGTAGTGAGGAAGATTCACAAGCATCAGATATAGTAAATGAACGTCCTGTTCCACCAATGTCGTTAGCTTCCCAACAGCAGGATAAACTAAATCATCAGTGGCACTATAATGCAGTAGAAGCAAAATATGATGACATGTATCGCCTGAAAAAAAGGAAGCATTTTGGGACATTATTTGTGAGGTTAGTTTAAACATAACCGTGAGTACCAATTAATTTTGATCTAGTATATAATAATAAAAGTTTGCTTTGTAAGTAGTAAAAATATACGACTTTGGACTCACTGTAGATTAACCGACTAAAAACTATGCGACTTTGGACTCCATGTAAGTCAATCGACTAAAAACCACGTGACTGCGATGATTTGTAAGTCAATCGAGTGAAGAAGTACGGTACTTTTAACTCAACGTAGGTCAGCAAACCTGCTAAGGTAACAGCACCAATTATTGACACTGCACTAATAGTTGACACATACAAAAGATTTCTGTTCAAATAAGCTCAATTTTTCTCAAACACTATTTAAAATTGCCACTAAAAACATATTGTGCCATCTAGGTATATACTGTATAAACTCCACAGCAGGTAAGCCACAGTTTTCAAAATAGTGGATATTAAAGTGAAGCTTGTTGCTACTCTTACCTCATTTTACATTATTTGTTACTGAATCTGTTAAGGAGCTGTACAATCTTTACAAGTAAGTACCGTAATTTCTATTTGTGTTTTTAAAATACCGATTCTTGCAAACGAGGATGACTAGATTAAAGAGTTATTTTCAATTGATTGTCTGTTAATATAACTTTTAATTTTCTTGAAACATATGATGTCAACTATTGGTTCCTAAAAATAAGTGCTATCCAGTAATTGACATGTGTGTCAACTATTGGTAATTAAACCTAAACTTACAAATAGGGTCATTTTTGCTCGTTATAGCATGTTGATTCAATGAACCACCTTTCGCTATGGGAATCAACTTTTTCTTTATATTATGTCCAATAGTTGACACCTGTCAACCACTAGCTAAATTATAGGTGTCAATTTTTGGTTCCAGAATATAGTCATACTCAAGTTTTCAAAATGCCTCCAAGAAAGGCACACATGTTTCAATATACTGAAGCCGATATGGAAGCGGCAATTCAAGATGTTCAACGTGGAGTTCCAGTTGCAACAGCTGCAAGATTGTACAGTATTCCTAGAATTACACTTCTTTATAAAGTTACAGGTAAAACTCCCGTGAAAGGAAAAATGGGCAGGAGTTCATATTTATCAGAAACTCAAGAAGAAATATTAGTCACCTGGGTAAAAAAGGTTGCAAAGGCAGGATTTCCTGTAACAAAAGACAAACTCTTAGACAGAGTGAAAAAGTTGGTTGATGAATTAAAAATTGATACGCCCTTTATAGATGGACGCCCTGGTAAACGCTGGTACCAAAGTTTTTTAAAATGCCATCCAGACCTATCAACTAGAGTAGCTCAAAATCTTACTTCAACTAGAGCATCTGTTACAAAACATCAGATAAGTAATTGGTTCGAAGAAGTAGCTGCTTATCTGAAAGAACATAATTTTTTTGAAATTTTATTAAACCCTTCTCGTGTTTTCAATTCAGATGAAACAGCTTTTTTTTAAAAGGGTAATAAAGTTTTGGCAGCTAAAGGTGACAAATCTATATATCAGCAGGTTATTGCGGATGAAAAAGAATGCCTTACTGTAATGATTGCTGGAAATGCTGCTGGTAGTGTTTATTTATTTATTTATTTATTTATTTATTGAACATAGCAACCAACAGAATATAAGTTCCAATAACAGGCTGCTTAACATAAAGGGATCGGACGAATATTAGTTCAAACACATTAGTAACATGTTAGATTACAGCACATAAATCACTAAATAAAAAACAAAGAAACTTAAGAATAATATACAAACTACAAATTGCAAATTTCAAATAAACCATATGTTTTTAAAATAACTAACACAAAGTATTCCAATTCATTACAATTACAAAGTACATTATGTAGTATTAGGAACAAGGTTAATCTAGTACTTAAACAAGTGATTTAAATTAGGCTGGTCTTGCTCATACGATAACAGCAAGCAAACTTCATTTTGAACTTTGCTTTTGAAACAGTCAAAACCAATCAACTGCATAATTTGTGTTATTTAAGGCTTTACAAATTTTATAATGAGGGAATTGATCATATTATCAGTGTGTATTTTGGTGTGTACACTAATTCAAAAGACCTACTACACAACCTCGGAACTACAAAATAAAATTTACTAATAAAGTTCAGATTAGAATCAAACTCCGAATGAAAAATTGAAAAAGCAAACATTAATATTTTTAAAAATCTTCTGCGTTCTAAAGATAAGTATTTAAATCTACTCACTAATTCAGAATATCTCATAAACTGTGGATAAATTCCAGTTTCATGAAACATCAAATATTTTAGAAATCTTTTTTGAACATTTTCAATTTTCGTTATGCAATTATTGTATTTAGTGGACCAAATAATAGACGCAAACTCTAATTTTGACCGCACATATGCATTGTAGAGGGCTTCATAAGTTGAACGCTGTCTAAAAGATTTGGCATTCCTCATAACAAATCCCAACATTTTGTAAGATTCATTTACCATCGCATGTAAGTGAAAAGTAAATGCAAGTTTACTATCTAAAATAATCCCCAAATCATTTATTTGGGAAACTTTGTGTAGAGTATGCTGGTCAATTGAATAATTAAAGTTAGTAATTTTGATTTTTTTACTGAATGTAATTGCTCTACATTTAGTATAATTCAAATATAATTCATTTTTATTACTCCAAGAAACTAAATTTTGTAGATCATCGTTCAATTCAGTACAATCTTTAACTGAAAAAATATTTCTCCAAATTTTAAGATCATCTGCAAACAACAGTGCACTACTTTTTGTTAAAACATTGGGCAAGTCATTTATAAAGATTAAAAATAACAGTGGTCCAAGATTAGCACCCTGTGGAACACCGAGTGTACAGAATACGGATCCGATGATTCATTTAAAAACAACATATTGTCTCCGCCCTTGAAGATAAGAAAGAAATAATTTGCAAAGATTTATAGACATCCCAAAACTATACAACTTGGCTAAAAGTAATGTATGAGAGACTTTGTCAAAAGCTTTTTCAAAATCAAGATAGATAGCATCTGTTTGAATATTATTATCGAGCGCTTGTGCTAGCTCTTGAACGAATATATATAAATTAGTTTCTATTGATTTTTGGCATAAAACCATGCTGTAGCACTGAGATGTACGGTTGAACATGTAAAAAGATTTTGTTGTATAGTATAATTTCAAAAAGTTTTGACACTGAATTAGATATTCATATCGGCCTGTAATTTACAACATCGTTTTTCTTGCCTTTCTTAAAGATAGGGCAAACTTTAGTAACTTTCCACTTTGATGGGTATGACTGTGTTTTAATAATACAATTAAAAATCATCAACAACGGATAACTCAAGATTTTCCAATAGGCTTTTATAATATAAGATGGAATTTGGTCTGGACCTGCAGCCCTTTTGGGCTTTAACCGCTTACAGCCTCCTGTATATCATTCAATGTTATTTCATTTATTGCTATAATGTCAGCCGTAAAATTCTCTTTAGGATCGAAAGTCACAGATGTATAGTTAGGTGAATTGACACTGTATACCGATTTAAAATATTTAGCAAATGCATCCACCACTTCCTTTGGCGTATTTAAATCGGAATTTAAATAAGTATACTGGAAAGGAATTGCCTACGTTATTTACGCGTTTTGTTTTAAGTAAGACCAGAAAGAAGAAGCATTATTATTGATATTATTTTCAATTAAATCCACATGATTCCGATGACAGTGTTTGATTTCAAGCTTTATTTGTCTACGCAATTGATCGAACTTTTCATAGTCAGTATTTTTCTTGTAACGCTTCCAAAGCTTATGCAGGCGATGTTTTGATTTGATTTTAGCAATTAATTCGGGTGTAAACCAAATGGGGTAGTTATATCTATGTTGCCTTGTTTTAGGTACAGCTACATCCAATGCTAGAAATAAGAGATGATAAAACCGATCTGTTTTTTGATCAACATCAGAGAAGAGGTTTATAGAATTCCAATCCGTAGCATCCAACATATTATATCCTATGGTAGTTTTTAAGTACGAAAGGGTACCTAGAGAACTATGTCTAACTGTTCCTAGGTCTTGGGGTATTGGACGTTCGGAAAATGGCTGGATGACCAGTGAGACATTTTTTGAGTATATTTCAAACATATTTAATACATGGTTACACGAAAACAAAGTTCACAAGCCAGTTATTCTTTTCATCGATGGGCATACATCTCACTTGACTTATCAAGTAAGTTCTGCTGCGAGAACGACATTATTTTAGTTGCATTGTATCCCAATGCAACTCATCTACCACAACCCATGGATGTTGCGGTATTCCGATCATTAAAGGGCGCTTGGAAAAATGCTGTACATCAATGGCGTATTGAGAATATTGATATTCCTACATTGAAGAAGGTCCATTTTTGTCCTTTATTAAATAAGGTAATCCAGGAAAAATTAGTGCCGACAATTTTGCAAAATGGATTTCGAAAATGTGGCTTGCTTCCTTGGAATCCAAAAGCTGTATGTAGTAGTGAAACATTTTTAAAAACAGAATATGCTAAAAATTTGAAATTTGTTCAAGAGTTGGAATCAGGGATTCTTTTTATTGAAAAATATATAGATAAGGATAAGATTTCACTTTTCAAAACCAGCGATGAATGGTCCGGTAGTACAGAAGACAAATCTTTGTACGAGTTCTATAAAAAAACATCTTCTTTGCTAAATCAAACAAGAATGGAAATTGAGGATCCATCAAAACTTGAAATAAGTCAAAATGAAAATAATTTAACAGGCTTAACAAATTTTAATAAAAACGAACAAAATCTTACATTATCTGTACATGATAGCCAACAGAATGAGCAGGTTGTAGAAGCGTTTGTAATACCTAGACTGTAATATTCTTACTACTGGTGTAGCTTCAAGTTTATATCCAGAAGCAGTAAGCCCTTCCAAAAATAGTCTGTCAGAAACAATTGCTGGCGATCAAATACACTTAGGATGTAAAACTCCTGAACCTGAAAGAGCATTGCTGTCACCATTAAAAGAGACTGAGAATTTTAAAGCCCAGGATTCTGGTAATGAAATTGCATGTTCAAAATCCAATATTTTAATTCCCAGTCCTTTTAAGAGAGTTTTATTTTGGCCGGGACCCAAACAAAATCTCAAAAAAAGAAAAACAGAAAATTCCAGCTGTTGTTTCTTCGAATAACTGGCAAAAATATTACGAAAATAAAGAAAATAAAAAGGCAGCAATTATTAAAGAAAAGAACAGAAAAGCTGAAGAACGTAAACTACGAAAGGAACTTAATGAAAAAATGAAAAAACAAAAACTGTTGCATAAACAAAATAATGAACGAGATGCTGCACAGAAAAAAAAAGTTAAGAGAAAAAATGTGTTGTTTTTTTTATAAAAATCCATATTTTCCTTAGTATGTCAACTACTAGTGCCTATACCTTAGTGGTTGCATAATATTGCTATCTGCTTAGTTAGCAGTATAGCTAACTAAAACCAGCTTAGTTAGCAGTTGCTGCGGTTGCATAAAAAAGGGAAAGCACAAAGGGAACCTCGAAGAAATGAACTTTATTCACACGAACCCCGAATAAAACAACATGATATCAATAGTACATTTACAAAACCTTTTAATTACAACCATAATACACAAAACAGTTACTCATGTAGAAAATAACCTTTACCCCAAAATATATCCCGAAGGACTTATACAATATAAAAATCTATACAAAATAATAAGTTGTTGAGAAAAAATTAAATATAACGTATACATGGGGAACTGATTTTCAGTTCCGTGGTGACGACAAGAGGTAAATATTAATTAAAAAAAGACATTTACTTAGCGAACCATGGCAATTCTGGACACAATTATCGTTTGGAATGCATTTCACCAACAGGCAATCCGTAAGCAAGTACAAATATCCTTCCTGAACAGTAAGGTAACTCTATTAAAAATTCTTTAGGCAGTTGGGGTTAATTGTAAGTTCTATGATCAATATCCATAATCAGCTGCCACCATATTGTATTTCGATGGTCTTGCCCGAAGTGAAATCCATTTTCGATACAAAAAAAAATTTAACAAGGAAGATTCCAGTTCAAATTTATTGCTCGTGAAGTCATCGACCGCTGTGGAGGATTTAGTAACTGGGGATGACGTTTGGTATTTCCTTATCCATAAGGTTACAGCAACCAACATGCCAAATTCCACACTAATACATCCCAGATAGTAAAAATAATTTTAACCTTTTTTTTTATCTATTTGCTACTGCATTTTCAAAGTTCAATAATACGGTTGTGATCCACTTTCATGATAGACACGACAAATTGTTCTATTGTATTTAAAATGAAAGTCCACAAACTTTTCACTAAAACATTCCATAAAATAATATTTTAAAGGAGTAACGTCTTTCTAATTCTACACCACCAGAGCAGGTTTCTTAAAAGTAAGGACCCGACACACAAACGAGTACCTGCACTCATATTTAAAATTATTGGTGGCGCCTTAGGCCATTGTTTAGACAACAAGAAACTCACTCGTGGTAGATTGGCAAAGTGATGAATCTTATTTAGATTGTAGTTTCGCTTGAAACCCGTCTGTTTCGATAAAACCCACTAGAAATGGTGTTTTCCCAAAAACATTTTGTGTCGACCAAAACACCCACATGAACAATAATTTCAAAACCATCATCTGTTGATAAGAGAAAGCAGTGAACTGCCTGGATAAACATGAAAAACCGTTAACCTCTTGGTCGTCAACATTCAAGTACCCACGTGCCTTAACAACCAAGACTGTCTGCAAACAACTTTGCAAATTCATAGAGTTAGGCGTATCATTGGTGGCCTACATCTTGAGGCGGCTCCGTGGCACAGTGGTATGTGTGACTACTATGCCCAAGGTCTCGGGTTCGAATCCCGACACAGTCCGCTTGAAAAATGTTAGGCGAGCATTTTTCACAAAAATACACCCTCGTTCTGGTGTGTGAGTGTTGTCATGCATGTTAAAGGTCACTACCTTGCTTGGAACAGCAAGGGTTCGGCAAAATTCCAAATTTTCCAGGTAAAAAAACTCGCTTCCTGGCCAATGTAGTACCTTCGGGTGGAGCATTGGAAACTCACATGTAAGGCCTACATCTTGTCGACTACACCCAAGGTCCCGGGTTCGAATCCCGACACGGTCTGCTTGAAAAATTTTAGGCGAGCATTTTTCACAAAAATACACCCTCATGCGGATGAGAGGCAAAATAGAGGTCCCGTGTGTGAGTGTTGTCATGCACGTTAAAGGTCCACTACCTTGCTTGGAACAGCAAGGGTTCGGCAAAATTCCAAATTTTCCAGGTAAAAAAACTCGCTTCCTGGCCAATGTAGTACCTTCGGGTGGAGCATTGGAAAATCACATGTAAGGTGTACATCGTGTATGAGACCATAGAAATTTACTATTTTGAAAATGTGTTTGTTATCAACCTTGTAGAAAACATATTACAACATTGTAACTTCTCGGGGAAAACAAATGCTTTGATAATCAAACCTATTGAAGAATCACATATTTAACCTTTTCAGAAACACCTTAGAATCTTTGAAAACAAATGTTTTGACAAATAGCAATACTTTCTAAACTTATAAAGCGAACACATATTGCAAGAATTTTTAACCTTTGATAATCAAAATAAACGTTCCTACTTTGTAACAATATGATCCTAGGTTTTAAATTTATACCGAGTATTTAATAAAAAATTCTACAGGATGTTTGAATAAGTACTCATTTCAATTTAAAAGGTAATCGATAATTGTTAATGAAAATTTGTATGATTGTGAATACAATAAGAAGTTCAAATTTTAACTAGGTAATGTACCGTGTGGAAACTGCACGTTTTAGGCTCTCCTTTCAAATTGTACATATTGATTTCAATGGTAAGTGCATAGAATAAGTTTGATGTAGATTATACATATACAAGGATTAAAATTTCTGTGCAAAGGAATCACAAATTTGGATTTAAAGAATAATGGTTTTTGGCATGCAGACCGTATTTCCGTGTGTCCATATTATGTAAGTCAAAATGATTGGGTAGCAAGAAGCATTCACGATCTTTTATGTGATGACTGTTAAACAAATTGACTGTTTGCATCACACATACCGATGTCTTTAAAATAAATTATTTGACCTGAAGAAGAAATTCTTGTAAAAGGGTTAGGAAGCAAACAATAGTTAGAGATGTACCTTTGACAAAACGTAATTACTGACATTCTAAGTATGGACTGTTTCGAGCTTTTTAAGTTGAAACGTAACAACATTATTGTAAGCATAGTAATAATAATCTACAATGTACAAAACAAAATGTATTATTATTAAAAGAATGGTATAATAAAATGCATTATGAAAGTTACTGTTGTATCTTTAGTGGATAATAAATTATTTACGCAAGAATAACTATAATTGATACTAGCATTTATTTACCTCAACGTTCATACACAACTTAATTAACACTGACTTGGTTATTGTTAGGATTTAGTATTTTTCTTATGTAGCATCTGTACATTCTTGAAAGCATTGCTGATTTATTTGTACCGTTAGGTAAAAACAAGCTTTAGAACCCTTCCTCAAGGGTCGATGAGTTCGGTTTTACATTCCATCGGAGTAAGATGTACACGGTTTACTGTATTGCAACTATTTTTACTCAATATAATGTTTAATTGCTAACTTGTGTTTCATTAATTATTCAAGCAATCTACAGTCCGCTATAATTATTCAATTTTATCGAACCAGCTGGAGAGTTACTCCACATTTGGTCACTTCCGGCCACATTATAAAATTAGTATTACGTGTAATTCAACAAGCAATACTAAATCAACTCAACTATCTGAAGTCGCCGCTTGGCTCAGAAAATTATTCGAAGCTTAATTCGCACGGGGATTAAGTACATTAATCGAATCGAGAAAGCTACTGCACGCTTGATTGGTTCGACAAAACATTATTTGTGTTGTGTTTCGCGATTAAGAAAATACTACTTATGTGCTACCACTGCTCAAATACAAAGAAGAACGCACGCACAAGACAAAGGAAACTGTAAGTCCGTTCCATTTGATACCTATCCTTTGCATGCAATAATATCAATTATTCCGTTAGTCACATACAATAAAATCTTAATTTATGTTTGCATGATTTATTTTGCCAACTGTATCGATTTTTTCAGTCGACATACTTCATTGCAAACGGAAAATATTTCTTCTGTTCGTAATTGTGTAGGTTCGCAAGAAATCTATAAAAAGATTCTTGCATCCCTTATTTCTTACGCCGCCTTTTGTCTGGCGCATTAAAGTACCGTTATCTGTCGGAGAACACAAGGGTTCGTTTACTTCTTAGCATTTTATAATAACATCGTAAATAAATATTGTAACCATGTCTCAAGAAACTGAGGAACTTAAGTATTTAATTAAAAATCGTGGTCTAATTAAATCAAAGGCTACCAGATTTCACAATTGGGTCGAAAGCACTTCCGACTCTAAAGGGTTAGGCGAATTACAATCGCGTCTTGAGAAATTTGAATTGTGTTTCTCGGAATTTGAATCTATTCAAATTCAGGTTGAACTATCCGATGATTCAAATTTGGAGCAACATTTGGAGTATAGGGATGCGTTTGAAAACTTATATCATGCGACCGTTGCTAAGGCTCGAAGCACTAACAAAAGCTACGTCGCCTATTATTACCGGTAATCGTTCTGCATTACAAAGCAACGAAGAAGCAAATGTGTCCCACATAAATGTTCGATTGCCGCAAATCAATTTGGAGTCATTTTCAGGCTCCTATGACACATTTTTAAGCTTCTTTGATTCATTCAAATCACTGATCCATGACAACCACGTACTAACACAGCAACAAAAATTCTATTATTTAAAAAATAGCCTCAAGGGGGAGGCCCTAAATTTAATAGCAAATCTTGAAGTAACGGACTTGAATTATTCGGTTGCCCTAAAAACATTGAAGGAGCGCTACGAAAACAAACGCATAATCATAAACACTCACTTAAGAAATATATATTATTGAATGTACAGGGAGATTGAAAATGTTGAGCTGTACTTTGTGTAAAGTAAGTAATAAAGTTTTACCTGTGATAAATGTAAAAGCTATTTTGTGATGTATGCAGTAATATTACCTCTTCTGAAGTTCGATGCCTTGAACTCAAAAGAGGTGCTTCTATTCCACTGCAAAGAATGCTTGTCTAGTGTTAGTAATGATGACAATTACATACAAAACATTATCCAATTAAGCAATCAAGAAATATTGAAAATCTCAGTACAATGTTTGAAAGTTTTAAAACTGAATTCATGGAGATGGCTTCCAAAAACTCACTACCCATCAACTTAATATGACCAATGAACCCATGAAAACGTATGCTAGCATAACTAAATCTGATCCAATACTTGTGGTAAAACCAGTAAACATTCAGCAAAGTAAGGATACTAAATCTGAAATTAAAGATGCAATCAACCCTGTTGAAATGGGGATTAATGTATCTAAAGTATTTGAGGCATCAAAAGGCAAAGTTGTCATTGGGTGCAGAACTGAAATGGATCGTGATATGCTATAAAATAAGATTGCAGAAAAGTTAGGTAAAAGATATAATGTAGAAGCCCTAATCTAAAAAACCAAAAGTACGAATAGTTAACGTTAAACATGACGATGTAGATGGAATGGATCACACTCAAATCCTAGAAAAATAATCAAACAAAATAAAATACATTCTGAAGAAAACAGCTTCCATATTAAAGTTTTAAAAGTAATTGAAAATAAAAAGATGAGAAAGTCAACAATCATTTTGGAAGCTGATCGAAAAACACATAACCATCTAATAAATATGAAAACAGCTGCAATTGGTTGGTCAATGGGTATCATATACAATCATATCAACGTAACTCAGTGCTTCAATTGCCTCAAGTTCAATCATCATGCTCAGGATTGTAAGTCGGAAATAACATGTTCGTTGTGTGCTGGAAAACACAACTATAAAAACTGCAGCTCTGATGTTAACAAATGCTCAAACTGTACATATGCAAAGGAAAAGTTGAACATGGATATTGATAACAGGCATCCTGCTGTACACAAAGAATGTCCCTGTTATATACAAGCATACAAAGAGAAGCTGCAAAGATAGAATACTATACTCCTATATAGCAACTACATCAAAAAACTGTTTACAATATCTCACATGACCTAAAAAATCAGCAAATAATCCAGCCATTGCGGTTATGTCTTATAAATATTCGTTCCATCAATTCCTGTTTCGATGATTTTGTATCTTTTATTTCATTAAATGATTGTGATCTAATTGGGGTTGCAGAAACATGGCTCTCAAGTAACTTTCCATCTGCATTGATTAGCATTGCAGGTTACAATTTGATAAGAAATGATCGCCCAACTATAGGTGGGGATTATGCTGGTATATTGCCAGCAGTCTGGCGCATAAAATGTTGGATATAAATTATGTTGAACATCCTCAGTTAGAACAATTATGGATTAGCATTAAAACCAACAAACATAACATTGCAGCAGGACTTATTTATAGACCACCGAGTACATCATTGGAATGTTTAAATGATCTTGAACTGGTTCTTTCACATGTTTGTACAACATATGATGATATCATCCTTATTGGGGATGTAAATCTTGACTTCATTCAACATGACACAAGGTGTAAAAAATTAAGTTCACTGTTGAACATTTTCAATCTTACACAACATGTGAAGGACCCAACACGAATTACTGAAACTGCAGCAACATTAATCGATATAGTATGTGCCAGTCCTCAAATCAATATGATATCATGTGAAACTATCGATCTCTATCACATGACTGATCACAGAGCAGTACTTTGTACATTTGATGTAAATGTACGCAAACATGAGCCATACTGCTTCACATACAGATGTTTTAAGAACTTTAATATGAATAACTTTAATTATGATGCTAGTCACATTCAATGGGATTTAATAAGATCATTACCAGACCTCAATGATAAAGTGAATTATCTTAATAATGCAATAACATTATTATTTAATGAACATGCTCCAATACGTACAGCTTATATAAAAAAGAAAACGCCACCATATATAACGCCCACCATCAGACTGATGATACGTCTACGGTATTTGGAATATAGCAAGTATATTAAGACTAAGAACAATACTAAGCTTCGCTTTTATAAAGACCTAAAAAACATTATCACAACAGCAGTAAGGAATGAAAAAAAGCATATCTTGAATATCAATGCAGGAATAATATTAACAATCCTAAGCAGCTATGGAATATTTTTGATAGATGTCAAATACATTCAAAACGAAAACCCAAATTTCAAATGAAATTCAAAATCCTGATGAAGTCAACGAATTTTTATTGAATCCATCCCAGATCGATCAATACCAAGTCATCAAATGAACTTTTACAATCAAAACATTCACAAAGCTATAAATGGGCCATTCATTCTACAACCAGTAAATGTAAATGTGGTAGAGAAATCGATCATGAAGATCAGGTCTAATGCTCAAGGATTTGATGGCATTAATAAGAAAATACTAGTGTTGGTAATGCCATTCATTATTAATGTTTTAACGCATATTATAAATGTATCACTAGAATCAGGCAAATTCCCTATAACTTGGAAATATTCGACTATCACTCCAATTGCTAAAAAACCTCTGGCTACTACATATGCTGATTTACGCCCAATTAGTATATTGCCTATAATGTCAAAGGTTATGGAACACATAGTTTACACACAACTAATTGAACACATATCCAAATGGAACTTGTTACCCACATTCCAATCTGGATTTCGCACTGGCTATAGCACAGCAACTGCACTAAGTAAGGTTGTTAATGATCTTACATGCTCAATTGATGCATCAAATATTGTTTATCTATTATTTCTAGACTTCAGTAAGGCGTTTGACTTAATCAATCATAACCTGCTTGTTGCTAAGCTTCGTTTCTATGGGTGCGATAATATTGCAACAGAATGGTTTAAAGACTATTTGAGTAACAGACAGCAATCAGTTAAACTACATGGACAACAGTCCCAGTTCCGCTGTGTTTCACGAGGTGTTCCACAGGGTAGTATCTTGGGCCCTCTACTCTTTGCTATTTTCGTCAGATTTTCCAGAAATACTATCACCAGAATGCAAATATCATATGTATGCAGATGATATCCTACTTTATGTTTCTAGTAATGTTTCACTTGTCGATGATGCAATAGTAAAACTGAATGAAAATCTTGTTGTAGTGGATAAATGGGTACACGACAATGGTCTTATCCTTAATTAAAACGATTTCTACGTAGATGACCTCATCACAGGAGGCAACGACATTCAAACGATTATTTCATTAAAGAACACTATTTCACACATTCTATCTTCAGCAGGTTTTCATCTCCGTAAATGGAATTCAAATGCGAGACAAATAATCACAAGTGAAGCTGATGTTGACACAATCGACAGGGCATTTTACATTTCAAGCAGTGCGGACCAAAAAATTCTGGGAATTTCTTGGAATTCCGATAGGGACGTTTTGTATTACAAGGTCAGCTTCGACGAATCAACCAACAAAATCACCAAAAGGCTTGTTCTATCCGAAATTTCGAAGTTGTTTGATCCTTTAGGACTTTTAGGGCCCGTTATAATCAACGCTAAGATTTTGATGCAACGGCTTTGGCAGTTAGAAGTAGGCTGGGATAGAATCTTACCTATTGACAATCAAACACAATGGCTAAAATTTAGGGATCAATTAGCAAGTCTAAACGAGTTTCAGGTTACACGTCACGCTTGTCTTAAGGATCGACATGTTTTAGAATTACATGGTTTCTGTGACGCAAGCACTCTCGCATACGGCGCTGTTATTTATATCAAGTCGCGTAGTTCATCAGGCACAATTTCGGTGAGTTTACTTTGCGCCAAGTCACGTGTTGCTCCATTAAAAACGATCACCGTACCAAAATTGGAACTTTGCGGTGCACTTTTACTTTCACAGCTGATAAAGAAGGTTTCCACTAACCTAAGTGTTGAACCTTCGAATGTATTTTGCTGGTCAGACTCCACGATTGCTCTTGCTTGGATAAAATCTGAACCCAGTCTTTATAAAATATTTGTTGCTAATCGCGTGTCACAAATTCAGGATCTAATAAATCAAGAACGTTGGCATCATGTCTCATCAGAGAACAATCCTGCCGACATTATATCACGGGTCTTAACGCAACCCAGTTAATTCAGTCACAGCTCTGGTGGTACGGTCCATCATTCTTACATCGAGACATCCAACAGTGGCCTGAAAACCTCATTTAACTAGCACTGAATTAGAGAAAACTCTGATGCCAAATTTGCTTTACACACTACATTGACGCTTATAATTAACTTTGATATCTTTGAAAGATTTTCGTCGATTAAACGGTTACAAAGGGTTACTGCGTACTGTCTAAGATTTGCAAATAATCTAAGATCTGAAAGGGTAATTGGTGAACTCAGTACAACTGAAAATGAAGCAGCCTTACTAGTCCTCATTAAACTAGTACAGTTGTCAGCATTTCCTCAAGAAATATTCGCGTTAAGGGGAGGCAAACCAGTTTCACCCAAAAGCAAACTCCTATCGTTATCGCCAATTTTGGACGATAATGGAGTTATTCGTGTTGGCGGTAGATTAAAAAATTCCGACTTAAGTTTTGAGCAAGCTCATCAAATAGTCTTGCCCGACAACCACAATTTCACTCGGTTGTTAATACGACAAGCCCACTTAGAGAACTCACATGCTGGGACACAATTATTACTTGCTACAATTCGACAAAAATTCTGGCCCTGAATGGGAAAAGGGCCATACGTAGCGTGCTTCGTAAATGTATAACGTGCTTGAGTGCTTCATTTCAATCCATTCCGAAAATGGGCGATTTACCAGAGGCTAGAGTAACCCCTGCCAGGCCCTTCAATCGCTGCGGTATAGATTATTGTGGTCCTATTTTTATCAAGGATGGTAAATTAAGAAATCGGAAAATAATCAAGGCATACATTTGCATCTTCATGTGTTTTAGACGAAAGCTGTTCACATAGAGGTGGTCAGCGACCTTGCAGCAGACAACTTCTTAAATGCATTTAAAAGATTTATATCTAGGCGTGGTTTCTGTCAGCATATATTTTGTGATAATGCTACCAATTTTGTTGGTGCCAGGAATCGCTTAGACCTAATTGCGAAATCGTTTTATGATAGTCTCAACCATGAAAATTTTAAATCATATGCTATCAACCATAAGATCACTTTTCATTTTAACCCTCCCAGGAGTCCTCATTTTGCAGGATTATGCGAACGTATGGTTCGCTCATTCAAAACTCATTTTATCAGAGTGATCGGAATACTGCCCTTACTTATGAATCCTTGAATACAATCACCACCCAAATTGAAGCAGTACTCAATTCCCGTCCTATATGCCCAATCTCCAACGATCCACTTGATTTTCTCCCACTAACACCCGGACATTTTCTAATCGGCGGTGCGCTAAATTCAATTCCTCAAGAAAATGTTATGTCGTTGCCGAGTAATCGCTTGCGGCATTATGAACAACTACAGCAGATGGTGCAACATTTCTGGAAGCGCTGGTCTTTCGAATATTTACACCAGCTTCAACAGCGTACAAAATGGAAAACAGGCAACAACCATTCACCAGCAATAGGTGATTTGATTTTATTGAACGAAGATAACACAGCCCCCCTGCAGTGGAAATTAGGACGAATAACAGAAGTACACCCTGGTCAAGATGGAACAATACGTGTTGTGTCTGTTAAAACTAGTGCAGGTCATTTCAAACGTGCTGTGGCTAAGGTCTCTGCTCTACCTGTGAACGAATAATGTTCATGAACAATATTGTATTCTTCCGTTGTAGCTTATTGTAATATCACATTGTATTTTATGTTGAACGCATGGCATTCAAAGCCGGCGGTATGTTAGGATTTAGTATTTTTCTTATGTAGCATCTGTACATTCTTGAAAGCATTGCTGATTTATTTGTACCGTTAGGTAAAAACAAGCTTTAGAACCCTTCCTCAAGGGTCGACGAGTTCGGTTTTACATTCCATCGGAGTAAGATGTACACGGTACAAAAGAATAGGTTTGTGTTATAGTAAAATGCGGACCCTTTACAGATACAAATTTCTGTTAAGCTCAAACATTAAATGGAACTTATGTAATAGTGTTGTGTTGTGTCATATAGATTACTGTAGTGTAGTTTACTATAAATTTTGGCAGGCTACTTAAGGCAAAGAATACAAGTACTTCAGAATGTATGTTTTAGATATTCATATAATATTGAACGTAAGCAACATATAACACCATACTATAATTCTAAGAGTATACTTAAATATGATAAACGTGCAGAACTCCTTTTCGCTGTGTACATATATGCTATATTAACCAAATGTAGACCAAACTACCTGTTACAAGCTATACAAATCAGAGCTACTCAGCATAGTATTAACCTACGAAATACAAATGATTTCAGTATTCCGCAACACTCAACAAAGAAATTTGAATCATGTTATGCTTATGTAGCACCTGTTTTAATAAACAAATATAGAACACTATTTGACGAGACTAATAATAAAAATATATTTAGGCTAAAATTTTATGATGTATTAATAAGGGAGCAGCGACTGTCTTAGACTATCCTAGATGTTTATTGTATTATGTATATAATCGTATATTTTGTATTTTATATTTAAGGGTGGAATCTAAAATCAGCAGTGCTGAATTCTATCCCTTTTGGTATAAAACCAATAAAGTGATTTGATTGATTGATTGATTGATATCACCTATTTCTAGGGAGTCGCACGTGCAATTGCGAAAATTGATTGATACATTTCAAGTTAATTTAAGGTGTTTAAAAACTCTAGATCAACCAGTTGATAACTGGGATACAATTCTCATCTATCTAATTGCCAATAAATTAGATAATGCTACGCGAAAAGAATGGGAAGCTTCTGTTACGGGAAGCACACCACCCAATATGTCTCAATTCTTAGATTTTTGAATAATAGACGTCAACTATTAGAAACTCTGGATCATAAAAGCTCGTACATTTCAACCAAAAATGAAACTAAGCAAATGTCTCACATCGCCACTAATTTTAACTCTACCTGTGCTATGTGTCAGGGCAATCATTTCATATTTCATTGTAAAAAGTTTCTGGGACTAAAACCCCACGAGAGATGCGCAGAAGTCAAAAGACTCCACTTATGCACCAACTGCTTAAAGGCAGGTCACTTCAGCAATACGTGCACATCGCGTTCTTGCCGTCGCTGCGACAAAATGCACAATACATCATTACACATTGACAATCATTCAAGCCCCGGGAGTAAACAAGCTTACAACCAACGAAGAGGACAGGGACAATCAAATAGTGATAAACACAACACGGATTCCTCCCAAAATATAGTGCAAAACATGTCGACACACAGTACAGCTGTTGACAACAATAAAGAAAACGCTGCAACGGGCAGCACCATTGCTCATTGTGCAAACACAAATAATTCCTTAACTTTGTTACAAACAGCAATGATTTATATTTTTGACTCAAACAACGAGTTAGTTGAAGCAAGATGCTTGCTAGATTCAGGCAGTATGTTAAATTTCATCACCCGTGATTTGGTAAGAAAACTGAACTTACAGGAAACGCGCATAAACACGACAATAAATGGAATTAATAACCTGAATGTCACCATAAATTCGAAAACGAATGCTACAATCCAATCCAAAACCAATTCGTTCAAATCAACTGCTTCATTTATAATCATTGACGTCATTACAGGTAATATTCCAACTCAATCGTTTGATCATAACCTAACCATACCACATGGTATTACGTTAGCAGATCCATGTTTTAACAACTCCAGAGAAATCGATATTCTATTAGGTTCTGGAATATTTTTCAATCTGTTGTCTGTCGGACAGATAAAATTAGGTAGAGGTCAGCCTATATTACAAAAATCTAAGTTAGGGTATCTCATATCAGGCCCAATTGCTTCACAATCTCTTAGACGTGCTAGTAGTGCGAATAGTTGTCTTCTTACCACCGCTGCCGCACAGCAATTAAGCTCACAACTGCAAGGGTTTTGGGAAGTGGAGCAATACACTCAATCACATAACTTCACAAAGGAGGAGCAACAATGTGAAGATCATTTTAAGCAAAATCATTCTATCGACGACAATGGCAATTTCATAGTGAAATTACCCTTAAAGGGCAATTACCAGAACATTGGCAATAACTTATTAAATGCTACTAAAGGTTATACTGGATCGAGCGAAAGCTGTCAAAAACGAGTACTTAAAGGATATGTACCATGATTTCATGAAGGAGTATGAAAACTTAGGTCATATGACAAAACTTTCCACAAGTCGTTAATTCTGATTCCCAATCATTAATCTATTATATTCCTCATCATTATGTTTCAAAGGAATCAAGCACCACAACTAAACTCCGAGTTGTCTTTGATGCCAGTTGTAGGTCCCAATGCGAATGATGTGTTGATGGTAGGTCCTAACATTCAGGATGATCTCCTTTCGATACTTCTCAGGTTTAGAATTCATAATTACATTATTACCGCCGATGTGCAAAAAATGTATAGATGTGTTCTCGTGCATCCTGAACATCGAGACCTGCAACGAATTGTATGGCGTTTCGATAGCAATAAGACTATCGATCATTATCAGCTAAATACTGTGACATACGGTACTGCTAGCGCTTCATTTTTAGCAACACGCGTCCTCCATCAAATAAGCCACAATAATAAAACTAAATTTCCGCTGGCTTCTCAAGTAATTAAAAACGATTTCTACGTAGATGACCTCATCACAGGAGGCAACGACATTCAAACGATTATTTCATTAAAGAACACTATTTCACACATTCTATCTTCAGCAGGTTTTCATCTCCGTAAATGGAATTCAAATGCGAGACAAATAATCACAAGTGAAGCTGATGTTGACACAATCGACAGGGCATTTTACATTTCAAGCAGTGCGGACCAAAAAATTCTGGGAATTTCTTGGAATTCCGATAGGGACGTTTTGTATTACAAGGTCAGCTTCGACGAATCAACCAACAAAATCACCAAAAGGCTTGTTCTATCCGAAATTTCGAAGTTGTTTGATCCTTTAGGACTTTTAGGGCCCGTTATAATCAACGCTAAGATTTTGATGCAACGGCTTTGGCAGTTAGAAGTAGGCTGGGATAGAATCTTACCTATTGACAATCAAACACAATGGCTAAAATTTAGGGATCAATTAGCAAGTCTAAACGAGTTTCAGGTTACACGTCACGCTTGTCTTAAGGATCGACATGTTTTAGAATTACATGGTTTCTGTGACGCAAGCACTCTCGCATACGGCGCTGTTATTTATATCAAGTCGCGTAGTTCATCAGGCACAATTTCGGTGAGTTTACTTTGCGCCAAGTCACGTGTTGCTCCATTAAAAACGATCACCGTACCAAAATTGGAACTTTGCGGTGCACTTTTACTTTCACAGCTGATAAAGAAGGTTTCCACTAACCTAAGTGTTGAACCTTCGAATGTATTTTGCTGGTCAGACTCCACGATTGCTCTTGCTTGGATAAAATCTGAACCCAGTCTTTATAAAATATTTGTTGCTAATCGCGTGTCACAAATTCAGGATCTAATAAATCAAGAACGTTGGCATCATGTCTCATCAGAGAACAATCCTGCCGACATTATATCACGGGGTCTTAACGCAACCCAGTTAATTCAGTCACAGCTCTGGTGGTACGGTCCATCATTCTTACATCGAGACATCCAACAGTGGCCTGAAAAACCTCATTTAACTAGCACTGAATTAGAGAAAAACTCTGATGCCAAATTTGCTTTACACACTACATTGACGCTTATAATTAACTTTGATATCTTTGAAAGATTTTCGTCGATTAAACGGTTACAAAGGGTTACTGCGTACTGTCTAAGATTTGCAAATAATCTAAGATCTGAAAGGGTAATTGGTGAACTCAGTACAACTGAAAATGAAGCAGCCTTACTAGTCCTCATTAAACTAGTACAGTTGTCAGCATTTCCTCAAGAAATATTCGCGTTAAGGGGAGGCAAACCAGTTTCACCCAAAAGCAAACTCCTATCGTTATCGCCAATTTTGGACGATAATGGAGTTATTCGTGTTGGCGGTAGATTAAAAATTCCGACTTAAGTTTTGAGCAAGCTCATCAAATAGTCTTGCCCGACAACCACAATTTCACTCGGTTGTTAATCGACAAGCCCACTTAGAGAACTTACATGCTGGGACACAATTATTACTTGCTACAATTCGACAAAAATTCTGGCCCTGAATGGGAAAAGGGCCATACGTAGCGTGCTTCGTAAATGTATAACGTGCTTTCGAGTGCTTCATTTCAATCCATTCCGAAAATGGGCGATTTACCAGAGGCTAGAGTAACCCCTGCCAGGCCCTTCAATCACTGCGGTATAGATTATTGTGGTCCTATTTTTATCAAGGATGGTAAATTAAGAAATCGGAAAATAATCAAGGCATACATTTGCATCTTCATGTGTTTTAGCACGAAAGCTGTTCACATAGAGGTGGTCAGCGACCTTGCAGCAGACAGCTTCTTAAATGCATTTAAAAGATTTATATCTAGGCGTGGTTTCTGTCAGCATATATTTTGTGATAATGCTACCAATTTTGTTGGTGCCAGGAATCGCTTAGACCTAATTGCGAAATCGTTTTATGATAGTCTCAACCATGAAAATTTTAAATCATATGCTATCAACCATAAGATCACTTTTCATTTTAACCCTCCCAGGAGTCCTCATTTTGCAGGATTATGCGAACGTATGGTTCGCTCATTCAAAACTCATTTTATCAGAGTGATCGGGAATACTGCCCTTACTTATGAATCCTTGAATACAATCACCACCCAAATTGAAGCAGTACTCAATTCCCGTCCTATATGCCCAATCTCCAACGATCCACTTGATTTTCTCCCACTAACACCCGGACATTTTCTAATCGGCGGTGCGCTAAATTCAATTCCTCAAGAAAATGTTATGTCGTTGCCGAGTAATCGCTTGCGGCATTATGAACAACTACAGCAGATGGTGCAACATTTCTGGAAGCGCTGGTCTTTCGAATATTTACACCAGCTTCAACAGCGTACAAAATGGAAAACAGGCAACAACCATTCACCAGCAATAGGTGATTTGATTTTATTGAACGAAGATAACACAGCCCCCCTGCAGTGGAAATTAGGACGAGTAACAGAAGTACACCCTGGTCAAGATGGAACAATACGTGTTGTGTCTGTTAAAACTAGTGCAGGTCATTTCAAACGTGCTGTGGCTAAGGTCTCTGCTCTACCTGTGAACGAATAATGTTCATGAACAATATTGTACTCTTCCGTTGTAGCTTATTGTAATATCACATTGTATTTTATGTTGAACGCATGGCATTCAAAGCCGGCGGTATGTTAGGATTTAGTATTTTTCTTATGTAGCATCTGTACATTCTTGAAAGCATTGCTGATTTATTTGTACCGTTAGGTAAAAACAAGCTTTAGAACCCTTCCTCAAGGGTCGACGAGTTCGGTTTTACATTCCATCGGAGTAAGATGTACACGGTTTACTGTATTGCAACTATTTTTACTCAATATAATGTTTAATTGCTAACTTGTGTTTCATTAATTATTCAAGCAATCTACAGTCCGCTATAATTATTCAATTTTATCGAACCAGCTGGAGAGTTACTCCACAGTTATATTGAACATAATGATGCTTGGCTTTTTATCTGCAATTACTGAAAAGATGGCAGATGTGGGAATTCAAATAAACACACAGGGTGCATTAGTTTTATGTCGTTAAATTTAAGAGGTGATAGAGATTGATTAACTAAACAAAAAACCTATAAGGCATTTTACTCTTGGACCTCCTTTTATATGTTCGACGGTCAACTTAAGTAAAAGTTTTGATTGCTGTTTTGTCCTCTTTTTTTAAAGAAACAACTTATGTGTACAAGTGCTATCCTGCATCATATAACGCACATGAAATGATTTCACAATAAGTGTTCGAAATTTCCACCGTATCTGCAAGTTCGTGTAATCCTTGGGTTTTCGTATTTTCAAAAACCACTCATTAAGCTACTAACGTGACAAAAAAACTCTAATTACCTACATCAAATTACAATGAAGTTCCAACATTGGGTTTAAGTGTATTACCTAAATACTTAGTGGAACACACTTACAACATCTAACTCCGGTTACGAGCAATGTAATGAAAAAGTACATCCAACTTAGAGTAGGATATTGTATTCTTCATAAACGCTGAATTGTAACAAACGCGAGATACGACGTCAGGAACCAAATATAGTCGACCACATCAGCATTATGGAATATTATTTTTTGTTGTGATTATTATCTAAACATGCGAATTTTAGAAAAAATTTTTAACTTATTTTGGTAGTTATTTCGTTTGGCACTAAAAATGCACTCTATTTCACTAATTTAAGTTTACTGTATGTCACAACTTAATTGGTCGAATTTAAAGCATGAAGTAATTGTATATTTTATTTGTGAGCTAGTTAACATAGCAGTGGTTTTAAATAAATTTTTATACTTTTTTGTGTGTCCGTTTGTAGCTAAACTGTTTGCTTTAGACTCCAGGTTTATTAACAATTTTTGTTTGCCTTATCGGTGTACACACTAATGCCACCTTGTGTAAGTTACAGTTTGCTATTTGTCTAATATACGTAATATATAAAACTAACAACAACAACAACATGGTACTTAGCTAATATTATTTTTATCGATCCAACTGCTATGAACAGTAGAAAATCCCGACCATTTAGCAAAAAAACTTCATTTCTTCTTTTCTTTAATACTTTTTCAATCGATGAAATTCCGTGATGTTTAAATTTTTGCAATTCCATTTCATAGAAAGCATCTTTAATTATTTCATCATCTTTGTCTTTTAATAAATATGTCGTTGGCTGTACTTTGTCTATCTTAAAGATTTTGTTTGAGCAGTTGACTGTAAAACCTTTCTTAAAGACTTCTCAGTGTTTACTTATACAAACATACCCGCCAACAGCATACTTAGACGACTTGGGAATTTTATTGTGTGTAAATGCTGATTTGAGTAAATTTTTTCATTATACTTAGTAACCTTAGCCAGTTTTATTCCCGTAGCACTGTGAACTGTATTACCAAAATGCCATAGAATGTTTGTTATAGTCTTATGCGGTATAATTCCAGCCATTTTGTATCATATACCGACACGTGTTTTACGGGTGTTGCAATCGCTATCTAAGTCAAATTTACATACTCAATTTACGTAAAATCTACTCACGTGGTGGGTATCTCGAAACTTAAATCTCAGGATCCGGCGGTAATTTTGTGGGTTGGTTTATGCCATGTTGAATATTCAAATTGCCATCCGTCCTAACATAACTTCTGTTGCACTCGTAGGGGAATGGAGGAATAGGTAACAGGTGCACAAAGGTAAAGGTACAAGGAACCTACATACCGATTTTTAAAGAGAAACAACACACCACTCACATAGTAGTGGATTGCTTCAGGTGTCATGGCTTAATGCCTGCTTTCGACACTCACGCCCCTCCGCATTCACTCTGCGCAGACACGACTGTTCAGGACGACGGAAGTTGGCATTTTTAATTTAAAAATACGCGGCAATTAACTTATAAATTATAACTAAATCTAAAACATGCTACATTGCCATATTTGGCATGTAACATGTTGTCTAAATTTCGAAGTCAGTTATAGGAACTGTGTAAGTTAAAAGATCACTAAGTCATGCCTTTTGAAGTTCTAATCACAACTTCAACTGTGTATGCTTTTTTTGCTAATCGCGTTATAATGATCAATCTCGTATTCCTTCATTAAAGAGCGAAAAAAAATTTTATAAAGTCCTTTCCAAAGGCAGATTGCAAATTTATTGGAATTTTCCTAGATTGCAAGTTAGCTTTCATATCAGCAGCCAGAGTAAGCGCAGATTTATTTTTAAGTGCTGAAAATCAAACAAGTTTCGAGAAACAATCGATTACTATTAAAATATACTTATACCCACTGTTTTCTTGCAAAGATGGGTATCATTACTAAGTCTGTCTGAAAAAGGCCGTTTAATCCACTTACTATAAGTCCGCGCCTTTTAAAATTGATTCTTGCTGGTTTGTAAATTTCATTTATAATATCTCCTTTTACTGTACTTATTGTGTAAATTAAGAATCTTTCTAATAGTTTTTTGCATTTCAGTTTTATGTTCTTCAGCATAGTTGGTTTTGCCGTGACGATTAGGTGTTTCCAAATTTATGGGTTATCATGTTATTGTACAGAGTTTGTTCTGATTAAGAATAATTCCGTTTATGAGCACTTATTCCTTTGACTAAGTTTAAATAATTTCTCAGATCACTATGACTGTATCCGACGGGTTGCTTTTTAAATAGCAATTTGTATAACCCAAGAGTTCCATTGTACAGTAGGTCATTTACTAGTATATTTTCATCGTCCAATGCAAAAGTAGGATTTCCAATTATGCGGGTATTTTTGTTAGAATTATATCTAACGTCATATGATCAAACTCATTGCTAACAGCTTTGAACATATTATAAATGTATTCTCGAGTGAAAGGATCCAATAGATTGAGATAATCTGTCATATATTATGAATTCACAAAACTCTGAAGGTACTCTTTAGCATCTTATACAGTATAATCAATATCGTCAGTAACTTCAGCGTCAGCTTCATTAAAATCAGGAACATGCTCTGTAATAACTGGTGCTTCAATGTAGTGTAAGTTGTCTTTTTTTTTTAGTTGACCACTTTTAACTTTATTTGGAGTACTAGGAATGTGTCGTCTTTATAAATATTTTTTCCTTTACCATGTCTTCACCGCTTAAACTGTCAGAAATGTTTGACAGTTTTGTTGTAATAGACACAGATGATTTCTCATGAATAATTTCCCGTTCTTTTAGTTATCGTGGTTTTCCTTTCATTATATTTCGTTTTTTAATTAATTCTCTTTTAAGTCTTAATTGGTCTTTATTCATGATTATACCTCCAAAAAAGTGTTCAATACCAACTGCGGGTTTGTTATGCTCAGACCCGCTGCTAGCCACCTGAACACCCACGTGCAAATCAAACTATGCCGCCCCCATGGGGACACAGAGCCACGTTCTCAACAAAAAATGTAAAAATATATTCCTAACTATGAAATTACATCTAAAAATTATCTATAATACAATACTAGCTATACTTATAATATTCATATTACATATAATATCTACAACTTAATGTCTAATTTAGAGGAATGTTTTTATAAAATGTCAAATATGCCACCATTAATATTCTATCTATGTGGGAAACGACGTTAGCAGAATAATAAATAATACTTAAAACAAAATTTTGATTTATTATACATAATACTAATAAAATTACAAGAACTGAACTTTATTTGCTTTCGTATTTAGACATCTGTTATCAATTGTCTTGTATCCAAAGTATTTAAAATTTCATGCTCTATTGCAAAAATAGGTGTAGAAGCCGAATTTTATGCATTTAAAGAGGTTATTATTAATAGCATTGCAGCGTTGAGAAATTTAATAGAAAATGTGAATATCAAAATTGACGATTTGGAACAGTACGGGAGGCGCAACATGCTAATTATTCACGGAATACGAGAAGAGGATAATGAAAACCTAGAGCATACTTTGGTAAATATATTTACACGATCATTAGGTATCGAAAACTTTAATATAGAAACTATGGTCGACAGATGTCATAGGCTTGGTAAATTGTCAAAAAATCGACATAGACCAGTAATAGTAAAATTTTGTTCATATCGTTATAGAAATATAATATTGTCACAAAAAACACAAATTGAAAGATACGAAACTATTTATAACTGAGTCTCTTACCAAAAAAAAGTTCTTATTATTAAAACAATTACAAACCTTAGTTGGTAAAAGAAAAGTATGGAGTTTAGACGGGAAAATTTTCTGTATTTTACCCAATAACAAGAAAATGGTCGTCAGGAACATAGAGGATGTTAAGTTAAATGACGAAGATGGTGTTCCGAAGCCACTAGCAGCCCAGAGCAATGAAACTGTTCAGGATACCCAGATAGTTCAAACAAAGGTGACGTCATCAAAAGGTTACTAGACTCGCAGTCACAGCAATAGTGCTTCGACACAAAACTCACAGGTGTAATATTCTTTAACGACACTCTCTTGGTAAAACATTAATTATACTGTCCTTAACGCTAGTACCATATACCTTTAGTAATTTATTGTGGATTTTTGTGGATGGCCTTATAATGAGATACGGTTAATTTTTAGGAATTCTTTCAGGAATTATCTCTACTTTTTCGAAATATTTGTTTTTCATTCTTACACTTTAAAAACGCCTAACTATACATTCTTGCACACACATCAACATGCAAATAAGCTCGCACACACAACATACACAAAATACTAATACATTTTCACATACATACACTTACAAGTAACACAACTATTGGCAAACAAGCGCATCTCATTCATAGGTACATAAATATTTGTATTGGTATTACGCACTACATTAACAGGTCAGTTAAGATTTTTATACTCAAAGTAGTAATATCTCAAAATGTTGTAACGCATGAAAGAGATTGAAATTTATTATCAGAATGTAAGGGGACTACGAACCAAAACACAATTTTTATCTTTAAATGTTTTGAATAACAACTTTGATATTATATGTCTTAGTGAAACGTGGTTGCATGCCGGAATATATAACTCGGAGATATTTGATAATAGGTACAATGTATATAGAAAAGATAGAGAAACTGAAAATAAACGGTGGGCGGCGGAGTTCTTATAGCAATTAACAAAAAATATTTATCGGTTCAGCTGAATTTTAAAACTGACTTGGACCTAGTTTTAGTCAAAACTACTATTGGAGGATCCAATTATTATATAAGTGTGAATTATTTTCTGCCAGGTTCAAAAACTGAAATATACCAAGAGTATATTAGAATATTTACCGATCTGTATATGTCATATGAAGCCCAGTTATTACTACTAGGTGATTTTAACTTGCCATTGGTCAGTGGTAGAAAATTTAATTTTAAAACAAATACTCCGCCAGTTTACAAATATATTGGAGAATTTATTGATCTTTGTGGTTTAGTCTCATACAATAATATAGCCAATAACTCAATGAAAACATTAGATTTAGTGTTGTCAACTATGACTGTCAATGTAGTTTTATCAGACGAAAGTCTTATCCTATCTGATCCGTACCATCCTCCATTACTTATTAAATTAAACATAAACAAATATGTACATTCAACGTGCAATTCTTATCAGCCAATTTAATTTTAATTTTAAGAAATCTGATTTTGTTGTAATGTACGGATTATTAAATAATACGGATTTTGCTTTTCTTAATAATTTCACCGATATAAATAAAGCAGTTGATGCTTTTTATAACACTATTTATGCTGTGTTCAGAAAATGTGTTCCGCGTAACACTAGATTCCATCATCACTATCCAGTATGGTTTACTCGGAATATCATTAAAGATATTGAACTCAAAAACTTTCACCATAAATATAAACATTCATCAGCTTACCATAATAAAGAGTTTCGGCAATTAAGACAAAAAATAAAAAAAGATACAGCCCTGGCCTACCAAAAATACATCAGTCAAGTAGAGGAGGGAGTTGTGTCAGATCCTATGTCTTTCTGGACATACGTGTCTAATAAGAAAAAAAACAATAACGAAGCTCAAAGTTTTATATATGAAAACAAAAACCTTGAAAATTTAGGTGCAATCGTGAATGGTTTTTTTGAATATTTTTCCACTGTATATACTGAAAAATCAAGTTACAAAGTAAAGTATGAGCCGGAATTAAACAGTAGTATTTCAGATACTTTTAATTTAAAATTAATAACCGAAGACGACGTAAAAATTGCCATAAAAAGATTGAAAGCCAAGAGGTCAGCAGGACCAGACGGGATTCCAGCATACATATTTAAAGGCTGTATGGAAATATTCATGCAACCTCTTACTACTTTATTTAATCTGTCACTAGAAACAGGTATATTTCCCACTAAGTAATCAGAAGTAACATACTTATGTCTACTGGACTTTAGTAAAGCCTTTGATGTGATTAACCATGATCTCCTTCTAGCAAAACTCTCATTTTATGGTTGTGATGATACGGCTATACAATGGTTTACAAATTATCTTACTGATCGATCACAATCTGTGATGATCAACTACAAACAGTCAATATTTCTTACAAATAAGCATGGAGTACCGCAAGGGAGCATCTTAGGTCCGTTGCTTTTTGTTATCTTCACAGCAGATTTATCCACATGTATAACTAAAGAATGCAATATTCAAATGTATGCTGATGACACAAAGCTTTATATGTCATGTTCACCACTTAATACTAATGAAGCTATACTCAAATTGAACCACAATCTAGATGCAGTGCATAAATGGTGTGTGGCAAATGGTCTAATACTTAATCCTAACAAGAGTGTGGCTTTATGTATTGGCACACGGTTAAACTGTTTCAAATCCAAAACTTACATTACCAATGATTTAAAAATAAATAATACAGTGATTAAAATATGTGATAATGTGAAGAACTTAGGTATTATATTTGACTCACAATTAACTTTTGAAAATCACATTAACAAGATAACAAGCAGCAGTTTTTAAAGCTTAAATCATTGTACAAGTTTAAATATGAACTACATTCAGACATTAAGTGAAAATTGGTGAATAGTTTAGTATTAAGTCATATTGACTACTGTTCGACAGTATATTATAATTATTTAACTATGCGTTTGAAAAGAGAATCCAACTAATCCAGAATACATGTTTAAGGTTTTCATTTAATATACATTCATATGAACATGTAACCCTTATTACTTCAAACTAAATATTCTGAAATTCAATTACAGGTCTGAGCTACTTTTGCTACATTCATATTTAATATACTTAAGTATCAGTTACCCAGTTATTTATTCAACTTACTCAACAAACGTTTTACAGTTCATTTCCGGGATATGCAGCCAAAATAGTCTAAGTATACCTAAACACAAATCTGCTAAATTTAAAGGTTGTTTTGCTTATTGTGTATCTAAAATGTATAACAAATATCTAGCCTTATACCAAACTGACTCAAAAACGCTTTTGAATTCCTCTATTAGGAATAGCCTACTTGCCTCTCAAAAACAGAACTTAGGTGATAACTTTTGACCTACTCATGTGTTAAGGGTATGATTGAAAATCATCTTTGATGAATCATGCCCTTTGAATTTGAATAGGATACTAGTAAATGTAGTTATTTAGATGTTATTACATATATTATAAATTATATATTTTATGTTTATATATTAATATTTACAGTAGTTGTACTTGCAATTTTGTATATTTTATTCAATAAATAAATAAATAAATAAGTGGAAATTGGCAAAAGTGACTCCCATACATAAATCGGGTACCGTAAATAATATTCTTAATTACAGGCCAATTTCTATTCTATCCACACCAGCAAAAATTTTCGAACATATACTGTACATAAAGATTTTCCATCATTGTCGTCTGTATTAAACACTAGTCAACACGGCTTTATCCCCAAACGGAAATTTTATAAAAGGAAATTATATATTTTAAATTCAATAACTAGTACTTAAATGTTATACAAAATTTTATTATTATAAATATAATTTAATAAATTTTATTGTTTTAATCAAGTTTGAGTCGGACTACTTAATGATATAAGCTCCCAGCACCACTCAAACAAACAAATCTTAATTTAAACATAAATTATAATTATTATATAGGATATCTATTAAAGTTTATATTAGTTTGTACTGTTAACATTTCTCAAATAAATTCGATTATCTTGAAAACTAAATGAGATATCGAAAAGTGTATAGCATATTTGTAATCGGCGTAAAAACTAAACAAGATACATATGAGGTTGTATTATTGATGTGTGCATGTGTTTATTTTGCTCTGCTAAAGTGCTAATTTTCATACAGTTTAAGTGCAGTTTAAATCTAATATTTACACTTATAGTCATATTTTTAAAAAAGGCACCTAACTGCCATGAAATATTTCTCTTTCATGAGATATTTGATAATTATTCAGTGCTGTAATCCTATAATTTATACAAGTTTTAATTTCAAAAGCCATTAATCTATTAACATTTGGTGTTTTATAATCAATAGATAGTGATAACAGTTAAACAAGTTATACAACAGATCTGACTTGTGCTTAAATTAATATCCAGTGGTGTATCATCTGTTCGGTTTTTGATAATCAAACATAAATTTACAACTGTTTTAACAACCTAAATTAACATGATCTGTATAAAATGTAAAGAGGAATTGAATCCTGAGAAAGATATTTTCCTTCATTGTGATGGTTGTAAAAGGTCTATCATAAAAGTTGTTCTGGACTGACAGCTTCTGAAATTAAAGTGATTGAATTGAAAGGTGGGCGCACTCTTAAATACTTTTGTGATGATTGTGAAGAGGGGTTGTTAAACAGCCCCTCTTTGATGAAAACAATTCTTGAATTACAAGTTGAAGTTGAAAAACTCAAAAGCAGAAGTTTTCAGGATATGTTCGTTGAAACACAGGAACGTCCAGCTGAGATCAAATAATATAATGGTTATTAATGTGGAAGAATCTACTACATCTAACAGCGAGGCAAGAATGAAAGATGATAAAAAATTGAGTCTATAATAACGCCTTTATTAGACCCATCCGTCAATATTAACATATAATATCTACAACTTAATGTCTAATTTAGAGGAATGTTTTTATAAAATGTCAAATATGCCACCATTAATATTCTATCTATGTGGGAAACGACGTTAGCAGAATAATAAATAATACTTAAAACAAAATTTTGATTTATTATACATAATACTAATAAAATTACAAGAACTGAACTTTACTTGCTTTCGTATTTGCGACATCTGTTATCAATTGTCTTGTATCCAAAGTATTTAAAATTTCATGCTCTATTGCAAAAATAGGTGTAGAAGCCGAATTTTATGCATTTAAAGAGGTTATTATTAATAGCATTGCAGCGTTGAGAAATTTAATAGAAAATGTGAATATCAAAATTGACGATTTGGAACAGTACGGGAGGCGCAACATGCTAATTATTCACGGAATACGAGAAGAGGATAATGAAAACCTAGAGCATACTTTGGTAAATATATTTACACGATCATTAGGTATCGAAAACTTTAATATAGAAACTATGGTCGACAGATGTCATAGGCTTGGTAAATTGTCAAAAAATCGACATAGACCAGTAATAGTAAAATTTTGTTCATATCGTTATAGAAATATAATATTGTCACAAAAAACACAAATTGAAAGATACGAAACTATTTATAACTGAGTCTTTTACCAAAAAAAAGTTCTTATTATTAAAACAATTACAAACCTTAGTTGGTAAAAGAAAAGTATGGAGTTTAGACGGGAAAATTTTCTGTATTTTACCCAATAACAAGAAAATGGTCGTCAGGAACATAGAGGATGTTAAGTTAAATGACGAAGATGGTGTTCCGAAGCCACTAGCAGCCCAGAGCAATGAAACTGTTCAGGATACCCAGATAGTTCAAACAAAGGTGACGTCATCAAAAGGTTACTAGACTCAGATCACAGCAATAGTGCTTGACACAAAACTCACAGGTGTAATATTCTTTAACGACACTCTCTTGGTAAAACATTAATTATACTGTCCTTAACGCTAGTACCATATACCTTTAGTAATTTATTGTGGATTTTTGTGGATGGCCTTATAATGAGATACGGTTAATTTTAGGAATTCTTTCAGGAATTATCTCTACTTTTTCGAAATATTTGTTTTCATTCTTACACTTTAAAACGCCTAACTATACATTCTTGCACACACATCAACATGCAAATAAGCTCGCACACACAACATACACAAAATACTAATACATTTTCACATACATACACTTACAAGTAACACAACTATTGGCAAACAAGCGCATCTCATTCATAGGTACATAAATATTTGTATTGGCATTACGCACTACATTAACAGGTCAGTTAAGATTTTTATACTCAAAGTAGTAATATCTCAAAATGTTGTAACGCATGAAAGAGATTGAAATTTATTATCAGAATGTAAGGGGACTACGAACCAAAACACAATTTTTATCTTTAAATGTTTTGAATAACAACTTTGATATTATATGTCTTAGTGAAACGTGGTTGCATGCCGGAATATATAACTCGGAGATATTTGATAATAGGTACAATGTATATAGAAAAGATAGAGAAACTGAAAATAAACGGTGGGCGGCGGAGTTCTTATAGCAATTAACAAAAATATTTATCGGTTCAGCTGAATTTTAAAACTGACTTGGACCTAGTTTTAGTCAAAACTACTATTGGAGGATCCAATTATTATATAAGTGTGAATTATTTTCTGCCAGGTTCAAAACTGAAATATACCAAGAGTATATTAGAATATTTACCGATCTGTATATGTCATATGAAGCCCAGTTATTACTACTAGGTGATTTTAACTTGCCATTGGTCAGTGGTAGAAAATTTAATTTTAAAACAAATACTCCGCCAGTTTACAAATATATTGGAGAATTTATTGATCTTTGTGGTTTAGTCTCATACAATAATATAGCCAATAACTCAATGAAAACATTAGATTTAGTGTTGTCAACTATGACTGTCAATGTAGTTTTATCAGACGAAAGTCTTATCCTATCTGATCCGTACCATCCTCCATTACTTATTAAATTAAACATAAACAAATATGTACATTCAACGTGCAATTCTTATCAGCCAATTTAATTTTAATTTTAAGAAATCTGATTTTGTTGTAATGTACGGATTATTAAATAATACGGATTTTGCTTTTCTTAATAATTTCACCGATATAAATAAAGCAGTTGATGCTTTTTATAACACTATTTATGCTGTGTTCAGAAAATGTGTTCCGCGTAACACTAGATTCCATCATCACTATCCAGTATGGTTTACTCGGAATATCATTAAAGATATTGAACTCAAAAACTTTCACCATAAATATAAACATTCATCAGCTTACCATAATAAAGAGTTTCGGCAATTAAGACAAAAATAAAAAAGATACAGCCCTGGCCTACCAAAAATACATCAGTCAAGTAGAGGAGGAGTTGTGTCAGATCCTATGTCTTTCTGGACATACGTGTCTAATAAGAAAAAAAACAATAACGAAGCTCAAAGTTTTATATATGAAAACAAAAACCTTGAAAATTTAGGTGCAATCGTGAATGGTTTTTTTGAATATTTTTCCACTGTATATACTGAAAAATCAAGTTACAAAGTAAAGTATGAGCCGGAATTAAACAGTAGTATTTCAGATACTTTTAATTTAAAATTAATAACCGAAGACGACGTAAAAATTGCCATAAAAAGATTGAAAGCCAAGAGGTCAGCAGGACCAGACGGGATTCCAGCATACATATTTAAAGGCTGTATGGAAATATTCATGCAACCTCTTACTACTTTATTTAATCTGTCACTAGAAACAGGTATATTTCCCACTAAGTAATCAGAAGTAACATACTTATGTCTACTGGACTTTAGTAAAGCCTTTGATGTGATTAACCATGATCTCCTTCTAGCAAAACTCTCATTTTATGGTTGTGATGATACGGCTATACAATGGTTTACAAATTATCTTACTGATCGATCACAATCTGTGATGATCAACTACAAACAGTCAATATTTCTTACAAATAAGCATGGAGTACCGCAAGGGAGCATCTTAGGTCCGTTGCTTTTTGTTATCTTCACAGCAGATTTATCCACATGTATAACTAAAGAATGCAATATTCAAATGTATGCTGATGACACAAAGCTTTATATGTCATGTTCACCACTTAATACTAATGAAGCTATACTCAAATTGAACCACAATCTAGATGCAGTGCATAAATGGTGTGTGGCAAATGGTCTAATACTTAATCCTAACAAGAGTGTGGCTTTATGTATTGGCACACGGTTAAACTGTTTCAAATCCAAAACTTACATTACCAATGATTTAAAAATAAATAATACAGTGATTAAAATATGTGATAATGTGAAGAACTTAGGTATTATATTTGACTCACAATTAACTTTTGAAAATCACATTAACAAGATAACAAGCAGCAGTTTTTTAAAGCTTAAATCATTGTACAAGTTTAAATATGAACTACATTCAGACATTAAGTGAAAATTGGTGAATAGTTTAGTATTAAGTCATATTGACTACTGTTCGACAGTATATTATAATTATTTAACTATGCGTTTGAAAAAGAGAATCCAACTAATCCAGAATACATGTTTAAGGTTTTCATTTAATATACATTCATATGAACATGTAACCCCTTATTACTTCAAACTAAATATTCTGAAATTCAATTACAGGTCTGAGCTACTTTGTGCTACATTCATATTTAATATACTTAAGTATCAGTTACCCAGTTATTTATTCAACTTACTCAACAAACGTTTTACAGTTCATTTCCGGGATATGCGCAGCCAAAATAGTCTAAGTATACCTAAACACAAATCTGCTAAATTTAAAGGTTGTTTTGCTTATTGTGTATCTAAAATGTATAACAAATATCTAGCCTTATACCAAACTGACTCAAAAACGCTTTTGAATTCCTCTATTAGGAATAGCCTACTTGCCTCTCAAAAAACAGAACTTAGGTGATAACTTTTTGACCTACTCATGTGTTAAGGGTATGATTGAAAATCATCTTTGATGAATCATGCCCTTTGAATTTGAATAGGATACTAGTAAATGTAGTTATTTAGATGTTATTACATATATTATAAATTATATATTTTATGTTTATATATTAATATTTACAGTAGTTGTACTTGCAATTTTGTATATTTTATTCAATAAATAAATAAATAAATAAGTGGAAATTGGCAAAAGTGACTCCCATACATAAATCGGGTACCGTAAATAATATTCTTAATTACAGGCCAATTTCTATTCTATCCACACCAGCAAAAATTTTCGAACATATACTGTACATAAAGATTTTCCATCATGTGTCGTCTGTATTAAACACTAGTCAACACGGCTTTATCCCCAAACGGAAATTTTATAAAAGGAAATTATATATTTTAAATTCAATAACTAGTACTTAAATGTTATACAAAATTTTATTATTATAAATATAATTTAATAAATTTTATTGTTTTAATCAAGTTTGAGTCGGACTACTTAATGATATAAGCTCCCAGCACCACTCAAACAAACAAATCTTAATTTAAACATAAATTATAATTATTATATAGGATATCTATTAAAGTTTATATTAGTTTGTACTGTTAACATTTCTCAAATAAATTCGATTATCTTGAAAACTAAATGAGATATCGAAAAGTGTATAGCATATTTGTAATCGGTAAAAACTAAACAAGATACATATGAGGTTGTATTATTGATGTGTGCATGTGTTTATTTTGCTCTGCTAAAGTGCTAATTTTCATACAGTTTAAGTGCAGTTTAAATCTAATATTTACACTTATAGTCATATTTTTAAAAAAGGCACCTAACTGCCATGAAATATTTCTCTTTCATGAGATATTTGATAATTATTCAGTGCTGTAATCCTATAATTTATACAAGTTTTAATTTCAAAAGCCATTAATCTATTAACATTTGGTGTTTTATAATCAATAGATAGTGATAACAGTTAAACAAGTTATACAACAGATCTGACTTGTGCTTAAATTAATATCCAGTGGTGTATCATCTGTTCGGTTTTTGATAATCAAACATAAATTTACAACTGTTTTAACAACCTAAATTAACATGATCTGTATAAAATGTAAAGAGGAATTGAATCCTGAGAAAGATATTTTCCTTCATTGTGATGGTTGTAAAAGGTCTATCATAAAAGTTGTTCTGGACTGACAGCTTCTGAAATTAAAGTGATTGAATTGAAAGGTGGGCGCACTCTTAAATACTTTTGTGATGATTGTGAAGAGGGGTTGTTAAACAGCCCCTCTTTGATGAAAACAATTCTTGAATTACAAGTTGAAGTTGAAAAACTCAAAAGCAGAAGTTTTCAGGATATGTTCGTTGAAACACAGGAACGTCAGCTGAGATCAAATAATATAATGGTTATTAATGTGGAAGAATCTACTACATCTAACAGCGAGGCAAGAATGAAAGATGATAAAAAAAAATTGAGTCTATAATAACGCCTTTATTAGACCCATCCGTCAATATTAACATAAAGAAATTGATCAGATTAGGCCAAAGAGGTGGTAGGAATCGGCCCTTGAAAGTCATACTAAACAGTCCATTGGAGGTGGCAAAAATACTGAGAAATAAATCAAAACTTCCCAAATTGCTAGAATCTATTCTGATCTAACTACAATGCAGAGACGATACTATCAAGATTTGCGCAAAGAATTAATAGCAAGAAAAGCTAATGGTGAAGAAGACATATATATTAAATATACTAGGGGTGTACCAAAAATATTTAACAATCGTTCTAAAAAAAACTAGCATGTGAAACTAATGCTGCAGTGTATTCTAATAGTGCCGATTTTTCATTAATTAATGTGTATTTTCAAAATGTTGGTGGTTTGCGAACAAAACTAAATATTCTGCGGAATGAACTTAATTCCTCTATCTTATGAAATTGTTATTCTTTGTGAAACATGGTTATCGTCAGACATTGAAACTAGTGAATTAGGTCGTACTAACTATAACATCTATAGAAAAGACCGAACTTCTATCACAAGCAAGAAAACAAGAGGGGGTGGGGTTATGATTGCAGTTAATAAGCAACTATCATCAACTATTATATCTACAGTTTGTGATATTGCTGAAGATTTGTATGTTAAGGTAAAACTACACAAATTTACTACTGTGGTTATAGGTGGGTTTACATTCCCCCGCATTCCAAACCTGAAATTTATGAAAATCATTCAACAAAAATTGAACATATTTCCGATAATTATTCAAACTTACCTGTATATGTATTTGGTGATTTTAATTTGCCTAATGTAATTAGGTGGCAAAATGATTGTTTTGGTACTTCTGCTATTGTTAGAGTTCTTTCGCTTAACAGTGACATTATTTGCAATACCTATTCAATTCTTAATATGTTTCAAATTAATGACTTACCAAATTCACAAGGAATCTTTTTAGATTTAATTTTTTCTAATCAACACAACACATTAGTTACTCCAGCATTGGATCCCCCGTTTATGAACTCTTATCATCATTCATCATTATCTGCTGAAATCAATGTGAAAACAGAGTCATTTCGTAAATTGAATTATGATTGTCTAACATTTGATTTTAATAATGGAAATTACTTAGACTTGAATAACCATTTTCTGAATATTGATTGGAAACATCATTTAGCTTTTAACAGTATCTCAGAAGCCGTGAACAAATTTTATAATATAATGTTTGATGCTATTAAAAATTTTATCCCAGTAAAAAGATTGAAACCCACAACTTATCCCAAATGGTACAGTTATAAATTGACATTTAATTTACCGCAAAAAAACGGCTCACAAGTTATTCAAGAATACCGGATCTTTGAATGCATATAAGCATTTTACTAATCTGAGGAGAGAGTGTAAATAAACAATTACACGAAAAATGTTATGAAATATATATAAATATTGATGGATGTAGCATTCCACATAATATTAAGACATTCTGGAGCTTTGTTAATTCTTTAAGATCAGATACTGGTATTCCAGATATAATGTATCTGGATGATGTGGAGTTGTCTGGTGGACTTGATATAGTTAACGGTTTCTCAAAGTATTTTGCTAGTACCTATAAAAAGGATAAATTGTCTGCAGGTATTTTTAATTTTAACTTTACGGATACTGTACATATTTCTAATGTGGATATTAAGCCTGAATTAATACAAGAAAAACTCATGGCTTTGGATGTTACTAAGGGAGCTGGTCCTGATGGTATCCCTCTTAAATTATTAAATCTTTGTTATGGTGCTTTATATTATCCTCTTTCTATACTTTTTAATGCATCTCTAACGGAGGACCGTATGCCAGACTTCTGGAAGCTTAGTTTTGTAACTCCTATTTACAAATTTGGAAACAAAAATTTAGTTAGTAATTACAGACCAATATCCGTGCTTAGCTGTATTCCCAAGATTCTTGAAAGTTTGATCACTGATACATTAGTTTCTGTTATCAGGCCACTAATCACAGACCAACAGCATGGTTTCGTTGCAGGAAGGTCTACATTGAGTAATCTAATTCTGTACAAGGATTTTATTTCCACATCTTTGGAGGAGGGGTTTCAAGTAGATTCTATCTATACCGATTTTTCCAAAGCCTTTGATAATGTAAATCATACTATTATGATAGCAAAACTTGAAGTATTTGTAATCGATGGTTGTTTATTGAATTGGTTGCAAAGCTATCTCCTTGACAGAAGGTAAAGTGTTCGAATTGTAGGTTACACTTCTAATGAAACTCTTATTCCATCAGGTGTTCCGCAAAGTTCTCACCTTGGTCCCTTGCTATTTGTTACTTTTATAAATGATCTTAGCCAATGTATAATCAATTCCAAACATTTATTATATGCAGATGATTTAAAGCTGTTTCGTCACATAAGAACTGTCGACGACTGCATAAAACTACAAGATGTTGATGCCGTCTTCCAGTGGTGCATTGATAACGGTATGAATTTCAACATAAAAAAATGCTATAGTATTACCTTTATCAAAACACATCATTCATTATTGTTTGGTTAGCAAATTAATAAAATTAGTCTCTGTAGTGTTAATAAAATAAGGGATTTGGGCATAATTTTTGACACGTCTCTAAGTTTTCATGAGCACACTAATGCTATAATTAACAAATCTTACAAGATGTTAGGGTTTATAAAAAGACATTGTGGCGCTCTTAACAATCCAGCTGCTATCACGACACTTTATACTAGTCTTGATCGCACATTAGTTGAATACAATTCGCCAGTCTGGAATCCATTCTACCAAAACCAAATCTTTCAAATTGAAAGGGTTCAAAGAAAGTTTATTAATTTTATGCTTTTTAAACTATACTTGCCAGTTGATACATTTACTTATGATGATGCCATTAAGTTGTTGAACATTAAAACTTTACAAACCAGAAGACTCATTAATGATGTTATTGCTCTTCAAGTTGATAAACTCACATATTGACTCACGAGAGATCCTTCAGCTTATAAACCTTCATGTGCCTGCTAGGGCTACACATAACCAGACTCTTTTTCATATTCCTCTGCATAGAACAAATTATGGTATGAATCCCACAATAACTCGGCTGTGTATCTTGGGAAATGAATTTTCTTCACAAATTGACTTTTTTGGTGTAACTGTAGCATTTTTTTTTAATCAATTGAAGAATGTTAATATACAGTAAAAAAGGCAAAGAATAGGAAATTCAATATGCAAGTATATGGAAGGTTTTAATGTTATGAGTAGTGTTTATTGATATAACAAACCAGCATGTAAATTATTATTATTGTTATATACTTTTTTTCTTTTTTTTGTTAATTGCACAAAATTATTTAAGTTTTTTTGTAAAAAAAAGGGATTTATCCCGTATATTAATAAATAAATAAATAAAAAAATTAATATATATCATTTATTGTATCATTATGGGAATATGGCAACGGACAACGGCAGCGACGACGACGACGTAGTGATTATATTAACCTAACTTACTTCGTAAGTTTAGTTGATAAATTATTTTATGTCCAGTTGTTTTTCATTTTTTTAATTATGCAACAAAAAAATGTAATGGTATTAAGATATTGAACTAATGCATATAACGATTAAACCAAATGCTAGCCAGCAACCTTTTAAAATCCACCATCTTAAGTAGTTAGAGTTTTGTTTTCGAAGTATAAACATGTATGCTGCAACAGGTAAGAAAAACTTGAATAAGAATGATGATCCAAATTGAACCAGTGTCAACTTCATACAAACACGGTTGACCATCAATTAAAACTTTCATTGTATCAGGAGCAATACAAGAACCTAAAAGATTATTTATTTCTTGTTTAAATTCTTCTTCCCGACTATTAGCATCTGATATTACATTTGTAATAGATGAATGGCTCTTCTTTGAAAAACAAACTTTTACAATGCGACCTTTTTTATAACAGGCAACACACCCAGAATATCTAAGTTTGCATTTTGAACGCAAATGGTTACCACCGCAGCTGTAACACTGCTGCTCTGCATCATCCTTATTCCTATTTTTATAGAAAAACACGAATCTGTAGTACTATGCAATCAGCCTTTATTTCAACTATATTCTTCAAGACAGTTTTGGTAGCAATTGCAACTTCGTAAGCAACTTTTACAAGTAAACGACGCTGTAAAGATTCACTTCCTACCCCACAAACAATGCGGTCTCGTATGGCTTCATCTAAGAAATTACCGGGAAATTCACAACTATCGGCCATCGATCGCAATTCTTCAACAAAAGTAGCAATTGATTCGTTCTGTTTTTGAACCCTTTTATAAAATTTATAGCGCTGAACTATTGTACAAGGTTTCGGAGAAAAATGTTCAGTCAGTTTTGTAATTATTTCTTCATAAGAATGTTCCGTTACTCTTTTGGGGGCACAAATCGACTTAATCGTAGAATAGCATTTTAAACCACAACCTGTTAATAAAGTTGCACGTTTAAGTTTGTCCTCTTTAATATTATTAGCGTTCATGAAGAACTCTAATCTTTCGGCGTAGGATTGCCATGCTTCAGGTTGAGTAGTGTTACCAATATTAGCCATAACTTTATCCTCGTCGTCAATTGTGTAATGTATGTCTTATAAATATATTAAACAATTTTGGAAGTAGTAGAAGCATTTAATCTGAGAACACTTTAAAAGTTGTGTATGATATGAATTGACATAAATTGACAAGCTTGTTTTTCGATACTTAGCAACAAAAAATTTCCTGAACACAAACATAACAGAAATATAAACTGCTTATATTTATTAAAAAACAATATAAAAGTAAAACCATTATCCCATTACATGTTTCATGTCAATGTCCTGATTTGGTTTATCTAATTCTTTTGAACGATAAACATTGCATGTGAGTAATGTACCATATTGTTCATGCTCTTGTTACAATATTGTTTCCATGCACACATATCTGCTCTTCAAAAGTTCAATGTAGAAAATGTTCAACAACGAGTATTAAAAATCCTGTGTTTTAAGGAATAATATTTAAAAGAAGGAAAAACACCTATAGCATGTAACCCAAAACTTCAAATTTATTGTTAATTTCCTACAATAGGCTCACATTATAACAATATACATGAAGTATGCAGCTAACTTTTAATTGATTTATTTATGATGTCTAAAGATGAGTTTTCCAAGCTTTAAATTAGTAAAGTTTGAATTCCCAAAGTCACTCTATGTGCAATCTAGACTCTGTGTCCTGATATTTGTAACGTTTCGTTTATTTTCATAAAAATTAATTCATATAGTAGGTATAAGTTTCCTTAAGTCAGTACCTGCACATACTTAATAATTTAATAAGCATTCAAATTTCACTGTTTGCCAAACGTTCCATAATATTTAAGTTTAGGTGATGAATGTCTAAATGTTCTTGATGCGCAGTGCACTCCCCCTTTTGTTCGTTGAGCTTTTGAGGAAATTTGTAGTAGCACATTGACCTTTTTTGTGATGTAGCTTTTGGAATCAAGTTATTGAAGTTCTTTAGTCATCGCTAATTTAGCAGATTTGTACGAGTTATTTTAATTTATACCATACATGAACCTTAAGTGGTTCCAGAGATTTTACTAAATGTATTTCGTAAAATGTAATTCCAAGTTACGCATTTAAAGAAATCGATAATACTTGTGACGAATTAATATTTATTTTATCGGTCCGTGTATCAGAGTATTTTTGCAAGTCGTTCCACGTGTGCTTAATTGGTTTGTTGTAGGTTATTGTACCCACCAACCATGTTTACATATGTCAGCTGTTGATGTCAATTGTTTTTGGAATTTATGTAGGTTGGGGAACAAGAAAACTTAAAAGTACATTTGCTGTTAGTATGTACTAATCCATTACTTGGGAATAGAAACCACAATAATTACACACGTGCATGGAAGCAGTTTAATTAAGCTCAACACCCCTTGCTTTGTGTAGTGGTAGAGCCCATCTTGCAAGGTAAGATTTTGTAAATAGATTTTACTGTGATACCATCGTCGCCCAAGTGCGGGCGCTATGCACAAAAACTTTATTTGTCATTATAATCCGAAGGTATAAACATTGGGTTTAATCATACCACTTTGTGTTTTATGAATTTTTAATGTTACAGTTGTTTATTAAAAACATTATTTCCCGCACCGGTAACAGAACTATAGTCATTCAAGTAAAATTACATTTATTGTAAATTTGTTGCTATAACGATCGCCTGCATGAGGCATTTGTTGATTAAATACAAACATAAGTTGGCTTATCTATTAATAAGTCTGGCCAGGGCGAAATTATAAGAACTTACTAACCTTGATTTAATAATAGTATTTAAATTTTCTGAACATATCTGTATCATATATTTTTTTTATGCTATATGAATGTTTGATCTTGCATACTAAAGTATGGCATGAATTTATTTTACTAAAATATGCATTTCTTTCAGGAAAAGTTTGTGAATAGAGTTAAGTTGAACTATTGACGTGTATTATTTGTGAGAGGATTTAAAGTGTTAGGGTGGGTCCAGTCCCACTATACTGCAAGATTCTTACTTTTCCTTTCGAGCTTGGAGAGTATTTCGACCAGTAAGCAGATTTTTCATTACATCTAGCGTATCAATATTACCGGTGGTGCCCACCGATTTTATCATTATTATCGCTTTTAAGATCATTTACTAGTTGTATTTCAGGGCTGTTGGCAACTGCGAACTACGACTTTCTACCATACCCACCCCTCGCTGAATTGAGCTAGGTCCGCTAAAAATTTTTTATCCTTCCCGTGGTGTCATAGTGTCGAACAGACCCGTAACATGTTTTTTAAAAATAAATACCGTATTAGCCAAGGATTCATGTACAATTTTCTTTATCTATCAGTAGTATAATTTTTCACTGTATTATTTATTATTGTAAAAAATGATTTTACTTTGTATGGTTGTAAATGTCACCATATAGAATGTGCCCAGATGTTAGATTTTGTAACTCTGTAATTATGAAACCAATTTATTTTAATTTACGACAAATCCTTTAACTGTAAATTAATATTACCACCTGTAAAAAGTAAATATGGAAAATCCCAAACAACATGATAACTAGGAATTGTTATTGAAAATTCATTCAAATGCGATATATTTAGCAAAGAATATATTTATCACAGGTTTACGTTAACTTAAAATACACAAGGATAACTATACATGGAACTAACAAATACGCTCTATACTACAACCTTTCTATGTACACAATTCTTGCATTCTAAAATATTGCAAAATCTTTGTAAATAATTTATTAGTTATTTATAGTGCTTGTGATGTGTAAAACTAGTTTCCTTTATAACACAGTAACAAGTTCAAAGCAGAAGATTTTGGACTAGTAAATAGACAAACATCTTCTTCATCTCTGAAAACCTAAAAAGTCTATTAGGCGATCATTCCAGCTGTCAAGCCAAGCATATAATGGACCATGAGATGGTTGTGTCAATTTTGGTGTTATTGGCATGTACTCTTCGCCTCTAATACAGAAATAACTCTTAATTGGTCCTCTACACATTGGACAGCGATCCAATTTGTCAAAACAGCTTGCACATATGCAAGTGTGCCTGAAAATTAAAAATGCAAAAAATTATAACAAATTTATTCTGTGTGTAACGATAGTGCATATACTGTATGTAATGTAAACAATTTCAGATCTATTTTTAAATATTGCGAATATTACAGTATCAATAACAGGTCATATTAGTACCAAATAACGTCAATTATTCATATTTAATTATTACAATGGACTGCAGGGATATATAACGAACAAATTATTTTACGTTTCTGCAAAGCAGACAGTTAGTTTGATAAGAATTTAAATAACCATAAATATGAACCAATTTTATCAAAATTCCCTTTCTAGAAAATGTTTTAATGTGTTTCCTAATATTTTTATGAGATTGTAGAGTTACTTGTACCTGTTCTTTAACTTTTACACTGAATTTATAAGTTAAGCTCTTAAGGGTTCATCACGGTAGCCACCATCTTAAAGTTTATAAAGATGCAAATTTCTTTTCTATTGAGCATCCAAATGGAAAACAGTTTTAATACAATGTCATCATCATTAGGTTTTCAGTCTTGGAACTTGTTGAATGCATAACTCCACTGATTTCTATTCTGAGCTAGCCAGTTCCCTGAAATTCCCACAGGCTAGATACAGCTCGGTTCCCCTTCTATTGTTTTCTAAATATATACCCTATTTCTCACCGATGTTCAATGGTATGTGAAGGGTGTTAAGCAACCTGTGGCCATGAAGATCCCCCAACCCTTAGACATTTGTCAAATTAATAGTTTTCCAATAAATCCTTCGTACAATTAACATTAGTTGAGAATATTGCAAAACCCTGCAGTTGCTTATAATAATCATCAGGTTTAAGTACAATTATTTCTTTCATGATAAGGTTTTCCTTCTTGGAACTGGTTGGACATGTATCTACATTGATTTCTATTCTGAGCTACCTTACATATTTCCCTGAAATTCCCACAGCCTACTTATTTCATTATCTGTGTGCAATAGTCTAACCTAGATCTACCTCTACTTCTCTTTTTTCCTATGCTTCTAATATATTCTGCACTTTTCCCTCAAGCCTTCTTATGTGATCTATCATCCTATCTCTCCAATTTTTTTTACTGTTTTCCACATATTTCCTTCTTCTTCTTCCCCTACCATTTCTAGAACCCCTTTGTTCTTAACTTTGTTTTGTTACATGCCGAAAATCGGCTATGTAAACATTTCTGTAAGTTTCTAATTTGCAAGTGAATTCGCGCTAATATTTTAAAAGACTTGTGCGTGTTTTCCGTCACTTTAGATAGTTGCGTCGGCGCCCGAGATTGCGCAGACGCGGAGTGTGAAAGTGAGTGATGATTTCCGTCACGTCGGCACTAATAAACGAATCATCGAACCGTGTGGTTATCTGTGTGCCGTTTATCTTGTCTTCTCTTGCAGATATGTAAGTTTCCTTTTATCTCCTACCTGATTATCGTTCCTCTTACCAGTATCCTTTACCGTACCGCTACAGAAGAGAGAAGACAAATTTAATCTGGTTTCGACGAGGGGGCAAAGTACGACCCACGCCCAACAACGTTCAACCAACGCCGAGAGCCTGACGCGAGAATAGCTGCGATGCCGTGACGAGTTCTACATTTTACATGAGTACCTTTATCTTTTTTCTTTGTATGTGATAATAATTTGTGGCGTAATGGAGATGTAACACCTTATTGCGCATTATTAGTCAAATGTTTATTATGTTACCAACTGTCGTAGTGGCTCTTATAAATTACGTGCTGGGACTTTAACAGTATACCTTAGAGTATAGAACCATAAAGTATAACAGTTTGTCCATGGTATCTTCATCATATATTTGTAGCACCACATTTCAAAAGTTTCTATCTTTTTTCTGTCTGCTTCTCCTACTGTCCAAGTTTCACATCCGTTCAGCACTGTGCTCCACACATATGTTTTAGTCAATCTTTTCCTTGTTTCTATGTTTGTTATCGTTGAACACAGTAATTACTTTTTCTTGTTAAATGTAGCATGACCTTGTGCTAATCTTTGTTTTATATCGTTTGCACTTTTCCCATCTTGCATCATCGGCTTCCTAAGTAGCAGAAATCTTTTTCATCGTCGTTTTCTTAGGTTGCAAGTATATTCATTGCTTTCATTAAATATTAATTATTAGTCTATTAGTCTTTAAACCGAAACTTTAAAATGTTACGAGCGGCATTATAGATTAATTTAAAAAAAGGATATTCCACAGATTAAGTGCAGATAGTAAGAAATAATAATCGAATCTCCTATGCATGTATTGTTATTATGTTTAATTTGATAGGCGATAGCATTGAACTGGGGGATATATGTTATTTTTAATAAATGGTAACATTTATTTTCATTCATGGAATTTCCTGTTCTTTTTGGTTTCGATTATTGGCAAGGTAAAGTCGTCCCTGCTTTTGCTACGCATTTGCGAATTTAGCATCTCGACTATTATTTTACAATACTATTGGGGTAGTTGTAACGTTCCATTTATTTATAGCATATTTTAATTATTTAGATAACACAGAAATTTTCCGGAGTGATAAATAGTTTTAGTATTTAGCATTTAAGTCGGGTAGTATACGTCTGTGACATGACACGCCACGCATCCCTTCCCTGTCCAAGCAGGTTCTGGAAACAAGGTAATATCATCTGTCTGTTGCTTGAGTTGATAATGATAAGTTCTGTTCGATCGCTTTTAAGCGGATTTATACATCGATAGACATTTTAGTAACCCCAATATTAAACAGTTTGTTTACAATAATTCATAGCCTTCCATGTTTTGATTATCCAATTATGTTTTCGTGGTATAGTGAGAAATTATTGTACAAGTGCCGAATTTTAGACTATTCTGTTCTCATTAACGTACGTCGTGCACGTGCTAATTATCTGTTTACAGGTTATATCTATCATCCTTGTAGTTTGTTGATACATGGAAAATATTTGATACCAAATGATTTGGGATTTGATGTCTGGATGATACAAAAAGAATCTTGTTATTGAATAAATTATTCCCTTCTCATTTTCATCTTTCTATAATTTAATATTACTGTGACGCCACTGCTAGGTGGGCGTATGAAAACATATGCTGACATAACCATGACGGAAAAAGAAATAACGGGTTGTAAGTTTTAAAACAAACAATTTTTATTTTTGATTTTTATGTAATCATAAGTACGCATAATTGTGATCTTGTTAACGTAGATAAATATACATATAGAATGAAGTGTTAATATTCAATCACAAATCTCTTTACGGTTGCAGTGAGTCCGTAATAAAACCAAGTTGTTGGGGAGTAAGAAATAATTAATGTACAGTGTTTTAAGAAGGTAGTACAGCTCGTCACCATTTAACAGTGTTGAATGGTATAGTCCATCCTACAAGGTAAGAGATTGTACTCATAAATTTTACTGTGCATCCCAAATATGTTTGGCCATATCAAGTACGCATACACCTAAACAATAGAATACCTATGTCAGCGAATTCTAAAGTGTGTCCGCATTGTTTATACTATACCTGTATTGTGTTTACCTCGAGTTAACCCAAAACCGGTTCCAAGAATTTACCCTAAAATTTATTGCGTACATTGTAGTTTTATCGTGTCATTTAATTTACTGAAAATTATTACAGTTATTTGCCTAATTAAAATTACGTTATTTGTCGAATTGATGTAACAAATTAATTGTGTAATTAAAAATACCGTTACTGTTCAAGAATTTAGAGTACAGTTGTATACCCAAGGCATTTTATGCGTTGCGTTTCATACCTTTTATTGAGTATTTTTGCAGTCAAATTGTAGTAGGACAAGCATAGGATTCCCTATGCAGTCGACTCCATTTAGTTTTAAGGCACATATATTTTTCATTTCTGGTCAGTGTATATTTTATTAATAATTTAATTACTGCATTTTCCTTTGGTGCCTATATTTTGCACTGTTATATTTGTTTATGCATACTAGAGTAAGCCATGTATTTACTTTATGTATTAACCCATGTAATTTCTTTCAGTTGAGAGTTTGCTGTGAATAGAGTATTATTTTGTTGGGAGAATTTGTTAGTAGCGTGGACGTTCTACCCTGTGAAGTCATTAGTATTGTTGACTGCCGAGCTTTTAAGGAGATTAGCGACCAGTGACAATTCTCCTGTACACATCTAGCGCTTTGATATCACTGGTGGTGCCCACCCAATTTTGCCGATATTCCTGAATTACATCCCGCTGTAATTTACGTCTTAAGGCAATTAGGCGACCCCAATCTACGACTTTTCTCATATCCACCCCTCGACGTTTACAGCTAGCTTGCTGGAGATTCCCTGGTGTCATAGTGTTGAATAGGCCCGTAACAAAGTGTGTTTATGTTAGTGAGATTTGTTGATCTTCGTAGTAAAGTATTTTGCATTATGCGGATTCGTAGCTTTGCCAATACTGCAGGTGCCAATTCTCTCTGCACTTTACCCGTCCATAATTTCTACATTATTTTAGTGATTTCTTTAGATTGTGTACTGGTTCCGATTAGTGGATTTGGTTTCTTTTCTCCAACTTGCAGGAACCATATTTTGCTACCTGTGGTATGTTTCATGATTCAATTTTTCCACTAAATTAATATGTAATAAATTATAGGGTTTTTTTTGGTTTGTTTATGTTCGTGTTTTGCATCGTTATTGCTGCTATAATACCAAGTTGGTTCGGGCTTACTCTATGTTTACTTAATCTAGAATCCTGTTAGATGTGAGATGAATAGGCACACATATTAAGAACTATATTTGCACGGTTTTTTTTATAAATAGTCTTAAGATGATTAAATGTTAGCCTGTTATATATTATTAGTATTATCGAAGCAATAGCTATAACACTTTTGTCAACATACGCTGATCGCATCATTGAGTTTTCGTTAAACTGATTAACGCGTCTTATTTATTATTGCTCAGAGGAAAATCACTTTTGCATCGAGTGTGGATCCACTTCGCGTGTTACGCACCATATCATCCCTCTCAACAAATCATTTAATGCATCTCGCATTGGAGAGCTTCAGGATTAATAAACTGACTCCTTCATGCGCACATAGTTTCATTTAAGTTTAGTTAATAATTACTTGTATGTAGGCTTGGTGTAATTACCTTTAATTTGTTTGTTGGTTATTCATGTGCGATTATTAGTACCAAGCCCCCTCTACTAATCAGGCACGCATACGTTATTGGTTGTCATTTCATTTCTTTGTGAATTTAAAGTTACAATAAATACAGTGTTATTATTTCTTATTCTTTTAGATACAGCACAGCTCTTGTTATTTGTGCTGGGAGAACTATCGAAGTCCATTAGGTCTCCGAGCTCATCAGTTTCTGCATTTTAGCATTCCCTTGGACCTTGGCACCTTTCAAAACTCTGTATTTGCTTTCTCCTTTGCAGAGCTTTTACTCCCCCAATGTTATGCGAATCCCGACCCATACTACCATAGCCGTGGTTTTTTATTTTGCCATCAGTTTTCCTAAAGGAGATTATTAGTGTAATTGGCTTTCAATTAGAATTCCAATATGAACTGTGACACCTTAACCTCTTGTAAACTTTCATTTTCTATTTGTATTCTAGTTTTTGATTTATTTTCATCTCCTTTGAAAACTAGTACTTTAGTTTTATTTTTGTTAATTTTGATACTGTATCTCTCTGTTAAAACTGTTTCCATTTTATTAAGAGCAGCTTCTAACTCTTCCTTGCTCCAGGCTAATACCGCTATAGCATCTGCAAATCTAAACATATCAATCTTTTGTCCCTGCATAATAATTCAAAATGTCTTCCTCCATTTGACAGTATTCATTGCCTCTTCGATGTACAAGTTAAAAATTAACGGGGATAGGACATATCTCTGTCAAACCCCTTTCCTAATATTGACTTCACGTTCCTGCTCTAATTCTATTACCGTTATTTGCTCTTTGTATAAACTATGTAGTATTCGTCTATCCCCAAAACTCACTCCAATCATTTTGAGCATTCCGAACATTTTTTTTCCATTTTGTACTGTCGAATGCCTTTTCCAGATATACAAACCCTATATACATGCTTTCCCCTTTTTGTATTGTTTTTTCCATTACCACTCTCAGAGTTAAAATAGCCTCCCATGTTCCCCTGTTTCGCCTAAACCCAAATTGATCTTTTCCTACTATTTCTTCAGCTCGTTTTTCCATTCGTCTTTGTACAATTCTAGTTAATATTTTTGACACTTATGCTGTCAAATTTATTGTTCGAAAATTTTCACATCTATATGAGTTTCTCTTTTTAGGTATAGTGACTATGATGTTTTGTTTGAAATCTTTGGGTATCTCGCCTATCTCATACATATAGCTTACAAGTTCCGTTACTGCTTGTCCAGTGGTTTTTAGAGTTTCCGCATGCACCTTGTCCATACCCGGTGCCTTACCATTTGTCAGATCCTTTAATGCTAACTCAAACTCATCTCTAAGTATTTAGATTATCCCAAGTCATCCTTTTCAATGTGTGATTCCTGTTCTAGTGTTGTTAGTTCCTCTCCTGCATTTCCGAATTTCCTTCCTCTGATGCTGTATGAATTACCCTAAAGTCTCCATTCCAAAAATCCCCCTCTCTTTGGCCAACAAACTTCGCTGATCCCTACTACGTCTAGTGCTATCCTATTCTATACTGAAAAGTAGTCTGGAATATTACACTATTATTTTAATGTTTTAATGTAAGTGACATGTCCAATGTATAAATTATTTACCGAGGACTAATAGAATTTGAATTTTATAAACATTCTCCCCTATGAAGGGGCACGTCGCAAAACTGGCACATAAAACAGGTTAAACTCTTTTTCTTGTGTAGCACAAACACGGCATTGTTTCTGAGGGTTCTTTTTTTGCCACCCGTACATATTTTTATAATTTTATGTTTTTTGGCATCCAATAATCTGTTTGGAAAATTGTTTCTTCTACATGTACTAGATGTACTGGGTCCTGGATCAGCAGGATTATCTAGAACTCTGTCATCAAGGGTTAGCAGCAGACACCATCACACGTCGGAACTATGTAGCCTTGATAAATTTCTTGGTAATTCTATTTCCTAAGACAATAATTTCGAAATATTTTGTAGCACTAGTTTAATTTCAACTGGGACCAAAGGTATATTATTTTCATAAACATCCCAAAAAGCAGTGAGAACCTTCAACCAATACATTTGTAAGCCGGTAATCTGTTGTATTTCGCAAATAACAAAATTCGCGCAAGCAATGATCTATTTTAGATTCTTTGGTGTTAGAAAAATGCAGAAACTACAGTATCCACTGTATTTAAATAATCCAAAGTATGCACTAATCTGAAAAGAGAAAAAAACCGCAAAACTAGATCGCACACATAGTTTAAATATCAAAAGACAAAACAACTAAAAAGAACCATAATGGGTAAAGCACGTGTATCACTAAAGCAAGTCCGTCAAATGTTCCTTAAAACATTTATCTCACAAGAAAAACAACTAAAAACAATTAGTAACGCACACACAGTTCATATAAAAAGACAAATCAACTAAAAAAACACAATCAATAAAGCAACGCGTATCACTAAGTCAATGTTCCGTAAAACACGCACGTGCGGTCTAGTAAAACACGTTCTACTACTTTTATTTCCAACAAAAAAACAATTAGTAGAGCAACGCGCATCGCTAAAAACCGTCCGTCAAAAGACCTTACAACCGCACTTGTGTTCAATCAAACACGTTACATATAAAGCATCTTTCCTTCAAAGCAATAAGAACTACACTTTCTACAGTTAATATACAATTTTCATTTCACAAGAAAAACAACCAAAAACCCGCCGTGCCCGTTCATGAACAATTCGAAATTCATACCGCATTAATTCTCACTATTTTCAAAGCAAAAAGGAAACAGTATTTTTAACGTAATTAGTATATAGGAACGAACAGCAAACTACAACTCCAATCTGTTTATATAAACTCGTCGCTATTACAACCGCTTATCGCCTCTTATCTAGACTTGTATATCCACATAAGGAACAAAATTTATATTTACGGCAAGTCAAGAACGATGCAATCTATAATTAATTATAATACGATGCACTCGCCTAAGGAGTTAATGAATATCAAATATAAAAATAGTAATTTGTAGAAATGTATTTATGAATTGAGGATAGCGTAAAATGTTCAATTACAAAAATGCCCGTTACAAAATCCTATCAGACTAACATAGTTATCGCCCTGTAATTTTGACGGATTGAAAACCCAACAAGGTAAGTGCAAGTAATAACATAGCTAGAAATCACACCTAAGTAAAATTATGATCATTACTCAATTTTATTCGATTTTCTGCCATTTGTTGTTGTCAGAGCCCACTTCTGCACCACTGTAGTTGGTCGGTGCATCTTGATTTTGTTACAGGATTCCCGCTCCTTGTGGGTAATTCCAAATTTAACACTTAATGCTTCAAACACCCGTAACAAAACTTAATATTGAAACATCTTGTTCAGCTAGCTTACAAATAAATACTTAAATTTGTTAATATATTCGTTAATCTTGTATCCTTTATTATGAAATCTAGACAAAATAAGATTTGTTATTGGTTGATCATAGATATAAATACTAAATATGATTTTGGTTATAACATAACTTCAAATTAATATCAACCTACAAAAACAAAATTTAAAATCATTTACGAATTTAGTTTCTATATTGGTAGGAAAATTATTGATTTTATTAATTGCAATGTTTTAATACATTTTTATCGTCCACATCCAGCAATGTTGTCAAACTTTATAGTAGAGAAGAAACTGGTCGAACGAGCTTTGTCCAATTCTTTACCTGAATTGATTTGTATAGTTTGATTATACAACAATAAGTTGTTAGTTTATAAAATTTAAACATTTAATTGTGATTGAAAGATATAAAATTATAAGACGTACTAATAATACAATAATGAGATGCAGTAAACGATAATGCATGAGAACTATCTTCTTGGCATGCTTATTTTGAATATATTAGTTCCTACAAAACCAAATTAAGTAACTGCTATCTGTGATTTGTATAGTATACTTTTTTTTATAATTTTGTAATTTTTTCAATAAGGCTTTTATATTTGTAATTTTTTGTGTAATGGCAATTGCCATAAGTAACTAAAAAAATTAATAGACTTTAATTTTGTTTATAATAAATGTCATCTATTCAATTAACCATTATAACATTAGTCCTGATCACGACAGTTACTTAAAGTTCTATTACATTGCAGTAACACGATTTGATGACATTAGCGGACTTTAGATTGTTATTAAATTTTAATATTTTGCAGAGAACTGCTACTAGTTCCTCATTAACCCTCCTTAACCCTCTATTACATACCATGAATTTAACAATAACTATGAACAAGTAATAAACAATTTAAAATGCAAAAATTAGCATAATTCATTTCTATGAAGGAATTAAAAATTTTCTGTAGCCACATAGCAAGATTCTTATAAAGATAAACCTTTAAAGCAAGTTAATGAAAAATACGATTTATGATAAATAAATAATAATTTTTATTACCTGCAAGGTAAAAGTGCTCGCGATAAAGGAAAAATCTGACATACTACACATAACTGTTCACCTCCACTATTCCACACTGTGGCATTATCCTCATTAGTTGGACACACTAGGGTATGTCTAAAACTGCTGGACTCTGCATTAATTGGTTCCGCTACAGCTAGAGGAATTTGTCCATCTTCATAATTTCCTGAATTTCCAGTTGCTAGATATAGTTGTTTGAGACATGATAATTGACCATTAGCTTGTTTCAAATATTGTGCTAAAATACTGGTTGGTAGAGTACAAACAGAGTCCTTAATATGAACTACATTAATAAGAGAAACCTAAAGCAAGGTTATCTAACTCATATCCATAGTATCTAATCAGAAACTTACAGATTCGTCTGGATGAATATGTTCTTCATCTATACGCAACAAAAATATTACCAAAGGATAACAAAGTCTAGGAGGTGTTCCTAAATCTAAAGGTGGAGCAGGTAAACTTAAAGTAATAATTTCATCGGCATGAGGCTCCCTTCTACAATTGGTTTTAATAATCAAGATATTTTATACACAGAATAACTTACCGTAATAAAATTCCAGACTGTTGATAATAACCAGTCAAAAGAGTGCTATTCAAACAAGCGTCTCGTAAGGTAGACCATGGTTTCCATAATTTGATATGTAATTCTCGAATACTAACACCCCAATATGCCTGAACTTGATAGTGAACTTGACTCGATATACTACATTGCACTTCTGAAACAATAATAATAATTTTAAATAATTATAAGAAAATTTTGAGAGTTCTACAATACCCACAAAAATACAAAAGTATGACTATTCTAATATAAACTTTGCCTACTAGCTAAATCATAATATACCCTTTTACTTTTATATTTTTAAAATTCTGTCATACGCTTTAGCATATTACTCTTTGTAATGTTAGCATGTTCCTTCATGTAACATTAAGTAGTAGAAAAGAATTTATTAATTTCTTAGTTAATTGAGCTTTTAGCAAAAATTTAGATGCTTTGGTAGTTTACGTTTAGAAACGTTACTATTTCAATATGATATTAAACTAGGATGTATAATTAAAATAGAAAAGCACCCAGTATATTAAATATAAACAGTAATAAAAAATCAGTACTTAACGCCCTTTCATATTAGATACAAAAATTACAGATACAACCTGGGACATAACAGGTATAATAAAGTTATGTATACAAATTCACACGGGTTCACGAAACATCGACTATAGAAACTCTAAAAATTAAGACTCATAAGCCAGCTACAAAAGCTAATGTGTGCAGAACAGATGAACGACTCAATTTTCAGAATGACATTGACCTCGAAACTAGGATAGCTTAGACACATAATCTGTGAGAACGAAAATAACATAAAATGAACCTGGGATGAAAATTTTTTGATGGTAATAATAATAATAATAATGTGTGGAGCTTATTATTAAGCAAGACTATTAACGTTGGTGCAGACTTATTTAAAGCATATAGTAAACACAGATTTCTCATATAGAGAAGTTCAGTATCTTAGAGGCAGGATAGCACGTAAAAATTAAATTGGTTGAATTTCTATCATTGAGAATATCAAGTCATTTTTAGGTATACACATATTTGGCCAATTAGGGGTAATTCATCTATTTTCTTTTGTTGTTATTCACTGGTATAATCATGTTTTACAATATAGGATACGTACAAAAGATGCGGAGTTTTAATTGTTTTGTTTATAGAACACCCGTCTTCCAAGTAGGCTTTATTTGTGGTTTCTTCAGATGGGTTGGAAAACATAGACAAGAAAGTTTAAAGACCTTGCAGATATTTAGTAGAAGTGTTGCAACTTGTATAACCACAAGGGTAGTACATTTGCTTTAAAAAAAAACAACCCCGCATCATTGAAAGCTAGCTGGTGCACCAACTACTGTTATGTCATTTCGACCCCTATGGAGTAAAAATATGTAAGTAGCATAAAGCCAATTCAGCACATAACACCCTCCATGACAAAAACACATATTAACAAAAACCACTAATACAATATGATGAAATTTTTTCATTCAACTATTGAAAAACCATATTGCAAATTTGGAAACATAATCAAGACTTGTTAAACTAAATACTTGCATTGTGATATGTAATTTCGCTTTTATGTTTAAAAACGATAGCGTTCATTTTTCATTATAACTATTACATTAAATTGAATAGTTCAATTATCGAGGTCGATCGATGAACTTGTACTTCCATTAACAGTGTAGGAGTATGTAACCAACCATACTCCTAACTGCCTCACCAATAAGCACACAGCATGCAAATAAATAGCATACATGCTTAAAACAGCCCTCAAATAATGAACTCGTCTCACACCCCTTGAAATACATAATAGAACCGTCCAAACGTACAATACAAACAAACCCAGGATATAAAAGGAGCTCCAAATGCTGAAGCAAATTACTTCTTAATTGTTCTCTTTTTAAGGTAGTGACCAAACTACATGGAGCAAGGGTTTTCCTTAAGTATATCTTGTTATGACCACCAAATTTAATGGAATAAAATGAAGTAAACTCTTATAACCACACTACGGATGCAGAAGCCCGCTGTAACACAGTTTGAACTCGCTTCACCTCCAAAGCCATCAGGACCACCTCCTAGAGAACGTTACACCAATATGCACTCTAATTTCCACCAACCAAGGACGTCGTTCTTACACAACACCAGATAGAAATTTTCACCATGAAGCCACAACATTCATATTTACAATGTACAAATTCCTTCTGCAACTTTTGTTACGTGCCATTGCACTTCAACATGTTTTTATGTTAAGTTTTTTGATATACGGAAGTTTCCCGCCACAATTTCAAATACGCAGAGCGCGGGAATTTTTAAATGGACTAGGCGGTACTTCCGTACGTCATAGTAGTGAGTTAGCGCAGTGTGCTTATCCCTAGAGGGATAGAGCAATACTAGACAAGGGGAGGGAGTTCTCCGCTTCTCTCGCGAGAACGTGACTTTTTACCGAGTATCGTCGGGGTGTGAAGTGCTGGTTTCTTTTCTGGTAACGTATCGTTAGGGTTTACCTATGTAGAAATCCCTTCCTAATTATTGTTTGTTTGTCTACTTCTACCTCCTTCCCGCCCAAACCCTACATAGGTAAGAATTTGCCGCCACCTAGGACTACCGAACTTCACGCCTGAGGATGACCTCATGTCCACCTTAGCTAGCCGGAGCTGATTCGTACGCATTTGAGAGCGTCGACGTTCATCTCTAATTCCTTCGGGAGGAGCCCCGACTGGAGTGGTTAGAGGCCTACCCGAGTGCAGCTTCGGGCGAAGGCAGGATATCTGATGTAAGTAATCCTTTACTTAATTTGCATGCCTTATTCTTGTGTTAAAAATTGAGTGAATTTACGTAGTATTACGCAATATCTGACACGTATTGGTAGTTGACCTCGCCCAAATCTGTATAAGAGTTCACGCTGCCAACTGCTGATAGTGTCTATTACACCACGCTACCGGTGTTGCATGTATAGAACTTTTTGGTATATGTAAGCACCGGGGATATAAGACTTTACAAATTAAAGTACTTTTAGAGATTAAAGACATTTGCAATTATGCACACAAAAACTTTATAAATATTTTCTTTGTGCGTCATGCCTTTAATGAATAATAATGAGCTCATATTTTAACTTGTAAATAAATGTTATTTCTGTTGCTACAAAGTATTAAAAATGTGACCCCAGACACACCAGAACAGCACTGGACTAGATTGACTTCCCACCATGCATTTTGTCGTTATAAGTTGTAATTAGTTAGAAGATAATACATAGACGACCACTACACCAGCATACAAAATTCCAGAACATCTCAAAACAGTCATAACACATAAAATATCAAAAACAGTCAAGATTTTATTAAAAGAAGAAACAGGGAAAGCTAACAGAAAAAAATATTTTAGATAAACCTAACAAAATCAAAAGCACAATTACTATAAGATCATCTTCATGCATAAGATCATCTCAAAACAGAATCATTTTCAATTTGGCCACAAATTCGTTAACTAACCAAAAAGGGTTTGCCATGGCTGCACAAAAGGGAATAAATCTATCTAAATGTTTTTTAATTGCAACAAAAAGATCAACACAATGTAAAGAATTTGTTTTCTTTAACAAGACTATAGAAACATCAGCTGCAAAGATCTCATATACCATCATTCAACTTAAAATGCCACAAACATGGAGAGCAACAAAAGAGTTTTCCAACGAAAAAATGATGCCATGTGAAGGAATTGAACATGCAACCATTTTTAATCACACGTATAAATTACACTCAAATATTAATTTGTTTTGAAAATATAAAATGTTCACACAAATAACTATTGCAAAATGATATTAAAATGTGCATTATTTGCAACTTATTTCTTTTTAATGTACAGTTTTGAACAAAATTTACAAGTTTTACTAATTGGGCTCAAATTATGATTAATCATTTGAGAATAGTTTTTTCGTGCTGGATACGTTAATTAAGCATTTCCGGAACCTACATAAAAATCTATTATTATTTAAATATATTCTTTACATATGGGCACAAGAGTAAGCACGCAACAGACTTTTAGTTCTAGCATATACAGGGTGTCCGGAAAATACGTGTACAACGTAAGAACAGAGATTCTTTGGCTCGAAATAGATCGATTTGAGCCAACTTACCTATTATACAAGTTGCTTCATTTAGCCGCTAGAGGGCTTCAAAAATCATGAAAAATATTTGATATTTTAAAATAACTCGAAAACGCATCGATAGATTTTGACCATTTTTAGGATGCGAGTTTCTACTTTCAATTGACATCTTTTGGTGGTGTACGCAATAATTTTAAAAGCATACGAGTGTCCCAAAAATGATGTATTGTATAAATATCAGACCATTACTTTTTTCCTGTTTAAGCAATGACTACCAATTTTTTTTTATGAGTAGCCGACTTAATTTGGAAACTTTTTGTCTCTTGTAAAATTTTGATTAGTCGAGCGGTTTGACAGAAAAAAAGTAATTTCAAATGTCTGCATACTTTTGTCATCATTGCTGCATTAACTGTAAAACAGGGCAAATAAAAGAACGTAGTGTAGTAGTAGGCTTTGCTTTTGTTTTGTTATTTAATTTGAATATTATTTAATATATAATATATATATATATATATATAATATAAAATAATATAAAATATTATTTAACGATATGAAAATCAACAAAAAATAAAATTAAAGTACTAATATATAAAGCTGGGGAAAATAAGTCAAAAACCAGAAAACAAATAGGACCAGAATTTACACGAGGTGTTATCTATTATGTAGGAAGTCAAATAGTGCGAGATAGGAAAAGTGGAAAAGATATAAAACAGAAGCGAACAGGAAAATGTAGTACTACGATGTAGCCTTACCCTTTTAGGTGTATTGAAAAAGGATAAGTGCATTCAGGGTATAAATAAATTTTCCATTTGTAAAATAAATATTGTTACTGTTTCTTTTGGTTATTGATTTCTTGCTTTAGATAATAAACGTACTTAAATTTTTTTATTATTTTGTGTAGTTGTTGTAGAATAAGCAGAACATATCATTAATTCATACTCCAAATTGTCCTTTAAGAAATGAACAACTTCAATTTTTCTTCCATTTTTAAGAATATTGATTTTTCAACTACTTATATAAAAATTGCCCAGAAGAAAGATACATTTTGGTACCAAATGTACCTTGGACCATTAGAAAATTGCAATTTAGAATGAAATTTGGTATGTGAATTGTGATATCATACAGATAGGAAGGGTTGAGCACAATGTGTGTTGTGGTCTATAGAAAAATTTAAAAAGAAGTTGGGTGTCACGTGTGAAACTTGGTAAATAAATAAGAAAAATTATTTCGTGCCTTATATTAAAAATTTGGAAGTAAAAGAAAAAGATATCGTGCGACACATGTAATACATGTTGAAAATTAAGAAAAATTTATATTGTTGGACACCGTGCATTTATATTTCCAATGCTCCACCCGAAGGTACTACATTGGCCAGGAGGCGAGTTTTTTGTTGCCTGAAAATTTTAAATTTTGCCGAACCCTTGCCGTTCCAAGCAAGGTAGGGATCTTTAATGTGCGTGACAACTTTCACACACGGGACCTCCATTTAACCTCTCATCCGAACGAGGGCGTAATTTTTGTGAAAAATGCTCACCTGCCATTTTTCAAGTAGTCGGCCGAGTCGGGATTTGAACCTAGGACCTTGGGCTCCATAGTCTTACGCTTACTACATTGATCCACGGTGACGCTATTGTTGGACACCACGTGTTAAACGCTGTAAATAAAAATTATTTGTTGAATGCTACGTACGGTGTGCGTTGTATTAGAGTTTGGAATAAAGTAAAGGGAGGTTAGACGCCACGTGTTAAATGTGGTACATAAATAAGAAAAATATTTCATATGGAAAATAGTAAGCAATTGATAAAAAAGACCAGTTGGGTGTCACGTGTGTAGTCTATGTCGTATCAGAGTTTGAAATAAGGTAACGGGACATTGGGTGCCAGACAAAATTAAGAACCAAGAGGTTCTAGAAAAAGGTAAAGGACGAAAGAAATATGTGGAAAACAGTAAGAAATAGGAGAGATAGAATGATATGACACGTACTAAGGCACGAGGGAATAGTGTGGTATATATTAGAAGCAAAGAAAAGAAAAAGGTTGTGGTAGACCTAGATCAGACTATTGCACGCAGTTAGTGAAAGATGTGAGCTAGGAAACAATGGATGTACGCGTTCAACCAGTTCTATGACAGTTCTAGGATGATAATGATTGCAATCTAATACAAATAAAAATAATTTTGTGACCATTCCTGATCAAGATCATTTCTAATATACATGAATAGTTATAAATTTATAGTTTTGTCTAGAGTGTTTAAAAAATGTACAGCAATACACTGTGTCTAAGATAAGGATCGCCACTATGGGAGTATGGGAATCTCAAAAATGACAATTGCTACAAATCTGATTAAACGGGAAAAATATATAATTTTTACATTTTTAATTGCAAACTCAACAATACATCACACGTGACAATTTAATTGCATTTATAACTATTAATGGAACTATCATTATTAAATATCGACCTGCATTTTCAAAAAGTCGATTCAGTTAATTTTTTCGCGTGTTTATAACTTTAGAAAACAAAATGCAACATTAATGTTAGATGCTATTAATTAAATACTACATGATAACAAACCAAGTGCATACTAAATAAATATAATAAATAACTCAAGTAAGCCTTATAATAGGTTATTAAAAAAATGTCTCCAGGAAACTTAAAATTTAATAGCAGGAAACGTTTAACATTAGAAGAACAGTTAAAATTTAAACAAAATGGTTGCGTTAAACCAACAATGACATTAAAGCAAAGCACAAAAGATAAGTAAAAATATTAACGAATTTTTCAAACAAACAATATTTGTGACTATATTTGCAGATTTGGTATTAAAAGTAAGTTTATTTTCTTTATTATCCGCGTCTTATCTTTTGCAAGGATGCAACTTGGACAAGGCATGATGTTACAGATATAAAATGTCTACAAGGTAAGTCAAGAAGCACTTATCTTCAATAATTAGAAATCAACTTGACGGCGCTTACTGTCAGTCTAAATAAAAAACTGAATGTATACAATTTTCGAATTAACTTTAAGGGTTTGTAACATTTTTGAAATATTTATAATCATATTTTATTTTAATAGTTTCTGTATTGGTAAATCCCACCAATAGGGCTAGGGTTATTTCCTTTAAGAAATGCAATTTTTAGGTTGCATACATTCTTGATCTAAGGAAGAATTAATTTTGTATCTTATATTGTTCTCACTTGAAGGTTGTCAAATTCATCTTGGCGGTTTTTAAGGTTGGAAATGTTAATACGGTTACTATGTATTCTAAATTAGTGTAGTTTTATTATTCATTTGTTTTGATTAACAAAGCATAACGCTGTCGCCTACGAGTTTATCGTCTTGGCACAAAAAAAATTCACACTCAAAATTATGCTGATTCAAAAAAGGAAAAGTCCAGTTAAAGGTTTCAGTAAAATTTGTAACAAAAACTCTATTTGCAATAAGAACAGTTCTTTATTTTCAAACTGATTATACAAGCCTTTTCAACAACTCGTAGTTATAATTTTATCAATGCACTATAATTAACTATCCAAGCACTAATTATTAGTTTGTTATCACTACAGTAATTTATATTACATCTTTCACAGCTTTAAACTAGAACATATTGTAATCAGAGCTTCAATCAGAACCGAACTCCAATATCCACGACGGCAATTTATATACATATTCAACACCTCTAGACTATTCTAATCAGTACCAGAAATTATGCAAATAACATCTGGAACCTATTGTAATATAAATAGCTCTTAAATATAAAACTCGTGTACCTATTATTCAAAACCATCTGAAAGATGAGGTGCGCTGGGACCTATCAATTATCTTTTGTGTACAAACGACTCGCTTACATTCCAATGAATTATTTCGCTCAGAGGCAGACTGACCGGCGCTATAATATTATTACGTATGTTAGATAGAGAAAAAACTATGCAAGTTATTTTAATTTGCAGTCTCAAATCATTTGTCCAAATTCTAACGAAGAAGGAAAGCTTTTTGGTTGAGCACTTTGTCATCATCATCCAAAGAGATAACATGTAACATGAGTAGGATAGTTAACCTTAAAAAAAATGTATTGAACTGATTGTGATTTGTCAGAAACGCTCAAAATAATACCCTACCAGGTCGGTTACTTTTAATTTTAGGAACACCTTGGTTCCTATTAAATCCACAACTTCATGTTGGACAAAAGCATCTTGATTCAGAACATCTAATTTTCCTTTCGAAGTCCCAGTAGAATCTGGTAAAAAAATGTTTAAAGTCCAGGAGATTATTGCTAGTTGTTGTTGTTTCCGAGTTAATGACAGTTAGAAATCACTCTACGTATTTATGATCAAACTTCTGAAACAATAACCTGCACTAACTGTAAACGAGTAAACTTTTTTTTTGCATTTAACTGTATAAATTTATAAACGTACCCACAGTAAGTTCTTACTATTAGATAAAAAGTAATTTTATTTGCCGAAAACGTTTTCCATTAAGTTAAGTACTTTTTGATATATTTGAAATTTAATTTTTGCTTAAGAGTTTATCTTGTACTTGTGATGAAAACATAGTTGTGTAATAAGTGAAAACTTTTTAGATTACTGTCTTTTACAACTAATGTAAAGGTGATAGTACCAGATTTGTAATAAAATATATTGTAATTACCTTGAGGGCATAATTTAGCATTTGATTTTGGAAACTTATTTTTAGCTAGCACTTTTAAATAGGTATATTAGTGTTCATAGTGTTAACGATTATTTTAAATCGCTTTACCATTAATGTACTCGATTATTTCTCATGGAATTTTAGGCCGAATCACTTTCCTGATCTCAGGTTTTGGTATCTTCTTGTATTCTTTCTGAAGTTCTTCCCTAGGAGACCTCGTATTTAGAGATTAGGTGGCGTCAAAGATAATTCCCGATTGAGACGTATTTCACATAGGTAAGCATTCCGGGACCGTTTTCCTATACTTACACGATCTATCCTACTGAATTAGTCGGCAACCATTCTTGTTAGTACGGTCGAGGTTTTTGATACTTTACCGAAACGAAATTTTTGGTTGGTTTGTGTGTGACTGCTAAGTCCCCGAATTCGATTCTCGACACGAACCGCTTCAAAAATTTTAAAAGAGTATTTTACACAAAAATACGCCTTCGTCCAGATGAGAGGTAAAATATAGGTCCCGTATGTGAGTGCGCTGCCACACATGTTAAAGATCCCTATCCCGCTCGGAATAGCAAGGGTTCGGCAAAATGCAAAATTTCTAGGGTACTTCACCGCGTTTTGTGTTGGGCCAAAACTGGAGGTAACAGGTTTATGGTATAACGGATTTTTTTGGTGTTTGATGAACTGAAGAATTTTATTTCTAAATTGGACGTGATGTTTAAGGAACATTTGTAGAAAAGTATAATGTTTAAAGAAATCTCTAAAACTATATAAAATATTTGTTAGATTCTATGTTAACGATAGCACAAGAATAAATAAATATAAAAAATTCAACTGCTGGATTTCGTTGCTATTCAAGCGGATAGAACTGCAGATACTACCAATAAGACCCAGAGAAGGCACGATACATTAACGTTTTTGGAAGTTTTTTAGTTCTGTTTTTAACACAGCTGAGGTATTATCAGGTATTATCTTGGAAGGATTAAAATTTTTAAAAATAGATCAGAATTCTCCAAAATTAATTGCCCAGAGCTATGATGGAGTTTTCCTTGATGAGTGGTAAATGGTGGGGGAGAGGGGTTTGAGTGTATAAATTATAGTTCTGTTTACTTTTAAGCAACATTTGTACATTGCTATGCTCACCTATGTAATTTGAGTCTTCAAAAAAACAGTAACGCAACATAAGGAAGATTTTCTATGCAAATTTACGTACATTTTCTGCTTTATTGAAGCATATTGATGTAGATAAGATTGCCTACATCCGTCCCCTCCAGCAGAAACTTCAGTTCAAGTTGATTTAATCAATTGTTTGGAAAAACAATTGGAATAAAGTCAGATGTCACTTTAACCCCAGCTAGTGGTTTATTTTCATATATGAAAGATGAATTGTTTTACATTAGCTTGTTATGTTTTACAGTATATCATGCAGACAAGGAAGTAAAAAATTGATTTACGAACTTCATCTCGTAACATTAAAGTTTTAAATAGTCTGTTGTTGACGTTCACATTAATTTATACAGTAAAAAGCAACCAGTAGAAAAGCGCTCTAAACACATTAAAATTTTTAAATAGTAATTTATAAAAAATAAATACATAATCGTATGTGTTTGTGAGCGTGCATTAACGTTGGTCTGCAATGTATTGTAGAATTAATCAAAAGAATGTCTATTTTTCACAACAGCAACACCAAATAAAGCAAACAGAAAAACATATTGTACCTGGAGCTATCTTCTTTTTGGTACCATCTCAGGAAATGCAGCTGGAACTGGAACAACATAATTATACTGTACTAGCACTAGTTTTAAAAGCGCGACTTTACAACGCTCAAAGGACGTTGTATAACAGTACGAGAACGAAGTCGAATATAAATAAGAGCGAAGTCGAATAATTAAGAGAAGAGTCGAAGCAATAAGAGGCCTTTTTCAAAAGTTGGACTTGTATTTATACAGCTTTGAAATCATGGAAGGGCAACATAAAACCATTTCCACCAATATTGGTGTAGAATATTCTGAGAAGGCATGCGAAAATATATATTCAACGGCAGAAACTTTAGAATGCAAGCTATTAAAGAATACAAAGTACGATAATTAATTCCATTGAATTTCGTTTCACGAATGGGAAAGTAAACTACATTTCAAAATATTTATGAGAGTTACGCAGCTAGAACTATGGCTAAGCAAGTAAGTTGTCCGACTTTTAACAATGGATAGAGGTTTGTATGATTATCGATCAACGCTACAAATATTTCCGGAATAACTTAATGAGAATGAACGTTATTACCCATAAAATTTGAGCAACAAACACGTGCCGATATAACGAATAGAATTTTACAGAACACGAGCAAATAACAAACACATTTAAGCATTCAATCTTTCCAAAAAACCTATTTAGAAGCAGTTTTAACGACAGCGGTTAGAATATTTTACGAAGAATTGCTATAGGTGAACCTGTATCTTAAGTCTTTCCGGGACTATGCGTTTACCAATTACGCCACTGTCCAAAAACCTTATATTTTCCTTCTTTCAATTACTAGCTCGATTTGCAATGATCAATTCGGCTTTGCATAAAAGTCTAAGTTATTATTTTATCTTATTAATTGTAATACGTTAGTATTTATCAACTTACTTTGTGTAAAAACTACCTAATATATATATATATATATATATTGCTATGATAATAGAGTTATTTAAGGGTATGTAAAGTCACAAGGGAGGTATACTTCATGTAAATAACACAAAAATCAAGAAAAGTAAACATTTAAACTATAAAAGAACACAATTCGTTCATTATGCAAAAAGCAAATACCAGACACCCTGTATAAAATCAACTAACTACAGCTAATGAAAGAAAGCTCATTCTTTAATAATTTAACCACATTTAGTAAAATAGATAACTCTGGACACAACCCAATTCATTTTAGAAACATTAATACATTCATAAACTTTAAACAAATGCAAATTAGGCGTATCCAAAGTAAAACAAACGCGAAATAAATCTTTTTCAACTCGACGCATTAGTGCACGAAAATAATCAATGCATGTTTATAATAAACAAGCCTTTCAAAACAAGCATATTTCATAACGCAAAAAGTCTAAATTATGTCATCTGTTAAAGAATTCCATTATAAAATTTAGCCTACGTGATGTTTTAAATGTAGAAATCGCCACAATTCGAATAAAACCCAGCATATTAGGTAAACAAAATATGGAACCATAAGTTTTGGCGTATGTGCAAGGTTAAATATAATAGTTCATAAATCTCGGTTCAAAATTAGAATTACGTGATGTTAAAAGCTACAAAGTACCATTGGCGAACGAAATTCATAATATAAAGCTTTGGGTCTACGTGATTTTTGGAGCGTCTGAACAATACATATAGTAAGTAACTCCAAGTAAAACCCAACCGGATGCATGATAGCGCAGGGCAACGCCTCGCCTTGGTCGAATTATAAGATAGCAAGCGGTCAACCAATGAGAGCGCGTGGAAGGGCTAGTCTACATAATTCACCTAAATTGATAACATTCATTGATTCCTCAACCGAAGCACGAACGGCACTAATCGAAATAAAAGTATTACGCAAAGTTCAATTGTGAAGTTAAACAAAAATTTATAAGTGAAAGTCACAGTAATTAAAATTTCAAGTGAAGAATACAGTCAGGTGCGAGTTCAAACATACGAGTGTATAAGAAATCCGCTGTTGGCATAAAACATAAGTCTAAATTCGCTTTAGTAATAAACAAATCTTTACAATTTATTAATTATGGCACTAAATAATGCAATAAGAAATCTAACTAAGCAATTCAATAAGAAATCTGAGTACGGACATAAAACTACAATACTCTAAGTACTGAATACAGTAACTGGGGAAAATCTAAATCAAGACGTTAAGAGTACAACTAAAGCTTAAAGCAACACGAAGTGGTCAGCAACGCGCTTTGGAGAGGCAGTTAGAAGCATTGGGGTGTACGCAGAGCTACGGGGTCCCAACTTGGAATCCACGAATCTAGCAACTGATTCGAACCAGGAAATCAATCGGAAAAATACTAGGTTGGCATTTATGTTTCAACAAATAACATAAATCTTATTTTTGAATAGTTGAAACTTACATGTACTTAAATATTTTGTGTAAAGGGTCATCATAAAAATTTTTTAACACGTAGAAAATACTTTAAAAGGGAAAGGTTCATTGAACGTTCAACGAAGCATTCGATATAATACATAATTATTTCTGCTGGCTTTAGTTGATTAAAAAGGGATTATAATTTTGTAAAGAGCAAATTGAATATTTATTTTTACTTTGATTCATGTTTTAAATAGCAAATGACATTACGAAGATTGTAGAAGTGTAAAATGTACATATTTCTTAGTTTATTATACAAAAACTGCATCTACAAAATACCGTGCGAATGTAACAAGTTTTATATAGGGGAAAGTTCCAAACCATTTGAAGTTCCATTAAAAGAACATAAATCATATATAAAAAATAAAAAATTTGAAAAATGCATGATTTGCCAACATGCACAGGACTCCAGTCATAAAATAAAATGGGAGGACGCAAAAATTATCGACAAAGAAGAAAACCACCAAAAACGCAAAATCAAAGAAGCTGCTTATATAACCCTACATAAAAATAACTGCGTTTCAAACGAATCCGTGACTTTCAGTAAACAATGGATACCATTACTAAAAGAAATAACAAATGAAAATCAAATGCCCACAATATCTAGGTAGCATTGCAAGTTTTTCCTGGGTTTTCCTTGCGATATTAACATGAAATACAGCCTACATACATGATTTCTATTTATACATACAATAACTAATTGCATAACAATAAGCATATCAACAACCCCTGTAAAACAGCATTGGTATCTGACAAGTGTAAACCCGCAATAGGGTTACCTCAAAACCATATACAATCTCCGTTGAACAGTATTGGTATCTGACAAGTGTAAACCCGTCTTAGGGTCGCCTCAGAACCATATACAATCTTCATAGAACAACATTGATATCTGACAAGTGTAAACCCGCCATAGGGTCGCCTCATAACCATGTTAAAATATACCAAAGAGGTAGCCTAAATCATAATGATTTCCCCCTCAAAATAAATATAAAAAAAACGACTGCTTAAGCTTTACGGTAACGCAATCGCACACTTCTTTAATAACCATCCTCTCAATTGTATAAATAGAAACATGTTAAAAAATGTTTTCCAAACCCCACATTATTGAATTTATATAAAATTCACCAATAAAATTTAATCAGCTGATTTCACGTTAAGCGTATTGGCTACCTAAAAATAGTCGGTTCCAGGCCGCAACACAAATTGAAGGCAATCATTCTTTTAAACTTTAAAAAATTTTTGCTTAGTGTACTCAAATCAAATATTTTGAACATCAATAAATCGAAGTCACCTTCAATTTATGTCATAAATGTCAAACTTGAAGTTTTTATTATTTTGACAACGATCCTAGGTCATGGATGGAAACGTAAATAAAGACGATTTTAAAAAATATGAGTGGTTTAATTCCCAAAGAAGAATCTTATTCAGGTATGAAACTCAAAGAGGGAAGGGTGTAAACATTCTTTGTTATCAAATCATCGTGTGCAGTGCATAACTCAGCTAGCCAAGACAAATTTAATTGTGAAATTATTCTAGATTATTTAGAGGCACAGAGAGGTGGGGGTCAGCAAGGCAACTGAGCGTTACATACTTCAGGCGAGCGGCAATATCGTAGCAATATATATATATATATATATATATATATATTATATATTATATATATATATATATATATATATATATTGCTATGATAATAAGGTTATTTAAGGTCATAAGAGAGGAATACCTCCTGTAAATATCATAAAAACCATGAAAAACAAACATATAAATTCAAAAATGTACATAATTCATTCATTATGCGAAAGCAAATACAAATCACCCTGGTGTACAAAATCAATAACGAGCTACAATTAATTAAAGGAAGCTCATTCCGTAATAACTTCACTACATTAATTAAAATAAATAATTGCGGAAGCAATCCAATCATTTTAGTAAAATAGTATGGATATTAGAGGCGACGATAATACGTGCGATTTAGAACGTACATAAAATACGTGCAATTTAGAACGTAGATACATTAGATCGTCCAAAATCCAACAGTTGCAGATAAACAACTATAATTGAAACGCGTTTCTCCACGTACGAGCAACTGACAGCGTTTAGTCAACCAATGAGAACGCGTGGAACATTCTGGAAGGAATGGGATTCCATAAAACTAACGAAGCAAATAAAGGAGCATCATCTTTATAATCCACGCGCCGACTGTACTAGTTGAAAGAAAATTATTACGTGAATAGAATTTTAGTGAAAATTATAAGTTTAAGAGATTGAAACGCAACAAAAATTTATAATTTCCAGTGAAATAAACAGTAAAGTGCGCGTTGTTATAAGTGTATATATAATTTTGGCGTTGTTATAAACGTAAGTCTAGAAATAATTAATATAAAAAAATCTTTGCAATTTATTAATTTAGGGCTCCAAGGTTCTGGCAAATGATTCAAATTACTGGGTAAATATTTCAAATTACTGGATAAACGACTTCAAGGTACTGACAAATGACTCTAAGTTAATGGTTAACGCTTCAAATTACTGGGTATGAGTAAACGACTCTAATTACTGGGTAAATAATATAAATAAATGGTAAAATAATCTAAGTACAGAGTTAATAATTCAAATTATTGAGCAAACGACTCCAAGTTGCTGGCAAATATTTCAAAGTACTGGGTTAACACGCCAAATTGCTGGTTCATGACTCTAAGCTACCGAACAAACGACCGGACCGATTTGGGCCATGAAGCTCTAGCAAGAAGAACAGGAGAAATATAAGGTCAGAACTATTTATTCTATGTATAGCATGTTGCATTTATAATTTTACATAATTTGTGTATTCAGAAGTGACATCAAAAGTTGCATGTGACTAAAATATTTTATGTAAAAGGTCAACAAAGATTTGTTTGGTACGTGGAATTATGTTTAGGAAACGGGATATTTCTTTAAACGTTCAACGAAACTATTCGTGGTAAGATACAATTGTTGTTGCTGGCTTTAATTGATTTTAAAGGTGCAAATTTTCATAATATTCGTAAAGAGCTAATTCGATAGAAATATTTAATTTAATTTTGATTTAAAAGTTCTATAAAAAGTAAATGATACTAAAAAGAGAGTAGATTTGTAAATTGTAATATAACAAAATTTTTATTTAGTGCATATACAATCTTTGGTGAATTTCGTTAGTATTATTCAGGTGTATTGATTGCTGGAGAGGAGTGAATAAAAATTCTTCGTTATCATATCGTCGTTTCACTCTGTGCATGTTTCATAGAGCTAGTCGAGGCATAAATTTAATTGTGTTAATTTTAAATTTTTTTAACGGCACAGAGGTGGCGATCAGCAGGTAATACAGTTGTACATCTGTCGAAGGCCGATATCCTATATATATATATATATATATATATATATATATATTATTACTACACTCCTACTGCCTGTAATTAATATACTACACTCCTACTACGGTGTCCCTCCGGTACTGCTACCTGCTATATGTTCTATATGTTCTATACTCAAATATTTACAATCGATTTCGCCCTGCGTGGGTTCGATATAGAGCGAAATCTACCCGCTGTCCCCAACAAGAATACTTACACGCCCTCTCGTATGTACAGGCCTTTACTACACCTGAATCTGCAAGTTCGGTATTCGCCGTGCAGTTTGTGACGTTACCGCAATACTCAAAACTAAAATGGTTGGAGGGTCGCTTACCCTATTTATTTATTCAATGATGCAATTTATCAAAACAAGAATAGGCTTTTAGTTTAAATGGAATTTGGTACCTGATATTCGTTCCAACTGATGGTGGCTTCCTCGCCGTGATGTTAAATGCTCATGGATTGCCAATTGATGTAAGTAATCTATGAAACAAATATTGTGCTTTAGTCTCATGAAATGTTTTAGAATTGCACTACTACTATAACGAAATGTATATACATAAATGGTGGATACTCCTTTTTATACGATCCTGATGCTGGAATACGTTTCACGATGTTGTGAAAGCTTTCTTCGCTTGGGGTTGGCTGCACGTCCTATTGCCGGCTTGTTCATATGTATGGGTCCTCCTTCCTGGTTACTAGTGCTGCGTCGAAATACCTGGATGCTCCTATAATGATTATGGTTCCGCTTTGTTGTTACCTTTTTTTAATTAATTTTGAGATACTGCGCCTTTTTAAATGAACTGTAGTATGCTCTTTGGCCTTTTAGATACTTTTAACTTATTCACTTTTATAATTTTAGGAAACCTTTTAAATTTAAACTACAGAGCTTGATAGAACGATCTCTCATTTATTTTATTATTTTCATCAATTAATTACATAAACAAACTTATCACCTAGGTACTTAAATCCATTTTTTCCAGCACTCTTAAATATTAAATTACATGTTTTGGTTATTCTCTAAACACACTACTTCAAAACTACCTTAATTCGGTATTTTACATTCAAATATCATTGCCATCATTTATAGAAAAACTCCAAAGTTGTTTGCATTTGTAAATCCTACCATTGAAAACATGATTGATATCTGTCATCATGATAAACATAATTTAAACTTCATTTCCTATATAATAATTCTAAAACTACTTCTAAAAATACTATAACTGACAAATATATGCAGACATTTTACAGATGTTTTCGACCCTTAATTTTAATTTAACTATTTTATTTGGCATTTCACGAGCATCTCAACTTTATCAATTCAACTACTAATGTTCTGCTTGGATTTTTACCATCGTTGGACACTGTACCTGTACGTATTTTAGGGCTTAATAAACCTCGTAATTGCATCATTGAATACAATCCTTCTTAGCTTTAAGTATGCGTGTAGTTAAAGTGAATAAATGTTCCTTATAAGATTTGTTTTTATTTCTGTGTGTGGACATGAGCCTCCTGGTGATCTCACCTGTTATTAAAACTTTTGGTCACTAGATGCGTTACATATATATATATATATATATATATATATATATATATATATATATTATATCAATAATTATCTTACTGTTTAACGTCCTTGCTTTATATATATATATATATATATATATATATATAAATATATATATATATTAGGTAGTTAATTACACAAGGTAAGTTGATAAAGTCCTGTCCAAGACCTTATATTTTCTACCTTTCAATTACTAGCTCGATTTGAAATGATCATTTGGGCTTTGCATAAAAGTCTAAGTTATTATTTCATCTTATTCACTATAATATATATATATATATATATATATATATATATATATATATATATATATATATATATTACTCATATTTAGACCAGGGTAGAAAATTAAATAATCAAATCAAATAATTTTAATTACCGTGTATAAGGAATTTCATTAAATAATACGCTTTATTAAAACCTTGAAGCATAAATAAACTCGGTCGTTTCAGTAAAATAAGAAATTTAAATTATCTATAAGACGCTTTACATCAAAAGAAGCAGTATTGAAAAGCGCAGTGGATAATTTAATTATTCCTAAACAAATGGAAATTACGTGCAAAGTTTATATTAATTAACCCTATTTTAAGTAACGGGTAGTAAAACAAAGTGTACATATAATAAGTAATATTTAAGTTGTATTCGCTAAAAAATGAAAAGGATGGAAATCAATTTTAATTGGAGTTAATTGAACCATTATTAATAATAAGCATAAAACTTGTAAAAACCCAATAATAGTCAAATCGTAGGAAGGTTATTTAAAATGTTACGTTTGAACACCCTGCGTGTTTTTAAAAGGCAATTTCAAGTTAATTTGTTTGGATAAACATGTTGATTCTAAGGATATTAGAAACGATCAGATGCTTTAGCAGGAAATACAGAACACCTGCGTATTTTTAAAAAAAGCTCATTCTGCGTAAATTTGGCAAATAATTAATGTTTCAAAGAATCTTGGAGAAACCGGGACTTAGTATTCACGAGAATGTGCGATACGGGTTTATTAAACCCAGATAACAGTCCGCGTGGACTAAAATATAATCGATAATAAAGAATCTAAATTTGCACCAATACGAACAGGTTAGAAAAGGAAAGAAAATGCGTCAAGCAAAGACACATATTGTAAAGGGCGGGATTTAAGCAACGTCAAGGGGTTGCGATTGGTTAAAAATAGGATGCATATATCAGAGGTAGAACAACAATTTCTGTATAAAAGTAATTAGTTTTCTCGGACAACTTTGCGGGCCGTGTTGAAATTTTCTGAGATCTCAATGGGGTGAGGACTAAATTCATAAAAATCGACGTGCAGGCTACAGACTGGGAACGTAGAATGAGGAATTCGTTGGAATTACCCGTTTTAGGGAACAAAGCGACGTGTCGGCTATTCGCTATATATACAGGCGGGAATATGTGTTTCTCTCTCTAGACTCTTAGACTTTCGACGATTCGATGCGTTAAAAGCTCGTGCATCCGCGACTTGATATTAAACAGTGCATTTTAGTTTGATTAAATAATTTAAAGTGTGCTAGTATATTTTAGTGACTCAAAATAGTTGGTTATTTTACGTGCTAACATGAATGTACTTCAGTGCACTTAGATACAAGGTAATAAAAGTTTATTATCACGGTACCAATTAGTAAAATTTACAACGACAAATGTATACCCAAAAGTAGGCAGTTTTGGCGTATATTGGTAATATTGGTAAAAGGAAGTATGAATTTCTTTGCTATTTTGCGGGGGTGTTAAGGACTAAATGGTTCGTAAATGTGTCTGCATCCACTGAACCAGAGGCAGATATACACAGATGAGTTCCGGAAAAGCCTAGAAACAACTTTAAATTAATGGTGATGGAGAACATTTTTTTAAGCGTTGACAACTTGAAGCTGTAAATAGAATCCGGTTGGAATGGTGTGATTTACAAAAGGGACGATTACACTAAAGCTACGAGGACAATAACCTTCAGGTAAATTGTACTATTTTGTTTGACATTTTTTGTGTGTATTGAATGACTTTATAATTGATTTACTTTAAATGGACATTAGTGGAATTTTTCTAACCATAAAAATTTAATTTTGAGATGAAATTTGCTTGTTTAAGTAAAAAGGGGTATTTTGTTTTGATGTTCGGGAATAGGATGAAACTTTGGGTAGGTCTTTGAGCTCAATTAGACAAACCTGGTTAATTAACGTAAAGGGGTGGTAGATGCTCCCTTTATACTCAGACTCCGGTCTGCTTATATTGTTATATTAATTAGTAGGCATCCAACAAGGACTTTAATTTTGGATGCACAGTAAAATGGTAATAAAATTAATCCGGAAATTCTTTTTAAAACTGAATTTTATGTTCAAATTTAATTTGAAAATTTAATGTATTCTGAATATTGATGTAAATAGAGTTAACGTTGATGTTTGTGGTAGGAATGTGTTGTTTAATTTTTATGATTAAGAATGGAAGTTATCTAGAAGAGCAGCCGAGGCGATTAACAGAAGGAATCAACGGACCAGGTGATTTAAAAGGTTTCACAGCAATATATATATATATATATATATATATATATTGGTTGTGGGTTTCAGGTCGGCTGGCAAGTTCAATAATACTCTTTTTTATTGCCTAAATTTTCGAATTGATTGTGATTATTTGAAATGGTGTCATTTTATTAAATTATATATTTTATATTATTTTTAGTTATGTTACGTTATAGTTCCTGTTGTTGCTAGTTATTTATACAAACCTCGATTTATGCCTGTGATCAAGAATTAAAATCAATTCGAAAATTTAGACAATAAAAAAGAGTATTATTGAACTTGCCAGCTGACCTGAAACCCACAACCAATAATTATATATATATATATATATATATATATATATATATTTCTATGCAGTACGGGTTCTAAGAACTCGAACCCTTCCGTTGGGAGTCATTATGCTATGCAGTTTTGCTGAAAGCAAGTTGGAAAAAGCCCCATAATTACTCTGAAGTTTTACCTCGACTGCTCTCCGGAGTTCCCCAGTAATCTTGGAATATACCTAGGAAGCTTACCCGGACTGCTGAAAATCAAACTTCACCAAATTGCAACTTTGCTGCAATCTGAAAACTACTTCCCTACAATCCTATAAGAAAAACGCAACTACCAAAATTCATTACATTCTATTTACACAAAAAAAACAATTACTACTTCCAAAACCTTCCGATTATAACAGTTCGTATATAAAAAATTACATATCCTTGATTAGGGAACAATGCATTTTCAAAATAAATTGTTAGTTCAAAATTTTCTCATTATACAAATGCCCTATTTAAAGTAAGTGGGCTAACCTTATACCTGACTTTAACCCCTGCCTTAATATGAGCTCACAGTAAAACTCTTTAAACCATGTGTGCAAAATTAAAGCACTGCAATAATAAAAGTCCCCTTTACTTTGTACATAAACAGCCTTTATATCATTAATTTAAATATCCCTCTCTACATAAACATGTTTTCATTTCATTATAAAGTTCAATAAATTCTTACGTCCTTAGAATTCATAAAAATGCACTCGAAAAAGCGCAAAATATCAAACACATCAAATAAACACAACAATAAAGTTTTTGTAAAAATTTAGTTACCTGGAAACCATCACACTGCATGCATCTGCACTCCAGCCATCGATGATGTTGCCCTCGACAATGACTATGAGTTATGGAACTGCTCCAAAATCGAGTCTCACCATTCCAGTCAGCACGCAGCTATCCAAATCTCTCCAACTAACCATTGATAGTGCATCCAAACTTCCTAAACTCCTCTACTGTTCCATATACCATCAGCAACTCACTACTCGAAGCATTCACAATCGCTAGTTCATCTTAGGACGCCTTGCAAGCCCAACAACCAAAGTAACAGTAGCCTGTACTTATGACTCTGATAAGCTTCGCTTTAATTTCAAAACGTACTTCATAATTTTCAAAATAATAACTACTAAAGCACGCCAACTTGTGTGTATTTATAAATAACAACTTTTTAAATATTGACTACTACTGGTCTTACCGTCGATGACGAGCGAGGAAAAGAAGAGAGCCTCACACCACCTCCTAGGTGTTTATATAGACCCAAAAGTACCCTCCTCCGTTGTTTGATTTTCTCAAACTTACACCCCACATAAACAAGCATTCTCGGTAACCTCCTAACCGTTGCCACACTTCTCAAAACTCAAATCTCAATCGAAACAAAATTCTAAAAATCTCCAGTTGGTCTTCCATAATTTTTTGTTGTAATTTTGTTAACAACATCAACGCTCTTTTAAAATTCCGGAATTTTAACGTTCGTACACAACAAATTACCGCGAAAGTAACTTCTAACCGTCCAACGGCTGTTCGGCTTCTCCGAAAACTAGCTTCGACTGATATCAATTCTTATTAGATTCACGCCCCACATGTAAGACGAACTTAGCCTCATCTTTCTCTACCCCATATACAAACATTTTCTCTCTCAAGTTTCGTTTACGAATCCCACTTACATATGTACCCTCTCTTAATCTCAGACTGTCGCGTGTCTACGTTCTACTTGTGACGTCCAATTACCTTTCTCAATTTCTCTCCCCATTTAAATCGATCTTATACAAACATCTTCTAACTCACTCTTGCTTATAGCCTAAAATCTATCCTTGTTCCCTCGTTAGTTACCAAGTCTAACCGACACCTGACATTTGCATCTCCCTCTTTTATATGCTGAAACCAATTTGTCCTTGTTTTCATATCGCTCCCTGTCTGCTTTAACGTCCACTTGCATTCGTAGAAAATATTGATTTTCTTATGAGGTTGTTGACAACGCAGCCTATCCTTGAAATAATCGTTATCACAGAACGTGCCTATCGTAACCGTCAAGTTTATCGAAGACCCTTCCAAACTCAGAAAATATCTCTTTCTACCAACCACGTTTTTAAATGCTATTTTATGCGAAATTCTCCCCTATAATATTTACATATACTAAACGATTTTAAATAAAAGTTTCTACTAAACTAAAATTATGCCCGTAAAATTATTGATTTTATGTGAAAGTAACTTGAAAAAGCTTTTTAATTATTATACATTGATTATACTGTAATTAAAGCTGCATCGTATATATATATATATATATATATATATATATATAAATATTGAATAAGATGTTGGTATTTTTGGGCGAATTATATATATATATATATATATATATATATATATATATATATATATAGTGCTATGAAATTCCCTACGATTGGGCATACCATTTTATTGATATGATATTTTTATTTGATATGAATTTTTATTTGATATATTTACTTTATTTCCTTTAAGCCCCAATGTTGTACGTTATATTTGTTTTGTTTACCACGACTAGCTCACTAAATGCTCGACTTCCTAATAAATCTTATTTTACCCTTTAAATGAATTCAAATAAAGCAGTTCAAAATCACACAATATAATAATTGATAATATTTACAATGTTGTGTAACCTCAAAAATTTTCCTCTGTATAGAATATTTACATTTACCAAATTTATGCTTTCCTGAAAGCCAGCAAAAATATCTTTTAATTACTCTCAAGTATCTTCGAACGTTCTAAGATACTTTTCCCTGTTTTAATATTTTCTAATGACCTTTTTGATGACTCTTACAAATACATAATGTATAGCAAATATTAAATTTGAAACAGCCTTTAAATAATAAAATGTTTAAAAATCGCTAACCTGGAATGGTCACTGGAGTTCCCTCATAGGGTCTGTGGTCTGCATCCCTTGTTGTGTTCACTTTACTTATTAGCCAGAATTATCCACTTTTGATCTCTGGTATTTTTCCTTGAATTAACTTTGAGTACCCTTTGGATCTCACTTTCAGACATATTTTTAGATTTGCGTTAAGGCTTAGATCTCGACATGAACATCGACCCAACAAAAGCCCTCTCAACAAAAGTGGTATCAACAAAATGCCGTCCCAATAAAATGGCATCAGCAAAAGCCGTCCCAATAAAAGAAGCCTCAACAAAAGCCGTCCCAATAAAAGAAGCCCTGTTTTGTTAAATATTAAAAATAATTTTAATTAATTGTTTAACTTACGTCTATTTGTAGATCGGCTTATTTTAGTCGCACAATTTCTCACTTTCAAATTTTACTTTCTCTGAATTTTGTTTCACTAATTAATTACGTAACTTTCTACTGCATTTGAGCATAGTTGGTGCTTGGTTGAATATGAACTCAATGTTTATTCATTTCCTATTGTACTTATAAGCCTTTCCCACCAATCGTTTCCATTGACGTGTTTAACGATTAAGGCGTGTACTTTGCCTTATCTCTGGTAGAACTCGGTATTTTCTCAAATTCCCTGGTTTAATTCTTCGACGAAATGCTCCATCAATCACGTAAGCGTTTGTATATTACAGCATTTTGTTAGGATTTCCGATTATTGCTTTTATTCAGTCACGTATTTAATGTTTGGCGTTTAAAAGTCCAAGACTTATCATATAATTTCACCGCCTGGTGTTTATTTGTTTGTTACAGAATGTTGGTTTTCTGAACAAATGTATTCTTGTAGTCACGTATTTAGTGACGTACTAAGATGCGTTCGCATATAGATGCGTTGATATTTTCGACGTAATTATTAAATATTTGGAATGCCAATTTATCTATGTTCCCGATAATTTTATTTGCTGCAATTAGTTGCTTCTAAAATTTTATCTTTACTCGTAAATTATACTTAAACATATTATACGACGCACACATTACTATTTTGAATTAAATGGTATGGGATTATTACTAAATGAGCTTCTTTCTCATGCATTAGATCAAATATCCTTTATCTACTGTGTCCTCGCAATTGACTTTTTGTAGAATAGTCAGTCGATTTACTCTTATAATAGATGGAATTATTTGATTTTCTTAAAGTTAAAGTTATTTATATCTATCCAACGACCCCTATGACTTAATCTACCCTTAAACTACTCTCTTATCATAGCAATATATATATTGCCGTGGAACTCGGGTAAAATCCTCACCAACAAAATATATTCGAAAATTTTATTAAATTTTCAAATTCGAAAATAGAAAGATTTTCAAAAATTCAATAATTCAAAAAAAAAAATTTCTTACCCGTTTTCCTCTCTTCCTCGGTTGAATTGCCAATTTTCTGCCGCTGCTTCCGGCTAGCTCGTTTGGACCTCCTCTTGGATATCTAGATTCACTCTCACATTCTCAATCGTACACACACTCGCAATAAAACCACAAAATACAACCAACATACCATCTTTTATTTATTACTATTTACAAATGAAATTCAATATTGTTCATATTTCTGTGATCACATTACACTTCAGTAAACCCTATTTTGTAATGTCCTGTGTTTTATTTTTAATTATCAAACACATAAAATGTACCCGAAGTAAATGGGCCTTGAATAATACCTTCTTTAAAATTCTTTCTTTATAATTTATTTTTAACCTAAGTAAACTCTGGAGTATTGTGAGCTCATGATAACCCAGTTAATTATGCATACTGTATGCCCTTCTACTTTGCATACTCTTCCAACAAATTAAAAAAACAAAGCCATGTACTCTTCACAAAAATTTCACGTTCTGATGGAACGTTAAAAAGCTTTCTAGACACCTTCAAATTTCTAGTTAAATACCATAATAAAGTTATTTACACGTATTATGTTCAATACGCAAATAATCCACGACACCTTCAAAATCACTCTCATACGTCACCCAATATACATAGTTTCATAGTTTATAACAACACAATCTCAAATCGTTACCTGGAATTTCTAGAGGATCTCCGCTCCGTAGATGATGCCATGTATTTCTTCTATCTGGTCTGCAGGCCGTTTCTCGCTGTTACTAGACGAACCCCATCTAAGCCGATCCGCCAATGCCGCCTCCACGGTGTAACCAAATTCCATTTAAACATACGTCTTTCTCAATTAGTTGCTTCAAACCACGTTACTTAATGTCCCGACACGAGTTGGTTAAAAATTATAGGTGATACCTCAATTAAAAAATGTAATCTCGGCACACTAACCGCGTACTAATTAAGAGGCTACCACCATGCAATACAATTTAAATGATTTTATAATACTTACAACTCGTGTTAACTTTCATACGTCGTTTGGAACGATCGAAATCTTAAGGGCACGAAGTTAAAAGAGAAGAGCCGTGCTACCTCTTTATAATATTTATACACTTCGAATGTAACCTCTCCATACCCACCTAACGCGAAATTCCCATCTAAAACAACACATTCTTACAATTTTGCTCAACCAATTTTTAAGTACGCGAATTTCAGTGCGTCGTTATGCAATTTTCTGAAAATTAATATACACTATGCTTGTACCTCTATATAATATTTATACACTTCGAATGTAACCTCTCCATACCCACCTAACGCGAAATTCCCATCTAAAACAACACATTCTTACAATTTTGCTCAACCGATTTTTAAGTCCGCGAATTTCAGTGCGTCGTTATGCTATTTTCTGAAAATTAATATACACTATGCTTGTACTTGTCTCGCGTTCAACTAACTATATCGACCAATCGTATATTTACTGACGTCCTACAAGTCCCTCCTATACTATCGTCATCCCTTGCTTATGCGTTTTCTACGTCTCTTTCTAACCTGGTTTGAGTGGTACAAAATCGATATCCCGGACCGTATGCTATTTAAACCCACGTGGACTTCTTACGTGCTTTAAATAACCGCTCATTAGCATTTACCGCGAACACATGCAACGGTTTACCCAATATTCTCTGTAACCGTTTGCTATCTATAAAAATTAAGTAGAACTTGACATTTAGAAAATACGCAGGTGTTTAATTAACTGACGTTTTACCACAACACTTCCACGAGTTGGAGTTTAGCGTATTTCTACCCCACCGATATATTTGTTTGTTAGCAACGCTTTTCACCTTGGTATTATTGGGTTTTTACACGCTTTTATGCATATTATACATCAATAATCGTTCAATTAAATTCAATTAAATTAATAAATTAATGGCATTGGCTTCTACCATTTATTTCTTTGCAAACCTACTTAAATTTCATTCATTATTTGTAAAATTTCGTTAATACCTGATACTTAAAGATGAACTAACTGGAATAAATTTCGCCCGTAAATTCTGTTTGTTCCTTTATACAGGGTGTTTTGAAATTGCTTCGTTTATATTTATTTTTAATCTTTTAAAACCACTATAATATATATATATATATATATATATATATATATATAGAATGCTGTGAAACCTCCTAAATTAACTGGTCCGTCGACTTTCTTCTGTTACTCGCCTCTTTACTCTTTTCCGCCTCGGCTGCTCACCTCTTTAAACCTTCATCCTCATTCATAAAAAAAAACAAACACATTCCTACCACAAACATCAACGTTAACTCTATTTACATCAATATTCACAATACATTAAAATTTCAAAATTAAAATTCAGCATAAATTTCAGTATCAGAAAATTTCCAGATTAAATCTGTTATCATTTTAATGTGCATCCAGAATTAAAGTCCTTGTAGGATGCCTACTAATTACTATAACAATATATGCAGACCTGAGTCTGAGTACAAAGGGAGCATCTCCCACCCCTTTACGTTAATTAACCAGGTTCGTCTAATTGAGCTCAAAGACATACCCAAATTTTCATCATAATCCAGAACATAAATACTAAATACCCCTTTCTACTTAAACAGGAAAATTTCACTTTAAAATTAAAAATTTGTTGTTAGTACAATTTCACTACTGTCCATTTTAAGTAAATAAATTATAAAGTTATTCAACACACACCAAACATCAAAAATCGAACAACAAAGCATAAGTTACCTGAAGGTTAATGCACTCGGGCTCCAATGTACATCGTCCTCTGTTAATCACACCAATCCAACTGGGTTATGTTTAGGTCCTCGTATTGCTGGTCGCCTTTAAAATTTTCTACACCACCATTCATCTAAAGTTGTTTCAGTGCTTTTCCGGAACTCATTTGTGCATATCTGAAGCTTGTTTTGTGGATCCAGACACGTTTACGAATCATTTAATTATTAACACCCCGAAAAATAACAAAGAAATTCATACTTCTTTCACCAATATACGCCAAAACTGCCTACTTTTGTGTATTCATTTGTCGTTGCAAATTTGACTAATTGGTACAGTGATACTAGACTTTATTACCTTGTATCTTCTTTTCTAAGTGCACTAAATTACATTCATTGTAGCACGTAAAGAACAAACTGTTTTAAATCACCAAAATATACGAGCAAACTGTTTAAATTATTCAATCAAAATCGGAAACTAAAAAGCGCTGTTTAACGCATTGAATCAAGTCGAAAATCTAAGAGAGCGAAACTTATATCAACCTGGGTATATATATAGTGGTTAGCCCGTCTGTCAGTTTTGTCCTCAAAACGGCCAGTTTCTAGAATTTCGTGTACTATGTTCCCATCTCGCCCGCCTGTGCGTCGGTTCTTACTAAATTTGCACTCGCACCAGTTAAATCTCAGAAATTTCGACACGGCTCGCAACGTCTGGAAATAACTAATTAATTTTTATACAGAAATGTTATTTTTACCTCTCAAGTTTGCCTTTTATTTTCAACCAATCGCAACCCAGTGACGTTGCTCCACTCACGCCTTTTACTATATGTGTCTCGGTCTTGCGCATATTATCTGTCTCTATCTACCCTGTTCTTATTGGTGCAAATTGATATTCTTTATTATCGATTATTTCAGTCCATGTGGACTGTGAAATAACCCACCTTATTAGCATTTCCCGTAACTATTAAGCTACGGTTTCTCCAAGATTCTCTGTAACCATTTGTTATCTGCCAAATTTACGCGGAACATAAAACATTTAAAACTACGCAGGTGTTCAAACATAATACTTCTAAATAACACTTCTACGATCTGAATATTATTGGGGTTTTACTAGCTTTTATAGATATTATATGTTCCTAACGGTTCAATGAACTCCAATTAAAATAATACCCTTTAATTTTTAGTGAATCCTAATTAAATATTCAATTATTATCTGTACATTTTGTTTAATACCGGTTACTTAAAATTGAGTTAATTAATATAAATTTTGCACGTAATTTCCATTTGTTTCTTTACTCGGAATAATTAAATTACACGTAGAGCATTTTAATACTGCTTCCTTTTTTATAGCAAGCGTCTTGTAAATGATTTAAATCTCTTATTTTTAATGAAACGAATGAATTTTTATTCCCCACGGTTTTTTAATAACGCGTACCTTTTCCCAAAGCTTCTACACGGTGATTAAAATTATTTGATGTGATTATTTAATTTTCTACCCTGGTTTAAATATGAGTAATATATATATATATATATATATATAATAGTGGTTTTTTTGTTATATAAATATTATATTAAATATTATAAACGAAGCAATTTTAAAACACCCTGTATAAAGGAACAAACAGAATTTACGGGCGAAATTTATTCCAGTTAGTTCATCTTTAAGTATCAGGTATTAACAAAATTTTACAAATAATGAATGAAATATATATATATATATATATATATATATTGAAGTGTACGTAATATCTAAAAGGGTATAAAGAGTAGTTTGTTGTTTTAAGGTTGTGTATATGCCAAAAAAGCCAATGACCAGATCACGTAATCGTAATTTTGGTGTTTGCCGTACTTTACAAATGGTAAAGTATTTAAAGTATATTAGTCAGAGTAGAAGTGCCAATACGTAATGGAATGACTTGATGACGTGAGAAAACTCAGTATTCAAGGATTTATACTAAGTCTGATAATCCATAGAGTGTAAATTTGCTGATCTAAAAGGCGGGTGCGTCTGTGAATGGCCAGGGTTATATGTGAAACATTTCGGCACCTATTTATTAGAATCAACCTTTGGACAAACTTGTATTATCAAAATTTTATGTGAAAGTACTATATAAAAAGTGATTTAAGTGCGACGCGATCATATTCGCAAATGATCGAACAGTTATTAATATAATCGAAAATTGTACAAATATAACTGATAGGTATTAGTGACACAATACTAGTTGTGACGATATAATTGGGTGTTGGGATTTCGAAATGTATAAAGAATAGGCATAATAATTTGGAAGGTGGCGGGATCACCTAGGTAAAAATAATAAATAAAGAACGATTTGAATATTTTTGGTAGAAAGACGTGTTTTGATAAAAATGTACTAAGTTTGAATAATTAAAAGTCAAAATAAAATCTTTTGGGAGCTAAAGCATTTGATTTCAATTAGAGAAGAGTATAGAGTCATAGGGAACATTACGAAGGAAGAAGAGTGTAAAGTTAGTGGTGTAAAAATTAGAAGATTAGATATTGGAGCGGTACCGAGAGAGAGATTAATAAGAGCTGGTATTTATAGTGGTTTGGATTGCGGTGAATAGGAGTTGGAGTGGATTTATAAGGTCGAAGGAAGACGAGTTAGAAGTGATTTAGGTTTTACATGCGATCGAAAAGCATTGGGTGGAAAAATTTATAAAGCGGCACAGAATTTGAAAGAGCAGGTTAAAATTGGTATTGGATTGTATATTGCTGGATTGGAAGGAGTGGTTGCACAGAAAGACGGGATAATAAGAAGAAAATTAACGCGAAGAAGTTAAAAGTAGAGGTTTTTCTAAATTCTAAATTCAGTTAACTATTTATAGATTTGGGTGGAAAATAACAGAAATTATATCAATAACCTGGTATCTGGAAAGCCAAGTAGTCTTGTGGAAGTGGAGCGTAGTGTGAAGACACAGCCGGCTGAGGAGATTGTTAGCCAGAGTTAAGGAAAAGGTCTACGACTAAGAATAAATCGGGTGAGTACTGTGTTTTTCGGAGCGTCAACGTCATTTGGTAAGTTTATTTAAATTGGCACAAGACTACGTGGATCTGTTTATTTGGCATATACGCATAAAAAAAGGGTTACTTATACTAAAAATAAGGTAGTGGTGTTTGGTCGGTGTCGTGACCATCTACCTATCACCGAACCCACGGTAGGTAGGTGTAGATACCCTGAGAAAAAGAGATTCTAAATAGTCGAGGCACACTTATATAAGTTTTTTTTTTGTAGACCGACCAAATACATTTAAAGCACGTAAAATAGTCAAAAATCTTCACACTATCAAGTAAATAAAAAGAGTATATAAAAATAAACCAAAATAAAGTGGCAAACCCAACGTGAGGCTCGAAGAAATATTAGTAAAATAAGGGACACCAAAGTTAGGTGGGGCCCGTAGTAAAATTTTACAGGAGAAAAGGAGTTCAAAAAGAAAGGTAGCAGAGATGACAGACGAGGATACCAGATGTATAACGAGGTCAGGAAGGATATACGGAATCGACACGGAAATTGCAGCACAAGACGAGGAGCTAGATGCAGGGCGAGATGCCCAGGAAACGGAGGCGAGACATGTAGATCCGGAGGTGATAAATATAGAAGCGGACAAGAACGACGGACAGAACAACCGATGGGGTTTTTGGACAAACTGGATGAGATTGTAGAGACAGAAAACGAACGGACGAAATTACAAATAGTGGGGGCGACTTTGACAGGCAACGCGGAAAAGTGGCACAACATCATACGACGACAGTACAACACATACGCCGAATTCAGACGAATGTTTATTGAGCAATTTTGGAGCAACACGCACCAGACTAACATAAGGACTAACTTAATCACAGGACACTACAGCAAACTAAACGGGTCACGCGTGGAATACGCCATAGACAAATATAACCAGGCACAACATTTGACACCGAAATTGGAGGAGGACGACATCATACTATTACTTGCGGGACATATGGAACCGGAGGTGACAAAGGTGGTTGTGGTGCAAAACGTAAAGACCTTACGAGAGTTTCTAGGGGTGATGAGGAATGTTGACTTGGCGACAGCACTAGAGACAAAGACGCGCGGAACTGATTGGGAAAAGAGTCGGGGTTATAATGACGAACACCGACGACAGGCATACCACAACCAACACATACAAAGCCACAGACAGGAGAGTTTCAACAACGGACATCGGAACCATTGGAGACACGACGGCAATAGACGTCAGCATTTCAATAAAGAATACCGGGGAAACGATTACAGGGGACAAAATAGGTACCAGCACGGCGACAACACGTGTGACGGCCGTACTACTGGGGGCGGAATGCGTGACGGATACAGCCGGACTGACAGGCACATAAACGTCCAACATATAACGACCAGCGCTGCGATGAATGACCCAGACAAGATAGAGGTGGTACAAGTGCACGAAGCACCACCGACCCAAAAAAAAACGCCAACTTTCTAAAAGCAGAGTTGTTAGATTTAGGTATAGATTTAGGTTATAGTTTAAGTGATTTATTGTTGAATAATTATACAGTTAATAAAAGAAATTTGTTGTTTATTAATATTAGATTAAGAGATTGTTTATATGTTGCTTTAATTGATAGTGGTTCACAGTTGTCGTTGGTAAGTGAAGAAATTGTAATAAAACATGCAGAGTTTTTAAAAGGACGAATGGAAACTATTGATGGGGTCAATTTATGGTCGGCGATGTATAAAAAGTTAACGACGATTTATAAGGTAGTCCGTGTACCGATATTTGTAGGGAATAAAAATGCAGGGGAGCCCGAGTTCTTGGTAACAAAGGGGTTACAGTTAGATTTTATATTAGGGATGGATTTTATAGAGGGTTTTGGATTGAAAATAGATGGAAATGATAGATCGATTTGTATATTAAATAAAAATAAGTTATGGGTGGTGCCTACGGTTAGTTCGGAATATAGGGATAGTGATGATATTGATAAGTTAGGATTAGGAATGAAAAGGGCAAGTAATTATAGACAGGTTGAAGTGAGATTATGTAATATGTTTGCGAAAATAATTGATGAGAGACAGATAGGAAAAGTGAGTGATGATATTAAAGAAAAGCTGGGTGAGTTATTTAATAGATTTGTAGGGTTATTTAATGAAGAGTCGAGATTTGTGAAGCGATATACGCACAAGTTAGAGGTCACGGAAGACAGCGGATTTTGTACCAAGGTGTATCCAATTCCGTTTGCAATTAGAAATAGGGTTAAAGCCGAGATTAGTTAGATGTTAAAGGAAGGAATCATCGAACCAGTGAAGACTCCATATGTGAACCAGGTCGTTATTGTACCTAAACCTAACAAAATAGATATAAGGATTTGTTTGGACGCGAGGAAGTTGAATTCAATTACGAAAGCTCAGTACGAACAACTACAAGGGTTGGATAATTTGTTATACAAGGTGTATGAGATGAAGAATTTAGCAAGTTAGATTTAAAAAATTCATTTTGGTTGAGTCCGTTGCATAGGGATAGTAAGAAATTTACGGGGTTTAGTATTGAAGAGGAGATTTATATGTTTTCTATAGTTCCATTTGGGTTGAGTAGTTCTTCAGCAGCACTTGTTAGGGCCATACAAAATCACGCGTATTGTTGCTGAGGGAAATACGTTCGAATTACATACTATAACAGGGGAACGTCGTGGGCGTTTACATTTAGAGAATTTATACCCATATAAAATTGCACAAGATGAGGGGTTAGCATGATGAGAGTTCATGAGACGGATAGTTTAAATTGTTTTTTTTATAGTGTAAGTTGTTATATAGCGTATTTGTACATACGTGAAAGATGATGAAATTAGGGGTTGCATAATAATTAATTTATAAAATGCGTGGAGTGATTTTAAATAAAACGAGAAATTTTTCACATCACGAGAAGATTTATAAGTACCAACGAAATTTCCACTTTTATATAAAACCAGTGGGGCCTATGAAGTGTACGTAATATCTAAAAGGGTATAAAAAGTAGTTTGTTGTTTTAAGGTTGTGTATATGCCAAAAAAGCCAATGATCAGATCACGTATTCGTAATTTTGTGTTTGCCGTACTTTACAAATGGTAAAGTATTTAAAGTATATCAGTCAGAGTAGAAGTGCCAATACGTAAAGGAATGACTTGATGACGTGAGAAAACTCAGTATTCAAGAATTTATACTAAGCCGTACGATGATAATCCATACAGTGTAAATTTGCTGATCTAAAAGGCGGGTGCGTCTGTGTAGGTTCCACTGTTCACAACACATGGCCAGGGTTATATGTGAAACATTTCGGCACCTATTTATTAGAATCAACCTTTGGACAAACTTGTATTATCAAAATTTTATGTGGAAGTACTATATAAAAAGTGATTTAAGTGCGACGCGATCATATTCGCAAATGAGCGAACAGTTATTAATATAATCGAAAATTGTACAAATATAACTGATAGGTATTAGTGACACAACACTAGTTGTGACGATATAATTGGGTGTTGGGATTTAGAAATGTATAAAGAATAGGCATAATAATTTGGAAGGTGGCGGCATCACCTAGGTAAAAATAATAGATAGAGAATGATTTGAATATTTTTGGTAGAAAGACGTGTTTTGATAAAAATGTACTAAGTTTGAATAATTAAAAGTCAAAATAAAATCTTTTGGGAGCTAAAGCATTTGATTTCAATTAGAGAAGAGTATAGAGAGTCGTAGAGAACATTACGAAGGAAGAAGAGTGTAAAGTTAGTGGTGTAAAAATTAGAAGATTAAATATTGGGGCGGTACCAAGAGAGGGGTTAATAAGAGCTGGTATTTATAGTGGTTTGGATTGAGGTGAATAAGAGTTAGAGTGGATTTATAAGGCCGAAGGAAGACGAGTTAGAAGTGATTTGGGTTTTACATGCGATCGAAAGGCATTGGGTGGAAAAATTTATAAAGCGGCACAGACTTTGAAAGAGCAGGTTAAAATTGGTATTGGTTTGTATATTGCTGGATTGGAAGGAGTGGTTGCACAGAAAGACGGGATAATAAGAAGAAAATTAGCGCGGGGTAGTTAAAAATAGAGGTTTTCTAAATTCTAAATTCAGTTAACTATTTATAGATTTGGGTGGAAAATAACATAAATTATATCAAAAACCTGGTATCTGAAAAGCCAAGCAGTCTTGTGGAAGTGGAGCGTAGTGTGAAGACACAGTCGGCTGCGGAGATCGTTAGCCAGAGTTAAAAAAAAAGGCCTACGATTGAGGATAAATCGGGTGAGTACTGTGTTTTTCGGAGCGTCAAAGTAATTTGGTAAGTTTATTTGAATTGGCACAAGGCTACGTGGATATGTTTGTTTATTTGGCATATACGCATAAAAAAAGGGTTACCTACACTAAAAATAAGGTAGTGCTGTTTGGTCGGTGTCGTGACCATCTACCTATCACCGAACCCACGGTAGGTAGGTGTAGATACCCTGAGAAAAAGAGATTCTAAATAGTCGAGGCACACTTATATAAGTTTTTTTTGTAGACCGACCAAATATATTTAAAGCACGTAAAATAGTCAAAAATCTTCACACTATCAAGTAAATAAAAAGAGTATATAATAATAAACCAAAATAATATATATATATATATATATATATATATATATATAAAGTTGCAGACAAAGTAAGGTGTTACTTTATTTTTGGAAGCTAACGGTGTGGTGTTCTGATATGTCTAGGGCCACTCTGTTAATGTCTCGTAGCAACAGAGATAACATTTATTTATAAGTTAAAAATATGAACCAATTATACATTAAAGGCATGATGATTGACGCACAATGAAAATATATACAGAAGTTTTTGTGTGCGAATTATTGCAAATGTCTTATAACAATGAAGGCACTAGTTTGTACAGTTGCGGAAAGCATTTCAATGTTGTAGATTTAAATGTTGAGGCTTAACAATCTAAATTAATCTTGGTGGTGTTTAAAGGAGTATGGTTGGTTGCATATTCCTACAATGAAAACTAAAGTTATTTTGAAAAATCGATGCTATTTTTCTGTAATTATGTTACCGTGAAGTAATAAATAAGTAACAGTGTTATGCTTTATTGTTTTATTTTATTTTGTAGTTAACTGAATCTACTTTTTGAAAATATAGTTCCGTATCAAACACTTCGTAATGGTCCAGAAATGATTGTAAACTCAATTAGACAGGTGTGTGTGAAGGATTACTGAATTTGTAATAAAAAACTCTTAAATCTAGTTTTAAAAAATCAGAACCGTATTTAAATAGATGTGTAAAAATAGGAAACATAAGATCGAATAACTGTGTGTGCCATAAAAGTCTGTAGAAAGAAGTGTTTTTATTTCTGCACTAGAATTTGATAATAACACCAAGAAAAAATAAAATAGAAATTTTAATTTTTTTCAATAACACACTAAAAAATTTATAAATAGGGCAATGGATGACATCGTTTCTCATTGTCAAAGGAATAAAATTAATAATATACACCTCAAGTTTCACCACTCTTGGACTATTATGATAGAACTTTGAATAAATATCAAATGAACATGAAGCAAATGAGAGGATCGATTATAACAAACAATGACTGGGAATGAAATGTAAAATGTACTTTGCTATCGTTAAACGTCTTTACCATGAATATGCGCAAGGGATGCTACTTAAAGAGATGTGGCAATAGAAGTTATCACATGCTGAATATATAATAATTCATGAATTTTGACATTTGTGTTGTCAAACAAAAATCACAAAGTGAAGACATTTATTACAGCATAATTTTAGAGTTTACAGTATTAATAAAATAGTACAAACATTTTTCAAGTGTATCTTTTTTTAAGTACTTCTAGTGTGTATTGCTACGACATATTGATTATAATTCAATCAACAGATACAATTTTTTGAAACTCGCACATGAATTATATTATTGTTAACTGTAAAAAATTTCTTTACAATCAAATAACTTTGTTAGTTATATTGTCAGAAAATGGATATCCTTAACTATTGAATTATTGAGACTAATGAATTTGTTTAGTAGAGCACATTTTGTAAAAGTAAAGTAATACTATTTACTCGAGAACTCGATGTCTTATTAGTGTAATGATAAAAGGGATTATACAATTTTTAATACCTTTTTATTTATTAAATCTTGAAGACAATAAATATTAAAAATTATACGGAACCAGTAAACTTTTTTGTTCCTAAGGTATGTAATTTTTTTGTTCAGTTTGTTCTTTGAATTAAAATGCGAACCTAATAGCGACATTTTCAAGTTTGCATTTTAATTTATTGAACTAAAATTGATTAGAATATAAATTACCTATTTTATATGTAAATTTTTATTTGCATATAGTTTAATTTGAATAAGTGGTATGCTGTCGTTTTTAAAATCAAATTACTAAATTGGTTTTTATTCATATATTACTACAATGTAGAGGATAATTATTCTCTCTTTAATCATGACTTAATGTTGCAATTGTTATAAAAAAATATACGGAAGTCAAAGTTTAGTATCGTGTGCTACCTGAAATTGAATTACCAAAAACGTTTGTTACGGTATTTCATGCAGACAAAAAGAAAGTAGTAAAATAAGTAAATAAAATCGCCCACACTGAATACCGCAACAAAACAAAAGGGTAGAATAGAAATTCAAAAGAATTGGATGCCATGCAAGTTCAAAACGTCGTAAAGTGGAGTGGGTCACACAGAAAAAAATTTGAAAACTCAGTAAGAAATTTATTCAGAAACCGTTAGTTAATATAGTATAAGAAGGAAAATATATATATATATATATATATATATATATATATATATATTGCTGTGTTTGCCTGTATTAGAATCGAGCCTCACGAATTGGGCGTCAAGAATGCTGTGAATCCTACAAAAAGCTATTCATTAACTTAACTGTTCCGTTGACTTTCTTCTGTTCATCGCCTCGGCTGCTCCCCTAGATGACTTTCATCCTCAATCATAAAAAAAAACAAACACATTCCTATCACAAACACCAACGTTAACTCTATTTACATCAATATTCACAATACATTAAAATTTCAAAATTAAAATTCAGCATAAATTTCAGTATCAGAAAATTTCAAGATTAAATCTGTTATCATTTTAATGTGCATCCAGAATTAAAATCCTTGTAGGATGCCTACTAATTACTATAACAATATATGCAGACCTGAGTCTGAGTACAAAGGGAGCATCTCCCACCCCTTTACGTTAATTAACCAGGTTCGTCTAATTGAGCTCAAAGACATACCCAAATTTTCATCATAATCCAGAACATAAATACTAAATACCCCTTTCTACTTAAACAAGAAAATTTCACCTTAAAATTAAAAATTTGTTGTTAGTACAATTTCACTACTGTCCATTTTAAGTAAATAAATTATAAAGTTATTCAACACACACCAAACATCAAAAATCGAACAACAAAGCATAAGTTACCTGAAGGTTAATGCACTCGGGCTCCAATGTACATCGTCCTCTGTTAATCACACCAATCCAACTGGGTTATGTTTAGGTCCTCGTGTTGCTGGTCGCCTTTAAAAGTTTCTACACCACCATTCATCTAAAGTTGTTTCAGGGCTTTTCCGGAACTCATTTGTGTATATCTGAAGCTTGTTTTGTGGATCCAGACACGTTTACGAATCATTTAATTATTAACACCCCCGAAAAATAGCAAAGAAATTCATACTTCTTTCACCAATATACGCCAAAACTGCCTACTTTTGTGTATTCATTTGTCGTTGCAAATTTGACTAATTGGTACAGTGATACTAGACTTTATTACCTTGTATCTTCTTTTCTAAGTGCACTAAATTACATTCATTGTAGCACGTAAAGAACAAACTGTTTTAAATCACCAAAATATACGAGCAAACTGTTTAAATTATTTAATCAAAATCGGAAAACTAAAAAGCGCTGTTTAACGCATTGAATCAAGTCGAAAATCTAAGAGAGCCCACTCCTATCAACACGGGTTTAAATAGTGGTTAGCCTGTCTGTCGGTCTTGTCCCCAAAACGGCCAGTTTCTAGAATTTCGTCATTCTATGTTCCCATCTCGACCGCCTGTGCGTCGGTTCTACAAAACTTGCACACGCGCCAGTTGAAAATCTCAGAAATTCTCACACGGCACGCAACGTCTGGGAATAACTAATTAATTTTATACAGAAATGTTATTTTACCTCTCAAGTTTGCCTCTTATTTTCAACCAATCGCAACCCAGTGACGTTGCTCAACTCACGCCTTTTACTATATGTGTCTCTGTCTTGCGCATATTATCTGTCTCTATCTACCCTGTTCTTATTGGTGCAAATTGATATTCTTTATTATCGATTATTTCAGTCCATGTGGAGTGTGAAATAACCCACCTTATTAGCATTTCCCGTAACTATTATGCGACGGTTTTTCCAACATTCTCTGTAACCATTTGTTATCTGCAAATTTTACTCAGAACGATACTTTTAAAAATACGCAGGTGTTCAAACATAATACTTCTACGATCTGAATATTATTGGGTTTTTACTAGCTTTTATACATATTATATGTTGCTAATGGTTCAATTAACTTCAATTAAAAATAATACCCTTTAATTTTTAGTGACTCCTAATCAAATATTAATTATTATCTGTACATTTTGTTTAATACCGGTTACTTAAAATAGAGTTAATTAATATAAATTTTGCACGTAATTTCTCTTTGTTTCTTTACTCGGAATAATCAAATTACACGTAGAGCATTTTACTACTGCTTCTTTTTATAGAAGGCCTCTTGTAAATAAATTAAATCTCTTCTTTTTAATAACACGAATGAAATTTTATGCTTCACGGTTTTAATAACGCGTACCTTTTCCCAAAGCTTCTACACGGTGATTAAAATTATTTTATGTGATTATTTAATTTTCTACCCTGGTCTAAATATGAGTAATATATATATATATATATATATATATATATATATATATATTGCTGTGATCCCTATAAGAATCGAGCCTCACGAATTGGGCGCCAAGATTTGAAGTGATCCTCGTTACTACGGTAAAATCTCCTCTGATATTCGATTTCTTACCTGAATATCGCCTCTTGAATCCTTCCGCCTCGGCTGCTCACCTAGATAAAACTTTCATCCTCATTCATAAAAAAAAACACATTCCTACCACAAACATCAACGTTAATTCTATTTACACCAATATTCACAATACATTAAAATTTCAAAATTAAAATTCAGCATAAATTTCAGTATCAGAAAATTTCCAGATTAAATCTGTTATCATTTTAATGTGCATCCAGAATTAAAGTCCTTGTAGGATGCCTACTAATTACTATAACAATATATGCAGACCTGAGTCTGAATAAAAGGGAGCATCTCCCACCCCTTTACGTTAATTTAACAGGTTAGTCTAATTGAGCTCAAAGACAGACCCAAATTTTCATCATAATCAAAACATAAACCTGATAAATACTCCTTTCTACTTATACAAGAAAATTTTACCTTAAAATTAAAAATTTGTTGTTTATACAAATTTACTACTGTCCATTTTTATCAAAGATTATAAAGAGATTCAACACACACCAAAACATCTAAGATCGAACAAAAATGCATAATTTACCTGAAGGTTACTGCACTCCTGGCTCCAATGTACATCGGACTTGCTCATCCCACCATTCCAGCTGGTTTATGTTTACGTCCTCGGATTTCTAGCCGCCTTTAAAAATTTTCTACACCACCATTCGTCTAAACGGTTTCAGGGTTTCTCAGGAACTCATCTAAGTATATCGAAATCTTGTTTTGTGGATCCAATCACGTTTACGAATAACATTTGATTACTAACATTCCCGATAAACAGCAATGAAATTCATAATTCTTTCACGCTATACCAAAAACTGCCTACTTCTATTTATTTATTTATCGTTATTAATTTGGATAATTGGTACAGTAATACCCGCAAATATAACTAGACTTTGTTACCTTCATTTATCTTCTCTAAGTGTACTAATAACTTTTATTGTAGCACGTAATCACCACGTATTCTACTTAAAGTATCGAATAATCAAAAAATAAAGAGCAAAACTGTTTAAAGTATCGAATAAAATCAAAAATATAAGAGAGCGAAACTCCTATTAGCACGGGTTTATATAATGGCTCGCTTGCAAGTCGAATTTGTCCCGCAACGGCCAATTTTCAGAAATTCGCATTCTATTTTCCCTTCCGATGTCTCCGCACAATGATTCTACTGAAATTTGCACACGTCCCAGTTGAAAATCTAAGAAATTTCCACACGGCCCTCAACACGTTGTAACAAAATTTTTGTTACATTTCATATCTCTGAAGGAAAAACAGTTCTAACTGTTATTATTTTGCGAATCTGTCATTTAGCGTGTAATCGTTAATTAATTTAATGTACTATAAAGAAGAACAACTCTTTCCGTTTATATTATTTTTACCTATAAAGAGTATTTAATGGAGACTCCTATACTCTCGATATCGTGAATACCTTGAACGTGACTTGAGTTGCATAAATTACAGGCGTTCTAGCGTCCACTAGAGCATTTGTTAAACATAACGCCTGCGCGAAAATGACGCGAGGACTAAGAGCGTTGGCAAGTAAGGAACACGGCCATCTTGCAAGCAACCGCGGGTACGTAGACTTCGCTTTTGAAAATGGTCAACTCCGCTTGTAAGTGGGAGCTAAGGATAGCTCTAGAAGAATGGTAGGGCTGCTTGGTTGTCGCGTGGAGGCTTCACGGAGAGCTCTCGTGTAAGCCGCCCAGTCAACTCAAAGCAACAGCTACAACACGTGGTGAGAAATCCATTAGTGCAAGATTTGAGGAACACGCTAAACAATGGAATTAGATTTTGGTCGAGAATTGTGAAATTGGTTGTTTTAAAGCTGTCCGAGGAATTATGGTTGATGCAGGCATGTTTTGTATCTTTCGGAATATCAAACAGATGGAAAGCTATGCGTCCTAGTTCATCTATTACGTTCGTCAACATCACAGCTGTAGAATTAAAACATAATCTATCAGGTACTTATAAATCTTTTTGCTGAAAATCAATTTCGTGTGCTAATTAAGGTTAAAGCTTTAATTTACTCTTTACTAAATCATGGAAACCTTCGTTAAACAAAGTAAATTTCAAGTTTGTTTGCAAAATGTGTTTATGCTCATATATTACGTAAAATTTAGTTTGAAAGTATAACCTAAAAATTTAATAAGTCAAATATTTTTCATTCGGAATTAGATTGTTTTATAAGAGAAATTTTTTTTAATCTTTAGATGATTTAAAAGTTGTTATTCAAAGTGCATTTAGGGTGCACATGTTAAAGTGATAAAAATATGTATAAAGTCCACCTTTGGATGAAAGATGTTTTCTAGCAATTTGTTGTAATTAGTAGAATAACTAAGCTGCTTTTGACATATGTTGATCTGACTTGTATTATTTTCATGCTTAAACCATATGAACTGTTTATGTAACAAGTTCCTTAGATAAAAATCTTGTAAGCCAGAACAGATCTGTTTTATGGATGTTTAAGAAACTAAACTGTATTAAATAACTTATAAATGCTAATACCTCTCTATGTAGAGAAGTATATTCAGAAACTTCTGTAACTCATTTAATGTTGATAATTTTGATTATAGAGGAACACTCTAAGAAAGTTTTAAAGCTTAGTATATATTGATTAATAAATTTTAGTTACAAGTAATTTTTGCAACAAAAGAGAATCATATTTCCATTAAACTTTGAATTGATACCTTTGTCTTTTTATTTCACTTATTGAACTTAACATTGCTCAAATTAGATCAGCAAAATTTTGAATGTGGAAAAAGTTGATACAGTACCAATTAATAGAAACGGAATAAGTAATTTCCAATAGAGTATTTTCTCATAGGTAAGGTGTTATTAAGGTTTTGAATTCAGGCCAATCGATCTATAAAGATCGAAATATTTTGTTGTTGTAAGGCACAAACAGTGTCTTATATATTATTTTTTTTGTGTGACATTTTCTTGCAGGCCCGACATCGTGGAAGCTGGAGCAGAGGTCCAAGAGGTTTCAGAGGTATTGCTTATTGTGGTTTGTAAGTTTTTGATAATCATTATATCCTATAGGTTTCTGCGTCTTCCTGTAGGATACTTTAGTTTTGCTTATTGTCTATATAGATGCAGTGGCGTCCATTTACCTTTTTTTTGTTTCCGTTTGTAGTCGAGCCCACCATATACCCACGCCCAAACTCATTGCTCACCCATGGGGTAATTCCCAGACTAAACCGCGAATATAGTAGAGAAAAGCTTCATTTCCAATTTACATTTCACTGGCGCCCAACGTGGGGCTAGCCTTGTAACTAATCATTTCCAATTTAAAAACATTTCACTGGCGCACAACGTGTGAGGCTCGATTTCGTTGATGTTTGATTTATAAAAATTAGTTATTTCAATATCCCTTAATGTGTTGGTATAGTTGGTAAACTCAAAATTAATTTGGTTATAAATTTTCATAGGATTTATATCGTGTCTGGAACCTCAAGTCTTTTAAGCATCAGTTATTTGAATGTCACAACAGGTTTGATTCGCATTAAAGAAATTTTTTTGTCATATTGAGTTGGTCAAGAAATAAAATAATTTTAGGTTGTCATAATAAATTTTTAAATGGCCGTTCCTTCTCAAAAGGCAGCCATTATGATTTGGTAGTAGAAAATTATTTTAGTAAAAAAAAAGATTGGTCAGATTGGTTCAGTGTAGTAAAAAAATTTTTGTCATACTAATTCACAACCCAAAACTGACTTGTTATTTATTGAAGAATCTGGTGATAATCGACCATATGTGATAGTAAAGTTGTTTGATATAGATAGTTTAGGTTTATTTGATTCTGGATGTACTATATCGATAGTAGGTTCATCTCCCATTCTTATTAGTTATAATAGTTGTTTGTTTAATTTCTTGATTTAAGAAATAATGCTTTAAGAATTAGGTACACTGGTTTTTGCTGTTGAAGTATTGTTTGAAAATTTGCTCTTGTGCATCGGCACGTTTTTGATTTGATTCGTTTTGGTAGCAATTTTTTATTTATATCCGCATTGCAACGCAGTATGTTGAGAGGTTTGTAAGTCTAAGCGAAATTTATCGTAGTAGTTTGTCGGATAGCGGTATGTTAGTCTAGACGGGACTCGTGGAGAGTTGGCCGCTCAGCATTACATTAGTCTAGACGAGACTCGTGGTAAGTTTGTCGCCCTAGCAGTTTGGTCATCATTATTGGAGGTTAGTTATGAAGTAACTTTTTTGTTTATTAGTCTAGGTGAGGCTCATGGAGGAGTTTGTCATGCTAGCAAGTTGATGCGTTGTGAAGCATTTTAGTTTTTCTTAACAGTTTGATTAGGAGTAGTATAAGAGTGTACCAAAATATTTAGTTATTGTTATTCTCAATGGAAGGTTTAAAGCAATTTAATATATATAAATTTTATTAAGTCTAAAGTTATTATTGTTGGCAAAGTTCATAGAAAAAATAAAGTTAATGTTGATCCCGATTGTCTCAGTCGTGCAATTCCAGAACATGTTGTAAATTTAATAGAGGTCAAGCTTGATAATTTAGAAAATTGGTATGTGTCGTTACGTAAGAAAATTTTGGCGTCGCCTGAAAATTACCCTCAATGGAAAGTTGAGAATGATTTTGTTTTTAAGTTTATCCCATCAAATTTGCCTATGTTGTCAAATGTAGTAGAGTGGAAATATTTAGTACCGAAAGTTCAAAGGGAAGAAGTCATTAGATCGTGTCATGACCCCTCAGTTGCAGGACATTTTGGGATCTCGAAGACAATTGCTAGAGTCCAAGAACATTATTATTGGCCCAAGATGAGTTTAGATGTGTTGAAATTTTGTCGTGCATGTTTAGTGTGTGGTGCGCAAAAATCTTCTAATGCAGGTCCTTTAGGCTTAATGGGAAAGGAGAAAGAGGCCAAGTTTCCATTTCAAATTATCGCGCTAGATCTTATGGGTCCATTCCTCGCTCAAAATTAGGATTTAAATGGTTGTTGGTAGTAGGAGATTGGTTCTCAAAATATACAATTCTACATCCTCTGCGCAGTGCAAAGTCACATGTAATTGAACAGTTTATAGAACAGAAAGTGTTTTTAATGTTTGGTGTGCCCCAATTTATTATTTGCGATAATGGTTCAAATTTAGCTGGTCGAATTTTTAAGTCATTAGGTAATAGGTTTGAAATTCAAAAGATATGGTATAATGCTGTTTATGCGCCACAATGTAATTTTGTTGAGAGGATTAATAGGACGGTAGGGACAGCTATTCGATCCTATCTCGAAGAACATGATACCTGGGATACCGAGTTAGCGCAGATTCAATTTGCAATTAATTCTGCTAAGCATGAGTCGACGGGTTATACTCCGAATTTTTTGGTTTTTGGCCGACACGTCCCCATATCCGGTAAATTTTACGGTAGTGGATTTATTCCTGAAGCTGATGTTGAAATCGTTCCTGGTAGTCGCCCATTATATGCTTCAGATCATCAAGGTATATTTAAAGTATTTGAAGACGTTCGTGCGAAGTTGCATGTAGCTTATCAAAGGTCAAGCAATCGATATAATCTAAGGAGGAGGAACATTTCTTTTGAGGTTGGCAATAAAGTGTGGAGGTCCAATAAGGTGTTGTCGAGCGCGGCTAATAAATTTGCTGCTCGACTGGCTCCAAAATTTATTTTGAGTGTAGTCAAGAAGAAGTGCTCGAATGTGGTGTACGATCTAATTAATCTAGATGGATCAAAAGCAGGCAGGTGGCATGTCAAGGATCTAAAACCCTATCCTGTCGTAGATCCAGAATATGTACCAGAGGACTGATTGGTCGTCTTTAGTATTTGTGTCGTAAAGGATATATTATAAATTTGGTTATGGGATAGAGTGGTGATGATGAATTGAAGGCTTTTGCCAGTATATCGTTGCTGGTAGAGATTGAAAGTTTCTCAACTAGTGTTGTTTTAAATGTGCACTAATGGAATATTTAGTAGTAGTAGACGAGAAAGACAAAAGTGTTGTTTTGCCCGTGTTGTTGCTGTAGCCCGTAGTGGAGCGAAACAAATATTTGTTGCTTCATGTTGGTGGACGTATTTTGATCGCGTCATGTGTTGTTATGTCTAGAGTAAGCGAGGAAGGTAGGTGTTGTTTGTTGTTGTAGGTCGGAGTAAGCTAGTTGGTGAGGCCATTGTAGTATTGAGTAGCTTTGGTTCGAGATGTTTGGTGTGGCCACAGTAGAGTTGAGGATTTTTTTTTGAGACTGGAGTGTCCCAAAGAAAAGAGTAGCGATTGGGCTATGAATAGCTATAAGCTGTAGAAGCCAAGTATTCATTAGTAGGCTACAATGAGTATGGAATGTTGGCTTGATGAACAGTTTATTTTTGGTAGAGGTAATAATCAAATTTTGCTGAATGTATTGAGCTGGAATTTTTGAGACCAGCAAATACATAATCATTGTTGGAACTTTATTGATATTTATGTATATAGATGTGAGTTTTGATTTACTATTAATATTAGTAAGGTTATCGTGTCAAGGGTAGTAGTAAAAAAGTAAATCTTTTTGTTGTTATTTTGCGATAGTTCATGTCAAGCTTTTTGTTTGAATTTCAAGTTATATTTTGAAAAGTAAGTTAGTTTTTTAGTTCCCCGTTTGGTTGCAACTCGAGTGTTAGACTACAATATTTTGACTTTTACCGATTATGACTTTTACCGATTACGACTTACCTATACTGACTCCTGACGGATGTGTGGTACGCAGAGTTACCTACACACTCATTTAGTTGCACCCCATTTTCCTCTTCTTAATTCAAGAGGTCGCTCATAATTCTTTTTCGGTTCAGAGGTCAAAGTGCAAACTTACTTTGCCCTTACTTAAATTAGTTAGGATGCTTCTTTTTTGTATTTATCTTTTGGTTAAGGCGATAGTTTTCGTCTATAAAAAAATCTTCTCGGTTATGTATATATTAAGATATAATTAACCTCAAAATTTTTTTCTTTTTTGATCAGAGGCAGTGTAACAAAATTTTTGTTACATTTCATATCTCTGAAGGAAAAACAGTTCTAACTGTTATTATTTTGCAAATCTGTCATTTAGCGTGTAATCGTTAATTAATTTAATGTACTATAAAGAAGAACAACTCTTTCCGTTTATATTATTTTTACCTATAAAGAGTATTTAATGGAGACTCCTATACTCTCGATATCGTGAATACCTTGAACGTGACTTGAGTTGCATAAATTACAGGCGTTCTAGCGTCCACTAGAGCATTTGTTAAACATAACGCCTGCGCGAAAATGACGCGAGGACTAAGAGCGTTGGCAAGTAAGGAACACGGCCATCTTGCAAGCAACCGCGGGTACGTAGACTTCGCTTTTGAAAATGGTCAACTCCGCTTGTAAGTGGGAGCTAAGGATAGCTCTAGAAGAATGGTAGGGCTGCTTGGTTGTCGCGTGGAGGCTTCACGGAGAGCTCTCGTGTAAGCCGCCCAGTCAACTCAAAGCAACAGCTACAACACGTGGTGAGAAATCCATTAGTGCAAGATTTGAGGAACACGCTAAACAATGGAATTAGATTTTGGTCGAGAATTGTGAAATTGGTTGTTTTAAAGCTGTCCGAGGAATTATGGTTGATGCAGGCATGTTTTGTATCTTTCGGAATATCAAACAGATGGAAAGCTATGCGTCCTAGTTCATCTATTACGTTCGTCAACATCACAGCTGTAGAATTAAAACATAATCTATCAGGTACTTATAAATCTTTTTGCTGAAAATCAATTTCGTGTGCTAATTAAGGTTAAAGCTTTAATTTACTCTTTACTAAATCATGGGAAACCTTCGTTAAACAAAGTAAATTTCAAGTTTGTTTGCAAAATGTGTTTATGCTCATATATTACGTAAAATTTAGTTTGAAAGTATAACCTAAAAATTTAATAAGTCAAATATTTTTCATTCGAAATTAGATTGTTTTATAAGAGAAATTTTTTTTAATCTTTAGATGATTTAAAAGTTGTTATTCAAAGTGCATTTAGGGTGCACATGTTAAAGTGATAAAATATGTATAAAGTCCACCTTTGGATGAAAGATGTTTTCTAGCAATTTGTTGTAATTAGTAGAATAACTAAGCTGCTTTTGACATATGTTGATCTGACTTGTATTATTTTCATGCTTAAACCATATGAACTGTTTATGTAACAAGTTCCTTAGATAAAAATCTTGTAAGCCAGAACAGATCTGTTTTATGGATGTTTAAGAAACTAAACTGTATTAAATAACTTATAAATGCTAATACCTCTCTATGTAGAGAAGTATATTCAGAAACTTCTGTAACTCATTTAATGTTGATAATTTTGATTATAGAGGAACACTCTAAGAAAGTTTTAAAGCTTAGTATATATTGATTAATAAATTTTAGTTACAAGTAATTTTGCAACAAAAGAGAATCATATTTCCATTAAACTTTGAATTGATACCTTTGTCTTTTATTTCACTTATTGAACTTAACATTGCTCAAATTAGATCAGCAAAATTTTGAATGTGGAAAAAGTTGATACAGTACCAATTAATAGAAACGGAATAAGTAATTTCAATAGAGTATTTTCTCATAGGTAAGGTGTTATTAAGGTTTTGAATTCAGGCCAATCGATCTATAAAGATCGAAATATTTTGTTGTTGTAAGGCACAAACAGTGTCTTATATATTATTTTTTTTGTGTGACATTTTCTTGCAGGCCCGACATCGTGGAAGCTGGAGCAGAGGTCCAAGAGGTTTCAGAGGTATTGCTTATTGTGGTTTGTAAGTTTTTTTGATAATCATTATATCCTATAGGTTTCTGCGTCTTCCTGTAGGATACTTTAGTTTTGCTTATTGTCTATATAGATGCAGTGGCGTCCATTTACCTTTTTTTTGTTTCCGTTTGTAGTCGAGCCCACCATATACCCACGCCCAAACTCATTGCTCACCCATGGGGTAATTCCCAGACTAGACCGCGAATATAGTAGAGAAAAGCTTCATTTCCAAATAATTACATTTCACAGGCGCCCATGCGTGAGGCTAGCCTTGTAACTAATCATTTCAAAAATAAAAACATTTCAACGTCCGAGAACAAGTAATTAATTTTACACACCAACTGATATACTTTCCCCTCTCATGTTTGCATCTTATTTCAACCTTAATCGCCAATCTAGTCTGTTCGTTCTATCTAAAACCTGTGCGCTTGTTTCACATTTCCCCCCCCCATTTAACTGCTAATGCATTCCATCTCGCTTGTCTTTATACCACAAACTCGCTTTCTTACTTGCACTCATATAGCTTGAAGTTTATCGACTAACATATACATCGTTATTCTTGCAAGTGTTCTGAGTTCTAATACGCCGAAGTCTTACGTGACTTTTCCCATGTCTTTTATAATTTCTCGATAGTTTTAGTACTTGGAACGATTAAATTACATACAAATTGAACATTTTAATTCTGCTTCTTTTTATAGAAAGCGTCTAGTGAATAATTTAAATCCCTTATTTTTAATGAAACAAATAAATTTTTATGCTCCACAATTTTAATAATGCTTATTATCTAATGAAATTCTATACAAACCCTACATTCTAATTGAATGATTTAAATCTACACAGTAGGCCTTTAATTAAGCGTACTATTTTCCACTGCTTTAATATACACGGTGTTTTGTCAAGCACTTGCCTTTGACTGCTGATAATTATTTCATAGCATATAATACGCTTTTGTCTAGATATCAGAATGAACGTGCCTGCGCTACCATGTATTGGCAATCAATTTTTAACACGCCAAAATGTAACAATGATTCAGTTCAATCATTACGAAATTTATTAAAGACTTTCAATGAAAACTTAACTGCACTTTCGCAGTACCAAGACATAGATCTTTGGAAATTCACAGTTTTTGAATGGTTGTTGCAAAGAATAGATAATTCTATCGCAAGGCTTTTGAAATAAAATTCGCAAATGTGGAATTTCCAATTTTTGAAGATTTGAAACAGTTTTTAACAGACAGATGTCCTGCATTAGAAAATAATTCGTTGGCTAATGTTTCCAACACTAATAATATCGCAAGCAAACCTTCATATAGGCCAAATATTAAGGATCGAGTATTTTTAGCTTCTACGGAAAGTGAAGCACCAAAACTAAGATGTGCCCAATGCAAGGCCACAAGACATTCACTTTATAAATGTGAATCTTTTTTACAATTGCCAGCGACTGCACGCTTTAATGTTGTAAAATCAGCACGTTTGTGCATCAATTATCTTAGTTCGTTGCATTTGTTAAATTCATACAAGTCGACGTCTACTTGTAGGCATTGATCGTTTAAACATAATTCGTTATTACATTTTTCGAACGTTGCTCCCAGTGCACCTCCCGCAGAAAATGCTACAGAGCAACCCTCTTCGCAACCTGCACAAATTTCCATGTCTTCGACTGGAGGCTTAAACAATTTGTATGCTAATTACACAGGTTTGATAGCTACTGTTGTTTTTGAGGTCAAAGATAAATGGAATACTTTCCAACTTGTAAGAGCAATTTCTGACTCTGCAAGTCAATCAAGCTTTATGACTAATCGTTGCCGCAAACGTTTAGGACTGCCTCTTGAGCTATTAAAGGTTTAGGTCAAGTTGCTGTATGTTCTTCACATGAAACCATACAATGTCAAATTCGCCCGATGAAATCGTCAGAGTTTTCACTAACATTTTCCGAAATGGTTTTACCTAACATTTGTTCAGACTTACCAAGTTTCCCTCTGCCTACGCAGCAACCGTTTTCTAATTTGAAACTCGCAAATCCACAATGGTTTTTGCTGGGTTCAATCGACGTGTTATTAGGGGCAGATGTTTTCGCACTTATTGTAAAAGATGGTTTTATTCCCGGCAACGGTGTTCATCCAGCAGGAATAAATACTGTATTTGGTTATGCTTTATTAGGCCCAGTTTCCGCAACCGCACCAGTTCATTCATTTTTTGTATCAACAGAATCGTATCTCGATAATACATTAAAGAAATTCTAGAATTTGGAAGAAATTCCTTCGAAATTAAACATTTTTTCTGACGATCAACAAGCAGAGGATTTATTTGTTGATACACATTTTCGTGAACCGTCAAGTCGCTTTGGTATTCGGCTACCTTTCAAGGATCCCAATAATCTTCCCATGTTTGAGGGTACTTTAGACATAGCCGATCGCAGATTATTATTTCTTGACTGCAGGTTAACCTTTTAATCTGTTGTCCGCAACATGTATGTTGATTTTATGAATGATTATCTCAAGTCCGGACACATGTCAAAAATGTCGGATACATCAGATCCAAATTCATATTTTATTCCGCATCATTGTGCTTTCAAAACAAATGGTGACACAAAAGGTATTCGTGTGGTCTTTGATGCTTCAGCAAAAGCACAAAACAATGTTTCCCTAAATGAGTGCATACTTAGTGGAGCCAAACTTCAATCAGACATTGCTGAAATTTTACTTATTTTTCGTACTTACATTTTTGTTTTCACGTGTGACATTCGTCAGATGTATAGACAGATTTTAGTTTGGGAACCGCACCGCAATTATCAATTTATTCGTTGGAGATTTACTCCTGAATAGTAGTTAGGTACATATTGCCTCAAAACGGTGACGTATGGGGTTACTTCTAGCCCTTTCATTAACATTCGTTGCCATCTTCAATTGGCGAATGAAGGTAGACATGAATTTTCACTTGCTTCGCAAGCATTTCGATCAAATTTGTATGTAAATGACCTAGTCTGTGATGACCAAGATCTTTCAACGTTCTTGGAATTACGCAATCAGCTTATTGCCTTGTTACAGTCAGCTTGTTTCGAGTTACGCAAATGGGCAGTTAATAATAGCACAATTTTGGAAAACATTCCATCAGAACATATTCAGTCAAATCATTTGGGTTTTGATAGTGATTCAATTGTCAAGATTCTAGGCATCCAATGGCATTCTAATTTAGACATATTTTCTTTTGAAGTCACAACAGTTGACTTCCCTTGTACAAAGCGAACCATTCTTTCAGAGGTGGCCCTTATATATGACCCCTTACAGTTTTAGCTCTTTTAACATTTTTCGCTTTGGGCGTTAGGCTTAGATTGGGACTCTGCACCTCCGGAAAATGTTTGCACGCAATGGAAAAATATAAAGATTCTCTTTCGCAATTGTCTAAAGTCAGCATACCTAGATGTTTGAGACCTACTTCATTTTCTCTTTGTCAACTTCACGCTTTTTTCGATGCCTTGAAACTAAGCTATTCCGCAGTCGTTTATTTTAGATTTATAGAACACCAAGGAAGGGTGTCTATATCTTCTGTCATGGCCAAGTCAATGTCGCACCGCTCAAACGCATCTGTATTCCTCGTTTAAAGTTATGCGCCGCAGTGCTACTTTCAGATTCAGTAGATTTTCTTGCACAAATCTATCGCCATCATTTACATATTGATGAAATCTGCGCAAAGAGGGATTCCACAGTCGCCTTATCATGGATTTGTTCTTCGCCACACAGATGGAAGACTTTTGTAGCCAATAGGGTGACTCATATTCAGGAAAGGGTTTCTCCAGTTTGTTGGCATCATATTCGTTCAGCTGACAACCCAGCAGATCCAGCGTCCAGAGGTTTATTACCTCAAGAGCTTATCGCATGCTCCTTATGGTGGGCGAGGCCTTCGTGGCTTCAATTGTCGCTCGATTTATGGCCTTTCGCAGCATCTTTTGTTTCTTTGTCAACTGATATCACTGGAGAAGAACGAATTTTAACATTTGCTTCAGAAGTGTTGCAGTCAATCATCGACACGCTTCTCAATCAATTTGCTTCAATTCGCAAAATTCAACGCATTTTAGCGTATTGTTTTCGTTTTAATAATAATCTTCGTGAGACTCCCAAATTTTCCGGCGCTTTAGTGAATTATGAATTATATCAAGCTTTACTATAGATTGTCAAAGATACGCAATCTTCCGCATTTAAAACTGAAATCGAACGCATCAAAAGGGAACTCCCATGTTCTAAACAATTTCAACAACTTTCTCCTTTTTTGGATAAGGATGGAATACTTCGTGTCGGTGGTCGATTGTACTATTCATCCCTGTCGTTTGAAAGTAAACATCCCGCACTTCTCCCCAGCAAGCATCGCTTATCGGAACTTTTGATTCGTCAAACTCATCATGATCATTTACATGCTGAAATTAATACTACAATGTACTTAGTTGAACAAAAGTTTGGATTTTGTCCGCAAAGCGTTCGATTAGGTATTACTTATCAAAATGTAACCACTATTTTCATTTACGTCCAACCGCATTTGTTCCCACAATGGGTGACTTACCTTCTACACGAGTTACAGAAGTTAAGCCCTTTAGTGTAGTCGCAGTTCACTATGGTGGACCTTTTTCCATTCTTTTGTCACGTCGACGTGAGTCTAGAACTCAAAAGGCCTACATATGTATTTTTGTTTGCCTTGCAGTCATGGCTTTTCACATTGAAGTAGCTTGCGACTTATCAGCGGAATCATTTATAGCCGCCTTGCATCGTTTCATTTCACGCCGTGGTCGATGTTCTCAGATCATCAGTAAAATGGTACCAACTTCGTCAGAGCCAACAAAGAGCTCATTTCGCATATGAAAAACGCCGTAGAGGGTGAAGCAATTGCTTGGAGTTTTCATCCCCCTTCCGCGCCTCACTTTTCTGCACTGGTAGAAAGCGACATCAAGTCTGTTAAAACTCATCTCCGTCGCGTTATAGGCATGCAAATCTCTACATACGTGGAATTCCATACTGTTTGCATTCAGGTTGAGGCATTGCTCAACTCGCGTCCTTTGTGTAGCACATCAACAGATCCAAATGACCTCAGTGTTCTTTTACCTGCACATTTTTTAACGCTAGAACCATTGACTGCGCCTGCCTCCGCATGCAAATTTAAACCATTTAAAACTTTCTAGATTGTTTAGGTGGCAGTTAATCCAGCACCTACATCATGATTTTTGGAAGCGTTGGCACAATGAACAACTTCATAATCTATACAAACGTAGCAAATGGAACAAAATCCGCAATCTCGAATCGTCAAATATTGGCATCTTGGTGCACATAAAGGAGGACAATCTTCCCCCGTTGCAGTGGAAACTGGGTAGAATTGTCGCTCTACACCCCGGTCGTGATAACATTGCACGTGTTGCGACCGTTCGCACCTCTTCAGGCCAATGGTAAAGCTTTGCGCCTTGCCTACACAATAATGCATTAGTTTTAATTTTGTATATATATATATATATATATATATATATATATATATGCTTGCGCACATTGCAATCTATATAAACTTAGTTTTTTTTTCTTTTTGCATATAGGCACATGTAGTTCATATTATCGTTTGGAAATTACCCATTTTTTGGTAATTTCGGTGGGCGGTATGTTTCGTCCTTAAACTCTTTATCTAAGTTATCCTTTAACAATGAGGAACCACAGTGATGTGTGTGTATAATAGTAACTAGTTTTTGCGCGCATCATTTCATCATACAAGTGGTTCGTGTACCTGCCGTCGAGTTAACACGTGCATTTTCGAGTAGCAACAAGTTTTCGCTTGGCAGCAGTGTGTTCATCATAGAAACAGCAATCAGTAAGTGCACAATCATTTTCATGCAACATTAGAATTATTAATTGCATCCAAAGTCATATTTGGTGGTCCTTTACTAATCAAACATCCATTAGCAACCCTCAATAAGCTCCTTAATTAATCCGCATTCATAATAGAGGTGATCATGTAAATTTGTATTATTACTGTATTTAGCGATTTAGAGTTTAATCTAAGCAATTGCATTCTTTTGTTTTTTTGTTAAGTAGATTTCTACACAATGTCTTATCTATTACTGCATAACTATCCCCACATCTACATTTTCCTTCTTACGATCTTGTATGAATTACCCTAAAGTTTTCGCTCCAAAAATCTCCAGCTTCTAGCCACCGAACTTAGCCGATCCCTGCTATGTCTAATGCTAACCTCTTCATTTCAATTTCTCTTGCTTACCCACTTGCTTCATGCTTCCAACATACCACGTCCTAACTCGCAAGACGTTCCCGGTTCCTCTTTTAATGTTGCCGATTATATCCTCCAAAGTAGTCGTCCTCTCTCGGAGATTTGAATGGGGAAGCGTTTTAACTCCGGTTTCTTTTACCCCAGAGGATGTCATTATTTTGAAAAGCATGTTTGACACGCTGTATAATTGGGAAGTACTGTGGTGGTTTCTCGCTGCCTTCCACATCGCAGTAGTGTGTCTTAGAACGCCATACCGATCCCTATGGTGTCTACCACTCTAAGTACCGAAAGAGCTGCTGCCCTCTTTCGGGAGCCTGCGTTAGTCTGATTGATAATATATAACTACCTACTACTTGGACATAACGTTTTTAGCCAATTTTATAATGCTTTTTGCATTATAATTGCATACATAGTGCGACACCATAACAATAACTATAAACTCGTTTCTCTGTATGGAATTTGAGAGATTGCTTACTGTTTTCTTATTAAACAAGTATTTGCATCACTATACATGACATAAGGCACTGAATTTATATATGCAGTGACTCACCTGCGTTATTTAAATTTACACTGAACCAAGAAATATCAATATGTAATAAGAAGCAAATAGTACAACCATCAAACACAAACAATTCCTTTTCGCTTTCGTTAACCTTTTAGCTGGAAAGAATTGTATTTATTTGCATAATATGAAGTTGCTATGATACAAATGCAATCAATTTAAGAAAACCTGACATTTTTGCAAAAATCATTTATCAGATCATTTTTGACGTAAATATTGCTGGTTAATGCCAGTAGAACCAGTATAAATGTTCCTTATTTGCCTGATTAATTACATTCCATTCACAAATTTATTAAACAAATCTAACCAAATAAAAAAATACAAAAAGCTTATATTATGAACGTCAGAACATTCCACATCGTGTCTAGCTCTACCACGTTATTATTAATTCTCACTTTTGTAAGTAAGGAAAACGAAGGATCTAATATTAAATATCTAGAGAAAAAAGATTCCTTTAAAATTCTCATATGCTCAAACAGCAGGTGGCGTAAAATAGTTTATTAGCCGAACTATCCTTTTAAAACCATTGAAACCTTTGGTTAAACAGCTTCCTGTTCCTATGCTCCCTATACAAACGCAACTTCACTCGGCCTCAAGTTGCTCAACTTTTTAAAATCGCTCGATCTTATAGGGTTTTTATATCAAAGTCATTAATTCTACATCGCTTTCAACGTGACTCGTCCATATCATAAATTCCCAACCATATCTAGACTAGCGCCCCCTGCATTAGAAAAAAAAATTCCAACGCCGCATTCCCGTAATGGTCATCAGTCCATTATACTAAATATTAAAGTAACGTTGCATATTTATATGTATCTGGTTTGTCCGTCTATCTATTTATTAAAAACCACAAAGCAGAAATTAATTTGAACAACCATCAATAGTAGTAAAAAACTACTTATTAAAAATTTAAAAATAAACAAAATCAATAAGAAAAAAATGAATGGGATAGTTGAGGCTGGCGCGGTTTTAACAAATTGTTAACAATGGGTTCCAATTTTATTTACATGTCATAAATCGCCACGTTTAGTGATGTCAGGTTTGTTCTTTTCTTAGACAGTAAATTGGCTACTACAAATGAGCTGAAGAAAATAAATAAATAATAATAAATAAAATAAATCTAAAGACTTGATGCTTGTATTTAATGCACCTTTTTCTTCTAACTGCGTTAGCGTTGGTCGTAGTACTTCATTGGCCCTATTCATATAGCGCAGTTCGTAGATACCCAGATATAATCAAACGAAAAGATAATTAAACAGGTAAGGACGTTAAGGAATTCCAAAAAGTAACTTCACTACATCACTCACACTGACTTTCACTAGGTTTTTTCAGATAATCTGCCATTATCAAAGCATCCGTCCACACATACTGGTCAAAGTCCCTCTAATCGTCGAACGTTCCCATTGGTTGAGGCATTGACCGCACGTTCTTCAAAGTGGGTAAAAACACCCTTTCGACAAAATACATGTAATAAATTACAACCTCTTCTCCTACAGTGTAAGGACCTCAAACCCCACATTTGCAATGCATCATAACCTACTTATGCTATGTTATCGAATACCCGTTCTCCGTAACGGGATACAAATAGAACCACCTTGAGTGCAAAAAGCCGTAAACAAGGGGTTCCGAGGTAGAGCGTGGACTGTAATTATTAAGGGGTGAGGGTGAGAACAGTTTATAGAAGTAGAATCATACAAAGGCATAAAAACACTTACCGAAAGTTCCTTGGGCACTTGAGAGGCACTAAACACTGTAACTACCGCTTTTGGCCAAGGGTTGAAGGAAAGGAGGGAGACAGGAAAGTAAGAGGCCAATGCCGGATTAGAAGAAGAGAGCAGACTTATTTTGACTAGTTGTGGCTATCACGAGACTTGACGACCGACTCTAGTTAACCAGCGCGAACCATTCGGACCCGCTCGCGCGGAGAGAGGGAATGCCCCGAACGGAGACAGATATGGCGCGTACATACCGCCCACCTAAAATTAAGAAAAAATTTTACAAAAAAAACGAAATATAATTAGAGCTAGGCATTTCCTCCTAGCCGCAGAGTACGCTTAACCCGCCGATACTCGGGTGAGTGAGAAGAAAACAAAGAGTAAGAAAACAACTAAACGAGTGACTAAAATCGTAAAAAAAATTAAAAATATCCTAACGAAAATTTAAGCATTACTTTTCTAAAGGAAAAGGAAGAATTTTATTCACGGGACGAACGAAGGTACCACGAAACGTTTTTACTGAAACAACACGAGTAACTCCGTCGCGATCGGGAAATAGCTTTTCGATACGGCCTAGCGGCCATGACAAAGGCGAGGTATTTATTCCTAGGAGAAAAACCATATGACCCACCTTCAAGTCGTTATCCAAGGAACGGTTCCACTTTGTCCGCTGCGTGAGTGTAAGTAAATATTCGTTCGACCACCGGCGCCAGAAAGATTGAGTGATTTGACATAAGCGTTGCCAACGTGAATGTAATTTGATAGTCTCGGGAAGAGTGATTTCTGGCAAACTCAGAATTGGACCCCCAATCAGAAAATGACCAGGGGTTAGGTAATCAGGGCTATCAGTAGCGTCCAAGGAGTAGAAAGCTAGAGGTCGGCTATTCAACACGGCTTCGATACGAGCAAATATAGTTGTGAGCTCCTCAAATGTGAGGGCCTGATGACCGATAGTTTGTAGTAATAAGGCTTTAGCGGATTTTACGCAAGCTTCCCAAATGCCACCAAAATTAGGTGCATATGGGGGGTTAAATTGCCACTTAACTTGAAGAACAGCCATTGCAGAAAATATTTCCTCATAATTTTGACGCAAAAATTCACTGGCTTCCTTCAGCATGCGAGCGGAGCCAATAAAATTTTTGCCACAGTCTGAATAAATGGAATCAGGAGCGTCGCGACGAGAAACAAAACGATTAAAGGATGCCATAAAGGCGTTTGTAGAAAGTTCAGAAACCAGCTCTAAATGCACAGCTCTTGTGCACATGCAAACAAAGGCACATAGATATGATTTTCGATTAGAAGAATTTCGATTTAACGAAGCTTTCGTTAAAAAGGGGCCAGCAAAATCAATTCCGACGTGAGTAAATGCGCGGGTTAATTGTACACGAGAAGGAGGCAGATCAGACATTATTGGCCGAGGGGGCTTAGCGTTTAATCGAAAACAGGACAAACAATGGCAAATAGTTTGCCGAACTAAAGAGCGCAGACCAAAAATCCAATAAGTTCCGAGAATAAGAGAATGTGTCATAGAGGGGCCTGAATGTAACGATAAAAGGTGATAATGTTTGCAAATTAATTTAGATAAGTTCGCCCGTTTAGGCAATAATAGAGGATGCTTGCTAGTATAGGGCAACTGAGAATGTTTCAAGCGACCGCCCACCCTAAACAAGCCTTGGGAATCAATAAAGGGCGATAACTTTCTAAACGAGAGAGGAAGATCCTTATTTTTTTTTTCATATAATAATAATTCTGAAGTAAAAAACTGACGTTGAGTCAACTTTACACAAGTCATCAGACCATTTCGGAATTCGTCGCAGGAAATGGGGCCTAACATTTTTCTCGGGGGGTTGCGACAATTGTGAATAAACCGATTCACATATGCCATGCTGTATTGCAAATGAGATAAACAAGAGAATCGCTCCATAAAATCACAAAATTCATTTTGTTCTGTAGCGATAAGCGAGACAGAAATTTGTTTCAATTCGGGAACTTCCCCTATAGGAGGGAAAGAGCAGTTGAGGTTGATAAAATCGTAATTGAAATTGCACGAACCATGCCTCCACAATTCGTTGTGCAATAGTTGAAGTGGAGAACGACCTCTTGAAGCCACGTCTGCGGGATTATTTTCCCCGCAAATATGACGCCACTGAGAAATAGTAGTATATTCCAGAAATTGGCTAACTCGATTTCCTACAAATGGCTTGAGCAAATATGAAGGAGTCTGTAGCCAGGTTAGTACTACTTGAGAATCAGAAAATAGTTTCGTTTCTAAAATTGGGTAAGAAAATTTATTTAAAGTAATTGAATGAATTAATTTCGCTAATAAAAGGGCACCTGAAAGTTCTAAGCGGGGGATACTTAAATATTTTAGAGGAGCAACCTTGCTCTTAGCTTGAATTAGGTTGCAATTTGTTACGTAATTCTTGGGCAGTCACGTTGGGCGCCAAATTTATGCTACGTTGTTCTTGTAGCCGTGCGTAACAACAAGAGATCACGGAATGACCGGGCTCAATCGGAGATTAGGGGGGGTTGTAGGAAGCAAACTGACATATAATGTATACGGCGGTAAGGAGTTAGTGACAGTACCTGTAAGAAAAATAATTAAGCAAACCTGAAAAACAAAAGATTAAGCATAAATTATTCAGTACTTTGTAGATGTAAGAAAACTGTTTTGGAAAAAAAAAACTATATATTATAATCACGATAAAAGCATTACAAAAAAAAATTTTAATTACAAAGTGAGGTAATATTGGGGAGTAGCAGAAACGTTTCCTCACACACCAATTAAACAAATCAGACAAACTGTTAATACAAGATAAAAAGATAAGACAATTGATATGAGTAATCTAGTAGTATTATTTTTTTTTCTTTCTTTTTTTTTATTTTTAAAAGCATGCAGTTCTATTGCAAAAAGGTCTCAGAACGACGAAGATATGGCAAAACAATTTAAAGTAATACTAAGTAGGAAATAGTTCAACTTACAGAAAGTCCTTCAGTAACGCTTCCTTGTAATTGGAGTGGGGGATTCACGATGTCCTACACTAACGAAGCACTGCACCCTTGACTGTGAGGGTATGGATGGAATTGCTTACACTTTACACTAACTCACACCTACGCGTTTCACTGGTGTTAGCAGCAGACATCATCATACTGATGGAACCATGTAGCATTGATAAATTTCTTGTTAATTCTATTTCCTGAGACAATAATTTCGAAATATTTTGTAACACAAATCGCAAAAATTGTAGAAAAAATTTAGAATTTAGAATCACAGGCTTTCAAGGCACGATGTAATGCCTGTCATCTGATAAGTTCTTGCATTAAACTAACAGTAACGCGAGGTGTAACAAAGAAAAATCTAATGCTTTTGCATAACGAAATTTGCACAAGTAGTGATCTATTTTAGATTCTTTGGTAGTAGAAAATTCAGAACTACAGTATCAACTGTATTTACATGTGAATGAGATACATATTTATAAGAAGCAACCTTTTTTTTCATCTACTAAACCTGCTACACTGTATCATCATTTTTAGAAACACTCAAGTTTAAAACTGTATTTAGATAATCCAAAGTATGCACACTCTGATAAAAAAAAGAGAACACTAAACCAGATCGCACACACATTAATTCTAAAGCAAGAATCGGTCAAGTTTCACAAGTTCTACAACCTTTCTTTCACAAGAAAAACAACTAAAAACACAATTAGTAAAAACGTGTAAACATTAATTAAGTCCGTCAAATGTTCCGTAACGCACGTTATTTCAAAAGAAAAACTCAACTAAGAAACACAATCGGTAACCGCACGTGTGGTTGTGTAAAACACGTTCGCATATAAAGCATCCTTCATTCAATGCAATCAGAACTACACTCTGCAGTTAATCTACAACTCAAATTGTCAAAGCAAAAGAAGCCGTATTTTCAACGTAATTAACTTCTATGAACAAAGAACAACTGCAAAACTACGCTAATCTGTAGATATAAAATAGTTGTTACCATAACATCTGAGCGCCTCTTATCTCGGCTTCGATAAATAACATAAGGAACCAAAATTTATAAGACGAATAATTCAATTTATTTATTAGTGTAAATCAACCGTTATACAACCAGCTATACAAAACGATGTATTTTAAGTACGCTATACAGAAAGGGAGCGTAACAAATTCCCCCCCAGCAAAATTAACAGGTCGGGGTAGGGAACGAGAAGCAGAGGACGAACGACGTTAACAACAACCGGACTCGACAAGGAAAACGAAAAAACTATAACAATCCAATCAGAACCAACACACAAAAAAAGAAAAATAAAAAAAAAAAAATTTCCGGCTCGAAGGACCAAAATGTCGGACAAAAATAAGAGTCAAGAAATCCACAGGGGAAGATAGGTAAGTAGTAGCAATCGAAGAGGACCAAGGTGTAACGGCATAAACACTGCCAAAGTCGTCAAAGGACGGATGTCTCTTTAGAAAAGAAACAGCACAGTTCCCAACCTCAAGAAATTGATTTCGCGCGCGCAGAAACTAAAAGAAAAGAAAAGTAGCGAGGAAGGAAACCAACAGCAATAACCAACATAAGACACAAGTGTCAAGCCTCAAGTAAGCTAGGGAACGACAACGGAAAACTGGGAAAAGTAACGAAAGGCGTCAAACTGTGGTACCAAGAAGAAAAAAAAAGTCGTATAATACAACCAAGTAAGAAAAGTAATTTGCTAATACGCCCAAAAGTCGACTAAGTCGTGATTCCTAAAGGACAGAAAGTAGGCCTAAAGAGCAACTACCACAGGAGCAGATATAACGAGTGATCGAAGGCAATCAAAAAAAATCGAGCCAAAATCAAAAAAAAATCGAGGCAATCAAAACTACACTCTGCAGTTAATCTACAACTCAAATTGTCAAAGCAAAAGAAGCCGTATTTTCAACGTAATTAACATCTATGAACAAAGAACAACTGCAAAACTACGCTAATCTGTAGATATAAAATAGTTGTTACCATAACATCTGAGCGCCTCTTATCTCGGCTTCGATAAATAACATAAGGAACCAAAATTTATAAGACGAATAATTCAATTTATTTATTAGTGTAAATCAACCGTTATACAACCAGCTATACAAAACGATGTATTTTAAGTACGCTATACAGAAAGGGAGCGTAACAAATTCACTGAATCACCACAAATTATATGTAAATAGACGCAAGCGCCGTAACCCCTTTCGCTTGAATCACAGAATCCTAACAATCTGTAGGTTCCCGTGAATTGAGACAAAAGACGAGGAATTTTTAGCTGCGATAATATTGTAACTTGGTTACAAAAATCTTGCCATTCAGAACACCAATTATGGTCGGGGACATCATCCCAACCTAATTGTTGTAACCAAAGCCGTTGTAACAGGTGTTTGACTATAAAAATTACCAGGGTTAACCAACCTAACGGGTCGAATATACGAGCCATATAAGAAAGTACGGCGCGTTTATTAAACGGGCCTTCAAAGGGAATTACGTTATAAGTGAATACGTCTAATAAAGGATTCCAAACTAAACCTAATATTTTATACCGCTCACTTGATCAGAGAAAGTAATAAGAGTTTCTAATTCCGATTTTTCAAAATCTTGTAACAATTCCACGGCATTGCTTGACCATTTACGCAAATGAAATTGTCCGAGAGAGAGAAGCTTAATAAGCTCGTGCTGTAGATGTCTGGCTTCTGTGACATTACAGGCACCAAAAATTACATCGTCCATGTATGTGTGATGCATAATAGCTTCGGAGGCCATAGGGTAAGATTTACCCTCGTCAATTACTAATTGCTGAAGTACTCTTTGAGCCAGAAATGCGGAGGGCGCTAACCCATACGTGAGAGTTTTGAGTTCATATTCACAAATATTTTCTTGAGAAGTAGATCGCCAAAAAATGTGCTGGAATTGACGATCCGAGGAACAAACCAGAATCTGACGGTACATCCTTTGGATGTCCGCACAAACAGCAATTTTGTGACAACGAAATGCGGATATTATTTCGGTAGATTTCCTTGTAGTTTAGGGCCAGAATATAACCTGTCATTAAGAGAAATTCCTAATGAATCAGTAGCAGAACCATTGAAAACAACGCGTAGCTTCGTAGTGCTACTTGTTATTTTAGAAACTGCATGATGCGATAGTACATAATCGGAGGGGGTTTCGGCAACGGACATGTGACCAAAATCAAAATATTCCTGCAAAAAGCCATTATAAGCATTTAGCTTTTCAGGAGAGAGTAAAAGACGCCTTTCTAAATATAAATAGCAATTATAAGCGACCCGACGATTTTTACCAAGCGGTTCAATACTATGATTGGAAGGAAGAGCAACCGTGTAACGACCAGAATCGTCACGCGAGTGGGTTGCGAGAAAATGCGTCTCACAAAACACATCTTCTGGGGAGGTTTCCGTGGGAATTTTAATTTATTCCAATTCCCAGAAATTTCTTATTTCTTTATCTATAGAGTCAGATTGAATGAAAAGTGAAGTAGCATTAACCGTAGGGTTAATACACGGAACTTGACCGAGCAGCACGTAACCAAACATGGTTTGAATCGCCAAAGGGCGGCCAGGAATAATAGCGGAATGTTCGGAAAACAGTACTTCAGCACATATCTCGGCACCTAGAAGAATTTCTACGGGCAAGGACTGATGGAAACTTTTATCAGCCATTTGCATATTTTTAAATTTATTATAAACAGAAATGGGCAATGAACTACCCGGTATATCTCCTGTTATTTTAGGAAATATTGAAGCCTTGAATTGAATTCTATTTTGAGAATATTCAGAATAGACTGTGCAACAAACAGTCCCCTTAGACTTTATTAAAGCGTCGGAAATTCCACTAACTTGGCGGGAATCCCTAGTACGCTGAAGACCCAAACGTTGAACACATGTACTCGTAATTGCGTTTAGTTGAGATCCAGAATCAAAAACGCACCTTACGGGTTGTAAATCCTGGTTTATATCTAAAATAAGAGCCTGCGCTGTTGCCAACAGCACAGTATAACTTTCATGAGAATTCGAAACATTACAAGCCGAAACAACTTCGGGTGCTATTGCAGTAGAGGATTTTTCCGAATTAGGCACCACCTCGTTGGGTAGGGGTTTATGCAACAAAGTATGGTGATATGAGGAATGGCAAACTTTACATTTACCTTCAGAATTGCAACCTCGAGTATGATTACCAAAGCATTTAAAGCACAAATTTAAAGTTTTAATAGTGGAATAACGATCGGCAATATTAAGTGCATCAAATGTTGAACAACCATAAATTTTATGAGCTTCACCACAGCACGGGCATGAAACTCGGACAGCTTTAGCCGTAGCGGCATTTTGCGAACTTTTCATTAAGAGGGACTGATTGAAGTTGGATTTGAAACGAGGATGCGCATTAGGTTTAATAACCCTATCTTTTTTCATATCGTCATAAAGCTCAGAGGTTTTGCTTTGCAACGATAAAAAATCGAAGAGCTGAGAACAAGTAGGAACTTCGGAACCTACTTTTAGATCAAAAGCATTTTGCGTTTTGAACTCAAGATTACGGTAACACAACGAAAATAGTATAAAGTCGGCCATATCTTCGACTTTATCTGCCGCCTTCAATGTGTTAACAGCGTTAAAATGAATATTGATGAAGTTTGAGAGAGATCCAGATGATTTAAATTGTAATATTTTATTTAAATAATAGCTAGTAATTCTACGGGATGAGTTATAGCGTTCTTCTAGCTTATCAAAAGCTTGTTGGTACAGATCAGCCTCAAGGGCTAGATCCGAAATTAGGGCGAGAGCTTCACCCTTAAGATAGCTACGCAAATAGTGATACTTACGAATTAGCGGAATTTGGTCGTTTTCATGAACCAGACTCTTGTAAAGCGAAATGAAATTTTGCCAGTTTTCTACACATCCATCAAAGGGGGTTATACTTAGAGGTTTTAAATAACTTACAGAAGTTTGAGAGGGATTAGTTGAAGTATCATCAAGCGATTTTGATGCTTTTTGTTTGATATCTAAATACCGCGTACGAATAACGTCTAACAAATTATCAAACGAAGAACTTTGAGTTTTAATCTCATCCTTTTCGTCAACAACCGAATTATAGGTTAAAATTTTATCGTAGACAACATCTAGTTATCGTTCAATACTTTGCATACGTAGATATCTCGCTTCTACGGCAGCTAAACGGGTTGCGGTACGAACATAATCGGCAATTTCGGTTAAGCGCGCGAAATAGTCTTCAAGTTTTTTTTTAAAATATCACCTTCCGCCATAATTAGGAACTTTATGAATAAATTAACAATAGTTAAGTAAACTAACGTACGTATTAAAGGACGGTTTGTTTGTAAACAAACAAATTCTGAATGGAGTGCAATGATCCTGATATTGGAATATGGTAACAATAATCTAATTGCAATGAACTTGAACTCGAAAGAATGCACGTGCGATTTAACAACAAATTGAAACGTACAGATAACACTTTCAAATCGTTTCTATTATCAAGTACTAAATTATTTACGAATTTGTAAATTAATAAAGACCTACGTTTGTATGTCTTTGAATCGATGAGGCGAGAAAGAGAGAACGATATAAACGTAGTTCTAGATCCGGTCGATGGAGCAAATTTTTGTTATCGAATACCCGTTCTCCGTAACGGGATACAAATAGAACCACCTTGAGTGCAAAAAGCCGTAAACAAGGGGTTCCGAGGTAGAGCGTGGACTGTAATTATTAAGGGGTGAGGGTGAGAACAGTTTATAGGAGTAGAATCATACAAAGGCATAAAAACACTTACCGAAAGTTCCTTGGGCACTTGAGAGGCACTAAACACTGTAACTACCGCTTTTGGCCAAGGGTTGAAGGAAAGGAGGGAGACAGGAAAGGAAGAGGCCAATGCCGGATTAGAAGAAGAGAGCAGACTTATTTTGACTAGTTGTGGCTATCACGAGACTTGACGACCGACTCTAGTTAACCAGCGCGAACCATTCGGACCCGCTCGCGCGGAGAGAGGGAATGCCCCGAACGGGGACAGATATGGCGCGTACATGCTACTTAAATTATAATGGGAAATAACATACCAACATAGGATTAGAAATTTTCTAGGTTTAATTATTAAAATAAAGCTTGTAACTGCAAAAAGTGTAACAACCGCGTCAAACATTCAAAAAGGAAAACCAAAAACGAAAAAAGTCTCTTTGTATAAGAGCTCATATACACAGAGACCTTATATTAAATAATGTCTGTAGGCGCCATCTGGTTTTTAAACCGTAGCAATCCTTGCGATACCAGGAAACGGAAATAAGTAGCCACCTAATTATCAGACTACATCATCTGAGCGCGCAACAGTTTTCTTGCCACCACACTGACCACACAAAATTAGACAGTGGGTATAGACTCATACACTTAAAACTGACACTTAGATTCACTATAAAACTAAATAAAAGATTCATTTACTACAATGTATATTAATGAATACCAATTTTCGTAAATACTGTTAATGTACTCTATCAAATCAAACAAATTAAAATACTGGCTTTTAACAATATAAAAACTAAATACTTTATAGCAATAAAAACGTTAAGTTAACAAATTAACCAATACTACTGCATTAACAGTAGGTAATTTCTTAATCCTATCCTACCAAATACAAAACCAACAGGCAGGTAAGCTCTTTTCCTTTATACAATAAATCATACCTATGATCATAAATACCACAGTTTCGAAACATCAAACAGATAAAATAAGTTCTCAAAGATATTTTCAAAAAGAAAGATAATTTTTGCTTTACAGCAACGGTAAGATAAAGTAGCATCTCAAAGATAATTTTAGAAAGAAAAACAAATACCTAACTTTTTATGGTTTAAAAGTAATAATTAAACAAGGTAGTATCTCAAAGATAATTTCAAAGAGAACGATAGATACATGGCCATTTATGGTTTAAAGGTATCACTTAGATAGAGGTAAAACATTCAAGATATTTTTCAGGAAAAAGTTAAGTAACCAACCATTAATGGTTTCATATATTAATTAGATAAGATAAGATCTCAAAGACAAAGATAAGTAACAAACCATTAGTGATGTAACCTATTGATAAGATAAAGTAAAATCTTAAGAAAGAAATTTCAAAGAAAAGATAACATAACAATTAAATTGGTTCAGAGGTCCTACACTTGGCAGAGCACACTGTCTCCTCCGATAAATACAGGTAACATTTTGGGACTCAAACGATAAATGTAGGATCCTGAAAAAAAAATTTTTTTTCCCATGCCCTACACAAGGAGAAGTTTCGTAAAGCAGTACCCATTCAGTAGAACAGCATGAAGCACCAGGTAGGAATATGGATCCAGACCCCGCACCAATATGATCAGTCCGCAGACCAAATCGACAACAAATTCACGGACGACGTCTTAAACGTACACAGCGGAAAACAGTGGTGATACAAGACTAGACGAAAGTATTCACACCCACGGCACAATGTCGTGAGGTAACAACCTTATAAATATGCAGCGACTTAAAAGTGTTACGTTAAATTTTTGAAATCTATTGATTTCCACATTACTTCATAAAAATTCGAATTTTCTAATTACTTCGTATTCTGATCTTGTTACGGTATAACCGCAACATACAAGAAAAGGATGCCGGACTCGCGCTAGTCGTAGATTGGGGTAGAATATATGGGCTAATTGAAATAGAAAGTTTAATATATGTACAAAGGTCGACAATGACCGCACCTTGGTCGATCTGATAACAGAATATGTAAAAATAAAAGTAACACAACGTGAATAGATATTTTATTCAGGAAACTTCAGGTGGGGACTTTTTAATGACAATTATCTGTAGGTTCAACAACGGCATATGAACCAAGTCATAGAGTGCGTAATCGTTGTCTTTACAATTTTAAAGTACAGGGTTAATGCTTAACACAAAGGAATAGGTTACCAAATACATCCCCCCTATTAAGGTTTTGTAATTTTCTTTCACTACTATAGCTTTATGCGTATTTAGAAACGTTTACAGATAAGCAACAGCTTTACAAACTTTAATTGAAACTTGCATAATAACGGGAAAATAACTATTTATAGTAAGGTCTGGTTTCTAATTGCTAAGATCTGACATATTTTCATGAGTATATAGCGCGGTCGTGAGTCCACAAGAAACATGTGAAAGGAAGACAAACAGATACTCATGAATCTAGATGAAAAAATACAAAACGTTGAGGGGAATTGTGAGATAGGATTCAGGACTATAAACAGGGAACTAGGAAATTTAAAGACTGATTTAGAAAACTTTAATGTTAGGGAACCCACAAGGTTAATTCAATCAAATATTTCGATAGAACAGTATTCAAAATTTTACGGGGACGGTAAACTCAATCCTAAAATTTTTCTAAAAAACATTAAAATGTGAGTACAGGGCTCAACAGACGAGCAATACAAACTAAATTTGGTAAAATCAGTGTTAAAAGGGGTAGCAGAAGTGTGGTATAATTTAATATAGGCACTTATTGGGGATAACCAACAGGATAAAGTGAGAGAAGACCTGATCATGGGCAGATACGATCAAGATACAGGAATGACCCGGGAATTATATGCAATAGGCAAATTTAGTATAGCAAAACAATCCTTTAGAGGAAAAACAAATAATAGAATATTTGGCAGGACATTTCGAGGTGGAAGTGAAACAGTACACCGCACTACAAAACATCGTAGACCGGGACATATTTCTAGAATATTTACAGAGATATGATGCATTGGGATCAAATCATAAGACAGATAGTAGAACTAGGAGTCAACCCATAAATTTTATGAGGACACGAAGAAGTGTAGAGATGGAAAGAACTAATTATCGACGAAATAATATGATAATGAGGGAAATTTTAATAGGGGTAATTATAATAATTACAACAATGATTTTAGGCGTAATAGGAATTCGGGTCACGGGCCAAGGTGAGAAGTGGAGCGGACTAACCATAAGGGGAACAAGATCCAGGAAACACGTAGACAAGAACATAAGGAACAACGAACGGAACCAAGGAGAATTAACCGCACATACGCAGAGATCACGTCAGGCAGAACATTTCACGCAAAACCAAAATTTTTATATACGGACAAACCAAGTAAGCTCTTCTTACGGATAAACAGATACGAACATCAACGCGAATGTATTAAACATGAAATGGAAAATGAATTAGACAGGAACGTATTACGTATAGTTAATTTAAAGGTGGAAAATAATGTAGTTAGAGTACTTATTGCGGAAGATTTTGTTAAACGGGGAAAATTAATGGAGAAGGCGATACCTATAACGAAGTGTAATTTGGTGGCACCAAACAATAAGAAATTCGCAAGCATAAGTGAAATGGTAATTCTGAAAAGTGAAATAGGAAATGTAAAATTGGAGAACGAATTCATGGTTGTACCTGGACTGAAGATGGACATTATATTTGGGATGGATCTTATAGACAAGCTGGGGTTGAGAATATATGCGGAAAGTAAGGAAATAGAATGCAAGGGGAATATATTAAATGGTACGAAGAGGGGGATGTAGAAGTCGAGGGTGACTGCTTAAATATAAACAAACCAATTTGAGGGTGAAATAAATAATGGGGGGAATTTAAATGAAGAAATTAAGTGTCCAGAGGATATGAAAGGTAGGGTTAATTTATTATTAGAGAAACGTTCAGAATTAAGAAGGTCGGAATCAAGAATTGCCATAGGTTATGATCACAAGTTACAGGTAGTAAACACAGAACCGTTTAACACGAAATTATATCCTATTCCAGTAGCATATAGGGATAGAGTGCAGGAAGAAATAGAAGAAATGTTACGTGAAGGTATTATCGAAAACTCGAGTGCACACTTTGTGAATCCATTAGTCGTTATTAAGAAAGGTGATGATAGCATCAGATTATGCCTAGATGCAAGAAAGATAAACAAGCGAACCAAACCACAATACAATTGTTCACCAACTATGGATAGCATATTGTCGAGGATAAGTAGTAAGAAAATCTTTACAAAGATAGATTTAAAGAATTCATTTTGGCTAATTCCACTAGCACGAGAATCGAGAAAATATATACGGGTTTTTCTGTAGAAGAGCATATACACCAATTTAAAGTGGCCCCTTTTGGTTTGTTTTCGAGTACGGCTGCATTGGTGAAAGCTATGCGAAGTATTTTGGGACCGTACGAAGAATTTTGCATCTACTACGTGGATGATGTTTTGATATTCAGCGATAGTGTTGAACAACACTTAATACATTTAGAAAGGATTTTATTAGAATTAAAGATAGCGGGGTTAAGACTGAATTTAAAAAAGTACGAGTTCTTTCAAGAAAAAGTTAAATTTTTGGGATATCAAATTAGTATTGAGGGAATATTTATAGAGAAGGGAACACATACAAACTTAGGGACGTAGATCCAAAAACAATCAGGAGGAAGTTTAATATAAATTTCATCTATCCATACAAAGGGATATAAATGGGTGTACAGATTGTAAGATAAACTTAGACATGGGTAGAAATACGGTAGTAGAACAGGACATAGGTATAAGATTAGTTAGGTGTAGATAGGGAATTAAAGAAAGAGGAATTAGTTTTGTTACAATCAAACAAAAATATAAAAATTTTAGACCAATGGGGTTTTTGACTTCACGTTGGGCGCCAAAAATGGCATTGCTCAAAAATTTTATATTTTAATTTGGAGGAATAATGCTATGGCAAGAGGGTTATTTAGGGGTATATTGAGTCATAATGGTCACACAATACATGTAAATAGTACTAGGAGTTAGAAAACTACATTTATTTAGCATGAAAAATACGTAATTTGCAAATTATGCAAAGAGCAAACATTTAACACCCTGTATAAGGATCGCAGTTGACTTTAATTAATGCCGGGAAGCATATCATTCAACAATAAACACATTCAGAAAAAGAAATCACTCTACACGCAATTAAACTTGTCTTAAACTAAAAAGCATTCATAAATTGTAAATAGATACGCGTTATATGTAGTAAAAGTTAGAAAATCATGATACAATTCCCATTAAAACTAAACATGCGATAGTGAAAGGAGATAGCATAGCGTTCTGATAAGAAACGCATCTTTCGAAATAAATGCGTTTGGAAACGCAAGATGTAAACAGAAATATGTTAATTTACGTCATTTCGTCTAAGTGATTTTCTACATAGAATTAATACAAATTCCAAAGTATTATCTAGACAAACAAAAGCCATAAGTTAAATACAGAATAGAGATCCACTGGTATCCTACGTGACCAAGAAATCGTTCCGGCGAATTATTATCAAACGTATACCTGTAAAATCCCAAAATATCCAAAACATCCTATGGCTGGTCGTAAACTTTGAACAAACAGCGCCGATAATAACCAATGAATTTTTAGATGGGGCGTAGCTTATATAACACGCAAATTTGATAAGCATACAGTCTTGATCCAAACTAAGCACAATCCACATCACTTGCACTCAAGAATCTACGCAACGGGTGAATATTAAAATTAAATAATCAAATATTTGTGAAAAGTGATGTTAGAAAATTTTATAATAGTGAAAATATATGAGACGTGTTTCGCCGTTTGCTGGAAAACGTGAGTAAAAGTTTATTAATTAATTAATGTTAAAATTTATCATTTAAGGCTCTAAGAGAGACTACGAAAATTTAAGTAAGGCCAAGTAAGACGTGGTAAATCTAAGTGAGATTACAAAAATCTAAGGGAGATTAAGAAAATAATAGATTATTGATTGAAAGGTAAAATTTGGCAACTAAATAAATTGATAATAATGGGAGGAAGTCCGAATGAAAATTGCGTCAAAGGCGCACAAAACAGAGGATTGTTTTAAGCATTGAATGGAGCAACTCAACGGAAAGTAATATTAGGGTACTAATCCACAGCACGCAGTAGCAGATCCAGAAAGACGCACACGGCAAACTACAGGTCAGAACTATCTAGCATAAGACATTATTTTCTCTTTATTTTTGAACATTGACTATATTTATTATACCTGAATATTTTATGTAAAGAGTCATCAAAAATTTCCAGTAGAGTACCGTGTCATTTTTGCTGGCTTTAAAATAAGGAAAGGGAGCTTTAATTTTTGGGGATAAACAAATTAAAAATTATTGTTATTTGATTCAGGGGGTCATTTTTGTCATAGAGTAAAACAGATTAAGCTGTGAAGTGTATATGATTTTTTCTTTCTCATTATACCAATATTAGTCGACTTCGTTTTTATCATTCAAAGCAGAAAAAGTATTAGAGAAAAGGGGGTAAATTATTTGATTATCGTACCGTTGTGCACTCTGTGTGAATTAGACTGAACTAGCCGAGGCATATTTAAATTTAGGATATTAAAAGACACAGAGCGGTAGTAATCAGTAGGAGACTAAAAGTATAATTACATCGGCGTGCAGCGTTATCATATCAATATATATATATATATATATATATATATTATCGCGTAATTAAGGGTTCATTGGGAATATATAAGGGCATAGGTTAAGCTAAAAGTTAGAGTCATAGGTTAGTAGAAAATCAAATTAGTCATTTAGGAAATTAGGATATTTTAAACAATTATTTTAGAGCTTAGATAATACATAAAAATGTACGGTTAATTTAGTTTAGTCATATCTAGCTGGGAATGATCTAATATAGTATTTATTTAAATATAGGGCATAAGAAATAATAATGAGGTAGAAGTATAGCATATTTAAGTTATATTTAATATTATACGGGAATATAAAAGCGTGAATATGTGTTAAAATAGCAGCCTTATTTTTCAAAGGTAAAACCCAAACGTTTAAAAGCATAGTAAAATAATAAGGGGAGATATATTTCTAGAGAACATTTATACAAACAAGCTTTAATAGGTTACAAGAAAACAGACCACCGTTGGAATTAACGTAGTCAATCTGACAAAGACGCAGTATGTTTGTTAAGATATCGATTTTAATTCTGGAGCTAGTATTGGAGGGAGCTAGAGACAACTGTTACTAAAGAACAAAGATGGAACAAAAACGTATGCATACAAGCGAGAGGCATAAAGTTACTTTAGCGGGGGAAAGAAAATCGATAATTTCAAGAAATTTTATAAGCAGGCACGCGTCGGTTGAAAGCGAGAGAAAGGAGCCAAGCAAGGTGATTGGAGGATATAGATATACGTGCGACAGGTTGAGATTAAGAAGGGTAAATATTCAGCTGGTGGAGGCATATACGTGTAATGAAGTTATAGGTATAAGCGAGATGAAAAATGTTTTGTTCTAGTCAGGAGGCGTGAAAGTAGTGGGAATGAACTGAACCGTTGAGGCTAATTTTCGTGGAATCTAAGAGGCAGTTGACAGTTAGAGACGTTTTACCGAGTATTTGTGTGTTGTGTTATCAAAATTCACGCGAAACCGAGATCCGTTAGAGCTTTTTCGTTGGAATACGAGACGGTTAACAAACAATTTTAATAATTGTAGAAACGGGTACGATTTAGAAATAGGGGGGGGGGGGTAAATTCTTGATTATTTAACCATTTTCGAAGAGGGACCTCGCTCTCTTTAATTTCATCAGTCATTCGCGACACATCTAGTTACTTTCAAGTGATTTAGTACAGTTTGATGAAAAGTTATTTAAAAGCTATTTAAGTGAAAGTTAATCTTGTATGTAAATACAGAAAATTGTTATTGTGTTGTTGGAATGCACGAAATTAATAAAGATTAAAATTATTTGGATGATGAAAGCAATGATTTTTGGGTATTAAATTTAATTTGGAATAAAAGGAGTAAACTTTCGGAGATTGGATGTTTATGGTTGGATATTGTCTATGGAGAGATAGTTTGGAGTAGCGGCAGACATGGTGATTCGACCGGGTAGCTATCTGATGAACTGAGAACCTACTGGACGGCAGCATCTCCTAGTTGGTGTACAACATTCAGAAGATAGCTACTAGGTAGGCCATTATATAAAACATTGAGTGGTGAATATTTTCCATGGTTTTTGTGATTATTTTGATTTGTGTTTTGGTGTGTTGACTACTGATATATATTTTATGAACTGAAATTTATGAGACTTTAAAATGAAATTGAAATTTATTTTTGAAAATCAAATATAATTAATTAATTTACAGATAATCAGGAGATTGTAAAGAGGTATAGAGGGCTTGTTGATATTTGGTAGTGTAGTAAATTAGTATGCACATTTATAGAGTTTTACTATGAGCTCATGATAAGACAAAGGGTTAACGTAAGGTATGAGGAACGCCCTCTTGCTTTAATTAAAAATGTGATATTGAGCGAGAGGTTTTAGATTTAACAGGTAAGTGTCTGTGTTAATTTTAAGATTTTAGCTAGTAGAAAAGAAGTGTAGAGCAGCCGAGGGCGATTTTCAGGAACTTCATAACATTTATGACTTCCAAATAGCAGGGGCACAAATTAGAGGGCGAGTATACAGGTAAAACCTCACAGTATTATGACGCGCAAAGTGTGGGGCTCGAATTAGAGGGCGAGTCAAGAGCGCAAACCTCACAGTTATATATATATATATATATATATATATATATATATATATAGTAATGAATGTTCCTGGAAAATGGTCAGGTATAAGTAAAACAACTCAATTTGTTTTCATTGGTTTTTCATATATTCTCATGCTTTACGCGTTTCGGTTCCAAATAACCATTTTCAAAATAGCAGCTAAAAATTACATTGTTATAAATACTATAAAATTATACACTATAAACATATACTTGCACTAAAACATTTTTAAAATAAATAACAGATACATTATAACTATTGTACGTCGTAAAGGTTTAGAAATGTTATACTGAATGACTAGATTAGGTTAACTGGTTAGAACAAATAATCTGTTAGTGTTGATAATTTAAAATATGTATACTATTGGAGTAAATTGTAGTATGGGAAATGTGAATTACTTAAAAGCGTATTCTTATTGAGGTGCCACAGGTTACTATTTATTTTGTATTAGTCTGTAGTAAATGTTAGTGAATTGTTCATGGTCCGACTTGGAATTTACGGAGGTGTCTGTCGCGTTGTATGTGAATGGTTTCTAAAATATTTCTTTTATTGTCGTTTGTTTCAGTACCTAAAACCTTAACATTCTTAAAATCGAAATTGTGTGATGTTTCTATTGCATGGTTAGCAAGTGCTGTGCATTTTTATTATTTGTTTGGATCAGTATTTGTGTTCGTATATTCTTTTATGAAGATATTGTTTTGAATTTCCTATATAACATCCCCTACAGCCAAGACAGTTGATTTTATAGATCGTATGTGTTTTGTTCTTATTTTCTATTTGTGGTTTTAGGTTGGTAAAAATGTTTTAGTAAAATTATTTGGTTTGTGGGCAATATGGATATTATGACTTCTTAAACATTTTTAATTCTTTCGGACAAACCAGGTATGTATTCTATTCCAACTATTGATTCACATTGACTGAGTTTGTTCGTATTATCTGTATTATTGTATATGTTGTGGATTTTATTTTAATTAATGGCTCAAAGAATTGTTTTGGGTAGGCGTTATTTTTAATACGGTTTTACTTTTCCAAATTTTTGGTCTATATTTACCGTGTGATAATTGGATGGCGTGATCGACAAGGTTGTTTACAACGTTTTTTGTATTGTTTAGGGACACTAAATTATAATTTAAATATCTTCCACTCCATGTTTTTATTGTACCAATTAGTTGAAATGGTACCTGCAGCATTATATTTAATTTGAAGGTCCAAGAATGATATTGTTCTATTGCTTTCTTTTTCTACGGTGAATTGTAGTTTAGGGTGGAAGGAGTTGAATTTATTTAGGGTTTCATTAATTTTATCAATTGGTAAGCACATGATACAACGTTCCCACAGAGTTAGCGTTAAACATAGTGCGAAAAAAATGGCAGACAATCGAACCTTTTACAACTTTACCGGTCGAGGAATTCATTCGTGCAACCAAGTTATGCTTAGAAGCTACGTACTTTAAATTTGATAACAAAATTTTCTCCCAAATATATGGAACAGCGAAGGGGTCACCAATTTCTTCAACCATAGCGAACTTGGTTTTAGAGGAGTTGGAAAATACCGTCATTAAACAACTAAGTTATCAACCGACGTTTTTTAAAAGGTATGTCGACGATTGTATCATGTGCTTACCAATTGATAAAATTAATGAAACCCTAAATAAATTCAACTCCTTCCACCCTAAACTACAATTCACCGTAGAAAAAGAAAGCAATAGAACAATATCATTCTTGGACCTTCAAATTAAATATAATGCTGCAGGTACCATTTCAACTAATTGGTACAATAAAAAAACATGGAGTGGAAGATATTTAAATTATAATTCTAGTGTCCCTAAACAATACAAAAAAAACGTTGTAAACAACCTTGTCGATCACGCCATCCAATTATCACACGGTAAATATAGACCAAAAAATTTGAAAAAAGTAAAAACCGTATTAAAAAATAACGCCTACCCAAAACAATTCTTTGAGCCATTAATTAAAAATAAAATCCACAACATATACAATAATACAGATAATACGAACAAACTCAGTCAATGTGAATCAATAGTTGGAATAGAATACATACCTGGTTTGTCCGAAAGAATTAAAAAATGTTTAAGAAGTCATAATATCCATATTGCCCACAAACCAAATAATTTTACTAAAACATTTTTTACCAACCTAAAACCACAAATAGAAAATAAGAACAAAACACATACGATCTATAAAATCAACTGTCTTGGCTGTAGGGGATGTTATATAGGAAATTCAAAACAATATCTTCATAAAAGAATATACGAACACAAATACTGATCCAAACAAATAATAAAAATGCACAGCACTTGCTAACCATGCAATAGAAACATCACACAATTTCGATTTTAAGAATGTTAAGGTTTTAGGTACTGAAACAAACGACAATAAAAGAAATATTTTAGAAACCATTCACATACAACGCGACAGACACTCCGTAAATTCCAAGTCGGACCATGAACAATTCACTAACATTTACTACAGACTAATACAAAATAAATAGTAACCTGTGGCACCTCAATAAGAATACGCTTTTAAGTAATTCACATTTCCCATACTACAATTTACTCCAATAGTATACATATTTTAAATTATCAACACTAACAGATTATTTGTTCTAACCAGTTAACCTAATCTAGTCATTCAGTATAACATTTCTAAACCTTTACGACGTACAATAGTTATAATGTATCTGTTATTTATTTTAAAAATGTTTTAGTGCAAGTATATGTTTATAGTGTATAATTTTATAGTATTTATAACAATGTAATTTTTAGCTGCTATTTTGAAAATGGTTATTTGGAACCGAAACGCGTAAAGCATGAGAATATATGAAAAACCAATGAAAACAAATTGAGTTGTTTTACTTATACCTGACCATTTTCCAGGAACATTCATTACTATTTATATATGGTCAAGAAAATTTATATCTTAATATATATATATATATATATATATATACATATATATAGTCATTGAAAAATGGAAAATATAAGGTCCCAGACGGGATTTGAGTCTGTATTTTCAGCTTTCGAAACTGACGTATTTACTAATTACACTACCAGGATTGGTAATAAAAATTGAAAAATTCTACAAATTTAAATCATGTATGTCACCATGCTTCAACCTAACTTTCAATTACTTTTGGCGCTTTTCATTGATATATGGTGACATATATGTTTTAGATTTGTAAAATTTTCAATTTTCATCACCAATTCTGGTATTTTAATTGGTAAATACGTCAACCGCGAAAGCTGAAGATACAGGTTCAAGTCCTGTGCAAGACCTTATATTTCTCATCTTCCAATTACTAGTTCGATTTGAAATGATCATTTGGGCTTTGCATAAAAGTCTAAGTTATTATTTCATCTTATTCACTATAATACGTTAGTATTTATCTTGTGTAATTAATTTACCTAATACACTTGTATATACATATATATATATATATATATATATATATATATATATATATATTAAATGCTTTAAAACAGAAAATTTGAAATATTTCAAAATCTGACATAATTTTTAATTTTTATTATTACAGTTTTTCTTATACAAATTATATATTCTTCTTACATTTAAAAGTAAAAAACTAAAAAGTTATGTTTAATACTTCGATGTTAATTTTTTAAAACAACTCATCTTGTAAGTTCAGTTATATTTATATAATTTAGCCTAGTTGTTTGTAACATTTTTAGAAGCCTGTGATCAAGGATTAAATATATCCGAAAATTTAGGAATTATAAAAGAGTTTTCTTTTTACCAGCTGACCTCAAACCCATTAAAGCATTTAATATTACTAGAAGGTCATTATCTTTAAAATATATATATATATATATATATATATATATATTGACGTGATAAAAGGTCACGAGAGATCATTAAAACCCAAATGCTACAAATAAATCCCACCAAAATATAAAAGAATTCAAAAAAATAGAAATTTCCGTAAATTCATGGTTACGCCCTGTATAATACAAGCGTACTTTTATTCGTTGATGTGCAAGCGAAAAATGCAATTGCGCGTGTATAAATAATCACCTTGTATAATATAAGCGTATTGTAAATATATAGCAAGTAACATAAGTTGTATATGTAAAAATAATTAATACCTTAAAAACGCATTCAATACGAAAGCAAATCAATACATTTGCGATAAAAATGCTTTTCATTTGCTGTAAATAGCATAGGATAGTGCTAGCTTTACGTATTTAGCATAAAAACTACAATCAATCTTGTATTTAAAACCCTAATTTTAATTTTACAACACATTTTACCGTGAAGGCAAATATCGCTATAAAATGCAACTAATTTGCATTATAAATCCATTAAAGTTTAAATTAATTACCTTATTTATTGCCTAAATTGAATTTAAATAAAACATGTTCCCGTATTTTCGAGAGGAATTGAGAAGAAATACGTCAACTTCATTGACCTTATTAATAAATAAACGTTTATTCTACGAAACGTGCGGAATAATAAAAAAAATTCATAAAATGTAACAAAAATTGATAAAAGTTATTTATCAGCTTTTACAATTACTAGATTAGTAGGCGACGCCACAATAACCTTGGGTGTTAAACAAAGACGAGCACGTCCCTAATAACTGGAACGAGATAACCAGGTAATAAAACTAGGCATTTTGTATGATGATGAAGATTTCCGAGAAAATTACATAAGATCGGCGTATATTATTGGGAATGGAATCGCGCAAATATTACTACATTCTAGAAATAGATAATTTTGTATATATATGGAAGCGTTTATTAAATAAAGGTGATTCATAAATTCGATCGCAAAATGTTATTTTGATTTAAGTCCCGAGCTGTTGTATTATCTGCTAAGCTGATTTGGACGTCAATTTAAAATAAGAAGATATTTAATTACGAATTGGATAAAAAAGCGCTTCGTGGATTTTTTGCAAGTTTTAATTGTTTGTAACCGATATTTGAATTTTGTCATTTAATTTAAGATAGAATAAGTCCTAAACATTTTATTTTTGTAAGAATCTTTACCAGAAACGTTTGTGTTCAGAGTTCGAAACACTCTGACCTTTTAATAGATTATCTGTCAAGGATTTTTTGGCCAAAACAAACCTTACAAACGTGGGAATCAAAACCAGGTAAACTATTCATAAGAGAAAAGATTTTAATTCTCTAAATTGTAAGCAACATACGGTGAGAAACATTTTTAAGTAAATAACTTTGTTTGAAAGAAACGATGTTGTAAATGTTCTATATACTTTTGTATGAGAGAAAATATTTCATACTGTATAAATGCTTTTGTTGATTGCTGTTTGATTTCATTTTGAAAACTCCAACATTTCTGTTGAGCTAGCCACGCAAAGTTAGAAAGGAAGGCAAATCAACAATTTCAAATTTTACAATTTGCTGTATCTGTATCACAGCACTCTTTTAGCGACGCATCAAAGCGAGTCGTTGTCACAGTGGTCTTTCAGTAACGCTCCAACGTGCGGCGTTGTCACGGCAAAATATATATAATATTCTGACTTCTCAATTCCAACAGACCAAAATAAACCATAACACTCATATCATCTACACCTACATCTATTTAATAATCTTTTATTGTAAAACAACAACACAGTTGTGCTAGGAAATTGCATTCATAAATAATACGTTCAAAATATTTCAACCAATAAAATTGAAAAGAATTACGAAAAAATTTAGAAATAAGTTTTATTATATTAGCAATATCGATTTTATTTAAAAACATGTTGCTGCAAAAAAACACAAGAATATCCATGAACAGAAAAACAAAAAAAAAAACAAATTTCTAAAGTTTGCACCGACATTAAAATTGCAGAATAATAAAAGACCTAACAATTTTTAGTTCAACTTTGACGCTCAGTCGAACTGCCGAATTTAAATTTGTTAATCCTGGGTTATAAATAAAAATGAACAAGCTCAGACTAAAACAAATTTATTACAAATATATTGAATCCTATTTTAGGTAAAATTTCTACAGTCTACGTATTTCTTTGTGTCATCAAAACTTTACTACTAATACTTCAACACATAATAAAAAAAATCAATTATCTTTCGAATAATTTCTCTTCTTTTGAATTTGGCACATTTAAACAAAGGAAGAAACGTAGATATAATTATTAAACCACCTTCATTTGCTAACAACAACGTAAATCTTCTTATTACATTATAAATAAAGTTACATGTCGTCATAAAAACTGGAAATTATTACAAAATAAAACTGAATGGACACTTAAGTCAGGTTAACATTATTTCATTTAGTAACATACGGCATTGTATGTTAACCACACAATGGCTAGCATTTTGCTAGAAATATAAAACATCATAAAATCATATTGGCAAATAAGAACAGTATGGCACGTGTGCTTTCTAATTTAAATTGTTATCTATTTTAATGGCGAGGTTATACGATTGCCCCCTGGCATGGAATATTTTTCATTCGCACTTCTCTTGTTCCGGTTTGATCTCAAAATACACATCCTCTAACTTGAGAACTTGCACTTTAATTTTACTCTACGAAAGTGTAACGCGACGTATCGTCCGTAAAGTTTACTATGCAGCAGTTTTTTGGTAGTCGCTCTCTAAATATGCTCTGTACAAGAGCTCCCCACAAGTAGGCGAAAGCAAAATTCTCGGAAACGATCCCTACATTCGAGTTCTCATATTACAGCAGGCCACACCGTGAAAGTGGCATAATATATTCAGTGTGCACAAAAGCAGGAACAAAATAATCATGATAAATCTCTACCATCTGTAAAACATACAAAACGTAATAAACACATAAGTGGTGCTGGGTCGTAAGACGTCTTTTAACCGTCTTTAGTTGTCAATCCGCAATGACTAATGATCGATAGGAAACTTAGAAAAGTTTGGCACAGAAAGGAATAAATAAAATATAAAAAGAGAAATGCAGATAGACACCAGCAAAGATCAAAATTCAAGCTTTATGTTGCATAAGTAAAGTAACAACTCAAGATTTAAAAGTCATGACTGGATCTGTTCAATTATAGATAACATAATGATCATGATACAAATCATCCATCAAGAACTATTTTTACCATTACCATTGACGCAACTACGGAGAGTAACTAGTGAAAGTAGCGAAAGCCGTAGTTTATATAGGGCGAGAACTTGATGCAGGAGTGATCATAAATAGAGAGGGGTGTGTAGCAGATCAATTAACGTTACGGTTCTGCTTTTGTGAACATAAGCTCGTTTTCCAAATGGGAGAAAGGTAGTAGCCATCGTCCTTGTTTAGATTGTTAGAATTTTTAGTGATTTCTACGGATTCTCTGATTTTTCTATTGTGGAAAAATGGAATTCTGGCAATTAGTTTCGTCTTGCCAAAGTTAATGGTATGACCTGTTTCATGTTGGTGTTTGGCCACCGCTGAGCGATTGTACTGGCTTCTTCTAAGGCATCGCTTATGCTCATTTAGTCTAGTCTGTACTGACCGTACTGTACATTCTCCTATGTATACTAAACCGTAGCTGCAGGGTATACTATATAGGCCTGGGGCTTTAAGACTGTTTTTGGGATCTTTTGCGATTGGTAATATTTGTGAAATTTTATTAGTGAGCTTATCGGTTGTTTTGATGTTGTGTTTACGTATAGGATTTTGCCAATTACATCTGTTACTCTGTGTATATATGGAAAGATTGCTAAAGATCGTGTGTTGGAATTACAGCGTGGGGGGGTGTTGGGTGCAGATGCCGACTTATTACTCTGTCGATCTTTGAGTTGCGATAGCCGTTTTTTATAAGACTAGTTTTCAGAAGTGTCAGTTCATTAGATACATGTTCTGGTTGTGAAATCTTAATTGCACGTTGGACTAGAGAGTTGATTACTGATAATTTTTGTGACGGCTGATGATGTGACGACGCATGTAGGTATCTGTCTGGGTGTATGGGTTTTCGATATACGGAATGACCTAGTCGTCCGTTGGTTTGGCGCTCCACCAGAACGGCAAGGAATAGCAGAAATCCGTTCCTTTCAATTTCTATAGTGAATTTAATATCTTTATGTTAATTGTTTATGCGATCTAGAAAATTATTATGCATTTAGTGTCCATGGGGTCAGATTACAATAGTGTCATCTGCATTTAAGGTCTGCGGATTCTAAAGCCATGAATTCCAAAGACTCCATGAATATATTGGCCACAATAGGGGATAGAGGTGAGCTCATGAGTGTGCCAGAAGTTTGTTTGTAAAATTGTCCGTCGAAGACAAAATAGGTAGAAATTAAGCATTTTTAATGAGCGTGGCCAGGTACTCAAATTGAGGTAGGAGTTGTTTAATAATGGAAGCAGTGTCTATGACAGGTTCGTTTATTTGCGAATATGGATGTTACGTCAAAACTGACTAGTACATCAATAGGGCCTCGTTGGATATTTGCAATTAGTTCTATAAAATGAGTGGAGTTTAAAATATTAGTAGGGCTGTTGCCAGGATAGGGTTTTAAGAAATTTGCTAGGTATTTTGCCAAATGGTAAGTGGGCGAAACGTCGACCTTAGTTTATAAGATGACACGGTCCCAACCCGGAACCATAAATATTTATAATGACTCCGACCGTGAAAGCCTCCGACAATATCATAGCCTCATTTGTTTATTTTGATTCTTTCTGCTTTGTCTGCTTTTATATATGAGTTACGTATATTTTATCGTTAATTCGTTGAAATTAACGAATATTAATTATAACAGTTATTACTAGAACATAAAGTGGTGTCATGTTGGCACAAGAGAAAACATCAAGTTCACATGCCTACAATTAGTTCTAAATTTATGGAATACCTTTGGCATGAACGGAATTATGGTGGACTTTAATTTTTAAATGTAGTGTATGAAGTACAGTGTATTATAAAACCCATTGTTCTTACTGTTAATAAAATCCATATTATTTTAGCGAGTTGCAAATGCGTTAAAGATTAGTCTGTTTACTACGAGTCAAATAAAGCACGCTGTAAAACAAATTAATTTTGTGTAGTCTTGGAAAGAAACAATGTCGCTGAAAACCTGCTACGGTATTCCGTGCAGACAAAAAGAAAAGTAAAGTAAGCAAAGAAAATTCTCCGTACCGAATACCGCAATAAAAAAGGAATCCAAAGAAGGCTGAACTGGCTAAAAGTCATAGAGTGGAGTGGGTCACAAACAAAGAAAAAGAGAACCTCAAGTTAGGGAAATTATGAAAAAACCAACATCTTAAAAGGATAATTAAATAAAAAAATCATTCATCCTGAACTGGAGGACTTATACAGTATAACAATCGAAGCAAAAATAATTTATACCCACTTTAATTACCTTTAATTAATTTTCTACTCAATTGTAACATGTACATAAGGCACAAAAATATGTATAGTGGACTGTTTTCAGTCCTTTAGTTATCATGATTTTAAATCTTTATATAGGTAAAATATTCATTAGGAGAAAAGTATATACTTACAGAACCCACGAGAGGTGATTAATTTTCCACATGTACATAAAACAAAATTAAACAAATATATATGTATATATATATATATATATATATATATAATGGTCTGTTTTCAGTCCTGTGGTTACCACGATTTTAAATCTTCATAAATGTAACAAATTCATTAGGAAAAGTATATACTTACATAGGAAGCAACAGAAATACAAAGAAAGGCCCAGCTACAAACCGAAATGCATTTCACCACAGACGAAGAAGAACCAATGTACCGAACCAAGCAATACACTAACCGAACAAAGCAAAAAAAAATTCGTTTCAGAAAACCAAAAACAACAAAAAAAATTTTCATCCGGCTCAAATAACCAATATACTAGACCAAGCAATACACTAACAACAAACTAAAAGAAAATTCGTTTCACAAAACCCAAGGAAAACCAAAAACGTTAGAATTATTAAGTAAATAACAGTGAATTCATTAATATGCGTCCCAAATATAAGAAATTTTAGAAATTTTAGTTAAATAAATTAAATTCAATGTCGTATATAAAGAAAACCCCAGACGCACTTTGATACGATGTAATAACCCAGATCCTGAGTAGTGAAATTCACGGATATCAGATAGCAAATATATTTCAATACATTGTAATGTATTCATTTATATTGCTGGACAAAAGTAACACATGTCAACCTAAGTAAATCACATGTTAACACAAGTACTTACCTAGGATTTCATAAAATACACTCAATAAGAAGACTGCACTGTGACAAAGACCCCCGATAACATAAAAAGTAGAAGGAAAATTAAATGACAACAATAACATCCCACAGAAGTTAAAATTAATCATTCGCGACTCGGTAATAAAAACTCATCAAAATGTAGAGATACGAGCGAATAGAAAAGGTGGTTGGGGGTTTATAAGTTGAAGGGTGAAAAGAAACAGTTTTAAGATGAGAATATAGATTCCCGAAGGGAAAAACGAGGTGTGCGACTGAATTTATTTGAACTTGCGCTTGCTCGGACAAAATATTTTCAATTTACAAATACCTGGAATTATTGTCGTCGTAATCGATCGAAAGGGGCAAAGACCTGTAAAATTCGCTCCTGCATTAAATTAGATTTTGGTGGTGCCACGTTAAGTGGATAGCCCAAGTAAGTGACTCTACATATGACTTTCCAATGATCTACCTGAATGTACTACAATGGCCAGAAAGCGAGCCTTTTTATCTGAAAAATTTTTTATTTTGCCGAATTCTTGAGGTTCCGAGCAAGGTAGGGAGCTTTAACGTGTATGACAACACTTACACACGGACCTACATTTTATTTCTCATCCGAACGAGGGTATATTTCTGTGAAAAATTCTCCCCTAACATATTTCAATCGGTTCGTGTGGAATTCGAACCCGGGACCATGGGATTAGTAGTGATACGCAAACCTATCTAACCCACGGAGCCGCCCTAAATAAGTGCCCTACATATGATTTTCCAATGCACCACCTGAAGGTACTACATTAGCCAGGAGCGAGTTTTTTGTTTGCCTGGAAATTATGAATTTTGCCGAACCCTTACTGTTCAAAGCAAGGTGGAATCTTTAACGCGCGTGACCACACACGGGACCTCCATTTTACCTCTCATCCGAACGAGGGCGTTTTTTTGTGAAAAATGCTCGCTTAACTTTTTTCAAGTGGACCGTGCCGGGCCTAAATAAGTGGCCCCCTACATGTGATTTTCCAATTCTCCGCCCGAAGGTACTACATTGGCCAGGAACTGAGTTTTTTTACCTGAAAAATGTTGAATTTTGCCGAATCCTTGCTGTTTCAAGCAAGATAGGGATCTTTAACGTGCGTGACAACACACACACGGGACCTCCATTTTACCTCTCATCCAAACGAGGGCGTATTTTTGTGAAACAAAAGCGCTTAACATTTTCCAAGCGAACCGTGTCGGGATTCGAACCCAGGACCTTGGGCGTAGTAGTCACACGCATACCAACTACGCCACAGTGTTACCTCCTAAATAAGTGCCGTTCATTTACATTTCCAATGCTCCACCTGTAGGTACTACATTGGCCAGGAGGCGAGTTTTTTGTTGCCTGGAAATTTAGAATTTTGCCGAACCCTTGCCGTTTCAGGCAAGGTAGGGAGCTTTAACGTGCGTGACAACACTCGCACACGGGACCTCCATTTAACCTCTCATCCGAACGAGGGCGTAATTTTTGTGAAAAATGCTCACCTGCCATTTTTCAAGCAGTCGGCCGTGTCGGGACCTTGGGATCCGTAGTCTTACGCTTACTACATTGATCCACGGCGACGCCCCCTAAATAAGTGCCGCAAGAAAAACCGATTTGGTTGGATAATCTAAGCAATGGTTGTCAAAAAACATTGGTGTTGGTGAATAACCTGAAATAAAACTATGAGTTACATTATAAGCTGATATATTCTTCTTTATAATTTGTATCTGACTTTTAAATGTCAATTGGTTGGTATTCATAAAGTAGGAAGTGAAGCGGGCATGAAAATTATTATTTTGCTGAACCATAAATTTACCGACAGAACGAGTGTTGATTAAATTTAAGTATAATGTTATTATTTTAAAAAATTAAAAAAATATGCACGTAGTGATTTAAATCATTTTGGAATGGAGAATAAAGAGATATTGAGATTTATAAAAGCCATGTAATTTAATATAGGAAATAGAAGAAAAAAAACAATATGGAGTGAGGATGGTTTTGTTGATGGATTAGATTTAAAATTCTTTTAGGATTTTTTTTAGTAATACCTGACCATACGAAGTTAAGAAACTAAGTTTTTAAGTATGTTTGTGTGCACTTTGTAATTATTTTATGTTAATAGTTTTAAGTTCAGGTTGACCTTTATTTAAAAACTAGGTAACAAACACATTTGTAGAGGATATCCAGCTATCCCAGTGGTGAAATCTTACTTGAAAGAAGCATTTTATTTTGAGAAATTTGTTTAATTATGATAGAATGAATAAGTGTTTTTAAGATATTTTAGAAAAAGGTAAATATAATGTGACAAAGTTTAGGATACCGAAGCGCGGTGGATTTTACGGAAAAACCGCCTTCTTAGTGCCCCTTAATTTTGACAGACAAAAACCTTTTAAAGTAAATGATTAGTGTAACGTGGTTTTCTGTTTCTTTATTAATATTTTTTTATTTTTCTATTTTCTTTTATAATTTTTCCATAGAAACCCACTGTTGTACCACTGCAGTTAGTCGATGCACCCTTATATTGTTACGGGGCCCCCGTCCCCTCGGCGCAAATCAAAATTTATTCACTGAACGCTCAAATTACCCATAAAAACTAACAGTGTGAAACTAAAATATTATTTGCGACCCTGTTTCATTACGGTATGCACATGAGCGAAGCTTACGAAAACTAACGAATCGGAATATTTATTTGGTCTTTTTCGACAAGATGCTACATTGACTTACAATTTTCAACTGAATTCATACGAACACAGGTGAGGATGTAGATGTCTTCTTTCGTAGTTTCTACTATATAGTTCAAGTAATCTAAAATCCTATCTATGTCATGTATGTGATTAATTGGTATACCAATATAAACTAATGTATTTTTCCTTTTCTATCGTCAACATATTTCACGCGTTAAGTTGGTTACAAATCCAACCTTACCGACCCTTCTAACAAATTAATGTTCAATTAAAATAAAGATGTCGAAATCGATGTTTCATTCTTTAGTACACACTAACTGAATAATATACTAAAGCATGTACACATTATTAGCGATCTTAGATTAACAAATTTTACATCTGTTGTTTTGTACATAAAAGCGTCAGATTAATTAAAATCAATAAAAGAAAATTGGCAAAACATGATTTATAGAATGTACGAGAATCGTAAATGAATATTATATTATAAAAATCGTTAGGTTAGTCATTAAAGTATGATTTCAGATGAGCATATTTCAGTTTCTACTCTATGGCATAAGTTGAAGGATGTTGAATTCTTTAGTGGTTGTGAAAGATCCGTAAGTTCACTTTTAGATAACATCGGATTCATATGGAAGAAAGATAATCCCCGTAAACGATTTATGGAGATGCCCGATGTTGTTCTCATGTGCAAATTAAGGAAGCAAACACGTATCAGTTTGTTTATATAGATGAAATAGCATTAACGAATGTGAATTTTCATTATCTACAAGTAGTGACTATCACGGAGAGTTAAATGAAACGAATTTTCTCCGCTGGTTCGAAAACCAATTGTTCAAGAATTTGGGAAAACCGTCCGTAATTATTTTAGACAACGCTTCTTACCACATTACAACCGTACATAATATTCCAAATAGTAGCTTGAAAAAGAACAACATTGCGGACTGGCTTCAAGGGTGGCTTCGTGGGTTAGATAGATTCGCGTATGGCTACTAATCCCAAGGCCCAGTGTTCGATTCCTGACACGGACAGCTTGAAAAATATTAAGTGAGCATTTTTCACAAAAATACGCCCTCGTTCGGATAAGAAGTAAAATGTAGGTCCCGTGTGTGAGTATTGTCGCGCACGTTAAGGATCTCTACCTTGCTTTGAATAGCAAGGATTCCACAAAACTCAAAATTTCCAGATAAAAAAAATCGCTTCCTGGTAAATGTAGTACCTTCGGGTGGAGTATTGGAAAATCAAATGTAGGAAGTGGACTGGCTTCAGAAACGGGGAATTCAATCCAAGGGCAACATTCAAGGTTGAACTACTTAAGTAGTTAAACGTAAGTAAGAGACAACATGATGTAACAAAATAATGTGTTAATTTTCAGAAATAAACCAGAAAAAGTATATAAGGTAAATCACTTGGCAGAACGTTATCGCTATACAAAGTATTAAGATTGTCCCCCTTTATCACAGTCATTTTAATGCTACAGAAAAATAGTGTAATGTGTTGCCACAAATTAGTTAATGAATGTTCGGGTGGAGAAGTAAGATATGATACTGGAGACCTTGCACCTTTCGTTACTAATGTTGATGATGCTGGATGATGACGGTGAATCCTTAAAAGTTCATCAGTAGCCGATCTTGTATAAATTATTGTAGTAAAACATGTATTCAATATAGTGTGTGTTGCATGTCCTACAGTGTAAATGTCTTGCTCTTGTTTTGAGAAATGCATCTGTAATAATGTATGTATGTGATAGTGTAGTTCCATACAATTAAAATGCACTGTAAGTTCTTCCATAGTCTTGGAAATTTCCATGTGTATATTTATTTAGACTGTAATGAACTCGTCTGACTAAGCTTAACCGTAAATAATAAAATGTACTTATTCATTGTTTGCAAATGTTAAGACTGGAAATATAAGTATGTAATAAAACATTTATTGATTGTATATGAACTTGAATAATTGTTAAATAATATGAACAAAAATAAGTGTTATATACAGTAACTTATGATATTTTAGAACAAGAAACAAAATGGGAGCTTCGATTTGAAAATAAAGCAATTAGCTGTTTTCGTTGTTAAATACACAAATTGAAGTAGTCCTTTCTATTTCAATAATTTTCATTTCCTAAAATTATTTTTATAACATTATCCTAATCGAAATCTTACTTCAAAAATTGTAAACATTGACTACGTTTATTTCGGTTAATTCGATCCCGATTGAAGTCGAACGGCTTTAATTGTCAATCCCAAGCGTTTATATGTAAAGGGTTTGAAAAAGAAGAAGGAGTTATTAAATTACTTTCTCAGTTATGTTGATAAAAATAAAGACCGGAAAATGACATGATGCCAAGTTAGATACGAATATGCAGTTGAAGTGTCATTTCAGGTAAATTCAAGTGCTTACCCGTTTATATGGGTAGTTTGAAGCCGCTTCAGTCAAGTCAAGCTGTAAATTTTTGGGATTGACTTGAACTGTTCAAGCCGCTTGAAATCATATTCTTGCGTGTTTAAATCCAAGCTTGAAAGTGGATTACTCGAGCAGCTTGATTTCAAACCGGATTGAAGTAACCGAAATAAACGTAGTCATTGTCTCCATATATTGATAATTTTGTATTTGTTCTAGACTTCGAAATATCTTTTCCAATACTTTCTGCAATTTCTTATTTTACAAAACTTTAATATGAGTTAATTTATCTATAAAAAACAAACATATTGCTTAATTTAACTGTAAAGATAACCTTTTTTGCTCTTACTGGCTCTAACATTCTATCCGGTGCGTCAATTATCCGATACCAATGTTTAAAAATAAACGTTTTCGTTTTTAAATGCAAATGATAACGATAATAATACTTCCTTAGTAAACAATTTGTAATGTCTACTTTCTTCTAATATAGTAACACGGTTTGAAGAACGAGAATTCCGAATTAACAAAGAATTTCCTTCTGAATAATTACAATAAAATTCAATAAAACTGTTTAACCTCTAATCATGCTTGTAGTCACAAACACTTTGATATTTTCAACAGTGCTTCGCATGACATCATAAATATTAATCACGCACATAGGATTTTAAATTGCTTGGACTGTGGTGGCATTACTTCATCTTTACTTAGAAAAGCTGTACCTTTCAGGTCCAAGCAAATTGGGATGTGCCTACAGCTGAAACATAAGTTTCCACATTTATTACTTGTTAGGCTTTAATGAAGTATGATAGTAATGAAAATATTATTTTCAGATTTTTGGATTAATTTATATCAAAGTTATAATAATTACTTTCAAGACAATATGTCTAGATTCTATTAAGAGACTCGACTTGAATAGAAATTAAATTCACACAAGAAGCTGTTTTAATTTAATATATTTTAATCATACTCTTAAACACATAAATGGAAAATTTTGTATATTGTTGTTGTTTTGTTATGCAAACAATGCTATTATCGTTGTGGCTTATTGATTGATTAATCATGCAGGTTATGTGTTGGGAGTACGTGACCTACAAGTAAGTCACGTATACCTCATATTTATCTTTACTGGACAACAGCTTTTATCTATTTTTCATGTCGTTAATTGTTATCTACCGTTATTATGTATTATTTAGAATGTTTACGACAAAATTAAAATTTTTCTCCTTACATTTGTAACATTGAGTTGTAAGTCAGCTAATACTTTTACAAAAATATAACTCATATCCAGCGCAGCATCTAATGTGGACGTTTCCCATATGCAATTCTGCAAAATCTGGTTATAGGTAAAAACAGTATCATTCCTAAAAATAGATTCCACTTTTGGAACAACATTCCAGATGTTCGCACACATAAGTGGATTGATTTTACAACTTGCATTAACTGTAATATTCAAGAGTTGAAGTTATTGCATCTGCAGTGACGGTTTTTAGGATGAGCGAACCGAGTGCATATCCATGAGGCTTCGAGATTATGGGCAAATTATGCGGAAAATAAATAAATAGCTCACAATAAAATTAAATGTATAATGGGTAAATGATGAAAGAAATTCCCTTAGAGAGGTTAGGCTAAGCTGGATTTTAACTACGCCGAGAGCTGAGCTGGGTCGTAGGAAAAAACAATTAAACAACACAACAAATATGGACACCACTACATCCAGACGAACAATAACCGATGAGAAAATTACTAAGAGAGAATGTAGGAACTCGAAAGAAAGATATTTCGAAAAGATGTAATAGAGAAAAATAATTACTTACTCAAACACGTGCTCGCCTCTGCCATCAAACTGCTCACAAAATAATACATATTAGAGATGTACTGCAAAAACAAAGTAAATATGGCATGGAGCACGCCGTTTGTGCCTCCCCAATAACAAAAATATTCATATAAAACTTCCGCCAAATTAAATTTGATTTAGGAGTCCAAACCCATAAACACATTTGTAGTCTCACTTATTATTTGTGTTTATATACATATATATATATATATATATATATATATATATATATATCAAAGAATGAAATTTAATGGCGAGTGACTCAATATTGGCCACAAGGGCATCCTGCCGACGCGTTTCGCCTTTACTGGGGCTCATCAGGACAGGAGTAGCGAAGATGTAATATTTAACACAAACACATTATGGGAAGTACAGCATCACCTAGCCCACAATTTGTGCCTTCGTGTTGTTTCACCTGACTTTGCAGGTGTTGTCAACAGTCGACACGGAGGAGATCCATAATGTGTTTGTGTTAAATATTACATCTTCGCTACTCCTGTCCTGATGAGTCCCAATAAAGCGAAACGCGTCGGCAGGATGCCCTATAATATTGAGTCACTCGCCATTAAATTTCATTCTTTGATATTATTTTAGGACTCATTAAATTTACATATTCTTTATATATATATATATATATATATATATATATATATATAAATAAAAGAAGTGTATTTGTTAGAATGCTTTTCTAAGATTTCCAGCAAGGAGGGTGAGCATTTTAAACCATTGGAATTCTGAGGATTGTGTATACGATAAACAGGCAGTTATAGTTTTAATAGCTTTCCGAGTATAATTTGTAGATAAAACAAAACAAATAAACATATAGTTCAATGGATTTATTGTTGTCGGATAGAATGTAGGGACCGAAACAGAACAAGGAAGGTTACTTATAGTATAAGTAAGAATAGGATGGAAACGTAACATTTGGGCTTTGCATAAAAGTCTAAGTTATTATTTCCTCTTATTCACTGTAATACGATAGTATTTATCAACTTACCTTGTGTAATTAACTACCTAAAATATTTATATATATATATATATATATATATATATATTGCTATGATAATAGGGTAGTTTAGGGGTAGTTAAATCATAGGGGTCGTAGAATAAATATAAACAACTTCAACTGTAAGAAAAGCACATAATTACAGAAATTATAAGTAAATCGGGTGCTCTACATAATGTTAATTGAGAGGACACTGTATATAAAATACACGGGATTAAATGCATGAGAACATAAATATGTCTAAGTATAGTTTGCAGGTAAAGATATGATTTTAAAACGCAATAAATAGCATCAAAATTAAATCAGCGGGAAGCATAGATAAATTGGCATTGCAAATATTTAACAATTGCGTCGAAAATATTAACGTACACGCATTCTAAATAATTCATTATTAGAAAATCGTTACGTGACTGGAAACGAACACATTTGTTCAGAAAACCAATATTCTGTAGAAACAAATAAGCACCAGGCGATTCAATTAGACGATAAAATTAACAAACATCCAAATACGTAAGTTAATGAAAGTCAAAAGTTGGAAATTCTCGAATAATACTACAATATGCGGGATGCTGACGTGACAAACAAAGCATGCATCGAAAGAATTAAACTAAGTAATTTGTAAAAATTCCAAGGTATGCGAGATAAGGCAGAGGTATCATCTTAGAATGTAAACAAGCCAATGAAATCAGTTGCAGGAAGGGCTTATATATACGATAGTAACGAAACGACATTTTAGTCTATATTCAAACTGAGCAACGACTATGTTCAAAGGTATTAAAAACGTACGTAACTAGTGAAGTATAAATCAAAATAAATCAAAGTTAAAAGTGCAAGAATTTGTGCAACGAAAATAAGTCGATCTATAAATAGACGTAAGAAAAATGACTTAATTAAATTCATTTCTAATATTAATAAAACAGGGCTTTTAATTAGGATTTTAATTTTGGACTTTAACTTCGATTTTAATTTGGACTTTAATTTGGGACATATTTAAATGAGACGACTTTAATTTGGGCTTGAGACAACTTTAATTTGGAACTTCTAACTTTGAACATACTCTAATTTTGGATATAATTTAAAAATGAACGTATTCTAATTTAGACATATTCCGACTTTAATTGGAAGCGATTTATGGGAGGCGATTCTTATATGGGGACGGCATATCAATAAGCAAAACGGACACAGAAAGGGGATGCAGATCATAGAATAGGATGGAACTACAGAACCCATTACAGGTTATCAATCTTAATACACTTTATTATTGAAAACTGTTTTGATTTAATATTTGCCACATTGTATATTTGTAAGTCATCACTCAAAAATTTATAAAACGGAATAGCTATCTTGGAACGTTCGAAGGTCCCTGAATAATTAAAAGATATTTTTGCTGGCTTTCAGAAAAAGCATAAATCTGGTATATGTAGATATTTTGTACAAAAAGGAAAATTTTGAGTGTTGTAAATATTATCAATTATTATATTGTGTATTGTAGAATTGCTTTATTTGATTCAATAAGATTTATTCAATAAGCTAGTAGGGGTAAAAATCCTAATTTAACATTTCATAATATTGGGGTTTATGATGCCCAATCGTGGGGCGAAAATCATAGCAATATATATATATATATATATATATATATATATATACATAGTATAATATACATGTACATATTATCATGGGAAGTAGTCCAAATCAAACAACAGAAACTGATTGAAAATTTGATCAACACCTAACGTTTCGGTACATTTTTTTCGCACCTTTTTCAAAGGATTGATCAAATTATATTAAAGGAAATTGAAAACAAATTACTGCACGATTCACATAATAAATGTGGGTCAAAAATTAAAAATTAAAAATTGCCTGAAGGGCAACGTCATGCCACGATGGCGGTTAAAAAGTAACTATAAGACTGACCAGTCCATTAATTATTAATATATATATATTGCTGTGAAACCTCTTGGACCACCTGGTCCGTTGATTTTCTTCTGTTAATCGCCTCGGCTGCTCCTCTAGATAGCTTTCATCCTCATACATAAAAAAAACACATTCCTACCACAAACATCAACGTTAACTCTATTTACATCAATATTCAGAATACATTAAATTTTCAAATTAAATTTCAGCATAAAATTCAGTTTTAAAAAGAATTTCAGGATTAATTTTATTATCATTTTACTGTGCATCCAAAATTAAAGTCCTTGTTGGATGCCTACTAATTAATATAACAATATAAGCAGACCGGAGTCTGAGTATAAAGGAGCATCTACCACCCTTTACGTTAATTAACCAGGTTTGTCTAATTGAGCTCAAAGACATACCCAAAGTTTCATCATATTCCCGAACATCAAAACAAAATACCCTTTTACTTAAACAAGCAAATTTCATCTTAAAATTAAACTTTTATGGTTAGAACAATTTCACTAATGTCCATTTAAAGTAAATCAATTATAAAGTCATTCAATACACACAAAAATGTCAAACAAAATAGTATAATTTACCTGAAGGTTACTGTCCTCGTAACTTCAAAGTATCGTTTCTTTAGTTAATCACACCATTCAACAGGATTATATTTACGGCTTCTGATTCTCTACGCTTTTAAAATTTTCTCCATCACCATCCATTCAAAGTCGTTTCTGGGCCTTTCCGGAACTCATCTGTGTTTATCTGACCCTTGTTTCATGGATCCAGACACGTATTTGAACCATTTAATTATTAACACCCCCGAAAAATAGCAAAGAAATTCATGCTTCTGTCACCTATATATACGCCAAAACTGCCTACTTTTGTGTATACATTCGTCGTTGTAAATTTTGCTGATTGGTACAGTTAAACTAAATTTTATTACCTTGTATCTAAGTGCACTGAAGTACATTCATGTTAGCACGTAAATAACAAGCTATTTTGAATCACTAAAATATACTAGCAAACTTTAAATCAAACTAAAATGCACGGTTTAACATCTTCAATCAAGTCGCGTATGTACGAGCTTTTAACGCATCGAATCGTCAAAAGTCTAAGAGAGCTTGTTTATCTTCATCTCGGTATATATAGCAAAAGCCTGTCTGTCGGTCGAGTCTCTAAAACGGCCAGTTTCTAGAATTTCTCATTCTATGTTCCCAGTCTGTTGCTCGCACGTCGATTTTTACGAATTTTCACTCGCCCCATTCAAATCTCAGAAAATTTCCACACGGCACGCAAGCATGTCCGAGAAAAACTAATTGATTTTGTACAGAAATTGTTGTTCTACCTCTGATATTTGCATCCTATTTTTAACCAATGGTGACCCCCGTGACGTTGCTTAAATCCCGCCTTTTACAATATGTGTCTTTGCTTGACGCATTTTCTCTTTCCTTCTCTAACCTGTTCGTATTGGTGCAAATTGATATTCTTTATTATCGATTATTTTAGTCCACATGGAGTGTGAAATACCCAGCTTTAGCAATTCTCGTAACTATTATGCGACGTTTTCCCCAAGATTCTTTGAAACATTAATTATCTGCAAAATTTACGCCGAATGAGCTTTTAAATAAACCCAGGTGTTTAAACATACTATTAATTCTCAGAGCCTTATTCCGTGGTATTTTAATCTTGGGTTTTACAAGTTTCTATAGGTATTATATGTTATTAACGGTTTAATTAACTCCAATTAAAATTGATTTCTATCCTTTTCATTTTAGCGAATACAACTTAAATATTAATTATTATATGTACACTTGGTTTTACTACCGGTTACTTAAAATAGGGTTAATTAATATAAACTTTGCACGTAATTTCTCTTTGTTTAGGAATAATTACATTACACGCAGAGCTTTTCAATACTGCTTCTTTTGATATAAAGCGTCTTATAAATAATTTAAATTTCTTATTTTTACTGAAACAACCGAGTTTATTTATGCTTCATGGTTTTAATAACGCGTATTATTTAATGAAATTCCTTATACACGGTGATTAAAATTATTTGATGTGATTATTTAATTTTCTACCCTGGTCTAAATATGAGTATTTTCCCCCTATTTGAATACAAATAATCCCACTTATTTGAATGCAAATATAAAGCATTTAGACAAAAAAATCACAAAAAAAATTGCCTATCTCTCTCTACCCTTATCTATCTAACCTACCTACTTTGTTTCCAATTAAAAAGAAAATATTTACACCTACCTATATCCCTATCCTATTCCTAACTCTCACCTAATTCTATAAACTGAAATTATCCCTAACTTCATCCTACTCATCCATCTAATCCTATATACCTATCCTATTCCTAACTTTTAACTAATCTTTACTATACTTTACTTCCCCCTACCTAATCCTATATGCCTATCCTACTTTTACTCTATTCCTAACTCTCCACTAATCTTATATGAATTATCTACACTTAACCTATCTTATTTTCTTCCTACATTTACTCTTTATTCTCATCCTAAACCTATTTCTAATTATCTCCCATATTTATCCCATACCTAGCTTTATTTTCTATATCTATACTAAAATTCACCTATCTCTATCCTTTGTTCATCAAGTTATTTAAATCTAACTCTCTTCTTGACCCTCCACGTCTTTCTTCTCACCATCCTAATACTCTTCATCCCTATTTCTCCCCCTTCTATATCTATACTTAACATCTCTATTATCTCACATACAATAAACTTATCATCCCTCTTATCCTGACTCTTAAATATTACTTCTTCTTCAGTCCCTACACTTGTCTGTTTCTCATTTATTATTGTTTCCCTTTCTGCCGACAAACCAAACGATACTACTTTACAATTATCGATTTTTCCCTCTATGGAAAATCCTATGTACCTTATAGACCTCTTATGTAATGGAATCCGCCAGAATGAATTCCTTAAATTTACTTTATTAAAAACAAACTTGTCCCTTAACCTCGTCAAAAATAATTCTGCCTTCACCTGCTCCCGATATGCTGCTTCTACCCCCACTACTTCTGCATGTTTTTGTATTAAAGCTTGAACCTCTACTCTCCTATCCTCTGGACATCTTATTGTGTTGATCTGTTTAACCTCATCATCCTCTACCTCTACTACATTAATACTTAACCCCGTGTCATCCTCTGTGACTTCATAACTGCCCTTCCATGGCACTACCCTATCTTTAATCCTTACTACCTTCCTTTCCATATCTATCAAAACCCTAACTTCATCATACAGTCAACACCTAAAATGCTCTGAAACTTCAGTCCAGGTACAATTACAAACTCCTGTTCACAGCTTAAATCTCCTATATCTATCCTAAGCACCACAACACTATTTACTACAGCAAACTTCTTTTATTTGGAGCTACTAAATGGCTACGTTTTATAGGCATAATTCTATCACAAACCTTATCCCTAATTTTGCTGACGAATTCCTCCGATATTAAACTCGCCTCTGCCCCTGTATCAAGTAATACTTCTACATTATTTTCAAAAATTTCTAAATTAATAATTGGCAAACATAATTTTCTACAGTTTCTGGCTCTACTTCCTCCTCAATTTTGAAAAATTCACGTGGATGTTCGTATACATTTACACAGAAATCTAGTGGTCTGTCACGTTCTAAAAATCCTGTCTCATCCTGTTTTCCGTGCTTGGTCCTGGTTGTCCTTCTACAACCTGTGCGTACGTCCTCCTCGTGTTAATATCCGTGTCCCTGTCTCTATTCGGCGTGCTGGTCACAGTCCTGTTTACTTCCGGTAAACTGTTCTGTCTCGTGTAACTAGGTCTTGGCGTCGGTCCCCTAGTCGCACTATTACTTCTGTATTCCTGTCCTCGTCGTTCCCAATTCGGTCGAAAATTTCTGTTGTAGTCAGGCCGTCTCGGATAATTTGGTGTCCTGTTGTCAAACCTAACTGTGTTAACGTTTCGTTCTCGTATCTCTCTTGTCCGTCCTACACATACATCGTCATATCTCTGCAAATACTCTAAAATGTCTCCCGTTCTGTGATGTTTTGTAAGGCCACATGTTGTCTAATTTCCAGTTCAAAATGTCGTGATAGGTACTTGATAATCTGTCTGTCCGTCAATGGTGGATTCAGTTGTTTGGCCACACTGTACTTGCGGATGGCATATTGCTCCTAGAACCTGCAAACTCTCCCTTAAATTTTCCTGTAATCAAGTCGTCCCTAATCTGATCCTGTTTGTGATCACTCCAGTAATGTTGTAAAATTTGTCTTCAAAGTCCTGATACGTGTCTATGTCCTGTCCTACTAAATTGTACCATGCTTCCGCGTTGTCCTTTAATAAAGCCTTTATCGTATTCAGTTTAGTCTGTTCGTCAAATAAATTTCCCACTAGATTTCTTACACTATTAATAAAAATTTGTGGATTTACCCTGTTATCGCCATAAAACTTCATGTGTTGGTCCAATGATACTCCACCTGTAGAAAATCTGGGACCATCCCCGTTAAATTTGACATGTTGTATTTAATACTACTAACTTCACGTTCTACCCTGCCTAACTGATCCCTACATGAGTCCGTTACTTCAGTCATTTTACATTAATCTCTTCTTCACAAAAATGCGTACTTCGGACCTTAAATGTCCCATTTCCTGTCGAAGACCTGTAATATCACGCTCATTTTATCAACCCTATTTTCAACTTCCCCATCTTTACGGTAAGACTATTTTAAATTCTGAAACTTCTTGATTCGTCTTATCTATTTTCTGACTAATCTCCTCTAACTTCCTGTTCGATTCTTCACTCATTTGCTCAAATTTTCGATTTGAGTCCTCTCTCGCTCTATTCGATTCATCCCTAGCTCTATTAGCTTCCTCGCTTAGCTGTTCTAATTTTCTATTGGATTCTTCGTTCATCCTCTCCAGCATTCTCATTATCATCTCGTTTCCTTGATCCCCTGATTCCGTCCTCGACTGATCTCTACTGCCTCCAGCTTCTTCCATTTTAGAATTTTTCTCACACAATGCACTATCGTCACTTCCAATTTCCACTCCTTGACTCCTTAACCACTCCTTTCTCTGCATACGTTCTAATCACTCACACGCACTCTAAATACTCTTAAATTTATACACACACAGAAACTCTCTCTCTCAGATCGCCAGTTTCCTGGAATAAAATAACAAAATTTTTATTTGGAACTCGAGCCCCACGTTGGGCGCCAAGACTGCTGTGAAACCTCTTGGACCACCTGGTCCGTTGATTTTCTTCTGTTAATCGCCTCGGCTGCTCCCTAGATAGCTTTCATCCTCATACATAAAAAAAACACATTCCTACCACAAACATCAACGTTAACTCTATTTACATCAATATTCAGAATACATTAAATTTTCAAATTAAATTTCAGCATAAAATTCAGTTTTAAAAAGAATTTCAGGATTAATTTTATTATCATTTTACTGTGCATCCAAAATTAAAGTCCTTGTTGGATGCCTACTAATTAATATAACAATATAAGCAGACCGGAGTCTGAGTATAAAGGGAGCATCTACCACCCCTTTACGTTAATTAACCAGGTTTGTCTAATTGAGCTCAAAGACATACCCAAAGTTTCATCATATTCCCGAACATCAAAACAAAATACTCCTTTTTACTTAAACAAGCAAATTTCATCTTAAAATTAAACTTTTATGGTTAGAACAATTTCACTAATGTCCATTTAAAGTAAATCAATTATAAAGTCATTCAATACACACAAAAATGTCAAACAAAATAGTATAATTTACCTGAAGGTTACTGTCCTCGTAACTTCAAAGTATCGTTTCTTTAGTTAATCACACCATTCAACAGGATTATATTTACGGCTTCTGATTCTCTACGCTTTTTAAATTTTCTCCATCATCATCCATTCAAAGTCGTTTCTGGGCCTTTCCGGAACTCATCTGTGTTTATCTGACCCTTGTTTCATGGATCCAGACACGTATTTGAACCATTTAATTATTAACACCCCCGAAAAATAGCAAAGAAATTCATGCTTCTGTCACCTATATATACGCCAAAACTGCCTACTTTTGTGTATACATTCGTCGTTGTAAATTTTGCTGATTGGTACAGTTAAACTAAATTTTATTACCTTGTATCTAAGTGCACTGAAGTACATTCATGTTAGCACGTAAATAACAAGCTATTTTGAATCACTAAAATATACTAGCAAACTTTAAATCAAACTAAAATGCACGGTTTAACATCTTCAATCAAGTCGCGTATGTACGAGCTTTTAACGCATCGAATCGTCAAAAGTCTAAGAGAGCTTGTTTATCTTCATCTCGGTATATATAGCAAAAAGCCTGTCTGTCGGTCGAGTCTCTAAAACGGCCAGTTTCTAGAATTTCTCATTCTATGTTCCCAGTCTGTTGCTCGCACATCGATTTTTACGAATTTTCACTCGCCCCATTCAAATCTCAGAAAATTTCCACACGGCACGCAAGCATGTCCGAGAAAAACTAATTGATTTTGTACAGAAATTGTTGTTCTACCTCTGATATTTGCATCCTATTTTTAACCAATGGTGACCCCCGTGACGTTGCTTAAATCCCGCCTTTTACAATATGTGTCTTTGCTTGACGCATTTTCTCTTTCCTTCTCTAACCTGTTCGTATTGGTGCAAATTGATATTCTTTATTATCGATTATTTTAGTCCACATGGAGTGTGAAATACCCAGCTTTAGCAATTCTCGTAACTATTATGCGACGTTTTCCCCAAGATTCTTTGAAACATTAATTATCTGCAAAATTTACGCCGAATGAGCTTTTAAATAAACCCAGGTGTTTAAACATACTATTAATTCTCAGAGCCTTATTCCGTGGTATTTTAATCTTGGGTTTTACAAGTTTCTATAGGTATTATATGTTATTAACGGTTTAATTAACTCCAATTAAAATTGATTTCTATCCTTTTCATTTTAGCGAATACAACTTAAATATTAATTATTATATGTACACTTTGTTTGACTACCGGTTACTTAAAATAGGGTTAATTAATATAAACTTTGCACGTAATTTCTCTTTGTTTAGGAATAATTACATTACACGCAGAGCTTTTCAATACTGCTTCTTTTGATATAAAGCGTCTTATAAATAATTTAAATTTCTTATTTTTACTGAAACAACCGAGTTTATTTATGCTTCATGGTTTTAATAACGCGTATTATTTAATGAAATTCCTTATACACGGTGATTAAAATTATTTGATGTGATTATTTAATTTTCTACCCTGGTCTAAATATGAGTAATATATATATATATATATATATATATATATTGCTGTGATAAGGGGTTGTTTTAGGGTGCACTTTATAGTAAAGGTCATTTAGGAATGAGTAATTACAATAGGCAGCAGAAAACTGCACTTATTTAGTGAAGAATTGAGAAATAGACATAGTTTGTATATAGTAAGCAGTCAACACCCTGTATATAAAGTATAAATAGTTTTAAGCGACGCAGATAAACATAGGAAGACGCATAGTTGGCGTAGGAATGAGAAATACATTCATTAAGTAGATAGTAAATATTTAAATACCCTGTAGATAAAGTTTAGTTAATTTAGGTGTAGCAAGTAATAATATTTTTCAGTAGAGGCACGCGCATATTTATAAATAAACGATAAAGTGTAATTAGACACGCATTCAAAAGGTGTTCCAGACGATTAGATTAATACGGATATAGAAATAGAGCTTCAGGTAGCTAATATAAATGCGTACAAATATCTAACCATTTTGATAAGAAAAAAACAGATTAAAAATTGCGTGAATCGCATGTAAATATGAAAATTTAAAGTCGAATTGCATCAGTTGTTTATGGAAAGGCAATTAGATCTATCAAAACACAGCATGTTGATAACGAAAGACAGCTGCAAGCATGTTATGATTATGGGGAATCGTGGAGCATTACATCAGAAACGGCTTCAAAGGTAATTATTTGATTGGTCAGAAATAAGCGACGAGTTCTAGACCATACCCACGGATGGAGTGGGAAATAAAGAATATATTAGCAAGCACCGTGATAACGAAGTTAGTTTTGAACTCAACAAAGGCCGAAGTGCGTTGTGATGAAATAAAATAATACGTAAATTTGAAAAGTGAAAGATGAAAATAAGTGCCAAGATGAAAACTATAATTGCCGATTAAAAACGGCTCTGAAGTCCGGGGGAAAATCCAGTGATACAATTCTGATGTATGAGAAGAAAAAAATACAATTTTTGATGTTTGGGGAAAATACAGTAATACAATTTTGATGTCTGGGGGAAGAATAAGACAATTTTAAGTTTGAGAAAATTGAATCACAATAAGAAGAAGTTTGATATGAAACGACAATAAATTGGGGGTGCATAAATTAATAATATTAACCCATAGTGTAATGGCAATAATTTAAATGTAATCCAGAATTGGGGAAGATAAATTTTAAATGGAAGCGTCGATATGAAGAAATAAACCAGGTCAGATTTTTTAGTTATAAGACATTTTGTTTTTCTATATTTTTTTATTTTAAATATTGAATTTGCTTAATATAATATGCTTGTGAAAAAGTCAACAAAAGAAGTTTCATACAATGAGTAATATGATAACAGGTTTAGAATATTCTACACTTCGTTGATAAGGATAAAAGGTTTTTTTTTTGGTGACTTTGGGTTTTGAGTAAATAGTAGATGATTGTTAATAAATGAGATTTATAACAGTAACTAATTGAAAAGTGTGTTTCAAATAATTTACAAAAGCTGTACAATATATATTGGTTTCATTATACATAAAATCGAAATTAACTGAATTTTATAATTCCAAATAAATGCTAGCCGAGGTCATAAGATTAACTAGTTCAAGGAGGAGCTAGGAGTATAAATAGGAAATTGATAACACGCAAGGCGGTAACGTATCGAATTTTGCTATTGGTAGACAAGGTTGGTTCAAGATAAAATCCAGTTAAGTTTCTGGAGGAATTGATAGCAGTATTAATAAGACAGCCGGAGGAGGAGATACTTACAATCTTGTTTATTTATAGTAGATATTAAAAATGGTTGTCCAAATAATGGAGCACGAATAATTTAGAGTACATAGTAAAATTAATAAGGCGCGCAACAAAGGGGTTTGAGAATTACAGTTCATAGCAAATAAATATAACAGCCCAACGTAGGGGCATGAGAATTCCAATAGCATAGCAAAATAAATATGGCTACCCAAGCTTGGGGCATGAATTAAACCACAATAAGATATAACCTGAGATTAAGAGGCGCGAATTAAATTAAAATAAAATTTAAAATACAATTGCGAGATTTCAAATAAAATTAATTAAACTAAACCGGGGATTTGAAAAGTTTCAATTAAAGGAAAAATAGAGAAATTTGTACAGTAATTAAAGTTAGGTAGATTTATTTAGCATTTAAAAGTTTAGCGTAAATAGAATAATGGATAAAAGAATACGGGAAACACGGGAAGCTTTAAGACAACAAGGAGTGGAGATAGGATCCCAGGAGAGCGTGATAATTCAGGAAACCAGTTCCATTGAAGAAAGGCGAACTTCACAAGAAACCAAAATGTTGGACATTTTAATGGCATTAAATGATAAAATGGATAGGAGTGAACAAGCCATAAAAACAGTTACAACAAAAATGGATGAATACAGCGAGAAAGTGGGTAATGAAATCAAGATTCTTAGCAATGGTTTGAAAGAAACGAACCACACTATCGCTGAGATTAAAGCACAGTTGAATGAAAGAATTGGGAAAGTTTCTGAGGAAATAGAATGCGTATGGGACCATATTACTTTAGTTAAAACGAAACAAGAAGAGTACGAATGCGAATCCAATGATAAAATTACGAATTTAAATATTAAATTAGGTAAAATTGAAGAAAATTGTGAAACGGAATTCAGATCAATAAATCAAGAAATAAATAATTTAAAAGGTAATCCAATAAATTTTAATAGAGAACCAATTAGGCTAGTTCAAACAAACCTTTCCATTGAGCAGTTTACTAAATTTTACGGGAACGGAAAATTAAATCCGAAGATATTTCTGAAAAATTTTAAAATGTTGATACAAGGATCTACAGATGAATTATACAAATTAAATTTGATTAGAGCAATATTAAGGGGGAATGCTGAAAGATGGTACAATTTAGTTGAGAATGAGATAGAAACATTTGAACAGTTTGAAAGCAAATTTTTACGTCAATTCTGGAGTGACATTCAGCAAAATAGAATTCGGGATAACTTATGTATGGGAAGATACGATTCGGCGAAAGGAATAACGCGAGAATTATATGCGATTGAGAAATTTACTGTAGCGAAGCAATTAGATCCTCCTTTAGAAGATAAAAATATTATAAGATATTTAGCAGGTCATTTTAACGCTGAGGTAAAGCGATATATAACGACGCAGAATATAGTAGATAGGGATACATTTATTGGTTATTTGCAGAGATATGATGATTTGGAAACTGATTATGAAAGGGAAAATAATGTTAGGGATCGACGCACGAATTTTATAAGAAATATTGATAAGACTCGGAATAATTATCGAAGGTACAATTATAATTATGATCGTGGAAGAAATTTTAATAGGGGGAACTATGGCAATTTTAATAATGATTTTAGGCAAAACAGGAATACTGGTCAGATACCAAGGCAACGAATGGAGAGAACGAATCATGAGGGAAATTATAATAATAGAGGAATAAATATGCAGGAAAATGATGATCGACGGACACAAGCAAGAAATATTAATAGTATGGAAATAAGGAATACGAATTGCACAGATACAGGGATAATGAGTCAGGCAGGACCTTCGACGCGAAATCAGGATTTTTGAGTACGGACGAACCAAGGAAAATTCTACGAATTAACGGATACAGAAATCAGCGCGAGTTTATTAAACATGAAATGGATAATGGATTAGGAAGATTTGAAAGAAACTTATTACCAATAATTAATTTAAAGGTGGAAGATAAAATAGTTAAAGTGTTAATTGATACTGGAGCAGAAGCATCACTTGTTGCGGAAGAGTTTGTTAAACGAGAAAAATTGGGGGATAAAGCGATACCTATAACGAGGTGTAATTTAGTGGCACCAAATAATAAGAAATTTAGTGTGATAAATGAAATGGTAATTCTGAGATGTGAAATGGGGGATATGATATGGGAAAATGATTTTATGGTAGTACCTGGACTGAAGATAGATGTTATATTTGGGATGAATATGATAGATAAGTTGGGGTTGAAGATAAATGCGGAATGCAAGAAGATTGAGTGTAATGGGAAATATATTAAATGGTATGAAGAGGGGAATATAGAAATAGAAGACGACTGCGTGAATATTAATCAGTTTAGTGATGAAATAGATAATGGGGGTAATGAAAATGAAGATATTAAGTGTCCAGATGATTTAAGAAATAGGGTGAATATATTATTGAATAAGCATTCAGAATTAATTGGGTCGAAGTCTAGAATTGCCACGGGTTATGTGCACAAGTTGGATGTGATAAATAAGGAACCGTTTAACAGTAAAATATATCCTATTCCAGTAGTATATGGAAATAGAGTGAAGGAAAAAATTGAAGAAATGTTACGTGAAGGTATTATAGAGAGCTCCAGTACGAATTTTGTGAATTTATTAGTAGTCGTCGTAAAGAAAAGTGATAATAGTATCAAGTTGTGTATAAATACAAGTGAAATTAATAAGCGAATGAAGCCGCAATATAATTGTCCACCAAAGATAGATAGAATATTACGGAAAATAGGTAATAGGAAAATTTATAGCCGATTCTATTTAAAAACTTCATTGTGTTTGATTCCATTAGCGCGAGAATCAAGGAAGTATACGGGTTTTTCGGTAGAAGGAAAATTATACCAATTTAGGGTGGTCCCGGTTGGTTTGTCCTCGAGTACGGATGCATTTTTGCTTTTTGTGTTTACTTGATGTGCAATGACTTTTATACTTTATCGTTATGTGCTGTGGTACTAAAAGTAACTGAATCGAAAACAGTTAACGATTAAACTTTTATAATATTACTTTTCTATATTTTGCTTACGGGGAATTTAGGTTATTAAAATGATTGTTGTATTATATTATTATATGCAAGGTAAAAGGGACTGTTTGTAATTTGTTGTGCTGAAATTAGCACGTGATATTAAAGGTTTTACTATGAACTCGTATTAAGCCAGGGTAACGTAAGGTTGGTGGTAAAACCCTGTTATTTTTTATGATTATTAATCTGGGAATGTGATAAAATGTATTATTTAAAAAGGGGATAACATGTAATATAATTAATCTAAGAACTTGATTTTGGATGATGATTTTTGTGTATAATTTTTCTCTGAATAAATCGAGGAGATTTACTGTTGCAGCGTCTTTCTTTTTGTGGCGTAATTAGTTGTTTTTTCCAGGCAGTAGCAGAGCAGCCGTGGCAAACTAAGTTGTTGAAGTTTACTTTATACAGGTAACTTCGCATTAATTTATGACGAACCAACAGTGGAGCTCGAGTAGAAGGAGTAAATTATAGAAAGATTTCGCAGCATTTATGGCAACGAAACGTGAAGCCTTATTACAAAGTTTGCACGCACGCACACGCAAGCGCACCCACGCGCGCACACGCACATATGCGCGTGCACAGGCGCGCTCGCACATGCGCGCCCACACACGCGCGTTCGCAAACGCGCGCCCGCAAGCGCGCGTACACACATACGCGCGCACATACACACACACGTTGATGTAAACATCCAGCGCCGGAAACTTTAGAAAATTCACGAAAAAGCCAAATTATGTAGATGTTTGTTTTGTATAGACAAGCGTATTTATGAAAACATTGGCTATATGGAGAATAAATGCATAGTAACCGTTATTAAAACGGTTTTCAGTCTTGTTAGATAATCTTAATGACGAAGAAATAGCGTTCTAAGATAAGAATACTGACATTTACTATATTCTGCGCATAGGGACGTTTTTCAAAGAGTTTCATCTAAATTTTGTTATACTTGAGATCGCGTGTACAATATATTAATTTAATAACTAACATACATTGTTATTTAAACGAAAGCGTATTCAATTAAGTTTTAAAATATCAGCAAAAGTTACGAATGCATTTCAATTGAAAAGACCATGTTCTGGAATAATCCGATACTAAAATGGAACATGAGGTGAATGATGAATAGATGGGCATGAATAGCACATCTAGTAACTAGTCAAGTTATACGATAAGATGTTTTTGTTTGGTGTGCAATGTGTGAGAGTTGTATGTACAGGTCGATAACTTGATTTGAAGGGTGATAGGCCTTCGGTGCAGGTTTCGCCAGTATATAAAGAAATAATTAAACCTAACTGATCAGATTTGTTTAAATCGGATTTTAAAGGGATGTATATTGAATTATCAGACTTTTCTTAATAAATTTTGTAATAATAAAATTTAATTACAGAGTTATTTGTGAATGAATATTAAGAGAATAATGCGTGCACATTTCGAACTATACAAGAGATATTATGGACTCTATTCTTAGTCTAAGTGAGTGATTATTCAAAATATATTACATTTTTTTAGATTTAGGATATTGTACTTAAAGTAAAGCTGTTGCAGCAGTTTTAAACTCCATTGCTAATATTTAAAGTTTGAATTGAGAGAAAGTTGTTTTCCCTAGATGTTATATGTAAGATATTGTTTGTTAGAGAAAAGCTGTTGTGGATGTAGTAATTAGTATTTGAAAGATTGTCTGTAGAAGAATACTTCGTATCACTATAAATTTGATGTCTAATTCTAATGGTTTTATTGTCAGGAAAACTAGCCAAAAATAATTAAACGACGGGCAAATTAAAAACATTCATCTTTCATTGAGGATCACTTAGAACCACTTCAACCACAGCATGGTTTATTGACATCAACGTCGGGCATCTTAAGTCCACGTCACTTTTATTGACTCTCAACGTCGGGTCACATCAATCCACAGCACTTTTATTGACGCCCAACGTCCGGGCCACTTCAGTCCAGAGCACAATTATCTTGATCAACTGACTCTAATGTACTTCTTATTTTCTGTTGTAAGTATTGAATACTATTAGACATAGTATCATAAACTTTATTTTTTGCATTTCGTTATAGAAAAAATTCAGTGGGTTCATACGAAGGCGAATGGGGTAGCCATGAAATAACACTACTCTTTCCCATCCAATGTTGAAAAATCAATCATTTTATAGATCGTCACTAACTTCAAATTATGGGATGGCGCACCATCTTGTTGAAACCAGCGTGAATTTCTAAGTGCTTTTAATGGTAGCTCAACTAAAAATTTGTTACGGTATTCCGTGCAAACACGAAAGAAAAGAGTAAGTAAAGAAATCGTTTACGCCGAATACCGCAACAGAACAGGGACAGAATGGTAGAATTTGGGCTAGCTCAAAAACGTACAGGGGCGTGGGTGAAATAGAAAGAACACATTGGAAACCTCTGTAAAACTATATTGTTAACATCCAATCTCGAAAGACTATTTACAAAACAATAAAACAAATAAGTTGCGTAATCGTTTGTTACGTGCTAGTAAACAAAGCGTCATAACATAAGCATATAAAATTGGTAAGCAAAATATATAACATCTTATAGTCTAAATACTTACAATGGTTCACCTTAAATACATATAAAAGAAAATTAAACATAAACTGTACAGTAAATCTAGGAATAGAAATATACCTAAATTATATATACATGCTACTTTGTGAAGGGCACCTCCTCAAGAAATAGTATAACATTAAAATTAGACACCCTAACTTAAATTAATCAAGTGTCAACTAGTTTTAGATTGATGTGTAAGTTCTTTACGTGAATGTTCGTACAAAAAAACAAAAGAAACAGTAAAACGGACTCTAACACAAACTTTGAATAATTAATTTTTAATTTGAAGAATGATTATTACATCGTCGCTCGTGCATTGTGAATGTGTTTGGTAACGTGGTGTTGGTAATTTATTGGATAATCATAAGTAACAGCAAATAAAATGTCTATCCTCCACAGCAGCATAAAAAAAAATACAAAAACAGAAAACTGTACCTTGAGCCATCAGCTTCGTGTTGGTCTCATTTTAGGGCTGGGAAAATGCGGATGCATTTCTCTATGGGCTGGCTGCTGGAACCACTAACACAACTTATGCTAACACAGAAAGCATTTTAGTAGCGCGACTTTACAATATGTATCTTCGGTAAGAACATGTTGTATTCAATCTTGTCTTTCAAAGCACGATCTCTATTTTATAAAGACAGAATCATGTATGGGGGTAGGGTATTTAGCTTTCAAAGATATCGCCGAAAAATCAAGTCTGCAAAATTCCCAGACAACAGCTGCCGAAATACAAACTGTAACAGCTTGCCAACAAGCAGATAACGCAATTATCAAAGGATTTTTAGACAAAGGAAAACAATCTTGTTACTTTGTAACATCTTAACAGCTGCAGAATACCAGATAACAAGTCCATTGTAAGCAGATGTAGACAGGTGGTGAGTAGTCTTCTCTTCTAGAAGAAAGCTGTGCATTTACATGCAGCTTTTAATTAAAATGTAATCACTTCAGGTGCTAGGAAGTATTGCAACTACTTTGTAACGTAATGTTTCCTAAGCAGCTGTTTGATTTTATAAGGCAAACTTCTGTGTAGAGTAATTACTTGAGAAATTTTATAAAATAACACTAATTCTAATGGCGGGAAATCGAGCTGGTTGAGAAATTTTAGGGCATTATAAAAATGAAAACAGAAAAATTTACTTGCAGGGTTTTGAACGTAACAAATTCTTAAAAGGCATTAATTAGAATATCTAATATTTCTCGCCGTCTAAATTCCTTCGATGAAATATGGTCCTATTATTCGGCCATCAAATATTTCACACCAAACATTCACCGTACTTCTTGCAACAAATTGTGTATTTTCTGTAGAATTGGAGTGCTTATTTCTACGATTGAACATTCCCCAATTTAAAAATGTGGTTTCTTCGGTAAATAATTTTATTTGCAAACTTGGATCACTGTCTAATTGAGCAGTAAACCACTCTCAAAATGTAAATCTTCTTTCCGAACCCTTCTATATGAAGTTTTTCTACTGGCAAGCATTTGTAATCATGGTGATTAGTTTAAGCCTCCTAATGATTTTGTTTACTGCGCTTTTGAAAAGATTTCAATCAATTAGGGTTAACATGTGAATGTGCTAATACATTAATGTCGGTATTTGCTTCTACCCTTTTGTGATATTTACCTCTCGATTTGTTAATAAAGCCGTATTTGGACATGCTTTTAAATATTCCATAAAACAATGTACGATTTGGTTGGTTTGTTCAGGATGCAGATACTTGGGAACGGCTTCTGTAGAATTTCTGTAGTTTTTGATATACAAGTCATATATGTTTTTTTTTTGTTTATCGAGTACCGCACCATCATCATCATATTGTTTTCGACCTTACTTAAGGTCGGTTTGACGCAGCTCTAACTTCTTTTCTAATCTGTGCTAATCTAAAAAGTTCTACATACCCTTCACCACCTAAATTTCTAATAATTTGACTAATATAGTTTGGTCTAGGTCTTCCTATATCCTTTTATCTTTTTCCTATCCATCTGACTTTACATAGATATTAGCAACATGATGGTTGTTAAAGAACTCTAACATTTTTACCATTTATAAGGAAATGAAATATAACCTTCAAAAAGGAAAAGTGTTAAAATATATGTTATGGTAAGGCTTAAGCAACGAAACGCTACCCACATGCCAGACCGCTACCTAATTGTGAGTTATGTCATGGTGACGTTTATTAAATTATATGTTATGGTAAGGCTTAAGCAACGAATCGCTACCAACATGCCAGACCGCTAACTAATTGTGAGTTATGTCCTGGTGACATTTAGTTAACTGATTTTTATTTTTTTTGTTTTGTTTTCGAACTTACTTAAAGTCGGTTTGACGCAGCTCTAAATTCTTTTCTATTCTGAGCTAGTCTAAAAAGGTCTACATACCCTTCACAACCTAAATCTCTAATAATTTGACTAATATAGCTTTGTCTAAGCCTTCCTACTCTATTTTTATTTGGTAGTCTATAATCTAAGACTTTACTAAATAGTCCCTCATGTCTTAACTGGTGCCCTATCATTCTATCTCTCCTGACCTTCAATTGTTTCCACATACAGGGATCCTCACCTATCCTTCTATAAACTTCCTCGTTTGTTACTCTATCTGTCCAACTAATCTTTAACATTCTCCTATAACACCAAGTTTCAAAAGCTTCTATCTTTTTCTTATCTACTTCTTTAATTGTCCAAGCCTCACTACCGTATAGTAGAACGCTCCATACGTACGACTTTAAGAAACTTTTTCTATCATCTAAACTAATACTATTAGCTATTAGTAAGTCTTTCTTTTTTAAAAACATTTTTCTAGCTTGAGCTATTCTAGCTACTATATCCCTTCTGCTACGTCCATCCTTTGTAATTATACTACCTAAATAGCAAAATTCATCTACCTCCTCTAAGTCGGTATTACCTATTTTTAATTTTGGTTTAGAACTAGGGTGTAACTCACTTGTCATTATCTTTGTCTTTACTGAGTTAATTCTCATACTATAGTTACTCCGTAGTATCTCATCTAAAATATTTAAAAACTCTCCTAACTCTTTTCTAGACTCTGCTATAATGGCTATATCATCTGCAAAACGTAACATGTCTATTTTCTGTCCCTGTACACTAATACCTATCTCTTTTCTCTCTCTGGCTAAGTTTAAAGCTTCCTCAATATAAACATTAAAAATCAAGGGAGACAGTATACAACCCTGTCTAACACCATTTCTAATCTTAGCTTCCTTTTCTATTTCATCAAATCTAATTACTACGCTTTGGTTTTATATAGACTGTAAATAATTTTTCTATCCCTATGAGAGATTCCTATTTTTTGCAAAACCCTGAACATAACAATCCAATTAACCCTATCAAATGCTTTTTCTAAATCTACAAACGCGAAATGAGTCTTTTTATTTTTTTGTAACCTTTTTCGATAATTACCCTAATCATTAGTATCGGTTCTCTAGTCCCTCTGTCTTTACGAAAACCACATTGGTCTTTGCGTAAATAATTCTCAGTCAAAGCTTCTACTCTATTTTTAATTATTATTGCTAGTATTTTGGAAGCATGAGAAGTTAAACTAACTGTTCTAAAATTCTCACACCTATCAGCTCCTGACTTTTTTGGGATTGGGATAATAATATTTTTTTCGAAATCTATTGGAACCTCACCTGTGTCATATATTACATTTATTAGTTCATATAATCTGTCTAAAGTTTTCTGACTTGCATATTTTATTAATTCTGCGGGAATATCGTCTATCCCTGGCGCTTTATTTAATTTAAGATTCCGAACAGCTCTATCAAATTCCTCTCTTAATATTGAGAACCCTATTTCTACATCCTCTTCTTGGTCGTTCTCTAACTCATCCATATCGTCTCCCTTATATAAATCTTCTAAATATCTTTTCCATCTATCAGCTACCTCAACTTTATTTATTAGAAGCTCATTATTCTCGTCTCTAATACCATTATATTTTTTCCTATCTTCCCCAAAAAACTTTTTAACTGCTCTGTAAGCCCTGTCCGTCTTATCTACTCTCAAATCATCTTGTATTCCCTTACAATTCTCCTCCATCCATTTATTTCTAGCTTTTCTACACTCATGTACTATCTTATTTCTAACTGTATTATATTTTTGCTTATTTTCACTATCCACTTCTCTGAAAGGTTTAAGCTTTCTTCTATTCTCTATTAAATCTAATATCTCCTTTGTTACCCAGGGTTTTCTCGCTTCTATTTTTTTCTTACCTATAGTCTGTGTTGCTGTATCATGTACAGTCAGTTTTATTTCTTTCCATCTATTTTCTACGCTCCCTCCTACAGCTATCTCTTTGCTCTTATTATCTAATACTTGTTTATATTCCTCTTTTACCCTACTATCATTAAGCTTACCTAGATCCCATCCCTCTCTTTTAACCGCACCATATTTTAACCAAATTTTTATATAAAAACCATTAACCATTATTCCTATAGTGTGCAATTAAAAGGTGTGTAACGGGCATTTTTAATAGCTTAACATTTTACGCTTTTTCCCAATTAGTAAATACATTTCTGTAACTACTATTTCTATATTTGATTTTCAATTAATAAATAAATTGCAGGGAGCGAATTTTAAGTAGGATTATTCGAAAATTACTTTCCAACTTGTTGAGAAATGATAAACCGCTTGTAATTAATTATAAATTGCATCGTTCTTGTCTGGCCGTTCAAATAAATTTAGTTCCTGATGTGGATATACGAGTCGAGTTGATAGGCGATAAGCGGTTGTAATAACAACGATTTGATATCTACAGACGGGCAGTTGTCGTTTGGTTCTTTGTTCCTATACATTAATTACTTTAAAAATACGTTTTCCTTGTTGCTGTGAAAGAAAGTTATATATTAACTGTAGTAGTGGAGTTCTGTTCTGTGTTCCGATATATTAAGTACGTTGAAAATACTGCTTCTTTCTGCTTTGAGAATAGTGAGAATTACTGCGTTATCAATTCTCGTATTCTTCATGAACAATCACGCCGTGTTTTTAGTTGATTTTCTGTCGAAAGTAAAAGTAGTAGAGCTTGTTAAACTCGAGGCACGTGTGCTTTACGGAACATTTGACGGACGGTTTTATTGCTTACGCGTGTCTTACTAATTGTTTTTAGTTGTTTTTCTTGTGAGATAAATGTTTTAAGGAACATTTGACGGACTCGCTTTAGTGATACACGTGCTTTACCCGTTATGGTTCTTTTTAGTTGTTTTGTTCTTTTGATATTTAAACGGTGTGTGCGATCTAGTTTCGCGGTCCTTTTTCTTCTCAGAGTAGCGCTTACTTTGGATTATTTAAATACAGTGATACTGTAGTTTCTGAATTTTCTAACAACCAAGAATCTAAAATAGACCAGTGCTTGCGCAAATTTCGTTATTTGCGAAATATAACAGATTACCGGCTCACAAAGGTATTGTTTGAAAAGTTTCTCACTGCTTATTGGGATGTTTATGAAAATAATATACCTCTGGTCCCAGTTGAAATTAAACTAGTGCTACAGAATATTTCGAAATTATTGTCTTAGGAAATAGAATTTATCAAGGCTACATAGTTCCGACGCGTGATATTGTCTGCTGCTAACCCCAGTGAAACACGTACGTGTGATTAGTGTAACGTGTGATAAGTTCCATCAACACCCTCACAGTCAAGGGTGAAGTGCTTCGTTAGTGCAGGACATCGTTGAATCCCACACTTCCGTTGCAAGGAAGCGTTGCTGAAGGACTTTTGTAAGTTGAACTATTTCCTACTGGTTATTACTTTAAATATCTATCCGTTGCTTTACCATATCTTTGTCGTTCTGATACCTTTTACAATAGACTTGCATGCTCAATCGGAGAGTAGGGGGGGTTGTAGAAAGCAGACTGACCTATGATGTATGCGGCGATAAGGAGTTAGTAACAGTACCTGCAATAAAAGAAATTAGAATAGCAAACCTGCAATAAAAAAGATTAGTCCTGCAAACCTGAAATAAAGAAATAGCATAGCAGCAATGCATAGTCCAAGTTATTCAGTACTTGGTAGAATGTAAAAAAAAACTGTTTAGATAATCTATATAATATAACAACGGTAAAAGCAATACAGACAAATGTTTAGTACAAAGTGAGGTAATATTGGGGAGTAGCAGAAACGTTTCCTCACACACCAATTAAACATAAATCAGATAAAATGTTGACAAAAGATAAATAGATAAGACACAATTGGTATGAGTAATTCAGTAGTATTGATTTTTCTTTCTTTCTTTTTTTTTCCTATGTTTTAAAATAGCATGCAAGTCTATTGTAAAAGGTATCAGAACGACAAAGATATGGTAAAGCAACGAATAGATATTTAAAGTAATAACCAGTAGGAAATAGTTCAACTTACAAAAGTCCTTCAGCAACGCTTCCTTGCAACGGAAGTGTGGGATTCAACGATGTCCTGCACTAACGAAGCACTTCACCCTTGACTGTGAGGGTGTTGATGGAACTTATCACACGTTACACTAATCACACCTACGTGTTTCACTGGGGTTAGCAGCAGACAATATCACGCGTCGAAACTATGTAGCCTTGATAAATTCTATTTCCTAAGACAATAATTTCGAAATATTCTGTAGCACTAGTTTAATTTCAACTGGGACCAGAGGTATATTATTTTCATAAACATCCCAATAAGCAGTGAGAAACTTCAAACAATACCTTTGTAAGCCGGTAATCTGTTATATTTCGCAAATAACGAAATTTGCGCAAGCACTGGTCTATTTTAGATTCTTGGTTGTTAGAAAATTCAGAAACTACAGTATCACTGTATTTAAATAATCCAAAGTAAGCGCTACTCTGAGAAGAAAAAGGACCGCGAAACTAGATCGCACACACCGTTTAAATATCAAAAGAATAAAACAACTAAAAAGAACCATAACGGGTAAAGCACGTGTATCACTAAAGCGAGTCCGTCAAATGTTCCTTAAAACATTTATCTCACAAGAAAAACAACTAAAAACAATTAGTAAGACACGCGTAAGCAATAAAACCGTCCGTCAAATGTTCCGTAAAGCACACGTGCCTCGAGTTTAACAAGCTCTACTACTTTTACTTTCGACAGAAAATCAACTAAAAACACGGCGTGATTGTTCATGAAGAATACGAGAATTGATAACGCAGTAATTCTCACTATTCTCAAAGCAGAAAGAAGCAGTATTTTCAACGTACTTAATATATCGGAACACAGAACAGAACTCCACTACTACAGTTAATATATAACTTTCTTTCACAGCAACAAGGAAAACGTATTTTTAAAGTAATTAATGTATAGGAACAAAGAACCAAACGACAACTGCCCGTCTGTAGATATCAAATCGTTGTTATTACAACCGCTTATCGCCTATCAACTCGACTCGTATATCCACATCAGGAACTAAATTTATTTGAACGGCCAGACAAGAACGATGCAATTTATAATTAATTACAAGCGGTTTATCATTTCTCAACAAGTTGGAAAGTAATTTTCGAATAATCCTACTTAAAATTCGCTCCTGCAATTTATTTATTAATTGAAAATCAAATATAGAAATAGTAGTTACAGAAATGTATTTACTAATTGGGAAAAAGCGTAAAATGTTAAGCTATTAAAAATGCCCGTTACAGGTGGACACCTTGCAAATGCACCCACACACTTTTGTGGCAAAATTTAAAAACAAAACAGTGTTACGAAGCTTTTCCCAGTTTTACTTTGATATTTCTGAACAAAGTAATTACGAATTGGTCAATAGCCTTTTAAACAAATACACAAGAATAAATGAAATGAGGAATCATAAACATTTGAAGTAATATTGTGTTAAATAGTTGAGAGAAATCAAAAGAAACAATTTTCTTATTTACCTCCTTGGGGGTATTGTTCTAATTTCAATTTTAGATTATGAATTCATTAAACGCAATAGACAAACGATACATAATGATGCTAGTAATAGTTATTTTTAAATGACAATATTTTCCGGTGTGCCTAGTCATAATTTGTAATGTACTAGGTAATGACTTACAAATTACAACGTGAATTTATAGTATTAGTAGAGACAATTAGGAAAACTGGTAACATAATCTATAATAAAAGATTATTGTACATAGTGTTGTTTATTCTTAATAAAACCGATACTTAATTTTTGGGTGTAGGAGGACAAGGTCATGTGCCTAACACAAAGTGTAATTTTTATAGATGATGACTAAAAAGGTATACACCAAATTGCTTAACGGCAAGAAAAGATCATTTATGGAGTATCTATCACATTCTCGGACATTATGAAGTCTCACATGATTTTATAAGAACTGATAAATACAAACTACCATTTCCTATTCACAAGTGCCTGTTATACTGATTATACCTAATCAAAATTAATAAAAATATTCAGTCATTCTAAATGTATGTGATATACCAGAAAAGAAAGAAAGGCGCGGATAAATGTGAAAATTTTCAAACAATAAGTTTGACAGCACACGTATCAAAAATATTAACTAGAATTGTACAAAGACGAATGAAAAAACAAGCTGAAGAAATACTAGGAGAAGATCAATTTGGGTTTAGGTAAAATAGGGGACCACGGGAGGCAATTCTAGCTCCGAAAGTGATAATAGAGAAAGTGTATATTGGGTTTGTAGATCTGGAAAAGCATTCGACAATGTAAAATGGGAAATTTTTTTCGAAATACTCAAAAAGATTGGAATGAGTTATAAGGATAAACGGATGGTATATAGTTTATACAAAGAGCAAACAGCTGTAATAGAATTAGAGCAGAGAAGTAAATATTAGGAAAAGGGTGAGACAAGGATATGCTCTATCCCCATTAATTTTCAACTTGTATAACGAACAGACAATGAATGTCAATTACAGAAAGACATTTGGAATTATTATTCAGGGACAAACGATTGATATGTTTAGATTTGTAGATGATATAGCGGCATTAGCATCATAGGTGGCTCCGTGGCGTAGTGGTATGTGTGTGACTACTACGCCTAAGGTCCCGAGTTCGAATCCCGACACGATCCGCTTAAAAAATGTTAGACGAGAATTTTTCACAAAAATACATCCTCGTTCGGATGAGAGGTAAAATGGAGGTCCCGTGTGTGAGTGTTGTCACGCACGTTAAAGATCCCTACCTTGCTTGGAACAGCAAGGGTTCGGCAAAATTCCAAATTTTCCAGGTAAAAAAAACCTCGCTTCCTGGCCAATGTAGTACCTTCGGGTGGAGCATTGGAACATCACATGTAAGGTATTAGCATCTATCTAGCAAGGAAGAGTTAGAAGCATCTCCTAGTGAAATGAAAACAATACTAACAGAGATATGCGGTATGAAAACAAAACAAAAATAAAACTAAAGTATTAAAATGTAAAGGAGGGGTAAAGAAGTCAAAAACCAGAATGCAAATAAGAAATAAGAACTTACAAAAGGTTAAGGATTTCTGCTACATAGTAAGCCAAATAACACAAGATGGGAAAGTGCAAAAGATATAAAACCAAGACTAGCATAAGGCCGTGCTGCATATAACAAGAAAAAGCAACTACTGTGTTCAAAGATAACAAACCTAGAAACAAAGAAAAGATTGCTTAAATCACATGTATGGAGCGCAGCATTGTACAGCTGTGAAACGTGGACAGTGCGGACAGGAAAAAGATAGAAGCCTTTGAAATGAGGTGCTACAGACGTATGATGAAGATATCATAGACAGACAAACTTAAGAACAAAGTCGTTCTAGAACTTGCAGGAGAAGAAAGAAACATGTGGAAAAGAGTTAAAAATAGGAGAGATAGAATGCTAGGATATTTACTAAGACATGACGGAATAGTGTAAAATATATTAGAAGCACAGAAGAAAAAAAGACAAGTAGAGGTAGACCTAGATTAGATTACTGCACACAGATAGTGGAAGATGAAGGCTGTGGGAATTTCAGGGAAATGTGTAGGTTAGCTCAAAATAGAAAACAATGTAGGTACGGGTCCAAACACTTCTAGTACTGAAGAACTAATGATATGTCCAAAATGGTTTAACCCGTAATTGGTGAAGTATTGCTTGTGTAACATAACTGGTGAGGTTGGGTTATAGATACCCATTGTTTAATTTTAGCCCTACTACACCAATAGAAGTCCGGAATGAAAAACATTATCATTGTATATTACGCAAATTACTTTTATTGGGGATAATTTTTCGTAAGAGAAATGTAATTGAGATAAACACAAAAAATCAATTTTCACATTATTACAAATAAAACATACAAAAATATTATGAACAACGAAATGTTTTTGAAATTTTTTACAAAAGACATACCTTATAATGTTATTAAAACTTAGAAAACATTATTTTATTTTAAACAATTTAAATGATGATAAATTACGAACCGTCATTCGGCACATTTGCGACACATCGGAATTGTGTAGCCTGTTGCGCTTTTTAAAAAAAGGTTCACCTTTTCATGGTATTAGTTAAGTTTGGGCGATTTTTAAACCCCGCATGGGGAAATTCTCCATTAATATTATGTTTAATATAAGGTAACGTGTAATCCACACAAAGTATTGGTTATCTCATAGGTTCAGACATTGAATTATGGTTTGTGGTGTGGGAAACCGCAAAATGTTGCATTTCCCATGCTTAAAAATGCAGCTGTGCCTAACTGTTTAGCATGAGAACATTAGCATATCTTGGAGGGGACAATGTCTCGTTGGAGCCGAGCGGCGAAACGAGCGACACTTTATTACCGGCCTTCTTCGAGTACGGACGTGGTGTGTAGAGTTACGAGTGTCGACGAAGTGATCCCTTTTCCTTTGTTATCTTTTTCCTCTATCGATTACAATACAATTGTCGATAAAGGACAACCGACAACCAAACAACGAACATCTGGACACACCCCTGAGAGGAAAGTTTTAGTATTATAATTTGAGAAGCTTTGATACCCTATGGAAAATTGAATCTCGTATAAATCTGAATATATTATATATGTATTATTATTATATACGAATGTAATTAAGCATTACAAGCTCCCGCAAAACGGTACTTTGCATTTATTCCTTTTTTTTCCTTGTCAAAGCGCACTGGACACTTCCTGCATCTTACTTGCTTGTCCAACTCATGTTTGGCTTCCTAAGAAGGTGGTTTTAGTATTTTGCTAATGTTCGGGCGTAACTCACGGGACAGTCTGATATTTAGAAGTCGATAATTCATATGGGGCTCTGTAAGTTCTCTGGCAAGCATTTTGATGTAATTCAACCGCGTTACTTGTGGGTTTCCAAAAACTACAGAATAGATTACATAGGAGTTTAGATTACTAATATTTATCAAATTGTTAAATATGGTCAACGGCCATCATCTTGTTCACCAACTCGTTAAGTAGATAGAACACTTCTCGTCTAATGCATAGACCCCACCTTCCGTGCTGTTGTAAAATGCATTTCTTTCCTCCCTTTGTCTCGCAGGTAGTAATTCTTTAGCAATTTCTCTTTTGTTTTTACGCAATAATCCTACGTACGTCAAGCCTCTTTTATGGAGCTCCTAGACGGAATATGTGAATGAAGCTGTGATGTTTCAATTAGTGCCTACAATGGGTTGGACAAATCGCAGCACAACCTGTGAAGGTTTAGGAAGTGCTTGCTCGTCATCAGCGAGCGTTTTTTTGGAGCTCCTTGACGGGATCTGTGAATGAGAACCAACTACCAGCTGTGATGTTTCGGTTAGTGCCCACAATGGGTTGGTCAAATCTCAGCACAACCTGTGAACGTTTAGGAAGTGCTTGCTCGTCATCAGTGAGCGGTTTTTTGGAGCTCCTTGACGGGATCTGTGAATGAGAACCAACTACCAGCCGTGATGTTTCGATTAGTGCCTACAATGGGTTGGACAAATCGCAGCACAACCTGTGAAGGTTTAAGAAGTGCTTGCTCGTCATCAGTGAGCGTCCTACCATCACTGTCCTTTCCGGCATAAATATATGCGTTTAGTAAGTAGTGAGTTTTTGAGTCTGTCATCGTTATTGTTTTAACCTCATATTTTCTTGATTTACTTGGGATATACATTCCAAACCGACATCAATCGCAAAATCCACCCACCATTTCGTCAATGCATGCGTACTCTCCAATTCAGTAGCAAGTGAGACAGTTTTCAATAAACTTTTCGTACACCCATGATATACGAGAAGTTGCATCATCCTACTTCGTTTCATCTCTGTTTTAGTTATTATCAAAACGTGGACTAATTAGTAGAGTATATACTCTCTTCAGAGACATCATACAACAGAGATATATCTCGTCCGGTCCTAATTGCAAACATTGCTTGAAAATCTTCCTAATTTGATTTCAAAATTGCCGTTAAGATAAGAATCCTCACAAATGCTTTGCTTCTTTGCAAGTGACTCGTCGTCTGACAACGAAGTTTCTGATTCAGGAACATGTGGCAGTGGTTCTGAACGTGGCACAAACGAAAGACTAGCAGGAACAGATACAGGTTCGTTCCCACTATCAAACGCTTCTTGTTCTGAACTACTTACATGATTACTCTCAAAACCCGCTGCTACGACGTCTCCATCATTACCATTGAACTCACTTTCGCTGTATACTTGTTAGCCAGTTGACAAACACAGGGTCACATGGTTTCAAACTCCATCGTTTAGATGCCATTGAAAGGAAAACCTGATATCAAGAAAAACATATAAGTGTTACGTAACTGGTGAGGTTGGGATAAGAAAGCCCAAAGCGACGCAAAATCGCAAATAAAAACTAACAATTCACTGATAACGAGAGATATGCATCATGAGCCAGCAGCAATAAACTGGTTTGAAGGTACCTGAATGCCCTAAGTTCTCACTACATACCTCCATTGTTCTTGAAGCGTCAAAGTTTTACCTGGGTATTTAACAACCAACCTCACCAGTTACGGGTTAATGATAATATCAAAAGACGCTATAAATAATCTAATATCTAGCTGGTCTTGCATTAGCAATCGTTTATTTATTTCTCATTTGAATATTATTCTGTCAAGGTATTGATTCTTTAAACTTTATTGCTAGCTTTTGTTTTTTAAAATGAATACACAAATGCTGAGATATGCGATAGGCATTTTATTTTCGGCCTTGCCAATAGTAATTAGCATTAACTAAACCTCGTTATACAAAACGATATCCGACTCGTGTACAACTACATCATTCGGTATTTGTCCTTCACCAACACCTAAGAAAAACTGGAAATTGTAAAAAACATATGGCTGATAAACGATAAACCGTAGACTTGGAAATGCGTAAATGGAAAAAATCCAACTAAATGAAATCGCAAAACATCTTATTAAAGAGTTTCAAACTGATCGCTTTTCGTAAATCTTGGATAAAACAGATGCCGTTACGAATTTCTCTGGGTCTTGTAATATTTATAAAGTATAATATTTCATTTATAGAAATTGAGTTAAATAAAATACAACAACGCGTTCAACTGTTTTTGTTTTTTTTTGAAATTACATAATATTTACGCTTTGCATAATCGTTCATCTGAAAGCATTATCAATCAAATTGTTCAAAAATTTCATGAATCTGGTTCAGTGGAAAATTAAGAAGAGCCGATATACTAGCGATCCTTCACCAAAAAGTCTAAGTTTCAGAACTGTCCAGTAGTCGACGTTCACAACAAGCAGGATAAGTTTATCCTCAATATGGCATACTTTGCGAGAGTATTTAGCTCTGAAGACATTAAGTTTCAATTAACACATGAACTGAAAGCTATTGGATCATTGAAAACGTCATGCATTTGTCAACTAGATCAAAAAACAACCATTTCTTAAAAAATCATCTTTTCTGATTAAGTACATTTTGAAATTTGTGGCTATGCTAATAAACAAAATTGTCGTAATTGAGGTGAGAAAAATTCACATGCTAGACGATTAGTGTGCATTATAGTCAAAAAATTATGCTAATGAAACTGTAATTGTAAACGGTTTTCAATATGTAAAATGGTACCTGAACTTTGATGGCCTGAATTGAATAATAATACGCTGAAAAGCATGGGGTTTCAGCAGCATATATAGTTTAGTATAGATATTTTTTCAATTAGTCGATTTATTCTATTTTTTTGTTATAATAAATTAATGTCAGGGAGTATTCCAATGGCACATCAAATAGATAATCTTAAATCTCTCCGTGACTCCAAATCTCGCTTAGCCTGTGCCGTTGTACTGAGACATGAACCAATCATAGCTCGGTCGACTTTTATTCATCCTCACAGTGTAACTACTTGTTCGTCTCCTGTTTGCCGTTGTTCGACATTACCAACGTCATCACTGTCGTAGCGTTATAGCTGGTTAATGTGCACCACTATTGTTCTCCCCTTTGGGACCTTACTAAACCGATATACTACATCGTTGATCCTTTCAACTACTTCGAATGTCGTTGTAATTTTGGCGACAGTCCACGCCTCAGTATGGGATTGTATAGTTACACGCGGTCGCCTTCTTGAAAATCAGAATGCTATGCATTTATGTCATATCAAGTTTTCATCCGGTCGCTTGCGATCTGGATTTTATTTCTAACGACTACATGGATGTCATGCATCGTGTGCTTGAACTTCTTGACGTATCTCTCGCCCACCGTATCTCCGGATTTATATCCAAACTTAAGGTCACACGGTAAACGTATGTCGCGTCCCAGAATAGCATGTGCAGGTGTCACTCCAGTGCTCTCATAAACCGAAGACGCATAGGCCAATAAATATACATGTAAATATGAATCCCAGTCTTTATAATGTTTAGGAGACCACCTTGGAAAGGTACTTTCTCAAGGTGCGGTTCATGCAATCTACCATATCACCCGAGTTTGGTGTTGTTCGGGTCTTTCTCATTCCCAGCAACCGACAGACTTCTTTAATTAACGCTGACTTAAAATTTCTGCCCTGATCGGCGTGCAACTGCATAGGAACTCCAAAAAACAAAACAGTTCCTTCATTAGTACGTTAGCGACGATAGCGCCTTCTTCGGTTCACTTCGTAAAATAGTTCCATAGCCACCAAGATATAATTATTCCCGAAGTCGGTCTCTAGGAGTGAACCAGTAATATTGAATGCCATTCTCTCAAAGGAACTCCCCACGTTGTACTGTATCATAGCAGCATTCCGGTTTCCCATTAATGCACACAGCTAATACTTGCGACACCACTCTTTAGCATCGTCTTTACAGCCTATGCAGTAAAATTTTGATCGAACTTTCTCCAAAGTCTTTTTAACGCCAAAGCATCCTTTCTAGATCCCATTATGTAGATGTCCAAAAATCTCCAACACCCAGCGTTTGGGAACAACTACCTGAAGCATACTCGCATATCCATTTGCTTTTTCCAGGGATCGCAGCAAGACCCCATTCTCTACCTGCAAGGAATCACATTGTGCCCAGTACGATGTCAGGGTGCTGCTCAATATACACATATATCCTCAAAACGAACACTCTCCTCTGGCTTTCCAACCCAGAAGATCACCTAGATATCCGATTAAGTAGATCACATTTCGTTTCTAACCGTAAGCAATGACTACAATCTTCGGGACAAGGACGTCTCGAAAGCGCAGCCGCATTATGATGGTCAGTACCAGCACTATGTTCCGTGACGAAGTCGTACTACTGCAGCATTTCTGCCCGTCTAACGACTTACCCTTTGCAATTTCTTAACTGTAATAGCCACTTTGGGGCGACGTGGTCGGTTGTCAAGTGAAAATTTCGTCCGTACAGGTACTTATGAAAGTGTTCAACCAATTACACCATAGCAAATAATTCACTGCTTATAAAACAATAATTCAATTCCGGTTTGGAGAGCACCTTACTAAAGTAGCCAATGATCCTCTCTTGCCCGTCTTGAACCTGGGATAGTACACTGTAACGTTCCAAAATTCCCGTAAGCTATTTTTGAACCATTGCTCGAAATATAAACCTTCAACCTCAATTAAGTAACCATAAAATAAATACTATCCATAATAATATACCCCGTATATATTAAAATACAAGTTCTCATTTCCATATTGCAACACCTGTACATATTTGTGTAAAAATTCCTTTACTTGTAACGTTTAAAAAAAGGCACATTAAGGCTTGTCTTGAGCAAACGTGCACTTATCGCAAGTGTAACGGTCTTATTTCACGGTGTAATAACTGTAAGCGCCAATAACAAGCGCGAATTTTCCAAACACGCAACTTATTTGTCCATTATAATAAGACAGTTCATCTTTAATCCTGGACGAGTAATGTCGTCAGTAATTTCTTTGTCCTCCAACTGGCGTATCGCAATATAATTTAGAAAGTGGGACTTCGGATTTGGGATACCTCACAAAATATGAGATGTACGCAATTGTCGAATTGTAATCACTTCCGAACCTTATGATTCGATACTTCCACAATCCTTGAGAAAGATTTTATCTCTTTTCCCCAACTACCCAATTAAATTTGCATAGTTGAAATTTTTTTTATAAAAGCTGGTGTAACATATCTTGGAAATTCAAAATTAAAACGATGCTTTCGTATGAAAGCCGTATGTGATTGTCTACATTCCTGACGGATGATACGTCAATCTACTTAGCTGGTGATGAGTAAATTACTATCAGGTGATATCTGCTTATTTAAATATTCCAGGATAAGTATACCTCTCTTAATGACTCTTGGTGTTTACACATTACCGTAAATGTCAATTTTATTGTAAATAGTTGAAGTCAGTGTTGGCACTAAAATTTTGTTTGTAGAAATTATTGAATATATTTTCATAAGGTTCAATAACTGTCATAAGATCTAACAGTAATATTTTTTTATTTTCATTGTGAGAATGTATTAAAAATACAGAGTTGTATTTTTTGATAATGTTTGATATGTACTATCATAAGATCTAACAATAATATTTTTCACAATTTTTGTATGCAACTGCATCAAGTTGCAGCATTATTTTTTTATAAGGTTTATTAAGTGCCATCATAAAATCTGGCTAATAATTTTATAAAGTTGAATACCTTACGTTCTTGTCATAAAATCTAACAGTAATATTTGTCATAATTTTCATTGTGAGATTGTAATAAAAATACCGATTTATTTTTTTATAACGTTCTAAGAACGACAAGATTAAAATCTTAGTACAGCAAAGAGAATATTCTTGTGCTTATTTTTCATATATGAAATGTAGATATTTTTGTTTATGCTTCAAAAAGAAAGAATTTAAGTTACTAGAAACCTTTATAACATACTAGGTTATTATTTTTAAATAGAGTAAAATATCTGGTGTGAATTAAAACATTAAGGAGTGACTTTTATAAAATATGCTAAAATCGTGTCTGAGGTTATGCTATAAAAAGTTTGTTACAGATCCAACGCGAGACGTTGCAGTACAGTGTTCACTTAGTTAATTAATAAGTGCTTTATATCATTACGAAGTGTTTTGTATTATTGTTGTGTTGGATTTTGTCGTCTTGATGTTTCCATACCCGCCTTTCAGAAGTCAGTTACATCTCAATCATACGACAGGGTATAGTGGCGCCCTTACTGTCATTTATCGTTTATATATTTGACCCTACGAATAAATTTCCATTTTGTAATACATCAAAGATACCACCCCGCGATGATTGCCTCCGCAAACCTAATAATTCCGCTAGTCGTTTTGTCAAATTAGATTTTCTTACTCCTATTGGCAATTTTCTAACATTTCCAACCCTGGGCCATAATTTCAAAAACAGGAAACCTGAATTCCGTTTGTTTTCGTTATAGTTTGTTTAGGGTCACGCCTATAACTAATCGAAGGTAGTATAAAAAAACATTACAACACTTCCGATGGCGACATTAATTGCATCCGTATTCAAGATGAATTTGTTATCTGACTTAAGATCGACGCTGTTGTTAATAAATGCCGTAGCTGTTGGAACGAATTTTGGCAATCTTGATCCCAAACGTAATCACGCCGTTCTTCATGTAACTTGGTCAAGGACTTGGCAATATTCGCAAAGCCGAAAGTGCACAACTCTAGAAAGCTGCGTAACTGATGTTTGTTTTTTGGCGTCAGCCACCCTTGTACTGCCTTAACCTTTTCCGGGTCTGACCTGACTGTTACGTGAAACTACGATTCCTAAATATTTCACCTCTTTGCCCAGCAAGTGAAACTTGTATGCACACAACTTCAGAATGGCTTCTCCCGGTTGTCGTAACACTTCTTCTAAATTTTTCAAGTGTTCCACAAACGACTTCCCAATCACAATCACGTAGTCCAAAATACAAGACACGTTTTCCACGACAGTCCACGCGAAATATTCTCCATTAAAAGCTCGAAGCAAGTAAGAGTGTTGCAGAGCCCAAATGACGACTGTAAGCTGTCATGAGCACGTACCAATAGTGAAAAAAGTTTTTTTCGCAATCTTCGAGTTCCATATCCACTTGCCAGTAGCCACTTTTTAAGTATAACGTCGAAAACCACCCTGACCCTGAAAGTGTGTCTAAAATGTCTTCAATCCTTGGAAGTGGGTAGCTATACTATTTGGTCACATCGTTTAATCGCCTATAGTCCACACAATCTTATCGAGATGCGTCCTTATTCTCTACAAGCACAACAAGCGAAGCCCAACGATTATCGGATTGCTCAATCACTCCTGCCCCCAATCGTCGTCTCGGCTTCCTTGCGCTTGATCAATAGAGGTCTCTCGTGTCTTTTCTGTATCGATTCCATGCTTGACTACTGCATTTCAATTTCCAATGCTCCACTCGAAGGTAATACGTTAACTCGGACGCGAGTTTTTTACCTAAAAATTTTGAATTTTTCCAAACTTGTTCTTCCACGCACGGTAGTAATTTTTAACGTACGTTCAAGCGGTTTGTATCGGGAATCTAACCCGGGACCTTGGGTTTAGTCAACTATTAGCTGTCGCAAGCCAAATCAACTAAATGCACTCTTTTTGTATTTACACTCCTTAATTGAGGCTCAACCCTAGAACTATTTTACAAGCGCGAGCCAGCTAATGACGTTAATCACAGAAGCTTGTCATATTAATAAACGTACTTGTCAAGGTCAATTAAAAACGCAATGTTGTAGTTATTGGAGTTTCTGGTCAGAGTCTTTTCCGCAAGCATTTCTTTTCGGAGGGACTCGTCACTTAATCGGTTCAATAGCGTGCACAAAACCCTCCCCGTCCAAACGTCCTGTCACCACACTTTCTGTCCTTCCAGATAAGATAACGTAGCCCGTCAGACAAACTAGGACAGACACGTAGTCTACTTCGCCAAACGGCATTTCCTCGTTCCCTACTCTAAAGACATCTTCTTTCATATCTACATGAAATCCGTGCTTCTTCAAGATATCCATTCCCAAGATAACTTCTTCAATGATGTTCGCTATTACTACCTGTTGGTCAAATATTTTGCTCTTAACACCGATTTTTACATCTAGCATTCACTATGATCGAATTACCTACCACCACACGGTTTTAAGACGCACCATCGCGAGTGAGACTTTACTACGGTCGCGCACTACATCCAGAGTAGCAAATATTCTAGTAGCACAAGTGTCAACTAAAAACTTCGCGGTCTCTTCGTTAAACTGTCCGTATATGTAAATGTTGTCCGCACGTTTACATAGTGCGATGCGGATGATGGTCTCTGGAGCAAAATCTGTGCAGGTCAACTTTCATCCCGGTTTCTCTGGTTCCTTCTTAGGGTCTTTACATTTGGACTGTATATGTCCAAACTCGCCACAATTGCAAATCTGAATTCTTTCTTCTGTGGTTGGTGTTCACGAATTACTCGTCGCACTTCGTCTACGATTTCTAGGCCCAATTCCTCTACAGAGCACCTTACCATGCCAGTACCACTATATAATGCTTGCTTTGCCGTTTCAAACTCTACAGCATGAGCAAGCGCTTCATCTAGAGTCCTTTGATGAGGTCAGCCATAGTACTCGCTAGAATTCCCCATCGCGTATACTACTAACGATGGTCCGTACTGCTAGCTGTTCTACGAAGCTCTCCGGTTCTGTTGGGTAGGCTAGTCTCACCAAGCGAGCAATGTCTGCTTCAAACTCTTGCACATTTTCGCTGGCCTTTTCGTAACAGTTCTTGACTAGAGCGTGGTACACTTATTGCAGATGAGTGTCGCCGTGCCTCATTTCCAGCCTTGATGTTAAGGACCCGTAGCTTCTTTGGTCATGGTCTGGCATGGTTTGAAGAATATTTAAGGCTCCACCACGTAACACAAATCAGCGCGGTTGCCCTTTCACAATCGTTCCAGCCGTTGGCTCTAGTGTCAGCCTTGAATTACTTGAAATGTCTGCAAAGGAGACTTTTCATTAAATGCTGATGGCTTTACTCTGAACCTTTATGCCATTTAACGTTCTTACAATCTCAGGTGTGCTATTGTATCACCGGAATTGAGTGCTGCGACACTTATGTTGTTGACTACGAGTGATAGCCATGCAAAAGGAGATCGTTCAAATGTCGTTTTCACTACTACCCCACTGCTGTCACCAGTGTAACGAAAGATGTTTTGCAGTAACAACTATTCTGTATTATCAAGTGATTATATAAGCCTATTCAAATATTCGTAACTACAGTGTATTCTAAAGCACGCGCAACAATTTATTTTCAGCTAATCGCTAACAGTACAAATAGTAACCTCGTGAAGCTACAATGATATTTTCTTAATTACTATCGAAACATTATAATTAACTATCGAAGCACTAAGTATTAATTTATACTGTCCACTATACTAATTTATACCACACAGAGCTATTTATTTTATTGCTGTGTTAACACTATCACGACTATAAAGATCAAGGCTCGAATAAAAGCTAGTATTATAATGAAACCTTGAATTGAAACGAATTATGCAAATAACATCTAGAAGGTTCCTATTGTAAACTTAATAGAGTTCTTACACGCACTCTTTAAACTGTTAATCAAGTCCATCTGAAGATGCCATGTCATAGAATGACTACCGATTATCCTTTGTATACAGATGCCTTGTTTACGTTCAGTTGTATTATTCTGGTCAAGGATATCTAAGTGACGCATCGTTATAGTATGATCGATTAGGTTACAGCCTAGCTGAAATTAAGGATTATTTGAATATTTAATTGAATGATTTTTGACTATAATTCGATGTTTGTTGGTATTTGTTCTTTATACTGTTATCCACGTCGTTATGGCAGTCAAAGCTAAGACGACAAATAGTATTATTAAGAGATTTTTCTTCATATTTTGGAAAACCACTCAACTCATTTAAAATCTTATTACAGAGTTAGAAACAGCTTTTTATTTCTAAAAACTTTCTAACTTAGCAATTTGCTGTAAAATAATTAAGGGAGCTAGGGAATTCCTTATGTTCAGAATACAATTTGGCACGGTGTATGTATATTAAACTTCTGCATGTAACTGTAGCATAATATTTAAAGTTTGGCCACACAGTTATAGTATGTTAATAACATTGTATTTTTTAGCATTATTCTGCAGATTAAAATTCAGACATTATTAATAAAGGGTATCCCACAACGAACTTTCATTAAAGATATCTCAAAAACAACAAAAACTAGAAAATTGAAATTTTGCATGCATAGGTTTATAGAACAAAGCAAGTCCAGCTAAAATATTCCCAACTACGTTCAACTTCTGGTTATACCGGAAATAGTGCTCAACTTCGTTATTTTAAATAGCACATGCTATTTTATTACATATCTAAATAATGTTTGAGAAAAGAATTAATTTGATATCAGGGTTTATATAATTATCTTCAATTGTTTTGCCTCCAGAAAATTTTTGTCTTTGGCTGATCATAAAACCGGAATAATACATATTTTTTCAAAACCCTTTGTACGTTGTGTTTCCATAACACCATAACATCTTACAGTCGGACATCCGTTATACTGCGCAATTGTTATACTCACGATATAATTCCCGCCAATTGTAACTTATACGGCACACGTTTTAAAAGTGATGCAACCGCTTCTTAAGTCAATTTGCAAGCACAATTTAAATCAAAATAAACTACTTACATTCTCAGGGTCCCACAATGTTTTTGCAAGATGGGTTCAATTCACGCCATGTTGAATCAGATTTCCCTCCGTCTTTCCTTTTACTGCACTCGTAGGAAATAAAGGAACACCAGGTAGAGGAACGACACAAGACAAGATAAAAAGGAACCTAGATGCCTAAAAAAGAAAATACACACGGCACAGATAGATGTTGCTTCGTCGAGGGCTGGTAACTTAATGGCGTCTTTTAACACCACACGAGCACTCCGCCATTCACTTTGCGCAGGCGCGACTCGGGGACGACGGAAATTGACATTTTTAATTAAAAAAATACGCGGACATGCTACATGCCATTTTGGCATGTAACAAACAAAAGTTTATAAATAAAATTAGTAATGTAGTCTTCCCCATTGTAAAGGGTGAGGAAAAAACGCGAATTAAAAATTGCGTCATTTTTTGAAATCGAAACCCCCAATTTTTGTATCACGACATGAAAGAACATAAAATTTCCTTTCATTTGATACCAAACAAGCATAATCAATTATTTGGAAAATCTAGAGTTATTTAATTATTTCTTTAAAATTTTGTCAACCTTTCAGGTTGTTGTGGAAATTAAGGTTATGAACAATCATTATCAAACTGCTTTTCTAACAAATAATATTCAAATAATTTTTAAATACGGTAGCTTAACTCAATCTTTCAAAATTGTATTTAATAAGATCTTTTATAATTTGAATGTTAGGATTGCACATTGATGGAATTGGTAGAAACGATCAAATCTACATAAAGTCGATGTTCAAAAATGTTGCCGTTGTGTTGTAAACACTTAAGAATTCTTTTTTGTACAGTTTTATGTGTTCCTCGTCGTATTTCGTTTTCTGTAAGCACAGCAAAGGCTTGATGAACCCTTGCAATGTCGTCGTCTTTGGTTGTAAGCGGTGTCCCGTAAACGTTATCTTCTATGTACCCCCAAATAAAAATAGCCATGAGGGTTAAATCAGGAGAGCGAGGTGCCCATAGCATGGAGCCGTTATTAGCAATCCATCTATCATCAACAAGTTCATATAGTAATTGAGTTGCCAATCTACTACCATTCGCTGGTGCGATGCACCATCTTGTTGATATCATGCCGACATCGCTTCTCCTATTAGCAAACTATTCCATACTAGCCACACAATATTAATTTCGTAGCATAGCATAATAATTTTCCCAATTTAGATTTTCCTCATGGACAAGCACACACAGGATTCTATTGTCACACACAGGATTCTATTGTTTTTAATAGCACAATACACAGTAAATTGCCAAGTTTTTAAATTGCCGTTCACGCGTTAAATGATGGTTTTCAACTGACCAATAATGTGAGTTATAAGGATTAAACATTCCATTTTTAGAAAACTGGCTTCATCACTGCAAATAATTGATTAAGAAAGTTTTCACCTTCCAGAATGTTTATAACCATGAACTCGCAAAATTGTATGCGTCGTTGAAAGTCGCCGAAGTGTAATTGCTGTACTAATTGGTACGAAAGGGCTTTAAAGTTGTGTCTTTTTAATATACGGTGCATTGTTGCTTTTGATTGAACTAAATTCCTTAAAAATCGCGTAGAGAAGCAGTAGGTTGTGCCTCAAAAAATGCAAGTACATCAATCTCTACATCTGTGTTGTCTAGAAGTGGCTTAACTTTTGTACTTTTCGGTGTAAATTGGTCAAATTGTACACAGTTTGCCAGTGAGCGTCTAATAATGTGTGCAGTCGGTTTTGATCTTATAGGATATCTTACAATATATGTTCTACATGTTCTACTCACAACACGTTCACACACGCCATAAGCTTTAACAAATTTAGGAAATCTTCGTTGGGAAATCCCGATCAAGACATTTTACAGGTCTATTATAAGCTTCACAAAATTGTAAGTGACAAATTCAACGAGTATGCACAGATTACATTAGAGGGGAACTTTATAGGAAAATTTGTCCAAACGCTTAAAATTCTATCGCACTTTGGTGATTATTTTGGTTTTCTTTGTCGGGCATAGTATAAAGCAATGGTGAGAGGGCACTAAATATCAGAATAAACACGACAGCGCAAATGACAACCACCGACAGCCACGCCCAATATTATCTGACAGTTCTGCTTTCAGTTTTGTAATGTTGTGCTTTTTGTATTGGAAATTGCTGTAAATAATTTTTGTTACTAGTAGTTTAGACATTTTAATAGTATTTTGTGTTAGTTTTTAATAAGTGTGTTTACTGCATTATTCAAAATCTTAATAGACAATGTTTCCTCTTTACGGATTATTCTATATTTATCTTTATTTTGTAGTATATTTTGTAATAGTTTATACTGTAGCAAATGGTGTAATGAGATTTTCACATGCTTATGTGTACAGATATGCTCATTATGCCATCGAATCCACGATTAACTTAAGATTTTGGATGGTATTTATTTTTAAGCTGAACTTTGTTGAAGTTAATATTATGGTAACATCGGTTTACAGCTTAGTTGGCGGTACTGCTTCTACTGAAGTTAGTCGTATGTTCAATTTTCCTAGGAATCTTGAAAAGTAAGTATTTTTAAATGCAAATAAGATTTGATGTATTTACGTGTAGATTACGATTGTGGCAAGAAGAAAATGGCGTGAGGTATACGGGCGAATCGCTTCATACTAGAGTTATATGTTGCAAACATTTTCATACTACTTGTACAATGTATTTTTATATCTTTATGCTCAGGTATTACACTTAAAGTTAAAAGAATTGGAAACTAATTTTGTTTACTATCTTACATGTAATATAGGCATGAATAATTTTTAATTATTATACAAAACTGTAGGTAAATATAATCTTAAATCTTAATTCTTATGCTTGTACATTAATAAAAAAGGTAATTAATTAGCTGGTGTGTTATATTTCCATGAATTTCTTACACCATAACCACACTAATATGAAGGAACAACCCTGATTGTGAGTAGATTAAAATTTTAAATAAACCTTAATACCAAATCTTTATTTAGAACCATAATTAAGTATGTAAGAGTGATTTTTACATTTGTTGCACAATTAATAATTATAGTTTTTCATAAAGATTTGATTAAGTTTTATTTAAATTGCAATTTTACTACTTTTGAATTTAAAAATATCACCTATTCATAAGCATTTCCCGCTATTCCCCCTACTTGCTGTTTGTACCGTCACCACAATATGCTTTATTAATTGTGCAAGAAAGATAAAAATATAAGAAATTTATCTACCGATTTTAGTCTCCTTCCGACAATAGTTTATCACACAGTTGCCTCTCTGGTGTACTCTGTGGAGTATGTAACAAAGAAATGCTTAAACGCAGAAACAATAAACTACTTATTATTTTTTAATCCTTAATTTTAGAACTCAATTATAATATGTAACAATAACCAATTAAATTTATTCACTAATAAATATTTGAGCTTTACTTAAACACAACGTATTAAAAACATTATGCATAAACCTAATTTTCACAAAAGCTTGAAACATTGACAAAATAAAAAATCTAAGTTCTCATGTGCAGAACTTCTAACCAAACTTACAGATATGTTGTTATCAAAAATATAAATATTACATATACATTAATGAAAACAAGATGTCGAATAACTCGAAAACCTTTCGACTTAGAGCATTGGTGCTTTGAGAAAATATGTTCAGGAGGTATGGAGCTATGAGAGCTATGAGAAAATATGCTCAAGAGGTCGATATTAACCTAAAACTTTATTTATTTTTTGCTAGAGTGAAGTTTATCATAGTCAAAATTTCGACTTTAAAGTCGAATAACTCGAAAACTAAATGAGATATCGAAAAATGGATAGCATATTCTTAATCAGCGTAAAAAACTGAACAAGATCCATATATCAAATGTTTGTAAAACGAAAAAAACCTGCAACGGACGACGGCGGCGACGACGGCGACGTAGCGATCCTATTAACCTAACTTACTTCGTAAGTTTGGTTGAAAATTAAATAACTGGAGATTTTCCAAATAATTTATTATGCTTGTTTGGTATCAAATGAAAGGAAATTTTATGATCGTGATACAAAAACTGGGGATTCAATTTAAAAAAAAATCAATAATTTGACAATTCGCGTTTTGTTTTCACCCCCTACAACGAGGAAAACTACATTACTAATTTTATTAATAAACAATTGTTAATGTGTTATGGAAACACAACGTACAAAGGGTTTTGAAAAAATATTTATTGTTCCGGTTTTATGATCTTCCAAAGTGCACCTTTTTTGAAGACGAAGAATTTACTGGAGGCAAAACAATTAAAGACAGCTATATAAAATCATACTAATTCTTTGCTCAAGCACTATTCGAATATGTAATAATATATAGGGTGTGCTATTTAAAATAACGAAGAGTCCTATTTCCGGTATAACCGGAAGTTGCACGTAGTTGGGAATATTTTAGCTGGACTTGCTTTGTTCGATTGTCTTGTGACGTGAAATCTGTCACATTTACCTTGAGTCCGGTGCCATAAGCAAATGCACCAAGCTCTGGAACCTCATGAATACTGTAAACCTACATCGCAGCTAGTCAGAAGCACAAGGGTCAGGAGTCTGATAACGAGATGGTACTAAGTATTATTTGTTGAGCGCCAAGCCGGGCTTGGCACAGGCCGCAGCTAAAATAGTAAATCAACCTTATCTGCCTAATGGGCCAGTTCAGGATCCAGGTTACGAATCTATGAGAAGTACTATTACAAGGACACACTTTACATATATTTATAATGAACAACATACAGTAACAATGAGAGGTAAAGTAGAAATTTCTGCAGTGTATATATACCCTATTCACGTTAAATATGGGATGACGTCATAATCCAAATAAATGCTGGGTTGTCATGGTTAAGTTATTTTATGTGTATTTCCTGATCAGAGTAAGCATTTCTTGTGCGTGCGAATTCAAATGTTTAGGTATTCTAAATGTTAAATATTCAAAACTTGCAATGTATAAAGTGCTTTAGTTCTGAATATAGTTTTATTTAGCAAATATAAAGCACAAACGATTTACTACAAAACTAAACAATGACAATAAAATGAGAAATGTCAACGTAATAGAAGTAAAAAATGTTGCAACACCGAACAGAACTGCAAACTGCTACACACTAAATCCTAATATCAATAAACCTACGTTCACATTTTACAATCGCTAGCACTTTATTACTGTTTAAGACGTCATCCCATATTTAACGTGAATAGGGTATACGATGGGCAACAGTTGGTTGTACCTGCAACTTATTAATGTATCAGTTGCGTAAATAGTTAACCAATAATTGGGGCGGGAGGGGGTGTGTGTGTGTGTGTGTGTGTGTGGATTGCGCAAAACAACACCTTGGATATGTCTATGGTAAATTTACCTCATTAGGCGCTTTTAACTGCTTTCACAGTGATATTGTGAAACTTAACATAATATTTATATTTGAGACTTAACACTGGCAAAGTGGGCAATTAAGTCCGTAAGAGATATTTCTTGTAGTCTCTCTGTAACTTCCCAGGCTACTTATATTAAAAAGAATACATTATTGTTATACAGTTTAGGCAGCAAAACCTCCCAAGTTAAGCAAACGGACTACACAGCAAATGTACAGATAAATGCCCCGTGGAACAATAAACCACAGAATAACATTCAGGTTCAATAACACTTGAACACACCAAGTAAAGTGATCAACGGGCACCAAAAAAAGAACCCTACAAACATAAAGTTAAATATTGCTCAAGCAATTGTTTTACTAAAAAATTCAACGCCAAAGCGTAAGGGTTTAATAATATTTTTGCAGCAACGCTAATTTTGAATGGGTCACAATCTCAAGGAACTCCTAAAAGCACGTGTTAGAACAATAATTTTCGATGCATCTCTACTTACGAACAATGCAAACTAACAACCTATAAATTTCAAATACTTGATCCGAAGTTGCAATAACTTATACAAGTTCACAACTAGTTGCAACTCCAGAAATTCAACGCTACGTTAATTGTACCGCATACAAAATCCTGCAAATGCAACTAGGGAATATTTTAGCACACGCTATCCCTTTAATAACGAAACGAGTAGGTCAAATACCAATTTACAAAAGCGTATCAAATCGAACGATACCTTGAATAATACGCTGATAAGATTCAAGTTCAACAATTTAATTAACACCTGCTGGGAAAAGTGAAATCGCACTATGTTTAATTCTTAGCGTTTGACCCTGGGTTATATCGGTTATCATTTAGTACTAAATTATTACTTAAAACGTACAAAATAAGACATTCACAGTGAGAGTCATTGTAACGCAGCAAAGTGCACGTTACAGCCTCTGTATGCAAATTTCTATTTTCTAGTTTTTCTAATTTTTGAGATGCGTTTAATGAAGCTCATTGTCTGACACCCTGTTGACTGTAATATGTAAACCACTATTGTCCTTTGTGATTACTAAATTACAAACCAAAGAAATTTATTGTAAATTCAACCTTGAGAATTGAATGTTAAATCCTACGTAAAGCACGTGTAATAATAAAAAGAGTAGTATCTTATAAATCTTTTACTGTTATTGTTACATTGCTTTCACAACACTATTGCTGTTATGGACCATGGTCATCATTTGTGGCATTGTACGAAAGTTTTTGAAATGAAAGTATTAAATCTCATGCTAAAAATCGACCCTGGCAAAGTAAATCCGTTAACAAATTCCATAAACATTAGCTTTCGTGAATTTAATAAAGTTAAAATTTTTGCCAACTAAGTGGTAATCATTAAGATTTTAATACAATTTCGCATCAATCAGTTTTCAAACCATTAATGAGATAATTGCGATTAATCATACTGAAATTTTTATAGCAAAGAGATACGTAAGAGCAAAATTCTATATAATATACCTATGGGATGAACATGAATATGAAAGTATGTTTGTACAATGAGAACAAAATTTCGAGTTATGTGCTAGTATATATATTTCCTTTAAAAAAAAACACAAATGACATCACAAAAATGGCCCTGCATTTTCTTTTGCGGTATTGGCAAACACAATTTAAAATCAACGTATAAAAACGCTCTGCATAGACTTATGTTTACCACATTTCTAGATTGTTGTTAAAATTGACACTTCAAATAAAATGACGTAGACTGTAGTATTAAATAATTAAAAACAAATTTTATTGCTATCACATCTATAACCTTGCCGAAGTAGAAAAGTATGTATACACATAATTAACTTAGCAGTTAAAATTATAAAATTTGATAAATCAAAACGGCACCATTACAACCCTTCTAGTTTTTAAAGGTGCGTGAAGTTAGGCGCGACTTTGTAAGCACTAATGTTCTTATAAGTGCCAAAAGTTAGTGCTTGGTTAGTGCTTTATATCTCAGAGGCGTAGGGCGAATAATACAAAAGTTGTGGCCACTTACTTTATTGCAGCTAACTTCACAAGTGGCCGCGGTTTGTTTCACATTCAAAAATCGTTTCAGCCGAAAGTTAGTGCTTCGTTAGTGCTCTTTCGTGCTTCATATTTCAGTGGCGTATGGCTGCAAATAAAAAGTTACGACCACTTATATTTTTTACAGCTGGCCGCGGTTTGTTTGTTTCAAAAATTTGGTACTGCCGTAAGATAGCGCTTCATTAATGCTCTTTAGTGCTTCATATCTCAGTGACGTACGACTACTAACAAATCAGATGCGCCACTTACAGCTGGACGCGGTTTGTTTCAACTACAAAGATTTTTTACAGCCGAAAGATAGTGTTTTGTACTCTCGAGTGTTCTATATTTAAGTGGCTTGCAAATATAGATACCAGAGAAATGGGAAAATTTTAAGGATACAAATTAATTTGAATAATTTTATACGAAAATAATGCCTCTAAACTTCATACGAAAGCTATTTACTGAGTTAGAATTGGAACAGAATATCGTGATTGTATTTTCTAGACGCTCTTATACAGCTGCGATTTAAAAAAAGAATTTCGATGTTAAAGCAACACTTTCTAAAGGTACATAAGACAGTAATTTCCAAATTATTAATAATTTGTTTTAATTAAGCGAATAAAGTTTTCGAAAAAAATTGTTTGCTATCCGTGAAAAATATTATTCATACAATCATATTAAGAAGTTGCGAAATAAGTAAGCTTACACACTGGTTGTAATTATAAGGTAAATCTTAACGTTAGGTGTTCATGTAATACATTATCTGAAATTTAAAATACACATATCACTTTCTGAAATAAATTCTTACTTGCAACTTAATAAGCTATGATGCTAGAAAAATCGGTATATTCGAAATTAAACTTTGGAAATAAGTATAATTAAACTGGCATTGAGTAGAATGAATAGAAATATACAACTTCAAAGTTCAGACTCTAAAGTTGGCTAAAACTTTGTGTTACAGAAACATTAACGATCATATGTAGCATAACATGCAGTGCTTCATTGTGCCTTAACGCCAAAGCACCGCACTTCCGGTTTCTGAAATATTCGACTTCAAAGGTCAGATCCGAAAATGGGCTATAACATTTTTCTTGTAGAAGCACTAGCGACAATATGTAGAACAATCTTTAGTGCTTCGTTAGTGTTTTATTGCACTCCAAACCGCAAAGCAGCCGCACTTCCGGTTTTGAAAATATTCTATTTCAAGGGTCATATCCGAAAATGGGTTACAACTGTTTTGTCGTAGAAGCACTAACGACAATATGTAGGATACTCTTTAGTGCTGCACAAAACTTTCACTAATATAAAATGAATGTACAAAAAGCGCGATTTCGTACAAATACATTAACTTGTCTGTTCCAACATATTTAAAATTCAACAAAAAAAATGTTAATTATTGGACAGACGTAGAATCTCAAGCCTAAATTCAAGAATCCACTTCTCGTCTATCTCAGTTAGTAGAACATTAAAAAACTTTTCGGCTTAATAGAGTAGTGTATTAAAACCGTTAGTAACATTCCAAAGTGTAAATATGCACAAACAACCAAATTAAAATATAGAAAAATGAAAATGTTAACAGTATTAGATCAAATAAAAATAATAGAGGGTCGAAGTTTCAACATTACATAGAAATAATTTTACGTTGCACTTCCAGCGTCAGAGTATACTCACACAACCGTTTTTACTTTTTCAAAAGTATACCTTTTCTTTGTCCTTTGTTGAATAAATAATAAATTTCCTAAACGAAAATCGTGAGGTTTTAAATTGATTAATCTTAAGCTTTCTACTTCTCGCAATAAAACTGTTAAATTTCAAAACACCACACAAATTGTAGATTTAAATATTTTATAAAGTCTCATCATAAATCACAAGGCTTAAAAGCTACTCTGACCCTTATTCTCTGGTGCCTTGAAATAACTTCAGATACGCCAGTCCTCCAACATTCTAAACTCCAAACACTACAAATATTAATGCTCCATAGATAAGGGTCTCCTCTTATAAATTACTACAAAACTTGCTTCGTGACTTGATTGTGTAACTTTCTACAAATTATGCAACACTTTCACTCACATTAAGCCGAAAATTATAATCAAGAAAAATAAAATAGAAGAGAATCGAATAAAACAGACTAGAAGTTGTAAAAACAATCCCTCATTACTTAAACTAATTCAAAAATAATAATTAAGAATACTATAAACTTGCACTAATTTTTATTAATCACTGTATTGTTTTCAATAACTTTGTTTGTCAACAGAACAATAGGAAAACCTCATTTAAAACTACAATCGTTGTATTTATAGCTTAAACGCCAATCAAACCATAACATCCTTCAGGAAATTTTCTATTCTCAGAGTATTAATCCTGCTAAGAATCACGTAGCCCTGCTACAATAATAGAGGTTTTTATTCACACCCAAGTGCCTGATTGGTTTATCGCACTCAATAATACAAAAGTCGATTTTATTGAACAAATAGAATCCGGCCATTTCAAACTACTGTCTGTCCAAATGTTTCTTTCATAAATAGAATATTTACTTTGATATCTCGGCTTATCACTGCAGATGTTCATTTTATTGAATGGAATATTGAACATTAAATGAAATTACGTACCTACATGTGTGTATCTATTTAGAGTAACAATAAATGCAATTTTCAGTGAAATTAATTCTTTTCATATTAAAAGTTTCTCCTGGTAATAAACAAATAATACCAATAAAATATCCACCCATTTCAATAATATAAAACGTAGTTTTATATACAAAGTGTTATCAAGAAAATTCAAGCTTTTATTTAAATTATAATAAATTTATACAAAAATTAATATTATAATCAAGAGTTAACATACAGGAAAGCTTTTCTTATATATTTGTTATTTTCATGTATTATTCATTAAATGTGTATTTTAGCGAGTTGAATGGCGTTAATCATTTAACTTTAAATAGAAAATAAATGCTCCATAATCGTAATTTTTCTATTCCATGCATATATTTATGATAATCAGTGTCTAAAGAAAGGAATTTAGTTCTTTACATTAAATTATAAGATAACCGAGACCCACCACACAAATAATTATTTCAAACAATACGGAAATTCTCTGATTACAAGAATCAAACACTGAACCAAATTTAACGAAAATAATACCCAACCGGTTTACCTTGACTGGCTGCATTTCTCTATATCGGCGAATTCAATATTATATAAAAAGCAGACCTTTTAAACAACTGCTTAATACAGCGTTCGTATCTTATTTTCACTATTGAGGCCACTTCTAGAAATAATTGAACAGAACGAAAGAAAAAACAACATAATTACAAACCGTACTCATTTTTCAATGTGTTAATAAAATTAACCAAGTACGAAAAATTATGTAGCAACAATTTGATACATTCGTTACAAAATGTTGGGCAAAGAAATTATTCACAAAGAAAATTTCCAGTTGGATTAGTGCAATAAAACGTTACAAAAGTTGGTTTACAGTAATTTTATGAAATCAACTATGCAATAATCGTTGTACTTCTATATTTTAGCCCGTGGCAATTTATTTATCCATTACCACAAACCCAAACTATGCAACCTGCTATAAAAATATCGGTAAATCAAAAAAGATATTTGGTTGAAAATGCACTGCTATCTGTAGGTATACAATAACTGCTACATGTCGATAAAGACAGAATATGGAAAATGCAGTTACTGCACTTTCTGTTGATGTATTTAAATATTGCATCTCTGTAACCTAACTTCTTGAATAATTAAATTAGGACACTATACACAAACCCATCTAACGTACTATATTGTATTGAAGCATCAAATAGTCTATGTTCGAACGGAACAATGAGACGCCGCATATTCAAACAGAATGATTGACAGCTACCCTAAGGTGCACTTAGAGAGATTATAAATGTACACAAGGGAACATTCTAGAATATAATTTGAATGGAATCTGGTTTGTTCTCTTTTGTATTTAGAACATTCGGGAATAGTTGTATTAAGTATATAAAGTCGCGTATCGTGGGCATCAATCAATTAAATTAATTGTAACAATAAATACCATTAGTATTTAGCAAACTAATAGTATTTTGATTGTTTCTAATAAGTGCAGAATCGTAATTAGCACAATTAGTGATTAACTGGAACAAACTGTCATTAATACTTTACAATTTCACTGTACCTAAGTGTAAAGGGGCTTGTGTGTAATCAGTTAATAATACAGAACTGTTGTTGCAAAATAAGTTTCGTTATATCGGTGTTAGCTGTAGGATAGTAGTATAAAAAGAAATGGAACGATTTTCTTTCGTACGCCTATTACTCGTATTCAACAAGAAAAATGGATAATGAAATATTTTTCCTTTTGAAGGACCTCAAATCAGGCATAAAGGAAAGCCGGGAGAAATAGGACCTAAACATTGCAACCCTGGCGGAAAAACAACGAAACCGCATCAAAATTAGAAAAAAACGCGGAGAAGCACTAGCGAATAGCCACACACTTTGAAGAAAACTGCATAAGACCGTCGTGAATCTACAGATGAACTAGAGTCAATTGAGGGAGGAGTATTCAGGAAGCTACAAATATCGCGGAAAAACTACGTCACAACCCAAAAGCGAATAAACAATTGAAAGAAGAATTTATAAAAGAAACTACGAAATATGCAAAAAACCTAAAAGCCGCATTTTTCGACGGTTTACAGAAACTGGAAGCGGTGTTTTTAACAAAATTGTTAGAAACTCGTGTAGACTTGCAGAAAAGGTATTGGAAATGGAAGAACGGATTAATTTCTTAACAGTAGAAACAGCGAAGCACCCAACACCGGCGATACAGACATTTCAAGCAATTCCAGACTGCCGCAAGAGCAAAACGACTACAACGATGATGAAACTGCAACCGCACTGATTGTCGAGTTACAAGGTGAAGTCTTAAATATATTTCAAACCATGCCAGACTATGACCAAAGAAACTACGGAGCCTTAACATCAAGGCTAGAAATGAGGTATAACTACTCCCATCTGCAACAAGTGTACTACGCTCAAATGAGGAACCGTTGCCAAAAGGCCTGCGAAAATTTACAAGAGTTTGAGACAGGTATTGCGCGCTTAGTGAAACTAATCTATTCAACAGCACCCGATAGCTTCTTACAGCAACTGGCAGTGCAAGCATTCATTGACGGAATACGCGACGGAAAAATGCAGCAAGCATTAAGGCTGGCTCGCCCAAGGACTTGAGAGATGCACTAGCTCATGCTTTAGAGTTTGAAGCAGCAAAGTAAGCCTTACACTGTGGTATTGGTATGGAAAGCTGTTTCATAGAGGAGCAAAGCTAAGAGAGCACAAAGGAGCTTGTTCGACAGGTAACTCGTAGACACCAACTAAAGAAAAGGGACCCAGATACTTGATTTGTTGCGAGTTTGGGATAAACATTACAAATGTAAACAGCCCAAGACGGAAGCAGAGAAGCCAAAAAAAAGTAAAAGAGATCGACAGTAGGAGACGAAAGTCGACCTGACGGATACTACCAAAAACACCATCATCCGCATCTTCCGATCTAGACGTGCGGGCAGTATTTACATATACGGACAGTTTAGCGACAGGATCGCGAAATTTTTAGTTGACACCGGAGTTACTAAGACAAACGCAATCCAGATATTGAGCGCAACCGTGGTAAAGTGTCGGCCGCGAGTACGTCTTGGAAGTGTGGCTGGTAAAAAATTCGAACACGAAATGTTAAATATGAAAATCGAAGTTGGGAGCAAAATATTTGACCATGGTGTGGTAATAACAAACGTAATCAAAGAGCTCGTCTTGGAAATGGATATCTTGAAGACGTATAAATTCCATTCAGCTATGCAAGAAAATGTCCTGAAAGTAGGGAACGAAAAAGTGCCGTTTTGCGAAGCAGATGACGTGTCTGAGCGGGTTTGCCTGATAGATGACGAACATCGTGTGGTACAAATCATTGTAGTGCGGATGCGCTTTCGAGACGGTCTTGCCCCGAAGATTGTAAATATTACTCACGGTTAGGATGAAAATGTGATCTCCTTGGTCGGACTATCGCAACAACTCTATAGCTACAAACCGAACATGAAAATGACAAAGAGCTACGTGTGTTTCTGGGTTGGAAAGCTAGATGAGAACGCCCACCCTGGCAGAATATTAGTCCGTCGAGTAGTACAGTGATATCGCACTAGGTAGGGATGGACTCGGGCTTTCGGGCCGGCCCGGCCCGACCCCGGCCCGATTTCGGGCTCGAATCCGGGCCGGGCCGTTGACTAATTTATTCGAGCCGGGCCCGGGCCGGGCCTATCTTTTCGGCCGGGCCGGGCCAAACGACTCGGCCGGCCCGAACTTTCGGGCCGAAAACGCACGAGTAGATACTCCATCGTCCCTTCACTTCTATCTCACATTGAGTAAGTAAACGTTCTTAATTATATTTTCACGTAGTGTCTTCATGAACCCATTAATGATCAGTTTTTGGTCTTGTTTAGTGTAAAGGAGACGTGATATTATAACTCACTTCTTATACCGAATATTTTTTCTAGTCCTATTTAATGTTCTTCATGTTGTACTTTAGGCAAGCTAAAGATGCCCAGGAACATCAAACTAGGTGATTTATTCATAATTCAAAAGTTTGCACGATTTATGTTATGTATATGTATATACTCCAAATCTAATCATGCGGCGAACGTCGATATTATCAATCGCGTGTATAATTTATGTCTACCGCCTAAAACACTAGAGAGTTATTGCAAAGTTCATTTTACCAATTTTTGAATAAAGTTTTCCGTTATTTGACATTTACACATGCGCAATTACACCTTAAATGTTTGTACTTTATTAAAATACAGGACACCTTTATTTAATTTAAATACAGGCAGGGAATGCTTTTATTTAAGGCACCTTAATTTTGACATATGCCAAATGCTTAACGTACAAACTTACATTTAATTGTCTGCTTTGTGTATAAATATAGCGAAATAAATGGTTTTTTGTAGTGTTGTTTCCGTAATTAAATTTAGAAATGTAATGTCCAAGTTTATAACACGAAAAAGATATAAAACGTCAACGCTCTAAATACGAGGGTGCTGTTTTGCAATGCTTTTCCTAGAAGTAAACTGTAAAAATCCTTTTAAAAACAGATATGCTATATGCTTGGAAAGGAGTAAAAACAGTGTCTTGAAGTAAACTCAAAAAGTATTCCGTGAAAACACTTTGACAACACATACAAATGTTATCGAATCAGTGGGAAATAAAAGACTCAAATAATAAAAAGGTTCATCTTTTAATAAATTTCGATTTTTTCCAATATAGTTAAACATGTATTATATGTCACCTTATCACAAAAGATATTAATTCTTTATTCATTTTTAAAACATAACCTATAGATATAGAATACTAAACATATATGTCAGAATAAAGAGTAAGGAAAACACTTGCACTAACACTCCTTTAGATTGGATGCAAACTTTTAAAAAGAATACTTTATTTGAAGATTCTTTTAATAAAGTCTGTTTTTTTGCAACAACTCTTAATTTCAAGTAGGTAATTATAATAAAATTCTTTGAAGTAGGAACGACAAAATAAAGCGGACTCAAATTTATTATAAAGGTTATAAGGTGGTTAAGCGTACAATTTCATAAACATTGAAAATTGCTAAACATTTTGTACCTTTGTTACCTATTTCTAGGATTTTTAAAGAATTGTTACGTTTATTTTAACATAAAAATTATATTTTTCTCCCTTATTAATTCAATACCCGCTCGAATAAATTCTGTTTCTACTGTTAAATCCTTCAACATAAATAATAATAAACACGCTCTCGAATAAATTCCTAATTAAATTTAGTTGCTTTGAAACGACAAGTTTATGCAACAACTAAATAGTTATATCCTGTTTCAGGTACCCGTTATCTTGGTATACATTGTCACGACTTTTCTTTTGATGCACTAAAAGCACCAGCCCCATGTTGTGAGCCAGTGTAACTTTTTTTTCTAATTGGTCTTAACTAGCGTTCTCTCCTTAATACCTATATCTGACTCTAGAAGTTGGGGGTCAGAAAACAAAGTCTTCCGACGTAACTAGGGTCTACCTTGGGAGAGCTATGAGCAATGGGGGGGTAAGTCGAAATCTGTTGGGGGATCATACTCAAACTAAAACAAATAGGCGCCACCAAGTCCGGATTGATTCACGTTAATGGCATGGCATATTTCTAAGAGCGGACGTGAAGACCCAAAGAAAAAAAGATCGCCTTCGTTGACAAAGACCTGTCTTAACAGAATAAGACGCAGTTCCTGTAAGAAAGAATAATAATTAAGTCAACATAGAAAATTGGAACACTGTTTGTGTCCCGCAAATATACCTAAAGAAATATAAAAAATATTTTCTATATAAGGGTGGTATCAAAATTCAACTCTTAAAGATATTAAATCTCGGTGGTTAGGTTTGATCACACTTGATCAAAATAAAAAACTTTAAGCTTAGATTAATAATTTACTCGAAAGAATCTCTTTATCTTGAAATAAAATTCAATGCAACAAAATTAAAAAAAATTACTTGAATTACTTTGTAAATTTAACGTAAGGTTTATCAACCCTATTCATGATCAAATACATTACAACAAAGTGTAACTTGTTACACCAATATTTTCTAACCCACTCAGATCTGTTTAGGTCAATTACATTATTAAAATACAAATTTTTCCTCTTAAGTTCGAAGTACTAATTTCAGTTTAAAATGAAAATGTTCACAAAAATATTCTTGTTTTCAAAGTCGGTAGTGACGCAGTGTTAAGCATCTGCCATCACGGATACATGTGTCAACAACATATTTCAAACAAACAGGTGACGTAATTACACCTGTTATTGTAACTAACAGATTATATTCTTACAAAATCAAGTGAGTGAATTTTAAATTGAATACTGGGAATTCCAGCTTAGCAATAGTTGAAGCAAATAACAAATACGCACTTCTACACATCGAAACAAAATAGCGTGCTTCCTGAATGAAACACAAAAGAATTTCTTAAAGCTACTACGAACCAAACAAAACTGCTTTCCAAGACTGGATTAGGAAGTGCATCACCATGCGGCATTTACTGCTTACATACTATCAACGTAGCATCTCGGCTCGGAGCAACAAACGATCTTCTATTAATTAGATCAGCTTTCCATCCTCTAAATACACATGGTAAAATGAAGTGGTTTTCTTAACGTCGATTCTCGTATTCAAAGTACTAACTGCATCGTAAATTGTAAATTAAATTCTTATCGCCTAAATTTTGTTGCCTACATTCATGTCGTTTAGATTCTCATCGCCTAAAGTTTGTTGCGCTAAACAAATTTTTCAAATTAAATAAGATAATAAAGTGTATACTTTACCAACCGTTATTCTAAAAATGTGCTCACTCATTCAAACCGACCCGCAGGTCACTGGCCATCGTTCTCGTATACATCCTGCTCTTTCTTCTACCTATGGCCGAGTGCTTATCACGCGCTCTCGGACGATCGGAGGGTCCAAGGGGGGAGGTTGTCACACCTCTAAGCATCTTTGCGACTGGCTGTGGAATACACCGACATCCAAAACAAATAGACTAACGAATCAAGATGCTGTTTCAATGTAATATTTTAATTGTTAAACGTATTACGACTTTACTTAATAAATGTGTTTTATTATTTTCGTACCTTTAATGAAGAGGTTTATTAACTCGAAAATAAAACTGTTACAACATTACGACCGCCTATAATGATTTTCTCTATTGTTTCAATGTAAAAACTTGTTGAAATAATGTCGCACACTATCTGATAAAACCCGGGTTTTCCAGTTTTAATCGCGCTTCGATAAGGCAGGATTTACAGTTGAAATTCGTGTTATTTGAACCATTGTAAATTTGCTTCTACAGCTTGTGCGTCTACATGTTTTCTACATTATTCGTCACCGTATTTCAAAAGCAATGCACGTCTGTTTATTTTCTGTTCGACAACTAGGAGGTGGATTGCTTTTTTTAACTGGAGGCCAAATGGGTTCTTCCTTTCTGTAGACCAACTGCTTTTGTGCGTAGGTCGTTGCTGTAGTTACGATGCCAGGGTGAATGGATCTTGAATACCGCGGCGTTTCTGTGTTGACTCACCCCCGACGGTTTTCAAGCTAAGTATCCGGACACCTACAGGTATGCAACTCGTTTTCTTTTGTGATGGTCAATGGGATATTCCCTATCAACATTTGGCGTAGTTATGTGACAAGAAACGTCACATTGTAGAACTATTCTTCGTTACCGCTAATCGATATTATCGCTCTACATGTGTGATGTACCTGTGTTAAAAGTATTGGACAGACACACGCTTATTCCTTTGTACTGATTAGTTTATTTTACAAACAGTACTATGTACAATTTAAAAGATATCTGACAAAAGCTCCCACACGTTAATTCTTTCCTACTAATTAGTTATTTTACAAAAAGTATTAGGTGAAACTTTAAAAATGCTTGACAAAAGCTCTCACAGATTTATTTACTACTGATTAATTTTATTTTGTGTAAATACGAGATGCGCACTTCGTATCTAATGTACTAAATTGTTCAAATCACCTAACTGTTTGCTTTCAAATAGTTAACGCTTAATTTATTGCTCTTGCTTGTTTGTACAGAATTCGTTACTTATTTTTATTTGTTAATAGATAATCGTGGGCGATGTGTTTTTTGTTTCTTTTTGGTATGTAGGCGAATCCCCCCCACTCTCCGCGTTTAATAATTAGCCTGGTACTTACTTTTCTTCCGGCTACGTCTAGGTACGTAACAGAATCAAAAATCAAATGATATACTACGATATGTTCCACAAGTATCTTGATTGTAATTCAAAATCATTATACTTTTAAATTAAACAAAAGAGTGATAGTTACTTGTTGAACACAACAGAAAAAAATATCTTCTCATTCGCTGAATAAATGTCGGGCCGGCCCCAATTTTCATTTCGGGCCGGGCCTCGGGCCGGGCAGGTTACTTTTTGCATCGGACCGGGCCGGACTTATTAAAAGGCCGGCCCGGCCCGAGTCCATCCCTAGCACTGGGTGCAGTGGGATTCTTTGGAAGTACCGGATGTAATCTTTTAGCTATCCTCGGCGAATGGAGATGGATTCGTGAAAACGATTCAGGTGGTTGTTTCTAAAAGCCTGGCGCCGTAGGTTTTAGGAACACGTACATAATGGATCGGAAGGGCACTTTGGCATTAAGAAAACTCTGGCGAAAGCAAGATTTTACTAGGAACGCTGCAAGAACGACGTTAAAAAGTGTCAGTTATGGCGAACCTAAAATCGTCAATACAAGGTAACAAAATCCTTTTGAGAAAGTGACAATCCAATTTCCTGCTCTGGGCATTTTGTTATTTCATTGCACTACTTTACCTCCTATTTAAGCCCTGAAGGCTGCTTGTAGAACATTCATTCCATCGTTTTACTTTGCATAAAATTTTCCATCAATTAGCTAATTACCAGTATTAATTACTGCAGAGCTGAAACTCTTTAGCATAACATTATCTGATATACAAATTTCTTAAATTTTAGTTTAACCTAATAAATCATTCAAAATATCCCTTTCAAATCAAACAAGCTTATTATACATGACAAGTGAGTTACTCTCCGTTCAGTTTCAGATGAATGTATAAATTTTATACGTAAATACTGAACATTACAGACCTTCCCCACAGGCGTTCAACTTTATATCATAACGAATCATCTTTGAGCGGCTTTCTGTTTCCTCTCAAACACCGTTCTTAAATTTGTATTTAAATTTATAAACTTTATTTGGCTATAAATTATCATCATGTTTTCAATTTCTTTTACACCCAAGAATCTCATAATCCCAAACATTTGCAGTGACGTGTGCAAATACGGCCTGTGCGTTCTGCATTGCCTGGAAAAAGTATGGCCTAATGATGAAGTTATCTGCAAAAACGCACAAAATGACGCCCTTATTACGAAGGCTTTTCTTAACGATTTCATGCGGATTTTCAGTTGACCATATTCGACAGTTTCCAGTTTACGAATGGGCCCCACACGTCCATAAGAGGCGAGATAATCCTTTAGGCTCAATTTGTTACGTTGAAATCGCTTAAATTTACGTTCACATGTGTGTTAGTTTGAAAATAATTCATTAAAATCGTTTGACACTCGTATCACAAGTTATCATGACGACTCATCATTTCTATAGACATTACAACGCCTTTCGGTCTGGCGTTGACCAGAATAATACATGGGAATGTAAACTAAAGGTTTGAATACACAAAAGATAATTGATGTGCACCCAATGTCGTAACATTTTCAAATATCTTGTGATTGACAGATCCTGCGGTGCGAGATCGCTCGATTTTTCACAAAAATAAGTCCTCGTTCGGATAAGAGGTAAAATGTAGATCCCGTGTGCGAGTGTCATGTACTTAAAGATTCCTACCTTGCTTGAAACAGTATGGGTTCGGCAAAATTCAAAATTTCCAGATAAAAAAAGTTTCCCAGCAAATATAGTAGATCAGGAAAATACTGCTTTCACTATTGGCACTGGGCTATGGAAATCTACAGTAATGCCATCTGGGGTCTGCAACGCTCCTGCCACTTTTGAGCGTTTAATAGGCGTGGGCTATCGTGTCTTGTATATTTGGATCAGGTAATCGTGATTGGGTAGTTGTTTGGGGAACACTTGGAAAATTTAGAAGAAGTGTTTCGAAGATTCAGAGAAGCTAATCTGAAATGTCACCTACTACGCGAAGAGGTGAAATGCTTAGTGCACGTAGTTTCACGCAACGGAATCGGGCTAGACTCGGCAAAGGTTCAAACGGTACAAGAGTGGTGAACGCAAAAGACAAACATCAGCTACGCACCTTACTGGGGTTGAGCACTTACTGTAGAAGATTTCCGCATTTGCGAATATTGCAAATCCCTTGACCAAGTTAACCGAAGAAGGGCGTGATTACGTTTGGGATGAAAATGGCCAAAATGCGTTTCTACAGCTACGGCATTTATTCACAGCAGCTCCGATTTAAAGTTATCCTCGGTCGGAAGGCAAATTCATCTTGGATAAAGATGCAAGCAATGTTGCCATCGGAAGTGTACTATCCCGGATGTAAAACGGGCAAGAGAGAGTCATTGGTTACTTTAACAAGGTGCCCTCGAAACCGGAACCGTATTATTGCGTTATAAGATGGTAACTGTTGACCTAAACCAGAGAAAATTTCATCTGAGAGGTGACCCTTTCCCGAAGTGGCTATTACAGTTTATAAATCCCGAAGGGCAAGTCGGCAGAAGTATAGAAAGAACGCACGAGTATAACTTCGACACGGAACACCATGCTGGTACAAGTGACCGTAATGCAAATGCGCTTTCGAGACGGCCTTGTCCCGAAAATTGTAGCCATTGCTCGTGGCTAGTAACAAAATGTGATCTACTTGGTCGGATTATCGTGATCAATAATGATTCGCGAACAGAACACGAGAATGACAAAGACCTAGGTGTCATTCGAGTTGGAAAGCCAGGCGAAAACGTTCATTCTAGTAGAATCTTGCCCCAGTTGAGTAGCACCCTGAAGTTGCATTGGTCACAATGGGATTCCTTGAAAGAATAGAATGGGATTTTGGTGTGATCCTTAAAGAATGAAGGTGTATTCGTGAGTACGCTTCAAGTGATGGTTCCTAAAAACTAAGTGTTGGAGATTTTAGTACGTCTATATAATGGGACCTCAATAGAACATTTCGGCGTTAAGAAGACTCTAGAGAAAGTCCGAGCAGATTTTACTAGGTAGGCCGCGAGGACGATGTAAAAAAGTGCCGTCACAAGTGTTAGCTGTGCACACAATTGGAAAATCGTAAAGCTGCAATGAGGCAATACAATGTGGGGAGTCGTTTTGGTAGAGTGGCAATCGATATTGTCCGTCTATTCCCTGAAGCAGACTCCGGGAATAAGTACATCTTGATAGCCATGGACTATTTAACGAAGTGAACCGAAGTTTATGCTATACCAAACCAAGCTGCAACCATCGCTCACGTGCTCGTAAACGAACTGTTCTACCGTTCTAAAGTTGCTATGAAATTGCACTCCTAAGAAGGCAGAAATTTTGAATCAGCGTTATTCTAAGGAGTTTGTCAGTTGTTGGGGATGAGAAGACCTGAACAACGCCACTGCACGATAGTATGGTAGAACGCAAGAACCGCACCTTGAGGAAGTGCCATTGCAATGTGGTTTCCCAACACCAAAGAGATTTTTATTGTCCTATCGGTCTTCGGTTCATGAAAGCACTGGACAGACACCTGCATGTGCTATGCTGGGACGCAAGATACGTCTACCGTGTGATCTTGAGTTTGGGTGTAAGACGGGAGATGGCATCGCGTGCGACAGCTACGTCGAGAAGCTCAAGCGCAAGATGCTTGGTGACGTTAGAAAAAATATCCAGATCGCAAGCTATCGGATGAAGACCAGATATGACATCAAGACGCAGGGGTCTGGTTTTTAAAAGAGCATCCGCGTTTGACTATACAACCGCAGACAGAGGCGCGGACTGTTGTCAAAGTTGCAAAGACATTGGGAGGGTCCGTACGAAGTTGTAGAAAAAGATCAACGACGTGGTATATCGGATTCATAATCTCTCAAAAGGAAGACCAATAGTGGTGCACGTTGACCGATTAGCACCCTATAATAGTGACGACACCGGTAATGCCGAGATACCGCAAGCAGTGAGACGAACAAACAGTTACGTTCGTGAGGATAAACGAAAGTTTGATCGAGCTATGATTGGTTCACGTGTCTGTACAGCAATACAGGCAATGCGAGATTTGGAATCACTGAAGAGATTCAAGGTGATCTATTCGATATGTCATCGTAATACTCCATGGCACATTGCGTAGCGGCATATCTTGATATGTGCCGAGGACTTGGTCGGATGTTTCAAAATAAATTTGGTGGTATGAATCAACTTCGCCGACAACTAGAGGTTGGAAAGGCAATACGGCTAAAGCACCGACATCGGGGCATCTACTACTTGATGGCTAAGCAAAAACCTTCTGGTAAATATGATTTGCAGGAACTCTACAAGGCGCTAGTGAACCTCAAAGTCAGATGATCGAATTTGAAGACAAAAAGTTAGCCATACCCGAGATCGGTTGTGGGCTCGATGGGCTGGACTGGAGGTTACAACTCAAATATGTACGGCGTCTGCTATAAAATGTGTTGATTGCTACTTCTATCAACATGGAAACTGCAGACTGTCCTTACCGTTACAGGGACTTCCAATGTCCGGGTTACAGGGTGTTCTGGGGCAGAGTAGCTTTAAGAGGGAGGTAGTGTATCGTCCATTGGTCTGCCTTCGACCAGAATAATTATATTAAATCGTAAACCAAGCATCTGCACACAATAGATAATTGGTGGGCATGCTTTGGCGTGACATTTTCAAGTATAATTGATCGACAGGTGTACGGGTTTCGCATTTAAAAGTTACTTAGATTACAATAGAAGATCTTGAAAATGTTATTTGCAAAATTTCTGGCGTTTCCGAACGATTGAAATGTATATAAATTGCCGTCGTGAATATTGGAGGTTCAGTTCTGGTTAAAGCTTTGATTTATGTTCCAGTTTAAAGCTTTGAAAGATGTGATATAAATTACTATATATGATATGAATTACTGTACCGATTATATAAATTAATACTTAGTGACTGTATAGTTAATCATAGTGCTTCGATAGTCATTTAAAAGATAGCATCGTTGTTTTAAGAAGATAATACTTCTACTGTTAGCGATTAGTCAAAAATAAATTGTTGAGAGAACTTTTAGCAAATTTCAGTGTAACTAGGAGTTGTTGAAAAGGCTTTTATAATCAGTTTGAAAATATAGAACTGTTGTTATTGCAAATATAGTTATCGTTACAATACAAAGAGCTAGTTACGTGTATTAAGAGTTAGCATTAAAATAACAAATAACCTAGCGAATTATAAATGAAAGATAATAATAATTCTTAAAATTTTGACGCAAATTTTATTGTATTTTTAATTAAAGTTGGGACGTTGCGATACTCCTTACACCGACCAAAGCAAATACCATAATGCGTATGTTATAAATGTAGACAAATTAGTTAGTAGAATGATTTCAGAGCTGGTCTTCTCTCGCACAAATTGACTAAATAGAAGCGTAAGTTACTGAAACATGCTGAAGCTTGAATAAGGAAGCTGCTGTGCTTAGGTGCGTCTGGTGTTGGAGACTCTATTGGGCGAAATCCTCTTGGGAACTTGATTCTATCAGAGATTCCACGGGAGATGCATTGTAGTTGATAGGTTGTCAGCTTGATGACCAATGGAGCATCGAGTTATATATGCCTACTGGACAAAAATGGCTTCAAGTAGGCTGGACCTATCGTTGTATTGTAGTTCTATATTTCCCCCAGAGCATTAGCAGTTGCAGAAAGCACTAGAAAACAACAGCGTTGCTAAGCAGGGTATGATGAAGCACGTGACGTTAGCCTCCTATTCCAGTAACAAGATGATTGTAGAGAAATGATTAGCCTTCTCTTTATTTTGAGGCTGCTTGTACAGCTATTTTGGAGATTGTTTTTAGATAACTAGAAATTCGCGCAATGATTCTCATTAGTTAAAAATATTGCTTTGCTGAACATTGTAATAAAAAATTATTTCTTGCTTGATTTTTTATTATTAACTTTATCCTCGTGACTATCAGCTAATAAATTACACCTTTAAATTTCCTAAACCCTAACCTGATATCACAAGGTCGAGAATTTCTTCTTATTAATGTAAAGCCAAGGTAAAGTTGGATGGAGAATGGCTTGAGATAAAGAAAAACTCTTAAGACATAAACGGCTAGTCGAGTGTTAGCTCTGGGTAGATCATGAGCTTGGGTCATGGGTTGATAAAAGACCAAAAATATATTTAATGAGCGCCACCGTATTTTTCAATACAATAACCAACAAAATTTAGCTGTGTTTGTATAAGGGGAATGCGGAAACCTTATGTCAACACCACTAACATAGCCATAAAACCTGAATTTCACTCTTTAAAACACAATTACCAAGACCTCAAACACCAGATATCATACAGATGTCACGGCTTGACCTGTGAACAAACAAAGGTACAACATGGACACCATTTGTGTCCTCAAAAATATTTGCCAAAAATAAAATAATAGAATTTAAGCTTCTAAAATATATACCCAGGGAATTTGTTTTCATTACACACAATTTCTAATCGGGGATGACTTGTAATTTTTTTTTTTAATTCTAAATAATAAAAAGTCATTCAAAAACAAAATAGATTCTATTTGAATAAATTTCTGGATGCATGTAATTATAATATTTAATTTCGTATCTCTTAAAAAATTTTCACTTAATTATTTTTCTAGAACAGAAATATACTAGTAAAGTTTTGCATTTAAAATTTAGAAAGATCTCTGAATGGATCTTTCTACAGAATTTAAATAAACTGACTTGAAATTTTCTAAGTTACTCATAATACATAAGTTTCTTTAAATCAATGAAGTACTTCCTTGACCTTCACAATAAAATTTAATTATCGAAGTGCTGATATTGTAGAAGGTAATTACTCTAAGTTATGTTTATTTTACAGTGAGTACGCGAATTTCACATGTCGATGAAAAATGCAAGTTCATGACCTCAAAATATTTAAACATATTTTAAATTAAATTAAGACTACATGTGATGTCTAGATAGGACAACTGAATCTATGTTTTTTATATATCTGACATAAAATGTCATTCACAGCTTTACCAAATGTACACTTTGTGTACGTGTAAACATTCTGACACACAATAGATTTGTTATTTAATTTGCTGTTTCACTAAAAGCTTTTTACGTTACTCAAATTTTTAATGTTATATTCTTTATTGCAATTTAATTAATGTTCAAAGTGATTAAATCCTAAGGTACACTCACGTGCTACGAAACTGCTTTGAACGCAAGATATAGGACCTTGACCTCAGCTGTCGGAAATTTCCATAACCATCGAATATCAAAGTTCTTCGGAATACAACGATTACGTAAAGAAACCAACCTCAGCTTGATTGAATTTAATTCTCCAACAAAATTTTAGCTCCAAGATTTACTTATTTGATGTTATTTATTGGTGAAGTTGAAATATAGGGAACACATGTAATTGCCTTCTTAAAATATTGCCTTAAGATACTGCGTCAGGATATTGCATGTATTAATGATGTCAAAGGGGCTTCCATCTCAATCAATTAATCTTCTTTTTTCTAACACTGTTAGAAGCCACGTGCTTACACACGGCCATCTCGACTCCACTTATTCTGCAGAGCAGCTTGCTCGTTCGAACGTTGATAATGAAGTGAACAAATTGACAACTCGACAGAGCTTAGTAACGAACTTTAGAGCATAAAGGTAAAAGAATCTATGTGTTATTATCAATTTTATGTATTAATTTCTATTGGACGGTAATTCACAAATTAAATATTTTAAATTATAGCTGTTTTATTTTTATTTTAAAGAACGAAGTGTAATTAGAAAAAAATACGTTACAACATTTTTTCATAGATATGTTGATAATAGCACACAGTAAACTGATTAAAAAGAAGAACACCATATAAAAGTTATAAATGAACGAAGTTGATTGGCGTGAGCATGTTCAGCATCGAGCTAATTCAAATACTAAATTTATTAAATTATTTTATTAGAGTCGTTTGTACCAAAAACATCTACAATTATCAAATATAAAAAATTTGTACAATTTAATTTAGTTGATGCTATCTTCACGTTCAGCGAGAAAATCGGATAGCAACCGAGAAAATCTGAGAGGAATCGACCAACTTATTGAAATTTGATTTCCGATGTTGCATCCGAAATGTGTGTAATCCAAAATTCAAATTAGTAATTTTATGCTTAACGCAATATATATTGAAGTATCACGTTTTTCAAAATTTTTGTCGCTATGTGCGACTAAAATGCATTCTAATACGACCTAAAATTATCTTTCTCGTTTTTGTTAAGAAATTTAAATTTAAAGATACAAAAAATACAGAGAGAAATCTTTAAAACTAATATGTCAATACGCTTTGTATTCGCTAAGCAAAAAGTTGTTACATTCTAACGTTTTTATTTAGAGGTTAGAAATTTGAATTTTAGGTCCAGCTTACATGCAACAAAACGGTTCAAAAATTGCAAAAAAGAAACTAATATTTTACTCCTTTTGGTGCAGCGGATAAAGTTGGCACAAACTAAATTAAATAATTTATTGGTTCAAATTTTAGGAGTGCATTTAGATAAAATAAACTGATAAAAAGAAATTCTTAAAGAAACTAAAATATCAATGTGTGCGCGTGAATTTGACATCGACTAAATTAAATTGTAAATAACTTTGTTTTTGGTATCAGACTTAATTTCTGCTCGCATCAGAGGGCATTTTGAGTGTGACAAAAAGACAATAAGAAATTTTAAAAACTAAATATTGCTATTAATTTGGTGCTGAAAGTGAAGTATGCACTAATTACCTTGATTCGTGTAAGTTCTATATTTTTTACTTTGAACAATTTAGATTTAGGGCTCATATCGAGTGGTCGCAACAGAATACTATTGGATTTGAGAAATGCGTCTTATGTTATGGTGTCAACATTACGCACCTTCGGAAATAATTTCAATATTACTAAATTATACATTCAATAAAAACGAAAAAGAATCTATAAAATACTTAAAAGAATTTCCATGTATTAATTAACACCTAATTTCCCATAAAAAAATAATTTAGAGCGTAGACTGGCATATTGCACGTCGATGAATTGAGGTCATTTGGTTAATGATCATATGAACCACGCTTGAAATTCGCCGGTTAAAGGAGATGGAAACGTGCCGGATAGTTTGTAACTTTCACTACTATTGCTCGTTACATTACAGCACCGAATTACATAATAAATGACCGCATTTTGCAACGTTACACCTTAATTTTGTTCGCATTTAAGAAATACATAATTTATACACCACTTAGATGTAATTTGCATACGTTTCCATAAAATTCTTTATTCGTTTCATTATCAATGTCAAACTTAATTTAATACATAAATGACCAGACAAAAAAAGATTAATGCTAGAAACGAGCCTAATAATGAATATTATTAGACACGAATTTATAAGAAAACAAATAAAAATGAATTCGGACTTGACTCTATTGTAAAATAATGCAAATAATGGGAATAAAAATGTTAAACGAATTTAGATTTGCAAAATTGCGCCCCCAAAAATAACTTACTAACGTTAGGGGAAACCATGTACACAAATTAAAATAATTAAAGTTCCGCCTTTTTAAAAATTCTGTTTTGCACGTCATATAGTACCAGAGAATTCTAATCTCATAACATCCCAAACAAATAAGTAAAAACAAATAAAATATCAAATTATTTCAAAATTTCTGATTGGTTTTTCTGCGCCTCAATGCTCCCAAAAATTAAAACTCTAGCATCACAAACAAGTCAAGTTAGCAGATAACTAAATGCATTACTGCAAGCGTATTAAAATATCAAGTACGTTCTTAATTTTGTTTGCCTTTTTATTGCACTTTAATTCGTTCAAAAACTCAAATGTGTAAAAACAAGAAGTAAATCATTAAATTTCATCGGCGTCGGCAGTTCTTTAATTAAAGTATTTTAAATACAGTTATAAATTTATTTTCGGCATTACAAATCACTATTCGGTTATATATTTTCAAAAACATATTTCATTACACGAAACAATTTTTTTAAAATAAAAATAAAAACAGGCGAAGTCCTTGAGCAGGCGGTTATTTGCAGTTTCCAAAATTTTTTAAACCATGACTACAAATCTGTGTCGCATAAGAAAATATATTATGCCCGTTCAATTTTAAGGATAAAAACTAGTTATAACTTAATTTGCTTGTGCACAAAAATAAATGACTTCATAAAATAAAATACTGCAATATCCCAACTAGATCATACCTATAATATTTATAAAATAAAGAATTTTTGATGCAAGTGAGTATACAGTCTCAAGTAACATTTTACTGACTACTAACTACTGTTTTACTTACTCTAACGTCGTTAATGCTACAAATTATGGTCGGCTTATACCTTATATACCTAAATACAAACGCAACTTCCATATGATGTTAATATAACGTCGGAACTCCACTAATGTACTTGCAAATTTTACTAGAACGTCCTATTTATAAGTTAGGCCAGTTTTAGCGTGGTCAGAAAACGTTGATCGGTGGTCGTCAATCACCTAAATAGGTTAGACGCATTTAACTAATTAACTAACACCTTCTAGGAGTTGTTTAACTGAGCATCTTTGTATAGTTTTGAACGACGTCAGATCAACGTTGGTAGTAGTGCATTTTAATTACGAAATTCTAAACCACCAAAATTCAATTTTGTTTTGGTTATGTGTTTTATACAAATACAAATAGATTTGTAAAAATTGCGTATTTGTCTGTAGACGTCCGATCCTAAATCTTTGCAATATTTTATTTATACAAAAGAGTTAATATTAAAATTCATACACATATTATTATTATAATAGTCTGTGACGTCCCTTTGAACTGTTTGAAATCATATTTCCTTTTAACAGTTTCTGCATTAGTAAATCTCACCAATAGGGTTAGGTTAATTCCTTTAAGAAATATAATTTTTAGGTTACAAGCATTCTTGATCTAAGGAGGGCTTATTTCTATATCTTATGTTGTTCGTACTCAAAGGTTGTCAATTCATTATGGCGGTTTTAAACTTAGAAATGATATCAGCAACGTAACTTTGTATTCGAAAATTGTTACCGTTTAATGACTCCTTTGTTTAGACTAATAATGTCATGCTGGCGACTATGACCTCATCGTCTGGGCACAAAGACGTTCACACGCAAAATCGTGCTGATTCAAAAAATGGAAAGTTCCTTCCTATAAGTTTAGAAAAAGGTTTCAAATAAGATAACACTACATATATTAGATAAAAAACCGACACAAAGCAATTTTATTTTGCAGTCTTAATTCATCTGTCCGAATTCTGCCAAAGATATTGTAACCTTTATAATTATTTACCTTTCTAAAAAATTAATGAGATTAAACTTTTCTTGCTAAAATATACATGAACTGCACTCTAATCTCAAGGCCTGCAGGGAGCCTTTTAATTTTTATTCCTACTAGTAAAGCCATACGCATGATTTAATCCAAGTTCAATAAACAGTAACACATTACCACTATTTTAGCGAGTAAAATCAATGATATGTACAACTAAAATTTTTTTATAAATGTTTATACAATATTTACCGAATTAAAATGTTGCCACATAAAAAAATATAAATAAAATAAGAAATTGCTGCAATGTAAACGGCATACAAAATTTGTGAAATATTTTAATATTGAATGAAGGCGTCAAGTATTTTAAATCGAGCTCGTTTTAATTATTTCAGACTTGTACAAAATTGAAGTCCCTAGATTAGTAACTAACTCAAGCAAAAATTTAGGTTAATGAAATTTCATGTGCTACTTTAAAAAAATGTTACAGTACAGTTTTAACTATTCAGCGAATTAAAATTTTTCCATTATAAAATTGAATAAAATTGGAAATACCTGTTTGCGTGTTTGGTATGTAGATAGTTAGTTGTCACTTGATTTAAGACGTTGATATCGATGTTACCTAGCGGGCCTCAACCAGAACTTCTTATTATTAATCGACCAAGGACAACACCTGTGAAGATAACAGCTTCAAAAACACAATTGCACAGCGTGCTCGATTAACGGCTTTCCATAATTTACGATTACATCACCAAAACGCCTTTTTTGTGGATTCCATGCAAAATAACTTATAAAATTGTTGATTGGTTATACTGAAAATTGTTTACAATACTCTTCAGAAATGATGGCTGCATTGCAGGGTGCGTTCCGAATGACAACGAAAAATGTTTGGGGTGTTCGAAACTCAGGGGTTAGAATTCACCATGTGCGACTCTATTAAAAACATGTATTTCGGATTCCAGAGTGAATAAGCCAGGATTAAAATTATTTTCCCGTGCTTTGGGGAAAAATTTAGTATTGCGTGCTTCTCGCAATAATTTAATACCACCTGAACCCGTAATTAAATTCCACTTTCGTGAATCCGGAAATGAATGCTGAAGTGAAAAACCCTTATTAGATTTAACAATTTCAAATTAATAAAAGCGAAGTACACTTACCCACTTTCGTGTTTGCACATTATTACAAAATGAATAATCTAAGTTGTGAGCACTTAAATACCTGATGGTTTTCGGACAAAGCTCAAGTTCCCAATTAGCAAGACCCATTTTTGTGCAGTGCTTAAATCAAAAAGGAAGACAAAATTCGCGTATCTAACCAAATAGATAATATCCCTCATAAGCACAGATGATTTCTAAAATGTTGTTTTCAACCCAACACGTTCCTACGAGGTCTGTATGTATGTATGGTTGTCTATCTATCACAATAAGTAGAATGCATTGCCTAACCAACAATATTGGTAACAGAAAAATTTAAACTATTACAATATCTCGAACTGTTTTATGAAAAGATAATGTTTTTATAGAGCACTTCGTCATTAACATCCACAGAAATAACATGTACCTTGAGTAGATTAGTTAACCTTGAAAAAGGTAGCGAACTGATTAAGGCAGTTAGTCATTGAAGTTCGGATAATACCCTACCAGGTTGGTTTTTGTTAATTTTAGAAGCAATTTGGTTCTTCCATTAATTCAACAACTTCATGTTGGACAAAAGCATATTGATTCAGTTTTCCTTTTGAAGTCTCGGTAGGATCTGGTCAAAACAAATTTATGAAAACCTCTGAAACTATAACCTACAGTAACAGTTAATAAACGAACGCTTTTAATTAATAGGTTAAGAATTTATAAAGTAATTTTGTTCGTCAGAAACGTTTTCCATTAAGTTAAGTAATTTGTGATATATTTGATTTTTAATTTTTGCTTAAGAATGTTTATCTTGACTTGTGATGAAAACGTAATTGTATAGTAGTCCGATAATGGAGTTTTTCACGACTGATGTGAAAGTAATAGTTCTAGTTTTGTTGTAATAAAATATATTTCAATTACCTAGAGGCATGATTAATATTCAAATAATTTAACATTTGATTTTTAAAATCTTTCCTTTCAGCTAGCAGATTTAAATAGGCATACTAGTGTTCTTATTTTTAACTTTCTCGAAACAAAATTTTTGGGAGTTACTTCAGCAGACGGCTCCGTGACTTAGTGGGTTTACGTGTAACTACTAAGCCAAAGGTCCCCAAGTTCGATTCCCGACACGAACCGCTAGAAAAATGTTGGAGAAGCATTTTTTACAAAAATACGCCCTCGTTCGGATGAGAGATAAAATGTGTGTTCCGTGTGTGAGAGTGTTATCACGCACGTAAAAAATCCCTACTTTACTTGGAATAGCAAGGGTTCGACAAAATTCAAAATTCTTAAAAAATATTTGATAATTTGTAGCCGCTTTAATTTTTTCAACATATCTCGCTCGAAGTTTTATCGGTAAAGTGCCTTCGTTTAAATATTTATGTTTGTCCGGACACAAATTCCTCTTTAAATAATATGTCTATTCACCTCATAAATAAAAGCATAAAAAGTATTGGTAAAGTAATCCGACTTGTTAGAATACGTACAAATTTATTCACTATTATTATACTATTATTATAAAACTAGTTCTGAAATTTGTACCGATGCCGACTTGAATGTAGTATTGAGGGCTACACGATTATGTCAAAAAGATCGGAAGTTGTATACCTTTAGTGACTACTTAAGCCGAGTTCTGAAGTCGAACCGACTTAAAATCGATTCATCAAATAGGCATACAAATAGGTCCCTTGAAGGTCGTGCCACTGTTGCAATATGACTTCACTGCAACGTTAAAATGTAGGGGTGCTTCACTTAAAACTCCCAAGAATTATATTTTGAAAACAGAAAAGAGATATTTGAATTCCGTAAAAACCGTTTATTACAGTATATTATTTGTTTGATATAAACCAGTAATTTGTTGTTTTAATTTGAAAAATAGAGATGACTCTATAATCAAAAAATTTTTTGATCCAGGAACTTTTTGATGAATCTCATTTAAAAGGACATCAAATCTGTAGCAAATTTTGTTATATGCAGCAATGTTCTAATTCTAACCGTTTTGGAGATATACGTATTTAAACATATTTCAATTTTTAAATAATTAAATAAGGATATAAAATAATGTATAACAAATGTTATTGTATTACAGCGAAATAATGGCAAACATATGCATTATAAATCTGAAAAACAAAACTAAAACAAAATCATTTTCATCTGCACCAGGCACACGAGTGAAATCTTTTCGTTAGCTCTGTAGTGTAAACTTTTAATATTGTCTGAAGATTAACCAGCCACTAAATGTTTTCACATGGACTGCGTCAAAGAATTGTCTGTCAATTTTGATAGCTATTGTCTTGATGCCTTTACATACAAACGAAGATAAATTAAATATGATTCTGGTGATTAGAGAATGCCGTAAAATGCTCCTGAAACTATGCGTACGTATGGAATAAAGTTTACAGATCAACCTAAGCCTTATCACAAAACGTTTGTGAGTGTAAACCAAGTAAACAAAATATGGAAGTTTTAAAAACCAAAAAAGAGACCGAAGAAAAACAATACGAACAGACGATAATGCGGCCTTAGCAATACATGTTTGTTAGAAATGATCCAAAATCATTTCTGGGTCAACTAAATAAACACCCATATTTCTGTTACATAACAGAATTTTAAAAGGTAACTTTTACCCTTAGCAGAAAAAAAACCTAAGTCCACACAAGTCCAACTAACCTAACCTAACTCCAGACAACACTAGCTAACCTAACTCCTGACAAGTCCAATTAACCTAACCTAACTTCAGACAACACCGACTAACCTAACTCCAAACAACGTACACTAACCTAAACCCTCCTCCCTCCACCCTACTTTATCTTTCTTTCTCCTCTCGCATCCGTATGACATACATCCCACATACATCCAAACTATATCCGACGTACATCCGACATATCCAGTATACATCCTACATATATCCAACATATATCCGACATATGTCCAACATATGTCCAACATATGTCCAAAGTATGTCCAACATATGTCCGCTATGTCCGCCGCATGTCCGACATTTTTCCAACATTCGGACTAAATCCTACCTAGGTCGGATTAATCCACTCTAGATCGAATTTTCATCCGACCTAGGTTGGATTCATCCGACCTAGGTCGGCCTGTGTGTGGGAGGGGGGGGGGCGAGCAGGTTGCGGGTGGGCGAGCGGGTGGGCGGGTGAGCGGGCGGGCGGCGAGCGTATTTTTATATAGTTTTATTATAACAGAAGATACAAACTATATAATTTAATTGTGTATAAATCTATTAACAACTCTCTAAATGGATTATAATGGATTATAATCATTATAATTGTTGCTATGCAAATAGATTTCAACAACACATGAGTAAGGAGCGATGGTTCAACCATGATAAATCAAATTAATATTTGCCTAGAGCATATTAATACATTTTTTCGGCGACCGTTTATTAATGTCAATATTAACGAATGATTTTGTTTTAAAAATGATGCATTAATGGACGTCATTAATGCGCTCTTTTTCATTAAGTAACTTTTTTGTGACTTTGACGTTTTGATGTTTTAATAGAGGTATAACCAAACCAGACATACGGATACGCATCCTTGTTGTTAAATTCGCATGTCATATATTTCAGTGGTGACTAGTTTTCCTTTAGGAAAAGTGAAGTTTATATAAAAGCGAAAATGTATGAAGTTGACATTATTGTATTCTGACGGTCTTTGTGGAAAAGTAAATTTTATTGTACTTGCATTCGCCGAAAAAATGTTGTAATCAACTTGTTTGTTAATAGGCGATTAATAATCTCAACTATTAAAGCACTCACTCGCTAGTTCGATTATTAATCGCCTTCATTAACCAACTAGTTGATTAAATAACTATTACCAGAATAATACAAGTAGAATGTAGTTCATTTTACCTTCATTTAGTGTTACATAACTACGTTTTTTTAGAAATATGCTTTAGATATATAGAGGTAATTATTTGCAAATCTTTTAGTAACCTTTTTGAAATCGTCATAAATAACAAGTACACCACACATTATAGAAATATATTTTTGTTCATTAAAACTAATACACACACACACACGACACACACACACACACACACACACACACACACACACACACAAAGGTCACTTTTTCTCCCTAGCCACACCCCTGCCCATGCGCACCCCTGCCCATGCGCATTCCTATAATGCTGGTATATAAGAGGTACTATTTTAAATTTGAATCAGTTTAAACTTGCAAAAAAGTCGAATTTAAGAACCCGTACGCGTTGTTATTCAAGTGTCTGATTCCGTTAGCTCATATAAAAGGGCTGTTCGCACAGAATATATTATTTGTCGATTGTACAGTTTAAAGAGACGATTAAACAAATATGTATAAAAACTTTGGGGTGGTTATTCGAAGATTTTGCAATGCTCTGCGAGTAAAAAAAGCTGAATGCGGGCAACTTTTTTCGATAGAAGGAGAAAAATGTCTTATGTGTCGGTCATACGAGGAAGCAATACAGCACTGTACTGCTGTGTTAGTATTACCCGAGGATTTATATGATTCTATGGAAATAATCGAGGAAATGGGGTTTATAAAACTGTTGGCAGATATTCAGGTGGAATATATATATATTAAATTGTATGTTTTAAAGTAAAAACTTAACCACCTCGTTTTGTGACAATATAATGTTGGTTAAAATTTGCGACCTTTCTGACGCCGAGTAAACATCTGCAAACAAAATGATGTTTATCCTAAAAAAAGAAATTTGTGGTACATTTAACAACTATCTACGAGGAAAGTTCGACCGATTTGTTTCCGCTGGACATGGTATTAAAGCTATAAGCTAAACTTCCGTTTTCTCTGGAAAGCACTAACAAGATGGGCCAGGATGTAAAAGAAATTATCGGAAAAAAAGACCTAGAAAGCATTAATAAAAAATTCCAAAATCCTATATGTGTTCCGTACAAAGTGAACTAGGAGATGTTAAGTTGGAAACTTTATTGAGAGAACTACCAGATGTATTAGACGGACTCGAAAAAGATTATTATTATCTTTTTGACATGGATGTAGCCCAAGATTTTGCTGATATATTTGGCAAGATGGAGATGTTTAATTATTTAACTACAAACCATAACTTTTGCTACAAGGGCGAATACGGAGAAAACTGCAATATTATAGTTGACAACGATAAAACTGTGGGAATCAATTGTTTAACATGGCTAACAACCAATGCAAGAATTAAGATATACAACAAATTTGTGTGAGATAAAAACAAGTCCTGGTATTAATAAGCAACTTGGAAATCATATACTAGATTTTTTTACCATGTCCAGATGCACGTTTAAGGGGAACATTCGTGTCTACTTTGGCCAAAGAACATGGTATTGCGTGATTGGAAGCTACAATATACAACTGTACAATTGGAAACTATGTCAGTGCGGAAAGGGTGTATAATCCCTTAAAAGACTGTTTAACCTTATCGGAAGTAAGTTATTTTCCTAAAGGCGCCAATGTACTCGGTACTAAAAAATGTAGAGTAAGCTCGAACAAGCTACAAAATAGCTGCTGTTTAGTGTATAATAACCTACTACAGTACGTGTATTGGAGGAATAGCAATACAAAGAAATTGAGTGGTTTGCAAATTAAGTTGTCCGAAAACCAGAAAAAGGGAAAAATTGATAAAGTATGTGCTTTCGGCTTTTAGTTTTAACTATTTACCTGTAAATTATTTGGAGATTGTAGAAGAGGAAGACAGCCAAGATAAAATAAAAATCTTACACAAGTGCTACATTAAAGCAGGTAGTATATATTTTACACAATCTGCAACACCATATTCTACAATTCCAAAAGAAATAATCATTTCGGAATTGGGATTGATAAATACGCCTAACATTCGCACAGAGGTTATACAACAACGCGTAAATGTTGGCAGTAAACTATATCCGTTTACGCTAAAGGAAGTTGCCTCAATATGCACGCCATACGCTGTAAGTGGAAGAAAAAGACAGCTGGAATTAGAGGAAATGGATGCAAAAAGGCAAAAGTTAGACTACATGGCAAACACTGCGACAATACGTGAACAATACAAAGATGTGTTAGACAAAAAACATCTTATTAGAGAAAATGATGAAGAACCAAAAGATTATTTTATGTGCCGATAGACTGACTTAGATACATCCGAGTTCTACAAGCTGTATGCATTTGTGATTATTAAGAAAGACTCTTTTAGGCGTCCTTGCGAAAAAGGATGGTACTAAATCCGTATACTTTTTAAAAGGTTATTCTAAAAACGTATTTATCAAAATGGCAGATAACAAAGACGAACTAAGGAATGCGGGTTTTGTAACATTGGCGTACACTACACGCAAAGGGGTTCCGCTAAATATTGTATATTTGCCTAGTAAAGAACCTTTCGGATCATTTAAAACCAAGAGTCCTACAAACTATAACGACCATATATTCCCAAAAGTGGTGGACATGCAACTACGCAACTGTGAGTGGGAGAATAAGGATTCCCTCCAATACCGACAAGAAGAAGTTGATCCAACTAACAAGATACGTATGTAGGATATAGTGGGAGAGCCGCGATTAAAAGATTATCACAAGCTGCAAGAATTACACGAAGGAATGGATCTGGTTGTCGGTGGAATCAAAGACTTTATATATAGAGATAAACTTCGATAAGTTTTACAATAAAAAGTTATTGTACTTACCTGGTTGAAGGTTGAAAATTTGCTAACACTAAACACTTGAAATGCTAAACAATGAACGATTTTATTCACAAGTAAATTCAAACAGATTTAACACCAGTTTCCTTCGTATTTATACATCTCTAGAAAGTATAAATTAATTGTCTTTCACGTTCACCTAATTAAACAGGCTAAAATTAGTTGTTAGAATTGTTTGGAGAATTCCTAAACTACTTAGTAAGTCATCAACAATATGTGAAAGTTATGTGGAGGGATGTGGAGTGATGTGGAGGGATGTGGAGGCATGTGGAGTGATGTAGAGTGATGTGGAGGGATGTGGAGTGATGTGAAGGGATGTGGAGTGATGCGAAGGGATGTGATGTGAAGCGATGTGGAGGGATGTGGAGTGATGTGGTGGGATGTGAGGGATGTGGGGTGATGTGGGGGGATGTGTAGTGATGTAGAGGGATGTGAAGAGATGTGGAGTAATGTGGGGGATGTGGAAAGATGTGGAGCGATGAGGAGGGATGTGGAGTGATGTGGAGGAATGTGCAGGTGAGATGTGGTGGTGTATGGAGGTGGGAGGTGTGTAGAGTGAGAGGTGTGTGGTGGTGGTAGGTGTGTGGAGGTGGAAGATGGGAGGTGTGTAGAGGTGGGAGGTGTGTGGAGGTGGGAGGGTGGTGGAGGTGGGAGGGTGGTGGAGGTGGGAGGTGTGTGGGGTGAGAGAAAGCAGGGGGGGGTGTGGAAGCGTGGTGGTGTGTGTGTGTGTGTGTGTGCGCGCGTGTGGAACCAGAAACCGACAATTTACCCTGCTGATTTCAACAGTCTAGCGCAAAAATTAGAAATGCCAATCACATGACCTTCGCCCACCAAAGGATTAAAGATTAAAAATTCCGTTGAAAAATGCGAACTAGGACCACTGCCTTATAAAAATGATACCACTTGTAAGGAAAATTTTCGGTATGGTGGAATTTCAGGCTTTTGAGAGTGAATGTTTGCATCAAGGATAAAAATTCCATTAGAAATAAAATCTAGGACTTCGCTTCTGATAAGTCTAAAAAATGTAGAGTAGAAAGCCTCCTCATCTAAATAAAATTGCAGTAAATACTCTTAAACTACTAACAAACTTAAAAATAAAAAATTTGATTTTATCTCCGGGGGATTTAGATTAGCAGGAATGAATGATCAGTACCAGAAAAGTTGGCGTATTTGTTTCACCCATGCTACTCTACTGTTTTGTTTTTTTACTTTCGGTAATAAATACTTGTAGTTTCTAAATACACAGAACAAAAAATTAAGCTTACGCAGAGAAATATCACGGAATTTTTGTGTTGCGCTTCTGGCTTTACGCCTGAAAATTAGGATGGATAGCGTAGTTAAGTACCTAGGAAATCCATGTGTGAATATTCCTACAATAACGTATTTCCTTCTAAAATACTGTAGTATAGGTATTTCACGATAAAAGAAGAACCCAACGTCATCGTGCGCACAAGACAAAAATCGGTTTGGAAAGTTCTTTATATATAATTAAGTATTGTAGTTTTCAGGCATGAATGGGGCCGACTTTTATGATCAGCCAATCAGAAATCACCTTGCGTCCGTCGAGACCCGCGTTGTAATATATTTCTTACCATAACACCATTATCGTTCATTTATACTATCAACATACAATAACTCTATATCATGTCTCTAAATAATGTTAATTATTTTCTCTGATCTGAAACTAATAAAAAAACCGCACCTTTGTATGCGAGAGTGTTTATAAAGCGTACCCCCTTACTATCACCGTAATAACTCAACTACGCCATTGATATTACATTTCTGTCAAATGACGTCGGGTTCTTCTTTAAGCGAAATGCCTCCACATACCTAAAGTCAAATAGGCAAGTAAATTATTATATGATGCATAATATGTATAATTCATATTCGTTGTAAAGGCCGATTACAGTGCCCCCAACAGAGTGAGTGTAGGTAGTGCATTACTAGATAGTCACATTTACAGAATTCGTAATTGAATTTAGTTAAGATGGCGTTTGTAAATTTTCTACTTTTTAAATTTGAGTCAGGCTTAAGATTTCGCGACTTTTCTTGGAACTTTGTGAAGGAAAAAATATGCTCATCTGAGCAACTGCAAAACAGGGAAACCGGTCATTGGTTGTTTTCTGTTTACAAATTGTCAACAAACAAAATTAATGTCTATTTTTTAATAGTTGGTAAATTAATTAGCATATTTTTCTCTCAATAACTCGTTTGAGGAATTTGATATATTTATAATAATGGTTAAAGTAAACTTCTTGTTTAGCTTGTGTATCCTAATGAGTTCAACTACTATCGGACAAAGAAATAAACATTATGTTAAAATGATCTTGCTAAATGCGCGTAAATTATTTACACATCATTTTTCCAACGGAAAGTAAAAATACAAAATCGAAATACCTTCCACGTATGCACAAAGCATCCTAACAAACAAAAGCGTGCATATTCAGTAGAGTATAAATAAAATATACCTAATTACTAAAAAAAACAGTGTAGCAACATTTATAACCAGTAAGAAGTTGGCAGATTTCTCGTAGCCGTTTGAAATAATTTCCAAAACGACTTCATAAGCATCTGAATAAGATAGAAAAAATGAATTATTTCTCTATGATAATCTTGTTACCAGAACAAGCTTGTCACGTACAACACCACCATACGTTAGTTAGCATCGCCGTTTTCAATTGTTTACTGCAATTATTATAGTTTGAAGTAATCAGAACTTCACGGGACCCTAGATCCCGACTACATACCGCTATTTTATTTAGTAAGTAGATCTAACACTACATACAAACAACCCTCCGCCTAGCAACTACAACAAGGAGTCCGTCATGACCCGTCGCATCAGAGACCTCTACCAAATCAAAAAACGACTTCGGTTTTCGAAATGTTTCCAACACCTGCCGCAACTACGTTACAGAACACCAGCTTCGATACTTAACTTCAGCGCGTTTTAGTGATCGTCAACGAGTATTCTTAATACCGCATTTAGAAGAACTTAACACTCTCCTGATATATACCGTTGTCACTGCACTACATTTGATTTTCCAATGCTCCACCCGAAAGTATTACATTGACCAGGAAGCGAGTTTCTTTAACCTAGAAATGTTGAATTTTGCCGAACCCTTGTTGTTGCAAGCAAGATAGTGATCTTTAACGTACGTGACAACACTCACACACGGGACCTCCATTTTACCTCTCATTCGAACGAGGTCGTATTTTTGTGAAAAATGCTCACCTAACATTTTTCAAGCGAACCGTGTATACCAACTACGCTACGGAGCCGCCTGGCCCGGTTGTCACATACAACGTCGTTTCCAAACCGTCAACTTTGGTACACCGGAAGTAACTTTGGCCATCCCCAACTAATCATCAAGAATACTGCATTCACGAAAAGCACACGTTTTAAATTTTAATTCCGTTAGTGCAAGGGTTACTGCAACACATAAACTTTAACCAGAATACATTGAAGCTCCATTAAAACTTTAAGAATTGTATGAACTTACAATTTTAATTCGTTATGTTATATGCTATTTAATGAAAACTCTTAATATTAATGAAAATAAACTTTTATACGCACAACTAGCAGGCTCAACACTATGGCACTACTTAGGATAAAGGAGTTAGCCATAACTAAAAATAGATTTTGGCATATTCATTCTACAGAAAATCCTCATTATCAACAAAGTTGCACTATTTAGTTATGCCAATTTATCATATCCAACGCTATTGAACAAAGTTTAACTTGTTACTATTGACAATATTTTTAAAATTATCGCATGATGCGGTTTTGGTATGAATATGTGGTATTTGACACCTGTTCAAGCTGCGAATCTCTATAATTACTACATACTTAGAGGTTTGAAGATTTTTGAAAATGTTGTAAATTTTTAAATTATAAGTATTGACCTATTTGATATACGGATGGCGACTTCAAAACGCTATACATTTGATGGATTAATGTTAAATTGGGCGAATACAGCGCTGCACAAAGTGCAAAGTTTATACCAACCAACCATTCACAAGAACGAACACCAGTGCTTCTTATGATTCCCTATCCCAGTAGTTCTAAACTATGCCGCGAGAATATTGAAATGTGTCGTCAAATTTTACGAATGCAAACAACAAAAATTATTTTTATGTACTTATATAGAGTGTCATTGTTCTCAAGCAAATATTTTTTTCTTACGCGGTGCGTGTATGATTTTCTTACACTTAAACGTCACCAGACGTTACTGCAAATACCCATACACAACCGATGTCAGATATGTGGTTCCATGGATTTTACCCTTCCTGGCGGGAACTGGCGGAACCAGTTCCCAAACAAGACTACATAGTGTACATTAGCAGCATCAATTACGAAAACATTCGTATATAGGCAAACATTTTTCAATTTTAGCTAGTTTAGTAAGAAAATATATGGACAATTTTACAGAAGCTGGATAGGTTTACAATTTACTAATAGGGTCATTTCATCATATACTTAAATTAAAAATACCGAAATAAATAGTAAGGTGCGTAGCACGTTCTTTCGCAACTAGCAATTAAAACCAGGTATATATCATAAACATTCCAAATTCGACAAACACCTAATATATTTTCCATCACTAACCATCCTACGAACTTTGATGTGACAATTTCTCACGTATTGAAAAGAACCGAAAACATTGTAAATTAATTAAACTGGCAGAATCCATAAAACGTAATAAGATTTAATGCGTAGGGACTAAATAGACCGTATGAAAATACCATTACACATATTTTCCCATATACCAAGAAACCCTTGCCATAACCGCAATGTTAGTGCAAGTCGCACGAACGCAATGAATTAGAACAAGACATAAAACCCCCCAGAGACATTTTAACTTATACAGACAAATCATAATATTAGGGATCATTCAAACACAGTTTATCAGTTGTGCTCTTCAAGCAGTTATAATTTAACCTTCAATGTAGTACCTTCGTGTAGAGCATTGGGGACGTGGTTGCAAGTGTAGCGGCCCTTACATTATATTGTAAATGAGAGCGTTATTATACAACCGGGCGGCTACGTGGATTAGACGGGTTCGCGTATAACTGCCAATCCCAAGATCCGATTCCCGTCACGGACTGCTTGATAAATGTTAGGTGAGCATTTTTCATAAAAATGCGCGCTCGTTCGGATAATAGATAAAATGTAAGTCTTGTATGTATATGTGTTGTTACGCACGTTAAACATCCATACCTTGCTTTGGATAACATTGGTTCAACAAAATTTAAAAATTCCAGGTAAAAAACTCGCTTCCTGGCCAATGTAGTACCTTCGGGTGGAGCATTGGAAAATAAAATGTGGGGGTATCATTTAACCGACCAACTCCCACCGCCGTCGAGTGACGACAAGTTGGAAGAAATCCAAAGTACAGTAACTTCATCAATTCGAGTGTGCTAGTACAAAGCTCTCGGACGCGTTTTGCAAGCGCGGAATTGTGTAAGTTACCGTTACGTAGTGAAAGCAATTCAGTCGGAAACGCTTTCGGCAACACCTGTTGGATCCAAAAGATTACTTCATCAACACTCCATTGTCTTACAGAAGGTCGCTCGAGCCTTGGATGAGCAAAACTGTAAGTCGTTGAATTGCTTCCACCTGCTGTATATATCAACAGTATTTTTCAATATTTAAATGTATACAACCAATTCAAATTAAATAAACTTTGCTTAGGTGCACGTTTGCATGAGAGCGATTTAAAACCATGGAAGGCACCACTATTGTAAATTAAGGAATTGATAAATAAATATTTGCTTAAATTGATACTTATATTTAATAAATTTAATCTTTTTCACGCAGATTTGACCAAATAAGAATTAAGTTAATCAATCTGTTTTGTTACGATGATATTCATGTGCTAATATAGGTTAAGAGAGCAGTTTGGAGTTTTTAGTTGTAGATTTTAAGTTAGTATTTTAAGAAAAAAGAAAGGTGTATACGAGGCCTACCAACCTGAACTGCAAGAGTTATTAACCGTTATTTTAGTATTTTCGCGTAGATCACCCGTCATCAAGTGGCAATTGACATCCCAGTTCCATTTACCGAAACCGACTCTGGAAATAAACATATCTTGCTGGCCATGGACTACTTTACAAAATTGACTGAGGCGTATACCATACCCAACCAGGAAGCAGCAACCGTCGCTGACGAATTAGTCAAAGAGCTTTTCTGCTGTTTTGGAATACCTTTGGAGTTGCATGCTGACCGAAACAGAAATTTTGTCGGTTGCTGGTGTTGAGAAAGACAAAAACCACACTGTTGTACTCTCAATAGGATGGTACCGTAGAACGCATGAACCGTACCATGTGAGAGTATCTCTCCAAGGTAACTCTGAACGTCAAAGAAACTGGAACCAAGACATGCCTATTTTTATTGGTCTACCGATCCGAGGTTCACGAGAGTACTAGACAAACTCATGCATGTGCTATGTTGGAACGCGAGATGCCTTTACCATGTGACTTTGACTTCGATAGGAAGTCTGGAGAAGAAATTGTAGGCGAAAGTTATGTCGAGACTCAAGCGAAAAATGCATGTCATCCATCACGGCGAAAGAGAGAATATTCAACTTGCAAGTGACTGGATAAAACCGGGTATGACATCACAGCGCATGAGTCTGGTTTTCAAACGGAAAACCGCGCATAGATGTACCATCCCCGACGGAGGCGTGGATTATCGCCAAAATTGCAGAGAAATTGGGAGGACCTTTACGAAAGACTGAAACGAATCAACAATGTAGTATATAGAATTCGTAAGCTCCCAAAAAGCAGAACAATAGTAGTGCACATTAACAGACTAGTACCTTACGGCAGTGACGATTACGACAATGTAGGATGACATGATAAGGTAAGATGCATAGAAAGCTAGGAAGACGAATTAAGGCTTAGTCCAAATTATGAATAGTTCATGTCCGTGTACAGCAGTACCGGCAAGGCGAGGTTTGGGATTACCGAAAAGGCCAACAAGGATTTATTTGATGTAGCACCGAAATACTCTCTTATACACTGCATAGCAGCGGATCTCAATATGACCCAAAGGATTGCTACGATGTTTAAAAGCAGATTTGGTGGTCTAAACCAGTTTTGCCAAAAAGAACTAGAGGTGGAAGAAACCACATACCTTAAGGATAAATGTCGTCAAATTTATTATCTAATGACAAATCAATTGTCCTCTGGTAAACCCAGTTACCAGGACCTGTGAAAAGCATTACTAGATCTCAAAGACTAAATGATTGGGTATCGGTACAAGAAGTTGGCTATACCTAAGATTGGTTGTGGGCTCGATAGATTGGTCTGGAGGGTAGAACGGAACATGCTGGAGGTACTATTTCAGAACGCCTGAGTCTGGATATTGGTATGCGGCTTTATAATCCAAATGGCACCTGCTATTAAAAGTGTTGATAACTACTTTCATCAATATGAGAAATGGAAAAATTGCACCTGTTGTTCTTATCGTCACAACGACTTCAAGCTCCGGTTCTAAAAATGTTCTGAAATAGTGCAGCTGTAAGAGGGGAGCAGTACAACAGTAATTAAGAACAATACGGAACATATTTCGAGGGCCCGTTTATTCGGTTTTTTTCAAAGCGGTATCGTATGTGTCTAGCGATAAGAAAGGGATGATTAATAGGTATCGTATTAAAATAGGTTTAATGACTTACATTTTAGATTTTTGCTCGATTTAACTAGAATAAAGGATTATTGTATATAAGCACGAGCCCCGTTGCAATAATGATTAGTTTGAAATCCGTCCTAATAAACGATTGATGTACATAAATTAATGTAAAGATAAATTCGCTTACGTATTATAAATGCTAAATAAATAAATTACAAGTAAGACAAGTGTTAAAATAGTGTTAATTCATGGTATTTAGAAAATGAAATTACTGCTTACAAGTAGGGATTAAGCTAGTGCTAATGTGAATAAGATTCCGTAAATATTTATGATTGTGAAGGATGAACATTAGGCTTGTAATTATTGGGAATAAAAGTCAAAAATAACAATTAGAAAATTTGTTACAATATTTTGTAATTTATCATTAAATAAATATTTTGTTACTTCGTAGTGAAATTTCATTTAAAATTACTACAAAATTTTACAAAATATATTATAGGTACACCAATCAATTAACCAAGTAAAATTCTTTTAAATTTATCTTATCGTCCATGTGCCGCCAAAATTTTTTAATTAACATTAAAAGAGTACCGTGACGAAAAAGTTTGGGAATGACTGACCCAAACTTTACTAGATATTGACATTTTTGAATATAGTGATTATATGTGCGTGATTAAATGTAGAATGTGGTAATAGCATTTTACATCTGTTGCAGTCCATGTCCTTTATTGATTAAATGAAATCCTTAATCCCATGCGTGTGTTAACGATTCCACGGCTTGGAGCGCGCAGTCGCATTGCACCTTTCTACGAAAATTTCGGAAGTAACTCTATCTACCCCCGTACCAAAAGATTAGACAGCAAGACTATTATGGATAACAAATATTGTACACATCCGGCACATTGCGACGGAGCAAGAAAAGATACAGAATTAAAACTATTCATAAATGGCACAACCCCAAACCAGGGCTTAAATTCGTAATTTGTAAAACTTCTCAAACGTGAGGATCTGTGCGATTCATAAACGAATAGGAGAATGTTGCATTATGTGTATGAAAGTTGTTTCTTATTCGCGATGTTGTAAGTATGAACTCATTTATTTAAATTAATACAAGCGAATAAGCATAGCTCAATAATATATCTCGCCGACTGGTAATTTAAATTGCTCTAATGATAGCTCGCAGCTGTAGCACATCCACTAGCTATGAATGGAGACATGTGGAAATGGGGATGGTTTCTACAATAATCTGTCCTTAATGGGGTCTAAATTCAATTAGGATAAATCACGTCATTAATATTCTTTATGTTATGTGCTGCGGAGCGAATATTTTTTTACAAAAGATGGCGATTAACTATTATTGCATCTCATTTTTAGCAAATGGCATTACGAGCCTAAAGATTTAATTTTGTTCGCGTTTTTTTCTATTTTTCCTAAATGTGTCTAAAATCCTAACTAATTGAAGATAGTCGTGGTTATAATAATCAAACTAAGATCTTCTCACAATTTTTCCTTTTGGGAAAATTTGTGTGCTTCACAGCTAAACTCTCAAAGCAGTAGATAGCAATAGAACGGGTGTGCGGATTGTTTTCAAAGATGTTTAAAAGAGCGCCACTACATTTAGAAAGAAAAGGAATGTAGAACCCGAAAGAAATTATAAGTTTAAAAATAAGACACACAAGGCAGCAATTTACGCCTCCAATGTAGTTCAAAATCGAAACAATACAATCTAGTAATTATCACTTAATATCTCATAACATAACCAAATATCATTAGAATAATTTATATTTTTAATTACTGTAAAGTCTTTCTTTTAATAAAAAGACATGAAAATTTTCTTAGATCATATAATGAAACGCAAAAATATTTCTGTTACAAGTAAACAATGTAAGGACGGATATTTCATGATAAATTCTATTTCGTTGATACTTAAAAGAATTTAGTTATTCTTACTATTTCAAATTTCAAAGGATGAAAACCGAACCATGGTGCTTGGTTCTTAAAATTACAATAAAAAAAATTTACGCACAAAACTGGATCCGTTTTCTACTCACAATCAGAATATATAGATCTTAAATACTTCATAATTAAAAATAAAAGTTTCATAAAGTTCCAAAACTACATAACAAGAGAAGCAAAAGTATGTTTAAATTATAGTAAAATCAATTGTGTAAATAATAGATGTGCTGAGTCAACTTCAGCTCCAGCGTGAATTAAGCTTATTAATGTAAATGTAGTCCTCTTTCTGAATAATCAGAAAGCGACATTTAACAGATTGCTTGTTAGAAATTATGACAAGCAACTCTATATAATACTAATACTAGGGCTCTATTTAATTATATTGATCTATGTTATCTTATCACATAAAGAATCAATGCATACATCAACCTTAAATTTGATTTAAGTTCAAATTACATTCCAAACACAAATTGTTACTTCTGTAGGTTTTATAATAAGCCTTAAATGAGGTGTAAGCAAAACAGAGCTAACAACACTGCTGTCAAATTAGATGAAAAAGAGTACAAACCTTAGAAATGCAGTTTAAATAATATCATCTGTATTACCAACCGAAATCATATGTCCGGTACGTGCTATAACTAAACAAAAAAGATGAAGCAGACTTGGACCTGTTGGCGTGTCCTAACATTTTCTTCCAACTTAACAGAAGATTGTCCAATTTACTTAATCCAAATAAGATGGTAATCTGGACCAATTATACAGCAATGAAAATTAACGACATTTCTTAAAGATGTTAGTACTTTAACAATTCTTCTAAACCAAACTAGTACAACATGTGTCTGCATTCTAAGCGATTTTAATACCGGATGTGAAACTAAATTGAATGCTACTTTATTATTACTTTAATGCACATTGTCAATTATTTAAGAGCGGTCAGTGAGATGCCTTCATGACCTTGTCAACACTTCTGCAATAGCTATTCTAAAGTCGCAGGTCGCCAGATGATCTATCTTGTTTTCTTAAAGGACAACCTTTGACTGCTCCTTTTGATAAGGGAACCCGTTGCACGACTCGACGCGGATAATTAGTTCTAGCGGCGTTTTGTTAAACGGTCTACACTAGTTTGTAAATGTCTATGGTACATGGTTGCACTACATCATCAAATACTATTATAACATACGAATGTAAATGTTTGTTTACATTGTAACTGAATCAATTATTTAAATAAACATAATAGAAATATTAAGAGTGTTCTAAATGACAACTAAATAGTTACTTGAGGTGTGTAGTATTTATGAAACTTAGTTTTAAGTAACGTAGATGTACGTACTCCAGGCGTAATTTGCTTTGTGATCTGAGTTGCCTAAATCTAGTAGTATGTATTGTTACATACAACAATAAGATGGTAATATGAACGTAATGTGAACGTAACATTTGAAAGCGTTACAACCTTAAACCCATTCTTGAAAGGTGTTCCGTCCAATAGGTAGAAAAAGTTTAACACTAACGTATTGTGGCGGTGTTAAATGATTTTATCAAAATTTTCCTGCTTTTCCATTTCTACTAACGAAAACTTGCCACAATTGACGTGCGGAATGATTTCTTGATATACACCAAAAAAAAATACTAATATGAAACGAGAAAACCGCTTAGTTGAGTTGAGTTAGAACAGGGTACAAAAGAGCCAGGACAAGGATAAATGACATGATTCAATAGTTTACAATTTATTGCGAATACTATTTATTGTCACTGCTGGGAAGTCTCAAGAAAAAAGTAAAGAAAAATAAATCTAGAGGTAGAATGTGGTAGCATGTAGGTTTATAATAATTATTAAGCTGTTACTGTCAGGTATGATTAGGTATAAATTATCCTGTAATAAAATCCCTATCATCTAAGTCTATGTCTTTTATCTCAAGTGTCACTCGTTATACATCTTCGGCGAGTAGATAATATTATAGTGCATTATTATATTCACTGTATTGGAAATTTCTGGAACAGAACTTTAGTTATAAATATTTATGGTTCCGGGTTGAGACAGTGTTATTTTAGTAGACTTTAACTTGTCTACTTAATATTATCCGTCATCTTTATTATTATTTTTATTTTTAATATTTTTATTATTTATTTTCTTTTCTTGTCCTGATGAAGCCCCTTACAAAAGTGGGCGAAACGTCGACCTTAGTTTATAAAATGACACGGTCCCAACCCGGAACCATAAATATTTATAATGACTCCGGCCGTGAAAGCCTTCGACAATATCAGAGAACTTTAGCAGTTCCTGATATTCAAATACGTTTTATGTAAGAAAAAGGTGATTTATTTCTATTAATAAATCACATCGTTTGTTATTTACGGTTGATGAATGTTAGTATATAACCTTTAAAAACGTTCACGCTATTTAATATATGTTTTAATATTTATTCAAAAGGTTATTAAACGCAATATTGCTTAATTAAGTAATACTTCATGTGCGCAATCATCAAATGTGCACAAATTTACCAATTCTGACAAGTTGAAATTGTGATAATCAGGTGAAATTTTGAGTAGTGGTTGTCTGAATAGCATCGTAATTCTCTGGCGTGATACCTAGAAGCGTCGAAAAGAAATTTAGTTTGTCCTTAGCTATCGCCAACTAGCTCTGCAGAGTTGAAAACATGTCTACGCAAAGATACTTGTCTAAGCTCTTTACACATGATTTCAAATTTTAAGTAATTGCTTTTCATTACAGTGCATCTATTTGATAAGCAAATAACTAGGATCGATGACATATATCGACTATTTGTTGCAAATACATTATTTAGGTAGTCGAACAGAATGTAAAGCCACGATGTATATGAAAATCATAAAGAATCTCTTGTATCTCTATAAATTACACAAAAACAACTTTCCTGTATGTTCTCAGCGATCTATATTGACAAACAAACCTGCAGATGAAAACAGAAACCCGTACTAGGAAATAAATCCAGAGCTACAACAACAATTTGAACTAACTGAAAATTACTTAAGACTGTCATGGACACCAACTACCACAAAGTTGCACAGCAACTGAAATTAAATACAAAAAGTTTACAATACATCTGAGATCGCATGTTACGTTTCTTATACACTTTTTTGCTGAACCCGTTAGTGATAAAACTCAAACTGAAAAAAATCTGCAGTACTAATTACCGTCTAAATTCCAGGATTCAATTTTATCTGCTAGCATAAAAATATTTTTAATCAAACTTTAAATAATGACAGAAGCAATCTGGTCAAAGTCAACAATAAAATCCAAGAATTAAATATTCAGTATCGTTTTCTTTAAATTTCACGTAGCAAAAATTATATTTACAATGGAACTTATTAATGCAAAATCTATTCAAAAATTATGTAATCATACAAAAAAAATTATTAAAGTTAGGTTGCAAGTCAACATCCAATAGAGTAGTATTACACGTCTAGTCTAAATCATGAAAGAATGAATTCACGTCATAGGTTGCTGAATTTAAAAACGACACTTTCAAATCTTATGCATTAAGTATATTCCGATAGATCCTTTAAAAGTATGTCGTTTTTTAATTCAGAAACCTATGACGTGAATTCATTCTTTCATGATTTAGACTATATTTACTCATATCTCACTAAAAATATTATTAATAATTTACTACATTAAAAATTATTAATTGCTCCTTGCAGTCTGCTAGAAGATCACACACAATATATAAGTAAAATGTCTTATTCTTATTTAAATTAGCTATAAAAAAGTCAATCTTTCGTACAATCTCAAACTTTTATTATTTAAAACATCTAGTTATTTTTTCAATTATTAAATTTATAACATGTGTAGTGACGAGAAATAACACATGGCAGTTTTCAAAACACTTACCTAACATTTGATGAAGTAAATAGTGAGTGACTTTGATCTTCTAATAATTCAAATCAATTATTCAAAGAAATAAACAACAGATCTAGGTATAAAAACTCATCACCGTATTTTGTTATTGCTCTATAAGCAAACATCTCAATAAAACAGAGACGTAAAACTTATAACATACGGAACCAAAAATCAGCCCATCGATACGCTTTTTGAACTAAATAAAGTTGAATTGTAGAAATTAATTAAATTTATACCTATATTTTTGTGATGATCTTAAATGGACTATTACAAACACCATAGCTGACATATAAACATTGACTATACGAAATACCAGCTCTATTTATAGGTCGCTGATAATAGCAAAACTTTATTCAAGTACCAGTATTTCTTTATGGTTTTCATTTAACACTCTAAATTATTTTTCAATTACCACAATTATATATTTGCAGTCAATATTTTCTATGTCATCAATCCTAGTTATTTGGATTTCATACTACCACCCATCAAATATTTGCACTGCAATGAAAAGCAATTAATGAAAATATCAAACCACGTGTTTTAATATACTACTGATGATGATCTCCTCTGAATTCCTTCATTTGTTTGTTGTAACGTCATTGACAATTTTTTTAAATTATTCGGTGTAATGTCTTAGGTGTAGTTCTATAGAAATTTATAGTTTTCACAGGTCTAGACTTTTAGGAGGGTAATACTATGAAATTTTTAAAAATAAATGCATAAAACTAGTATGAACTAGTATGCTATTAAATCTGAAAATCTTTACATCAAACAATTGATGATAATAATCAAGTACATATACTTAAACCAACTACGTCAATTATGTAACGTTTCAAATAGCCTAACTAATTTCATTAGAATGGTAATTAATGTAAGAAAATTGTACCAGTTATACATGGACACTGATGGCTTAAAGTTTGGGCAATTTCTTTAGTATCGTTTTGTAATCTTTGTGGTATAATATCCAATAATTATCATTAGTTAAAGTCGTTCAAATTGCAATAAACTCCAAATAAACAAGTGCTTTTAAGGTTGCATAATCATGAGTAATTATTTGTGTCTGCAGTTTAGATTAAATAGCCAAATAGCTCAAGCTAGATTTTTTTGCATTTTTTGTAAACTTCATACAATTATGCTATTAAATGTATACCAACAATTTCAAAAAATTGGTGGTGCCGTCACAAGAAACAAATAACATTTAAAACATTTTTTGTTAGCCAAATTGGGGGTAAAGCAGTCTAATTCCACACATAAACAACAAATTCCACGGCAAACACAAAAATCATAATTTGCCATCAGCTACATAGAAAAGACAAGAAATGCAGCTGGATATAAAAATGGACAAATTATGTAGCCAAGAAACACTTGTTTTTATTTCAATATAAGGCTAGGTTCCCTGCTCTCCGTTGGTCCGTTAACGGGTAAATGTGAAACAAATTGTTTTTTGACATCAGTTGAACATATAAATCTGTTAAATAAATCAAAAGCAAATGAATACGAATTCGTTGTTTTTCCGAACCATTGTATCGAAGCATGAAAAGGTTTTGCAGTATAATGCTATCACACTACCATTTCAAGGAATACGGAAATAGAAATCTGGTTGTTTAGTGGACACTTGTAACATAACCAATATACTCATACAATAAACTGATGGCTTCTATACAAGGTCAACGGAGCAACGAATGAAAATTGTTCAACTTCAACAAACTTTTCCGTTGAAAAATAGAATGAAACTATTCAAACTATTCCTGCACTCTGGTTGGTCAATAAAAAAACGGAAAGGTGCAAACGGAAAACAGGGAACCCCCTTGAGACTTGAGAGTTTGACGTTAGTTTTTGTGTAGCAAAACAAATAGCTAGCAATTCCTTTTCAACCTTTTCTGCTTCAGTTAAGCTTCTTGAAGTAAATGAAATTGGTTGGTTATTTTGGAGCAAACAAACTCCCATTCCATCTTTGCTTGCATCGCATTGAACAACAATTTCTTCTGATGTATCAAAGAATTTGAGAGTTGGTGAATTCGAAATAAGTAGTTTTAATCTATTGAAAGCATTTTGATGTTCAGAAGACCAATATCAAACTACTTTATTTTTTAATAAATTTCTCAAAGAGCCAGTTATGTTTGACATATTTGGAATAAATTTATGCAAAAACGTAATTACCCCTAAAAATTTCTGTAATTCGTTTGGCACATAGTACACCCTAAAGATGTCATTTCAGAGAATGACGCGCTTTATCAGCTAATTAGTGTCAAATGGCGTGATTTACGAGCATCATAAAAGCGTCATCGATCTTTATCTAATGCACAGAGTTGCTCTGCTGTTTCCCTCTTTCATATGCAAATCCAGAAAAACCTATAAAATCATTCTAATCGATTTGATGACATTTTTAAGGGCGAGTTCATTGAATAAACATTTATTTATTAATTAGGTATTTAAGTAGTTCTTAGTACCGATGACGCACTTTTCCCTATTCCCCGAAGCTTCTAGAATGTTTTATTTAAAATTCCCAAAACGAATCTGAATAGTACATCTATACACATATTTAATAAGGGTTTGTTCGTTAAAATGTAATAACATTTACACTGTTTTTACGCTGATATTTTACCCACAGAAAATTTATTTAATATTTTCAACTTTGAACGATTGATTTGCATAATGCCTAAAGTATATACACACGTTTTATAACAACGCGGAGTTTTATACGCGGGATACTCACATAAATAACCTAAGTTTTAATTACTTTCTCTGTCAAGATTTGTATACTAATAAAGTTAGTATTTTAATTGATGAGGGTCAATAAATTGATATTGTTCTTACGCGGATTAAATGACTTTTTGTATTTATATCTTAACGATTATTTGTACACGCGGTTATATTATTGATTTAAAATTGGAGTTTTTAAATACACGAGAAGTGTTTTGCTTTGCATTTCAATGACTATATTTATCTCTAAGAATGATTATTTACACACACCAAAATGTTTTATAATAACGCGGATATCTTTAATGGCTTTGTACATGCAATACGCTTATTTTATACAGGGTGGAGTGATTAAATATTTGAAAATTTCAATTTTTCCCGTTTTCTTCGATTTGGATAAGCTTTATTTTGTACGATTTGGGTTTCAATGACCTCTCGTGACGTCTTTACGTCAAATATATATATATATATATATATATATATATATATTGACGTGATAAGGGGTCACGAAAGGTCATTGAAACCCAAACCTACAAATAAAACCAACCAAAAACAAAACAAACCGGAAATAATAAAAATTTCTTAAGATTCATTGTTCCACCATGTATAATATAAGCAAAAAACACAATTCCGTGCTTGTAAATAATCACTCTAAGATAAATAGAAAGCCATGCGTTTGTTATAAAAATGCACTTGCTATGCATAAAGTAAATAATTTTGTGTATAAAAACACGTTTTAAGTTACCGTAAAAGCAAAACACACTTCCCGTGTATTTAGAAACCCCCAATTTTAAATCGATAATACAGCCGTATATGTGGAAATAATAACTCTCATGATACCTTAAAACGCATTACACGCGAATGCAAATCAATCATTTTCAAGCGTACTATACATTCAAAACCCTTTATTTGCATTTATTAATTAATCATATAAATTGACTTCCGTATAACATTTTAAATAAAACATGTTCTAGAAGCTTAAGAAAGAACACGTCATTTAATAAGCAATGTAGTATAAACTAATTAAATAAAAGAAACGTTTACTCCAAGAAGCCGCGCGGCACCATTAAAAAACTCGTAAAAGCGATAAGAATTATTTATTATCTTTCGCATAGGGTAGGATGCGACGCCACATTAACTTCGTTGTGTTGGACAAGAGCAAGCGGCGCGTGTCACTATTATAAATCAATCAGTCGATTTGAAGCTAATGAAGAATTCCCAAAAATCTTGCGTCAGTAGGTGTGTAATCTTTCGATTGGAATCCTGTACAATCTAGAAGAAGTGACGTAGTCAAAATAAATTGTATATAAACGGGAACCAAATTAAAGAGGATTTAATCAGTACTTCGATTTCAATAATAATTCATGCATAATTTCGCGTCAACCAAGTAAACATTGATTATGCAGTCAAAATAGCATGCAGAGTTTACATATGAAATAGTTTGAAATATGGAAGTTATTAAATGGAAGTTATTTGATTTTGTAATATACAATGAAGATAGAATATTATTCAATACAAAGAGCTAATTTAAAGCTAAATTATTAAATCGAAGATGCAGTTTTGGTGACTGATGTTCGACATGGAGATTTTAAACGAATATAGATGATTTTGTAAACTGGGATTTGAACGTCAATTTAAAAATAGAAGCAAAAGATATTTAATACTGTTAATTACGAATTGGAAAAGCGCTTTGTGGATTTCGCAAGTATTAATTTTAGATTATTTTGTTTGTAACTGATATACGAGTATTTGTCAATCGAATTTAAGGTACAATAAGTCTTAATCATATAATATCTTTTTGTAAGAATATTTACCAGAAAGTTTGTGGTCATAGTTTGAAACACTTTGTCTTCTTACATAAACTATCTGTCAAGGATCTTTTTGGCCAAACAAACCTTATAAGCCAGGTAAACTATCCACAAGAGAAGAGATTTTAGTCCTGTAAACTGTAAGCAACATTAGGCGAAGAACATTTTGATAATTAAGTTAATAGGCACTTGTTAGGAATAATTTTATGTTTAAAAAAAACTATGCTGTAAATGTTCTATATTCTTTTGTATGAGAGTACTACTACTTTAAGGTAAGGTAGTCACGTTCAGAATAATAGCGCGTTTCCAACACTCGTTCACTACAACGCATGCTTCTACGCATGCTTTCTAATTGGTCAAGAAAGCAACATTGTTTGTTTCATGTCAGCATGAAAGTCTACACCACAAAATTACATACTAATAAAGGCCCTTCCTCCTTAAACATTGCAGGGGGAACCTATACCACATTCATAATGCGCAATATCCCTAAATTAATTATACAGAAAATTCCCTAAACATCATTATTTACTAGACTCTTTTGGAAAACAGTTTTTTTAACGCATAACAAAGTTGGTACAAGAATATCCTGTTAGGCATTGATCAAATACTTAAATGAACGAAAATATGTGCTTAAAAAGTTGGACTAGACCCTAAAAATAATAAAATTCCAATCATTCGTTCCATTCTAGGACAGTATCACATTTAGCCAAAGCCAGTACTAATGACCAAGGGATAATTGAGATTACTGAACATTCCTTAATACGAACTTATTTGCAATTCGACAGTAATCATCACTCAAATCTTGTATCTAATCCCCGACTCAAATCTTTGGATAGCGAATCAACCATAGTGCCAACATAATTACTCGTAAACAATTCACATCACTAATGGAGTCAACGTGAACAGGAAAAAATATATCCGAAAACTGTATTTTCAACAATTGTTCATTTTAACAGTGCGTGTCTTCAACATTAATATGTATTTCTTTTCTTGCTTTTGTATGTTACTTACTGTAATACAATTTTGAATTCAGTTCGACTTATTTGTAGAATTATCTCATCAAATACTATACGATCTCAAATCTTTAGCCAGATATTTTTTTGTTGATTTCTGGTACATATTATCCACGGTAATTTAATTCGAAATAATATTCGACAAAATGACTCGAACTTTGCTCTCGTAATTTTGTCGAAACGATCTCGTTAAATTGCCTACAAAAGTATGTATTCGGAAACAAGCATAAAAAAATATTCGGCTACATCACAAAAATACAATTAAAGTCGCTATGGTATCGGACCATTTTTGAAAAATACACGGTATATGGTCGATGGAAACTACATATCGTATAAAGTATTACATAAAATATTCGCTTTTGTTAAGAAATCTGTATAAGAGAGTAGATTGAAAAATGATGCGCACATGCTTGTAGAACTCAAACAAAAACAAATAGCAAGAACGAGCAAAAATTAAATCAAACTACAATTCTTAAAATTCAAAATCATATGTTTATTTTTCAACATAGTCACCGTTAAGCCTAACACATTTCTTCCAACGTGTAACAAGTTTTTCATCCCCTCACTGAAAAATTTCTCAGACTTTTCTCGAATCCAGGACGCGATAGTTGCCTTTACCTCATCGTCCAAGGTGTAATGCTTACCCTTGAGCTCTCTTAAGTAGAGGAAAAAATTTAAATTGCAAGGCGCGAGATCGGGGAAGGAGGGTGAAGAATCGGTTCAAATTTCAGGTTTCGCAGTGCCTCTTCGGTGTGGAGACGAGAGTTGTCATGTTGCAAGATTATTGGCGACAGGATATTCCAATACGGTTGGGATACGCTTTTGAGTGATTTGCCGTTCAATTTGAATCAAATTGTCGACGAGTTGGCGATGTTCATAGTTTATGGCAGTTATCGGACGTCCGCTGAGTGTTTCATCAACAATTATGGCTTTTCCACGAAATTTTAATACTCATCGATTTACAATAAATATATCAACAGTATCGTCACCATAAACATTTTTTAAACTGCGATGAATCTCAGTAAGAGTGAGTCACATTTTCACCAGTTAACAATTCGATAACAGCGCGCTGTTTAACTCGCGTTGACAGCACTATAGCACGGCTTTATACATTCGCTACTCAAAAACGAACTGGTGAACAGAACGCCTTCAAAATGGGAGGGATTGCGACTTCCGAATGCCATCATGCGCGCTTCTGTAGGTTATGTTGTTCGTGTTCTACAAAGGAGCAGCTAACTGTAGCCCTCTTGGATAACACCGTTGCCAAGTTTTCTACTTTATTTTAGCGAATTATTTAAACTGTTTACCTTCTAATCCAAACTAAGCTGGAAAGTCTTAAGTAACAAATGTAAGCTATAGAATTGTATATGGTGTACACCATCTAAATTAAAACAATATTGGTCTAAAAATATTTTCATAAACTTTATAGTGCTAAAATCCTTCAGAATCAAAATGCAAAAAATGTATACAGACGCCGTTTTCTAAAAGCAGATCAGATACCTTACTTTTTTACGGTTGCAGTTCAGGGCCTACATAATTAGAAAACGTTTGGTTTGAGTTTTTCTAGTAAAATACCCCATTCTGATCTATGGCAGCCTATGCATTAATCACAACCGTATAGAATAATTCCGGACTATTGCATTTTTAACAAAAATATCTGATTTTAATCAGAGCAATAAATAACCATGAAGAGTAATGAACAATTGCTAAAATGTCTCATGTCTAAAAAAATTTTAAGGAGTTTTAAATAGAAGTAGGACGAATTTCCTGCAGACAAATTTACTTGCAGGATTTTGAACGTAACAATTTCACCCTTATTGGTAAACATTTTATAATAACCCGCTTAAATAAAGTAGAACATTTGGCAACGGTGTTATCCAAGAGAGCTAGAATTAGACGCTTATTCTACAAGTATGTGTGCATCACTTTTCAGCCTACCCTCGTATAAACTCACAACAAAACATTGTTAGACGATTTTAAAGATTTTCAAATACACATCATTATCCTAGAAAATTATGGGAAGTTATTAAATCTAGAAGTATTCTATTCTTGCGAGTTCAGATTGTACTTTTAAGCTAATTGGTCAACACGTATGTCATTTTAAGTAAGTAAACCAATCATTCCTTTTAAGTATAGGTTGATCCATAGCGTTTCAAAGACTAAAAATGGTCAAATTAGTTTCTAAGGTACTTTTATGAAAATTAGATTGGTCCAAATTGAAGTATAAACAGTTAGCTTTGTTTAATTGCGAAGAGTTAATATTAGTAAAAATTATTTCCAACAAATTAAGGAATTTTATAGTTTTTGAAAAAATATGTGTACATTGAGTAGGGGAAAATCTATCTAGCCAAGCAAGCAAAATTCGTGTACAACATTTATCCCTCTCCATTTATATATTAGAGTTGAAGAAACTTCTACATGAGTGGCAATGTTATTAAACACTATACCTTCCTGCAGTTAGGTATTATTAAGAAAGTCTATTTATAAATTTGTTTTAATTATTGAAAAAATCAAGCTCTAATCATTCTTTCTGTATATATTGCTTGTATAACATTAGCATCTGAAACTCGTTTTGACGATTAAAAATTTGTGTTGATTATTTAATAAAGTTTGAAGTACCCATTTATGAATAAAATTGAATATGCATTAAATTTGTATGTAAAAAATGTTACAGTTCAAGCTCATCTGTACAACTAGGTCTGGTAACATTTTTTCGTATACATCAGGTGTATCCGTAGCTTTTTCCTGAAAACGTTAAGTTTATACAAAACTTCCTGAAATACGCGAACTAATATTATAAAGGAAGTGGTGAACTAATCATATGCAATATTTTTTTAGTACATTCTCATGCAAAAACAACATAGGAAGGTATAGTTAATTAATGGTACTAAGTGACACATTAACGATAAAAACAACGCACGCACTCGAACGCCCCCTCCCCCTCCATGTAGAAATGTGCACGCATCCACGCACACGCGCGCACGTACGCAAGCACGCACATACATTTTTTCAGAAAACCGTCTTTTTTATTTCTAAAATTCGTAAACAGCAACATTTATTAATATCTTGACCTCTCTTTTTTGACAAACAAATACTTTATTCGTTAATTGAATTGATCGAAAGTAAAAACGTCTGTACAGGATGGAACGATTTCGATGGGATTGCAGGGTATCTCGGTAACTATTAGGGTTAGAGCAAAATTGTTCACACGGCAGTATGCAACTTTTTGATACACATTAAACGGCAAAAACAAAAATTTGCTATCTTTTTATCATTTTTGATGCAGGTACCAAAATTGAATTTTTCTAAATTTTAATAGGATTCCATATTTCATCTGTTGATAAAATTCAGAAAAAAGTGTAAAGACATTTCTGGCGCAGTTTTTAGCGTAAAATCAAGTGGAGTAGTCAATTTTTTAATTTGGCCACCAGTAGTTGAGATTTCACATAAACTTAGTTTTTTAAATGGAAACCATAATTGGCTTTGACTTTATTAAAATCTTGTAAGTTTTTCAACAATATATAGTTTATAGAGGTTATTTTAAAAAATACGGAATTTCAAGCGAATCTGTTTTCACTTTTATAAGTAGGCGATGCACTGCTTTAAAACAATGAAACATAACAAATATGTCACAACAAAAGGTATATTTAATTCTAGGAAGATGGTTACAAAAATAAATCAACTGTTAAATAAACAAGTGATAATATTACTACATGAATTGTTGAAACTTGCCGCCATTTTGTCTAATACATAACTGACATCGTCTTTGCAATAATGAAATTGCAGCTGATATTTGAAGCGGTTTACTTTTTAAAAAACATCATGTAAATTGTTTTGTAATTCTGCTTAGTATTGTTTTGTTTTTGTATATTTCACGGTAGCCAAGCACAGTGCAGGTTTTAACACGACATTTAACATACTCCTCTTAGTTTAAAAATAGTACAGGATAAAGAATTAAAATGGTAAAGCACCTGGTACATTTTATACAACGAGTAATAAAGATCGGGAGTACACACCCTTTCACATTAAATTTAGAAAAATATAAATAGACACTTGGGGAAATAACCGAATTATTAGAGTTATTTGTAGACATCGTAATTATGATATATTACCCCCAATAATCATATATTCATAAATTACAGCCACTAAAAATGTATCGCAAACGTAAACAAATGACGCAGCTTTCAGTATCTAATGCAACAGCGTGTGAACAAGATGACCGTTCACATAAATAGTACTTTGAAACTTATAAAAATCACAGATAATAAAGGAGATCATCTTCAATTGCTCGAGAACAGAGATCAAAGCAGAGTTTCGAATTCGATTGACACACCACCATCGTCGTGCGGGACAGGTTTCCTTGCGTTGCCCCATACCGTTGATGCGTATGCAAACGTCGATCTAGTTATCCTTTTGTAGCGCCTCAGCTTGTATGAAACGTTAATCTTACTTGGTCAGGGTGTATATAGCTGTGCCAGAACTCCTTTTGCCTATTTGCTGCATACTCGATGTGGGTGTCAAAGTGAGCTTCGGATCAGGCATCACTCCTAAATACTTGACGTCTGGATGCCAAAGTATCGGTTCGTCAAACGCTCTGACGTAGTCTCCAGGTCGATGACGTCCCTTCGAGACGAAAATTGTCTTGCTCTTTTCTGAAATGACTTCGACTCGCCAAAGTCTTAGCCATCCCTTGAGAGCGTTCATCGCTATTTGCAGTTTCTACATGATGAGGAATGGAACTCGGAACCTGACTAGTATGTCTGTGTCGTCGGAGCATAGTGCCATCCTAGTTTCAGCCGCTTTCGATAGGGCACTCACAAAAATGTCAAACAGTGCCGGCGAAAGAATAGAGTCTGGGGAACCCTATCCCTGATTCGCGGTCTAGTCGACCGCATTCCGAGTAGCTTGATACGGAACCATCTATTGTGAAGATAGGATTTCGTCAGTTGGACTAAAGCGCGTAGGCGGCTCCGTGGCGTAGTGGTATGTGTGTGACTACTACGTTCAAGGTCCTGGGTTCGAATCCCGACACGGTCCGCTTGAAAAATGTTAGGCGAGCATTTCTCACAAAAATATACCCTCGTTCGGATGAGAGGTAAAATGGAGGTCCCGTGTGTGACTGTTGTCATGCACGTTAAAGATCCCTACCTTGCTTGCAACAGCAAGGGTTCAGCAAAATTCCAAATTTTCCAGGTAAAAAGAACTCGCTTCCTAGCCAATGTAGTACTTTCGGGTGGAGCATTGCAAAATCACATGTAAGGACTAAGGCGCGTGTCAATGCCTTTATCCAGCATCTTGCAGAACATTCAGGAACACTGCGCCTGTCTCCAGTTGAAACCTTCCGCGATGCGCTTCACCACTGGCAGTATCTGGTGAACGGTGGAATACCTCTTAAGGATCCCAAACTGCTCGTCCAGGATCACGTGCTGCTCCTCGATTGCTGCCTGCAGTCGCCTTACGAAAATGACTTCAGCTATTTTTTCAACCACCGACAGCAAGCTAACTAATCGGTAGTTCTGTGGAAATGTGGCACACGTAGCTCCGTGGTGTAGTTGGTATGCGTGTGACTACTATGGTGAAGGTCCCGGGTTCAAATCCTGACAGGGTCCTCTTGAAAAATGTTAGGGGAGCATACACCCTTGTTCGGATGAGAGGTAAAATGGAGGTCCCGTGTGTGAGTGTTGTCACGCACGTTAAAAATCCATACCTTGCTTGAAACAGCAATGGTTCGGTAAAATTCAAAATTTCCAGATATAAAAAAAAATTGGAACCTGGCCAATATAGTACCTTCGGGTAAAGCATTGAAAATCAAATGTAGGGAAATGTGGCAGATTTGTCTGCTTTCCAGAGCATTATGACGTCCGCCGTCTTCCACAGTGTTGAGAAGTGCTCAGCATGGCATTAATGAATCCGGTTAACACAATGGTGGTGTTTTCTGGTAGCGCTTTCAGAGTCCGGTTGGAAATTCCGTCTAGTCCAGGAGTCTTTCTGACTTTTAAGATCCTTGACTTCTTGTACGACGGTAGGGTCGATTTCGTGCGGGTCGTCGTTCCTTAGCCTACTTCTGATGTCGCAGTTAACCCGTTTGATGTGCCGAAGTTCTGCCTGAACATAGTTTGGCTTTAACTGGCATTCCATGCTGTTGCGAAGGCTTCTGCCTTTTTAAAAGCTGAATAGGCTAAGCCTGTTTCGCAAAACTGCAGAATATGAGGAAAATAGGACCAAGCATACTTCCTAACGGAATTTCTACTTGTAGGTTTGCCCAGGCAAACCAATGATCAACGTTTATCTGTAATAATACGCCGTTTGCAAACATTTAAATATAAATTGTTCACTTTATATGCTTGTCCGCATAATTAAAGCTGAAATCTTAATACATAAAGATGGTGAATTGTTTATTATTCAATGTTGTTTTCATGTCATCCGTTACTCTAATGAGAGCAATAGATGTACTACGATTCATTCTAAAGTCCCAATGAAATAGATCAAATAAATAGAAATTTAAGAAGTCAGACAATTGACTGAAAGCTGTTTTGCCGCTGGTCGCTGAGTCGCAGGTATCAGTATCAGTTAATATCACTTTCTAATACTTTTAAAAGGAACTTTTGTAATAATTTCGGTCACATCACAGTCCATCTGGCCACACGCTGTAAGGTAATCTGCATCACAAACAACTCAAAAGTGAATACAGTAATTGATAAGGAAACGCAGTAGCATAATTTAGCTTTATTCAAAAACTTTGTACAAACAATTACTGCAGCTTCAAATTACTTTGAGCACTCACCCATATCACTTACAAATAAGCGGATGTTGATTCTTTCTATAAAATTGGAACTAAGCTGGGCTTTTCGAACTGAAAGTCAGGTTCGAGTACATAAAAAGCTTAGCCCGGCACGGCCCTAGTACATAAGTGGCCTGGCCCGAAAGTCCGATCCGAATTCGGGCCGGGTTTTAGGCTTTTGGGCCGGGCTCGGCCCTCCCCAAAAAAAAAACCATATTACCAATATATTTTACTCACGGTTTAAGCGCCTGGTTATTCTTTTCGCATTCTAGGTATAGAAATGTTAGTTTAAAATAGATCCTTTGTTTATATTTATTAAAATTTGAAAATCAATTTTTTTGGCTTCGTATTTGCGTACGTTACAATTTTTCGTTTAGAACTGTAACACTGATTTTCGTTAGTCGGTTTATTGGTGTTCATAAAATCGGCCTGATGAAACCAGTTTCGGAAAAAACCGTTTTTTTTTGGTGAAACCGGTTTCAACAAAACCTGTTTTGAAAATCGGTTTTGGTAAGCCGGTATTACGGAAATAGGTTTTTAATAAAAACTGGTAAATCGGTTTAAATTTTTTAAGGTTTTTGCCAGCACTAATTATTTCTATTGCATATTTATGAAATATAGGGTGCGCAGAATATCGATGCTAATCCTTATAGAGGTGATGGGCGAGATAATTTAGAACCGAAATAAATATATTTACTTTAGCACGAGGTCTTATGATTTGTAAGATAATTTAATTTTTTTACTTTATCAGGTAAAACTTCAAATTCCACACGTAAACCTTAGTAAGGTATCACTTACTACGAATATTCATATTCTGTTAAAGTTTTCAGATAATGTAATGTTACTTTATATTCTTTGCACCATAACTTTCATTTAACAGAAAAACCCAACTAGTAAAATAGCGTAAGAAAATTACAAAAGTAACAAACTACGAAACATCGTGCTTTATTTATACATCCTTGTTTTTGTAGAGTTGTAAGTTCTCGTGTCAAATCATAGTTACGCTTATTTTTCCATTGAAGTCCTTTACATTATCGTTAAGTGTGAACTTGTTATTTTACATTGTTGTTACTTTTCGTTGTTTTATGGTGCAATGGCTGCTTTTTCATTGGAATACGCTAGTATTATTTTACACGGAAAGGCTCGAAGACTATCAAGAACAGTTTCCAAACAGAAGATCATCGATAGCAAAGTATTAACTTAACGCCAACTTAACGAAACTGAAGGTGTGCATCATACGCAGCGTAGACCAGGTAAGAGTATCACTCAGAATTCTACTAACAAATTTTAATTGTATTTGATGCCAATCCTACGAACAACACCCGTAAAGTCGCTCACGACGTAAATGTGTCCAAAGGAAGAGTGTAGTCTGTCATGAAAGCAGAAGTGAAACGATCCTTACAAGGTGCTTAATGATGAAGATTCTGCTAGGTGAATGCAGTTTTATCGTGTGTTATTACATAATAACGTAGAAGATTAATGGCATTTTAATTTAATTTTATGGACGGTTGAATCAACTTGCTCTAGAGCAGGTATTGTAAATTTCCACAATCTCCATTATTGGACGAATGAGGATAATAATTCACGAATGAAACAACCAATTACATTTTAAAGGAAAATTTTCATCAATGTATGGGCTCGCGTAATAGGAAGACAAACAGTTAGTCCTCATTTTCTACCACAAACTATCAATAGAGACAACAATAGTCCATTCAATTTAACTTTAGGATGACGTCAAATGTAGTAATAAAGTGTTGGCAACTGTATGCAAACAAATACCTAGATTTGCGATTGAATGATACTGTCATTTAACAAAATAAAGGTTAGCAGTTCTGTACGGTGTTGCCATCAATTCCTCTTGCCAATAGGAATATTCCTATATCTTTCATTAAATATATTATAATTTAATCTAATATTGGCAACGTAGCATTTCACGCAGTTGTGACGTCATCCCAAAGTTAAATCGAATGGACTATTTTCTGAAATAAATCTAAGCGATATTAAGATGCAATGTTAATAAATGCAGTTGTTGAGCAAAATGAAGTTAATTTAATAGAATGATTTACCAACGTCATTAGATGTAACAACTGTTAATGAAAACCATTCCATTACTTTCCGAAATAACGCTATCGCTATCGGAACGGTGTCAGGGATTATCTAAGTGAGACTTTCTCTGATAAGTCGATTGGCAGAAATAAAGCAATACATAAGTCTGCTAGTTCCTCAAATTTGTATCTACTAGACTTGTTGCCCCTGTTTCTTTCTATCTATGTACTCCACCTTATAGGCGGCAGAGTCACCACACAACAAAAGGTGGTTCTTGTCTAAAATTCAAGCCCAAGGTAAAATGTATGGAAACAGGCTTTTTGTATAAAAGGACCCTCGAATAAGCTCTTTCAGTCAACTAAGTTTCTTCGACTTAGGGCAGAGCTATGAGCCGGGGTCGTAAGTTGGTATACGATAATAAAGAGAATATTATGGACGCCATCGTATCTTAATTTATAGCTGTAATGTCTAACAATCCGAATATAAGATACGGAAATCTTCGAAAAGAAAAAACATCTTCAGAACAACCAAAACGTATAAACATAATACTTACTTACCTTTAAAACTGCAAGCTTGAATTGGAACGATGATCTCGTACTGTCTGAAAATATAACCACCTCAAGAAATTTCTAGAACTAGGGCTTCACTAGAGCCTAGTCAAATTATCACAAAAAAATTTCAAAAATTAGCAATTCAAAAATATAACTCTAAAACATCTTACCGAGAGAATGCTGATGTCCTTTCTCTCTAAACTCATGAATTTTGTGAATTTGCTTGTTCCAACTGTGAGAAACTATGATCAACTTGTAACGTGCATTTTTATAGCTTAACATTTTTACGCTTTTTCCCAATTAGTAAATACATTTCTGTAACTACTATTTCTATATTTTATATTTATTAACTCCTTAGGCGAATGCATCGTATTATAATGAGTGGATATACAAGTCTAGATAATAGACGATAAGAGGTTGTAATAGAACCAGTTGAATAAACAAATGAGGAGTTGTAGTTTGTTCTTGGTTCCTATATATTAATTACGTTGAAAATACTGCTTCTTCTTTGCTTTGACAATAGTGAGAATTAATGCGGTATCAATTTTCGAATTGTTCATGAATAAGCACGGCACGATTTTAGTTGTTTTTCTTGTGAAATAAAAGTTGTATATTAACTGTAGCAAGTGTAGTGCTAATTCCGATTGAAGTAGTATGGTTGATAGGCGAACGTGTTTGGTCGACGCACGTGTTTTACGGAACATTTTACGGACTTACTTTAGTGATACACGTGCTTTACTCATTGTGTTTTTTTTGGTGCTTTGTCTTTTGATATTTAAACTGTGTGTGCGATCTAGTTTCGCGGTCCTTTTTTTTACTTTGGATTATCCAAATACAGTTGATACTGTAGTTTCTGAATTTTCTAACCCCAAAGAATCTAAAACAGATCATTGTTTGCGCAAATTTCGTTATTTGCGAAATATAACAGATTACCGGTTTACAAAGGTATTGGTTGAAGTTTCTCGCTGCTTTTTGGATGTTTATGAAAATAATATACATTTGGTCCCAGTTGAAATTAAACTAGTGCTACAAAATATTTCGAAATTATTGTCTCAGGAAATAGAATTAACAAGAAATTTATCAATGCTACATAGTTCCGTCGCGTGATAATGTCTGCTGCTAACACCAGTGAAATACGTAGGTGTGATTAGGGTAACGTGTGATAAGTTCCATCAACACCCTCCCAGTCAAGGGTGAAGTGCTGCGTTAGTGCCGGACATCGTGAATCCCACACTTCAATTGCAAGGAAGCGTTACTGAACGACCTTTTGTAAGTTGAACTATTTCCTACTTATTCTTACTTTAAATATCTATCCGTTGTTTTGCCATATCTTTGTCGTTGTGATACCTTTTACCATAGACTTGCATGCTATTTGAAAAAAAAAAGAAAAGAAGAATCAACAATACTGGATGACTCATATCAATTGTGCTTACCTATTTATTTTTTTGTTAAAATTTTATCTGATTTATGTTTAATTGGTGTGTGAGGAAATGTTTCTGCTACTCCCCAATATTACCTCACTTTGTACTAAAAATTTTTGTATTGCTTTTACCGTTGTTATATTATATAGATTATCCAAACAGTTTTTTTTACATTCTACAAAGTACTGAACAATCTATGCTCGATCAGCATGCTATGCTTTTTCTTTATTTCAGTTTTGCAGGACTAATTTTTTTTTTATTGCAGGTTTGCTATTCTAATTTTTTTATTGCAGGTATTGTTACTAACTCCTTACAGCCGCGTACATTATATGTTGGTCTGCTTTCTACAACCCCCCAATCTCCGATTGAGCCCGGTCATTTCTTTGATTTTCTTCGTGTTACGCACGGCTACGAGCCAACGTAGCATAAATTTGGCGCCCAACGTGGCTGCCACGATAAACGTAACAAACTTCAATAAAAATAAGATTTAGAATAACATAATCCATTTTCTATTTTGTTAAAGAAATATTATATATATATATATATATATATATATATATATATATATATGTATAGATATTGAATAATATCATGTCCTGCATATTTATTTTTATAAAAAGTGATTACGGTTACTGAGGACTGAATTTTCATACATCGTATAATAAAGCATAAAATCAAATAAAAAGGTAAGCTAAATTAAGCTTTTGGACTCATACCCCAAATATAAAGAAATTTTCCTTTTTAATTAAAAAACTATTTAAAATAACATTTATAATCACGCTTATTACAAGATCCATGATTTCGATCTCCAGAAATAATTGGCTAGGAATATGAATCGGCCTAGAAATTAACCTTCTGTCAATTATTCCGATTTTACAAAAACCTATAAATAAAATATCAACCGAATCTTCAATTAAATATTTTATTACACAAGCATTAGCCTCGTCTATTTTAATCATAACTATAATACTAATAATAATAAAAACCGGATTAGCTACTAATACAGAAAATTCACTATTAAATCTATCTATAATTTCAGCGCTTCTAATAAAAATAGGAATAGCCCCGTTCCATTTTTGATTCACTGAAGTTATAGAAGGATTAACATGAATAAATCATTAATAATAATTAAAAATTATTTAAGTATTAAGCTGTGATAATGTGAATAAATTTCACGAAACGTTAGCATACAATCCAAGTTTTTAATTTTTATACTTCAGTCCTCAGTAACCGTAATCACTTTTTATAAAAATATATATGTATATATATATATATATATATATATATATATATATATAGTGGTTTTAAAGGGTTAAAGGTAAATATAAACGAAGCAATTTCAAAACACCCTGTATAAAGGAAACAACCCGAAATTACGTGCGAAATTTATTCCAGTTAGTACATTTTTAAGTAACAGGTTATATTAACAAAATTTTACAAATAATGATTAAAATTTAGTAAGTTTGCAAAGAAAATAAATGGTAGAAGCCAATGCCATTAATTTATTAATTTAATTGAGTTTAATTAAACGGTTATTTACGTATAATATGCATAAAGGCATGAAAAACCAATAAATCCAAGGCGAATAGCGTTCGTTATAACAAATAAATATATCGGTTGGGTTGAAATACCATGAACTACCATGAAAAGAAGCTCCTAGAAATGGTGTGTTAAAACGTCGGTTAATTAAGCACCTGCGTGTTTTCTAAATGTCAAGTTCCAATTATTTTTATAGATAACAAACAAGTTTCAAAGAATATTGAGTAACCGGTCGAATGTGTTCGCAGTAAACACTAATTAGGGGTTATTTAAGGCACGGATTTTGGGTCCACATGGAGTTGTAGAACGCGGTCAGGAATATCGATTCTACCACTCAAGCAAGGTGAGAAAGAGACGTAGAAAATGCATAAGCAAGGGACAGCGTTAGATAGGCAGGATTTGTGGAACGTCAGTGGATAGACGATTGGTCGATATTGTTAGTTGGACATGAGACAAATACGAGCATAGTGTATATTAATTTTCAGAAAAGATCGTAACGGTGCACTGAAATTCGCGGACTTAGAAATCGGTTGAGCTCAAAATTTTAAGAACCTGTTGTTGTAGATGAAGGACTTCGGATGAAATGCGGCCAGGAGGTGGCAGCATAAACTGTATAAATACTTTTCGAAAATATAATGAAAGCCCTTAATATTTCGATCGCTTCAGACTAAGTATGAAAGTTACCACGAGTTTGTAAGTATAATAAAATTTGTAATAATTACCTAATCAACCGTCCGTCGAGGGCCTGTAAAGACCAGTCAAGACGGTTAATTAAGGCCAGGCAGACTAAACTCAGCGGCGTAGGTCGTGGTTCAAACTCTTAACTAAACCCTTGCTTGTATTTACCAAATATGCGATATGGATAAAAATCATCGATACATATATTAACAATTTATAATAAACATGGGCGCCAATCAGCGGAAAGGCACTGATACCTAATAAAAGTAATCATGAAATAAACTTCATAGTTTAGAAAAAAGAAATAACATTTTATTATACTATCGACTGTCCGGAAAAGCAGATATATACACAAATAAATAAGGTCTTGAACTCGAAATGAAATAGGGCCTACAGGGCCCACTATTCCGACATAATATAAACGTAATTCTATCTAACCTAATTGATATCTAGGGACGTGCACGTCGTCACATATACCTAATCTTTAGCCTAACTAGGATTAACTTAAGATCTTTAATTATATTAACAAAAGCACTGTGAAACACAACTATGCATTACTGTCTTTACAACACGGTATCCGTATGTACAGATTAAATCAAGGATTCCATGGGTTAATACCGTATGCTCTCTTCAATGATTATTTTTGGAACACGCGAACGTAATTTAATGTCAATATAATTCACAAAAAAAACAGACCGGACTATAGCTCGCAACACGGCTCCCGCACCCCGTCTTTAGCGACTATAGGTAGAACGAACATACATTTCCGCGATCAAAAGTAAACAGTATCAACTGGTCTATAATAATTAACCTTTACAACACTACAAAAGTTTGACACGTAAATCCGAAAAGCTTTCTTTACTGAGCTATTAACAAAGGTTAGTTCACGTCTTTATTACGTTCCAATGACCGGTAGTTGAAGCAAAGGAATTTTCTTTTAAATAACTTTAAGCAATAGCACACCGTCGTAGCGTCTATGTAGAATTAAAGTAATCCTTCCTACAAATTAATAAGACGCTACAAAAGAGACGCAGAATCGAAATAAAACTCATAGCAAAGGGTTGCTTTGCATTATTAAAAATGTCATCCAACAAAATAAATACTCACGTGTTCTAAGCACACACAAAACACGTCTGTCCCCAAAGACCACACACCAAAAAGCCAAGAATCATTGCTGTTTCTTTACATCTGCAACCACATTCCTGCAAAACCCCAATGAATTCGTCCGGTCCTGCGGCCATAGGCCGCACCATATGTTTAAAACCAGAAACTAAACCCTCTCCTACATTGTATTGTAAATATTATGCGATCTCAGGTACCGTAGATGTATCACGAAAGCTTTTTAAAATATAGAAGAATTCGCTTGTATGAGGTTATTCCACCACGGTGTATGCAGGCTTTGTAAAACGTACATATAATTCCACCACGATTCGTGAAATATACAAGTGATAATTAAATTGTGTCAACTATTAATACTATAAGAATTGGTACGCAGTAGCGTAACATTATATAAAAATAATTATAAAATTTATGCTCAACAAAGCGATTGAAAATCGGGTTGTTACACACCCCACAAAAGTTGAAATTGCGGAAGAAATTTCAACCCTTCAACCTCTCAACGTAAGGAAACCATACTAAACACATTTTGAACTTGAAATACGTTAAATTCACCAAGTCAATATTAGATTCTACACCTAACACCGATTATCGAAACTCTAAAACAAAATGACTTGCTACAACCTCCAACAAGTTAAAATGTTTCACACATTTAAGTGATTAAAGGTAACTTGAAAAACTATTAGCTCCAGCAACTATCGAAACAATAGTTACAAATCCAACTCTTGAAGCTAAGTTCCTAAGTATTAAAACTTAATAATCGGCAAATATCTACTTTAGAAGCCAAGCTTCCATTAAATAAAATGCGCAGTCCAAACTGCAACTACAGAGTTTGAATAAGCGAAAGTGAATGGAGTGATCAGTTCCAACACCAACGAAACTCAAATCCAATAACCCACAAAATATACAAAAAAAATAGACTTCTAGGCGAAATCCAAAAATAAGTGTATGGACCAACGTCCACAACAACCTCTGCACCAGCAAAGGCAGAAATAAAATGTGAATACTAGTGAATGCACAAGGCTTAAATCCAATAGCTTGAATTCAACTTAACAACTGAGAACTGGGAATAAAGGTAATAGGAAAATATTTAATGTGGCTTTAAATCTTTAACATGAAAAATACCCAACGGTTTATCATCCACCGTCGCTAAGCGGTAAGTCGTAGTACCAACAACCTCAATTATCTTAGCTTCCAAATATTTAGGAGCTAATTTTTATTAAATGATTTAGTAGCATCCGACAGAACAAAATTCTTTCTCCAAACAATATCACCAACATTAAACTTCAAAGGTCTTCGTCTTAGATTATATGAACGGGTATTGCGCTCATACGCCAAATGAAGATTTCTTTTACCTCCCGAAAAATTGGAGATAGTTCATTCATGTCTCGAACTAACTGTTCTCGATTTTCTAAAACAACTCATCCTCTTTGAAATTCTTTAACCGACCAAAAATCTCCAGAAATAGGAACGGTACGGCCAAAAGCCAAAAATGATGGTGAAAATTTTGTTGATTCGTGAACAGCGTTTCGGAGGGCGTGTCCTATTTTATGGATTTCAACATCCCATTCCTTATGACTGTCTTTAATATAACTACGGATGGCTGTTCCAATAACTTTATTTACTCTTTCGACAAAATTTACCTGCGGATGGTAATTTGCGTTAAACCAAACGGATTGAACGTTATAAGTATTCATTAATTTTGAAAACAAAACGCTTTTAAATTGGGGACCATTATCCACCATACAAATTTGTGGAACCCCGTAAACCAAAAACACATAATTTTCAATATATTCACAGATGCGTTGTGCAGAGGCATTGCGCATTGGGTGGATTAGAGTAAATTTGGTAAACCAATCACTGATGACTAAAAGAACTGTATTCCCTTGTTTTGAACGAGGAAAAGGACCAACTAAATCGATAGAAAGGCATTGAAATGGGAAAGAGATCTGCTTTTCCTGGCCCATAAATCCATAATGATTAAATTGAGCAGATTTGCTTTCACAACAAATTTTACAATTGCGAATATATTTAGAAATGTCCGACTTCATTTTGGGCCAATAATATAACTCTTTAATCTTTGAAAAGTTTTGAAAACTCCTAAATGAGCCGAGGTAGGGTCATCGTGACACTTTTGCAAAATCTCATTACGACTCGACTTTGGAACAACTAGTTTCCATTCCACCAAATTTGATTCAATTGATAAATTATTAGAAATATATTTATAAATTTTTCCATCTTCAACTCTCCAATCCGGATAAGAATCAGGTTTATTAGAAATTTCTGATAGCATCTTTTGTACCAGTCATCGATATCATCAGAAGAAAATTTTAAAGAATTAATTTCAACAGGAGCTCTGGAAAGAGCATCAGGTACAACATGTAGTTTACCTTTCCTATGAATCACCTCATAATCAAACTGCTGAAGCTTAACGCTCCAACGCGCTAATCGACCTGAAGGATCTTTTAGGCTATTAAGCCAGATCAAAGAATGATGATCGGTAATAACCTTGAAGTGTGTGCCTTCTATGTAAGGCCTAAATTTCTGAATGCCAAAATGACAGCTAACAATTCCCTTTCTGTCACCGAGTAATTTTTCTCAGCCTTATTAAGAGCACGAGATGCGTAAGCAATTACCTTTTCGTTGTCGCCCTCACCTTGAGTCAGCACAACTCCAACACCATAATTCGACGCATCACATTGTAAGTAGAAATGCTTAGTAAAGTCAGGGCTAGCCAAAATGGGAGCCTGGCCAAGACAAGCTTTAATTTTGCAAAGGATTTAAGAGCTTCTTCATTCCAGGTAATAGATTGAGACTTCCTTTGCTTTTTAATAGGTCATTAATCGGAGCCAAAATTGTGGAAAAATCATTGATGAATCGACGATACCACGAACACATTCCAGTAAAACGTTTAATTTCTGTGGCTGTCTTAGGTAGCGGAAAATTGACTATAGCATCTATCTTAGAAGGATCGGTATGAAGACCGTCTTTATCAACAACATAACCCAAATATAATAACTTGGGTTTACAAAATTCACATTTTGAAAGATTAATGGTAAAATTCGCATCTCTAAGTCTTTGTAAACTTCCTCTAAAATTTCAATATGTTCTTTAAAAGTACTCGATACGACAATAATATCATCTAAATAAACAAAACATTTTGCGACAAGGAATGGCCAAAATAGACTCCATGAGCCGCTGAAGTGTACTAGGCGCGTTGGTTAAACCCATAGCCATTACATTATACTCGAATAAACCTCGGCGAGGAACTGTAAAGGCAGTCTTTTCTCTACTCGCCGCGTCTAAAGGTATTTGCCAAAAGCTTTCTTTAAATCAATAGAGGTTAAGTACCTGGCATTGCGAAACCTATCAAGTATGTCATTTAAAAATGGAAGAGGATACGCATCTTTTTTGTTACAGAATTCAATTTTTGCATCAAAGCAAACACGAAATTCTCCGACTTCTTCTTAACCAACAGCATCGGCGAATTCCAAGGACTAGAACTCGGGCTAATAATGCCTTGAGCCAGCATCTCATCAATCTCTTTATTTGCATGTGCTAGCATGGCAGGTGATAAAGGATAATAACGTTGTTTAATTGGAATAACATCGCCAGTAATAATAGTATGAGTGACTTTATCAGTTCGACCCAATTCTGGACGATCAAGTAAGTTAAATAAAGAAATAATACGATTCAATTCGGATTTTGACCTTCATCCAATTCATCAGCACATTTAATCATATGAAAAGTATCAATTTCAGAAGAACAAGCAAAAATTCTTTTGTAGAAAAATCTACTTTAATTTCAAATAATTGGCAAAATCTACACCAAGGGTAAGGGCATTCTCAATTGTATCAGAAACCAAAATTGATAATTCATGAGTGAGACCATTAACACAAAGTGGCAAAGTAATCTTACCAAGAATAGACTGTGAAGTACCATCAGCCGTAGAGAGTGACGAAAACTCATCGTTACGATTTAATTTTAAATCGTATTTGTCAATTAAAAATATTCCCGATTTCCTAATATCGTGGTCGTTGCGCCAGAATCCAATAGAGCAACTAAATTATCGTTAAAAATTTTAACAGCGATATGAGGTCTGGAATCTCTTTCAGAATTATAGAAATTAGAAGAAATTTTAGTAGTTTGTAAAAATTTTTGACTTTTGAAGCCAATCGGGCCAAATCTTTTGTCAGCCAGCGCAAATTTTGGTGAAGAGGTACATCGGCTAACGAAATGACTCTTCGAAACTAGTTTTTGACTTCTGGGAGCATTTTGGACAATCCAATGAAGTAACATCGTGTTGTCCGCACAAATAACAAAATAATGCGCGCTTTTCGGCACAGGTATGAAATGAATGACCTAATTTTTGCAGTTGAAACAAATTGTAGTAGACTTGGCAGTATTCGTTTTGAGAAATTAGAAATATCAGTTCTTGCTACTATATTTTTGTAGTAGGTGAAACAAGGACCCTAGGATTTGGACTGAATGGCAATCTGTTGGAAGTGGAAGCTCCTCGACAGGTGCATGTCGTAATTTAATACCTTCCAAGGTTTTACATAAAGAGATTAGGTGCGAAATGTCCGTAACCTCAATCAAAGCCAATTGAGTGGCATAAAAAGATTGCAAATTTCTTTTAATAATTTTCAGTTGTTCGGAGTTTGCAATAGCTTCATCCAATTGAGCAAATAAATTTACCATGGTAGAAATATAAACAATAGGGGACTCTTCAATTTTTGTTTTCGCGCCTTTATGTCGGCCAATAAATTTTCATTGTAGTCCTCGGGGAGAAAGTCTTGTTTAAGTTTGTAAATTAATTCATCCCAGGAATGAACAGAGGAACGGGTGGCTCTAAACCAAGCCAAAGCCGAATCAGAAAATAGGTCAATGGCTCCTTCGAATAAATCTTCAGAAGAAACCTTCCGAGCAACCTGAAGCTCATTGCAACGTTGAATGAAAGATAAAACAGAAATATTTTTCGGATCACCCGTAAACTGGAGACCCCATTTATAAATCGGAACCGCTGAACGAGTTCTATTAAGCGAGTCAATTAAGGTACTAAGGTCCTTAGTTGAAATACCAACTGAAGGCTCAGTGTGGGTGACAACGTTGGACGTAGAAGGTAGGTCTTTTCCGGTAGGAACATGAGTAGAGTCGCGATTAACACCTAAAGAAAAATACGTAAAGTTAGAATTAAATTCTTGTTCTTCATGGACTTGCTCTAACATTTCAATAGACTTAATACAACGAGAAAATATTTGTGAATGAAATGAAGAATATTCTTCATTGAAGGTTGTGTATGTTAACCTTCGATAGACGTGTGAAAGTCTGGTATGCAACCGTAAATATTCATTTTTCTTAGGAGTAATTTTATAAGAATGAAGCAAGGATTCCAATTCATTAATTTTTTGTTCTAAACAATTTAATTCGTCTTTTTGATTAATTTGAATTTTTTCGTAGTTAGAAAAATTGAAACATCCATTTTTCTAATGCAAGTTTGGAACGTAATAATTTTCTTTTAACATCAACAGTTTTATCAGAAGGATCTGAATTTCGAATTAATAATTCGTGACTCAGCTCGTCAGCTTTTAAAGACTCTACTATAAACATTTTCAATAATAATATCAGTTCAATAAATTCAAAATACACGCATATGTTAACTCCACAAAAAAATTATAATGTACATTCAACTTGGCAAGTAAAAGCAAATGCTTCAGCACAACAATTCAAAAGTGTCTGCGTCAGTACAATTATGTTTGAAAAATTGAGCAACGTAAAAACGATACAAAATTCGAGCCCCAAGCGTTAGGCGCTAGTGTAATAATTACCTAATCAACCGTCCGTCGAGGGCCTGTAAAGACCAGTCAAGACGGTTAATTAAGGCCAGGCAGACTAAACTCAGCGGCGTAGGTCGTGGTTCAAACTCTTAACTAAACCCTTGCTTGTACTTACCAAATATGCGATATGGATAAAAATCATCGATACATATATTAACAATTTATAATAAACATGGGCGCCAATCAGCGGAAAGGCACTGATACCTAATAAAAGTAATCATGAAATAAACTTCATAGTTTAGAAAAAAGAAATAACATTTTATTATACTATCGACTGTCCGGAAAAGCAGATATATACACAAATAAATAAGGTCTTGAACTCGAAATGAAATAGGGCCTACAGGGCCCACTATTCCGACATAATATAAACGTAATTCTATCTAACCTAATTGATATCTAGGGACGTGCACGTCGTCACATATACCTAATCTTTAGCCTAACTAGGATTAACTTAAGATCTTTAATTATATTAACAAAAGCACTGTGAAACACAACTATGCATTACTGTCTTTACAACACGGTATCCGTATGTACAGATTAAATCAAGGATTCCATGGGTTAATACCGTATGCTCTCTTCAATGATTATTTTTGGAACACGCGAACGTAATTTAATGTCAATATAATTCACAAAAACAGACCGGACTATAGCTCGCAACACGGCTCCGCACCCCGTCTTTAGCGACTATAGGTAGAACGAACATACATTTCCGCGATCAAAAGTAAACAGTATCAACTGGTCTATAATAATTAACCTTTACAACACTACAAAAGTTTGACACGTAAATCCGAAAAGCTTTCTTTACTGAGCTATTAACAAAGGTTAGTTCACGTCTTTATTACGTTCCAATGACCGGTAGTTGAAGCAAAGGAATTTTCTTTTAAATAACTTTAAGCAATAGCACACCGTCGTAGCGTCTATGTAGAATTAAAGTAATCCTTCCCTACAAATTAATAAGACGCTACAAAAGAGACGCAGAATCGAAATAAAACTCATAGCAAAGGGTTGCTTTGCATTATTAAAAAAATGTCATCCAACAAAATAAATACTCACGTGTTCTAAGCACACACAAAAACACGTCTGTCCCCAAAGACCACACACCAAAAAAAGCCAAGAATCATTGCTGTTTCTTTACATCTGCAACCACATTCCTGCAAAAACCCCAATGAATTCGTCCGGTCCTGCGGCCATAGGCCGCACCATATGTTTAAAAACCAGAAACTAAACCCTCTCCCTACATTGTATTGTAAATATTATGCGATCTCAGGTACCGTAGATGTATCACGAAAGCTTTTTAAAATATAGAAGAATTCGCTTGTATGAGGTTATTCCACCACGGTGTATGCAGGCTTTGTAAAACGTACATATAATTCCACCACGATTCGTGAAATATACAAGTGATAATTAAATTGTGTCAACTATTAATACTATAAGAATTGGTACGCAGTAGCGTAACATTATATAAAAAATAATTATAAAATTTATGCTCAACAAAGCGATTGAAAATCGGGTTGTTACAAATTATTTTAAATTATATTGCACGGTGTTAGCCTCATAATTTGTACGCGACTTGTGCCGAGTTTAAAATTTATTGAGGTATCACCTATATTGTTTTAACAAACTGGTGTAGTGACGTTATGTAAAGTGGATTAAATTAAATAATTATGAAAGAAGTATAATTAATTTGAATTTGGATACACCGTGAAGGCAGCGCTAGCAGCTCAACTTAAATGGGGTTCTTCTACTAATAGCTAGGAGCGGCCTGCAGACCAGAAAGAAGCAAATACACGGCATCGTCAACGGAGCAGAGATCTTCTAGAAATTCCAGGTAACGCTTTGAAATTGTGTTGTTATAAACCATAAACTATGAATATTGGGTGACGTATGAGAGTGAATTTTGAAGGTAGTATGCATTATTTTGCGTATTGAACATAATACGTATAACTAACTTTATTATGGTATTTAAATAGAAATCTGAAGGTGTATATAAAGCTTATTAACGTTCCTTCAGGAAGTTAAATTTTGTGAAGAGTACATGGGTTGTTTTTTTAGTTTGTTGTAAGAGAATGCAAAGTATAAGGGCATACATTATTCATAATTAACTGGGTTATCATGAGCTCACCATACTCCAGAGTTACGTAGATTTAAAATAAATTATAAAGAAGGAATGAGAAATAAGGTATTATTCAGGGCCCATTTACTCCAGGTACAGTCTATGTGTTTGATAATTTAAATTAAAATACAGGACATTACAAAATAGAATTTATTGAGGTGTAACTTGATCACTGAAATGTGGATAATATTGAATTTTATTTGTAAATAGTGATAAATAAAAGATTCTATGTTTGTTGTATTTTGTGGTTTTATTGGGAGTGTGCGTGAACGATAGAGAATATGAGAGTGAATCTAGATATCCAAGAGGAAGTTCAACTGAGCTAGCCGGAAGCAGTGGAAGAAAGTAATTCAACCGAGGAAGAAAAGAAGGAACGGGTAAGAAATTATAATTTTTTTGAAGTATTTAGTTTTTGAAAATTTTTCTATTATGTGCAATTTTCGAGTTTTGAAAATTTAATAAAATTTTCAAATATATTTTTGTTGGTGAAGCTTTTACCAGAGAAACACGGCAATTTATGGCGCCCAACGTGGCTCTCGAAAGTTTTTTGAGAAAGTACTAAATTTAGAGCGGAGTTAACACGGCAATTTATGGCGACCCAAAAGTGAGGCTCGAGTTCCAGATAAAATTTTAGTGATTTTATTCCAGGAAACTGGCGATCTGAGAAAGAGAGTTTGTGTTTTGTATAAATTTAAGAATATTTTGAGTGTGTGTGGGTGCGATTTGAACGTATGCACAGAAAGGAGTGGTTAAGAAGTCAATGAGTGGAAATTGGAAGTGACGATAGTGCCTTGTGTGATAAAAATTCGAAAATGGACGAAGCTGGAGGTAGTAGGGATCAGTCGAAGACGGAATCGGGAGAAGCTGGAAATGAATTAATTTTGAGAATGCTAGAGAGGATGAATGAAGAATCTAATAGAACATTAGAGGAAATGAGATTCAGTAGGGAAGATCAAACAGAAAATTTGATCAGATGAGTGCAGAATCGAATAAGAAATTGGAACAAATTAGTCAGAAAATTGACAATTCGACGAAAGAATTTTCTGAATTTAAAAATAGTTTGACGGTGAAAATGGAGGAAGTTGAGAATAGGGTTGATAAAAATGAGCGTGATATTAGAAGTTTAAATCTGGAAATGGGACAATTAAGGACTGATGTAAGGATTTTCTGTGAGGACGAGATTAATGCGAAAATGACTGAGGTAACGGACTCGTGTAAGGATCAGTTAGGTCGGGTTGAGAGAGAAGTAACCGGGATTAAGCATAATGTAGCGACTTTAATGGGGGATGGTCCAAGGTTTGTAACAGGGAATGTGTCTTTAGAGCAGCAGATGAAATTTTATGGGGATAGTAGAGTTAACCCTCAGATATTTATTAATAACGTTAGAAGTTTAATAAATAACGTATATGATGAACAGGCAAAGTTAAATGTTGTAAAAGCTTTACTAAAAGATCATGCTGAAGCTTGGTATATAATTTAATAGGACAGGAAATTGACACCTACACGGACTTTGAGAACAGATTTTTGCAACATTATTGGAGTGACCACAGACAAGACCAGGTAAGAAACGATTTGATCACGGGTAAATTTAAGGGAGAATTTTTAGGAAGTAGGGAGCAATATGCTATACGAAAGTATAGCATTGCGAAACAACTGAACCCACCACTGACGGACCGACAGATTATAAAATACTTGTCGAGACATTTCGAGGTTGAAGTAAGACAGCACGTAGCACTACAAAACATTGTGGACAGAGATATGTTTCTGGAGTACCTGCAGAGGTACGATGATGTAAGCAGTGGACGACCTCGGGAACCTAGGAAAAGACAGATAAACACGGTTAGATTCGACAGTAGACGGGACAATTACGCTAGACGGGGGAATAATTATGCATACCAGCGACAGAATTGGGAACCGCGAAGGACCTTTTATAGAAGCAACAGTTTAGGAAGGGGACCTGCACCGAGACCAGGACCTACAAGACAGAACAGTTCACCAGACATACGGGGGACTGCAAATACAAACACGGAACGAGTGGAAACACCTAGGACATACGCTGAAGTGACAGCTAGACCAGGACCGAGTAGGGAAAACAGACCTGGACAGGATTTTTAAAGAAGGACAAACCACTAGACATCACTGTGTACAAATATGAACATCCTAGGGAATTTTTGAAAATTGAAGAAGAAATTGAGCCAGAAATAGTAGAAAAATTTTGTTTGCCCATAATTGAAATTAAAATTTTTGAGAAAAATTTAGGAGCATTATTAGATTCAGGAGAAGAGGCGAGATTGGTATCGGAGGAATTCGTCAATCAAATTAAAAATAAAGTGTGTGATAGGATAATGCCAATAAAAAGAAGTCACCTGGTTGCACCGAATAAAAAACGATTTGCTGTTGTAAATAGCGTGGTTATTTTGAAAGTAGAGTTAGGTACAGTAAGCTGTGAACAAGAATTTATAATTGTACCTGGGTTAAAGTTTAAAGGGATATTAGGGGTCGATTGCATGATGAAGTTAGGGGTTATAATTGATATGGAGAAGAAAATAGTTAGGATTGGGGATAGGATATTGCCCTGGAAGGCAAGTTATGATGTCACAGAAGATGACATGGGGTTATGTATTAATAGTGTAGAGGGAGATGATGAAGAGGTGAGAGAGATCGACTCAGGGGAATATAGCGAGGAAAAGTTAGATGAGGTACAAGTAATAGTGAAAGAAGAAGCTGAACAAGTAGAGGTAAAGTCAGGCGCAGAATTAATAGTGGATAACGAGTCAGAATTAAAAGTAAAGTAAAGACAGCATTAGGTGACACACAAGTAGTAAATATAGGCATAAGTGAGTTAAGGGGCAAAGATAAGTTTGGTAATTTGAATTTGAATTTAAAAATTTTTTGTGAAATGAATATTGTACATAAAGGGTCTAGAAGAGATGAAAAGTTTAGTATAGAGGGGAAAGATAGAGATGTTGAAGTAGTATCTTATGGTTTGTCCGCAGAAAAGGAAATAATAATAAATGATAAACAGACAAGTATAGGGAATGAACAAGAAATATTTAAGAGTCAGGATAATAGGGATAAGTTTATTTTATGTGAAGTAACAGGGATGATAAGTATAGAAATAGAAGGAGCAGAAATAGGGATGAAGAGTATTAGGATAGTTAGAAGAAAGACTTGGAGGGTCAAGAAGAGAGTCAGATTTAAATAAGAAGATGAAACTTGATGACAAAAAGATAGAGATAGTTGAAATTTAGTGTAGAAGTTGAATAGTTAGAGATAGAAATAGGTATATAGAAAAGTAGAAGTAGAAATAGGATAGAAATGGATAGGTGTATGTAGAAAAATATGGATAAGTGTATAATAGAGTAAAATTTAAATAAATAGGTATAGAATAGGTGTATATAGAAAAGTAGAAGTAAGTATTTATAGAAAATAAAGGTAGGAATAGAATAAATATGGGAGATAGTTAGTTAGTAGGTATAGAAGTAGGTATGTATAGGTAGGATAAGAATAAATAGTGATAATAGGTGAGGTTAAAAGTTATGAAGACTGAAAATAAAGAGAAAAGTACACGAGAGGTACGTAAAGAGCCAACAAAGGACTAAAGGGGTGGAATGAAAAGAGAAAATACAATGAAATAAGAGGGTGAAGAGTTAATAATAGATAAAAATAGTTAGGTAAAAGATAGTGATAGGTGTGAATAGATAATTATAAATAAAGATAGGTGTAGATAGATAGAAATAAGTAGAGATAGGAGTAGAAATAGATAGGAATAGGTAGACAAGTAGTGATAGGTTGGATAAATAGGTATAGGTAGTGTTAGGTGAGTAGATAGGTGTATAGAAATAGCAGATAAGATTAAATTAGAATGTAGATATTTAAATTCAGAAAAACCGGGAAGGGTTTTTCTTAGAATTGAAATAGGGGGATTATATAGTGGTTTTAAAGGGTTAAAGGTAAATATAAACGAAGCAATTTCAAAACACCCTGTATAAAGGAAATAACCCGAAATTACGTGCGAAATTTATTCCAGTTAGTTCATTTTTAAGTAACAGGTTGTATTAACAAAATTTTACAAATAATGATTACAATTTAGTAGGTTTGCAAAGAAAATAAATGGTAGAAGCCAATGCCATTAATTTATTAATTTAGTTAAGTTTAATTAAACGGTTATTTACGTATAATATGCATAAAAGCATGAAAAATCAATAAATCCAAGGCGAATAGCGTTCGTTATAACAAATAAATATATCGGTTGGGTTGAAATACCATGAAAAGAAGCTCCTAGAAATGTTGTGTTAAAACGTCGGTTAATTAAGCACCTGCGTGTTTTCTAAATGTCAAGTTCCAATTATTTTTATAGATAACAAACAAGTTTCAAAGAATATTGAGTAACCGGTCGAATGTGTTCGCAGTAAACACTAATTAGGGGTTATTTAAGGCACGGATTTTGGGTCCACATGGAGTTGTAGAACGCGGTCAGGAATATCGATTCTACCACTCAAGCAAGGTGAGAAAGAGACGTAGAAAATGCATAAGCAAGGGACAGCGTTAGATAGGCAGGATTTGTGGAACGTCAGTGGATAGACGATTGGTCGATATTGTTAGGTGGACATGAGACAAATACGAGCATAGTGTATATTAATTTTCAGAAAAGATCGTAACGGTGCGCTGAAATTCGCGGACTTAGAAATCGGTTGAGCTCAAAATTTTAAGAACGTGTTGTTGTAGATGAAGGACTTCGGATGAAATGCGGCCAGGAGGTGGCAGCATAAACTGTATAAATACTTTTCGAAAATATAATGAAAGCCCTTAATATTTCGATCGCTTCAGACTAAGTATGAAAGTTACCACGAGTTTGTAAGTATAATAAAATTATTTTAAATTATATTGCACGGGGTTAGCCTCATAATTTGTACGCGACTTGTGCCGAGTTTAAAATTTATTGAGGTATCACCTATATTTTTTTAACAAACTGGTGTAGTGACGTTATGTAAATGGATTAAATTAAATAATTATAAAAGAAGTATAATTAATTTGAATTTGGAAATTGGATACACCGTGAAGGCAGCGCTAGCAGCTCAACTTAAATGGGGTTCTTCTACTAATAGCTAGAAGCGGCCTGCAGACCAGAAAAAAGCAAATACACGGCATCGTCAACGGAGCAGAGATCTTCTAGAAATTCCAGGTAACGCTTTGAAATTGTGTTGTTATAAACCATAAACTATGAATATTGGGTGACGTATGAGAGTGAATTTTGAAGGTAGTGTGCATTATTTTGCGTATTGAACATAATACGTATAACTAACTTTATTATGGTATTTAAATAGAAATCTGAAGGTGTATATAAAGCTTATTAACGTTCCTTCAGGAAGTTAAATTTTGTGAAGAGTACATGGGTTGTTTTTTTAGTTTGTTGTAAGAGTATGCAAAGTATTAGGGCATACATTATTCATAATTAACTGGGTTATCATGAGCTCACCATACTCCAGAGTTACGTAGATTTAAAATAAATTATAAAGAAGGAATGAGAAATAAGGTATTATTCAGGGCCCATTTGCTCCGGGTACAGTCTATGTGTTTGATAATTTAAATTAAAATACAGGACATTACAAAATAGGATTTATTGAGGTGTAACTTGATCACTGAAATGTGGATAATATTGAATTTTATTTGTAAATAGTGATAAATAAAAGATTGTATGTTTGTTGTACTTTGTGGTTTTATTGGGAGTGTGCGTGAACGATAGAGAATATGAGAGTGAATCTAGATATCCAAGAGGAAGTTCAACTGAGCTAGCCGGAAGCAGTGGAAGAAAGCAATTCAACCGAGGAAGAAAAGAAAGAACGGGTAAGAAATTATAATTTTTTTGAAGTATTTAGTTTTTGAAAAAATTTTTATTATGTGCAATTTTCGAGTTTTGAAAATTTAATAAAATTTTCGAATATATTTTTGTTGGTGAGGCTTTTACCAGAGAAACACGGCAATATATATATATATATATATATATATATATATTACTCATATTTAGACCAGGGTAGAAAATTAAATAATCACATCAAATAATTTTAATCACCGTGTATAAGGAATTTCATTAAATAATACGCGTTATTAAAACCATGAAGCACAAATAAACTCGGTTGTTTCAGTAAAAATAAGAAATTTAAATTATTTATAAGACGCTTTATATCAAAAGAAGCAGTATTGAAAAGCTCTGCGTGTAATGTAATTATTTCTAAACAAAGAGAAATTACGTGCAAAATTTATCTTAATTAACTCTATTTAAGTAACCGGTAGTAAAACAAAGTGTACCTATAATAATTAATATTTAAGTTGTATTCGCTAAAAATGAAAAGGATAGAAATCAATTTTAATTGGAGTTAATTAAACCGTTAATAACATATAATACCTATAGAAACTTGTAAAACCCAAGATTAAAATACCACGGAATAAAGCTCTGAGAATTAATATTATTTTGAACACCTGCGTAGTTTAAATATCACATTCGGCGTAAATTTTGCAGATAATTAATGTTTCAAAGAATCTTGGAGAAACCGGGGCTTAGTATTCACGAGAATGTGCGATACGGGTTTATTAAACCCAGATAACAGTCCGCGTGGACTGAAATAATCGATAATGAAGAGTGTCAATTTGCACCAATAAGAACACGGTAGAGAAGGAAAGAGAAAATGCGTCAAGCAAAGACACATATTGTAAAAGGCGGATTTAAGCAACGTCACGGGGGTCACAATTGGTTAAAATAGGATGCAAATATCAGAGGTAGAACAACAATTTCTGTACAAAATCAATTAGTTTTTCTCGGACATGCTTGCGTGCCGTGTGGAAATTTTCTGAGATTTGAATGGGGCGAGTGAAAATTCGTAAAAATCGACGCGTGAGCGGTAGACTGGGAACATGGCATGAGAAATTCTTTAGAATTACCCGTTTTGGGGAACAGACCGACAGACAGGCTTTTTGCTATATATACCGAGATGAAGATAAACAAGCTCTCTTAGACTCTTAGACTTTTGACGATTCGATGCGTTAAAAGCTCGTACATACGCGACTTGATTGAAAATGTTAAACCGTGCATTTTAGTTTGATTAAATAATTTAAAGTTTGCTAGTATATTTTAGTGATTCAAAATAGCTTGTTATTTACGTGCTAACATGAATGTACTTCAGTGCACTTAGATACGAGGTAATAAAATTTAGTTTCACTGTATCAATTAGCAAAATTTACAACGACGAATGTATACACAAAAGTAGGCAGTTTTGGCGTATATTGGTGACAGAAGCAGGAATTTCTTTGCTACTTTTCGGGGGTGTTAATAATTAAATGGTTCAAATACGTGTCTGGATCCATGAAACAAGGGTCAGATAAACACAGATGAGTTCCGGAAAGGCCCAGAAACGACTTTGAATGGATGGTGATGGAGAAAATTTTAAAAGCGTAGAGAATCAGAAGCCGTAAATATAATCCTGTTGAATGGTGTGATTAACAAAAGAAACGATACTTTGAAGCTACGAGGACAGTAACCTTCAGGTAAATTATACTATTTTGTTTGACATTTTTGTGTGTATTGAATGACTTTAAAATTGATTTACTTTAAATGGACATTAGTGAAATTGTTCTAACCATAAAAGTTTAATTTTAAGATGAAATTTGCTTGTTTAAGTAAAAAGGGGTATTTTGTTTTGATGTTCAGGAATATGATGAAAATTTGGGTATGTCTTTGAGCTCAAATAGACGAACCTGGTTAATTAACGTAAAGGGGTGGTAGATGCTCCCTTTATACTCAGACTCCGGTCTGCTTATATTGTTATATTAATTAGTAGGCATCCAACAAGGACTTTAATTTTGGATGCACAGTAAAATGATACTAAAATTAATCTTGAAATTCTTTTTAAAACTGAAATTTATGCTGAGTTAAAATTTTGAAATTTTAATGTATTCTGAATATTGATGTAAATAGAGTTAACGTTGATGTTTTTGGTAGGAATGTGTTTGTTTCTTTTATGATTGAGGATGTAAGTTATCTAGAGGAGCAGCCGAGGCGATTAACAGAAGAAAGACGACGGACCAGGTAATTCAAAAGGTTTCACAGCATTCTTGACGCCCAAACTGTGGGGCTCGAATGTTTTTAAAGGACCAGTACCTGTAGATATGAGAGGTTTCACAGCATTCTTGGCGACCCAAAAGTGAGGCTCGAGTTCCAAATAAAATTTTTGTTATTTTATTCCAGGAAACTGGCGATCTGAGAGAGAGAGTTTCTGTTTGTGGATAAATTTAAGAGTATTTTAGAGTGTGTGAGAGTGATTTGAACGTATGCAGAGAAAGGAGTGGTTAAGGAGTCAAGGAGTGGAAATTGGAAGTGACGATAGTGCATTGTGTGGGAAAAATTCGAAAATGGAAGAAGCTGGAGGCAGTAGAGATCAGTCGAGGACGGAATCAGGAGAAACAGGAAATGAGTTAATGATGAGAATGTTAGAGGAAATGCGATTAGCTAGGAAGAATCGAATAGAGCGATGGAGGAGTCTAACAGAAAATTAGAACAGCTAAGCGATGAATCGAATAGAGCGAGAGAGGACTCAAATCGGAAATTTGACCAATTAAATCAGGAATTAGGGAATAAAATAGAAAGATCGACGAGAGAATTTACAGAATTTAAAAACAGTCTTACCGTAAAGATGGGGGAAGTTGAAAATAGGGTTGAAAAAATGAACGTGATATTACAGGTTTTCGACAGGAAATGGGACATTTAAGGTCCGAAGTACGCATTTTTTGTGAAGAAGAGATTAATGTAAAAATGACTGAAGTGACGGACTCGTGTAGGGATCAGTTAGGCAGGGTAGAACGTGAAGTTAGTAGTATTAAATACAACATGTCAAATTTAACGGGGGAGGGTCCCAGATTTTCTACAGGTGGAGTATCATTGGACCAACACATGAAGTTTTATGGCGATAACAGGGTAAATCCACAAATTTTTATTAATAGTGTAAGAAATCTAGTGGGAAATTTATTTGACGAACAGACTAAACTAAATACGATAAAGGCTTTATTAAAGGGCAACGCGGAAGCATGGTACAATTTGGTAGGACAGGACATAGACACGTATCACGACTTTGAAGACAAATTTTTACAACATTACTGGAGTGATCACAAACAGGATCAGATTAGGGACGACTTGATTACAGGAAAATTTAAGGAGAGTTTGCAGGTTCTAGGGAGCAATATGCCATCCGCAAGTACAGTGTGGCCAAACAACTGAATCCACCATTGACGGACAGACAGATTATTAAGTACCTATCACGACATTTTGAACTGGAAATTAGACAACACGTGGCCTTACAAAACATCACAGAACGGGAGACATTTTTAGAGTATTTGCAGAGATATGACGATGTATGTGTAGGACGGACAAGAGAGATACGAGAACGAAACGTTAACACAGTTAGGTTTGACAACAGGACACCGAATTATCCGAGACGGCCTGACTACAACAGAAATTTTCGACCGAATTGGGAACGACGAGGACAGGAATACAGAAGTAATAGTGCGACTAGGGGACCGACGCCAAGACCTAGTTACACGCGACAGAACAGTTTACCGGAAGTAAACAGGACTGTGACCAGCACGCCGAATAGAGACAGGGACACGGATAATAATACAAGGAGGACATACGCACAGGTTGTAGAAGGACAACCAGGACCAAGCACGGAAAACAGGATGGGACAGGATTTTTAAAACGCGACAGACCACTAGATTTCTGTGTAAATGTATACGAACATCCACGTGAATTTTTCAAAATAGAGGAGGAAGTAGAGCCAGAAACTGAGGAAAAATTATGTTTGCCAATTGTTAATTTAGAAATTTTTGAAAATAATGTAGAAGTATTACTTGATACAGGGGCAGAGGCGAGTTTAATATCGGAGGAATTCGTCAGCAAAATTAGGGATAAGGTTTGTGATAGAATTATGCCTATAAAGCGTAGCCATTTAGTAGCTCCAAATAAAAAGAAGTTTGCTGTAGTAAATAGTGTTGTGGTGCTTAGGATAGATATAGGAGATTTAAGCTGTGAACAGGAGTTTGTAATTGTACCTGGACTGAAGTTTCAGAGCATTTTAGGTGTTGACTGTATGATGAAGTTAGGGTTTTGATAGATATGGAAAGGAAGGTAGTAAGGATTAAGGATAGGGTAGTGCCATGGAAGGGCAGTTATGAAGTCACAGAGGATGACACGGGGTTTAGTATTAATGTAGTAGAGGTAGAGGATGATGAAGTAAAACAGATCAACACAATAAGATGTCCAGAGGATAGGAAAGTAGAGGTTCAAGCTTTAATACAAAAACATGCAGAAGTAGTGGGGGGTAGAAGCAGCATATCAGGAGCAGGTGAAGACGAAATTAAGTAAAGATGGCAAGTTTGTTTTTAATCAAGTAGATTTAAAGGATTCATTCTGGCGGATTCCATTACACAAGCAGTCTAGAAGGTACATAGGATTTTCCATAGAGGGAAAAATCGATAATTGTAAAGTAGTATCGTTTGGTTTGTCGGCAGAAAGGGAAACAATAATAAATGAGAAACAGACAAGTGTAGGGACTGAAGAAGAAGTAATATTTAAGAGTCAGGATAAGAGGGATGATAAGTTTATTGTATGTGAGATAATAGAGATGTTAAGTATAGATATAGAAGGAGGAGAGATAGGGATGAAGAGTATTAGGATAGTTAGAAGAAAGACTTGGAGGGTCAAGAAGAGAGTTAGATTTAAGTAGGATAGGGATAGCATAGGTGTAGATAGAAGAGTAGAAGTAAGTGTTTATAGAAAATAAAGCTAGGTATAGGATAAATATGGGAGATAATTAGGAATAGGTTTAGGATGAGAATAAAGAGTAAATGTAGGAAGAAAATAAGATAGGTTAAGTGTAGATAGTTCATATAAGATTAGTGGAGAGTTAGGAATAGAGTAAGAGTAGGATAGGCATATAGGATTAGGTAGGGGGAAGTAAAGTATAGTGAAGATTAGTTAAATAGGATAGGTATATAGGATGTATATAGGATTAGATGGATAAGTAGGACGAAGTTAGGGATAATTTCAGTTTATAGAATGAGGTGAGAGTTAGGAATAGGATAGGGATATAGGATAGGTGTAAATATTTTTTGGATTGGAGATAAAGTAGGTAAGTTAGATAGATAAGGGTAGAGAGAGATAGGCAGTTTTTTTATAATTTTTGTCTAAATGTTTTATATTTGCATTCAAATAAGTGGGATTATTTGTATTCAAATAGGGGGAAAATACTCATATTTAGACCAGGGTAGAAAATTAAATAATCACATCAAATAATTTTAATCACCGTGTATAAGGAATTTCATTAAATAATACGCGTTATTAAAACCATGAAGCATAAATAAACTCGGTTGTTTCAGTAAAATAAGAAATTTAAATTATTTATAAGACGCTTTATATCAAAAGAAGCAGTATTGAAAAGCTCTGCGTGTAATGTAATTATTTCTAAACAAAGAGAAATTACGTGCAAAATTTATCTTAATTAACTCTATTTAAGTAACCGGTAGTAAAACAAAGTGTACCTATAATAATTAATATTTAAGTTGTATTCGATAAAATGAAAAGGATAGAAATCAATTTTAATTGGAGTTAATTAAACCGTTAATAACATATAATACCTATAGAAACTTGTAAAACCCAAGATTAAAATACCACGGAATAAAGCTCTGAGAATTAATATTATTTTGAACACCTGCGTAGTTTAAATATCACATTCGGCGTAAATTTTGCAGATAATTAATGTTTCAAAGAATCTTGGAGAAACCGGGGCTTAGTATTCACGAGAATGTGCGATACGGGTTTATTAAACCCAGATAACAGTCCGCGTGGACTGAAATAATCGATAATGAAGAGTGTCAATTTGCACCAATAAGAACACGGTAGAGAAGGAAAGAGAAAATGCGTCAAGCAAAGACACATATTGTAAAAGGCGTGATTTAAGCAACGTCACGGGGGTCACAATTGGTTAAAAATAGGATGCAAATATCAGAGGTAGAACAACAATTTCTGTACAAAATCAATTAGTTTTTCTCGGACATGCTTGCGTGCCGTGTGGAAATTTTCTGAGATTTGAATGGGGCGAGTGAAAATTCGTAAAAATCGACGCGTGAGCGGTAGACTGGGAACATGGCATGAGAAATTCTTTAGAATTACCCGTTTTGGGGAACAGACCGACAGACAGGCTTTTGCTATATATACCGAGATGAAGATAAACAAGCTCTCTTAGACTCTTAGACTTTTGACGATTCGATGCGTTAAAAGCTCGTACATACGCGACTTGATTGAAAATGTTAAACCGTGCATTTTAGTTTGATTAAATAATTTAAAGTTTGCTAGTATATTTTAGTGATTCAAAATAGCTTGTTATTTACGTGCTAACATGAATGTACTTCAGTGCACTTAGATACGAGGTAATAAAATTTAGTTTCACTGTATCAATTAGCAAAATTTACAACGACGAATGTATACACAAAAGTAGGCAGTTTTGGCGTATATTGGTGACAGAAGCAGGAATTTCTTTGCTACTTTTCGGGGGTGGTAATAATTAAATGGTTCAAATACGTGTCTGGATCCATGAAACAAGGGTCAGATAAACACAGATGAGTTCCGGAAAGGCCCAGAACCGACTTTGATTGGATGGTGATGGAGAAAATTTTAAAAGCGTAGAGAATCAGAAGCCGTAAATATAATCCTGTTGTATGGTGTGATTAACAAAAGAAACGATACTTTGAAGCTACGAGGACAGTAACCTTCAGGTAAATTATACTATTTTGTTTGACATTTTTGTGTGTATTGAATGACTTTAAAATTGATTTACTTTAAATGGACATTAGTGAAATTGTTCTAACCATAAAAGTTTAATTTTAAGATGAAATTTGCTTGTTTAAGTAAAAGGGTATTTTGTTTTGATGTTCAGGAATATGATGAAAATTTGGGTATGTCTTTGAGCTCAAATAGACGAACCTGGTTAATTAACGTAAAGGGTGGTAGATGCTCCTTTATACTCAGACTCCGGTCTGCTTATATTGTTATATTAATTAGTAGGCATCCAACAAGGACTTTAATTTTGGATGCACAGTAAAATGATACTAAAATTAATCTTGAAATTCTTTTTAAAACTGAAATTTATGCTGAGTTAAAATTTTGAAATTTTAATGTATTCTGAATATTGATGTAAATAGAGTTAACGTTGATGTTTTTGGTAGGAATGTGTTTGTTTCTTTTATGATTGAGGATGTAAGTTATCTAGAGGAGCAGCCGAGGCGATTAACAGAAGAAAGACGACGGACCAGGTAATTCAAAAGGTTTCACAGCATTCTTGACGCCCAAACTGTGGGGCTCGAATGTTTTTTTTTAAAGGGCCAGTACCTGTAGATATGAGAGGTTTCACAGCAATATATATATATATATATATATATATATATATATTATTATAAGTAGTTTTTTACACAAGGTAAGTTGATAAATACTAACGTATTGTAATTAATAAGATGAAATAATAATCTAGACTTTTCAAGTAAAGCCCAAATGATCATTTCAAATCGAGCTAGTAATTGAAAGAAGGAAAATATAAGGCCTTGGACAGGATTTGAACCTGCATCTCAGTTTTGCCGGAACTGTGCGTTTACCAATTACGCTACCGAAGACGATGGCTATAATTGGGAAATTTACAAATCCAAATCGTGTAAAGTACCATATATAAACCTAAAAGGATTCTCCTTTTCCTAGCCACGTGCCTGTTGGACTCCATGACTTCAAAAAACTCTACTCGACCACGCGTCGAAAACTTGTCTATTGATTACATCCTCAAATTAAAATAGACTAAAGTGTTTTACTACGCGAGCAAGCGCAGTGAACCGAATTCTTGCATCAACACGTTCGCAAGTATCAGGGGAACCGAAATGCTACATTAAATTTATCAACACAGATGGAGTTCTACAAGATAACGAATAAATAAAGCTATTATACTAATTTAATAAAAATTTATACTTTCAATACCGTAAGGGGAAATATGTAAATTAATAATTATAAAAAAGGCGTAAATTAACTGGGAACGAAATCGTATTCGTTACAGACTTTCATATTTGTGTTCGAACTAGAGAGTTGGTTTACAATGAAGAAATTATAACAAGAAGGCGTGCAACTGGTTTTTCGAATGGGCACAGCTAGCCTACCGCATGGGCGCCAGTGAAACTGTTTTTCTAAATGCACCAGCCCCACATTGGGTGTCAGTGAAACGGTGTTTTTTCATTCTTCTTACTTGCACCACGTTGTGTGCCAGTGAAGCGTATTTTCTAATCTATATTTGACTCTAGACGTTGGGCGCTAGTGAAACGAAGTCTTCCGACATAACTAGGGGTCTATTCCTTGGGTAGAGCTATGAGAAATGGGGGGGTAAGTCGAAATCTGTTTGTAGGTCAAACTCAAACTAAAACAAATAGGCGCCACCAAGTCCGGACTTATTCACGATAATGGCATGGCATATTTCTAAGGGCGGACGTGGAGACCCAAAGAAAAAAAGATCGCCTTCGATGACAAAAACCTGTCTTAATAAAATAAGACGCTGTTCCTGTAAGAAATTATAATAGTTAGGTTAATAAAAAAAGGTGGAACACTATTTGTGTCCCGCAAATATACATAAAGAAATAGTGACAAGATATTTTCTATATAAAGTTGGCATCAAAATTCTACTCTTAAAGATGTTAGCTTTCTGTGGTTAGGTTTGATCATATTTGATCAAAATAAAAAACTTTAATCTTGAACCAATAATTTACTAAAAAGAATCTCTTTTAAAATAAAATGCAATGCAACAAAATTTAATAAATAATTGAATTACTTCGTGAATTTTAAATTAAGGTTTATCAAAATTATTCATAATCAAATATTTTACAGCATAGTGTAAACTTGTTACACAGAGATACTCTAACCCGCGCAGATCTGTTCAGGCCGATTACATTAAAAATGTTACTATTCAAGTTTTCCTCTTTAAGTTAAAAGTACTAGTTTTAGTTTTTATTAAAAATTATCACAAAAATATTCTTGTTTACAAAAGTTGTGCTAACGCTGTTCTAAGCATTTGCTTTCAAGGATACATCTGTCAGCAGTATACTACAGAAAAATAAGTGACGTCAGTAACACCTGTTGTTGTAAATAACAATTTATACTGAAGCAACGTGTTGTTTCTTAAAACATCAAATTAGTGAATTTTAATTTCGACACTGGAAATTCCAGCTCAGCAATAGTTGAAACAAATATCATATTCGTGCTTTTACACATAAGAACAAATTAGCGTGTTTCTAATTTGAAACACGAAAAATTACTTAAAGCTAACTACGAACCAAGAACTGCTTTTCCCGCCTAGATGGGGTACTTGTTACATCATGCGATGTTTACTGCATGTAGTATGAACTCAGCTCATCCTAGACAGCTTCTACCACATGGAGTTGTTCCAGGTGTAGAATTAAATACAAAGTAGCATCTTTACGCTGTATCACCAAGTGATCTTCTTTAAATTGGTTAAACTTCCCATCTTTTAAGTTGCATTTTACACGTCGTAAAACAAAGTGGTTTTAACAAAAGGGATTGAATTTCCTATCTTCTAAGTTGCATTGTTCACGTCGTTAAACAAAGTAGTTTTCTTAAAATCGATTAAATTTTCTAATTTCAAAGTGCATGGTTAATTGTAGCAATGTGTCTCGTCGAGCTAATCAAATTATTTCAAATTAAACAAGATAATAACTTTTATACGTTACCAACCGCTATTCAAGAATGTGTCCTCACTCATCAAAATTGATACGCAAATTACCGGCCTGCGTTCTTTCATACAGCTTGTCTCTTCTTCCACGTATGGCCGAGTGATTATCAAACTCGCTCGGGCGACCGGAGGGTCCAAGGAGGAGGTTGTCAAACCTAAACGCGCCTGCGAATGGCTGTAGAAGACACAGATATCCAACCACAAATAGAATAACAAATAAAGATGCTGCTTTAACGTATTACTTTACTTGTTAAATGTACCTTAACATTATTTTAATAGAAGTGTTTTATTATTCTCGCTCTTTGATGGAAGGATTTTTATTAACCAAAAAATAAAATTATTAAAAGTGTCTTATTATCCTCGCACTTTGATGAAGGGATTTATTAACTAAAAATAAAATTGTTACAGGCGTTTAATTGAAAAATAAATGTTGCGGCACAAATGAAAGACGAATTTCAAGTGGGAATTACTACAACGGAGGTGAGATGTCGAGAACGTGTCTACTTAAGAAACACTGGTTTGAATTTTAAATAATACGAAATAAATGTATTAACAAACATGTATTTCGTAACCAAGTAAAAAATTCAATTATTATAGCACTATTCGCTTTAACTTTAGGATGACATCAAATGTAATAATGAACTTATTGCAACTATATACAAATAAATACCCAGAATTGTGCTTGAGGGATACTGTCATTTAACACAATAAAGGTTGGCGATTCTGTACGGTGTTGCCAAGAATTCCTCTTGCCAATGGAAATATTCGTATATCTTTCATTAAGTACATTAGAATTTAAACTAACATTGGCAATGTCACATTTTATCCAGTTGTGACGTCATCCTAAAGTTACCCCCATAAGGATTAGCAACGATATTATGGGCACCTTGTATAAATACTCAAACATATTCCAATTTTGAAACATTTCTTTATTTTTGAGATAATTAAAAGTAAACAGTTACGTCTGATAAAGAAGTAAAGCCATGTTATGGTGGCAGGCGTGTTTTTAACGTTAGCAGGCGATAAAGAAAAAAAGACCACTGATTCCAATGTCGACCAAGTTCATTTTGGAGAAATATGCTGTGCTTTGTGGTAGACACCTGTCGCAGAAACGCAAAAATATTAAGTGATAAGACATTTACCATCGGTGTGTTACGAAGTAATTATAGCGTTAATTTAAATTTTCAACTCGGTAGCTCACAATTTGGTTTTGAGTTTCCTACCGCGGTTACCATGTACAAAATTTTGAGATGAAGTCTGCTGAGTTAATGTGGAAAGTCTAAAACGGCAAACGTGTGTTTTTGTATATTGATTGTTGTGGAATAAATTTCAAGAATTAATAAATAGTTCATTTTTCAATCCATAATTTGACATCATCTGATGGTGGCATAATTCAAGTTTGCCTAAGGTGCATAAACCAACGGCAAAAGAAGAGTGATCGTCAACTAATGGAGTCAAGAATTCTTAAAAATTTATTGCGTTTAAACCAGCACAAAATTAGAAGACGGTGGTTTGAGTTAAGACTTATTTTGAAAATAAGATAAACTTCAACATTTCCTTAAAAAATATTTCAAAACTTTTAATAATAAACCATCGATTTGGCCTCGGTTCCTGGACTAATATGAATTTTCATATACCTTCCAAATCAAAAATCAATTTTTTTATTTAGCTTTTCGTAATAAATAATGTTAAATGGAGTATATTTTGTACAAAGTTTTCAAGGAATTTCGCCTTTTTTTTTTAATAGAAATCATAGCAGGTTTTTATGGATTAAATTTGACGTTAATTTAATTATTATAATGTTATGCAAACTTGTCAACCCGAAATAATAATATTCAAGCAAGGCTATAATTCATACTTCTTCAAGCGGAAATACTATTTCTGTATTTGCAATAAGTTCTTATAGTGCGAGGGTCCTTGAATATAATGAATCTTTACTACAATAATTTTAATTTTCTTTAATACTAATATGTAATGTTGAAAATGTAATATGATTATCGAAAGAAGAAATAAATATTTCCTCAAAGAATACAATACACAAGCGAAAGTTAAGATTCTTCTTTCTCTATAAATTACAAGTTAATACCATTATAAACATGCAATACAAAATTGCTGGTTATATGAACAATTATATTCAATTTGAATAATTTGATTAGTTACAAGAAATAAATTATAGAAATAACAGTATGTAGACGTTAAATCCTTCGCTGATACTTATATGAAACTACTACTTCGTAAGCTGCTCGCCAAATTTGAAGACCTATTATTTTACAACAGGTTATTGCATACTGGTTTAATAATTTAAACTGAGCTTATTACACAATATACCTGAAGTTTATTTAATATTAAGAAATATTTGAGTATGGCTGGTACCTAAGAAAACAGTTACAAGGTAAAGGTGTTTATTATTTGACCTCTTTCTTAAATCTTCACATGTACTAATAATTTTCATTTTTGTTAGCAATTCATTAATTTATTAGGCTTTGTGTTACTATTAAAAAATATAAGTTATAAAACGAACTATAAATCACACAAATATTATTTCAATGTCAATAGTTTTATTGCAACATAATTGTTTAAATTTCGAAGCATGAAGTCACGCATGAGGATCGGGTAATCGTGCAATTGTATAATGATCTATGCACTTATACAATATAGGACAAGGACCTGTATTATCAGTAAATTTTTAAGAATTAAATCGACTGTTTATTAGTTCGTGACGTATTAAAAAGAATATTGAGTAATGTGAAACTCATAAATAGTTATTATTCTTTTTAATAAACTCTGAAAGTGCAGTAACTAAAAAAAATGTTAATAGCATGCAGGAACTTCCATCAATAACCGATTTAAACAAATTTAAACGTATATAATTTTTGTTATGAGGGGCACAGTACTATAGTTCCTCTTAAAATAACAAAAATGAAATAAATTAAACACGTAAAAATTCAAAATAAACTACACGACGTCCTTTTCCGCCAGTAACATACACAAATTAATTTCCTACTTCTTTTCTTGAAACCAAACACACAAATTTACTATATTAGTCCTCCAACCAATTAGTTCGCTCTAGGTAGTTGAGACGTTTGTGTACGTCAATTTCTTAAGCAGACAAAACAAAGATGGAGAAGTGTCACGATAACGAAGATAGGAAGTCTACAGGTGGCATTTCAACGAGATTTTCCGGATTATAATCTTTTTTAATTTTTGTTGGTTGCTCAGGTTCATTTATTACCGTGTGGGGGTATAACGAACTGTATATGCCCCAGTTGAGGAAAAAGAGCACTTGGTGCTCGTCGCCCAAAATAAATGGAAACTTATAAACTTTCATATTATTTAATGATGTTTAATAGTATTTGCTTGTAATGTTGCATTATCACAATTACAGTCCATCGAATTGATTAATTTATTACGCAAAATTTAATCCATTTGGTCCTAACTAAATTAGTAGCAAATGAAGTCACATTTACGTTTTAATCCTTCGAACCGGATGAAAGTTACATGGAATTTTAACATTTGCAATATAGTCCAAGAAGTCAATTGCGTTTTAAAATCAGTTCGTCTATTTAAAATTTTTTTTAGAATGGTTTAATATTGTATTAAAAGTTATTTATTAGAAATAGTTAAATTCTCTCTTTCAAAGAAGAAACTACCTGTAGAGAATAGATAGTAAAGGAGTCTTAAGGGTATAGTTTATGGTAGAACTTATTTGGTTAAGTTTCTAGTTCAAGTTACAAGAGTCACAATATTTCTGATAGAACACACAGCCAAACTCAATAAAGGTCGTCTGTTCTATAATCCACTTTGGAGTTTTTAACACTAGTGTATATGCCATCATTGCAAGTCATAAATACTTAAAATAGTACGCTTTTAAAATCTGTTAAAATCGTATCACTAATAACTTGATTATAGATAGTCTTTAAAGATAATCTTGAAATTTTTTTAAAATCTTTTTTGGGAATAAAACCACTTATATTTGTTAAAATGAATTTTATTTACGTTTCGATCCATGACCTAAGATCGTTGTCAAAATAATAAAAAATTTTAAGTTTGACATTGTCATTATTTTGACAACGATCCTAGGTCATGGATCGAAACGTAAATAAAGATCATTTTAACAAATGTAAGTGGTTTTATTCCCAAGAAAGATTAAAAAGAATAGTCAGCAAACTACAACAAACATACAGGGAGTATTTATAATCTTTAAATACTACATAAAATTTTTGCATATATATTTGCTATTGATGTTTATTTAAACGCGTAATCTAGCAGCATGTGATATCTTTGAGTTTTTTCGTTTTTATAATTTATATCGTGCACATAAAGTCTGCGTACATTCATTTTTAGCCAAACGCATGATTTTTTTATGAAAAATCCTAAAGCAAGGTGATTTTCTTTAAAGTCACGACAGTACTAGCATTTTTTGTAATAGAATAGCCTGTAAATTAATCTATTTTTAGAATCTGCATAAACCCTTATTCTAGAAATGCAAATCAACATGTACATTACAATTTGAAAATACGGAAAACTTCACGTCCTGTACACCTACCCTATACTATCAAACATGAATATCACAGTACATAACAACAGAGAAAAATACTAGCTCTACCTCTACTTTGTACAAATATGCGTATAGTTAAAATAAATGTCGTTACGTGTTTTACGGTATTCCATGCAGACAAGGAAGCACAGCACAGTAAGTAGTAAAAAATCTATTACACCGAATACCGCAACAAAACACAGGGACAGAATCGAATTCTAAAAGAATTAGAGTTCGAGCTAGCTCAAAAAAACGCTGTAGAATAGGGTGGGTGACCTAGAAAGAAAGAATTGGAAACTCAGTAACAAAAAAATTTATATTACGCACAGAAGAAAAACATACAGTGCCAAAAGAATATTTACAAATGTCGAAAATACATAGTTGCGTAATCGTTCGTTACGACGTTATGTACATAAACGTCAATTTATATATAATACAGTATACATTGAAAAATATCAAGCACAAAATCTTACTATCTAAATATAAGCATATTTACAATAAGTTCCAACCCTACATGAAAAATCGAAATAATAACATAGTAAGTAAAAAGTTTCCGTAGGAAATGCATCACGTAACATTGAAATTTTAAAGAGTCCGTTGTTGACATTCACATTAATTTATTCAGTAAAAAAACAACCAGTAGAAAAGCGCTCTAAACGCATTAACATTTTTAAACAGTAATTTATAAAAATAAATACATTATGGTTCGTGTTTGTGAGTGCTTTAACGTCGGTAGTTTATTGCGGAATCGATCAAAAACAAGTGTCTATCTTTCAAACCAGCAACACAAAATAAAGCAAACAGAAAAAAATATTGTGCCTGGAGCTATCTTCTTTTTGGTACCATCACAGGAAGTGCAGCTGGGTCTGGAACAACCTAACTATACTGTACAAGCACAAACGCATTTTAAAAGCGCAATGTTACAACGCTCAAAGGACGTTGTATAACAGTACGAAATCGAAGTTGAATAATAAAGAAGTCAAATAAGTAAAAGACCTTTTTAAAAGTTGGACTTGTATTTATACAGCTTTGAAAACATGGAAGGGAAACATAAAACCATCCCCGCCGATATTGGTGTAGAATATTCTGAGAAGGCAATCGAAAATATATACAACGGCAAAACCTTCCTAGAATTACGAAAACAAAATACGATAATTAATTCCATTGGATTTCGTTGCTAGCATTGGAAAGCAAACAACATTTTAAAGTGTGCTTGCGATTTAGACAACTAGAACTACTGTCAAGCATATAAAATGACCTGACTTTTTAGAAAAGAACAGGAGTTTGTATTATTATCGATCCACGCTACAAATATAACCGGAATAACTTAATAAAGAAGAACGTTACAACCCATAAAACTTGAGCAACTAACACGAGCAGATAACAAACACATTTAAATATTTAATCTTTCAAAGGACCTATTTAGAAGTAGTTTTAAGGACCAACAAATATAACGAACCTCGGTTACGAAGAATTGCTGAAGCGAGCTGTTACGGTTTAGAAGTGGTTTTACGATAGCAAATATAACAAAGCTTTAATCTTTCGACAAATAACTTTTGAAATAATAAACTAACTAGCACGTATTTCAAGGAAGAGGGTTTAGGAGAAGCAAATGCTTGTTTGTTTTTAATGAATTTCTAAACTGTTATAGAACCTATTCACATAATATTTTAATATTGAACTTATTATTTAAAAATAACATAAAAGATTTAGATTAGCATTTTCAATTAAGGTCATTGTAATTTAAAGCAGAATCGCTCTATTTCAGAAAGTTACCGTAACCATTTTAACAATCAAATACAATTTGGAGACGCAATAAACTGCATGTGATGGTTGTAATTCAATTTACTTACAGGTTTTTGTTTTATTGTAGTCCATCAAAGCTCTATCCACATCAAGGGGTAGGAATCCTTGCAGGTAAAATTCCAACCTGTTATGGATGATCAAATGCTCCCGAAACACTGGCCATTGTTTCACGAGATCGGTATGTAATGTCCGCGTTTTAGTCGCGTACGAAGTCTTTTTTAATTTCAGACAACCTCGATTTATAACTACCGTTCCGTTACTTAACGTACAAGTCTTTCAAACAACGTCTTGCATCGCGATAGAGTTTTGAGAGGTTGCTCGTTGGTATCTAATAATCTCATCCAAACTGATCCCCTCCTTCCTATATCCGGGGATTTTATAAGTTACAACGTAGCAGTGTTATTACCAGATTTCCTCATTCTCAAGAACTGGTGCGTTTAAACTATCCTAAGGTAGAGATCAATGCCGTTATCTTCGTGCAAACGGTCATTTATTCTCGCACTTTTCATTTAGTATCGTCGTTCGCAACGCATTAATTTTTATAGCTGGTTTTATGGTTACTATGTTTGTAGAGTGCGTCGGTCCAATTCCATGATTAAATAGTTTGTTTTGAACTGGTCTGAATGTGTACAAATAAACTTTTCTATGCTGGTTATTTTCCGACTGCCTTTCTGTATTTATATTTATATTTAATACAAAAAGGCAAAATACCAATAATCATTAACGCTTGTATTTAATATATTGGGTGCTTTTCTGTTTATTTCTGAATCATTACATTAAAATTGTCCCGTTATTAAAAGTAACTATCAAAGCTTTTATATATTTTTCGGGGTGCTTTCGTGATAAAAGCTAATTTAACTAATTGAAATTAATAAATTATTTTCTACTACTAATTGTTAAATTCTGTAACGCGCTAGCGTTACACTATGCTTGTTTAACTGCGCTAGCGTTACACTATGCTTGTTTAACTGCGCTAGCGTTACACTATGCTTGTTTAACTGCTTTGTTACAAAAATACTCCGTTTTCGAGCTTAAGTTTTAGCTTTTAGGCTAATTTGTTTCGTTTTACTGTAAAGTCTTCAATGTCGATCAAGAAAAGCATTGTGCTTTGTAAGTTTGAACTAGTATGGTCTCAATCAATTTTTGAAAATAAAAACGTTCTAAATGGATCTTCTTTTAAGAACCTCACAATCCAGTGTAGAGAATTGATTTATTATGAATTTTTCCATACACACCTTTTAGTGTCGACTTAGTGTAATGCTATGAAAACGGTCACGCTCAAGCTAGATGACCAATCATTCAACGATACGTATTTTTCATTTCTTTTGCCTAGGAGAACTTTTTCGTCAAAATAAGATTTTCAGCAAACATTGTTGTCAATGCTAGCAAATTATAATCTTGAACTCTGATTTGGGATTTTTTCAATAACCTTGAACAATACGAGAAATATTTCAGTAGCAGAGAAAATTTTCAATATTTGAATAAACAACCAAATTTGTGAAAGTGAATACGTTAAGCGGCATAGCTTACATCAGGCCTAAAACAAAGGTGTTCGAACAAAAAGATTTTTAGTCAATCACTACTAGGTTTAATCACGAGTTTTCTGGACATTCGCGCAGAATACCCAAAACTTATTCACAACCTTGTGAATATTTTCTGAAAATTTATCGATTTCGAAACCAATGGAATTTAATATAATTATTGAGGCTCTGCGTTAGATGATTTTTTGGTAATTGAACTCTCACAAACCTCTCTCAAAAGTTATAAATCGTCCGATCGCATTAATCTCGTACTAAGCTTGTAACGCTAATGCGTTAATTAAGCATATATTTTTAAATAGAAAAGCATTTATTAATTTGAGTTTGAGAAAATGAGCTTTATCGCAAAAATACCCTTAGAATTTTATAGAAGCTTTACAGTTTATAAAGAGGCTATTCAATTATAATTATTAAAGTAAAATACCGAAATAAACAGGGAAAGCACCCCGTACAATTTTTTACTACCCGCAATAAACGGGACTTCATCCTACAAACGTGTATCCGTAAACATTTACAAAGTAGACAGAAATCTATAAAACGTCATAAAATTTAACGCGTAGGGAACAACCAATGACGCAGTTGTGGTATTCAATGAACAGTGTACAAATACCAATAATTATTCTCGCCCACCGAAACACTGACATTCGATGCCATTTCATAACGAAAAGCTGTGAAAGATGGTATCATAAGATTAAAGTACCAGTCAACTGAAGACAGGGTTGCTGATACGTTCACCAAAAGTTCTTCCTGGACCAAAATATAAACATTTATTACTTACGATGGGTTTAAAGACAGACAAACATTCAGGCAGCGTGTTAAGAAGTATGTTTATTGTTAATGTTTGACTTTTCTAATTCTTTATATAAGTTGGCAATATTATAAAGGGCTAATAAAAAGAGTTTAACCTTTAATTACATATTTATTAATTAGCAAAAATGCAGTGGATTTTATTAAAAGTATCAGAGCCAAATGATATGTCAGAACTTCCACTAAAATGTTAGTCTGCCTGTTTGTTACCTCTGAAAGTATTTAACTAAAATTAGCAAATTTACTTTCATCTTTTCGGCATTCAGCAAATCATAATATCATTCAATAGCTTAAAGGCTAAAAATGTCAAACATGATATATTAAAAAATGACAAAGTATCTTAGATTTAAAAACGGGGCAATTATACCAGACAAAACTCTATAAATCAATAAATACATTTAGAAAATCCAAATAACATAGCGGTGTGAAGTTAGCAGTAAGATTCTAGCAGTAATTTTTACGAGCAAAAAGATTTATAACTGGCATTAAAATCTCAGCAGTAAATTTTTCGTGCAGACCTTAATCAATAGACAAAATGCGATTTCAGAAATGGAGTTACGCTTACACCTTTCGCCATGGCACAACTATTAAAATGATCACCCTTAAAGCCCCGGTAGATCCAAATTAACTTTCGATCCGTATGGGTTTCAAAAACCCCCCCTTAAATAATAAAGTAAAACAAATCAAATGGCAGAAGGCCGTCGAGTTACACCTTCCGCTTTAGCACACATATTGTTAAAACCTTTCTTAATGCACCTGCAGAAACCAAATTTACTTTTGCCACTTCTAATTTTTTTCCCTATTTATATCATTAAAAGATGGTTTTTGAAGCTTACACGCATCGATTTTGATACCCATACGAGTCGCAAGTAAATTTGGTTTCTACAGGTGCATTAGGGAAGGTTTTAACAATATATGTGCCAAAGCGGAAAGTGTAACTCGATGGCCTTCTGCCACTTCTGATTTTTCCTTATTTATATCATTAAAAGATTGTTTTTGAAGCTTACACGCGTCGATTTTGATACCCATACGGGTCGCAATTAAATTTGGTTTTTGCAGGTGCATAAAGGAAGGTTTTAACAATATATGTGCCAAAGCGCAAGGTGTAACTCGACGGCCTTAGGCCATTTGATTTTTTTTATTTTATTTTTTAAGGGGGGTTTTGAAACCCACACGGGTCGAAAGTTAATTTGGATCTACCGGGGCTTTAAGGGTGATCATTTTAATAGTTGTACCATGGTGGAAGGTGTAAGTCTAACTCCATTTCTGAAATCGCAATTTGTCTATTCATTAAGGTCTGCACGAAAATTTTATTGCTGGGATTTTACTGCCAATTATACATCTTCTATCTCGTAAAATTTCTGCTAGAATTTTACTGCTAACTTCACACCGCTAATTAACATACAGACATAATTTATATTAATCCTGATATTATATTGCAGATTATCACCTTTTTTTAATGTTGCATTAAGCAAAAGGTAATACATAAACAGTTCAAAAAAGTTATTAGTTATTTATGGATCTCAAGGTTTTCCTTAGAATTGAAAGGTCATTACATATACATGATTTGCTGCTCTACAAATAAACTCCATTTAAAAGTGCTCTATAAATTTTTATATTTAAAGTAATTTTTTTTGTTCATTAAATTAAGTTCGCAGAATAAATAATTCCATAAAATTAAATGAAGCATTGAAAAAAGTTGATCTACCAATGGTTCTTAGTCAATATTTCAAGCATTTTAATGCAAGTTAATAAATTGTTACCTTGATTTAAATATAAATCAAACGGCCAGTCAGAAATTAAGACTTTCATATTAAATTTGTCTGTAATTATTCTACATCAACAAATATAAAATAATAAATATGCATTCCCATATTTAGAAAAATTCAATACTTGTTTACTAGAAGCAACCAGAATCTTTACAATTTAACAAACTTGCGTTTCTGAAACAATTTCGAAATATGCTCATTTAGTTTACAAAGCTACCCAACAGAAGCAAAAACTTTAAAACCAGCTGAATTTTGTAGCACCTTAATGAGCCCAAAGCATAAATTTTCTAATATTAACAACACACACGTTATAAATAGATGAAATTGAACAATACCAACTTTCAAAAGCAGGCTTGTGTTGTTTGTTCTGTTGCGTCAATAATGCTCTCAAAAATTCATATCCATATGACTTAAATTAAATATAGAGTCCAAAATATCTCTTTAAATCTAGGATGATGACTCCTCAATAGCTTCTTAATATGTACAACAATTACCTTTAGAAGTCATGTAATTCAATATCATTCCCCATAAAAACCATACTAAACTTATCTGAATTCAGTTACGTTCCATTTTTACCTTATGTAATGACAATAACCTGTATAGTGTTTGCCAGAAATGAAATTAAATTAACTTTTACACACTACTGAAACTTAAACTAACAAATGAGTCTTTAGAAATCAGTTAAAATGTCTTGAACAAATTGATTAAATTTTGTCGTTATAGATCTTCTTGTTGCTTTTACTTTCCCAAAACATAATTACCAAATCAAGCTCTATCTTCTTCTAAAACTAAAATTTTTCGAGCAAATTTATCCATTAATTTTCATATCTTTAAGTAAATTCTTCTACTACAATAATTTTTAATTCGTTTCAAATCGTTTATCTTCCAGTTTAATGTATTTAAATAATTTTACTAACAAACACTGTACATTTTATGTACCACTTTAACTATCTAACGTATTATATAATTATATCGACTGCATGCCAACGTTGAAGTTTCAATCAACGTTATCCTCCACTAAGCATCGATTGGCCTTTATAAAGCGAGATTCCTCTGACATAGCTGCTTAGAGATTCTTAGCGCTTGATTTAGTCGCTCCACTATGTTTTATTTCCATGTTCAAGTTTAATCGTAAATATAGGTGTCGTTTATATATGTGTTCAGTGGGTTCGATTATTTCATTAAACCTTTTATTAACGCATCAGGCTAGTAAATAATTGAGTCCATCGTTTACATGATACTATCTCAATATTTCTCTTTATAGAACATGCGGTCAATAAGTACGCTTTTGATTAGAAATACGTCCTTTTGATATTAAATTACAAATGAGGTCCTTTCAAAATATTTACTCATGCGAGTTTCTCATTATAATGAAAAGTACTTAAATGCATTTGATCATAAATTTCTATAAACACAATGCTTTTCTTATACAATATGGGTGAACATCTTTTAAAAGCATTTACACAAATACGATATTTTAATGGATGAAACCCTTTTAATAAACACTCGTTTACGTGTCTACCGTAATAAATATCTTTATTTTTATTTAAAACACGATCCTTTTGTTATTATTTCAATAATCACGGTTTAATGCATAAAACGCAATTGATGCATATATACCGAACATTTCACAAATGTTTTCTATACAAATAAACATCTAAACCAGTTGGATATTTCTCGAATTTTCCCGAATTTATGAAGTCACATATTTATCATAAGAAGTAATATTCCCTTGCTATAACAAATACCATATTTTAATGGATGAAATTATTTTAATAAATACTTGTTTACGTGTCGAATGTAATAAATACCAAAGAAAATTAAGAAGAATGCTAAACAAACCACAACAAACATACAGGGAGTAAATACCTTTATTTTTATCTAAAACACGATCCTTTTGTTATTAAACAATCTGATACGAATAAAAGCTCTTCTAATAATCACGGTTTTGCGCATCAAACGTAATTGATATTTTTATATTGGGCATTTCACAAATGTTTTCTTTACAAATAAATATCTAAACAATTTGGTGCTTTTCCTCGAATTATCTAGAATTATCTCAAATGTTCTCGAAATTTATGAAGTCAGATCTTTATCAAATGATGTATTTAACCTTACTATGGCCTTAAACAACATCACAATATATATATATATATATATATATTGTGATGTTGTTTAAGGCACAAACAATGCAGAGGGTTCAGTTAAACTTCTTACGAAGAGTTAATTTGTACATTGAAGAAAATGGCGGCCATTTTGAAAATTTATTGTAATGGTCCAACACTTGTACCGCGCTGTTAATTTTCAATGATAGTAATAAAAAATAAACAAAACAATGAAATAAAAATAAACAAAGACATTTGAAATTATTTTTTTCTGTCAAACCGCTAGTCTAATCATAATTTTACAACAGACCAAAAGTTTCCAAATTAAGTCAGCTACTCATAAAAAAAAATTGGTAGTCATTGCATAAACAGGAAAAAAGTAATGATCGGATATTTATACAATACATCATTTTTGGGACACTCGTATGCTTTTAAAATTATTGCGTACACCACCAAAAGATGTCAATTGAAAGTAGAAACTCGCACCCCAAAAATGGTCAAAATCTATCGACGCGTTTTTGAGTTATTTTAAAATATCAAATATTTTTCACGATTTTTGAAGCCCTCTAGCGGCTAAATGAAGCAACTTGTATAATAGGTAAGTTGGCTCAAATCGATCTATTTCGAGGCAAAGAATCTCTGTTCTTACGTTGTATCTTTTTCTGTCCGCTTCTGCTACTGTACTCGTTTACATGTTTAACTATATATATATATATATATATATATATATATATATATATATAAATTATTATAGTTTTCGACTACTTTGATATTATTTAGGAATTGGTTTCGGGGTTGTAGTCAATTATACATATTTGCAGTTTCCTGAAGAAGAAAATAAAATTTTCGAAAGCTCGAATCGATCAAAAAGGAGTTCTTAATTTGCCCTAATTGACTACAACCCCGAAACCAATTCCTAAAATATATATATATATATATATATATATATATATTGTAATGTCAGGGGAGGTACAAGGCTTCTAAGGGTAGATTTGTGTTAAAAGGGTGTATGCCAAATAAAATGATTCATATATCAGATCCCGTAATTCAAAAACTATATTTTGCCGTACTTTACATATGCTAAAGTATTTACCATGTTAGTTTGAAACGTATGTGCCAAAAGGTAAACTAAATGACTTGATGACGTTGATAAAATGCACAGTGCTCAAGGTTTTATACTAAGTTGCAATTTAATAAGCCATTGAAAGTACATTTGTCGTCTGAAAACCGGATGCGTCTACGGATGTCTACGATCAACCAAGCATCCAGGTCTTGTGTGAATTATTTTGGTTTTTTATTTAAATAGAATCAACTTTTGGACGAATTTGTAAATTCAAAATTATAAGTTAATAGCAGTATCAAATATAATTGGAGAATTGTGAAGTATTTAGGACCAATGATAGAATTTAGGAATGTGTATAAAGACAATAGTGAAGGTATTTGTGACACAAAAAAAAGGACAAATTGTTATTGGATATTTTTATGTATTTAAAATGTAATTAAGTAAGCTAGTTTTGTTGTGCTTATTGACTAGGAGAGTAAACAAGATGATTCTTTTTCGATTAAATTTAGTATAAAGACGTGTTTTTGCAAACCTGCGTTAAAGTTGTTATATATTTTGAAAAAATAAATGAGTTTGAATTCAAATAGTCTGATTTATTAAAATGGAGGTACAAGAAGCATCGGTGGTTAAATAAGCAACAGCGACGTTAAAAGAAGTGTAAAGATTGGTGATAGTGCGACGGGAAAGCAACGAATATTTAATTGGATTTGGATAGAGGTTTAAAGGCAGAAGGACATAGAGTGGTTATACAAGCGACGGCGAAGCAACGAATATTAAAATAGATTTGGGATTGATTTGGATAGAGATTTTAAGGCAGTAGGACATCGAGTGGGACATCGAATTTATAGCAGGGCATTGAGTGATTTGGAACAGGACGGCGGTTAGATTTGGGACTGAATACGAAAAGGCGGACGGATTAATTGGAGCACGAAGAGTGGAATTAGGAGAGCAGCAATTGCAGGGGAAGATTCAACGAAAAAAAAAGGAACACGGAAGGATTAGCGCAGGGGAAGTAATTACAACGGTTTGTCAAAATTCTAAAATTCGGGTTATTCATTTCAGATTTGGGGTCATCAAAATTGTACTAAGACACCTGGAGGCGATACGAAAGTTCAATAGTGATTGTGAGTCCATGTAAAGACGCATACGGCGACTAAGATCGTGAGCCAGCAGCATTTAAAAAGGGCATCAGCGAAGATAATTCAGGTAAGTACCGTGCAATATCATAAAACGTCAAAAGTTAGAAATTGTATACATTAATTAATTTGGCACAAAGCTACGTTGATCAGTAAAAATTTGGCATATACAGTAGTAAATTCATATAAAAGTAGTAAAACAATAGAGTGTGCAGTTTGGTTGGGCAGTGCACATCTACTTACGACTGAACCCACGGTAAGTAGGTGAACACCCTGAGATAAAGAGTTCATATAGTCGAGGCATAATAATAATAGTAAACATTTTAATTAGATAACCAACCAAACGTTGCTAAAGCACATTATATAGAAGTCATTCATTTAATAATAAAAATAGGGGCGACGACAAAAGTAGTGTATAATAATTTTATATTTAAATAAAAATAATAAAAGTAAAAAGGGGGGGTGAGACAGTAGAATATATATATATAATAATTTTTATATTTTCTTGACCATTTATATTATTTTTTGCAAAACTTTTCTTGGTCATTAATAATTAATTTGAATGTTTTCTACATGTCAAATAAATACTTTTTTCTTGCTTCTTAATTTTTATTATTCATATGACGCGTTTCGGTTAACAACCATTTTCAAATATGAAACCTATAAACTATCTCTAATTAAATAATGATTTTTTAAAATTAAATTGCATACATACCATTTAATGCAAAGTCAAACTACTAAAACTTACAAACTAAATAAATTATTTCTAACATTGTAGGATAAGCAACAATACATCCTAATAATACTCTTTTGGGTATGTTTTTAATTTAAAACTTGCTTTCCTTGTCAATTTACAACTAACATTTAGATTAATAAAACTTTACAAAACTAATACCTTATCGGTGATAATGCTATTGAATTAAACATATGGATTTTTACATGCTTATGCTGATATACAGTGTGAGAGGATATTAATGTATGTGGTATTCAGATTATTTCTGTTGTATTAAATTGTGGTAAATGTTTATAAATCCGTCTTGGTCTATTTTGAGTTTATAGCTTTAGGGTTTTTGAATTTCTATTGTTTCAAGTATGTTTCTTTTGTTATCATTTATCTCCGTTCTAAAATTTTAACATTACTAAAATCGAACTGGTGGACTTTTTCAATTGCGTGCGTTGCTAGGGCCGTACTTTTTTATTATTAGTTTTATAGTGTATTTGTGTTCATAAACTCGTTTATGGAGGTATTGTTTAGAATTTCCGATATATACTCCAGGGCATTCTTTACAGTTGATTTTGTATATTGTGTGGGTTCTGTTTTTCCATCTATTATCGGTTTAAGTTTTGTAAATACCGCTCTTGAAGAGTTATTTGGCTTATGTGCCACATAGATGTTATAGTTCTTAAGGCATTTTAATTTTTCTGATAACCCTGGAGTATATTCAATCCCTATTTTAATTTCATTAATCTGTTTTTCTTGTTTACCGCCATTATTATATATTTTATGGACTTTTGTTTTTATTATCTGTTCAATAAATGATTTAGGGTATTTACCACCAGGTTATTTACTACATTTTTTTTATATTGCTTTGGTACACATGATAAGAAATTTAAATATCTGCCACTCCATGTATTTTTTCTATACCAATTTGTGGATATTTCCCCTTTTGTGTTATATGAAAAGGAAATAAATAAATCTATACCATTTCTTGATACGCTTATTTCATATAACACAAAAGGGGAAATATCCACAAATTGGTATAGAAAAATACATGGAGTGGCAGATATTTAAATTTCTTATCATGTGTACCAAAGCAATATAAAAAATGTAGTAAATAACCTGGTGGAACGTGCCATACAATTAGCACACAATAAACATAGGTCAAAAATATAAAAAGGTTAAAACTGTACTTAAAAATAATAAATACCCTAAATCATTTATTGAACAGATAATAAAAACAAAAGTCCATAAAATATATAATAATGGCGGTAAACAAGAAAAACAGATTAATGAAATTAAAATAGGGATTGAATATACTCCAGGGTTATCAGAAAAATTTAAAATGCCTTAAGAACTATAACATCTATGTGGCACATAAGCCAAATAACTCTTCAAGAGCGGTATTTACAAAACTTAAACCGATAATAGATGGAAAAAACAGAACCCACACAATATACAAAATCAACTGTAAAGAATGCCCTGGAGTATATATCGGAAATTTAAACAATACCTCCATAAACGAGTTTATGAACACAAATACACTATAAAACTAATAATAAAAAGTACGGCCCTAGCAACGCACGCAATTGAAAAGTCCACCAGTTCGATTTTAGTAATGTTAAAATTTTAGGAACGGAGATAAATGATAACAAAAGAAACATACTTGAAACAATAGAAATTCAAAAACCCTAAAGCTATAAACTCAAAAATAGACCAAGACGGATTTATAAACATTTACCACAATTTAATACAACAGAAATAATCTGAATACCACATACATTAATATCCTCTCACACTGTATATCAGCATAAGCATGTAAAAATCCATATGTTTAATTCAATAGCATTATCACCGATAAGGTATTAGTTTTGTAAAGTTTTATTAATCTAAATGTTAGTTGTAAATTGACAAGGAAAGCAAATTTTAAATTAAAAACATACCCAAAAGAGTATTATTAGGATGTATTGTTGCTTATCCTACAATGTTAGAAATAATTTATTTAGTTTGTAAGTTTTAGTAGTTTGACTTTGAATTAAATGGTATGTATGCAATTTAATTTTAAAAAATCATTATTTAATTAGAGATAGTTTATAGGTTACATATTTGAAAATGGTTGTTAACCGAAACGCGTCATATGAATAATAAAAATTAAGAAGCAAGAAAAAAGTATTTATTTGACATGTAGAAAACATTCAAATTAATTATTAATGACCAGTTCCAAGAAAAGTTTTGCGAATATATATATATATATATATATATATATATATATATATTGCTGTGAAACCTACAAAATCCGGGAACTACGGTTTTCGAATCGAGCCCCACAGATTGGGCGTCAAGAATGCTGTGTATCCTTGTATTAGAATCGAGCCTCACGAATTGGGCGCCATGTATGCTGTGAAACCTCCTATATCTGGTCCGTCGACTTTCTTCTGTTCATCGCCTCGGCTGCTCCCCTAGATAAACCTTCATCCTCATTCATAAAAAAAAAAAACACATTCCTACCCCAAACATCAACGTTAACTCTATTTACATCAATATTCACAATACATTAAAATTTCAAAATTAAAAATTCAGCATAAATTTCAGTATCAGAAAATTTCAAATAAAAATTTAAATATGTTATCATTTTAATGTGCATCCAAAATTAAAGTCCTTGTAGATGCCTACTAATTAATATAACAATATATGCAGACCTGAGTCTGAGTACAAAGGGAGCATCTACCACCCCTTTACGTTAATTAACCAGGTTCGTCTAATTGAGCTCAAAGACATACCCAAATTTTCATCAAGAACATAAATACTAAATACTCCTTTCGACTTAAACAAGAAAATTTCACCTTAAAATTAAAAATTTGTTGTTAGTACAACTTCATTACTGTCCATTTTAAATAAATAAATTATAAAGTTATTCAACACACACGAAAACATCAAAGTTCAAACAAAATAGTATAGTTTACCTGAAGGTTACTGCACTCGTAGCTTCAATGTACATCGTCCCTTTTGTTAATCACACCATTCCAACTGGGTTATATTTACGGCTTCTGATTCTCAACGCTTTTAAAATTTTCTCCACCACCATTCATCTAAAGTTGTTTCAGGGCTTTTCCGGAACTCATCTGTGTATATCTGAACCTTGTTTTGTGGATCCAGACACGTTTATGAACCATTTAATTATTAACACCCCCGAAAAATAGCAAAGAAATTCATACTTCTTTCACAAATATACGCCAAAACTGCCTACTTTTGTGTATTCATTTGTCGTTGCAAATTAGACTAATTGGTACAGTGAGACTAGACTTTATTACCTTGTATCTTCTTTTCTAAGTGCACTAAAGTACATTCATTGTAGCACGTAAAGAACAAACTGTTTTAAATCACCAAAATATACGAGCAAACTGTTTAAATTATTCTATCAAACTCGGAAAACTAAAAAGCACTGTTTAACGCATTGAATCAAGTCGAAAATCTAAGAGAGCTTGTTCATATTAACCTGGGTATATATAGCGGTTAGCCTGTCTGTCGGTCTGTTCCCCAAAACGGACAATTCTTCAGAATTTCGCATGCTAGGTTCCCATTCCGCAGCCCGGCATGCGATTTTTACGAAATTTGCACTCGCCCCAGTTAAATCTCAGAAATGTCGACACGGCTCGCAACGTCTGGAAATAACTAATTAAATTTTATACAGAAATGTTATTTTTACCTCTCAAGTTTGCCTTTTACTTTCAACCAATCGCAACCCCGTGATGTTGCTCCACTCACGCCTTTTTACTATATGTGTCTCGGTCTTGCGCATATTATCTGTCTCTATCTACCCTGTTCTTATTGGTGCAAATTGATATTCCTTATTATCGATTATTTCAGTCCATGTGGACTATCTGGGTTAAATAACCCCGTATCGCGCCTTCTCGTGAATATTAAGCCACGGTTTCTCCAAGATTCTTTGTAACCATTAATTATCTGCAAATTTTACGCGGAACAAGCTTTTTTAAAAATACGCAGGTGTTCTGTATTTCGTGCTAAAGCATCCGACCGTTTCCAATATCCGTAGAATCGACATGTTTATCTAAACAAATTAAACTGAAATTGCCTTTTAAAAATACGCAGGTGTGTTCAAACGTAACATTTTAAATACCCTTCTACGATTTGCATTTTATTGGGTTTTTACAAGTTTTATGCTTATTATTAATAATGGTTCAATTAACTCCAACTAAAATTGACTTCTACCCTTTCATTTTTAGTGACTCCTAACTAAATATTCAATTATTATCAGTACATTTTTGTTTAATACCGGTTACTTAAAATAGAGTTAATTAATATAAATTTTGCACGTAATTTCTCTTTGTTTCTTTACGTAGAGCTTTTTAATACTGCTTCTTTTGATATAAAGCGTCTTGTACATGATTTAAATCTCTTATTTTTAATGAAACGAATGAATTTTTATTCTCCACGGTTTTTTTAATAAAGCGTATTATCTAATAAAATTCCTTATACACGGTGATTAAAATTATTTGATGTGATTATTTAATTTTCTACCCTGGTCTAAATATGAGTATTTTCCCCCTATTTGAATACAAATAATCCCACTTATTAGAATTCAAATATAAAATATTTAAACCGCAAACAAAATTTACAAAAAAAATGCCTATCTCTCTCTACCCTTATCTATCTAACTTACCTACCTTATCCAATCCAAAAATTATTTACACCTATCCTATATCCCTATCCTATTCCTAACTCTCACCTAATTCTCTAAACTGAAATTATCCCTAACTTCATCCTACTTATCCATCTAATCCTATATATATCCTATATACCTATCCTATTCCTAACTTTTAATTAATCTTCACTATACTTCACTTCCCCCTACCTAATCCTATATACCCATCCTATTCTTATTCTATTCCTAACTCCCCACTAATCTTATAAGAAATATCTACACTTAATCTATCTTATTTTCTTCCTACATTTACTCTTTATTCTCATCCTAAACCTATTTCTAATTATCTCCCATATTTATCCTATACCTAGCTTTATTTTTTTATATCTATACTAAAATTCACCTATCTCTATCCTTTGTTCATCAAGTTATTTAAATCTGACTCTCTTCTTCACCCTCCACGTCTTTCTTCTTACCATCCTAATACTCTTCATCCCTATTTCTCCCCCTTCTATATCTATACTTAACATCCCTGTTATCTCACATAAAATAAACTTATCATCCCTATTATCCTGACTCTTAAATATTACTTCTTCTTCATGCCCTATACTTGTCTGTTTCTCATTTATTCTTATTTTCTTTTCTGCCGACAAACCAAACGATACTACTTTAAAATTATCGATTTTTCCCTCTATGGAAAATCCTATGTACCTTCTAGAATTTTTGTGTAATGGAATCCGCCAGAATGAATTCCTTAAATCTACTTTATTAAAAACAAACTTGCCACTTAACCTCGTCAAAAGTGTGTCCATGGATGTTGGACAATGGAATTGCGGTTTGGTCCATTGGTTAATTTTACGTGCATCTTTACTTAATTCTGCCTTCACCTGCTCCCGATATGCTGCTGTTGCTTCTACCCCCACTAATTCTGCATGTTTTTGTACTAAAGCTTGAACCTCTACTATCCTATCCTCTGGACATCTTATCGTGTTGATCTGTTTACCTTCATCATCCTCTACCTCTACTACATTAATACTCAACCCAGTGTCATCCTCTGTGACTTCATAACTGCCCTTCCATGGCACTACCCTATCATTAATCCTTATTACCTTCCGTTCCATATCTATCAAAACCCCTAACTTCATCATACAGTCAACACCTAAAATGCTCTGAAACTTCAGTCCAGGTACAATTACAAACTCCTGTTCACAGCTTAAATCTCCTATATCTATCCTAAGCACCACAACACTATTTACTACAGCAAACTTCTTTTTATTTGGAGCTACTAAATGGCTACGCTTTATAGGCATAATTCTATCACAAACCTTATCCCTAATTTTGCTGACGAATTCCTCCGATATTAAACTCGCCTCTGCCCCTGTATCAAGTAATACTTCTACATTATTCTCAAAAATTCCTATATTAATAATTGGCAAACATAATTTTTCCTCAGTTTCTGGCTCTACTTCCTCCTCAATTTTGAAAAATTCACGTGGATGTTCATATACATTTACACTGAAATCTAGTGGTCTGTCGCGTTCTAAAAATCCTGTCCAGGTCTGTTTTCGCTACTCGGTCCTGGTCTAGCCGTCACCTCAGCGTATGTCCTAGGCGTTTCCACTCGTTCCGTGTCTGTATTAGCAGTCCCCCTCATGTCCGGTGAACTATTCCTTCTGGTAGGTTCCGGTCTCGGTGCAGGTCCCCTTCCTAAACTATTACTTCTAACGTATGGTCGTCTCTGTTCCCAATTCTGTCGCTGGTATCCGTAACTATTTCCCCTTCTAGCATAGTTGTCCCGTCTATTGTCAAACCTAACTGTGTTGATCTGTCTTTCCCTATTATCCCGAGGTCGTCCACTACTTACGTCGTCATACCTCTGCAGGTATTCTAAAAATATTTCTCTGTCCACTATGTTCTGTAGTGCTACGTGTTGTCTTACTTCTACCTCGAAGTGTCGTGATAAATACTTAATAATTTGTCGGTCCGTCAGTGGTGGGTTCAGTTGCTTTGCTATGCTATACTTGCGTATAGCATATTGCTCCTACTTCCTGAAAATTCTCCCTTAAATTTCCTGTGATTAAGTCGTCTCGTACCTGGTCTTGTCTGTGGTCACCCAGTAGTGCTTTAAAAATCTGTCTTCAAACTCCGTGTAGGTGTCTATGTCCTGTCCTACTAAATTGTACCATGCTTCGCGTTGTCTTTCAATAAAGCTTTTATCGTATTCAGTTTAGTGTGTTCGTCAAATAAATTTCCCACTAGATTTCTTACACTATTAATAAAAATTTGTGGATTTACCCTGTTATCGCCATAAAACTTCATGTGTTGGTCCAATGATACTCCACCTGTATAAAATCTGGGACCATCCCCGTTAAATTTGACATGTTGTATTTGATACTACTAACTTCGCGTTCTACCCTGCCTAACTGATCCCTACATGAGTCCGTTACTTCAGTCATTTTACATTAATCTCTTCTTCACAAAAATGCGTACTTCGGACCTTAAATGTCCCATTTCCTGTCGAAGACCTGTAATATCACGCTCATTTTTTCAACCCTATTTTCTACTTCCCCAGTTTCACGGTAAGACTATCTTTAAATTCTGTAAATTCTTTAGTATTTTGTTCAATTTTCCCGCTTATCTGCTCTAATTTTTGGTTGGACTCCTCCCTCGCTCTATTCGATTCTTCGCTTAGCAGTTCTAATTTTCTGTTGGACTCCTCCCTAGCTAATCGCATTTCCTCTAACATTCTCATCATTAACTCATTTCCTTGATCCCCTGATTTCGTCCTCGACTGATCTCTACTGCCTCCAGCTTCTTCCATTTTCGAATTTTTCCCACACAATGCACTATCGTCACTTCCAATTTCCACTCCTTGACTCCTTAACCACTCTTTTCTCTGCATACGTTCTAATCACTCACACACACTCTAAAATACTCCTAAATTTATACACACACAGAAACTCTCTCTCTCAGATCGCCAGTTTCCTGGAATAAAATCACAAAAATTTTATTTGGAACTCGAGCCTCACTTTTGGGTCGCCAAGTATGCTGTGAAACCTACAAAATCCAGGAACTACGGTTTTCGAATCGAGCCCCACAGATTGGGCGTCAAGAATGCAGTGTATCCTTGTATTAGAATCGAGCCTCACGAATTGGGCGCCATGTATGCTGTGAAACCTCCTATATCTGGTCCGTCGACTTTCTTCTGTTCATCGCCTCGGCTGCTCCCCTAGATAAACCTTCATCCTCATTCATAAAAAAAAACAAACACATTCCTACCCCAAACATCAACGTTAACTCTATTTACATCAATATTCACAATACATTAAAATTTCAAAATTAAAAATTCAGCATAAATTTCAGTATCAGAAAATTTCAAATAAAAATTTAAATATGTTATCATTTTAATGTGCATCCAAAATTAAAATCCTTGTAGATGCCTACTAATTAATATAACAATATATGCAGACCTGAGTCTGAGTACAAAGGGAGCATCTACCACCCCTTTACGTTAATTAACCAGGTTCGTCTAATTGAGCTCAAAGACATACCCAAATTTTCATTAAGAACATAAATACTAAATACTCCTTTCGACTTAAACAAGAAAATTTCACCTTAAAATTAAAAATTTGTTGTTAGTACAACTTCATTACTGTCCATTTTAAATAAATAAATTATAAAGTTATTCAACACACACGAAAACATCAAAGTTCAAACAAAATAGTATAGTTTACCTGAAGGTTACTGCACTCGTAGCTTCAATGTACATCGCCCATTTTAAATACACCTTTCGACTATAGAAAATTTCACCTTAATTTAATTTTAAAATTTTCCCACCACATTTCAAATTTTTAGGGTTTTCGTTATTCAAACGAACCTTGTTTCGATCCTAGCATAGTTTACTGAAACTCATTATAATTATTCAACACACCACGAAAATTAAGTTCAAACGAAAATATATTCTTTCACTAAAGGTTACTGCCAAACTCTACTTTTGTATTCACCTTTGTTTGCAAATTCCAGACTAATTTACGTGACATTCTAGATTTATTACCCTTGTACAATTCTTTCTCCAACCCAATGCACTAAAGTTGTATTCATTTGTCCGTAAAGAACTAATTGTGTAACTAACTTATACTTTATCCATACAGTTTATGACTGCATTAACTATTTAACACCAAACTATCCTAATTACTCACTTTTCTATTAAATAAATGCAGTTTTCTGCTTCCTATTATGATTTCTAATTCCTGCACTACCTTTGCTATAAAATACACCCTTAAACAACTCCTTATCACAGCAATATATATATATATATATACAGGGTGATTCACAAGGTTTTCCCCCCGGCTTATGGAGGTGATTCATGATATTATTTTGAACAAAAAATATAAATAAAATAATGGGACGACATTCATAATTAAAGAGTTACATCAATTTGAAAAAGCAAAACAACACCTTTTATTTAAGGATTTCACTAACAAAAATGGAAGAAAACAAACAGTTGTTTCATTTTGTAACATTCTCTTGCATGTAAGTGGATTTAAATGGATTTAAAGCAAGTGTTCAAAATTTTTCCCTCTAGTTGAAGGCTACAGCATTTCGTAACCTCTAACTAAATCTAATTAAGATAAATTATTCCTACATTAATCACGCGTTAAACTAAATCGATATTCCCTATTATCCAATATTTAAGATAGAAAATAATTGTTGAAAATCTTTTAACTAAATAAATTTATTTTACTGATCAATCGCTCAACCTATGAGTTCCCTTATGTCTTTATGCATTCTATTGACCATTTTAAGACATAAGGAACTCATAGGGTTGAGCGCGATTGGATACAGTAAAATAAATTTATTTAGTTAAAAGATTTTCAACAATTATTTTCTATCTTAAATATTGGATAATAGGGGAATATCGATTTAGTTTAACGCGTGATTAATGTAGGAATAATTTATCTTAATTAGATTTAGTTAGGGAGGTTACGAAATGCTAAGCTTAGCCTTCAACTAGAGGGAAAAAATTTTGAACACTTGCTTTAAATCCATTTAAATCCACTTACATGCAAGAGAATGTTACAAAATGAAACAACTGTTTGTTTTCTTCCATTTTTGTTAGTGAAATCCTTAAATAAAAGGTGTTGTTTTGCTTTTTCAAATTGATGTAACTCTTTAATTATGAATGTCGTCCCATTATTTTATTTATATTTTTTGTTCAAAATAATATCATGAATCACCTCCATAAGCCGGGGGGAAAACCTTGTGAATCACCCTGTATATATATATATATATATATATATTGCTGTGATAAGGAGTTGTTTAAGGATGTATTTTATAGCAAAGGTAGTGCAGGAATTAGAAATCATAATAGGAAGCAGAAAACTGCATTTATTTAATAGAAAAGTGAGTAATTAGGATAGTTTGTAAATAGTAAGCAGTCAACACCCTGTATAAATATAAGGTTTGCATAAACATCTTAGGACAATAAGACGCATAGTTAGCATAGAAGTAAGTAATACATGCATTAAGTAGATAACAGACATTCAACACCCTGTAGATAGAGTTTTAGTTAATTTAGGTAATGCAAATAATGATATTTTAAGTAGAAGTACGCATATTTATAAGTAAACATAACAAATGTAATTAAACACGCATTCAAAAGAATTCCAGTCAGTTATGATAATACGGAGATAAGAAATAAAGCTTCAAGAAGCATAGTGTAAGTGCGTACAAACAATTAACCATTTTGATAAATAATGGTGAGTAAAAATTGCGTAAATAACAAGCATATATGAAAATGGAAAGTCGAATTGCATCAGTTGTTTGTGTACAACATGGAAAAGCGATTATATTTCTCAAAACACCGCATGTCTGATAACGAGGCAGCTGTGAGCAAATAACAATTATTTGAGAGGACGAGAATGTTACATCAGAAACTTTAAATGCAAAGACTTGATTGGTTAAAATTAGCGACGGGCTTGTAGGCCATGCCTACTGACGAAGTGGGATATCAAGCATATATTAACAGCGACCATGATAACGAACTCAGTTTTCAACTCAACAAAGGCCGAGGTGCGCCACTTTGAACCTAAGTGTAACACGTAAGAATAATTTAAAAGTGAAAATTGTTTAAGTGCGACGAAGATGAAAATTACGATTGCCGATTAAACGTAAGTAGATTTTGAGGAATTTATTTAAACTAAAACATAATAATAATAGGGCTCTGAGTCCGGGGAGTATAGAAGGTATTCTGAGGCCGGTGTACATAAAAGCCAAGTCTAAGTCTGGGGAGATTGATGAGAATAAATTCTGAGTCTGGTGAGAAGAAGTAGTAAGTCTAAATGAGACGACAATAATTTGGGGTGCATAAGTCTAAGTTTAATAATGGTAGTCCAGAGGGTAATGACAATAATTTAAATGCAATGATTCAAGCGTGTGGATAAACAATATTTCGAATGGGTATATAATAATTCTGAATTAGTGGAGAATAATTTTGATCCAAATGGATGGTATAATGGATGGAAAATATTAGTTGATAATGGATGCGTCGATTGAAAGAAGGAAATAGCGAAGAAAATAGACCAGGTTAGATTTTTAGTTTTAAGACATTAATTTTCTATTTGAATTTAAATATTGAATATTGAACTTGCTTAATATGAATTAATGTGACGGGGTCAACAAAACAACGAGCTTGCATACGTATAAAGTGCGTTATATGATAAAGGGGTTTTGAACGTTCCAGACTTCTTTTTTTATAAAAACAATAGGTTTTTTGGTGACTTTAGATTGATTAAAAAGCATATGATTTTTGTGATAAATAAGATTTACAACATTAATTAACTGAAAAGTGTATTTTAATAATTTTCTAAAACCTGTACATAATATTTGTTTTCATTATATGGAATTGAATTAACTTCATTTTATAATTCAAAATAAACGCTAGTCGAGGTCAAAAGATAAAATTTGTGGGAGTGTAAATTAATAATTTAAAAAGAGAGGAGGTGTCAAGTAGAATACGCCATTGATATCAAAGAAGGCGTTATCATATCAAGTTTTGTTATTGGTCGATACAAGGTCGATACACGATAAAATCCTGTCAAGTTCCTGGAGAGAGTACATAGCATATATATTTGACGGCCCAACGTCGAGGCTCGATAATTCCAGTTCCTGTTTATGCATAGCATAAATATATGACAGCCCAACGTCGGGGCTCGATAATTCCTGTTTAATCATAGCAATATATATATATATATATATATATATATATATCTACATACATACATATATATATATATTGTTATGTATAGGGAGCTACCAAGAGTTCTAAGGGTTGTTTAGTACAAGGTAGTATATGCCATGCAAAATAATACACATATTTGATCACATAAACTTAAAAATGTATGTTTGCCATATTTTTCATATACTAAAACACCATTCAAAATGGTAGTTGAAATTAAGTGCCAAAAGGTAATATTGAAATGACTAAATGACGTAGTAAGATGTACAGTGCTCAAGGGTTTATGCCGAGTTTCAATTTTAAAGGCCTTTGAAAGTACATTTGCAGTCCAAAAACAGGATGCGTCTATGGACGTTTACTATCAACCACGCATCCATGTTCAAGTGTAATTTATTTTGGTTTTGCATTTTAAATAGAATCAACTTTTGGACAATATTTGTAAACTCAAAATTATTAGTTATAACAATGTCAAATATGATTGGTGAACTGTAAATATTTAGGACAAATACTAGAATTTTATGTAATTAAGGAAAGTGTAAAAGGACATGAACTATGGTATGTGCGACACAAACGAAATGTTAGGATGTTATTGGACGATTTAGTTATGTACTGTAAAGTGTAGTAGGCAATAGTTAAAATGGTCGCCTTGGAAAGCAAACAAGAGGAGATCATTTCGAAATTCTTTTGTAAAAAGACGTGTTTTTCAAACTGTGCTAATTTGTATACGATTTAAAAGAAGTTAATAAAAGTATTTGATTTTAAAGAGTTTGATTTAGTAAAGAAGGATAAAGAAGTAACAGCGACGAAAGTAATAAGTGTAAAGAGTAGTGATAGTGCGACGGTGAAACGACGAAAAGTATATAGATTTGGAACGGCATTGGGAAAGGTAGCAGGCAATTGAGTGGTTATACAAGGGAAAGAAGTTGGATTTGGACAGCGATTATAGATTTGTAGCAGGACACCGAGAGGAAATATTTATAGGAAAGAAGTTGGATTTGGATAGCGATATTAGGTAGCAGGACATCGAGAGGAATTATATAAGAAAGAAGGGAGATTTGGATAGCGATATTAGGTAGCAGGACATCGAGAGGAAATATTTATAGGAAAGAAGTGAGATTTGGATAGCGATTTATAGAATTTGTAGCGGGGCATAGAGCAATTTGAATTAGGACGACGAGTAGAATTGGATTAGATACGAAGAAGCGGACGAATTATTTGAAGACACGAGGAGCGGAATTTTGGAGAGCAGCAATTGGTAGTGGAGAATTAAAGCAGAAATTAGCACAGGGGAAGTTACAGCACAGGGTATTCAAAATTCTAAATTCGGGTTAATTATTTCAGGTATTGGGGAGCAGCTAAATTTAAGAACAACACCTGGAGGCGGTATCGATCATTCAACCAGATAGGACATCAGTGTAAAGACGCATACGGCGATAAGGATTTTGAGCCAGCAGTTAGAGCGGCCACGATACGAAGTATAAACCAGGTGAGTGCTGAGATATCTTAAAACGTCAGAAATAGTCATATAATTTGGTAGTAATTTAATTTGGCACAAAGCGACTTTGATCGTAGTAAAATTTTGGCATACACAAAAGTAGAGTAAAATTTTGTACTAAAACAAAAGAGTGTGCACGTTGGTTAGACTCTGCACATCTACTTATAACAGAACTCACTATAAGTAGTTTGAACACCCTGAGATTTAAGAGCTTAAATAGTCGAGGCATTGAAATAAATAGTTAATTAAAGAACCAACCAAACGTTGCAAGTACGGGCGTGCATTAGGTGTGCACATTTCATAAAAGGCGCGACAAAAGGGGCAAAATAAAATAAAATTTATAGATTAAAGAGTGAGTGAATACATAGTAAAGTAGTAAAGTAAAGTAAATAAAAGATTTAATAATATATATATATATATATATATATACATATATATATATATATATATATATAATAATGCATTACAAAAACTTAATACAGCACATAACTATATTCTAAAAGTTATCTTAAACAAACCCAAGAGAACTCACTCAAATATGCTTTATACAAAAGAAATACCAAATCTTCGATCACTGTACTTTCACAGTATATGTATGTTTGCTTTTAGGAATAAATTACTAAATACATACTCATTACCAAGCTACAATGCTCGCAGTACTTCAAAAAGCTAATACAAGTACCAAAATTTAATAGAACTATTTGTCAAAGACTACCAAGCTATACTATACCCAGCATTTTTAATCAGTTGCCAATTGAAATTAAACAGCTTAGTAAAATAAAACAGTATTCATACAAATCAAAAGAATTCATATACAAAAACTACAGCAAATTATTGAAACTCTTATACTAATTTACCTTGTTACAATTACTAATCTATACCTATATGCTTACTAACACCATCCAATACAACGTGTTTTATCTGTTTATTACATTTAATAATTTTGTTTACTATTATCCTAGCACATACAAGTGTTTAATCACTTAGGTGCTTAATTTTGTATATACATAACTATAACACCATGTACAATATTATTTAATTTTAAATGTCTTTAATTGTATATAATTATTCTCCTAAAACTGTCTAGATTCTATAAGCTATAATTGTAATTGTACATTGAAATTGTAACGTATATGCAATAAATAAATATATAAATATACATATATAAAAAACCATCAGTTCCAAAATTAAATTTATGACAAAACTATTTTTGGTAATATAGAATTCAAATTTTCAATAGACTTTGTGGTATTCTGATTTGCAAATTGTCATGACATCAAAGTGTGGATTCAATATAACAAACACATCATCAAAATTACTATTTCCATTAAGATTTTGTACTTATAAAGAAACTACTAAATTATATAAAATAATACAGTAAGTGTAAGTATAGAATGGAAAATTCACAGAAAATATAGCAAACATCAAAGATAATAATAATTCTAATAACTGAAATTTACTATAATCATGCATGCATGTAAAATGAGTCCTATTTTTAAATAATTGTATGTTTAATAATCTATGACCACAGAAGACATAAGATGTTACATAAAGTTACTATTCTTGAAAAGAAAGTTATGAAATTTAGCAACGTTTGAATTGTTCCATAACTGTAACTTCTGCATGTTCTATAAATACTATATATCAGGGTAAAATGCCACATAAAAACAAGACACCATCATACTGCACAAGAAAACAGTTTAAATCCCTATCAGTGGCAAAATAATACTATCCTAAGGACTACCATAGAAGGCCAAACAAATAATTTAATCAATTAAAGATTGAACCACCAACAAAAATTTACACAATGCTAAATATTTGTTAGCACTTTTATCTAGATGTTATAAATAAAGCATCAAAAGTTCGTTTCGAAATTGTTGTTGCTTCTTAAAATATTAAAGGTATTTTTCACTAATATCTTGTTGCCTTCATTGATGACTACTAAACAAAAGTTATAAAAAAAAACATGGATTATCTAAAGATTATTATGCGTCTTTTTTGTCAGGTAAACCCTTTTTGACTTTACAACAAGAGAAAAAGGACAGGTGCATAATATAGTAATAAAAATTAATAATTATTAAACAAGATTGATTACAAAAATGTATCTTATTAATAAAATAATTATTTATATTTTTATATAAAGTTTCGTTCTACATATTCCTCTTCATCGTTATCAATTTGTCACTCAAGTTCATCTTGGGAGCCATAATCAGTTTTGTTTGATATTAAAATGTCAAAAAGATGAAATTCACATTCTGTATCACAATGATATCTGAGTCTACAATTGTCTCAGAGGCATTGAAACATGATAGTTCATGAAATGACTACGAACTACGAAACATTGCAAACCCACTGCTGCTTTTTAGGCAGTTGCAGAATATTGTACTTAGAAGTTGTTGATACCAATGGTAATATATTTGTAATAGGATCCAAAGTATTGTTCTCTTAAACCTACCTCCATTATTCAAGTAGTAGTTTGCATCTGTTATAAACTCGATAGATATACTCTTGAATTGCTGCACTTTAAGTACAAGATAATTTTATAGATATGTTGGGCCTTTTGATTTAACGAAGCTTAATAACCTACATTTATCAATAGATTGTTAAGCACCATGCATCATCACAGAACATATCCCGTTGTTCAATCACAAAATTGGACTTGTTGGTGAAAATCACAGCCTTTCAACATTACCAAAACTTAAAAGTGTTTCTTTATGAAAGAGGGCAGAAGCTGTGCCACAGCTGGCCATAGAATGTAAAAATAAAATATGCTTTCTTCAAATGGGATGTTTGTGAAAACTGTGAAATAAAAATATTCGTGTTTCGATATTACCTTTAGCAAAATTTTTAAAAAATGTTTTGGCATGATCAAGTTCGACTTATTAGAAATATCAAAGCATTAACGATAAAAACCTCCGCTTTATTCGGGACTTTTTTTTGCACTATTTATACTAAGTAACTGTATGTAATTTCAACAAGTTGTTTTTATTGGACTAGTTGGGTAAAGTTCTCTTGGTTGATTTTTGACCTTTGAAACAAATTTTGTAAGAACAGAAATAGAATCGTTTTGCATCTGCTGCTACGTTTACTTTTAAGCTTTTGCTATAATCGGAATAGCTGTCAAACACAAAAATAAAGTTTGAAACACGATGCTTTTGCCCATATTGAACATATCTATTGCAAAAGTTAAAAAGAGTATTATCCTTTTGCCACACAACACGATGCAATAATTTGATCTAGAATAATTCTCGATGTAATGAAAATACGGTTGTTAAAAATCTAAATTTAGAGGTGTGAAGTTTTAAAGCATGAACATTAAGCAAAAAAGAAATAAGATTATAAACTTTTCAGAAGTGATGTTATATAAAAGACTACCTAATATCATCTGAATATATAAGAGTTGATACAAGTTCTAAGAAATGGATTGAAAAATAAAAATATACTAATGCAATTAAAAGAAAAAAAACGATATAAAGATGACAGGCCAGATTTTGAGACAATGTTAAAGAATAGAATAGTTGGAAATTTGTATAGGCAAAGTCTCAAACATGTACACCAAATTAAGAACAATGTATGACATTGAAAAAGCCAACTCAGAATAGCAGACAGCAGAGAACCATCACACCAATCGTGAGGTTGAAACTATGAGCAACAGGAAAATTAGTTGTTAATGAAGCATGTTCTATAAAGTTACAACAATGTAATTAAATCTGTAAATAAGTAAAAGTCCAACTGCACAAAAATTTTGTATTAAACGTTAAATTGTAATTACAAAAGCCGCTGTTTAAACTATATCATTTTTTAGATTTATCTGACACCCAAGGTAGGATTATTAATTTTGAAAATTGGTGCACTTTAGTTATGCCTTTTAGTAAACTATTTCAATTAACGATAAAACTCAGTACAACAACTTTCATATGTTAATGTCAAATATATCTTAACATTTTTCGATTCAAGTGCAAAGTGTGCAAACCATGAGTTACATGAACAAAATATTTTTAATAGGTGAAATGAGTCAGATTTTGCCAATTCCAAAAAATAATCATAAATATAGAACAAAATAACAAACACATTTTCAAGCAATCGTTATAAGTAATGCTTATGCGGCTTGAACTTGTTTGAACTTTCCAGTAATAGTTTAAATGGTTTACTTTTTGAATATCTTCAGCTTAAATGGTTTACTTTTTAAATATCTCCAACATTTAATAAACACGTGTTAATAAACAAAATAACCATAGCTATGGTGTAGTGAAACAAATGTAATTTTGATGCAGAATATGTAAGAATCAACTTGTACAAGCTTGAAGAGCTGAAAGAACAAACAAAATAAAGTTATTAAGAGAAAAAAACAGTCCTTGGTACTGAAACTACATCACAATCCTTATTTTCAATGATAGAAGAATAGTAACGGCAAAAAATTAGCCAAGGGACTTTTGGAAATTAACGATAGCTTTAATGAAGTTAGATTTCTAATGTGAGATAATTAATTTATGATGTTTCTTTGAAAGGTATATAATCATATTTCATTTTAATAGTTTCTGTATTAGTAAATCCCACCAATAGGATTAATTATTTCTTTAAAGAAATATAATTTTTAGGTTATGTACATTCTTGATCTGAGGAAGGATTATTTCTGTATCGTATATTGTTCATACCCAAAGATTGTCAAATTCAATATAGCGATTTTTAAGGTTAAGAAATGATATCATGGCTATTTTGTATTCTAAAATTATTACAGTTTTATAATTCATTTGTTTTAATTAATAATGTATCACGCTGGCGCCTATGAGATGAAAACGTTCTCACGCAAAATTGTGCCAATTAAAAAAATTAAAAATCCATTTCTCTAGTCCTAATTAACCTTTTTGTTAAGTTAATTTTACGTATATTAGATCAAAAAAACGACACAAAGTAATTTCAAATTGCATTCTAATTCGTCTGTCCGAAGTCTACCAAAGGTATCTCAAATTGCTTTATGGAGAGAAAAATTTTTATATAGAACACTTTGTCTTTAACATTCACAGAAATAACATGTAACTTCAGTAAGTTAGTTTACTTTGAAAAAGTGTCAAACCGATTAAGGCAGTTGGTCCTTGAAATTCGGATAATACCCTATCAGTATTATCCAAATTTCAAGGACTAACTGCCTTAATCGGTTGCTTTTTATTACAGGGACACCTTGGTTCCTTTTAAATTGACAACTTCATGTTGGGCACAAGCATGTTGATTTAGAATATCTAGTTTTCCCTTCAAAGTCCCAAGAGGATCGAGTAAAAACAAAATACGTGCAAGAGATAAAGGCTTATAGTGGTGTCAGAGTTATCTACAGTCTAATATCACTCATCGGGTGTTTATGATTAAAATTTCTGAAACTATAACCTACGGTTATTAAAATAAATAAACGTTTTTAATTAATTGCATGGAATTTAATAAACCACAGTACATTTTTGTTATTAGGTTAAAAATTTAAGATGTTCACTAAAAACGTTTTCTATTAAGCTAAGTAATTTATAATATACATGGTTTTTAATTTTTGCTTAAACATATCTATCAAGTACATGTAATGAAATAGTTATTTACGTGCCAAGCTTGAAAAGACATTTTCTAAGTGTGGTGCATACAACATTTTTTGTGCAACCACAAATAACTTGACAGTAATAGAACTATAACAATATTTAAATTTTTAAATAATTTACAAACTTGTAACAATTAATTCACAAGAACATACTGACAGATAAAAACAGTACTGTCATGGCCACTGACACAACATGCCTACTTATTTTTTAATGTAATTGTTTGCACATGTGCCCAAAAATAGTTTTTCTGGGCTCTTGTGTCACTTTTACGATCTAGTTCGACAATAACGTACTGATTGGAAATACGTGTTTTCTATATCGGCTGCACAAAAATATAATTGTGTAATAGAATTGAAAACGTAACAATGTAATAAAGTAAAGACTTTCTATGTTGGTGTTTTAGGCAACTAATGCGAAGGTAGTAGTTCCATTTTCTTGTAATAAATTATTTGCAATTACCTACAAACGTGATTAAAATTCAGGGATTAAACATTTGATTTCAGCTAACAGTTTTACATAGGTATATTAGTGTTCATATGGTAAAAGTTTGTTTTATGTTTGTTTTAACAATAGTGTACTTAATGATTTCTCGTGTGAATTTCTTATTAGTACAGTCGAGGTTTTCAGTACGTTTCTGAAACAGAATTTTTAGTGGGGTACTTCACCAAGTTTTTCTGTGGATAACCGGTTAGCTTTTCTGGGGGCAAAACTGTACATAACAGATTGTCTTTTCACATAAAATTGAATAACTGGTTGCAAAGAAATATGTGTGAAAAAGAAAACCCCTAACAAAAGTTAGTTTAATAGGAACAAGCACAAAAGAATCATTTACCATGGAGAGGGCCATGCTCATTCTTTGTACAGGCAGAAATAAAAGTTTTAAACCCGCAGAAAATATAAAACGCTATTTATAAATTATGTTTGTTAGCAATTTGCAAAGAGACAATAACAAATGACCACTTTCGCTCTTTAAGCAGCTCATAACTGGAACCGGTCATTGGTTGATTTCCTTTTGTAAATTGCCAATAAACACAAGTGATGTATGATTAGTTTTAGGTTTAAAACCTACTAAAGTCCTCAACATGACTGTTAAGTAATACTTTATAATATAGTCACCTACAGCATTCATTGTTCAATTGGGCTAGATAGAATTTTTGAAAGGATCTACTTTGTAAAACATAGTTCTAATCATTTCCATCTTCCACGTAAGTCTGTTAATACATCTTTGATACTTTCAGATGTCATTGTTTTTTTCTTTTATTTCTGATTTCCAATTTCTTACCACTTATAGTTTTGGCTTTTGTTATAATTGTATTGTATGTTTACTAAGACAAAAATAATGTTTAGAAAACATTTAATTGAATTAAGTTTCATAGTACCTGAACATGTTCTCATGGCTTTTGATTCCATTAATATTTATTTACAAAACTGCTTTCGAAATTATCAATATCAAATAACTTTTGAAAAATATCTCGGGCTTGATTAAAACAACAATAATTCAGGAAAATTGTAAATTTCCAGTGTAGAAGTATTGCTTTTCAGTATCAGTGATTTGCCACACCAGCAAACGTAAGTCGAACACTCAAGAGATGTTGGTACAGATTTAAAAATGATAGTACAAGAGCCTTTAACATATTTGCTTTACTTAAAACGTGTATTCTAGATCAATCTCTATAGAGACTTTTTGTCCTTGGAGGAGCGTACATATGCTATGTAGTAACATAAAGGGATGCTGCATTTAAACAAATTATATCTAGTAACAAACTATTAGGACACTTTCACAAAAAGGGGAAGGCTTAGAAAAGACCATGGTGATTAAAGCCATACTTGGATAGAAGTGGATAATGCAAAAGTAAGTGTAATGTATCAAACGCATGTATGCTAATTGAGTGCTCAATTTGTAGTGCATGTGAAGCATATGCATGAGTAAAATGAATGCATGCTGGTCAGTTGAGATGACTAAAAACAATAATTTGTATTACATTACACCGCAGCAACGAATATGTGTAAAATCTTTGTTTACCACTCTACAGAAATAAAATTCTGCATGTATGGATCACCTGCTATAAGTATGCTAACAGTATGTTAATAACAAGCAAGTTTCAGTTGTTTTGGTCACCAACAAATATACATAAAAAGCATGCTAGGAATAAATATCTTGCTTAGTAACGTGTCATATCCTTTACTTGCAGATCAAATTTTTTGCAAGTCATAAAAATCTCAGAATTTATCAAAATTTTTCAAGATTATCATGTAAAGTATTTTGTTAAAAATAATTAAGTTTCTATGTGATTTACTTGATTTTCTTAGCGAATTACGATCAGTACATGTTCTATTTACATATTTACATCTACTCTGTTTTTAATGATAGCAGTGTATTCACCTGACAATAAACTTTTGTAGTTTCTATACTCAAATGATATTAAGTGTCATGCATTGTTAAAAAAATATTAAAAAGATATAAAGTTTCATTGAAAATAGTACATATAATAATATGTTTATAAAAGCTTACATAAGATAATATAAAAAAAGTTTATAAGTTCTTTTAAAAACTACTTACCAGAATATGATGACTTAGATGTGTCTAAAAGCTTGAAAGTGAATGGAATATGAACTTTCATCATATTCATCTGTGGAATTCGTGCAGGAACATGATGAAGTGATGTAGGAAATACAATATCGTCTCCATGTACTCGTAGTACCATCATGTTTCTGAAATAAAAACAATACAAAAGAAAACAATCAATACCCAAAAGTATTAAAACATAAATTAAACTAACAGAATTTAAAACAGGAATAGTCCTTGTAGCAGCTACGATAGCATGCAAAGTTATTAATTACATCAATTTCACCACTTTATCTTTTAAAATGTTCTTTGGTAATCGTTAAAAATTTATAACACCAGTACTATTCCTGGCTTTTTAAATAGCTGTAGTTTAAGAAATTACAAAACAAATCATTTGTTTGTTTTCTGGATCAGTAATATAGTTATAAACAGCTTGAGAATTCGCAACAAGTTCAAAGTAAATGTGTCGTTTCAAAAACTCATAGCAATTTAATAGATTCAGATTTCAAGATTTAGGTCACAATATAGGTATCTCTTTCGATCCTCTTCTCATGAAATCTTCATTCAGAAATTTGTGTTTGATGTTGCATAATGCACCAGTACACTATCATGCTGGAATCAACAATTTAATTTATTTGCTAATTGAATGCCATTATAAAACGGCTCTGCTAAATTTCTATTTAAAAATTAAGAGGATGAAGTTGAAATAAGTTCTACAGAGAAAATGTGTGAACAATTATATTATTATTCAATAACCCAACCAAATATTAATCACCATCACTTTTGATAAGATTTTTTGCGCATTATGAGAAAATGGTCCATCCTTTCATTCGTATATGTGATAGATGCGTGTCTCAGTAAATATAAATTTTTCTACTTCACAGAACCTTTTAAATAAAATGCCCATCATTGTTTACGCCTTGCAACAATAATCTACTAGAATTAACTCTAATATTTTGATCCCACGTCACGTAAATCTCGAAATCTATGAGTTCCAAATGATTCAGATCATTTCTCCTTAATAACCTATAAATTTAATTTTTTGAAAAAGATTTTTAGATGATATAATTCAAAGGCTTGTACTTGGTTATGTCTCAATAAATTCAACAATTTAATGTTCTTGATGTTATAGGCTGATATCCTCTCCAATTTTTTCAAGCAGAGATTTTAAGTTCCCAGTAACCATTGATACATATTCCAATTTGTGTGTCTTATTGTCAATAAGTTTAAAACTATTTGGCGTATATATTAGCCACAAGAGTTGCTTTGTCGTTACACAGACATGCATGCATGCGCATATGTCGGCACACATATCCCTATTACTGTGTGTACATGTCCATAATCTCCACTGCAGCAGTACAGCTGTTTCAAACTCAAAAATAAAAAAACTCCTTGATAGAACTATAAAAAAATTGTTTATGGAATATTTATCTGGTAAAACTGTTTATAAACTTTAAACAATTGCCAGAAGAGTTTAAACAAATTACTTCAAGGAATTAATTGGTTGGTTGTTATAATAATAGTCATTGCTTGCACTAACGCTTATTTTCTTTCACCTCGATAACTCAATAATGAAAAAAAATCAATCTGAATTTTTTATTTGCTTTATTTTCCTGAATTAAATCTCAAAAACAAAGCATCGATTTTAGGACACTTACACAGATAAAAGTAATGTTAAGGAAAGCTGAAATTTAAAATTATCTCTTATAATTTAAGTGTCAGTGGACTACTTCTGCATGATCACATGGTGAGAGCAAAAAAAAAGTGCCCTACAAGAAAAAGACAAAGACAAAGAAGAATCAAGTTCATGATTAACCGCATATCATAGATAATCTGGCAGAATGAATATATAACATAAAATGTAGATAATATGATAAAAAATCCAAAAAGCGTCTCTCTCCACAGGTAGTACATTAATCATACAGAATTCACTAATAATTTTAAAAATGTGTACCTTGTGAGAAACACTTATTAAAATTGTCTATTTTAAAAAAAATTAGAGTAGGTTTAGAATCTCATAGAAAATAGTTGTCAAGTTTGATATTTGTCAGTCAGTTGATGCTTTTGCTTTTCCAGATTCTGGAAGAGTGGTAGAAAGAAAGCATTATAGAAAGGGTAGAGAATAGTAATGAAAACGAAGGTCATTATTTGTAGAGTTGTTATAAAAGCAAATAGTTCAATGCCAGTTCGTTCAATATTCTACGCATCATCTAGAACAAAATGGTCTCCAGATCTTGATAATTGCTTAGAAAAGGGTCCTAATCTTAAAGAGTCGATACGCTCGATATTGATACGGTTTAGATTAGAAAGCATAGATGCTAGTGGAGACATTAGAAGAGCTTTCCTTCAAATAGGCCTCCAAAAAAAAGATAGAAATTATCTTAGGTTTTTATGGCAAGATGAAAGGGACAATATTAAAACCTTTCATCATCGACATATTGTTTTTGACGTGTCCTGTAGCCCATTCTTGTTAGCAGCAGTAATTAAACACCTTTCGGGTAATGAGCTACAAAACATAGAATCCGGAAAATAAAAATTTTCTCAGTGGATTGTATTGAAACTTGTGAAAGGATTCTACGTAGACAACAGTTTGTCATGTGTTAATACGTTGGAAGAGGTTGACCAATTTATTAATGAGTCTATTTAAATTTTTTCCACTGCAAAATTTGATTTGAGATGTTGGGAAAACACTGATCCAGACATTCCGGAAGACACAGAACCAACTTCAGTTTTGGGTTTAAGTTGGTGTAAACGGACAGATACTCTGGGTCTTGGTGCAAACTGGATTAAAGACCTTTTTCCTGAAGTTATTACAAAATGTACAATTTTAACTATTGCTCATTGGTTGTTCGATCCGATTGGTTTTATGTGTCCAACTATTTTGTTTCTTAAGATTTTGCTTCAAGAAACATGGTCAACTAAGATCGGGTGGGATGTTGAGGTCGACGATAACATCAAAAACAAGTTTTTGAAATGGTTTGAAGATTTAGAATATCTAACGGCAATAAGGATACCAAGATGGGTATCTGGAAGTGCTGCAAATAGAGAACAGTGAAGTTTACTCACCTTTTGCGATGCAAGCAAAGCTGCTTATATGACAACAATTTTTCTAAGAATAGAACACGAAAGTGAAGTAAATGTACAGTTGATACAAGCAAAGTCTAGGGTGTCATCTAACAAACAGAATACAATACCCAAATTGGAGCTTTTAGCAGTGCTGATCGGTGCTAGATTGACAAAAACAGTAACTGAATGTCTAGGTTCAGACATTGTGACCTTCTGTTGGAGTGATTCATCAACTGTGATTTCTTGGATTCAACTAAATGAACAATGGAATGTGTTCGTTAAAAAACAGGATAGAGGAAATACAAACGTTGAGTTTGCCTGATTCCTGAAAATATATTCGTGGGGTTATTAACCCTACTGATTTGCCTAGTAGAGGGTGCTTACCAAACTACCTACTAAAGTCCAGATTTTGGGAGGGTCCACAGTGGCTTCAAAGATCCGATACTGAATAGCCCAATGCAACATCTTCTGGTGATGAGAGGGAAATCAACCAAGAAAAAATGAAAAATGTTAGTTCGTCAAAATGAAAAAGGAGATGATTGGTATTATAGATATTTTTCGAAATTTAACCAGCTGTGTCGAATGATCGGGTAGATCCGAAGATTCATTCATACTTGTCGGCATAACAGTAAGGAACAAGGAGAACTAACGTATAAAGAAATGCAAAAGGCTTTTGAATGTGTAACAAAATTTATACAAAAGGAATCGTTTCAAGGTGTGAGAGACAAGTCCATAGTCTCCTTAAGACCTTTTCCTGACAAAGTAGGTATTTTGCGAGTAAAGACAAGACTTTCTGAGAGAAACGATTGGCCTAAATTTCAATGTCCTATACTATTACCTGGTAACCATCCTGTTGTGAGAATAATAATTTTGGAAAAGCACACAGAACATCTTGTCATACAGGAGTATAAATGATCCTAAGCATGTTGCGACAAGAGTACAGGTTAATCAAAGCAAGAAAGTCTGTTAGAGAGGTCTTAAAGGGATGCGTACTATGTTCCAGATACCAGTCAAAACTCTTGAAAAAAACATTGGTTTCGCTACCTGAAAATAGAGTATGTGATGCAGCAGTCTTCTAGATTACTGGATTGGATATGGCTGGTTCCGTTGTTCTTCGTGAAAGGCATAAGGCATGGATATATCTTTTCATGTGTGCCGTTTTCCATGCCGTACAATTATAATTTGTAACATCAATGACTAGTTGCAAATTTATACAAGCACTTAGACATTTTATTTCTAGAAGAGGTAGACTTTCTGTCTTTTATAGTGACAATGGAGCTAAATTCACAGGCACCGAGAACGCTTTCAAAAAACTGAATTGGAAAAAGTTTTAGCTGAATGTTTTTCTTGGCATATAGAGTGGAAGTTCAACCCTGTATCTGCTCCCTGGTGGGGAGGATGGTGGGAAAGACTCATTGGAATAATGAAGCAACCTCTTAGAAAAACCTCGAGGAAAGCGTTGCTGACGTATGAACTACAAACGGTTTTGAGCCATTGTGAGATTGTAATAAACTCGAGATCTCTAGACATCAGGAATAGCAGTGTTCCTGATGGTGATGCTGTAGATACCTAAACATTACAAAGGTCGGTTCGAAATCGACAAAATGTTAGTTTAGCACTAAGGAGGCGGTTTCGAAACGAATACCTAGGACAGTTGCAGCAACATAACACAGAACATAAAACAACAAACAAAATAAAAGTTGGTGATCTTGTGCTGCTCGCGAGTGATAACAAAAACGGCTTGATTGGCCACAGCAGTTAATAGCTGGAATAGATGGTGAGAGTAGATTGATCAGAATAAAAACGACGTCTGGAATGATGATAAAACCAATTCAATGCATATGTATCTTGGAAACTACACCATGGGATAACGAACAATTTTTCAAAGATATTGGAAGAAAGAAACTAAGGACGCAGAGCAAGGAAAATTCTGAAAGAGAGGTAGCTCAAGGAAAGGTAGATGCTGCTGAAGAAGGAAAAATTTTTACAGGGAAGGTAAGAGAGTCGAAAACGCCTGAAAAATATTATACCTGAATCGTGTTTTAATTTACAAGCCACTATTTTGACAAAAGAACTTTATGGGGAGTAATGTGAAAAACACTTATTAAAATTGTCTATTTAAAAAAAAATGAGAGTAGGTGTAGAATCCCATATAAAGAGTTATCAAGTTTGATATTTGTCAGTCAGCAGTTCATGCTTTTGCTTTTCCATTGTAAGAGAGGATATTGGTATTGTGTTTTGAGTTAATAAAGATTCTTATTTACATTGATTGTTTCTTACACTGGAACATTGAAGACAATGCGAGGCAGTTCTAACATGCATATTCATGTGTATTACAATGAAAAACTTGGAATGCGGACTCGCAAATTAACAAAATAAAACCTTGCAAAAAAGCCAAAGGCTAAAAAACAGCAAGAGAGTACACAAGCACAGCTAAGAACACTTCTCCCTCAAAAGTCAATAGAATTTGTTACACACAAGATGAGAGGGCCAGGAAGAAAAGAACGAAATCAGTAATGAAATGTTTGCCTGAATTATGATAACAGAGAAGGGAAAGAAAGAAAATGAATGTCATGCTAACGCAGTCGCAGATAAGCGGGGCATGTATACATATACAACATGCACATGCGGATAGAACACTGATCTGTCCAATACATTAAAATACAACACTCAACTAATAACAGAAAAATAAACAGAATAATTATGGGGGTTTATTCCAGTATATTTACACATATTTATACTCCTTAACACGCACCAATAAAAAAAATATGGCCTATAAATATAAATATGACAAAAGTCTTACTTACTTATTATGTTGGTGATGACAAGCTTGCCCTAATAGAATCTATTAAACTTAAGACAAAATAAATATTTACAATATTACACTTAGGCACAATCAACAAACCAGCACCAATAACTAATCAAATACCATTATAACTGATGGGAAACTATCAGACCTATATATAATTTCGAAACCAATTAACTCAGTTTTCCATCAATATAAATACAACATCACACAAAACCTACACTATATCCTTATTCTAATAATAACAGCATTAAATAATCAACAATGATTTGCTCATTAATTTCTTAATATTTCTATAATACAAGCAAATCCATGTACCATCCGCAAGTAAAGCAATCGTTACCTGTTGGCTATAATATTCCCCCATGTAGACTTTCGGAACTTTTTACATGTATACAGTATGTCTTTGCATCTCAACAACGAATGCACTTCCAACACACCCTTAGATTTCTCGAAGAAAATAACACAAAAGCAAACTAACCGTCAGGTGTTTCCAGATACAGTAATTATTCACAGAAAAGGTATTTCGAAAAAAGGATTAAGTAACAAAGGACAGATTATACTTGTTTCTGCCTGCAAGCAACCCTCTCTCGTTTAATATATACATAAAAGTTAACAACTTAAAATTACATTGGCAGCTCCAACATACCGCCAACCAAAATAAGATTAATTTTACTTATTTGTACTATCTAATTTTTTTTTAATCTAAAGTGATAACTAACGAATTTACATTAATTGTGTTCATCGAGTCGAAGAAGACACTATGTCACAACCGGGCGTTTCATAAAGCCTTGTGATGTTTTCAGAGTGGCTACATGAATGACACCATCATGACCGGGATGTGTCTTCATGACCTTCCCCAGAGACCATTGCAGAGAAGAAGTTCGCTCATCCTTAATAAGAACTAATGTTCCAACTTTCAGGTCAAGCGAGTCTTTGAACCGCTTGCCTTTCTGACGCAAGGTATGCAAATACTCTTTGCTACACTTGTTCCAAAAGGACTATTGCATGTGTTGCAACAGCTGCCATCGATTTAGTGTAGATATCGTTAGATCTAACAAATTCGGGTCAGGTATAACTGGCACTGGGTCCAAATGACCTGGGGTCAAATAAGAAAAATCATTCAAATCTGAACTCAGAACAATTCCTCGAATGTTAATATCTGATCACCAATTACTCCAGTTAGGTGACCTTTAACTGACTTTATACCCGCCTCCCAAAATGAGAAGTACTGGGCAGATTGAAAACAAATTCGATGCCTTGCGATTCTGCCGATTCTCGCAATAATTTCTTAAAGATGTTAGCCGCGCCTACAAAATTAGTGCCACAATCGCAGTACAATTTTACACAATGACAAAAACACAAAAACGGACCAGACAAAGCAAGGAAACAGATACACAGCCATACAATGAGAAATTATTTGCAAATACAGGTAAGCTAAAGAACAATGGATTGAGGAAAGTGCAAAGAGGTACAAACTCAGATGAAAATACGAAAGACAGGAAGCATACACACTAATTAGAATGAATTTTAGGTATATAAAATGTATAGCAAAAAAAAATAGAATGGGTGTGAGAGGAGACATCGTTGTAGAAAATGTACAGAAAGTGGATAGATGGCAAGAATATATAAGGATTTTACATGCAGGACAGGAACTAGAAGCACTAGACAAGGATAAGACATTGAAAAGTATGAAGGGATATCCTATGCTTAGAGATGAATTGAACTACACATTAAAGTTTGAAAAATAATAAGGTACCAAGTATAGATAAGGTGCAAGCAGAAGCTTTAAAACTACTGTACAAGCAATAACAGAACGTCTCTTCCAACTTGTAAGTTATACTTATGGCACAGATGAAATACCCAAAGATTTCAAACGTAACACCATAGTCACTAGTACAAAAAAGAAAGCTGTGAATAGATGTGAAAAGTTTCAAACTATAAGTTTGACAGCACACGTGTCAAAAATATTAACTAGAATAGTACAAAGATGGATGAAAAAATGGGCTGAAGAAATATTAAGAGAAGATCAATTTGGATTTAGGCAAAACGAGAAATCACAAGAGACCATTTTAGCTTTAAGGGTGATAATGGAAAAAAAATGGAAAAGGGAGAAAGCGTGTTTATAGCGTTTGTAAATCTGGAAAAAGCATTTAACAATGTAAAATGAGAAAAAGATTGGAATGAGTTATAGGGACAGGCAAATAGTACATAGTCTAGGCAAAGAGCAAACAGCTGTAATAGAATTAGAGCAGGAACACAGATAAGTAAATAGTATTACGAAAGGGCTGAGAGAGAGAGAGAGAGAGAGAGAGAGAGAGAGAGAGAGAGAGAGAGAGAGAGAGAGAGAGAGAGAGAGGGAGGGAGGGAGGGAGGGAGGGAGGAGGGAGGAGGAGAGAGAGAGAGAGAGAGAGAGAGAGAGAGAGAGAGAGAGAGAGAGAGAGAGAGAGAGATGTGCGATATCCATATTAATTTTTAATTGGTATATCAAAGAAGCAATGGTATAAAATGTCAAATTCAGAAGGATATTTGGACTGTTAGAAGCAGCTCTTAATAAAATGGAAACAGTATTAAGAGAGATACTGTATAAAAAGTAAAAAATAAAGTACCAGTATGTAAAACCATAATACACACAGGAAATCAGAATTTACACGAAGTTAAATATTTCTGCTAATTAGAAAACCAAATAATGCAAGATGGAAAACGTGCAAAAAATAAAAAAGATTAGCACAAAGTTTGTGCTGCATTGAACAAGAAAAAGCAGCAGCTAATGTCAAAGACAACAAACATAGGAACATGAAAAAGATTGCTGAAAGCATATGTGTGGAGCATAGCTCTGTGAGGCTGTGAAAGTTGGACAGTAGGAGAAACGGGTAGGAAAAAAATAAAAGACTTTGAAATGTAGTGCTACAGACATATCATGAAGACATGGTGGATAGACAAAGTTAAGAATAAAGACGTTTTAGCAATACTAGGGAAAGCATAAAAATATGTGGAAAATAATTTAAAAAATAGGGAAGATAGAATTATAGGGCTCGTTCTAAAGCATGAGGGAATAGTGGGGAATGTATTACAAGCAGAGTAAGGAAAAAAGAGAGGTAGAGATTAGACTATTGCATACAGATAATGAAAGATGTAAGCTGTGGGAATTTCAGAGAAATGTGTAGGTTAGTTAAGAATAGAAAACAGTTGAGATAAGTGTCTAAGCAGTTCCAGGACAGAAAACCTAATGATGAAAGAACAGTAATTGTATTTTGATTGTGCAAAAGAAGCAATTGTAAAACTATTTATTCGACAAATAGCTAAGTGGTGAAGTATTTTAGTAACTGTCAGGTTACTTACACCCTTTCGCTTGTCATTGAATATCTGTGAAATACGATATATTTTTAGAAAACAATGCAAAAGGAAAAAGTGTGTATATGCAACGAAACATACAACCTTTTATTCATACAAATCAAAATTTTTAAATCTCCAGCTCAATATTTACAAATTCGGATATATAGCTTCATAAAATCTTACAATCTCAATCATTAAATCCTTTTAAATTTCATGACTTGAATTTATTTCAACAGTTTTGTTTTATATAAGTAGAAGGGCCTATCTTGAAACCCTAAATTAAAATTTACTCTGGTCTATCGTGAGCTCAGTATAAACCCTGTTACTCTAAATGCATCAATAAATCGCATCTTTGTGTTCAACAACCTTAAAGACCCGTAAATTGCATAATATTTAGAAGCGACTATCAAAAAAGGTCAATTAATTTGTGTACAGGATGACAATGCAGCTTTAATTATAGTATAAACGGCGTACAATAGTTAAAAAGCTTTTCATTTTAATTGAACTTTAAGATTAATAATTTACGGGTATAATTTTAGTGAAGTAGAAACATTTCAATATCATTTAGCATAAGATAGCATTTAAAAACACGAGCTTGTTGGAAAGGGATAGGAAAGAAAATCAATAAGCAAAAACTCGACGGTTACAATAAGCACATTTTAGATAACGATTATTTACTAGGATGGGGCATGTTGTCAACAACCTCATCAGAAAACAAGTTGAAAATGCAAGGCATTGTCGCAACGAACTTCCAAATGTAGACTTACTTTAAAACAATTTATGTATCGCACATTAATTTTGGACCTATTTGAAATTTTTGATAAAAATTAATTCCCGGGGGGGGGTCGCGTATCCGTGGTCAGATTTTGTGGGGGGTACCATATTTCGACTCAGCTATGTTAGGGGAGTCCAAATATGTATCGCACATTAATTTTGGACCTATTTGAAATTTTTGATAAAATTAATTCCCCGGGGGGGCGTGGTCCGATTTTGTGGGGGGTACCATATTTCGACTCAGCGCTGTTAGGGGAGTCCAAATATGTATCGCACATTCATGTTGGACCTATTTGAAATTTTTGATAAAATTAATTCCCCGGGGGTCGCGTATCCGTGGTCAGATTTTGTGGGGGTACCATATTTCGACTCAGCTATGTTAGGGAGTCCAAATATGTATCGCACATTAATTTTGGACCTATTTGAAATTTTGATAAAATTAATTCCCGGGGGTCGGGTATCCGTGGTCAGATTTTGTGGGGGTACCATATTTCGACTCAGCTATGTTAGGGGAGTCCAAATATGTATCGCACATTAATTTTGGACCTATTTGAAATTTTTGATAAAAATTAATTCCCCGGGGGGGTCGGGTATCCGTGGTCAGATTTTGTGGGGGGTACCATATTTCGACTCAGCTATGTTAGGGGAGTCCAAATATGTATCGCACATTAATTTTGGACCTATTTGAAATTTTTTTTTTCCCGACGGAATATCGCGGGGGCACGGCGCCCCCGTGGCCCGATTTAACTGACATCAAAACTTAAGCTCTGGACACCGAGCTGAATCGATTGATGTATCACACATTGATGTCCGACCATTAGAAAGGCCTCGGACGGACGGACAGACGGACGACAAATCGATTTCATAAACGAACGAAGTTCGTTGATTAATATTTTCTACAAATGCAAATAGACGTTAAGGCAGGCGCGGATCGATATGAAAACAAAGACAGACTGCTTATAGCATATAAAGAAGGGAGATGCAAATGTCAGATATCGATTAGATTTAGTAACAAAATGAAGAAACAAGGATAGTTGAGAAGCTATAAGCAAGAGAGAGGTGGAAGGTACAAGATATCGATTTTAAATAGGGAGAGAAATTAAGAAATGTAATTGGACATTACAGGTAGAAGGGAGACGCATGACAGTCAAAGATTTAGAGAGGGTACATATCTGAGTAGGATTTGTATAACAAAGTATGAGAGAGAAAATGGTTGTATATGAGATAAAGAGTGAAAGGGCTAGGTTCGTCTTACATGTGGGGCGTGAATCTGATAGGAATTGATTTTCAGTTGAGGTTAGTTTCGGCGAAGCGGACCAGCCGTTATACGGGTAGAAACGATTTTCATGGTATTTTGTTGTGCACGAGCTTTAAAATTCCAGGAGGGTAAAGACCGTTGATGTTTATTTGTAAAATTATGTATAGTCGAAACCATGAAAGAAGTCGTCTGCGTCATCAGTTGTATTCGTACGAATTAAGTTGAAAATGTAGTATCACACCAAACACTTAATTTTCATTAATTCTTTTAAAACTTTAAAAAATATATTCCATTTACAAAAAAACTACGAAAGATATCCTATTTTAAAGAAAACGCATAATTTTATCAAAGGTTAACCTGCTCAGTATATAAAGTTCAAAACATACGGACGCATACTCTTCTCTGTCGTTTTCCCAGATGAACGTGTTCACGTATGTCTTTACTTAAAACACATACAAATCGTTCTACTATCTTCATCATATATATTAGTTAAGATTTTAAATAATCTTAAACGTATGTTTTGAATTGAGTAAGGCACCTATGACGTAGAGGACTTCTTCTTTCGTGGTTCTTACTATAGCATTATGTGTCAGTTAGGAGTTTGTGTTTTAGAAGTGTGCCAACGGTTACGAGGATACCAAGAAAGTTTGTTTATGTGTGGTGGAATTGTAAGAACTTAAACAACAGGGGGGTGGGGTCTATATGACTAGCGGTAAGGGGGTGAGAGGTTATCTTCTTTGCCTCGCTCGTCATCGACGTTAATTCTAATAGTAGCAAATATTATTCACTGCTTTAATAAAGTTGTTATTACACACAAGTGGATGTGCTGTAGCACTTGTCGTTTGAAAAATCTTGAAGTACATATACAAATAAAAGCAAAGCTTCTCTATGTCATGTAAGTACAGACTACAGTTATTTTGACTGTTGGGGATTGCATGGCGTCCTAAGATGGATTTGCTATTGTGAATGCATCGATGGAGTGATTTGCTGATTGTACCTAAAATAGTAGAAAAATAGAGGAAGTTTGGATGCACTATCAATGGTTAGTTGGTGAAATTTGGATAGCTGCGTGCTGACTGGAATGGTGTGACTCAACTTGGGAGTGTTTCCATAGCTCCGAGTCATTATAGATGGCAACATCATCAAGGGCAGAATTGCAGATGCAGGTTGTGTAGTGGTTACCAGGTAACTAATTTTTTTTAATATTGTGGTTGAGTTATTTGACATGTTTTGACTCTTTGTGCTTTTTGAGTGCTAATTTTTATGAATTTTATGGACTTAAAAATTTATTGAACTTTATATTTAAATGAAAATATATGTTTATGTAGAGAAGAAGAATCATTAATATAATGATACAAAGGCTGTTTATGTACAAAGTAAAGGGGACTTTTGTTATTGCAGTGCTATAATTTTTGCTGTGAGCTCATACTAAGACAGGAGTTAAAAGTCAGGTATGAGGTTAGGGCACTTACTTTAAATAGGGTATATGTATAATGAAAAATATGTGATCCTAACACATTTTAAAAATGAATTGTTTTCTTCACAAAGATATGTAATTGTATGTGTGTTAACTGTTATAATGGACAAAGCTTTGAAAGGTAATTTTTTTTATTTGTGTAAATAGAGTGTGATGTATTTTGATAATTGCATTTTTTTTTATAGGATTGTAGGAAAGTATTTTTCAGCTTACAGCTAAGTGGCAGTTAGGTGAAGTTTGATTTTCAACAGTCCAGGTAAGCTTCCTTGAAAGATACATAAGAATTTTAGTGAGATGAGCGGAGCAGCCGAGGTAAACTTCACAATATTATGACGCTCATAGTGTGGGGCACGGATTTACCACTTGTTTTCATACGATTCACTCAGAGGAAACTTCACAAAATTATGATGGTCCAATGCTGGGGTTCTTTCCAAAAATGACTTTACAGTATTATGTCGGCCCAACGTTGGGGCTCTTTCCAAGGGAGACTTTACAGTTTTATGACGGCCGAATGCTGGGCTCTTTCCAAGAGAGACTTCACAGTATTATGACAGCCCAACACTGGGTCACTTTTCAAAGGAGACTTCACAGTAATATATATATATATATATATATATATATATATATATATATTCCCGAAGCTTCCTTATACACGGTGATTAAAATTATTTGATGTCGTTAATTAATTTTCTACCCTGGTCTAAATTTGAGTAATATATATATATATATATATATATATATATATATATATATATATATATTAATCACCCTGTATAAGGAAGATTCGGGAAAAAGTACGCGTAATTAAATGCCTAGTGTAAAGATTTAAATCATTCAATCAGAATGTAGGGTTTGTATAGAATTTTATTAGATAATACGCGTTATTAAAACCGTGGAGCATAAAATTTATTCGTTTCATTAAAAATAAGGATTTAAATTACTCACTAGACGTTTTCTATAAAAGAAGCAGAATTAAAATGCTCAACTTGTATGTAATTTAATTGTTCCAAGTATAAAGAAACAAATAGAAATTACGTGCGAAATTTATATTAATTAATTCAATTTTTAAGTAACGGGTATTAAACAAAGTGTACAAATAATAATTAATATTTAATTAGTATTCGGCAAAAATTAAAGGGTAGAAGTCAATGCCATTCATTATTATTTTAATTGGAGTTAATTGAACGATTATTGAGGAATACATAATATGCATAAAAGCTTTTAAAAACCCAATAATACCAAATATGAGACGCGTTGCTAGCATACAAATCTATCAAGAAAGTTAAAATACGTAGAATATCCAAATCGTAGAAGTATTACGATTGAACACCTGCGTATTTTTAAATATCACTTTCTGTTAAATTTGAATAGATAAACATGCAGCTTCTACGTATATTGGAAACGGTCGGATGCTTTAGCACGAAATACAAAACAGCGTTTATTTAAAAGTCGCGTCGCGAGTCCACGTGTAGTTTAGATAGCCCATAATAAAGAATATCGATTTGTACCACTCAGACCAGGGTAGAAAAAGACGGATAAAACGGGTAAAACAGAGATACAGTTAATAAAAGGCCGGATTTAAGCAACGTCACTAGCTCTACGATTGGTTGATATAAGATGCACATATGAGAGGTGTAAACGTAACGATTTCTGTATAAAATTAATTAGTGGTTCGCAGACGCGTTGCGTGTCGTGTGAAAATTTCTTAGATTTTCAACTGGCGCGAGTGCAAATTTTGTAGAATCGCTGTGCCGGGCTGTCGAAAGGGAACATAGAATGCGAAATTCTGAAAATTGTCCGTTGAGGAACAAATCCGACGTGCAAGCGCGCTATTATATAAACCCGTGTTTATAGGAGTTTCGCTCTCTTAGATTTTCGATTTTTATTCAATACTTTAAACAGTTTGGATCTTAGATTTTGATTTTATTGAATATTTTAAAACAGTTTGCTCTTTATTTTTTTATGTTATACGATACTGTAAGCAGAATACGTGCTACGATACAAGTTATTATGCATTAGTGCACTTAGAAAAGAAGATACAAGTAACGATAAATGAATAAACAAAAGTAGGCAGTTTTGGGTATAGCGTAAAAGAATTATGAATTTCAGTGCTATTTTTCGGGGGTGTTAATAATCAAATGTTATTCGTAAACGTGATTGGATCCACAAAACAAGATTTAGATATACATAGATGAGTTCCTGAGAAGCCCTGAAACAATTTAGATGAATGGTGGGGTAGAAAAAGTTTAAAAGCGTTCAGAATCTGAAGCGTAAACATAAACCAGCTGGAATGGTGGGATGAGCAAGTCCGATGTACATTGAAGTCACGAATGCAGTAACCTTCAGGTAAATTATGCATTTTGTTCGATCTTAGATGTTTTGGTGTGTGTTGAATATCTTTATAATTTGTTTGATAAAAAAGAATGGACAGTAGTAAATTTGTATAAACAACAAATTTTTAGTTTTAAGGTAAAATTTTCTTGTTTAAGTAAAAAGGAGTATTTAGCAGTTTATGTTTTGATTATGATGAAAATTTGGGTCTGTCATTGAGCTCAATTAGACTAACCTGTTTAATTAACGTAAAGGGGTGGGAGATGCTCCCTTTTATTCAGACTCAGGTCTGCAAATATTGTTAAATTAATTAGTATGCATCCTACCAGGACTTTAATTCTGGATGCAAATTAAAATGAGGACAAATTTAAACTTAAAATTTTTTGATACTGAAATTTATGCTGAAATTTTAATGTATTATGAATATTGATGTAAATAGAGTTAACGTTGATGTTTGTGGTAGGAATGTGTTTGTTTTTTTTATGAATGAGGATGAAAGTTTTAACTAGGTGAGCAGCCGAGGCGGAAAGAGTAAAGAGGCGATTATCAGAAGAGATTCAACAGGGCGAGAATCACAGCAAATCTTGGTGCCCAGTTCGAGAGGCTCGAATATTTTGTTTTACTCTGGTGAGGCTTTTTGTAGGTTACACAGCAATATATATTATAATGTCTAAGAGAGCTACTAAGAGTTATAAGGGTTGTTTAGTACAAGATAGTATATGCCAAACAAAAATAATCCACATAATCGATCACATAAACTTAAAAATGTATGTTTACCGTATTTTATGTACACTAAAATACCATTCAAATATAGTAGTTGAAATTCTGTGCCAAAAGGAAATTTTAAAATGACTAAGTGGCGTAGTAAGATGTGAAATGCTCAAGGGTTTATACCGAGTTGAATTTTAAAAAGCCTTTGAAAGTACATTTGCCGTCCAAAAGCCGGATGCGTCTGTAAATGTTCACTATCAACATGCATCCAGGGTCAAGTGTAAAGTATTTTGATTTCATTTTCTATAGAATCAACTTTTGGACAATATTTGTAAAACCAAAATTATTAGTTAAAATATCGTAAAATGTGATTGGTTGAATGTAAAGATTTAGGACATATATTAGAATTTAGTGTAATTATGAAATTGTATAAAGACATGAACTTGGGTATGTGCGACACGGACTTGACTATTTGTGATGAACTTTAGGATGTAGTAGGCGAGTATAGAATCAACATGGTCGCCTTAGAGAGTAAACAAAATAGAGAATATTTCGAAACGATTTTGTAAAAGACGTGTTTTCAGAACTGTGCTAATATTTTGAAAAAGAAAATAAAGGTAATTGTTTTAAAATGAGTTTCATTGAAAAGTGGTAAAGAAATAAGCGAAAGTATAAAGTAAATAGTAGTGATTGTGCGACGGTAAAATATTGGATTTGGAAAGTGGTTAAAGTTAGAAGGTCATCGAGTGGTTATACAGATTTGAAGTGGATATTGGAGTGTGGTTTAAAGTTTGAAGGTTATCGAGAGTGGTTATACAAAGATACGAGTTGGATATTGGAGCGGGTTAAAGGCAGCAGGAGCATTGAGCGGAAACAAAGATACGAGTCGGATATTGGAGCGGGTTAAAGGCAGCAGAAGCATTGAGCGGAAACAAGGATTTGAAGTGGAGATTAGTACAGAGGAAGTTATAGCACTAGTTTTTTCAAAATTCTAAATTTGGGTTAATCATTTCAGATATTGGGGAACAGTTAAAATTAGAAGATACCTGGAAACATCACGAAAAATTGAGAATATCATTGTAAGGACGCATACGAGGATTAGGATTTTGTGCCAGGATTCACCGAGGCATCAACGGAGTATAGACCAGGTGAGTTTTTTAATCATATATTAATACGTCAAAATTAGTCATACAAATTTTGGTTGTAATTTAATTTGGCACATAGCAACTTTGATCTAATTTAAAATTTGGCATATACAAAAGTAGAATAGCAATTTTAGTAGTAGAACAAAAGAGTGCACTTTGGTTGACGTAGCACATCTACTTATAACGGAATCCACTATAAGTAGTTTGAATACCCTGAGATTAAGAGTTTTATAGAGTCGAGGCATTGCAAATAAATAAGTAATAAAAGAACCAACCAAACAGTGCAAATGGGCGTGCATTAGGTGTGCACATTTTAAAAGTTTATAAAGTAAAATTAAAAGAAGAAAAAGGGGTGGAATAATATATATATATATATATATATATATATATATATATATATATATATATATATATATATAGTACAGTAACAGAAGCGCAGGAAAAGATAAAAGCCTTCGAAATGTGATGCTATAGATGTATTATGAAGATATCATGGAGAGACAAAGTTAAGAACAAAGAAGTTTTAGGAATAATAGAGAAAGAAAGACATAAGTGGAAAACAATTAAAAATGATAGAGATGTGATAACGGGACATGTTCTAAGGCTGACTAGTGTAGAATATATTAGAAGTAGAGAGAGGAAAAACGAAAGATAGATGTAGACCTAAATAAGTTATTGCACACAGATAGTAGTAGGTGGTCTATAGGAATAACAGGGAAATGTGTAGATTAGCTCACAATCAGAAACAATGGAGATACACTCTTCCAATCAGTTACAGGACTGAAGACCTAATGATGATGATGACGACTTATTTTGGCAAATATAGTAAAGAAGATGAATTTATAGGCCATCGCTTACAACTTTCAGGACTGATATCACTGATAATGGAAGTTAAAGCAGATGGGAAAAATGTGTGGACAGACTATGACGAATATCTCATACACATTATAAATAAAATCAGTTGTGCCAGGACTGCCAGGTATGTCAACATAAAAAACTAACGCAAAGATGTATCAAACCAACCAATTAGCTGATGACCAAAAATGTTTACTCCTTCATGTTCACCGACTATTATCAATTTTAGTTAAAACAACTATAAAAAACCCCAGACACTCAAATGAGTGTATTAATAATGCCATCAACTGGTGATCAAATGCATAGTTCTGAAATGTATATAGACAAGGAACTCAATTTTATCTCAAAAGATAGAACACGGGTGGTTTGTTGCTACTCCTCACCAAAAAGAATCTTTCCAGTTAGTTATTCACAAGCCCTTCAAATCTCAAACATAATGAGTAAGTATTTAACATATTATAATGCATATTTTAATAAATAAACTCTTCCAGTGCCTTCTTATTATTGTATACTTTTTGAAATCCCACAAAAATTGAAGATTATTTATTGTCTTGTATTAGGTGCATGAAAATAACAAGATTTTATAGCTTTTCTAATATAAATTTGGCTCAAACTAAAATATTAAATACCTCAAAGCATTTAGTCTAAAAAGAGTCAATTATTAATTGAAAGTGTGTATATATGAACATAGTTTGGCATCATTTGATTTAAGAAAAAATACCCATTTTAGAAAAGGGTACAGTTTGTTTCAACTTTTAATGAAACTATCCACAAAGCACTTACTGTGCATGATAAAAGTAAACATCTACAAGGTAACAAATAATAATACGAAATATACCAAAGTACTTAAATATTTCTTTACTAGATATATTTGTTTAACTCTTAAGGTTACTGGTGAATCTAATAAATTCTTTTATTTTCAGAATCAGAAAATTTAAGGTTTTTGACAAACTTTTCAAGTGGTTCAGCATTCAGGTGATACAAGAAAATACTCCCTTGTTTTGTAAAACAAAATACATTCGACACCTACACACTAAACAATAAAATACTACTGGCAAGATCTTAAAATAAACAAACCTTGTGATAAATAAAACCATTGCACAAAAGCACAAAAGTACCACAAAGACGGAAAATATGTTTGAAAGTTCAGCCACCGATACTAACATTGTTGTAACCGTCATTGTTTACGTTTATTCTATTTAATAACAAAACTCCACACCGCTACACGAACTTCTTTCATGTTGACAATTTGCAAACGAAACGTAGTTGAAAATAACATCGGCATTCTAAGATCAACATCAATAAATATGATTTGTTTGACACAAGGTTGATTACGTCATAACAACAAATAGAGGGGAAGTCGTTTAGCTTAGCAACGATATAGAAAGGTGTAGGAAGCACACCAGAATATTAATCACAAACTTTGTTACACTCGGCTTTATAAATACACCAATTCCGTTACATTATGTGCTTAAACCAGTTATTTATATTTCTAACATACAAGTCTTTAAGTTCAAAAATACACATATATCCACATAATTACAATTTTGATAATTTTAAATATAGTAGCAGATTCCAATTTTAGTTGTATATTTTAGCGATGCTGGTAAATATTGAAAATAAGTAAAATGGTTGTGGATAACGTTTCAAATTTGATTAGTGTTTTATAGGCATAGTAAGACATTGGATAATATTAAAAATTTGGTCCTGTTTTTAAACGTTTAATATCTCATATAGCTTATATGACACAAAAACAATAAACAACTGTATAAGGTATGTCTAAAGTATGGAACTCTCCAATTATTTCGAAAACAGCTTGACAATATGTTTTAAATTTGGTTCAAGGAAGTCTTGTCATATACCCAATCTTATTAAGATCAGACTTTTAGTATTCACGTAATATGTAACGTTTTGGCATTACGGCAAATAAAAATTAGACGATATAGGGGGAAAAGTAATTTAAAATAGACAACTCATAATGGAAGCACCCTGTATAATTTTGATTTAAGTATAATGGTATCTAACAAGCTGCTACGTACCTAGACGTAGCCGGAAGAAAAGTAAATATGTTACGTTAATTCGCGGTTGCCACGTTGGGCGCCAGATTTATGTTACGTTTCTTCGTAGCCGTGCGTAACACAAAGAAAATCAAAGAAATGACCGGGCTCAATTGGAGAGTAGGGGGGGTTGTAGAAAGCAGACTGACCTATGATGTATGCGGCGGTAAGGAGTTAGTAACAGTACCTGCAATAAAAGAAATTAGAATAGCAAACCTGCAATAAAAAAAAAAGATTAGTCCTGCAAACCTGAAATAAAGAAAAAGCATAGCAGCAATGCATAGTCTAAGTTATTCCGTACTTGGTAGAATGAAAAAAAACTGTTTAGATAATCTATATAATATAACAACGGTAAAAGCAATACAAAAATTTTTAGTACAAAGTGAGGTAATATTGGGGAGTAGCAGAAACGTTTCCTCACACACCAATTCAACATAAATCAGACAAAATATTAACAAAAGATAAATAGATAAGACACAATTGATATGAGTAATTCAGCAGTATTAAATTTTTTTTCTTTCTTTTTTTTTTCTTAATCGCAGGCAAGTCTACGGTAAAAGGTATCAGAACGACGAAGATATGGCAAAACAACGGATAGATATTTAAAGTAATAATAAGTAGGAAATAGTTCAACTTACAAAAGTCCTTCAGCAACGCTTCCTTGCAACTGAAGTGTGGGTTTCACGAGGTCCTGCACTAACGAAGCACTTCACCCTTGACTGTGAGGGTGTTGATGGAATTTCTGACACTTTGCACTAATCACACCTACGTATTTCACTGGTGTTAGCAACAGACATTATCACGCGACGGAACTATGTAGCATTGATAAATTTCTTGTTACTTCTATTTCCCGAGGCAATAATTTCGAAATATGTTGAAGCACTAGTTTAATTTCAACTGGGACCAAATGTTTATTATCTTCATAAACATCCTAAAAAGCAGTGAGAAACTTCAACCGATACCTTTGCAAACCGGTAATCTGTTATATTTCGCAAATAACGAAATTTGCGCAAGTAAAGATCTGTTGTAGATTCTTTGGGGTTAGAAAATTCAGAAACTACAGTATCAACAGTATTTGGATAATCCAAAGTATGAACTACTCAAATAAGAAAAGGACAACGCCACAAAAAAACACAATTAGTAAAGCAACGCGTATCACTAAAACCGTCCGTGTTCTGTAACCAAGCACGTCAAACACGTTACATATCAAGCATATTTCCTTCAAATGATCAACAGAACTACACTGCTACAGTTAATATACTGCTTTTCATTTCACAAGAAAGACAACTAAAAACACAATTCGACAATTTATACTGCATTAATTCTTACTATTTTTAAAGCAACAAGGAAACAGTACTTTTCACGTAATTAATATCTAGGAACCAAGAACAAACTACAAATACTCTTATTTCAAAAGAAACTCAACTAAAAACACAATTAATATATAGGAACGAAGAACAAAATCACACTGCTGATCTGTTTATATCAACTCGTTGCTATTATAACCGCTTATCGACTCTTATCTAAACTTGTATATACACATAAGGAACAAAATTTATTTGAACGGCCAGACAAGAACGATGCAATTTATAATTAATTACAAGCGGTTTATCATTTTTCAATAAGTTGGAAAGCAATTTACGAACAATCCAATTAAAACTCGTTCCTTGCAATTTATTCATTAATGAAAATCAATCCTCAACTAAACTACTTTTAAAATTAATACACGCGAGTTAAATTGCATACAAATCTGAAAACTACTCGAAAGTATTTACTTTATACAAACAGCGATCCAAAAACAATGTATTTACTAATTGGGAAAAAGCGTAAAAAATGTTAAGGTACAAAAATGCACGTTACAAATACCAGACTAACTACCAAACGCGGAGATTGGGGGGAGGGGGGTTCAGAAAACACACCAAAAAAAACAAAAAATCACGTCGCCCACGATTATCTATTAACAATAAAAATTAATTAAAAGGATTCTGTATAAACAAGCAAACGAAATTAAATTAAGTGTTACTATTTTAAAACAAACAATTATGTGCTACGAACAATTTAGTACTTTAGATACGAAGTGGGCATCTCGTATTTTACACAAAATAAAATTAATCCGTATTAAATAAACATGCGAGAGCTTCAGTCAAGCGTTTTTAAAATTGCACCCAATACTTTTTGGAAAATAAACTAATCAGTAGGAAAGGATTAATGTGTTAGAGCTGTTGGCAAACATTTTTTTAAAATTGTACATAATACCGTTTGTAAAATAAACCAATCCATAGAAAAGAATAAGCATATGTCTGTCAAACATTTTTAACAATGATTCATCACACCTGTAGAGCGATAATATCGATTCGCAGCAACAAACAATAGTCCTACTGTGTCACGTTTCTAATCACGTAACTACACCAAACGCTGATACGGAATATGCCATTGATATACACAAAAGGAAACAAGTTGTATACCTGTAGGTGTTTGGATACTTAGCTTGCAAGCGTCAGGGGTGAGTCAGCACAGAAACGCCATCGTAGTCAGGATCCATTCACCCTGCCACCGTAAATGCACCAGCGGTATACAGACAAAAACAGTTGGTTTACAGACAAAAACAGTTGGTCTACTTAAAGAACGAACCCATTGACCTCCAGCTAAGAGCAATACACGCAAGATACCTCCTACTTGCCGAACAAAAAACGTGCATTGCTTTTGAAGTACTGTGATGAATAATGTAGAAAATATTTCTACGCACAAGCTGCAGAATCAAATTCAAAATGGGTTCCAATAACACGAGTTCGAACTGCAATCCTCGCGTTATCAAAGCACGATTAACAAAACTGGAAAACACGCTATCAAATAATAGTAGGATCTATCATTTCGACAAGTCTTTAAATGGGAAACACCAGAGAAAGCACGTTATCGGAATGTTTAACAAATTAACGGATATCTGAAACCAGATATAGGCTATTTAATTTATCGAATAACTTTTCGCTTTAAAAACAGTGGATTTGAGTTAAAATTATGTTAAGCGGGCTTATATTGAACAGGTACACTATTGTTGCGAGCTACTATTAGGCAACCCGTCAAACACACGCGCCGTATGCACTGTAAATTCTCCTTGGACCGAGAATCTTCTAGCAATTACTAGAGAATGAGTCATCCTTTTTAATTCATGGTATATATATATATATATATATATATATATATATATATATATATAAGACCGCTAATAAATGTAAGAGTTTAGTGTATACCAGAATGTCAAATATAAATTATATCGTGTAAAGTTAAATAGTTAAGCTTTTGTAAGTCCAAGAGTATACATAAATATTATATTATGTGAACGTGTCTAATGTACATGCAGCTTGTAGAATACATAAATAAACAAAAGTGTAATAAATAAATAGTTGTGTTAGTGTTGTTACTGGACCTATGGTTAAAAAGTTAGTTTAAGAAGATATTAGTGCTTGTAGATTCATTAGTGTGATAGTGCTTCATTGTTAATTGGACTGAAAACATCTATAAATAAAGCATACACTGTTAATTAGACTTGTGAACAGTGAGTAATAAAGACACTTGCTATTTCTTGTTTTAAATTAGTGATACGCGGTAGTAGTAGCCCGCTACACTGGTGTCAACCTGTGTGGAGTATATAGTGATTAATTTAAAAGAAATATATATATATATATATATATATATATATATATATATTTAAGTAGTTTGTATATCCCTGTAACAAGAAGCCAAAGTAAGATGGACGCAGAAACTTTAATGAATTTCCTTAAGGATTTTAAATCCGGTATGCAAGAAAAGTTAAGCAAAAATACTGCAAAAATGCAAGAGAAGTTAAGTGAAAACGCTGCGAAAATAGATGAAAAGCTTAGTGAAAATGCTGAAAAATGGAGGAGAGGTCGGCTAAACTGGAAGTGACACTAAATAAAAACGTAGTGAGGTCAGTTGAACTAGAATCAACCCTTAAAGGATAGTTAAGTGAAAATGCTAAGAAAATAGAAGAAAAGTTAAGTGAAAATGCTGCAAAATTGGGGAAAAGTTGAATGAAAGGACAGCCACGTTAGAACGAAGATCAATGGAAAGCTCCATTGCATTGAAAGAAGATGTCACCGAACAGGTAAAAATAGTTGAGCAAAAGTTGGACAGTAAATTGGTAAAAATAGAAGAAGATGTGATGAGACTGCAAGAACAAGTGATTTCACTAACAACGCGGCCACTTGATTTAGTAAACCAAGTTGTAAATCAGAACATTCCAGAAATAAGAAGCATGGAAGGAAGCGAGTCATTACCGTCAAAATTTAAAGTAAAACCACCCACATTCGATGGTAAAACACCTTGGCCCACATATTTGAAATAATTTGAAGCTGCTGCAATAGCCAACGGTTGGTGCAACAAATAGAAGGCTATCTCGCCAATAGTGGCTCTACAGTGGGAAGCTCTTAATATCTTGCAAACGATTCCTGATCACCAGCAGAATGATTACGGCCTCTTAACGTCGAAGCCTGAGATGAGATCTGGAGACGCTCACCTTCAACAGGTTTACCATGCACAAGTTAAGAACCGCTCGCAAAAGACAAATGAAAGTCTACAAGAATTCGAAGCTGACATTGCCAGATTAGTTAGACTGGCATACCCTACGGCACCAGATAGCTTCCTTGAACAACTGGTTGTTCAAACATTTGTGGATGGCGTTAAAGATGCGAAATACAGCAAGCGCTAAGATTAGCACGGCCAAAAATGTTTCATTGGCTCATTCGCTCGAATTTGAAGCAGCTAAGCAGACATCACGCAGGATGAGTCACAAAGTTTGGTTTGCCTTAGAGGAACCTGGTCAAGCGCAGAACAGCATAGATGAAATAATCAACCGTCTGGCGGAAAGACTGGAAAGACAACAACCGCGGAGATGGTGTCTGCGATGCTGGAACTGCGGTGAAGTTGGTCATATACAAAGACGCTGCACTCAACCAGCAAAACAACCGGTTGAGCAGCAGGAAAACTAAAGCAAGTCGACGTAAGGGGGCGAACGTCGACAGCACAATGTAGTGCCCCGGAGATTATCATCCGTGCTGCATCGTTGATAGGAAGTCTGGACAGCATTTATATCGATGGTGGAATTAATGGTATGGTTTTCCGATTACTTGTTGATACAGGAGCAACTAGGACTATTGTGAGACCAGATTTGGTTGTTCGTGGAAAAGTGCCACCTACATCGGTGTGTCTTCAAATGGCAAGTGGTGAGAAAATTTGTACTCACGGAGAGACTGCCGTTACGTTGGCAATTGGGGACAAACATGAAAGAAAATGTGCTTCGGATAGATGATGATGAGATTTCATTTCAACGGACGAGTAACTAGACGATGCAAGTTCGAATGATTTGTGATATGAAAATACCCGAGAAGGCGGAAATTTTAGTAATGGGACGCCCGGATGGTATGCTCCGGGAAAGACAAATTTGCATGATGGAAGCAACTGAATCGGGAATGGGTCAGGAGGGATTACTGATTGGAAGAACGCTGGTGAAGTTTCGACATATAATACCAGTAAGGGTGCTGAACATTAATCCGCATACAGCGACCCTGAAGAAAAACATGATTGTGGAAAATTGCATTCCAGTATTCCATATTAAACGTTGTGTGGACGACACAAAAGATAAACCAGCCAACGGTTGCTCACAGAAATTGCTGGATATGTCACCTTCGTGTCAAGGATTAAACGGCGACCAACTGGACAAAGTAAAAAACTGGTTGGACGATATGGAGGTGTGTTTGCAGTGAATGATAGTGAGAAAGGAAGGACAAATGTTGTGCAACATAAGATCAATACTGGAGATGCGCAACCGATATGACAACACCCCCGGCGGCTTCCTTTGGCAAAACGTAAGGAAGCCGAGCAAATTATCACCGACATGGAAGAACAAGGAGTGAGTGAACCCTCGAATTGTCCATGGGCATCCCCGGTAGTGCTTGTCAAGAAAAAGGATGGGTCAACAAGGTTTTCTGTAGACTACCGGCGGTTAAACAATGTGACATAGAAAGACAGCTATCCTTTGCCCAGAATTGATGACACCTTGGATACTCTATCCGGGTCTAAATGGTTTTCGACCTTGGACTTGAAAAGCGGATACTGGCAGGTAGGCTTAGAGCCAAACGATAAAGAAAAAACTGCGTTTACAATTGGAACTGGATTATGGCAGTTTAAGGTCATGCCCTTTGGATAATACAATGCCCCTGCTACTTTTGAACGTTTGATGGAGTCGATACTGCATGGACTGTCCTGGAAGACATGTCTGGTGTACCTAGACGACGTGATAGTGTTAGGCCGGTCTTTGGAAGAACACCTTAAGAACTTAGAGGAGATATTCCAAAGATTACGCGGGGCAAACCTTATCTTGAGCCCTAAGAAATGTCACCTATTTGGAAAAGAGGTTTAATACCTATGACATGTCGTTTCGGAAACCGGAATAAGAGCTGACCCTGGCAAAATAAAAACGGTACAAGAGTGGCCTACACCAGCAGATATACACCAACTACGCAGTTTTCTAGGATTGTGCACATATTACCGACGTTTTATACTTGGGTTTGCGAACATTGCCAGCTGTTAACGAAATTAACGAAAGATGGACAAGAATATGATTGGAATGTCGACTGCCACAGCGCATTTGAACAACTGAAAAGGCTACTAGTTACAATACCAATTCTGAGTTATCCACGGATGGAGGGGAAGTTTGTGTTGGATACTAATGCCAGTAACACAGCTATAGGAAGCGTTCTTTTTCAAGTACAAGACGGACCAGAAAAAGTTATTGGGTATTTCAGCAAGGTCTTGTCGCGGCCAGAAGGGAACTATTGTGTGACAAGAAAGGAGCTGTTGGCCGTCGTCAAATCCGTAGAGCACTTTTATAAGTACTTATATGGCTGTAAATTCCTGTTGAGTACAGACCATGCTGCACTAAAATGGTTACTGCAGTTTCGAAATCCTGAAGGGCAAGTTGCAAGGTGGATAGAGCGGCTGCAGGAATATGACTTTGACAAAGAACATCGTGTAGGAACTAGTCATCGGAATGCAGACGCTCTATCAAGGAGACCTTGTCCGGTAGACTGCAATCATCGCTCCAAGATGAAAGAGAAAATAAGTGTCATCCATAGAATGACGGTAACCGATGATACTTGGCAACCCGAAAGAATGCGAAAAGACTAGGAAAATGACGCCGAATTGGAAAGTATTATTGAGTGGAAAAGTAGAGAACAACGACCAGCTTGGGAAGAAATTAGTATTTCATGTAAGAGCCTGAAAGTATACTGGGCACAGAGGGACTCCTTGGCGATTGAAAATAGAATTGAAAAGAAGAATTGAAGATGGCACTGAGAGACTCCAAGTGATAGTGCCGAGAAGCACAGTGCCGGAAGTGCTGCAGCACTTGCACGATGGTATTTCCGGAGGCACTTTGGCGCGAAAAGAACTCTCGAAAGAGTGCGAGAAAGATTTTATTGGGTGAACTGCAAAGATGATGTGAAGGAGTGGTGCCGGAAATGTAAAGTTTGTGCCTATGCAAATGGACCGGTCACAAAACGGAATGAGACAGTATAACGTGGGGAATCCTTTTGAGAGGGTAGCCATTGATATAGCTGGTTCGTTTCCTGAATCGGAGAAAGGAAATAAATAAATCTTGGTTGCAATGGGTTATTTTACCAAATGGCCGGAGGCATATGCTATACCTAACCAAGAAGCCGAGACGGTTGCAGATGTATTAGTGAGGGAGTTGTTTTGTCGCTTTGGAGTTCCGTTGGAATTACACTCCGATCAAGGTCGGAACTTCAATTCAGCGTTGTTTCAAAACGTCTGCAAGCATCTTGGAATCAGGAAGACTAGAACCACGCCACTTCATCCCCTATCGGATGGAATGGTTGAAAGAATGAACAGGACGTTAGGAAAGTACCTGACCAAAGTTGTCTCTGAACATCAACGAGACTGAGACCAATATTTACATTTGTTCCTACTGGCGTACCGATCTTCGGTACATGACAGCACAGGATACTCGCCCGCTTGCGTAATGCTAGGACGTGAATTGCGGCTACCATGTGATCTTCAGTTTGGCTTTAAACCTGGAGAAGAGATCGCAGGTGAAGATTACGTTAGTAAGCTTCGTGAAAGATCAAATAGAATTCACGAAAACGTCCGAAAGAATATCCAGGCAGCAAGCGACCGAATGAAATCACAATACGACACGAGAGCACAAGAAGGTGGTTATCAACCTGGAGAGTTAGTGTGGTTGTATAATCCACAAAGAAAACGTAGGTTGTCGCCAATATTGCAAATACAATGGGAAGGCCCGGCCGAAGTGATGAAAAGGATTAATGATGTAGTGTACCGGATCAGAAGATCTCCCCGTGGTAAACCGAAAGTGGTACACTTTGACCGTTTAACATCCTACGCTGGCAACAACCAAGAAGGCTCGAATAATGAGAATGGTGTTCGACAAGTTATTAATCATGAGCCAAATGTAGATTTTCAGAGCTTAATGGCGACGTATGGTGGTTCCGCTAAGGCGAGATTTGGCGTTGTTGTTGAAAAACAGCAAGATCTGTTCCCTTGCACATTGCGTAGCTCAAGATTTGACAATGTCAAGGGGAATAACTGTTGTTTTCAAGAAAAAGTTTGGATGTGTGGATGAATTAGTACAACAGCAGCCAACTGTAGGAAAAGCTTCAAGACAAAAACGTTATGTTTACTATCTGGTCACCAAAAATTCTTCATGGTAGAGACCTAGCTATGGACATCTATGGGAGGCTTTGCTAAATCTTAAGGCGCAGATGATGGAAAATGGAGTAACGAGACTAGCGGTGCCCAAGCTAAGCTGTGGACTGGATCGCTTAGATTGAAGGATAGTCCGAAATATGCTAGAAGTAGTTTTCCAGGGAACCAACGTCCAGGTCCTTGTTTGTTGTTATCAACCGGTTGCCTACCAAGACCACGAAAAGAGTGTTGACTGTTACTTACAACGACGTGGTGGATGCACCAGAGGAGATAGCTGCCGGTACCGTCATCAATCGTCGAATTGGCATCAAAATGTATTTACAGTTACGTGACGTAGCGGTTTTAAAGAGGGGGCAGTGTTGCGAGTTACTAGTAGGCAACCCATCAAACACACAAATCGCCGCAAGCACTGTTTATTCTCAAGGGTTTGAGAATGCTTCTAGTAATTACTGGAAGATGAGTCATATCTTTAATTCAGGGTATATATAAGACCGCTTATGAATGCAAGAAGTGAGTCTATATCAGAATGTCGAACATAAATTTATATGGTGTAAAGTGAAATAGTTGAGCTTTTGGAAGTCTGACAGTAAACATAAATGTTAAGTGCACGTGTCTAATGTACATGCAGCTTGTAGTATACATAAATAGAAGTGTATTAAATAATAGTTGTGTTAGTGTTATTAATGGACCTATGGTAAAGGAGTTAGTTTAAGGAGATATTAGTGCTTGTAAATTCATTAGTGTGATAGTGCTTCATTGTTAATTGAACTGAAAACATCTGTAAATAAGGCATATACTGTTAATTAGACTTGTGAACAGTGAGTAATAAAGACTCTTGTTATTACTTGTTTTAAATTAGAGAAACGCGGTAGCAGTAGCCCGCTTCAATACCATAAAAGTGTTTCTAATTTGACGAAACCGTTTAAAGAAACTCAGGGTGTCTATTGTTTCAAAGTATTGATCGTTGATATATATTTTTTAGAAATTCAAAGTCGATATTTTTTAGGATATATAAATCGTCTACAAAAATATCATAATCGTCTTCTTCCATGTTATAATAATTTTTTAAGATTATATCTACTTATCAATTGCAATTATTAAAATAAAATAAACAAAGTGTAATGTTAGTAACATGAAACTTGACCTTATACTACGCTTACATTAATAATCCCAAAAATATCAATCAGCATTTTCCCATTTCACATCATTAACAGGACTTTTAAATTGTAAAATTATATAAAACAAATTAGTGAAATTTAAAATTATTTATAGATCGTCTTGAATATAAGGTTTCAGATTATACACATATTGATTGCTTAAAGATCTTCCAGTCGCATCATCACTGCCTCATATGAGTTATTATCGGCAAGGAAACGACAGTGGAAGGTCTCGTAAAAAGCAAATAAAACTTAAATTTCTGTCTACTCGTTTGATGATTAGTTATCCTCAGGAACAAACTGTACTATCTTCCTACTGAAAGTGTATGTATGCTAATGTTTCTCTACCGGCGGACCCATGGCTCAGTTGGGATGCGTGTAACTACTGAGCCCAAGGTCCCGCTTGAAAAGTGTTAAACGAACATTATTCACAAAATTACACCTTTCTTCGGATGATAGGTGTTTTCATGCACGTTAAAAATCCCTACCTTGCTTGGAATAGCAAGGGTTCGGCAAAATTCAAAATCTCCAGGTAACAAAAACTCGCTTCCTTGTCAATGTAGTAGCTTAAGATAGAGCATTGGAAAATCAAATCTAGCGATGTTTTTCTACCATCGATATTAATCGCCGATGAACCAGCATAATAACGTCGGACCGTCCCATTTCCGGACTTTGGAAATTCGATGTTAGAAATAAAAGGATTAACATCACATTCCCTGAAATGCAAATAATTTGGCGAAAAATTGGTCCTTATTGGACCCTATTTAACCATAATTGAAGATTATTCAAATATAATTCTCATCTGAAATGCAAATCAAAACAAATACTTCGTATCAATTTCTCTATTTCGTGACTGTTTTCGTAGAATTACCTTGCGGGTAACAGACCAACGTATGTTTGGCCAAGATATAATTTTTCTCTAATGTGTCAATCCAAAGCTTACTTGTAAATTGAGCGCCATTATTAGATAGGATTGCTCGAGGTTTTTACACAATTGGAATACATTTTTCAAAAATACATATTGTAATAGCTTTTGTCGAAACCCTCCTTAGACGAAAAGCATGACATATTTTCTTAATACATTCAAACAGAGCACACGTTGGACGCCACTTATTAAGTTCCACTTGATTTTAAATAGTTGTCGTATGTGCTTAGATAAATGCATTGTAATAATAAACAATACGTAAAAATTTTACGTACGAAATTAATATGCAAACTAAGATTGTAACATTACTTTTAGTACTAATGCAACCAAATATTAAAAACTTAATATTTAAACAAGGGTAACTGTTCAATCAAATACCGGTCTCCGTAATAACGTAATAACTTTTTACATGGAAGATGCTGTTAAAAATAGGGAAATTATGGAATGAGAAATGAAATTTAAGGACATAAATTATGTTAAAACAAATTAGACTAAATTAGTAAATTGTTTTCGGATAACCCACTTGCAGTATATGTAACATGATTAAATTACTTTATGTACCTGTTTTTCCATTTGACTTGAGGTATTTATTTTTCATTTCAACACAAATATACTTTTTATACTTACATTAGTAATAAAATACAAAAGTGTTTTTTCTATAATTTACTAAGCATCGAGTTTTACCATTAATATGAATTGCAATAAAAGGTTTGGTTTTAGAGAGGGCCAGATGCAAAATGTTTAAATAACCTATCAAAATCAAATGGACTATGTGAAGCATAACGATATTTACGCCTGTTTCACATGCCACGATAGCTTGAAATATAACGAAACGTTTTTCTTAAAATTAATTTTCAATTAAAAATATTTTAAATAAAATTTTAGTATTTTTTAAAGTGTCTCTTTATGCAATAAATAAGTTTTGAAGGTCTATATACATACTTAGCAAGTAACTATTTTAGGATTTTTAAAGTAAACCATTTTAAAGAAAATTAATTCTATATGAACAATGACCACTAATAAAACTGGAGTAGTTTACAATAAATTCCCAAAACCAAAGCAGAAATGTCCAAAGATGTAAAGGTTAGATGATAATAATTTTTTAGCATAGAGTTTTATGGCTACATCATTGATATAAATGGTTATGTTCAATTCAAATTCAATTCTAAATTAAGTTGATCTGCAATGTTCTTTTGTAAACACTCACATCGCAGCGTGGCAATAGTCACCAACAATCCAATGTCAAGGTTGTTTAATTAGTATTATTGGTATAAATTTGTATTATTGTACTGTGTATAAATTAAAGAACTCCTTTTAGGTTATGCGGTAGGGTATATATTTTTTCATATTCCTTTAGAAAATCAATAATCAAAGGGCTATTCAGTACTAAAAAATAAAGTGAATCATCTAACAGTAAAAATATTTGCTCCATGAGGAGCAGTCTGTTATGGTTGGCATGGAAACTTTGATTAAATGAATTGTGATATTGTTTCTTGTCAGAATATTTTGAACTGAAAATGGGTACAAGTGGAGTATGTAAAATAGCTGTAGATTTTGAAGTATATGGCCGGGTTCAAGGTTGGAGTTTCTTTAATTGTTAGTATTGATTTGAACTATTATGTATTACCTTTTCAGGAGTTTTCTTTCGGAAGGTAATTTTAAAGACAACTTTGTGTTTAAGGTTGATTTGAAGTAAGATTAAATTCTATTTAAGTATACACAACAAGAATCGAAGAAACTTGGTCTTAGAGGTTGGTGTATGAACACTGTGGATGGAACCGTTCAGGGAGTTATGGAAGGAGATGAATCCAAAATAAACGAAATGTACAAAAACTAATAATATTCCATTTAATTTAGGTTTTTTTTAGGAAAGTATGGTTGCAGAAAAAAGGAAGTCCATCTTCGAAAATAGAGAAGGCCGTGTTTACAAATGAAAGAGAAATTCAAACATTTACCTTCAGTAACTTTTCTGTAAAGAAGTAATTCGCAAATGTGTAAACATTCAATCACAGATATGCTAGTCAGAAGTAATTTATAGTTTCTAATCGGCATCATACCTGCATAATTGTAAGCCTCCATTTTAACAGTAATTTTGATAAATACCTTAACTTACTTCTATTAAATTGTGCTCATTTTTTAAACTTTTTATATTTACAGTTATTAAACTATACCTGCAGTTATTGTGGTGTTCAAGCTAATGCTGACTTACAGCTTTAAATAATTTTGAGCATTACATATAGGATACCCCCATGCAAGGGAGTAATAAAAAAAACAAACCTACTCTTTTGGTTATATTGACTTATGGTTTACATTTTAAAAAGTGAAGTTCTGTTTGCAGTTTGGAACCCCTTTCCTATTAAAATTGTCATATATGCTACTGAATTCTATGTAAACATTTATATTACAAGCAGTTTTTATTTTCTATGTAAGTTAAACCATTAAAAGGTTACTGTAAAATCCCCTAACTATGGCCTGGCTTTACAAGTATAGTCCAACGGTGTTGTTATAAGATACACATATTTATTTCCATTAAGAATATACCCCAATGAGCGATTCTCGTGGCAAATACTACTTTAATGTTCCACCCCACATCATGCAACGCAAGAACTCTGTGATCATTTGTATAAAGCTGTTACAGGAATTTGCGTGTTTGTTTCAATACTGCGTATTTTTGCCCTGTGCAAACTTTCACCTTTGCTGTTATCATGGTAAGTGCAATTATATTATCACATGCTTTTAAATATCACCATATAAGTTCCTTACATAACACATGCATCAGAATTGAGTTAATGTGATGTTTTATTTATATATTTGTTATCATGTGGAACGTTGCACTTTCATCCCAACATGATCCATGTCCATGAGCGGACCAATGTTGGGTGCTATTTTTGTAAAATACGTAGTTGTATTTAAATTTTTGGAACTATGTTGTAGGCCTCATTATATATTTCTGTAATACTTTTGTTTCAGATAATGTCCCTTTCAAAATTTGAGAGACGAAAGGTTGGCAGAAGGCCCTACAAACCATATGCTGATGAAAAATTGTAGCAATGTTTGAATGATGTTAAATCACAAAATTTGTCACGACGCGAAGCTTCTGCTTTTTATAAAATTCCACGTAATACAATTATTTTAAAATTAAATACCATTAAAACAAATTCTGTTAACCTGCCTGGTCACAAATGTGTATTCACTAACGAGGAAGAGGATTCATTTGTGCATTATATAATAGTTATGTGCAATTTTGGGTTTCATTTGACGGTTGTGGATTTACGGTATATAATTAAAACTTATGTAGACAGTGCCGGGTGGAATATTTGATAATAATCTGCCTAGCAAACGTTGGGTAAAAGGTTTTCTTGGACGTTAAACGCATCAACTGTCTAAACGTCTCTGTAGCAATATAAAAAGAAGCAGAGCAGCTGTGAATAGTGACATTATTAACTCATATTTTGATAATCTACAAGATGTGCTTGAAGGTGTTGACCCTTGGTGCAGTTTGGAATTATGATGAAACAAGTTTAGTTGACGATCCCGGAAAAAAAAATGTTTTAAGAAAAAGAGGATGCAAATATCCAGAAGCCGTCAAAAATTCCTCAAAAGCGTCAGTTTCTATTATGATGTGTGGTAATGCTAAAGAAGAACTTTGTCCTCCAAATGAAAATTATAAATCAGAAAAAATGTGGGATACTTGTACTGAAGGGGTGCCAGAGGGCGCAAGGTACAATAGAACCAAAAGTGGGTGGTTTGATGCCTCCAGTTTTGAGGACTGGTTTAGTACCTTTCTTCTTCCTAAAATAAAATGAAGTAGTTACTAGATAAAAGCGTAGTAATTGGCGATAACTTAAGTTCCCACTTCAGTTCCCGTGTTTTGCAAAGAAAATAGTATAGCATTTATAGCACTCCCCCGTAACTGTCGACATTTCCTTTTTTCAGCCATTTAAAATTCATTGGAGAACAGTCCTGGAGGAGTGGAAAAATAGTCCTACTGGCAGACGAAATCCAACTGTGCCAAAAATGTTTCCCATTGTTGTTAAAACAACTTTAGTGCTAAAATTTAATATCAGTCTTTAGAAAAGCGGGTATTTATCCACTAGATTGAGAACTTGTTTTATTGTGAATTCCAGATAGTAATAGGATTTGCTCTAAACCAGATTTAAATTTAGTGAGCAATTCCTTTACAGATTTTTTGCAAGCCACTAGGCCTTCAGAAACAACTCCAAAAATTGTACGAAAAAAGAAAAGAATGATAAATATTGCAGCTGGAAAAAGTATAGCCCCAGAAGACATGTTAGAACAATGAACAAACCAGTTTCTGTAAAAAATGCTTTCAAAAAGGGAAACAAAAAAAGCTGAGAATATCGAAAACGAACCCACCACACAATAAGGAACAACTTCCAGGGCCATCTCGCATACAGGGAACAAAAAAGCAACAGAAGAAAAGAACAACATTTATTCAAAGTGATTCTGAGGACAGTTTAGTAAATATTTCTCTTCCAACTGACACTGAATCCGAAGACTTACAGAGTGACTCCTGAGAACGTTCTATAAGACAGGAACAACCTAAAGATATAGCAGTAAAAACTGGCAATTATGTTATTGTCATTTATGATCAAGGATATTGGCCTGGAATTGTCGAAAATGTTCTCGATGAAGGGGCATTAATAAATTGCACGAAAAAAGTGGCTAAGTTATGGAAATGGCCTGATGAAAAGGATGTTTTGGTATATAATCAATCAGCAAGATGTTGTTATGATAATTTTAGCACCCAGTTTTCTAAAACAAGGGCATTGTATTATATTCCAGAATTAGATACAATCCTAAACTGCTCTTAGTTTGTAATATGTATTACGAAAAAGTTGCTAACCCATACCTATTTGATATTAAATGTTGTATTTTTTTGTGATTTGTATGGTTCAATATTGAGGTTTGTATATCCAAACATGGTCCAATATTACATTTATAAGATAAAAACGACGCGGACTATAGTTGGACAACTTGAAGTACAACTATGGTCCACTACAAAAGATACTACCGGTTTTGCTCTAATCAACATTTTTCCATTATTGCAACAAAAATAGTTTTCCGATATTAACTTTGCTTGGTAACAACATTTATCTTATATTATGTTTATTAACTTACAACAAAATCACAAAATTACATAGAAATTGGACCATAGTTAGGGGATTTTACGGTATTAATGTTTGAAAAAATGGCCAATTTATGTTTTTCCAAATATCTAAACAGTGAAGCATCTAGGTGAGTTTTTAAAAAAGCCTCTTATTATTCGTAAATTTCTGCTCACTTTGTTAATTTAACCAACATTGTATCTTCTATAATAAAAAAGTTACCCTATATGAAGGTAGATTGTGGGCACCCTGTATATTAATGAAATACAGAATTGGCAATATTGTATATTTCTGTTAATAATACGAAGTTAAACCTGAAAATCCGTTTTCCATCAAACTGGCTTTCAACTTAAATGAATACATTTACATTAATTTCGCTTTCGTTAGTTGCGTTGAATTCATATAAGAATTAATTGTTTAAAACAAATTTATTTCAAATATAATAATCGGTCCGATAACATTCAGATGCGTTGCATGAGTTATCAAAAATTAATATCAATTGTTTGAACGTATACATTCCCGTTTTAATTTTATTTTGGTTGGAATTTGTACACGTGCGGTAATTAATTTAAATTCCCTATACCCATAACAGGAATCACTATCATACCTTATTTGAATTATCATTTTGTGTTGTAGTTATTCGATAGTGAATCACTGTTTATAATCATATTTCGTTGGTTTGGTTCCCAAATGTTATTTATAATATACATACTGGGAATACCGTGTTTGTAGTATTTACTATTCGAATAATTATAGCTTAAAACTGCTATCAAAATTAACTTAAAAATTCTGGTTACCGTTTGGGTATTAATTGCGTGTATACCACTTTCAGAATGGCTGAAAGTAAAGCGCAACTAAAAAATCGTTTAAAAGCTTTGAATTTCAGAAAAGAAATGTATTTTCAGAGGATTCAACGCTTGTATAACGACACTAAAAATTTAAATGACGCAAACATTGTGAAAAATTTTGTTATTAGATTGAAAACTCTAGATGAAACTAAGGTAGAATTTGAAAAAATTGTAAATGAGATAAATGATATTGAATTATTATCGGATGATGAATTTAACTCTGTCAAGGTATTGAAGCACGTAACGATTTATATTGTAATATTTTGGTTGCTGCTGAAGATGCTCGTGTGAAGCAAGCTTTAGGTAGAGCTCAGGTTTTAGATCGTGATTCGCATGCAAGTGTTCCTCGGCTTCCGAATTTGTTGTGACAACATTTTTCCGGAAATATTTGTGAATTTCCTATTTTCTACGAATGCTTTAAAAGCCTTATACATGATAATGATCAGTTAAATGATCTCGATAAAATGAATTATTTGTTAAGGCAATTTTCAGGGAAAGCTTTATATATGTGCGCAGGGTCACCTGTGACAGGAGCAAATTATGAAATTCTTTGGCAGTCTCTTATCAAAAGATATAATTCGCGAGCTTTAGCTTCCAGTTATTTAGAACAAATTTTAGAGTTGAAACCTGCAGTAACTGCCTCATTAAATGGATTAAATAATATTTTAGAAAGGTGCGATTCAGCATGTAGAGCGTTACAACAATTGAATATTGATGATTTGTTAGATTTTACTTATGCCTACTTAATATGGTCTAAGTTAGACATACAGACTAGGAATCTTTTTAAAAATAATCTCAGAAAATCAACTGTCTTATAAGGAAGTACTGGAATTTATAAAGGAACAAGCTCAGGTTTTTTTGCTATGACCTCGGTTCAGAATAAAGCAGGAACAGCATCTAATTATAGTAAAAGCAAGTCATTTTTTGTTAAGGATAAAATAAGTGATAATTAATGCGCTATTTGTACACCATAATATATCCCAGTGTATTACATTTTTAACTAAATCGCCGCCTGAAAGATTCAAGGTTGTTAAAGATAAAAATTTATGTATTTGTTGTTTTGGACAACACAGGGTAGCTGTATGCAAAAGTCGTGTTTTGTGTGATTTTGGCAAATGTAAACATAATTCCCTCTTACATTTTGGTAAACCTCAATCTTATTATACGGGGGACAAAATTAATCCCTAAGAAAATTATCGTGTCGAGGTAAAAGAGGATCATTCTAAGGTGATCGGCACTGTTCCTGGGACATCATACGATGTACCAGTGGCAGAGTCTATGAGGCGGCTCCGAAGCATAGTTGGTATTTGTGTGACTACTACGCCCAAGGTCCCAGGTTCGATTCTGACACGGTCCACTTAAAAAATGTTAGGCCAGCATTTTTCACAAAAATACACCCTTGTTCAGATGAGAGGTAAAAAGGAGGTCACATGTGTGAGTGTTGTCACGCACGTTAAGGATCCCTACCTTGCATGGAGCAGCAAGGGTTCGGTAAAATTCCAAATTTTCCAGGTAAAGAAAACTCGTTTCCTGGCCAATGTTGTACCTTCAGGTGGAGCATTGGAAAATTACATGTACGGCAGAATCTATGCAGGGAGACCCGAACACAGCATCGTTTTGCTCAATTTTGGATAATGTCAGACAATTGTCTTTTTATCGACGGTTATGGTAAATATTTTTTGTAAAAATGGCAAACAGTCTAAGGTTAGACTTTTACTCGATTCGGGCAGTCAAGCCAATTTTCTTACCTTAAATTGCAAAGTTTTCCGTTTTTAACTACAAAATTTCTGAATAAAGTGTCGAAATTGCACATTTCTGATCAATACTAATTCTGCCATTTTTAAATTGGAAACTAGAATGGTCCGTCCCCAAGGATAGTAAAATTTTTCAAAATCTGATTACGTACACTGTCGATCGCAATAGTCGATTCCAGGATGAACAGCATACTATTAAGTCATATAAAGGATGCGAAACAGGCTTAGTTGCCAGGAGTGCAACAATTTTTTCTTCGGGTAGATCTCCGTCATAGACAGGAATACGATTAATTGGCCACAATGAAGACGACAATTTTAGGCAATCGGGACCACCTAAGCAAGCGTTCATAACAACAAACTGTGAGGGTTTAATACCACAAGACAAACCATCACTGATATTTTGTTCGCCTTCAATATGATACCACCGATAAGGTGGTGATAACCAATTCAGGGCGGCAGTGGAATCGGAGAAAGCAAAAAAGTGTGCAATTTGCACACGAGATGTCAGAGTAGTCTTTACAAATTTCAGTAATTTAGCTAATAAAAGAGCCCGCACAAAGTTCCATCCTTGGGATGGACTGAACCTTTAGTGGCGCTACGTTGCTTTTAGTGCAAACCAAATTGATATAAACATTTCCACTAGGATGCATGGTTTTCATGTAAACGACTGCTGCGTACGCGTCTAAGCATGCATCGCAAAAACCCACCAATAAGATAGTTCCATTAGGATTATCAATTAACATTCGAGGCATTTTAAAACCAGAAAGAAGGGACAATTCCTCTTGTAAACGTTGCCAATACACGGACAAATCTCCTTCCATAACTTCAACCCAATCCAAACGAAAAGTGTTCACCTTACCGGGCAATAGTGACACGGATGTTGTTGATCAAATCCTAACTTAGAATTACTGAGCCTCCCTTCCACTCTAATCAATCCATCTTGAAGAAATGGACTAAGTGCACAAAAATTGATTATGGAAATACAGTCCCTTATTGGTTGAATTAATATTTTGATGATTAGATATTTAAATATAAACCAGAGTTCAGCAAGTAGCGATAATAGCAGTATTTATTTGCTTTGTTTATAATGACTCGTTCCTGCTGTCATGGATGAAAGATGCAAGGAGATACAACTATATTTATAAATGAAGACTTACTGAACTGTTGCTGTTGTAAGGGATTTTCAAGGTTAGATAGAAGATCTTTGTGAATTGTGCCATAATTATTCTCCTACTGGCATGGTATTCTGGATTGATGATTTCGTTAGCTACAATTGCTCCCATACTCATTTGATGCATCTGCGGTAATCTGAAACTTATTGTTAGCTGAAAAATACTGAAAATTGGGTAACGGAGATTTATTATGACGAAGTAAAGGGAATACTGTGTTACCTTTATATCCCTATGTTAGAACTTCCCTGCTTTCTTTTAATTAAATATACCATTTTCGTAAATATTCACTTTCACGATCAGAAATATTAATAAAGTATACAACCCATGTATAATACTTTCAACCTTTAATATTTATTATAATAAATTGACTTTGTCTAAATTGTAATTATGTAAAGCCACATGTTATCTCGTATTATACTTGTATTTTATTTCAATTTACTATGATGGGTTTTCTAAAAATCTTAACAGGCGTTTGTTGATCACGTGATTTTTGTATTGTAAATGTGTGGTTGTACATGGTATAATGGGATCTCCGTACATTATTTAGACATATTGAGTTGCGTCATTGGAAATGGGTTTTCCATGGTCATTTTTAAAAAGAAACCAATTTGTACGTCATGGATTGAATGGTTTCTTTTTTGGCTACAGTTTGTCCTGTTTGGTTGTGGTATTCATTTATAACGGGTATCATAATTTTGAATGGGCAGTTATGAAAATTCTTGAGTAATAAAAAACTTTCTTCATTTTTCTGCATGGCTTGTGACTAATATTTTTATTACTTCACAAGTGGGAATGTTTAATGTCTTTAGCTCGGATTTTGTATTTTGGGTAATCAGTAACCCATGTTTAAGTCTGAGTAGTGGGTTCCAGCTGTTTTATGATCTACTGGACCATGCTCTTCTGTCCTTGGTCCGAAATTTCACATCTTATTTTAACATATTTGGCTGGTTATTGTGGTATGTGGATCGAATCGCCTACATTCTGAACAACATGCTTAAGGTAAATATTAGAAGAGTACCGTTCTTTATGAAACAACGATTTATTTATTTGTGTTGTGTTGAGAGTAAGTACCAATTTTTATAAAATGACTATTTTGTTAACTTATGTTGCGATTTATTTATTTGTATTATGTAAAGAGTAAAAGGGTATCAATTTCCATTAAACGATTGTTTTGCTAGCTTATGTTATGATTGACATACTGGTATTATGTATGTAAATGTCAAGTTTGATTGGTCGCTTTGAATTTTACGCTTGCGGCAAACAACGACTGGAATAACTGCGATTTATAGAGACAGGCAAACTCAAAGTTTTCTCTCTTACAGTTTATTCAAATCCTTAAATAAATAATTAATACTAAATCGTTATATAAAGAAAACTTACAATTTGTATACCATTTTGGCGTAATTTAAAACTAAACAACCTTTTACATCAATAAATTCCATTGACACTAAATTATGGCTCCAGATCATATGATCTATTATTTTTATATTAAATTTTTCCCGCCAACTAAACTACTCTACACGCCACTTGACAAACGGCGAACTTTAAGATTTAACACTCCCACCCGGTACAGCATTCTCCAGTTGGACAGCTGTACCGTCGTTTATCTTTAATTTCACCATTTTTGTTGCTGGGCGGTCAAATACTCCAGTACTGGTTTGCACCGTTGCTGATCTTACTTGTCCATCAGCTGCTAATTTTGTGCATATTATTCTGCACTTTGGCCAATTGCACCTAGGAAACCTTTGGTCTACTATTAGCACGATATCCTCGCATTTTAAAGGTTCTGTTTTGTTATGCCACTTTGATCGAAGCAGTTACTCCGGAAGGTACTCAGATACAAACCGCTTCCACATATTATTGGCGAACCTTTCCCGGTATAGATAACTGCATTTCAAAACTGTATTATCATCGTCTATGGGTGCCATTGGCTTTTCACCACTGGAGGAACCTAATAGAAAATGGTTTGGTGTAATTGCTTCGCTTTCCTCGCTATCTAATGGTAGATATGTCAAGGGTCGAGAATTTACAATACTCTCTGCGGCAATCACACAACTTAATAAATTTGGATCTGTGGGTGTGCGCTCAGGTAGAGCGTTGTACAATGCTATTTTTATAGATTTAACTAGACGTTCCCATGCTCCTCCCATGTGCGGTGAAGCAGGAGGATTAAAGTGAAACTTCAGGTCTGGGCTTACAAACTTTCGGGCAATTGCTTCTGCGGGCATTTTTTCTAGTTCTTCTTTTAGAATACGTTCCGTAGCTATGAAATTTCGACCTTGATCACAATAAATATGTCTAGGCTGTCTTCTTCGAGCAAAAAAATTTCGAAAACACAAAATACAGTGTTCCGCATCCAATTTATATGCCACCTCGATGTGGACTGCGCGTATTGTTAGACACGTAAACAAGGCAAGCCAACGTTTCTCCGTCCGCCTACCTACCATCACCAAGAGAGGACCGACGTAGTCTACACCTGTATGTGTAAAGGGAGCAGCATAAGTGCAGACCCGAGCTGGTGGCAACGACGCCATTTGAGGCGGATCAGGCCGTGCATCTCGATTCTTGCAAACTTGACAACTTTGACGAATCTTGCGCAGTACAACTCTTAACCTGGATCTGTAATACCGCTGCCGAACTTCATTTACGACTGTCTCATAATGCTGGTGCTGATACATCACATGAAAGCTATTTAACATCAAAAGTGTGAACCGATGTTTTCGCGGAAGTACTATAGGGTGCTTAGCTCTGTACGGTAAAGCTTCCGCTGCCTTTAAGCGGCTATCCACTTTGATAATGCCATCATCATCCAAAAACGGGGTGATTTTGAAAAGACAACTTGACTTTGGGCATTGTCTTTTTTCTAGCAGCAGAGTCAATTCATTTGGGAAGCACTCCTTTTGCACTAACTTAATTAGATGTATCAAACTAGCCTTTAGTTCATTTGATCTCACTTCTAAGCTATAATACTTAGTTGGTTGTGTGCCCAGTGCGACAACGTTGAATGAATCGCACAACATAAGCCATGGTGCGTAATACCCTTTGAAACTTACTAAAGCGATCAAATTCTACGGTCAATAGACTATTGCTTCTCGGTAACTTGGTATCATGAACCGCACTAAATTCGTCTTCGTCATTTCTATGAGTGATATCCAGTGGCCATTCGTTTTCGGAATCATACAGAAATTCTGGGCCTCTAAACCAGCAACCACTTGCACTAAGATTGGGAGGTTTGTTCCACTTAGTGGCCTCGTCCGCAACATTGTATCCAGAAGGTACGTAGCGCCAGTCGGCAATTATCGACAAATCTTGTATTTCGGCTATACGATATGATACAAACTTGCCATATTTCCTAGAATCTTTGGCACGCAACCAGCAAAGTACAGTAGTGGAATCAGACCAATATGTAATTTTTGTTAGATGAATACTCAAGGCTTCTCGAATTGACTTGGAGAAACGGGCACCTAATACAGCAGCATCTAGTTCTAATCTAGGAATACTTTGAATTTTTAGTGGGGCCACCTTTGTTTTCGCACCAACTATGCTGCACACAACCGTTTTGCCGTCAGAAATGCGAATATAAGCAACAGTGGCGCTAGCATTTTCACTAGCGTCAACAAACGTATGCAACTGAACGTCTAGTTTATCATAATTGTTAAATATTTGAAGAAAGCAGCGCGGTATTCGCAAATCTTTTAAGTTTGGTAAATACGTTTTCCAAATTGAAAATTTATTATAAAGTTCGTCACTTAACGGGTCATCCCATGCTAATTTACTTCTCCATACTTCTTGTAGTAAAATTTTCAAGTACACCATAAAATGAGCTAGAAGCCCCATAGGGTCATAAATCGACATTAGTATTCTAAGAAGCTCCCTTTTTGTGGGTATTTTATTTCCACACAGGATATCGGTATTTCGTTTGTTAGAACGTATAGAATATGTAAAGCAATCTGAACTCAAATGCCACCACATACCGAGAATCTTCTCTAACATCGGCTCAGGACTCAAATTCAAGTTCACTACTGTTTCTTCGACTTGGTCATTCATTTCTCTCATAAATTGTATAGAATTGGACTTCCAATTGCGGATTTCAAAGTTTGCTTGTCTATGTATTTGTGAAACTTGTTTGGCTAGGTTGATTTCTTCTACCTCATCGTCCACAGAGTCCAAATAATCGTCCACATAGTGGTTTTCTACGATAGCTGTCACTGGACGATGAAATTCGTTTTTGAACCTTAGTGCGTTTACATTTTTAATGTACTGCGAATAACTTGGTGCGCAAGTAGCGCCAAAAATTAATACTGTGACCACATATACATCCGCTTGTTTATTGTGTTCGTCATCTTGCCAAAAAAAGTGCAAAGCATGCTGATCCTCGTCCCTTATTCCGATGCGCAGAAACATTTCTTTTATATCGCCTGTATACGCTACTTTTTTTGACGAAAACGCAAAAGTATGCCAAGCAACGACGAAAGTAAGTCATGTCCCTTGAGCAACATCGAATTGAGCGAAACACCATTTACGGTGGCGGCAGCATCCCAAACTAATCGAAATTTGTCCGGCTTATTTGGATTAAGGGCGATTAAGAGTGGCAAGTACCAAATCTTTTCATGTTGCTCTTCAATTTCTTCTGGAAGCAGTTTACGCACATAACCTTTATCCGCCAAATCTTGAATGAGGCTTTTTAACCTTAGAGCAAGAACAGGATCGGTTTTCAAACGATTCATTAAAATTTGATGGCGCTTAATCGCCATATTTCGACTATCCCGAAGTCGTAAATGATCGTGTTTCCACAACAATCCCACTGTATAACGATTATTTTCCCATTTAATAGTATTACTCGATTAATGCGGCACGATGAAGTTCTAATGATTCCTTAGAGTTGATGGGTGGCTGCACGCCTAAACTTTCCACCGCAAAATAAGACTTTACTGAATTATGCAACTCTATATCGTCAGCTTTGACTGCACAATCGCAGCTTTCGTGAAAGTTTTGATGTTCATTTTCAGTATGTCCTGTAAGAAACGCAAATATAGACCATCTCAGGCGACATTTGGCTGCTATAGGATCAAATTTGCCACCTTCTTTAACTTTTAAGGGAACTGCTAATTCCCAATTATCTAAACCGATCAACATATCAGGTTTTATATTCCTATAAGATTCCACTGGTAAGTTTTGTAAATAAGGAAATTGGCGGCTAAGTACCTTCATGTCAAGGGTTTGTGTTGGCAAACTTAAATTGCTCACCGTACGTGCTAGACGATCGTGAAATATTTTAGCACCAACGTAGGTGCCAGCAATAGAAAACCGCACTAGTTTCGAATTGTCTTCAACTCTGTGCTGGCCCCCGGTCCATTTTAGACGTAAAGGCTGTACCTCACCCGACAGATTCAGTTGATGGGCTAATTTTTCATCAATCATAGTGGTGGATGACCCTTCATCAAGAAAGGCGTAGAAAACAATTTCTTGATGGCCACTCAAGATCCTAACAGGTAAGAAACGGAAACGAATGTCTTGAACTTTATATAGGTAATTTATGTTTATATCTGCGTTTACACTCGAGACTTGGTTATTTGTTGCAACTGAAGCAAAGCTAGACGTTGCTGCCACCTGACTAGGCACGAGTTCGATTTCTTTATGCAAAGTAGTGTGATGAACGCGATGGCACTTCTCACACTTCAATTGGGATTTGCAAGGAAACCTATGTTTTCGCAGGCATATCCTACATAGTCGTAAGTCCTTCACAATTCTCCACCGTTTATTTAACCCAGCTTCTTTATATTGGGCGCATTCCAACACTGTTTGGCAACTTTTATCGCATAACTTACACCTTATGGTTTTGTCAGTGGCATAACCATCGTGTAAATGTGTGCGTTCGTGTTTGGACCCTTTATTTTCACTAAAGGTAAGCGTAGGAATAGCGGTACATTTATTTAGATCAAGTTGATGTAACCATTGCCCAAATTGTAGAATACCCACGTAGCTTTGTGTAGCCCTATGCATTGCCCACTGTACCTTTAGTTGAGCCGGCAGCTTACTTACTAGTTCGTGCATGAGCATAGGGTTGTTGGAGTATTCAGCTACATCACTAGCTTGAAGACACGCGCAGAGGTTTTGAACAGTGACGCCATATTCAACCAATGATTCTAGCTTTTCCATTTTGACCGGTGCATGTTGTCGGACTGCATTTATAAAACTATCCAAAATTTGCTCCGGTCTTCCGAATAATAGTTTTAAGTTAATAATAATGTCTTTTACTCAACGAGGTTCGTGCAAGAATCCTTGTACCATTTTTCGAGCATTACCCTTTAGAGCTTTGTCTAAACGGATTAAATTTTCACTGTCATTAAACCCACACAATGCGGTTGATCTATTGAAACTACTTATAAATATATACCAGTTCCTCGGATCTCCGTCAAAAAATGGAAGGTCTCGTGGAATAGACTGTCTTGCAGCAATATGAGCTGAATTTAGTGGACATAAAGATACGTCGTTAAGGGGGTTGCCTGGTCTGGCTGATGCTATGACATTGTTTCCTACTGTTTGATTATTTTTGTTCTGAACCACTACGTTTGATAAGTGCGATGACTGACCGTTATAAGGTGGTGCAACAATAGACGTTTGCTGCAGTAGCGATTGGCTGGAATGCTCTTTTGGTAACGGCTGACGCACTGATTTATATTCCTGCAAGTTTAGCTCCGCTGGCTGTTGGTGCCACAATGCTTCTTGCGGTGCATTTAATGATGGTGGCGATGGATGCCACTGAACTTCATTTTGTATCGGGCGCAGGAGGGTAGGCAGCAAACCCAGTTGTGTTACCTCTTGTTCAATTTGACCCTCATTTTGATTAATCAAAATTGGTACGCTGGACGACAGACCAATGGTGGCTGCCCGTTCAAAACGTCTAGAGAGCTCTAAATTGGTTTCTGGATCCGCTTCTCCTATTTCATCACAATCGAATCTTTGACTTTCATCATCAGACTCCACTAAGAGTGACGACATTTGTTGACAAATGATTAATTTGTTTTGAATTAATTTTTGCTGTTCTTCAAGTAACAGCTTTTGTTCTCGTAGGTTTTCCCAACGTTGCCGCCGACGTTCACTAGTGGTGGTAGACTGTGTGCTCAATGGTATAATCGGTTTACCACATTGACCTACACCAACTTCGTTATGCTTAGCTCTACTATGTTTCTCGAACGGGACCATTCTTGAACTTGCTTTAGGAACAGCAGACAAAGCAGTGCAACATGGGCAACGCCAATCCTCAATTTCTGCAACACCATCATCTACATCCACACATTCGTAATGGAACCACATCTTACAGATAGGACATTCAACCATATCTGTTTGGCGGTAAGGGGTCGAACACTTTGGACACAAATCATTCATGATTTACTATACCGAAATTGATTTGAATTATTTTGTAAATGTCAAGTTTGATTGGTCGCTTTGAATTTTACGCTTGCGGCAAACAACGACTGGAATAACTGCGATTTATAGAGACAGGCAAACTCAAAGTTTTCTCTCTTACAGTTTATTCAAATCCTTAAATAAATAATTAATACTAAATCGTTATATAAAGAAAACTTACAATTTGTATACCATTTTGGCGTAATTTAAAACTAAACAACCTTTTACATCAATAAATTCCATTGACACTAAATTATGGCTCCAGATCATATGATCTATTATTTTTATATTAAATTTTTCCCACCAACTAAACTACTCTACATGCCACTTGACAAACGGCGAACTTTAAGATTTAACAATGTATCTATTAGAATGGATAACTGAGTTAACGGCATCCTTCCGATATATTAGTTGTGTAGATATTTGGTGGTGGTGGTATTATACATACTTTTCTTCCCTTTCTTATGTTGAACAGATTCCTCTGAGAAGAGCTCATCATGTGTACTGTAGTGTTAGTGAATAGATTAGGTAAGGTCATAATAGATATATGTATGTGGATAAATATAATACATTTTTTTATTTGTATGTTACTCATGCCTTAATTATTTGTTTTTTTAGTATTTCTATACTTTACTGTCAGATTGTAGGTTAATCGGTTTCGTTTTAATTGTCCCTACAATCTTTGACTGTGTTAACATGGTCTTCTATTTCATCTTGTCTCTGTTGCACTAATTTGGGCAAATCGTTTGTGACTTACCCACACTTTTTTCTTTCTGGTATGCTCGTTTGACTGTAACAACTGCCCTCTTGCGATGAAAGTAACGTGACATCTCATGAGTAGCTACACCTTCGGTTCAACAAAAGCAATAATTTTGATGTAGGACGTAATATGCAGCATGTGGACTGTCTAATGTCAGGGTCAGGAATTCTGAACACCGACAAGATTGTTTCATCTTTATTATGATGTTAAATAACGTGATATACTGCACTTAGATATACAATGGTAACAGTTAATAGAAATAAATAAAAGAAATACTAAAATTTTGTATTTGAACATCAGTATATGGCATCCCTAATGTAGAATATCCCTGAAGCAGATCTGAATATACCCAGTGCTGATAACAGTTCAAAGTTAGTAAATTTTAATCAAATGCTATAGCATATACTTTTATGTAAGAATGAAGATTTTTGAACTATTGGCAGTATCGAAAAGCATATAAATACATAGCCATATGCTGTTAACAAATGGCACTTGTTTTCTACTACCTCTCATGACAACAGCAGTTTAACAATCACGTATAGATAAAATTCAGCTTATCCAAACGCAAGATATACCATAATATAGCATGCAACAACCGACATATATCGAGCTGGAAAATAAACTAATTCCATTAAAGTCAAGTTGTTGTTAAGATTTGGAAATGAGGCAGCAGAAATTTTTAATTATCCTTGCAATAAAATAGTTTCTTGGCTAGTCTGTTTTAAATCATCTAAAAAATTGAGATTTGATACCCACATCAGATTTTGTATTTTTTATCTTTCCGTATAGATATTAACGTATACAAAATTTTATTCTTTTACTTAACTGTTTTTTTATGGGTACTTAAAATGGAAGTAAAATAACTGTTTTTGCCATTGCCAAGGACTCCTGAGGAACCTATACTGTAATTGATGAAAAAAATTCTACCTCCGCTTCTTTTAATGTAAATCTTAGAAAAATTTGCGATATTCTGAAGTAAATTGCGATGATTTCAGAAAAGAATTAAATCAACACTGTTTATTTATTTTCAGGGAAAAATTGTTTTTGGTAATTTTCCAAGACATTTTTAATACGAGAATGGTATTTTACAAAAATAATTATATTTCTGAAAGGCAAAGCGATAAGGCTTTTTTTTTAAAAGTCATCATCAGTCCTAAAACTGGTTGGACGCGAACCCGCATTGTTTCTTATTCTGAACTAACCTACACATTTCCCTGAAATTTGCACATTCTGCATCTATCACTATCTGCGTGCGATAATCTGATTTAGGTCTACCTCTACCTCTATTTTCCTATCTCTGCTTGTAAATATATCTCGTACTATTCCCCAAAAATGTCTTAGATCGTATTCTGCCCTTCTGTTTCTCCTATTTTTCCCTCACAGATATCTTTATTCCTATACTATTTCTATAACTTATGTGTTATTAACTTTGTCTGTCCATGCTATCATCCTCGTACATCGGAGGCACAACATCCCAGAAGGCTTCTATTTCTTTTCATCTTTTCTTTTCTTCTTTTCCTACTGACCCTATTTCATAGACTTACTGTGCTGTGCTCCACACATGTGCTTTCAACAATTTTCCTCTTGTTTCTGTTTGTTGTTTTTGAACATAGCCGCTGTTCTTTCTTATTAGATGAAGTTCGGTCCCCTTCTATTGCTTTACAATTATATACCCTATTTCCATGATATTCAGTGGTATGTGAAGGGGTACGCGGCTCCGTGACGTAGTGGTATGTGTGTGACTACTACGCCAAAGGTCCCGGGTTTGTATCCTGACACGATTCGCTTGAAAAATATAAGGCGAGCATTTTTCACAAAAATACACCCTCGTTCGGATGAGAGGTAAAATGGAGGTCCCGTGTGTGAGTGTTGTCATGCACTTTAAAGATCCCTACCTTGCCTGGAATGGCAAGGGTTCGGCAAAATTCTAAATTTCCAGGCAATAAAAACTCGCCTTCTGGCCAATGTAGCACCTTCGGATGGAGCATTGGAAATATAAATGCACGGCATGTGAAGGGGTGCCCAAAGTCCCGGGTTCGAATCCCGACACGGTCTGCTTGTAAAATGTTAGGCGATCATTTTTCACAAAAATACACCCTTGATCGGATGCGAGGTAAAATGGAGGCCTCGTGTGTGTGGTATCACGCACGTTAAAGATCCCTACCTTGCTTGGAACAGCAAGGGTTAGGCAAAATTCCAAATTTTCCAGGTAAAAGAAACTCGCTTCCTGGCCAATGTAGTACCTTCATATGTAAGGCATGTGAAGGGGCTTAAGCAGCCTGTGGCTGCCAAGATCCCAGAAAATCCTTTCACACAATTAACATTATTCGAGAATACTTGTAGTTGCTTATAATAATCTTCATGTTTAAGTACGTTATTTGTTTTCGACATTAGTTTTTCCATCTTGGGACTGGTTGGACGTGTACCTCCATTGATTTCTATTCTGAGGTAGCCTGCACATTTTCCTGAAATTCTCACAACATGGATCTTTCTCTATCTGTGTGCAATAGTCTAACCTAGGTGTACATCTGCTTCTCTTTTTTCCTATCTCTCCTATTTTTTACCATTTTCCACATACTTCTTTCTTTCCCTACCATTTCTAATACCTATTTGTTCTTAACTTTGTCTGTCCATGATATCCTCATCATACATCTGTAGCATCACATTTCAAAGGCTTCTATCTTTTTCTTGTCTGCTTCTCCTACTATCCAGGTTTCACAGCCATACAGTGCTGTGCTCCACACATATGTTTTAAGAAATCTTTTCCTTGTTTCTGTGTTTGTGTCTTTGAACACTAGTTGTTTTTTCTTGTTAACTGTAGCACAACCTTGTGCTAACCTTTGTTTTATATCTTTTGCGCTTTTCCCATCTTGCATTATTTGGCTTCCTAAGTAGCAGAAATTAACCTCTTGTAAGTTTTTGTTACCTATTTATATTCTTGTGTTTGATTTATTCTCCCACCCTTTACATTGTTACATGCCGAAAACCGGTCTGTAAACATTTCTAATTTGCAAGTGATTTCGCGCCAATAATTTAAAAGACGTGTGCGTGTATTTCAGTCCTTTTTGATAGTCGCATCGGTGCTCAAGATGACGCAGACGCAGTGTAGAAAGAAAGTGGTGAATTTCCGACACGTCGAAACTAGTCAACCAGACGTCGAGCCTAGTGGTTATCTATGTGTCTTTTTCTTGTCTTCTTTTTCAGGTAATGTAGGTTTCCTTCCAATTCTACCTTATTATCGTACCTTTACCTGTATTCCCGTTGTCCCTCTATACAGGAAGAAGAAGACAAATTTGAATTTGGATTCAACCGGGGGCAAAAGGATGACCCACACCCACAATTCTCCACGACGCCCAGCTGCTGCCAAAATAGCCGTAAGGTTGTGAGGAGTCCTACAGTTTACGTGAGTACCTTTATCTTTTTTTGTATGTGATATAGTAATTTAAAAACATTTATATGACGTAATCGTTTATTGCGCTATATTTTACAAACATTTATCATTGTTACCAACTAGTGTAGTGACTTTCATACATGTGCATCGGGACTTTAAAAAGTAGACCTAAAGCGTAACAGCATACTAGTACTTTTGCTTTATTTTTGTTAATTTTCATGCCGTATCTCTCTGTTAGAACTGTTTCCATTTCATTAAGAGCAGCGTCTAGCTCTTCCTTGTTAGATGCCTATACCGCTATACAATCTGCATATCGATCTTTTGTTCCTGCATAATAATTCCAAATGTCTTCCTGCATTTGACAGTATTCATTGTCTTTTCGATGTACAAGTTAAAAATTAAAGGGGATAGGGCACATCCCTGTCTCACTCCTTTCCTAATGTTTACTTCTCTACGTTCCTGCTCTAATTGTATTACTGCTGTTTGCTCTTTGTATACGCTATGTACTATCCGTCTATCCCTAAAACTCATTCCAATCTTTTTGAGTATTTCAAACATTTTTTCCATTTTACAATGTCAAATGCTTTTTCCAGATCTATAAACCCTATATACCCGCTTTCCCTTTTTTATATTGTTTTCTTCATTATCAATCGAGCTTAAGTAGCTTCCGTTGTTCCTTTGTTTCACCTGAACTCAAATTGATCTTCTCCTAGTATTTCTTCAGCTCGTTTTTCCATTCGTGTTTGTACAATTCTAGTTAATATTTTTGACATCTATGCTGTTAAACTTATTGTACGAAAATTTTCACATCTATCCGCGCCTTTCTTTTTTTGTATAGTTACTATGATGTTACGTTTAAAATCTTTGGATATCTCGCCTGTCTCATACATATAGGTTACAAGTTGGAAGAGACGTTCTCTTACCTTACTGGTTGTCCAACGGCTTTTAGAGTTTTTGCTTGCACCTTATCTGTTGTTGTAAACCGGTCATTCGCTATACTATATTGTGGGCAATTGATATACTATTGCGCAATTGTTTCATATAACGTATAATTGCGCGGCAAATTACGTGTCATTTTGTATCAAATACCGAACGCATTTAAAGGTGATACCATGGTCAAATTATAATGCACAATGTAAATAAAATCAATTTACTCACTTAAATCGCGTCTTGCAGCCGAATCCCATGGTTCATGTTTGTGGGTAGATTACGTCATGACACGGTCCGCTTGAAAAATGTTAGGCGAGCATTTTTCACAAAAATACACCCTTGTTCGGATGAGAGGTAAAATGGAGGTCCCGTGTGAGTGTTGTCACGTATGTTAAAGATCCCTACCTTGCTTGGAACAGCAAGGGTTCGGCAAAATTCCAAATTTTGCAGGTAAAAAAAACTCGCTTCCTGGCCAATGTAGTACTTTCGGGTGGAGTATTGGAAAATTACATGTAAGGTATAAAAGTAGCGAGAACAAAATCAAATAGCCACCATTTTTTATAACATACAGAAGGATTTAGTGTAAAAATGTAAGCTAATTGTGTAGTATAAAACACGCATTTTTAGGGTTTCGTACCTTATAAGGTATAACGGAACCTTTATAAGATCACTCTCGTGTCCGTCTGTCACAGAGGTTTTTCTCGAAAAGTATGTAACGTAGGAATTTGAAATTTCGCACAATGCTAGGTCTTTATGGCGCGCACATATGTCGATAGTCAGAAAATAGAAAAAATATTTTTAGATTAAAATGGTGGGGTTAATTCGGTCAAAATAAAAAGTTTCAATAAATATATCTTATGAGGTATCATTTGAAAGAGGATTTTAAAAGTCCTCTAAATTTTTTTTTATAATTTTCGGTCCAGTAGTCTTCATGATATAGCTCAAAATGTGCCAAAAATGACCATCCCCCCCCTGTTCTCCTACATTTCTAAAGCTAAAATTTTAATAGGGATAGTAGCTATTGAGTCATAGATTATCGGAAAACTGCAGGTTTTTTTCACAGTGTAATATTTACTGGGAAAATTTTTTTTAAACACAGCAATAGACGACGTATTTACTAATGTACCAGTAAAATGTGGGAGAATATATACATTTTTCAGTTATCACAATCAAATTTGGATAAGATTTAAATATACATAAAAAATTTTAAAAAAAGGTTAATTTGGTTTATTGATTGCTCACTGTAGTATTGGTACGGAACCCTAATAGTGCCAGCTCGACTGGCTCTTGGCTAATTTTTTTTATAGATAGGTTAGGTTATGGGTATGATAAGTGTAACATGATGGACAAGTCTGGCTGGTTCTTGCTATGCTCAGTTGTGAGTCCAGCTTCATTAGAGTGAACGCCAGTTTTAAATTTCTATACCCTTCTAAGAATTGAACATTCAATTCAGGATTTCCAGAAAATTGAATACATGTGCAGTAGCTATTTTATTGAAGAATTAAAAAATATACAGTAAAATATTTCCAAGCCAATTATGATATGACATTCAGCTACAGCATATTTGTATACCTGATACAACTAAGAAAATTATTGCTGAAGAATTAGCATTTAGCGTATCGCAAATGTGATAGCATTGGGATTAATAGTGTGACCAACTGATGACAAAGAAAGATATATGGGACATGCAAAAAATTGAAATGGGCAAATTTGGAAACTGTATTGTTATTTAAAGCATTTTCACAGTGTTTACATATCTATTTATCCGTATATACCTACATCTAACATATAATTATAGTTCTCGCAATTTCTAAACCGTCTCGTCACAAATGACGTCACGTCGTATCAACTATACTAGAAACCACGAAAGAAAATATCTACGTTACAGGCGCCTAGCGCATTTCACAACATATACACCTTTAAAATTCTTAAAAAGCTTTACCAATTGATACGAAAAAGATAGCAATATAATTTCTATGTGTTTTTAATTAACGACATACGTGAGCAGGTTTATTTAAGATAATGACAGAGAGAGTTATGTGAACGTATGTTTGTATCCTGATATAAAAATGGACATGATTTTACTACGGCGGTAATCCAATCTGCAAATTAATTTTTTCATAACTTCATTTGTTTGTTTGTTTGGTTTTGTTAGATTGCTTACCTCTGCGTTCCCGCTTTTATATTTACATATTTTTATTATTAATTCAATCGAATTAGCGAATATTGATTACAACAGTTCTTATTAGAACTAATAGCTGCATCATGTTAGCAAAAGGGAAAACTTTGGGTTCACAAGCCCAACAATTAGTTATAAATTTGTTGGAGTACTTCCAGCATGAACAGAATAATGGTAGACACATAACACACAAATTATATGATGGTAGACCCATAGGTTAAATAAATGGGTAGACCTCTAATTTCTTTAAATTCAGTGCATGAGGTAGAGTATATTATAAAAACAATTTTTCATATTAATAATATGTATATTTCTTTAGCGAGTTGCAAACACCTTGAAGATTAGCATGCTTACTGTGAGTCGGAATAAAGCACGCTGTAAGAAAAATCATCATTAATCAACTTTCTTTCACATGTTAATTGATGTAATTCTGTTGTTTTTACAGTAAATTTGTAATAAACTTTTGGTGATTTACTCCTATGTTAATTTTTAATTCTATCTTGGGTAATGTTAATTTCATGAAATGCATTTTCATATCAATCACAACCTTACTTTTGGTATAAAATTTATACGGCAAACGCACACCTCTTCTTTAAAGTAGTATCATCGTTCTTAGTTTCTCGCAAACGAAACAACGTTTAAAGTTTTAAATGCAGAATGAATTCAAACGTTTGGTGAAAATGTCATTCACAGACCAATCATAGGTTAGATAAGTTAGTATAGATGTGCCACTTCCTGTTCATAAGTTGTTGGCGTCTTTGTCCGCCATCTGGGCGGGCAGTATTAATACTTCGTATGAAATTAAAGGTTTGGTTTGCATCTACACTATATTTAAAAAGTTAAAAACCCTGCTATGGTTTACATCTAAGATAGCATTGCAAAATTAATTTGAAAGCTTATAGATGCAAAAATTTATATTTCCATATTTCACTAAAATGAACTACATACATACATTATGTATGTATATAAGTCAAATTAATAATACTGAAAATATAAATTTGTACATCATACATGCATTTTAGGAAATGAAATAAACATTTTACCAAAATTATGTTACGTGCCGAAATCGGCCGTAAACATTCTTATAAGTTTTAATTTGTAAGGATTTCGCGCCAATGAATTTAAAAAGACTTCTGCGCGTATTTCCGTCACTTTAGTTAGTGCGTTGCGCGAGATTTGCGCCGACGCGGTGGGCCAGGAGGGAAGTGGTGGATTTCCGGATACGTGTTGGACTAGCCTCCGAGATGTGAACAAGTGTTGTTGTCTTTTGTGTCTTATCGTATCTTTTTTAGTTATGTAGGTCCCTTTTTGCCTTCTCTTGACTATCGTTCCTTATAAACCAGTTCCTGTCGTTCCCTACATATAGAAAGACGATAATTAAATTTGGATTCGACCAGGGCCGACCAATCACCCACGCCCGAAAAAGATTAGCGTAGCCGCCATCGACATCATGGAGTAATTCTGAAGGAAGCCATACATGTTCACGTGAGTACCCCGTTGGGGTTTTCTTTAAAATTTGCATAACCGTTTAATTGTGTAGCAATAATTCGCATATTGTGTGACGTCATCTATAAATTGCGCATCATTTTTACAATTGTCTAGCATTGCTACCAACTGACGTAGTGTCTCGCGTACTTAGCCGGCGGAGCTATAATAATATATTATTGACTTATTGCATATTACAGGAAGAAGAAAAACTGATTTCAGATACTATTGACAAATTCAACAAAACAGGCCATTGGCATACAAATTAAAAAATAATCATGAAAACGTAATTTTATTCTTATAAGGATTTGAAAATCTATCCCTAGTGGCATTCTTATTTCCACAACCTGTCACATAGTAGAGAACGTATCCATAATCCACGATTCGGATAAAAATATGTAACCCATTATTTTACCATTTGTTACAAAAACTAATAAACATGAATCTCCTCTAAATACAGTAATGTATAAACAAACACCAAGCTTTAACTTTAAGATATCAGTTTCTCTAAATTTGCAGTTCGCAATAACAGCCATTGACGATGAAATAAGCACCTACAAATACAATAGTAATGTAATCTTAAGTAAACCTAATTGTACCTTTTTTAATCACACACCTGGTTATATTCAAGAAATCGATTATTAATATCACAATTCACAATCAATTTTTTGAAATGCAGCAAATCGAATTAAACAATCTTTGAATAGCGCTATGGTTAGATAAACAATAATTCTAAACGTCAAATTAATGTCAAATAGACGACAATCAATAATTGCTGTTGAAATTGTGGGCGCCATCTATTCGGATAGTGTTAATACTAAAACGCACCAACAGAATCGTCTATAGAGTGCCACCACCATGAGACCAATAATACAAGAGATGCGTCAGTGTACATAAACAATTACAATTAAGTTTAGCCCCACCATGCAGATTGAAGCTTAACTAGCGATGAGCGCCATCTGGCGGAAAAAATGCCATTAAATGCGTATTTAGCAGGAATTTCAAATGTATTGCTTGGAAATGTATACAAATTAGGTAAATATAAAATGTAATATCATATTGTAATTCATTGGACACTGCTGTTGAGTACTATACTTGTTTAGTTAAATATACTGTACTTAGAGTTTGTTCAATGTATTACATATCTGTACCACATTTTATATTTTACTAACTATATATTCAAAATTGTTATAAGATCTATCAAATCACTTACCATTCCATTCATTAAAAGGGGTAGACAAACCTGTGCGATTTATGCTTTTATGTTAAAATGTAATCAAATCAATACAAACTTATGTTTCACAAGTATATATTTAAATTTAAATATTGGTAAAAAAAAATATAAAGATGCTTATTACAAACTACATACGTATTTCGACAAATATCCGTCTGGAACAAAATGAGCATGGCAAACTCGTAAATTTTTGTAGACCCATGCAGTGTCCATTTTTTTCAGAGAAGTTATTCCAATTAAATCCATCCACTGGTAATAAATATACAAAAATTTCTTTGGATTGGGAAATCTATGGCGAATTGCATCCCTGTTTTCACAATAGAAAACTGCACACTTTCTAAACTGGGATATTATAATACTTTTCGCCTGAAATTACTGCTACTGTACTATAGGTATGTTCTCTATGAACTGTACCAAAAATAGATACGGTATTGAAACAAATGTTGGTCGGTGTGGTCATCGTCATTTTGTGAGACGCGCAGCGCGTGCAGCTCATTTTGACTGACAGTTACAGATATCTGTAAAATTTTCAATTTTTACTCAGTTTCAATGCAGTTGGTGGCGCCAAAAACTTTATTTTAAAACCGCCTATAGAGTGACTATCCCCTGATGTCATTTTATTAAAATATCAACACAAAACACCTGAATGTCAACAAACCAAATTGTTGATTTTGCCAAAGTTAACGTAACAAGAAAGATTTCAATTGTAGGTGCCAGTAACACTTATTCGTTTCTGTTATTTCACCTCCATTCAGATTAATAGGTATAATTCAATTTTTGTGAATGCATTTAATATTAATTGAATTTATTAAACTCGTAAATTACTAGGACGATAATTTTAACGTACTAAAAGCAACGACCTGTTTGAAAATAAAATATTATTTGCAATCTCGCGTCATTGCGGTTTCTAGAAGAGCGACGGAAACAGTCGAATTGAATTTATTAAACTCTTAAAGTATTAAAACGATAATTTTAAAGTAGTAAAAGCAACTACTTGTGTGAAAATAAAATATTTTTCACAACTGATATTAATTTGGTATTTATTAACTAGTTGCTACATTGACTTGAAATTTTCATGACTAAGTCATGAAGCAGATATCCTCTGTCGTGGTTTCTACTATACAAATGATATTCTTGTCTTATTCTAACTCCAGAAAAAAGTTTCCTTCTCAATTTAAGACATTTGTTGACATCTAATATTACTTGTATTGGTTAAGTTAGATTTTCGTTGGCGTTCTTATTTCATGTCATTAACCTCTTGCGTAGTTTTTGTCCCGCATTTTGTGTTATTCTTGCTTGCATTTAAAATTGTACTTTGCATAACAGACTTGGCTTGTTTAACATCCGGCAAATCTTAAAAACAAATTTTCATCACTGTTCGTCCTCTTACTTTAGTTTAATAAACATAACCTCTGGAAGTCTTGATTATTGGTAGTTATTATTCCGTGCCCGGTGTAACATGCGTATGGCGATTTAGTTATATAACACATTAAAAACATTCAATTATATTTAAAATATGCTCACTAGTACTAATTCCCACATAATAACATTTATGATTAAGTTAAACAACTTAGACTGCAATTTTGTCAGTATAAAATCATTTTACAAGCTACCTTTTAAAAAGTAACAAACCACATTCCGTCACCAATTACTAAATACTTGCAAAATCTATACTGTACCGATAGTGTCATAGAAGTTACGTGTAATTGCTATTTTGATAGTGGCAACGGCGCCAACATATGACATCACAAATATTGATGACGAAGTCAGAGGAGACGTTTACCGCAGTCTCGTCCAAGACGTCACGAAATAAATATTAATAGAACATCAGATAATGCCAAGCTTTTATCTACACAAATAGTAAATGCGAATAGGGATTGCTTATTTTTCATTTTCTAACCTACTAAAATAAGTGGAATGCTTTTAACTGAATTTTTATAACCCTCACCAAACTGAAATGATTTCCATAATTTTGATATTATATTTAAATGATTCCATAGTTAAAATAAAAACTGTTTCGGACATTATTTATAATCACATAACCGAGGCATTTTCAATTTTAAGCAGGCAATAGCAGATATTGATTATTTTGTGACGTCATGGACGGGACAGCGGTGAACATCACTTGTTTAAAAAAAATAGGAATTGCAAGGACTGTTATGGACTGTCGAATACCATATTGTGCGCTTCCGCCAACGCAATGCGAATCCTCATACACAAACCGTGATGTTATGTCTAAAAGTTACGCGTGTAGGACGAGACTGTTATCATTAGCCCGGGAAAGAACAACCACTTCTTATTCAAACAATTGAACTGGCGCCACTTCACAAATCATAAGTTAGTAGAAATATCACAAAAATTTGCCATAGGCAAATATTCAAACATTTTTCGACAAAATATCCTGAAACAGCTTTATGCTAGTAAATACTCAGTAATATAGAATTCAAAACTATATCGGAATAGCAAAAGTTCTATCAAAAAGAAATCTATATATCTTCTTTCACAGTGTACAATTAGAGGTCGCGCCAGTGCTACATAAAATTAATTTATACCATCTGCTCGAAGATTGGGGATTTTGTCACGATTTTAAGGAATCATCGAACCCAAAGTTTTTGAATTGGTCCGGATATCTAAACAAATAACTCTTCGTCACTTACTTTTTATAAATGTAAGTTTTTTTTGATGAATGCCATGATCTAATCGTCTAGCTTTTTGGATAATGCTTTTAATCGTATTCAATAGTTGAAAGAATCAACTGGATTAACAATTACATTAGCAACCTTAATCGATATACTCTTTTCTAGTTCTCATTTCAATACAAAATATCCAAACTATCATCTATTGAGACTTTAAAACTTTAATAATAACTAATTTGTGTATGATACAAAGAACATACTGATTCTAAACTCTTTAATACCAGTTTCTGTTAACGAAGCGAACCATATCAATGCAGCATTCACTCTTTGATTATCATGCTCCTCTTCCAGTCATAATAAAACTATACACAATAAAACTAACAAGGAGAGATTTGGTGTATAAAGATTTTCGCAATACCAAAATTACTGCCGAGCAACGTGAATATCCATAATATTATTGTAGTGATCAAAAACAAAGGTCAGTGTAATCTTAACGCAAACAGGTCCAAGCAGTTTGGAAAAATTTTAAAAATATTAAGTCATTCTCCAATTATTTACTAAATTTCATACAAAATCTATAATCCTGATAAAATTAATAATTTTTTTATTAAGTCTACCGAAAATCACTAAATTCTAATAAAAAATTAGAGTAATATTTAACACCATCAGTAGGCAAACCATTCAGCTTTAAAACTATGAGTTAAGCTAGTAGAAAAGTCTATAAAGAGAATCATTTGCATGCAGTTGGTACAGATTCTGTTAATCAAAGATTCTATTATTAATTATGCATGACTTATCAATATAATAATACATATTATCAATATCTAAAACCAAGGTATTGCCTTTTCCACTTTATTACAATGGTCTATTATAACATCAATAGGAACTAACCTCTTAGCTTCATAATTAATCAGCCTCTCTCCCCATCTTATCTAAACTCATTTAACACTTAGTATACACATATGTAGCAACTCTTGTATCGAAATGTAACACCAATCAGTTATTCGTACTGGTAAGGATATTCTCCCATTATTAAAAGTGGTATATGATTTAAATATTCAGTTGAAGATTGATGTCATTTTTATAATATTGTTAGATATTAGCAAACCATTTTATCATCAACATTCATTTCTTACCGTAAAACTACTCTACTACAGGTTTAATAGCTTAATTTACTTAAGAGCTGTTTATATAAAATATACCACTGCACAAAATTTAATAATTAAACATCGCCTTTTATGACAGTATCTCAATATAAGGAAACATAGGGGCTACTGCTCTTCACAAGATAATGACATCCTCTGAATAAAAAATTCCAGAGGAAAAATAGTCCCCCATTGGGATGTGCAAAAGGGGACTACTCGGAGGGTGTGATTGAAAAATTTAGAAAAAGAATTGGGAACATTCTGCGAGTTGGAGTGTGGAATGTTAGAAGGACGAAGCAAGTAGGTAAACTAGAGAACTTAAAAATTGAAATGGGTAGGTTAGCACTTGACATAGTAGGGATCAGAAAAGTTCGGTGGCCAGAGGCGAGGGATTTCTGGAGTGGAGACTTCAAGGTAATTCATACAGGATCAAAGAAAGGAAATTCTGGTATGGGGATACTTATGCGAAAAAACATAGGGCACTGTGTAGAAAACTATGTACAAAAGAACAAAATAGTACTCATAGTTAGATTAGAATCTAAACCGGTAAATACAGTAATAATACAAGTATATACTCCCTGTATGTTTGTTGTGGTTTGTTTAGCATTCTTTTTAATCTTCTTTGGGAATTAAACCACTCATAGTTCTTAAAATCATCTTTATTTACAAAGATTAAAAAGAGTACAAGTATACATGCCCAGCGCTAGCTACCGTGTTGAATAGTAGAAGCGATTTACAAAGATATATCGAAGACATATTAAGACACATAAAAGGACATGAAAATTTAATAATTACGGGGGATTTTAATGCAGTGGCAGGTGAGGGTAGGGAAGGAGCGGTTGCAGGTTTATTTGGTTTAACAAAATTTCGACAAGGAAATAGGTTGGTAGAGATTTTGTGAAAATAATTTAACCATCACAAACACATTATTTCAACATCATGCTAGAGCAAACACGTGCAAGATGCCAGGGATATAAGAAGATATCAAATAGATTACATTCTTATTAGACAACGGGTATATAAAAGAAAATAAGAAACCATGAATAACAAAGGATATTCTGAATTTAATAGAAGAAATGTGAAAATACAAAAATAGATCATCCTTCCAACTTGTAAGCTATATGTATGTAAAGATTTTAAACGTAACATCATAGTCACTATATTAAAAAGAAGAGATGTGGATAGATGTGAAAATTTTCGAACAGACAGCACACGTGTCAAAAATACTAACTAGAATTGTACAAAGACGTTAATAGGAAAACGAGCTGCACAGAAATTTAATAGGCAAACATCGCCTTAATTTGACAGTATCTCAGGTGATAATGGGGAACACGAGAGGCTAGTTTAGCTGTGAGGGTAATAGAGGAGAAAACAATGGAAAAAGGAGAAAGCATGTATATAGGGCTTATAGATCTAGAAAAAGCATTGGACAATGTAAAAGGGAAAAAAATGTTGGAAATACTCAAAAGATTAGAATGAGTTTTAGGGATAGACGGATAGTACATAGCTTATACAAAGTGCAGACGGTGGTAATAGAATTAGAGCAGGAACGTAAAGAAGTAAATATTAGGAGTGTGTGTGAGACAGGGATGTGCCCTATCCCCATTAATTATTAATTTATACATCGAAGAGGCTGCGAATACTGTCAAATGCAGGAAGACATTTGGAATTATAATGTGAAACGGTTTACATTGAATTCCTTTTCATAGATATCCAATTTTAGCTTAGTTATTACCATTTCTAATTAATAATGTATCTAAATATAGTAAGTGCTCATCACTCCATAGTCATATGTGGATTTTATACTACTAAGTTTTAAATTTAGTGTTTAAGCAAATAATCGACATCACATTTGAAATTATAAAAATTAAAAAATCGAAGCTGGAGATTGCTACGTCTGCATAAGAGTTACGAGGAATTAACAAATCGTCGAAAATTTTTAATAATGAAGAAATGACTTTCCTGGACGATTGCTTAAAATTTAATGAAAGTATTTTAAAATACCTTTGGTAGATATTATGAAAGGTAGTGAAAGCAGAAATTTCACGAACTGGAATACTTAGTCGTCGTCAGGTCGTCACTTCGTCGTTACCAGGTCGCCGTCGCCAGTTCGTCGTTGCCAGGTTATTGTCACCAGTTCGTATTCGACATATCGTCGCTCTCATTTTGTCGGCAGCCATCTCGCCGTGTAAGGGCTTAGCAATCCCTTATTTAGGGTATCATGGAACACGCTTTAACGGGCTGTGCTTATTTGATGAAAAAAATTTTTAAAATATATGTTTTTCTTTATAAAATATGTTCAACCAAAGGCCCAAACCTCAATACAGATTCTGTGTAAAAATTAGTGATTTACAATGGAAGTAAGTACGTTTTTATAAAAGGATTAAGATGCTATTTTTGTTGCAATATAGGTTAACCTATTCCATGTTATTCTATTTGATTGTTGACGTTTTCAACATTGTAGACGATTTAATAGGTAGTTCTTAAATTATAAAATTAGTTGGACCTTTGTGTTGGTTCATTTTATTGCAACATATAGAACTTCTCTACTTTTTGTCACGTTTACTGTTAGTTGAATGTATCTGCACAGGGTGTTTGGTGTTCATGTTCGTGTTGCCACAAGAAACAAAAAGAAGAGTAGAGTGGAAACGGAGTAAACATTAAACAATGTATTTTATTGTGTACTTTTAAAAATCGGTCGCAAAGTATTTTTGTTTGAAAATTTTGCGCATTATGAAATCTGATTCCCCTGACATGGGTAGACGTATATAATGTTGTCTGTTATAATTTATAATTATATTTAGTTCATTGCTATTAAAATAGAATGCCTATTCCTCGCTGTAAAGTTAATATAATACTAAATTACTCATATATAGGTACCTACCCATATATCACGTGATGATCGTATTTATGTATTAAAATATTCTATACATCGCTTCAAAAGAGGTCAAAAGTTTATTGGGGGCGGAAATCGGTTATTTGCACACAAGCAGCAAAAAACTCTAGCGCGGTCCTGTCGCCATGGCAAGTAATTTATTTACCAAATAGCATAGAAATTAAGTATTTACATAGTATAAAAAGATATAAAACAAAGATTAGCACAAGATCGTGCTACATTTAACAAGAAAAAGCAACTACTGTGTTCAAAGACAACAAACACAGAAACAACAAAGAGATTGCTTAAAACATATGTGTGGAGCATAGCACTGGACAGTAGGAGAGACGGACAGGAAAAAGATAGAAGCCTTTGAAATGTGGTGCCACATACGAATGATGAAGATATCATGAACAGATAAAGTTAAGAATAAAGAGGTCCTAGAAATAGTCGAGGAAGAAAGAAAAATGTGGAAAACAGTAAAAATAGGAGATATAGAATGATAGGTCAAATACTAAGGCATGAGGGAATAGTGTAGAATATATTAGAAACAGAGATAGGAAAAAAGAGAGCTAGAGGTAGACGTAGGTTAGACTATTGCACCCAGATAGCGAAAGATGTAGGCCGTGTGAATTTCAGGGAAGTGTGCAGGCTAGCTCAGAATAGAAATCAATGGAGATACACATCCAACCAATTCAAAGATGGAAATCTAATGACGAAAAAATAACTGTAATTAAATCTGATGATTATTATAGGCAACTACAAGTATTGCTTTTACAATACTCTCAACTAATGTCAATTGCGCGAAATGATTTACTGGAAAACTATTAATTTGGCAAATATTCAAGTGTTGGGGAATCTTGGTAGCCGCAGGCTGCTTAACCACCTTCACATACTACTAAATATCGGGGAAATAGGGTATACATTTATAAACAATAGAAGGGGAACCGAACTGCATTTAACAAGAAAGAGCAGCGGTTATGTTCGAAGACAACAAATATAGAAACAAAAAGAAATTTGTTGAAAGCATATGTGCGGAGCACAGCACAGTATGTTTATGAAATAGAGGCATTCGGAGAAGCAGAGAGAAAAATGATATCATCCTTTTGGAATGTTGTGTTTTAGATGTATGAGAGTGATAGCATGGACGGACAAAGTTAATAACAAAGAGGTTACAGAAATAGTAGGGGAATAAAGATATCTTTGGAAAAAAAAATAGGAGAAATTGAAGGACAGGGTGCGCTCTAAGGAATTTTTGGGGAATAGTGCAGGATATATTACAAGCAGAGATAGGAAAAAGAAGGTAGAGGTAGACCTAGATCAGACTGTTGCACACAGATAGTGAAAGATGCAGACTGTGTAAATTTCAAGGGAATGTGTAGGTTAGCACAGAATAGGAAACAATGAGGGTACGTGTCTAACCAGTTCCACAACTGAAGACCTAATGATGATGATGAAGTTGAATCAAATTTCCATTTGCTCCATTTCAATTCACTTGCATACAATGGTTGCCATGGAAACAACAGAAGACCTCTGAGGTTGTTAGACATGTATTGAAGTGTAAATAATAGAACTACACAATTCTGCACCATACATCTAAGGCCTACCTACTGCTAGTTGACTATATTTATTGCCGTTAGAAGGTACAAGTACTTCCATACAATTATTAGCTAGACACTGAAGGTAGCAAATCTTCCCTTACATGATAAAATAAGTAACGTAAAAATTTGTGTTTTATGTAGGTGTATAGCAGTGATTTTATTATTATTACATTTACAAATTTTAACAAAGCTTTGATGTACCATATTCTATTGAACTTAATAATATCCGTGAGTCTTGACATTTCCATCACTTCGTTATCACAGTATCGCTTTATGAAAGTGCTTTTATTAATAAACATTTTTACTTCTCTTTTTTTTACACCATGTACAGTTATGGCTTTCGTGAATTACTCTTTCTCTCGAACCAAAAATTTGTCATTTTTACACTTTTTTCAGTAAACTCTCATTCTTTCTACATGACAAAATCATCGTAACATGCTTCTTTCGTACTGATCCGTTGGTTTTGTTTTTAAAATGTAAGCATACTACTTTAGTTAAATGTATTTCTTTCAATCCATCTGTCAAATTTTCAATCCTCACTAAACGTCCTTGCTAGATACACAAATAATTTACTTGTTAGATTGTCTGTCCATTTCATTAGCTTGATCTTTAAGTCCAGACTCATCCTATTAAAAACAATCACTTTAGTTTTGATAAGTTGTTAGATGCTAAATTGATGTTAGTTATCTGAATTAAATTTTTCTCTGCAAAGAAGACTTAACAGCTAGTTTGCAGTGGTGAGGAGTGAGTTCTATAAAAGGAAATGCAATTTTTTAGGGGTATACAAACTTCAACACTTTCACTTACTCTTACCTGGAAAATCTTTGAACTTTCCGTCCAATAAAAGTTATTGAGCACCAACCCATTTGGAATTCTTTCTAATACCCAGGTTGATAGAGCCTTGTGTACACTTTTTCCCCGCATATTAATTTAACATAGCACTAACAATAATAAAACTGCAAGACGTTCACCTAAGCTATATTATCAAAACAGGAATAGTACAAACAATAGGAACAATAGTACAAACAAACAAATATATTAAACTCTATCCCAAATTGGCCAAGTATGCATGTATTTAAAAGAAAAAAAATATCTTAAATTTATATAGTTATAGTTATGCAACCAATTTGACTGACAAGTGCAAGTGTGCAGAAAAATGTTTCTGAATAAGCTTTGCTTAGGAACATTTAATGCACAATCTTGGGTTAAACAGTCCAATTTTGGTACTGTTGCCTGTAAGGAAATTCAGAATCAATCGCAACTTCAAATACCTACACGAGGCACAGAGAGAAAATTATTAACATTAAACAATTTTTTAAATAACATCCCCAAACTTCCTTTACAATATAACAAAAAAGATACCACAAAGTGTTCTTAGAACTGTTTTTCCAATCCATGACAGATTTGTATAATTCCTACAAACATTTTTGTATTGACAATGAAAAGCCGACGGTTTGTTTATTTACGTTTGAAAAGGTAATCGGTGGCAAAAATATCTTGCTATTTGTTTTAAAATAAGACATGTGCGATTACTGTGTTGGTCATTCGACAGGTAATATAGATGACAGTGACTACAAAATTAATTTAACCCGTAAGAACCAAGCGCGACAAGAAAAATAATATTATAAATCAAAAACCTCAGCTGGTGATTTTATTCTTCTAGCAATGGATTTGGAAGCTGTTAAAGTCTGTCCATGTTTGACGGCAAGTGCTCTCTATTTCAAAACAAAATTAGCATACAACAACTTTACTATGTATAATTTAACAACTCGCCATGCCACTTGCTACTGGTATACCAAAACGGCAGCGATTTAACAGCAAGTATGTTCACCAGTTTTATCATCTATCATTTAGAAAGACATTGTTTGCCTAAACAGCTACCAATTGTAATTTATTCCAACAGTTGCACTTATCAAAATGGAAATACCATCTTAGGCAATGCATTGCTAAACTTTTGTGTGTAACATAATACAAGTGTGGTGCAAAAGTTTTTGTAACCAGGCCACACTCAAATGGAGTGTGACTCGGTGCATAGTGCAATTGAATCACAACTTAAACACCGAACAATTCATGTGCCAACTGATTACATTTCTGTTACCATAGAAGCACGTAAACACCTTTTCCCTTATGAAGTTGTGGACGTTCAGTATAATTTTGTCAAAAATTATATTAATTCAGCAACATGACGATGTTCAAGTTTCAGGCCAGGTCGTAAAGCAGGAGATCGAATGGTTATTGATATTCGAGTCACAAAATACAATGCTGATACTGCAACAATTAACATAAAACTAGATTTTGATGGAGAGTGAACAAATTTGCCTAGAAAATCTAAAATGGTTCCTCGTGAAGTAAGCTTGAAGCATTTTTATTTTACTAATCCATAAAGTGGTTTAGAAAGTCTTAATTTTGATAATTTTTGATACATCACTGTGTATATTCTATACGGCGGCTCCGTGGCGTAGTGGTATGTGTGTGACTACTACGCCCTAGGTCCCGGGTTCGAATCCCGACACGGTCCGCTTGAAAAATGTTAGGCGAGCATTTTTCGCAAAAATACACCCTCGTTCGGATGAGAGGTAAAATGGAGGTCCCGTGTGTGAGTGTTGTCACGCACGTTAAAGATCCCTACCTTGCTTGGAACAGCAAGGATTCGGCAAAATTCAAAATTTTCCAGGTAAAAAAAAAAACTCGCTTCCTGGCCAATGTAGTACCTTCGGGTGGAGCATTGGAAAATCACATGTAATGTGTATATTCTATAGTATTAAGTTTTATTTGTTAAAAGCAAATTTTGTTCTCATATCCAAACGTTTCAAGTTAATATTTGTTAGTTTTTTCTTTAGAATTGTGAAAGCATTAAAAGGTTACTTTGAAAATTATTTATTGAAGTTGAAAATGTCATTTGGCTATAAAACACCTATTCATATCTAATTGTATCTGGTTTAACCAAGCCCGCACGTGCCATGTTTGGCGTTCGTTTCAAGACACTTTGTTTTGCTATTGTCTATTTAAAATAATATGATCATTTGTTGGTCAATTTAACGAATTTTACTGGAAAGACACCCAAAATCCAGACAAAGCCTCCTAAAAACCATAGGTTTACATTCTATTATCCATAATTACTGGAAGAGATTTACTATGTTGCAGTGCTGATTTGCGGACTACAAAAAATGCTGGATGAAGTTACTGAATGAAAGATTAGAGGATCTGGTACTGCATGCAGATTGTTGCAATAGTAATTTCAATCCCTTCAAAACCGTTGCCACCGAAACTGTAGAAAGTTATGAAACCATGGAGTATGGCGTATCATTTGCATTTCCAAAACTGCTAGATAACAATCTACTATTTACAACCCTTCCATTGATTGCAATTCCAGTTAGCATTAATGAAAACAATACACAAAATTTATCAAAAGTTTATTTAACACAACGAAAAACAACTTTGAGCTTAACCGAAATACCTGCAAACAATGTTTCAACAGCAAGTACATCAGGTTTATGCGAGAATCGCAGTATACGCAGTGGCTGCAAAAATAATAAATTGGAAGCCGATTTTTCAGCTTCTAATAATGATTTAAGTTATATCCCAGAGTGCAATGCTGGTTCATCAAAATCTTATTGTACAACATCAAGAGAGCTTTTTGTAGTTGCAAAGGAAGGCACTTCAGGAAACGATGATTTAGTTGATAGCTGTAAAAATCTAGTAAATGTGGAGAAGAAACAAAAATGATAAATAGTGTGACTACGGGTATAAAAAATAAGTGCCTGGAATCACCTGAAATGAGGTATCATAAAACTGGTGATAAAATCACTGCGGGGGTTAAAAACGATTGGAAAAAGGTAATTCAAAGAAATAGGCATAGTAAGTACAATAAACCTATTGTAGGAACAGCTACTTCATCGGCACTTAAAGCTACAGATTGTTTTGTTCATCTTCATATTTTTAAGTTACATCCCCAGCACAAACAAAAATGATGTTGTTGAGTTACTTAAACCAATGTTTCCTGAAGTGGTTTGTGTCCAAATCAACTCGAAGCACCTTGAGCTTTATGTGTCTTTTAAGGTTTATGTCTTCGAAGCTAATAAAGAAGCGATTCGAAACCCGGACTTATGGCCTAGTGGTAGATGTATAAATACTTTTTTCCAGCACATAAAACAAAACCTGCTGCATACATAATATACAGTGATTGTGTAAAGGAGAGGATTGTAGAAAAAAGAGGGTTTAAATTTAAAGATTGTTACTAATGGGGTAAATTACACAAGCAAGTTTATTTTTAGAGCGTTTTATTTGAATATTGGTGGAATTAGAAATTGGTTAAAAATTGATAGTTTGTATGAATCGTTGGAGGTGTTACAAGCCCATAGGTGGTTTGCTTTTCCGAAATTTTTTGCTTTAGTGAGGAACTGTTAGTAATTATATTGCACAAGTACAAATTAGCTGCAAAGTTTTGTGGAATTAGTAACAGGGGCGGTGTTGCTATTTTTGTTAGAGAACACATTGAGTTTAGTGCTGTATCCCTACCCATCGCAGTGGTGGAATCTGATTTTGAATATGCAATGACAGAAATTAGGGTATAAAATACACCTTTGCTAATAACCTGTATCTATAGAGTGCCTGGCTTAAAATTATTTCGGAATTTTGAGACTAAGTTGGAAATTTTTTTAAATATAGTAAATAACAAAAATAACATCCATATTATTTGTGTTGATTTTAATGTAAATTTTGACACGAGTATAAATGATTCTAATGTGGTCAAAATCTGTCATCTACATGTTTGTTATGGTCTTACGCCTTGTGTAAAGATATACACCCTTGTTCAAACCCGAGGTATGTATACCTCCAAATTGTCATGCTAACATAGTGTTACGAACTACTATTAGGCAACCCGTCAAACACACAAGTTTCATAACCCAAGTACATTCGCCAGGAATCGAGAATGTTCGAGCACATGCCAGAATATGAATAATCTATTTAATTCAGGGTATAAATAAGACCGCTGATGAAGTACAGAGTTAGTCTATATTAAAATGTCGTATATAAATCATCTCGTGTATAGTTAGTTGGTCATTACGTTTTTAATGTCCTATAGTAAATATAAATTTGTGTTATGTGAACGTGTATATTGTACCGCCAGCTTGTACATAAATAGACAAAAGTGTAATAAATAAATTATAGCAGTGTTTAGTGTTGTTAAGAAGACTTATGGTTAAAAATTTAGTTAAAGAAATATTAGTGCTTGTAAATAGCATTAGTGTGATAGTGCTTCATTGTAATTGGACTGAAAACATCTATAAATAAGGCATATACGGTTAATTAGACTTGCGAATAGTGAGTAATAAAGACTTTTGTTATTACGTGTTTTAAATTGGTGAAATGCGTTAATAGTAGCCTGTTACATTATCTAGTGTTGAAGTGGATATTAGTGATTTATCTGATCATCACTCACAAACTGTGTATATTAGTATGGATGGTGACGGCAAGAAAAGTTTAAAAAGTACAACAAAAGAAATGAGAAATTTTAAAACTGAAGAGGGAATTCTGAAATTGAGGAATTTGATGTTCAATGTAAACTGGACAAATATTCTTTCTGGGACCATAATCTAAACACAAAGTTTGCCCTTTTGGTTGATTTCGTAAATAAGGCTATTTTTGATGCATTTCCTCTTCATGAGATAAGACAAAAAATTTACAAATGTAGGAAAAGGTGGTTAACTCCTTGTATTATTAAAAACGGTATATATCTTAGATATCTACACTGGTATTGTATAGGGGTACTAGTTTAGACTTATGCACTATAAAAGTATGTTATATCAACATAAAGCAGATATAAAATCTGCTAAAAAACACATAAATAATCTATATTCTCAAGCAGAAAATAAAAGTGCTTGTGTCTGGAAAATAATTAAATCTGAAGTAAATTCAAATAAGGTTTCTTATCCTAACAAGATTTTGGATGGAAATGGCGATCCTATTGAATCCGCTAATGTTGTGAATTGATTCAACAATTTTTTCGAGGACTATAAAAATGCTAACGGATGGCATGGATTTGCAAGTTGATGGAAAGCTGTCCAGCTACCCTAGTTACTTTATTCCACCTGCTACTTATTTAGAAATGTATATTATAATGAGTGTGTGTAAGAAAGGTTCCTCTGGTATGGGTTTGATACCTTGCTCACTTTTGAAGTATATAGCAGACATAATAAATGTCACTCTTGCAAATTTGATCAATGAATTATTTAAAACAGGTGTTTTTCCTGATATTCTAAAGAGTGCAAAAGTAGTTCCTGTTCACATGTAATTATAGGGCTGTCTCAATCTTACCTGTTTTCTCAAAAGTGATTGAAAAAGCATTCTTTAATAGAATAACCCCTTTTCTTGCAAAACATACAATTCTAAATACAAACCAATTTGGATTTAAAGCTGAGTTCTCAACTCAGGATACGATTTTAAATTTTACAAATGGTATATTAAAAAGTTTGAACGGAAGGAGAACAGTTATTGGATTTCTTTTTGATTTTTCTTGTGGCTTTGAAACTGTCAGTCATGCTGTTCTGTTGTCAAAGCTCCACTACTATGGTATTAGAGGAGTATAGGCAAATCACTTTTAGAAGAACCCAACGTCATATGCTAGATTGCGCAGAAATGTAATAACAGTGGCGTAGTTGAGTTATTACAGTATAAAGGGAAGATATGGCGTTAAATAGTAAAAAAATAAACAACCAATTAAATTATAATTTAAAATTTTTAATATAATATCGCCATAAGAGTTGTGTGCATCAATATCCCTAAAAAATACTGCTATAGCAAGGTTATTTTGTAAAATCCGATAAAGCAAATGATTGAATACCATGGCCTACTTAAGTGGTTTCTATCTCATTCTAGTGTTCTGCAAACACATCTGTTGAGTAACTTATTGTTTTATTAATGTTAATTGTTATATAAAAAATATTTTATATTAGTTAGATGGCGGTTTAAAACTGTCCGTCTGTGTATCAAGTAAAAATAAATAGTAATGAAATCTAAAACTTTTACAAGGTAATTTCCGATTGGTTGATCATAAAACTCTACGCCACTAAAACCTGAATACTGCCATCCCTAATTACATATAATGAACTGTTCCTAACCAATTTTTGCTTTGTGTGCATGATGACGTTGGGTTCTTCTTAAAGTGATTTGCCTCTACCACATTCCTGGCTGGGCTCTTATTTATTGGGCAGAAAACAATGTATTGTTATTGACTTGAATGGTGAAAGGAAGCAGTCCCTGCCAAGGGATATTTCTGTTGGGGTACCTCAAGGTTGTATACTTGGGCCGCTTCTATTTCTTATTTTTCTAAATGACATAAATAACTATATCAATGATAATGAATTAACACTGTTTGCCAATGACATATGTGCGGTATTGTCAGTTAATACTTTAGATAGCTTAGCGATGGTAGCTTTAAGTTGGGTAAAGAACATGTAGACTTACAATTCTAGAAATGGGCTAATCTTAAATCTTTGTAAAACAACAGCTGTATTATTTTCAACTGCGTTACCTGATCATAGTTTGTTTATAAAAAGCTCAGCTAATAAACTTCTGAGCCAAGAGTCGTGCACTCGTTTCTTAGGAATTGAAGTTGATTCGTGTCTTAACTGGTATAATCAGATTGTATTTCTGAAAAATAAACTAAAGGTCAAATGCTTTATTATATGGAGATTATGGGAGGATGTTAGCTTAAATATTCTGGTTGCTTATTACTATGCATATATCCATTCGATGTTTAGTTATAGTATAGTTGCATGAGGAAACTCACTAAAGGCTAGGGAGATATTTATACTTCAAAGGAGTAGTTAGATTAATGTTATTCAAGAAATATAACTATTCCTGCAGAGACTTGATCAGCTACTCAAAATACTTACAGTGTTCTCAATTTATATCTTAAATGCAGTAATGTATATAAAGAAGTGCCCTACTCATTGTATAACTTCAAATGAGCTATCATTCTACAGACTTAGGGTGGGAAATACACAAAGATTTCAGCAGCATCATCTTGAAATGATTCATAGAAGTAGTCTTATATTTCCAATAACACTCTATAATCACATGCCATCTGCGATAAGAATATAAAAATGTACATCAATTAAAAAAAATTGTAAAGAAAAATTTGCTATCCTTTTGCTTGTACTCAGTGAATGAATTTTTCGCTATAAATACTGCCGACTGGGTTTTGTAGTGCCTCTAATTGTATTATATATAGATAAGAATAAAGAGGATTGTTTGTATTATTCTCTTACCTTAAGTATTATAAATGTTTAAAATGTAATGTACATTATGATATGGCTTGATATACAACTTGTACCTTATGAGCACAATAAACCTTAACTTTAGTAACCTAATCTTAAGGCGATATACTTGTTGTACAAAATATACAATTTTTGCTTGAGGCTGTAGAAAAAAAAAGTAGAAAGAGAGTAACGGATCAATCGAGGCGCAGGTGTAACATTAGGACAGAAAAGGCTATTACAGATAAAGCTTATTTATCCAACAAAGGCTAGCATGTGCCAGAAAAATATCCTCCTGTAGGCTCAATTGCACTCATAAAATAGATGAAGGCGTTAGATCTGACATATTTAATCAATACTGGAGTAAAGATACCTCATGGGACCTAAAGTGATAGTTTATTCTCTCAACAGTTTCTAAAGTCCCCATAGAGTGCACTAGATGTAACACTAGAAGCAAAACCCAAAAGATCGTTTACTCTAAAATATTAATTTCTTAATAACTGTGAATCTATAAAAGTATGCATGGCATTCTTTTTAAATACACTGGCCATATTAGAATGTTAGAAATGCGGTGGAAAAAAACGGATTTGCTCAACAAGATAAAAGAGGTAGACATGCACCACGTAACAAAAAATCTGAAATAATAAGACAATATCTGTAATCCCATTGATATGGTGCCTAAGTATGAAAGCCATTACAGCAGAATGAAAACGTAAAGGATGTACTTGGTTAATCATCTCAATATTCATTATATTTATAACACTGTACGCAAGAAAATATCCCCGAGGAATGTATCGCAAAGATTTGACTTTAAGGGCACGTTTGTAACAATAATATAATCTTGGCTTTAATCCACCGGCGAACGACACATGTGATGCCTGTGACAGCTATATCATTAAGTACAAAGATGCTAAAGACGAATTTTAAAGGGTTGACATGAAATTGCAACATGACATTCATCTCGAAGAAGCAAATCGTTGATATGCATTAAAAGTCTCTGATAAAATGAATGCCGTTATGTTTACCTACGTAAGCTGTGGAAGTTTAATCTTACGATAATGGATGCAGTAACCAAACATAGTATGTGTATAATGTGTAATGAAACAATTGCTGGACATGGTGGTAATGAGATAGCTTCTGGGCTATTAAAATTTTTTAGAGTCTTCAAATCTAAGTTTAACTGAGGTGACTGTCTGGAGCGATAATTGAGCTGGGTAAAATAAAAACCTAAGCATTATAATGGCTTACATGTGGGTTTTACACCAATATCTCAATTCGGAAATAATTAACCATAAATATCTTTTAAAAGACCACACCCATATGGAAAGGACATTGTCCATTTCGTAATCGAAAGAGAAAGAAAGAAACCAAAACAGTTTATCTTTATGAGTTCACGGGACTGGCAGCAATTAGTTCGCAATTGCATCAAAAACGATAATATTAAAGTAGTTAATATGGAGACATGTGATTTTAAGGACGTTATTTTAAGGAAGTTATTCTGTTTCATTTGTGCATAGAAAAAATCTAATGCTGGAAATATTGTGCCATATTCATATATAGTTTGAATGCAGTTTCGACGAAAAAATTAGGTACAATGTGTTACAAAACATCATTCGATCAAGATCTTTTGAAGAGGTTAGTTTTATTCGAAACAAATGTCAGTCAGTTGAAGAATTTACTATGCCAATTCCAAAACCTACTAGAAACAATTTAAGACCTATATCGACATCTAAATATAACGATTTGCAAGAGATTTTACAAAGGATTCCATCAATGTTTCATGATTTTTACAAGAATCTCCCTCATGGTAGTGTATCTGATTTAACCGAATAATCTGATTACAATTTCTTTTTTATGTATAGTTATTTAGACTTATAGCTGTTTATCTTATTTGCGATATAATACTTATTTTTTAGATATTACAATATTCTTAAAACGTTAGAAATTAATAATCTTCAATAAAAAATCTTGAACTTTTATAATAATCAAGTTGGGGTAAATAAACATATAATTACTTGATGCTTCCAATGCTGAGTGAATTAAGTATAAACACCGAAACATACAACCTGTTACGTTTACTTTATGATTGTCAGTTAAAACCTACCTCTTTTTGGTATTTCATTATTCATTTACGTAGATTCTGCTCAAATCCTACAACAACACCCGGTATATTAGACCTTCACTATAAGTACGCTTTCTAATAATTTTTAACTTAAATCTATTTACTTTAAAACGAAAAGTTTACTCTATAATTTAAATAGTCGGTACATTGTTTTCGGCGTCCGCTGGTTGGCTACACATTACTATAGCGTACAATTAAATTCTTATACTGTTACGACTGAAAGATTCGTCGAAATAATGGATCATACTATTATTTGATAAGCGTGTTTAATGTTTCTAATCACATTTGATAACGCGAGGATTGAAGTTTGAATTTTGTTATTAAACGAATTTTAATTTGATTCTTCAGTCTGTGCGTTGAGGTATTTTTCTACACTACTCGTTCTAGTACTTCAAGAGCGATGCACGTTTTTTTGTTTGACAAGTAGAGGGTATTTTGAGTGCATCGATAAGTGCTTCCGCGCTTACTCATCCTTATCTTTTTAGCTCTTAGCTGTGGGCCAAATTGGTTTTTATGTAGGCCCGTCTGTTTTTTGTCACAGACCAACTGCTTCTACCTGTAGATCTCTGGTGCTGTTATAGTAACAGGGTAAATGGATCCCGACTACCATGGCGATGCTGTGTTGCTTTACTTCCGAAGGCGTGCAAGCTAAGTATCCTGACACGTGCAGGTATGTAACTTGTTTTCTTTTTGTGTCTATCAAGAGCATATTCCTTATCAGCGTTTGGTGTAGTTACGTGACAAGAAACGTGAAACTGTAGGACTATTGTTTGTTGCTTCGAATCCATATTAGCATCGCTCTATAGGTGCGATATACCATTTTTAAACATGCTTGTCAAAAGAACGCACGCGTTTATTCTCTTTACTGATTAGTGTATTTTTGAACAGGTATTATGTACAATTTTAAAAATGTTTGACAAAAGCCCTCACACATTTATTTTTTTTACTGATTAGTTTTTTCATGTAAAACACGAGATGCGCACTTCGTACCTAAATTACTAAATTGTCTGTATAATATAATTGTTTGCTTTTAAATAATAATTCTTAATTTATTTCTTTTGCTTGTTTGTATAGAATCCTTTGTTTATTCTTGTTGTTAATAGAAAATTGTTGGCGATGTGCTATTTGGTATTTATGTGAATGCTCCCACTTTCTGCGTTTGGTCGTTAGCCTGATATTTCTACGTTTCTTTCGACTATGTCAGGGTATGTAGCAAACCTTATTCTATAAATATATCCTTCTTTTAACTTTTGTTAAAAAACATTCAGGTAATTGTAGAGAGCAGTCATTCTTCTAAAATCATTTTTAAGGCATCAAAATATCTTATAAGTTATGGAAACCACAGAGATCTCAAAATCGGAGAAAGCACTTTTGAGTACTTTTCTTAGTGTACTGTAAAGTTTGGTGTTTGGCATTTTAATGTCTTATACCTGTCAAGTACAGACATCTACTATTAAACGTTACTATTAATTCAATTAACAGCTCACCATAAAACTGACTTCATCATCATTAGGTCTTAAGTTCTAGAACTGGTTAGACGTATACCCTCATTGTTTCCTATTCTGAGCTAACCTACACATTTCCCTGAAATTTCCGCAGCCTGCATCTTTCACTATCTGAGTGCAATAGTTTGATCAAGGTCTACCTCTATTTCTTCTTTTCCTATCTTTCCATGTAATATATCACGTAATATTCCCCAAAAATGCCTTAGAATGTATCCTGCCCTTCTATTTCTCCTATTATTTTTTTTGTTTTCCACAGATATCTTTATTCCCCTACTATTTCTATAACCTCTTTGTTACTAACTTTCACTGCCCATACTCTCATCATCGTACATCTGAAGCACAACATTCCAAAAGGCTTCTACCGTTTTTCTGTCTGCTTCTCCGACTGTCCCTATTTTATAGACGTACTGTGCTGTGCTTTACACATATGCTTTCAACAATTTCCCCTTGTTTCTATGTTTGTTGTTTTCTTGATAGATACAGTTTGGTTCCCCTTCTATTGTTTTACAAATATATACCCTATTTCCCCGATATTCAGTGGTATGTGAAGGGGGTGAAGCAGCCTGCAGCTGCCAAGATCCCCAACACTTGAACATTTGCCGAATTAATAGTTTTCCAATATTTCCTTTTGCACAATCAACATTAGTTGAAAAATTTCAAAACCAACACCAGTAGTTGTTAATAATAATCCTCAGATGTAAGTGCAATTATTTTTTTCATCACTAAGTTTCCGTCTTGAAACTGGTTGGACGCGTACCTTTACATTTCAATTTTGAGCTAGTCTACACAGTTCCCTGAAATTCCCAAAGCCTAGATATTCACTTACCATAATTTAATTTATTTACTTGTATTCCATGTTGGTTCATCTCTGTTGCAAATATACAAGGGGCGTTCTTTTATATTCTCAGGTCAAGGATGGAAAAAGAAAACTTGGAACAGCAACAAAATATATTTTTCAAATGGTTTCCTTGGCTTTCAATATAAGAATTATCTCATTTCAATAATGTGTTTAATTGATTATAAAAACATACTTTTGGTTTGTCTTCAAAACGATGAACAACAGCCACAACAAGTTTGTCATCATCCCTAAATTTTTTGAAACGATAAAAAGGAGAGCTATATTTGTACTATAAAGCTGATGGTAAAATTGCATGAAGTCAAATTTGACCATGATAAGTTCTGGAGGTCTTGATTTCTACACTGGTATGTCGTCCTGGAATAACAAGACACTGCATCAGTTTTTCGGGTTTTTGAATTTCTTAAAATAACTAAATCAAAGCATTACTCTTGCATATTATCAACCTATTACCATACTGTCTTCATTCAGATAATCAATCATAACAATTCCAAAAAATTGTTGCTATTACTTTTCCTACAGAAGAATTGACTTTAAACTTTTTGGTAGAGCCGGAACCCTTCACATACTACTGCATTAGTTCTTGTTGCGATTCTGGATCAATATACTGAATCCAGATTTGATCTAATTTGTTTTCACAAAGCGATAAAAGTTGTTTACACGTTTTCATTCGGATATGTATTTGGAATGACAGAAGCATTCATTTTAACTAATATTTTCAAAACCAATTTTATTAAACTAGAATTACATAGCATGAAAAGTCAAACTAAGAATTTCAATAATAAACAAACAGTAACCAGCCAGAGTGATAACGAACAAATTTATACATTACCGCATGTTCCTCCTTCCTTATTGTCAAAGACACATAATTATTCAACTACTAGGGGAGTCTGTTTTAACCTAACACTTTTTTTCTTTTAGGTAACGACGACTCATAGAAGTCCACATCACTAGGGAACGTTGATACAGTTGCGTTTTGGAGTCACAACTAGTTCATTTTATATTGGTTCCACATCAGTACCATCAACTTGGAATCAGGAATTTCCTCCTCTCCATCAAAATCTAGCTTATCGAATTTACCTTCAGAAGCAAGATGTCGTGTTGATACAGTGGTTTCTTTCCATCTGAAAGTTGAACATTTCCCTTTAACTTATTAACGTAACCCCAAAACTGCTTAGGATGCGAACAAATACCCTTATTAACCTAAGACATAAAAAACATGCATACTCAATCTAACCATAAATATTCTATCACCAAACCCACAGACACTGTTTTAGTACAGGTTTATATGTCAGCAACGCAGTACGAGGATGAGGAAGTAGAAAAGGTATACGAGGATATAAATAGTATAGTGAGAAAAGTAAAGGGGGATGAGAATTTAATAGCTATGGGCGATTTTAATGCGTAAGTGGGAAAAGGTAGTGAGGGAAAAATGGTAGGAAAATTTGGGTATGGTGACGAAATGATAGAGGAGAAAGATTAGTTGAGTTTTGCCAGGAACATAGATTAATAACTGTAAACATACTATCCGAACAACATGTTAGAAGAAGATATACCAGGAAAGCCCCAGGTGATAGGACTAGATACCAAATAGATTATATTTTAGTTAAACAAAGATTTAGAAACCAAGTTAAAAACTGTCGTAGTTATGCAGGGGCTGACATAGATAGCGAACATAACTTAGTTAAAATGAAGTGTAACATAAAATTCAAAATATTGAGAAAGGCTAAAAGAAAGGGGTGGGATCTGGGTAAGCTTAATGATAGTGAGGCAAAAGAGGAATATAAACAAGTATTAGATAATAAGATCAAAGAGATAACTATAGGAGGGAACGTAAAAAATAGATGGAAAGAAATAAAAAGGGCTGTACATGATCCAGCAACACAGACTATAGGTAAGAAAAAAGTAGAAGCGAGAAAGCTCTGGGTAACAAAGAAGATATTGGATTTAATAGAGAATAAAAGAAAGTTTAAACCTTTCAGAGAATTGGATAGTGAAAGTAAGCAAAAATATAATAGAGTTAGAAATAAAATAGCACATGAATGTACAAAAGCTAGAAATAAATGGATGGAGCGAAATTGTAAGGGAATACAAGATGATTTGAGAGCAGATAAGACAGACAGGGCAGTTACAAAGTTTTTCCGGGAAGATAGGGAAAATATAATGGTATTAAAGATGAAAATAATGAGCTTCTAATAAATAAAGTTGAGGTAGCAGATAGATGTAAAAGATATTTAGAAGATTTATATAAGGAAGACGATATGGAAGAGTTAGAGAACGACCAAGAAGAGGATGTATAAATATGGTTCTCAATATTAAGAGAGGAATTTGATAGAGCTCTTAGGGATCTTAAACTAAATAAAGTGTCGAGTATAGATGATATACCCGCAGAATTAATAAAACATGCAAGTCAGAAAACTTTAGACAGATTATATGAACTACTAAAAGTAATATATGACACAGGTGAGGTCCCAATAGATTTCGAAAAAAATATTATTATCCCAATCCCAAAAAAGTCAGAAGCGTATACTTGTGAGAATTTTAGAATGGTTAGTTTAACTTCCCACGCTTTCAAAATACTAACAATAATAATTACAAATGGAGTAGAAGCTTTGACTGAAAATTATTTAGGCCAAGACCAATATGGTTTTCGTAAAGACAGAGGGACTAGAGAACCGATACTAATGATTAGGGTAATTATCGAAAAAAGGTTACAAAAAATAAAAAGTCTCATTTTGCGTTTATAGATTTAGAAAAAGCATTTGATAGGGTTAATTGGATTGTTATGTTCAGGGTTTTGCGAAAAATAGGAATCTCTCATAGGGATAGAAAAATTATTTACAGTCTAAATAAAAACCAAAGTGTAATAATTAGATTTGACGAAATAGAAAAGGAAGCTAAGATTAGAAATGATGCTACGCAGGACTGGATACTATCCCCTTGATTTTTAGTGTTTATATTGAGGAAGCTTTAAACTTAGCTAGAGAGAGAAAAGAGATAGGTATTAGTGTACAAGGACAGAAAATAGACATGTTTTATTTTGCAGATGATATAGCCATTATAGCAGACAGAGTCTAGAAAAGAGTTAGGAGAGTTTTTAAATATTTTAGATGAGATACTACAGAGTAACTATAGTATGAGAATTAACTCAGAAAAGACAAAGATAATGACAAGTGAGTTACTGTTGATAATAAAATTCTTTTATATACTCAACGAAGTATATTCTTTCGATTTATTGAACCAACTATTACAAAGACAGGTCGTTATCAAGCACAAGCAAATTTATAATTAAACTTGAAAAGATAACAAACAAGTATTCTAATACTATTGGTATTTAGCCTTTTGTACATGATATAATAACACCCCCGCTTACAAAAAAATACAAAATACAATTAATTATTCATTGATATTAATAATACCCAACAGATTCAATAAACTATGATGTTTTTCAACTGTTAATCCTTTCGTAAGGAAATCAGCAGGCATCATATCAGAGGGTACATGCTTTAGCAAAATCAATTTGTTCGTAACTGCCTCGCGAACAAAGTGATGCCTCATATCAATATGTTTGGAGCGCTTATGATATGAATGGTTATTTGACAAGTTTATGGCGCTTCTATTATCACTAAAAAGCGTAATACAATGGTCATTTCCGGTGAGCTCAAAGAACAGATTTTTCAAATATATAGCTTCCTTAGTTGCCTCTGAAATTGCCATGTATTCCGCCTCCGTAGTCGAAAGTGCCACGGTCCTCTGTTTACTGCTCTCCCATGAAATCACCGAGCTGCAAAATTTGAATACGTAGCCTGTATATGATTTTCGGTCTATTGAACTACTGTCTCAATCGGCATCAGCAAAACCAACCAGCTCCGTGTTTTCCCTAGAGAACCTTAAACAGTACCCTTGAGTAGCTTTTAAATACTTAAGTATACGTTTTGCATATTTCCAGTGAACTTCAGTATGCGACTGATTGAATTGGCTTAAAAAACTTACACTAAACGCAATGTCAGGCTTTGTAAGTACGGCTAAATACATTAAGCTCCCTATTAAATTCTGATAGGGTACAGAATCAGTAGCATTCTGATCACCAGGTACAAGCTTTAAATTAGTTTCAATTGGAGTCTTAACTAAATTACAATCTTTCATATTAAACGTTTCCAACAATTGATTAATGTAATGTCTTTGGCTTAAACGTAAGACCCCTTTCTTTTTGTTGTAACTAACATCAATTCCTAAACACTCTCTAATATCACCTAAATCTTTAATATCAAAATTACTACTTAGTTCCTCCCTTAAGAAATCACTTTCGGTACTATCATTTGAAAAAACGAAAAAATCATCCATATATACTGTAACGACTGTTAGTTTATCGTTAATTCGTTTAATGAACACACAAGGTTCATGCTTAGATTTTTTATATCCTAGTTCTATCAAAACCGTGTTGATTCTGTCATTCCAACATTTGGAAGATTGTTTCAAACCATAAATAGCGTTATTAAGCTTTAATACTTTATTTGACTCTTTACATGTAAAACCTTCAGGTATTTTCATGAAAATTTTTTCTTTTAAATAACCATTAAGAAATGCCGTTTTAACGTCGTAATGCTTAATGTCTAACTCTAATTTTACGGCTAGAGCAAATAACAATCTTAAAGTCAAATATCTAACTACAGGTGAAAAAGTTTCCGTATAATCAAGACCTGGCTTCTGACTGAAACCCTTAGCAACTAATCGCGCACGATATTTAATCTCACCAACACTATTTACCTTCTTCTTGAACACCCACTTACAACCTACTACGGTAGAATTTTTTTCAATGTCGGCAAGCTCCCAAGCGTTGTTCTTCTCAAGCGACTTTAATTCTTCTTCAATAGCGTCGTTCCAGAGTGCAGCGTCCGGCCTTGACAAAGCATCTGAAACACTAATCGGATCACTCAATATGACTTCGGCCGCTTTGCTAACATAAGATACCGAATCGCTTTTAATGACAGGTTTGTGGGGTCTTTGAGTCCTTCGTAACGGTGCTTGAGACAAGCTTACATTTATTGACGGTTCATAGTCGCTATCGTCATCACTGCTAAAATCTATAGTGTTTTCCTCTCCTGTACTTAGGTTTAAAGTTTCAGTAGCGGTAGGTACTTCCCCCACTGAAACTGATTTCGACTCGTCAAACTCACAATCTATAACAATACCTTTTTCTTTAGTATTTTCCATTACAGTCACATCTCGACTGATTATAATTTTTTGTGTGTTTGGGTTGTATAACCTATAACCCTTGACGTGGTCCGCATAGCCTACTAAGATGTGCTTTACAGCTTTAACGTCCCATTTCTGCCTATCTGCTTTAGGAACATGCACGAACGCCGGGCTACCAAATACCCGTATATGCCCCACTTCTGGCTTTTTACCCGTCCATATTTCAAAAGGGGTTTTTGAAATGCCTGAGGCCACAGAGCGATTTTTTAAATAGCACGCGGTGTTGCATGCTTCTGCCCAAAAACATTTACTAAGTTTCTGGTCAAAAAGCAAACATCTAGCCTTTTCAACAATGGTGCGGTTAAACCTTTCAGCCATCCCATTTTGTTCTGGTGTATGACTATTAGACGTTTGGTGAATAATCCCATTTCCTTTTAAAAAATTCTCAAAAGCTAAGCTACAGAATTCACCACCGATATCAGTTCTAAGGATCTTAATTTGTTTGCTAGTTTGTTTTTCCACTAATTTTTTATAAACCGTAAACTTTTCAAAAGCTTCAGCTTTGGTCTTCAAAAATAAATATGACACATCCTACTATAATCATCGATAAATGTCACAAAATATTTGGATCCGGCTATGGAATTCTTTTCCATTGGACCGCAAATGTCACTGTGAATAATTTCCAGCAAATCAGTAGCTCTACTGCCCTTATCTGGAAACGGTAAGCGTGTTTGCTTCGCTTCACAACATACTTCACAATTAGTTGTTAGATCTTTTGGAGATCCTTTGTAAACTAATCCGTTTACAATCGTGGTCATTTTGTTTAAATAACTTGCGTTTATATGACCGAAACGCCTGTGCCAAAGTTCGCTTGTAATATTAGGTGCTACTAAAAATGCACCTTGCTTGCTTACATCTAATTCATATACATTATTTACTAAATGGGCCGTTCCCACTAATAGATTATTGCTATTATAAATTTTACAACCAGTTTTATTAAAAAGAACTTTGTTACCATTGTTGATAAGTTGGCTTACAGATAATAAATTTGTAGTAAGACCAGGGACATATTGCACATTCTTTAGAATGATATTAAGCGGTTTTTCCTTTATCATAGGTTTTAGTGCGATATCACCAGCGCATTTAACAGATAATATTGACTTATTAGCTACCATAACTTCTGTTACCTCAGGTTTTCTTTCGTTTCTTACCCAATCCTTTACAGCTGTTAGGTGAAAACTGGCTCCACTATCAATATACCAATCTGTATCTTGAAATTGTCCGTTTGCAAACACTGCGCTTAAAGCAACAACACAATTATTATGTACCTTATCAGGACATTGCGATTTGTAATGTCCAGGTTTTCTACACCTAAAACAAATAATGTTACTTCGATCTTTGACCGACTTATTAACATCCCAATTGGACGTTGTCGTACTACCTGAAAATTTATCTTTCGCTTTCTTTGCACGTGGTTTACCTTTAGCAACAAACGCATTTCCTGCATTTATTTTTGTACTGCCGTCGGTATCCATATCAAGCAGCTTAGTTTTTATATCATCTGTGGTGATCGAAATTCCGGAGTGCTCGACTGCCATTATCATAGGTGCAAATCTCTCTGGCAAACCGGCAAGAAGTAACGATCCCACCCATTCTTCGTTTATATCAAAACCAGTACGACGTAGCTTTTGCGAAGTATCCAAAACTAGATTTATATATGTCTCCATGGATTCGCAATTTTCCAATCGTAAAGATATTAATGTACGTAAGAGTCCGATTTTTCTTGTAAAACCATTGTCAGCATATAGATTCTTTAAGATTGTCCAAAGGTCAATCGCCGTTTCTGCATTCCTGATGTGCACGTACAATGATGGGTCTAATGTCAGTACCAATTTAGCTTTAGCTTTTGCGATTAGACCGGCATCTTTTTCGGTACCATCTATGCATTTGGTTAAACCTTCTAGAACAAATACGTTTTTCAGGGCAAACGACCAATCCTCGTAATTTTCGCGGCCCAATAATTTTGGAACACTTGCCAAATAATGAACTGTCATGTTACTACTAACTGTTTTAAAAATATAAATGCGTAATCAAAACGACTGTTAGCACGTGGCATGCGCCTGGGTCCATAACCTGTTGATAATAAAATTCTTTTATATACTCAACGAAGTATATTCTTTCAATTTATTGAACCAACTATTACAAAGACAGGTCGTTATCAAGCACAAGCAAATTTATAATTAAACTTGAAAGATAACAAACAAGTATTCTAATACTATTGGTATTTTGCCTTTTGTACATGATATAATAACAGTTACAGCCTAGTTCTAAACCAAAATTAAAAATAAGTAATACCGAGTTAGAGGAGGTAGATGAATTCTGCTATTTAAGTAGTATAATTACAAAGGACGGACATTGCAGAAGCAATATAGTAACTAGGATAGCTCAAGCTAGAAAAATGTTTTTAAAAAAGAAAGACTTACTAATAGCTAATAGTATTAGTTTAGATAACAGAAAAAGTTTCTTAAAATCGTACGTATGGAGCGTTCTATTATACGGTGGTGAGACTTTGACAATTAAAGAGGTAGATAAGAAAAAAATAGAAGCTTTTGAAACTTGGTGTTATAGGAGAATGTTAAGGATTAGTTGGACAGATAGAGTAACAAATGAGGAAGTTTATAGTAGGATAGGTGAGGAACCCTGTATGTGGAAACAATTAAAGGTCAGGTGAGATAGAATGATAGGGCACCAGTTAAGACATGAGGGACTATTTAGTAAGGTCTTAGATTATAGACTACTAAATAAAAATAGAGTAGGAAGACCTAGACAAAGCTATATTAGTCAAATTATTAGAGATTTAGGTGGTGAAGGGTATGTAGACCTGTTTAGACTAGCTCAGAATAGAAAAGAATTTAGAGCTGCGTCAAACCGACTTTAAGTAAGTTCGAAAACAAAACAAAAAAAAGTAAATAAATAAATCAAAATCAATTAACTAAATGTCACCATGACATAACTCACAATTAGTTAGCAGTCTGGCTTGTTGGCAGCGATTCGTTGCTTAAGCCTTACCATAACATATAATTCAACATTTTTCTTTATTTGGAGGGGATAACCAGGTAATATTTCATTTCCTTATAAATGGTAATCATGTAACCATGTTAGAGTTCTTTAACAACCATCAGGTTGCTCATATCTATGTAGAGCCAGGTAGATAAGAAAAAGATAGAAGAGTCAGGGAGAAGAGTGTAAGAGTTCGGTTTAGAAAGACAAACATTTTTAGGGGTCGTATATATATTTCGATTCGACTTGGTCCCCTGAGTCTAACGACATACGACTTTTGTTTAGGAAACGACCCCTTAAAAATAGTCAATAAACTAACCCATGTTAAGCCTATGGAAATTTTTTTTTCTACCAAAAATTTTTTTTTTCCGTAAAACCAAACCTAACCTAACGTAACCTAACCTAACCAAACCTAATTTAACCTAACCTAACCTAACCAAACCTAACCTATGGGGATTTTTTTGCTACCAAAAATTTTTTCCCCGTAAAACCAAACCTAACCTAACGTAACGTAACGTAACCTAACCTAACCAAACCAAACCTGACCTAACCTAACCTAACCTAACATAACATAACCAAATCAAACCTAACCTATGGTTTTTCCCATAAGCTTAACATGGGACAGTTTATTGACCATAACTTTGTAAGGGGTCATTTCCTAAACAAAAGTCGTATGTCTTTAAACTCACAGGACCAAAACTAATCTAAATATATATACGATCCATAAAAATATTTGTCTTTCTAAACCGAACTCCAGCCGAGAAGGGTATAGGAAGACCTAGACCAAGCTCTATTATTCAAATTATTAGAAATTTAGGTCGTAAAGGGTATGTAGAACTTTTTAGATTACCACAGAATAGAAAAGAAGTTACAGCTGCGTTAAACCTAACCTTAAGTAAGGTCGAAAACAAAATGATGATGATGATATATACATTGTAACAGTGTTTAGAAACTTTAGTTTGCTGGATATGGTTCCATGTTGAAGAATTGAATATTGCAGCATCATGACGAGGACTTGGATCTGGTGTTGTGTGCGGATGATGTCCATCGTTAAGCTGAATGCAACTTGGCCTTCAGCGGCAGTAACAGGTACAGGATTTCCATGCTTCCGTACTCTGTGGTTTGTAAGCGGAGATGGTGGTATACGGACAACATACTTGGTTGGTAGAAATTGGAACGAGTTGATGGCGGAATGGAATGTCCTTAATCCTGGTGTGCATGTTGGCGTCACATACTTTAGGAGGTGGTCTCGATGGCTTCGGAGGTGGAGCGGATTCAAGCTGTGTTATGGTGGGCTCTTGCAACCGTAGCGTGGTTGTGAGGGTTTACTGCAATTTATCCCATTGGATTTGGTGGTTACAACTAGATAGTGGGAAGGAAAACCCTTAGTACACGAGGAACTTGGTGACTTTCGTCTTGCACTAATCATAAGTTCGTAGTGTAACTCACCCGAAGGTTCACCTAAACGTCCTCTATAAACGGCACACCCGGCTCCATGATCTAGCATCTAGTGTTAGTGACTCGACAATACCTACGTTGTGTTGTTATCATGTGACCCAAATTCACACTGGGAAGATGGCGTTAAGGCGGGAAGGTTTGAAATACAACTACAGAATTTACCTAACTTGACTTTTAATCAAAACAATAACCACTAAATAGGTCATTCGCATGAAAGCATAGAAAATTAACATTCAAAGCAAACAGTACAGTACTCAACCTGAGCGATTGGGGAAAGAGTATGACAGAAAAACCCTAAACTGCCTTCACACTTCCAACTGCAATTGGCACATCTCGACAAAGACAGGTGACGTATAAGTAACCAGATCACCTACGCTGAATTTGACGGGATGTCAAGTGTTACCCAGACACTACACATGATAACTGAAGAAACGTTAGTATAAACCAGCTAGTCTTTTCTGGTAGGTACTGAGGTCGGATAACCAATACTACCCAGCTAAAGTTGAAAAAGAGGGAACACCAGGAAGGTAAAATCTGCCTTAGCTACCAACGTTCCTCACCGCATGGACATAAAATGTTAGTAATATTCAACAAAGCTCGATCACACATGCCCACATATATGCATTAACAGTTTCTAGCCCGTGTTGCAAAATATTTCACAAAGGCTAGCCGACTTCCTATTATTTATAAAAGGTACACTACAAGTACATTGACAGGACAACATGAATTCGCTGAAATGAACTTATGGTATGATTGCGCATGGTTAAAAAGGCGCTTATTATTGAATAGATGATCTCCAACATAGTCATAAATGCAAACGCGAAGGCACGAGATGGTCGGTCATACCAGAGGTTCAATTTCATTACATCACAACAATTATCGCAAACGTTAAATACTAGTTAATTACATAGGAACATCGGTTAGATAATACGATAAACACATATTCAAACTTGCCTAATAATTTGATTTAATAAAGGAATGATGTTTGTATTTTTCATTAATTGCCGTAAAATCACAGTAATGGTACATTTACTATTGATTGTACAATAAGCGCAATGCAATTGGAGTTCCAACTTTGTTTTAGATACTAAATAAATATTAATTCAAATAAATAAATATTAATTTTCGGTTGTTAAACCAAACAACACTCATTTATACCTAAAACCTGTTCAATAAAATCGTAAATCCACATGAAAATTACATATTAAACATCATAAGTAAAACAATCGGCAAGGTAGTATTGTATACATTGATATACATCAAATTTTAAAGCAAAAGCAACAGGTATCACAGATATTTCCTTCAATGTTTACATAAGTAACGGTTTTACAATAAGTACCAACATCACATTCAAAACAAGGTTGGAATTACAAGATGGAATCAGATTACGTTAAATAGCAACTATATTATAAACATAAAGCATTACCTTTTAAGATAACCGCCAAGGGAAGCCCTTCGACCTGCCATTTTGAAATCTCCAAACAAAGTCCTTTAACCTTTGTCCACTAGATGAATCGTCCCTACACCTGCACCCTTTATAACGTAAATTCTGATGTCACAGAATGCTTTCAGAAACCTGTAAGTGGTCACTGAGCTATTCCAACAAATACCTTCAAATATCGAAATGTACACTATAATATTTGTAATAATTACCAGCCAATGAGAATTGACTTAGAACCACTACGGATCACTACATTTTCTCTCCAAAAAGTTTGGTGACTACCTTATGAAGAGAACAATTAAGATGAAATTTGCTCTACCTTTCGGAACTTCTTTTATATCTTGAGTTTGTGTTTATTATACGTTTGGACGGTTTTATTATGTATTTTGAAGGGCATCGGACGAGTCTATTATTGTTTGAGGGATGTTTTAAGAGTGCGTGCTATTTATTTGCATGCGCGTGCTTATTGGTCAGTTAGTTAGGAGTATGATTGGTTGCATACTCTTACAATTTTAATGAAATCCGACTATTCACTGCATCATAACATTGATTGTGTTCGTTATGTTAGTACTGGGGTTAAAAGCTTTTAGCTAGTGTTGGGTTCCAAACTTTTCTTTTACATTGCTCAAAAGATTTCTAAAGATTTTAGTAATAATGCAACGTGATCGATGTATGATACAAACTTTATTTAACGTTATAGAACACAGACAAATTACACTTTTACAAAACGCGGAACGCTCTCAATTATATTTGATCTTTCTCTGACATTTATCACCAAAACAGTCTCCTCAAAAAACTCTCTTTTGTCCCTTTTATACCGCTCTCTTTTCGTTTACTTTTTGTCATCCCGGCTACTATTTCATTTTATGTGACGTCACTTATGCGTTCTACAATTGACACTCCTTCTGAGTCGGGTTTACGCCCATAAGGTCGACTCCAATGCCCACACACAATTCGCGCATCTTCACGTGTGAGTCCTTTTGTGAATGCATCGGCTAAGTTTAATTGTGTCGACACGTACTGTAGTTCGATTCGTCCGTCGTTTATGTCGTCCCGAATTTTAAAAAGTTTGAGTTCTATGTGCTTGCTACGATCACTTGTCACATTGTTTTCAGCTATTTTCTTCGGTGCGACGTTGTCAATTTTTATCTTCCACGGAGCTCTGTCGTCGACTTCTCCTAACTCGCACAATAGATTTTCAACCAGGTAACTTCTTTATTGCATTCACAGAGAGCAATAAATTCTGCTTCTGCTGTACTCAATGCGATGCAACGTTGCTTGCGGTATGACCAAATCACGGCGCCTCCGAGGATCGTATTCACGTTACCACTACATGACTTACGGTCGTTGTTATCGCTGCCCCAATCAGCATCTGTGTAGGTTCTCATTTGGTTTCCGGGTAACTTTTTGTACGTGATGCCGCAGTTTATGGTTCCTTGCAAGTATTTGAGCACTCGTTTCACTGCGTTCCAGTGATCGTTGTTGGGGTTGATGCGAACTGACTCAAGTACGTGACAGCAAACGCTATGTCCGGTCTCGCGTTCGTCATTAGGTATATCAGACTTCCTATTACGCGTTGATATTTCAATTTTAGATGCTCGTCTACGTTCTCTCCATTTTTCATGTATTTGGGGTTCTTTTCCATCGGCGTACTTATTGGTTTGCAGTTCATCATGTCTTCAATTGCCAGCAACTGCCTGCTGTAATCACCTTGATCGATTTTCAATGGGTTGCCTTTCCTGGCTATGTTCAAAGAGGGTAATGTCTTTGCCGCTTCCAGGTCCTTAATTTTGAATTTCGCATCTAACTTGCTTTTCATCTTTAAGATTTCGCCTTTCCCTCCATGTAGGGTTATGTCGTCTACGTACACGGACATGATCAAATTTTAGTCTTTGTTATAGTACACGCAGTTGTCCGACCGACATCGTATTATGTTTTGACTTATCAAAAATTCATTTAGCTTGTTGTTCCATAATAGACCAGATTCGTGAAGCCCGTACAATTCCTTTTTTAGTTTGCACACGTATTTTCCTTGCGGCTCATGCGTGGTTTCCAGACCTTCTGGTATCTCTGTGTACACGTCGCTTCAAATTTCTGCATTTAAATACGAGCAGTTCACGTCGACATGTTCGATGTGCCAATTATTTTTTACACTCAACGCCAATAATGTCCGTATAGTTTTCCTCGTTACAACTGATGCGAACGTTTTATCGTAATCGATGTTTTGTATTTGTTCGTTTCCCAATATAACCAATCACGCCTGTACTTGATCGTTTGTTTATCTTGACTGTGTTTCTTTTTGAATACTCAGTGGCTTCTTAACACTCTGTGGTCAAATGGTCGTTTAACTATTTTTCATGTGTCGTTTGTTACTAAATTTTGGAATTCAGCGTCGATGGCTTCGCGCAATTCGTTACGTTCGTTGCCGATCATCGCTTGTTTAAGAGAGTGTGGTTCCTCCTTTTCCAATTTCTCTATTCCCTCGCTACGAAAACATCTTTTTCGGCTTAGTTCATACTCATTTAGATAAGGAAGTTTTGACTCTATGCCACTTTTCGTGGAGATACTACTTTCGATTACTGGACGTGCATCGTTCATTTTGTTTACGAGCGTCTGTTCGTGTTTTTGCGCATATGGTATTGTGTCGTCTCTCACATCTTCCGATGATCTGTTTCTTTCACCCGCTTTGACGGTCTCAATTTCGTTCGGGTTCGTTTTTCCCATGTTCGTATACGTTGGGTTCCAGGAAGATAATTTTTCTGTTCTAGTTGATTCGGGTACTTTTCATGTCCCGTTCGACGACGTTATTCGCACTTTTGAAAGGGAATTTGTTTTCATTGAACTTAACGCTTCTGCTTATTATGGTTCTGTGCTTTTGTCGGTCCCATATTCGGTACGCTTTGGAATTTACATCATAACCTGTAAATATTCGTTCAACACCTTTTGGTTTCCATTTATGTTTTTGCGCGAGTTACGTGATCCCCCATTTGTTATACCTATGAAACTAATAAAGTTATTAGGAAATATTAGGAAATATTAGGAAAATGCAACAATGTAATTAAAAGACAATTTATTACAATTTATTCAGTTTATAAACATTCCCATGAACGGAAGCACTACAAAGTAGCACAAGGATAAGTGACACTGCAGATGTCAGGTCACAGACGGTCGTAGGAAGTCACGTACCGAGATTACGCAGAAGTAAGCCTGCAACATTGTAATTATGAATAGTTTTTAAGATAGCAACTATGTATTATGAATAGAATCAAGTGTAAGCGGACATTAGGTCCGCAGATTCCCACAGCACTGTGAGGGGGTAGGGAGATTATATAAGGCCCGGGAGCTCCACTCGCAGGCAGTTCATCAACGTTCAGCTTTTACATTGCAGTCCGTCGGTAACTCACTTGTACAATTATTAATTAATGTATTTCGACTTAGAATAATTTAATTCAAGATTGTAAAATTCCATTGTTCAAATCTGTTTAAAACAGATAACTGTGTTAACGTTCAAAGAAGTCTTTTTAAAAAGAACCGCTCGAAGCCACAAAATAAATCCAAAAATTTTTCAAAAAAAAACAAAATTTTTTTAATTTTTTTAAAATTATCCAAATATTACCCCAGCCAAGATGACTAATGAAATGAAACTATACCTAGAAATGATCCCAAGCTTTGACGGTAATGACCAATGTTTGTTAAGTAATTACATTTCGGCCTCTGAAATATTCCTAAAAACCTTTTACAAGCCGGGAGATAACGAAAGTAACACTTTGCTTATCCGCCTTATTATCAGTAAACTGACCGGAAGGGCACTAACATTAATTGCCAGTCGCTAGGACGTGGACCAATGGGAAGAGTACAAACGCATATTGATTGCATATTTCGGAGATCAGAGGAACTTAAAATGTTTAGTAAGGGATTTAACAAACCTTAGGATAGAACACAACCAATCACCCTATCAATTTGGAATGAAATGCTAAGATGTAAGAAGCTTAATCTTGACAAAACTCAAAATCGAAAAAACCGACTCAAACGTAAGACTTTTAAAAACGAAAATGTACGACGAGATGGCATTAGATACCTATCTAAATGCGCTACCCGAACGACTTTCAGATAAAATTAGATTTTAACATCCCCAAAACTTAGAAGAAGCAATGAACATGATAATCGAAAAAGAGAACGTAATGTACTATAGAAACCGACTATATAACCCCAACGCGAATAAAAGCTACACGTCAATGAAAATTATACAACCCGCAAGACAAATAAATCCACAACAAAAATTCAACCCGTTCAATGCACAAACAAACCAAACGCGAACTAATAATCCACATTTTAATAACTCAAACTTTAACAACCAATACAAACAATTCCCAAAACCAACGTTTTACCCGAACCTTTCAAAACCCACATATCAACCAACATTTAACTCGAACTTTTCAAAACCCGCATTTCAACCGAGATTCAATCAAAATATAAATCAACAAAGACCAACGTTCAACGCGAATCCTAACAGAAACTCACTGATGATAAACACTAATAATCCCAATAACTATTACAAACCTACACCAATGGATACCTCATCTGGTAACACCAGACCCAACACAAAAATAACACACATTAGACCAAACCCCAATCAAAAACGCACTTTCACTTCAGAAGAGCTATTTCATCAAGAAGTAGAAGAGTATGAAGATGACCAGAATAATAACAATCGACCGTGTACGAATAATGAACAGAATCAATCAAACCACTATGAACGCGAAGAACCATATGAAAATTACGAGGAGGACGACGAAGAAAACACATCAAATTTTCAAATGGACCATTTTATAAACGACCAAACGTAATAAATCTAAATAATATGAATCACCTTGTATTACCTTATATCGAAATACCCCACGCTGAATTTAAATTACTAATCGATACCGGATTTTCAAAAACATTAATAAGCTCGTGAACAGTAAAGAAACATTATCTAAACTATGTAGAAAGAGAACCCTTCAAAATTAAAACCGCCCATCAAACAACCCTGCACCAATTCGTAGCAAACATACCTTTACCAAAAACCTTTAACGTAAAGATGAAACATAAATTCTGCATATTTGAATTTAATGACAAATATGATGGACTATTAGGAATGGACCTTCTAAGAAAATTAGGAGTCAACATAGATATTAAAAACCGATTATTAAGAACCAAATATGGACGAATCCCCATTAAATTTCAGAACACCCAAATTGACGAAAAATATACGTTAGAACCTCAAACAGAAAAAAAGATAAGAATCCCCGTAAATTCAAATAATAACTTAGGAATAATAAACCACATAACTTTTCAACAAGGAGTAGAAACCCCAAACGCATTAGTAAAAATCAAAGACAATTATGCCACAACGACCATATTAAATTCAAATAACTACCCCGTAGAACTATCCTTAACAAACCCGATTAACGTAGAAGAATTAAATTTTAATGAAATGGAAATAGACGAAAACTTAAACGAAAATTACAACCCCGTAGAAAACGACGAAATGTTAAGACAAAATTTAAGTAATATCCGATTTAACCGCGACATAAATCACGAGGAACAAAAAGCAGTACCAAAATTATGTTACGAGTACCGCGACATATTTCATTGCGAAGGAATACCCCTAACCTTTACAAATACAGTTAAGCACAACATTGAGCTAACAGACAACAAACCCATATTCACCAAAGCATACAGATTACCCCAGGCAAGTCAGGAAGAAGCTGACAGACAAGTTGCCGACCTATTAGATCAAGATATAATACAACACTCCAATTCACCATGGAGCATATATGTAAAACTATTTAACAATTCTGGCCCCGAACTTATAAGATGCACAAGAAAATTAATAACATTAGACGACCCTGACGAAATAAATGACGTAATAAGAAACCAACACGAAGGAAAGACCAACCATCGAGGAATAAACGAGACCCTAAAACAAATTATGAGATGTTTCTGTTTCAAGGACATGAAAGAATTAACTACAGACTTTATCAATCAGTGCGAATTATGTGATAAAGCCAAATATGACAGAAAACCCCCAAAGATACCCTTAATGTTGACTAAAACACCAGACAAACCTTTCCAAAAATTACATGCAGATACCCTAGTAGTAGAAGCACAAAGTTACCTAACAATCGTGGACGCATTTACGAAAATAGGCCAAGCAATACCAATCACTTCCAAAAATAGCATAGACGTAACTCAAGGATTTCTACACTATTTTACATTTTATGGAACGCCCGAAACAATCATGTTAGATAACGGAAGCGAATTCAAAAACGAAACAATTCAAAACACTTTGGAATTACACAAAATAAAAATTCATTTTATAACTGAAAACCACCCTGAATCCAACGGACTAATTGAGAGACTACATTCAACCCTATTAGAACAGATCAGATTATTAAGAATAAATTACAAGAAAGAACACATAACTAACTTAATGTCATACGCATTAATCGCGTATAATAACACGATTCATTCAACGACAAATTTTACACCGTTAGAACTAACCCTAGGACACTCAGATTCACGCAACCCGTACGATATACATTATAACAAAGAAATCTATCAGCAATACGCTAAAGATCACAAAGAGAAACTAAAAATAACTTATGACAAAGTAAAGGATAAGTTAGATAACGACAAAGAACGCATTACCGCGACCCGTAATAAAAACTCAGACATAAACAAATTTTCCATAGGACAAACCGTATTCGAGAAAAATTACCAAAGTAAAAGACACAAAACAGCACCGAGAAATTTAGGCCCCTTTAAAATCAAACGAATATCCGACAAAAACGTAGCCGTGATAGACGACGGCAAGATAACAAAATATGTTCACCTCAAAAATTTAAGACACCCTGTACTTTCAGATGGACAATCGTCACCCTTACCGTCAACCTCCACCCAGGTAGAACGGACACAGAAATTATAATTGAAGACATAAAGAACAACCCCGGTATACTACCAATAAAATTAGGCAGTATGCAAAACACTATAGATTATTGAACCTTTGCACAAAAATTCGATTTAACCGAGCTAAAACAAGAATTTCAAATAATCAAAAATAATTATTTTCGACTAAAACAATCAATGGACACAACAAAATTCAGAAAAGAATACGCAATAGAAATGATGAACTACGACAGTATAACAAAAAGCATTTTGAAAAATATAGAAGACAAATTTAACCGACTAATACCTACAAAACAAATGACGAGAAGAAAAAGAGGACTAATCAACGGATTAGGAAACATAATCAAAACAATTACCGGAAATTTAGATAATCAAGACGCAGAACGCTATGACAACGCGATACAACAATTGATAGAAAATCAGAACGACATTAAAACCATAATTAGTAACCAAATATCGTTAACTCAATCAACGATCATCAAATTTAATGAAACCCTAAGAAAATTAGTTAGAAATCAAGATAGTATAGCCAATCGAATAGAGACCTTAGAAAATAACATGCGAACTACCATGTTAGGCATGCGAGATTTAATCAGATTCAATACGATATACAACCAGATAATATCAATCCTGACCTTAATTCAACAAATCCTAGCAACATTAGAAAACGCAGTAACCTTTGCAAAATTAAATACCCTACATTCAAGTATAATAGAACCAATAGATTTATTAAAAGAATTATTGAGAATAAAATCTTTTATAACTAATAGTAAATTACCTTTCGATGTAATAGAATCAAACATTTTAATATTTGAAAAAATAGCCATAGTTAAAGGCTATGTACAAAATAACGATATAACATTTTTAATAGAAATACCGATAGTAGAGATTAACAATTACAATTATTATCACTTATTTGCTTTTCCAATGAAAATGACTAGCACATACCAAGTTATTATTCCAAAAACCAAATTCCTATCCTTAAATGAACAAAGATATGGTTATACGAACGAAAAATGTAATGAAGTCACACCCAATCAATACTTATGCCAATCATTGACAACAACAACAATTCAAGAAGACAGCCCTTGCGAAGTACAACTACTCAAATTTACCAATCACTATGAAAATTGTGAAGCCAAACCTGTACAAATCACCAACATGAAAAATCCAGAAAGTAACGGAAAATAAATGGATCGCCATTTTTCCCACCGAAGTAATCGCAACAATGTATTGCAATCAAGATGAAAGTAATTTAGCATTAACCGGAAGTAAATTAATCACCCTTAAGGAAAATTGTTATTTAAAATTAAAAAATGAAATAATTAGAGTTTACCAAGATCCCGTACAAAGCAAGAAATTAGCAAATCTACCCTATTTACAAATCAAGATTACCCAAGACAAAGACGAAGAAATAATTCAGAAACCAATGCAATTGGAACACCTGGAATTAGACAACCTAAACCACGCCATGAAACTCATGGAAGATTACAAGGAACACCTGAACGAGATCAAGACGCCCAAAGTGCACTACAATAACATTAGTGTATGGACAATTATATTGATTATATTGACTATTTTATTGATAATTTATGTAACTTATAAAATATGTATTAGATATAAGAATAATAAAGGAAACAATTTTAGATTTAAGAAACCCAAAGAAACAAATGTACCCCTAGAAAATATAAATTTTAAATGAGATTAAACGAATTTAATTTATTTAAAAATCAAGAAAAGGTAAAACCCTTAATTTTTAATGTACGTCGGGAGGAGTTATGTGATCCCCCATTTGTTATACCTATGAAACTAATAAAGTTATTAGGAAATATTAGGAAATGTTAGGAAAATGCAACAATGTAATTAAAAGACCATTTCTTACAATTTATTCAGTTTATAAACGTTCCCATGAACGGAAGCGCTACAAAGTAGCACAAGGATAAGTGACACTGCAGATGTCAGGTCACAGACGGTCGTAGGAAGTCACGTACCGAGATTACGCAGAAGTAAGCCTGCAACATTGTAATTATGAATAGCTTTTAAGATAGCAACTATGTATTATGAATAGAATCAAGTGTAAGCGGACATTAGGTCCGCAGATTACCACAGCACTGTGAGGGGGTAGGGAGATTATATAAGGCCCGGGAGCTCCACTCGCAGTCAGTTCATCAAACGTTCAGCTTTCACATTGCAGCCCGTTGGTAACTCACTTGTACAATTATTAATTAATGTATTTCGACTTAGAATAATTTAATTCAAGATTGTAAAATTCCATTGTTCAAATCTGTTTAAAACAACTAAATGTGTTAACGTTCAAAGAAGTCTTTTTAAAAAGGACCGCTCGAAGCCACGAACATTAACTCGTGTTCTTCATGTACCAACATTTGCAACTAAAACGCCTCATGTGTTTTACGTGGGCGTCGTGACCATTTCATCGTTTGGAAGGTGCTTCACCTTCATTCGCTGTCGTTGTTCTCCGTTTGAATTGCTTCTCCCCAAAAATTTCCATCCACACCGCTATCATAAATAAGGCATCTTGTTATAGACATAAGCGTTTGATTTAATCTTTCAGCAACACCGTTCTGTTTTGGGGAATGCGGCGTCGAGAATTTTCGTCGTATACCCTGCTTCGTAAATACTCATCAAAAGATCTGTTTACATATTCTCCACCGTTGTCAGAACGTAGCGTCTTTATTTTTCTGTGAAACTTGTTTTCCACCTCTACCTCGATTTCTACGAATTTGCTTAGGACCTCGCTTTTGCTTCTCATGGCATACACGGTCGTGTAGCGACTGAAGTCATCTGTGAAAGTAATAGCATAGCGATTCCAACCTAGCGAAAGTGGTTCCACGGGGCCTAAAACGGTGCTGGGTATGAGTTCCAGGCATTGCTTTCGTCGATTTTCAGCGTATTTCGGGTAGAAACCATCTTTGACTTTGCAGATTCCACATTCGTCACATTGCGTGTGTTTTCTTTGTTCGATATCGTACAGTTTGGTTAACTTCTGGTATTCGACTTTGTTTGGGTCTCCGAGCCTTGAGTGCCATAATTCAGGGGTCGTTGTTCAAGTCATGCACGTCTTTTCTTCTTCGTGCTCTGTGGCTATGTATACGTTTCCCAATCGGTATCCCGTGAGGACAGTTTCGTCTCGGTCGTTTACCACTCGTACGGGGTTTTAGTCCATTTTTGCCATTTTGTTTTCGTCGCAAACTTTTACACTGACAGTAGTTTTTCTTTCAAACTTGGGATATACAGCACATCGTCTAACATTTGTCTGTAGCCTCCGTTTATGTCTGACCAATTTATCTAGACTTTGCCTTTTCCTTCACACTCCAGAGCGTTTCAGCCGGCGTTGATTACGGTTTTATTTACTCCTTCTACGATCAGGAATTTATTCATGTGGTCTGTCGTACGACTATCCAAAATCCATTCTCTTCCACTGGTTTGCGCGGTTAGCGTACCAAAACCAAGACAAATGTTTGTCTTTGCATCGTTCAACGTACCTCGTTTATAAAGATATGCACTTTTATTTCTGTCGTAGATGTGGTCGCCATATTTTCGACAGTTCTTTCCTATGTAGTACCCGTATGAGTTGCAAAATACTTCGTTTTTCGTTCATTTGACGTTGCGATTTCGTTTCTGTCACCTGTGGCATATTGCGCGCTCGATGACGTTCTCTGATCTTTTTGTCGATGTTTAACGTTTTCTTTGAATAGACATACGTTTGCAAATCCCGTAGTATTTTCTTTAGAGTTTATTAGCCTCTCTTCGTCATTTAACCTCGTTCGTATGTGCTCTAGCTTGAGACTTGCGCCGTTTATGTCTACCGTGCGTACAACGGCTTCATATTCGTTTGGTAATCGTATAAGTATGACTCCTATGCCCATTTTCTCATCCATTGCAATACCATACTTGTTGAGTTTTTCTGAGTTCGTTTTTATTGTGAAAATAAACGTCAACTTTTCGTTTGGTTGTTTTCCGTCGTACACATAACTTTTCAGCATCGATATCGCGTGGTAGCTGTCTAGTTTGGTGTGTGACGTCTCTAGTTTCTCCCACATTTCTTTGGACGTTTTAAAATCTTCTACTAAGTTTAAGTTTCTGTCGTCTATGTTCAACATGATTAAAGTCATACATTTTTCGTTAGTGATCGTTTTCTTTTCGTCGTCGTTGGTAACGTCACTAAGACCATTTGTTACTAGTACACTTTTCATCCGTAGGGACCAATATCGATAGTTCTCTTTTCCCAATTTATCGATGAAAGCGTCTATGTCTTCCGATTTTCGTCTTTTCTACTTCGTGTTTAGCACTCTGGGCTCATAACCTGTTAGTGCTGGGGTTTAAAGCTTATAGCTAGTGTTAGGTTCCAAATTTTTCTTTTACGTCGCTCAAAAGATTTCTCAAGACTTTAGTAATAATGCAACGTGATCGATGTATGATACAAACTTTATTTAACGTTATATAACACAGACAAATTATACTTTTACAAAACCCCGAACGCTCTCAATTATATTTGATCTTTCTCTGACATGTATCACCAAAACAATCTCATCAAAAAACTCTCTTTTGTCCCTTTTATACCGCTCTCTTTTCGTTTATTTTTTGTCATCCCGGCTACTACTTCATTTTATGCGACGTCACTTATGCGTTCCACAATTGACACGTTAAACGCATATCATAAAATTACCAACTCGCTAAGAATAAAATTTATGCGAGTTATGTATCCCCCAATTTACCTATATATATATATATATATATATATATATATATATATATATATATTGAATAATTGAATCTAATAGGAATTATTAGAAATTGTTAAATAAAGTATAAGTTCATTGCTACAATGTAATACAAAGATAACCCAGACAGGTTATTAACAGTTCATGAGAACGGATATGCAACTTTGTATCCGAGAGGGCAATGATACTGCAGGTGGCAGGTCACAGACGGTTCACATACCGCAATTACTTAGAAATAAGATTGTTACAATGTAATAAAGTGTAGAATTAAGAGTAAAGCAGACATGAGATCTGCAAGTTCACACAGCCATGTGAGGGAGCAGGTTATTATAAAAAGCCCGGAAGCTCAAGGCCCGGCAGTCAGTCTGAGTACTACAGCTTTTGCATTGTTGTTTACCTAGACTACTCGCCTTATTACAATTAACTAATTATTTTTGATTTAAAGTTATTTTTTACAGTTATTCAAAATTCCATGTTAATTTCTGTTTTAAGATAAAATAAATTTGTTAAGAGTTGGGAAACGATTTTTAAAAACATCGCTCCAAAGGCCCGAACCTTAACTGGCGCAGTCGGTAGGATGTCAAAAGGGCACTAAGAATCCAAAAATCGGAAACTGATGACCAAGAATTTCAATTCGCAATTTTGACAGAATCCAAACCAGGTTGGAGGAAGTCATGAATCGACTGAATCCAGCGAAGCAAACCAACGTGTACAAGATACAGCATCGATCGAGCCCACAAAAGAAACAGATGAAGAAATTAATGTAAGTTCATTTCTTTAAATTGATCTCACAAACTATAATTGATATATGCTAGTTTTATTATTTTATTATTATTCTATGAATTTTAAATTTATGCCAATATTTTTTGAAAATAGTTTACAAAGAGAAATTATTTTCAAACGAGAATTTATCTTGAGAAAATTTTATGAGACTTGAATTTTTAAAAAGATTTTCTTTAAAAGCAAAAAAAACTTGATTTTTAAGAGATTCTTTTCATTACAATTATCAAAACAAACCAAAAAATAAAAAACCAAAAATAACTGACTCACATCCATTAATACCAAACGTAACCGAAGTATGAAAAATTAACTAGCGCAATACGAAAACGCAACGGTTAATCCAGTAAACTAAAAAAAACAGAACGCAAATTAACTCCATCATATAAAGCTAAACGTGAACAAGCAATTACAGAAAAGGTTATTTAAAACATTGATCTCTATCATACTTTATAAACTACAGCAAAGCACTCTGCAAATATATCAGTAACTTAAACCACTGTAATTAAAAACCAGCGTGCAAATTAACGCAAGATAAGACCGGTGAATGAAACATCATTTATTCCAGACTTAAAACCTCATAACCTTCAGAACCTTTGTACAAATTAACGCAACGCATTTTACATTACAATCCACAAGTAATTAATCCATCACGAAGTAGAATAAAACGCATAAAATTACTACCAGCATTGAACGAAAACTACTCATCATCACCGCAAATAAATTGCATTACGAAAAACTAATTATTCCAGTACAAATACTGAATAAAGCTAAACGTTTATCATAAAAACTATAATTAACCGATATTAGAACGCTCATCATTGCATCATAAAAACTTACATTACGGAGAGATACAATTACAATTACAAGTCGTGCAACATAACTGAGTACGGAGATATCTAAAAATAATCAGACGCAACATTTATGCAAGCAATTAACAAGTAAAGAAGCGAATTATCTAATTCCACTGAAATTAACACCTTTCAGTAAGTATTAATTACTTTAACAAGTATAATAGCATATTATACAGCATTTTCGCAATTAAATAACCAAGAGACTAAACTACATCTTTAAGTAGACATAACTTTGCGATTAAATTACAAAGACAAAGCGTAACAAAGCAATTAACTGAAAACCTGCAAGTTATATTTAGAATTCAAGGAGACGAGACAGACAAACGATACGTTTATGCAATTTAATTAAAACCCACGGAAAAAGATATCATTACAATAGACTGATAAAATTAACAGAACTAAACAAACACAAAGCTTTAACTAACGCAAAACATACAAAGCGAAGTAAATACCGCGAGAAACTATTTATCCAGTCCTGATTCTTTCAGGAAGCAAAACTCAAGCAGAACTTACGACAAATTAACGCCCGCGAGATAGAAACAAGCAAATTCAAGGCTACAACAATTAAACCAACATTATCGAGTATAAATTTTACAAATTCATCACCGCACCGTGTAACCAAGTACAAATAACAGCAACTACGATTCTAAAAATAACCCAACGCAGTCTAAACTAAAAATTTACAAATCCATACCAAAAATAACGATACAAATAGCAAATAAACCGCAATTTTTACAAAATTTGAAATTACCCAATCTAAACTGAAAATTAATAAATCCAAACCAAAAATAACAATAAAAATAGCGAAATAACCTCGTTTAAAAAAAATATTTTTTTTTGAAATTACCCAAAACTACATTGGGGCATGCAAAATGTTCCTGAAAACTTTCTACAAACCCGGAGATAACGAAAGGAATTCATTGCTTATACGCTTGATAATAAGTAAACTAACCGGAAGGGCACTAACCTTAATTGCCAGTCGAGATGACCTCCAGGAATCGCGAGAATTTAAACAAATACTAATTGCATATTTCGGGATCAACGTAACATAAAATGCCTGTTACGAAACCTGATAAACCTCAGAATGGAACACAACCAATCCCCATATCAATTCGGAATGAAATGCCAAGACGTGAGAAGTTTATTCCTAACAAAATTAAAAATTGAAGAGTCCGATCAAAACATTCGACATTTAAAAACAAAAATGTATGACGAAATGGCAATGGACACATACATAGACGCTTAACCAGAACGACTATCAGATAAGATCAGATTCCAACGTCCCCAAAACCTAGAAGAAGCCATGAACCTAGTAATAGAAGAAGAATATGTAATGTATTACCGCAACAGACTATACAACCCCAACGCAAATATAAGTTATTTACCAATAAAAACTATGCAAGCCGCGAGACAAACAATCCCTCAACAAAATTCACACCCTTCAACACACAAACAAATCAAGCACGAATTAATAACCCAAATTTCAACAATACGAATTTTAATAATCAATATAAACATTTTTCAAAACCAATGTTTAACCCAAATTTTACGAAACCCGCATTCCAACTAAGATTCAATCCAAACCTAAACCAACAAAGACCAGCATTCAGCGCGAACCCCAGTAGAAATACACCGATAAATAATAATCATAACAACCCTAATAATTATTATAAACCAACACCAATGGATACCTCATCTGGTAGCACCAGACAAAATACAAAGATAACACATATCCGACCAAACCCTCATCAGAAACGCAATTTTACATCGGAAGAACTATTTCACCAAGAAGTAGAAAAATTTGACAATGACCAGAATAATTACATTCAGCCCAGTACGAACAATGAATCAAACCATGCAGAAACTTATGAACGCGACGAACAATACGAAACTTACGAGGAGGACGACGAAGAAAATTCGTGCTCAAATTTTCAAATGGAACAATTCATAAACGACCAAACTTAATAAACCTAAATAACATAAATCACCTAGTACTACCATACATAGAAATACCCCACGCCGAATTTAAACTATTAATCGATACCGGATCCTCAAAAACATTAATTAGCCCCAGAACGTGAAAAACATTATTTAGATTATGTAGAAAGAGAACCATTTAAAATCAAAACAGCCATCAAACAACACTACACCAATTCATAGCTAATATACCCTTACCGAGAACATTTAATGTAAAAATGAAACATAAATTTTGTATTTTCGAATTCAACGACAAATATGACGGATTAATCGGAATGGACCTTCTAAGAAAATTAGTAGCCAACATTGACATAAAGAACCGTTTATTAAGGACAAAATACGGAAAGATTCCCATTAAATTTCAAAACACACAAATTGAACAAAAATACACAATAGAACCCCGAACGGAAAGAAAAATAAAAATCCCAGTAAATTCTAACAAGAAAGTAGGAATAATAAATCATATGACCTTTCAGCAAGGAGTAGAAACCCCAACTGCCTTAGTACAAATAAAAGATAATTATGCCACTACAACGATATTAAATTCAAACGACTATCCCGTAGAATTATCATTAACAGACCCAATTACGTAGAGGAATTAAATTTTAACGAAATGGAAATAGATGAAAATTTAGAAAACGATTACAACTCAATAGAACATGACAAAATGTTAAGAGAAAATTTAAGTAACATCCGCTTTAATACCGACAACAATCAAGAAGAGCAAAGAGCAATTAAAAACTTATGTTTTGAATATCGCGACATATTCGACTGCGAAGGAATACCACTAACATTTACCAACGCAGTGAAACAAAATATCGAACTAACAGACAACAAGCCAATCTTTACAAAAGCATATAGACTACCTTATGCAAGCCAAGAAGAAGCTGACAGACAAGTAGCAGACTTATTAGAACAAGACATAATCCAGCACTCTAACTCACCATGGAGCAGCCCCGTGTTAATAGTACCTAAGAAATTAAACGCAACTGGAAATAGAAAGTACAGAATGGTAATAGACTATAGAAAGTTAAATGAAAAAACGGTAGATGACAAATATCCATTACCAATTATAACCGAAATTCTAGACAAATTAGGCAAATGCCAATATTTTTCAACATTAGACCTAGCATCAGGATACCATCAGGTAGAGATGGACGAAAAAATTATATCAAAAACAGCCTTCAGCACACCTAGAGGACATTACGAATACAAACGAATGCCATTTGGATTAAAGAACGCATCCGCTACTTTCCAGAGAGTCATGGACAATATACTACGAGGAATACACAATGAAAAATGCCTTGTGTACCTAGACGACATCATAGTTTATTCCACATCATTGGTAGAACACATAGAAAGACTGAAAGAAGTATTTGAAAGACTAAGACAAGCACATTTCAAAGTACAATTGGACAAAAGTGAATTTTTACAAAAGGAAGTATCATTTTTAGGACATATAATAACACCCCAAAGAGTAATGCCGAATCCCGACAAAACAAATGCAGTTCTAAATTACCCTTTGCCAAAGACAACCAAAGAAATTAAAGGATTTCTAGGACTTAGTGGTTACTACCGCAAATTCATTAAAGGTTACGCTCAGATAACCAAGCCCCTGACAAATTGTTTAAAAAAGGGAAACAAAATTGAACACACCCCGGAATTTATTAAAGCCGTAGACAAAATTAAAATATACTAACGAATCACTCTGTATTAGAATACCCAGACTTTTCAAAACCATTTATACTAACGACAGACGCATCGAATGTAGCATTAGGCGCAGTATTGAGTCAAGGAAAAGTAGGTAGCGATAAACCCATCAGCTACGCGTCCAGAACCCTAAATAAAACCGAACAAAAATATAGTACCATAGAAAAAGAATTATTAGCCATAATATGGGCAACAAAATATTTTAGATCTTACTTATACGGAAGAAAATTTTATATATACACCGATCATAGACCATTAGTATAGTATGGCTATGCAAACTTAAAGAACCAAATTCAAAATTACAACGATGGCGAATCAGACTAGAAGAATATGATTATGAAATTGTATATAAAAAGGGAATTTATAACAACAATGCAGACGCTTTAAGTAAAATCCAACTCAATGCATTAGAAACGGAATCCATTGTAGGAAACGTAGACGAAGCAGAAATAAGGGAAGATCCAGACGAGATCGACACGATACATTCGACACAAAACGAAGAACCTAAAAACGCGATTAAAATTTTAAACGAAGCAATCGATATGAAACCCAACCAATTTATAATTACCAAAGTTTTGAATAACCCCAATCCCGTAAAATATACAAACGTAGATAACAAAAAGCTATACCAAATTCAAATAACCAAAGATGACAGCGAAGAACAAATAATTAAAATTCTAAAAGAATACACCCCCGAGAGTAGGTATTTAGGGCCGGTCCTAATTCAAAACGCGACAAACGTATTTTCCATGTGTAAAATACGTCTGTCACGTTTTGAATTAGGATCAACCTATATAATTTCAATGTAAAATAGTTGTGAAAACATTTCAATGTAAAATAGTTGTGAAAACATGAATTCTTATATACTTTCAATGTAAAATACTTGTAGGCACGTTTTGAATTAGGATCGGCTTTATATTACTTTCAATGAAACACACGTATGTTGAAAAATGTAAGTGCAGAGAAGAATGTGTGTAGCTGTTTTGAATTCGGTTTTCTAGCGAGAAGTTACACGTGCACCGTTTTGAATTAGGATCGACGTTATATACTTTTAATGTAAAATGTGAAAACCTGAATTCTTTTCAAATGTAAAATACTTGTGGGCACGTTTTGAATTAGGATCGGCTTTATATTACTTTCAATAGAACATACTTCAAAACACACGTAAGTTGAAAAATGTAAGTGCAGAGAAAATGTGTGTAGATGTTTTGAATTTGGTTTTCTAGCGAGACAGTATGACAGATGCAAAATATCGCATTCAAGTCAATTGTGTTTTAATTAAAGTGGATTCTGATTTATGTTTAGAGGCTGCAAATACACATGGGCCGGTTTCAATTCAAAATGAGTTCACTCTTGTGATAAGTTGAAAAGTGGGTTGGCAAAGTACGCAGATGGTGGTAATCTGCTATATAAGGAGATTGCTCCTAATATTAATTTAATTAGTCGAAGTTTACTGCATATATTTACATACAAACATGTATATAATTGATATTCAGGGATTTAAATACAAGAAAAACGAGTTTGTGTGTAAAGAAATTGCGGTTTTGGACTTGTTGAAAGGTGATGTTTGGCATCAAATTTTTAAACTGCCAATGCAGTCCAGTTGTTTGAGTCAAGATCATATAAAACATAACGACTGGGTGACAAGGAATATTCATGGTATTTCTTGGGATGAATCTTCAACGGCTGGAATGGTGTCATCATATATAGCGCTTTATTTGAAGCAAATTATCCGACCCGGTGAAGAAGTATTTGTGAAGGGTCTAGAAAAGAAGAAATTGATTGAAACATATATAATGCAAAACTTTGTAACTGATATGCTTGCACTAGGTTGTCCTAAGCTATCGGAGTTAAAATCAACAATCGTTTAAAATATAACATCCATTGTTGTAGACACAGCAATAAAATTTGCAATGCGCAAAACAAAATATCTTTTATTAAAAGAATGGCTTGATAATAATAAAAACAATAGAAAGATTTTGTCTGTATTATTTATTTTAATATAATTTTACAATGTTAGCCTTACAAATCTTTATTAATATTATTATAACAACTTTAGCAAACATTATTTTTATCGATCCAGCTATTGTGTACGTTAGAGAAGCCTAACCATTTTACAAATGCTTTATTTCCACTCTTTCTTAGGACTTTTTCTACCAGGTAAATTCCTGAATGTTTACGAGCGTCTCGCGGCAGTAATGACTTGGCTGCAATGACAGTTTAGGTTACTGTTAGAAATAGATATTATTATTAAAAAACACAAATTAAATATTATTATTAAAAACACACACAAATCATTAACACGCATATCAGAACAGTTTGCAATAGGTTTAGATCAACTGTTCTGATATGCGTAATGATTTGTGTTGTTAATAATATCCATTTCTAACAGTAACCTAACCTATCATTGCAGCCAAGTCATTACTGCCGCGAGACGCTCGTGAATGTTTAACCTTTTGCAACTCCGTTTCATAAAATGCACCTTTGATTTCTTTCTCATCTTGATCTTCTAATATATATGTTGTAGGATTGGTTACGTTTACCTTTTTAATCTTAAAAATTTCATTTGACCAGTTTGGCGTGTAACCATTCGTAAATGCTTCCCTGTGTTTACTAATGCTCACACTGTCTTTTATTGAATATTTTGGTATTTTGGTTGCAAGTTTGATGTGGGTAAATGATGATTTAAGAATAGTTTTTTCATTTGATTTATCAACTTTTACAGGTTTGACTCCGATAGTATTGTGAACTGTATTGTTGTATTGTTTCACAATATCGCTTAAATTTTTATCCAATTGTAAGAACCGTTCAGGTTAAACAAGCGCCACATTTTTCCCTTTAAAGTTCTAATTACACGTTCCACAATGCATGCTTTCTTTGTAGAAAAACACTATAATGGTTTATGCCATATGTCTGCATTAAGGATTGAAAGTGTTTGTTATAATATTCTTTACCAAAATCAGACTGCAAATTTCTTGGCGGATTTTAAATTTATTTAAAATTGTTTTCATTGCAGCAGTAACATCAATACCCGTTTTACTTTTAAGTGGTACAGCCCATACGTATTTGGAGAAACAATCAATAACTACTAAAATGTATTTAAATCCTTTGTTTGTTTGCGAATATGGTAGCATTTCAATCAAATCGGTCTGAAGAAGGTCATTTAAACCTTTTACTATCACTTTGCGTCTCTTGAAATTTATTCTTGCTGGTTTATGAAGTTCATTTACTATATCCTCTTTCACTTTTGATTGAGCAACTATCATAATACTTTTTCTAATCAGGATTTATTAAATACAATTAATGAAATACTTCTATGTTTGAATGTCGTGGGCTCCACTTGCTTTGAAAGGAACTTTTAATATAAAATCAAGAAACATTGTGGTATTGTTTATAATAGCACCGCTGTCACGAAAGCTGATTACATCCATACGTTTAAGCAAAAATCCTTGTAACTGTGCAATTACATAACTTTTTCGTTTATAAGAATTTCAATGTCTTGCGGGTATCCTTTAATATTCTCAATGACTGCTTCCTCATAAGGAAATTCATAATTATGTTTAATGTTGAAAATAAGGAATGTCTTGTCACCGTCGAGGAATGTATTAGAGTAAAACGTTGCTACTACCGTGTAATGTAGCATATGTAACTTGTACTCAATCAAGGTTTCAAAACCTTCACTTTTGTTTTCATATTCCTGTTCACTTATATCTATTTTACGGTTATGTAAGTGCCTTCCAAATTTATCAATTGTCATATCATCTAATTACTTTCGCCTCACGCAATTCTTCAATGATCGAATTTATTTCGTTGCCGTGACCTGTGTGTCCAGCAGTCTGAGATGAAACTAAAAGTCGTAATCTATCAACAAGTTCATTGGGATCATTCCAATATAAATAATCTATAGCGTTATTTAATACTTCCATTGTCATACCGTCTCCAAGAAGCTTTCTATAGGGTAATGTTCTAGGTCTACGGGTGTTTGGGAAGTATGTTTAATGTAGATATTATATTTTGTACTTATATGAAGTATTACCCTGAATTTGTTCTGTTTCAGAATAATATCTTCTATTAGCATTTGTTCTTTTACAATATCAAGGTACGACTTTAGATCTTGATGACTGTACCCGACAGGATATTTTTAAACAGTAGTTCGTATAATCCAGGAGTACCTTTATATTTCAAATCATTTATTAGAACATTTTCATCATCCAACGCGAAATTCGAATTGCCTATCATAAGAGCATTTGAATCAGGGTTAAACCTAATACCATATTTATGATCAAATTCGTTCTTAACATCTTTAAACATATTGTAAATATATTCTCGAGGTAGCGGATGTAGCTGTTCGAGATAATGTGTCATACCAGGTGAATCGGCAAAGCTTTGAATATATTCCTGGGCTTCTTGTGCATTTCGATTAATTTCTGCTTCGTATTCATTCTCAACATCGTCATCATCATCATCATCTACCTCTATGGCATCATTTTTATATTTGATATATGCTGAGCAATAACCGGGGAATCAATATAGTCAACGTTCCTTTCTAGCAATTTAGGTTTAATTTTTTACACTGCTATGAGGCAGTTCTTCTTCTTCTTTAAATTTTTCTTTCTTTACCGCACTTTCCCCATCCAGTTTATTAGCAATAGTTTCTAATCGTGATGTTATGGGTAAGATTGATTCCACTTGGACGACTTCATTATCTTTTAACTGACGCAATTTGTTTTTTACAATGTTTCTTTTCTTAATTAAAATTCTTTTAAGTTTTATCGCCTCCTTGTTCATTGCGTAAAAGTTTATTGTAGTAAAAAAATTCTTCGATACTAACGATACTTGCGTCTCTCAAGGTTTAAATATGTATGAAGTGATCAAAACCTATTCGGTACCTTCCTTGATCTGGATCACTATCTTTGTCTACAACTAAGAAACCGTATTTGTCTTGCCAACAAGCAGCACATATTTCACGGAATTTATCATACTTCATGTCAGTATTGACGTGATCGTCATATATGTGTTTTAAGTTTAAATCATCTTGTTTAAATAAAACTAAAAGATTATCATTATCACGTAGTAAGTGCTTAGGTATACGAGTATAACTTTGACAAAGGTAAAAACTGTCTACTTGTTTATGACGCCCCATACTAAAGTATTCCTAATGATACCTTGTTTATCGCAAGCTACATCATCAAAAACAAATATAGAATTATTTCGAGCATCAGATGGTGATATAATATTATCAGAACTGGAAAATGTATAATATTTGATCCCTTTTATTGGTTGCAGTAGACTTTCAAGGTATTGATACTTTGGTTGATAAAGTGATTTAGAATAAACATATACGTTTTCAAACTTTAAACCATTAGGATGTTCTATTAGCCCAATCATAACGTTGGTTTTACCGCAATTTGATGGACCAACAACTAGACATCGAATAGATGAAGGCAGAAGAACGCTATGTTTTTTCTTTTTAGCTAAGAATTGCACGCCAATGTCATTATTGTTTATGGTTAAAGGTGTTGATTGTTTCACAACACGCATGTTTGCAAGTACTAAATTCTATTTGTAAAAAAAAAAGTGGAATTATATATATATATATATATATATATATAAGAAACGGCGAGTATATAAAGAATCATTAATTCATAATATTTTATTTATTCACTGCACAGCTTGAGAGGATAGTTGTCCGCTAATGATTACATATAATAATTCTAAAACTACTGGGAACGGACTATTAAATACTGTAATTAACAATTTACCATTTGAAGCGCATATTCCGGGTTACAAATTTTGCGGTCCGGGTACAAAACTAATCGAACGGTTAGCTCGGGAGACAAGGAATAAACAAGTTAGACGAGGCTTGTAAGGAGCACGATATTGCATACACCAAAGAAAAGGATCTATCTAAACGTCATCAAGCAGATTCGAAGTTAGCTCAGTTAGCTACAGAAAGACTAAATTCTGGTGACTCGTCTTTAGGTGAAAAAGTAGCAGCATTTGGAGTAGCTACCGCAATGAAAGCTAAAGTAAAATTTGGTATGGGTGCCTGTGCATCACTGAGAACAAAAATATCAATAAAATAAGAAAACTGATAAAGAAACGTAAAATAAGAAGTACGCTAGGTATTAAAAGTATTATCAAACAAGCACGTACAGCTTTAAAAAGACTAAAGGATCTAATATTATGGATGCAATCAACATAGCAATTAAGGCAGCCAATACAGCAAAACAAAAGAAGCATATTAAATCAGCTCGTATTATATCAATTCCTAAAACAGGAGGTTTTCTACCACTAATACCAATTTTGCAGGCCTAAGCGCTCTTGGTACTCTTACTGGAGGTGCAGCTGCTGTTGCAAAAGCAGTTTCAGATACTAAAATAGCTAAGGAACAACTAGCGGAAAAACAACGTCATAACAAGGCAATGGAGGACATTGCAGTCGGAAACGGCATGTACATCAAACCTTATAAAAAGGTTTTGGTCTTTTTAGCCCTGCAAAACCTCAAAGGAACGCAACTTGATTTTACCTAATCGAGCACTAAGCAATGTAGAATTAATAGAGTTTGTTAAGCAATTAGAAGTACCATATTTCCGTGGAGTGTTCATGAGAAACAATCTTCCCAAGAAAGTTAATTTAAAAGAATGTGGTATAATTAATTTAGATGGAATAGAAGGTTTAGGCACGCATTGGACCTCTTACAAAAGTACGGTAGTAGCGCTATTTACTATGACAGCTACGGAAACCTGCGACCGCCAACAGAGTTGATAAGTTATTTGAATAGCGGGGTAAATGTAAAATTCTTTATAACATTAACCAAGAACAATCGTACGGTACTGTGTTTTGCGGCCATTTATGCTTACAATTTCTAAGTAGTGCATAGAACTGCGTACGAAGTTGTTATGTCGTACACTTTTACTCTAACGGGAAACACTTCAGTTTTAACAAGCAATTTTAATCCGCCTATAAACTTGGATAATGATTCGGAGTACGTATTAGGATTAACAAATTTTGAGTCTTATAACACAATTCCAAACATAGAAAAAGGAATAAATAATAAATTTTATTATAGATCTAACGGAGAATTCATAGAAATACCTGAAGGTGCTTATGAGATTAGAGAAATTAATAAATATCTTCAAAAAGCTTTAGGTGATAAAAGATGGCGTGGTCGTATGGATCAATCACGAAGCGCTAGAAAGACGCCAGTGTATATAGAAATTACAGCTGACAATAATACACTTAAATGTAGTATTAAATGTAGTCTAGATGTGGATTTTACCAAAAAGGATTCAATTGGTTCTCTACTTGGTTTCAATCCGCGAAAATTGCTAGCATTTGTCACGCATCAAGCAGACTACGCTTTCAACATTTGTAAAGTGAATGCAGTTTTAATCGATTGTAATATTGCAAGTGGATCCTATTTAAATAGTAAACCAGCCCATGTAATACACGAATTTTTTCCTCAAGTACCTGCAGGTTTTAAAATTGTCGAGTGTCCACCTACGATTATATATCTACCAATCAGGTCACGTATAATAAATGAAATAATAGTTAAAGTGTTAGATCAAGATGGAAATTTAGTTAATTTCCGAGGAGAACTGCTAACTGTAAGGTTGCATTTAAAAAAAATCTGCAATAGCCATGGGTATTAAGTATAATGCACGCAACATGTCAAGAATTGATATAAATGCTGGATATTTCAAAGCAATCGACACTCGATTGATTGTTACAAGACCGCTAACAACACAAAACCAGCAGTTTATACAATCGTTAGGACTGCATTTAATTAAAAAAAAGTAGAATGAATAGTGATATACTGAACGTGCGTGAAAAAGTTTACTTTGACAATTCAATTGTTAATATTGAAAAACATACTCATCAACCCTATGCTAACACATCTTTAAACAATAATGATGAAATTCGAATCCCTATACAACAACAAGATGTATACACCTTACCATCGAAGAGCATGCTGTACATAGAAGGCAAATTAATTAGAACAGATGGAACGCCGTCTCAGACAGCAAAGTTTGTAAATAATGGAATTTTGCTGCTTTTTGATAAAATTAGATATGAGATTGGTGGTATCATTGTAGATCGTGTTCGGAATCCTGGATTAACGTCTATAATGAAGGGATATGTTTCATATAATAGCAATCAAAGTAAACATTTACAAAACGCTGGGTGGTTTCCTATGGATGATTCACAAATAGTTGATGCCAATGGGAATTTTAATGTTGCAATAAACCTTTCAATGGTTCTCGGATTATGCGAAGATTTTAAAAATTATTTTAAACCTCCGTCATGAGTTAGTCTTACTACGTTCTAGTTTTGATACTAATGCTATAATTAATCCTACACCCGATGAAGAAATAAAAGTTGTTTTAAACAAAGTTTTATGGAAAATGCCGCATGTAGCCGTTGATGATACTCAACGAATTAATTTAATAGAATGCGTTGCACAAAATCAGGATTTGCATATTCCGTTTAGAGGATGGGAGTTGCATGAATATCAACTTCTACAAGAAACGCAACGTCATACATGGAACATTAAAACAACAACACAATTAGAAAAACCAAGATTTGTGATTGTTGGTTTCCAAACCAACCGAAAAATAGATACATGAGCAACTACAGTCGTTTTGATCATTGCTATTTAACCAACATGAAACTATATTTAAATTCAGAAATTTTCCCGTACGATAACTTAAATTTGAGGTTCGAGAATAAACAGACTGCGTTGTTATATGAGATGTATGCTCAGTTTCAGCAATCATACTACGAAAAGGAAAATGAGCCACTTTTTAATCCTGAAGATTTACGAAGTATTGCACCATTAGTAGTCATAGATTGTTCTAGACAAAACGAAGCGTTAAAATCTGGTACTGTCGATATTAGATTAGAATTTGAAACTAGCAAAAACGTTTTGCCAAATACATCTTGTCATTGCCTTATACTTCATGATAAGATAGTCAAATACAATCCACTCTCAAACAGCATAAGAATATTATAATTACTTTATTATTATTATTACTGTACCTTTACAAATTATGAAAAAACAATAAATCATTTAGCAATCACAGTCTATTTATTAATATTTTTACATGTAAACAGCCATAAACATTGACAATTTTAAATAAAAGTTTTGTTATACATTTCTCAAATAAACTAACTGGCATGTTAGTAACAAACTGGATTTTTTTAAACAGAACGGTTACTACTACTATTTTCTCTACAATACATTTATACTAATATATAGTTCAAAACTCGGGCAGATTGAAAGGTATCCTATTTTTAGATACATCCAAAACGAAAATCGGCGTACTTGTGCAGGTATAAACATAACACTGAAGTTGTATAACTAAAAATATTATATGTTAATCTAGATAAAATAAATTGCATTCTTTATTTGAGCCAGTGGTTGAAGCTTTACAAGTCATTTCTGTATGTATAGTTATACCCCCAAGGTTTAGTATCAGTGGTTAAGGTACTAAGAATTCTTTTATCATCACTTGGATTAAGAACAATTTTGTTTTGTTTAATAGTACAGACATCATGTTTGACTGATCTAATTAAACATTGCTGTTTCTGTACAGTCTGTTTATAAAACAAAGCATTCTTATAATCATCAAAAGAAATTTGCTTAATACTTGCTAAGGAAGATCCCTTTGACTTTTTTATTATCCTATCCTGAACTCTGTAAGTGTACATTTTAGATCTAAGTCCTACAAACTCTAGCATGATGTCACCAGTGTTTTCATCTTTCATAATACCAGGAACTTTTTTATTTGATAATGGAATATGATATTTGTTATGAGGATCGTAATCGGAAGTATCAAATCTATGAATATCTTGTTTGATATAAGAGTAAATATCTTCAACGCTAAACTCGTATATCAAACTATCCGTATCTGTGTACAGCAGCTTTGCTTTGTTAGCAAATTGCGATTTTATATAACTATAGTGAAATTCATATAAATAGGTTTTTGAAATATCTAGAATAGAGAAACCTACATAAATGGGTTTATTTAAGTAAACCTCTAATTTATTCATTTCTATTAAGACTAGATCTTTGTCTAACACAGTGCAACTATGAAAATTAGGCTTCGCTATGTAACTACGAGTTCCAAACCGTCCTTCCCATTTGGTCACTAATTTCACATCTTTCCTTTTCCGTACGTTTTCCATCATCTTTCCATAAACCGAATTTATCATATTTTTATAAAAGCATATATCAAAACTGTTTTTTGACTGTTGTCTTAATTTCGTATTCAAATCAATGTATTCTTTTAACCAAGGAGCTTGTTTAAACCGAAGAACCTTATGAATCTTTTTCAGTTCTAAACCGTAGCTTAAATACATTTTTAAATTCTTGTAGTGAATAATATAGTTGAGTTTTGAATATAAAGTTGTAAGTAATTTGTTTAAGTTTGATTTATTAGAAGGTACTGGTGGTATCATATGTTCAGGCGCCAAAGGTAAGTCACTGTGAATTTCATGTAAAGATACTGGATAGTGTAAATCGCATTCAAAAATATATCCTACATCAGAATCATCGGGAATATTAAGTTATTATAAAAAGCCCGGGAGCTCAAGGTCCGGTAGCAGTCTGAGTACTACAGCTTTTGTATTGTTGTTTACCTAGACTACTCGCCTTATTACAATTAACTAATTATTTTTGATTTAAAGTTATTTTTTACAGTTATTCAAAATTCCATGTTAATTTCTGTTTTAAGATAAAATAAATTTGTTAAGAGTTTGGAAACGTTTTTTAAAAACATCGCTCCAAAGGCCCGAACCTTAACTTGCGTTGTTGAATATTTTGACACAACTTAAAGTAACAGAAATCTACTCATCTTGTAAAGTTTCGAAAGTTACTTAATTTTAGCTGGATTTTCAGGTCTGTCTGTTGCTTGAAACGTGACAGTACATTATGATCGCTTTCAAATGCTTTACATATAACCAACCCTCAACATTTTTATGCAAACATTGTTTAAAATTAAGGTCTGGACTTCTACATTCAAAATAAACCCATTCTGACGGTTTCGATAACAATTTATTTACTTGTTGTGTATATAAGGATCAATGGTAGAAAATAGAATACAAATAGTCCCATACTAAAAACCTAATCTTCTAACACCACTAGATACTTATCAATTCCTAGCTCTTTAATGTTACTACTTGACTATAAGAAGGCTCTGCATTAAAAATCGAAAAGCGACAATTCAAACTGATTTCTAACCAAACGCAAGTATGTCATAATGACATATTACGAAAATGTGCAATTATATTTTGGATAATTCAACATCGCCCGTAAAACCTGTTACTGGAGTATCCAAACATGCCTAAATGCCTAGGTCGAAATTTTCGTCGGTAAGTGTTTAAACATTTATCTTTGTTGCATGAAATTAGACGTGAGGGTTGTAAATTTATTTACCAGTTATCAAAACAACTTTTGTATGTTTAACAATGTGAATTTTATTAGAAAAAGATAATCTTGTGGGTGTTTAAGAAATTGCTTTGGAAAATCCGTTTTGAATTTTGTTTCTAACAAATAAATATTGTGTCTAAATTTGGTGGTTAAAACAGATTAATATAACTAATGGCTGTTTGCACTGTACACTTTTAAGCCAGACTTAACTTTAAATCAATTAAATTAAAAAACGTATTGCACCGTAGTCTAAGTTGCAGTTAAGAGTAAGAGGATTGGATGGTCCTGGGACAGCACACTGCCGCCACCGACGCTTTTCTAACCTCGACCGTCTTTACACCACCATCATCTTTAACACGTGCTATCTTTTTTTTAGAAAGGATAAACTATTCTTATAAGCTTGCCGTATAGCTCGTGCTTAGCGCTTCTAATCATGGTCATTGCATGCTTGAGGACATCTATATTTTTTTGCAGTAATATTTTTTAACAAAATATTTTCTTGCTCAATTAATAAATATAAACAGGAATTCCTTTGCAAATCGCTGTTTATTAATTGGGAAACCCATCAACTGATAGTTTAGTAATGACAAGTAAATAAGCTACAATTAGAAACTAATTCTTAGTAAAGTTGTCATGTCCATACAAGCCAAAATTCATAATTGCTTTCGCATAGGATATAATCGGAAAGGTCGTTTATTCGTGAATTCTAGTGGTAGTTTTTAGTAGGCGGCTCCGTGGCGTAGTTGGTATGTGTGTGACTACTACGCCCAAGGTCCCGGGTTCGAATCCCGACACGATCCGCTTGAAAAATGTTAGGCGAACATTTTTCACAAAAATACAATATCGTTCGGATGGGAGGTAAAATGGAGGTCCTGTGTGTGAGTGTTGTCACGCACGTTAAAGATCCATACCTTGCTTGGAACAGCAAGGGTTCGACAAAATTCCAAATTTTCCAGGTAAAAAAAAACTCGTTTTCTGGCCAATGTAGTACATTCGAGTGGAGCATTGGAAAAATCACATGTAAGGTAGTTTTTAGTATGTGTATGACTACTACGCCCAAGGTCCCGGGTTCGAATCCCGACACGATCCGCTTGAAAAATGTTCGGCGAACATTTTTCACAAGAACACACCCTCGTTTAGATGAAAGGTAAAATGGAGGTTCTGTGTGAGTGTTGTCACGCACGTTAAAGATCCCTACCTTGCTTGGAACAGCAAGGGTTCGGCAAAATTCCAAATTTTCCAGGTAAAAAACTCGCTTCCTGGCCAATGTAGTACCTTCGGGTGGAGCATTGGAAAATCACATGTAAGGTAGTTTTTAGTATGTGTATGACTACTACGCCCAAGGTCCCGGGTTCGAATCCCGACACGATCCGCTTGAAAAATGTTCGGCGAACATTTTTCACAAGAACACACCCTCGTTTAGATGAAAGGTAAAATGGAGGTCCCGTGTGTGAGTGTTGTCACGCACGTTATAGATCCCTACCTTGTCTGGAACAGCAAGGGTTCGGCAAAATTCCGAATTTTCCAGGTAAAAAAAACTCGCCTCCTGGCCAATGTAGTACTTTCGGGTGGAGCATTGGAAAATCACATGTAGGGTAGTTTTTAGTATGCCCGTTTATTTGAAGAATTTTAATGGCTAAGTCACTTATTTTCTATAATTTATCGCGTGATTTATTTTAATCTATACGCTTTATTAAAAACTGAACAAGAATCTATCATTAATTTTAATATAGAATTAAGTCTTACAGAGTTACAGCCCCCCAACGTTAACTGCTTTATTTACAAACATTTTCCAAAATTGCAATGGATGATCAAGAGTTTTTACCATTTAGCTGTATTTTAAAAATGGACTTTGTAATATCAATCAGATAATAATCACTTCTGTAGTTTATTCGAAAACAATTATATTATATATGCAACGCAGCGGTCTTTTAAGAATAAAAAGCAAGACAATGCTATTTTAAAACTTTATTGTAGCACTAGAAAAATAACGTAATATAAGAATATTTAACCAGTCGAGCATGGACCCAACAAAACTTAATTGTAGTTCCAAGTTACGCACAGAAATCAGTCTTTCCTTTATGCTTATTTGGGGTAGTTTTCATTTTAGTTTTATTCGTAGTTTAAAATTCTACTCGATGTTCAAGTCTTCTATCTTCTTTTATAACCAATAATTGGATACATCGAGACTGTCGAGATTTTCGAATTGCAAAATATACCGAAGTTTGTTTTTATACATAAACTCTTTGATTTCATAAACAACCACATCCATTTTTTCATGTGATTCTTGCAGTTTGTAGGAATCTTTTAGTCGTGGCTCCTCTTGCTAGTATTGGAGGCAATTCTGATTCCCCACACACTGTTGTATAGCTGTATGTCCACTAGGCGGCTCCGTGGCTCCGTGACTGCTATGTTGAAGGTCCCGGGTTTGAATCCCGACACGGTCTGCTTAAAAACTGTTAGACGAATATTTTTCACAAAAATATGCATTCGTTCAGATGATAAGTAAAATGTAGGTAACGTGTTTTAGTGTCGTCACGCACGTTAAAGACCTCTATCTTGCTTGGAACAGCAAGGGATCGACAAAATGCAAAATTTTGAGGTAAAAAACGCGCCTCCTGACCAATGTAGTATCTTCGCGTGGAGCATTGAAAATCAAATGTGCGTATGTCCTCCATTTTTGGAAATATATAACCTTTATAGGTTGTAAGACCCTAGGTTTTAAATGATCCAAAAGGTTTTTTATTGGGCAAGTAGGCAATGTTTAGCGGAACTTCTTTACGAATACACCAATGTTACGAACTCCGCCTTTCATAGTTTGTCTATGTAATCTGCCATTTTGATAAATACGTTCTTAAAAACCTTTTAATTAGTTTACCAATTTAGTACTATCTCTTTCCGCAAACACACTCACATAACTAAGCCCTTCTTACTAACCACAAATGCATATAGCTCGTAAAACCCAGATGTAATTAAATCGGCTCACCGACACATAAATTTAATTCTTCTTCATTTTCTCTAATAAGATGTTCTTTGTCCAACACATCTGTTTGAGTACCACTGATACGTGAAGCTCCCCACTTTGCTAGATTGTACACTGCATTACTGTGATTGCTCGTTCTCTTGCTTGATGACCACCAACCTGCAAAGATGCTCTCGAATGTATAGTGCTTAATAAAGATCAATATTTACTTTAACTCATCTTTAGTTTTGTGTGTTATAAAAGAGCATTTTAATTCACTAAAACAATTCGCCATTCTACGAATGGCTGGTCCTTCAAGCTAAACAAGGGTATAGAAAACAATTTCTACTACCATTTATAAGAGGGCTTCTACGGCTCCCAATATGGGTATATGTGGTATATAAGAGCATGAAAAAAAAGTCACAGGTAACGACAATTTTAATTTACTCAAACATTTCTTCATTCTGCGAATGCTTGGTCCGTTAAGCTAACCAAGGGTACAGAAACCAATTTCTACTACCATTTACAAGAAAGTCCGTACGGCTCCTAACACATCTTTATATTGTTCTCATCTCGCCGTAGTGTTTTCCATGTAGTCCAACTTTCCTCTTTTTGCATTCATTTTCTCTAATTATAACTGTTTTTTTCTCACTCTTACAGCATATGGTAACTTTTTTTTTAGCGTCAACATACTGAGTTTGTTACCAATAGTGATGCGTTGTCTTACAACCTCGGGTCAAATGTTAGGTGTATCCCTGATTCCGTAATAATTGTTTTGTGGGATTGCAAAATATGCTGCTGCAGATTGCGAAAATATGTACTACCTGCTTTAATGTAGCACCTGTGGAAGATTTTAACTTTATCTTGGCTGTCGTCTTCTACTATCTCCAAGTAATTTACAGATACAAAGTTAAAAATAAAAGTCAAAAGTGCATACTTTATCAAGTTTTCGTTATCTACTTCTTTGTATTACTGTTTTCACAATATACGTACTGTGGTAGGTTATTCTACACTTAACAGCAGCTGTTTTGTAGCTTGTCCGACAGCTTACTCCATATTTTAGCAAGCGGTACCGACTGCATTAGCGTTTGTAGGAAGTATAACTTACATTCCCGCAATAAGGCTAAACAGTCTTTTAATGAATTATCTAGACCTTGTCCGCATTGACATAATTTTCAGTCGTGCAGTTGTATATTGTCGCTTCCAATCGCCAAAGTAGACCGAATATTTTCCTTAAATGTACATCTGGACAACGTAGAAAACCTATTATATAATTCCCAAGTTTTTTATTAACATCAGGACTTGTTACTTGACACACAAATTTGTGGTATATTTTAATTCCTGAATTAGCTGTTAGACAATCGATTCTCACAGTTTTATCGTTGTCAATTATAATATTGTTGTTTTCTTTGTATTCGCTTTTGTAGCAAAAGTTATGGTTTATTGTTAAATAATTACACATCTCCATCTTGCTAAATATGCCCGCAAAATCTTGGGTTACATTCATGTCAAAAAGATAGTAATCATCTTTTTTGAGTTTGTCTATATATTTGGTAGTGCTTTCAATAAAGTAGTACCTACCGCACCGTGCCCATAGCCGGTGCTCTCTTTTTTTGCTCCTCCCAAAGCCAGCTATTACCACTACCGTGTCTATAACCGGCATTCAGCATCACCTGGTGTCGTGCCCATTGCCGACGCCCATAACCCCGGTAGTAGAGGATGGTGTTCGTTCTGCTGCAGCGCCTCCTCACAGCGCCTCACACCGCCGCTTCACTAACCTAGGTTTTACAAGTAAATTCCCATAAGGAGGATCTGTTAAGTCTTATTTTTAAGGGATTTCCTCCTTGCTCCCTTCTTCTGGACCTCATTTTAAGAATTTTTACCGGTAACGATTTCTGGCCGTCCTTATAAATTTTTTAGCCATGCGATACACCAAATTAGCCTAGAATTTTATGCAGAATGCGAATCTGTGAACAGATTTAAAATCTGACCAGCCCTTACTGTTTTACACACATACCCTCTAGCCAGCATACCGCCACCGCATCACTACTCGCTTTTAATGTCATATCATACTTTCTATCTTGTTTAGCTCATCTTTCAAGATAAATCTATCTTGTTTGGTATCAGTTAAGATTAGATTTTTCTCAGCTACCTTAATTTTTAGGAATTTTTCAGATAGCATCATCCCCCAGGGAGCTACCCTTATTTCAAGATTTTTTTACCAGCAGCGATTTCTGACCCTCTTTATAAATTTTTTGGTCATCCGACACATCAAATTAGTCTAGAATTTTACGCAGAATCCACATTTCTAAATAGTTTTTAAATAGGACCACCCCTTACACAGTTACACACTGTTAAAGCCTTGTACCTTTAAATTTTTTGTTTATTTAATTTTAAATTGTTTTTGTTTATTTAATTTTAACTCGATTTTATAAATCCTTTTTGGTCACCCGTGATATACGCTTTAACACAAAATTTCCCGACTACCCCCACCTTAACACAAACCCTCTATACAAATTTTTAGCCAATGTATTTATAGAAATGTTATAATGTGATCTAAAATTTACAGCAATATGTAAATCATTCAATTATTTTAAGAATAACATCTAAACTTTGAAAACAACTTAAAACATTTCTAATTCTATTCTGCAGGATAATTTTAAGAAATCTAATGAGTTTTCAAAATAAAATCAACTCTAAAAAACGCTAACGACAACCAATTACTTGCATATTTTTCTCAATGCCTTAAAAATCAATTTTGTTTGTAAATCAATTCAAACCTTTTGAATGGAAACTTAATAAAACACTTTAAACCTTTACTAAGGGAATACCATACTTGTTGTCTATAGGATACTTACTAATAAAGCAATTTAATTTAAATAACCTCTATGTCATATTTTCGGAAATGGCAGGCTTGAATATTTTCTAAATGAATCACCAAGCGAAAGTATATGCTTAGCGGCATTAACACTAACCATTAGTTTCTCATTTTACGTGCGCGGTTAACTATAGATTAAAATTTAATTTGTTTTAAATAACGAAATAGAATACTTTACACAGAATTTGTGGTTGTTTCGTACAAGCCCCTTTAACAGCTGGCGGAGCTGAACGTTATGGCTTAATTACATACCGTGCTGTTTTTCCTTGTGTCGCAGTAAGTTGTCCATTCTCGTAAAAGCAATACCGCAAGACCCACAATTTAAGTTCTTTGCTGCTGACAGATGTATAAGATTAACCCTGAATGATGTTACACCACAACATTTGTTCTGGTGCCCTTTGAGAGCATTTCTCCAGATATATGAAGCACCACAAGAGTTGCAATTAAAAATATTTTCGGAAGGCATTTTTTGTTCGACCAACTTCCAAGGAGTATGAATTATAATTGACATGTAGCGCCATGGTTTAGATACACTTTGGAAACAACCGAAGATTGCCGAAGACACTCGAAGAGTGCATAAGCGCGGTCACTAAACCAATTAGCATTAATACCGAGTATTCCGTACTTTCGTAGTTTGCTGATTTTTTAGAACCAAATCTTCCACATAGCGGTCGGTAGCACGTAATTATTTCTAGAGCCGGTGAGTACTGCATACCACCCAAATAGGAATTAAACGCTTGGTGACTGTTAACTTCCGCCTCCCACACACATCCCTGCCCGTGCGCACCCCTGCGCATGCGCACCCTTGCCCATGCGCACCCCTCTTTGCGTGACTGCTATTTCGTGGTGAAGTCATAGCCTTTTGTAAATAAAGAGCAATGTAATACTATTCTAAAATTTTGATTTTGACATTATACATAACAAAATTTAAAAATATTTAGTGCTAAGCATGGAGCCATTTTATATTTAATTTTAATACAAGGTTATACACAGAAAACAGTCCTTTCTTTATGTTGTTGGGAGTGGTTTTAATTTTATCTAATTTTATTCGCAGCGTAAAATTTAAATCGACACCCAAGTCCTCTATCTCCTTTTCTAACGAAAAGTTTGATACATAGAGACCGTCTAGGTTTTCGAATTGCAAAATGTACCGAAGTTTGTCTCTATATATAAAATCTTTGATTCCACCGACCACCAGATCCATTCTTTCGTGTAATTCTTGCAGCTTGCGACACTATATTCAGCATACGTATATTGTAAGCTCGATCGACTTCTTCTTGTCGGTATTGGAAAAATCCTTATTCTCCCACTCACTGTTGCGTAGTTGCATGTCCACCACTTTTGGGAATATATGGTCGTTATAGGTTGTAAGACCCTCAGTTTTAAATGATCCGAAAGGTTCTTTACTAGGCAAATATACAATGTTTAGCGGAACCCTTTGCATGTGATGTACGCCAAGATTACGAAACCCGCATTTCTTACTACGTCTATGTTATCTACCATTTCGATAAAAACGTTTTTAGAATAACTTTTTAAAAAGTATACGGATTTAGTACCATTCTTTCCGCAAGGTCGCCTACATAACTCAAAGAGTGTTTTTACTAATCGCAAATGCATACAGCTTATAGAACCCGGATGTATTTAAGTCAGTTCATCGGCACATAAAATAATCTTTTAGTTCTTCCTCATTTTCTATAATAAGATGTTCTTTGTCTAACACATCTTTGTATTGTTCGCGTATTGTCGCAGTATTTTCCATGTAGTCCAACTTTCGCCTTTTTGCATCCATTTCCTCTAATTCCAGTTATCTTCTTTTTCCACTTACAGCGTATGGCATGCATAATGGGGCAATTTCCTTTAGCGTAAACGGATAGAGTTTACTGCCAATATTTACGCGTTGTCGTACGACCTCTGGGCGAATGTTAGGCGTATCTATCAATCCCAATTCCGAAATGACTATTTCTTTTGGAATTGTAGAATATGGTGTTGCAGATTGTGTAAAATATGTACTGCCTGCTTTAATGTAGCACTTGTGTAAGATTCTTATTTTATCTTGGCTGTCTTCCTCCTCTACTGCCTCCAAATAATTTACAGGTAAATAGTTAAAACTAAAAGTCGAAAGCACATACTTTATCAATTATTCCCTTTCCTCTGGTTTTTCGGACAACTTAATTTGCAAGCCAGTCGATTTCTTTGTATTGCTATTCCCCAACACCCGTACTGTAGTAGGTTATTATACACAAAACAGAAGCTATTTTGTCCGATAGTTTACTCCACATTTTGGCAAGTGGTACCGAGTACATTGGCGCCTTTAGGAAGTATAACTTACTATCTTTCAATAAGGTTAAACAGTCTTTTTAAGGGATTATACACCCGTTCCGCAATGACATAGTTTCAAATTGTACAGTTGTATTTTTTCGCCTCCAATCGCATAATACCACGTTCTTTAGCCAAAGTAGACGCGACTGTTTCCCTTAAACGTACATCAGGACAACGTAAAAAATCTAATGTATGATTTCCAAGTTTTGTTTATTAACACCAGGACTTGTTATCTGACACACAAATTGTTGTATCTCTTAATTCTTGCATTGCTTGTTAGCCATGAAACAATCGATTCCCACAGTTTTATCGTTGTCAACTATAATATTGCAGTTTTCTTCGTATTCGGCCTTGTACCAAAAGTTGTGGTTTGTAGTTAAATAATTACACATCTCCATCTTGCTAAATATGCCAGAAAAATCTTGGGTTACATTTATGTCACAAAGATAGTAATAATCTTTTTGAGTCCGTCCAATATATCTGGTAGTTCTTCCAATAAAGTTTCCAACTTGACATCTGATAGTTCCACTTTGTACGGAAGACATATAGGATTTTGGAATTTTTTATTAATGCTGTCGAGGTCTTCTTTTCCTATAATTTCGTTTACTCCCTGATCCATCTTGTTAGTGCTTTCCAGAGAAAACGGAAGCTTAGCTTTAAAACCATGCCTAGCGGAAACAGATCGGTCGAACTTTCTTCGTAGATAGCTGTTAAATGCACCACAAATTTCTTTTTAGGATAAACATCCTTTCCCGTCATATCGCTTACATTCTCTTGTTTAGGAACAGTTTTGTTATCCGTCCTAGGTCGGATTTAATCCGCATCGACATATATCCGGATATATGTCGGATGTATGTAGGATGTTAGGTTAGAGTGAAATTGCCTTATATGGTGAAATTGCCTCATAGGGTGAAATTGCCTCATAGGGTGAAATTGCCCCCGACCTAGATCAGACATATTGCGGACATGGCTGACATATGTTGGATACATGTTGGACATATGTTGAACATATGTCGGATATATGTAGGATGTATACTGGACATATGTCGGATGTATGTCGGATATAGTTTGGATGTATGTCGGATTTATGTCGTACGGATGAGACAGGAAAGAGAAAGACAAAGTAGGGTGGAGGAGAGGGTTTATGTTAGTTTACGTTGTTTGGAATTAGGTTAGTCGGTGTTGCCTGGAGTTAGGTTGTTACGTGCCAAATTGGCCCTTAAACATGTTTTAGTTTAATTTTGATATGCGGAAGTTTTGCGCCATAAATTCAAAAGACGCGGTGCGCGTATTTCCGTTACGTCAAAAGTGGGTTGGACGAATAATTTCGCGCCGACGCGTAAAAGGACAGAGAAGTGGGGTTTTTCCTGTGCTCTCTGTAACGTAGCTTTTTTGCCTGAACCTTCAAGGAGTGTGGACGTGTGAGGTATCGTATCGTGCCTTATCTTTATCTATGTAGATTTCCTTGCTTGCTTATCTGTTGTCACCCTTATACCTGGTTTCCTGTCCATTCCCTACATAGGTAGGAGACAATTTGCAGCCGTTGGCCGAACCGTACTGCACGACCCGGAGGACAAATAGGAGGCCATGCCCCGCTAGCATTCCACGCCGGAGCACCATCTCTAATCACTCCGGGATGTAGCCCTGATGGACTTCAATAGAAGCCAACTTTAACTCAACTCCGCAGGACGCCGGATTTCTGATGTAAGTACTCCATTGTTTAATTTGTTCGCTGATATAAACTATTGTCTTAAATTTATTTTTTCCGATTATTGCGTAATATGATTTGTGCATTGGTGACGTCATTGTCAGATGGGCGCGCAAAATCTGTACAAAGGTTAGCGTTACCAACCGGCCGTGGCGTCGCTTTTCCCGCGCTTGCGCAATGTATTTATCGACGTTTTTTTAAAAACGTAAGAATTCGTTTTTTTAACTGTAAGAATTCGCGTTTTTTAAATTGTAAGAAGGTTAGGTCAGTTGGACTTGTCGGGAGTTAAGTTAGCTAGTGTTGTCTGGAGATAGGTTAGGTCAGTTGGACTTGTGTAGACCTAGGTTAGATAGAAGGAAAAATTGATAGATTAAGTTAGCGCCGCGGCTAAAATCGTATTTATCAAAATGGCAGATAACATAGACAAACTAAAGAATGCGGGTTTCGTAACCTTGGCATACACCACACGCAAAGGGGTTTCGCTAAACATTGTATATTTGCCTAGTAAAGAACCTTTCAGATCATTAGAACTGAGAGTCCTACAAACTTAAAAGACCATATATTTCCAAACTACACAATAGTAGGTGGGAGAATAAGGATTTCCTCCTATACCGACAAGAAGAAGTCGATGAAGCTAGCAAGATATGTATGCCGGATATAGTGGGAGAGCCGCGATTAAAAGATTGTCGCAAGCTGCAAGAATTACACGAAGTAATGGATCTGGTTGTCGATGGAATCAAAGATTTTATATATATAGAGACAAACTTCGGTACGCTTTACAATTCGAAAACCTAGACGGTCTCTATGTATCAAACTATTGGTAAGAAAAGGAGATAGAGGACTTGGGTGTCGATTTAAATTTTAATCTGCGGATAAAATTAGATAAAATTAAAACCACTTCAAACAAACATAACGAATGGACTGTCTTCTGTGTATAACCTTGTATTAAAATTAAGTTTAAATGGCTCCATGCTTGGTATTAAATATTTATAAATTTTATTATGTATAATGTCAGAATAAAATTTTTAGAATAGTATTACATTGCTCTTTATTTACAAAGGGCTATGACGTCATTACGAAATAGCAATCACACAGAGAGGGGTGCGCATGGGCAATGGTGCGCATGGGCAGGAATGTGTCTGAGCGTACACGAGGGAAGCGGAAGTTAGCAGTCACCAAGCATCTAATTCCTATTTGGGTGGTATGGAGTACTTGCCGGCTTTAGAAATAATTACGTGCTTCCGACCGCTATGCGGAAGATTTGGTTCTAGAAAATGAGCAACTTACGAAAGTACGGAATACTCGGTATTAATGCTAATTGGTTTAGTGACCGCGCTTGTGCACTCTTCGAGTGTCTTCGACAATCTTTGGTTGTTTCCAAAGTGTATATAAACCATGGCGCTACATGTCAATTATAATTCATACTCCTTTGAAGCTGGTCGAACAAAAAATGCCCTCCAAAAATATTTTTAATTGCAACTCTTGCGGTGCTTCTTATACCTGGCAAAATGCTGTCAAACGTCACCAGAACAAATACCGTGGTGCAACATCGTCCAGGGTTAAGCTTATACATCTGTCAGCAGCAAAGTACTTAAACTTTGTGTCTTTCGGTATCGCTTTTACGAGAATGGACAACTTACTGCGACACAAGGAAAAACAGCACGGTATGTTATTAAGCCGTAAGCGTTCAGCTCCGCCAGCTGTTAAACAACCACAAATTCTGTGTAAAGTATTTGATTTCGTTATTTAAAACAAATTAAATTTTAATCTATAATTAACTGCGCTAGTAAAATGAGAAACTTATAGTTAATTTTAATACCGCTAAGCATACACTTTCGCTTGGTGATTAATTTAGAAAATATTCAAGCCTGCCATTTTCAAAAATATGACATAGAAGTTATTTAAAATTAAATTGCTTTATTAGTAAGTATCCTATAGATAACAAGTTTGGTATTCCCTTAGTAAAGGTTTAAAGTGTTTTATTAAATTTCCCTTCAAAAGGTTTGAATTGATTTACAAACAAAATTAATTTTTAAGATATTGAAAAAAATATGCAAGTAATTGGTTGTCGTTAGCGCTTTTTAGAGTTGATTTTATTTTGAAAATTCATTAGGTTTCTTAAAATTACCCAGTAGAAAAGAATTAGAAATGTTTTAAGTTGTTTTCAAAGTTTTGATGTTATTTTTAAAATAATTGAATGATTTACATATTGCTGTAAATTTTAGATCACGTTATAACATCTCTATAAATACATTAGCTAAAAATTTGTATGGTGGGTTTGTGTTGGGGGGGGGGGGGAGTCTGGAAATTCCGCGTTAAAGCGTATATCACGGGTGACCGAAAAAGATTTAAAGATCGAGTTAAAATTAAATAAACAAAAACGAGTTAAAATTAAATAAACAAAAAATTTAAAGGTACGAGGCTTTAACGGGGTGAAACTTTGTAATGGGTGGTCCTATTTAAAGTCTATTTACAGATTCGGATTCTGATAAAAATCTTGAAATGAATGTAGCTCCATGGGCGATGCTGCTATCTGAAGAATTCCTAAAAATTCAGGTAGCTGAGAAAAATCTAATCTTAATTGATACCAAACAAGGTAGATTTTTCTCGAAAGATGAGCTAAACAGGATAGAAAGTATGATATGACATTAAAAGCGAGTAGTGGTGCGGTGGCGGTATGTTCGCTAGAGGGTTGTGTGTAAAACGATAAGGGGTGGACAGATTTTAAATCTGTTCACAGATTCGGATTCTGCGTAAAATTCTAGACTAATTTAACGTATCCCATGGCTAAAAAATTTATTAGGACGGTCAGAAATCGTTACCGGTAAAAATTCTTAAAATGAGCTGGGGGATGATGCTATCTAAAAAATTGCAAGAAATTCACGTAGCTGAGAAAAATTTAATATTAATTGACACTACACAAGGTACATTTATCGCGGAAGATTAAATAGCTAGTCGAAGAAAACTGTTTGGTTCAGAATGTTACCGGTAAAATTCTTAAAATGAGGGTAAAATCCTACAAGGAGGCCCTCAAGGAGGGAGCAAAGAGAAAATTCCTTAAAAATAAGACTTTGCAGATCCTCCTTATGGGAATTTACATGTAAAACCTATGTTAGATCGGCGGCGCTGTGAGACGCTGTGAGGAGGCGCTGTCCCAGAACGAACACCATCCTCTACTACCGGTATTAGGTTTACCGTGCCCACTGTCGGCGTCTTTATACCTTCCTTCACCTGCCTTAGTTTTCTTTTGTCACAGAGCACGTCGGTAGACCTAGACTCGCGCAACTGAGCCGGTAGGTTTAGCAACGGCTAGACCACTGTAGTATCATACCGGATACTAGTTAGTGACCACTGTCTACTGCCACGCCGGTAAATTAGAACAGGGTCGTTACATGGATAAATTAATACACAAATGACAAATTTCGTGTTAAGAAATAGATATGTGTAGGATCTTTAATAGTTATTTACCTGGAACGTTCTCGAAGATTTGTGTCAACTAAATATGGCGTAAAAGTCAAAACATGTGAGTGTAAATAGATTATTATATAGAAGGGTTGAAAAATATTAACGAGAAGTATGCACATTCCAAGTGTTTTGTATAAGGCGCAACAAACAAACGTTAATTAGGAAATTTGTTTGAGGGACTGACGTAAATGCATCAGCTCGAATAAAGAAGACTGATAGAAAGTGTACTAAATACAGTATTTTGTTCTGCTTGCGTGTTTACGTGCAAAATTTGTCTATCATTTTTGTTTTTTACTACTCAATCTCGGATTGCAATCGGGGTGCTTTCCGACAGCTGTTGATTGATTCTAATCGGTAAAAGGCAATATTTTTGTAGCGCTTGCATGTTAACACGTAAAATTTGCCCTATTACTATCGTTTTTCCTCGCCCAATCCCCACTGTATTCGGATGTCTTCGACATCTTTTCGTTTCTCTTAAAATTTATAAGACGATATATTGCAGTGCTTGCACTCTGGTGGATTTATCCTACGCTTTCATTTACAACTTAATCTTCAACTTTATTTGTATGCCTTCGACATCCTTAGGTTCTTGCACTATAGAGTATAGCTAGCATCTTTCTTGTGTAAGTTTGTTACGTTTTCCTTCCGAAGGTGTACCAAACCTTACGTCATTTTGGTTAATTATTCATTCGCATAGATTCTGCTTCCAATACTCATACACCATCTTGTATATTAGACATTCCTAAAACAAGTGCAATGTCATTTAAATCTATTTGCTGCAAAATGAAAAAGTTCTTCTATAATTTAAATAGTCGGTACCTTGTTTTAGGTATCCGTTGACTTGATACATATCACTATAGCATTTAATTACTTCTTATAATACCCAATCCTAAAGACTCGTTAAAATAATGGACCATACTTATTCGATAAAGTCCTAATATAATATTATTAAGTGAATATAATATTATATAATATTATTAAGTGAATCAAGACAAATTGCTGGTATCATAGATAATGAATTATATATTGAAAATTATAAGACTATAAGATGTGATTCACAAACTCGTAATACAGGTGGAGTGCTGCTTTATGTGAAGAACAATATACAATTTACGGTATTTAAAACAGTGTCATTAGAAATGAACTATTGGTGTAAAATAATAAAAGTTCATGTTGTGAACCAAAAATGGTTGATTGGTTGTATTTACCACTCTCCTAGTGCTTCTCACAGTACATTTATTGATAACTTGGATAGTTTGTGTGATGATGTGTTTACTAGAAACTGTAAGAGTGTATTAATAGGAGACTTTAACATTAATTATTTAGAAAATTCTTACTACACTAATAAAATTAAAAATCTTTTAATATATATGGTATTAGTCAATTAGTATTAGAACCAACGAGATCTACCAATGTAAGTTCAACACTTATTGATTATGTATTAACAAATAATAATAATGTACTATCAATTGTTCATTCATATCCAAAATTACTGATCATTCTGTAATATCTGTTAACATTTTCGATCATTTGATAACTGACAATACAATCTATCGATATTATAGAAACCTATCTGAAAATAATATAAATAACATTAACTTAAAATTAATTAAACATAACTGGTCACTTGAAAGCATAAATGTAGAAGAAATTTGTATGGAAATTATGCAGATTTGTGGAGGTATTATCGATGAAGTAAGTCCTATCCAAAAATATAAAGTGATAAATGGTTTGCCATGGATTGATAATGAAATTAGATTAAACATGAAAGAAAGAGATAAAATGTATAAACAATTCAAAAGTAATAGCAATAATGAAAGGAATATTCTGTGGGAAAATTATAAAAGATTGCGTAACACAGTTGTAAATTTGATAAAGATTAAAAAGACTAATTATTACCAGGAAAAAATTGATAAATATGCAAATAATCCTAAAGAAATGTGGAAAACTCTAAAATCTTTAGTTAACATAAAGAAAATCCAGTTAATACCTGATTGTGTAAAATTTGAAAAGAATGGCGAAGAACAAATTATTCGAGATCCTTCTGAAATAGCAGAGAAATTAAATGAATTTTTTATCAGCAGTATTGAAGAAATTGTTAAGGGTATTAAAAGCGACAATGAATGGAAAAGGACCAATTGTAATTTGTATGTTGAATTTAATAAATTTAGGTTATTGAATATGATTGAAGTAATTCAGTTAGTAAAACATTAGATAACAAATTCAGCATTCAAGTTCCTGTAAATAATAAAACCCTGAAAGCAATTTTAGATACTGTTGGCCATGTCTTATTACATTTTATCAACTCATCATTACGGCAAGGAAAAATTCCCAATATGTTAAAGATCAGTACAATATGCCCAATATTAAAAATAGATAATTCGATTAAAGCATCTAACTACAGGCCAATTAATACATTACCTACAGTAGAAAAAATTCTTGAACGAGCGAGCGGTATATGAACAGTTACTAAATCATTTTGAAAGCAATAACTTTTTTTTTTGCACACCAATCAGAATTTAGGCATAATCACTCTTGTGAAACAGCACTTCAATTTGTACTAGCAAGAGTAAAAAGGTGTATTGATAATAACGAGTATGTGGTAGCTGTATTCTTAGATTTGAAGAGGGCGTTCGAGACTGTAAACCACAATATATTGTTAAGCAAATTACAAACATATGGAATCAATGGAGTTATACTGGACTGGATCAAGGATTACCTAAGGGACAGACAACAAAAGGTTAAATTAAAAGATATTTATTCCGGTAATAGGATTATTCAGCATGGTGTGCCACAAGGAAGTATACTGGGTCCTCTATTGTTTTTAATTTACATTAATAATATTGACTTGTATATAAATTGTGAACTACTTAAGCTATTTGCTGATGATACATTGCTCATTTGTAAAGGGGAACATTTACCCACGGTGATTGATAAAATAAACGAAGCTTTAGTGAATGTCAATAATTATTTGGTAAATAACAAACTAAAACTTAATGTAGGTAAGACTAAGGCTATGATATTGACCACTAAGTATAAATATAATAACATTAATATGAATGAGGTTAATATCACTATAGATAATATACCTATTGAAATTGTTACTGAAATGAAATATCTAGGCTTCATAATTGACAACTCATTCTCATATATGGGACATTATAAGTATATTTACAAAAAAATAGTTACAAAAATCTATTTTTTCTCAAGAATTTCAAAACATTTATCAACTCAAACAAAAATTACAATATATAATGCTATTATTAGACCTCATTTTGAGTATTGCTCGTCAGTTATGTTTTCATGGGATGAGAATAAGATAGCACAACTTCAGAAGCTACAAAATAGAGCTATGAGAATTATTTTGCAATGCAGTAGATATACTCCAATCAGATATATGCTGTCCACATTAAACTGATTTGGTGTTTCAGATTATATATTACTGAATACAATGATTTTTATCTTCAAAATGGTAAATCATAAGATTCCACAGTACTTTAATAGCTTTATTACATACAATAAAGAAGTGCACAATTATCCAACAAGAACATGTGATCATATATACATAAATAAAACTAATGATAGGATGTTAATGAAAGGTTTATTCTTTAAAGGAATTGATCAGTACAACAAACTACCTGTTGATATAAAACAGAGTTCAAATGTGCATTCATTTAAACATAAGATGATAGAGCATATTAAATCAACCAAATTAAAGTAGGTTATTATAAGTATGATTATTAATATTATTATAAGTTTATTATAAGTTTAATGTTACATGTTAATTACATATAACATTATGTTTGTATATTAGGATTTCCTATTTAAATAAATTCACTTACTTACTTAAAGCTTGTTTGGAATTTCCAATCACACCTGTGTCTTGGATAACGCCGGGGTTGGATTTAAATCTTGTAAAAACAGTTTCAATTTGATTCTGCAGCTCGCGCTTTTGATATATTTTCTAGGTTGCTCGTTTTATTACTACAAGGGCAATGCACATTTGTTGTTAACAAGACGTGGATATCTGGGGTGCATCGGTAAGTTCTTCCGCACTTATCAACACTAATAAGATTCCCTTTCTAGCTCTTTCACGGAGGCCTAATGATCTTTCTACGTTCGGCCAGTTCGCTTTTTATGAATGGCCCGACTATTCCTTGACGGAATCGTAATGATTTTCTAACGTTAGCCCAGATCGCTTTTTATAAATAGCCCGATTAATCTTTGACGTAGACTACTGCTCTGGAATGTAGACCGCCGTTACAATTACGATAGCAGCGTGGATGTTACCGATTATCGTGGCGTTGCTGTATTGATCTACCTCCAATGGATTACAAGATATATACCCCGACCTATAGAGGTGTGTGACTTGTTTCTTTTTTTTGTACATACCGAGTGATAAACCCAACTTGCATTGACGTACGAACGAAGCACATACTTTTTTGTTTAATAAAGACCCACTCTGGAATTAGCTATGCTACTGTTCCTTGTAACGCTAAAATTTTCTTTTTACTAACGATGTTTTTTTAAATTTAGTAGTTTTTTTTGTTACTTAATGCACTTGCTTATATGATAGTTTTAGTATTTTTTTTTACTAGATATATTATCTGTTAGCGACGAAATGCACACTTCGTAGAATCATTATTTAAATTGTCCATAAAGGAATTTTTTTTTTAAAAATAGTAACTTTATTTACTATTTTTTTCTACTTGCCTTAGATAGAAATTTTTATTGTTTCTGTAAATAGATAAATCGAATGCGATGTATTTTTCTCTGTGCGTTTGTAGTTAGTCTGGTTTTTCTAATTTCCTTTTATGTTTGTTTCGGCGTGCCTTAACTTTATGAATTATGACGCCCCTTCCGTTTATGTCTAGGTACATAGCATAAATTTTGACGCCCTGACCTGGGGTCCCGATTGTGTGTTTCTTAATTTTTGGCTCGATTTTGTTTTGCTCATCTTCTGGCCCGATTTTTTTGTACAGCCTAATTTCCTACATTACCCGCTTTTATCGGCCTGATGCTGCTTATTTTGTTTTTACGTTCAAACTGATACTTAGACGGGTTAGTTTATAATTTTTTCTCTCAGTCCTTTGGTATCTATTTTCTACTTCTTTCGGCACTTTGGTGTTCCTCACTTGAGGATCGATTTTCTTTATTTTTTATGTGGGTTCGATTGTCTTAAATTTGGATTTTGTTTTCTTTCTTAATCGCTCAATCTCATTGGTTGGTTCATTTCAGATTATCAGAATTGTGTTTTCGCCGATAATTGTAGTCTGTCGGAAACGCTGGCGCCCAAAAATTGTTTTTTTTCTTTCTACACCCCTCTTTTAACACCGTCATTTTTAGAATTGGATTTTTTTTATTTATTCTATAGCCCGTCCTTTAAACGTTGTGAGTTTCTGAACTGTGCTGCGGGTCACAAAATTTTTTTGTGGTTGTTGGGACGTGGAGGTCGGATTGACATTTATTAATTGGTTCATTCTTCTTTTTTTGTGTGTCATGGCATATTGGCGCATTCATGTAAACTGGTCGCGGAAAACAAAGTTCAATATGAACTAGAGTCTCGCGGTTTTAACCTCGAGGATAATGTAGACGAATTACGCAGGTCTGTACAGAGTACGTATCGCATGGAACGTGAACAGGGACTTCGTCCTGTTCCCGTTGAATCTGATTTCGCTTCCGAATTGGTAGCGGTTACAGCTCGTATCCAAAAGCTAAAACAATCTCTTGTTATATTTAGTGGGGACAAGTTTTCACCTGCGTTTAAACGCATTAGCTTCTTATGACTGCATACAGAACGACGCTGTTCTAGGATGTCTCCAATGCAGCAGAAACGCCATGCTCATAATCAATTACTTCTTACTTTAACTAATCTCCGCGGTTCCTTTGACACTAAAATAAAGAAATTTCGCCACACTATTACTTTATCGGAAACCCCGATAACTACCTCTAGGCCGGCACACACTACTAGTGTCGATTCCGATAAACATCCTTTACTTACTTCCGAATCGAAATCTGAACCTGAACCGGAATCAGCCCTGCTACAGTGTCCAAGTCAGCCGCTACTCCTTTTTCAGCTTTCCACCAAGGCCATTTAGTATCGAAGTGGAATGTGAAATTTTCTGGTGACCCAAACACTCTTACCGTACATAATTTTCTAGAACGGGTTGAAAAACACCCACGAGTTCGATATGTGTCAGAATTGCAGTTATTTGAGTCTGCAACTTTATAAATCGATTAAAGCAAATTTATGCATATTCATTTGTTTTACTGTAAAGCCAGTACACCTTGAACTTGCGACTGACCTTTCCACTGAGTCATTCCTAATGTCATTAAGGCGTTTTACTTCTCGCCGCGGTAAACCCGCGCACATTTATTCCGAAAACGGTACTAACTTTGTTGGAGCTAGCTCTAAGCTCCGTGAACTCGAAGAATTTTTGACAAACAATAGTGATGCGATTACTGAAGCTTCTACTAAGGAAAAAATCAATTGGCACTTTGTACCCGCTCACAGTCACCATTTTGGTGGCTTGTGGGAAGCAGGGGTTAAATCTTGCAAGCATCACCTTAAAAGAGTCGCTGGTGGTACACTTTTAACATATTAAGAATTTTACATATTACTCACCCAGGTAGAAACTACCCTGAATTCCTGACCAATCACTCCATTATCCGCTGACCCTACTGACTTACAGCCGTTGACGCCATCACATTTCCTAATTGGTCGACCGATGGTTTCAATTTCAGATCCTCATCTGACAGATATAGCTGTGCCAATTTTATCAGTATTTCAAAAGGTACAGCAAACACATCAACGTTTATGGAGACGTTGAAGTAATATCTCGGAGCTACAGCAGCGCACTAAGTGGCGTGAAAATCAATCAACTTTGCAAATCGGTGCTTTGGTACTTGTCAAGGATGACAATTTACCTCTTTTAAGATAGAAACTTGGCCGTATTACTTTCTTATATCCGGGCAAAGATGGCGTCGCCAGAGTTGCCTTAATCAAGACCAGCAATGGTATTATTCGTCGCTCTTTCAGCAGAATATATCTTCTTCCAATCGACTGTGTCTAACTGTGTATGCCTAGTGTTTCGTGCGCTTGTTTTGAAATAACTGTACTTTGTTTCATTTTTTATGTATTCTAGTTTCTAATGTTACTTAAGTTTGTTGTCTCTATTGAAAGGCACACCTTTTAAGGCGGGGGGCATGTTAAGGTTTATAAATTACTTCGATATATTACAAAACTTATGAGTACCGCTTATACGTGACGCTCCCCACCTTGCTAGTTTTATACGCTGTATTACTGGGGTTGCTCGCTCTCTTGCTTGCTGACCACCAACCTGCATAGATGCTCTGAAATGTATAATGCTTAATAAAGATCAATATTTATTTTAACTAGTGTTTAGTTTTGTGTGTTATAAAAGAGCATGAAGAAAAGTCACAGGTAACGAGCATTTTAATTCCCTAAAACAATTCGCCATTCTACGAATGGCTGGACCTTCAAGCTAAACAAGGGTATAGAACACAATTTCTACTACCATTTACAAGAGTGCTTCTATGGCTCCCAACAGTATCGATAGAATAGAACTATTCGAAGAAATAAATACCCTTTTTAGTTGTAATTTAGAAAATAACAGTGGCCCCTTTGAATTTTTATGGTATTTGGTACAAAATGATTTACAAAGTTGTTTTCCTAATACACCAATTGCACTAAAAATAATTTTGACACTACCTGTTCCAATTGCTCCAGCTAAGAGATCGTTTTTTAAACAACGCGGCCACTTGAATTAGCAAACCAAGTTGTAAATCAGAACATCCCAGAAATAAGAAGTATGGTAGGAAGCGAGTCAATACCGTCAAAATTTAAAGTGAAACCACCCACATTCGATAATAAAACACCTTGGCTCACATATTTGAAACAATTTGAAGCTGCTGCAATAGCCAACGGTTGGTGCAACACAGAGAAGGCTATCTGCTCAATAGTGGCCCTACGAGGGGAAGCTCTTAACATCTTGCAAACGATTCCCGATTATCAGCAGAATGATTATGGCCTTTTAACATCGAAGCTTGAGATGAGAGACGCTCATCTTCAACAAGTTTACCATGCACAAGTTAAGATCCGCTCGCAAAAGACAAATGAAAATCTGCAAGAATTCGAAGCTGACATTGCCAGTTTGGTTAGATTGGCATACCCAACGGCACTAGATAGCTTCCTCGAACAACTGGCTGTTCAAACATTTGTGGATGGCGTTAAAGGCGGCGAAATTCAGCAAGTGCTAAGATTAGCACGGCTAAAAATGTTAGATGCCGCACAGACTCATGCGCTTGAATTTGAAGCATTTAAGCAGACATCACACAGGATGAGTCACAAAGTTCAGTCTGCCTTAGAAGAGCCTGGTCAATCGCAGAACAGCATAGAAGAAATAATCAACCGTGTGTTTGAAAAGCAAATGGCGAAAAGGCTGTAAAGACAACGACCTTACATGTGGTTTTCCAATGCTCCACCCGAAGGTACTACATTGGCCAGGAGGCGAGTTTTTTGTTGCCTGGAAATTTAGAATTTTGCCGAACCCTTGCCGTTCCAGGCAAGGTAAGGATCTTTAACGTACGTGACAACACACACACGGGACCTCCATTTAACCTCTCATCCGAACTAGGGCTTAATTTTTGTGAAAAAACTCACTTGTCATTTTTCAAGCAGTCGGCCGTGTCGGGATTTGAACCCAGGACCTTGGGATCCGTAGTCTTATGCTTACTACTTTGATCCCTGGCGACGCCTAAAAAAAAGACAACGACCGCAAAGACGGGGTCTGCAATGCTGGAGCTGCGGTGAAGTTGGTTATATACAGAGAGGCTGTACTTAATCAAAAAAAAAAACTGGTTGAGCAGCAGGAAAAACTAAAGCAAGTCGACGTAAGGGGGCGAATGTCGACAGCACAACGTAGTGCACCGGAGATTATTATCCGTGCTGCATTGTCGATGGGAAGTCTGGACAGCATTTATATTGATGGTGAAATTAATGGTAGGGTTGTCCTATTACTTGTGGATACAGGAGCGACAAGGACTATTGTAAGACCAGATTTGATTGGTTGAGGAAAAGTGCTACCTGCATCGGTATGTCTTCGAACGGCAAGTGGTGAAAAAATTTCTACTCACGGAGAAACTGCCGTTACGTTGGCAATTGGAGACAAACTAATTAATCATCCGGTGTTAGTGGCTGAAATTACAGAAGAAGTGATCTTGGGAACGGATCTCATGAGAGAATATGGGTTTCATGTGAACATGAAAGAAAATGTGCTTCGGATAAATGATGATCAGACTCTAATTCAAGGAACAAGTCACCAGACGATGCAAGTTCGAATGATTTGTGATATGAAAATACCCGAGAAGGCGGAAATGAGCGTGATGGGACGCCCGGATGGTACGCTCCGGGAAGGACAAGTATGCATGATGGAAGCAACTGAATCGGGAATGGGTCAGGAGGGACTACTGATTGGAAGAACGCTGGTAAAGTCTCGAAATATGGTACCAGTAAGGGTGCTGAACATTAATCCGCATACGGTGACCCTGAAGAAAGACACGATTGTGAGAAGTTGCATTCCAGTATGCAATATTAAACGTTGTGTGGACGACACGAAAGATAAACCAGCCAACGGTTGCTCACAGAAATTGCTGGATATGTTAATACCTTCGTGTCAAGAATTAAACGGCGACCAACTGGGCAAGGTAAAAGAGCTGGTCGGACGATATCAAGGTGTGTTTGCACTGGATGATAGCGAGAAAGGAAGGACGAATGTCGTGCAACACAAGATCAATACTGTAGATGCGCAACCGATAAGACAATATCGTAGACAGCTTCCTTTGGCAAAACGTAAGGAAGCCGAGCAAATTATTACAGACATGGAAGAACGCTCGAATAGTTCATGGGCATTCTTGATAGTGCTTGTCAAGAAAAAGGATGGATCGACAAGGTTTTGTGTAGACTACCGGCGGCTAAACAATGTGACAAAGAAAGACAGCTGTCCTTTGCCCAGAATTGATGACATCTTGGATACTCTATTCGGATTTAAATGGTTTTCGACCTTGGACTTGAAAAGCGGATACTGGCAGGTAGGTTCGGAGCCAAACGATAAAGAGAAAACTGTGTTTACAATTAGAACTGGATTATGGCGGTTCAAGGTCATGCCCTTTGGATTATGCAATACCCCTGCTACTTTTGAACGTTTGATGGAGTCAATTCAGCGTGGATTGTCTTGGAAAACATGTCTGGTGTGCCTTGACGACGTGATAGTATTAGGCGGGTCTTTTGAAGAAAACCTTAAGAACTTAGAGGAGATATTCCAAAGATTAGCGGAGCAAACCTTACCTTGAGCCCTAAGAAATGTCATCTATTTGGAAAAGAAGTGAAATACCTAGGACATGTCGTTTCGGAGACCAGAATAAGTGCTGACCCTGACAAAACTACACCAGCAGATATACACCAACTACGCAGTTTCCTAGGACTGTGTACATATTACCGAATTACCGACGTTTTATACTTGTGTTTGCGAACATTGCCATACCGTTAACGAAATTAACCGAAGATAGACACGAATATAATTGGAATGATGACTGCCACGTCGTATTTGAACAACTGAAAGGGCTACTAATTACAGCACCAATTTTGAGTTATCCACAGATATAGGGAAAATTTGTGTTGGATACCGATGCCAGTAACACAGCTATACGAAGCGTTCTTTCTCAAGTGCAGGACGGACAAGAAAAAGTTATTGGGTATTTCAGCAAGGTCTTGTCGCGGTCAGAAAGGAACTATTGTGCGACAAGAAAGGAGCTGTTGGCCGTTGTCAAATCCGCAGAGCATTTTTATAAGTACTTATACGGCCGTAAATTCCTGTTAAGAACAGGCCATGCTGCACTAAAATGGTTATTGCAGTTTTGAAATCTTAGGCGGCTTCGTGGTGTAGTGATATGTGTGTGACTACTACGCCCAAGGTCCCGGGTTTGAATCCCGACACGCTCCACTGGAAAAATGTTATGCGATCATTTTTCACAAAAATACACCCTCGTTCGGATGAGAGGTAAAATGGGGGTCCCGTGTGAGTGTTGTCACGCACGTTAAAGATCCCTACCTTGCTTGGAACAGTAAGAGTTCGGCAAAATTCAAAATTTTCCAAGTAAAAAAACTCGCTTCCTGGCCAATGTAGTAGCTTCGGGTGGAGCATTGGAAAAATCACATGTAAAGTTTTGAACTCCTAAAAGACAAGTTGCAAGATGGATAGAACGGCTGCAGGAATATGACTTTGACACAGAACAACGTGCAGGACCTAGCCATCGGAATGCAGACGCTCTTTCAAGAAGACCTTGTCCGGTAGACTGCAATCATTGCTCCAAGATGGAAGAGAAAATAAGTGTCATTCATAGAAGGAGCCTGAAGGCATACTGGATACAGTGGGACTCCTTGGTAATTGAAAATAGAATCTTAAAATGACGCCTGGAATGTGAATATGGCACTGAGAGAAGACTTCAAGTGATAGTGCCGTCAACCAGAGTGACGGAAGTGTGGCAGCACTTACACGATGGTATTTCCGGAGGGCAGTTTGGTGCGAAAAGAACTCTCGAAAGAGTGAGAGAAAGATTCTATTGGGTAAACTGTAAAGAAGATGTGAAGGAGTGGTGCCGTAAATGTGAGTTGTGTGCCTCTGGAAATGGCCCGGATACTAAATGGAAAGCCCAAATGAGACAGTATAGCGTGGGAAATCCTTTTGAGAGGGTGGCCATTGATATAGCTGTTCCGTTTCCTGAATCAGAGAAAAGAAATAAATACATCTTGGTAGCAATGGATTATTTTACCGAATGGCCGGAGGCGTATGCTAAACCTAACCAAGAAGCCGAGACGGTTGCAGATGTACTAGTGAGGAGTTGTTTTGTCGTTTTGGAATTTCGTTGGAATTACACTCCGATCATGGTTGGAACATCGAATGAGCGTTGTTTCAAAACTGTTAACTGCTGCAAGCATCTTGGAATTAGGAAGACTAGAACCACGCCACTTCATCCTCAATCGGATGGAATAAACAGGATGTTAGGAAAGTACCTAGCCAAAGCTGTCTCTGAACATCAACGAGACTGGGACCAATATTTACATTTGTTCCTACTGGCGTACCGATCTTCAATACATGATAGCACAGGATACTCTCCCGCTTGCGTGATGTTAGGACATTGTTACGGTTGAAATTTTCACGACGACTTTTAATTTTTAGCAGTGTATTAAATAGTTAATTCTTTCCGTATTAGATTGTACATACTTTAATATTGATAGCGCGTTATCAGGTACGAGTTTGCAGACCAGCTTTAGTGGTATGATCTTGACATAATTCTTCATTTGAATCGTACACTTTTAATTTATGCTTTGGGTTCGTATATATGCCCGCCTTCATTGAAGGGATTTTAGCGAATTAATTTGAAAGGAAATTATTCTGAGGTAATTGAATATAATTTTCCTTATTGCCTAATTGGGATTACGGCGATTCAAAAAGTTGAGTCCTCGACTGCTATTTGGTAACCACCTGTTACACATTTTGTTTGGTTGCACATTGAACCCGATTGTGGATCGGTAAGTAAGCCGCGATTTTACTGACTGTAATTAGGGGATTATATTTTAGGGTTCTAGTTCTTAATTCTAGTTCAACTTTTACTTCAGTTCCATTCAAGATTTATGTTCTACGTTTTGTTCCACGTGCTACACTCCACGTTGTACGTTCTGCTATTCTATGTTCTAGTACCGTTGTAACCTGTATGTTGAATTTCGAGTTCTAGATGTGGCATCTGTAATTAAAAGGAGAAGATGTTTACAAGTAAGGATCCAGTGGACCCATGTTAGATAATTGGTAGCGATATTCTACCTGCACGCGCCATTTGAGTTGGAAATCGCCATCCACATCAGCAGTTGGTGAGTCCGTTCCATATCTTATTTTTATCATCGCAACCGTTTGGTTGACTTTGCATGCTGGTGAATTACATTGTAGCATTATTGGGTTTACTATAATAGGGTTGGGTTCTAGTTTAGGGTGTTGAACATTGCATATTCACAATACTTAATAGAGTATGTAAAACTAAGCCAACGACCCGCCTATTATTATTACAGGTATTATTGCAGATACCCTCAGTACTTAAGGGTTATCCTGCTAGGATCCTAGTGCAACCCCTTAATTGCGTAATAGTCTTTTTAAATCGACCGTATGGTCGCAGATTTATGTTGCCTTCTTGGCTGTGTTAATATTTGAGTTTAAAGTAAAATTTGAATTAGTCAACCGATGTATTGGTATATGTATCATTATAGTTGCACCATAACAAGTGGGTAAGTCCAGATATTAATTAAATTATAGTATATGTGTTTATTGTTATTAATTTGATATATTCTTGTATAGTAAATGTATTGAATAGCTTTGAGATCTACATTACTGTGTGTCAACGTATGTTAGCTGGATTGTATGCTGTGTGAGTATTATTTGTGATCGTTAGGAATTTACTATCTCAGTTCCGTCGGAGCCCAGCTGTTAGAGTTGGGTGGCGCTCATTTTTGGTAAGAGGTTTGGTTGATGGTTTACCCCACCCCGCCTCGGTACTGGGTTAGCTCAGGGTACATTGAAGCTGATTGCTCCGACTGCCCCGATAAGCATTTACCTTGCTTACCTCATTAGCGATTTTAGTGTAAATTAGAATTCAGTTTGAAATTCCCCCTTGCTCGTTTTTGTTGTATTGCGAGCGCCACGTCCCGTTATAACATGACTTGCGGCTACCATGTGATCTTCAGTTTGGATTTAAACCTGGAAAAGGGATCGCAGGAGAAAATTACTTTAGTAAGCTTCGTGAAAGATCAAATAGCATTCACAAAAACGTCCGAAAGAATATCCAGGCAGCAAGCGATCGAATGAAATCAGAATATGACACGAGAGCACAAGAAGATGGTTAACAACCTGGAGATTTAGTGTGGTTGTATAATCCACAAAAAAACCGTGGGTTGTCGCCAAAATTACAAAGACAATATGAAGGCCCGTACGAAGTGATGAAAAGGATTAATGATGTAGTGTACCGGATCAGAAGATCTCCCCGTGGTAAACCGAAAGTGGTACACTTTGACCGTTTAACATTCTATGCTGGCAACAACCGGGAAGACTCGAGTAATGAAAATGGTGTCCGAAGAGCTATTAATCATGAGCCAAATGTAGATTTTGAGATTTTCATTGCGGTGTATGGTGGTTCCGCTAAGGTGATATTTGACGTTGTTGTTGAAAAACAGCGAGAACTGTTTAGAACACCAGAAGAACAATCCCTTGCACATTGCGTAGCTTAAGATCTGGAAATGTCAAGAGGAATAGCTGTTGTTTTTAAGAAAAAGTGTGGATAAATTGGTACAATAGCAGCCAACTGTAGGAAAAGCCTTGGTTTTTTAGGATAGAAATCGTTATGTTTACTATCTGGTCACCAAAAATTCTTCATAGCAGAGACTTAGTTATGGACATCTATGGGAGGTTTTGCTGAATCTTAAGGCTCAGACAATAGAAAATGGAGTAACGAGACTAGCGGTGCCCAAGCTATGCTGTGGACTGGATCGGTTAGATTGGAGAATAGTCCGAAATATGCTAGAAGTAATTTTCCAGGGAACTAACGTCCAGGTCCTTGTTTGTTGCTATCAACCGGTTGCCTACCAAGAGCAAGAAAAGAGTGTTGACTGTTATTTTTAACAACGTGGATGCACCAGAGGAGATTGCTGTCCATCCCGTCATCATTCGTTAAATTGGCGTCAAAATGTTTTTACAGTTACGAGAGTAACGGTTTTAAAGAGGGGGCAGTGTTACGAACTACTGTTAGGTAACAGATGCATAACCGAAGGTACATTCTACAGAAGTCTCGAACGTTCCGGCAAATAGTAAAATACGAGTCATCTATTTAATTATAGGGTATATATAAGATCGGTGAGGAATGTAGGAGTTAGTAGTTGCTGCCTAGATTTCGAAGGAGCAACATATATCTACCACCGCCTCCGGGCGATCAAAGGTGAGCAGCGGAACGGTGACGACTCGAAGAAGTTCTCCAGCTATGCGGGGCGCCGAGGAATGGGTACACAAGTGAAGTCGTTGGGGATGCACATCCGTCAGTCCTGTTAGACGAGCTACCTGACGATGGAGCGGCCTGTGGCGAATAGCCATCTTGCCGGTCGAAAACCACAGGCCAGTGGACCCAGGATTCGGATATCGTGTAGTTGGAGATCAACCAAGGGGAAGATCCGAGAAATTGCCACTGCATCAAAACAAGAGGATTGCAGGAGCAGGCCTTGTGGAGTCCAGATCAACAAATTTATTAAGAAGTCCAACCAAGAAACAACACCACAACACATCAATCATCATCAACAAGCCAAAAAACTCCTGGAGTTATAAGGCACTATAACGACGCTGAAAGCGTCGCGTTCAACTACTGCAGGGTAGGAGTTAGTCTATATCAAAATGTCTTATATAAATCATCTCGTGTATAGTTGGTCATTACGTTTTTAATGTCCTATAGTAAATATAAATTTGTGTTATGTTTACATGTATATTGTACCGCCAGCTTGTACATAAATAGACAAAAGTGTAATAAATAAATTATAGTAGTATTTAGAGTTGTTGAGAAGGCTTATGGTTAAGAAATTAGTTTTAAGAAGATATTGGTGCTTGTAAATTCATTAGTGTGATAGTGCTTCATTGTTAATTGAACTGGAAACATCTATAAATAAAGCATATACTGTTTATTAGACTTGTGAATAGTGAGTAATAAAGACTTTTGTTATTACTTGTTTTAAATTGGTGAAACGCGTTAATGGTGGCTCACTACAGTATTGTCCAAAAGTTTTCCGTAATTATAGCTCGGCATGTGAAACTTTTATAAATCACGTTCGTTATTACGATAAATAATTATTGGTCTTCTTTAGGTTAATGTTTATTTAATTGTTAGTTATTCTTAATTTGTAGAAATTGTTTTGCTATTATATTTACTAATATTAAAATATTTTTCTATCTTTCTATATGCTTGGTGCGGCGTCAAAATACATTTTGAACACAGGCGGCCTAAGCTCACGGCGAGGCCCTGTGTACTGTTAGATGCTTAAGCACATTTAAGTAGATGTCAACGTTTTAAATCAGGATGCCGCTAATTATATTAAATTAACTATAATTTCTCAATTCTTGTGATACAACGTTCACTGTTCCAAAACCTATCTTTGTCGTACTTCATAAATGCGCATTTAACTTGACTGTACTGTGCAATTTATTGTCTCCCCAAATTACGTGCGATTCAAACAATAATAATATAGATAATAAGTTCCGCGAAAATTATATAACATTTTCGTTCAACAAAGGTTGAAGGTTATGTACCTATTGTTATTTTGCTGCTCTAAAATACAGTCGCGATTACAATTTATTAATTTTTAAAAATGTGCTGTTACCTGTTACAGTTCAATAAATCTAATAGACTGAGAAAGGTGGTCTTATATAGGATCCGGTAAAAAATGTGAAAGTAAACCAATCACCATCTCCTCAGGAAATTAATGCTTGTTAAGTAACGAAAGGGAAGAACTTATATTATTTTTGTTTGGACTTTATTAAAATGCTCGTAAGTAATAACGAGAGGAATGGTGCAGTTTTAAAATATTTGTGATCGATTTAAACAAATAATGTAAGTACTTATGTAGTGTTTATAGTGTTTTATTTAATTTATAACTATGTAAGGTGAGAACACATATTTGTTTATTAAGAAACTAGTTCGAAGTAACAAAAAAATTTTTCATACTCAAGTTTATATGGTCAAGAAATGATCGATAGCTTAATGGTATACGTCGACGTTTTAGAAAGTTTCAGAATGGAAAAAAGTTTTTGTTATTAGATTTTAACTAATTGACGCCGTTTTAATTTCAAACGAAGGTGTATATTATGCATTAAAACGTCTGTACTGTACGCCACTAACGAAAAAGCATTTCTATTCAAAAATAGATTTCACTTTTGTTTCAGATACGACTTTTACTCAATTTTATGTAGATAACGATTTGAGTACGACCAAACTTAAAGTACTTATCTCTTACTCATTTTGAAATAAACACAGATTTGAACTATCGCGTCAACTGAGGATACATTGACCAATAATTTTATTCAACATGCAATTTCAAAATATGCGTAAACATTTATATAACACTGAATATGAAATATTAGAGGTTAGCCTTCTAGCCATTGCCTGATGTACATAACTTTATTTAAAAGTTTATTCATCATCATTTTGTTTTCTACCTTACTTAAGGTCGGTATGATGCAGCTCTAACTTTTTTTCTATTCTGTGCTAATCTAAATAGTTCTACATACCCTTCACAACCTAAATTTCTAATAATTTGACTAATATAGCTTAATCTAGGTCTCCCTAGACTCTCTATCTTTTTATTATCTACCAGGCTCTACATAGATAATAGCAACCTGATGGTTGTTTAAGAACCCCAACATGTTTACATGATTCCCATTTATAAGGAAATGAAATATTACCTGGATATCCCCTCCAAAAAAAAAGTGTTAAATTATATATTATGGTAAGGCTTAAGCAACGAATCGCTGCCAACATGCCACACCATTAACTAATTGCGAGTTATGTCATGAAAACGTTAATTAAGTTATATGTTATGGTAAGGCTTGAGCAACGAAAGTTATTGTTCGAGAGGAAGGCGTCTGAAAGCAGGTAGGCTTGGCTTGATTATTTGTTTAATAATTACAAGCAAAAAAATAATTATAAGTTCATAACTACATGAAAATAAATATGAATTTGAATGATTTGAACAGTTTGAGCCGTTCGAAAGTCTTCGCTAATCTTCGAAAGCCTTCGGAAGGCTAGATGCTTGCTTGTGGAACCAAAATAAGCTTAAACACTTATTAACTGAATGTCTATACAGTTTGAAAGCGTTGGAAACGGCCTCGATGGTCTTCAGAATTTTTCGGAAGGCTTCGTGTTTCACCTTTGACACAACGTTAAGTTATAAAGAATTATGACTTGAAATTAAAAACTACTAATTTACAATATTTACAAGTATAGAGGGTTCAGAAGGCTTCGGTTGTCTTCAGAACTCTTCGGAGGCTTCAGAATTGATTTGTGAGGTCCAGTAGGAACTTGGACGGTGATGATTAGAAAATCTTTACAGGTTTAGGAGGCCAAAACGTTTACGGTGATCTTCGTTACCCTTCGGTAGACGTCGTGAGGCGGCTCCGTGGCGTAGTTGGTATGTGTGTGACTACTACGTCCAAGGTCCCGGGTTCGAATCCCAACACGCTCCGCTTGAAAAATGTTAGGCGAGCATTTTTCACAAAAATACACCCTTATTCAGATGAGAGGTAAAATGGAGGTCCCGTGTGTGATTGTTGTCGCGCATATTAAAGATCCCTACCTTGCTTGGAACAGCAAAAGTTCGGCAAAATTCTAAATTTTTCAGGTAAAAAAAACACTCGCTTCCTGGCCAATGTAGCATCTTCGCGTGGAGCATTGGAAAATCACATGAAAGGTAGACGTCGTGGAAGTGGTGCCTTAAGTCTCGTTGAGGAAGTCGCCTCCGAACTCTACAGGGGTGTTGTCCCGGAGGTACACTTGACAGATGCAGCCTACGACATCACAGTAAACCACTTATCGGGATGTACTTGCAATAAAAGTGGTTTGAATATCTTTTCTAGGTGATGGTAGCAGATGCGATAGCAGCTTTGGGTGCGGTCGAATTGAACGGCTCGCACGTCAAAGGACGTTCTGTGCTTGATTCCGACTTGCTTGGTGCATAGAACGAACCATACCACCCATGCGTAGATTTTGTAGCATTTACAAAGAATTATAATGACGTGCCCCAGGTGCGGCGGCAAACAGCGTCACCGTCGGAGAATACGCAGGCTATGGAGAGCGCTGCTTGTTGAACATTTGCAGAGTATGGGAAACACTGCAAGAGGATTCTTTAGGCTATGGTGAGCACTAACGAATGTCTTTCGGAGAATTTGAAATTTTATTTATACACTTCTATTTCCTGTGGTTCCTATGTTGAAAAACGTTAATGATGTCTTTAACCAATGGAATTGTGTATTTTGAGTTTTGAATGTAAAATAATCTCCAAATTTAGTTTGTCCAATGAAAGTACAGATTTTTGGGTAGCATAAAAAATGAGCTGGAATTTCTCGCGATTCTTAGTTTGTTCTATTTCCAGTTAGTGTACTTTGATATAGTCAACTGCAATTCAGTCAGTCTGTTCTGTGCTCAGCTCACGTGCGGTGATATAGTCAACACGAATCACTACCAACATGCCAGACCGCTAACTAATTTTGAGTTATGTCATGGTGACATTTTTATTTATTTATTTTTTTGCTTTGTTTCGAGCTTACTTAAGGTCAGTTTGACGCAGCTTTAAATTCTTTTCTATTCTGAGCTCGTCTAAAAAGGTCTACATACCTTTCACAACCTAAATTTCTAATAATTTGACTACTATAGCTTTATCTGGGTCTTTCTACTTTATTTTATTTGGTGGTCTATAATCTAAGACCTTACTAAATAGTCCCTCATGTCTTAAGTGGTGCCCTATCATTCTATCTCTCCTGACCTTTAATTGTTTCCACATACAGGGTTTCTCACCTATCATTCTATAAACTTCCTCATTTGTTACTCTATCTGTCTAACTAATCTTTAACATTTTTTTATAACACCAAGTATCAAAAGCTTCTATTTTTTTCTTATCTATCTCTTTAACTGTCCAAATCTCAATATCGTATAATACAATGCTCCATAGGTACGACTTTAAGAAACTTTTTCTATTATCTAAACTAATAATATTAGCTATTAGTAAGTCTTTCTTTTTAAAAACATTTTTCTAGCTTGAGCTGTTCTAGCTACTACATCCCTTCTGCTACGTCCGTCCTTTGTAATTATACTACCTAAATAGTAAAATTCATATACCTCCTCTAACTCGGTATTACCTATTTTTAATTTTGGTTTAGAACTAGGCTGTAGCTCACTTGTGATTATCATTGTCTTTCCTGAGTTAATTCTCATACTATAGTTACTCTGTAGTATCTCATCTAAAATATTTAAAAACTCTCCTAACTCTTTTCCAGATTCTGTTATATTGGCTACATCATCTGCAAAACCTAACATGTCTATTTTCTGTCTCTGTACACTAATACCTATCTCTTTTCTCTCCCTAGCCAAGTTTAAAGCTTCCTCAATATAAACATTAAAATCAAGGGAGATAATATACAGCCCTGTTTAACACCATTTATAATCTTAGCTTCCTTTTCTATTTCATCAAATCTAATTACTACGCTTTGGTTTTTATATAGACTGTAAATAATTTTTCTATCCCTATGCGGGATTCCTATTTTTCGCGAAACCCTGAACATATTAATCTAATTAACCATATCAAATGCTTTTTCTAAATCTACAAACGCGAAATGAGTCTTTTTATTTTTTTGTAACCTTTTTTCGATAATTACCCTAATCATTATTATTGGTTCTCTAGTCCCTCTGTTTTTACAAAAAGCATATTGGTCTTCGCCTAAATAATTCTCAGTTAAAGCTTCTACTTTATTTCTAATTATTATTGTTAGTATTTTGGAAGCGTGGGAAGTTAAACTAATCGTTCTAAAATTTTCATACGTATCCGCTCCTGACTTTTTTGGGATTGGGATAATAATATTTTTTCGAAATTTATTGGGACCTCATCTGTGTCATATATTACCTTTACTAGTTCGTATAATCTGTCTAAAGTTTTCTGACTTGCATAGTTTATTACTTATGCGGGTATATCGTCTATCTCTGGCACTTTATGTAGTTTAAGATCCCTAACAGATCTATCAAATTCCTCTCTTAATATTGAGAACCCTATTTCTACATCCTCTTCTTGGTCGTTCTCTAACTCTCCATATCGTCTCCCTTTTATAAATCTTCTAAATATCTTTTCCATCTATCTGCTACCTCAACTTTATTTATTAGAAGTTCATTATTCTCATCTTTAATACCATTACATTTTTTCCTATCTTCCCGAAAAACTTTTTAATTGCTCTGTAAGCCCTGTCTCTCTTACCTACTCTCAAATCATCTTGTATTCCCTTACAATTCATCTGAAAGTAATTTTTTTTGTGTCCGGTCAGAGTTCCCTGGTATTAAGGTAACTTTGATTGATTCCATAGAATCGATAATAAAGTCTCACTTGAGCAAATTATACCCAGCAGGGGTGTACAATTGACTAACACAATGATACGCACAGGGCCGTACCATGGCACACCTGAGGGGGGGAGGATGATTTAAAAAATCAATTGACTTTTCTATAAGCACATATTTATTAAGCATTAAGAAAGTAAATGCTTTAAAATGTTTAAAATACAACCTACTAAATCTAAAAGATCAAAATTAAATCCAAATTTAAACTACTAGGTCAAACTTTAAACACTTTCAGAAACATAATTAAAAAATAGAAACAAAAGCACTTCACAAATATATAAACGAAAACACAAAAAAATGGACTTAAAATAGGAACGGTTAAACAAAAATAGGTAGTTGTTCACAATGAAAAGTAAAAGAAATCTTTAGCTAAGTAAAATAAAGAAAAAGTAAGATCACTTGATAACAAAAAAGTTTAATAAAAAACCAATTCACAATATTAATATCAAAATACCAATAGAACTAAAAGCAATTAAGTATATACACCCGATATAAAAATACCGGGAGTTTATAAAAAAACTTCTTGATTTATTGTTTTATTTGTACAACTAAAGTTAAAATAATAGTTATTAATCCTATATAGTATTAAAGAGAATCTTCTCAAGTTTTTTTTCTATGTGTACCATTTGTTGCCTAGGCCACGTCTAAACAATAATCAGTTTCTTCCCAGGTATTCAGCAGCATATCAGACGTGACGGATGCTACAGCTGCAACAATCCTCTACCTCAAATGAGCAATGTCACGGATCTTCTCGGAATAAACAACGTTTTTTACATTTCCCCAAAGATAGAAATATAATTGAGTTAGATCTGGGCTCCTTGATGGCCATGCAATCGGCCCACGTCTACCAATCCACTTGTCAGGGAAACGCAAGTTCAACGCATCACGGACGCGGTTGCTATAGTGAGGTGGCGCTCCGTCTTGTTGGAAGACAATCGGTCCCTTTTCTAGTTCGATATCATCTATCTATGAGAAAACGTATAGTTCAAGAATTTCACAATAAATATCCCCATTAATTGTCTCCTCTACGAAGATTAAAGGTCCTACGGTACGATCATGCATCAATCCACACCAAACATTAACTTTGGGAGAATCTCATTCATGTTTTATGAATTCATGCGGTGACTCAGACCCCCAAATCCTACAGTTGTGTTGGTTGACAGACCCATGTACGTGAAAAGTTGCCTCATTTGAAAACATAACATTTTCCATGAAGTTCTGATTTTCTTCAATACTAGTCAAAATGTAAACTGCTAAATCAAATCTTTTCACTTTGGCATTGAGCTTGATTTCACGCATAAGTTGAATCTTATACCCACGTAATTTAAACCTCTTTCGCATCACTTTGTACACGGTAGACTTAGGTATTCCCAACTCCAAACTTCGCCTTGCCAATGAGTTTTTAGAGCTAGGAATATAAGATGTACGGATCTGTTCCACATTCTGTTCAGAAACTGAAGGCCTACCCAGTGGCTTAATTTTTAAGACACTACCTGTTTCCCGAAAGTGATTGTACCACTGCAGAATAGTTTTGTTAGTAGGTGCATCATCGCCACATTTACGTCGATAATTACGCTGAACTGTGATCACTGAACTCAATTGAATAAACCAAATCACACACTGAGCTTTTTGCTATGGCGCAGCCATTACTGGTGAGTGGCGACTGCCGGCCGGCGGAAGGAGTAGCACTCTTCCTCCACCACGTTCGCTCCAAGGCCACGCACTGCGATCGAGTATTAGCAAAACAATCTTGAGAATATACCGAACTCCAATTCAAAAACCGAAAGTTTATTACTGGTTTCGTTTTTAATTATGATTTTTTTAAATCAAGGAGTTCTTTTATAAACTCCCTGTATAGAAATAAAAATAAAACACAATCTTTGAAATGATTAGTTTTTACTTTCTTAAGTTTAGGTTTAGAGTAAAAATAATACCTAATTAAGACAACTCTCATAACAGCAACTTAGTACCCAAGTAGGGGAATTGGCCGATCCTAGAACAGATCCACATTTCTCCCTATCCATCCGATCTTCTCGATTAATATCTAACCTAGGTTTTTACATGTAAATTCCCATAAGGAGGATCTGCTCAGTCTTATTTTAAAGGGATTTCCTCCTTGTGGGGAGGAATTTCTTTCTTGTGGGAGTGAAATTTTCTCCTTGGGGTGATTTTTTCCTTGCTTCATTTTTACTCCCACCATCCTTACCCTAAAAAATCGATAAATTAACCTCTACAATTTTTAAGATATCTCTCGGTGCCTATCGGCACCGCACAAGCTTTGTATTCCCACCTTTTTAATTTTATCTTAACATCAACCCTTATCGAGTTATTTATAAACAGTTTCTAATCGTGTATGGTAATACCGATTTAATTTTTCTTGGAAGTCCGAATCTACCATTAATTTAACCTTAGGTCAACTTGATTAAAAAAATTGGTGTAAGCAGAAAAAATAGTACACATTCCTTTAAAACAATTTTATTTAATTATAAATATACAGCGTACACTTAACATCTATTTTTATATAGCTAAAATCACCACTTCGCTATGCTCTCCTAGTTTCGGTTACTTTTCCAAGGTCGTGGTGACGTCATAGCATTTTATAAATAAGGAACAATGTAATACTATTCTAAAATTTTTATTCTGACATTATATATAACAAAATTTAAGAATATTTAATGCCAAGCATGGAGCCATTTAAACTTAATTTTAATACAAGTTATCCACAAAAAACAGTCCTTTCTTTATGTTTGTTTGGGGTGGTTTTAACTTTATCTAATTTTATTCGCTATTTTAATTCTGAGGGTGATAATGGAGAAAACAATAGAAAAAGGGGAAAGCGTGTATGTAGAGTTTGTATATCTGGAAAAAGCATTCGACAATGTAAATGAAAACAAATGTTCGAAATACTCAAAAAGATTGGAATGAGTTTCAAAGATGGACGGATAATACATAGCTTATACAAAGAGCAAACAGCGGTAATAGAATTAGAGCAGGAACGTAGAGAAGTAAATATAAGAAAAGGTGTGTGACAGGGATGTACTCTATTTCTATTAATTTTTAACTTTTACATCGAGGCAATGAATATTGCCAAATGCAGGAAGACATTTGGAACTATTATGCAAGGATCAAAGATTAATATGATTAGATTTGCAGATGATATAGTGGTATTAGCATCTAACAAGGAAGAGTTAAAAGCCGTTCTTAATGAAATGGAAACAGTTCTAACAGAAAGTTACGGTATGAAAATTAACAAAAATAAAACTAAAGTACTAGTATGCAAAAGAGATGAAAATAAGTTAAAAACAAGGGTACAAATAGGCAACGAGAACTTACAAGAGGTTAAGGGTTTCTGCTACATAGGAAGCCAAATAACGCGAGATGAGAAGAACGCTAAAGATATAAAACGAAGATTACCACAAGGTCGTGCTACATTTAACAAGAAAAAGCAACTACTGTGTTCAAAGACAACAAACAAAGAAACGAGGAAGAGATTGCTTAAAACATATGTGTAGAACACAGCACTGTACGGCTGTGAAACTTGGACAGTAGGAGAAGCGGACACGAAAACGATAGAAGCCTTTGAAATGTCGTGCTACAGACGTGAAGATATCATGGACAGACAAAGTTAAGAATAAAGAGGTGCTAGAAATAGTAGGGGAAGAAAGAAATATGGGGAAAGCAGTAAAAATAGTAGAGATAGAATGATAGGCCACATACTAAGGCATGAGGGAATAGTGCAGAATATATTAGAAGAATAGATTGGAAAAAAGAGAGGTGAAGGTAGACCTAGGTTAGACTATTGCACACAGATAGTGAAAAATGTAGGATGCGGGAACTTCAGGAAAATGCATCGGCTAGCTCGGAATAGATATCAATGGAGGTATGCGTCCAACCAGTTTCAATAGGGAAAACCTAATGACGAAAAAAATAATTGTACTTAAACCTGATAGTTATTATAAACAATACGGTTTTTTCTTAATCTTCTTTGGGAATTAAACCACTCATAATTTTTAAAATCATCTTTATTTACGTTTCCATCCATGACCTAGGATCGTTGTCAAAATAATAAAAACTTCAAGTTTGACATTTATGACATAAATTGATGGTAACTTTGATTTATTGATGTTCGATATATTTGGTTTGAGTACATTAGGTGAAAATTTTTAAAGAATGACTGCCTTCAAATAAATTTAATAATTGAGAAGATGGTTATTAAAGAAGTGTGTGATTACGTTACCGTAAGGCTTATGCAGCCGGGGGCTGCTAATATGCCTATTGTTATGTAATTAGTTGTTGTATGTATAAATAGAAATCATGTATGTAAGCTGTATTTCATGTTAATATCGCAAGGAAATCCCTGGAAAAACTTGCAATGCTACTTAGATATTGTGGGCGTTTGATTTTTATTTCTCATTTCTTTTGTTATTTCTTTTAGTAATGGAATTCATTGATTACTGAAAGTCACGGATTCGTTTGCTACGCAGTTATTTTTATGTAGGGTTATATAAGCAGCTTATTTGATTTTGCGTTTTTGGTGGTTTTCTTTTTTGTCGACAATTTTTGCGTTCTCCCATTTTATTTTATGACTGGAATTTCATACATGTTGGCAAATCATGGATTTTTCAAATTTTCTATTTTTTATATATGATTTATGTTCTTTTAATTGAACTTCAAATGGTTTGGAACTTTCCCCTATATAAAACTTGTTACATTCGCACGATATTTTGTAGATGCAGTTTTTTAAACTTTGTATTGCGCTTTTGTGTTTTGTTTTTGTTAATTGTGGTCTTAAGTGTATTGTTGGTTCTAAATACTGTTTCAATTCTGAATTTGTTTTCTATTCTTTGGATTTTTTTGAAGAATCCTTTTATGTATGGTATTTAGAGCATTTTTTGGTGCGTATCGTTGTCTTTGTTTTCTTTTTCTTTACTTTTAGGGACTTTATTTATTTCTTTCTCTATTATGCTTTTAGGATACTTGCTTTCTATTAGTGTACATCTGATTAGATCTTTCTCTTTCTTTAAAATTTCTTCATTTGATGATATTAATTTTGCTCTATCATACATGGTTTTGATAATTCCTCGTTTGACACAGTGTGGGTGATTTGAATCGAAGTTTAAGTACCTGTTTGTGTGCGTTGGTTTTCTGTATACAGGTGTATTAATTGTTGTGTCGTTTTTGTTAACTAGAATATCTAAAAACGGAAGTATTCCTTGTTCTAATTCATATGTGAATTTAATAGTTGGTTCTATTTTGTTAATTGACTCCACAAAGTTTTTAATTAGTTCTGTATTATGACGCTAAATCGCATAGACATCATCTACGTATCTCCACCAGATTAGTGGTTTCAATTCGGTAACGTAATCACACAATTCTTTAATAACCATCCTCTCAATCGTATAAATAAAAACATGTTAAAAATGTTTTCCAAACCTCAAATTATTGAATTTATTTGAAATTACCAATAAAAATTAATCAGCTGATTTCACGTTAAGCGTATTGGCCACCTAAAAAGTCGGTCCCAGGCCGCAACATAAATTGAAGGCAATCATTCTTTTAAAATTTTCACCTAATGTACTCAAACCAAATATATCGAACATCAATAAATCAAAGTTACCTTCAATTTATGTCATAAATGTCAAACTTGAAGTTTTTATTATTTTGACAACGATCTAGGTCATGGATCGAAACGTAAATAAAGATGATTTTAAAAACTATGAGTGGTTTAATTCCCAAAGAAGATTAAGAAAAATGCTAAACAAACCACAACAAACATACTGGGAGTATTTATAAGCAATATTCTCAACTAATGTTAATTGTGCAAAAACATTACTGGAAAACTATTAATTCGGCAAATGTCTAAGTGTTGGGGGATCTTGGCTGCCATAGGCTGCTTAACACCCTTCACATACTACTGAATCTCGGTAAAATAGGACATAGGCAGCATAAGGGGAACCGAGCTGTATCTAGGCTGTGGAAATTTCAGGGAACTGTGTAGGCTTGCTCAGAATAGAAGTAAGTGGAGGTACGCGTCCAACCAATTTTAAGACGATAAACCTTGTTCGAAAGGGTATATTGGAAAACTATTCATTCGGCAAATGTTCGAGTGTTGGGGGGATCTTGGTAGCCTCAGGCTGCTTAACCCTCTTCACATATCACTGAATATCAAGGAAATAGGATATATATTTGTAAAACAATAGATGAAGAACCGAACTGCAGCTAACAAGAAAGAGCCGCGGCAATGTTTGAAGACGAGTAACGTAGAACCAAGGAGAAAATTTTTGAAAGCATAAGTGGAAAACAAAAAAAAATAGGAGAAATAGAAGAGCAGGATATATGTTCTAAAGCATATTTGTGGAATAGTGCGGAATATATTACAAGCAGAAATAGGACAAAAAAAAGTAGATGTTGGTCTAGATTAGGCTAATCCACGCAGATGGTGAAAGATGCAAACTGTGGAAATTTCAGGAAAATTAGTAGGTTAGTTCAGAATAGGAAACAACGAGCGTACGCGTCTAACCAGTTCCAGGACTGAATACCTAATGATAAGATTTTCGTGTGTGTTTAAGCGGACCGTCGCATGGTTCCAAGCTTCGTGTACAAGCTGGTCAACTGGAGTTCCGAATAAATGGCAGCGACCGTTTTCTTTTCTTCAGGATATATCAGCCACTTTCTTTTTATTCTTTCTCTGTTTAACAATTTTATTTCAAACACATTCCTTGTTAAAACTGGAAAATAACCACTCTGATCATGTTTTGTTAAATTAAAATCGGCGTCCATATTCTGACAAATCCCGTTTTTTTGTCAGATACGTACGTGTGAAATCGTTTAATATCCATTTTGTTGGGTTACTACTCACAGACACTTTAGTAGTAGATAATGTACTAGGAGGAAGTAAGGCGTCCTCATTAGCAGGTTCATCAATCAAATCTTCTTTCATAATAAGAAAATATTTAGATACCGAAATACTGTTGTCAATTTCAATGCTATTGGATTCAAAATTTTCACAACCGTTCACAAATGTTGAATAGATGGACAGGCAAGTGAAGAAGACAAAGCAGATGCACGATGTTTGAAAAAGTTTTAATTTTTCTTTTCCACGCGTTCGGGACGCTTAAAAGATATATTTAACTTTGGTGTTTTATCAAAAGTATTTTCTAATCGGTTGCTTTCTTTGCTGCTAATTTCCTATAACCGGCAATTCTTGATCTAGATCGACCGCCGACGTTTATGCTTGTAAAGAATACTGAATACTATTGTAAGTTGCAAGCGGTTTTTAAGCAATTTATTAACAAAGGTTGCAATATAATACTACTGCGCACTATATATAATAATAATTAAATAAACACGAAGTTATAATTAAATATATCACAAAAGCTTTAGGATAGGTAATTTATATATACACATTTATATTCACTATGCAACGTAATTTATATAAACCTTAGCATTGCGTATACAAAACTAACTAGGAACTAACTTCCGTGTGTGAAGGATCCCATTTATATACCAACTTCCGACGGTTTGTTATGTTTCTCGGTATTCCATACAGGCAAGGAAGAAGGCAGCACAGTAAGTAGTAGAAAATCGCCTACACCGAGTACCACAACAAAACCCAGGAACAAAATAGAACTCCAAAAGAATTAGAGTTCGGGTAGCTCAAAAACGTCGTAGAGTCGAATGGGTGACTTAAAAAGAAAAGAATTGGAAATCTCGGTAACAAAGAAATTTATATTACACACATGTAGGAAAACATACAATCCCAAAAAAATATTTACAAACGATAAAAATACATAGTTGTCTAATCGTTTATTACAACGTACAGTATAACCTAAACATTAGAAAATATCAAGCTTAAACTCTTACTATCTAAATACAAGCATACTTACAATATCTTCAAACCTGAATATGTACAAGAAATATTGAAATAATAATACAGTAAGTAAAAGTTTGATGTAGGAAACGCATCTCGTAACATTAAAAGCTTAAACAGTCCGTTGTTGACGTTCACATTAATTTATACAGTAAAAAGCAAACAGTAGAAAAGCGCTTTAAACGCATTAAAATTTTTAAACTGTAATTTATAAAACTAAATACATAATTGGTCGAGTAGCAAGCGTGCGTTAATGTCGGTCTGCAATGTATTGAGAAATTAATCGACAGCAGCACAAAATAAAGCAAACAGAAGAATGCATTGTACTTGGAGCTATCTTCTTTTTGGTATCATTTCAGGAAATGCGACTGGGGTTGGAACAACTTAATTATACTGTACTCGCACAGACGCATTTTAAAAGAGCGACTTTACAACACTCAAAGGACGTTGTATAACAGTACGAGAACGAAATCGAATAAAATAATAGACATTTTTAAAAATTGCACTTGTACTTATACAGCTTTGAAACCCTAGAAGAGAAAAAAACCATTCCACCGATATTGGTGTAGAATATTTTGAGTAGGCAATCGAAAATATATACAACGGCAAAATCTTCCTTAACGATAGCAAAATACGATAATTAATTCCATTGAATTTCATTGCTCGAATGGGAAAGTAAAATACATTTTAAAATGCCGCTGCGATTTAGACAATCAGTAACACTGTCAAGCATATAAAATGATTTGACTTTGAAAAGAATAGGGATTTGTATGATTATCGTTCCCCGCTACAGGTATACTACAAAATGTCTTAACTAGAAAGACGATTTTTATTGCCCATAAAATTTGAGTGACCGATATAATGAGGTAGCATTTTACGGAACACAAGCAAATAACAACCATTAAAGTATTTAATTTTTCAAAGAACTTATTAAAAGCAAAATGATTGTTTGTTTTAAAAAATTGACTATTGAAATAACAAGCGGTGGTTAGAATGTTTTACGAAGAATTGCTAAAGGTGAGTTTCAAGCTTTTGGAACTGGTTTACCCTAGCAAATATTTCGACGAATAACTATTTGAAACTAAGGAGCACGTATGTCCAAGGAAGAGACATTATTTAAAGTCGTTTGAAGAGCAAATATTTCAAAGAATTATAAGTACTTAGTAAAGGCAAATGAGTGTTTGTTTTTGACGAATTGATAAATGACTATTGGATATATTTCACGTACGGAGGAACATTTTTATGCAGGTCGGTTTTAATATTTGAATATTGCTTAAGTTTGCACTATTTGGAAGAATAACTTAAGAAGGGATTTAGATTAGTGGTTTCAAATAAGTTGAGGTAATTTCGTGCAAAATCTTTTTATTTTACAAAAGTTACCGTTACAGGTTTTAGTAAAATCGAGACGAATGCACAAGGATGAGCAACTTATGCAAATGCTTTCTGGCCAGCCCGATCTCCAGACATAACGTCTCTGGATTCTTTTCTTTGGGAATACATAAAAAATTACATTTATGGAAACGATGTTGTAAACGAAGATATTTTACAAAAATTAGTTTTCGAAGCGTTTGCTAGTATTACTCCTCAAATGTTGAGGAATGTTTTAGAGTGTACAGTTAGAAGAAGCTGTTTATGTTTAGAGAGTGAGAGAAATCATTTTGAACATTTTTGTGAGTATACTAACATTTAAACTAGATTGTTTTTTTAATTCAGATTTGTTCAATTTTTCGTAATACTGTTGAAGTTGATTCAATGTTTGTAACTAAATATTCCATTATTTCATTGATTTGTGTATTTTATTTTATCACTAGATCCCTATTAGTTTTTATTTCTTTAGATTTGATTTAGTGTTTTATTAGTAAATTTGAACGAGTTGAGTGTTTGGTGAAATTTATTTCAATTCTCTAAAATTTTTGATAATGGTTGTAAAATGTTCAAAACGTTATTAAATCAGCACGTGCCATACGTCGTTGAATTTGAAATAAAACATACTATTGTAACATTTCAATTCACTGTTCCCTTGTCATGTTACATTGTGTTCCCACTTCCTTCAATATAAAAGGAATATTCGTCTTAATTTAATACTAATACCGTTTACAATCACAAGTTAGTTTTGATTTGTGTAACATTTCCCTTTAGTATTATTAAATAATACACTTTAGTTTTAATTTAATATTCTTTCCTTTGTATAAATAATAAAAATGATTCTAATCAGATGTAACTTTCTAATTAGAAAACCTTTGAATAATGTCAATAAATACACAACTGGTGTATATATGAATCTGTCATTTAGGATAGTTTTTCTTGTTTTATCGCTCTCTCAGAAAATGTGGTTATCTTCAAAACCAGAATAAATTCTCGTGCTCTTGAAATTTGACTTCCTTTTGTGCACATGCCGTTTCTTGATAAAGATGTCGTTTCTAAGGCCATGATGTCGTACCTGATATGTAAAAGGTGTCTTTTCTTTTATTCTTCTAAACATACATAAATATTATTTCAGAATTTGAGCAAAATGCGTATGCACAAAGTCTACTTGAATAACCCGTTCAAAATATTAATGAATGGTAAGCTGATTATAAATAAATTTTTAGACTGTTCCTCGTGGCGTATTACAATATTTCGTTTTTTGTAACACGTTTATTTTTTAGGGTCCTCCCGTAGCATATCCTCGGATGGCATATCTTCCCGTGGCATATTCCTTGCTGAAGTATCTTCAGGTGATATATTCTCCTGTAAAATATTCTCTGATGGAGAATTTAATTATCTATGCTAGGCTATCTAAGTCTATGTATTAATTTTTCTAACTATAAATATTATCTTTTATCGTACAAGAATTCATGTTGCCGTTATTTACCTTCTAATATAAATTAAATGCTCCGTTGACAAAACATATGGTTGTGGGACGGAAGGATTGACTCTTACAAATTAGAAGTTTGAGGTTAACAATCAAAAAAACAACGATGGTCTTCGTCTTAACAAACCGTAAGAAAATCCTATAGTTCTGAACAAGCCGTGAGCTCAATGCTTAAGTATACGTTCTTTCATATATCCTGAATACAGGTATGAGTTTATATTATCTACTTTTGTCATGGAACGATGTGCATGTGTTACATTTTAAATCTCAATTATCTAGAAAAATAATGTCTGTAAAATATAGTCATAACTTTATTTACTTATCTATACCTTAACTAATTTAATATTATCTTTGCTTTCCTATATAACCTTATGGTTTGTAAACAGAAAAGCTTTCATAAAACTTTTTTTGTGCATATTAAGGTTATGTTCAATTTAAATGTTTAATTAAAATTCTCTTAACTAATGTTAAATACAACAAAGCGTATTTATGATTTCCTTTTACTTAGAACTTTTAACTAGAAATTGTGTCTTAAGTACAATAATAAATTTAGATTCTCTAATATTTTATCTGGTAGAGTTTCAGACAAATTTTAAAATTATGAGTGTAGATATATCAACTACACTTAGTGATTTTATCGTATGAAAATTTGGTTGTAAGAAAATAACGGTATATATTTAATTTTTTTATTAATGTTATTAACTAAACGTCAATATATAAGTGTATTAAGGTATTTTCTTTAGTAATGTTTTAAATTGCATTCCTATAACTTGTCTGGGTAAAATTTAACTTTGTTTTCTAAACCCCTGAGATATAGTCTTTTGCAATCTACCGCAGCCACAAACGGTCGACGCTAGTCCCGCCAGAGTTTTATTTAGACTTTGTTTGTAACATACTGTTTTAGTACAGTCGGTTATGTAAAAATAACTCTCTATTATTTCTCAAATTGGTTTATTTTCTAGTTTAATTTTAGCGTTCCAATTATTAGGATAACGGTTTTGTAGCACAAATATGTCTGCGATTATAAACGGCTTCAAAAGCTCCGTTTCCAACTAGCCAGAGCAGGGTTCTTGGAAAATATATCCAAAGATTTAATTAACATTCCCAAGGCACGAAGCTTTACTTGGAGGGCACGTAACGTGTCAGATTAGTAGTATCTACTAATAGATGTCAATCAAGTAGCTAAGACCCTAGTTATGTATAAAGCAGCCCGAGTTGTCTGAATGATTTTCAATTAGTTTGGGTACTTAACTAAAATTATAGTTTTGGAGTTTTCTTGTGAGGGAGATTTTGGGCTATCCTAAAGCAATTGTTAGTTTTAATTAACTTTTAAGATTTATGACAGGCTTAACCTTATTGATTATGAGAGCTAAACTGGACTGGGTATTTTTCAATTAACTTAAAGGTATATAAGGAATTCAGCGTGGAATGGAAGGGGCTTTTTTATTTCTATACTTCCGACAGACAGGTGGTTTATTTCTGTACTTCTGAAAGTAAAGTGATGTGTGTTTTTTATTTTATTCTGGGAAAGTACTTTTCCAGTTACTAAAACAGAGTGTATGGTATTTTTTTTTAATAATGAACTCAAGGGTTGTGTTATGAATTATGTATCCGTAATTGTTTAACTAAATTGTGCCGACGTTCTGTAAAAATACCGACGTTCAGATTAAAGCTCTGAGCTTGGGCTTAAGTCGAACGCGTTGAAATTTTAGTCCCTGTGTACTTATTTCGGCAGACAGCGAGGATTCAGCAGGGTATACCGCTTCATTGTTATTTCGACGGTAGCTTGGAGGCTCACGCAATAGCTTAGCAAGGAAACCTACTTGACTACGCAATTTTCAGGTCGGGTAGTAGTATAGGACCCCCGTAGTGATAATCTTTGTTGTACTTGAACGAGTTCCGTTACCGTAATAGTTGACCGGTGAAAAGGTCGTTTCTGTTCCGTTAGTTGGAGACACCCTTGTTAACTGAGAGCATGGGTCACAGTAGGTAACTTTATTAGAATACTGTATATATAATTAATTATTGTAATTTGGGTGTTTGAGCCCGAAATTGTTTCTTATATCCTTTAATAGTAGACTAGTCCTAAGGAATTAAGACATTAATTGTGGTTAGTCATATGGTGTTTAGCTAGCCGGGGACTATAAAGCTCCACAGTAGTGCAGTGTTAAAATTTTCTGCGTGCGTATTTGTGACAATCTTTTCCCATTCTCAAGAACAAAGTGCAACGAGTGATAACACCTTGATAAGGTCCGTAAGCCTTCCCCTCCCTTACGGTGGCGCCATATTGTATATAACGGCAAATATTGTATATATTTTGTACTCATATGACATTAGGTTAAAGTTTAATTAGTTATACAGTTAATAAAACAATCTAAATTTATATCTTAGTGTGTTGTAGCTTAATAAACCTCACCCTCTCACCGACTGTAGCAAGCTTGCGAGGCAATGTTCCGAAACGTTTGGGTACTTTAGATTTAGGAATCATGCCCTATTGTTTTATTGTTAATTTGATACCCTCACGAGGCAGGAATGTATAAAAAGTTACACTGAGTGTAACTTTAGATTGTTTTATTAACTGTGTAACTAATTAAACCTTAACCTAATGTCATATGAGTACAAAATATATACAATATTTGCTGTTATTTACAATAGGGCGCCACCGTAAGGAAGGGGAAGGCTTACGGGCCTTATCAAGGTATTATCACTCGTTGCACTTTGTTCTTGAGAATGGGAAAAGATTGTCACAAATACGCACGCAGAAAATTTTAACACTGCACTACTGTGGAACTTTATAGTCCCCGGCTAGCTAAACACCATACGACTAACCACAATTAATGTCTTAATTCCTTAGGACTAGTCTACTATTAAACGATATAAGAAACAATTTCGGGCTCAAACACCCAAATTACAATAATTAATTATATATACAGTATTCTAATAAAGTTACCTACTGTGACCCATGCTCTCAGTTAACAAGGGTGTCTCCAACTAACGGAACAGAAACGACTTTTCACCGGTCAACTATTACGGTAACGGAACTCGTTCAAGTACAACAAAGATTATCACTACGGGGGTCCTATACTACTACCCGACCTGAAAATTGCGTAGTCAAGTAGGTTTCGTTGCTAAGCTATTGCGTGAGCCTCCAGGCTACCGTCGAAATAACAATGAAGCGGTATACCCTGCTGAATCCTCGCTGTCTGCCGAAATAAGTACACAGGGACTAAAATTTCAACGCGTTCGACTTAAGCCCAAGCTCAGAGCTTTAATCTGAACGTCGGTATTTTTACAGAACGTCGGCACAATTTAGTTAAACAATTACGGATACATAATTCATAACACAACCCTTGAGTTCATTATTAAAAAAATACCATACACTCTGTTTTAGTAACTGGAAAAGTACTTTCCCAGAATAAAATAAAAAACACACATCACTTTACTTTCAGAAGTACAGAAATAAACCACCTGTCTGTCGGAAGTATAGAAATAAAAAAGCCCCTTCCATTCCACGCTGAATTCCTTATATACCTTTAAGTTAATTGAAAAATACCCAGTCCAGTTTAGCTCTCATAATCAATAAGGTTAAGCCTGTCATAAATCTTAAAAGTTAATTAAAACTAACAATTGCTTTAGGATAGCCCAAAATCTCCCTCACAAGAAAACTCCAAAACTATAATTTTAGTTAAGTACCCAAACTAATTGAAAATCATTCAGACAACTCGGGCTGCTTTATACATAACTAGGGTCTTAGCTACTTGATTGACATCTATTAGTAGATACTACTAATCTGACACGTTACGTGCCCTCCAAGTAAAGCTTCGTGTCTTGGAAATGTTAATTAAATCTTTGGATTATATTTTCCAAGAACCCTGCTCTAGTTACTTGGGAACGGAGCTTTTGAAGCCGTTTAAAATCGCAGACATATTTGTACTACAAAACCGTTATCCTAATAATTGAAACGCTAAAATTAAACTAGATAATAAACCAATTTGAAAAATAATACAGAGTTATTTTTACATAACCGACTGTACTAAAACAGTATGTTACATGTTGTACACCCATTCCTATCTGTAAAAAGGAAGGGTGCACTATCGGAATCCGCTTTTCACAATACAGGACCGAATTAAGAAAAATAAGGTTGATATTGGTTACACGAATACGAAACGTCGAATGAAAAATCAGACTGTACTATGTTAAAGCGTATTAAAAATTGCTTTAAAAATGTGTTATTTTTTTTACAGTCTCCTGATTACACAACTTTTCTCCTATTTAACTAACGTTGTATTCATTATCGTTTCCGAAATCTTTAGTGTCTCTTGGTATCTTGGACACGTATAGACCAGATTAAAAAAGATAGTTAAAGATTGCTAACGGACAAAATAAAAACTAGCTCAAGATATTAAGGAATGGAGAACTGTGTCGAACTGACCACGAAATTTTAGTCTGTGAGTAAGAATGAGTGATCACTATGCAGTTTATTTTATTGTGAGGCAAGCACAAGTAATAACTTTTTGAAATACTTAATTTTTAACGTATGCTATTAAAACTTGTTTGTTTATTTATGATGGCGGATTGGTTAGAATCACTCATTTATAATAGACTTATCTTTGGGTGTCATTTTTATCGAAGTTTGTATGTTATCAGGAAGGTGCATTTTTATATCGCTTGTAGACATTTATAAGAGACAATAACGAACCGCTTAAATACTGTATATTCCGATACATTTTAACAAACAAATACTTTTAGAACTTAAACCTGTTGCTCTGAGGTTTCCGTTCAAGCATTATTACATCTGTAATAAGTATCAACAATATTTTTCTAATATTTACAGCTCCTATTGTTTGCGGTGTCGGTTATTCTATTTACTTGAATAGTGTTTTCATTCACATCTCAAACCACTGAACTGATGATACGGTCGCTTATCAATTATTTGTATTATACTTTATACAGCTAGGAATGTTCATATTATTTGTTCAATCATTATGCGTCTCATGAAAACATGTGCTTGTTAATGTTTGAAAAAGTACTTTGTGTAAATGCTTGCAATCGCGTGTGAAAAACAATAGACGCGCGATGTTGTAGTTGTGTTTTCCAAAATTTTGGAATTGAACTTTGTAACTGCAGTCACAATCAACAGCGTATAATGGGCGGTAAAAAAGTAATTAATTTTTAGTTTTTAACCTATCTCACATTTCTTTAACTTAGAGTAGTCTGTTTTGTTTATGCGAATAACAAACAATACCTTTTTAAATCGTCATTTGAATTACTCATTGCTCAATTAAATTCTTATCAGTTGGTAAATTCTCAAAATGTTTATAAAAATCGTATAAGAATCTGAATGTCAAGGTTAATAACAGCTATTCGATTTTTTTTTATTACTGTTTGGGTAACTTTTTCAATGCAATTAGGATCATAATGTTCTATAAGTGAAAAAGTTTAAACTTAACGTGTTATTAGAATTAAATAAATTTGTTGAAGTGCAATTACTAATATAGATTTAGGTTATCTTAAACTTGCTTATCGAACCTTCTACTACGTAAGGTTATTTAATTTTTACCTAAAACGTAAGATACTCAAGGAGGTAGGTGCTTAATTTTAGTAAACGTTCTAAATATTTATAAAATAAAACGATTACAGGTATATTTTTAAAAAATAATCAATTATTTGCAGCATTCTCGCGCACTTTTAATTACAACTAGTTGCAGAAGTCGGCGTTGACCTTTTTTTTTGTTTTGTTTCAGTTCTAATTTTTGCATCGTATATAAGAGTGTGTGCTGACAAGAATGGTCAAGTTGAATTTTTGATAATGCTTCCTTGGCAATCCAAATACCGTTCGGCGCAGGACAATGCGTACATAAAAAATAATTAAAAGACAATAGTTTGGTTGCCAAGAACATTTTTAAAAATTCAGTATGTCCATTCTCAGCTACCACGCACAGGAACACGATACAAAAACAATTAGAACAAGAAAGAAGACATAAAAGAAGTTACAGCGCCCGCAAGGAAAAAAATATTTCCCAAAAACTTGTTCAACATTCAAAAATCTAAACAGACACCAAAATAAAGCATTTTTCAAAAATTTAGCGTGTCCATTTTTATCTATACAAACCCAAAAACATAATACAAAAGTATAAAAACAAAGTACAGTATACAAAGAAGCTACAGTGTCCCACCAGTTTTATAAAGAAGGTTTTCTCCTTTGCGAGTAGAGGAATTGGATGGTTCTGGGACAAATCCACCTTATGGAATTCACCTATAGAATCCACCGAATCTACCTGCTAATGGGAATTTACATGTAAAAACCCACTATAAAGTCTTATTTTAAAGGATTTCCACCTTGTGAGGAGGGTCTTCCTCATTGCTCCCTCCTTGTGGGATTTTTACCACATTTTAAGAATTTTTACCGGTAACATTCTGAACCAAATAGTTTTCTTCGACTAACCATTTCATCTTTCGAGATAAATCTATCTTGTTTGGTATCAATTAATATTAGGGTTTTCTCAGCTATCCGAATTTCTAGGAGTTTTTTAGATAGCATCATCCTCCAGGGAGCTACCCCCATTTTAACATTTTTTTACCAGCAGGGATTTCTGCCCGTCCTTATAACTTTTTTAGCCACGCGACACATCAAATTAGTCTAGAATTTTACGCAGAATTGAAATCTGTAGACAGATTTAAAATCCGACCACCCCTTACCGTTTTACACACATATCCTCTGCGAGATAAGTCTTTCTCCGCATTTCCACCCACGAGATAAATGTACCCTGTTTGGTATCAGTTAATATCAAATTTTTCTCAGCTACTCGAATTTCTAGGAATTTTTCAGATTGCATCATCCCCAGAGAGCTACCCTCATTTTAAGAATTTTTTACCAACTGGTTTTTCAATCACCCTCTATATACTTTAGAGCAGGTTCGAGATACGGATTCATCTTGCTGTTTTACGCAAAATCCGAATCTGCAAACAGATTTAAAATCGGGGCACCCTTTAACGTTTTTTACACATACCCTCTAGCGAACATATAATAGATTATTTTTGTTTCTTTCGAGATAAATGTACCTTATTCTTAAGCATTATAGAGAAATTCAAAACCTGTTCTTTAATAAAACATTCTAAATCCAACACACTTTATCAAATACATGAAAGTCTTTTAAACAGGGTAAAATTTTTATCAATTTCCTAGCTTTACATTCTTATTTGTAAATGCATGTCATACCATAATTATGTAGTTAAGACAATGCTAAACTATGTACATTTAATCTATACAACTTACAACTAACACCTAACTATATCTTTATGCCCCCATGCATAGGTTGCTATACTATTAGGGATGACGTACCTTTTATCATCCTTGCCCACCAAACTAATTTTATTAATTAATTGGGTATAAAGTTGGTGTTTATGACTTCGAATACACACCATGCTATGCATAAAAGCACCATAATTATTATGTACAATGTCCTTAAAACTTTTTATATTAATATTCTCAACTACACTTCGAAAGACCCCTTTAATCTTTTTAATCGTGTCTTTCTCGCTTACAATACAGTAGGACTTAGCCCTATTACCAACAAATTCTAATACTAGATCCCTATTAAATGCGTCTTTAAATTTTCCTACAACTTTTTTGTTGACAAGCGGCATATTGTTTTTATTATCCGCGGGGTAGTCACTTTTTTAAGATAAATATATCTTGTTTGGTATCAACTAATATTAGATTTTTCTAGGGAGCCCAAATCTGTAAACAGATTTTGAATAGGACCACTCCTTACAAAGTTACGCCTTTCAAAGACCCAAACCTCTAATTTTTGTCGATATTTAACTCCATCTTTAAAACCTTTTTTTTCGCTACCCAAGACATATGCTTTAACCAACCATTTCTTGAGAAATCTAAAACCACTGTGTCCAGCGAACACCAAGTGGAGATAACACGTATACTCTGTCCACCAGGATAGAAGCAGGAAGGATTTAGACGAATGGAAGGTGGGAGGAGAACTTACAAATTATAGAATTTTACAACTTATGTATACAATAGATTTATAAAATCTATACAAATATAAATAACTATCTTATATCTATATGCCCCCATGCGTAGGTTGATATGCCTCCGTGGATGACGTAATGCTTGTCATCTTCGCTCGATAAACTAATTTTATTAATAAGCTGCGTGTACAAATCGTGTTTTTTACTCCGGATACACACACCCGCAAGTACTCGATACCACTTAAATAAGAATTAGTTGCTTGGTGACTGTTAACTTCCGCTTCCCTCGTGTACGCCTATGCAATCCTATGCCCATGCGCACCCCTGCGCGTGCGCACTCCTGCCCATGCGCGCACTGCGCGTGCCTACCCCTGCCCATGCGCACCTCTCTCTGAGTGACTGCTATTTCGTGGTGACGTCATAGCCTTTTATAAATAAAGAGCAATGTAATACTATTCTAAAATTTTTATTCTAACATTATACATAACAAAATTTAAAAATATTTAATGCCAAGCATGGGGCCATTTAAAATTAATTTTAATACAAAGTTATACACAGAAAACTCCTTTCTTTATGTTTGTTGAGAGTGGTTTTAATTTTATCTATTTTTATTCGCAGCTTAAAATTTAAATCGACACCCAAGTCCTTTATCTACTTTTCTAGCCAATAGTTTGATACATAAGGACCGTCAAGGTTTTTGAATTGTAAAATGTACCGAAATTTGTCTCTATATTAAAATCTTTGATTCCACCGACAACCAGATCCATTCCTTCGTGTAATTCTTGCAGCTTGTGACAATCTTTTAATCGCGCCTCTCCCACTATATGACAGGAAAAATTGATAGGTCAGGTCAGCGCCGCGGTGATGACCTAACCTATCAATTTTTCCTGCCATCTAACCTAAGTCCGCACAAGTCCAAGTAACCTAACCTAACGCCAGCAACACTAGCTAATCTATCTCCTAACAAGTCCAGCTAACAGAGGGTCTTACAACCTATAACGATCATATATCCCCAAAAGTGGTGGACTTGCAACAGTAAGTGGGAGAATAAGGATTCCCTCCAATACCGACATGAAGAAGCCGATCAAGCTAACAAGATATGTATGCAGTATATAGTGGGAAAGCCGCGATTGAAAGATTGTCACAAGTTGCAATAATTACACGAAGGAATGGATCTGGTTGTCGGTGGAATCAAAGATTTTAATATAGAGACGAACTTTGGTACATTTTACAATTCAAAAACCTAGACGGTCTCTATGTATCAAACTATTGGCTAGAAAAGGAGATAGAGAACTTGGGTGTAGATTTAAATTTTAAGCTTCGAATAAAATTAGATAAAATTAAAACCACCCCCAACAAACATAAAGAAAAGAGTTTTCTGTGTATAACTTTGTATTAAAATTAAGTTTAAATGGTTCCATGCTTGGCATTAAATATTTTTAAATTTTGTTATGTATAATGTCAGAATAAAAATTTTAGAATAGTATTACATTGCTCTTTATTTATAAAAGGCTATGACGTCACCACGAAATAGCAGTCACACAGAGAGGGGTGCGCATGGGCAGGGGTAGGCACGCGCAGGAGTGCGCATGTGCAGGAGCGAGCTTAGGCGTACACGAGTAAAGCGGAAGTTAACAGTCACCAAGCATCTAATTCTTATTTGAGTGGTATCGAGTAATTGCCGGTGTATGTATCCGGAGTAAAAAAACACTACTTGTACACGCAGTTTATTAATAAAATTAGTTTATCGAGCGAAGATGACAAGCATTACGTCATCCCTGGAAGCATATCAACCTACGCATGGGGGCATAAAGATATAAGATAGTTGTTTATATTTGTGTAGATTTTGTAAATCTATTGTATACATTAGTTGTAGGATTCTATAATTTTTATGTTTTTCTCCCACCTTCACTTCGTCTAAATCCTTACTGCTTCTATCCTGGTGGACAGAGTATACGTGTTATCTCCACGTGGTATTCGCTGGGCACAGTGGTTTTAGATTTCTCAAAAAATGGTTGGTTAAAGCATATGTCTTGGGTAGCGAAAAAAAGGTTTTAAAGTTGAAGTTAAATATAGATGGACAAAAATTAGAAGTTTGGGTCTTTAAAAGGCGTAACTTTGTAAGGAGTGGTCCTATTTAAAATTTGTTTACAGATTTGGGCTCCCTAGAAAAATCTAATATTAGTTGATACCAAACAAGATATATTTATCTTAAAAGAATGACTACTCCGCGGATAATAAAAACAATATACCGCTTGTCAACAAAAAAGTTGCAGGAAAATTGAAAGATGCATTTAATGGGGATCTAGTATTAGAATTTGTTGGTAGTAGGGCTAAGTCCTACTGTATTGTAAGCGATACTACGCCCAAGGTCCCGGGTTCGAATCCCGACACGGTCCGCTTAAAAATGTTAGGCGAGCATTTTTCACAAAAATACACCCTCGTTCGGATGAGAGGTAAAATGGAGAACCCGTGTGTGAGTGTTGTCACGCACGTTAAAGATCCCTACCTTGCTTAGAACATCAAGGGTTCAGCAAAAATTCCAAATTTTCCAGGTAAAAACTCGCTTCCTTGCCAATGTAGGACGTTCAGGTGGAGCATAGGAAAATCACATGTAATGTATTGTAAGCGAGAAAGACACGAAGGGTAGTTAAGAATATTAATTTAAATATTTTTAAGGACATTGTACATAATAATTCTGGTGCCCTTATGCATAGCATGGTGTGTAATCGAAGTCATAAACACAAACTTTATACCCAATTAATTAATAAAATTAGTTTGTCGGGCGACGATGACAAAAGGTACGTCATCCCTAATAGTACAGCAACCTATGCATGGGGGCATAAAGATATAGGTTAGGTGTCAGTTGTAAGTTGTATAGATTAAATGTACATAGTTTAGCATTGACTTAATTACATAATTATGTTATGACATGCATTTACAAATTAGAATGTAAAGCTAGGAAATTGATAAAAATTTTACCCTTTTTAAAAGTCTCTTATGTATTTGATAAAGTGTGTTGGGTTTAGAATGTTTTATTAAAGAACAGGTTTCGAATTTCTTTAGAATGCTTAACAACGAAGTACATTTATCTCGAAAGAAACAAAAATAATCTTTTATATGCTCGCTAGAGGGTATGCATGAAAAACGGTAAGGGGTTAACTCGATTTTAAATGTTTGCAGATTCGGATTTTGCGTAAAACAGCAAGAAGAATCCGTATCACGAACCTGCTAAAAAGTATATAGGGGGTGATTGAGAAACCAGTTGGTAAAAAGTTCTTAAAATGAGGGTAGCTCCCTGGCGAGGGTATGTGTGAAAAAAGTAAGGGGTTGTTGGATTTTAAATCTGTCTACAGGTTCGAATTCTGCATAAAATTCTAGACTAATTTAATGTGTCGCATGGCTAAAAAAGTTATAAAAACAGGCAGAAATCCCTGCTGGTAAAAAATGTTAAAATGAAGGTAGTTCCCTGGGGGGTGATGCTATCGAGAAAACTCTTAGAAATTGGTATAGCTGAGAAAAATCTAATATTAATTGATACCAAACAAGATAGATTTATTTCAAAAGATGAAATGGTTAGTCGAAGAAGACTATTTGGTTCAGAATATTACCGGTAAAAATTGTTAAAATGTGGGTAAAAATCCCACAAGGAGGGAGCAAGGAGGAAATCCTTCACCACAAGGCGGAAATCCCTTAAAATAAGACTTTATAGTGGGTTTTTACATGTAAATTCCCATAAGCAGGTGGATTCGGTGGATTCTATAGGTGAATTCCATAAGGTGGATTTGTCCCAGAACCATCTAATTCCTCTACTTTTGCGAGTGCTATAACCTTTTGTGTTTTGTTTTATTCTAATTCTTTGTATCGTATTTCTGGGTGTATGTGGATGAAAATAGACTAGTATAATTTATAAAAATACTCCCTTCGCATCCACAATACTGTTCCGCACAGAAGAAACCGTACTTAAAAATAATAAAAAGACAATATTTTGGCTGCAAAAATTCAGCATTACCATTTGCATCTACACACGCACAGTAACATGACAGAAAGAATTAGAACAATAAACAATAAATACACAAAAAGAGTTAAAGCACCCGTACGGAAAAAAATATTCCTCAAAAGCGCGTCAACAATGCAAAAATATACACAAACACCAAAATACGGCATTTTTCAAAAATGTAGTCTGTCCATTTTCATCTACATATACCCAGGAACACAATACAAAAAGTATCAGAACAAAAAATAGAATACAAAAAAAAGTTACAGCGCCCGCACGGAAGAAATCGGTCTTATAAAGAATGTTGACAATTTGTCTACTCCTAATTAAATATCACGTTGCTGCTACTTTCTTTTGCTTATTCTAAATTCAGGATACGTTGTAATTAGGCAATCAATGTTACTCTGTATACACCGCTAGTACTACATTTAATTTTGTATAGATAGCTATTCAAATTTGTTTTGATAGTTGTTAGATGAAAAATAAATTGACACCGGTTTTTGGACTTTACTTTGTATTTCGTCTGTATACGTAATGTGTTTGAACTTTATTTGGACGATATAATTATTACTACGCCGACTTTTGAGAAACACATGGAAGTTTTATCGAACATTTTCGACTGTTTGGCGACTGCTGGTCTTATTCTACGCAGAGATAAATGCCATTTCTGTTTACCTGAGCTTCGGTACCTCGGTCATATGGTCAATCGTAATGGCTTATTAGGTGATCCCGATAAGGTATCTGCGATTCTATCCATTCCTGCTCTTATGTATGTTTCGAGATCCAACGTATACTTGGTATGGCCAGTTAGTATCGTTGTTTTATACCTAATTTTGCGACTCTTGTCGCCCTCTCACCGCCTTAACAAAAAGAATACTTCTTTTATTTGGTCATCGGATTGCCAATCTTCTTTAATTTCTTCTAAGCAACATCTAGTCTCCTCACCAATTCTCTCCTGTCCAAATTTTTCCTTGATTTTGTCATTCAAACGGACGCCTCTGACTTCGAAAGAAGCCGTCCTTACTCAAAATACTGCTGAGGGCGAAACTGTCATTAGTTACATTAGTCTTTCTTTGTCTAAAACCGAAGAATATCAACCTACGCATGGCATAAAGATATAAGATAGTTGTTTATATTTGTGTAGATTTTGTAAATCTATTGTATACATTAGTTGTAGGATTCTATAATTTTTATGTTTTCTCCACCTTCACTTCGTCTAAATCCTTACTGCTTCTATCCTGGTGGACAGAGTATACGTTATCTCCACGTGGTATCGCTGGGCACAGTGGTTTTAGATTCTCAAAAATGGTTGGTTAAAGCTATGTCTTGGGTAGGAAAAAAGGTTTTAAAGTTGAAGTTAAATATAGATGGACAAAATTAGAAGTTTGGGTCTTTAAAAGGCGTAACTTTGTAAGGAGTGGTCCTATTTAAAATTTGTTTACAGATTTGGGCTCCTAGAAAATCTAATATTAGTTGATACCAAACAAGATATATTATCTTAAAGAATGACTACCCGCGGATAATAAAAACAATATACCGCTTGTCAACAAAAAGTTGCAGGAAAATTGAAAGATGCATTTAATGGGGATCTAGTATTAGAATTTGTTGGTAGTAGGGCTAAGTCCTACTGTATTGTAAGCGATACTACGCCCAAGGTCCCGGGTTCGAATCCCGACACGGTCCGCTTAAAAATGTTAGGCGAGCATTTTTCACAAAAATACACCCTCGTTCGGATGAGAGGTAAAATGGAGAACCCGTGTGTGAGTGTTGTCACGCACGTTAAAGATCCCTACCTTGCTTAGAACATCAAGGGTTCAGCAAAAATTCCAAATTTTCCAGGTAAAAAAACTCGCTTCCTTGCCAATGTAGTACGTTCAGGTGGAGCATTGGAAAATCACATGTAATGTATTGTAAGCGAGAAAGACACGAAGGGTAGTTAAGAATATTAATGTAAATAGTTTTAAGGACATTGTACATAATAATTCTGGTGCCCTTATGCATAGCATGGTGTGTAATCGAAGTCATAAACACAAACTTTATACCCAATTAATTAATAAAATTAGTTTGTCGGGCGACGATGACAAAAGGTACGTCATCCCTAATAGTACAGCAACCTATGCATGGGGCATAAAGATATAGGTTAGGTGTCAGTTGTAAGTTGTATAGATTAAATGTACATAGTTTAGCATTGACTTAATTACATAATTATGTTATGACATGCATTTACAAATTAGAATGTAAAGCTAGGAAATTGATAAAATTTTACCCTTTTAAAAGTCTCTATGTATTTGATAAAGTGTGTTGGGTTTAGAATGTTTTATTAAAGAACAGGTTTCAATTTCTTTAGAATGCTTAACAACGAAGTACATTTATCTCGAAAGAAACAAAAATAATCTTTTATATGCTCGCTAGAGGGTATGCATGAAAACGGTAGGTTAACTCGATTTTAAATGTTTGCAGATTCGGATTTTGCGTAAACAGCAAGAAGAATCCGTATCACGAACCTGCTAAAAAGTATATAGGGGTGATTGAGAAACCAGTTGGTAAAAGTTCTTAAAATGAGGGTAGCTCCCTGGCGAGGGTATGTGTGAAAAAAGTAAGGGGTTGTTGGATTTTAAATCTGTCTACAGGTTCGAATTCTGCATAAAATTCTAGACTAATTTAATGTGTCGCATGGCTAAAAAGTTATAAAACAGGCAGAAATCCTGCTGGTAAAAAATGTTAAAATGAAGGTAGTTCCCTTGGGGGTGATGCTATCGAGAAAACTCTTAGAAATTGGTATAGCTGAGAAAAATCTAATATTAATTGATACCAAACAAGATAGATTTATTTCAAAAGATGAAATGGTTAGTCGAAGAAAATTATTTGGTTCAAAATATTACCGGTAAAATTCTTAAAATGTGGGTAAAATCCCACAAGGAGGAGCAAGGAGGAAATCCTTCACCACAAGGCGGAAATCCCTTAAAATAAGACTTTATAGTGGGTTTTACATGTAAATTCCCATAAGCAGGTGGATTCGGTGGATTCTATAGGTGAATTCCATAAGGTGGATTCGTCCCAGAAGCATCCAATTCCTCTACTTTTGCGGGTGCTATAACTTTTTGTGTTTTGTTTTTATTCTAATTCTTTTTGTATAGTATTTCTGGGTGTATGTGGATGAAAATAGACAGGTTGAATTTTTAAAAATACTCCCTTTGCAGCCACAATATTGCTCCGCGCAGAAGAAAGCGTACTTAAAAATAATAGAAAGACAATATTTTAGCTGCCAAGAACATTTTCAAAAATTCAACATTACCATTCCCATCTACACACGCACATTAACATGACACAGAAAGAACTAAAACAATACACAAAAAGAGTTACAACACCCGTACGGAAAAAAATATTCCTCAAAACCGCGTCAACAATGCAAAATATACACAAACACCAAAATACGGCATTTTTCAAAATGTAGTCTGTCCATTTTCATCTACATATACCCAGGAACACAATACAAAAAGTATCAGAACAAAAAATAGAATACAAAAAAGTTACAGCGCCCGCACGGAAGAAATCGGTCTTATAAAGAATGTTGACAATTTGTCTACTCCTAATTAAATATCACGTTGCTGCTACTTTCTTTTGCTTATTCTAAATTCAGGATACGTTGTAATTAGGCAATCAATGTTACTCTGTATACACCGCTAGTACTACATTTAATTTTGTATAGATAGCTATTCAAATTTGTTTTGATAGTTGTTAGATGAAAAATAAATTGACACCGGTTTTTGGACTTTACTTTGTATTTCGTCTGTATACGTAATGTGTTTGAACTTTATTTGGACGATATAATTATTACTACGCCGACTTTTGAGAAACACATGGAAGTTTTATCGAACATTTTCGACTGTTTGGCGACTGCTGGTCTTATTCTACGCAGAGATAAATGCCATTTCTGTTTACCTGAGCTTCGGTACCTCGGTCATATGGTCAATCGTAATGGCTTATTAGGTGATCCCGATAAGGTATCTGCGATTCTATCCATTCCTGCTCTTATGTATGTTTCCGAGATCCAACGTATACTTGGTATGGCCAGTTAGTATCGTTGTTTTATACCTAATTTTGCGACTCTTGTCGCCCTCTCACCGCCTTAACAAAAAAGAATACTTCTTTTATTTGGTCATCGGATTGCCAATCTTCTTTAATTTCTTCTAAGCAACATCTAGTCTCCTCACCAATTCTCTCCTGTCCAAATTTTTCCTTGATTTTGTCATTCAAACGGACGCCTCTGACTTCGAAAGAAGCCGTCCTTACTCAAAATACTGCTGAGGGCGAAACTGTCATTAGTTACATTAGTCTTTCTTTGTCTAAAACCGAAGAACATTACTCTACACACTACATTTGATTTTCCAAAGCTCCACCCGAAGGTACTACATTGGCCAGAAAGCGAGTTTTTTTTTACCTGGAAAATTTGGAATTTTGCCAAACCCTTGCTGTTCCAAGCAAGGTAGGGATCTTTAACGTGCATGACAACACTCACACACGGGACCTCCATTTTATCTCTGATCCAAACGAGGGTGTATTTTTGTGAACAATGCTCGCCTAACATTTGTCAAGCGGACCGTGTCGGGATTCGAACCCGGGACCTTGGACGTAGTAGTCACACACATACCACTACGTCACGGAAACGCCGGACTTTACTCTACAACCGAAAAGGAATGTTTAGCGGTTTTGTGGCCTGTAAAAAAATTCCGGCTATACGTGGAAGGCACACACTTCACCGTCATCACGGACCATCACTCACTTCTCTGGCTGAACAAACTACAAAGCTTTTCCGGACGCTTAGCTCGTTGGTCTCTTCGCCTTCAACAGTATAATTTCTCTATTCTTCATCGTAAAGGCAAAGACCATGTCGCACCTAACACTCTCTCTCTCGTTCTGTCCCTGTTCTTGAGCCTGTTTCTGTTTCAGCCATTTCCCCTCTCGAAGTGACTTTTCCTACTCCGGATCCATGGTACAATAATATGCTTCAAAAAGTTTTAAAATCTCCTAGACGTACCCATTCTGGTCCGTACCAAACGATATCCTTTTCTGTCGTCATAAGACTTTTATCACTATCAATTCTCAGGACGATTGGAATATCGTCTTACAATCTGAGCAGCGCAAACATCTGATTTCTCTTCACCACAATCCGCCCATTTCCGGTCACTATGGTGTGACCAAAACTTCTGCGCGTTTTTTTCAGAAATATTATTGGCCTTGTCTCCGAGCTGATGTCGCTCGCTGCATCCGACGTTGTACGATTTGTGCAACCCATAAGGTTGAACAATCACCTCCTCTCGGGTTTTTGCTCTTAGGGCTAACCCCTCTTACCCTTGGCAGATCATGTCTTGTGAACTGATATGTCCTCTTCCCCGTTCTACCAAAGGCTATTTTTACCCTTTTGTAGTGGGTGACTATTTCACAAAATTCCCTCTTTTCTTGACTTTACGCAAAGCCACTGCACCAATCGTTACTAGACTCCTGGAGGAACAAGTCCTTTCTTTTTGGTGTTCCGCAATATCTCATCAATGTTGACGACTCACAATTTCGTATTCGTCAATTTACTTCCTTATGTGACCGTTACCATTCCAAAATTCTTTTCACCACCTAACTAGAATATCTAAAAACTTAATTTTTCAATGTTGTTCTAATTCATATGTGAATTTAATAGTTGGTTCTATTTTGTTAATGGACTCTACAAAGTTTTTAATTAGTTCTGTATTATGAGGTCAAATAGCATAGACATCATCTACATATCTCCACCAGATTAGTGGTTTAAATTCTTGTGTGAATATTACATCTTTTTCGAATTCCTCCATGAATATATTACTAAAGATTGCCGATAGTGGACTTCACATTGCCATTCCGAAGCTTTGTTTGCAGAATTGATCACTTATTTGAAAATATGTGGTATTGACGCATAAGCCAAGTAATTCCATAATCGATGATATACTTACTTTTGTTCTTTCTTTAAGGTTGTCATCTTTTTCTAGTTTCTTTTTATAATATTAAGCGTTTTGTTTACAGGGACATTTGTGAAGAGATTTACTACATCAATACTTACCATTGTGTGTATTTTCAATTTTTATGTTTGATAATTTTTCTAAAAAGTGTTGGTTATTTTTATGAAAGAATCCGTTTTGCCTGCTAATGGATTTATAATTTTTAGAAGAAATTTTGCTAAATTATGGCATGGTGAATCTATGGAGCTTACGATAGGTCTTAAAGGAATGTCTTTTTTATGAATTTTTGGTACACCGTAAAAGTGGGGTGGTTTACTGTAATGTGGGACCAGTTTACTTCTTTCTTTGTCTTCGAATTCATTATTAAATTTAAATAGAGTTTTGTATATTTTATTTTCAATTGATTTTGTTGGGTCCGTTTCTAAACTGGTGTAATTCTCAGTGTTCAACAGTTCGTTGACTTTTGTGTTGTAATCGTTTTTATTCATTATTACTGTTGCATTGCCTTTGTCAGCAGGTAGAATTATAATTGAGTTATCGTTTTTAGATCGCGAATTGCTTTTATTTTGTTATTACTTACATTTGGCTTTATTTTGTGATTGTTTTCTATTTCGGTTTTGCATCGTACTCTAAATTCGTTTGCTTGATCTTCTTCGAGTTGGTTTGCTGTTTTCTCAATACAGCTAATTATTTCAAAGGTTGGTATTGATTTTGGTGTTACTGCAAAGTTAAGGCCTTTTGATAGAATTGATTTTCTGTGTCGTATTATTTCGTTGTTTCTGCATTTTATTAGGAACGTGAGTGAATTTTAGGAATGGGATAGCTTTAGGTTTAGATTGTCCAACTGTCTAAAACAAATACAAATTTCAGGCCCATACCTGACTTGTAAATACTCCTGTATGTTTGTTGTGGTTTGTTTAGTATTCTTCTTAATCTTCTTTGGGATTTAAACTTTCATAGTTTTTAAAATCATCAAGAAATACAAGGAATGGCTAATAATTTAAACAGGCTTTTAAAATAACGATGAAATATTTAAAAAAAAGTCGGTCCCAGGCTGCAACACAAATTGAAGGCAATCATTCTTTTAAACTTCAAAATTTTTTGCTTAGTGTACTCAAACCAAATATTTTGAACATCAATAAATCAAAGTTACCCTTCAATTTATGTCATAAATGTCAAAGTTGAAGTTTTTATTTTTATTTTGACAACGATCCTAGGTCATGGATCGAAATGTAAATAAAGATGATTTTAAAAACTATGAGTGGTTTAATTCCCAAAGAAGATTAAGAAGAATGTTAAACAAACCACAACAAACATACAGGGAGTATTTATAGGAAACAATAATTATGTATACTGTAGTTGTAACTATTTATTAATGTCCTCTTAAGAAAAGCACCTGCTTTTTAAAGGTGTTAGGTTTCACTGTACCTCATGTTCTCAATACTACATTACTGCTGCAGATGAATTTGTAGCAATTAAGAGTTTGACCTATTATTGTTAGTTAACATTTGGTATTCACAATAAACACGTATAACTAACAGGCATTATTATTATTATTATCTGTATTAAGTCATCTAGCCTCGGTTACCCAAGTTTTTGTTGCAGCAAAATTTAATATATATACTCTTTGTTTATTACAACTGACATAAACAATATTGGGTTTAGCTTTTACCTAGAAACTAACAGCTATTATATTGTTGCTTGATAGTGTGAACTATTACATCCTGGTTTACTTCTGCTTTTATTTCAATTGACGTCATTACTGTAGTATTAATCTGGAGATTAAATTGACAAACGTCGCATGTAATGCAAATTGGTTATGGGAAGACACTTGTTCATAAGGTAAATTTCCCATAATAGGATTCACAAAATCCACCTTAGCTTTAAAATCGAAACCAGTGTTTTGGCCTTCACATAGTTGGTTAATATTTTTGAAAGATAGAATATAATCAGCTTTGGACATCAACACGTAATGACTTTTGTATTTGCATTAAAGTAAAAATTTTGTTAAATGATGCTGGAAGCATAGCAAAATGGAATGCTTAATATTCCCAAAAATTTGAATTTTTAGTTAGTTTTGAACTTTTATACCAATAATGTCAATTTGGAAAAAAGATTTCAAAATTTTACTTTCCAGAAAATATTGTTTTAATCCTTCAACATTTTCAATTCTCCTAGAAAAGTCTCTGCTTGAGAAATTTTTACTACTGTTTATGTAGCTTCTGCGTTGGTCAAAGATTCAACCCTGTTTGTTGTGAGGCAACCGTGCAACTTGTGATTTGTATTTTGCTCAGAGTTGTTTTTTTAAAATGCACTATAAGTACTATCAATTTGTCTGGTACAGAAAGAAAATTTTCATATGACATGTTTGCTTAAATAAGTTAACAAATCTTTGCTTGGATTAAAGGTGGCATTTATAACAAGGTCAGATGGTAAGTTGATGTTCAAGCTGTTCAATACTACATTAGTCAAAATAGCATATACTTGCAAGGAATTCAACATAGAAAAATAAGCCGTTGTTAGGTTTTTAAAAATATTTTCAAAGAATTAGAAGTAATATTCAGTACCAGTAGCTTTCAATCACTGTGCGAAAATTTTTTACTAATTGATTCATTCTGTAACAATTTTCTTTGAAACAAATTAGAAATCTACCAGAACAGGCGAAAGAAAAAAAATTTTATAAATCCATCCAGACCACTAATTTGCGGCATTAGATCGCTCCTCAATTTTTAATAAGTCTTTGGTCCCATGCGGACAACAACAAGCTCGTTATTTTCTAATTTGATTCAATCACAAGGTTAAGTTCAACATTTCGTATCCACAATCTTGTAGAGCACAATCCAGCTGTTACGAAACCGAGTTTGTAAAGTCAGAAATAAAAATTTAATCTTTCAAAGGCCCGTGTAAACACCTATGGTTCAGAAAATACATCATAGTTTCCAACTTGTTTCATACATATGGTGCGTGGGCATTGAAGGTGTGTTCTGATAAGATTTTCTCCGCTTGAACTGTCCTGGGAAGTATCTTTCTTAATCCGCTCACTTCCACTATATCTTCGAGGCAAGCGAGCTGGAAAATCGTTGATGATGAGACTGCTGTTCAAAAACTTTAGTTCCTTAATCGGTTTTCATTGTAGTGCAAACTCTGTGCAGGGTCATCCATAGTGAGACAACCAGATCACAAATGTTGAAATCCATCCCGTACCGCAATAGCTTGGGGCCGGCGCTTTGTGACCACTCCTGAAGGCCGTCGCCAAGCACTATAAGGGTGAGTGACTTTTGCTGGACCCCAAAAGGGTATATATATATATATATTGTTGTGTTAATAAGGTCAATTAGGGGTAGTTAGGACCCCTAATATACGGCACGTCATTAAAACAACATGAGGGTGCCGAAAACCAGACACTTCTACGAAGAAAATAAGAATTAATAAGATTGGGCAGGAAAGTTATAGACAGCACCCTGTATATAAGCAGTAGTCACAATTAAAAAAAACAATAAATACTTTATAAGATTTGATTAAAGAAACGCAATACGCTTCAATAATGCATCGTCGTTACACTAAGAAGCTCAATGGAACAAGTGGTTTCAATAATGTGTAATAGAAAACGCATGGAATTTAATATATAAATTATATTTTGTGTACGTGACTAGAAAGGAAAAGACACCACCTGATATAACAAACATTGACATAACAACTGACATAACAAATAAACACGGCATGGTCTTAAAAGCAAAGTTCAACAAATTTTGCTTGTACAAACAATAATTTACGTAAGCTTTAAAACCAGAAATCCTATAGAAACTATATATTAACTCGAAGTGCTACGTGATGAAAGACGTGTAGAGTAAGTAAGTAGATTTATTGCATAACTCAATATAGGTTAATAAAGTATAAAACAAAATATTATACTATACAGCAAATTATTAAAATACAGTTAATAATATAATTAGTTTTCATTTCTACAACTTAAAATATATTTTTTTAAATTACTCTTGAATTTTCTTTGAGAAGGCTGATTTGTAACTGATTTTGGTAATGTATTATATATCTTAACGCCATAATGAAATACATTTTTGTGGTTATCGTTTTATTCTTCTTGTATATATAGTAATTGTCTGCTTGTCTTGTGCTGTAGTTATGTATATCTGACACTTTAATTAAGTTGCTAACCAAGTACGAAGGCAGCAAACCATTTATAATTTTATATATAAAACCATACTATTATATTTCATTTGTTCCTGAACATTTAAAAATTAAGGCATTCTAACATTTTACGGACTTTGGCAAATCTGCTACATTTTAATAAACATCTCATTGCACGATTTTGTATCTTTTGCAATCTTTCCAAATCACCTTAGTTTGAGACAAATAAAATGGTGCTGCAATATGTTAGGTGTGGATAAACTATTGCTCTATATAAAGTTATTCGAGCGATAGAATAGAATAGGAAAAGCCACAGAAATACCTAATATATGGTGTTAGAGGATCACCGTAGACAGCAAAATAAATGAACTATGCGCTTGTCAAGAGATCAACAATTTATTTAAATAGAACACGCTTTGTAAACAAATCAGTTCATCATGAGTAGAGGCTTAGTCCACAACGCTTAAGTGAAAATATTCACGTGAAAAGTATTTGAAGTGATTTCATAAATAATTAATTGTACAATGGTGATAGTGAATAATTAAAATTTGGTTTCGTCATTTAATCCTGAAAAACGTAAGTAACTAAAAGGTTGTTTAATTTTAATATCAACATTTACAAAAGGGCTCTAAAGAACTCCAAAAGAAATCGGAGGAAACCTAAAGAAATAATGATAAGGACAATATTTTGGCTGCAAAAATTCAGCATTACCATTTGCATCTACACACGCACAGTAACATGACAGAAAGAATTAGAACAATAAACAATAAATACACAAAAGAGTTAAAGCACCCGTACGGAAAAAATATTCCTCAAAAGCGCGTCAACAATGCAAAATATACACAAACACCAAAATACGGCATTTTTCAAAATGTAGTCTGTCCATTTTCATCTACATATACCCAGGAACACAATACAAAAAGTATCAGAACAAAAAATAGAATACAAAAAAGTTACAGCGCCCGCACGGAAGAAATCGGTCTTATAAAGAATGTTGACAATTTGTCTACTCCTAATTAAATATCACGTTGCTGCTACTTTCTTTTGCTTATTCTAAATTCAGGATACGTTGTAATTAGGCAATCAATGTTACTCTGTATACACCGCTAGTACTACAATTAATTTTGTATAGATAGCTATTCGAATTTGTTTTGATAGTTGTCAGATGAAAAATAAATTACATCGTTTTTTGGACTTTGTATTTCGTCTGTATACGTAATGTGTTTGAACTTTATTTGGACGATATAATTATTACTACGCCGACTTTTGAGAAACACATGGAAGTTTTATCGAACATTTTCGACCATTTGGCGAATGGTGGTGTTACTCTACGCAGTGACAAATGCCATTTCTGTTTACCTGAACTTCGTTACCTCGGTCATATGGTTAATCGTAATGGCTAATTAGTTGATCCCCATAAGGTATCCGAGATTCTATCCATTCCTGCTCCTACGAATGTTTCCAAGATCCGACGTATACTTGGTATAGCCAGTTGGTCTCGTCGTTTTATTCCTAATTTTGCGATTCTTGCCGCCCTCTCACCGCCGTAACAAAAAAGAATATTTCTTTTATTTGGTCATCGGATTGCCAATCTTCTTTAATTTCTTCTAAGCAACATCTAGTCTCCTCACCAATTCTCTCCTGTCCAAATTTTTCCTTGGATTTTGTCATTCAAACGGACGCCTCTGACTTCGAAAGAAGCCGTCCTTACTCAAAATACTGCTGAGGGCGAAACTGTCATTAGTTACATTAGTCTTTCTTTGTCTAAAACCGAAGAACATTACTCTACACACTACATTTGATTTTCCAAAGCTCCACCCGAAGGTACTACATTGGCCAGAAAGCGAGTTTTTTACCTGGAAAATTTGGAATTTTGCCAAACCCTTGCTGTTCCAAGCAAGGTAGGGATCTTTAACGTGCATGACAACACTCACACACGGGACCTCCATTTTATCTCTGATCCAAACGAGGGTGTATTTTTGTGAACAATGCTCGCCTAACATTTGTCAAGCGGACCGTGTCGATTCGAACCCGGGACCTTGGACGTAGTAGTCACACATACCACTACGTCACGGAAACGCCGGACTTTACTCTACAACCGAAAAGGAATGTTTAGCGGTTTTGTGGCCTGTAAAAAAATTCCGGCTATACGTGGAAGGCACACACTTCACTGTCATCACGGCCAATCACTCACTTCTCTGGCTGTACAAACTGCAAAGCCCTTCCGGACGCTTAGCTCGTTGGTCTCTTCGCCTTCAACAGTATAATTTCTCTATTCTTCATCCTAAAGGCAAAGACCATGTCGTACCTGACACTCTCTTTCGTTCTGTCCCTGTTCTTGAGCCTGTTTCTGTTTCAGCCATTTCCCCTCTCAAAGTGATTTTTCCTACCCCGGATCCGTGGTACAATAATATGCTTCAAAAAGTTTTAAAATCTCCTAAACGTACCCATCCTGGTCCGTACTAAACGATATCTTTTTATGTCGTCATAAGACTTCTATCACTATCAATTCTCAGGACGATTGGAATATCGTCTTACAATCTGAGCAGCGCAAACATCTGATTTCTCTTCACCACGATCCGCCCACTTCCGGTCACTGTGGTGTGACCAAAACTTCTGCGCGTCTTTTTCAGAAATATTATTGGTTCTGTCTCCGAGCTGATGTTGCCCGCTACATCCGACGTTGTACGATTTGTGCAACCCATAAGGTTGAACAATCACCTCCTCTCGGGTTTTTGCTCTTAGGGCTAACCCTCTTACCCTTGGCAGATCATGTCTTGTGAACTGATATGTCCTCTTCCCGTTCTACCAAAGGCTATTTTACCCTTTGTAGTGGGTGACTATTTCACAAAATTCTCTTTTCTTGACTTTACGCAAAGCCACTGCACCAATCGTTACTAGACTCCTGGAGGAACAAGTCCTTTCTTTTGGTGTTCCGCAATATCTCATCAATGTTGACGACTCACAATTTCGTATTCGTCAATTTACTTCCTTATGTGACCGTTACCATTCCAAAATTCTTTTCACCACCTAACTAGAATATCTAAAACTTAATTTTTCAATGTTGTTCTAATTCATATGTGAATTTAATAGTTGGTTCTATTTTGTTAATGGACTCTACAAAGTTTTTAATTAGTTCTGTATTATGAGGTCAAATAGCATAGACATCATCTACATATCTCCACCAGATTAGTGGTTTAAATTCTTGTGTGAATATTACATCTTTTTCGAATTCCTCCATGAATATATTACTAAAGATTGCCGATAGTGGACTTCACATTGCCATTCCGAAGCTTTGTTTGCAGAATTGATCACTTATTTGAAAATATGTGGTATTGACGCATAAGCCAAGTAATTCCATAATCGATGATATACTTACTTTTGTTCTTTCTTTAAGGTTGTCATCTTTTTCTAGTTTCTTTTTATAATATTAAGCGTTTTGTTTACAGGGACATTTGTGAAGAGATTTACTACATCAATACTTACCATTGTGTGTATTTTCAATTTTTATGTTTGATAATTTTTCTAAAAAGTGTTGGTTATTTTTTATGAAAGAATCCGTTTTGCCTGCTAATGGATTTATAATTTTTAGAAGAAATTTTGCTAAATTATGGCATGGTGAATCTACGGAGCTTACGATAGGTCTTAAAGGAATGTCTTTTTATGAATTTTTGGTACACCGTAAAAGTGGGGTGGTTTACTGTAATGTGGGACCAGTTTACTTCTTTCTTTGTCTTCGAATTCATTATTAAATTTAAATAGAGTTTTGTATATTTTATTTTCAATTGATTTTGTTGGGTCCGTTTCTAAACTGGTGTAATTCTCAGTGTTCAACAGTTCGTTGACTTTTGTGTTGTAATCGTTTTTATTCATTATTACTGTTGCATTGCCTTTGTCAGCAGGTAGAATTATAATTGAGTTATCGTTTTTAGATCGCGAATTGCTTTTATTTTGTTATTACTTACATTTGGCTTTATTTTGTGATTGTTTTCTATTTCGGTTTTGCATCGTACTCTAAATTCGTTTGCTTGATCTTCTTCGAGTTGGTTTGCTGTTTTCTCAATACAGCTAATTATTTCAAAGGTTGGTATTGATTTTGGTGTTACTGCAAAGTTAAGGCCTTTTGATAGAATTGATTTTCTGTGTCGTATTATTTCGTTGTTTCTGCATTTTATTAGGAACGTGAGTGAATTTTTGGAATGGGATAGCTTTAGGTTTAGATTGTCCAACTGTCTAAAACAAATACAAATTTCAGGCCCATACCTGACTTGTAAATACTCCCTGTATGTTTGTTGTGGTTTGTTTAGTATTCTTCTTAATCTTCTTTGGGATTTAAACTTTCATAGTTTTTAAAATCATCAAGAAATACAAGGAATGGCTAATAATTTAAACAGGCTTTTAAAATAACGATGAAATATTTAAAAAAAAAAAGTCGGTCCCAGGCTGCAACACAAATTGAAGGCAATCATTCTTTTAAACTTCAAAATTTTTGCTTAGTGTACTCAAACCAAATATTTTGAACATCAATAAATCAAAGTTACCCTTCAATTTATGTCATAAATGTCAAAGTTGAAGTTTTTATTTTTATTTTGACAACGATCCTAGGTCATGGATCGAAATGTAAATAAAGATGATTTTAAAAACTATGAGTGGTTTAATTCCCAAAGAAGATTAAGAAGAATGTTAAACAAACCACAACAAACATACAGGGAGTATTTATAGGAAACAATAATTATGTATACTGTAGTTGTAACTATTTATTAATGTCCTCTTAAGAAAAGCACCTGCTTTTTAAAGGTGTTAGGTTTCACTGTACCTCATGTTCTCAATACTACATTACTGCTGCAGATGAATTTGTAGCAATTAAGAGTTTGACCTATTATTGTTAGTTAACATTTGGTATTCACAATAAACACGTATAACTAACAGGCATTATTATTATTATTATCTGTATTAAGTCATCTAGCCTCGGTTACCCAAGTTTTTGTTGCAGCAAAATTTAATATATATACTCTTTGTTTATTACAACTGACATAAACAATATTGGGTTTAGCTTTTTACCTAGAAACTAACAGCTATTATATTGTTGCTTGATAGTGTGAACTATTACATCCTGGTTTACTTCTGCTTTTATTTCAATTGACGTCATTACTGTAGTATTAATCTGGAGATTAAATTGACAAACGTCGCATGTAATGCAAATTGGTTATGGGAAGACACTTGTTCATAAGGTAAATTTCCCATAATAGGATTCACAAAATCCACCTTAGCTTTAAAATCGAAACCAGTGTTTTGGCCTTCACATAGTTGGTTAATATTTTTGAAAGATAGAATATAATCAGCTTTGGACATCAACACGTAATGACTTTTGTATTTGCATTAAAGTAAAATTTTGTTAAATGATGCTGGAAGCATAGCAAATGGAATGCTTAATATTCCCAAAATTTGAATTTTAGTTAGTTTTGAACTTTTATACCAATAATGTCAATTTGGAAAAAGATTTCAAAATTTTACTTTCCAGAAAATATTGTTTTAATCCTTCAACATTTTCAATTCTCCTAGAAAAGTCTCTGCTTGAGAAATTTTACTACTGTTTATGTAGCTTCTGCGTTGGTCAAAGATTCAACCCTGTTTGTTGTGAGGCAACCGTGCAACTTGTGATTTGTATTTTGCTCAGAGTTGTTTTTAAAATGCACTATAAGTACTATCAATTTGTCTGGTACAGAAAGAAAATTTTCATATGACATGTTTGCTTAAATAAGTTAACAAATCTTTGCTTGGATTAAAGGTGGCATTTATAACAAGGTCAGATGGTAAGTTGATGTTCAAGCTGTTCAATACTACATTAGTCAAAATAGCATATACTTGCAAGGAATTCAACATAGAAAAATAAGCCGTTGTTAGGTTTTTAAAAATATTTTCAAAGAATTAGAAGTAATATTCAGTACCAGTAGCTTTCAATCACTGTGCGAAAATTTTTACTAATTGATTCATTCTGTAACAATTTTCTTTGAAACAAATTAGAAATCTACCAGAACAGGCGAAAGAAAAAATTTTATAAATCCATCCAGACCACTAATTTGCGGCATTAGATCGCTCCTCAATTTTAATAAGTCTTTGGTCCCATGCGGACAACAACAAGCTCGTTATTTTCTAATTTGATTCAATCACAAGGTTAAGTTCAACATTTCGTATCCACAATCTTGTAGAGCACAATCCAGCTGTTACGAAACCGAGTTTGTAAAGTCAGAAATAAAATTTAATCTTTCAAAGGCCCGTGTAAACACCTATGGTTCAGAAAATACATCATAGTTTCCAACTTGTTTCATACATATGGTGCGTGGGCATTGAAGGTGTGTTCTGATAAGATTTTCTCCGCTTGAACTGTCCTGGGAAGTATCTTTCTTAATCCGCTCACTTCCACTATATCTTCGAGGCAAGCGAGCTGGAAAATCGTTGATGATGAGACTGCTGTTCAAAAACTTTAGTTCCTTAATCGGTTTTCATTGTAGTGCAAACTCTGTGCAGGGTCATCCATAGTGAGACAACCAGATCACAAATGTTGAAATCCATCCCGTACCGCAATAGCTTGGGGCCGGCGCTTTGTGACCACTCCTGAAGGCCGTCGCCAAGCACTATAAGGGTGAGTGACTTTTGCTGGACCCCAAAAGGGTATATATATATATATATTGTTGTGTTAATAAGGTCAATTAGGGGTAGTTAGGACCCCTAATATACGGCACGTCATTAAAACAACATGAGGGTGCCGAAAACCAGACACTTCTACGAAGAAAATAAGAATTAATAAGATTGGGCAGGAAAGTTATAGACAGCACCCTGTATATAAGCAGTAGTCACAATTAAAAAAAACAATAAATACTTTATAAGATTTGATTAAAGAAACGCAATACGCTTCAATAATGCATCGTCGTTACACTAAGAAGCTCAATGGAACAAGTGGTTTCAATAATGTGTAATAGAAAACGCATGGAATTTAATATATAAATTATATTTTGTGTACGTGACTAGAAAGGAAAAGACACCACCTGATATAACAAACATTGACATAACAACTGACATAACAAATAAACACGGCATGGTCTTAAAAGCAAAGTTCAACAAATTTTGCTTGTACAAACAATAATTTACGTAAGCTTTAAAACCAGAAATCCTATAGAAACTATATATTAACTCGAAGTGCTACGTGATGAAAGACGTGTAGAGTAAGTAAGTAGATTTATTGCATAACTCAATATAGGTTAATAAAGTATAAAACAAAATATTATACTATACAGCAAATTATTAAAATACAGTTAATAATATAATTAGTTTTCATTTCTACAACTTAAAATATATTTTTTTAAATTACTCTTGAATTTTCTTTGAGAAGGCTGATTTGTAACTGATTTTGGTAATGTATTATATATCTTAACGCCATAATGAAATACATTTTTTGTGGTTATCGTTTTATTCTTCTTGTATATATAGTAATTGTCTGCTTGTCTTGTGCTGTAGTTATGTATATCTGACACTTTAATTAAGTTGCTAACCAAGTACGAAGGCAGCAAACCATTTATAATTTTATATATAAAACCATACTATTATATTTCATTTGTTCCTGAACATTTAAAAATTAAGGCATTCTAACATTTTACGGACTTTGGCAAATCTGCTACATTTTAATAAACATCTCATTGCACGATTTTGTATCTTTTGCAATCTTTCCAAATCACCTTAGTTTGAGACAAATAAAATGGTGCTGCAATATGTTAGGTGTGGATAAACTATTGCTCTATATAAAGTTATTCGAGCGATAGAATAGAATAGGAAAAGCCACAGAAATACCTAATATATGGTGTTAGAGGATCACCGTAGACAGCAAAATAAATGAACTATGCGCTTGTCAAGAGATCAACAATTTATTTAAATAGAACACGCTTTGTAAACAAATCAGTTCATCATGAGTAGAGGCTTAGTCCACAACGCTTAAGTGAAAATATTCACGTGAAAAGTATTTGAAGTGATTTCATAAATAATTAATTGTACAATGGTGATAGTGAATAATTAAAATTTGGTTTCGTCATTTAATCCTGAAAAACGTAAGTAACTAAAAGGTTGTTTAATTTTAATATCAACATTTACAAAAGGGCTCTAAAGAACTCCAAAAGAAATCGGAGGAAACCTAAAGAAATAATGATAAGGACTTTGATAAAATGCTAAATTACTAGATCCAATGTGGAAGATTTTAAGATCATTTAACTCAAGTATTAAATGCTGTAATTAATTGGAGGAAGCTACTAATGCAGACTATATCGAAAGTAGATTTGGTTTCAATGTTGGGACCATACTAAATTGTGTGTGTGTGTGTGTGTGTGTGTGTGTGTGTGTGTGTGTGTGCGCGTGTGCGTGTGTGCGTGTGTGCGTGTGTGTGTGTGTGTGTGTGTGTAGTGAATAAGATGAAATAATAATTTAGACTTTATAAAGCCCAAATGATCATTTCAAATCGAGCTAGTAATTGAAAGATAGAAAATATAAGGTCTTGGACAGGCAATACCAAGATACTGGTTCAAGTCCTGTCTAAGACCTTATATTTTCCATCTTTCAATTACTAGCTCGACTTGAAATGATCATTTGGGCTTTGCATAAAAGTCTAAGTTATTATTTCATCTCAGTCACTGTAATACGATAGTATTTATCGACTTACCTTGTGTAAATAACTACCTAAAATATTTATATATATATATATATATATATATATATATATATATATATTGCTATGCTCCCTAAATTATTCGCACCCCATCATTTGGTCGACATATAAATATTTCTATGTATTAACGGGATTTAGCGATCTCCGACGTTGGGCTGTCATATAAATATTGCTATGAACTCCCTCCAGGAACTTAACTGGAATTTATCGTGTCTCGACCTTGTCGACCAATAACAAAATTTGATATGTTACCGCCTTACTCGTTATCAATGGCGTATTCAACTTATAGCTCCTCCTTTATTGTTTAAATTATCAAATCACTCCCATTAACTTAATCTTATGACCTCGACTAGCATTTATTTAGGATTATAAAATGAAGTTAATTCAATATAATGAAACAAATATTATGTACAGTTTTTGTAAATTATTTAAAATACACTTTTCAATTAATTAATGTTGTAAATCTCATTTATCAAAAATCGTATACTTTTTAATCAAATCTAAAGTCACCAAAAAACCTATTGTTTTTAAAAAAAAAAAGTGTGGAACGTTCAAAACCTCTCATCATATAACGCACTTTATACGTATGCAAGTCCTCTGTTCTGTTGACTTTGTCACATTCATTTATATTAAGCAAATTCAATATTCAAATAAAAAAATAGAAAAATAATGTCTTATAACTAGAAATCTAACCTGGTCTATTTTCTTCGCTATTTCCTTCTCGCAATTGACTCATCCATTATCAGCTAATATTTTCCATGCATTAAGCCATCCATTTGGATAAAATTATTTTCCCCCAATTCAGAATTATTACATGCTCATTCGAAATATTGTCTATCCACACGCTTGAACCATTGCATTTAAATTATTGTTATCACCCTATGGACTACCATTATTAAACTTAGACTTATGCACCCCAAATTATTGTCGTCTCATTTTGATTTATTACTTCTTCTCAGAATATATTGTCATCAATTTTCCCCAGACTTAGAATACCATCTATTCTCCCCGAGCTTAGAATCGTAGTTTATCCTCCCCGGACTCGAAGCCCTATTATTATTATGTTTTAGTTTAAAATAAATTCCCCAAAATCTACTTACGTTTAATCGGCAATCATAAGTTTCATCTTAGTTGCACTTATACAACTTTTCACTTTAAATTATTATTACGTATCACACTTTGTTTCAGAGTGGCGCACCTCGGCCTTTGTTGAGTTGAAAACTGAGTTCGTTTTCACTGTCCTTGTTAATATATCATTGATCTCCTACTCCGTCAGTGGGTATGGCCTACAAGCTCGTCGCTAATTTTAACCAATCCAATCTTTGCATTTAAAGTAGTTTCTGATGTAATTTTCTATGTCTTCAAATAATTGTGGCTTGCTCGCAGGTGCCTTGTTATCAAACATGCGGTGTTTTGACGAATCTAATCGCTTTTCCATGTTGTACACAAACAACTGATGCAATTCGACTTTTAATTTTCATATCTGCCTGTTATTTACGCAATTTTTAATCACCTTTCTTTATCACAATTAACTACTTGTACCCATTTACACTATGCTTCTCGAAGCTCTATTTCTTATCTCTGTATTAACCTAATTGTTTGGAACTCTTTTGAATGCATGTTTAATTACACTTTATTATGTTTACTTATAAATACGCGTGCTTCCACTGAAAAATATCATTATTTGCATTGCCTAAATTAACTAAAACTCTATCTACAGGGTGTTAAATATTTACTATTTACCTAGTGCATGTCTTCCTTATTCCTACGCTAACTATGCGTTTTCCTGTGTCTATTTGCGTCGCTTAAAACTACTTATACTTTATATACAGGGTGTTGACTGCTTACTTTTTACAAACTATCTCCATTTCTCAATTCTTTACTAAATAAATGCAGTTTTCTGCTTCCTATGGTAATTTCTAATTCCTAAACGACCTTTACTATAAAGTACACCCTTAAACAACCCCTTATCACAGCAATATATATATATATATATATATATATATATTGTCGTGGAAATTATAGGTTAAGAAGGATAAATAGGTCAAGAAAATAAATTTGTAATGACTGGGTATATTGAAAATAGGGATAATTTATTTACGCGCCAAATTAATTAGTTTTGACATTGAAAACAGACAAATAGTAGTAAATCGAAATGTTAAATTTGCATAACGTGTAGAAGCTTTGGAGTACATGAAACTCAAGGATACGCATAATTAGCTTTAATATTTTAAATTAAGCGCATCAGATTATAAACAGAGCTTTTGGGTATATAAAATCAATAATGTATACGCTTATTTTCCATTTAACTAAACTAAACGTTCGTTAAATACAAATCCTAAGAAACTATGAAACTTGAAAATACGATTCAAACGGACAGTTGCTTCATAGAAAGACCTGACAGTTAAAATAACAAGTTCAAGGAACCTTAAATAAACGTTGGAACAGAATTCTGTAGAATTGCATTTAACGGTCGATATAAAATCTACGAAAACAACAGATGGTTTGAAGGCAAAGTGAAACGGAATATCCGTAGTGTAAAACAGACAGAAAGCACGTATAATAAACGTTGGCTAAAACACTCGTTTAAAGTACACGGCAGGTTTGGAGGGCAACCACAATATCGATTTTCTGTTGCTTGAGTAGGATTCTAAAAGAGACAGCAAATATGGGTTAAACGAGGAAAGATAGCTAAAGGCTGGACATAAGAATGGGGAAAAGGTGTCTGATTGGTCGAATGCTAGAAATTTTCAAGAAGCTCGCGACGGTTATATTTTGTTGAGCAGTTTTCAGGCTAAAAGCACGGTGGAATGAGAATTTTGGGTTGTACAAGTTCGTTACGTGCAAAATTTTTAGAATCAGTTATGATGAAATGAGCTTTTCGACTGAACTAGGGTACAAAAGGAGTGTATTGAAGAATATAAATAAATTAGGAGACGCGGTAAAGTTCTCTTACTCTTACGTTCTCTTACTTCGCTTATCCGTTGACTTCGCTTAGCTTGTAATGCAACATCCTTATTTAAAAGTGTATAAAGCGGTGTTAGTACAGTACGTTGATAGTTTATTAAACGTGTGAATTGCACAAGTGAGTGCTAGTTAGTAGACGGTGCTGTTACTACACTCAACAAACTAATAAAAGGATGATACTAGGGTAAGCGAGATGAGAAGTGTTTGGAACGAGAATGCTTGAAGTTTTGTAATTATGGAAGATTAAGCTTGGTCTAGACAATTATCGGGGTGGAAACATTGAAGGCGGCTGCAGAGATTTGGATAGCGAGTGGAAATGGGTTTGATCTACGTATAACAGCGAAGTGTATGGAAGCATGACGAGGTTTTGGACAACATCTTCAGAGGTGACGATGGAAAAAGCTTACTCCAGTTAACTAAATTAATGTCTATTGCTTTTGCTTGAACATTTTGTGCTGTTATTTTGTGCTTGAGTGATTTGACTTATTGGGGGTGTATTTTATGACAATAAAACTCATTTGAAGGGGTATATGTAAAGGACAATTGGTATTTATTATTTAAAGTGTTAATAAATTTTTGATGTAAGGAGTAAACGGGGTTTTAAGGTTGTTATAAACAAAGATGCGATGTATTTAGGCATTTAGAGTAACTGGGTTTATGCTGAGCTCACCATAGACCAGAGTAAAAGTCAATTTAGGGTTTCACGACGGGCCCGTCTACTCGTATAAAATAAAACTGTTGAAATAAATAAAAATCATAAATATTTTAAAAGACTTAAGGATTGAGATTGTAATATTTTATGAAGCTGTATATACGAATGAGTAAATATTTTCTTGGTAATGGAAATTTTTTAATATGTATGAATAAAAAGGTTGTATGTCTCATTGCATTATTTGAGTGTTAATTTTATTTGACTGTACATATGAGAAAGAGTAAACTTAGGATGATAAGTATCCAAAAAGAAGCAAATTTTAGAGCTAGCCGGGGTGTGCAGAAATAAGGAGGCGTTCCAGAGGTATCGAAAGCGATCCCGATAAATTATAGAGACTTCCACTGCAATTTTATGACGGCCCAAAGAGTGGGACGAGAATCGAGGCTAGAGGTATAACCACTGCAATTTTATGTTGACCCAAGCGTGGGGCACAATTTTCCCGACTTTCACGACAATATATATATATTTTTTTTGTTTGTCCGTCTTGCTATTTTTTGTCATCCTTTCTCCTTTCCTTTATTGTATTTTTGTGTTCGTTTCGCTTACAGTTTGTTTTTGTGAAACGGATTTCCCTTTCGTTTGTTTTGTTGTTTGTGAGGTAGTTTTGATGTTTTTGTTTTTTTACCCCGACTTGTTAATTTTGCTGGGGGGAATTTGTTATGTTCATTTTCTGCCGGTTGACAATTTATCTACTGCTAATTAAATATCATGCTGCTACTCTCTTTTGCTTATTCTAAATGCAGGCTACGTTGTAATTAGGCAACCAATGTTACTCCGTATACACCGCTAGTACTACATTTAATTTTGTATAGATAGCTATTCGACTTTGTTTTGATGGTTGTCAGTTGAAAAATAAATTGACACCGTTTTTTGACTTTACTTTGTATTTCGTCTGAATACGTAATGTGTTTGAACTTTAAGCGAGCAATTACCAATTCCTATTCAAAATTTCTTCCTTCCGGTTAATTGCTCGTCCATGGTTGGGTTTCCGTTGTAGGATAAAGAGTGCATACCTTTATACTCGTACTATTACTACCTATCTGAGGTTTACCTCCTGGTGTATATTTTCCAGCTTTACGGGAGTACTAGTTATTGATGTTGGAGGTTTGCTGCCGTAGGAACTGTAAATGATTGGTTACAACTCGATCGTCCCCAAGGCAGCATAAACTTGGTGGTGCTACATCTGGCCCACATTATTTTGTGGTGAGATCTTCCTAGTATAGTTTTTATTACGTATACATGTATCATTCAAATCTCTAAACGCACTACTGTAAATTACTAAATGTTTATGATGTTCCACGCCTATATTGCTGCTAGAAGTCGAATCCCGTGGGTTCACGACCACGCTGTATACTCATGAAAATATGTCAGATCTTAACAACTAGAAACCAGAGCTTACTATAAACAGTTATTTTCCCGTTATTATAGAACTTCCAATGAAAGTTTGTAAAGCTGTTGCTTATCTGGAAACGTTTCTAAATACGCATAAAGCTATAGCAGGAAATAGTAAATTACGAAACCTTAATAGGGGGAATGTATTTGGTAACCTATTCGTTTGTGTTAAGTATTAACCCTGTAATTCAAAATTGTATATACAACGATTACGTAGTGTATGACTTGGTTCATATGCCGTTGTTGCACCTGTAGATAATTGTCATTAAAAAGTCCTCAACTGAAATTTTCTGAATAAAATATCTATTCAAATTATGTTACTTTTATCTTTATATATATTATTACAAGACCGACGAAAGTGCGGTCATTGTCGATCTTGGTTCATATATTAACCTTTCTATTTCAGCTAGCCCATACCGTGCTTGATCTTACACCCACCCCAATCTACGACTAGTGCGTGTCCGGCATCCTTTTCGTGTAATGTTGCGGTTGTACCAGTACGTAGGAAATTTAACGAAATTTATGGGGTGACGTGAGTATGATGTGTTCCTTTTTAAGGATGATAATCGCTATTAAACAGAGGTTTCCTGAATATAGAATTAGCCCAGGGCGAAGTCGGTTGGTAAGCGGCTAAGAAAAAAAGGAAACTCCTTTTTATATAAACGGTTTACTTTGAAAATTACTTTAGTGCTCTGGTATGAGACGAAATTGCGGGTCGATTTTGTTTTGACATTCAAAACACTAAAAGGGAGGGTGCCACAGCGTTTACAATATACCAATAGCAAAGTCTTGGGGAAAACGCAGAAATCCCTCGACTCTTTTTTGAATCTCGATAATAAAACAGACTGTTCTAACCCTTTATACTCTATTATTGAAAAGAAAATATACAACTAATTAAACCAAGGCTACCATATGTGCTTCTTAGATACAAGTAAATACACGATAACACTTTATTGAAATATACTTGAGTAGATGCATAATAGCGGATTTGGCACAGTTTTTGCTCTTTGCGTTCATTTCTAACCTAGGTAAGAGTTTTCTTCGACTAGTTATATAACCTGATACATAATCTCCCGGACAATCTAAATCAGTTTGAATTTTTTAAATCGGACTACCCCTTGCGAAGTTACACCCTGCTAAAGCCCCGCATCCCAAGTTTTTGCTCATTGTATTTATATCTTATCCAGATAAAAGTTTTTTCGACTAGCCATATTAACCTGATACAAAATTTCCCGGGTAATTTAAAACCCTCAGAATTGTTTAATTTAAACCAGCTTTACAAAGTTACACCCATATAAAGCTCCAAACCTTTAAATTTTTTGTTTATTTAATTTTAACTCGATTTTTAAATCCTTTTTGGTTACTCTAGATATACGCTTTAATCAGGAGTTTTCCGACTACCCCCTACCTTAACATAAACCCTTCACCTAAATTTTTAACTACTGTATTTATAGAAATGTTATAACGTGGTCTAAAATTTACCGCAAGATGCAAACCTTTCAATTATTTTAGGAATAACACCAAAACTTTGAAACCAACTTAAAACATTTTTAGTTCTTTTCTAAAATTACATTCTAAAGACGTGAGTTTAAAATTTACTAATAAACAATACATTTAAAATTCCTTTACCAGTCTTGACAGCTTCTAAGCATATCTCCCAGGAAAATGCATTTCATTGTTATTAAATTAACGGTTTACTAATGCAACCACTTATAAGCTAATTTTAACGTTGCCTAATGACCTAATTATAATCGTTTAATACAAGACACGGTCAGTTTTCGTGAGTGCTTGAAAATCAAAACTTTGATACCCTAATACTAGTAATGTTTAATTGTATTTACCGGAATTAAAAATTGCCGTCGGTCTTACTGATCATTTTGAAAAAATTTTCCGTGTAACTTTTCATGAGGTACTATTAACTGCATATTTGGTGACGCTAAAAGGAATGCAATTAGGTCGGATAAAGTCAAAACATTTTTTAACAAATCGAATCGAGTCATTCCTTTGGGCTGTAAAAAGGGGCCATGGGAAAATGCTTATATTTCGAATATTATTGGAAATAACTATAATAAAAAATAAGAAACAGAAATGCAATTATTACATTTTTGACAATACTTTGGATGCCGAATCAGATAAGTTAACTTGTTTCCCAAATTATTAATCAGTTGTAAAGTTTATCAACTTTGCCAAACTTAACCACACCCTCTATCTCCAGTAATAAGCGAGATTCCAACTGTGAAGATCGAATTTGAATCAACCTGTGTGTACAACAACGCTACTCAAATCCTCCTTACCAGGATCCTCACAGCGGATCCTCTTTACGGGATTCTCACAGCGAATTCTCTTTATGGGAATCCTCACGATAAAAGTTTTCTTCAACTATGCATGATTAACATTCACAACAAAAGTTTCCTTAGAATAACCAACATTTCTTACATTCCAATTGTATGACCTATCAAATTAGTTCAAAGATCTAATGGGTTTTAATTCCCAACTTCGATGAAAAATAGTTATTTATTATACAGGGTGGGCCAGGAATTCGTTAACATTTAAATCTTGAATCCTACGCAAACACGTACAACCCAAGGTGCGGGGAGGGGTCCTGCCGCTAGCTCGTTTCTCGGAAATTTAGTTGCACTGGATCGGTTCACAGGACCGCAGCGCGCTTGTGTGAAACAGTTTTACTTAAACAATAGTTCGCTCATTACTGTGAGACGCTTATTTCGCGTTGAATACGATTTACACGTCTTAAGTCAGTGTCCGAGTGTACCTTTAATAAAGAAATGGGTGAAAAAGTTCGAGGAGACAGGATCAACACTAAATGTAAAGCAAACCGGCGGGCCACGGATTTCTCGGAGCGAAGAAAACGTGCAGCAAGTTTCTGCCTCGACATCATCCAGATTTGTCGACGCGTAAACGTTCGGCTGAATTAGGATTATCTCGCACATCATTACGCCGTATTTTGAAGCTAGATTTGAAATTACATCCATATAAGATCCAGATAGTGCAGGAACTAAAACCCAATGATTTAAATTTGCGTAAGTCGTATGCCGAAACGATGTTAAATCGTTTTAGTGATTTTAACAACGTTTTATTCTTTGACGAAGCCCATTTCCACCTCAACGGACACGTAAACAAACAGAATTGCAGGTATTGGAGCAGTGAAAATCGGAAGCAGAAACACAAGAGGCCACTTCACTCTCTTAAGGTGACTGTTTGGACTGCAATTTTAGCCAAAGGAATCATTGGACCCTACTTTTTCGAAGATTTTTGCGGCCGTTCAGCTACTGTTAATTCTGCTGGTATGTGAAAATGTTGCGGGAGTTCTTGGCACCGATGTTACTGGAATTTGCTGGCTACTATCGTAACACATGGTTTCAGCAAGATGGAGCCACTTGTCACACATCTAACGAGTCCCTACCGGTGGTCAAAGAAATGTTTCTGGAAAAACTGATTTCCAGATGAGACGACATCCCATGGCCACCCAGGAGACTGCAGACTTCTTCTTATGGGGTTATTTGAAGAGTCGTGTGTACGTGGAAAAACCAAATACACTACGACAGTTAAAAGAAAAAATTAGCGAAGAAATGTCGGCGATCTCGCGGTCTCTTTGCCGACGAGTATTTGAAAATTTCGTTACGCGTTTAGAAGAGTGCAAAACTCGAAACGGCGGACATTCACATGACATTAAAAATTAATTCCCATTAATTAGTTTTCATATAAATAAATAATTTTGAAAATAAGTTATGTGGCTTTTTTTATACGAATTTTTCAAATGTTAACTAATTCGTGGCCCACCCATTACAAGGGAAAAAGTACTAGATTTTAGCTCGAGGTGTATTTATCTCCCGACGCAGGCGGAGAGAGACAAAACACCGAGAGCTAAAATCTTAAATTTTTACCCGTGTATAATACACTATTTTTTTCTCTGACAAGCAAAACGATGATTTAATATTAAAAAAAAGATTACAATATATTAAAGTCAAAAAATCAATCGATGGCAAATTTGAAATTTTAAACAAGTAAGCTGTTGCACTTATAGGGACAGTTAGACTTGCGTTGCCAAGGAAACCTTTAAAGTCATCAAATATCTGTCAATTTAATTCTGCGAGTGGTTACTTATTTGCACATACCCGGGAAAAAAAGTACTCATTTTTTCCCGGGGAAAAAAGTAAATTCATAAATAGTTATTTATTATACAAGGGAAAAAAGTACTAGATTTTAGCTCGAGGTGTGTTTGTCTCCCGACGCGAAGCGGAGGAGACAAAACACCGAGAGCTAAAATCTTACATTTTTACCCGCGTATAATACACTATTTTTTCTGTGACTGGCAAAACAATGATTTAATATTTAAAAATATTACCAATTATATTAAAGTCAAAAATCAATCTATGTCAAATTTGAAGTTTCAAACAGGTAGACTGATGTACTTATAGGGACAGTTAGATCTGCGTTGCTAAGGAAACCTTTAAAGTAATCAAATATCTGTCAATTTAATTTTGCAAGTGGTTACAAAATTGCGAACTTAAGTTGTTTATATCGATTGTTTTGAATATTCAAAATTCAAAATGGACAGTACTGATTCAGAAGTTTCTCTTACTCCACCGGAATTGGTAGAGGCAGCGAAAGTAGCATCAATAAAATTATTGCCAGCTAAATCACGAAAAATTTACGAAACTGCGTATTCAAGATTCATGGAATGGAAGGCGAAAAGACATGTAGTTCTTACTCGGAGACGGTGTTATTGGTTTATTTTTCGGAACTAGCGCAACAACAAAAGCCATCAACAGTGTGGTCGAATTATTCAATGATAAAAGTATGTTACAAGTCAATAATAACGTAGACATTTCAAAATATTGCAAACTAATTACGTTTCTGAAACAAAATGGGAAAGGTTACATGCCCAAAAATCTGCAATATTTACGAGTACACATATTAGTGATTTTTAAATAATGCTCCTGATGAAGTTTATTTATTGGTCAAGGTTGTTGTTGTATTTGGGATTGCAGGAGCCTGTCGAATATGTGAAATTAGCCAGGTAACATTAGATGATATTGAAGACGTGGGAACGTCATTAATTGTGAAACTTAAGCAAACAAAGAATGATGTAAATAGGAGATTTATAGTTACTGAAGAATATATTAAATTTTACAGAATGTACATGGCACTTCGTCCAGCAGCAGCAAAGGATCGCCGCCTGTTTTATGCATATCGCAATGGGAAATGCGTCAATCAAGTTGTGGGTAGAAATCAGTTTTATAAGGTACCTGAAATAGTAGCCAATTTTCTTCGACTTAAAAATGCTAAGTCATATACAGGTCATGCATTTCGAAGATCGTCTGCTACACTTTTAGTTGAATCTGGGGGAGACTTGATGACACTAAAGAAACATGGTGGTTGGAAGTCATCAATGGTCGCTGAAGGGTATGTTGATGAATCGATAGTGCACAAGACAGAAATAGCTAAGAAACTGTTTAGTTTGTGTGGCAGTGCATCAGCTGAAACAGAATCCAATTTGCGAACAAGTACATCAACGGCAGTTGTGTCAGTGGCACAAAATATTATTTCAAATCAAGAAAATTCCACTGTAGCAGACATTCCTAATTGTTCAAAAAACATGTCTTTCAGGCAATGTACATTTAATAACTGTACTTTTAACATTAAGGAAACGTAACTTATACATAATAAAATATTCTAAAATTAAATATCTTCGTGTTCTTACTTATTTGCACTTACCAGGGAAAAAAGTACTCATTTTTTTCCCGGGGAAAAAAGTAATTTTATATAAAGTGACATTTTGTTACCTGTCAAGAAATATTAAATGTCACATTTTTTTCCCGTCGCAGAAAAAAAGTACATTTTGTTACCTGTCAAGAAACATTAAATGCCAATTTTATCCCGTTACAAAAAAAAAATTAATTTCTATATAATGCATTTACTCATACACGAATGGTCTATGTACTAAAATGTTTGCTTTCGTAAAAGTCAAATTTTATACAATAGGACTAAACAGAATTAAAGCAAAGCACAGTATAACATTTATTAATCTTGAAATATATATTTTATTGCTTTATAAATAAGTAAAACATTTTGTTTGGCACATGATAAATGGTTCTCCATATGCATAATAAAATGACCAAGTCCTCCACAACCCATCCTGAACGTTTTCAAATTCGAAACGTTAAATTCTTCAATATTTATAACATTATTGCACAGTATATACTTGGACACGATACGTTGCTTTTCCAGTTCTTTCACATAAATTGTAACATGAGGCGTATAATAGTTGGCAGGTATAACATGAGAACGTTTGGTGATAACAGATTTGTTGATGGGTTTTCCCAGCTAAGCCCGTGCAAGTGCTTCCGGAGCCATGCGCAATATTTCTTAAAATGTTCACTGAAATAGCTATAGTCTAAAGGCATCTCTAATATTTCGTGCCATACTTCGTCGTTTTCCATGTCAAAAACTGCCACTTCTTTAATAAAAAATTCGCTCGTTTTATACTGGAAGCCTTGTACATCTAGGATGTAAGCCATGGTGCAGCGTTCTTGTCGATGGACGTCAACACCAGAAAAATCCATCCTTAACTTGTAATTTTGATCAACTCGACGATACTTTGACAACTAATGCTCTGGAACATGGCTCCCTCGTTTTTCATGCTGACGTGCAAGTTTTGACAAGAAAAGTGACGCTTGTAATTGTTTCGTAGTGGGTTTGACCAGTTTGTATTTAATCACCAACACCATTTTTAGAATTTTTATTACTATTAGCAACTTTTTTTAATAAAATTCCGTCGTGTAAAATCAAATAGAACTACGCCTTACCGATTTACAGATCAACCTTTTACAAACCAGACGGTGTTCATCTTTAATCTATTTCTAAACAATATTGTTCTGTTTTTTGAGATAAACCCATCATGTAACCTATCAAATTAATATAGATTTTCATGGGGAATCGAAATCAATTATCACGCCTTTTAAAATTAGCTCCAACAAAGACCAGCATAATGCTTTAATATTCAAAAACTTAACAGCAAAACATATCTGCATTTTTTATTTAGATTTAACTCAATAATAGAGTAAAACTCAAAAAATATTTATTAACATCCAGGATTGTTGAAATTTTCTATTAGTACATTCACATTCACATAATTAAACCAAAAGATTAAATACATATTAATTCTGCACGGTGGGTAGTTCGGTAACTTACTTTAAATGTAGTTCAAAATAAATAAATTTAGTGAAATGTATGAGTAAAAGACTGTAGAAGCTACCCAGAAGCAGATATAGACACTCACCAAAACTTCGTAATTATGAAGGCCGCTCTTAAATTTAAAAATTTGAAAAAAGGAAACGGAAAAAGACACTTTCACTTTGAGAAGCCAAAAGATAAAGATATCCACGAAAGATTTGAAGAAAAGTTAAATGAATTGCTGAAAGATATCGGGAAAATTTCTGATACTAAGGAAGTAGAAACAGAATGGAATAACATTAAATCCAACTTAGACATGGCGGCTACAGATATTCTGGGGTATACACAAAAAGAAAATAAGAAACCATGGATAACAAAGGATATCCTAAATTTAATAGAAAAAGACGAAAATACAAAAATAGATCAGACAAAACAGGAATACAGAGATACAAAGCCATAAAATTAAAAATCATTCGCAAATGCAGGAAAACTAAAGAACAATGGATTGATGAAAAGTGCAAAGAGGCACAAACTAAGATGAAAATAGGAAAGACAGACGAAGCATACAAATTAATTAGAATGAATTTTAGGGATATAAAACCATATAGCAAAAATATAAGGTATGCGGGAGGAAATGTTGTTATAGAAAATGTATAGAAAGTGATTATATGAGAAGAATAAATTGGTAATTTATATGCAAGACAGGAACTAACAGTATTAGAACAGGAATCTCGCATTGAAAATGATGACTTAGGATATCCTATACTTAGATATGAGTTTGAATTAGCATTAAAGGGTACAGATAAGGTGCAAGCAGAAACTCTAAACGCCGCTGGATAAGCAGTAACAGAACGTCTCGTCCAACTTGTAAGCTATATATATGAGACAGGTGAGATACCCAAAAATTTTAAACGTAACACCATAGTAACTATACAAGAAAAAAAGGAGGCGCGGATAGATGTAAAAATTTTCGAACAATAAGTTTGACAGCACACGTTTCAAAAATATAAACTAGAATTGTACAAAGACGAATGGAAAAACGAGCTGAAGAAATACTAGCATAAGATCAATTTGGGTTTAGGCAAAACGGGGGAACACAGGAGGCTAGTTTAGCTCTGAGAGTGATAATAGAGAAAATAATAGAAATGGGGGAAAGCGTGTATATAGGGTTTGTAGATCTGGAAAAAGCATTTCACAATATAAAATGGAAAAAAAATGTTCGAAATACTCAAAAAGATTGAAATGAGTTATAGGGATAGACAGATAGTACATTGCTTATACAAAGAGCAAACAGCGGTAATAGAACTAGAGCAGGAAAGTACAGAAGTAAATATTAGGAAACGGGTGAAACAGGGGTGTGCTTTATCCCCATTAATTTTTTTGTGTATTGAAGAGGCAATGAATACTGCCAAATGCAGAAAGACATTTGAAATTACTATGCCGAGACAAAAGATTGATTTGCTTAGATTTGCAGATGATATAGCGGTATTAGCATCTAGCAAAAAAGGGTTAGACGCTGCTCTTAATGAAATGGAAACAGTTCTAACAGAGAGATAAGGTATGAAAATTAACAAAATAAAACTAAAATTCTAGTATGCAAAAGAGGGAAAAATAGATCAAAAACAAGAATACAAATAGGTAACGAGAACTTACAAGAGATTAAGGATTTCTGCTACCTAGAAAGGCAAATAACGCAAGATGGGGAGATCACAAAAAATATAAAACAAAGCTTAGCACAAGGTCGTGCTACATTTAAAAAGAAAAAACAACTACTGTGTTCAAAGACAACAAACATAGAAATAAGGAAAGGATTAAAACATATGTGTGAAGCACACCACTATATGGCTGTGAAGCCTGGATAGTAGGAAAAGCAGACAACAAAAAGGTGGAATCCTTTTAGATGTGGTGCTACAAACGTACGATAAAGATATCATGGACAGACAAAGTTAAGAATAAAGAGGTACTAGAAATGGTAGGGGAAAAAATATGTGGAAAAGACTATAAAATTGAAGAGATTGGATGATAGGACACATACTAAGACATGAGGGAGTGGTGCGGAATATATTAGAAGTAAAGATAGGAAAAATGAGACGTAGAGGTTAGACTATTGCACACAAATAGTGAAAGGTGTAGGATGTGGGAATTTCAGGGAAATGTGTAGACTAGCTCAGAATAGAAATCAATAGAGGTATGCATCCAACCAGCCCCAAGATGGAAAAATTAATGACGAAAAAATAACTGTACTTAAACATGATGATTATTATAAACAACTACAGGTATTGGTCTAGTAACGCTATCATTCTTTTAAACTTTAAAATTTTCACCTAATGTACCCAAACCAAATATATCGAACATCAATAAATCAAAGTCACCTTCAATTTATGTCATGAATGTCAAACTTGAAGTTATTATTATTTTGACAACCATCCTAGGTCATGGATCGAAACGTAAATAAAGATGATTTTAAAAACTATGAGTGGTTTAATTCCCAAAGAAGATTAAGAAAAATGCTAAACAAACCACAACCAACATATAGGGAGTATTTATAAGCAATACGGGTATTGGTTTTGCAATATTCTCAACTAATGTTAATTGTGCCAAAGAATTTACTGGATAACAATTAATACGGCAAATGTCTAAGTGTTGGGGAATCCCAACCACAGGCTGCTTAACCCTTTTCACATACCACCGAATCTCGATGAAATAGGGTATATAATTCGAAAACAATAGAAAGGGAATCGAGCCGTATACAGGCTGTTGTGAGAATTTCAGGGAACTGTGTAGGATAGCTCAGAACATAGATAAGTTGAGGTACACGACCGACCAGTTTCAAGACGTAAAACCTAATGACAAAAAAATAAGTGCACTTAAATATGATGATTATTATAAACAACTACAGGTGTTGGTTGTGAAATATTTTCAACTAATGTTGAGTGTGCGAAAGGATTTGTAGAAACTATTAATTCGTCAAAGGTTCAAGTGCTGGGGGAATTTGGCAGCCAAAAGCTGCTTATCGCCCTTCACATACCACACATGTGATTTTCCAATGCTCCACCCGAAGGTACTATATTGGCCAGGAAGCGAGTTTTTTTAACTGGAAAATTTGAAATTTTGCCGAACCGTTGCTGTTCCAAGCAAGGTAGGGATTTTTAACGTGCGGGACTACACTCACACATGGGACCTTCATTTTACCTCTTATCCGAACGAGGGTGTATTTTTGTGAAAAATGCTCGCCTAACATTTTTAAAGCGGATCGTGCCGGGATCCGAACACGGGATCTTAAGCGTAGTAGTCAAGTGCATATTAAGTACGCCACGGAGCCGCCGCGATCGATCATTGTACCTTACATGTGGTTTTTCAATGTTCCACGCGAAGATACTACATTGGCCAGGAAGCGAGTTTTTTTTACCTAGAAAATTTGGAATTTTGCCGAACTCTTACTTGTCCAAGCAAGGTATGGATCTTTAACGTGCGTGACAACACTCACACACGGGACCTCCATTTTACCTCTCATCCGAACGAGGGTGTATTTTTGTGAAAAATGCTTGCCTAACATTTTTAAGCGGACCGTGTCGGAATTCGAACCCGGGACCTTGGGCGTATCTGGATTTGTTATCTTTTGTCCTCTTAAGGACCAGCTTTTCACTGTAGGAGCAAGCTCTTTGTGGAATTCTATAATTTAAAATTTATTTGACAGTGATATTTCAATGATTCTTTATGTACCATTCACGATTGTTTATAATCTGCCAAAGTCAGACGTGATACACGATCAGTTCCATTTTTAATGGAAAACGGCGTAGCTGTCAGCAATGGATATTAAGGTCACTTGAACTTAAAGTAATTCTTGTTTGTTCAAAAATTAATAATAGACGTCGGAAGGTTATAAAAACTTAGTATCAAAATATATATTTATAACGCACTGTTAATTTTCAGATGGATAATGGGGCTTACCAGCGGGATGTGGAAGAAGGAACAGAGTTAGGTTTAGTAAAGGCTCCTAAAAAACCATTAGTTAGTACCTCTCAAGGTGGGTCATCCCCTGGACCTTCAATCGTTTGTAGAACATCAGTTTGTCAGGCAGCAAGGACAGCATATCACACGCCTGATTTATCAGGAAGTCCTTGGGCAAGGTATAAAACAATAGCTTTAATATTAATAATAGTGTCTTTAATAGTTTGGATAATTGCGTACTCAGTGATAAATCACTTAAACCTTGTGTAATAGTGCGATATACGCTTTAGACATAAGTCAATATATTATTTTTAATACCATGTATTATAAATGTATTTTACAAAGTGTATTAACTTTTTCTATTTTACAATTTTTTAAATTATCGATACCATTTGTAAAAGTTTAGAATTTTTTATATTTTAATGTTATTTAATGTAAACTTATTTTAGTTCTAATTATTGCTGCGTTTTTTGTTTGTATTGATCTTATTTACATACATAGGCAGGTACTAAAAAGAATATCAACAACAAAATCAAAGGTCTTCCATATTGTAAATAGTCTTAGGTTATTGTCTATGTTTGTGTATTTAAATACCATTATAATATTATATGTTTTACAACTAATGTGTTAAACGGTCTTTTGTAATCATATTATACTGCAATGAACTAACCTTTCAGAACACGCATTAAATATTCAAGCGTGAATTTCCGCTGAGGACTAATAGTCCGCGGTATATTTTTACCATTAAACTAAAAAACGGTAACTATGTATTTAGAACACAATCATTTATAAACAATTGAAGAATCATATTTTCTAATTTTAGGTACACATAAGTAAACGCAAAGCAAATTACTCCATACTAAATAATAATCATTTTTATTACTAGGAATCAAAGTTGTCTTCGAAACACTCTAAACATATATGCAGACAGTGTTCACCGCACATAAACTTTCAGCATTTTTAACAAAACATTTTTGTAGGTCAGTTTTTTGCGATCACAATACGCACATCGCTCTCTCATGGTAACTACGCATTCGTTAAACGGTCTTGGCAATTCAGCATCGGTAAATTCTTTTATTTGGGCTACCTTCTAGTATTTCTAGCACAATTATAACTTGCACATTATCTACGTCAACCCCACTTTGGTGGCATTGTAGTCCATAATCATTTTTGACTTTTCGGTGACTCTATTTATGTCATCGTAGTGGTGAAAGGTAGACAACCAGTACGTTGTAGACCTTTTCGGTAAATAAGATACTACAGTGACATCCTTTTGAAACCCAAACATACCAGAACCAATAGGTCTTCCTGTAGGACAAGAAAACTCTAAATGCAGCTCTCGCTTGTTTTTACGTATAGTGCCCAAATACGTTAGCTTATATTCACGGTGGAAGTGAATTACCAAATCAATTCCTGAAATCAATTATCGCGTCACACTTCTGTGTAATCCTTTTATGCATTCGCACGTTTTTGGACGACGGCAGATGGGGAATTATCAACAGTATGGACTTGACCAGGCTACTTTCTAAGATAAACTTCCAAGTTTATAGTATAAAATGTTTTCGAATCAGAAAGGACAAATATCTTCATGCCATATTTATTTGGCTTACTCGGAATATATTGTCAAAAGCTACAGTGCCCTTTGAATGGTTCTAACTTTTCATCGACGGTGGCACTTTCTACAACCGAAAACTTTCAAGAAGTCTAACGGGTGCAAGTTTATCAATTTTTTTTCGCTCCAGTCGGGTATTTAAATCACTAAAACGTAGTTTTGAAGAAGAAACAAAAACCTGTTTTCCCTATAGTCAATCTGAAAATCTCTACTACAGTCCCTCGAGTATTCTGTAATTCGTCGACACTCAAACGGTTTGTTTTTAGGATTCCCTCCAAATAAGGTGGTAGTCCAATAAGTGTTCGAATTTCGAAAATGTCATTATGCTTGGCATCTCTGTCCCTACTGTATTTAACACTACTAATATGCTTATCAATTCAATATTGCCAAATTTTTGAGATAGATTTAACATCTTTTTTTGTCGCTTTAGACCCCGAAATGTGCTTTATGATATTTACTGATTTTCTTCTCATGTTTTTTCAAGACATATGTTTGTTCCACTTTGTCGTTTTGTCTTTTTCATAAGATCACATTCTTTACCTATAAATATCATAACAGTAAAGATTGGAATAATATATATATGCGGAATTCAGATTCGAGGTTTTATGAACCAGCACTCGCTGTGGATTCTTAATTCGCAAATAAAGTAAAAAAAGCAAACTAATGCACACTTTGACAAACGGTTACGTACTAAATATAAAGCATCCCTTGTTATCGTTCGAGTGGGCGGCGTCTGACTTCTTAGAGAATGTATGTAGGCTTGACTCTATTATTTTTAATATGTATATGCAAAAACAATTGTAAAGTTTATAGATACATAGATATAAAAGTTAAATAGTTAAGAATGAACAATTTGTACAGTTTGAAGTAGTTTGGAAGTCATCGGTAATCTTCGGAACTCTTCGGAAGGCTTCGTGGTTGCTTGTGGAACTAAGTCAGAACTTAAATATGTATTAATTGAATATATATATATATATATATATATATATATATATATATTATTATATACACCACCCCTCTACTTTTTGTGTGTTTCACCTATATTAAACCCTTTATTTTATACTTTTGTAAAATGTGCACACCTAATGCACGCCCCTTGTACTTGCACCGTTTGGTTGGTTCTTTTATAAACTATTTAATGTAATGCCTCGACTATTTAAAACTATTAATCTCAGGTTATTCAACTGCTTATAGTGGGTTTCCGTTATAAGTAGTTGTGTTAAGTCCAACCAACGTGCACCCTTTTGTTTTACTACTAAAATTGCTACTCTACTTTAGTATATGCCAAAATTTCTAATTAGATCAAAGTTACTATGTGCCAAATTAAATTACAACCAAATTTTATATGACTAAATTTTGACGTATTAAAGAATATGATTTTAAAACTCACCTGGTCTATACTCCGTCGAATGCCTCGCTGACTGCTGGCACAAAATCCTAATTACCGTATACGTCTTCACAATGATGCTCTTGAATTTCCGTGCAGCTTCCAGGTGTCCTCGACTTTTAACTGTTCCCCAATATCTGAAATGATTAACCCAAATTTAGAATTTAGAAAATACCGTGTTACAACTTCCCTTGTGCTAATATCCACTTCGAATTCTTGTTTCCTCTATAAAACCGTCCGCTTCTCCGTATCTAATCTCCAATCTACTCGTTTCTTTATCTTTCTGTTCGATGCTCCTTCTAACCTTAAACCACACTCCAATATCCAACTTCTAATCTGTATAACCACTCTCGATGACCTTCTAACTTTAAACCACACTCCAATATCAAACTTCTTTCTGTATAACCACTCTCGATAACCTGCTACCTTTAAACCACCCTCCAAATCCACTAATTTTCCGTCGCACAATCACTACTATTCCTTTATAATTCCTATGCTTGTATCTTTTACCACTTTTCAATTAAACTCACTTTAAAACAATTACTTTTATTATCTGAATACAAATTAGCACAGTTCTGAAAACACGTCTTTTACAAAATTGGTTCGAAAAATAATCACTTTATTTACTCTCTAAGGCGACCATGTTAACTCTACTAGCCTACTACATCTTAAAGTCCATAACAAATAACTAAGTTCGTGTCGCACATACCATAGTCCATGTCTTTTATACAGTTTCATAATCACATTAAATTCTAATATATGTCCTAAATCTTTACATTCAACCAATCACATTTTACGTTGTTATAACTAATAATTTTGAGTTTACAAATATTGTCCAAAAGTTGATGCTATAGAAAATGAAACCAAAATAAATTATACTTGACCCTGGATGCATGTTGATAGTGAACATTCATAGACGCATCCGGCTTTTGGACGGCAAATGTACTTTCAAAGGCTTTTAAAAATTCAACTCGGTATAAACCCTTGAGCATTTCACATCTTACTACGCCACTTAGTCATTTTAAAATTGCCTTTTGGCACTTAATTTCAACTACTATATTTGAATGGTATTTTAGTATACATAAAATACGGCAAACATATATTTTTAGGTTTATGTGATCAAATATGTGGATTATTTTTGTTTGGCATATACTACCTTGTACTAACCAACTCTTATAACTCTTAGTAGCTCCCTTAGACATTTTATTGGCCCCACTGATTTTGAATGAAATTGGAAATTGCGTCGGCTTTACTCTTTCCTGGTGTGCATAATTTCTAGTTTTATTTAAAATCAAACACCCTCTCACCTTTCTACACAAACCCCTTTTCGGATTCCTATATATTTTAATTATTCAACCCCTATTTTTAATTCTCAATATGTCTGTCTAACTATGCTACATACTAACCTAACTTATAAACTAAAACAAAACTAAACTTTCCGTCGCATGAACTATATAACAACTATTCTACTAAACCTTCTTCCTGTACAACCTTATATGGGAATAGATTTTCCAAGTGAAAACGCCCACGATATACCCCTGTCATAGTAGCTAATTCAAATGTATTTCCTTCCGCAAAATTACGCGTAATCTTGTACGGCCCTTCATAAGGAAACAACAGCTTCGCGCAAATGTTCCTGTCGCGGTTCGAAACTCTTAACCTTTTCACAACCACCATATCTCCTATTTCAAAAATCGTCCTTTTTTTGATCCTGCTACACCTTCGCTCGATATCCCTACGCTGCATCCTTTCGATCCTACGTCTAACACTGCCCAACAACTCTGTGATGTCTTGTACCTCGACTTCTTCCCTCCATGGCCTAGCTGGTATAATCCTCCGAATCAATGTTATCGGACACGTTTTTGTCACTGAACTCGGTACACAATTCATGAAATTTTCAATCTGCGGCAGATATCTAACCCATCTATTATGGTGCTCTTGCGTTGCTAACCGTAGATATTTTATTACCTCCCGTATATATCGTTCGCATGGATTTGCTTTCGGATGCCGTATACTGCTAAATGACACCTTAATGTGCGCTCGATTTAACCCGTTCCTAAATCTTTGGTTGTTAAAATAAGTTGCGTTGTCTACCAATATCCTTTCCATTCTCCCTACCTGGCTTCCAAATTCTTTGATCGATTGTAAAGCATGCACCGTGTTGCTTCGCCTCGCCGGAAATAATTTAACAAATTTTGAAAAACGTCCACCATTACTAATATGTGCCGATACCCTGTTCACTCGTAATCAGGTTGCTTAAGTAATCAACAGCTACCAATTCCAATGGTCCGCTCACGCTCACACTCATCGGTACGTTCTGCAACACCACGTTCTTGTCCTTCCCTAAGATACAAATTTTGCAACGATTGATCCTTTCTTTGACCACCGTGATATCGTTCCGTGCATAAAACGCCTCCTGAATACCAAAAATGTTTTTCTTATACCTATATGTCCAAAATTTAAATGAATTTCATCTATGATTTCCACAGCCGCGTCTCTGGATACCACTACTAGCTCTGCCTCACCTATCCTTTTGACTACGAACTGCCCTACGATGGTAAATCCACGGTACTCCTCCACATTTTCGCTTGTTAATCTCTCGCGGATCGAGCTCACCTCACTGTGCCTTTGCGTTTCCATTAGCTTGGCATTAGTCCACCGACCAACATCCCTGAACTCCTGCAAAGCAACTAAACAATCCCTCACGTCCTTATTTTTTTCCACTTGCGGTCTGCTTAGAAAATCCGCCGTCACATTCTCCTTGCCTGGTTTGTGCTTGATTTCGAAATCGTATTCCTGTAATACTAACGCCCATCTGTACAACCTGCTGTTTAGAAACTCCTTTTTCTTCATAAATGTTACCACCGTGTTGTCGGATTCTATCAAAAATTTGTTACCTAGCAGATAAAAACGCAACTTTTTCACTGCATATACTATCGCCAACATTTCCTTCTCTGCCGTCGCATATCTGGTTTCGCAGTCTTTTAATACCCTCGAGATAAATACAATTGGTACCTCAGCTCCGTCCTGGATCTGCACCAACTCAGCCCCTATCGCATATTTCGACGCATCCGTTCTTAAAATAAATTCGTCTTTGAAATTTGGATATTTTAATGACAACTCTTTATAAAATGCACTTTTAAATCCTGGAACGCCTTCTCTCGATCAGCAGTCCATTTCCATCTTTCATTTTTCTTCAATAAACTCACCAACGGCACACACAACTCGGAATATCGCGATATAAATCGTTTATAATAATTTAGAACCCTAAAACCCTCGTAATCCTCTCACGTTCTTTGGTTGAGCAATCTTTTCAACTCGTCCAACCTTTTATTACAAATTTTCATCCCATTCTCATTGATTTCAAACCCTAAATATGTAACTTTGTTCTTGAACAACTCGCATTTCTCCACGTTCAACTTCAAACCCCTTCGTCCAGCCTCTGGATCACCTTTTCTATATGCTCCAAGTGTTCTTGCTCAGTCCTTGAAAAGATCAACAAATCATCCACATAGTGCGAACAGAAACATTCATACTCGTTAAACAGCTTCTGCATGGCCCTTACCAGTGCTACGGAAGAACTACTTAACCCAAACGGAACCACAGAAAACATGTAAATCTCCTTCAATGCTAAACCCTGTAAACTTCTTACTGTCTTCATGCAACGGAATTAACCAAAATGAATTTTTAAATCTAGTTTACTGAAAACTTCATCTCGTACACTTTGTACAACAAATTATCCAACCCTGCGGTTGTTCATACTGCGGTTTCGTAATCGAATTCAACTTCCTCGCATCCAAACAAATCCTTATATCCCTTTTATTGGGTTTAGGAACAATAACTACCGGGTTCACATATTGAGTTTTCGCTGGTTCTATTATTCCATCTCGTAACATCTTGTTAATCTCGGCTTTAACCCTATTTCTAATAGCAAACGGAATTGGATACACCTTTGTATTAAACCCGTTGTCTTCCGTGACCTCTAACTTATGCATGTATCTCCTCGCCAATCTTGGCTCTTCATTGAATAACCCTACATACTTATTAAATAATTCTTCTAACTTCGCCTTTATCTCAATACTCACTTTTCCAATCTGTTCATCCTTAATTAATCTCACAAACATATTACATAATCGTACTTTAACCTGTCTATAATCACTTGTCCTATCCATTCCTAATCCCGACTTATCTATATTATCTCCATTCCTATATTCCTCACTAACCGTAGACACCATCCATAACTTATCTTTATCAAAATTCGAATCGACCTATCCTTCCCATCTATATTCACTCCAAAATCCTCTATAAAGTCCATTCCTAATATGAAATCTATATGCAACCCTTTGTAATTAAAAACTCTGTCTCCCTGCATTTTTATCCCCTACAAATATCGGTACACGGATGATCCTATAAATCGTAGTTAACTTTTTATTCATAGCCGACCATAGATTAACCCCATCAATCGCTTCTATTCTTCCTTTTAAAAATCAGCATGTTTTATCACTACCCTCTCATCTACCAGCGACAACTGTGAACCACTATCAATTAAAGCAACATATAAACACTCATTTAAACTAATATTAATGAACAAAAGGTTCTTTTTTTTCAAATTATAATTATTTAACAGCAAGTCCTGCAAACTATAAACCACGTCGACCTTTAACCCTACACATTCGTTCGTCCAAAATTTGGCGTTTTTTTTTTTTCGGAGGGTGCCTCGTGTATCTGCATCACTTCAATTTGATCCGTTTCCTGAGTCCTTGCGCTGGTCGTTATATGGTGGACATTCGCGTCCCTGTCCGTCCGGCTATATCCGTTCTGTGTACCGCCCCCTGTATTTCGACCGTCATCCGCGTTGTCGTCGCGCTGGTACCTGCTTTGTCTTTGTATGTCGTTCTCCCGGTGTTCCCTATGGTAGTATGGTCTCCTGTTTCCGTCGTGTCCCCAGTGGTTTCGGTGTCCGTGGTTAAAATAGTCCTGTCGGTAGCTGGGTCGATGGTCGTGATGGAAATTGTCCTGTCTATGGTTGGGTCGCTGTTCGTGGTACATATGTCGTCGGTTGTCATCCCTATTACCCCGGTTTTGATCCCAATGACCAGTCCGTGTTTTTGCCTCTAGTGCCGTTGCCAAATCGAAATTCCTCATAACGCCTAAAAATTCTCGCAGTGTTTTAACATTATGGACCACAACCATCTTAGTCACTTCCGGCTCCATGTGGCCCGCAAGTAGTAGTATGATGTCGTCCTCTCCCAACTTTGGTGTCAAGTGCTGTGCCTGGTTGTATTTGTCTATTGCATATTCTTCGCGAGTCCCGTGTGTCCGACTGTAGTGTCCCGTAATCAAATTTGTACGTATGTCCGTCTGGTGCGTGTTGCTCCAGAACTGTTCCATAAATAGTCGTCGAAATTCCGCGTAGGTGTCGTACTGTCTGCGTATGATATTGTGCCACTTTTCCGCGTTCCCTGTCAATGTCGCCCCTACTATCTGTAACTTAGTTCTTTCATTTTCCGATTCGACGATCTCGTCCAGTCTGTCTAGAAATCCCATCGGCTGTTCTGTCTTCCGTCCTTCAAATTTTGGTAGCGCGTCCCTGTTAAATTTGATGTGCTGTCCGTAGTCCAGTCCAATGCGCCGTCGTTCTAGGTCGTCCAATTTTTCATGTATTTGTCTTACGTCGTGTCCTACCCGGTTTTCTACTACAGTGACTTTGTCGTCCAGTTGTGTCTTAGTGTTCAAATTTTCGGTCTGTATCGTCTCTAAGGTTTGTCCTAAATTCCTGTAATTTGTCAAATGTCTTTTGTCGCACGTTTGAATTTCGGAATGTATCGTCGTAAAACCACTGACCATTGTCTCCTCAACTGTCTCTACGCGTGTCTTGATTTCGGTCCGTATGTCCGTTTTTGTCGCGTTCATGTCTCCCTGAATCTGTACCCGCGTGTTTTCTAATTTGTCATCTATTCTGTCAATCTTCTCGTGTACCTCAGTCCTTATGTCGTCCTTTACGTTTTGTATTTGTGTGAGTAGATAGTCCTTTGTATTATTCAATTTGGCCGTCAGTTCCGCGTGTGCCGTCCTAAACTCGTTTCTCAGTTCGATGTGTGAATCTTCAATTTGGTTTGTTAAAGTCGTTTGTAAAGTCGTTATTTTATTTGTTAGTTGCGTATTCGCCTCTTTTTGTTCAATCTGTGACATTTCAAATTTGTTCGATAGTTCCGCCTTCAGTTCCGTGTTTGCAGTTTCAAATTTGTTTGTTAGTTCCGTCTTCATTTCCGTGTGTGAAGTTTTAAAATCGTTTTTTAGACTCATCAAGATTTGTATGATATCTAAGCTTCCAGTGGTTTCTGCCACCCTAACCTCGGGCGCCGTCGCCTGGTCCACGTCCCTGTCTAACCCCTCCGGGTCTGTCTGCCTTGCCTCCGTCTCCTGGATGTCTCCTCCCGCGTCTAGTTCTATGTCCTGTGTCCTACGTTCATCGTTTTGTGTCGTGGTTTCTGCTTCAATTCCGTATATCAGTCCCGATCTCGTAATCCGTTTCATTGCTGGGTCCGTCATCTCTGCAGCCTGTCTTTGAACTTGTATGCCTGAAAATATCTGACTACTGGCCCCACCTAATCTCACGTCCCCGTATCCTACTACTATTTCTGTCTAATTTCAACTCAATCTAGCCTTTTTTTCAGCCCCACGTTGGGTTTTCCACGTATTATATACACCACCCCTCTACTTTTTGTCTAAGGGAGCTACTAAGAGTTATAAGGGTTGGTTAGTACAAGGTAGTATATGCCAAACAAAAATAATCCACATATTTGATCACATAAACCTAAAAATATATGTTTGCCGTATTTTATGTATACTAAAATACCATTCAAATATAGTAGTTGAAATTAAGTGCCAAAAGGCAATTTTAAAATGACTAAGTGGCGTAGTAAGATGTGAAATGCTCAAGGGTTTATACCGAGTTGAATTTTTAAAAGCCTTTGAAAGTACATTTGCCGTCCAAAAGCCGGATGCGTCTATGAATGTTCACTATCAACATGCATCCAGGGTCAAGTATAATTTATTTTGGTTTCATTTTCTATAGCATCAACTTTTGGACAATATTTGTAAACTCAAAATTATTAGTTATAACAACGTAAAATGTGATTGGTTGAATGTAAAGATTTAGGACATATATTAGAATTTAATGTGATTATGAAACTGTATAAAAGACATGGACTATGGTATGTGCGACACGAACTTAGTTATTTGTTATGGACTTTAAGATGTAGTAGGCTAGTAGAGTTAACATGGTCGCCTTAGAGAGTAAATAAAGTGATTATTTTTCGAACCAATTTTGTAAAAGACGTGTTTTCAGAACTGTGCTAATTTTGTATTCAGATAATAAAAGTAATTGTTTTAAAGTGAGTTTAATTGAAAAGTGGTAAAAGATACAAGCATAGGAATTATAAAGGGAATAGTAGTGATTGTGCGACGGAAAATTAGTGGATTTGGAGGGTGGTTTAAAGGTAGCAGGTTATCGAGAGTGGTTATACAGAAAGAAGTTTGATATTGGAGTGTGGTTTAAAGTTAGAAGGTCATCGAGAGTGGTTATACAGATTAGAAGTTGGATATTGGAGTGTGGTTTAAGGTTAGAAGGAGCATCGAACAGAAAGATAAAGAAACGAGTAGATTGGAGATTAGATACGGAGAAGCGGACGGTTTTATAGAGGAAACAAGAATTTGAAGTGGATATTAGCACAAGGAAGTTGTAACACGGTATTTTCTAAATTCTAAATTTGGGTTAATCATTTCAGATATTGGGGAACAGTTAAAAGTCGAGGACACCTGGAAGCTGCACGGAAATTCAAGAGCATCATTGTGAAGACGTATACGGTAATTAGGATTTTGTGCCAGCAGTCAGCGAGGCATCGACGGAGTATAGACCAGGTGAGTTTTAAAATCATATTCTTTAATACGTCAAAATTTAGTCATATAAAATTTGGTTGTAATTTAATTTGGCACATAGTAACTTTGATCTAATTAGAAATTTTGGCATATACTAAAGTAGAGTAGCAATTTTAGTAGTAAAACAAAAGGGTGCACGTTGGTTGGACTTAACACAACTACTTATAACGGAAACCCACTATAAGCAGTTGAATAACCTGAGATTAATAGTTTTAAATAGTCGAGGCATTACATTAAATAGTTTATAAAAGAACCAACCAAACGGTGCAAGTACAAGGGGCGTGCATTAGGTGTGCACATTTTACAAAAGTATAAAATAAAGGGTTTAATATAGGTGAAACACACAAAAATATATTGCTGTGTTGCTGTGTTAATAAGGTCATTTAGGAGTAGATAGGACCACTAGTTTAGTGCACTTCATTAAAACAACATGAGGGCTCAGAAAACTAGACATTTCTACAAAGAAAATAAGAAATACAACGATTAGGCAAGAGAGTAAATGACAACGCCCCGTATATAAACTATAGTCCTAATTAATTTAAGAAATGAAAAGTACTTTAGAAGATTTTAAACGGTTTGGCAAGTCATGAGACGACGTGGACGGAAACTGAAGCACAATACGCATGATTAATGCATCATCATTACGCTAAGAATCTCAATTTAACAAGCAGGTTTAAAAATGCGTAATAGAAAACGCATATAATTTAATACATAAATTATATTAAGAATACGTGACTAGAAAGCTAAAAATCCAACACCTGATAAATTCGAAATAAACACGGCATGGTAATAAATGCAAAGTTCATCAAATTTATTGTGCAAACAACAAATTTATATGAACGAGGAATGAGAAAATTCAATAGAACAAATGCATTAACTTGAAGTATTACGTGCCGAAAGTAGCGAATCAGTTTTGTGTATACAGCAAAATTCCATAGAAATATCCAAAACCTTGTATGTAGGAATCACGTACCATAGCGTAATCGTTGAACTCTGTGCTTGTCAATAAATAGGCAATCCTTTTAAATACGACCGGATTTGTAAACAAATCAGTTCAACATGAATTAAGGCATAATCCACATCACTTAGAAGAAAGTATTTACGTAAAAAGATTTAGAAGTGATTTATTGTTAAGTAATAAATAGTACAATGACAATTGTGAAAAATTGAACGAGGTTAGTCGTTTTAATCCTTTAAAAACGTAAGTAACTAAAGGTTGTTTTAAATTAAATTCTAATATTAACATTAATAAAAAGGACTCTGAATAATTACTGGATCCGATGTGGAAATTTAACAAATATTTAACTCAATTATTTATCACTGGATTCGACCAGGAAGTTTAGCGAAGCCGCTGAAATAATTCATGAATTAAAAGAAGCTGTACCAAGAGAAATGCACGCCGTATCTAAATTCGACGTTGAGACTATATAAATCAATAAGCTGAATACGGAAAAAGTTGGAACAGGGACTGATTCGAGCTTGAAACAACAGGTTAGCCAATCTGAATGTTTTGTTATTTTTATTTGTTAATATTTCGTTGTATATTTTTAATTTGAATAATTTAAAAATTGCTTTTATGAAAATTTTGTGTGAGGATCAACAAAGATCGCTTTTTAAATACACGTTATAAATTACGTAAAATTTGAAAGAAGTTTAATGAACGTTCATGCGGCTTCAGATAATAATAATAAGGGCAATTTTTTGCTGACCTTTTGATTAATTTTGGGAATGATAATTATTGAAAGAATTTTTATTCAATTATTAAAAGAAAGTTCTATTTAGAGAATTCTTAAACATTTCATACATTGCAAATATTTTTGGGAATATTATAGTAATTGTGCTTAATGGTGTTTTGGTTTAAAGAAACAGGAAGTAGAGGTAGAAGGTAAATTTAAAGGCTTTGTTGTCGTATTGTTGCAAGCTCCGTGCGTGGTTAAAGCTGAGATAGCTGAGGTATTCAAAATTAAAATAGCCAAGGTAATTAAAATTAAAATTAAAAATTGACAAAAAAAGAATTTTAACTCTTTTATTTCACAAAAAGGAGGCACCGGGTTATTGCAACTTTATTACAACAAAGTTATATGGCGCCCAACGTGGTAGCACAGCACTATACGGCTACGAAATAAGGGCAGTAGAAGAAGCAGGCATGAAAAAGGTGGAAGCCTTTGGAAATGTAGTGTTTCAGATGTATGATGATAATAACACGGACAGACAAAGTTAATAATAACAAAGAGGGTCTATAAATAATAGGGGAAGAAAGGTAGCTGTGGAAAATAAAACAAATAGTAAAAATAGAAGGGCAGGACACGTTCTAAGTTATTTGGGGCATTACAAGCAGAAATAAGAAAAAGGAGAGATAGAGGTAGACCTAGATCAGACTATTGCACGCAGATAGTGAAAGCTATAGGTTGTGGGAATTTCAGAAAAATGTGTAGGGTAGCTCAGAATAGGAAACAATGGAGGTACGCGTTTAACCAGTTCCAGGACTGAATACTTAATGATGATGGTTAGGAATAGGGGATTTTACAATCCGAAAAGGGAATGCTTTTTCCCATCATTAATTAATTAGGTTACTACATGTAAAGTTTATGGTTTTAGGTTCATGTGAACTGAGGTTGAAAATCCGTAATTTATCGATGTATTTATTTAAGCTCGCCTTTTTTCAGGCCAAATAAATGTATGGTTATTGCGTTTAGCCAGTGAGAGATGTTTATATGGCAGTAACAATAATGAGTTCATGGAAAAGACGCGTTTTGAACAAGGACTTGACCGTCAACTACTGTACGATGTCGTATTAACGCGAGTTCGCGTGAATTGCCGTGAGTTGTACACGTAAATCCCTACATTTCCTTTTAAAATACTTTTGTCTTTTGTGTGTTCAACAACCCACTTCACTGCAAGAATTTGGATCACACATAGGAAACACTGATTTATCTAAAGACGTCGGCGGTGATTTTCGGCTGAAAGCGTTATGTTCTCTGTCGATTTTGAAAATTCTCATTTAATCGATTCCTGATGTTTAACATGAAGTATGGTGGTGCACCATCATGCATGAACCGCATAGTTTCTGTAATAGCCAGTGAAATGTCATCAAACAAATTTGTCAAATTTACTAAATGTTCTAGGTAATTTACATCATTTAAACGAGGTGGTAAGATGACAAGACCAATAACAAAACTGTCAATAATTCCTGCCCACACGTTAATTTTAAATTTACGTTGATAACACGCAAACTTCACTGCATCAGCATAAATGTGTTCATTAAATTAGTAATACCTCTTCTTGTAAAACAGCACTCATTCGTAAACAAAATTTTTCTATAAAAATTTGGATCAATTTCTTTCTGTTCATTAATAAAACGACAAAAAGCTAATCTTACTTCGAGGTCAAAAGGCACAAGTTTTTGTATTCTTTGGAGGTGAAATGGATGCAACAACTGTTTTCTTAAAACCCAATTAATCGAATCTTCAAAAACTCAAATTTCCCTGGTGTTCAGACTAGGATCTTTATCAACTCGTTCTAAAATGTTTTCCTCGATCTCCGGTGTTCTAATCGTAAGATTCTGTCCATAATCAACAGTTGCAGGAGAAAAATTACCGGTTACTAGAAGACGCCGTTCAACAGCGACAAATGTTTGGTTATCCCGACACGGTCCGCTTGAAAAATGTTAGGCGAGCTTCACAAAAATACACCCTCGTTCGGATGAGAGGTAAAATGGTGGTCCCGCGTGTGAGTGTTGTCACGCACGTTAAAGATCCCTACCTTGCTTGGAACAGCAACGGTTCGGCAAAATTTCAAATTTTCCAGTTAAAAATACTCGCTTCCTGGCCAATATAGTACCTTCGGGTGGAGCATTGGAAAATCACATGTGTGGTATGTGAAGGAGGGTAAGCAGCTTTTGGCTGCCAAATTCCCCCAGCACTTGAACCTTTGACGAATTAATAGTTTCTACAAATTCTTTCGCACACTCAACATTAGTTGCAAATATTTCACAACCAACACCTGTAGTTGTTTATAATAATCATCATATTTAAGTGCACTTATTTTTTTGTCATTAGGTTTTACGTCTTGAAACTGGTCGGTCGTGTACCTCAACTTATCTATGTTCTGAGCTATCCTACACAGTTCCCTGAAATTCTCACAACAGCCTGTATACGGCTCGATTCCCTTCTATTGTTTTCTAATTATATGCCCTATTTCATCGAGATTCGGTAGATACTCCCTGTATGTTTGTTGTGGTTTGTTTAGTATACTTCTTAATCTTCTTTGGGGATTAAACCACTCATAGTTTTTAAAATTATCTTTATTAACGTTTCGATCCATAACCTAGGATCGTTTTCAAAATTTTCAAAACGCTAATAAAGATAATTTTAAAAACTATGAGTGGTTTAATCCCCAAAGAAGATTAAGGAGATTCGGTAGTATGTGAAGGGGGTTAAGCAGCCTGTGGCTGCGAAGGATTCCGTTAAAGATCGCTACCTTGCTTGGAACAGCAATGGTTGGGCAAAATTCCAAATTTTCCAGAAAAAAAACTCGCTTCCTGTAGTACATTCGGGTGGAGCATTGGAAAATCACATGTAAGGCAAATGTTTGGTGGTATGGTATGCGTCTATTTCGAAATCTTTCTTGCTATGCTCTTATTGACTGTCGAACATTTCCTTGACAATAACCATAAACTAATAATCATATCGGTCAATTCCGCGTTAGCGTATAGTACGGCCATAGCGAAAAATTCAAGAATGAAATGGTAACTTTTAAAGTTATGATAAAAAATTTGTAAGACTGAATCGTTTGATAATACTCTTTTGTGATTAATGACAATACTTAACATTGTTTAGTCGATGCTAAGACACAAGCTAGTATGCAATAAAACATTTAAATTTGATTATCTCAGAAATGGCTGCCCGAAGCGATATCTACACGGTATATCCTTTTTGGAGAAAAAATATCAGAATATAAGAATTTTGAACCAGAAATTTGATACCGAGGTACAAAAAAGTTATGGGGCTTTATATGTAGGCAAAGGACTTCTGGTAGCGCCCTCTGCGAGGTACATAAAAACTATTATCAAATCTGAATTTCTCATCTTAAAAAACCCTTAAACACCATATTTCATGCAAAAACTGCTATTATTAGGATACCCATTTAAAAAATAATTTAACAAAAGAATAACTTTGACACCTTGTACCTTGGAAACTATCAACTTGCGGACTAAAGTAAATTGGGCTAGATCCTAATATTTTAGTCTCAGGAATTTGTGGCAAAATTTTCTACAAGCCTTTTACAAACACCCTCTAGAATAGCAAGAACTTTGAGTATTCAAAGATAACACAGCGGCTTCATCAAATTACAGTTAAACTAGGTCATTAACTACAATAAATATCAAATACTAACGTATCATTGAGCAATTTATCAAACGTGAAAGCAAGCATTTTTTGAAAACAAGGTATATAGTGTAAAATGGATAAATTTAAAAACGAAAAATAATACATTTAATTTCGTTCATATTGTTAAATTGTTACAATAAAATTATGTTACAATATAAAAAATTTGTTACAAAAACATTTTGTTTCATAAGTGTTTTTCATGTCAGGTATTCCTTTGTAATAAAAAATTTTTTAAAACAAAAATTTTTGTCTCGCTTGTAACAAAAATAAAATCCTGTTCAAGTTTACAAGCTCTAAGTTGCCTATTTTCGTAATCGGAATTTTATGTATTGCTTTTATGATAGTAATTTACTTACATTCAAACGTACAACACATTATATTTGCTTTAATTTTCTTCAGGTATATATTAAATTCCTGTATAATCATAAACAAGTTTATTTATTTTGTATTAATAATTCAACGATTTGGTCTCGATTAATGTTTGCGTTAGAGCTCGTAAAGTCGCTTCTAGTTGTCATATTATAAGCTATCATCTGTTAAGAATTTGCACTGGTGGTTTATGTTGCGAAGATGCAATGATAATTTTGCTTTGCTTATTCTGGTGTTGTTTGCAACATACATAAGTTATGTGTAACAAAGTACTAGAATAATTTCTGTTAACCCGAACAGCATTTCACTATGTGGAAATTTATTTTATATATCTATAATGGTATTCAGTACGAGCTTTTGAATGTTATAATTTCATCACACGTGGAAGTATTCAAAACCTTTATCTTTATTGTACTTGCATTTAGAAACACATGCTTTAGCTGTTGTTTAAAGGACAGGATCTGCTCACTGTCGGCGTTAGGATAAAATACTAGTTCGTGACCTAAGGCAAACTTTTTAAAAGGAAATGTTTTGATTGGGGTAAATGTCAGTTTTTGTTTTGGAATCCTGTGTTGAAATTATTTACAACATTTGTTAGTTCACGATTTCTACAGACTACGGACTACATATTAGTGTAATTATGAAACAAAAATTTTTGGCAACAAGAATTCATGTTTTGAATATTTCAAAATTCCTAACATTTGTATAGCTTTTATTTTCAAATCAGCTGTTGTCGCTTTGACACACCTTTTAATAAAATGTTTTAAAATTTGGTATCGATACAACGTAGTTTTATTTGAACCTCAAAAATAAATTAAATGTACAGATCTGTAGGAGAACCTAAATAAGAAAAAGCTACAAATTTTGTATTGGAATACAACAGATTACTAGTTACTATTATTGGAATGAATTTTAAATAGCAAGCTTTTGTAGAAAACCTTTAATTGCTGAATTTAAAATCTTGTATACTGAATTTTTTGACAAATCCATGAAAACTAAGTTACTGCGAGAGTTATTCTTTTACAGTTTATTGTTATAAAATTTTTTTTAAAGAACTCTATAAGTATGAAAGTGTATCAGTTGATCACACGTTATCTGTTTTGAAGTTTAATGTGATCAACCTGTTTTAATTCTGGTTAAATTTTGTATTCTTATATTTAAGTGGAGACCACAAATTGTGGCTTATTTATGATTAATGAATTATCGTTCTTTAGAGCTTTAAACTAAGAACGAACCATTGAATCCGTTTCTTTTCTTTGAGCATAAGTTCGATAAAACATACGGGTTTCTGCGTTTTCCCCGGACATTTAGTTTTAGTAGTATAAACGCTGTGTCGCTCTTAAACTTATTCTTTAGCTATACCAATACAAAATCGGTTCTCAACCCATTATCATGCAATAACGTTGGCCTAATCTCCAGAGTTAGACATACAGGGGTTTTCTTTTTTCTATTAGCCGATTGCGCTGGGCTATTTTTATATTTAGACACCCTAGTGTACTTCAAGGATGTTAAGTATTAAAGTATTGTCTCTGGCAAGGGTTTACCTAAATTTTGTTCCATTTTCCCCTGATACACTTTTGGTCATCCTAGTTGGACAGTATACGGTACACCTGCGCCGGCAACGTGTGGAGCCATTCTACTTCAACGTGGGGCCGTTTACGCTTTACTAGTGGAGTTTAACGTTACACAGTTTACCCCTGCAGCTTCTTGGAGCGATGTATGATGAAAAATAAATAATGTTTTAGTTCACTCCCTTGGATGGTGTGAACTAATATTTCACGTTTTTAAAAAAAGTCAAGAAAATAATTGAATTTGTTACGTTCCGTCCTTGTAATTAAATAATTTGGCGCATAGTTAATTTAAAATTGCATATTCAGTACTGTTACCATGGTAATTTTGCATGTATTAGCAAGTTCAACTTCCTCGCAATTTAAACGATTATTTGTTTAGTTTCCAGTAGAATCTTATTAAATATTCAGTTACAAAGTTAAATATTTTGAATCTATTATATTCTGATAACGTGCTAAACCTAGGGTTTTATTATTATAAACTATAAAAATTAATTTTGGTTATCAAAGATTAAAAATTCTTGCAATATGCGTTTGCTTAATAGGTTTACAAAGGTATTATTTGTTAAAACATTTGTTCTCACAGATTGTAAGGTGTTTCTGAAAAGGTTGCTATGTACCTAGACGTAGCCGGAAGAAAAGTAGATACCAGGCTAATTATCAGACGCGGAAAGTGGGGGCGGAGGGGGGTGTGCACACAAAATAAAATTACTCAGTAGTAAATAAAACGTGTGAACTTTTGTCAAACGTTTTTAAAATTTCACTTAATACTTTTTGTAAAATAAACTAGTCAGTAAAGCGAATAAACGTGTGCGTTCTTTTGACAAGCATGTTTAAAATTAGTACATCGCACCTGTAGAGCGAAAATATCGAATCGCAGCAACAAACAATAGTCCTACAGTGTCACGTTTTTTATCACGTAACTGCACCAAACGTTGATACGGAATATGTCATTGACACACACAAAAGAAAACGAGTTGCATACCTGTAGGTGTCCGGATACTTAGCTTGCAAACCATCGGGGGTGAGTCAGCACAGCAACGCCATGGTCGTCAGCATCTATTTACTCTGCTACCATAACTGCAGCAGCGGTCTATGGACAAAAGCAATTGGTCTACAGACAAAAGCACGGTTTACTGACAAAAGCAGTTGGTCTACATAAAGAAAGAACCAATTCGGCCTCCAGATAAAAAAACTAAAAAGAGAATCTGATTAGAATGGGTATCCGCGGGAAAACTCACCGAATACACGCAAGACACCTTCTAGTTGTCGAACAGAAACACGTGCATCGCTTTTGAAATACGGTGACGAATAAATGTGGAAAATATTTCGACGTACAAGCTGTAGAATCACATTCAACAATGCTTCAAACAACACGGAGTCAAACTGCAAATCCTAGCTTATCGAAGTGCGGTAAAACTCAAAAACCCGGTTTATATAGGATAGTTCAATACAGTATGTAGACGAATGTATAGATGGAAAACACATAAGCAGCAATTATACGCTATTGGAAGGTTTAACAAATAGAAGATTAAAACAAAGCATAGACTATTTAATTATAGCATAAACTTGTCATTTCGAAATAAATAAGTTCAAACTGAAAATTTGTAGAAAGCGTATTTATTATTAATTGTGTTGAAGGATTTAACAGATTTATGGTAAAACGGGCTTATGAAGTAACAAGTAAATTATATAGGGGGTTGAAGAATTTAAGAATTGAAACGGAGTTTATTCAAACGAGTAATAAATGAACAAGGGAGAAAAATAGGGTAATTAATTTATACGGAAAATAAACGTAACGAGGTTAAATATATGCGTTTCTTCTATAGGTTTGATTATCAAAGCATTGTTTTCCCCTAGAAGTTACAATGTTGTAACATGTTTTCTACAAGGCCGATTAGGAACATATTTCCAAAATAGTAAATTTCTATGGATGTAGGCTACCAATGTTACACCTAACTATGAATCTGCAATGCTGGTTGCAGAAAATCTTTGTTATTTAGGCGCGTGGGTACTAGAATGTTGACGGCCAAGAGGTTAATGGCTTTTCATGTTTCGGAAACTATTGTTCTTGTGGGTGTTTGGTCAAAAATGTTTATGGGAAAACACGATATCTGGTGGGTTTTATCGAAACATGGACAGGCTGTTACGGTAATCCGTGCGGACAGAAGAAAAGTAAAGTACAGTAAGCAAAGCAACAGTAAGCCCGCACCGAGTACCGCAACAAAGCGAAGGGGAATCCAAAGGAGACCGTGCTGGGTGGAAAGTTGTAGAGTGGGGTTGGTCACGCTGAAAGAAAAGGAAACCTTACGAAAAGAATTTTGTTTACAAAACTTTAAGACACCAACATGTCATACCTAGGACAACCAACAAACAAAGAAAAATACATTTATATAGAACATCCCGAAAAATGTATACAGTACACCAAAATCTACACAAATTAATTAATACACTAACTACCTCGAGGTAATTTTTCTCTTTAACTTTAATAGAACAACAAAAATTATTTACATCCTACAACAACCTATAATAACTGTGTACACTGTGAAACAAAATATGATAAAAATGCAACACCTAAACAATGGTATAATTCTAACTTTATACAAGCAAAAAATATATAGAAACGGTAATGCTAAAGTATTGTCTGGTAAATACGCAACCACTACTAGTTGTGAAGGGTATGTAGACCTTTTTAGACTAGCTCAGAATAGAAAAGAATTTAGAGCTGCGTCAAACCGACCTTAAGTAAGTTCGAAAACAAAGCAAAAAAATAATTAAATAAAAATCAGTTAACTAAATGTCATCATGACATATTTCACAATTAGCTAGCGGTCTGGCATGTTAGCAGCAATTCGTTGCTTAAGCCATACCATAACATATAATTTAATAAACGTCACCATGACATAATTCATAATTAGTTAGAGGTCTGGCATGTTGGTAACGATTCGTTGCTTAAGCCTTACCATAACATATAATTTAACACTTTTCCTTTTTTGGAGGGGATAACCAGGTAATATTTCATTTACTTATAAATGGAAATCATGTAAAGATGTTCGAGTTCTTTAACAACCATCAGTTTGCTAATATCTGTGTAGAGCCAGGTAGATAAGAAAAAGATAGAAGAGTATAGGAAAACCTAGACTAAGCTATATTAGTCAAATTATTAGAAAAGGTTGTGAAGGGTACGTAGAACTTTTTAGATTAGCACAGAATAGAAAAGAAGTTAGAGCTGCGTTAAACCAACCTTAAGTAAGATCGAAAACAAAATGATGATGACTAGCTGTCACCGTTATATTGCTGACAAAGAAACAGCAAGTCTTACAGTTAATTAGGGCGTTTCTGTCTTAAGCATACTACAGTTCATTTACATTTCCAATGCTCCACCTGTAGGTACTACATTGGCCAGGAGGCGAGTTTTTTGTTGCCTGGAAATTTAGAATTTTGCCGAACCCTTGCCGTTCTAGGCAAGGTAGGGATCTTTAACGTGCGTGACAACACTCACACACGGGACCTCCATTTAACCTCTCATCCGAACGAGGGCGTAATTTTTGTGAAAAATGCTCACCTCACCTGCCATTTTTCAAGCAGTCGGCCGTGTCGGGATTTGAACCCGGGACCTTGGGATCCGTAGTCTTACGCTTACTACATTGATCCACGGCGACGCCTCTAAGCATACTACAGCGTGATCTTGAAGTTTCCGATGTCACGCTCGGGTCACCGCGACTTTTTGAAGTCGACATCTATGGCCCGTCATACTATTAATTCGAATATATAAGATTATGCACTTGACTGAATAGGAATACATCAGTACACAGATTTATTTCTCTTCAACCAAAAGGTGTTAGGTGTTCATTTGCAGGCAGTAGAATTGCTATTTAAATTTAGAATGCTAATGACAGCCGTGAAGGGTGTAGCAGGAAAACGGAGCCAATAGTCCCATGAGTTCTACAATTTTACTCCGTGTCTCACTAACCATTACACAAATTTGTCTCTGTTTTATTAAAGAAGATAGGATTTTCTTATTACGAACGAACTAACGGTTCTACGATAATTAGTTCCATCAACATATAGTTTTATTCTAAAAAACGTAACTACTGCCAACACTTGAAAAATTTGCACAACGACTCCTCACGAGAAGCGGATACTTGTTTTTGTGTCAGGTCCTTGCTTTTAAAAATCCTGCTCTGGTGGTGTAGAGTTAGAAAGATGCTACTCCTTTAAAATATTATTTTATGTAAAGTTTAGTGAAAATTATGTGAACGTTTAAATACAGTAGAACAATTCGTCGTGTTTATCATGAACGTGGATCAGAACCATATTACTGAACTTTGAAAATGGAGTAGCAAAAAGATAATAAAACGTTAAAATTACTTTCACTATTCGAGATATATTAGTTTAAAATTTGGCAAGTTGGTAGCTGTAGCATTTTAGATAGGGATACCAAACGTCACCCTCGGTTGTTAAGTCCTCTATAGCGGTCGATGACTTCGCCAGCAATAAATTTGAACAAAATTATTCCTTTCTAGTTTTTTTTTGGTATCGTGTAACAATTTAGTTTTCGGCAACTATATAATGCACTTCATGTTACGTAGGTTGCTAGAATTTAGGCGAGAAAGTTATTATTAAAATATTTAATATCCCGCGCAGCCGTAGTTTGGATAGTCATGCGCCGTAATGGGTAAAGGACAAGAGGTCGTTCTTGTTAGTTAAGATGTAATCAGCGGACACGTTTAAAAAAAGAAGTGTGAGTTTTTGAGTTAACATGGATAGAAACAAACTCCACTCATAGCAATTTCGTATAGCATGGGATTGAGGCTATACACTGTTTTTTTCTGTTAGAACGTGGTTCTAACTAGTGAAGTGATATCTATAAAACGCAAGCATGTTTAAATGATAATAGAATTTATGAATCATAAATGTAAAAACAGGGTTCGATTTCAATACTAACTATTATGGACCAAGATTTAATTATTGGCTTATGGAACAAAGTTGTTATTTTTCATAAAGAAAATGGCAGAATCATAATGTTCTGAACCGACAGGCGTTCCGTATTTCTTTTTTGTTATTACTTAAATGTTTTTGTCATCAAACTTTAGTGAGTAACATTCTTTTTTATAACGATCGAGAAGAACATATCATAACTTTCGTTCTTGGAAGTATTCAACGCGTACGTGATGGACGTTTTGTTTCAAAAGCACGGTTTGCTCAACCAAGATGTATTTATTTAGTAAATATTAAATTTAGCGTTTTGAATATCAATATTGCACAATTTTATAAGGTGTTGTTAAGATGATATGGCATTTTAATGTCGCCATATTTTTGTGTTAAACATTTGTTAGATTTAGCTCTTCAAAACAACATAGGTAATGATAAAAAACTAGTTCTACATATTTCATTAAAACAAATGACGCTTATGTTTACTAAGTAAATTTTGTATTTAGAAAATTTATCATTCCAAGAAAATAAAGTAAAATGTTAGAAAGAAAAAAAAAATTAAGCTAAACACCTATGTTCTAATACTTGTAAGCTATATAAAAGATCTCTGATTACATCGTTTGATTGATGCTAAAAAAAAAAAATATTAAGTATATTTTTGTATGACAGGCATAGTGTGTTAATTACTATAATTAATAAATTTCATCAGCATTCTTTTTTACGCTGTTGTATATACACTATTAATTTTTGTACAAAGAAGAAGAGCAACTAATTTTTTTTATTAGATGCTAGTCAACACTCAAATCATTTTATTTCTAAAATTTAATAAAAATAAGTAGTCTACGAAATTTGGTTGAGATGATAAAATTGAGGAGAATATTAAATTACAATACATTTAAATTCAAGTTGATATATTTCTCTTAAGGCTTTTCTGCGTCTACTCTTAGGATGACTATTTATTGTTGGTTTTCATAGACGCAGTGGCGTCCAAGATTTTTTTGTTTCAAGTTTAGTCGCAGTAAAATACCCCGACCACCTCATGCCTCCGCAGGAATAGACCCCAAGTTAAAGCCGAGAGCACATTATTTTTTTCTTCGCAACACCTTCTGGCCCTATCACATCTTGAATAAAGGCCATTCTCAAAAAGTTTCAAAAGAGCGCAAGAAAAAAATAATAACAATCGGAAATGGATTCCACCGGAATAAACCGTCGGAATGCAATATGGTAACAGCTGAGTATGAGTATTATTTATAGAAATTTAAATTAACTTCTACTGCCTAGAGAATTTTCTTATGTTTTTTAGAGTTACCTTGCTGTTCAGTAAAGATATTTGTACTTGCTTGCGGACTGGCTGTTGGTAAAATGTATTCCAACCAATAATCGTGTCCAGCATTGCTGTAGTTCTGTAAGTAAATGCTTTTTTAAAATTAATATTTACCTTTTGTGGTCACCACGGGACTGAAAATCAGTTCCCCATGTAGATACTGTTTTTAATTTTGTTCCTGACAACTTACTATTTTGCATATATTTTCATACTGTGTAACAGTTTTTTTGACCACTGCAGAGCATCAATAAATTATTGGTTGTATACATCTTTTGTCTAGTTCGTTATACCAGTAAACATCTTCAATTAAATAAATATCTGTATTAGAATCACGTGGTCTAACCGCAATACAGAGATGCTAGTTTGGTTGCTAATATCAGGCGTTAATTATTAGTATAAATATATCAAGGCCAAACAGCTTTCCTATGTCGTGCACAAGGTGCCAGCGGTCACTTTAGCTAGAACACTTGTCACGAAGTTAACATGGGGAACCTGAAGGTTCTAGCAAGTAATTTGCGTGTGGCTTTACGCCGTAGTAGAAGAACTCAAGTGTAATGCACACTTGAATGAGTGATTTTTAATAATGGTAAGCAATTAAAAATAATTTACTAGACGAACTAAATAATTTTGTTGTAGCGCTCTTTTACACTTCGATAAAATATTCATTTAAATATTTCTTTTACACTTCGATAAAATATTCATTTAAATATTTCTTTTACACACTTTTAAAATTTTCATTGGAATATTTCTTTTACAAATTCTTCTGCAAATTCCTATGAATACCTTTTAAATAATCGTTTCGTAAATTTATTTGAAGACTCCTTCGTATATTCCTTTGTTAGAATCATTCCGTTTTATCTGGTTTTATAAAAATTAGGCCGTTTAAATGTTGTGTTTCAAGATGATATTGATCCTTTATTTGCATCTACGAGTATCGAGTTATAGTTCAATCACGTCAATGTTGCGATAAGAAAGTATTGGTCTAGCATGACCGTCCTTCAACTTTATTATAATAGTTGGATTTAATAAAAAGTTCTGCGATGAACCTGTGTGTTAAATTTTAAAGAAATGTTCTGCAAAGTAGATAGAAATTTTATGGTTTGAATCTAACGTCCGCTAATTAATAATATCTTTTTGGAATTGCCAGTACGAATTTACAAGTAACTATGTGGACAACTACATGATGGTAATTACGTTGGTAACGATCTACACATAGTAGTACATCTAAGTTTTGTAATGGATTTTGGTTGGTCCCGTTGGTGCGTATAGGAAAAACGCTTTAAGAGCATATGGTCAAGTACAAGAATCACGCAGCTGATTATTTGCAGTACAACACGTGGAGGCGACGTCAATTGTTTGCCCAAGGACCGTATGTATAAACACCTGTTCTAACATGCTGTAGCACCATCACACAAACAACTCCTGTTGAAACGAGGTAAGAGATTTGTATTATTCTTACATCACGTCTACACTTGGCGAACTTTGATACAAGGCTGCACCAGAAAATAACTTTGTGATGACCTATTACCGTTAATTTGATTAACAAACTAGAAAGGACTTTGATAAAATTTATTTGCCAATATATATACAGTGTAATAACAATTATTATTATTAACGAAATTAAGCAAATCCATAGAGTTCTGATTAAAGTTTCATTTATGCATAATTTTAATTACAACTTTTGAACATTAAATTATTTGACAATTTAGACATTTTCATATATATGTGTAAACCGAATAACAGATCTGGTATTTTTGGTATAGATTTGAATTAATTTTTGTAGTAAAAGAAACACTTAAAATTCTTAATATTCCTTTCGAATTCATAATCCTACCTCAGGGTAGAGATGAAATTATATTGTCTTTCTAACCGTAAATTTTATACATACAATTTTTTATGAAGAAACAACTTGTCCGTACGGATTACCGTAACAAAATCTTAAAAATGATTTCACACTATACACTGTCATCTAATAAGAATAAGAATAAAACAAAACCAATAATTTTTCTTTGTTTATTATAATGTTTTGAAGTTTAATACTGTATCAATTCACCTCAATTTATGTCACTAGTGAATTTACGTACACAACTTCACTCCGGAATAAAAAAAAATTCCAAAACGCATACCCACATGATCTTTTGGAACAAAATCATCATTATTATGTCTTCAGTCCTGGAACTGGTTAAACGCATACCCCCATTGTTTTCTATTCTAAGCTAACCTACGCATTTCCCTAAAACACCCACAACCTACATCTTTGACTATCTGCGTGCAATAATCTGATCTAGGTCTACCTCTATCTCTCTTTTTTCTATCTCTGCTTGTAACATATCCTGCACTATTCTCCAAATACCTTAAAACGTGTCCGGCCCTTCTATTTTTCATATTCTTTTTGCTTTTTACAGATATCTTTCTTCCTCTACTATTTCTAGAAACTTTTGTTATTAACTTTGTTTGTTTGTCCATGTTATTATCATCATCACCTGAAGCACTACATTTTAAAAGGCTTCTAGCATTTTTCTGTCTGGTTCTCCTACTGTCCCTATTTTGTAATCGTACGATGCTGTGCTCCACAATCTGCTATCAACAATGTTTTCCTTGTTTCTATGTTTGTTTCTATGCAGTTTTTTATAGCAATCATCAGGTTTAAGTACAATTATTTTTTTCATCATTAGGTTTTCCGTCTTGGAATCGGTCGAACGCGTACATCCATTGATGTCTATTCTGAGCTGGCCTACACATCTCCCTGAAATTCCCACAACCTACATCTTTGACTATCTGTGCGCAATAGTCTAACCCAGGTCTACTTCTTCCTCTCGCTTTTCCTATTTCTGATTGTAAGGTATGCTACAATACTCCCCAAATGCTTTAGAACGGATCTTACCCTTATACTTCTTCTTTTTTTTGTTTTTCACAGATATCTTTCTTTTCCTACTATTTCTAGAACGAACCTCTTTGTTATTAACTTTGTCTGTACATGCTATTTTCACAAAAGGTTTTTATCGTTTTTCGGTCTGCTTCTCCTACTGTCCCCATTTTATAGCCGTACAGTGCTGTGTTTCACACATATGCTTTCAATAAATTTTTCCTTCTTTCTATGTTTGTTGCCTTCGAACATACAACTGCTCTTTCTTGTTAAATGCAGCACGGCCTTGTACTAATCTTTGTTTTATATCTTTTGTACTCTTCCCATCTTATGTTGTTTGACTTCCTAAGCAGCAAAAAACTTTAACCTCTTCTAAGTTTTCATTTCCTATTCAATTCATATGGTGTTTATTGTTCGCTATTTCTAAGTCTTATTGCTCTTACTAACCATACATTCTAAATAAGCAGGAAACATTTCTACCATAAAAAAATAATTAATACATGATTAGATTTAATTGGGAAGGGTGACACATGCCACGCGCACTTAGGCCTCCAAGTCGGCCCATCGCGCTGCCTTCTTTGCCTTAAGTTGGTCCTTCATTACTTAACCACCCGACCTTATAGGTGAATTTGAGGATGTCGGACCAGGGGGTGTCTCGAATTCCGGCTTTCTCAAGACAGAAATCTCCCAGCATGGATCCTCGAAGTCGGGCGAGTGCCGCGCAGGTGCACAGAATGTGCTCCGCCGTCTCATTCTCCTGTTTACAGCCGCGACAGGTTAGGTCGTCTGACAGACCTATCCTGTGCAGATACTTCCTTAGTATGCAATGCCCGAACAGTATAGCCACTAGAGTAGCCGTAGTTTTTGTCTCAGCAAGCATATGACAAATTTTTCGATTTTGGTCATGGGAGCCTTTGTAAACATTTTTGCCTGTAGGCAGCTTGTTGTCCAAGCCCACATGTCCTTGTGACGGCGGTGGGTTATTTGCTTATCATGGAAAACATCACCGATGGCGTAATAGCAACCTATGGCTCAGGTCCAACAAAACCCCGTGCCGCGGCCCCCTTCGTCAAAGAATATGCCTGTTCGTTGTCATGTACTCCTGAACGCCCTTTGATCCAAACCAGCTCAAGGGCATTAGGATTGGAAGCAAGCTCGACAGTGCGATGGTATTGGTAAACCACCCCCGAGAGGAGCTTCTGCTTATTTAAGCTCAAAAGAGCTGCTCTGTTATCGCTCAGAATGGGTACAGTTTTATTTTGAATTGTGCGTTCCAGTATGGTGTTAGAACCATGCATGATGGCTATGACCTCCGCTTGGAAGAGAGTTACCAGTCTGCCCAGCGTAACACCTTCATGAAGGTCTAGGTCATCGTAGAAGATGTCTGTCCCGAACCTTCATTTGTTTTGGAGCCATCTGTGTAGATGGAGATCTCCGTTAAGGAGGCGTCCTCAGTGTTCAGACAAACCCCGAAGTGCTTCTTAGAAATTATTATGGGTGCGATCGAATCAAACACTCCTCCCAAGAGATGAGTGTTCTGCACCGCCCCTCTTAGTATGTTGTGGTGTCTACTACCGCCTCCCTTATCGATCCATAGACCTTTGAACCTTAGCCTCATTGCCGCTTTCAAAGCCTTCTTCTCTACATGTAGGTCTAGCGGAGTGAGGTTTAGGACGGCTTCTAAAGGTACAGTAGGTGTAGAACGCGTGCGCCCGAGATACCTAAACAGGCCACTCTATGGATATGAGTAAGCTCTTTGACTGCATGGGCCAGTCTGGTCCTGGGCCACCAGACTATAGCGCCATAGCAGAGCATCGGTCTTACTATCATGGTGTATAGCCACAGAACAGCCTTTGGTGGAAGACCCGAAAGCTTGCCTATGGCACGTTTGCATTGCCAAAACACTTGGTTGGTTTTGGTAGTTTTTGCTTGTAAGTGTTTGGTCCAATTCAACTTCTTGTCAAGTATGATGTCCAGGTTCTTGACTTCTTCTGATAGGTGCAGAGAAGTTTGGAAGAACATTGGCAATCTGGTTACCATCACTTTCCTTTTATTGGTAAACAGTACCGGTAGAGAGTTATCGGAGCACCATAGCTCCGTGGTCCTTAGTGCTGCTTGCATCAAATTACACAACACTTGTTCAAATTTGCCGACTACTAAAACAGCTATATCGTCCGCATAACCTATCGTGTAGAAACCTGCCACATTAAGGCGTTGGAGAAGACTGTCCATTACTATGTGCCATAGTAGCGATGACAGCACGCCCCCCTGGTGACAGCCCTTTACTACAGCCCTAGTTACTGAGGTTTCCCCAACATTAATGTGTACCCGTTAACATTGCAGAATTTGCATAGTTAGCTGCCGAAGGGTGTCCTCAGCTCCATCTGCCCGCAGAGCTCTGCCAATGCTTGCAAAGGTGGTTTCGCTAAACGCATCCTCAATATCAACAAATGCGAACATGTTGTTAAGGGTTTTCTCAATCCGTCCTACAACAGCGTAGAGAACAGACTTTGTGGATTTTCCTGGTATGAAGGCGTGCTGGTTTAGGTGAAGTGGATAAAAAAGCAATATCCTCTCCCTCATATCATTGTCACATAGTCTCTCCAAGGTCTTTAGCCAAAAAACGAAGACTGATCGGTCTGTAAGATTTAACCTGGGAGTAATCCTTTCGGCCTGATTTAGGAATGAAGACAACTCTAACCTCTTTCCAACTGCTGGGGATGTATCTAAAAGCAATACAGTCCCTAAAAAGTAGCACGAGGAATGGTGCTAACCTCTCCACATCCCACTGTAGTAGAGCGGGGAAGATGCCATTCATTCCAGGGGACATAAACGGTTTGAGAGTAAACATGGCCCATTTAACTTTTCTTTCGTCCACTACCCGGTTTGAAACCTTCCACTCGGCCCCAAGAGTCTCTGTGTCTTCTTTTAATTACCGTTTTGTATAGTCGCTGGTGGCTTTTATAAGCCTCCCAGTCAGCCATAATTCAAGTGTTTTTTACTTTGTTGAACAGTTTGCCTAGGATCTCTTTCAGCTTCTGTAGCTCCTCGCCCCACCTTGGGGTGATAGAGCGAGTAGAATCTGTCCTGACCGGGCATGCCTGTTCAAAGGACTCTACAATGGAGTTCTGAAGAGAGATCGAGTATCTCTGTAGCTCTTCTATTGTTTTTGGGTTGTCAATGCCATGTAATGCCAAAAGTCGTTCCTCCAAGTTGTCTAAATAGACAGACCTGTTGGTCGCTTTTGGGTTCCTAAATTCTTTACAGACAACTTCTGCTGCCTTTATTTTAAAACTTAACAATCTGAGATCTGACAGTGTTGCTTTAGGCGTCACCTGCCAGTTTAAAATATGTTTTGAAATGCCTGCCGATGCCAGGATAAAGTCGATGACTGTCTAAAAGCGAGATGTCTTACAAATGTGGGTTTGCTGCCCCAGTTAAGAATCTCCAAATTCTTACTCGATATGTACTCGAGTAGTACTTTTCCACGACTACCCCATACCATATGGTGTGCGTTGGAGTCACATCCGATAATAAGATGCTTTTAGTGCTTATCGCAATGATCAATGACTGCTTCAACTCCAGAGGAGGTGAGTCTTGGTCAATTGGAAAATAAGCTGTAGCCAAGATTATGTCAGTAATTCCTCCCATCCTGCAACTGATCTGAACGGCTGAGGCGTCACGGCCACTCAGTTGTGGCAGGAAGAGAGCATTGATGTGCCTGAGCATGTAGATGCACGCCCTAGGTTTAGGTTTGCCACTGGCCGCAAAGATTTAGACTTCTCAGTCCCGAGATTCCTGAGCTTACCACCCAGGGTTCTTGGATAAGGGCAATGTTTTGCTTATTGCTCAAGTGTCTGCATAACGATACTGCAGCCGCCCGGCAATGTTGTAGGTTTACCTGTATTACATTTAGTCCCGCCATTGAACTGCGATGGATTTGTCTTCTTTCTGTCTGCTTCTCCTAATGTCCCCATTTCATAGCCGTACAGTGCTGTGCTTTACACATACGCCTTCAATAAATTTTGTCTTCTTTCTATGTTTGTGGTCTTTGAGCACAGTAGTTGCTTTTCTTGTTAAATGCAGCACGGCCTTGTGCTAATCTTTGTTTTATATCTTTTGTACTCTTCCCACCTTGTGTTATTTGACTTCCTAGATAGCAAAAATCTTTAATCTCTTGTAAGTTCTCATTTCCTATTCAATTCATATGGTGTTTATTGTTGGCTATCCCTAAGTCTTAGCCCTTACTAACCACACATTATAAATAAGCAGGAAACATTTCTACCACACAAAAATAATTAATACATGATAAATAAATAGGTTCTTAGCTCTCGAGTCCTTTGCTCTTGTCATCTCAGTCAGCCTTGTTTAATATTGCTTTAGGTCACATCAGAGTGGTCGGTAACGATGCATTGTGTTGAAGAATGTACGTGAGTCGCGGTCGCTTATTTAATGAAGTGATGGTTCTTTGAGTAGGATTTTGTTAAGGAATAGGTTTAATACTTGTGGTTGGTTAGAAACTAGAAAATATATGCTAGAGAGTGGGGAATATGAGTCTAGATAAATTGCGTTTTTGAGATTTACTTGTAGATGCGCATTTAAAGCACAGGAATATAAAGGATGATTTGGAGTTTCTAGAAGTACTTGGTCGACGCAGGGGCTAGGTTAAATCGATGTAGATTATTACGAAATTTTCCGTGTCCGGTCAGGAACTATATCGCAGCTCTGCTGGAAAAGGAAATGTTGGTAATGTCAGGGAAAATGTCAAATATTATCTGCCTGTATAGTATAAGAACGAGTGTTGTTGTCAGGAATGGTTGAGGGAATTTAGGATTCTGGACTTAGCTTCAGTTTTGGATAAGGTTAGATATTCGTTAAAATTTATTTATCTGGCGAGAAGGGTTATTGGACTCTGTTGTTTCATATTGCGTGTTTGGATAGCTGAGTTGATGAGGATTTCAATAGGAGTATTTGTAGCAAGGTGTGCAATGTGGCTGTGGAGGCGGTTCGGTATGCTCTTAAAGACTATAAAAAGAATGGTTTAATGATGGTATTTAAGGAGAGCCTGGAGGATGGAGGTGTTAAAAAAAGCCAAAAGTCGAATGATTAAAAATATATGGTGAAGAATAAGTATGCGAATAGGTATGTTTATTATTATAACAAAAACCCGAAAATCATTCAATGTTTCATGGTTTCCATTGTTAACTAGCAGCAATATGATTGACTCAGCTAGGGTAAGGAAATTTTTCTGAAATTTGTTATTTAAAAAAGGTAGAAAAAAGAAACAGCGTGTAGTTTTTGGAATATTCCATCGACTTAACCCTTAAGCTCCCAGTATGTTCATTTGATCATAGGAAATTTACTTTGCTTTAAGTTCCCCCTCCATTGTTACTACCACATGATTCCTTTTAAAACCATTTCAAACTAGAATTTCAAGGTCCATTCTATCGACTAGGGTTAGTATTCTTATTCTTTTCAGAGTTTGCAGTATTGATTCTTCAGTTAGAAGTTTGACCTAAATTTTATTTCTATAAATTATGGAAGGGAAAGAAGAGTAAGTACAATATTTTTTAATCTGTAGAATTTAAATTTATTACAATAGCGTATTTTTGTTATCAAATATAATAAAGAAGCAAGTGCTTAGTTAATTTTTAGGGGTTAATTTAGGGTGATTTATTAAAGTATGATCAAATGATCATAGTGGGCATATAACAACGCTAATTTAAAATTTTGTTTTTACCAATATTCTTTACAAGAACTCTTAGAATTTGCTGCAGAAGCAAATATTTTGAACAGACGAGACGTGCGAGATATTTATATTACGCCCCCTGTGCCCTCTATAGACACTGATGAAGACAGTGCCGACGAGGATGAAGGGGGAACAATTGATAACCTACCAGGAAGACAGCTCTTATGTCACGCTGAAATAGTATTTAGCGATGAAAGTAGACTTGACACGACAACGAAATCTGAAATAGTTAATGTATCATGTTTGATAACCCCACAAGGATTTTTACAGACACCGACAACTCTTCCTGCTACAGTACCTAGAAAACAGCGTTCATCGACCTCCAAAGTAGCACCTCATTCCACAATATCTGGGAATAGACTAGACGAATGGCTACTCAGATATAAAAAGAAAGTAAAAGATAAATATAAACGGATACAAGGCGATATGCTTTCAAAACCACCTGTAAGATGTTTTCCGCAAAGTGATTTTAGTCATGTTCGTGAAGTTAAGCTCCCAACTTTTGAAAAAAATAACTTTCTATAACTCATTCGTTTGCACATTGTTTGCACATGTATGCACATCTGGTATTTTTGATTGCACACTTTGTTTAAAAATTATTCAAGAAACAATTTGGGGGGCCAACTTCACACTGGCCTCCCGACTTTCAGGAAATTTAGTTTAAACCGGCGGAATTAATACACCATCGTTTTGCACATGTATGCACATCCATTATTTTTGTTTGCACACCTTTCGTTTAAAAGTTATTAAAAAAACAATTGTGGGGGCCTACTTAACACTAGACCCTGACTTTCAGCAAATTCATTTTAAACCGACGAAATTGATAGATCTTCGTTTGCACATGTATACACATCTATTATTTTCGTTTGCACACTTCCAGTTTAAAAGTTATTTAACATTCAGCTTCATAGTCCTTGCTACGAAAGTAAATATTAAATAAGTTTTGAACTAAAGGTGTGCAAACGAAAAAGCGACTTTATTCATGATGTGCAAACGAAGATACTTTGATTTCCGTCATCATATGTTAGAATTGCACAAAAATGCGATATTTGATATGTGTAAACTTAGCCCTCCCCACCTGATTAAATTTAAAAATTTTTTTGACTTACAGTGGTGTGCAAATAAAAAGTTGATGTGTTTGATAATGTGCAAACGAAAAGGTATCAATTGAACTCATTGTAATAATTTTTTCACATTTTTAACAGTAGCCTTCGTCTAGAGAGGACTATGAAGCTGAATGTTAAATAACTTTTAAACTGAAAATGTAAATGTTAAATAAGTTTTGAACTAAAGGTGTGCAAACGAAAAAGCAACTTGATTCATGATGTGCAAACGAAGATACTTTGATTTTCGTCATCACATATTAGAATTGCATAAAAATGCGATATTTGACATGTGTAAAGTTACCCCCCCCCTGATTAAATTTAAAATTTTTTTGACTTACAGTGGTGTGCAAAAAAAGTTGATGTGTTTAGTAATGTGCAAACCAAAAGGTATCAATTCGGCTCATTGTAATCCATTTTTGAACACTTTGAACAGTAGCTATCGTATAGGGGATACTACGAAAATATTAAATAAGTTTTGAACTAAAGGTGTGCAAACGGAAAAACGACTTGATTCATGGTGTGCAAACGAAGATACCTTGATTTCCGTCATCACATGTTAGAATTGCACAAAAATGCGATGTTTGACATGTGTGAAGTTAGCCCCCTGATTAAATTTAAATTTTTTTTTGACTTACAGTGGTGTGCAAACAAAAAGTTGATGTGTTTCGTAATGTGCAAACGACAAGGTATCAACTAGGCTCATTGTAGTCCATTTTTTCACATTTTGAACAGTAGTTATCGTATAGCGGGTACTACGAAAGTAAATGTTAAATACGTTATGAACTAAAGGTGTGCAAACGAGAAAGCAACTTGATTCATGATGTGCAAACGCAGATACTTTGATTTCCGTCATCACATATTATAATTGCACAAATATGTAATATTTGACATGCGCGAAGTTAGCTGCACCTGATTAAATTAAAAAAAATTTTTGACTTACAGTGGTGTGCAACCAAAAATTGATATGTTTCGTAATGTGCAAACGAAAAGGTATCAATTAGGCTCATTGTAGTCCATTTTTGCACAATTTGAACGTAGTTATCGTATAGCGGGTACTACGATAGTAAATGTTAAATACGTTTTGAACTAAAGGTGTGCAAACGAAAAGCAACTTGATTTATGATGTGCAAACGCAGAAACTTTGATTTCCGTCATCACATATTATAATTGCACAAAAATGTGATATTTGACATGTGCAAAGCTAGCCGCACCTGATTAAATTTAAATTTTTTTTGACTTACAGTGGTGTGCAAACAAAAAGTTGATGTGTTTCGTAATGTGCAAACGAAAAGGTATCAATTAGTTTCATTGTAATCCATTTTTGCACACGCGTAAAGTTAGCCCCCAACTTTTGAAAAAAATAACTTTCTATAGCTCATTTGTTTGCACATTGTTTGCACATGTATGCACATCCGGTATTTATCTATGTAAAGAAACCATTGTGGGGGGCTAACTTCATACTAACTTCCCGACTTCGGAAAATTTATTTTAAGCCGGCGAAATTAATACATCATCGTTTGCACACGTATGCACATGCATTCTTTTTGTTTGCACATCTTTTGTTTAAAAGTAATTAAAGAAACCATTGTGGAGGGTCAACTTCACACTAGCCCCGCGACATTCAGAAAAATTTATTTTAAACCGGCGGAATTAATACATCATCGTTTGCACATGTATGCACATCCACTAATTTTGTTTGCACACATTTCGTTTAAAAGTTATTAAAGAAACCATTGTGGGGGACCAACTTCATACTAGCCCCTTGACTTTCAGCAAATTCATATTAATCCTACGAAATTAATAGATTCTTCGTTTACACATGTATGCACATCTATTATTTTCGTTTGCGCACTTCCAGTTTAAAAGTTATTTAACATTCAGCTTCATAGTCTTCGCTATACGATAGCTACTGTTAAAAATGTGAAAAAATTGTTACAATGAGTCCAATTGATATCTTTTCGTTTGCACATTGCAAAACACATTAACTTTTTGTTTGCACACCACTGTAAGTCAAACAAAATTTTAAATTCAATTAGGGAACTAACTTCACACATGTGAAACATCGCATTTTTGTGCAATTCTAACATGTGATGACGGAAATCAAGGTATCCTCATTTGCACATCATGAATCAAGTCGTTTTTTCGTTTGCACACCTTTAGTTCAAAACTTATTTAACATTTTCGTAGTATCCCCTATACGATAGCTACTGTTGAAAGTGTTCAAAAATGGATTACAATGAGCCTAATTGATACCTTTTCGTTTGCACATTACTAAACACATCAACTTTTTTTGCACACCACTGTAAGTAAAAAAAAATTTTAAATTTAATCGGGGGGGTAACTTTACACATGTCAAATATCGCATTTTTATGCAATTCTAATATGTGATGACGGAAAACAAAGAAGCTTCGTTTGCACGTCATGAATCAAGTTGCTTTTTTGTTTGCACACCTTTAGTTCAAAACTTATTTAACATTTACATTTTCAGTTTAAAAGTTATTTAACATTCAGCTTCATAGTCCTCGCTAGACGATGGCTACTGTTGAAAATGTGAAAAAATTATTACAATGAGTCCAATTGATACCTTTTCGTTTGCACATTATCAAACACATCAACTTTTTATTTACACACCACTGTAAGTAAAAAAAATTTTTAAATTTAATCAGTAGGGGAGGGCTAACTTCACACATATCAAATATCGCGTTTTTGTGCAATTCTAACATATGATGACGGAAATCAAAGTATCTTCGTTTGCACATCATGAATAAAGTCGCTTTTTCGTTTGCACACCTTTAGTTCAAAACTTATTTAATATTTACTTTCGTAGCAAGGACTATGAAGCTGAATGTTAAATAACTTTTAAACTGGAAGTGTGCAAACGAAAATAATAGATGTGTATACATGTGTAAACGAAGATCTATCAATTTCGTCGGTTTAAAATAAATTTGCTGAAAGTCGGAGTCTAGTGTTAAGTTGGCCCCCACAATAGTTTCTTTAATAACTTTTAAACGAAAGTGTGCAAACAAAAATACCGAATGTGCATACATATGCAAACAATGTGCAAACGAATGAGTTATAGAAAGTTATTTTTTTCAAAAGTTGGGGGCTAACTTCACGCACATATTTTAGTCGATACAAGCAAATTAAGCCTATAGAAATATTTGAATGTTTTATAGATGATAGCCTAATTATGGTAGCACAAACTAAGAAGTACTCTCTTTTCAAGTCTGGCTCAGATCCACAGATTTCAAAAGAAGAAATAAAATGTTTTTTGGGTATAATGATATGCAGTGGTTATATTTGGGTTCCGAACAAACGAATGTATTGGGACTCAAAAGACGACGCGAGAAATTTGATGATTGGTGGCGCTATGCAAAGAAATCTTTTCCTTCAAATAAATCAATTTTTTTATTTAGCTGATAATTCTCAAATTGATATGGACGATCGTCTTTTCAAAGTAAGGCCGTTTATCGACTCACTAAAAAAGAAATTTCACAAACATTTCATACCAACATCTAAAATGAATTACGACGAATCGATGATAAAATACTATGGCAGGCGCAAGATGAAACAATTTTTACGAGGAAAGTCAATACGTTTTGGGTGTAAATCCTGGTGCCTCAATACTCCCGATGGCTACTTGGTTGATTTCCAAATTTACACTGAAAGAACAGCATACCTACATCGTATTGAAACTGTTTTTGGAAAGCCAGTGGCCCCATTTTTGCCGATGCTTGAAAATTTACCAAATTTACCATATGAATTTTTCATTGACAATCTTTTTTCCAATTTTCCTTTGTTTGCTTATTTGAGAGAAATTAGGTGCAGTGCAACTGGAACATTGAGGGAAAACAAATTACTAAAAGCCGTCCCTTTGACAAACAAAAAGGAGTTTGAAGAACAAGAAAGAGGTATGCTAGAATCTGTAATTGAAAAAAAAACATGGTGTCTCAATTGTTAGATGGAAGGACAATAAAGTAGTTATTGCTATGTCAACTCATTATGGAGTCGAACCTATTTCGGGGGCAAAAAGATGGTGCCGGACAGTTAAGGCGGCTCCGTGGCGTAGTGGTATGTGTGTGACTACTACGCCCTAGGTCCCGGGTTCGAATCCCGACACGGTCCGCTTGAAAAATGTTAGGCGAGCATTTTTCGCAAAAATACACCCTCGTTCGGATGAGAGGTAAAAATGGAGATCCCGGTGTGTGAGTGTTGTCACGCACGTTAAAGATCCCTACCTTGCTTGGAACAGCAAGGATTCGGCAAAATTCAAAATTTTCCAGGTAAAAAAAAACTCGCTTCCTGGCCAATGTAGTACCTTCGGGTGGAGCATTGGAAAAAAATCACATGTAATGCCGGACAGTTAAAAAAATGTTGTGTTGAAAAGACCAGCAGCTATTACAATATATAATGGCAATGGGTGGCACAGACAGAATGGATCAGAATATACACGAAACTCGAATTGGTATACGTTCCAAAAAGTGGTGGTGGCCGCTTTTCACTTGGATTCTTCATAAAAAATGTCATAACCAAAAATTAACATTTGTCGAATTTCGAATAGAAATAGCATAATACCTAATGTCGTGTTATGGTGTACCTCGCAAGAAGCCTGGAAAATCACTTTCAATTGCAACAAATACAAGCAATAAGATACGATAACATCAAGCACTTTGTAGGTGCATGTAAACGCCGAAATTGTGGGTACAAAAAATGTAATAAGGAAAATGGTTCAAAAGCCAAAAAAGCATAGTTCGCACAGAGTGCATAAAGTGGAATGTAGGACTATGTACAAAATGTTTTGAATAATATCACACTAGTTGATTAGTGAAATTACTTACAAAATTATACAATAAGACTGTACATATATATGATGTTTATTAAACTTTGTTCTTATGACTCACCAAAAGCTTTTGTAAATTCAAGTTGTAATAAATAAAAAATCAATATTTGTTTGTCATCTTATGCCCAGTATGATCAAAAGATCATGGACGTGTTTTCAAAAGCCACGGATATTTGGCACCCGTTTTTTCTGAAACTTAATTGTAAATCATGTCTAATGAAAAGAAATTCCATACTTTCGATAGAGGTTATATACCTTTTAAATTTTATTTTCTTATCACGACGTTGTACTTTTAAGATACTAAAAATTTTTTTGTCGTGCTATAAAATTTAACACAAAAATTGATAAAGTACATATTTATGTGTCATCGATTACACAACAATGCCGAAGACTTGTTTTTATCCATGTACAAATGAATAGTCTATCAGTTTACTTTCCCTACTATATACGTAATTTACTACTCCAAGGTAAATAACCATTTACCTTCTATTTTAATATTATTCAGCTATTATGAAACAAACCGTCTGTTTTATATATTCACGTCGCAAAACAATTAACTTAAATTTTAGTAATTAAAAATAGTTAACCGTGCGTCATAACGTAGAAGAATATACAAAGTGTAACTGATATTGTTTTGAAATTGTTAATTTGTTTATATTATGATATGCAAATCGTTTAACAAGACACAGTAATAAACATTTCTGGCCAGGTGATTGTTCAAGCTACTCGGCAGGTGGAACTTAAAAACAATTGTTCTAAATTAAATATTTATCCGTGCAAGATTTTGATCTATTAGCAACAATGATGTCCTCGAGTTCTGAAATTTTAAATGTGAATAACAACAACACGAACAATAAGGTAAGGGATTTTCTAAAATTGTTATTGTTTATTTTACAAAGATAGGTATTTAAAATTAATTGCATTTAGATGAGTATATATTTATGATGTATCTATGTTATAAAATCTATCATGCAATAATAGCTGTCTTGTTGTTAGAAGAAACTTTCGTTTATACATTACGTAACCTACAAACATCCTTGTGAAATGTAAATTCTAAACTATATATGTATTTCAGTAGGCGCTTAATTTACAGACAAACTATGATTTGTTTATTTAAATATGTTATTTGCAGAACTAAGATTCTATTTAAACATACTAAAGGAGCGTTATATACCCGATTGTGTGCGTGCGTGCGTGTGCGAGTGCGTGTGTGCGGATGCGCGTGTATGTGTGTTGCGCGCGTGTGTCGCGTGTGCATGTTTGTGTGTGCATGCGCGCACGCGTATAGTATATCGCAATTTCGAAGCTCACCTTTGGTATATCGGTTATTAAAAAACATAGAGCAGCGGTTAAATGGGAAATGTTTAGCAGAATTCAATACTCGGGACTAATCATTTCAAATTTGACATAACCTTTAATTTTTAAAATATTTTGAAAAATCCAAAATTTGTAGATTTTATTATTCTTCAATAACTCGATAACGTTTAATCCGACCACTTTTAAAGATCCGTGAAGTTGGCATGCACGTGAAAGCACTAACGAAAACTATCCGGCAGTTTTTTAGTGATTCGTTAGTGCTCGTTAGTACTTCATATAAAAAGTCAGCACGCCCGCGCATTTTTGAAAAAATCGAATTTGAAAAAAGCGTTCTAACTTCACGCATTGTTGAAAGCACTAACGAAATCTTCCCGGCAGTTGTTTAGTGCTTCGTTAGTGCTCGTTAACGCTTTATATAAAAAGGCAGCACTCCCTCGCATTTTCGAAAAAATCGAATTTAAAAAGAACGTGCTAACTTCACACTTCGTTGAAAGCACTAACGAAATCTTTCTGGTAGTTTTTTAGTGTTTCGTTAGTGCTCGCTAGTGCTTTGTATAAAAGTCAGCACGCCCACGTATTTTCAAAAAAATCGAATTTGAAAAGGGCGTGCTAACCTCACGCTTCATTGAAAGCAGTAACGAAATCTTTCCGGCAGTTTTTAGTGCTTCGTTAGTGCTTGTGAGTGCTTCATATAAAAAGTCAACACGCCCGCGCCTTTTCGAAAAAGTCGAATTTGAAAAGGGCGTGATAATTTCACACTTCGTTGAAAGCACTAACAAAATCTTCTTTGCAGTTTTTTAGTGCTTTGTTAGTTTTCGTTAGTGCTTTATATAAAAAGTCAGCACGCTCGCGCATTTTCGAAAAAATTGAATTTGAAAAGGGCGTGCTAACTTCACGCTTCGTTGAATGCACTAACGAAATTTTCCAGGCAGTTTTTAGTGCTTCGTTAGTGCTAGTTAGTGCTTCATATAAAAAATCAGCACGCCCGCGCATTTTCGAAATAATCAAATTTGAAAAGGGCGTGCTAGCTTCACGCTTCGTTGAAAGCACTAACATAAACTTTTCGGTATCTTTTTAGTGCTTTATTAGTACACGTTAGTGCTGCTTAGAAAAAGTCAGCACGTCCAGGCATTTTAAAAAATCAGATTTGAAATTGGGTGCTATCTTCAGGTTTCGTTCAATGCACTAGTGACAACTCTCGGGCAACTGTGTGGTGATTCATTAGATTTTAATCATACAAATGAGTCAAACTTAGCCGTAGTTTGTTAAGAATTTGTGAAGATGTTAATCAAGATGATGCCTAAAAGATCGGGACCGAGACCTCATTAAAAATTTGCATGACCTAGACCTAGACCAAAACTGCCTAAGTTTTGTCCGAAAGTCTCAAAAAGTCGAGCTATGGAAATTTACTAAAAATGTTTAATTGAACAAAGTCGATTCTGTGCTTATACCGATTTATATAGTATTTTCCTTAAAAGGTAAGAAAGTATCTCAAGACTTTATAGCTTCCTATTTACTTTTGATCAATAGTGAGTGCTTTTTAAAAATCGTTGATGGCATGAGATAGTACTCCTGGACAAAACTACTGGTCTGTAGCAAAAGGTTTATCCTTACCTGATAAACTTGTGACATATGTAATTTTTATGCAAATAATTAGTTTATGGTGAAATATGACATTTTCCAAAGAAGCAAAATTTATTTACATAATATGTAGTAATTAGATTCCAGACGAAGATAATGAATTTATCGAAAGATTTAATGATCAGAAAAGTTTATTATCCGCCAAGTTTGACTGCTTTCCCCTATAATTAATCTCAAATAAATATATACAAATCGTTTTTTTTATCACCGGCACCATTCCGATCTCGGAACCAGTCAGAGTGAGAAAATCGGTTAAATTATAAAAAGTTGTGAATTTGGGAGAACATTAAAGTGGTTTAAGGAATTTTTTACTACGACGTTTCGTTTCTTCAGGGCCACCATCAACTTCATTTTTTTAAATATGGACCTGTATTTTTTATTATAAATATGGATAAAGCATTGAAAGACGAATTCAGTGATATATCATATATTGAGTTTTCAATGACGTTTTGTGTCAAAAATAATCATCATCAGTGTCAACAACTTTAATACGGTCCTGCTTCTTTATCTAAAGTATGTGCCGCGCTTTATTATTTGCAAAGGAAATGATCAAAAATAACAAATGAATAACTTATTTTTACAAATACAACTAATACTAAAGCAAAAAGTTAAAAATAAATTTATTATTCATACTAATAATAAACATTCGAATTAGCGTCCGCCTTTAACATTGCCCCTTTATACAATGATTATAACAACTTTGTTGTTTAATCTTTAAGTGTAATACTTAATGCTGAAGAAGTAACATCTACCTTTATAAGAGTTACTAAATGTATACCAAATTTTAACTGAGGAAAATTACTTTTAGTAATAATTTATAAAATTTGAATTTTTTCGATCAGTTATGTCAGTTATATTTGTAAAAATAATTTAGTCATTTGTTATTTTTGACCGTTTCATCTGCAAATGTTAAAGCGTGATACATACACACTTTAGAGAAGAAGCAAGATCGTATTGAGATTATTGACACTGATGATGATTATATTTGACATAAAACGTCATTGAAAACTCAACATGTGATATATCACTAAATTCGTCTTTCAATGGTCTTTCCATATTTACAATAAAAAAATACAGGTCCGTATTTAAAAAAATTAGGTTGGTGGTGTCCCTGAGGAACAAAACGTCGTAGTAAAAATTTGATGACACGCCTTTGTAGAAAATTTCATGTGAAACACCTTTTTCCTTTTCCAATTTTTGATATTTTTGAAATAAAATTACTAGACACCACAGATGAAAAATGACATTTTTGGACTATCCTGCATAGCTCGAGAACGACAAGGGATAGTAGCAATTTTTTAAACCACTTTAATGTTCTCCCAAATGCGTAACTTTTCTCTAATTTAACTGTTCTTCTAACTCTTACTAGTTCCGAGATGATGCCCGTGATAAACAAAACTATCTATATATGCAATATCCTATTGTAGTAAAAGTCATCAACAATTTACTCATGCCATCAATAAAATCAATACGCTCAATATAAAATTTTTGTATTGCATTTTTCTTTGTCCCCACTTATTTCCAAATTTCATGTCTATATTTACACAATTATTTTTGTAAATTGCAAAATAAAACGCCAAAAACTACAATTTGGTTACATGCGGCACGTGAAAATTTGACTTCAAACTTTATTGTTTTATTGTAGCTCAGAAACTATAATTAATAAACTCGTTTCAAATTTTTATTAGTCACAAAGCGAAAAGCTCTTATAGTAAATAATATTTTCAAATATATAAAATATCTAATCAATTTAAAACTGAAATAATAAATGTATCGTTTTGTCTTTGTATCTCTTAAGCCAATCGTGGTATAAAAAGATGCATAGGTACATAAAAATCTGAAATTCAAATATGGATTGCGTATGTTTTTTTGAAAAATTAGTTGTATATAAAATTCAAATGGTTTCTTACCTTTATAGGTGTATTGACAGTCAGCTTCTGCAAGTTTTAGTTGCGAATCAATTGACAAAATGTGCAGTTTAAAAAAGTTGTCAACTCTAATAGGCAAATTGTGCTCCTTCATGGTTCTGTTTTTCAAATCATTAAAGTAGCTTTCCACTATGGCTGAGGATTCCTTTTACCATATTTAAATTTCGTCTTCATCACACAAGATCATAACGAATATGTATATAAAAAACGTTCAAACTCTTTTGAAAATGCCGAACTGTAGTCGAAATTTTCACTATATATAATATATATATATATATATATATATATGTGTATATATATATATATACAAATATATATATATTGCTGTGATAAGAGGTTGTTTAGGGGTGTATTGAGTAGCAAAGGTCGTGTGGTTACCATAAATTGCAATAGGAAGAAGGAAACTGCATTTATTTAGCAGAAAATTAAGTAATTTGGATATTATGTAAATAGTAAGCATTTAACACCCTGTATATAGACCATAATTAGCCTTAAACAATGCGAATAAGCATATCTTACAACAATAGTACTCGTATTCAGCAAGAAAATAGGTAATTCATACATTAGGTAAATAACAAGTATTCAACACTCGGTATATAGATCTTTATTAATATTAGGTAATGCAAAGTAAGAATATCTTTCAGTAAAAGTACGCTTATTCAGAGAAATGATAGTAAATGTAATTAAACACGTGTTGAGAAGTGTTCTAATTAGTTATAATATAATACGAAGGTATGAGATAAAACCCAACAAAGCAGTTCAAACACGCGTAAAATACATAAACGAAAGTAAAATTGAAGTTACATAATGTATTTTGTTTAATTATGGACAACGCGATATCTAAACAAAACAACGTATGGTCAGAAATAGCGAATAATAAGGTATCAAATAAACACATTACACGGAAAGCCAAGTATATTACATCAGAAACCACTTCAAGATGCAGGAAATACAAAGACCTTATTGGTTAAGATATCTATAGACTTGTTGAAAACCCAGCCCACATGCAAGTGGGAAGAGCCTATATTTAACAGCGAGCAATGATAAGACAGTTCAGTTTTAAAGCATAAATTTTGAGGGTAAATGATACATATGATATTGATTGATTGAGGAGTGTATTTTAATATTTTTCAAAACTTGTAAATAATATTTCTTTTCATTATATGAAATTAATTGACTTCGTTTTATAATTCAAACAAATAGGTAATCATAAAGGGGCGGAAAAGAAAAAAATTGATCATCGTAACGTTGTGCACTCTGTGTAGATTAATAAAAACTAGCCGTGGCATAATAATAAAATTAGTGAGATTTAAATTTGATTAAAAAACACAGAGAGGTGGAGTTATAGAAAACGTCATAACACCGAGTACGGCGTTATCATATCAATTTTGTTGGCGACCCGAACGTAAGGACACAAATATTTTACCACAAAGATAAAATAAAGCGACCTGAGATTAAGAGACTAGAATTAAATCAAAAATAAATTTGATAACACGACCGTGGGATTTAAAATAAAATAATAAAATTAAACCGGGGCTTTAAAGAGTTTTAATTTGTGGAAATTACGAAATCAAAAAAATTAGAGAAATTTGTACAGATTTATTTAGTATTTAAAAGTTTAGTGTAAATATAATAATTTCAAAAATGGAAAGAGGATTCCAAGAAAGTATAACGTTTGAAAGGAGTTCTAGCGAAGAAAGGAGAACCTCACAGGAAACTAAAATGATGGAGATTTTAATGGCAATGAACAATAAAATGGACAGAAGTGAAGAGGTCATGAAAACCATGACTACGAAAATGAATAAGAACAGCGAAAAATTGGGTAAAGAAATTAAAATTCTAAGTGATGGATTAAGGAAACCAACCAAACAATTGCTGAAATGAGAGAACAAATGCAAAAGAAAATCGCGAGGGTTATCGAGGAAATCGACTGTGTATGGGATCATATTGGAATAGTGAAATCGAAACAAGAGAAATATGAAAACGAGTCAAACGATAAAATTACGACTTTAAATATCAAATTACGGAACGTTGAAAAAAACTGTGAAACGGAATTCAGAACCATAAATCGGGAAATAAATAATTTAAAAACTAATTTAGAAAATTTTAATAATAGGGAACCAATTAGGCTAATTCAACCAAATCTTTTAATTGATCAGTCTACGAAATTTTACGGAGACGGAAAATTAAATCCGAAAATATTTTTGAAAAATTTTAAAATGTTGGTACAAGGCTCGACAGACAAGTTATATAAATTAAACTTAACCAAATCAATGCTGAAAGGAGGAGCTAAAATTTGTTACAACTTAGTTGATAGCAAAATAGAAACATTTCAACAGTTTGAACAGAAATTTATACGACAATTTTGGGGGGATAATCAGCAGGATAAAATTAGGAATAACCTGAGCATGGAAAAATACAATTCAGATAGAGGAATAACGCGGGAATTATATGCTATTGAAAAATTTACTGTAACGAAACAATTAGATCCTCCGTTATACGATAAACAAATTATAAAATATTTGTCAGGGCATTTCAACGCAGAAGTAAAACGATATGTTGTAACGACGCAGAATATAGTAGACAGAGACACATTTATAGAATATTTGCAAAGGTATGATGAGTTTGAAACAAATTATAAAACGGAAAATAATATTAAGGATCGACGCATAAATTTTATAAGGACGCAGAGAAATAATAAATAGACTCGAAGTAATTATCAACGAAACAATTATAATTATGATCGTGGAAGAAATTTTAATAGGGGGAACTGTAATAGTTTTAGTGATGATTTTAGGAAAAGTAGATACACGGGGCAGATACCAAGGCGACAAATAGAGCGAACGAATCATGAAGGAAATAATAATAGAGGAATAAATAGACAGGAACGTGATGATCGACGGACGCAAGCGAGGAATATTGATAGCACGCAAACAAGGAATACGGATTGCACATACGCCGAGATAACGAATCAGGCAGGACCTTCAACGAGAAATCAAAATTTTTAGACGCGGACGAACCAAGGAAAATTGTGCACTCTGTGTAGATTAAAGAGGTCTAGCCGTGGTATAATAATAAAATTAGTAAGAGTAAATTTGATTTGAGAACACAGAGCGGTGGAGTTAAGTAAAAACGTTATTACACCGAGTACGGCGTTATCATATCACTATATATATATATATATATATATATATATACATGTATATATATATATATATATATATATATATATATATATATTGATATGATAACGCTGCACGCTGATGTAATAAACGTCCAGTTTCCTACTCTCCGCCACCGCTCTGTTTTCTAATATTCTAATTTTAATTATGCCACGGCTAGCCTAGTTTAATTCACACAGAGTGCACAATGTTACGATGATCAAAAAATTTACCCCTTCAAACCTTACCTGCTTAGAATGATAAAACGAAGTCGATCAATATTTGTATAATGAAAAGAAATAATATCTACACTTCACAGTTTTGTAATCTGACAAATAAACCCTTCAATCAATTAATATTATTTAAATTATTTATCCCAAAAATTGTATCTCCCTTTCTTTAATTTTAAAGTCACCAAAAACGACACCTTTTACTGAAAAATCTGGAACGTTTAAAAGCTTTCCACTTTTTACGTAAATGTCTACGTATTAAAATTATTTTTGTCGACTCCTTACAAAATAAAATAATATAGTCAGTGTTTAAATTAAAATTTGAAATGATTCCTTATACTAGTTAGCCCTGACCTGTGATTTTCCTGGTGTGTGGTTTTCCCCTTTGGTCTGCTGTTGCGTGTTGTGGATCAATACCTCTTTACTATCTTCAAGCGAGTTGCTTCGTTAAAACAATGCTCTGCTTGGTACTCATTCACACAAGTTTGAACCAATAATTTTATTCAGTATTGCTAATCTTTGTTTCCAAAATTTATCTCGTGCTTTACTTAGATCTGGATGCAACTCAAATATCCCAACTTAGATTTTTCTAAATACCACTTAGAGTTTTCCGGATACCAATTATAGTTTTCTGGATACCACTTAGAGCCCTACATTATTATAAATATTTAATTTAAGTTAATTAACAAATTTGTAGTCACGTTTTCAGGAAACGGCGAAAACTTTTTCATATATCTTCAATGTAATTTGTCATCAAATATTATATAACACCACTTTTCACAAATTTTAATAATTTAATTTGAAATTTATTTTGACGCGTAAATTTTCAAGTAACAGTGATTCAGATTCGACGTGGTTCAAATTGAGACTCAGCCCCTTATCAAACTCTAGGCGTTGTATAGTTTGCGCTATCTAAATTTGATTGGTTTATCTGAACCGTCGTACAAAGTCTTATAGCCAACCATGGCTGTTTGGGATATCCCTAGTTGTTTACAATTTTTATTCTAATAAAACTATTCCGTGATTACATACTCTGCTCGTATTTCTATTATTTCACGATCTTTGACCGCTTGTTTTGTTATTATTACTGGAAATTTTAATTTACCTTGGTCTTTGATTTAGCTTATAGCTGTTGTTTGTGTAGATAAAGCTTTTGGAGAATTGAATAAATAAACTGATGTAACATGAGTGATGTAAATCCATTTGTTTCTGTTTATGTCGTATTTAAAACTTATTTTGAAAGGTGCGTTTCTTATCAAAGCGCTTTACTATTCTTTCTTTATCCCATGTTTAATTGCGTGATGACTTACTAGGTTTTATCTTATGCCATGCGTCTCGATTTGCTTATTAAACGCTTCTTGAAGTAGTTTAATTGCATGTATAATTATCTCCGTGCTGAATATGTGTTATATTATTGAAAGATATGCTTACTGGCATTGATTAAAGTTAATTACGGTCTATATACAGGGTGTTAAATGTTTTCTCTTTGCATAATATGCGAATTATTTATTTTCATGCTAAATAAATGCGGTTTTCTAATTCCTATTGCTATTTACATTTATTACGCCACCCTTACCACTCAATACACCCCTAAATAACCCCCTTATCATACCATATATATATATATATATATATATATGTATTGGCTCAGTATAATAGGATGGAATTGACAGCTAAGATAAGCACTGTTTTCCGTTGGCTTCCTGGACCACCGATGTTTGGGGTAATCTTGTCAGGGTGGCTAATATATGGATTGCTTTATCATACGTCTCTTTCACACGCGTAGTCATGCGCAAATTCTTGTATAGATACATCCCCATATATTTAATGCTTTTTTTATTTAAAATTATCAGGTTTCCAATTTTTATTTGTATGTTATTAAGTTTTCGACCTCCAGCTAATATCTTAGTTTTTTGGATAGCTAATTTTAACTGTAGTTGTGTCAAGGCTTCGTTTATTTTTGCCAGTGTTCCTATTTTGTTTTTTATTTTTCCTTTAAAATTTTGAAGTAATCACTAGTTAGGTGTAAAAAATAGACTAAAGTCTACATCTCGCCAGGGTTATTTCAGGAGTTAATAGGTATTTATAAAAATGCTGTTCAGACAATAAAGATATACAACACAAAATAAAATAAATCAAAATCAAGGAGTAACATAATTTTGCGTATTAAGGTTATAACTCAATAAGGGTTGCTCAATTTGAAAATTTTAGATGAAACACATGACTTAAGTGCGAAGAAGTTATCGAAATCCGTAATATTGACCAAAGAGCAAAAGTTGCGTCAGCCAGGTTATAAATGGGCCGTAACTCAATTTAAAAATTTTAAAAGGTTCAGATTGTCAAGAAAATTTTGAATTATATACACGTCTTAATGAGAATAATGAGCTTCTAATAAATAAAGTTGAGATAGCAGATAGATGAAAAAAATATTTAGAAGATTTATATAAGGGAGACGATATAGATGAGTTACAGAACGACCAAGAGGAAGAAGTAGAAATAGGGTTCTCAATATTAAGAGAGGAATTTGATAGAGCTGTTAGGGATCTTAAACTAAATAAAGCGCCGGGATAGACGATATACCCGCAGAATTAATAAAATATGCAAGTCAGAGAACTTTAAACAGATTATATGAACTAGTAAAAGTAATATATGACACAGATGAGATCCCAATAGATTTTGAAAAAATATTATTATCCCAATCCCAAAAAAGTCAGCAGCTGATAGGTGTGAGAATTTTAGAACGATTAGTTTAACTTCCCACGCTTCCAAAATAATAACAATAATAATTAAAAATAGAGTAGAAGCTTTGGCTGAAAATTATTTAGGCAAAGACCAACATGGTTTTCATAAAGACAGAGGGACTAGAGAACCGATACTAATAATTGGGGTAATTATCGGAAAAAGGTTACAAAAAAATAAAAAACTCATTTCGCGTTTGTAGATTTAGAAAAAGCATTTGATATGGTTAATTAGATTATTATGTTCGGGGTTTTGCGAAAAATAGGAATCTCTCATAGGGATAGAAAAATTATTTACAGTCTATATAAAAACCAAAGCGTAGTAATTAGATTTGATGAAATAGAAAAGGAAGCTAAGATTAGAAATGATGTTAGACAGGGCTGTACACTATCTCCCTTGATTTTAATGTTTATATTGAGGAAGCTTTAAACTTAGCTAGAGAGCAGAAAGAGATAGGTATTAGTGTACAGGAACAGAAAATAGACATGTTACGTTTTGCAGATGATAAGCGATTATAGTAGAGTCTAGAAAAGATAGTTTTTAAATATTTTAGATGAGATACTACCGCGTAACTATAGTATGAGAATTAACTCAGAAAAGACAAAGATAATGACAAGTGAGTTACAACCTAGTTCTAAACCAAAATTAAAAATAGGTAATACCGAGTTAGAGGAGGTAGCTAAATTCTGCTATTTAGGTAGTATAATTACCAAGGACGGACGTAACAGAAGGAATATAGTAGCTACGATAGCTCAAGCTAGAAAAATATTTTTGAAAAGAAAGACTTACTAATAGCTAACAGTATTAGTTTAGATAATAGAAAAGGTTTCTTAAAGTCGTACGTATGGAGCGTTCTATTATACGGTAGTGAGACTTGGACAATTAAAGAGGTAGATAAGAAAAAGATAGAAGCTATTGAAACTTGGTGTTATAGGAGAATGTTAAAAATTAGTTGAACAGATAGAGTAACAAATGAGGAAGTTTAGAGAAGAATAGTTGAGAAACCCTGTATGTGGAATCAATTAAAGGTCAGTAGAGGTAGAACGATATGGCACCAGTTAAGATGAAGAACTATTTAGTAAGGTCTTAGATTATAGACTACCAATGAAAAATAGAGGAGGAAGACCTAGACAAAGCTATATTAGTCAAATTATTAGAGATTTAGGTTGCAAAGGGTATGTAGACCTTTTTAGACTAGCTCAGAATAGAAAAGAATTTAGAGCTGCGTCAAATCGATCTTAAATAAGTTTGAGAACAAAACCAAAAATAAATAAATAAAAATCAGTTAATTAAATGTCACCATGACATAACTCACAATTAGTTAGCGGTCTAGCATGTTGACGGCGATTCATTGCTTAAGCCTTACCATAACATATAATTTAACACTTTTTTTTTTGGAGGAGATAACCATGTAATATTTCGTTTCCTTATAAATGGCAATCATGTAAACATGTTGGAGTTCCATCAGGCTGCTAATATCTATGTAGAGCCAGGTAGATAAGAAAAAGATAGAAGAGTATAGGAAGATCTAGACCAAGCTATATTAGTCAAATTATTAAAGATTTAGGTTGTGAAGGGTATGTAGAACTTTTTAGAGTAGCACAGAATAGAAAAGAAGTTAGAACTACGCCAAACCGACCTTAAATAAGGTTGAAAACAAAATGATGATGACACATCTTAAACCCTCAGAAAATTTTCCAGGAACTGGGAGAAATTCCAAAGGACAAATTTTGTTCTGGTTCCCGCTTTTTACTTCTACTCTATTTATTTCCACTATTATAAATTAATTGTTTATGACAAAAAATTGAATAAATCGACTAATTAAAAAATAACTATATTAAAATATATATTTTTAAAAGCTTTCAAAAGGAGCTTTTAAGGTAAGGTGATAGGTAACCATTTTTGGATATATCAAAAAACAAACGAGTTATACGAATTAATACAATTGTTAAAAATATCAATATTTGGCTCTCATTTCTGATTTTGCTATGGAATTGATCGCAAAAAAGTGACACATACACGTGTAAACAGTTTTTTATCTTTAATAATAACAAAGTTACCTATTAACCGCAATTTGGGACACTGTACATCAGTGTTGTCTATCTAATTTTATTGTACACCGTAGGACATTAATGTAACCTACTGCATATAATTAATTCAAAACTCTATAATCAACCTTGTTTTACAATTCTTGAATTATTTATATTATGACATTTAAATTTTTATATAGCAAAACACCTTCGGTTAAGTCACTTTGAATACTATTGGGGACAAGCATAACCAACAAGCTCATATAATAACTGATAATTCCTGCTTATCTTTAAATAAAAATACTACTTCTTTATAGACAATGCAGTTAGTGCTTGCTCTTACGAAGGTGTAAAAAGGTAGTTAACAAACATGAATACTTCAAGTACAGAAATTTTAACTACAAATAATAACAGTAAGGTAAGACGATACCGTACCCATTTTTATTAATTTTAGAGAGTATATATGTTAAATTTTAATTTCATTCGATGACTTAAAGCATCTATTTATAAAAACAGTCTACGTAATTACAGGTTTCCTCCCTAATAATTTTTATCTTTAGGATAAATAATTAGCAAACGTCTTTTTCGATAAATATGTTACCTCTTGGAATAAAATGAAGTGGATACTTTCAGATGTCTTCTAATTTGAAGTTAATATTGTAGGGTGTATTTATTTAATTTCATCTGTTGTTCTTGTTTTAAATTTACAAAAATAAGCAATCTTTGAACTAATTTATTGTTAACAATTGTTACGAGTATTTGAAGCATTTTATTTTTAAAATTGCCCAAAAGGAGCGGCAGTCCCGTAACAAAATCTATATGCACCGGCCAACTACAGTGATGCGGGGATGGACCCTTATAGCAATAAATGGTAGATAATTGAACAAAATTGAGTAATGGTCAAAATTTTACCTAGGTGTACTAGTGTACTCGTACTTACTGTGTTAGCTTTTTAATCCGTCAAGTTTAAAGGGCGCCAGCAACGTCTAGTCTAATAAGATTTCCTCTGGAAGACAAGTAACACAGGGGATTGTAATTGCAGGGTATTCTTTTGGTGAAATAGATTTCCTTACAAAAGATCACCTGTATGTTTGAACAAATAAAACCACTCTCAACTCACCTTGCTTAAATCTATTCTAAAATAACATTATTTGAGAGTTTTTTTGTGAACAAATAGGCATAAAACAATTTTCAATATAGTTATATTAATATTTGGTTAGTGACTTAGAGATATTTCAACAAAATACATACAAAACCATGGGAAAATTACACAATCAGTTCATCTGCAATTCCTCATACTTGGATTCTTAACTAAAATAATAATTTACAATACGTTTCCAATTTACTAGCAACCGACAATATCCAATTTTTACACCCCTGACGATGTAATACTAGGCATGTAACTATACGTTAAACAACAACCATCATATATCAATATCATCAAAACAGTATCTAATTCTACAAAAAATTAACTTACAGTTTCATCTTCAAGTGACCAAAAGTCCATTGAAGCCAAAAGATATTGTTTCATCCTTTTACGCATTAAATTCCAAACTAATTTGTTAAGAAGCAAGCCGCCCTAATTTACTTAAGTTTTTGCAGATTATGTAGGTCAACTACGTGTACCCTCATTTATTATTCCTTAATCAACGGGGTGTTTACGACAAACTATACTTTTTCTGTCCTGTTTAACCCCACCTCTGTTTGTATTCATGAGTTGTAAGTAATTGAATTATTTAGTTCAAATGGCTGTTTAGCAATGTCATTATTACCACTTTCTCTGCATTAATATACCAAACACGTGAAGAAAGCATGACTGTCATGGTTTCTTTTTCTAAACAAAATGTAACTGTGATATTAATGAATACATTGTACTGTATAATGAAGTCTGGTTGACTATTTAATATCTGTGGGTTTTATTAACATATCGGTTTTTTCTTTGCATTTAACAAATTGTAAAAACTGAATTTTTATTGCGTTTTGCATACATTGTAAATTATGACTAGAATTATGTTGATGTATTATTAAATGGGATATTTTGACTGTACAAAACACAAAAGTTTTCGTTATATTTTATGAGAAATGTATTTAGATCTGTCTTACTTTTTGGTGGTTTGAAAAATAATTAATGAATCACAGTTTCATTTTAATATGTACTGTATAGAAATAAAACGATGTTTTTATGATTCTAAGTTTATGATTTTTATAGAACTACTATTTACTGCAATAGCTAAACAATATTATACTGAAATCAAAATTATACAGGGTGCTTCAATAGTAAGTTGTCAGTTTTAAACTTTTTCCCGTTTCTCATCTGATTTTTATTTTTCGTAACGCTCAAAAGTTACATAATTCGTATTTGTTCCATTTTCTAGTTATAGAACTCAGGACCTGAAAAAAGGTCTTTGGCGTCTTGATGCAAAACATAATTGGCGCCATATAAAAATATTTTTTATTTTTAAGGTTTATTGAACCATACTCACATTAATTACAGTACCAAAGGTTTACATTTTATTTTTCTTGCTTATACAGTGTTAAATTTAGGTATAATCTGTTACGTACAGTTTTGGCCACAAAAATCTAGTTAGCAATCCACAGGGATACTCAATAAAGTATCTTAAATTATATATTTCAGCTGTTCCAACAAGAATGGTTGTCGATTAACTCAGTGATAAAGGTAGTGTAAGTATTCGAAGAGGGTCGCAGAATACTATTGTGTTGGAAATACCAGGCTTAAGCTGGAATTATCTTGGACGCCACCTAATCTCGAAATAAGGAGATTCCTAGGGAAACCTCCAGGAGGAATAACAATATGATACCAAAACCCGAGATCAGCTAAGTGATTCTGACCTAAAATTCACACAAGACATAATTGAGTACACTAAATTTAAAACAAACTTAAAATAAACGTGACCATACAAACATTAATATAATTATATAAAACCGCTAGTTGAAAAAAAATTGGGTTCCTAAAATCAAATGTTAAATTATCACACCTCTAGGTAATTGCAATATATTTTATTATATCACGGCTGGAAACTAGTACATTTACATTAGTTGTACAAACACTAGCGTATGAAACTTTTTACTTTATTGCAAAATTACGTTTTAAGCACAAGTATATGTAAACATTCTTAATCAAAAGCCAAATATATAAAAAATTACTTATCTTAATGAGGAAAGTTTTCGGCAAACAGAATTACTTACTAATTATTTGAAATTAATAACAAGGTCGTACTATGTGCACGTTGATGAATTTATACAGTTAAAAAAATGTACGCTCATTTACGGTTACTGTAGATGATGTTTCAGAAAATTTCTTATAAATACTTGATGAGTGATTTGTCTGTAGATGCCTTTTAGGAGACAATTAATATTAATTATTTCCTGGAGTCAATTCGTTTTAACCAAATCATTCCGGAACTTCTGGGAATTTTTTAAAAAGTTAGGTGTTTTTTTTTAATTAACGCGCCTATTCAATATCAAGTTGGTCATTAAAGGAAACAAATTTTTGTTAAAAGTAAAATTCGCCAACTTGGTAGCATAAATTCCGAACTCTATTTACTAATCACATTAATCAGTTTGATACCGCACTATTCAAAGGTTAACTGTACCCATTCAAAATTACATGTTGTCTTTCAATGTTTTTGAAAAAGTTTCCACAAAAAATTTTCTTTTCATAAAACGATTCGAAATTATCTTTTGCAGAATTAGAAAAAATCAATTAAGACTGCAGATTGAAATTACTTCTGTTGTTGTTCTTTATATAACATATGTAAAATTATTCTACTAAAACATTAACTTGAACCAAAGGATGGAATTTTGCCATTTCTGAATCAGCATAATTTAGCGTATGAACCTTCTTCGTTCGGAGACGATGATATCATAGACACCAAGATGATACATTATTAATCAAAACAAAAATTGGCAGTACTATATTAATCAAAAGGACGCCTTACATATTGTAAAGTCAATTTTAGTTGTGATTAATATATTTAATCAAACGTTTCTGAACTGAAAGTAATAGATCTATAACACATTATACTAATTTAAATCCGTTATAAGTACCTTGAGATTAAAGAAACAAATAACTATTTACTAACTGTGCACTAATATTTTTGTTAAATTCAACAATTTTAATTTATTAAACTGACATTATATGTTTTTTATCGATTATAAGCAATTTCACTTTTAAATTTGTTTAGTATTTGTGTAAAACATTTTAGTTGGTCTTTTAATTGGTTGTAAGTTTCGTATCAACTAGTAATGCTATCTTCTAGTAATGTCTTATCCAACTGGCAAAGAATAGGCCAGTAGCTCGTAAAACTGTATCAACTAGCAGAAAATTTCAGAGTTGGTATCGCTGCAAGTAAAGAATGTGGGCTCCGTTTGCTATGGAGTTTTGTACTGATAGTCAAATATTCTTAAGTTGGACATAAAAACTTCTTTCTTAATCTATCCATATCATAAATAGAAACGTCAAGTAGCTTTGAAAATGAGATTAAGCTGTGACTTATACTAGCATGTTACGTTCCATTTCGTAGTTAGAATACTTTATGCATTTTACATCTTCTATAACCTATTAGCTTTCACGTTTGGAAGATTGTTCAATTATACGAGTCGCTTACGATATTTTATGTTCAATATTTATTGTAGTTACACGACCTAATTTAGCTGTAATAAGATAAAACCACCGTATCATCTTTAAGTACTAGCAATATGCTCAATGTTGTTTCTATTTTATAATGGGTTTTGCATGAGTATTGTTAGGAAACCATTCTATAATACGTTAATGGAACTGGTTCACTAAATTTCCAGTGCGCGTTTGCGTGAGTTCTTTTGTGATAAATACTATAAACTCAATAGGGCAGTTCTAAAATGTTTATGGCAAAAACTTGCTTTCTTTTGTGTGACTGGTTGGTATTTGAATGGCGATCTTAGCCTGGATTCTAACCCGTATTCTTACGTTTTTAAACCAATGCTTACTTGACCTTAACGCAGAAATCTCATTTTGTCGTTACAATACATTTCGTCTGGCTGCCGTTTGTACGCAGATTTGGTTATGATAGATGGGTTGCAGTTACTAATTACTCTTGAAAGCCTACGTAAAGGAATGTCATGATGTTCGACAAGTAACGAGTATTTTAAGTATTTACCAGACGTGAATTGCTTGTACTATATAAACATTAAGATGAGCAAACCATTTTGCTTATATAATGCCTTTATTATTAGAATTAGGATATTAATGTAGGATTTGTATGATATCGTTTTTTTATATTGATGGATAACTGAGTTAATTGGTTTCAAAAGCGTATATAGACTTGATAATTATAAATCAGCTGTGGTACTTGATTATTATTGATGCTGGTTTGTTGATTGCGCTTAAAGCACTTTTGTAAATATTTAATTTGTCTCTTTGGTTTAGTAGATTCAATTGCGGGCGAGCCCACCATAGTCAAAAAGTAAAACTATAGTCACCTGCAATGCAATTCGGGAAGAAACGCATGAATCCCTTACCCAGAGTGCTTATACTATTGCTTTCAAAGAAGATTATCATGCATTTAAAAACGTGCTTGTTGAACTTGGACAGTAGTCTCATAAATTTGTTGGGGATATCAGAGGAAGTTTTCAAAAAACTATATTTGCTTTACTAACCATCCGTTCTGATGTTAAGACGACGGTTAAAAAAGTAAGTGTTTACTAATTTTACTCGTAGCCTTCGTCTATCCCATCAATTTTTCATGCATCGGCTATCGATCCTGAGAAATTTCTTATCTTTTTTCCTATTCCCAACCAGAGACGAATAATTTCGGTACCACTCATACTATGACTTCTACTAATGATACCCGGTCACTAACTTAACTATCTCGTTCTCCCGTAAAGGTTCCCTACCTTACTTTCTGATTCGTATAAAAGAATTTAGTGCTTTGTGTAATAGTTGTACCCAAGAACTTTCTTTTTATTTCTGAATTACTTACAATGAAGGCCCTACTCTTTTTTCGCACACACACATGCACTCACATACGCATACACGCGCATACACACGCACACACATGCACATAAATGCACGTATACACACATACACACCAAACACACACAAGCACACACGCACGCATGCATGTATACACGCATGCACGTACGCACGCACGCACCCGCGTGCACACACTTACAACACACGTGCGCATGCTAAATCATAACTCTAGTGTTTCGTTTTTACTTTCTTTCCCGGTTCACGTACCCGTTCTTTCCCAAACTTCCCATGTCAGTTTTTTTCCTTTTGCAGGTTTGCTTGTTACCGGTCATCGTCTTCACGGTTTGGTTTTCTATCCGCTTCCTTTGGAAATCTTTTTAGACTTTTTCTCCTTTCGTCGTAAACTGCGTTTTAATCTAGTTTTGGTCTATCTAGCTTTTCCTTTCTTCCATTATCCTTTTCGGATGAGTTACGGTTACCACAGCTTGAGGTACAATTTTTTCTTCCAGCTTTTTTGTCCCTAGCATACTTGTCACAATCACAATGATCACTCAATAAAAGATAGGGTTCCTCTCGGCGATACAATGACAAAGTTCGCTCCAGCTGCATAATCGAGTTAATCATAGAGTTAGGAGGTTCAGTTCTAATTGAGAACGTCGGGAAACAAGAGTTGTCTACAAGGAAATGGGGGCCAGAAATTTCTTGAGGCAATGGAACTATAAGAACGACCAACCAGCAATTTCGCCAAATGCGGAATTATCGCCCGAGGAACTCGTAGGTAACAATGAAATTATTCCAGCTTCAGCACACAGTAATCTCGCGTGATTCAAATTTTATATAATGTTAAAACAAACTTCTAATAAAGAACAATGATTCAATACTCCTATAATACACTAACAACTTGAGCATGGAGCAACTATGAACACACGACGCGTGTAAAGTTATGGAAAATAATATTTCGCCAGCGCGGAATTGGTCAATCGAGCGCTAGCGACATCTAGAACTAATGGTTCAAATATTGGCGATTAACGAATACGAATGACAGACCTTGTACTCGTGATTGCTTGTCATATAATAATTTTAGTTCTCAGTTAGCAAATATGTAACTACAGTTATGATATCATAATACATGAACCAACGGTTACTATTTTTTCATTAGGTCTTCAGTCCTGGAACTGGTTAGACTCGTACCTCCATTGTTTCTTATTCTGTGCTAACCTACACATTTCCCTGAAATTCTCACAGTCTACATCTTTCACCATCTGCGTGCAATAGTCTAGGTCTACCTCTACCTCTCCTTTTACCTATTTCTGCTTATAATATATTTTGCACTATTCTCAAAATGCCTTAGAACGTGTACTGTTCTTCCATTTCTATTATGTATTTTGTTTCTCATAGTTACCTTTCTTCCAGTACTATTTCTAAAACTTCTTTGTTATTAACTTTGTCTGTCCATGCTATCATCATCATACATCTGAAGCACCACATTGCAAAAGACTTCTACCTTTTTCCTCTCTGCTTCTCCTTCTGTCCCTATTTCATAAACATACAGTGCTGTACACCCCACATACGCTTTCAACAATTTCTTAAGCGTAAAAAAGATACAAAACCAACCCGATCTCAATGATAGTGTGTTACAATACCACACATAAAAACCAAAGTTCTCTCAAACGATAAGGTTATTTCCGTTATTTAAATTTTGTGTACTATAACAAATGAGGATGCAAACCACCTTCGACTATCAACGTTGCTTGGACAGTAATAACTTGTTACATTCATTTTCAACATACATTAAATACCCCGTTTTCCCTTGTTAATTCAATAGCCGTTCGAATAAATTCCGGTTCTACTTTTAAATCCTTCTACATAATTAATAATAAATACGATTCCTAATAATTCCTCAACTTAAACCCACTTGCTTTGAAACTACAAGTTTATGCTATAATTAAATAGTTTATATCCTGTATTAGGTACTCGTTAACTTGTTACACATTACGACAGCGTATAATTGTTTTTTTCTGAGGTTTTCTATCTGAAGACGCGTCGAACCTAGGTCGCGTACTATTATTTGATAGCGTGTTTTACAGTTTGAATCGCATTTGATAACGCGAGGTTTGCAGTAATTTCCTTTGTTGTTATCACCACAATTTCGTGCACACACTGTGTGCTTCTTCCGTCGATCTACTTAACTACCTGAGGGAGTGCTGCTCCTTTTTGTTATGGGAGGACACCACTGTGTGTTTTCGTCGTTGGACAAGATGGTCTGATGAGTTGCCGCCCCCTTTTTGGTGTAGAAGGGTGCACAGGTGGCGTGTCCCAGGCAGCTACCATATTGGTTCGTATCTATATCTAAACATTACTGGACTATGTTGGAATGTATGGTCGTAATAATTGAGGCATTACTTTTTGTTCCGAATGACCCAGATTGGTGGTGACAACATGATTATTTGGTAATATTCAAGTAGTTAAGAATTGGGTTCTCCTGTGTTGGGATTTCAAACTGTTGGTTTCTTGTTAAATTTATAAATTATGGATAATTAAGAGATATGTGTTGGTAAAATTCAATATTTTGATAAGGCATTAATTAAGTGATGAAACTTTTCAATTTTAGTTAGGCTTTGATTCGTATTAATCAAAGATCGATAACTATCATTAAAAAACTTTTCAGCTTCGTAACGAATTGTCAAACCGGGGCGCGCTAATTTTTAGAAAGTTGCTACTAGAAATTCGAGTTGATACTACAGTAGGAGAAACCCTTTTTCGCTACTGCTTTGATTTGAAAATATAAATCTTTAAAAGACAATAGAGGTTTCATATCAACCTCTTGATCGGGTGAAATTCGTCAGGTTACGTCCATAATCTCGCTGTGAACCTTTTCGAATTCAAGGTAAGTATCTTCTACTATGGAATATCTAGTCTTGAAATTATCAATTTTACTTGGATCATTTAAAACATTTTTTGACAAATCAAAAAGAATTCCCACACGGGCCTATAATTTTTCTCTATTAGCTAACAAAGCCATTTCGCATAGACCTGCACCTTGCCGAAGTTCTAGATTACTAGAACATGTGAAATGGCTTGCGTGTTCTAATAAGCTAAAGAGCCAAACTACAGGTCCAACCAAAATAGTAGGGTCGTTAGTAAGGAACCAGACTAAGACAGGTCTCCGAAAGAGGGCAGCGGTTCTTTCGGTATTTAGATTGGCAGAGACCATTGGGGTCGGTATGGCAGTCTAAGACACACTACCGCGATGTGGAAGGCAACGGGAAACCACCACATTATCTCCCAAGTACACAGCGTACTTAAATTGTAATAAACATGATGGCATTCTCTGGGGTAAAAGATTCCGGAGTTAAAATAGTCCCCCATTCGGATCTCCGGGAGGGGACTACTTCGGAGGATGCGATCGGAAAGTTAAAAATAAGAGTCGGGAACATTCTGCAAGTCGGAAGGTGGAATGTTAGAAGTATGAAGCAAGTAGGTAAGCTAGAGAACCTGAAAATTGAAATGAATAGGGTAGCACTAGACATAGTGGGGATCAGCGAAGTTCGGTGGCCAGAGGCGGCGGATTTTTGGAGTAGAGACTCCAGGGTAACTCATACAGGAGCAGAGAAAGGAAATTCGGGTGTGAAGATTGTTATGCGAAAAAAGGACACTATAGAAAATTAGTTACAAAATAACGAAAGAGTACTCGTGGTTAGATTAGAATCTAAACCAGTAAACACAGTAATAATACAAGTATACATGGCCACCTCTAGCTACAGTGACGAAGAGGTAGAAGCGATCTACAATGACGTCGAAGACATACTAAGATACGTAAAAGGACATGAAAATTTAATAATTACGGGGATTTTAATGTTGTGGTAGGGGAGGGTAGGGAAGGAACGGTAGTATATTTATTTGGTTTAGGCACGAGAAACGACAGGGGAAATAGGCTGGTAGAATTTTGCGACAAGAACATTTTAATCATCACAAACACATTATTTCAACATCATGCTAGGGGACGAAACGCGTGGAAGATGCCAGGAGATATAGGAAGATATCACATAAATTACATTCTTGTTAGACAACGGTTTAGGAATCAAGTAAAAGACTGTAGAAGTTATCCAAAAACAGAAATAGACACTGATCACAACATCGTAATTATGAAGGCAGCACTTAAATTTAAAAATTTGAAAAAAAGAAACGGAAAAGGACACTTCGACTTTGAGAAACTAAAAGATAAATATATTCAAGAAAGATTTGAAAAAAAGTCTAATGAATTGCTGAAAGATATCGGGAAAATATCTGATACTAAGGAAGTAGAAACAGAATGGAATCACATTAAATCCAGCTTAGACATGGCGGCCAGAGATATTCTGGGGTATACACAAATGGAAAATAAGAAACCATGAATAACAAAGGATATCCTGAATTTAATAGAAGAATGACAAAAATACAAAAATAAATCAGACGAAACCAAAAAACAGAGATACAAATCCCTAAAATGGGAAATTATTCGCAAATGCAGGAAAGTTAAAGAACAATGAATTGATGAAATGCAAAAAGGTACAATAGAAAGCACAGATGAAGCATGCAAACTAATTAGAATTAATTTTAGGGATATAAAACCGTATAGCAAACATATAAAGGACTCGGAAGGAAACGTCATTATAGAAAATGTAGAGAAAGTGGGTAGATAGCGAGAATATATAGGGAATTTATATGCAGGAGAGGAACTAACAGCGTTAGAACAGGAATCAGACATTGAAAATGATGGCTTGGGATATCCTATACTTAGAGATGAGTTTGAAGTAGAATTAGAGGTTCTGAAAAGTAAACACCAGGCTAACTACCAACCGCGGAGAGTGGGGGGATTCGCCTGCATACCAAGAAAACAAAAGAATAAAGTATATCGCCCGCGATTTCCTATTAAAACATAAAAATAAATAAAGGATTCTATACAAGCAAAAGGCAAATAAATTAAGCGTTATTATTTTACAGCCAACAATTATATTCTACGGGCAATTTAGAAATTTAGCTACGAAGTGCGCATCTTGTAATTACACAAATTAATTAGTATCAAATAAAAACTGTGAAAGCTTTTGTCAAGTGTTTTTAATTTTTTACCTAATGATTTTTATAAAGTAACTAATAAAGCGAATAAACATGTGCGTTCTTTTGACACGCATCTTTAACAATAGTACATCCCACCTGTAGAGCCATAATATCGAATCGCAGCAACAAATGATAGTTCTACCATGTGACATTTTTGTCACGTAATTACACTAACCGTTGATACGGAATATGCTATTGACTCACACAAAGGAAAACAAGTTGCATACCTGTCGCTGTCCTGATACTTAGCTCGCAAGCCGTTGGGGGTTAAATCAGCATAGAAACGCCATGGTCATCAGCATACATTTACTCTGCTACCATAATTGCAGCAGCAGTCTACGGACAAAAGTAGTTGTTCTACATAAAGTAAGAAGTTGTTTTACATAAAGAAAGAACTTATTTGGCCTTCAGCTAAAAAAGCAAATACACGCAAGACACCTCCTAGTTGTTGAACAGAAAGACGTGCATCGGTTTTTGAAATACAGTGACAAATAAAATGTAGAAAACCCTTTGACGCACAAGGTACAGAATCAAACTCGACAATGGTTCAAACAACACCAATTCGAACTGCCAATTTCTAACGTAGCGAAGCGCGGTAACCGGAAAACCAGGGTTTATATCGGATAGTGCACGGCCTTGTTTCAACAAGTTGTTACAACAATAGAGAAAACCATTATACGGCGATCGTAAGGTATACCAAGATAGCGGGCACCTAAAAACAGGGTATAACTATTTACTTGTAGCATAAACTTGTCGTTTCGAAATAAACGAGTTTAAAATGAAAATTTGTAGAAAGCGTATTTATTATTGTAAACAGAATGTTATTGGAGAATTTAGGAGATTACGGGGTACCTAGCACAAGGCTCATACTATTTAATTTATAAAAGAAATTTTCCTTTTAAAAGCAAAAAGGGGTTTTTAGTTGAGGAGTTTATTCGGTAGCGTGTTTATTATGAATTATGTTGAAGTATTTAGCAGATGTATGGTAAAACGGGCTTATGAAGTAACAAATAAAGTATATAGGGGGTTGTTGAAGAATTTAAGGATTGGAACAGAGTTTATTCGAACGACTAATGAATGAACAAGAGAGAAAAATAGGATAATCAATTTATGTGCAAAATAAACGTAACATGTGAAAGGATTTACTGGAAAACTATTAATTCGGCAAATGTCTAAGTGTGAGAGAATCTTGGCAGCCGTAGTCTGCTTAACCACCTTCATATACCTTACATGTGATTTTCCAATGCTCCATCTGAAGGTACTACATTGGCCAGGAGGCGAGTTTTTATTAATTTTGCCAAACCCTTGCTGTTTTTTTCTGTCAAACCGCTCGTCTAATCAAAATTTTACAAGAGACAAAAAGTTTCCAAATTAAGTCGGCTACTCATAAAAAAATTGGTAGTCATTGCATAAACAGGAAAAAGGTAATGGTCGGATATTTATACAACACATCACTTTTGGGACACACGTATGCTTATAAAATTATTGCGTACACCACCAAAAAATGTCAATTGAAAGTAGAAACTCGCACCCTAAAAATGGTCAAAATCTATCGACGCGTTTTGGAGTTATTTTAAAATATCAAATATTTTTCACGATTTTTGAAACTTTCTAGCGGCTAAATGAAGCAACTTGTATAATAGGTAAGTTGGCTCAAATCGATCTATTTCGAGCCAAAGAATCTCTGTTCTTACGTTGTACACGTATTTTCCGGACACCCTGTATAACCTTTTTGGTCAATGTATAAATTTGCGCTTCAACTATAAATGGAGGTTACTTACATCAGTTTAAATTTATCAGCTTTTTAGATTTTCTGTTGTTTAGTATATTTGTGTTTTTGATCGATGATCAAGTTTACACATCAGCGACAAGTGGAAGTAGTCGTTATATTATTCTAGTTGAGGTTAAATATATTTCTTGGTCCCTTGTAATTTTTCTTTGGTATTGAATATTACCAACTGTTAAGACTAGTTAGTTAAATAGTGCTAACATTGAGAAATTTTCAGTCAGAAATACTCGAAGGTTCCCTCCTGAAAGAGAATTTCTTTGTTTGTTTTTTGGTTGTTTAAAATTTCTATTGAGATTGTGAAGAATTGCTAGAGAGTAATGCTTCATCTATGTGTTACTCTGTAGTTTATGGAGTTTATGGAGTTTATTCTAAGGTTGAAACCCATATTTTGTCGGTAACAGAAATTTTTTTAGTTCACTTTTGTAAGGGATAGAAATTTATGCTACGTACCTAGACGTAGCCGGAAGAAAAGTAAATACCAGGCTAACTACCAACCGCAGAGAGTGGAGGGATTCGCCTAAATATCAAAAAAAAAAAAACAACACATCGCCCACGATTATCTATTAACCATAGGAATAAATAAAGGATTCTATACAAACAAGCAAAAGGAAAATAAATTAAGCGTTACTATTTTACAGCAAACAATTATGTGATATGAATGATTTAGTACTTTAAATACGAAGTGCGCATCTCGTATTTTACACAAAATAAAGTTAATCAGCAGTAAATAAACATGTCAGCTTTTGTCAAGCGTTTTTAAAATTTCAGATAATACTTTTTAGAAAATAAACTAATCAGTAGGAAAGAATTAATGTGTTAGAATTTTTGGCAAACATTCCTTTTAGATTGTACATAATACCGTTTGTAAAATAGAACAATCAGTAGAAAAGAATCAGCGTATGCCTGTCGAACCCTTTTAACAATGGTACATCACACCTGTAGAGCGATAACTACGATTCGCAGTGGCAAACAATAGTTCTACAATGTTAATGTTTCTTATCACGTAACTACACCAAACGCTGATACGGAATATGCCATTGATATACACAAAAGAAAACAAGTTGTGTACCTGTATGAGTCTGGATACTTAGCTTGCAAGTCGTCGGCGGTGAGTCAGCACAGCAACGCCATGGTCGTCAGGATCCATTCACCCTGTTACCACAACGGGACTTGCGGTCTACGGACAAAAGCAGTTAGTCTACAGACAAAAGCAGTTGGTCTACGTCAACGAACAGTTGGACCTACATAGAGAGAGAACCAATTCGGCCTCCAGCTAAAAGCTAAAAAGAAAATCTTATTAGGATGGGTCACCGCGGGATAACTCACCAATACACATAAGACACCTCCTACTTGTCAAACAAAAAAAAACGTGCATTGCTTTTGAAGTACTGTGACAAATGATGTAGAAAATATTTCGACGCACAGGCTTCAGAATCAAATTCAAACATGGGTTCAAATAACACGAGTTCGAACTACAAAATCCTCGCGTTATCGAAGCGCGATTAAAACTGAAAAACACGGTTTTATCGTATAGTGTGCGACCTTATTTAAACAACTGTTTACATTGGAACAATAGAGAAAACCATTATACGCGGTCGTAATGTATAACAAGCTCATGGTTACCTAAAACAGGATATAAACTATTTAATTATGGCATAAACTTTGCGTTTCGAAATAAATAAGTTCAAAATAAAAATTTGTAGAAAGCGTACTTATTGTAAACAGGATGTTGTTGAAGAATTTAAGAATTGAAACGGAATCGATTTAACAAAATTATGGTAAAACGGGCTTATGAATTAACAAGTAAAAAAGAGGTAATTAATTTATGCTGAAAATAAACGTAACAAATTCAATCCGTAGAAAGGTTTTTTGATAGACGTATGTCAATGATAAATATTGGCATCTAATTAAGTTATTTGATAAAAATAAGTAGAGTTTTGTCCCAACTTCAAAAATTATATCTAAAAATTAAAACCCTTTTTGAAGTTGTAAAAAAGGTTTTGGTTTATCCCTATTAACCCCCCCGAGTATTATACAAGTGTGTAGACATACTGATTGTGACTTCTACTGATTGTGACTTATACCAATCTTTTTTCCTTTTGGACGAGTGGTACGCGGAGCTACCCGTAACAGTCGTTTATTCATTGGTTCATTAATTAATTTTCATTGGTTAGTGAATTATTATTGTATTAATCATTAAACTTCTTGGTTTCTTAGTCCAATACTAATGTTTGAAATAATTTTTCAGATTTATAATTTTATCTAGTAGTCTTTTTAGTCCTTTCCTGAGTCTTCCAATAGTTTAACAAATAATAATTATATAACAAATATTTTGGAGAATAATTTTGTAACTAAACCTTTCTGAGTTTTAGTACTTTTTTTTTCAACTTTAATACTGTTGTTTGTGTTTTTTGTGAGTCTAGAACGCGGAATATTTTCTATTTTTTTGGAGAAGAGGGCTGTGTAACATTTTTTTCTATGTAAATAAATTGCTTTCCCAAACAACTTATAAGTGTTAAGGCAAAAGAAGAAAAATGATAAAATTCATCAAGAATGTTTATTTGCTAATTTTGATAGAATTTGATAGAATTTCTAATAAGTTCCTGGTTCCAATGGAAAACAATTTGCGATTTTTTTGTTTTCTAGTTTAGTTCAATTACAAGGCTAAGTGCAATATTTCGTACACATAATCTTGCAGGAAACAATTCAGCTGCTTTGACACCTGGTTTGTAAAGTCGTAAATTTAATTTAATTTTAAGTCCGTGTAAACACCTTTTTATTCACGAAATACCTCAAGGTTTTCAACTTGTTTCATACACACGTGCCCGTGGATATTAAGCATTTCTTCTGATAAAATTTCTTCCGGTTGAAGTCTTTGTAAGTAATTTTCTGAATCTGTTCACTTACAGATCATCTTCTAGTCAAGCAGGTTGGGAAGTCGTTAATGGTGAGATTTTATGGTGAAAAAAGATTTATTGGTGAAAAATTTAATTTAATCTATTTTTATTACAGCGCAAAAACCCAGTAGGTCCAACAATAAAACCCTGTAAGGCCAACAAAAATATGTAAAACTGATAAAATGCCGTAGAACCAAAAAACACCTACTAGCACACATGCACCCTCTTGCCAACCAACATCGTTAATCATCCTCCAGCTCGTCCATCACGTACTACGGCATCAGTCTGGGACCATCGTCTTTATCACTGTAAGCAACCAGCTGGAACCTGTGCCTAACCAATCTAACTTTTTTGTTGAGTATATAATATTTTTTACTTAGAATGTATATTTTTTGAAAGTATATTTACTCTAAATTTGGTGTATTTGAAATTTTTACTAATAACCGTTCTAAGATTATTTGAATTACAGTTTTTAATCAAATTTGTATGCATCAATATTGGTCTGTAACTATTAATTAAAATTTTATTTCCCGTAATCAGGTGTACAGCCTTCTTTCAGAGATGTAGCGAAAAGTATTGAGAGAAGATAATATAAAGTAAATGAACCTAATTTCAATAATATAGTAGGGATGCCATCTGATTGAGCTCCTTTAGAAACATCCAAAACCATTTTTTTTTCTGTATAATTTCTGACTTAATGTTCACATGCGAGATATAAACAGTATGTGTAAAGTTATAATCGAATTTGGACAGTTTATCCTGTTTATAGGTACTCGCGAAATACTTTGAGAAACTATTAACTATATCATGTCCACCAGATACCTCCGCATCATCTAAGTACATTATATCACCTCTTTCAGATCTTATAGAATTAACAAAGCTCCAGAACGTTGTAATGTTAGGTGGGATGTTGGGTTTGACAAGATTTATGATCTTTCATAACATATTTTATGTAATTGTTTACACTCTTTCCTGAGATTAGTGAAATGTTTATATGCATTTAAAGACCCGGTACTCATGACTAACTTATGCGCCACTTTTTTGCGATACATTAAATGTTTTAGTTCATAACTATACCACTTAAGGTGAGTTGTGGGTTTAAATCTTTTTTGCTGGGATATACTTCGCAATGGCATCAAACATTATAATAATTGTCCACGGTTTCAAAGATACTGTGCGAGGCTAAATGATGTTTACAATCGGTATTTACAAGATGGTTGTTTAAACCCGAGTAATTCCCATTATTAAAATTAAAACTTACGTAATCATTATTTAATTTATGAAATCTGTTACGATATTCCGTGCAAACATGAAAGAAAACGGTAAAGTCAGTAAAGAAAATCGCTCACACCAAATACCGCAACAAAACAGGGACAGAATGATAAAATCGAAATCCAAAAGAATTACATTTCGGGCTAGCTCAAAAACGTTGTAGAGTGGGGTGGATGATATAGAAAGAGAGAAAAATTGGAAATCTCGGTAAAAACTACAGTGCCAACATACAGTTACGAAAGAATATCTACTTTAAGCTGTGGTAACAAACAATCGCATTAAATGAACAACCGAAGAAAAGAATAGCTAACTAGGCCTAAAAGTCGACTAAGTCGTGGTTTCTGAAGAAAAGAAAAAAGGTCTAGAAGGCAACTACCACAAAAAGCAGATCAAAAAATTTAACCAAGTTCGTATGAGAACTAACAGTAAGAAAGCCAGCAGAAGGAACGGGAAAGGAAAATAGACCAAAAGGAACGGACAAGCAAAACTAAAATACAAAAAAAAACTCTTAAACTAAAAATAAAACAATAAGTAAGTAGTGCCAAAAGTAAGGAAAAGAAAAAACAACCAAAAATATGTATGTGTGTGAGGATGAGCGGGTGTGTGGTGTGTGCGTGTGTGTGTATGTGTGTGCGTGCGTGTGTGTATGTGTGTTTTACAGACAGGTAGTACCGTGGAACTATTCTAATTCGGACCCATACGGGGTTGGGTGAAAACGAGGAGCAAAAACGAAAGAAGTCAACCAATCAGAACAAATAAAATTATTGGTAAACAAGAAAACGTAAAAGTTCAAAAATCAAGTCGTATGGAAGGGCAGGGTCAGCATAAAAATTGGGGACATAGGAGACTAGTAATGGAGCTCAAGTCGTTTGCGTTGCCAGAAGAAATGTGAAACGAGATCATGGGCACTAGGATGGGCAAGTTTAAGGTCTTTAACGTGCCAAATACTTTTGGCACCGGAAAGAACGGTAAGTTCATAGGTCCAACGAGAAACAACTTTGGTAATGGGGAAAGGAACAAGAAATTTAGGAGCGAGCTTAGTATTGAAATGACGTGAAGCGTCGGACAAAGTGACATTATGGCACCAAACGGAATCGTCTAATTGAAAAGACACAGGGCGACGCCGGCTGCTATAACGGCTATGTATGTTACGGCAGGCTGTGAATAGTTTCTTGAGGACATGGGAGCGAATATTTTTGAAGTGTTCAAGATTAGGAATACATATGTCGTTTAACTCAGACTGTTGTTCGAAATAACCACCGAAGAGGATGTGTTCACCACCAAACAGGGCAAAGAAAGAATTACAACCAAGGAGCTCATGTTTCGACGTTCGAATGGCGTTGAAGACTTGTGAAATAGTGACATCCCAGTGACGCTTGTTGTCACGGAACTAAGCATGATCTTGAAGAAGCGGTTAAAACGTTGAGCAAAATTGGCTTGGGATGGTAACGGACGGTGACAAGGATTTTGGAATGCTAACAGGAACATGAGGAGGTGAACTGACGACTATGAAATTGCACACCGTATTGCGGGACTCCGGAAAGTATGAAACCTTAGTTTTTAAGGATTTTAGATACGGATACTGCAGTGGCACTATGCATAAGAAAGAACTACAAGAATATACGAATAACTACGAGTGGAACTATGAAGAGGACGTACTGTCGCAGGAAATGACTTGCCAAGAATAGGATGGTTTGGCCCTAGGAGCGAAGGGGCCAGGAAGGTAACTGTTCAACTTTGGGAACAGCACAAATCGAACAACGTCGGATGTAACAAACGATGTCAGCTCTGAGACAGGGCCAGTAATATTTTTTAAGGAGACGAGCAGAAGTTTTGGTTACGCCACAATGACTGAAGGTAGGAGGATCGTGATGGAGAAATATCTGAGTTTTACACTGCTCAGAAGGTACAGCGATTTTCCAATCGCCTAGAAAATCGGCAGCGATAGAAGTTTTTTGGCGACGGAAAAGGATATTGTCAACTACGGACCAGGAAGAATAACGTTTAGAGAAATTGTACCACGGATCAAGAGTAGGAAGAGTGACTTTGAGGAATGTAATGGTAGAAATAGAAATTTGTTCAAGAACAGGAACAGAACGAGAAAAGGCATCAGGAACAACATAATCTTTGCCTTTACGGTGAATAACGGCAAAGTCATATTGTTGTAGGCGAAGGGGCCAACGGGGTGGCGACCGGAAGGACTTTAAAGTTTATTGAGCCAAAAGAGGGAATGCTGATCAGTAATAATGGGCAAATGGGAACCCTCGACGTAAAGAAGTAACTTCTCAATGGCCCACATCACTGCAAGGCACTGCTAAGTAACTGAGTAGTTGTTCTCAGGCGTGGTAAGCGAACGGCAGATATAGTTGACGACTTTCGCCGTCGGGATAGGATTGACTTAGGATGAAACCCAAACTGAAGCGAGGCGGGTCATTTTGGATGGCGAAGGGTAAGGTAAAGTCAGGGCAGGAAAGGATGGGGACAGAAACTAGGTGTTGTTTAAGGGAAAGGTACGAAAATTGATAAGCGGGGGTCGAAGAGAAAAGAACGTTTTTGCTGGTTATGTTAGAAAGCGGAGCTCTGACGGTGGCAAAATTCGGAATAAAACGCTGGTACCAACTGGCCATGCCAATCAGTTGACAGTCTGCGGTAACAAAAGAGGGAGGAGCGATCTTAAGGATAGCAGAATACCTTAATTTCAGTAGATAACGCTGAATGATGTAGAGTTTGTAAATGATGGATCCAAAGCAGGAGTAACTAATGTGTTGTGCTGATTAGAAAAATTAAAACGAGAAAAGTTCTTTTTGAATTTGGTAAGCCATTAATTTGGAACATATTGAGAAGAGCATAGATATTACAATTAATGTTAAGTGTAGGGATATTTACTATGGTGGAAATTCCAAAACCATCATTCTGCTACCTACTTACATTAGGTAAGTCAAAGTCATCAAATACATATACAGGCAGGTCAGAATAATTATCGAAAATATGTTCTATGTTAGTTGAATGATTTTTACAAGCTACAGAATTGAAATGCAGGCGAGAGTAAGAACTGCCAATAACCACAGTTGTAGCATTGTGAAGTTTCACCTTAACATACAAATTTTCATGAGAATCACAAACTGCAAAAATAATACTAAATGATAAATGTTTATTAACTGCAATCATTGCCTCACCCCTCTTGTTTTCTTCCTTTTAACAGGAGAGCGATCTTTCTTTAGACGTTATAATTAGTATTTCCATACTTGCATTAAGATTTATCAAAAGATAACACGAATATCGAACATAAAGCTTAAGCGGCCACCATTCCACAGTCTACCCTAAAATTCATTTAAAATATAAATACTTTTGTTTTAGGTGGAGGGAATGCAATGCAGTCGCACAGGAAAGCCTACAACAAAGCAGATTTTAGTAGGATGGGAAAGATCTAAATCATACGCCTTTTTAGGTTTGTTCATTTGCTTCACTGTTTGGGCATGTGTATTTTTTCCCTTACTTTTAAACAAAGAAGAAGGCGAGAAGTAGTGTTGTCACCATTAAAACCAAACTATAAACTTTTTTTGTAAAGTTAAAAGTATGTAAATTGCTATTAAATTGTAAAATTTTGTTATATATAGATAGACATAATATTGTGTATATCCAACATTTGACGAATTTAAAATTTTAAATAAATTGAATATCTTACAAAACAAACATTTTTACTGAAATTACTATTTAGTTATTATATCTTTTGCAGCTGACGTAAAATTTCTTAAATAGCAATTTCTTTCTGAGAGCGTCTTTATTACTTACTTTTATATATTACATGGCAACAGCGCTTGAGTTTTAGGTTGAAGCATTCGATATAATTCCCATTTGTTTATGTGAGAATTATTGCAGTTTAAGATGTATGTAGGATGATTTACATGTGAGCGAGAGGTATCTGGCGATGCTCTTAGTCAGTTGAAGTAAAAAGTTTATGTAAACATATGTTCGATCGTTTAGTTTGAAAAAAAACCTCTTATATCTGAAAGATATTCAAAAGAGGGATAGAAATAGTACGAGCGACCAACACAAAAGCAACACATACAACAATATTTCTAACATCAAAATCCAAACAATAACAATTCTAGTTTATTGAGTCTAACACCGTTAACGGCAAAACAACCGCTTTGCATCTAGAAATGTTGAATGATAAAGTTGGGACCACAGTGGATCTATAAATTTCAAGTAATGATGATGTTCAATCACAGTTTGACAAATTAACTTGCGGAAGTAAGTGCCTGTAAAGGAAAATTTAAAAACTTAATGTAGACGATAATTTTAGTGTTTCTATTTATAAAAAAATTAAAACGGTGCTACGTACTTAGACGTAAACAGAAGGGGTGTCATAATTCATAAGGTTAAGGCACGCTGAAACAAACAAAAGAAAATTAGCAAGACCAGACTAACTACAAACGTGGAGAGTGGTGGATTTACCTATACAAGAAAAATACATCGCCATCGACTTTTTCTATTTACAGAAACAATAAAAATATCTATCTAAAACAGGTAGAAAAAAAGTAAATAAAGTTACTATTTTTTTAAAAAATGTTCCTCTATGGACAATTTAAATAATAGTTAAACGAAGTGCGCATTTCTTCGCTAACAGGTAATACATCTAGTCAAAAAAATAATCCTGACTATCATATAAGCAAGTGCGGTAAGTAACAAAAAAAAACTATTAAATTTTGTTACGTTCATTTTACGACCGTAAATTAAAACCTACCCTTTTTTACATTATTTATTCACATAGATTCCGCTTCAATACGCAACCACCATCCTGTATATTTTGCCTTCCTACAATAAGCACGCTTGTCAATAATTTCATCTAAACCCATTTGCTACAAATTTGAAAAGTTTTTTCTATAATTATGGTCGGTACCTTGTTTTCGGTGTCCGCTGGCTTGCTACACATTACTATAGCGTACAATTAATCCTTCTACTGTTACGACCGAAAGACTTGTTGAAATAGTGTATTGTATTATTTGATAAAGCTTGGGTGGAGTTTCTAATCTCCTTTTTGGTATGTAGTGATACGCGAGGATTAAATTATTAATTCTTGTTATTAAAAACGAATTGATTACTCGATTCTTGCTATATGTGACAAGATTACTCGTCGTTACCGTGTTAATTTGTTCATCTTCAAAATTTCGTGCACACGCTATGTGGTAAGTATTTGCGGTTTTAAAAAAAAAGTACTTTTCGGCGTCAACAAATTAATTTTTACCTGTACTTATTACAGCTCCTTTCGGTGAATCGAACCATCTGTCGCCTGGGCCTAGATTGATGAGGCGTTTGCCACTTTTTTGTAGAGGGAAGACACGAGTTGCGTGATCTCAATTCCATCTGCTCCGTCCTGTTCTGCGGGAGGGTGCAATTAATACTACACCGTGGACACGCGGGTGAGTCTGTTCCCTGTTCTTTTATATGGGTCCTAAGTAACTGTAGCAACCGCATGTGTATAAATTCCCATGGATGACTAAACTTTGTAGTTTTGAAATAATTGTCTTTGTGTGAGAGGATATTTATTATTGTAATATATGATGAATTTTGTATTGGGGACGATTTGATGTAGTTAAGTTTATGCTTACGACCATATTGAATATTAATATTGTATTTACTGTGACGTATTAGGCCAAAGCTTAAAAATTCTAAGCGTTTAGGTCTTTGGCTGAAAGTAACATCAAAACGATCGCGGCTACTGAGATGCCACTTAGTATTAGAAGCATTAGGAATCGCAACAACTAATGTCCTACCAGCTGTTTATGCGTTTTCTGGATGTGACACGACAAATAAAGTGTCTACAAAAATTGTTGCCTTCAAATTTGTACGACAAAGCGATGCACAAGATTTTCTTAGGCCATTAGGAAATGGATTGCCTCTAACAACATCCACCCAGTTTACAGCTTTGCAACAATTATATATAAAATTACTTAATAAAACAGGACAAACTGCTGACGACGTTATTACTAGCACATTTCATGCTTTGCATCTACATGCTTTACGGGCATCTGCTGGATTAATGCTGTTAGCCCTTATTACGGCCGCTGAACTCTAAGAATTTTGGATACGAAGAGCAAGCTAATGACCTTGCTACGCAGAATATAACAATAAACGCAGTGCTCGATAATTTAATTCCACCATGTACTTACACGAAACACTGTATAACATTTAGTTGTAATTGTAAAAATAAACAAAATTAACTGTATAGCACAATGAAAATGTACTACTGAAGATTGTGAAAATAATTTGTTCATTGAATAAAGTGTAAAAACGTGATTGTTTTATTTCTTTATTCAACAATCAGTAAATTCACTCCTGATTTTTGAATTTAACGATTATGGCAATTTTTCTTGATAACAAAACAAGATATCAAAAATGTATGAAGACCACTTTTGAAGAGCATTTTATAGTGGATCGCGTAAAATAAAAATTATTGAAATCGGATGAACGGTTACGAAAATAATGGCGTCAGCGGGAGCAGCCCGTCTGCCATCTTTAAAGGCCATCCGCTGTCAGCCCGACCAAATAGTTGGTGGCAGCCTATATTTCTACGGTGTATGGGATGCCATGAATAAAAATTTAAAAAAAAAACTGCGTCCGAAAGGTTTTGCATTTGAATTTTGTTACGTGCCAAATTGGCACTAAACATTTTTTAGTCTAGTTTTGCTGTGCGTGAGTTTGCGCCATAAATTCAAAAGATTTGGCGTGTATTTCTGTCACGTCAGAGTGCGTTTGCGCCAGATCGCGCAACGCGAGGGCTGGGAGAACAAGAGTGGGGAAGTTTCCGGGGGACTCTGGAACGTGGCTGTTTGCCTTTGAACTTGGAGAAGTGCAGTTGTCGTGCTTGGTATCGTATCTTTATTTTTATTATGTAGATTTCCCTTGCTTATCTTTGTTTGTCTTTACCTGATAACCCTGTTCCTTATCGTTCCGCTACATATAGGAATTTTGACACGACCTTGGAGCAGCCCACGACCCGGGGAACGAATCGGAGCCCATGACTGCCGTAGCTAGTCGGAGCGCTTTGGAAGGACGCTGGGCATACCCTCCGGGAAATATCTTAAAGGGGGTCATCAGCAGCCCTTATGGACGTGCTGACGTCATCTTTATTTAACCTGAAGGAAGCTGTACCTATTTAGGTAAGTACCTTAATTGTTATACTGCATTTCGAACATTTATTTATTGCGTAATTGCGCTTTTAATTTTGCATGTTGGGTGACGTCATTGACAGATGGGCGCGCCGAAATCTGTATAAAGATTAGCGCTACCAACTGCCGTTGTGTCTAGTAAACCGCGCTTGCGGAATTGTAATTATGAACTTTTAAATTGTAAGAATTTTTATTAAAGATTTCGGAAGCTTTTTCAACTTATACAAAATAAAATTTTCTCTCATGAGGTTTTCTTTTTCTTTCTTTGTGACCCACCTAACTCTGCGATTTTTTAGCTAGCACGGCATTATTTGGATACTTTTTTTGTTGCGGTTCTTGATGGTGGCGATTTTCTTTGCTTACTTTACTTTTCTTTTTTCTCCTCACAGAATACCGTATCAAACTGATCGTCGTTTTATAATTCCGCAATCGTTTGGTATTAGAACTTTAATTAGTATTAGTGAGCATTTGCTAATCAGAATTGATTATTGTAATCTTATTGATACAATATAATAGAAAAGGTCAATAGTTTAGTACGCGTTCTAAAATTTATTTTTGGACATAGATGACTTCGACTAAAAATTGAGTTATATATCCAAACGGTTAAATTTATTACTTATAATTACTACTTTTGCCCTTTAAAAGAACATAGCAAATTGTCAGCAACCCATATAATTCTATTAAATATATGTGATATAAAATAAGGGTAGTAGTTTCTGTCGCACTGCTTGTATAGTAAGTACAACTAAAAGAAATTGTTACTGATAATTACATCTTATCTTTAAATAAAATACTGATAGTTCACAGTAAATCGTGTCAGTAATTAACTGTGAAGTGGTGTGAAAACATATCCTCAAACATGAATACTTCGAGTATTGAAACTTTAACCACAAATTATAACGATAAGGTAAGATGAATTGTTTCGTTTCATTGCTAATCTTAATGCCCATTACATTTGATAATAATTTTTTACCTATAATAAACATTATGATGTTATTATAGATCCCGTACCTCAGTTATTTTTTTTTAGAAATAATTTTTATCTCTTAAATCTAGAACATAGTAGAAAAAGGCCAATACCCATTTAACTTGTTTGTAAGATTTCATCGTTCAATTAGAGGATATAAATTATAAGTATGATTATCTGAGGTGCATAATTATGAAAAACTAGTTACTTTAACAAAACGCATAGTATTTTTTTATTTTCTTTTAATAAATAAAAATATGGGCATATGCCCTAAGAAAAAATGAACAGGAAGTAGATATTAGTCCAAATTAATTAATAATAAAACAGGGTTTTCAAGGCAAATATTTTATTTTATTAATGAAAAAACATTTTGAAATATGAAAAATTAACTTTTATGATCATTCACATGAGGAATGTCTTTCTTACCAAGCTGTGTAGATCTTTTAACGTTTTTAAAAAAAGGCTTGGTGTATTCGCTGATGTAAGGAAGTAAATGTAGTAAATAGCTTGCTTTCAGATCTGCTAGAGGTAGGCATCCGAATTAATTGGTTTGAGATTATTATTCTTAATATAATTTTTTCGATGTCTTTTGGAACACCCTCGCAAATCAACTTTTTATAAAGTCACTGGTATTGGTTCTCGTGGGTAATTTTGATCCATTTGATGTGCATCCATGGAGTAACCTCATCTTCTTCATTCTGCTTGCAGTGTACCAGGTTACTAGTAAGTAGGCTTTTAAAATTTAAAAAATCTTTTTGTTGCATTTCAACAACTTTCGAAAGGGGTTTCTACGTATAGATTTTATAAAATTAGTCCAATCACAAAGTACTTCAATTTCGGCGGCTGGTTTTTCTTACTAGACTTGATGGCGGCATGAATAGTATAGACCTCCATATGGGTATGCCGCGGTTCCATAAATTTATGATAAATTTCTACAGGCCTTTTTCATTTTATGCATTAAGAAACGGAGCATAGTATACATAAAAACGTATATGTTTTATCCTGAGCATGAGTCACTATACAAGCTTAAAGCTTCGACTTCATTTAGCAAAGAAAAATTAATTTTCTAATGCATGATGCTATTTCCTGACTTCCACGACCAACAACCGTTTCATTGCGCAAAAAACAGCCTTTCACTACCAAAAATGTTTGTTTTATACACGGTTAGGTTGTATCTCCAAATTTGTCTCTTATAAAATGAAACACAATTGCGGAAATATGTCGTCGGCAAGCATTCTTCTAAGTCGAAAGACAAAGTTGCAAATGATCAGTCTTACTTATTTTTTTTTATCTGATGATTTTTGTTCATAAGCGCCGTCGGCCGAGTTTAGATGCATTGTTTTCTCATTCATTAATATTTTTGTAGTTTTTTCTTCTTTGGTAGACAATGCTTTATTTTCAACTGCCTGCAAGCTTAATTTCAAACGATCATACTTGGCACAAGTTTCATTTGCTGGTGAATGAAAAGAAAAATTAAATTCATCGTTAAAAATTTTTCTGTACTGAAATTCCCTTTCAATTTTATATTAATTTCAGTGCAGTATATATGTAATCGAACGAATCTGAATTCCGGACATTCCCGCGTATAGACTAGTCCAAATGCAAAGTTCCGATTGCTGATAGGAGCTTTGCAAGTTTTCTAGGTACAAATAAATTTACAAGAAAGTAAAAACTCTTTTGATAGTGACGATTTACTACAAGATTCAGATTACATATAATCAGGCAGTACGGATGAAAAGGAGAACGAAGTTTAAAGCCTTAAAGAAATGTATCCAGTAACAGATGATTTTGAGGTACGAGAGCTATGTTTAAAATGAATTAAAAGGCACTGATAAAATATTTCTTTTTAGAGCATTCTGATCCAAAATGACGATAAAAATTTAGAAAATGTGTATCAAAATAAAAGTATACAAGACGTAACACTAATTATTAGACCAAGTAATCACCCATTTTAGATTATAATATCCAAAAGCGTAAAGTAAGAGGTTGGCAAAAGAAATCCGAAGAAGCAAGAACCAGAAAACGTATAAGAAATAAAAAACCTAGAAAGACAATGCCAGAAGAGAGCAGAAAAAAAGGAAAATGTGTGTCAAAAACAGGAACCGTTAAAAAGGACAGAAATAAAGGAACCCTACAAATGTCAAATAAAATGCTATACAAATAACAATAAAAAGTAAAGACCAAAATGCTAGAAAAGAAAAAAGGACAAAGTAGGAGGAGGGAGGAGAGTTTAGGTTAGTTTACGTTATTTGGAGTTAGGTTAGTCGGTATTGCCTGGAGTTAGGTTAGGTTAGTTGGACTTGTGCGGACTTAGGTTAGATAGCAGGAAAAATTGATAGGTAAGGCCAGTGACGCGGCACTAACCTAACCTAACAATTTTTCCTGCTTAAGCTGTGAATAAAATTAGATAAAATTAAAACTAGTTCAAACAAATATAAAGAAAGGACTGTATTCTGAGTATAACTTTATATTAAAATTAAGTTTAAATGGCTCCATGCTTAGCATTAAATATTTTTAAATTGTGTTATGTATAATGTCAGAATAAAAATTTTAGAATAGTATTACATTACTCTTTATTTATAAAAGGCTGTGACGTCACCACGACCTTGAATAAGTAGCCGAAACTAGGTAACCAAAAGTATAGCGAAGTGGTGATTTTACTTATATGGTAGTTGTACGGGTTGGTCCTAAATTTTAATGGTTAGATTATTGATTTTTTAGGGAGGGATGATAGAGGTGTCGTTTAAAATAAAACTTTATAGTGTGAATTTACATGTAAAAACCTGGAAGGAGGATCGAGGAGGATCGGAGGATCTGTCCCAGGACCGGCCTATTCCTCTACTATCACAAACTATTTTGTTATCTCCAGTAAGCAGTTCATGTGATATGAATTGATTTAAATAATATTCTACGGACAAATAATCTTTTTCATATTGATACTCTGTTATTTTGGTGATATCTTTCTTGAGAATGGGAGTAAGTTGTGGTTCGGGCTGTTTGAACTCGTCTTCCATATTGGGAGCAGTTTCTTTTTCGGATATTGGTAAACTCAAATTGAGGAAGGGTTCGATTCGATGCGAGCTCTGGTTACACTCGATAGAGTTGTTATTTGATATATATATATATATATATATATATATATATTGCTGTGATAAAGGGTTGCTTAAGGGTGCACGTTATAGCAAAGATAGTTCGGGAATGAGTAATTAAGATAGTCAGCGGAGGGCTGCACTTATTTAAAGAGATAATTAAGAAATAGACATAGTTTGTATATAGTAAGTAGTCAACACCCTGTATATAGAGTAGAGATAATTTTGGGCGACGCAGGTAAACTTAGGAAGACGCATAGTCGGCGTAGGAAGGTGAAATAAATGTATTAAGTAGATAATAAATATTGAATACCCTGTAAATAAAGTTCAGTTAATTTAGGTAAGACAAATGAGGATATTTTTCAGTGGAAGCACGCGTATATTTGATAAAGTGTAATTAGACACGCATTAAGAAGAAGAGTTCCAGGCGATTAAATAAATACGGATATAGAAAGAGAGTTTCAGGTAGTTAATATAAATGCGTACAAAGATCTAACCATGTGATAAGGGAAACGATTAAAAATTGCGTGAAACATATGTAAACATGGAAATATAAAGTCGGGTTACATCAGTTGTTTATAGAAAAGCAAGTAATCTATCAAAATACAATATGTTGACAATCGAAGACAGCTGCAGGCAAGTTGTGATTATGGGAAAATGTCGAGTATTGCATCAGAAACGGCTCGTAATAAAATTATTTGATTGGTCCGGGACAACGACAAGTTCTAGATCACACCCACGGTTGGAGTGGGAATTCGAAATGATATTAGCAAGCTGCGTGATGGGGAAGTCAGTTTTAAACTCAATCAAGGCCGAAGTGCATTGCCATGAAACAGAGTAGTACGCGATACGTATAAGAGTGAAAATTAAATAAGTGAAAATATGATTACAATTGCCGTTTAAACGTGAGTATGTTTTTAATGAATTTATTGTAAACTAAGACATAGAAATAATAGGGCTTCGATTTCTGGTTCTGATTCTGATGTCTGGGGAAACTGTAATACAAATTAGAGGTCTGATGTTAAGAAAAATACAGTAATGCAATTTAAATGTCAAAGGAGAAAAGAAGAATAATAATAATCTTGAAGTACAGGGGTGAAACGAGCTGCAATTTTAAGTCTGGGGCAAGAACGATGAAGGTCTAAGAATTGGAATAAATTGGGGAATATGATTTAATGGTGCTGATCAATAGTATCATAATTTGAATGGAATCCAGAATTGGGGAAGATCAATTTTAGTGGGAGCGTCGATGTGAAAAGATAAAACCAGGTCAGAGATTTTTAGTTATAAGATATTTGTTTTTTTTTATATGGAGTATTATTTGTTTTTATATTGAATTTGCTAAATTACTATAGGTTTGTGAACAAGTCAACGAGAAAGGTTGCATACTATATGAATGAATAATGAGAAAACAGGTTTGGAATATTCCACGCTTTGTTCCTAAGGGTAGTAAATGTTCTTTGGTGACTTTGGGGATTTTTGAGTACCAATTAGATAGTTGTTAATAAATCAAATTTATAAGAAAGGTATTACAAATAATTTCAAAAGCTGAATATAACATATTAGCTTCATTATACAAAATCTAAATTTACTGAATTTTATAATTGCAAATAAATGCTAGCCGAGGTCAAAGATTTAAATAGTAGAAAGGCGGAGTCACAAATTGAATAGAGAAGAGATAACGCGCAAGGCGGTAACATATTGAATTTTGTCATTGGTTGTTAAAGAGTTGTTTAAAGATAACGTCCAGTTTGATAGTGATATTAAGAAAACAGCTGGAGGAGGTGATAACTACGTTTAATAGTGAATGTTAAAATGGTGGTACAATAATTTAAATATCATAGCAAATAAAGATATCGAACCAAAGTTAGAGCACGATAATAATTCTTTTAATACGTCAGTATTACAGCAATAAAATATGTCTACCCAAGTAGGGGCTCGATAATATGGCGGTAATACAGCAATATATATATTATAAGTAGTTTTTTACACAAGGTAAGTTGATAAATACTAACGTATTGCAATTAATAAGATGAAATAATAACCTAGACTTTTTAAGTAAAGCCCAAATGATCATTTCAAATCGAGCTAGTAATTGAAAGAAGGAAAATATAAGGCCTTGGACAGGATTTGAACCTGCATCTCAGTTTTGCCGAAAAAGAAACTGCTCCCAATATGGAAGACGAGTTCAAACAGCCCGAACCACGACTTACTCCCATTCTCAAGAAAGATATCACCAAAATAACAGAGTATCAATATGAAAAAGATTATTTGTCCGTAGAATATTATTTAAATCAATTCATATCACATGAACTGCTTACTGGAGATAACAAAATAGTTTGTGATAGTAGAGGAATAGGCCGGTACTGGGACAGATATTTCAAACATCAATAAATCAAAGTAACCTTCAATTTATGTCATAAACGTCAAACTTGAAGTTTTTATTATTTTGACAACGATCCTAAGTCATGGATCGAAGCGTAAATAAAGATCATTTTAAAAACTATGAGTGGTTTAATTCCCAAAGAAGCTTAAGAAGAATATTCGTTATGTATTGTTTCTATTAAAAGTCGTAATAAATGATGTTGCTTTCTTGCAAATTGTGGCATCTTTTGTGTGAGGGCTGAAAATAGAGTATTAGGGTTATATACTTTAGAGTTAACATTTTGTAGTTCTTTTAAAGTTTGTGTAAAGAAAAGTGTGATTACTGTTCTTCTTTGTTAAGACTTATCTTTTCTTGCTTTTGGTTTTCGAAGAGAGACTCGGATAAATATGGTGTTTGCCCAAGACATTGAATGATAGAATTGAAAACGCACGTACTTCCTAAATTTGTTCATCATCATTTTGTTTTCGACTTTACTTAAGGTCGGTTTGACGCAGTTCTATCTTCTTTTCTATTCTGTGCTAATCTAAAAAGTTCTACATACCCTTCATAACCTAACTAAATTTGTTAAACCGCGAATTTTGATAAGATTATCATTTTGTTCATCTTTCTTTCTTGTTATCGATGTTATTTTGTTTAAGCTACCTAGCTTGGGAAATTTAACACTTTGTTCATTTTGTTTTTTTCTACTCGGTTCTATATTTTGATTCTCGCTGTCTGGAAGACTTCTAAGGAGACTTATTGCATATCCGCGCTGGACGGCAATCTCTATTTGTTGCATTAGGAAATCTGAGCGTCTTGTACCTCCACTTATGTTAACTAGACGTTTGCCCAAGTCTCTCAGGAAGTGAAGACTTATTGAGCCTGTTCGACCTAAGGTTCCTATAGCTATTGGGTTGAAGTTATAAGGACAGAGATTTGCGTATTTTTGGTATTTCTTGTTTCGGCGCTATCAGACGCTGTGAGGATATATTGGTACTGCCGTATTGCTAAAAACAGAACCAGTTTTTTGATAGCTTTAGCTCAATTCAGAACTATTAACTTTATAGGTGCTTTCACGTCGTCCTAATATTATACGAACTTTTTTCTAATGTAACTATAATTGATAGCTCATTCTTATAATGTATTTCTTTACAAACTAATCGTTGTTGAACCGTAAAATGCATGCTACGTACCTAGACGTAGCCGGAAGGAAAGTAAATACCAGGCTAACTACCAAACGCGGATAGTGGGGAAATTCGCCTACATACCAAAAGAAAACCAAACAAAACACATTGTCCACGATTATCTATTAACAATAAATATAAATAGAGGATTCTGTACAAAAAAAAACGAAAGCAATAAATTAAGCGTTACTATTTCAAAGCAAACAATTATGTGATATGAACAATTTAGTACTTTAAATACGAAGTGCGCATCTCGTATTTTACACCAAATAAAATTAATCAGCAGTAAATAAACATATGAGCTTTTGTCAAACGTTTTTAAAATTGCACCTAATACTTTTTACAAAACAAACCAATCAGTAGGAAAGAATTAACGTGTGAGGGCTTTTGTCAAACATTTTTAACAATGGTACATCACACTTGTAGAGCGATAATATCGATTCGCAGCAACAAATCGTAATTCTACAATGTCACGTTTCTTATCACGTAACTACACCAAACGCTGATACGGAATATGCCATTGATATACACAAAAGAGAACAAGTTGTATACCTGGACGTGTCTAGATACTTAGCTTGCACACCGTCGGGAGTGAGTCAGCACAGCAACGCCACGGTCGTCGGAATCTATTTACCCTGTTACCATAACGGCACTAGCGGTCTACGGACAAAAGCAGTTAGTCTACAGACAAAATTAGTTGGTCTACGTCAACGAAAAGTTGGGCCTACATAAAAAAAATCAATTCGGCCTCCAGCTAAAAGCAATACACATAACAACTTAGGGCGTTTTTGGTACATGATCGGAGTCTCTGAAACGTTCATATACACCGTAGCAATAATTAGTAGTGTGTTTAAATGAAAAACACATTTTCAGAATTTGGCAACGTAGTCGACAGCTGACATATGACGTCATAGCCTTGATTCGCCGGATCAAGTATACCACGTGTAATGAGTAGTTGTTCGTTAAATATAATGCCATAAAAAATGCAGTTTTGCGTTTTACTACATTCAATACAGAAACATATACCTATCCAACATACCATATCATTTAATTTATGAAAAGATAGAACTTAATCAGTTACTGAGTTTTAAAAAAATATTTTTACACACCATGTTTTGAACATTTATAGATACCATTTTTAAGACTTACTAATAATAATTAATGAAAATATACACTAATTGAGCAGTGTAACAGAGATGCAGAAATTACCAGTAGGTACATTTACTCGTAGATTTCAAATATGCAATAATTTTTTAAAACTTAGCAACTCGAGTTCCTAGCTTTAGTAGGAGCAGGACAGACTTAGTATTCCTCTTTTATAAATTAAAATTTAGCTAACCTGAACATGCAAATGGAATGCCAGATCTGACAAACCATAGTCAAAATATTAAATGTGTAAAGGCATAAACTATTTACAAATCCTATTTGAGTAATTAAAGCTAAAAACCTATGATATTATTTGATAATGAGTTGCTAGAATAAAAATATTTATTTCTTCGAAAATGAAATAGACGCATATAACGTATACAATTTTTTTGTATCTTGTAATTTAAAAAGCGCATATACTAAAATATTTTTTTGTTGAGGAAGACGTCTAATTGATTCAGACAAGATCTACCCTATATTTTGTCAAACTATATTTATCTAAGAATTTAGATAAAGAGGAAGAATTAGCAAACAAGAAAGGGTTTTCTGTACATGGTCTTGTAGATTGATTAATACTTGTTAGATATAGTGTCGTCCAACTTAAGATTACATTTGCATTTATTCAGATAAATAAATTCATCCCGACTCACCTCTAACTCTCCCCTAGTGTAATAGCCAAGTTAGCCAAAGGCATATAGTTATAGTCTTTGAATCTTCTAAGTATATAACTTTATTTTTTTAAGTGTAAAACTCCAGCAAATATAAAAATAAAGCTGTAACAACACTGATTGACACTTCTAAGTCAATTGCTTTTCAACATAACGATATACGAATAATTTAAAAACGATAGGTTAAAAAGACTGATTCATAATCATAAACGTTGTCAAAATTAAAAGATCTAATATAGGAAAAAGAATAAGATCCTTAAGTTTTAGTCTTATTTGCATACATTTCAAGCACAATTAATCTAAAATATATAGTCTGTAATTTTTTGTTGTAGGTGAATGGAATGCGGGTCAGTCGCACTGGAAAAACCACAATAAAGCAGATTGTACTTGGATGGGAAAGATCTAAATCATACACCTTCATAGGATTATTTATTTGTTTCACTATTTGGGCTTGTGTATTTTTTCCCGTACTTTTAAACAGTGATGAAGGCAAAGCACCATGCTGTCATTAATTAATCAATCATGGCACTATTATATATTTGGTTACCGATAAGTTAATAACCACTTGGTTGTAAGATTTTTGTAATATAATATGTATGTAGATAAATATTATAACGTACTGCAATTAAACTTCTTTATTTGGTCCAAACAAGCTAATTATTCACAAATATTTACATGAATTTTTTAACCTATTGGAAGCTACACGAGTTTATTAATAATCAATAATTACTACCCTGTTTCTTAACACGAGGAGTACACCACCAGCGTACCGTGTATTAGATCGATGCACTATTAATTTACTACTACAGTAGCACTCACTATTTATCTTGATTTGCTTAGATTCAGCGTATTTATATTAACAATCGATCAAACCATTTATTTAATATCACTTGGGATATGGGACTTCCACTCAGGAGCGATGTTATTTATATCTGACCATAGTGCCTTCGATACTCTTCTAGAATTTACTGGAACATGCCCCTGTCTTTCTTTTGTATTCGTTTGCTGGACTCTTTAAATACACCTTTGTAGTTATCAATCATCGCTATTGTTAGTCTGATAGATTTTATTACTTTCATTTTTAGATGGTCAGGCTGCAATGTTACAATATACAGCCACCATTTGAATAATTTTATATTTTAAAATGAATTTAATGTATTTTATTCAAAAATATTTACTAAGGCTACTATTTGTCCTAATAATGTGTATCGATGACGTAAGTAGTGGCTTAAAAAGTACTTAGCAACATTTTCCTTCAAAATTATCTTTGTGACGTTATTGCAATTGATATAACTTCACCACTCTTTTATGTATAAGTAATTTTTATTTGAACTGAGAATATTCGGGTTGTATGCGTAGTTTTTCAAACTTGAATACGCAAGCCCTATGAGTAACTGCATTTCATTTGTTTATTTATCATAATGTTTGTTTCGATGTACAATAATTATACGTGTTAACATGGTTACTTTGTAAACAAAGACTCCCGATAAGCCATGAGATGTGTATAGTGTTAAATGTTGTCGGTTCTAGTATTTTAAAGACAAATCTGACAGTGTAAACAAGTACGATTGTAGTACAAATTATTTGCGTAAAAAGAGGTTATTACAGTTCAAGTGGGGCGCCAATTATTACGGACCTCCTTACTTAATTAAATAGTAAGGTTAGAATAAGCGCAAATTTATACATACTGTTCTTAAAGTTATAACGACGACGAGCTTTTCTCAGTGACAAGCTTGTGTCATCGTTATTTGCGGGGTTCGGCTTCCCTCTGATTTTAACATGGTACTGGTCGTGGTAAAAGGTAATACCGTACGGAAAAGATAAGAGAGGTTGGATTAAATAACGAGTACTACACTCACGAGAACGACATTCCCACAAAACACGTTTTAGTTGATTCCCGGTACTGAAATGATCAACCTTTGTTCGTGTAAATCGCTTCACTCGTTTCAACACTATATTCATCAATCTTGGGTTTGACTTATTTAAATTGGTTAATGTCCTACAATCAGTTGGAATAGGGAACCCCGACACTTTGATAATGCATGTCCACTGTCATTCCGCGAGAACAATCAAAAAATCCCTAAGATTATACCAGCATATTTATACTTATTAGATTATTCTATACATACGATGTAACCAATAATTTGTAACATACTCTAGACCGAATCCAAGCAGCAGTGGATTTCCCGAACTTTTAAACTAAATACAGTAAATGTAATGACTATTAAAAATGGCAACTGGTTATCCAGTAATTGAAAAGGTATGTTGTGATTTATTTCACTTAACACGTATCAATCGCGGCAAAACTACAAAAGAGAAAAAAGAAAAGAAAGAAGAAAAAGTTCCTTAAGTTTGGACTACTACTTATAGTCTAAAGCCCTTAATAACTAAATAGTTTTCTTAGACGCCACCTAATTTTTCGTAAAACCAATAGCAAAAATCAGGAAATAGAATTGCAATAGCCACTAATTAACCGACTATACTTCAACATTACGCGCACAGTTATTTTTTGCCGCAATTTCTGCTAGTAACACATTTTGTCGGAAAGCAAGTGACTTTCTTAACTTAATATCGTACAACCATATGTTAAATTTTTAACTCTTAAAATTTTACTTAGTTTAACTATTTCTTTAAAAAATTTTGTTAAATATATATTCATTTTGCTATATGACAGTCTACACAAATATTTACAAAAATACAAGTAAGTATCCAAATCGTACCCTGACTATTTTGCATCTGAGTCAAACAATAATTTTCCCTAACTGCTTTAAAAAATTGAAAAGTAAAACCATTTACATTTTTCTTTCAACTTTTACTTTTCACCCAAGTTATATAAATCTTTACAAGATATCAGTTAATTAACTTTTCTAAAAATGTTGTCCATTTATAAAAATAAAAGGATAATTTCCCAAAATACGCTCAAAATAGCTGTAAAGTCTTAAAAACAACACCGAGATAAAGATAAATTTCTAAGATAATTTTCAGGTTAACTCGGAGATAAAGATAAAATTCCAAGATAATTCCCAAAGGTAATCCCAAGATAAAGGTAATATCCCAAGATAATTTTTAAAGATAATCCCAAGATAAGATAATATTATAAAATAAAAACATAGATATACTTAACACTAAATTTCGAAAGTGGTTCTATAGAATCGTTAAAGACGCGTTTTCTTGTGACCAAAATGAAGGTTCAAAACCGACCTGTTCTGTTGAACGTATATTAGACCGGTTTACTGTGGATACAGAATCGCCTATGCCCTAGATGCGTAGTCGATAAGATATGCCGGAGACAAACAAATTAACGAAAACACTGTCACCGCTTAAGACAAAAACAGTAATGACGCATAGCTGAAAACGAGGTACGCATAACTGAAACGATGTCCACACAGCACGTCCCAGTGCAGTGGGTTGGCTACCCAGACCATACGGCAACTAACAGAAAAGAAAAGGTAGATAGATATAGAAAAAAGTATTAGAAGAACGAAGTGGGATGCCATTGTAGCTTCCGAGGCAAAGAGAGAAGGCTCGCATCGAGTAAAGAATGGTAGACAAGGTGGATAGGAAAGTGCTACTCAACTAGCGAAAATGAAATCACTAAACTGGACAGGAGAAGTACCACTCTTGTGTCACAAGCGGAAGTCTGCAGGACTTAAGACAGATCCGTCGGAGTAAAGATAAAGTGGAAAAAGAAACAGCGGGATTTAAAAAAGTTAAGTTTTCAGACAAACGTCACATAGGGGAAAGACAGAGGAATGTCCCGAAATACAAAGAAATGGACGTTTAAAGAACCCCCTATCTAACAAAAGAAACAAAAACAAAATACACGCCCTGCCATTTTTAAAACTAATCATACTCAACTCAAAGACAAAAATCGATAGGAGCAAAATATATACGATAAATTCACACCACCATAAATAAGCTATGTATAAAACAAGCTACAGCAACTCACCTATATGTTCATCATCATTAGGTTTTTAGTCCTGGAACTGGTTAGACGCGTACCATCATTGTTTCCTATTCTAAACTAACCTACACATTTCCCTGAAATTTGCATAGTCTGTATTTATCCCTATCTGATCTAGGTGTACATCTACCTCCTTTTCTTATCTCTGCTTGTAATGTACCCCATACTATTCCCCAAAAATGCCTTAGAACGTATTCTGCCCTTCTATTTCTCCTATTTTTTTCCACAGATATCCTTGTTCCCCTACTATTTCGATAACCTATTTGTTATTAAATTAATCGTCCATGCTATCATCATCGTACATCTGAAGCACAGCATTCCAAAAGGCTGCTACCATTTTTCTGTCTGCTTCTCCTACTGCCCGTATTTCATAGGGATACTGTGCTATGCTCCACACATATGTTTTCAACAATTTTCTTCCTGTTTCTATGTTTGTTGTCTTTCATCATAGGCGCTGTTCTTCCTTGTTAGATGCAGTTCGGTCCCCTTCTATTGTTTTACAATTATATACCCTATTTCTCCGACATTCAGTGGTTGTGGGGGTAGGGGGGAGGGGAGAGGGGAAGCAGCCTGTGGCTGCCAAGGTAAATTTCGTTTAACAAAAAAATTTGTTTGTTCAAAGCAAACTTTTTTCATTTTTAAATGTAGATAATTCATGTTAAAAGCCTAAATTTAATTTTCAAAAAATTTTTAAAAATTATATTAGTAACAACGAATAAATATTACCAAAAGCTAGGTTAAGTCAATAAATAGGTAAACGAAATATTCAACAAGAAAATATTTATACAAGTCTGTCTAAATAAAAAATTTTAGCATTCAAACAGACAAAGAACGCTTATTAAACATCGAAACCTTAAGTGAATAAGTAGAAAATATTGCAATGTATATATTTTACTATTAAAAATTACAAATATTTGTCCTACGAAAATTTACATAAATGATACGTATACCTTAATATAAGAAAAAATTTTTCGGCAGAGGCAAATCATAAAATCCAAGTCATTTATAAAAAAATGCTGACTAAATACGGTAGCATTTAAAAATAAATCACCCTATACAGGACTAATTACAAATATAAATTATTTATAAGTTACGTATAAAATAAGAAATCTAAATGCTTTATTACGTATAGAATTTTCAGTTTTTACATCTAAAAAAACGTAAATTACGTTAAATTAGTTGCAAAAAAAACACAAGTCTAAGTCATTACCTTTAGTAAAACCCAACACTAATTGCTACCTCAAAAAATCTGTATAGATACGAAAAAATTACATTTCTTGTAGTATTTTAAAATAAGAATCTTAGCGTATTTATACTTCGTCACGCCTTTTTGCCTGCATAAAGTTTTATTCCAATCTTAGGAATAATGTATTTAATTCAAAATTGTGAGTATTATTTTCCATAATAAATTTAAGTAATATAAAATAGGTGATTATGCATAGAATTGACGTTTCTATGTTTTAACGCACTGTAGGTATCAACATGTACGTCTTGGTGCGTAAGTGTAGTGAAGTTTACCCGTGAATTCTTTATCCCTTCCGTATCTCTTATTTTAATATCGTTTGTTCCATAAAATTATAGGTTAAACAGCCAAATTTGACAAGAAAAACAAACATCTGGACCTCATTAAATCAGTGCTATACTTAGACGCTAGTATAAATCTACCTTAAATAAACGACCATTAATTAGCAACAAACCGGTTTTTTAAATTGCCTTTCATTGTATTTAAATTTGTGCAATGTTACGCCATCTACTGAATCACGCTTGGTCTAAATGTTTATCTCTAACTGCCTTTACATTATAACAACTTATCAGACCAATCTGAACCTACAACATAATTAATAATTTATAACATACTCAAGGTCGCATCCAGAAAGCAGAGGTTTTCTTTTAACTTTTAAACTAAATACATTAAATTCATTGACAATAAAAAATAGAAACTGGTTATCCAATAATCGAAAAACATGATACGAGTTAATTCACCTGATCGCAAATTGTATTTTATGATGTAAAGGAAACCTTTTTATTTTTGGTGAATAAGTTGAACTCAGTAACATCGAACGCAAAAGAAATAATGTGGTATACGATTAGTTAGAGATTATGTATTTTTGCTTGCAGTAGAAGCTATATTTCAAACATTAACTGTTCGAAACAAATTCTATCCATAGTAACTAAATTAATGGGAAACAGGTAGCATAAGGTTTCATTACCAAATAAAACATCAAGGTTAGCTTTAGTTAGTAAGAAATATAACTTGGTACAATCTTAAAACGTTTCATAAGTGATGAAATCTGAAATAACTTCTTGAGTGATAAAAATCAATCAGATAGAAAACAATCAGGTTCTTAATTATAGGCTACCGACAACAAATTAGCAGTGGGGAATAACCAATAATAACTCGATACATCGAAGAAAAAGGAGCTAAACAAACTAGCAGGAACAAGTAGTACTCAAATAAAAAATAGTTCATATAAAGGTTTTAGTTAGTAACCAAGATACCAAAACCTTGCGATAGGTAGAAGTAGCATAATATTACATATGGTAGTAAATTTAGGACCAACGTAATTAATTTTTACATGTATTTTCCTATAGGAAAGTTTAAGGTCTTTCCTGGTCGTCTTTGGTACCTTCAAGGTTATCCAGAAAGCATGATCCTCAATGTCATATCACCAGGTACAAATCAACGTAAATCAATAAATAGAAAATATCTTAACATTTCTGTTAGAATTTTTAATTTAAAACTACCTTTCACCGGTCGTAAGATCATTCTTCCCATTTCTGTACTCTCGAAATCATTTATGAGGATGTTGATGAGCGCAACAATTAGGACAGTTAGAACTGTGCCAATTACTACGACTATTATAGCGACACTATTATGGCGATTACGGCAATTAGGACTACAAGAATTATGACGATTATAATGATCACGGCTGTGATAATTATGGTAATTACGAAGATGGCATGAAACAGTTCATTTTGAAGCCCACTAAAAACTTATACAAACCGTCTTGTCCCAACAATACCTTCGACATTTTTTGATAACCCGCAAGACAGTCCTTTCAAATAGGTCCTGTTGCATTCAGTGTTGTAAAATATCTCTTCATACTTTACCTTCCGCTACAATACCTTAAAAACGCTGATTTACTCTTTGTCAAATAAAAAAAATTCTAAAATAGAGGCCTCTCCCAAATACAATTTCATCACTGGGTTAGCTGGACATCCTTTCACAATTACCTATCTATTTTTTATATTATAAACAACTGCCAATAAAATTCCATCTAAGTTTAAAATCTATTAACAGTAAATTCCGGCAATATAAATACAAGTACATTGGCGTTAAAAAGAAACCTTTTTATCTTTTTACATTTCTAGTCGATTAATTTTCTGAAACTGATCGGACATGCGCAATAAAAGTATCATAGCTGATAATTTCATCTTATCTTTAAATAAGAAGTAATAGCTTATATTAAATTCAATCAGTAATTATCTGGGTACTGGTGCAAAAACATACTTCTCAAACATGAATCCTTCGAGTATTGAAAACTTAACCACATACAACAATCAGGTAAAATGACTCGTTACAATTATTTGTTAACCTTAAGACTAATTACGCTAAAGGATTTGTTGTATCTGTATTCTAAACTCTTATGTAAATACAAACCCAATATTTGTGTTATTTATTCGAAATATTCTTCATCTCTTGGGTACGTATTATATAAAGGGATTTTATTAAATGTAAAATTAATTATTTTGTATATTATTTTAAAGAGCTTATATATGAGATATATAAAAAAGATCCATTTTATATGATCGGCCGCTTCGTTATTAACTTAAAGATTTCACCCCTTTCCCATTGAATTATTAAAATAATACGTTTCATATTTTCTAAAATATAATTTATTATAATACACATTATTTCTTTTTTACGTCGTAGTAAAATTACAGGAATTTATAAAAACGAATACAAATAAATATCAAATAATAGTATTACAAATGGGTGTAGTATAATCACCTCAAATAACAACATTAACCATTTTTTAAATCAACTTATTATGTAATTCAGAATGTTTTATGAGAGAGCGCTGTAATTTTTTTGTTTATTGTTCTATATTTTTGTATTGTGTTCCGGCGCGTGTGTAGATGAAAATTTCCGGCTGAATTATTCAGAATGCTCTTGGCAGCCAAATATTGTGCTTTTATTATTTTTTAAGAAACGTTTTTATGTGAATGACAGTATTTTGTCTGCCAAGGGGGAATTTTCAAAAATTCAGTCCGTCTATTCTTATCCGCAAACACCCAGGAATACGACAAAGGAGAAAACATTCTCTATAAGACTGATTTCTTCCGTGCGGGCATTGTACCTTTTTTGTATACTTTTTTTGTTCTTATACTTTTTATCCTGTGTTCCTGTGTGTTATACGTGTGTAGATGAAAATGGATAAATTGAATTTTTGAAAAACGTTTTATTTTGGTGTTTGTGTGTATTTTAGCATTTTAGACAAGCTTTTAAAAGATATTTTCTTCTTTGTGAGCTCTGTAACTTCTTTATGTATTGTTTATTGTTTCAATTCTTTTTGTATCGTGTTCTCGTGCATGTGTAGATAAGAATAGAAAGGCTGAATTTTAAAAATGCCCTTGGTAGATAGAATATTATTTTTTTATTATTGTACATTGTACATGTAATATATGACACAGGTGAGGTTCCAATAGATTTCGAAAAAAATATTATTATTCCAATCCCAAAAAGTCGGGAGCTGATAGGTGTGAGAATTTTAGAACGGTTAGTTTAACTTCTCATGCTTCCAAAATACTAACAATAATAATTAAAAATAGAGTAGAAGCTTTGACTGAGAATTATTTAGGCGAAGACCAATATGGTTTTCGTAAAGACAGAGGGATTAGAGAACCGATACTAATGATTAGGGTAATTATCGAAAAAGGTTACAAAAATAAAAGACTCATTTCGCGTTTGTAGATTTAGAAAAGCATTTGATAGGGTTAATTGGATTGTTATGTTCAGGGTTTTGCGAAAATAGGAATCTCTCATAGGGATAGAAAAATTATTTACAGTCTATATAAAAACCAAAGCGTAGTAATTAGATTTGATGAAATAGAAAAGGAAGCTAAGATTAGAAATGGTGTTAGACAGGGTTGTATACTGTCTCCTTTGATTTTTAATGTTTATATTGAGGAAGCTTTAAACTTAGCTAGAGAGAGAAAAGAGATAGGTATTAGTGTACAGGGACAGAAAATAGACATGTTACGTTTTGCAGATGATATAGCCATTATAGCAGAGTCTAGAAAAGAGTTAGGAGAGTTTTTAAATATTTTAGATCAGATACTACAAAGTAACTATAGTATGAGAATTAATTCAGTAAAGACAAAGATAATGACAAGTGAGTTACAGCCTAGTTCTAAACCAAAATTAAAAATAGGTAATACCGAGTTAGAGGAGGTAGATGAATTTTGCTATTTAGGTAGTATAATTACAAAGGATGGACGTAGCAGAAGGGATATAGTAGCTAGAATAGCTCAAGCTAGAAAAATGTTTTTAAAAAAGAAAAACTTACTAATAGCTAATAGTATTAGTTTAGATAATAGAAAAAGTTTCTTAAACGTACGTATGGAGCGTTCTACTATACGGTAGTGAGACTTGGACTATTAAAGAAGTAGATAAGAAAAAGATAGAAGCTTTTGAAACTTGGTGTTATAGGAGAATGTTAAAGATTAGTTGGACAGATAGAGTAGCAAACGAGGAAGTTTATAGAAGGATAGGTGAGGATCCCTGTATGTGGAAACAACTGAAGGTCAGGAGAGATAGAATGATAGGGCACCAGTTAAGACATGAGGGACTATTTAGTAAAGTCTTAGATTATAGACTACCAAATAAAAATAGAGTAGGAAGGCCTAGACAAAGCTATATTAGTCAAATTATTAGAGATTTAGGTTGTGAAGGCTATGTAGACCTTTTTAAACTAGCTCAGAATAGAAAAGAATTTAGAGCTGCGTCAAACCGACTTTAAGTAAGTTCGAAAACAAAACAAAAAAAATAAAAATCAGTTAACTAAATGTCACCATGACAAATTCACAATTAGTTAGCGGTCTGGCATGTTGGTAGCGTTTCGTTGCTTAAGCCTTATCATAACATAATTTAACACTTTTCCTTTTTGAAGCGGATAACCAGGTTATATTTCATTTCCTTATAAATGATATTCATGTAAACATGTTAGAGTTCTTTAACAACCATCAGATTGCTAATATCTATGTAGAGTCAGCTGGATAGGAAAAAGATAGAAGGATATAGGAAGACCTAGACCACACAATATTAGTCAAATTATTAGAAATTTAGGTGTGAAGGGTATGTAGAGCTTTTTAGATTAGCACAGAATAGAAAAGAAGTTAGAGCTGCGCCAAACCGACCTTAAGTAAGGTCGAAAACAAAATGATGATGATTATTTTTTTTATATGCGCTCTTCTGGGAGATACACTATTTTGACTGCCAACGGGCATTTTCAAAAATTCAGTCTGTCCATTTTCATCCGCATACATCTAAGAATACTATACAAAATTAATTAGAACAAGGAACAAAACACTAGACAAGTTGTCGGCGAAGCCAACTTTTACAGCTAGTTTAAACAAAGGGAAGAAAAACCTATATATTAATCATATTCAAAAGACTTTGGCATATAATTTTATGTTGTATAAATATGTATTAAGTATGCATACAAATATATATTTACATCTTAGTAAGAATTTATCTTAAATTAACTGTAAATGATAAACTAATTAAAGTAATATTAAGACATAATTAAAGTAAATATGCCGTAGTATGAACTTTAATTGTTGAAAATGTATGTGTAACGTCTTTAATATATTGTAACGAAACCCATTTGAAATAACAACTGTTCTTTATTTCCAACTAATTACACACATTTTTTCAACTACATGCAACTAACTACAGTAAAATTCTAAAGTGCTCACTCAGGACAATTTATTTTCAACTAATCGCTAACAGTACAAATACGAGTCTTTTAAAGCTGTAATGTTAATCTTCGTAATTACTGTCGAAGCACTATAATTAACTATCAAAGTACTAAGTGTTAACTTTATCGATTACTACAATAATTTATATCATATAGAGTTATTATTTTAACGACACTAATGTATTTCATATAACATCTTTATAAATTAAGACTCGAATAAAAACTAGTATTATAATCAAAGCTTGAATTAAAACGCCCGAACTGTCGATTTATATTCTTAATTCTATTATTCTAGAGCATTCTAAGGACGCACCAGTATTATGTGAATAACATCTAGAAGGTTCATACTCTAAGCTTATTAAAGTTTTTAAATGCAACTACCAATCAACACCATTTAAAAAAGTCACGCCACAGAGTGACTATAAAGTATGCTTTATGACAGATGCTTCGTTTTTGTTGAGCTGTATTATTCTCGTCAAAGGCAGACTAAGCGACGTTTCATTACAATATAATGTTGTATAATATTTTTTTTCAATAGATCAGTCGAACGCGTTTGTGCCATACTCGACCTGAGGTAGCTTGCTATTATTTTTAATTTGAAAAACAGAAACGAAAAAACTTAATAATGAACATACAGCAACAAGAGAAGTACTTGGAAATGAATTTAATAAATTATTTTCATAACCTATGAGAGCAATTCTAACGGTTTCATCCGCGAATTTAGATGAAAATATTGTAACAAATTATTACCTAAACTAAAGGCTTATGAAATTTAAAATTTTTGAATAAATCATTGCATTCAGCTTCACTTTTATTACAAATTTTACTAAACCGTGATAAATTTCACCTGTTATCGCATAAATTCTACTTCCCATCTCGTGAGTCGTGATACTTATAGGTGTTGTAGTAAAATGTGATATTTATTTCTAAGTATCTCCTATTTATACGGGAAAGAAGAGAAAAACCTATAATTCTTGAATAATATTTAAAAATGCATTAACTTCGAGTGTAATCTTGGCACCATCATGTACTAGAGAATTAAGTTATGGGCAACATAAGAAGTAAACATATTCCAAATTTATTCCAGATTCCAAATTTATATTCCAAATTAATTGTTGTAAACCTATTCTTTTTGCGCGTTTGTTAAAATCATTATTGTGCCCTTGCCTCTCATATTTGCTACGTTATGCAGCGTACGGGTCAGAAAGAAATACCGGGCTAACTACCAATGCGGTGAGGGGGGTCCTAGCAACACAAAAATACATCGTCATCGATTTTCTATTTACAGTAAACAAAATAAAAATTTCTATTTAAACAGCAAAAAAAATAGTTACTATTTAAAAAAACAACTTTACTCAGTGGACAAATTCAATAATTGTTCCACGAAGTGCGCATTTTGTAGCTAACATGTAATAAATCTGAACAGTAAAAGGAATAATGCTGATACTTTCGTATAAGCAGATGCGCGAAGTAAAAAAAAAAGCATTATATTTAGAAACCTTTTTAGTAAGGATTTTACCATAAGAAACATTAGTGTATCTAATTTCAAAGTGGGTTTTTAAAAAAACGTGTTTTGTTCGTCAACACGATGCGAATTGGCTTTATCCCTTGGTATGCTATAAAAAGAAAACAAGTCACATACATGTGTCGGGATACTTATCTGGCAAGTCATCGGAAACGGATCAGCACAGCATATAAGCGGTAGTCAACAACAACCATGCTGCTATCGTAATTGCAACAGCGATCTGCACACAAGAGCAGTTGATTTACGTCAAAGAATAATCGGGTCTATATAACAAGCAATTTGGCCTCCAGCTAAGAGCGGTACACCTAATATCTACACTTTTTATAAAAAATAAACGTGCATCGCTCTTGAAGTAATGGAACGAGTAGTTTAGAAAAATGCATATGAGGACGAACGCCAGAATCAAAATTGAAATTGATTAAATAACAAGAATTCCAGCTTCGAATTCTTGCGTTATCAACATACCAAAATGGAGATTAGAGAATTCGACCCAACCTTTGTCGAATAATATAAAACACTATTTCAACGAGACTTTAGATGGAAATCACATAAGAATCAATTATACGCGGTCGTAATGTATAACAAATTAACGGATAACTAAAACAAGGCATTGACTATTTAATTTTAGCATAAACTTTGCGTTTCGAAATAAATAAGTTTAAAATGAAAATTAGTAGGAAGCGTACTTATTGTAAACAGGATGTTGTCGACGTATGAACGAGTAGAAACGGAATCGATGTAAAAGAAATAATCAAATAACGGATACGGTTTTACTGCCCGAAATGAACGTAACATATTGAAAATATCAATAATGTGATTTTTTACCACAGCATTATACAATCTCTCTCCTGTTGTGGTAATAACAACCAATAGGATAGAAACCTAAGAAATGCTCTCGAAATAAAAATATAACCATTTCTTGTTTCTATAATATGGATAACAAAAGTTACCTACTCAACATGACTTGCATCTGATGTAGAATCTAAAATAGAATCTATAAAGTAGTATTTTGCAGTTGAAGGAGTCGCTTATTAGATTTTCTTAATTTTTATTAGTTAAATTAAATATTATCTTCTTTTAGAATCTGTATCTGAAATAGCAATGCATGCTTTCTGTCGTTTTTGAATTTTACACGCAATTGAATTTTGTGAAATGCTGAGAAATTTTAACCACCTTTAGAATACTTCTGTTATTATTTTTAAACAATTTAGTGCTAGTATCTCGAAGGTTAAAATATCGACAGAATAAATATTGAATAATTGTAAATCGTTCAATGAACTGACCCAATATTTTGTATTTATTTTATTAAGACGTCTGGCTTCCTTATCAATTGTTGTAAAATTTCTTAAACTTCTATTCAGATCAACCCATTTTCTATATGCGTTAACACATTGTTTCTGTCTGCTTAAGTTAATGGAAGTCTGCCTCCAATTTGAATAGCCATCAATTAAGTTTTTGTGCTACCAAACAATTTACAACAAAAACAAAATTTACAATTCAATGTAAGAAGATATATAAGTCATGTGCGAGCAATTGATTCCTCATTTGATAACACTCTTCTACTTAACCCTTAACCATTTACCTGCTTCACTTGAAGGAAAATTAAAATTACAAGCTTTTACAGGTTGGCGCTTTCCATTATTCAAAGCCCTACAGCTATCCCAAACCTAATTTAGCCGATCCATCTTTTATCATAAATTTTACTTAATCAAAGTTATTTATTGTGACCACTGGCTTTGTCGTCTTCATGTTGTTAACAGAAATCCAAACGTCATTAACTATCAGTTATGTAGAGAGAACCACACTCGATATCGTCGCAATGATTGTGCATGTTTTCAGCAATCTTTTCCTTGTTTCTATGTTTGTTGTCTTTAAACATAGTAGTGGCATTTTCTTGTTAAATGCAACACAACCTTATCCTAATCTTTGTTTATTTCTCTTGCACTTTTCCCATTTTGCTTTAATTGACCTCTTATGTAGCATAAATCCTTAACCTCTAGTAAGTTCTCGTTTCCAATTTGCATTCTACTTTTTGATTTATTTTCCACTCCTTTCCATACTAGTACTTTAGTTTTATTTTTGTTAATTTTCATACCGTATCTCTCTGTTGGAACTGCTTCCATTTCATTAAGAGCTGCTAGTAACTTTTTTTGCTACAGTTGTTTGTTCTTGTATAAGGTATGTATTATCCATCTATCCCTAAACCTCACTCCAATCTTTTTGAATATTTCGAAAACTTTTTTTCCGTTTTACATCGTCGAATGCTTTTTCCAGATCTACAAACCCTTTATACATGCTTTCCCCCTGTTCTATTGTTTTTCCATTGTCACCATTGGAGCTAAAATAATTTTACGTTTTCCTCTGTTTCGCCTAAACCCAAATTGATCTTCTTTTTGTATCTTCAGTCTGCTTATCCATCCGTCTTGTACAATTCTAGTTAATATTTTTGATACATGAGCTATTACGTTTGAAATCTTTGTGTTATCTCACCTGTTTTATACATATAGCATACAAGTTGGAAGAACTGCTTGTCCAGCGGTTATTAGAGTATCTGATTTCTCATTATGTATACCTGGTATCTTTTTGTTTTTCTGACTCTTTAATACTAATTCAAACTCATCTCTAATTATAGAACATACCAAGTTATCTTTTTCAATGTCTGATTGCTGTTCCAGTGCTTCTAGTTCTTGTCCTGAATATATATTCCCTATATATTTTAGCCATCTAACTATTTTCTCTATATTTTCTACAATGATGTTTCTTTCCGCACCCCTTATGTTTTTGCTATACGGTTTTATATCCCTAAAATTCATTCTAATTAGTATGTATCCTTCATCTGTTTTCCCTATCTTAATTTGTACCTCATTGCACTTTTCAACAATCCGATGTTCTCTAGCTTTCCTGCATTTGCAAATAATTTCCCACTTTATGGCTTTGTATCCGTTTCATATTTCGTCTGGTCTGTTTTTGCATTTTTGCCTTTTTTCTATTAAATTTAGAATATCCTTTGTTACTCATAGTTTCATATTGTTTTTTGTTTATACTCCAAAATATTTTTGCCCGCCATGTCTAACCTAGATTTAATGTTACTCCATTTTGTTTTTACTTTTTTAGTATCCGAAATTTTTTCGACGTCTTTCAGCAGTTTGTTTGACATTTTCTCAAATCTTTTGTGGATATCTTTATCTTTTAGTTTCTTAAAATGCCTTTTTCTGTTCCGTTTTACAAATTTTGAAATCTAAGCATAGCTTTTATAATTACGATGTTGTGGTCAGTGTCTACATTTGCTTTTGGGTAGCTTCTGCAATCTTTCACTTGATTGCTAAACCGTTGTCGAACAAGAATGTAATCTCCCTATGTCTCCTAGCATCTACCAACTGCATGGCCTTTTAGCATGACGCTGAAATAATGTGTTTGTCAAGGTTAAATTGTTTTTGTCATAAAATTCTACCACCTTGTTTTCCCTATGGTTTCTCGTGGCTAAACCAAATAAACCTACTACTGCGCGTTTCCTACCCTTGCATTAAAATCTTCCTTAGTTATTAAATTTTCATGTCATTTAATGAATCTTATTGTGTCTTCGATATCTTTGTATATCGTTTTTACTAGTTTAGGTTCTAATATAACCATGAGTACTCTTTTGTTCTTTAGTAAGTATTTTTCTACACAATGTCCTATTTTTTCGCGTAACTATCCCCACACTCGAATTTCCTTCCTTTAATTCTTTACGAATTACCCCAAAGTCGAAAGCTTTCAAGGCCGGAGTCATTATAAATATTTATGGTTCCGGGTTGGGATCGTGTCATTTTATTAACTAAGGTCGACGTTTCGCCCACTTTTGTAAGGGGCTTCATCAGGACAAGAAAAGAAAATAAGTAATAAAGTTTTAAAAAAATTTTAAAAAAATTTAAAAAAAATTTTAAAAAATTTAAAGAAAATAAATAACAAAAAATAAAAAAAAAATAAAAAATTAAAAAATGAAAAAAAAATTAATTTATTATGATTTTTTTTATTTATTTTTTATTTTATTTTATTACTTATTTTCTTTTTTATCCTGATGAAGCTCCTTACAAAAGTGGGCGAAACGTCGACCTTAATAAAATGACACGGTCCCAACCCGGAACCATAAATATTTATTACCCTAAAGTCTTCGCTCCAAAAACACCCGCCTCTCGCCACCGAACTTTATTAATTCCTAGAATATCTAATACTAGCGTATGCATTTCTTTTTTCAAATTTTCTAGCTTGCCTATTTGCTTCATACTTCTAACGTTCCACGCCTAGACTCGTAAGATGTTCCCAGTTCTTCTTTTCTTCTTAATGAACACGCCAATCACATCTTCTGAAGTAGTCCCTTCGCGGAGATCTGAATGGGGGACTATTTTAACGTCGGAATCTTTTACCCCAGAGAATGCCATCAGTTCTTAAACGATTTTAGTACGCTGTGTATTTAGAAGTAATGTGGTGGTTTCCCGTTGCCTTCCATATCGTAATAGTGTGTCTTAGAATGTTACAGTGACTCCTATGCTCTCTGCCACTCTAACTACCGAAAAAGTTGCTGCCCTCTTTTGGGAACCTGCCTTAGTCTGGTTCTTCGCTAAAGACCTCACTAATTTAGTTAAACCTATAGTTTGACTCTTTAGATCTCTGGAACACGCAAGCTATTCTACCGGTTTTAGTATTCTAGAATTCTTCACGGTGCAGGTCCGTTCAGTACGGCTAATTTAAAATACGTTTAAATCGTTCGATTAGAAAAGTTTCAATTCTTCCGAAATCAATATTTAACAAAATTTTTAATCGATTATAAAAAGAATTTTAAAATCAGTTTAATTACTTATTTTTTAAAAATATTCCGAATTATAAACGTTGCAAGTAATTTGTAACTTGAACAAAAATTATGCCGAATATTTCGTTTTTTTTAAACAAAACATGTTTTAGAATATTAACATGAAGTATATAAAACAAAAAGTTCTACATACATTTTAAATTCGCCCCAATATTTAGTTTTCATATAAAAGTATCAATCGTATATCTTACTGTAATAGAAGTATCGATAGATAAGCAATCAATGCAATTGTTTATATTATTTTTTTTCTCATTTTGTAAAAACATATGTTTATGCAGAAACGTAATAGTAACATAAAAGTTATAAAAATGTTTACTTATAAAACTAATAATACATATTAAACAATAATTCTGTTATCATCATATTAATTAATCATCACCAACATTATTATCGTTATAGTTATCATTATCACCATTCACACCATCATTAAAACAGCATTGGTATCTGACAAGTGTATACCCGCAATAAGGTTACCTCACAACCATATACAATCTCCGTTAAACAGTATTGGTATCTGACAAGTGTAAACCCGCCATAGGGTCGCCTCAGATCCATATACAACCTTCATAGAACAACATTGGTATCTGACAAGTGTAAACCCACCATAAGGTTACCTCAGAACAATGTTAAAATCTAACAAAGAGGTAGCCTAAATCATAATGATTTCCCCTTCAAAATAAGTATAAAAAAACCACTACTTAAGCCTTTTAATAATGCAATTGCACACTTCTCTAATAACCATCCTCTAAATTGTATAAATAGAAACATGTTAAAAAATGTTTTCCAATTCCCAAGTTATTGAATTTTTACAATAAAAATTAATCAGCTGATTTCACGTTAAGCGTATTGGCTACCTAAAAAAGTCGGTCCCAGGCCGTAACACAAATTGAAGGCAATTATTCATTTAAACTTTTAAAAAATTTTTGCTTAGTGTACTCAAACCAAATACAGTATTGCCCGAAATAAACAGTACTGAAAGTAAGTTGGCGGTGTTTTTATGCGTGCGCTGTCACACTCAAGTTAGCTAGTATAGACCTGTCAAGTAAACCTCAAACAAGTAATTAGTAGGGCCTAATTGTTAAAAATGGTGTTAAGTACAGAGGAGAAAGTGTTTCTGGTAGAGCATTATTTTCGTTCATACGGAATCGGCCGACGTAATGGTGCAAGTTTGCTATACGTGTCTGATCAATTCACACAAAGGTTTAATAAACGTTCTCCAAGTAATGCTGTAATTTTGAAGGTTATTGAAAAGTTTAGAAATACAGGTAGTGTATTGTGCCAACGAAAAGGAAACTCAGGGCGTCCCAGGACAGTTAACAACAACAATAACCATGAACGTGTTTTTGAGCAAATCTTAGAAAATCCGAAAGTCAGCCAGGCAAGGACAGCGTTACAACTTGATTTAAAAGAACTTCCTTTCAAAGAATCCTGAAGGAGCTGGGTACATTTTCGTATGTGATTCAGGTACATCAACAACTACATCCTCGGGATTATCGCAGTAGAGTGGAATATTGCGCCAGAATTCTCGCGTTACAGTATGAAAATCCTGAATTTTTGAAAAATGTTTGGTTTTCAGACGAAGCACATTTTCACTTGTCAGGCTATGTGAATCGTCGCACAAATCGATTTCTGGGCTTTGCCAGACCCGATGAGGTTCAAGAGGTTCCTTTACATAGTGAAAAAGTGAGTGTCTGGTGTGCTGTTTCCGGACACGGAATCATTGGTCCGTACTTTATCGAAGAGAATGGTAGGCAAGTCACACTTAATCAACAGAGGTACAGACAAATTTTAACACGATTTATCCCTGATCTACGTCAATTCTGTCGTGCACGTAACTTGGCATTTCGAAACCAATTTTTTCAGCAGGACGGGGCAACTTGCCATACTGCTGCCGCAATTCGTCAATTTCTTCAAGAACATTTTTCAAGCAAATTCATATCACGATTTACTGACTTCCCTTATCCTTCACATTCTCCAGACCTCACACCTCCAGACGCATACATTTGGGGCATGGCTAAAAATGCCGTTTTCAAACGGGCACCACAAACCATCGATGAATTAAAGGATGCCGTTAGAGTCTTCTTCGCAGCCCTGAGACAACCCTTATTCAATAACATGACCAGAAACTTAGAACATCGTTATGAAGTCTGTCTCGAACGAGGAGGTGCACATTTAGAACATATAATAAAGTGTCAATAATATGTATTTTTTAAATATACAAAACAATTACAATTTCAGTACTGTTTATTTCGGGCAATACTGTATTTCAAACATCAATAAATCAAAGTCACCTTCAATTTATGTCATAAATGTCAAACTTGAAATTTTTATTATTTTGAAAACGATCCTAGGTTATGGATCGAAACGTTAATAAAGATAATTTTAAAAAATATGAGTGGTTTAATCCCCAAAGAAGATTAAGAAGAATACTAAACAAACCACAACAAACATACAGGGAGTATTTATCATTATTATAAGTATCATGGTCATTAGTTGTTTGGTACATTCACTTGCATCATCACAATTGATGTCACCTCTATAATCATCATCATCCTCATCATTAGCATCATTTTCTTCATTAAAATCATCATCATAATGATAATTATAATCAGGTAAATCAGCATAATAATCATTTTCATCTATTTCTTCGCCTCCATTACTATTATCCCCTTCAGTAGAACTTAAAGGTTATGTTTGGCTGATATCTACTTTGACTTTACTTAACAAAACCGATGCTTTTAACTTCATTTCATGAGATCTTATTTTAATTTTCTTATATATTTTTAAATTTAATACAATTTGCAATATACATTTTTACTTTCTATGTTTTCTTTTTCTTGATCAATTATAATTTCGTTAACAAGCTGCAGCATTTCATCTCTTTCGAACTATTGGAAAGTATAGTAATCTTTGTCAGAAGTGGTTTTACCATATCCAAGGACGTTCAATGTTGATGGTACTGAATTAGTAGCATTTGATCAAATCATCGAGATTAGAGTGTGCGAAGTTACAATATCATCTATAATTTTGTTCATAAGAACTGTGGAGCGCACAAAGAATTACTTACGTTTGTTGTTACGAATTCGGCTGAATCATGTTCTTCCAAAAGTCTAGAAGCACAATCACGACAATCTTTTCCAGAACATTTTCGTGTTAAATTTTTATTCAACTCGTATCAGCTTGCTCCAACTTCTGGATCCTTTTGTATGTTCTTCTTCTTTAGTTGGTGATAGATTTAAATAGTTGACTAATACATAGAACAAATGTCTGTTTTTATCTTCTCTTTTTAGTTTTATATTCCTATACTGAGCACCCGAAAAGTGTTTAGTTTTCTACTAAGGCTCCTTCAAAACAGTTTTTTAAATAAACGCAGTAATAACAGTAAAACAACTATTAATTTGTTATCCCGCTCTGCGCCTGCTATCACTGAGCTAAATTGAATATTGAATGGAGAAACGCAAAATTTTAAATTCACCATATCCGCATCTTTGAATGTTCAAGTTTTCGGTGTAGATAGTTAGTAATTACAAAAAAATAACGTAAGCAGGTTAACCTTAAAACATGAAATGAGAAAAGTAATCGCACTTTAACAAATTTCCGTTCACTTTACTTTTCAACAAGTTATAAAAAATGTGTTAGCGTATGCAACTCACCTACCAAAAAACAAATAATAAACTAAAAATAAAACATTTATGACCACAATCATAAACCGAACGGTTTAGCTTGAGTATATCTCATCCTACACAAAACAACTCTACGTATTTACAGTTTAAAAAATGTCAGCGTCGCGATGTAAAAAACGCAAACACTTTAAACACTGCAACTTAAGTTCTAAAAGCTTATTCATAATTTTAGACCTAAAATTCTTGGCCATGGACACCACCAGCTTGCAGCCTGCATCACAGTGTATTGTAAAGTAGAGATGTTTGCGGATATTGTCGTTAGTTTTTTCGTTGATGTCACTAATACATTCTTTTAATAAATAATAGTCATATTTTGAATGGTTCTGAAAATGATACAAAAATATACTTCCTACAAATCAAAGATATTTGGGCGTCGTAAGATTTGGTAGTGTACATGTTTAGCCGCATTTTCCCTCCGTTAGAACGAGATCTGCATGTAAACTTACTATTTTTACAACGATTGCTACACTTGTTATAGTATTCCGTGCAGACGAGAAAGAAAAGTAAAATGAACTAAGAAAATCGCCCGCACCGAATACCGCAACAAAATAAAAGGAGAATCCACAGAATTACTGCCGTACTAGCTGAAATGTAGTAGAGTGGGGTGGGTCACACAGAAATAAAAATTGAAAACCTCAGTAAGTAGATTTATTTACAAACCTTTAGTTAACAAACATAGTATCAAAAGGGATATTTGCAGAAACATAAACGAACATTTACGTAATATCCTGTTAAAATATGATATAATCATAGACGTCAATTCGCATATAACACAATATAACTTCAAAATATACAAAAACTTTAAACAAATATCAATTAGGGATTATTTCCAAGTCACATCACTTAGTAAAATATAGATGACAAGTACAAGTATACGTACACAATGTTTCCAGCCTTTAATAAATACAAGAAGAACATTAGACATAATATATGCAGTAATAGAAATTTGTTTACGTGCACCTTACCGAAGTGCACTTCCTAAAGTAATAGCGCAACCTTAACCTGAAGTGTTAAGCTTAATTTAGATTATAATTAGTAAACAATTTGTTGATGTTAGCATTTCCTAAACCTTAAGTAAAGTAAGTATAATTGCTTCAATGCGATCTTCTGTTTATCTTAATTGTGACTTGAAAAGCAATCACGTAATCACTTTGTGCACTAACATGTGAAAGTAAATTTTAAAACGGCAGTCTGTAATTGATTGTGACATAACAACGAGTAAGAAAAAACCAAAGCACTGTCGTAGTTGTCAAGCAAAGAAAGAAAAATTGACTATGTTTTATAGATAGCCTCAAAAAAAGAGTAGAGTAGTCGTGTCTTAAATCCGTTTATGTGTCAAAGAGAAGTAGCTGCCTTCCGAAAGAACTATTTGCTCAGTATATACCATATCGTACATCGCCAGTCTGTCACAGGTACCATTTAGCAGATCTGAAAGTGCGTACTTACAATTGTTGACGAACCGGACACTTCTAGGAAACAATTTCACCAGTTAGAGAACTTGACTAAGTTTGACATTTTAAAAACTGAAGTAAAGCAATTCTTTTTAAAAGAAAGCATCATAAATAACACCGCGACTTTACAGAATCTTTTCACGTGAGAGGACGCTGTATAGAATCAGATTTCTACTTACGCTCAGCCTGTATATATATATATATATATATATATATAGAGAGAGAGAGAGAGAGAGAGAGAGAGAGAAAGCACCAGGTGGTAACGTATCTTCTTTTCAAAACATTTCCTATCGACAAAAAACCATCTAAAAAGTTATTCTCAGAATACCACTTGCAGACAAGCGCAATTAAAAAAGTACATGACTTTCACGAAATATGCGCGTGAGGAAATTCCTGTCTGGTACCAAACAATGTCTGCTAAAATTGTTAGGTACGTCTGCAACCGACATGGCAGCATTATGTAATTAAGTGAATAACAGTTGAGCTATTCCTGTACAAAACTATAGAGATTTACTATTTCGAATGATACTACCGAAAATAGATAAGCAGGTGGATAAGTTTAGATTGTTTGCAATCTGTGTCCGTAAACACCTGTGTGATAACGGACCGCGATAATAGCATTTCATGCTATCTCATTAAACGTATTTATTTTAAGAGATGCAAGTGTTTTAAACTTACTTCAAAGAACCCAAACTGCAAGGATTTTTACCATTAGCTAACCAAAGCAAATTAACATAAAATAGATTCCAAACATTTAACGTTGTAACTACACACTTCAATCTGAAAGGTAGTTGTTACTTGTTACTCGATATAACATAGGGCGTGTGAAGTCGTTTAAGTTAAAAATTTCTTAATGGGTTTCTTAATAAAAAAAGTTTAAACGAAGTAGTTGGAACTTGATATTTATATAAAGAGTGCAGAAATAAATCGATTGCAGAAATCTAACGTAACATAATGCTCTACAATGCAGCACGTCTTAGCCACTTATGCAAGCTGGACAATATGCAACGTGAAGTACGTCGATTGGTAACAGGTGCCTTTCGCACAAGTTTGTTTTTAGCACTTTTCTGTGAAATACGCATTCTTCCATTAAGCATGCAATGACAAATAAGAATATTAAACTACAGATGCATTGTATACACACAACCGGACATCCACTCTACGAAACTTGTAGTTAGAATGTGTATGCAGAAGTGTATCAATCCCGTAAAACTATCACCATACCTCTTCCCATTAGAACAGAGGAACGGTTAGTATTACTAGGTAAATAACGTCCCTACCACTTTGCCATACACACAACAGGCTACCCGCCCATCTATATATTTCAATAAATTATTATAAAGGCTATTGTTATTAATTTATAAATACCGAAAAGATTTGAACAGCTTTTAATGTAGGAATATCTGTGTCAACTGTATGTTAATATAGTTTTTTTTGTTTTAGACTGATGGAATGCGAGCAAGTCCCACTCGAAAACCTACAATGACGCAGATTTTACTAGGATGGGAAAGATCTAAATCATACACCTTCATAGGATTATTTATTTGTTTCACTATTTGGGCTTGTGTATTTTTTCCCATACTTTTAAACAGTGATGAAGGCAAAGCACCATGCTGTCATTAATTAATCAATCATGGCACTATTATATATATTTGGTTACCGATAAGTTAATAACCACTTGGTTGTAAGATTTTTGTAATATAATATATATGTAGATAAATATTATAATGTGGTGCAATTAAACTTCTTTATTTGGTTCAAACAAGCTAACTATTCACAAGTATTTACATGAATTTTAAATCTATTGGAAGCTGCAGGAGTTTATTATTAATCAATAACAGCTGCGTAGCAATTTCGCAAAACTTTAAGAAAAATGTTCATCGCATTCAAGAACACCGGCACCAAAAAACTAGTTACTAGCATAGCCTAACGCGAGACTATTTCTTGTATGATCACGTCTCAAGTTAGCAAGAATTTATTGACATTAATAAATTTTCTTTATTCAGTGTGTGGTTTTTTAAATAAGGCGTGATTCAATAATTACAATGACTAATTATAGTCCATTATATCGATTAGAGCCTTATATGGCGAACAAACATATACCTAAATTAATTATATAAACGTCTCCTAAAATAATTGTTTACTAAAATGATTTGTGAAGTGCTTTTCAACGCATAACAATTGCGCCAAAGCTTCAAAAATAAAAGAAAAAATCTCTTTGTACATGAATTCATATATACAAAAGACATATTCTAATAATGTCTTTAGGCGCCACTTGGTTTTTATACCGCAGAAATCTTTGTGCTGCCAAGAAACGAATAAATAGCCACCCGATCATCAGGTTACATCATCTATTCGCACAAAAGTCTTGTTTGGCGCCACATCGACCGCACACAATTAGTTGGGATTATGAAGTTTAAACACTTAAAACTAACGCTTAATTCTTACTATAAAAAATCTAAATGCAAGACTAGTTTCTATTTACATGGCATATAATTGCTTACAATTGTTTAAAAATATCTCAATGTATTCTTCTAACTCAAACAAATTAAAGGCACTGGCTTACAAGCAAGGAAGATATAAAATATATTGCAGCAATAAAAACTTTACGTTAACAAATTAGTCAGTGTTGCTGCATTTTGTACGCTACCAAAATACAAAGCAACAGGCTTTTACATATAATTCCTACCTTTGATCATAAATACCAAAAGTTCTGAACATCAATTACATACGGTAAAATCTCAAAGATATTTTTAAAGAGAAAGATAACAGATAACAATTTTTGATTCAGAGACCCTCACTCTTGGCAAGGCACATAAAAGCTCGAGTCACAGTCCTTTAAGTGCTTATCAATACCTACGATTATTATAAAATATATTTCGCAAGAACATAAAAACATATAAAGCAAAGGAAAATAACACACTTCTTTAACTGACGAGCTGTAGTTTTCACGTCGCTTTGAGGATGTCTCGATAAACAAGAAAAATTTACAACTCCAAAACAACAACTGAAAATCCTAATTATAAGGATAAAACTACATACATAAAATTTTAACAAGTAAGCGCTAGTTACGATATCTCAATAAGTAACATTAAGATTAGGATATTCGAAAGTTTAATTTATAAGATACTTGTATATTGTAAAGACCTATGTGAAAGGGAACGTGTTAACCCTTCGTTTATAACCGACCAGTTGGTGGTAAGTAATAAATAAGGATAATGTAAAAGTTACGTCTTAGAAGCTGTGTAATATATTATTCAATGAAGATTGATGTTAAAGCGAAAGTAAACATAAATTTAAACTTAAGTACCTTTTTAAACTGTACGAGTAAGTAAATGGAATAAAGGAATGACTGATTAATGTTCGACTTTTCAGGGTGACATTGTAGCTTGTCAACCCAACTAAACTACTTAATGGTGACAAGAATAAATTAAGGAATATTTATGTATCCTAAATAAATAGAATTGATTGGGACAGGGACTCGTAAAAGTGTTTGTTAACAATTGATAAATTACTAAATGAAAGTAAGGTCCTGCTCTATATAAACGAAGCTGTGAGAAACCAACGGGGAGATGTGATAAATGTGTAGAAATGTACAAATAGCTGAAGTTTTAACAGTACTTCTATGTTGAGTGCAAACGTTCATTTTTGTGAATTAATAAATAAATAAAGTACAGTGTTTGTTGTTTGTATTATTTCTTTTAGAAAATAAAGGAATATTGGTTTTGAAAAAATCAATTAACAAGGCCGAACCTGTAATTCGTTCCTTAAATTTAAACAGTTCGACGAAGGAAAATCCATTTTTGAAGGTGAACATACTGAACAGAACATCAAAAGTTTTGTTACATCAGAGTCGCTACCAAACCTCGTAGAATTCAATCATGAAACGGCACCTAAGATCTTTGGAGGTGAAATTAAGAGCCATGTACTCATCTTTGTATCTAAAAGTGATGACAAAATCAGTGCTATTTTATTTTCTGCTCGTTCTGTCGCCAAACCTTACAAATCTAAAATTTTGTTTGTTACAATCGATGTAGAGGAGGAAGACCACCAGCGAATTTTAGAATTCTTTGGAATTAATAAAGAAGAGGTTCCCACTGCACGTATTATTAAACTTGAGGAAGAAATGTCAAAATTCAAACCTGAATCGTCCGAACTTGATGCTGAAAACATAACTACATTTGTAGATAAGTTCTTAAAAGGTGAGCTTAAACAACATTTATTAGGTCAAGAACTTCCTGAAGATTGGAATAAACAACCCGTGCGTGTTCTTGTTGCAAGCAATTTCGATGAAGTTGTATTAGATAAATCCAAGGACGTCCTTGTAGAATTTTATGCTCCATGGTGTGGTCATTGTAAACAGTTGGTCCCTATTTATGAAAAAGTTGCAGAGCATTTTGAAAGTAATGTTGATGTTGTTATTGCTAAAATTGATTCCACAGCAAATGAACTCGAACATACTCGTATTACAAGCTTCCCTACAATTAAACTATACAAGAAAGAAGACAACAAAGTTATTGATTATAATAGTCCTAGGACTTTTGAAGGGTTATCTAAGTTTGTAGAGTCAGGTGGTGTTGAGGATGGTGCAGCAGAAGATCCAGTTGAAGATGATGATACTGCACGGCGAGATGAATTGTAATTGTAGTACTGACATATTTTTGTTCGTTTTCTTTTAAACAATATTAATAATAAATATCATCTCTCATAAGGACAATCTTCTTTGTAAGCTACAATTATAGTTTAGGCATCAACAGAACCTTATAAATATCATATTTTGACAAAGTACAATTACATTAACTTTCCGTTACCAAATTCATAGTTGATATTTTGTGTATACGTGCAGTTTTGATATTTAGCAAATATACAGAGCGCTTTCGATTTAATAATAAATCATCACACTAAATATTAGTACACTATGAACTTTGAAATAAAAATAGACCACTCCTAGCAATTCCTCGTAAAAGGTAGTAAAATGATACAGACACGGAGCACTTCTAAGCGATAGAAAACTAGCTACAGAACCACTTCCCGCGTTTTAAGTTACGAAGCACAAGTATCAAGTCAGAAAACTAAAAACAAAATAATAATATTCAACTAATTACTTCAAATTCCACCATCTGTATGTTAGCGATAACACCAGGTCGACGTATCAGGCATCCATGTAAATATTATGAATGAGAATTAAATTGTGGTTTTAAGCAGGTGGTTTAGTAAGGGTCTTTAAATAAAAGATGTCATTTCAAATCAACAAAAAAACGAAATATTTTCGAGAAAAGTAGAGGTATTTTTATTTTAATATAAAGCACAAACTCTGAGGTTTTTAATGGAACATAATATCTGCCAATTGTCTGTCTAGCTCTTCATTCGTTTGATGAAACGCATTACGTTGTACCATAATAGTGGCTATAATTCGCCAATAACGAACGGCTCTAATATTGTCTCTAAGTGCTTGAATCTTTGCTGAAGCATCTGGGTAGACTATATCTTTAATGTAGCACCAATGAAAGAAAGTCTAATTGTGATAAATCGCACTATCTCGGCGGCCAATTAAAGTAGTTTCCCTTTCGAGAAATCACACGTCCAGAAAATAAAGCTATTAAATAGCAATGTAGCAGGTGATGCACCCTGATAAAAATAAACGTCGTCCACATTTAGCGCATCATTTCAGGTCATAACAAAATAGTCAGCATAGTTCGGTAACGCAATCCATTTACTGTAACGGTTGATCCAGCAGCGTTTTAAAAAACGTATGACCCAATTACACCGTCAGTCCAACGCCGCATTACAATTAGAGGAATACAGATAATCTCGTTAAATTGCCGAGCATCTTTAAACTAATTCAACCAAATTCAGAAACCTTTAATCGTGGAAACAACCTCGGTAATAATAAATTTACAACCCCACAAAACTAATGCGTAGTGATCAACAAATAGAACAACCATCGATATTAAATATAAAATGTGGGAACAATAACGGTTCACACGGATGTATGACACTGAACTCAACAATCGAGCAGTTTAGACGCACAAAGTATGAGAACAAAATTTTTAAGGGAGATTGAAATATATAACTAAGTTCGATTAAGTTGGTAAGTTAGGTTAACAAAAAAATAATTGTTCGATGACAGTGGACGTGCAGGCCGTTGCCACCCACCCCACCCCACCTCAATAAGTGACCGACGTCGATTTGTTTTGAGCTTTCCTGGATAATTTGGTTAGAAAGTCCAAGCACTCATGTTTAGCGTGGAATTAAATCGCGTCGGTGGTGCATCAAATAAGGAAATTATATAATGAAGGATGATAAAGCGGGTTGCACTCTGCAACTGGATGGGAAACCTAACGTGCCGAAGACATAAACAAGCGAATCATTCGTGTTCTGAATGTGCTAATTAGTTTACAATAAAAACTAAGAATTAGAATTTAGCTGTGAGTAATGTTTGAGCTTTTTTTGTTTATGCTTGATAAATATGTACACGTAACCTTATAAATATGTTTTAATTAGTTCATAAAGCAACGGAATCGGTTTTATTTACATGTAAATATAATATTCTTGAAAAGAGAGTTTGAAACTTTTGAAACGTTAAGAAAGATGTACGTATTAATTTAAACGTGATTTTTATTTGTCGAAAGTGTTTGCTAGTTAATTTCTTTCTAGAAATTTAGTATTTGTAAAGGTCGTTAGAATGGTTAAAGCAAAAATTGGTATTACGCTGTTTCACTATGTATTGTTGTTAAGAGCATTTCCAAAAAAATGCGATTTAAAATGTCGTATAAATTAATCTTAGAAATTAGAACAACCAAATGGTTTTATTACTTAATATTGTTTTAAGAAAATCTGTTAATAATATCTGACCAGTTGGATATTATACTAGGTTTGGTTTCTTTTCCAGAATGTACTGTTTACAGAGTTTAAGCTTAGATGAAATTTTATTTGGAGTTATTTATAAGATAGGAACAGGTGATTGTTGTGAAAAAATATTCAACTATTCCAGTGAATGAAAGTTGTTTTTAAGATATGGATAAGAAAAGTAAAAGAAGATATAATAAGATTTGAAAACACCGAAAACAAGGAGACCTATACGGAATAACCGTTTTCGGGTAGCAAAAATATCGAAGAGATTGCTGGGATAAAACGGTTTAGCACCCCTTATTTTTGACAACTAGTAAAGCCTTTCAAGGTAAGTGGTACTTATACAGTAATTGTGTTTATCTCGGACATTTTACAAGAATATTTTTATTATTTTTATAATTTTTTCCATAGAAACCCACTCCTACACCACTGTAGTTAACTGGTGCACCCTTAATTGTTATGAGGTTCCCATTCCTCATGGGCAAATCAAAAGTCGAAAAATAATGTATTTTTACCCGTAACACTTTATTCAAAACTGACCTAACCGAGCAAGAACGAATTGGAGCTTTTACATTATTAATTTGTCCGACACGTTCGAATTTATTGATTAAATTTATTATAACTGTGCGAGAACGTGCTTAATGATGACCAAAACGTACGAACTCTACAAATCATGTCGGCGATATTTTCACCATCTTTGTAGTGATGTCACGGGTAAAAAATGACGTTTCGTTTCGAATTTTGATTTGCCCAAAAGGGGCGGAAACCTCCTGACAATTTTACAGATTCAATGGCTAACTACAGTGGGTTCCTATAAAAAAAATTTATGAAAAATAATCTAAATCTAAACATGTAAAATGCCCGAAGTATAAAACTACTTTACAAGTTGTCAAAATTAAGAACGCCAAATCGTCTTGACCCAGCATTTCTTTGGATATATTGTCGCTACCCTGAAGACGGCTTTTCCGGATAGGTCTCTGTGTTTTCGATTTTCCTAAATCTCATCACCCCATACTCTACCTTATTCTACCATACCTTAAAAACACTCATTAGCTTTCTATTCAATTAAAGAAATCTTCAAAATAATGGCCTCTTTCAAATATGACTTTATTACTGGGGTAGCTGGAGATTCTTTCACAATATTTTTCTACATTTATCCATCTTATAAATAACTTTAAATAAAATTACATCTAAGTTTACACTCTATTGTAAATTTCGAAAATATAATTGCACGTGCATTAACCTTAAAAATAAACAAACCTAATCCATCTTCATAAGTCAGGTGTTATTAACAGAACTCCTTAAAAAAACCGTAATCCGTAAATAATACTACCATTCCCTTGTCCTAGTTTCCTGAATTACTTTATACAACATTTTAACCCCCCATTAGTTGGAATTATCCTTAACAGCAATGGCATGTAAAAGAAGCGCAATATCAACTTTCGCATTCTCTATTCCAATGTTTATTAAAATACTAAATTTACTAGCAAATACATCCCACAATTAAAGCTTGCGTTTAAATTAATACGTACATTTTTCTTAGCGTTTCAAAAATTCAAACTTCCTTATCAATAATATTATTCTTATCTGTAAATAAACTAATTCCGTCATAATACGAACCAGCTACAATTTATATTGACTAGTTTGCATGTACATATTTATTAAATGTAAATGCAAATAAAACAAGAAAAGCTCAAACGATTTTCAGGTAACTTTACTGAATCACCTTTACGTTAGGTCCCCCATTCCATGGATTTAATTTCCAACATTTACTTGCAGAGTAAAAACCCACTTATCACCATTTTAGTGCACCACCGACGTTATTTAACTTCCACGCTTAACCCGTGTATTTGATCTTTCTAACCTATATCATCCGGCAAAGCTCAAAACAATTCGCAATCGGTCAGTTATCAAAGGTCTTTAGTCTACACACGCTTATTATCACTTAAACATCATTTCGTTCTTAACTACACTTCCGAACTTAATCGTTATATTTCATTTTTCTTCTTCTTTTAAAGATTCGATTCTCTTCTCTTATTTTGTACGTATAAAGCTTTCTTATGGCCAAGTTCAATGTGTTCAGTTCGTTTGAACACACTAATTTTATGACGTTTTATAATTTGGTGGTTTCCTAAACCCCATGTGAATTGATACAAATATTTTTGTGGCCGGTGATGTCTCCAATTTTCAATGGTAATTTTTTTTATCTGAACACGACAATTGTAAAATCCCTATAGTTATTGCTGCATATATAAAAATGCACTAGGTTCTTTTCGGTTTATTTATTTGTCATAATTTAATGTCATATTTAAATAGTCCTTTTACAAAAAATAAACTACCCAAGCCTCTATAAATTTCAGAGTAATTTTCGTTACTAAAACCTCATTAAACTAGCTGAAATTATATTAATTTATTCCTAGGACCTTATGTGCACTTAAGGAACGCGCAAGCGTTACAGTAAGTTTTCACTATTCGTCAACTAGATGCATACTAAAAATTTTAAATTGTCTGTTTTTTTAAAAGTGTTAACGTTAGCCTTTTATAAAGGAGCCTTTGTTTAATACTAATTTTTGGTGCGGTTCTCTACCAGCATTTCTTAACAATGGTATATTGCTATGATTAATGGGCAGTATAGCAATATATACAAGAAATAAATGGAAATAGAATAAATAATCGATTCAAGTAAAATGAAATGCAATAAAATATGCGTATATAAAGAATGGTCATCCGGCAACACAATTACAACCCAACAGTTAGACATTAATTTATAGGCTCATTGACACAAATTCCATATGCTTCCTAGCTCGTGGATGAACAATGACAAAATCTTTTCCGAATTTGTTTCTATAATCTCACTTCCACTTATGTAACAAAGGGGTAGTACCAAGAAATCACAAAATAAGAATGAAGAACAAACTGAATTAAAAAAAAACAAGAAAAACGACTCAACAAAAAGAAGAATAAAAAGTGGAACCCTTAGAGTTATGAGCCGAACATTAATTTTTAAAAGTTACCCTAAATCAATCAGGATTTTGTTTTAAGAAAAATAAATTGTTACTTTGGTCTAAGTTTTTCCTATTTCTAATATTTCACCCTGCTTTGCTGGTGCTTGGAAAATAAATCGTTGCTTTGTTTTCTTTTCCAGTAACTGAGTCGGTGATTAAATCCTTCGTACAAAAGATGCCTTATATAGTGATGTCGCAAGACGAGAACTACCTATTTCTCGTAGTCGTCTCGAATTTCGAGACAAGAACTTTGTCACATTAATTTGACTGCGGCATAAATTTTGTTTTTAGCTTGCAAAACCTAAAAGAAAACAATTTTTTATTTTTTTGAATTTTGACCGGTATTAGAAGATAAGGCGGCTCCGTGACGTAATGGTATGTGTGTGACTACTACGCCCAAGGACCCGGGTTCGAATCCTGACACGGTCCGCTTGAAAAATGTTAGGCGAGCATTTTTCACAAAAATACGCCCTCGTTCGGATGAGAGGTAAAATGGAGGTCCCGTGTGTGAATGTTGTCACGCACCTTAAAGGTTTGGAACAAGGGTTCGGCAAAATTCCAAATTTTCCAGGTAAAAAAAAACTCGCTACCTGGCCAATGTAGTACCTTCGGGCAGAGCATTGGAAAATCACATGTAAAATATTACAAGATAGGCGTCGCCGTGGATCGAAGTAGTAAGTGTAAGACTACGAATCCCAAGGTCTTGGGTTCGAATCCCGACCCGGCCAACTGCTGAAAAATGAAAGGTTAAATGCAAGTCCAGTGTGTGAGTGTTGTCAGGCACGTTAAAGATCACTACCTTGCCTGGAACGGCAAGGGTTGGGAAAAATTCTAAATTTCCAGGCAACAAAAAACTCGCCTCCTGGCCACTGTAGTACCTTCGGATGGAGTATTGGAAATGTAAATGCACGGCATTACAAGATAAGGCGGCTTCGTGGTGTAGTTCGTATGGGTGTGACTACTATGCCCAAGGTCCCGGGTTCAAATCCCAACACGATCCGCTTGAAAAATGTTAGGCGAACATTTTTCACACAAATACGCCCTCGTTCGGATGAGAGGTAAAATGGAGGTCACGTGTGTGAGTGTTGTCACGCACGTTAAAGACCCCTACCTTGCTTGCAACAGCAAGGGTTCAGCAAAATTCAAAATTTCCAGGAAAAAAAACTCGCTTCCTGGCCAATATAGTACCTTCCGGTGGAGCATTGGAACATCAAATGTAGGTATTACAAGATATGTACAACTATAGTTACTACAAAGTAAAGTAGAATCAAGTTATAATATTTAGTAAAGACTGATGATCTTTTATCATCGGTCTGTCCTTTTATACAAATTTTATCAAAGAAAATGGTGTTATTTTGGACCTTTCGCCTATTTTATCATTAGAAAGTAGTATGGAAAAGTAATTGCGAATCATTATAGTTTACTTAACTATAAATTTTAATAATATCATTCTTCTCTCTTCAAGCTGGAAATAGGGGAACCTCTATTTTCGGATTTGTGATTTTGTTTTTCCTAAGTCTAAATTTTGCAACTTTGATATAAATTGCACTTGAAATAATACTTAAAATTAGAAATTTTATAAATAACGTGTTGATCCAGGAAAATTATGTTTTTGCAGAATCTCGAAACAGTTTTAATTATTTTAAGCGTGCTAATTTTAAGGTCAACTTGCTAAAATTAAAAATACCCTACGCTGCTGCGCCAATGTAACCGTTTTATAAAATATAACGTGCTAATCAAAATATTATACTACAAATTGTTTTTTAATTTTGATGCTTAAAAGATGTAACGAATAAAAAACTGTTTTCCGACGGCTAATTTGGTTATCACCCCAAGGGAGAGTACGAGATGGAAGCGGACAGGAATTTTCATAGTTAAACTGAAAACAATTTAAATTTAAGTTGTGCGCCACTGTATCTGGCAAGTATTAATAAAAAATTTTTTTAGGGTAGATACAGAAAACCCTTTCGTAGTTGGAAATCCTTAATTTTTTAATTAAATTATTGGATAATTGGTCAAACCTCCTACCAGAGCGATAGTACTCTATTTCATAAGAAATAATTTGAATCAAATAACAACGATATTTAACAAATAAATAATATCAGAGACTCTTCTTAATTTTAAAATATATGAACAAAATTTCACTACATGATGCTTAAGTTTTTGAACGACTGTCAGATCTGGTAGTCACTTACAAATTTAATAAAAACTATGGGAATTTTAAGCAATTTTAATAGAAATCTTATTTCGTTACTAGTAAAGCATAATTTCGTCTAAATTTCTCGTAAGTGGGAGCTTCAAACATAACAAAATTGAACTAAATATTTTTTTCACATAAAATATACACATACATTCAAGAAAAATTAATAAAATTAAGGGTGATTTACAACATTTTTACCAATCTTATGAACTGAAACGGTGAGGATTTTCACGGCTGGTAGTTTAACCACATGTGGAAAAGAAGATTGTTAAATAAATCCTGTTAAGAACTCGGTAAAAGTAAAAACTCGCCCTTAACCACTGGTCGCCAACTGCTACCTTTGCGTTGATTGTTATCCGGTTTCAGCTCGTCTGCTGCTGTTCACGTGCAGGAATACAATTCAATGGAATTTATTGATGACCTGATGATGTTTGCTACCGGAGATGTTTTCTTTAACATAAAGGCGTTTTCATTATCCAGAAGGTGGTTTTAACCTGTGGGTATTTGTACTGAAACGAATATAAATTAAAGCACTTAATTTTTCACCTCTAATTATAACCATCAACGACTACCATCCTGCTTGGCTCGAAGATTACGTGGAAGTGAGCGGACTAAGAAAATAACTTATAGAGATAATTTGATCGGAAGTCTTATCAGAACAAATGGTTGGTGACCACTCGCCGTTTTACGAAGCAAGTCGAAAATCTTCAGACATATGGTGAACAATAAGTTATTTACACGGACTTTTAACTTAGTCTTGCAATTTAATCAAACTAGGAAATAATAGATCGTTTGTTGTTTTTTATATTGTACCAAGCATTTATTAAGAATTCGAAAACTTATATTTGCTTGCAAATAAATAATTTTTAGCGAATTTTTTTATTTTTTTTACTTGCATTAATAGCTTTGTTATATTGTAAGGTAATTTCCTACCACCAAAAAATGTTACGCATCTCTTTTCCAAAAAAAAAAAATGAAACATCATGAGTACTAAACTCAAAAGCAACAAATAGTTTTAAAGGAAATCCCAAAAAATTAAGTAGTTACCAAAATATTTTGAAAAAATATTGTGTTGCATAACTAAAAATAGGAAAAACTATTTTAAAGGCTCCTAAAAGACAAGTGAATAAAGGGCTTAATAGATTAAACTAAAATTATGAAAAATTATTTTAAAAATTTCTAGAAGACTTAAAGACTAAAGGGATGCTAGATTGAACTAGAATTATGAAAAATTAGTTCAAAAATTACTAAATGACTTAAGCATTAAGAGGTTAATAGATTAATAAATAAGTGTGAGGGTAACTCCGCGTACCACACGTCCAAAAGGTAACAAAATTGGTAAAGGTCAAATCAGTTAAAGTCACACTCGCGATGCCTACATTCATATAATGCATGGGGGTTAATAGAAAATGAACAAACAAAAAATGTACAACCTGAAAAGCGTACCTTTATTCATTAAAATTCCATGTAAAAACGCAGATTGCGCGTGTGTAAATAATCATTGTAAAAAAATAGTAAGTAACGTAAGTCGTATATGTAAGAATAATTAATAGTAAGATACCATAAAATGCATTTAAATGCGTACGTAAACATCGATCGTTTTAAGATAAATACAAAGCCATTTATTTTACTTATTTTTGATAAAAATGCATTTGATTTGCTGTAAATAGCATAAAAATGGTACTAGCTTTACGCTCTTAGTTTATGAAACTACAATCAACGTGTATTAAAAACCTCTTTTGCATTAAAAAGCAATTAAAAATTAAATTAATTGTCCCGTGGATAACAGCAATTTATTTTTTAATAGATAATTTTCTAGAACATAAAAGGATGAGTCATCGGTATTTAAAAATACGTCAAATTCGTATTAACTCATTAATGAATAAACATTTTATTTTTAGAAGCGGCCAAAACACACAAACCTGCAAAATTCCGAAAATATCTGATAAGAAATATTTATTACCTTTCGCATTCACAGTTAGAAAGAAGCGATGCGACACATTAACTTTGGGTATTAAACAAGGAAGAACAGCTCGTGTCATTACTAACTGTAACCAGATAATTAGGTCATAAAACTCGACAACTTTAGACGCTAATTGGGTTTTCCAAAAACCCTTACATCATAATGTACCACATTTTTATAGTAAGCTTTTGGAAACAAATAAATTTGTATATAAAGAAAGCGTTTATTCGTGGATGAGGTCATTCATTCCTGAAAGTTCATTCATGCGAGCACAAAATGTTATTTTGATTTAACCGCAAGTTGTTGCTATAGTATTTGAGTATGCAGTAAATATATTGTAATTTAATAGTTGTAAGGTTGTAACAATTTTATTTTCTGACAATATTTTTACAGATATCTAACTTATTTAATTTATTAATAACCAACTTAAGTATAATAATGCTACACAATCTACGAAATAAATATTACATATTGTCGAAAACAATATTAGCTTTCAATTTGAAAGTGTAAAATTTTAAATTATGCGGTGACAAAAGATGCCCTTTTGTTAGTGTCATCATAAGAGTTTCCTCTGTTAGATGATTGTAATATTAAGCTTGTGTCAGGCGGCAACCCACGACATCTTATCACTTCCAACTCAGCTGTCGTTAGAAGAGGTAAATTGTTCCTTCAACTCAAGGATCATGACGTTGATTCAGTCCACGTGTTGGAAGCATATAAAAATTAAAAATTGTTTTCTTGAAATGGTATCGTCTCGGCGACGCGCATTTTTATGTCTACACTTGCTGGAATTAGCTCGCAATTGACGAGACGTTGATTTGTTTGAATGGCCTTTGGTTAACATGCAATTTAGGATAATTTGTACATCTTAGTTTTGAAATTTAAGAAATATAACTAATTTATTTGGACAAGAAATGAAAATTTATCAATATCTAGTGAAGTTTAACCTTTTTACGAATGTCGAATTGGCGTGCTTCAATTATTTAATGTGGACGCCGTGATGTTGTGTTTGGATTTTCAGAATGCAGCTAATTTGGTAGTATGGAATTGGAAATTCCTGTATTCTAGTTGCTGAAACAAGCGAATTATAAATCATCAATTATAATTACGGGTATGGTCTATATACCTAGCAGATATTTTTCCATCGGATTAACATCTGGTATGTAGATTGCTTTCCTATACGTCAGCTGTACAATTGGGTATAGCAGCAAATAATTTTTTGTTTGATCACGTAGTAAAGTTCAAGTTCATTAGGTGAATGACAGACTAGTTATTTTTCAAATTAAGCAACAGGAACCTGTAAAGTTTCACTTTAAATCTTTTTATTAATACAATTAATATACGGTAGATATCATTATGAAGATAGAAAAAGTAAATCCTATATTTAAAGAAAATTAATTTGATTATTTGAAACATAATTTATTCAAATCTTAGAGAATTAAATTTTTACATTTTACATTTCACTAATTGCTAAGTGGAATATTTAATCATAGAATGTGAGGTTAAGTAGTGCTACTAAAACCAACCGAAGTTGTAATTTAAAGCTAAACATTCAGAAAAGAAACTCATACTCATTCATTTGAGAATAAATTTTTGCTAGACATTGCTAATAGAAAATTATCATGTTTTATCTGTGAGAAATACTGATACTATCAAGTACCTATGTACATATCTTTCAATAATTTAATTTAATCAAACTTATTTAAAGAAGATGTCTTGTAAATAACTTACTAAATACTGAAGGAATAGATTTTTATTTGGTCAAGACTATGATTATTAATTGGAATGAAAGAGGGTTGATTCGAATTAATTATTAAATTTTGGATATAAATGCACAAACAATACTATCTTTGCTTTAATCTGTTCGCAGGTGTAGCAGTGCATCTATAAAGGTCAATATCGAGCCATTAGGTAAGAAAACTTTAGGGATTGTGTTTCAGTAATATATTGTATAGCGGTAATTGAGTAAAGATTTCCGCATTCGCCTTATACAAGGGACTTAAGTAAGGTCTTCTTCGTATACAAAAATTCGGTGGCGCCATATTCTTTACATTTTTGGTCGCAGTCCAACCCCGACCCACAGCTCATGTTCTATCCAGAGCAAATAGCTCGACTAGCCTCTTAGCCTTTTGAGGTTTCCTCATCTACGAGCCATTTTCCACCGAAACTTGCCGTGGGCTCTTTACACTTACTGGAAATCCTCGTCAAACATCCTTGTGCCTTTCAGCTGGTCACATAGGAGTCAAAACCTAATAAGAAAAATCCCTTAATATAACTGAAAAGGCTATAAGGTTGCAATAAAAAAAGAAGCGATGTTTTTAAACGCAAGTTACATACGAAAATGAAATTATTAATTACGATGAAGAGGCAAAATTCTTCAATATAAAACTATTTTTTTTAAATTTTATTAAATAATCGAGAGGAAGATTTAAGCAAAAATGTACTTTGATAACTGCTATTATAAACGAAGATTTTAATCTTTTAAGCTGATTTGGATATCAATTTAAAATAAGAAGACATTTTATTACGAGGAACGTTTTTGTGGATTCTGTAATTATCACTTTTAATTTATTTTTAATTAATTTATACTTAATGTAAGGTATAATAATAATAATTGTAATCATATATTTTTTATGTAAAAAGGTTTTACCAGAAGAATTTGTGATTAGAGTTTGAAATACTCTGATCTTTCAATAGATTATCTATTTGTCAAGGATTTTTTCTGACCAAAACAAATCTTTCAAGCGTGAAAATAATTATATCCAGGTAAACCATTCTCAAAATAATAAGTTTAATTTTGTAAATTTAAAATAAGGTAAGGAACCTATTTTTTTATATCCTTAGAAATTTTGAAAAACTCCGCCAATTTCGTTGAGCTACACAGGCAAAGTTAAGAAAAAAGGAAGGTAAATGAACAATTTCAAGTATTATAAATCGCTGTATGTGTATCACAACACCCTTTTAGTGACGCCTCTCACACGGTCTTTGTCACAGCACTCTTTTAGTTGTTCCCAACGCTAGGCCATTTTCATACACCCTTTCAGCAACGCACTCAAACGTGGTCTTGTCACAGCACTCTTTTAGCGGCACCCCAACGCAGAGCCATTTTTATATCACCCATCTAGTAACGTCCCAACGCGCGGGCACTGTCATATCACTCTCTTAGTGACTCCACAACGTGCGGCGTTGTCAACGTAGTCTTTTATGGGCGCACAACGTGGCGCGTTGCCACATCACTCTTTTAGTGTCGACCCAACCTATGGCGTAGTTAATTTGTCTGTAAATTAGAGTTTCTTATCTCGTCGGATTTGTTTTTGGAATTATTTTATTCGTTTTGTAATATCTGACTAATTTTCAAGTATAACTGACAGAATGAAGAAGATCGTAAAAGTTTGAGAGCTGAGTGAGTGGAAATTGATTATCAGGAAAGCGTTTATATGCAAGAAGCAAAAAAGGAGAATCCAGAGGCCAGGAGTGTAGGAGAAACCTAGGAATAAAAAAAGATGGCTCTTTTATTAAGTCTAAATCAGAATATGCAGGAACAAAAAGCAATGAGTGAAAGGAATGAGAAAAACATGAAAGAAGTTAGTGAAAAAAATAAAAAAGGTATGCAAGAGCAAAAGGAAAATATGAATGAAATGAAAGAAAATATAAAAAAAATGCGGAAAAAATGTATCAAGAAAATGACTAAAAGATCTGATAAAAATATTCAAAGGTTACCAGCAGAATTTGAAGAGAAGATGGCAAAATTAGGGGAAAGTTTAAGATTAGAAAATAAAAATAATGGAAGGAAATTTAAAGAGATTAGTGAGAGAATAACTTTAGATTTAGAGGGAACTAACAAAACCATTGAAGAAATGAAATTTGAAGTTAGAGGAAAAGTAGTACAAATTATAGAGGATATAGATGATGTTAAAGAAGAAATTGTTCAGATAAAATCGAATCAGGAAGCAAGAAAAAAAGAAACTAATGGGAAAATTAAAACTTTAGATCAAAAAGTAAATGAAATAGAGGGAGGCTGCCAAGCTGGTTTTAAAATATTTAGAAATGGTTTGGACAATCTAAAAACAGACATTCCCTATATCTGTAGCATCATAATATTCCACATTTTTCTAGTAAGCTTTTGGAAACAGATAAATTTGTATATAAAGGAAGCGTTTATTCATGCGTGAGGTCATTCATTCATGAAAGTTTATTCATGTGAGCACAAAATGTTTAAATTCTTTAATATAAAGCTATTTTTTAAAATTTTATTAAATAATCGTGAGGAAGATTTAACCAAAATTGTACTTCGGCAACTGCTGCTAGAAACGAGGATTTTAATCTTGTAAACTGATTTGGATATCAATTTAAAATAAGAAGATATTTTATTACGATGAACGTTTTTGTGGATTCTGGAAGTATGACTTTTAGATTTATTTTTAACTGATTTATAGTTAATGTAAGGTATAATAATAATAATAATAATAATAATAATTGTTAATCATATAACATTTTTTTATATAAAAGGGTTTTACCAGAAGAATTTGTGATCAGAGTTCGAAATGCTCTGACCTTTTAATAGATTATCTATCTGTCAAGGATTTTTTTCTGGCCAAAACAAATCTTTCAAGCGTGAAAATAATTATAACCAAGTAAACCATTCTCAAAATAATAAGTTTAATTTAGTAAATTTAAAATAAGGTAAGGAACTTATTTTTTATATCCTTCTTAGAAATTATTTTTGTTTGAAAGAAATATTATTGTAGATGTTCTAAATGCTTTTGTATGAGAGAAAATATTTAATACTGTATAAATGCTTTGTGATATTGTTGTGTTTGATTTCATTTTGAAAAACCGCTAATTCCGTTGAGCTAGCCAGGCAAAGTTAAAAAAAAAGAAAAAGAAAGGTAACCGAACAATTTCAAGTTTTACAAATCGCTGTATCTGCATCACAGCACCTTTTTAGTAACGCCTCTCAAACGGGCCTTGTCACAGCGCACTTTTAGTGTCTCCCAACGCAAGGCCATTTTCATACACTCTTTCAGCAACGCACTTTTACCGGCACCCCAACGCGGGACCATTTTTATATCACGCATCTAGTAACGTCCCAACGCGCGAGCGTTGTCATATCACTCTTTTAATGGCTTCACAACGTGTGGTGTTGTCATAGTAATATAAATATATATATATATATATATATATATATATATAAAATTTTATAGTGGTTTTAAAGAATTAAAAATAAAAATAAAAGAAGCAATTTCAAAACACCCTGTATAAAGGAACAAACAGAAAGTGCGTGCGAAATTTATATTAATTAATTCAATTTTTAAGTAACGGGTATTAATCAAATTGTACATATAATAATTAAAAATTTAATAGCTTTGCAAAGAATTAAATGGCAGAAGCCAATGCCATGCATTTATTAATTTAATTGGAGTTAATTGAACAATTATTGATATATAATAAGCATAAAAGCCTGTAAAAACCCAAGGTAAAACGCATTGCTAACAAACGGATATATCAGGAGGGTTGAAATACCATGAAACGAAGCTCGGAGAATTGTATTTAAAACGTTCATTATGATCGAACACCTGCAAACTTTTAAATGTCAAGTTCTAATAAATTTGAGTAGATAAACATGCAGCTTCTACGTATATTGGAAACGATTGAATGTTTCAGCATGAAATACTAAACAGGGGTTAGGTAAAGTCACGTCGCCAGTCCACATGTGTTTAGACAGCAGATAGTCTAGAATATCGATTTTGTACCACTCAGACCAGGGTAGAAAGGGAGAGAAAACGCATAAGTAAGAGACACTAATAGGATAGGAGGGATTTGTAAAGCGTCACGAGGTCTACGATTGGTCGATATGTTAGTTTGGTTTGAAACAAGCACGAGGATAGTGGAGCGTGATATTCTTGAAATTTTATAAACGAGGTATTGAAATTCGCGGATTTGAAAATGGAGTTGAGTGCAAAATTGCGAGAATGTGTGGTGTTAACAGGGGATTTCGCGTTAAGCAGGTATGGAGAGGTTACATTCGAAGGTATAAATGCTTTTAGAGAACGTGGTGAGGCCCCTTAAGTTTTCGATCGCTCCAAACAACGTATCTAAGTATCACGAGTTGTAAGTATTACTAAATCAGTTAAATTATATTACAAGGTGGTAGTGTCTTAATTAAATACGCGGTTGTGTGCCGAAATTACATTTTAATAGAGATATCATCTATAATTGTAATCAACTCGTGGCGGGACAGTAAGTAACGTAGTTTGAAGCATCTAATTAATGAAGAAATAATTTTAAATGGAATTGAGAATTTGGTTACACCGGGGAGGCCGCGTTTGCAGTTCAATTTGGATGGAGTTTTTCTAGTAACAGCTAGAAACGACCTGCAGAACGGACAGAAGAAATAGATGGCATCATCCTCAGAGCAGGGATCTACTATAAAATTCCAGGTAACAATTTGAATTGTGACTTTATAAACTGTGAATATTGGGAGAACGTATGAGAGTGAAATTCCAAGGTAGTGTGTATTGTTTACGTATTGAACTTAATACGTGTAAAAACTTTATTATGGTATTTAACTAGAAAGTTGAAGGTATCTATAAAGCTTGTAAACGTTCCATCAGAACGTGCAATTTTTGTGAAGAGTACATGGCTTTGCTTTGTTATTTGTTTTAAAAGTATGCAAATGCATAATTAGCTGGGTTATTCTGAGCTCACCCTACCCCAGAGTTTAGTAAAATGAATAAATAAATTATGAAGAAGAAATTTTAGAGAAGGTATTATTCAAGGACCATTTACTCCGGGTACCATTTATGTGTTTAATGATTTAAAAGTAAAATACTGGACATTATAAAATAAGGATTTTCTGAAGTGTAACGTGATCAATGGAATATGGACTATATTGCATTTCATTTGTAAATAGTTATAAATAAAAGCTTGTATGTTGGTTGTATTTGAGGTTTTATTGCTAGTGTGTGTGTATGATTGAGAATATGCGAGTTAATCTAGATACCCAAGAGGAGATCCGAATGAGCTAGCCGGAAGCAGTTGAAGAAGGCCGTTCAACTGAGGAAGAGAGGAAAACGGGTACGGGTAATTTTTTTGAATTAGTTAATTTTGAAAATTTGTTTATTGTCGAATTTGAAAATTATATAAAATTTTCGAAAATAATTTATGGTTGGTAGCATTTTACCCGAGTTCCACGGCATAATTTTGACGCCCAATTCAAGAGCTGAGGCGATTCTTATAAAGGGATACACAGCAATTTATATATATATATATATATATATATATATATATATATTACTGTGATATTCGCCCCACGATTGGGTCGAGCGTGTTATCTTTCTGTAGGAAAAATAAAACCCTTGTTATTCTCGTCCCACGGTTGGGCAGACCATATTTATGCTATGATAATCAAGCCCCACGATTTGGGCTTGTCATATTTATGCTGTGATAACTCCTGTTAGCCCCTACGCTTGGACGCAATATTTATGTCGTGATTTATTTTTTTATTACTCAAGCATTTGTAGAAATGTTAATTTATAATTTTCTTTACCTCGACTAGCTGATTCAATTAAATAAAGCAATTCTACAATACACAGTATAATGATTAAATATTTACAACCTTTTTAAATATATTCTCCTTTTTTAAATTATTTACATCTGTCAAATTTTATGAAAATCAAGCCAGCAAAACGAGATTTTATTACATTTAGAGACCTTTTGAAACGTTTCAAGATGTCTATTACTTTTCATAAATTTATACAAGTAACCCCAATTTGTCGGCTCTTACACTTTGAATTATTATTGAGATAAAAACAGTTTTTAGAAATAAATCAAATCAAAATATCTAACCTGAACTGGTTCAGTAGGTGCTCTGCATTCCCCAGAATTAAAGTCGACATCCAACCAAATTAGTATCCAAATCGTTATTGGTGAGTTTATTCCAATGAAAGGTTTTTCATTTCCGTAATAGAATATTTACCATTTTCAAAGATTATCAAATTGCTTAAACAGGCAGCATTCTCCAGAGTCTCATATCGAAAATTTTATTTAAGATCGTAATTAACAGGAATCGTAACAAGATCTTTATTAGGATCGTTATTTCGATTGTAATTTAAAATTGTTGAGTTATTTAAGGAATCGCTTTACTTATTTTATATACGTAATTATCGGTTGCTATAATTACAGTAAGGAATTTGTGCTTGGTAATGTTTAGTCAATTGCTCTAGCCTTGAATTTGTATTTTTTTTATACTTCGCGGATGTTATAGTTGTCGCGAGTTTTAATTTTCTGAAAGGTTTTTATGTGGTTAATAGTTTCTTGCAATAATTGCGTTATAATTTGTACGTTTTCTTGCGCCAGTTACGTTTTTATTTCCGTCTTGTTCAGTAATTAGTGTTCGTAATTAATCAGTTGCTATATTCGTCTCAGTAGGTGTTGTATTGATAAGTGCATAAATGGTTCCTTTATAATTGTTCAATCTTGTTACCTTGAATGTCCAATTATAGAGTGCTATTTCAGTCAATCAATTGCATCAATGTTTTCTTTATAATTTATACAATGAAATTGTTTAATTACAAAGTTTAAGTCTCCTGAGCGATGTTATTTCAGTCTCGGTGATAAGTTTTATTGCATCACTCCTGTGCTGGGTCAAACGTTACATTGGTCAGACTGACCAGTGGCTGAAGAGTCGCTTGACCCAGCACAGGAGTGATTGTAGGATTAGCTCCACTAAATGTGCATTGTCTGCTCATGTTGCGGCAACCAGTCATACACCACTTTTCGATGACACCGCCATTTTGGAGAACGAAACCAATTACAAGACGAGGCTTTTCATCGAGTCTTTTATATTAATAGTGAAATTAATCTTATCAATAATAAGATTGATATTGATAGGGTGCATAACGTTTACTCTGCTTTATATAGTAAGGACATTTTTAAACAACGTTAGGTATCTTCTTTTAGGTTATGTAATCATTGCCATTTTCGGAACGTGTCCTGTCACTCTTATAGAATTTGTCATTATCAACTTTGTCTTTACTTTTTAACCGCCATCGTGGCATGACGTTGCCCTTCAGGCAATTTTTAATTTTTAATATTTTTGACCCACAGTTATAATGTGAATCGTACAGTAATTTGTTTTCAATTTGCTTAATATAATTTTGTCAATGTAAGTAGTTAGCGACAGGTTATGTATTTTTTGCTAATTTCGAATTTTCTGTTTCCATTTTAGCCTTTGAAAAAGGTACAAAAGGAATGTACCGAAACGTTAGGTGTTGATTAAATTTTCAATCAGTTTCTGTTGTTTGATTTGGACTACTTCCCATGATAATATGTACATGTATATTATACTATATATATATATATATATATATATATATATATTGCCGTGTTAGCCTATAAGAATCGAGCCAGAGTATTAAAAAACATTCGAGAATTTATTAATTTACCAAAAAATCGTCATAAATTTCACAAAAAGGAGAATTTTCAACAAAAAAATAATTCTTACCCAGATTCCTGCTCCATCACTTTAATTGCTTTCTTCAACAGCTCCCAGGCTAGCTCAGTGGAGCCTCCTCTTAGATACCTAGATTTACTATCATACTCTTTATCGTTCACGCACACTCGCAATAAAACCACAAAATAATACAACAATCATACAATATTTATTTACCACTATTTACAAATAAAACTTCAAGATTATTTACATTTCGGTGCTCAAGTTACACCTCAATAAATTCTATCTTTGTAAAGTCCAGAATTTTAAATTGAAATATCAAAGACATTGAATGTAACTGGAGTAAATGGGCCCTGAATAATACCTTATTTTCCTTTTTTATTTATAATTATTTCTAATTAGTACACTCTGGAGTATGGTGAGCTCATGATAAGCCAGTTTATTTAATTAATGTATGCTTTTTACTTTGCATACTCTTAATACAAACACAAAAAAAACCCATGTACTCTTAACAATAAAATTTTAAATTCATGAGGAATGTTAATAAGCTTTATATACACCTTTAGATTTATATTCAAATACCATAATCAAAGTTAGTTATACGTATTATTTTCAATACGCAAAATAATGCAAAATACCATCAAAGTTCACTCTCACACATTACAATAATTTTCATAGTTTATAAAAAAAACAGCAAATTCTAATGCGTTACATGGAATTTTTGAAGATCCCTACTCCGTTGACGATGAAGTTAAGTTCCTGCACCCTCGGTCTCGTGGTTCTGCTCTGCTTGCCGCCTCCAGCTCTTTATACATGAACACCATCTAAGTTGTGCTGCATGCTATTCATTCAAGATCCATCCAAATCCAAATCCAAGTATATTACACTTATTTTTATAATTGCATAATTTACTTTACGTTGCTTTACTTTACTTTACTTCACGAGCTTGTTAAAATATCTGTTGTACCTCAGTTAAAATTAAACTCGACACTAACCACGTTTCAAACTATGAGGTCAACACTATACTATCTAATTTAAAAATTTTAAATACTTACAAGCTCGTGGTGGATTTCTGTACGTAGTCTAAAGCGATGAAAATACCAAGAGAGCCCTATTAATTTTTTTAGAGTATTTATACAATTCAAAATGCCACCTCTCGGCCACTCTTCACGCGAAATACTTCATTTAAAACAATACTTCTTCAAATTTTGGTTTAACCGTTTTCGAAATCTTTGAAATTTAGCTCGTTGATACCATATTTTCCGAAAAACCCGCATTCAATTTTCCTGTGTTCGTCTGTTGTACAACTAACTATTTAGACCAATGATCCTTTCAGTGACGTCTTAAAAACTCCGCCTATATTAACTCTATTCCTCTCCTATGCATATTAGATGTTTCCTTCTACCCTCGCTTGAGTGGTAGAAAATCGATATTACTGTCTGCGTGCTATCTAACCCACGTGGACTGAATACGTGCGTTTCGAAGTGAACTGCTATTATGCCTGTCTCATTCCGAAGCATATCATTGATTGTCCATCTCTTCTGCGCTTTAAGAAAACTTTTGGTTAGCATTTTATGAGAAACATCCGACCGTATGCACAATATACCTTGAATTTTGTCTTTTATTTACACAAATAAGGGGAACATGACCTTTCCAAAACATGCAGGTGATCAATTAACGAACGTTTTAAAATAACATTTCTAGGAGTTTGCGTTTCAAGGTATTTCATATATTCGACGTGTTTGTTTGTTAGTAAAGCGTTTCGCCTTAGAATTATCGATTTTTCATGCTCTTATGCGTATTAGACGTTATAACCCTTTCAATTAAACTCAATTAAATTAATTTATAATTTCCATTGGCTTATACAATTTATTTTCTTTACGAACCTATCAAATTTTAATCCCTACTTGTACAATTTTGTTAATACTTGTTACTTTAAATTAACTAAATGAAATAAATTTCGCACGTAAATTCTGGTTGTTTCCTCTATACAGGGTGTTTGAAATTGTTTTGTTCATATATATATATATATACGTATATATATATATATATATATATATATATATATATATATTACTCATATTTAGACTAGGGTAGAAAATTAAATAATCACATCAAATAATTTTAATCACCGTGTAGAAGCTTTGGGAAAAGGTACGCGTTATTAAAAAAACCGTGTAGCATAAAAATTCATTCGTTTCATTAAAAATAAGGAGTTAAATTATGTACAAGACGCTTGCTATAAAAAAAGGAAGCAGTATTAAAAGCTCTATGTGTAATTTAATTATTCCTAGTAAAGAAACAAATAGAAATTACGTGCAAAATTTATATTAATTAACTCAATTTTAAGTAACCGGTATTAAACAAAATGTACAGATAATAATTAATATTTGATTAGAGTCACTAAAAATTAAAGGGTATTATTTTAATTGGAGTTAATTGAACCATTAGTAACATATAATATCTATAAAAACTTGTAAAAACCCATTAAAATGCAAATCGTAGAAGTGTTATTTAGAAGTATTATGTTTGAACACCTGCGTATTTTTAAAAGGCTCATTCTGCGTAAATTTGGCAGATAACAAATGGTTACAGAGAATGCTGGAGAAACCGTAGCTTAATAGTTACGGGAAATGCTAATAAGGTGGGTTATTTCACAGTCCACATGGACTGAAATAATCGATAATAAAGAATATCAATTTGCACCAATAAGAACAGGGTAGATAGAGACAGATAATATGCGCAAGACAGAGACACATATAGTAAAAGGCGTGAGTGGAGCAACGTCACTGGGTTGCGATTGGTTGAAAATAAAAGGCAAAATTGAGAGGTAAAAATAACATTTCTGTATAAAATTTAATTAGTTATTTCCAGACGTTGCGAGCCGTGTCGAAATTTCTGAGATTTAACTGGTGCTTGTGACTCGCGGTGGTTGTACACTAAAACTTTTTTTTTGTTTTACGCTTAAAAGATGGAAGACTAAAAAGACTAACTGAGCTATCACCTTAAAGGTGTAGAATAAGAATGGTCGTACAATCGAGTTTAAAGTGCATCGTGGGAGGAGCAAGAGTCTATGGCGTACCAAATTATTAGTATTACAATTTGATTTATGATAAGTTTATGTGTAGAAGATTTGGTGAATTGGATAGGGTTGGGAGATCATGGTGAAGGCTGTTAAAGATGGTTTTTGTTTGGCACGGAGTGTGAATAGGTGGGTTTGTGTTTTCAGGTGCGTGTCAATGTGAAATCCTAGGTAGGAAACTGAGTGGAGAAAGTGATGGGAGAGTTATGGATACAGATTTTTTAAGTACCTCTTAGGTCTAGGTGGCGAGTAGACCATTTTCAAGAAATCTACTGCCACATTTCCTCCAGAATCCCACATTTCCTCCACAACTGGACCAATTTACATGTAAATTCCCATAAGGAGCAAATGAGGGAGATGAATCTCCACCTTGCTCCGCCTTGTGGAGATGAATCTCCGCCTTGTGGAATTTTTTACCCCAATCATCCTTACCCTAAAAAAATCGGTAACCTAACCCTTAAAATTTTCGAGATACCCTCGGTGTCTATTGGCACTGCACCCACGAGATAAACCTATCTTGTTTGGTATCAATTAATATTAGATTTTTCTCAGCTACCCAAATCTTTAGGAATTTTTTAGATTGCGCCATACCCAAGGGAGCTACCCCAATTTTAAGATTTCTTACCTGTAGCGACTTTTGAGCGTTCTTATAAAAATTTTTATACATGCAATACATCTTGTTAGTCTAAAATTTTACGCACATCCCGAATCTGCAAACAGATTTGCAATAGGACCACGCCCTGCGAAGTTATACCCCTTTAAAGTCCTGATCTTCTAATTTTGCTATTTGCTCTATAAGCAAACCTAACAAATAGTTTTCTTCGTCTAGCCATTGCATCTTTCGAGATAAACCTATCTTGTTTGGTATTAATCAATATTAGAATTTTCTCAGCTACCCGAATTTTTAAGAATTTTCACATAGCACCATCCCCCAAGGAGCTACCCCAATTTTAAGATTTCTTACCTGTAGCGACTTTTGAGCGTTCTTATAAATTTTTTTATACATGCGATACATCTTGTTAGTCTAAAATTTTACGCAGAATCCAAATCTGCAAACAGATTTGAAATCGGACCACGCCCTGCAAAGTTACACATATACCCTCTGCGAGATAAATCTTTCTCCACATTTCCACACACGAGATAAACCTACCTTGTTTGGTATCAATTAATATTAGAATTTTCTCAGCTACCCAAATCTCTAAGAATTTTTCAGATATCATCACCCCCGAGGGAGCTACCCCAATTTTAAGATTTTGTACCAAGATCAATTTCTAATCATCTCTCCTTTTTAATATCTACAATCCTTTAACCAAACACGTAGCAGTATTAACATAAATTAAGCATGCGAAAATTTAATAATATATTTTATTCGATTTACAGTTTAATAAACTAATTACAATTTTTACAAAGTATAACATTATTTCCTGTGTGTAGCCGAATCCAAGTAGTTTAACCTGTAACAAAAAGATTAATGTGTTGTTTAAATAGACCTGTAATAAAAGAGATTAATGTAAAAAGAGGAAACGTGTTTTCGGTTAATAAGACATATTATCGTTAATCTAACAATATGTTTTACCGTCCAGCGACACCACGTGGAGGTAAACACATTCAATGTAATGGGTTTTAAATATGAGAATGGGAAGGTCAACTTTTACGTAATCATCGCGTGGTTAATAATTAAAAGCTGTATATAATTTCTTTTTAAACGTGTATATCTTCTCCAAACAAATGCGGTTATTATAATAGGAAAGTACGCTAAATGCAAGTCAATTAACAGCAATTAAATATTGCTTACTGACCTACCTTAATTAGGTTGCTGTGCTATTAGGACCAGGGTATCCAGACTTTAACACCTCCATATCGCACGCTTTACACAGATGTTAGTTGTTTCGTACAAGGTCCTTTAACAGCTGGCGGAGCTGAACGTTTACGGCTTAATGACATACCGTGCTGTTTTTCCTTGTGTCGCTGTAAGCTGTCCATTCTCGTAAAAGCGATACTGCAAGACCCAGAGTTTAAGTACTTTGCTGTCGACGGATGTATAAGCTTAACCGTGGGCGATGTTACACCACGACATTTGTTCTAGAGCCGTTTGAGAGCATCCCTCCTGGTAAAGTAGACGTGACAGGGCTCGCATTTAAAAACGTTTGCAGATACCATTTTAGTACAAAACAAAATCCGCACTATAAGACTTGACTTGTAAGCAAACTAACTTATAACTAAAGAGTTTACTCGAGCGCACCCGATTTATGTTCCTTATAGAATGCAAACCGAAGGTTTCCGAAGACACCCGAACGAAGTTGAGGATTCAGCGGGGAACTAAATGACGTCATAATCCTCGCTGCTCGTCCAATACATTTAGCGCCAATGCATGCACCTGGTTCGCTTCGTCGATGGTGCGAATGCCGTTAGTAGAAACACCGGAAAACGTCTTCCATGTTATACGGATCGCGTGCATATTAAAAATCCAAAAGGGTGATAGCACACGCACACAAATTGTGTGCAAGTCGTGCTGTAGAAGATGCAGTGCTACTATAACCAAAAACTTAATAAAAACACTTTAAACCTTTGCTAAGGGAATACCAACTTGCTGTCTACACGATACTTACTAATAAACCAATTTAATTTTAAATAACTTCTACGTCATACTTTAGGAAATGGACGGCTTGAATATTTTCCAAATGAATCACCAAGCGAAAGTATATGCTTAGCAGTATTAAAATTGACCATTAATTTCCAATTTTTACGACCGTAGTTAATTATAGATTAAAATTTAATTTGTGCACGTTCGAGCTTCTCGTAAACTAACATATTTTAGAGCAACAATGCGCTGTATAATACATGCATACCCCTTCGCCGCGCTACTGCTATTCTTGTAATTGCTAGAAAAAGTCACTCTCCTTTTTATTGTTAGGACCGATGCAAAGCACCAATTTTTTTATACTTTCTATAGCACATCGCGCGCTTTTTCGTATGATAATTAAATTTTGCTTCTGTAGGCTTTTGCACTTTCGCATAGCGGTCGATCGCACGTAATGATTTCTAGAACCGGTAAGTACTCGATATCGCTCCAATAGAGAATTAGATGCTCGATGTCTGTCAACTTCCAATTCCCTCGTAAAAGGTAGAAAAAACCCAGTCAATAATCCATTAAACTTCAACCCGCTCCTGTTCTGATAATTTACAAACATTTTCAAACGACAATGGGCCGACAATTTTTAAACCTCCGAGGGATCTTTAAGTCGTGATCAATTACACATCCGAGCTACGTGTAAACTAACATATTTTGCAGCAACTGTATAATACATGCATACCCCTTCTCTGCGCTACTGCTATTCTTGTAATTGCTAGAAAAAGTCAGTCGCCCTTTTTACGGGTAGGGCCGCTAAACAGCACCATTCCATACTTTCTTTATAAGTGTAGCACATCGCGCACTTTTTTGTCGGTTAATTAATTTTTGTTTATGTAGGCTTTTACACTTTTGCATATTTAAACATCTAATACGATTGATTAACCACTTTCGATTATTCTAACGGAGACCACCATACGCACCGTTCTTTTTAATTCCAACGATCCTATAGGCTTCCACGCACTAACACCTGACGTATCTTTCCTACTATTTGTTAAACAAAAACTACCGGTATCGCCATTGTGGGCGTAAACAGATGTTTGTGGATGTGTACGAGAGTATGTAACCATATACATTAACCAGTCTAAGCTATTTTATTTAGTCCAAGAAAATTATTATTTTTCTAATCCACAATTAATAATCGCCTTTATAGGTTCCACATTTCTACCATTACCCAATGACTGGTGCTACGTACATGGAAACTTTAATTTCTTATTGGAGAGAATTCTTATTCTCCCACGCACTGCAGCGTAGTTGCATGCCTACCCTTTTTGGGAATATATGCTCGTTATAAGTTGTAGCACCCGCGGTTTTACTTAACTACACTTCGTGAGACCCCTTTAATCTTTATAATCGTATCTTTCTCGCTTACAATACACTCGGACTTAGCCCTACTACCAACAAATTCTAATACTGGACCCCCCATTAAATATGTCTTTAATTTTCCCTACAACTTTTTTTGTTGACAAGTGTTATATTGTATTTATTATTTGCGGGGTAGTCACTCTTTTAAGATAAATATATTTTGCTAGGTATCAACTAACATTAAATTTTTCTAGGGACCCCCAAACCTGTAAATGGATTTTAAATAGAACCACCTCTTACAAAGTAATGCCTTTTAAAGACCCAAATCACTGATTTTTGCCCATCTTTATTTAACTCCATCTTTAAAACCCTTTTTTTCGCTAACCAAGACATATGCTTTAACCAACCGTTTCCCTAGAAATCTAAAACCGCAGTGTCCCGCGAATACCACGTGGAGATAACACGTATACTCTATCAACCAGGATAGAAGCCGGAAGGATTTGGAAGGTGGGAGAAGAACTTAAAAATTATGGAATCTTAAAACTAATATATACAATAGATTTACAAATCCATACAAATCTAAACAACTATCTTATATCTTTACACCCTCCATGCGTAGATTGTTGTACTATTAGGAATGATGTACCTTTTGTCATCTTCGCTCGATAAATTAATTTTATTAATTATCTGCGTATGCAAATCGCATTCTTTTACTCCGGATACATACGCAGTCAAGTACTCCACACCAAATAAAGAATTAGATGCTTGGTAACTGTTAACATCCGCCTCCCTCGTGTACGCCAAAACACACCCCAGCCCGTGTGCACCTCTGCCCATGCGCACCCCTGCGCATGCACACCCCTGCCCATGCGCGCCCATGCGCGTACGCACCCCTGCCCATGCGCGCTGCCCATGAGCACCCCTTTCTGTGCGACTGCTATTTCGTGGTAACGTCACAGCCTTTTATAAATAAGGAACAATGTTATATACTATTATAAAATGTTTATTCCGACATTATACATAACAAATTTAAAAATATTTAATACCAAGCATGGAGTCATTTAACTTAATTTTAATACAAAGTTATACACAGAAGACAGTCCTTTCTTTATGTTTGTTTGCAGTGGTTTTAATTTTATCTAATTTTATTCGCAGCTTAAAATTTAAATCGATACCCAAGTCTTCTATCTCCTTTTCTAACCAATAGTTTGATACATAAAGACCGTCTAGGTTTTCGAATTGTAAAATGTACCGAAGTTTGCCTCTATATTTAAAGTCTTTGATTCCGCCGACAACCAGATCCATTCCTTCGTGTAATTCTTGCAGCTTGTGACAATCTTTTAATCGCAGCTTTCCCACTATATCCTGCATACGTATCTTGTTAGCTTGATCGACTTCTTCTTGTCGGTATTGGAGGAAATCCTTTTCTCCCACACACCGTTGTGTAGTTGCATATCCACCACTTTTGGGAATATATGGTTGTTATAGGTTGTAAGACCCTCGGTTTTAAATGATCCAAAAGGTTCTTTACTAGGTAAATATACAATGTTTAGCGGAACCCCTTTGCGTGTGGTGTACGCCAAGGTTACGAAACCCGCATTCATTAGTTCGTCTTTGTTATCTGCCATTTTGATAAATACGTTTTAGAATAACCTTTTAAAAGTATACGGATTTAGTACCATCCTTTTCTGCAAGAACACCTACATAACTAAAGAGTCTTTCTTACTAACCGCAAATGCATACAGCTTGTACAACCTGGATGTATCTAAGTCAGTCCATCGACACATAAAATAATCTTTTAATTCTTCCTCATTTTCTCTAATAAGATGTTCTTTGTCTAACACATCTTTGTATTGTTCGCGTATTGTCGCAGTGTTTTCCATGTAGTCCAATTTTCGCCTTTTTGCATCCATTTCCTCTAATTCCAGTTGTCTTTTCCTTCCACTTACAGCGTATGGCATACATAATGGGGTAATTTCCTTTAACGTAAACGGATAGAGTTTACTACCAATATTTGCGCGTTGTCGTACAACCTCTGGGCGAATGTTAGGTGTATTTATCAATCCCAATTCCGAAATGACTATTTCTTTTGGAATTGTAGAATATGGTGTTGCAGATTGTGTAAAATATGTAATACCTGCTTTAATGTAGCACTTGTGTAAGATTTTTATTTTATCTTGACTGTCTTCCTCCTCTACTATCTCCAAATAATTTACAGGTAAATAGTTAAAACTAAAAGCCGAAAGCACATACTTTATCAATGTTTCCCTTTCTTTTGGTTTTCGGACAACTTAATTTGCAAGCCCGTCAATTTCTTTGTATTACCATTCCCCCAATACACGTACTGTAGTAGGTTTTTATACACTAAACAGCAACTATTTTGTAGCTTGTCCGATAGCTTACTCCACATTTTGGCAAGTGGTACCGAGTACATTGGCGCCTTTAGGAAGTATAACTTACTATCTTCCAATAACGTTAAACAGTCTTTTAAGGGATTATACACCCGTTCCGCACTGACATAGCTTCCAATTGCACAGTTGTATATTGTCGCTTCCAATCGCGTAATACCATGTTCTTTGGCCAAAGTAGACGCAAATGTTTCCCTTAAACGTACATCCGGACAACGTAAAAAATCTAGTATATGATTGCCAAGTTGTTTATTAACACCAGGACTTGTTATCTGACACACAAATTTGTTGTATATCTTAATTCTTGCATTGGTTGTTAGCCATGTTAAACAATCAATTCCTACAGTTTTATCGTTGTCAACTATAATATTACACTTTTCTTCGTATTCGCCCTTATAGCAAAAGTTATGGTTTGTAGTTAAATAATTACACATCTCCATCTTGCTAAATATACCCGCAAAATCTTGGGTTACATCCATGTCAAAAAGATAGAAATAATCTTTTCGAGTTCGTCTAATATATCTGGTAGTTCCTCTAATAAAGTTTCCAACTTAACATCTGCTAGTTCCACTTTGTATGGGACACATATAGGATTTTGGAATTTTTATTAATGCATTCAGGTTTTCTTTTCCGTAATTTCTTTTACTCTCTTCCATCTTGTTAGTGTTTAAAAAACGGAAGCTTTACTTTAAGCTTTCCTTTCTTGAGATCAGGCCTTAGCGGAAATTCTTTAACGTTAAACATCTTTTGAGAGTTTTTCCTAAAAGCCAAATTTCCTTTATTTGTACAATCCTTTTGTTGGCCAAGAGGCATTTGCCTTCGTCATAACAATCCAAATCTGTTAACCAATTTTATTAACATTTTCTGCACACCAAATGGATATCTGTATTGTGGTTGTTTATCCAAAGTTAGAACATCCCTTCTCAGTTTCCGTTGACAACTAAATAATTACAAATTGTTCCTATTGTATTCACAAGTAGTTTTCTGTCAAATTTGTTACCATTAATCGCAAATCGCAAATCAATTATTCGGATAAATAACTTTTGATTCGCCAATTAGGTTAATTCCTTTAAATTTCCATTACCATTCTATCCATATGGGACACATAAATGAATATTAAATGAAATTGGGTTCCTTATGAAATTCACAATTGGACTTGTATATGCCAAAACGAATTAGTTTACACATGCCAATCGACCGGATGCAATCGCCATAAATTCTTTTAATTTGTTCAATTTTGGCCAGGGGAATTTTAACCCATTAGGTAATTAATTCCAAATGACCATAGCCACATAAAGAAACCATTGAACATGCCAATGACCTATGAAACAGCCATTAACCAACATTAACCACATGGCCATTGACCACATGCACATGCCTTCACATGACCATATGACCAATTGTTTTTAATTATGGTGTTCTTCATTAAACCAACCACTAATTGGTTTCACTTTTCCATTAAAACCAAGTGTGGACCTTCGGTTAATAAGGAAAATAAATATTCGAAATTTAATTTCCTTTATATCCAATGAGAATCTAAAAGCAATTGGTTTTTTTCATATGGTTTCATGTGGTAGATGGTCATATGGTCTATGGTATTAAGTTATGGTCAGTCATGGGATATGCATGTGTCGAGGCATGTATCTATGACATTGTCGTAAGTACAGAATGACCGATTGATCCATAGGACAATTTCATATCTCTAATCAGAGACAGGTAATGATTTCGGATATTAACCTCGAACTGCATTAGGTGATAACATTGTAATATCCGAAAATGCTCTGCAATATGTGTCGCGCAGTAAAATTAAGGAACAATATTGCAGATATGTTAAAGTATGTGAATACTTTATTGTGAGCGCATTTAACAGCTATCTTAGCGAACTGAAAAGTTTGATTCGATTTGTTTCGCTAGGCATGGATGTTAAAGCTAAGCTTCCGTTTGTCTGGAAAGCACTATTAGCAAGATGGACCAGAGAGTAAAAGAAATTATCGTGAAAAGAAAACCTCGAATGCATTAATAAAAATTCCAATAATCCTATATGTGTCCCATACAAAGTGCGAACTAGCAGATGTTAAGTTGGAAACTTTATTAGTGAACTACCAGATATATTAGACGAACTCGAAAAGATTATTTCTATCTTTTGACATGGACTGTAACCCAAGACTTTTGCGGGATATTTAGCAAGATGGAGATGTAATTATTTAACTACAAACCATAACTTTTGCTATCAGGGCAAACAAGAAAAGTGTTAATATATAGTTGACAACGATAAAACTGTAGGAATTGATTGTTTAACATGGCTAACAACCAATGCAAGAATTAAGATATACAACAAATTTGTGTGTCAGATAACAAGTCCTGGTGTTAATAAACAACTGGCAATCATATACTAGATTTTTACGTTGTCCGGATGTACGTTTAAGAAACATTTGCGTCTACTTTGGCCAAAAGATACTTGAATAGGATGAACTTAGTGCGGAACGGGTGTATAATCCCTTAAAAGACTGTTTAACGTTATTGGAAGATAGTGTTATACTTCCTAAAGGCGCCAATGTACTCGGTACCACTTGCCAAAATGTGGAGTAAGCTATCGGACAAGCTACAAAATAGTTGCTGTTTAGTGTATAAAACCTACTACAGTACGTGTATTGGGGGAATGGTAATACAAAGAAATTGACGGGCTTGCAAATTAAGTTGTCCGAAAACCAAAAGAAAGGGAAACATTGATAAAGTATGTGCTTTCGGCTTTAGTTTTAACTATTTACCTGTAAATTATTTGGAGATAGTAGAGGAGGAAGACAGTCAAGATAAAATAAAATCTTACACAAGTGCTACATTAAAGCAGGTATTACATATTTTACACAATCTGCAACACCATATTTGCCATCAAAAGAAATAGTCATTTCGGAATTGGGATTGATAAATACACTAACATTCGCCCAGAGGTTGTACGACAACGCGCAAATATTGGTAGTAAACTCTATCCGTTTACGTTTAAAGGAAATCCCCATTATGTATGCCATACGCTGTAAGTGGAAGGAAAAGACAACTGGAATTAGAGGAAATGGATAAAAAGGCGAAAATTGCTACATGGAAAACACTGCGAAATAGGTAACAATACAAAGATGTGTTACCACATATAAATATACCCGCAAAATCTTGGGTTACAACCATGTCAAAAGATAGAAATAATCTTTTAGAGTACATCTAATATATCTGGTAGTTCCTCAATAAAGTTTCCAACGAAACATCTGCTAGTTCCACTTTGTATGGTACACATATAGGATTTTGGAATTTAAATTAATACATTAGGTCTTCTATTTCCGAAAATTTTTAACTGGCAGATCAATCATAAGTGCTTTGCAGGGAAAACGGAACCTTAGCTTTAACACCATGCCAAGCGAAACAAATCCGTCAAACTTTCTTCCTAGATAGCTGTTAAATTCGGCACAAATTTCTATCTGAGGATAAACATCCTATTAACTAGCAGATATTCCCAGTCGGGTCAGAAAACTCACAAGTTTGACCAACAGGATATTCTCACAATACCGTTCTGTAATTGAAGTGTGTAGTACAAATAGTCAGCATATGTCGCCTTCGACATAACAAATATTACCAAGATCTGTCACAAGCTATTGTTACACATAATTTCTGTAACAGCGGAATCCAAATCGCTCATTTGTCGGTTTCACTTTATTCCGGTACATTTGAGAAACGTTAATCACCTTTAGAGACGCTCATGTTTACATTAGCTAAAAAGGAATACTAAATTGAATACGAAAAATTGTTCTCTTATGTATTCTACAGAGTTGAGAATATAATCCGAAGATAGTCGAATAAGAAGTTATCCGTCTTCTGTGTATAACTTTGCGATAAATATATCCGGATATACTCCATGTTATTAAAGTTTAAATTTGTTATGTATAATCGAATAAACATTTTATGAACATATGAACATTGTCCATTATATAAACTGATGACTACACAAATGACCACATGACCAGTGACCACATGACGCATGACGGCAGTGCATGACCATGACGCTACTATGACCTAATTGCTTTTAATGAGGTGTCTCATTAAAAACCCATTAACACTAATTGCTTTTTAACGAGGTGCGATTAAAAACCAAGTGTGGACCTAGGTTAGATAAATGGAAAATTAATATGTGGTCGCGTATCCGGGCTAAAGATATTTGCTACAGTAAATAATAATTTATCGAGCAAGATGACAAAAGGTACAATTCAATAGTACAACATTCGCATGGAGGTGTAAAGATATAAGATAGTTGTTTGATTGTATGATTTGTAAATCATTGTATTGATTAGTTTTAAGATTCCATAATTTTAGTTCTTTCCCACCTTCCAAATCTTCCGGTCTCCTGGTTGATGAGTATCGTGTATTCCACTGGTATCGCGGACACTGGGTTTTAGTTCTAGGAAAGGTTGGTTAAAGCATATGTCTTGATTACGAAAAAGGGTTTTCAAAGATCGGGTAAATAATGGGCAAAAATCAGTGATTTGGGTCTTTAAAAGGCATAACTTTGTAAGGGTGCTATTTAAAATCCATTTACAGGTTTGGGGTCCCTGAAATTTAATTTGTGACCTAGCAAAATATATTTATCTTAAAAAGTGATACCGAAATAATAAATACAATATAACACTTGTCAACAAAAAGTTGTAGGAAAATTAAGACATTTAATGGGTCCGTATTAGAATTTGTTGGTAGTAGGGCTAAGTCCGATGTATTTAAGCGAGAAAGATACGATTAAAAATTAAAGGGTCTCACGAAGTGTAGTTAAGTAAAACCGGAGTGCTACAACTTATAACGAGCATATATTCCCAAAAGGGGTAGGCATGCAACTACGCTGCAGTGCGTGGGAGAATAAGAATTCTCTCCAATAAGAAATTAAAGTTTCCATGTACGTAGCACCAGTCATTGGGTAATGGTAGAAATGTGGAACCTATAAAGGCGATTATTAATTGTGGATTAGAAAAATAATAATTTTCTTGGACTAAATAAAATAGCTTAGACTGGTTAATGTATATGGTTACATACTCTCGTACACATCCACAAACATCTGTTTACGCCCACAATGGCGATACCGGTAGTTTTGTTTAACAAATAGTAGGAAAGATACGTCAGGTGTTAGTGCGTGGAAGCCTATAGGATCGTTGGAATTAAAAAGAACGGTGCGTATGGTGGTCTCCGTTAGAATAATCGAAAGTGGTTAATCAATCGTATTAGATGTTTAAATATGCAAAAGTGTAAAGCCTACATAAACAAAAATTAATTAACTGACAAAAAGTGCGCGATGTGCTACACTTATAAAGAAAGTATGGAATGGTGCTGTTTAGCGGCCCTACCCGTAAAAAGGGCGACTGACTTTTTCTAGCAATTACAAGAATAGCAGTAGCGCAGAGAAGGGGTATGCATGTATTATACAGTTGCTGCAAAATATGTTAGTTTACACGTAGCTCGGATGTGTAATTGATCACGACTTAAAGATCCCTCGGAGGTTTAAAAATTGTCGGCCCATTGTCGTTTGAAAAATGTTTGTAAATTATCAGAACAGGAGCGGGTTGAAGTTTAATGGATTATTGACTGGGTTTTTTCTACCTTTTACGAGGGAATTGGAAGTTGACAGACATCGAGCATCTAATTCTCTATTGGAGCGATATCGAGTACTTACCGGTTCTAGAAATCATTACGTGCGATCGACCGCTATGCGAAAGTGTAAAAGCCTACAGAAGCAAAATTTAATTATCATACGAAAAAGCGCGCGATGTGCTATAGAAAGTATAAAAAAATTGGTGCTTTGCATCGGTCCTAACAATAAAAAGGAGAGTGACTTTTTCTAGCAATTACAAGAATAGCAGTAGCGCGGCGAAGGGGTATGCATGTATTATACAGCGCATTGTATGCCATGACGCTGGTGGAAGGAAAGACAACGTGGAATTAGGAAATGGATGCAAAAGGCGAATGGACTACATGGAACACTGCGCAATCGCGACAATCAGATGTGTTGACAAAGAACATCTTATTGAGAAAATGAGGAAGAATTAAAGATTATTTTAGTGTCGATGGACTGACAGATACATCCGGGTTTACAGCTGTTGCATTTGCGGTTGTAAGAAAGACTCTTTGTATGTAGTGTTCTTGCGAAAAGGATGGTACTAAATCCGTATACTTTAAAGGTTATTCTAAAACGTATTTATCAAAATGGACGATAATAAACGAACAAGGAATGCGGGTTTCTAACTGGCGTACACCACGCAAGGTTCCGCTACATTGTATAGTTACCTGGTAGAACCTTTCGGATCATTAAAACCGGTCTTACAACCTATACACCTATGATTCCCAAAAGTGGTGGAATGCAACTACAACGTGTGGGAGAAAGGATTTCCTCAATACCGACAAGAAGAAGTCGATCAAGCTAACAGAATGTGCAGGATATGGTGGGAGCTGCGATTAAGGTGTACTGTGCAGAATTCACGAAGGAATGGATCTGGTTGTCGGCGGAATCAAAGACTTTAAATATGAGGCAAATTCGGTACATTTACAATTCGAAAACCTGAACGTCTTTATGTATCAAACTATTGGATTGAAAAGGAGATGAAGACTGGGTATCGTTATTTTAAGCTGCGAATAAATAGATAAAATTAAAACCACTGCAAACAAACATAAGAAAGGACTGTCTTCTGTGTATAACTTGATTAAAATTAGTTAAATGACTCCATGTTAGATAGTATTAATTTGTATGTCGAATAAATTTTTAATGTATATAACATGTTAGCTGTCTTCAGAATAGGCGTCGCACGAAAGGGTGCATGGCAGCGCGCATGTGCAGTGGGTGCGACGCGCATGGGGCGCTGTGCAGCGTGCGGTGCTGGCGAGTGCCATGGCTGGATGTGTTGGCGTACACGAGGGCGGATTCGTCAAGCATCAATCTTTATTGGTGGTACTGACTGCGTATGTCGGGTAAGATGCGATTGCATACGCAGAATTTAAATTAATTTATCGAGCGAAGATGACAAAAGACATCATTCTAAAGTACAACAATCACATGCGGGGTGAAGATATAAGATAGTTGTTTAATTGTATGGATTTAAATCTTTGATATTGGTTTTAAGATTCCATAATTTTAAGTTCTTCTCACCTTCCAAATCGCTTCCGGCTATCCTGGTTGAAGACGTGTTATCTCACGTGGTATTCGCGGGACACTGCGGTTTTAGATTTCTGAAAGGTTGGTTAAAGCATATGCTTGATTCAAAAAGGGTTTTAAAGATGGAGTTAAAAAAAAAAGGGGGGGGTCTTTAAAAGGCATAACTTTGTAGAGGTGGTTGTTTAAAATCCATTTACAGTTTGAGTGAGTACCCTAGAAAATTTATACTGTTTTTTTTTTTTTTTAACCTTGTCAAAAAGTTGTAGGAAAATTAAAGCATATTTAATGGGGTCCAGTATTAGAATTTGTTGGTAGTAGGGCTAAGTCCGAGTGTATTGTAAGCGAGAAAGATACGATTATAAAGATTAAAGGGGTCTCACGAAGTGTAGTTAAGTAAAACCGCGAGTGCTACAACTTATAACGAGCATATATTCCCAAAAGGGGTAGGCATGCAACTACGCTGGGGGGGAAAATAAGAATTCTCCAATAAGAAATTAAAGTTTCCATGTACGTAGCACCAGTCATTGGGTAATGGTAGAAATGTGGAACCTATAAAGGCGATTATTAATTGTGGATTAGAAAAATAATAATTTTCTTGGACTAAATAAAATAGCTTAGACTGGTTAATGTATATGGTTACATACTCGTACACATCCACAAACATCTGTTTACGCCCACAATGGCGATACCGGTAGTTTTGTTTAACAAATAGTAGGAAAGATACGTCAGGTGTTAGTGCGTGAAGCCTATAGGATCGTTGGAATTAAAAAGAACGGTGCGTATGGTGGTCTCCGTTAGAATAATCGAAAGTGGTTAATCAATCGTATTAGATGTTTAAATATGCAAAAGTGTAAAGCCTACATAAACAAAAATTAATTAACGACAAAAAGTGCGCGATGTGCTACACTTATAAAGAAAGTATGGAATGGTGCTGTTTAGCGGCCCTACCCGTAAAAAGGGCGACTGACTTTTTCTAGCAATTACAAGAATAGCAGTAGCGCAGAGAAGGGGTATGCATGTATTATACAGTTGCTGCAAAATATGTTAGTTTACACGTAGCTCGGATGTGTAATTGATCACGACTTAAAGATCCCTCGGAGGTTTAAAAATTGTCGGCCCATTGTCGTTTGAAAAATGTTTGTAAATTATCAGAACAGGAGCGGGTTGAAGTTTAATGGATTATTGACTGGGTTTTTTCTACCTTTTACGAGGGAATTGGAAGTTGACAGACATCGAGCATCTAATTCTCTATTGGAGCGATATCGAGTACTTACCGGTTCTAGAAATCATTATGTGCGATCGACCGCTATGCGAAAGTGTAAAAGCCTACAGAAGCAAAATTTAATTATCATACGAAAAAGCGCGCGATGTGTTATAGAAAGTATAAAAAATGGTGCTTTGCATCGGTCCTAACAGTAAAAAGGAGAGTGACTTTTTCTAGCAATTACAAGAATAGCAGTAGCGCGGCGAAGGGGTATGCATGTATTATACAGCGCATTGTTGCTCTAAAATATGTTAGTTTACGAGAAGCTCGAACGTGCACAAATTAAATTTTAATCTATAATTAACTACGGTCGTAAAATTGAAATTAATGGTCAATTTTAATACTGCTAAGCATATACTTTCGCTATGGTGATTCATTTGGAAAATATTCAAGCCGTCCATTTCCTAAAGTATGACTTAGAAGTTATTTAAAATTAAATTGGTTTATTAGTAAGTATCTGTAGACAGCAAGTTGGTATTCCTTAGCAAAGGTTTAAAGTGTTTTTATTAAGTTTTTGGTTATAGTAGCACTGCATCTTCTACAGCACGACTTGCACACAATTTGTGTGCGTGTGCTATCACCCTTTTGGATTTTTAATATGCACGCGATCCGTATAACATGGAAGACGTTTTCCGGTGTTTCTACTAACGGCATTCGCACCATCGACGAAGCGAACCAGGTGCATGCATTGGCGCTAAATGTATTGGACGAGCAGCGAGGATTATGACGTCATTTAGTTCCCCGCTGAATCCTCAACTTCGTTCGGGTGTCTTCGGAAACCTTCGGTTTGCATTCTATAAGAAACATAAATCAGGTGCGCTCGAGTAAACTCTTTAGTTATAAGTTAGTTTGCTTACAAGTCAAGTCTTATAGTGCGGATTTTGTTTTGTACTAAAATGGTATCTGCAAACGTTTTAAATGCGAGCCCTGTCACGTCTACTTTACCAGGAGGATGCTCTCAAACGGCTCTAGAACAAATGTCGTGGTGTAACATCGCCCACGGTTGCTTTATACATCCGTCGGCAGCAAAGTACTTAAACTCTGGGTCTTGCAGTATCGCTTTTACGAGAATGGACAGCTTACAGCGACACAAGGAAAAACAGCACGGTATGTCATTAAGCCGTAAACGTTCAGCTCCGCCAGCTGTTAAAGGACCTTGTACGAAACAACTAACATCTGTGTAAAGCGTGCGATATGGAGGTGTTAAAGTCTGGATACCCTGGTCCTAATAGCACAGCAACCTAATTAAGGTAGGTCAGTAAGCAATATTTAATTGCTGTTAATTGACTTGCATTTAGCGTACTTTCCTATTATAATAACCGCATTTGTTTGGAGAAGATATACACGTTTAAAAAGAAATTATATACAGCTTTCTTAATTATTAACCACGCGATGATTACGTAAAAGTTGACCTTCTCATTCTCATATTTAAAACCCATTACATTGGAATGTGTTTACCTCCACGTGGTGTCGCTGGACGGTAAAACATATTGTTAGATTAACGATAATATGTCTTATTAACCGAAAACACGTTTCCTCTTTTTACATTAATCTCTTTTATTACAGGTCTATTTAAACAACACATTAATCTTTTTGTTACAGGTTAAACTACGTGGATTCGGCTACACACAGGAAATAATGTTATACTTTGTAAAAATTGTAATTAGTTTATTAAACTGTAAATCGAATAAAATATATTATTAAATTTTCGCATGCTTAATTTATGTTAATACTGCTACGTGTTTGGTTAAAGGATTGTAGATATTAAAAAGGAGAGGTGATTAGAAATTGATCTTGGTACAAAATCTTAAAATTGGGGTAGCTCCCTCGGGGGTGATGATATCTGAAAAATTCTTAGAGATTTGGGTAGCTGAGAAAATTCTAATATTAATTGATACCAAACAAGGTAGGTTTATCTCGTGTGTGGAAATGTGGAGAAAGATTTATCTCGCAGAGGGTATATGTGTAACTTTGCAGGGCGTGGTCCGATTTCAAATCTGTTTGCAGATTTGGATTCTGCGTAAAATTTTAGACTAACAAGATGTATCGCATGTATAAAAAAATTTATAAGAACGCTCAAAAGTCGCTACAGGTAAGAAATCTTAAAATTGGGGTAGCTCCCTGGGGGATGGTGCTATGTGAAAAATTCTTAAAAATTCGGGTAGCTGAGAAAATTCTAATATTGATTAATACCAAACAAGATAGGTTTATCTCGAAAGATGCAATGGCTAGACGAAGAAAACTATTTGTTAGGTTTGCTTATAGAGCAAATAGCAAAATTAGAAGATCAGGACTTTAAAGGGGTATAACTTTGCAGGGCGTGGTCCTATTGCAAATCTGTTTGCAGATTCGGGATGTGCGTAAAATTTTAGACTAACAAGATGTATTGCATGTATAAAAATTTTTATAAGAACGCTCAAAAGTCGCTACAGGTAAGAAATCTTAAAATTGGGGTAGCTCCCTTGGGGATGGCGCAATCTAAAAAATTCCTAAAGATTCGGGTAGCTGAGAAAAATCTAATATTAATTGATACCAAACAAGATAGGTTTATCTCGTGGGTGCAGTGCCAATAGACACCGAGGGGTATCTCGAAAATTTTAAGGGTTAGGTTACCGATTTTTTTAGGGTAAGGATGATTGGGGTAAAAAATTCCACAAGGCGGAGATTCATCTCCACAAGGCGGAGCAAGGTGGAGATTCATCTCCCTCATTTGCTCCTTATGGGAATTTACATGTAAATTGGTCCAGATGTGTGAGGAAATGTGGGATTCTGGAGGAAATGTGGCAGTAGATTTCTTGAAAATGGTCTACTGTGGCGTAGGTCTAAGATACGATCGTTCAGGATAATGGGTTAGCTGGATTTGAATTGCCGAATAGTGATGGATTTCGAAAGGGTGCTTGAAGCAGAGTGTATAGTGAAGCTGCTGATTTTGCTCTATCTGCTCTTGAGCTGGAGAGTAAGAATGGTCGTATAATCGTGTTTAGAGTGCGTCTACGCGGGTGGGTCTATGGCGTACCGAATTATTAGGAATACAATTTGATTTATGATAAGTTTATGCGTATATGCGTAGATTTGGTGAATTGGACAGGGTTGGGGAGATCATGGTGAAGGTTGTTAAAGATGGTTTTTGTTTTGGCACTGAGTGTGAATAAGTGGGTTTGTGTTTTCAGGTGCGTGTCAATGTGAAATCCTAGGTAGGAAACTGAGTGAAGAAAGTGATGGGAGAGTCAAAGATACAGATTTTTGAAGTACCTCTTAGGTCTAGGTGGCCTAGATCTAGGATACGATCGTTCAGGATAATGGATTAGTTGGATTTGAATTGGACTTCGAAGGGGGGCTTGGAGCAGAGTGTATAATGAAGCTGTTGATTTCGCTGTGTCTGCCCTTGAGGTGTAGAATAAGAATGGTCATAATCGTGTTTAGAGTGCGTCTACGGGGAGGTATACGAGTTATTAGTTTATTGGAATTACAATTTTATTTAGGAGAAGTATACGCGTGTACGCGAAGATTTGGTGAATTGGATAGAGTTGGGGAGAGCATGGTGAAAGTTGTTAAGAATGGTTTTTGTTTTGTCGCGAAGTATAAACAAGTAAGTGGGTTTTGTGTTTTCAGGCGCATACCAATGTGCAATTCTAGGTAGGACGCTAAGCTGGAGATGGTGATGTGAAAGTCAAGATACAGATTTTTAGAATACGTATTAGGTCTAGGTGGCTTTTTAATAGGATAAGTTTAGTCTTAATTGGGTAAGTGGTTGCCTATTTAAGAATTGCCAGAATACAACAACGTTCAATAGGAGGATGGCGGTTGCTTCTAGAGACGCGCGGTAATTGCCATGAATGAAGAATGTGACGTCGTCGGCGTATGCGCACGTGAAGGTATGTAGAATGTTTACATCTAAAAGAGGATTAAGGACCACGATCTGGTGGGTGTAGGTTTAATATAGAATGTAAGTTGGTTGCGAGAGTGGTTATTCCAGAGGAGAAAGAATGGATTTTATAATCAGGAGCAGGTTGAAAGTAAATTAAATATTTTTAGTTGGTCATCGTATTCTAATCTCGATCACGTCTCGAAATTCGAGACAAAAATAAGATCTCGAACACTAGGCGTAACTTTTTTAACCACCAACTATTTCCACACGGATCCACAAAAGAATTTGACTAGATGAATTCTGAAGTAATAATAATTTTAAAGTGTGAATGGAATTATAATTTTGTCTTTTGGTCGTATCTTCTCCAAATTTTTTAATAACCTAAAGCTTCCTAACATTCTTTAGCTAAAATCGCAAGTTTCAATGCTTAAATCAACAAAGTTATTCTTTATTATATCAGGGTACCATACGCTTTGGACTAAATTAGTCTCCTAAATAATACTATTGTTTAAAGGTTAAACGGTAAACTTTTTATAATACCCTCTTAAGCTGAAGCAAGTGCAAAACTCATTTTCAATTTGATTAAATATTGAGTTTGAAAATGTTTTACGTTGGGAATTTTTTTATTTAAATCTGTAGCATTTCTGAAAATTTAGAAAAAGGAGGGTCTAAAACGAATAAAAACAACCTTAACATAGTACGAAACATACACAAATTATTTGAAAAACTTTCCTTATAACTGTTTAGCAGTAATACTTGAAAGTTTGTCTTATCCATACATTTAATGTTTTTCACGTTATAAATTAATAAAATCAGGCGAATAAACCAGGTGAAACATGGACAATGAACTCACTTCCTTAATAATTTTAAAGTACTTATTATTTGATAATAATTCCGCCGTGTGCAAATTCATATAAACACAGTTAGGTTTGCACACGACACTTCAGTAACACAAATAGTAATGATTAAAGGTCTCGCATGATATTGTTACTATTCACATTAGCAGGAAAGCCGTGGACTTGATAAGTTGTTGTACATGTGATATGGTTACCTAAATTAATCCACATATATCACTAAGTAAATATTATGTTCTTTTATTGCCAAAGATCAATTTTTAATTAAGTAAATTGAATCAGCTTTATGCAAACTTTCTATATAGACACAAATTCAGAAATACGATTAAATGTCCTTTTTGAAGTTTCCAAAACAATATACAAAAGTGTTTATGCATCAATTTGCCCTTCCTTCTCCAAAAAGTGTTTACAAAATCATAAACATTATTTGTTCGGCTGTTCGAAAAATTCTATGTATTTACTTAGTTTATTAAGATCAATTGCATCATTTCTCATTATGTAAGTGTAATTTGTTTTAAGGTCTACTTAAAACTTAACCGACCTTTAAACGTTAAGCTGTCACAATCTGTGACTTGGCCTGGCCAAAAATGCTTTCAACAATTTTCTTATTGTTTCTATGTTTGTCTTAGAACATAGCCGCTGTTTTTACTTGTTAGATGCTGTTCAGTTCCTCTTCTATTGTTTATAAATATATGCCCTATATTCCCTATATTCAGTGGTATGTGAAGGGGGTTAAGCAGCCTGCGGGTACCAAGATTTTCCAACACTTGAACATTTCTCGAATTAATAGTTTTCAAATATATCCTTTCGCACAATTAACATTAGTTGAAAATATTTCAAAACCGACACTTGTAGTTGCTTATAATAATCTTCAGGTTTTAGTACAGCTATTTTTTTTGTCGTTAAGTTTTCCATCTTGGAACTGGTTAGACGTGTAAATCCATTGATTTCTGCTAGTCTGCACATTTCGCTGAAAATTCCACAGCCTACATCTTTCACTACCTGTGTGCAATAGTCTAACCTAGGTTTACATCCACCTCTTTTTTTTCCTATTTGTGTTTCTAATATATTCCGCACCATTCACCCACGACTTAGTGGCCTATCATCATAGTTCTCGTATTTTTTAATGTTTTCCACATATATCTTTCTTCCACTATCATTTATGGTATCTCTTTGTTCTTAACTTTGTCTGTTCATGTATCTTCATCATTCGTCTGTAGCACCACATTTCAAAGGTTTTTATTTTTTCGTGTCCGCATCTTCTACTGTCCAGGTTTTACAGTCGTACAGTGCTGTGCTCGACACATATGTTTTAAGCAATCTTTTCCTTTTGTTTCTATATTTGTTGTGTTTGAACACAGTAGTTGCTTTTTCTTGTTAAATGTAGCACGAGCCAGTGGCATTGTCGAGCCGGAACGCTCCGGAACGTCGTTCCGGTACTTCCTTTTTGGACAGGAACGCGTTCCGGAACTAAAGATGATTTCTGATAACGAGAATTGGCTGACGTATTGAAAAAAAAATTAAAAAGAATTGCTGATTTTTTTCTTCTAATTTTTGACGAATTTTTATATGTATTATTATAAACAAGGGTTTGATACATATACACAAAATGGGTTTCGTAATGATTTTCGTTTCCTTTCCTTTTTATGCTATATACAGGGTCGATCCTGGCGACGGGCGAAAATTGGGGGAAATCCCCCCCGTCGTTAAATTTGGAACATGAGACCGCACAGAGCGGCCGCCTACCCAGGATCGGCCCTGCCTATATAATTATATACGCGTTCTGGTAAAAAAAATTAGCACAGCACCACTGAGCACTACCTTGTGCTAATTTTTGTTTTATATCTTTTGCGCTCTTCCCATCTCGCGTAATTTGATTTCCTAGGTAGCAGAAATCCCTAACCTCTTGTAATTTTCCCTTACCTATTTGTATTCTTGTTTTTTATTTTCCTCTTCTTTGCATATTAGAACTTTCGTTTTATTTTTGTTAATTTTCATACCGTATCTCTCTGTTAGAAATGTTTCCATTTCATTAAGAGCAGCTTCTAACACTTCCTTGCTAGATGCTAATACCGCTATATTATCTGCAAATCTGAGCATATCAATCTTTTATCCCTGCATAATAATTCCAAATGTCTTTCTGCATTTGACAGTATGCATTGCCTTTTCGATGTACAAGGGCACACTCCTATCTTACCCCTTTCCTAATATTTACTTTTCTACGTTCCTGCTCTAATTCTATTACCGCTGTTCGCTCTTTATATAAGCTATGTACTATCCGTCTATCCCTAAAACTCGTTCCAATCTTTTTGAGTATTTTGAACATTTTTTCATTTTACATTGTCTAATGTTTTTTTCATATCTACAAACCTTATATACACTGTAACACTTCACCCCCTTCCTAAGCTACGTAGCGGTCTAAGAAACAAGGACCGAGTTACCTAATACATATATAATCAAATACCAACTCTATATCATTTTTTATGGTTCAAAATTGCAATATAAGGGTCCACTTACCTATTCCAATAGTCTTTACTCTTGTTTCTTCAAACGCCTCGGCTACTCTACAGCGGAGAGTACATGGACAGGTTCCAGGGTGGATAGGCTTAGAATTCTGAAACCGATACTGGTGAGTTAACTTACCCAAAAGTTTACAAAGTATCTGTAACTAAATGTATTTTAACAAACCCCTTTTAATTATAATATATAGATATATATCTCAACATTATCAAGTAATGAATTTAATAACCTTTAATATGGTGATAGAACTATTTACATTTACTATATTGACATACTTGAATGCAATAAAATCAATCTCTTATTTAACTAAAAGTTCTCTTAAGCCGGGTTGTTAAATATTGTACTAAGCACTGCAAATTCTACAGTTAAAACAAATTGACTTCAACTTAAACATAGCCAATAATTCTTGATATTCTACACAAAATTCATAATAAGCGGTAACGTTAATAAAGTCCAAAAATTCCAACCTTAATCTATCAACTTAACATATTCATGCATAAGCATATATATTACTCAAATTTAGACCAGGGTAGAAAATTAATTAATTAATAGCAAATAATTTTAATCACCGTGTATAAGGAAGCATTGGGTACTAATAAGCGTCATTCAAATGCATATTGGATAAATTCGTCATTTACTTCTAAACATAGGGTTTATATTGTTTAGATAATGTTAAACACAATGTATATCAAAGCAGTGGAAAATAGTACGCTTAATTAAAGGCCTACTGTGTAGATTTAAATCATTCAATTAGAATGTAGGGTTTGTATATAATCATAATCAACGTGTAGAAGGAAGTAATGTAAAATTTCATTAGATAATACGTGTTATTAAAAGCGTGGAGCATAAAAATGTATTCGTTTCGTTAAAAATAAGGAGTTTAAATTATTCACTGGACGCGTTCTATAAAAAGAAGCGGAGTTAAAATGTTCAATTTGTATGTAATTTAATCTTACCAAGTACTAAAACTATCGAGAAATTATAAAAGACGTGGGGAAGTCACGTAAGAGCCTTCAGCGTATTAGAACGAAGAACACCTGCAAAGATAATGATGTATATGATAGTCGATAAGCTTCAAGCTATATGAGTGCAAGTAAGAAAGCGAGTTTGTGGTACAAAGACAAGCGAGAGGGAATGCATTGGTAGTTAAATGAGGGGAAATATGTAAAACAAGAGCACAGGTTTTAGATAGAGCGAACAGACTAGATTGGCGATTAAGGTTGAAATAAGATGCAAACATGAGAGGTGGAAGCATATGAGTTTATAGGTAAAATTAATTAGTTGTTCTCGGACGTGTTGCAAGGTGTGTGGAAATTTCTTAGATTTCAACTCGGACGAGTGCAAATTTCAGTAGAATCATTGTGCCGAGCCATCGGAAGGGAAAATAGAATGCAAATTTCTGAAAATCGTCCGTCGCGGGACAAATTCGACTTGCAAGCGTGCCATTATAAAAACCCGTGCTGATAGGAGTTTAGCTCTCTTTAATTTTGATTTTATTGGATACTTCAAGCAGTTTTGCTTTTTATTTTTTTGATTTTATTCGATACGTTAAGTAGACTACGTGGTGATTACGTGCTACGATAAAAGTTATTATGCATTAGTGCACTTAGAGAAGATAAATAAAGGTAATAAAGTCTAGTTATATTTGCGGGTATTACTGTACCAATTATCCAAATTAGTAACGATAAATAAATAAGTAGAAGTATGCAGTTTTAGTATAGCGTGAAAGAATTATGAATTTCATTGCTATTTTTCGGGAGTGTTAGTGATCAAATGTTATTCGTAAACGTGATTGGATCCACAAAACAAGATTTCGATATACTTAGATGAGTTCCTGAGAAGCCCTGAAACCTTTTAGACGAATGGTGGTGTAGAAAAATTTTAAAGGCGGCCAGAAATCCGAAGACGTAAACCTAAACCAGCTGGATTGGTGGGATCAGCAAGGACGATGTACAGTGGAGCCACGAGTGCATTAACCTTCAGGTAACTTATGCATTGTTGTTCGATCTTAGATGTTTTGGTGTGTGTTGAATATCTCTATAATTTGTTTGATAAAAATGGACAGTAGTAAATTTGTATAAACAACAAATTTTGAATTTTAAGGTAAAATTTTCTTGTATAAGTAGAAAGGAGTATTTATCAGGTTTATGTTTTTGATTATGATGAAAATTTGGGTATGTCTTTGAGCTCGATTAGACTAACCTGTTAAATTAACGTAAAGGGGTGGGAGATGCTCCCTTTTATTCAGACTCAGGTCTGCAAATATTGTTTACTTAATTAGTATGCATCCTACAAGGACTCTAATTCTGGATGCAAATTAAAATGATGATAAAATTTAAACTTGAAATTTTATGATGCTGAAATTTATGCTGAAATTTCATTTTGAAATTTTAATGTATTGTGAATATTGGTGTAAATAGAGTTAACGTTGATGTTTGTGGTAGGAATGTGTTTTTTTTTTATGAATGAGGATGAAAGTTTTATCTAGGTGAGCAGCCGAGGCGGAAGGAGTCAAGAGGCGATATTCAGGTAAGAAATCGATTATCAGAGGAGATGGTACCATAAGGACGAGGATCACAGCAATATATACAAACAGTCCCGCAGTTAACACGTATATTTTAGCAATTGACGCAATATCCATTGATGTTTTCATGTTTTTAATATTTAACTTCTGCTTTTCACAATTTGAACATATATTTTGATAATGGTTGTAATAAACCGAAACGCGTCATACAAAAATAGTTGAATATTATTGATGACCAATATCCAGAAAATCTACTATTTTATATATATATATATATATAAAGAATTCATACTTGCAAACCACCGTGTATGCATGCAAATACACGCCCGTTCTCTCGAACCAATTATTCAAAGATTCACTCAATACCTGTTTTGGGTATGCATTACACAATGTTGCTCCCATCTCTACACAATGCGTCCGAGGTAATTTATTTTCACCAGGGTTGATAGTACTTAACACGGTCATCTTCTTTGTAATTAATAAACCTTTAAATTTATTGCTATTTAATTCTTCGTTAAGAGACTAACTTATCTATGTCCACCATCAACGACTTAAATTCACTATTCTTCCCGTAATAAGCATACTCACTTCTTATGTTTGTTCATTAAACATTACTTTAATTTACATGGTCGTATAACCAATACTGCTAAGCGACATTATCGCCTACTCCGCACTAGCTTTAGGCTAGTTAGTTTTCATTTATTACTTTCTTTCATATCTTTTGTCTTTGTGTGTCGTGTGTCGTGTGTTTGAATTTTTTCCCACTTCCCATATTTATATACCTTTTATCACGTGACTGTTTTAGCCAATCAAAAATTTTACATATTTCACAATTGTATATCATCCCTACATGTGCTTTTAGGTTAATGGTTTAAATCGACTTTTATTATTGCCATTGCTAATTGAAATTACCCTATAATTAAATTTAAGTTAATCTGCAATATTCTAAAGTATTTTCTGTTAATATTTTTATAGATATCACGAAAAATTACATTTTATTACGTACTTCCGGTTTTGACTTTTCTAGAACGAATTAGCATTTCCTTTGGCGCCTTAATTTAAAATCTTCTAAATTTCACGGGATGTCAGATATCAGTTGATAGGTTATGTTCATTTAAAGTGTCAATTGTCACCCCAAAATCAAACTAGGATTGGATAACTATTTTAATTCAGGTCAGTGATAGGTTACATTTTATATAGAATTATTTGTGATTGGCTGAAATTATTATTTGAAATTTAAATTAATTTAAAAATGTTCTTGGGTGTTACAACACGCTTTCTTTTTCTTTCTATTGTTTTCTCCATTATCGCCCTCAGAGCTAAAATAGCCTCCCGTGTTCCCCTGTTTCGCCTAAACCCAAATTAGTCTCCTAGTATTTCTTCAGCTTTTTTTCCATTCGTCCTTGTATAATTCTAGTTAATATTTTCGACACGTGTGCTGTCAAACTGATTGTTCGAAAATTTTCACATCTATCTTTTTTGGTATAGTGACTATGATGTCACGTTTGAAATCTTTGGGTATCTCGCCTGTCTCATACATATAGCTTACAAGTTGGAAAAGACGTTCTGTTACTGCTTTCCAGAAACTTTTAGAGTTTCTGCTTGCACCTTATCTGTACCCGGCGCCTTACCATTTTTCAGAGCCTTTAATGCTAATTCTCTAAGTATAGAATATCCCATGTCATCGTTTTCAAAATCTGATTCCTGATAGTTCATCTTTTGCATATAAATTCCCTATATATACTTTCGATCTAACCACTTTTTCTACATTTTCTATAATGGCGTTTCATCTTGCATCCCTTATATTTTTGCTGTATGGTTTTATAATCCCAAAACTCATTCTAATTAGTTTGTATCCTTCGTCTGTCTTTCTTATTTCCATCTTAGTTTGAACCTCTTTGTATTTTTCATCAATCCATTGTTCTTTAGTTTTCCTGCATTTGCGAATAATTTCCCATTTTATGGCTTTGTATCTCTGTTTTCGTGTTTCGTCTGATCTGTTTTTGTATTTTCGTTTTTCTTGTATTATATTCGGAATATTCTTTTGTTATCTATGGTTTACTTATTTTCTTTTTATGTATACCCCAGAATATCTCTGGCCACCAAGTCTAAGCTGGATTTAATGTTATTCCATTTTGTTTCTACTTCCTTTTCCAAATTTTCCCGATATCTTCAGCAATTCATTTGATTTTTTTTCAAATCTTTCATGGATATCTTTATCTTTTAGTTTCTGAAAGTCAAAGTGCCTTTTTCTTTTTTTCAAATTTTTAAATTTATGAGCGGCTTTCATAATTATGGTGTTGTGGTCAGTGTCTTTATCTGCTTCTGGGTAACTTTTACAGTCTTTTAAATGATTCCTAAATCGTTGTCTAACACGAATGTAATCTATTTGATATCTTCTTATACCTCCTGGCATCTTCCAAGTGTATCGTCTTCTAGCATGTTGCTGAAATAATGTATGTGTGATGATTAAATTGTTCTTGTCGTAAAATTCTACCAGCCTATTTCCCTGTCGTTTCTCGTGCCTAAACCAAATAAACCTACTACCGCTTCTTCCCTACCTTCGCCTACCAGAGCATTTAATCTCCAGAATTACTAAATTTCCATGTCCTTCTACACATCTTAATATGTCTTCGATATCTTTGTAGATCGCTTCTACCTCTACGTCACCGTAGCTAGAGGTGGCCATGTATACTTGGTTTATTATTGTGTTTACCAGTTTAGATTCTAATCTAACCGTGAGTACTCTTTCTTTCTTTTTTAAGTAATTTTCTATACAGTGTCCTATCTTTTTTCGCATAACCTATCCGCACACCCGAAATTCTTTCCTCTGATCCTGTATGAATTACCCTAAACTCTCCATTCCAATATTCCCCCTTCCTTCATACTTCTGACATTCTACGCTCTGACTCGCAAAATGTTTCTTGCTTCTCCTTTAAACTTTTCGATCACATTCTCCGAAGTAGTCCGCTTTCGGAGATCCGAATTTTAACTCCGAAATCTTTTACCCCAGAGGGGTACGCTTGGGAGATAATGTAGTAATTTCCCGTTGCCTTCCACATTGCAGTAGTGTGTTTTAGAATGCCATACCGACCCCTATAGTCTCTGCCAATCTAAGTACCGAGAGAGGGTAAAGATAGGGTCCTTCGAATAACCTAGAGGCTCTAGATTTTAAACAGCGCCATCTGAACAAATAGTATTGCCATTAAAATTACAATGGCAATGCCATTGAGTGGGTATAGTGTTGTACAACTTCTAGTACAAAATTGTGATAGACAACGCTAAGACAGATATACATAATTATATTACACTTTGATGTTGCCTCATGACTTCTTCTACTACGCATACAACTTCTACAATGGCAACTATTTGATTTCCATAAAGATATGTAAAGGGGTGCAATGTTTTGAATTGAGGGAGCGCTACGGAACAAAGTTCGGACACTACCGCTTATATTAAAAAGCATAAAAAGCTTGTTAAAAATAATACTCCCAATATCTTTTAAAGCAAAAATATTCAAATAACGGTGTTGGTAAACAAAACACGCCTTAAGAAACTAAAATACTTCTTCCAAATAAGCTACTATCACTGGGGTAGCTGGATACCCTTTACACTTAGCTCACTTTACCTGTTTTCTAAATAAATTGAAATAAAACTCAACCCAAACTTAAGCTTTATTGAGATAAATTAGTTCAGTACGGATACAAATATACTTTCCTAAAAACAAATTCTTAACCCCAACTCTGGCCAGGTATTGCTAAAATAAATTTAAAAACAAATTAGATCTAAACCATCAACAAAACTATTCGTCACTCCAAATTTTTTCCTTCTTCCGTATTTAATTATAAGGCATCCGTGAATCCCCAATTATTGGAAATATCGTTCATAATACATAAAGAAGGAGCAGTTAAACACTAACTTTGTGCTGTATCATTGTATTTTCCAAAATACTGAACATCTACATATTCCTTAAAATTCCAAATTAATAACATTATAATAAATAATTTTGGTGTAGTACTTTCTTAGAAGCTTCGTCAATGTTAAGTAGATAATCGGTCATTTGTTTGTTTATTTTTCATCTTGTCTTTTGACTACTTTTTTAAAAGTTTGGCTGGCAATGCCATCTATACTATCATGTCAGGGGCTTGTAAAAGATAGTTGGTTGCTTGCATTCGAATATAGGGGGCGCATAAGTTACATTCTGTACATTTAAATATACTTCGATTTGCGTATAATTTCAAGATTTTTGTTGGTTGTTTTGCAGAAACAAATGGTCCAATCTGACGAGCTGCAATTACAGCGAGCCGGTCATTGAAATTTTCTCATTCAAAATAACCAACAATTTATGTTAATTTTCGACCAGTGTGCTCGAATTATTTTCCTAATGCCAGACAAAATTGTTCATTATCGAGTAGCTAAGAATGTATTAGTTTCAAATGGCCAACTTCCTCAATTAGCATTAGGTGTAGTACTTTCTTAGAAGATTCGCCAATGTTAAGTAGGTAATCGGCCATTTGTTTATTTCATAACATTATCCTTAAATTTAATAACCAATCGCTCCTTAGCTAAATCATTAATCAATAAAAATTAATCACCGTTATGTTCAATAGATGTTCTACGTCACAAAATATCCTCACTAACAAATAAATTATACCGAATCATAAACAAGCCTTGTAACAACCCGATTTTCAATCGCCTTGTTAAGCATAAATTTTATCATTATTTTTATATAATGTTACGCTACTGCGTACCAATACTTATAGTATTAATAGTTGACACAATTTAATTATTACTTGTATATTTCACGAACCGTGGTTGAATTATTATATGTACGTGTTACAAAGCCTGCATAAACCGTGGTGGAATAATTTCATACAAGCGAATGCTTCTATATTTTAAAAAGCTTTCGTTTTACGTCTACGGTACCTGGGATCGCATAATATTTACATTACAATGTAGTGAGAGGGTTTAGTTTCTGGTATTTAAACATATGGTGCGGCCTATGGCCGCAGGACCGGACGAATTCATTGGGGTTTTGCAGGAATGTGGTTGCAGATGTAAAGAAACAGCAATGATTCCGGGCTTTTTTTGATGTGTGGTCTCTGGGTAAAGACGTGTTTATGTGTGTGCTTAGAACACGTGAGTATTTATTTTGTTTGAAGGACATTTTTTTAATAATGCAAAGCAACCCTTTGCTATGAGTTTTATTTCGATTCTGCATCACTTTTTGTACGTCTTATTAATTTGTAGGGAAGGATTACTTTTAATTCTACATCGACGCTAACGACGGTGTGCTATTGCTTAGAGTTATTTAAAAGAAAATTCCTTTGCTTCAACTACCGGTCATTGGAACGTAATAAAGACGTGAACTAACCTTTGTTAATAGCTCAGTAAAGAAAGCTGTTTCGGATTTACGTGTCAAACTTTTGTAGTGTTGTAAAGGTTAATTACTATAGACCAGTTGATACTGTTTACTTTTGCTCGCGGAAATGTATGTTCGTTCTACCTATAGACGCTAACGACGGGGTGCGGGAGCTGTTGTTGCGAGCTATAGGCCGGTCTGTTTTTTTGTGAATTATATTGACAGTAAATTACGTTTCGCGTGTTCCGGAAATAATCATTGAAGAGAACATGCGGTATTAACCCATGGAATCCTTGATTTAATCTGTACATACGGATACCGTGTTGAAAAGACAGTAATGCATAGTTGTGTTTCAAAGTGCTTTTGTTAATATAATTAAAGGTCTTAAGTTAATCATAGTTAGGCTAAAGATTAGGTATATGTGACGACGTGCACGTCCCTAGATAACAATTAGGTTAGATAGAATTACGTTTATTTTATGTCGGAATAGTGGGCCCTGTAGGCCTTATTTCATTTCGAGTTCAAGACTGTTTATTTATTTGTTTATATATATGCTTTTCCTGACAGTCGATGGTATAATAAAATGTTATTTCTTTTTCTAAACTACGAAGTTTATTTAATGATTACTTTTATTAGGTATCAGTGCCTTTCCGCTGATTGGCGCCCATGTTTATTATAAATTGGTTATGTATATATTGATGATTTTTATTCGTATTGCATAATTGGTAAGTACAAGCAAGGTTTTAGTTATGAGTTTGAACCACGACCTACGCCGCTGAGTTTAGTCTGCCTGGCCTTAATTAACCGTCTTGACTGGTCTTCACATTTCCACGAAGGACGGTTGATTATGTAAATATTAGAGCCTATAATATTACTTATAGACTGATTCGCCTATTTTAAGGTTCAGAATGTCCAGACCACACCAGCTCCCACTTTGTTAATAATATAATTTCTGTTTTTTTATTTTTTGAACGACAGCTACAACACAACCCAAAATTCCAACTTAATGGCGGGATGAACTTGAAGGTCCCGGGTTCGAATCCCGACACGGTCCGCTTGAAAAATGTTAGGCGAGCATTTTTAACAACAATACGCCCTTGTTCGGATGAGAGGTAAAATGGAGGTCACGTGTGTGAGTGTTGTCACGCACGTTAAAGATCCCTACCTTGCTTGGAACAGTAAGGGTTCGGCAAAAATTCAAAATTTTTCAGGTAAAAAGAAACTCGCTTCCTGGCCAATGTAGTACCTTCGGGTGGAGCATTGGAAAATCACATGTAATGGATGAACTTGAACTACCCAAATCTCCACTCTTTTCAAACGGTTACAACGACAATAATTCCACCCTCAGATGCATTCAAAATACTTCGCCCCACGTGGGTGTAAGTTTACATATTTTATCATATGCCGCGTTCCTATTCGTTAAACTTTCTGCAATTCACTTACCTCACTACATTTTTTTACACATTCTAAATTAACTTCACTTAACCTTCACTATCCTGCGGCCTCACACAGAGTGCTTCCCCTCCCTCCGCGCAATCCCACGTTTCTCGTATCCCTAATATTCGATGTGTCCAGGTTACTCTTTCCTATACAACTGACTATTTCTTTTCCATTGCGTAAATCAGTGAAATAAATATTTCCAGCTGTGCCTGCCTAACAATTGTGTAACATTTTCAAGTTCTTTCAACTTTTTATAACCATTCACACTATAAAAAATGATTTTCTAGGTATATGTGTTGTCTATATGTTGTCCTTATAGATATACATTAACTCGACCGATCTGCTGTTTAGATTGCCTAATTAATAAGTAGTTGCCTTACGGAAAAAAGTAAATAAAATGTTCTTATAAATTCAGTACTTTAGTAATGTTTAAGTAATAGGTAACGTTGTGGATGAACTTTTTAAACGTGTGCTTTTTTATTTTTAAATTGTGGCCTAAAGGATTATTTTTCGCAGTTGCTATCGCCCAAAAAGCTGCAAAGTAATAATAAAGACGTTATTATACAATAATGTTATGGTACGAAAAATATTGTTTTAAATTAGTTAACAGGCTATTTATCAAATAGAGCGCAAATTTAAAAAAAATTACAGCTCTATTATCTGATGCAATAGATATTAATTACGGGTTATCTCAGGGAAGTGCCTTAGGACCTCTACTGTTTAATGATTGTGATTTCGTATGTCTATTTTTTGATGATATTTTGGTTTCCGTTACAAGCAATGATGTGTATAAGGCTACTGCAAAAATAAGTAATGCATTTTATAATATCGATAAATAGTTTAGCATTAATAAGCTAAAAATTAACGTATTTGAAACAAAAACAATTATAAAGGATGCGCTAGTAGAATGTAATAACTTTAGTACTTGGTAAAATACTGTTTACATTGTTATAAAATAATTATACGTATTGGAGAAATATGTTAACACTATGTAATTTATGAATATAAACTTAATTTTTTAAAAAATGACGTCTTTCATATAGACTCCTCCACGGTGAATGCACTCTTGCAAATGTTTTGAAACCCCTCCTATTACTCGTTGTAACATAGCGGCGTCGATTGCTCTGATTACATGTACGATATTTTGCTTTAATTCGCAGATTATTCGTGATTTATTTACAAATAGTTTAGATTTTAAGTAACCCCATAAAAAGTAGTCGGTAGCTATCAGATCGGGAGACCTTAGAGGCCAAAGGACATTGTCAAATCGAGAAATTACGCGACCACGAAACAAATTGCGTAATGCATTCATCGATGCTCGTGCAGTAAGTGCCGTTGCACCATCCTACTGAAACCATATGTCTTCATCAACATCCGCTGAAAGCTAAAGCGTTGCCAGCATGGCTAAGTACGTGGGATCTCTTTTTGTTTACAATACTGGGGCATAGAGGGCTCCACTAATCAAATGTCACTACTAAAAATTAATCTCCATCTTTAGTTGACCTCAATCTAAAGCTTCAGAGCGATATGTATAGTGTTGTAGCTACAACGAACTGTCAAAGTTAACAGGCGGCTCCGTGGCGTAGTTAATATGTGTGTGACTACTACGCCCACGATCTCGGGTTTGTATCTCGACACGGTTCGCTTGAAAAATGTTAGGCGAGCATTTTTCACAAAAATACACCCTCGTTCGGATGAAAGGTAAAATGGTAAAATGCCCCGTGTGTGAGTGTTGTCGCGCACGTTAAAGATCCCTACCTTGCTTGGAACAGCAAGGGTTCGGCAAAATTCCAAATTTTCCAGGTAAAAAAAAACTCGGTTCCTGACCAATGTAGTACCTTCGGGTGGAGCATTGGAAAATCACATGTAGTGTCAAAGTTAACAAGCTAGTCAAAAAAAAATTAAACTTTGAAAATTTTCGCGCAATATCTTTTTATCATTGCCAAAAATAATTATTTCAACAAGAATGGTTGCTGGAGTTGGTTTCTGTTTTCGGCAGTGAAGCGCCATATCAGTCAACAACTTCTCGTTGGTATGAAGAATTCAAACGTGGACGGATTAGCCTTAGCGACGATCCAGATCAGGTACACCAAAAACGGCAGTCACTCAGGAAAACGTCGTTGCTGTGCATCAACTCTTGAACAAGGATGGATATGTCACATATCGCTAAATTGAAGCAAACTTGAGAATTTCAAAGACCTGAATTAAACAAAATTTCGTATAAAGAATTGCATGTAAAAAATTGGTTTCTCGTTGGGACCGCATCTGTTCACCAAAGAATAGAAAACAGTTAGGGTAAATTGGTGGCAAAAACTGTAGAGCGTTTCGACGCTAGAAACTCTGAAAACGTGTACAACAGCGTGAGTGGTGCTGAATCTTGGATTTATCCATACGAGCCAGAAAATAAACGCTAGTCGTCTGTTTGGGAGTTCCAAGGTGAAGAAAAGCCGTCAACAGTTATCTGTTCTCAAAATGTCTTGAAAGAGATGGACATAATATTGGTCTCGATAGCAGGTCATGGAGCACTACAAGATCAAAGAACTGTTACTGCCCAAGTCATCGCGGAGGTTTTAAAAACTAACTCCAAACGACGAATCATCCTCCACCCACATAACGCAAGTTCGCACATAGCTCACAAGACAATTGAATTTTTAACGCAACAAAACGCCGAATTGTTAGACCATCTCGATCTAAGTCCCAACGATTTCTGTATCTTTCCAAAAATCAAAGATAGACTGCGTGGCGAAAGGCTCCAATCGTCAGAAGAAGCAGTCGATGCCTTCAAAAATGCAATTTAGCGTACCAACAAAAGAGTAAATAATTGCTTCCACAGTTGGTTCGAGCGCATGCAAAAGTGCATTAATCTTCCTGGAGAATACTTCGAAAAACAATAAAACTTTTAAAAGCTATCTACTGTTTCATTACAGCTCTAAATGCAACGTTGTCTGTTAAGATTAACATTTCTCCATCTTCTTCAAAAAACAACGGGACGACAATTCCAAACATACCAATACCACCCAACACTGTAACTTTTGACGAATGCTGTGTAAGTTGTTCGGCAAACCGGTGTTTATAATTTTGTTTATTAACTGACACCGGAAGAGAAGAATGTGCTTCGTCGAACATTAGCAAATGATTCAGGACATATCGATCAGCATTCAAAATATCAAGAAACTATCAAGAAAATCGCACACAAGAAGGTCTATCAGTGTCCAGAATTCGATGCACAATCTGGATTTTGTAGAGAAATTTGAGGTCTCGGTGTAGTATACGGCGAACATTTGCATCAGACATTTATGATGCTTGCGTCTGACGCCTTGCTGAGCGAGCTGGACTACGCTGCACCACTTCTTGCACTCTCTGTATGTTCTCCGGTGTATATGCAGATCCCACTCTACCAGTGAACTGATCACACACACTGCCCGTCCTACTAAATTTATTAACCAATGACAGAAATACTGTTTCGTGAAGAAGGAATTCTGCCGTGTTATAAAATGTTAAACTTTTATCTAAATCATCTTTACACCGTCGCAACTGATTTAGATTTAAGGACCGTTGTCAGTGCATCAGAACTCTCTGTTACAGACCATTTAGACATGTGGGCTTGCGCACTATACTGACAACAAACTGCAAGCTTTAACGGACGTATACACAAACCGTGTTCCGACGCTATTGTTATCCTCTCCTTGTAACGAGCCCTACAAAACCATCATATCCTATGGGGCGCCGTTTATTTTCTACCCGAAATAAATATAAAAAGAATAACGTAAATGAACTAAATATAATTATAGATAGCAGCAAGATTAAAATTGTTACATAATTTAAATACCTAAATAGGTAAGCTTATTTAACATACATTTGTAAATTATTATCTCTAATTTAAAACAAAATATAGCAATATAATCTTAAACGAATTTGCCTCAGTTTAATTGTAATTAATATGAGTTGGTTATTTTTTTCAGAATTTGATTCATTTGGTCTGTTGTTGTCATTCAGTTCTGTTAGATTCAAGTATTCTGTTATTACTTCTTGCAAGAAAAGAATTAGCGGAGCAGAATTGCGGTTTCTCATTAGTAAACAAAATGTCGACCTTAAATAAAATATATATTATTTAATAAAAAGATATAGTTTTATTACGTAGACCGATATAGTATCATTTACTTCTTCTTCTGTGTCCCAATCAGTTTTCAAATCAAGATTAACTTTAACGAACAAGACGCTATTTCACAAACTTTATTTTATATCATCCCTTTGATTATAAAGGATAATGCTGTTGGTCGCATCTTTTTATAGTACGTGACGGGTGTAGATTTCTGATCGCATAATGCGATAGTCTTTATGTTTGTATAGTGTGAATTCACAAATCAACAATTAATAGGTTAAACGCGTCGAGTTAAGAATAAAGTATATTTAATACTATGGATTTACAAGCTGATTTTGCAGTATTTTGCATTATACTTTTTACAGCAGTTGGGACAATGGTTATATGTAAGTATATACAAATTTTACGTACAGCTAATTCATTGTCATTGTATTGTAAACAATGTAAATTATTCAATATAGGTCAAGGAAGGTCATTTGTATTTCTGTCTAAGCAACAATGTAAAGTTCCAGCATAATTTTGTTCTTAATGTAAGGATTATAAGGGGTTTACTTTTTAATCTCTATATAAATCGGAGACTAATTTCTCAGAGATTTTATCTTCACTGCTGTGGTAAAAGAAACGCCAAACTGGGTCCTAATCTCAACATAACCTTAAAATCGTTAAATTCTTAAATTAATATTGTTAGTTTGTTTATATCCTACATTTTTTACAGCTTAAAGTAATCGTTTTTATTATCTTTTGTATATGGTTTGTTACTTTATATTTTTTTGTTGGCACATTATTAGTGTATCATCATCATTAGATCTTGTCCTAGAATTGGTTAGACGTGTACCCTCATTGTTTCCTATTCTGAGCTAACCTACTCATTTCCCTGAAATTTCCACAGTCTACATTTTTCACTATCTGCATGCATTAGCCTGATCTAGGTCTACAAATACCTCTTTTTTCCTATCTCTGCTTGTAATATATGCTGTACTATTCCCCAAAAATGCCTTAGAACATATTCTGCCCTATGTCTCCTATTTTTTTTTTGTTTTGTACATATGCTTTCAACAATTTTCTCTTTGTTTCTATGTTTGTTGTTTTCGAACATAGCCGTTGCTCTTTCTTGTTAAATGCAGTTCGGTTCATCTTCTATTGTTTAACAACACAAATGCCGATATAATTTTGAATGATACTAAATAAAGTTACACATGCGTTAGACCATGAAGCACCTATTCGAAGCAAATTTCAACCACAACTGGTTAAAGTGGTATGACAATGAAATGCGTGCCAAAGCTAAAGAAAGATACTTTGCTTATAAAAAATTCAAGATCAATAAATGTATTGTAAACTGGAAAGATTACAAAACATGTAGAAATCAATTTGTTAATTTATTGAAGAGGAAAGAAAAAGAATTTTATGAAAAACAAATTGACAATAATGGAAGAGACAGCACTAAAATGTGGAAAATATTAAAATGTTGGTTCATCATCATCATTAGGTCTTCAGTCCTAGAACTGGTTAGACGCGTACCATCATTGTTCCCTATTCTGAACTAACCTACAGATTTCCCTGAAATATGCACAGTTTGCATCTATAACTGTCTGATCTAGGTCTACATCTACCCCTTTTTTCCTATCTCTGCTTGTAATATATCATATACTATTCCCCAAAAATGCCTTAGAACGTATTCCGCCCTACTATTTCTCTTTTTCCCCAGATATCCTTGTTCCCCTACTATTTCTGTAACTTATTTGTTATTATCTTTGTCTGTCCATTGTATCGTCCTCATACATCTGGAGCATTTCAAAAGACTGCTACTGTTTTTCTGTCTGCATTTCAGCCTGTCCGTATTTCATAGGCATACTGTGCTGTGCTCCACACATATGCTTTCAACAATTTTCTTCTTATTCTGTTTGTTGTCTTCCCTCGTAGGCGATGTTCTTTCTTGTTAGATGCAGTTCGATCACTTTCTATTGTTTTACAGTTATATGCCCTATTTCTCCGACCTTCAATGGTTGTGAAGGTAGGTAAGCAGTCTGTGGCTGCCAAGTTCTCCCAACACTTAACCATTTGGCGATTTAATATATTTTCCAATTTATCTTTTCGCACAGTTAACATTAGTTGCAGGTATTTCGCAGCCATTAGGTTTTCCGTCTCAAAACTGTTTGGACACGCACCTGCACTTATTTATATTCTGAGCTAGCCTACATAGTTCCCTGAAATTCTCACACAGCATGTGTATTCAGGTTAATCTTCTTTGGGAATTAAACCACTCATAGTTTTTAAAATCAACTTTATTTACGTTTCGATCCATGACCTAGGATCGTTGTCAAAATTATAATAAAAACTTCAAGTTTGGCATTTATGACATAAATTGAAGGTGACTTTGATTTATTGATGTTTGTACAATTGAGAGGATGGTTATTAAAGAAGTGTGCGATTGCATTATTGAAAGGCTTAAGTAGTCATTTTTTTAATAATTATTTTGAGGGGAAAAATTCATTATGATTTAAGTTACCTCTTTGGTAGATTTTAACATGGTTCTGAGGCGACTCTATGGCGGGTTTACACTTGTCAGATACCAATGTTGTTCTATGTTGGTTAGTATAAAGAAAAATAATTGTAATATACAAAGAGTGCAATTTGAAAATAATCACCATAAAATCATTATGAGAGAAGAAAAGGATATAGCTGTACATTTAAATGACTACTTTGTGAACAACATTGAAGATATTGTAAGGAGTATTCTTGACACTAATAATCTATATCGACGACTAAACCCATTGCACAGCCACGATGTCAAATTTACTGAATTTAAATTGTTTAGCCTCACATGATATAAAAAAATTGTGCATAATCTACCTAACAAGTGTAACTGACCAGATACAGTAAACATAAAAGTAATTAAGGCAACTTTTGATGCAATTGGGCATGTTCTTCTTCATCTGGCCAACTCCTCCTTAAGAACTGGCAGTTTTCCAAGCAAGCTAAAATGTAGTGCAATAATTCCTATTCCAAAAGTTCAAAACATCACATTAGCAAGCGAATACAGGCCAATAAACACACTTCCTTGTATTGAAAAAATATTAGAAATTGCTGTATATAACCAATTAATAAACTATGTGGACAGTAACCAGTAACTTGCTGTTTTCTAAGACCTTAAAAGAGCATTTGAGACAATCAACAGACAATTATTATTGATTAAGTTACAATACTACGGCATTGGTGGAACAGTGATAAAATGGTTGGATGACTACCTGTCAAATAGAAGACTATAAACGAAAGTGGGAAATTCAACATCTAGTTCAGTGCTAGTAAGAAATGGTGTCCCTCAAGGAAGTATTATAGGACCGTTGTTATTTATTTTGTATTTGAATGATTTTCAGAGTATTGACCACAAATGTGAATTTGTTAATCTATATGCTGATGATACCCTACTTGTTATCAAAGAGTCTGATATACAAACAGCAACAAATAAAATGAATAATAGCGTGGATAAAATGTATAAGTACTTTCAAATGAACAAGTTGAAACTTAATGCAAGCAAAACTGTGGCAGTGTTGGAAATACTAATATTAAATAAACTCGATAGAAATGCTATTACATTGAAGATTGGTGATGAAATATTACAAATTGTTGAACAAACTAAGTATTTAGGTATTATGTTGGATAGTACTATAACATTTAAAAATCACTTTGATTATGTTAAAAATAAAATCACAAAAAACTATATTTCTTCTCAAGATTAGCACCCAAATTGTCTTTAAGAACTAAAATTACAGTCTACAAAGCAATCATTCAAACATATTTTGACTACTGCGCAAAAATACTATATTTATTTGACCAAAATAAGTTAAGTTTTCTTCAAAAACTACAGAACAGATGTTTAACAATCATACTGGAATGTAGCCAAAGGACTAACATTCAAAAAATGTTAAGCACCCTAGAATGGCTATTGGTTACTAAAAAAATTGAATATTTAACAATGATATTTATTTTTAAAATTATCAATGGATTAATGCCAAGTTATTTTGATGAGTTTATTGTTTATACCCACCAAATACATAACCACGAAACTAGGTCACAAGGCAATTTATATGTTGCAAGGACCAAATTGAAAAAGACTATGCATTCGATATTCTTTAAAAGTCTGATTAATTATAATACTTTACCAAAAGACATTCGAGACTGTAATACATTGATATCTTTTAAACGGCAATTAATGAAAAAAGTAAAACGTAACTAAAATGTAAGTACTTTTAAAATAAATTAAATAATCTAAGCTTAGTAGGAGTAATTATAATTTTCAAACTTCTAGTTTGCTTTTACTGATACTTAATTTTTCTTTTTGGTCTTGAGTAACTAACACTGAATGTATTTGTATTTATATCTACTTAAATTATGAAAGCATGTTCTTTTTATTTTCTATTCTAATGTATTGTAATATTAGGATTACGTACTTTAAATAAATATTATTATTATTACAAATATATACCCTATTTCCCCGATATTTATTTGCCGAATTAATATTTTTTCCAATATATTCTTTCGCACAATCAACATTAATTGAAAATATTTCAAAACCAACATCTGTAGTTGTTTATAATTACCGTCAGATTTAAGTGCAATTATTTTTTTCACATTAGGTTTTTCGCCTTGGAACTGGTTGGACACGTGCATTCCTTATTTCTATTCTGAGCTAGCCTACACAGTTCCCTGAAATTTCCACAGCCTAGATACAGCCCGGTTCCCCTTCTGTTGTTTTCTAAATATATGTCCTTTTTTATCAAGATTCAGTGATATATGAAGGGGTTAAACAGCTTGTGACTACCAAGACCCCCCACACTTAGGCATTTGCTGAATTAATAGTTTTCCACTAAATACTTTTGCAATATTAACATTAGTTGAGAATATTGCAAAACCAATACCTGTAGTTGCTTATAATAATCATCAGGTTTAAGTACAGTTACTTTTTTCATCATTAGGTCTTCCATCTTAGAAATGGTTGGACGTGCATCTCCATTGATTTCTATTCTAAGCCAGCCTACACATTTCCCTGAACCTGAAATTCCCACATGGTTTATAAGACTGAAATGAAATAACTTTATTGAGTTGTTTAAAATATATTCGTAACAATAAGTAACCTAACCTCGTACTTCATTCTTATATATATTTCTTAGTCCCACCATTGAATTGAAAACAAATTCTCATTTAGCAGACCCGTCAGAGGATACTCGTGAAGGTTAAAGAGGGATGTGAGATTCCCAATTGGTCTCATTTTCAGAATCTATTTGTAGGTGAGAATAAAATATGGATAAAATGTGAATAAAAGTAGGCACCTATCACATACAGGATTTGTCGCTTATTTATAGTTTCAATTATTGGTAATGTGAGGTAGATTTGTCTAAATTTCCTTTCCAGAAATTACTGATTATTAATTATTTATAGTCAACTTTGGGATTAAAAACTAAATTTATTCACAAACTTTAAGAGTAATATTTTATGGTTATTGCAATTCTCCATTTCGAATGAACCTGCACCTTCAAGAAGTTCTAGATTACTAGAACGGGTGGAATGGCTTCCGCGTTCCAGTGACCTAAAGAGACAAATTACAGGTTCAACTAAAGTAGTAAGGTGAGGAATCAGACTGTCAGTTCCTCGAAAGAAGACAGTGGCTCCTTTGGTACTGAGATTGGTAGAGACCATAAGGATCGGTATGGCACTCTATGACACACTACTGCGATGTGAAAGGCAACGGGAAACCACCACATTACCTCCCAAATACACAGCGTACTTAAATTGTATTTAAGATGATGGCATCCGCTGGGGTAAAAGATTTCGGAGGTAGAATAGTCCCCCATTCGTCTCCAGGAGGGGACTACTTCTGAGAATGTCATCGGAAAATTTAGAAAAAGAATCGTGAACATTCTGCGAGTCGAAGCATGGAATGTGAGAAGTATGAGCAAGTAGGTAGTAAGCTAGAGAACTTAAAAATTGAAATGAATAGATTAGCACTAGACATAGTAGGGATTAGCGAAGTTTGGTGGCCAAAGGCGGGGGATTTTTCGAGTGGAGACTTTAAGGTAATTCATACAGGATCAGAGGAAGGAAATTTTGGTGTGGGGATAGTTATGCGAAAAAAGATAAGACACTGTGTAGAAAACTACTTACAAAAGAACGAAAGAGTACTCATGGTTAGATTAGAATCTAAACCGGTAAGTACAGTAATAATACAAGTATACAACCCCACCTGTAGCCACAGTGAGGAAGGGGTAGAAGTGATCTACAAAGATATTGAAGACATACTAAGATACGTACAAGGACATGAAAATTTAATAATTATGGGGGATTTTAATGCAGTGGTAGGTAAGGGTATGAGGGTAGGGAAGGAGTGGTAGTAGGTTTATTTGGTTTAGGCACGAAAAATGACAGAGGAAATAGGTTAGTAGAATTTTGCGACAAAAACAATTTAACCATCACAAACACATTATTTCAACATCATGCTAGAAGACGATACATGTGGAAGATGCCACGGGATATAGAAAGATATCAAATAGACTACATTCTTTTAGACAACAGGAATTAAGTAAAAGACTGTAGAACCTACCCAGAAGCAGATATATGCTGACCACAATATCGTAATTATGAAGGCCGCTCTTAAATTTGAAAAAAAGGAACGAAAAAAGGCACTTTGACTTTGAGAAACTAAAAGATAAAGATATCCACAAATGAATTGCTGAAAGATATCTGGAAAATTTCTGATACTAAGGAAGTATAAACAGAATGGAATAACATTAAATCCAGCTTAGACATGGTGGCCAGAGATATTCTGGGGTATACACAAAAAGAAAATAAGCAACCATGGATAACAAAGGATATCCTGAATTCAATAGAAGATACAAAAATAGATCAAAAGAAATAGGATAACAGAGATACATAGGCATAAAATGTGAAACTATTCACAAATGCATTAAAGCTAAAGAACAATGGACAGATGAAAAGTACAAAGAGGTACAAACTAAGGTGAAAATAGGAAAGACAGACCAAGCATACAAACTAATTAGAATTAATTTTAGGGATATAAAATCGTATAGCAAAAATATAAGGGACACAAGCGGAAACGTCATTATAGAAAATGTAGAGAAAGTGGTTAGATGACAGGAATATATAGGAAATTTATAGAACTAACAGCATTAGAACAGGAATCAGACATTGAAAAGGATGACTTGGGATATCCTATACTTAGAAATGAGTTTGAATTAGCATTGGAGTGTCTAAAAATGGTAAGGCACCTGGTACAGATACAGTTCAAGCAGAAACTCTAAAAGCTGCTGAACAGTAACAGAACGTCTCTTTCAACTTGTAAGCTATATCTATGAGACAGGTGAGATACCCAAAGATTTCAAACGTAACATCATAGTCACTATACCAAAAAAGAGAGGCATGTGCTACGGTATGAAGTGTACGGGTCAGACAGAAATGGAAAGGATACTTAAAGTGAGGACCCGCACGAATCACGATTACAGAACACAAGAAACGTAGAAATACCATGCTAACTACTAATGCGGAGAGGGGGGATTCCCAGCAACACAAAAAGTACATCGTCATCAATTTTTTATTTACAATATATTTATTAAAAAAAAGAATTCTGTTTGAATCATCAAAAAATTAAATAGCTAGTTGTATTACAAAGGACAAATTTTAAGAATTGACGTACTAAGTGCACATTTCGTTTAACATGTGGAATTCGTTAGGAAAAGAAAAAAAGGGAAAAAATTACTGTTTATACTTGCTCATAACACCAGACTGTTAAAGTAAAAAATTTAATGGTAGAACAAATTTCAATAATCATTTAATAAAGTACTATGGAGTACCAGCGACGCACTAACAACAAAAATAGAAAAAAAGAGGTGCTCCCGATATATGGGAAGACTAACACAACATACCTGCATGTGCCAAAATACTATCGTGTGCCTATTGCATCCACGAGGGTGAATCAGCTAAGAGGCAAGGTGCTTGCGTCCAGATGCAGCGTCACCACGGTCGACATGTTGAACGCTGCGACAATCACTGCAACAGCGGAACACATACCAGTGCAGTTGGTTCTACATAAAAAGAATAACTGGGCCTACATAAAACAATTTGGCCTCCAGCTAAAAGCTACATTGCTGTACCAATACGACAATTGATGGGAAATTATCTTATTTTAATCATGCTGTTACATCACTTTTTGACATGCATACCCTATTCATATATTAAAGAACAAGAGCAAAAACCAGGATGGCTAACTGAAACTTTAGCAGAAATGATTAAGTTAAGCAACAAAGCTCTCGAAAAGTTTATTAGAACAAAACAAACAACAAGTTACAACTATTATAAAGAATTACGAAACTACATTACACAAGCTGTTAGGAATGAAAAACAGGCATTCTACAGATATCAAGTTCTAGCAAATATAAAAAACCCTGAAAAACTATGGAATTTTTTTGAGCAATATAATATACACACCAAACCTAAAAAATATGTTAATTTAGCAAGTAACGATCCGAATTACATTAATCAATATTTTATAGACAGTGTTCCAATATCCACAGTATCTGAAGAAATAGTAAACTATTTTTCCAATAACAAATATGCTTTGGCAACTGAAGATCTGATGTTTCACACCGTACATTCTAGTGGAGTTAATCAGGGCTATTACAAGGCAGAAATCAAACGCTATAGTTGTGGATGGGATCAACTTATGTATGATAAAACTTATTCTTCCTCATTGTGCTGACGCTCTGACTCACCTTATTAATGTCATTCTAGAAAATTCTACTATACCCAGTATATGGAAAAAGTCCATAATTACACCTTTACCTAAGGTAACCACTGCTACCTCCTATAAGGAACTCAGTCACATTTTACCAGCATTATCAAAAGTGTTAGAGTATATTGTGTATTGTCAAATTTTACAACTACTTTGTGCAAAGTTACAAATGACATTATGAAATACATGGATGAATCAAAAGTAACTGTAGCTGTATATCTGCACTATGGCAAATCATTCGATATAATGAACCATAAAATTACTTAATGCTAAACTAATAGTGAAATTTAAAGGCAATACATCCAATGAATTGTATGTAACTCAAGGTGTCCCTCAGGGAAGTATACTTGGGATCTCTGCTGTTCGCAATTTTTACTGCAGATCTTCCCTCGATTGTGACCGAAAATTATGGCATCCAATTGTACGCTGATGACACACAGTTAGTTGTATGTGTCAAGTAATCCTTATAGTGCTAATTGGATTGTTAATGAGCTTAACATTAATTTAAATGCAGTTCATCAATGGTCATTATCCAATGGACTACTAAATCCTGGGAAAACTGTTTGCCAGTGCATAGGATCTTTCTACAACTGTACAATATTCAAGCAATTTAAAAGTGAAAATATTGTCCTTGGGAATTGTATATTAGATTTTAGTCAGTAAACTAAAAATTTAAGTATAATTTATGACACAAATTTAAATTTTGAAAGCCATGTATAGAAAATTTGCAGTGTAGGATACTTCAAACTCAAGTCGCTCTACAGATATAAAATGTCGCTTCTGCCACAAACAAAGTGAAAATTATGTCAATGTCTTATACTAAGTCATATTTACTACTGCAACACAGTATACTTTAGTTATCTTTCAGAACACTATAAAAATAAGTTACAAATCTTACAGAACAGTTGTTTAAGATTTTCATATAATGTGCCATAATAGGGAACATGTGACCCCTGTATATAATAATTTGGGCATTCTTAAGCTAAAATTTCAATGTGAGCTGTTTTTTGCCATTTTTGTGTTCAATATTTATAAGAGTAAACAGCCTAGTTATTTATATAACATTTTAAATGTACGATGCTCTAATCACAACCTTAATCTTCGCAGCAACAGTACATTAACAATTCCAATCCATAAAACAACCAAGTTCAAGTGTTAATTTGAATATCCTGCTGCAATAATATTTAATAAATATTTTGATTTATATTTAAGAGCAAGTTCAGTTCAAACCTTCAAAAATGCATTGTTAATTAGAATTATTGAAAGGCAGAACCACATATAATTGGTGTACAGAGATACTCTGTGAAAATCAGCTTTGCTGGCATTGTACCCTTTAAATAATTATTATGTTTATAATTTATTATTCAATAAACTATTCTATTCTATTCAACAAATAGTCTTACTAGTATTAATAACACAGGAGCACTTACCGATACACCTAAGATCTACACTTCTTATAAAAAGTGCATCGCTCTTGAAGTAATAGGACGAGTAAAACAGAAAATACATATAAGGACGAACTGCAGAATCAAATTAAAAATTCGTTCAAATAACAAGAATTCGAACTTCAATCCTCACGTTATCAAATGTGACTAGAAACTTGAAACAAAACTTAACAAATAAGTACCATCCATTATTTCAATGAGTCTTTATGATTGGGTATAATAAGAAGTAATTATGTGCATTAATATTGTGTATCAAGTCAACTGATACCTCAACCAAGGTACGGACGATTGAGATTATAGAAAAGATTTTCGTTTCGAAGTAGATAGGTCTAATATACCGGGTGTTGTTGCAGGATTTGAGCAGAATCTAAGTAAATGAATAATGAAATAACAGGATACGGTTTTTGTTTACCGTCCTAAGTGAACCTAACATATGGATAGATGTGAAAATTTTCAAACAATAAGTTTGACAGCACACGTGTCAAAAATATTAACTAGAATTGTACCAAGACGAATGGAAAAACGGCTGAAGAAATATTAGGAGAAGATCAATTTGGGTTTAGGCGAAACAGGTGAACATGGGTGGCTATTTTAGCTTTGAGGGTGATAATGGAGAAAACAATAGAAAAAGGGGAAAGTGTGTGTGTATAGGGTTTGTAGATCTGGAAAAAACGTTTGACAATGTAAAATGGAAAAAATTTGAAATACTCAAAGATTGGAATGTTTTAGGGATAGAAGGATAATAATAGCTTATACAAAGAGCAAACAGAAGTAATAGAATTAGAGCAGGAACGTAGAGAAATAAATATTAGGAAAGGTGTGAGACAGGGATGTGTTCTATCCCCATTAATTTTTAAATTGTACATCGATGAGGCATTGAATACTGCCAAATGCAAGAAGACATTTGGAATTATTATGCAGGGACAAAAGATTGATATGCTTAGATTTGCAGAACATATAGCGGGAGAGTTAGAAGCTGCTCTTAATGAAATGGAAACAATTCTAACAGAAAGATATGGTATGAAAATTAACAAAAATAAAACTAAAGTACTAGTATGCAAAGGAGGGGAAAATAAATCAAATACAAGAATATCAATAGGTAACGAGAACTTACAAGAGGTTAAGGATTTCTGCTACCTCGGAAACCAAATAACGCAAGACGGGAAGAGCGCAAAAGATATAAAACAAAGATTAGCATAAGGTCGTGCTACATTTAACAAGAAAAAGCAATTACTTGTTCAAAGACAACAAACATAGAAACAAGGAAAAGATTGCTTAAAACATATGTGTAGAGCACTGCCCTGTACGACTGTGAAACTTGGACAGTAGGAGAAGCAGACTGGAAAAAGATAGAAGTCTTTGAAATGTGCTACTATGGACGTTGTAATGTTTCTCTATTGTCTCATTAAAGGTAGTGAGTAGAGAGTAAATTGAAATAACAGTCACACATTCAATAATCACTGTATTCAAATAATTGGAAAAATTAAATGTTCACATAGCAGTGTACATAACATGCTATTAATTAACTAATTACATGACGTTGATTAAACAACGTATTAAACAGCAAGGTATAACATAAACAGTAATTAAACAAAGTAAAAGTACTTACAATATCACTCCAGTGCGCCAGTATGCACGCTTATGCAGATTAAACTTAACTTACAGCCATTGAATTCCTCGAAAGCCAAGCTTAAAACATGACGATGCGCCTATGCACTAAGCACAACACAAAAGACACAATTACCACACGCTTAGAATTATGGCATAACTAAAATTAGTATAGCCTAGCCCGGACATTTATGCTACTTTAGTAATTTAATGATATTACAGATTTATAATTGGTACATAAATCGCTTTCAAAACTAACTACACACGCAGAATGCCCTTGCTAAGAGAAGATATACTTCTGCTTGAGTAGCCAGCGCCCGACTGGCCCTCTCCTATCCGACAATCTTCGTAAAAACATACCCTGCTCTAAGGAATTCAACAAACAATGTAATTTACATGCAATAACCAATAGCCGACGTTCTATCTAAACCTAACGGAACTACAATATTCTTACAGCTAAGACATTTTAAAGAAGTAATACATGTAAACAACAGAATGTCTTTAATTATTAAATACATTCTATTTCTCATTAGAAATATCTACACATTAGACTATAAGTACATAGTGGACGAATGGGCGCACTACAACATATGATAAAGATATCATGGACAGACAAAGTTAAGAACAAAGAAGTACTAGAAATGGCGGAGGAAGAAAGAAGTATGTGGAAAACAGTAAAAATAAGAGAGATAGGATGATAGGCCACATACTAAGGTATGAGGAATAGTGCGGAATATATTAGAAGCAGAGATAGGAGGAAAACAGAGGTAGAGGTAGGCCTAGGTTAGACTATTGCACACAGATAGTGAGATTTAGGTGTGGGAATTTCAGGGAAATGTGCATGCTAGCTCAGAATAGAAAGCAATAGAGGTATGCATCCAAGCAATTCCAAGATGGAAAACCTTATGACAAAAAAAATAACTGTACTTAAACATGATGATTATTATAGGCAACTACAGGTATTAGTTTTGCAATACTCTCAACTAATGTTAATTGTGCAAAAGGATTTACTGGAAAATTATTAATTTGGCAAATCTCTAAGTGTTAGGGGATCCTAGCTAGCCACAGGCTGCTTAACTCTCTTCACATACCACTGAATCTTGGTGAAATAGGGCATATAATTAGGTAATAACAGAAGGGGAACTACGCTGTATCTAGGCTGTGGGAAATTCAGGGAACGGTGTAGGCTAGCTCAGAATAGAAATAAGTGAAGGTACGCGTCCAACCAGTTTCAAGGCGGAAAACCCAATGATTACACTTAAATCTGATGATTATTATAAACAACTACAGGTATTGGTTTTAAAATATTTTCAACTAATGTTGATTGTGAGAAAGGATATATTGGAAAACTATTAATTCGACAAATGTTCGTGTTGGGTGATCTTGGTAGCCACAGGTTGTGTAACCCCCTTCACATACTACTGAATATCGAGTAAATGAGGCATGTATTTGTAAACAATAGCAGGGGAACTGAATTGCATCTAACAAGAAAGAGCAGCGGCTATGTTCGAAGACAACAAACAGTAACAAGGAGAAAATTATTGAAAGCATATGTGTGGAGCACAGCACAGTATGTCTATGAAATAGAGGCAGTATAAGAAGCAGACAGAAAAACGTTAGAAGCCTTTTTGGAATGTTGTGCTTCATGCATATGAGGATGATAGCATGGACAGACAAAGTTATTACAAAGAGGCTATCGAAATAGTAATGGAATAAAGATACCTGTGGAAAGCAAAAAAAAAAAAGGAGAAATAGAAGGGCAGAATATGTTCTAAGGCATTTTTGCAGAATAGTGCGGGATATATTACAAGCAGAGATAGGGAAAAGGAGGTAGAGGTAGACCTAGATCAGACTATTGCACGCAGATAGTGAAAGATGCAGACTGTGCAAATTTCAGGAAATATGTAAGTTAGCACAGAATAGAAAACAACGAGGTATCATTTCCAGGACTGAAGACACCTACTGATGATGAACAAATCATGGCATACTTGCTGCACTTCTATATAATTAGAATTTTCCCTAATATCAGGTTAACTCTTAAAGTAAAACATAAAGTGTCCTATATCGTTGAAATCGGCATTAAATCGTCTATTAAGTGAGCTATAGAGCCAATATGTTGCCAATGAGAAAAAAATGAACCTATTGATGATTTTGAAAATACAAAATGGGTTTAACAAATTCTAATTTATTAAGTATATTTTGCACAAGAAGTTGCTGTAAGAAAGTATTTTAATATGTTTTTTATGTTTAATGATAAAAACTGTACAGGCACAAAACGAAAATTGATAATTTTGGTTTTTTACATACTATCTTGAATTTCTTTTAGATTCCTGAACGCTATAAAAAAGCTTTGCCAAATCTAAACGAATATTTTACCTCTTACAGTAAGTGAAATCCTGATAGTGTGCTCCGAAATTAAATCAACTCGTATATGTGTTACGACTTGTCGCTGGCAATTCACCCAGGTCCATTTGCTTCCCAATTAATTAAACGATTTTTGATTGATTATTAATATTCTTTAAAGGAGTAATTAAGCCATCCTCCACATCCAGCAAACCAATTCAAACCCCCAACTTTTGAAAAAAAAATTTTGTAGTTTTTAGTTTCCTAATCATGCTTATAAGTCAGAGTTCAGACTAGAAACAATGATCTTTCTTTCACCAACCAACCAACCACTAAATCACCTTGACAAATAAATCACCGATATATTAAAACCAAGTTTCATGTAAATTGATTTTTTTTACTAATGACACCATATGTTCGTAAATTCATAATCCGCTAAAATTTTTATTTTCTTTAAAGGAAGATGTTAATTTTCATTTAATGTTAAATAGTTTGCTTTAAAACTAACTACGTAACTGCCTTCCAAAAATGGACAATTTCTAAACGTGACTGTCCTATCAAGTAACTACTTACAAATACTTCAAAAATTGTTGAATATTTCATTTTCATTCCTCATTGTCGCTTACAGCTTAAGTTATTGTTTATATGTGCTAATTTTTAAATTATAATAAAGGCCAAACTGTGCCATATCAAACTCCATGGCCCTTTATAGAAAATAGACGGATTCCTAATCAAAGCCAATCCACAGGGCGGCAAGTTAGCAATGATGTAAGATCTGATCAAGTGTCTGTTCATAACAATGGAAATGTTCAAGATGAAGAGCTTAGAGAATTTTCTGAAAATTTGCTTCAAAGGGATCATAACAATCTTGCCAGATACACGACAGTTTATTATCAAGGAAAAACAACTTCAAGGTCACAAAGAGATGAAGCACCTCATCCGTAAATTTTCCACAGATTTCAGGTAGTCTAATTTATATTTTTCAATTTTTAGACTCCTTGAAGTTCATCGAGATGCCTACAATATACCTACTGTTGAAAAGTTGTTACAATTGGTTGATAATTATATAGCAGAGTCAAACATACCCGAGGAAGTTACTAATCAAGAAAGGCAAGAAGAGAATAGTTTTCTAGATAAACTAATGGAAACTCAAGTCATGGAATATACCAGAAATTTCTTAATACAAAAAGGTTTGTACTTGTACTTTAACATGGTGGTTCTTCATATCATTTTTGGGGATTGTTTTACTACCTTTGCATACTTTTTTTTAGAAGTATAAAAAAATGCCTTAGAATGTATCATGTTCTTTTGTCTCCTTTTTTTTCACAAATATCTTTATTCCCCTAATATTTCTATAACCTCTTTGTTATTACCTTTTTCTGTTCGTACTATCATCATACATCTGAAGCATAACATTCCAAAAGGCTTCTTGCTTTTCTTGTCTGCTTCTCCTACTGTCCCTATTTTATAGGCGTACAATAATATCTACTTCTCTACATTCCTGCTCTAATTCTATTATAGCTGTTTTGCTCTTTGTATAAGCTATGTACTATCTGTCTATCCCTTAAACTCATTCCAATCTTTTTGAGAATTTCGAACATTTTTTTTTCATTTTACATTGTCGTATGCTTTTTCCAGATCTGAAAACCCTATATACACACTTTCTCCTTTTTTTTATTGTCTTCTCCATTATCACCGTCAGAGCTAAAATAGCCTTTCTTGGTTCCCTGTTTCGCCTAAACTCAAATTGATCTTCTAATATTTCATCAACCGTTTTTCCATTCGTCTTTGTACAATTCTAGTTAATATTTTTGACACGTGTGATGTCAAACTTATTGTTGGAAAATTTTCACATCTATCCGCACCTCTCCTTTTTGGTATAGTGACTATGATGTTACATTTGAAAGCTTGGGGTATTTCACCTGTCTCATACATATAGCTTACAAGTTGAAAGAGACTTTCTGTTACTGCTTACCCAGCGGATTTTAGAGTTTCTGCTTGCACCTTGTCTATACCCGACGCCTTATCTTTTTGTCAGGCCTCTTAATGCTAATTCAAACTCATCTCTAAGTATTGGATATCCTAAGTCATCATTTTCAGTGTCTGATTCCTGTTCTAGTGCTGTTAGTTCCTCTCCTACGTATAAATTTTGTATATATTCTTGCCATCTAACCACTTTCTCTATATTTTCTATAATGATGTTTCCTTCCGTGCACCTTATATTTTTACTTTACGGTTTCATATCCCTAAAATTCAGTCCAATTATTTTGTATGCTCGTCTGTCTTTCCTATTTCCACCTTAGTTTGTACCTCTATGCAAGTTTCATCAATCCATTGATCTTTAGCTTACCTGTATTTGCGAATAATTTTCCATTTTATGGCGTATCTCTGTTTTCCAGCTTCGTCCGGTCTGTTTTTGTATGTTGATCTTTCTTCTATTACATTCAGGATGTCCTTTGCTTATCCATGGTTTCTTATTTTCTTTTTGTGTATACCTCATAATATCTCTGACCACCATGTGTAAGCTGGATTTAATGTTATTCCATTCTGATTCTACTTCTTTAATATCAGAAATTTTCCGATATCTTTCAGCCTTTTTTCACATCTTTCGTGGATATTATTATCTTTTAGTTTCTTAAAGTCTGTCTTTTTCCGTTCCTTTTTCTCAAATTTTTAAATTTAAGAGCGGTCTTTGGTAATTACAATGTTGTGGTCAGAATCTATATCTGCTTCTGGGTAGATTCTACAGTCTTACTTGATTCCTAACGTTGTCTAACAAGAATGTAGTCTATTTGATATCTTTCTATATCTCCTGGCATCTATCACATGTATCATCTTTTAGCATGATGTTGATGTAATGTCTTTGCGATGGTTAAATTGTTTTTGTCGTAAAATTCTACCAACCTATTTCTCCTGTCGCTTCTTGTGCCTAAACCAAATAAACCTACTACTGCTCCTTCCTTACCCTTGCCTACCAGAGCATTAAAATCTCCAGTAATTATTAAATTTTCATATCCTTTTACGTATCTTAGTATGTCTTCGATATCTTTGTAGATCGCCTCCACCTCTACATTGCTGTAGCTAGAGGTGGACATGTTTACTTGTATTATTACTGTATTCACCGGTTTAGATTCTAATCTAACTGGAGTACTCTTTTGTAGGTAGTTTTCGACACAGTGTCCTATCTTTTTTCGCATAACTATTCCCACACTTAAATTTTCTTTCTCTGATCCTATGTTAATTATCCTAAACTCTCTGCTCCAAAAATCCCCCGCCTCTGGCCATCGAACTTCACTCATCCGTACTATATCCAATGCTAACCTATCCATTTCAATTTTCAAGTTCTCTAGCCTGCCTACTTGCTTCATACTTCTGACATTCCACTCTCTGACTCGCAGAATGTTCCCGCATTTTTTATAGACTTTCCGATCACATCCTCCAAAGTCCCCTCCCATAGATCCAAATGGGGGACTATTTTAACTCCGGAATTTTTTACCCCAGAGGATGCCATCATCTTAAGTAACAATTTAATTATGCTGTGTACTTGGGAGTTAATGTGGTGTTTTCCCGTTGCCTTCCACATCGCAATAGTGTGTCTTAGAATGCCATACCGGCCCCTATGATCTCTGCCACTTTAAATACTGAAAGAGCTGTTGCCCTCTTTCGGGAACCCGTCTTAGTCTGGTTTTTTCATTAACGACCCCACTAATTTGGTTGAACCTATAGTTCGGTTCTTTAGATCACTGGAACTCTCAAGTCGTTCTACCCGTTCTAGTAATCTAAAACATCTACAAACTGTTTTTCATCGATGAAAAAAATTAGTCTTAAACTAAAATTTTGTTAATTTACTGTATCGTTAATCTGTTTTTAGTTTTCTATGTGATTAAAGATAATTTGAAAATATATCATGCAATTATCCATTTTTAAAGTATTAAATCTGCTTGGATTCTTTTATAGCTCAAAATTATTACTGGTTTGAAATAATGTGCATTTCTCTTCCAACATATATGCATATACATAATTTTAAACAAGTTTTATTTTAGGAATAATTGGTAACAATCCACAAGAATTTAGAAATATTTTGAAAGAAATTTGGTTCACCATGTATCCCAGAGGTGGTAGAAAATTGGGATCAAGTGGTTTTGAACATGTATTTGTAGGAGAACTTAAAAATGGTGAAGTATCTGGTCTACATAATTGGCTTTATTATAGTATAGCTGAGTCAAACCGATTAGTTAACTATTTAGGATACATGAAGAAAGTTGAATTAGGAAATGTAGGTTTTAGTTTTTATTTATCTTAGGTTCTTAGATCATTTAAACGATGCACGCTTTTCTGATTAGAAAAGGACACTTTTTGATGTTTCATAAAATAATTATCAATTTTCAAGAGATTGACTTACTATTTAACAGGTATGGTACCATTGCCACTACGATTACTAGATCTGATACACACTCTTCAAATTAGTTGACAGGATCTGTGCTACTGGCAGCTAGTGACAAACCTACCACACAGTTACTTCTGCTTTTTAACACTGTTTCTGTTACAATACATTTGTCGGAGCATTATTTCAGTTATTTGAATTATTATTAGAATTAATAGAGAATATTCTGTCAGTAAGTTTTGTATTTATATACTTCGACATAGTTTGCAAAGTGTTTTTGTCTGTACACAATACAAAAATCTATTCTTAGTTGCAAGTATAGTACTAGTAGTTCCTCTGTTAGTTTTAAATTTATCAAAGAATGAAGTGCTGAAAAAAAGTATTAATTATTGTAATGCATAGAGGCAGTTTGCATCGGGGTAAGGTTTCTGTGATTTATATAAATCATTTTGATTCATAAGGTATATAAAAAAGAAATATATAGTAAAAAGGTTGGTATGTAAATATTGTATAACGAAAACATGCAACTCATCTAGAATATATATATATTACTCATATTTAGACCAGGGTAGAAAATTAAATAATCACATCAAATAATTTTAATCACCGTGTAGAAGCTTTGGGAAAAGGTACGCGTTATTAAAAAACCGTGGAGAATAAAAATTCATTCGTTTCATTAAAAATAAGAGATTTAAATCATTTACAAGACGCTTGCTATAAAAAAAAGGAAGCAGTATGAAAATGCTCTACGTGTAATTTAATTATTCCGAGTAAAGAAACAAATGGAAATTACGTGCAAAATTTATATTAATTAACTCAATTTTAAGTAACCGGTATTAAACAAAATGTACAGATAATAATTAATATTTGATTAGAAGTCACTAAAAATTAAAGGGTATTATTTTAATTGGAGTTAATTGAACCATTAGTAACATATAATATCTATAAAAGCTTGTAAAAACCCAATAATATTCAAATCGTAGAAGTGTTATTTAGAAGTATTATGTTTGAACACCTGCGTATTTTTAAAATGCTCATTCTGCGTAAATTTGGCAGATAACAAATGGTTACAGAGAATGCTGGAGAAACCGTAGCTTAATAGTTACGGGAAATGCTAATAAGGTGGGTTATTTCACAGTCCACATGGACTGAAATAATCGATAATAAAGAATATCAATTTGCACCAATAAGAACAGGGTAGATAGAGACAGATAATATGCGCAAGACAGAGACACATATAGTAAAAGGCGTGAGTTGAGCAACGTCACTGGGTTGCGATTGGTTGAAAATAAGAGGCAAACTTGAGAGGTAAAATAACATTTCTGTATAAAATTAATTAGTTATTTCCAGACGCTATGCGAGCCGTGTCGAAATTTCTGAGATTTAACTGGTGCGAGTGCAAATTTAATAAGAACCGACGCACAGGCGGTCGAGATGGGAACATAGTATACGAAATTCTGGAAATTGTCCGTTTTGGGGACAAGACCGACAGACAGGCTAACCTCTATATATACCCGGGTTAATATGAGTTTAGCTCTCTTAGATTTTCGAATTGATTCAATGCGTTAAACAGTGCTTTTTAGTTTTCCGAGTTTGATAGAATAATTTAAACAGTTTGCTCGTATATTTTGGTGATTTAAAACAGTTTGTTCTTTACGTGCTACAATGAATGTAATTTAGTGCACTTAGAAAAGAAGATACAAGGTAATAAAGTTTAGTATCACTGTACCAATTAGTCAAATTTGCAACGACAAATGAATACACAAAAGTAGGCAGTTTTGGCGTATTTTTGTGAAAGAAGTATGAATTTCTTTGCTATTTTTCGGGGGTGGTAATAAGTAAATGATTCGTAAACGTGTCTGGATCCACAAAACAAGCTTCAAATATACACAAATGAGTTCCGGAAAAGCACTGAAACAACTTTAGATGAATGGTGGTGTAAAGAAAATGTTTAAAAGCGACCAGTAATCCGAGGACGTAAACATAACCCAGTTGGAATGGTGAAATTAGCAAGGACGATGTACATTGAAGCCACGAGTGCATTAACCTTCAGGTAACTTATGCTTTGTTATTCGAGTTTTGATGTTTTGGTGTGTGTTGAATAACTTTATAATTGATTTACTGGACAGTAGTGAAATTGTACTAACAACAAATTTTTAATTTTAAGGTGAAATTTTCTTGTTTAAGTAGAAAGGGGTATTTAGTATTTATGTTCTGGATTATGATGAAAATTTGGGTATGTCTTTGAGCTCAATTAGACGAACCTGGTTAATTAACGTAAAGGGGTGGTAGATGCTCCCTTTGTACTCAGACTCAGGTCTGCATATATTGTTATATTAATTAGTAGGCATCCTACAAGGACTTTAATTCTGGATGCACATTAAAATGATAACAAATTTAATCTTGAAATTTTCTGATACTAAAATTTATGCTGAATTTTAATTTTGAAATTTTAATGTATTGTGAATATTGATGTAAATAGAGTTAACGTTGATGTTTGTGGTAGGAATGTGTTTGTTTTTTTATGAATGAGGATGAAGGTTTAACTAGGTGAGCAGCCGATGCGGAAAAGAGTAAAGAGGCGATTAACAGAAGAAAGTCAACGGACCAGTTAAGTTAATAGCTTTTTGTAGGTTTCACTGCATTCTTGACGCCCAATCTGTGGAGCTTGATTCGAAAACCGTAGTTCCCGGATTTTGGTGGATTCACAGCATTCTATATATATATATATATATATATATATATATATATATATATATATATCCATTTCGAATGGACCTGCACCTTGCCGAAGTTCTAAATTACTAGAACAGGTGAAATGGCTTGCGTGTTCTAATGAGCTAAAGAGCCAAACTACAGGTCCAACCAAAGTAGTAGGGTCGTTAGTGAGGAACCAGACTAAGACAGGTCCCGAAAGAGGGCAGCGGCTCTTCGGTACTTAGATTGGCAGAGACCATAGGGGTCGGTATGGCAGTCTAAGACACACTACCGCGATGTGCAAGGCAACGGAAACCACCACATTATCTCCCAAGTACACAGCGTACCTAAATTATAATAAAATGATGGCATTCTCTGGGGTAAAAGATTCCGAGTTAAAATACTCCCCATTCGGATCTCCGGAGGGGACTACTGGAGGATGCGATCGGAAAGTTAAAAATAAGAGTCAGGAACATTCTGCGAGTCGGAGCGTGGAATGTTAGAAGTATGAAACAAGTAGGTAAGCTAGAGAACCTAAAATCGAAATGAATAGGTTATCACTAGACATAGTAGGGATCAGCGAAGTTCGGTGGCCAGAGGCGGGGGATTTTGGAGTGGAGACTTCAGGGTAATTCATACAGGGGCAGAGGACGGAAATTTGGGTGTGGGGATAGTTATGCGGAAAAGATAGGACACTGTGTGGAAAATTACTTACAAAAGAACGAAAGAGTACTCATGGTTAGATTAGAATCTAAACCGGTAAACACAGTAATAATACAAGTATACATGCCCACCTCTAGCTACAGTGACGAAGAGGTAGAAGCCATCTACAAAGATATCGAAGACATATTAAGATACGTAAAGGACATGAAAATTTAATAATTACGGGGATTTTAATGCTGTGGTAGGTGAGGGTAGGGAAGGAGCGGTAGTAGGTTTATTTGGTTTAGGCACGAGAAACGACAGGGGAAATAGGCTGGTAGAATGTGCGACAAGAACAATTTAATCATCACAAACACATTATTTCAACATCATGCTAGAAGACGATATACGTGGAAGATGCCAGGAGATATAGGACGATATCAAATAGATTACATTCTTGTTAGACAACGGTTTAGGAATCAAGTAAAGACTGTAGAAGCTACCCAGAAGCAGATATAGATACTGACCACAACATCGTAATTATGAAGGCCGCACTTAAATTTAAAAATCTGAAAAGAGGAACGGAAAAAGGCACTTGGACTTAGAGAAACTAAAAGACAAAGATATTCAAGTAAGATTCGAAAAAAAGTCAAATGAATTGCTGAATGATATCGCGAAAATATCTGAAACTAAGGAAGTAGAAACAGAATGGAATAACATTAAATCCAGCCTAGACATGGCGGCCAGAGATATTTTGGGGTATACACAAAAAGAAAATAAGAAACCATGGATAACAAAGGATATCGTGAATTTAATAGAAGAAAGACGAAAATACAAAAATAAATCAGACGAAACAGGAAAACAGAGATACAAAGCCATAAAATGGGAAATTATTCGAACATGCAGGAAAGCTAAAGAACAATGGATTGATGAAAAGTGCAAAGAAGTACAAACTAAGATGGAAATAGGAAAGACAGACGAAGCATACAAATTAATTAGAATGAATTTTAGGGATATAAAACCGTATAGCAAAAATATAAGGGACGACAAGGAAACGTCATTATAGAAAACGTAGAAAGTGAGTAGATGGCAAGAATATATAGGGAATTTATATGCAGGAGAGGAACTAACTGCATTAGAACAGGAATCAGACATTGAAAATGAGGACTTGGGATATCCTATACTTGAGACGAGTTTGAATTAGCATTAAAGAGTCTGAAAAATGGTAAGGCGCGGGTACAGATAAGGTGCAAGCAGAAACTCTAAAAGCCGCTGGACAAGCAGTAACAGAACGTCTCTTCCAACTTGTAAGCTATATGTATGAGACAGGCGAGATACCCAAAGATTTCAAACGTAGCATCATAGTAACTATACCAAAAAGAAAGGCGCGGATAGATGTGAAAATTTTCGAACAATAAGTTTGACAGCACACGTGTCAAAAATATTAACTAGAATTGTGCAAAGACGAATGGAAAAACGAGCTGAAGAAATACTAGGAGAAGACCAATTTGGGTTTAGGCGAAACAGTGGAACACGGGAGGCTATTTTAGCTCTGAGAGTGATAATGGAGAAAACAATAGAAAAGGGAAAGCATGTATATAGGGTTTGTAGATCTGGAAAAGCATTCGACAATGTAAATTGGAAAAAATGTTTGAAATACTCAAAAGGATTGGAATGAGTTATAGGGATAGACGAATAGTACATAGCTTATACAAAGAGCAAACAGCAGTAATAGAATTAGAGCAGGAACGTAGAGAAGTAAACATTAGGAAAGGGGTGAGACAGGGATGTGCCCTATCCCCATTGATTTTTAACTTGTACATAGAAGAGGCAATGAATACTGTCAAATGCAGAAAGACATTTGGAATTACTATGCAGGGACAAAAAATTGATATGCTTAGATTTGCAGATGATATAGCGGTATTAGCATCTAGCAAGGAAGAGTTAGAAGCGGCTCTTAATGAAATGGAAACGGTTCTAACAGAGAGATACGGTATGAAAATTAACAAAACTAAAACTAAAGTTCTAGTTTGCAAAGGTGGGGAAAATAAATCAAAAACAAGAATACAAGTATTTAACACGAACTTACAAGAGGTTAAGGATTTCTGCTACCTAGGAAGCCAAATAACGCAAGATGGGAAAAGCACAAAAGATATAAAACAAAGATTAGCACAAGGTCGTCTACATTTAACAAGAAAAGCATCTATTGTGCTCAAAGACCACAAACATAGAAACAATGAAAAGATTGCTTAAAACATATGTGTGGAGCACAGCACTGTACGGCTGTGAAGCCTGGACAGTAGGAGAAGCGGACAAGAAAAAGGTAGAAGCCTTTGAAATGTGGTGTTACAGGCGTATGATGAAGATATCATGGACAGACAAAGTTAAGAACGAAGAGGTACTAAAAATGGTAGGGGAAGAAAGAAATATGTGGAAAACGGTAAAAAATAGGAGAGATAGGATGATAGGCCACATACTACGGCATGAGGGAATAGTGCGGAATATTTTAGAAGCAGAGATAGGAAAAAAGAGAAGAGGCAGACCTAGATTAGACTACTGCACACAGATAGTAAAAGATGTAGGCTGTAGAGGTTTCAGGGAGATGTGTAGGCTAGCCCAGAATAGAAATCAATGGAGGTACGCATCCAACCAATCCCAAGATGGATAAACTAATGACGAAAAGATAACTGTGCGTAAACATGATGATTATTATAAGTAACTACAAGAATTGGTAGGGCAATATTCTCGAATAATGTTAAGTGTGTGAAAGGATTTACTAGAAAACCATTATTTCGCAAATGTCTAAGTGTTGGGGATCTTGGTAGCCACAGGTTGCTTAACCTCCTTCACTGAATCTCGGTAAAATAGGGTATAAAATTAGAAAACAATAGAAAGGAACGAGCTGAATACACATACTCCCTGAAAAGAAGAAAAGAAGAAACCACCAAAACGCAAAATCAAAGAAGCTGCCTATATAACCCTACATAAAAATAACTGCGTTGCAAACGAATCCGTGACTTTCAGTAAAAATGGATTCCATTACTAAAAGAAATAACAAAAGAAATAACAAATGAAAATCAAATGCACACAATATCTAGGTAGCATTGCAAGTTTTTCCTGGGTTTTCCTTGCAATATTAACATGAAATACAGCCTACATACATGATTTCTATTTATACATAAAATAACTAATTACATAAAAATAAGCATATTAACAATCCTTGTAAAACAGCATTGGTATCTGACAAGCATAAATCCACAATAAGGTTACCTCAAAACCATATACAATCTGCGTTGAACAGTATTGGTATCTGACAAGTGTAAACCCGCCATAGGGTCGCCTCAGATCCATATACAATCTTCATAGAACAACATTGGTATCTGACAAGTGTAAACCCGCCATAGGGTCACCTCAGATCCATATACAATCTTCATAGAACAACAGTGGTATCTGACAAGTGTAAACCCGCCATAGGGTTGCCTCAGATCCATATACAATCTTCATAGAACAACATTGGTATCTGACAAGTGTAAACCCGCCATAGGGTCGCCTCAGATCCATATACAATCTTCATAGAACAACATTGGTATCTGACAAGTGTAAACCCGCCATAGAGTCGCCTCAGAACCATGTTAAAATCTACCAAAGAGGTAACTTAAATCATAATGAATCTTTCCCCTCAAAATAAATATAAAAAAAAACTACTACTTAAGCCTTTCAATAATGCAATTGCACACTTCATTAATAACCATCCTCTCAATTGTATAAATAGAAGCATGTTAAAGAATGTTGGCTGAAATGCAGACACAAAAACGGTAGCAGTCTTTTGAAATGCTCCAGATGTATGAGGACGATAGCATGGACAGACAAAGATAATAACAAATAAGTTACAGAAATAGTATGGGAACAAGGATATCTGGGGAAAAAGAGAAATAGTAGGGCGGAATACGTTCTAAGGCATTTTTGGGGAATAGTATGTGATATATTACAAGCAGAGATAGGAAAAAAGAGGTAGATGTAGACCTAGATCAGACAGTTATAGATGCAAACTGTGCATATTTCAGGGAAATCTGTAGGTTAGTTCAGAATAGGGAACAATGATGGTACGCGTCTAACCAGTTCTAGGACTGAAGACCTAATGATGATGATGATGATATATATATATATATATATATATATATATATATATATATATATGATATATATATATATATATATATATATATATATATATATAAACTTAAACTATTCTATTCGTTATAAACTTAACAACTAAATAAACTAAGCATATTTGTATATGAGTCAATGTCATTTAAAGGACATTGATATATATTATTTTAATTCATTTAATTACGTGACGTTTCGATCTGGTTTCTGACCTTAATCATAAGTCTAATATGAATGGTTTAACAAAAATTACAATGCGTTTAAATACTTACATTAAATAGGATTGAACACTAAATGGAAACAAAAATACAAACTATTTCTATCTTATCTTACATTTGAATGACATATAAAAAGTAAAAAGAAAATTAATGCTTTACACACAAATGTATTTTAAAGTTTAAGTTGTGATTTTAATGTTTGTAAAGTTTAAACCACACCTAGATTATTTAGGTTTTGTTTACTGTTGATACAATTTTGTTCTTTTTGAATGTGAAATGATTCCAGAAATAGGCATTTGTAGTAATTTGGTCCTGTTTCTAAAATTTTGATTTCACTAAATGTCTCCATGACATAACTCTGCGGTCTGGCTTATTGGCAGCGATTCGTTGTTTAAACCTTACCATAACATATAATTTAACACTTTTCTTTTTTTGGAGGGGATAACCAGGTAATATTTCATTTCCTTATAAATGGGAATCGTAAACATGTTGGAGTTCCTTAACAACCATCAGGTTGCTAATATCCATGTAGAGCCAGGTAGATAACAAAAAGATAGAAGAGTATAGGAAGACCTAGACTAAGCTATATTAGTCAAATTTAGAAGTTTAGGTTGTGAAGGGTATGTAGAACTTTTTAGATTAACACAGAATAGAAAAGAAGTTATAGCTGCATCAAACCAACCTTAAGTAAGGTCGAAAACAAAATGATGATGATGATGAATTACAGTTTCAGCATGAATACTTGATGAATAACTATTGTTTGTAGATAACTCGGATACTAATAAAAGCCATTATCTCCTGCGATTTCAAAAGAAACTAGTTTTTCAGAATTGACATGCTTTTGTCCAACATCAAGTTGTCAATTTAAGGCAATCAAGGTGTTTCTAAAATTAAAAGTAACCAACCTGGTAGGGTATTATCTGAACTTTATTGACTAATTGCAATCAGTTTGATACCTATTCCTCAATGTTAAGTAACTTAATCAAGTTACATTTCAATTCTTTGGATGGTAATTACGAAGAGCCCTATAAAAAATTGACCTTTCCCTAAAACAATTCGGAATACTTTTGGCAGAATTTAGACAGATAAATTAAGACTGCAATCTGAAATTCCTTGCGTGTTTTTCTCTTTCCAAGTATATGTAAAATTAATTTACGGAAAGGTTAACTATAACCAGAGAAAGGGACTTTTTCTGTATCAGCACAATTTTGCACGTTAATTTTCTTCAGTGCCCAGATGGTGAGGTTATAGGCGCCAGCATGGTACACTATTAATCAAAACAAATGACTTGTAGAACTAGTAATTTTGAATATAAGGTTACAGTGCTATCATTTCTAACTTTTAAAACTGCCATAATGAATCAACAATCTTTGAGTATGAACAATATAAGATACATAAATATTCCTTTTTTAGATTAAAATGCATCTAACCGAAGAATTATATTTCTTAAAGAAAATAATTTAACTCTATTGGTGTGATTTACTAATCTAGAAACTATTAAAATGGAATATGATTATAAACATTTCAAAGGCACGTCACAAGTATTTAATAAGTATGTGGTTTGTTATTTACCTGTGCTGCTACTATACACGGGGTACAGTAGCACACTATAAAGTAAATTAACACACATACAATCAATTAGAGGGATTGTATTTGTTAGGGATTTGTGTTGCATGGGTTGAATAAAATTGAAACAGCCATATCTAATATGCCTATTGATGATCTGCCAATTTTACGAGGGTTTTCACTAGATTTTTGGAATTCTTTCTCTGCCCATGCCTCATTAATTTATGCCTCAAAATGTTTAGCTTATTTTTTAGTTCTTTAAATTTTCTTACAGTTTCTAAGGAATTTAAATACTTCATTCTTTCATACGATTTATCGCTTTTAATTTTTGAATAAATGCGGAATTTATCCAGTAATTACAGTTTCTTATTTTTCATAGGGTATATTGAGTACAACTCTCTTTTGTTGTGCCTATTGTATAAGTTAGGTCTGCCAAGGTTACAATAGTTTTTTCATTTTAGTTTAGAACCTGCTGTAGTTGATCTTTCCATTTCTCATAATTGATTTTATTTGTCATAATTGTATTTTTAGTTTTACTTTTAACAGGGCAGCTAAACTCAATGTAACATAATTTTGTGATCCGAGACATAGTGGTTCTCTTAAGTAATTGTCCTTTTAGACCATTATTGGTTAAAACATGATCAATTATGCTATTTATATATATATATATATATATATATATATATATATATATATATATATTTCAACTCTAGTAGGATGATCTAGACTGTTCAAGATCTTAAAGGAATTCATATTAATAATATTCAGGTATTCATCTGTTTCCAAAGTATTCTCAGAAATATCAATGTTCATGTCTCCGATTACTATACATTTAAAATTTCGCTTGCTTAAAACAGAATTAAAAAGCTCTAGGAAACTATAAAGGTCACTCGATTGCGGTCTATAGATTACAACTATGCTTATATTAATTATTACACTTTTGGTCTCCTTTTTAAAGTCCCGACGGCAATGTATGAGAGCCACTACGACCGTTGGTAACAATGATAAATAATTGCAAGATATTGCGCAATAAACGGTTACGTCATACCTTTGCTCAAATTATTATCACATACAAAAAAATGTTTATTTTAAATATAAGGAAAAACAAAAGGTACTCACGTAAACTGTAGGACTTCTCACAGCATTACGGCTATTTTGGCAGCAGCTGGCGTCGGGGAGCATTGAGGGCGTGGGTCATCCTTCTGCCCCCGGTTGAAGTCAGATTTAATTTGTCTTCTTCTTTCGTATTTTATAGCGGAACCACAGGAAACTGGTATAAGGAACGGTAATTGGGCAGATAAAAGGAAACCTACATAAACTGAAAGAGAAAACAAGGTAACAGCACAAAGATAAACCATTAAGCTCGACGTCTGGCTGACTAGTCCCGACGTGTCGGAAATTCACCACTTTCTTTCACACTCAGTGTCGGCGCAATCTCACGCAAATGCAACTATTTCAAGGGACGGAAATGCACGCCCAAGTCTTTTTAAATTATTGGTGCGAAATTACTTACAAATTAAAACTAAAATTGGGAATGTTTACAGGCCGATTTTCGGCATGTAACATAAGTTGGCCAATTATTTCACAGGTGTTCACAGAGGTAGAGCTACTAATGTTGAATATTACACCCTCTTTTATGAATAACGCAACCCCTCCTCCTCTAGAACTCCTACATGCAAAACAAGACTGATACCCTGGTATATTAAAATAATGTATTTCATTTGTATATAACCATGACTTAGTTATAGCAACTATTTGAATATTATCATACAGCTTACAGATTGCTTCAATATCATACAGTTTGTTTCTTAGTATATTTGAGTTAATATACAATACATTTAATTTAATAGACTTCATAAGAAAAATAAAACATACATATTATAATTTAACAAGTTATTAAATAATTAATTAAGGGGAATCATTTATTTGGTCCTTTATAGTGTTAATTAAAGTAATTTTAATAGCCTTTACTTGATCGTCTTTTTTAACATGTACAAAGTCATCCCGAGTCCATAACTATTTCCAGTGAAGTTTCTCTTTTTTATTCTGGCTGTACTAAACAGATTGCGGTTCTTTGCAGTCAAGTTCTCATCTACAAAAATTTGTGAATTGTCCTTGATTCCTATACCAATTTCATTTGTATAAATACTTTTTCCCTTCTTTTTAATAAATAATTCCTACTTAGCAGAACGTCTAAGAAATCTAATAATTATAGCAGGTGGCCGGTTTGATGATTTTTGTGGTAGTCGGTGAGAAACATCAATATCATTGGCAGTAATCTCGCAACCCAGCGCATCTGCTACCTTTTGTGTAATAAAGTTAGTATTTTCATTTGGTTGAGTGACGATCTCGTCAATTTCCAAGTTGTAAGTTCTGCTTTTCCGTTCTGCCTCTTCAATTTTGCCTTCAGTAGTATCTAATATTTGCTTTAATTTGAAGTTAATGCCAATAATGACTGACCTTCAAATTTCTTTAAAGGAGCTTTTTTTTGTTGAGATTCATCATAACATATTACGCTAGTTTCATCAATTTTTTTCAGGCATGTCACACATTTAGCACAGTTGTATGATATTTTACATTACAGTTTAGGCATTGAAGGCCACCTGCACATTTACTTTTACAGTCACCACACTTATATTCAGCTTTTTCTGCCAACAAAGCATCTTATGCAATTAAATATTGTGATGTTGATAATAATATAATTCAAAAACCTGTTTATCCTTTTGACTGAAATAGAAAATGTTGTTATCATTTAACACATTAATGTTGCACATATGTACTAAATATTTACTACTTACTTCATGGTCTTTTATCACTTTCTTGTTATATTTTAGAAGTTTGACAGTAAACTGCTGCTCAATACTCAATTTGGTACCACTTTCATTAATATTTCCTAGTTATAGAGATTTATTTAATTTATGGAGCACATTTCTGTGATCTTTATTCTTTTGTTTAATGATAAATAAGTTACTACTAATGCCATGTTGACCACAAAAAGTTGTTGTGCCCAACAATAAATTAGCAGAACTTACAAGATCACGCCATGATAAAGTTAAAAGCGGAATGCCGTGCCAAGCTGTAAAACTTGCTGATTTGACGACTTCCATCAGTAAAATAAATTGGGTCTGAATTTTCTTTTTTTTAGTTTTTTAAGGTTGCTCACGAACAACGAGAGATGTTTCAGTGTGGAAAGTGAACTTACTTTGTTCAAATCGTCCAAATATGCTTACGGTGAGAGCTGTTATTGATTGAGTATTAATTATATAATAAACTCTGCATGGATTGACTATAATAAACTTTGTCTATATAAACTTTTTGTAGAGTTACCATATTGTTTAGGTGATGTAAATGATATAAATTTGTACAAATACGGCTAAAATGTATTTCAACTGGTAGAGGATTTTTCTTAATTGCTACGGTCGGTCCACTACTACATTAATTTTTTAAGAAATTGTGGACACTAAGTGTATCATTGTATAAATTGCTTTTCTGAATGAATATTTATATATATATATATATATATATATATATATATATATATATATAAAGGGTCTTAATAATTTCGTTTTAGTGTTTGTTTTATGTAAATATGAGAATTAAAACTAGTTCTAGGTAATTAAAAATGGTATTAATTATTTTTGTGAAGATTTGCATACTATGTAAATCCTATGGGATATGTTGGATATATATTGTTTTCTTTTCGCAGGTTGGTTTTCCTTTTTTGTAACATGTCTTTTAAATTGGAAGTGTGTAAATAAAATTCCTTTCTTGAGGTTTCTTCTTCTATCTTTGTGACCTACTCCACTATACAACTTTTAGCTAGTGCGGCTTCCTTTGGATTTCTATTTTGTTGTGGTAGTCGGTGTGGGTTATTTTCTTTGCCTACTTTACATTTCTTTCTTGTCCGCACGGAATACCATAACAGACCTTGGGGAAATTAAACAACAACACCACCAATCATGGTATTCGTTTTTGGGGTAACCAAATCTAGCATCTCTTTCTGGGGGATATGCACGGTATAATTCTAGACTACTACATTACTTTTACTCCCAGCACCACTCACAATCTTTCTCCATATCTCTCGGTTCCTACACACTTCCTTTGCCTCTGTAACATTTATGCATTGCTTTTGGCATGCTTTTTAATTCCTCAGACTTCTCACCTCTCGTTCTTTCAGAAACTTTTTCACTACATCCAACCATCTTTTACACGGTCTGACCCTTGCAGCTCTATCAGTCATCTTGTTTGCATATATACCTTTGGTAAGTATATCCTCATTCATTCTTGCCACATGTCCAAATTATTTAAACATACTTTCTTTCAGCATTTGTTCTTCTTTATATTTCACCATCCAGCTTTCCATTACTCAAAAAATTTCTACCAAGGTACACAAAGTCATTCACTTTCTCTATCGTGTCATTGTCCATTCTAAATACAAAGTCATGAATTCTGCCATCTCTGTCAAAAATTATTACTTTTGTCTTATTTACATTCACTTTCAATTGCGTATTTCCACACGTTGCCGACAGCCTGTCAAGCATCCGTTGCAACTCTTGTGATGTTCGGCCAACAATACTACATCAACCATATATAACAGCACACTGACATTTGTTTTACCAATTTTCATGCCTTCCATTCCCTCGCAAGCCTGCCTATGCATTTATCCATAAATACATTGAACAACCATGGGGCGACATCACACAGCCCTGTTTTACACCTTTAACAATGTCATAATATTGCCCCATTTAGCTATTTACACGTATATATGCTCTACTGCCATCATACATCTCTCTGATAGATTTTATCAAGCAGTTGCTTACACCATATTCATGCAGCATCTTCCATAATTCATTTCTGTTCACAGAGTCGTACGCCTTTTCCAGATCTACAAATGCTGCATACATTTTTCAACAATTTGTTGCGATGTGAACATCTGATCCACAATGTCCTCTTCCAGGCATAAAATCACATTGAACGTCTCATATCTTGCTCTACGTTCTCTTACGAACTCCTTCAGTCACGATTTTTCCATACAGTTTATTGGGTACACTCAACAGGCTTATCCCACAATTAATTTTTGCATTCATACTTGCTACCTTTACCTTTGTGCAAAGGGATAATGATCGCACTCTTCTAATCTTCAAGCATCTTCGCTTGTTCTATACACAACTCATCAGTTTGCTCAAACATTCTGTCAGCACTCAGACCCATACTTAAGCATTTCATTTGTTATTCCATCTACATCCGCCGATTTGCCATCCGCCAGAGTTCTCACCGTCTTCCATACCTCATCTACACTGTATTCAAACTTTATACTATTATCTATGTTTTCGACCAGTACATTACTGATCTTTTCGTCATCCACACAGTGATCTGTATCCTTCTTGCCGCCACCATACAGCGTCTTAAAATACTCTTTCTAACAGTTTCTCACACTTGGTTCGTCCCAAACAATTTCATTTCTACTATTAACAACGCCATTCACATGTTTATTTCCACCTTTTCTTGTCTTCCTTACTCATTTCCAAAACAAGTTTGTATTGCCTTCGAAATCACTTTGTATTTTTTCACCCTTCCTCTCCCTCAGTTGCTCTTTGCTTGCCTTCACTATTTCTTTTGCATATCGCCTTTTCTCCTTATGTACTTCCTGAAGTTGCTCTTGTAATTCATCTTTTTCTGTAATCATTCTGTTATATGTTACTTTCTTTTCTTCGACAACCTTTTTGACCTCATCGTTCACCATGCAGTTTTATTACATGTACCAATCATTGTCGTTCCACATACTTCCAAAGCACATTTCATTACACTGTTCTTCAAACAACCCCATGCTTTCTCCACATCTTCAAATTTCAGAACATTATCCCATTCCTGTATGCAGTCATACAACACTCTCTCTCTAACATAGTTGCGTATTCTCTTTGAGTGGAGTTTTACAAGAAGCGTTCTACTTTCACTCTTGATTGTCTCACATTCTGCTTTTTTCTCCATACTTACTTTCGGCTAAAATCAATTCTGGACAAAAGTAGAAAATGATCGGTATCACACTCAGATCCATTCATTTCTCTCGTGTCTTTTACCAGTTCTCTTAAACTTTCATCAAACACAACCAAATTAATTATACTTCTCGCATTTCCCCTTTGCCATGTGTACTTGTGTATATCCTTATGTTTATACCATGTGTTGGATACAAACAGTTTTCTTTTCATAAATATACTCACTAACATATTTCCATTTTCATTCATTCTTGAATCACCAAACGAACATACCAAATTCTCAGCATTTTCTCTGTGTACTCCGACCCAACTATTCATATCATCTAATAGAACCATATGGTCATTCCTTTCGCTTTTGTCTAATACATTTTCCAACTCCTGCCAAAACTGCTCACACTCTCTATCGTCATTCACTGAAGCACAACGTGCTACTACAAAGATCTTTCTAAATCCCACTTTCATTCTACCACACAAGATGCTGGGAGAAACTAATTCATATTATTTCATGCATGCTTTTGCTTAATCATTCAAAATTAAAACCAACGCCTTTTACCACGAACTCATTGCTCTCTACTCCAGACCACAATTCCAACATACCGTCATCTAATTCAACAACATCTTTTCCCTTTCGCTTCGTTTCACTCGCACACAGCTTATCCATGCACCTTTGTTTCATTTCATTCATGATTTCATACTCTTTCCTGTATACTCTCCTACATTCCAAGTGCCCATTCCTGATTCATGCGGTCATTATCTGATGGGCCAGATATTTTTGACGGTCCAAGGCTTTCGCAACGTTCTTGTTAGTAGTGTTAATTAGGTTGAAACAGGTTACCAGCTTAGATTGCAACCATGGCGTTGTAGCTTTCCCTCCTAACGGTAACGACACCTTGCTGTACAGTGTTGGCATGTTTAGCCACTCTGCCACAGACATCACCACGATTCCCAGTTTTCCAGGTGTGCCTAATGTCTTTCAATACAAGCCAAAACTTCCCCTTCCAAGGGGGTTACCTTGTAAGCCAGCAGAAAGTTGCCCGTGCTACGGCCACTAGGAGGTACGTGCTGTGCACTGACACACGAGTGTGGAGAATTTAATCCAGGCAGTAAAATTAGTCGGCATGTGTTGTTGAATATACAAGCTCAATATATTTTTCAAGTGATTCTAAATTACTCACAGTTGCAGTTAAATGACTACATTATTTTATTAAACATACAAGTGCATTTTAAATTATCTATTTTAAGAACACACTAGAAGTGTTGTGATTTATATTTTCTCTATCAATACTTTTTACAGAAGGGATCAATTCTGAAATATCATTTCAAACGTAATGAAGTTGATAAACCTGTTGCATCAATGTTCATTGGCACCAGTCCAGAACTAGAAATAGCTTTGTATTCCACATGTTTTCTTTTAAGAGCTGATAGAGTGTGTCCACTAAAATTAGGAGGAAACAATTTCATAATTAGAACTTTTAAATACCAATATCAAGGAAAATCATTAATAGGAAGTGCTTTTCCAGAAATTTAATTAATTTTTCTAATAGGTATCTCATTAATTACTTGTTGATATTTTTTTATTTCTATTTTTGTAAATTAGTTTTTAAGCATAAAAGATGTGTGTCTTATTAAATACAAGTTATTTACATTTGTTATCAGTTTTGTTATTGCCAACTATAGATAAGGTTATAGCTTCATTTTAAGTAGTCTAATCTTTTATTCATTAGTACTGGCCCTAACCAGAATAAATTAGCTCTTAAACTTGTTATATTATTTTAATGGTTTGTAGTGGAATTTTCTTTAAAATTAATATATTTAATAATGTATCTAAAAGCATATCAAAGATGTTCCAGCACTTGTATATTGCCTCAGAATTTACAAAATTATTTGGTTAAATATAGAAATTATCATAGTGATCAAGTATTTGGATTTAGGTTAAAGAGAACACAGGATGTAAATGTGTGTAAGTAACATGTTGAATCATATATGCAAATTAATACTAATCAGAATTATGTAACTTATAGTAAGCAATGAAGTATTGCAAAATAGGTGTAAAGAAAGTAACTTTTATAGGCTGGTAACAGCATATAAACAGTATGGTCATATTGGTACTGATATTAATCCTGTAAATTTCACTAAATCAATAAGGTAATTTTTAACATAATGTTTAAATAGTATTTACAAAAATATGTTTGTAGTGTTCATCATGAGTTAGATTTGGAAAGGTATGGATTACAAAAGTCGGATCAAGTTAATTTTAAAGGTATTATCAATAATGGGAAAGATACAGGAACTGCTGCAGAAGCACTTGAGTTTTTAGAACAAGTTTATAAAAAACAAGTGGCTGTTGAATTTTTACATTTAGAGGTAAGTGATTAACAAAATTCAATTAATTTTTATAATATATTATTAATTCAGAAAGACCGTTGATTTATAAAAAATAATAACAAACAAAATGGTGGCGTGTTGTCATATAGCAAGGCTTTCTTACATTAGTTACAACGTATACAAAATAAACAAAAATATATGGTTTTAATTTAACTGAAAGAGCAACATGAATATAATAAAAGTCTGTATTCAAAAACTTACTAAAGTATAAATTAGCTGTGCATATAGCTGTTTACTGCCACTAACAATTTCTATCATTCATCATGGGGGATTTTGCTCCTGCTTTCGGTTCATAAATAGTATATTGCAGGCAAAACGGTTATTATGTATAAATTTAAATTAAAATGTGCAGGTGCTATGAATAAAATTAGTTAAAGAGTTAGTATTGCAATTAGCTATCATTCAGTGCCAGGTTCTTGTTGAAATATGATTAAATAAATGAATTATCAGAAATATTACAGCCGGTTTTAGGTACAAGCGGAGCAAGCATTCGCTTGCAGTGCAAAATTGCAAAAGGCGGCAATATCTGTCTAAACAAACAATAATAAATTCGTCTCATGCATATTATTTCATAAAGGTCTCGTGGGATTATCGTTTAAATTTGTGAAAAAGTACAGTAAATGCTTCTGTAGCTTTATGAAGAACATGTATAAGAATATTAGAATGTTTATACTTACAAAAAACGGAAACCCTTGCTACCTACCTGTACATGAAATCTGCATCAGCTGTATTTTTCTTTAGACATGAAGGGTGACCTGATTTAGTACCTGTTAAAAATTATTTTGTACTTTAGGATATAAATAGATGGGCATGGGAGATCTAAATAAAATCTTTTGTGTATTTCCATTCTCAACTGTGATTCATTCTTTGGGTTAGTATTTCGTGTTACTTGAGGAAAGTTTCAGTTAATAGTATGTCATATGCCTATGAAATAGTATGATTCAAGTACTGCAACTTACAGGGTACAGGGGTCTTCTGGTTTGTAATAAAAATGCGTTAGTGGTAGTGATATGATAAAAGAAGTGACCTAATTACGAATTTATGTTACCTACAAATTAACGAAATAACGGTAGTGTTAGTTCATAGTGTATAATAGATATAGATAATAAATTTTAAATTGGGTAGCAAAAGTGATACATCAGTAGTTTAGTAGTTTGCGATTAATGATAATAACAAGCTTAAAACCGCGATAATAAGTATTTTGATATATGATTTTATTCACCTTTTAAATAATCACCTACCTTAATTAGTGAAAATAAAAATTTAGAAGTGTTTTGCTGTTGTGTAGAGTGTAGGTATAGCATTAAAAATGAGTACTCCCAGCAAAAAGCGAGTGGAGTTATCAGGAGCGCAATATAAAGAAATTAGGAAATCTAAAACTAGCGAAGCCGAAAAACTAAGTGGTACTTTATTGTCATTCTTAAAAAACTAATAACATTTATCAATTCCGTCATTATTAACCACATTAACTGGACCTGGACAATCAACATCTATGACTCCGACATCTGATTTACTACAGTCAACTACTCCTCAGTTTCTATTTCCTATAGTATCGACAACTATCGAAGAAGAAAATGCGATAGGATATACATCAGAATCAGACAAACCTATAATTACATCAGGCTCTACAACTGAAAAAATGGAAATAGAAACACTTAGAACTCCTAGAAGTAATAGTGATACTGAAATTAGTTGAAAAAATCTTGACTTTAACAACTCTGCTACGTGGGGTACAGCTATTAGTAGGGGTGTAAAAGTGCGAGATCTAATTGTAGAAAAAGGACCTATCTTTTGTGAATTAGAAAATGATTTATATTCTTTTGATATAAATAACAGGAGATTTACAAATACACATTTCTACAAAATAATAGCAAATGGGGAAAAAGTTATAACAACGTGGTTGATATACTCTAAGACACAAAATTGTATATATTGCTTTTGTTGCAAACTATTTACTACAGTAAATAGTAGATTTACATCTGGATACAGTGAATAGAGGAACATAAGCCAATCTTTGTCTCATCATGAAAAAAGTTGAGTATATGTAGAGGCATTTTCGCAGTGGGTTGAATGTTCGAAAAGGTTATCCACACATACCTCAATAATTGCTAAACATGAGACAATAATTAATAAAGAAAAATTGTACTGGCGTAATGTCGTACACAGAATTGCAAACGTTTGCAAAACAATAGCTCAACTAAATTTACCTTTTAGAGAACATGTGATGTGATAAATACTTATAATAATGGAGTATTTCTGAAAATCATCGAGTTTTTTGGTGTGGATTCGATTTTGAAAGAGCATGCAAATAGAATAACAAATCGAAAAACACAAGTGCATTATATAGGAAAAAACATTCAAAATGAAGTCATCCATTTAGTAGCAGAAAAATCCAAAGAATTAATCATAAATAAAATTAAATCTGCATTATATTATTCCATACTTTTGGACTGTACTCCTGACATAAGCCACATAGAGCAACTTTCTATTATAATAATGTTTGTTTCCGTTGAAGAAAAAGTTTAGGTAGAAGAACATTTTATTAAGTTTTTACTGGTTGGAGACGCCACTGGCAAAGGGTTAAAGGATTCACTTTTTCTTGAACTTTTGAATATGAATTTATCCTTGTATAATTACCGATGACAAGGTTATGATAATGGTGCAAACATGAAGGGAAAAAATATTGGCCTTCAGAAACTTATTATAAATGAAAATCCTCGAGCATTTTATGTTCCTTGTAGTAATCATACTTGAATCTTGTTTTGAATGATGCTGCAAGCTGCAAAACTGAAGCTGATATATTTTTTGACAATATTCAGTTGCTTTATACATTTTTTTTTCATCTTCAACATCCCGATGGTCTGTTTTCAAAACACATCTGAAAGGTCTAACTTTAAAGCCTTTAAGCTCAACGAGGTGGGCGAGTAGAATAGAAGCTGTGCGCTTTGCCCTCTATGATTTACTTTGGAAAAAATATGATGCTTTAATAGAAATAATTGAAAATGGAAATCTAATTGGCACTCATGGTGCCAAAACAAGAAGTGAAGCAACAGGGATTGCTACAAAACTGAAATTCTATACTTTTATATGCTCACTACTTACATGGTACAATGTGCTCAATAAGATTAATTTTTGCTAGAATAATGTTACAAAGTGTAACATGCCATTTAGAAGATACTACCAAAACAGTCGCAAATGTTATTTTCAGTCTAAAAAAGAAACGATGAAGAGTTTGAATTGATGCTCAGTCGAACTACAGACATTGCAAGATTGTTAGAAATCGAACCACAGCTTAAGGAAGAATCTAAAATTGTGAAGCAAAGAAAAAAAAGATATTTTGAGTACGAAGGCCATGACGATCCAATATTGAACCAAAAACAAAAATTTAAAGTGGATGTGTATTTTTTCATATTAGATGTTGCCCTCCAATCAGCAGCATAACGTTTTGAACAACTCCAGGAACATAAAAAAAGCATTTTAGGTTTCTCTATAATATAGCACAACTTAAAGATTTGAATAAGGAAGAACGAGTTGCAATAATTTAGAGATTATTTTAACACACTATGATTCAGAAGATGTGGATGGCAAAGAACTTTATGAAGAAATTGACTTTATCTCAATTCAGCTTAAGAACAGTGATGGTCCAGTTGAAGTGCTGGATTATATAATTCGTAACCACGCCCAATGTTTGTATCCAAATTGTTTTGTGGCCCTTCATATTTTGTTAACTTTACCCATGTCAGTGGCTAGTGCTGAACGTAGTTTTTCTAGATTAAAATTGATTAAAACTTATCTGCGCTCGTCCATGACTCAAACACGCCTAACGGATTGGGCAATGCTATCCATTGAAAATGATATTGTTTCTTATATAGACATTGACGAAATTGTTACCGATTTTGCGTCGACAAAAGCAAGAAAAGCTGCTTTCTAATAATTTATGCCAATTGTGCATACTGAAGAACAGAAGAACAAGAATTTTGACTTTTTTGGAAATAATTTTGGTGTTTTTACATAGGTACTGTTATATACTGTACGTAAATAAAATACACCATATTTAAACTTTTTCCTGAACTCGACAAGTTTATGAACATTGTCAGCGACAACTTATATGGTAAGTTTGATATTTATATATATTGAAAGATGTTATGTTGAGGACGTTTATGTAGTAAAAAAAAACAGAAATTGTGTTATTGAGGAAATTTTCTTATTCACCATTTAAGATTTACTATAGTCAATCAGTTAAAAATCTATTACTGTTCTATATTTTAAATGTAATAAAAAAACTGCCTACATGTGGGCGCAACAAATATCATTATTGCTTGTAACGCAAAACATACTAGAACTGGCCCCGAGAAATATACATATAAAAGAACTAAAATTTGTAAAAGAAAGTACTAATCTGCCGAGTCTTACTCTTAACTTTTACTTTTAGTGTACATACCTATTCAATTTGAACCCTAACTGTGGATATCTTACTTATTCCCAGCATAGAATATATGTTTAAATTCGATATTGATTATTAATCTAAAACAATTTGATAAACATCAGTTGACGTATGAGGTATTCTCAAAAATATAAAAATACGCATTTTCATTTATTTTTAATGCTGTATTTGAAATAATAGCAGAAAAACGAGCACTTTATTACATACAGTTTTGGCCCCAGAAAATCTTGCCAGTAATCCACAGAAAAAATTCATTGAAGTACTCCGCTAAAAATCCTGTTTCGGTAAAGTATCAAAAACATCGACTGTACCTAACAAAAATAGTTGCCAACTAACTTAGTGGGATTTGCGGTGTAAGTGTTTGAAGAGAGTCCCGGAATGCTATTGTGTGTAAAGTATGTCTCAATTGGAAACTATCTTAGACACCACCTAATCTCACAGGGTTTCTAGGAAAAAGCACCAGAGAAAATAACAACAAGGTGCCAAAAACCTGAGCTCAGAAGAGTGATTCTGGCATAAAATTCACATGAGAAATCATTAAGTACATTATTGTTAAATAAACAAAACGTTAACCAAAAGAACACCAATTTATCTATTCAAAACAGATAGCTGAAAGAAAGGTTTCTAAAATCAAATGTTAGATGACCAGAATTTTAATTACACCTCTAGGTACTTGTGACATAATTTATTATAGCCAAGCTGGAACTATTACCTTTACATGTGAAAACACCTATAAAGAAAGTCTTTACACTATTACACAATTATGTTTTCAAGTATACTACGTAGTTATATTTTTATTTCGAGTACATGATAGACATTCTTAAACAAGTATTAAAAATCATATATATGAAAAAGTACTTAACTTAACGGAAAACACTTTCGACAAATAAAATTAGTATATAAATTCTTAACCTAATAACAAAAAAGAAAAAAAACTCCGGGGATATGTTTATAAATTTCATGCAATTACTTAAAAAAGTTTATTTGGAATATTTTCTAAATTATAGTTTCAGAAGTTTTCATAAATACCTCACGAGTGATTTTTGCCTGTAGCTAACTCGGATACCACTAAATGTTTTTATCTATTTTGATTTGAAGTTATTTGTTCGCAACATGCTTATGTCCAACATAAGTTGTTGATTCGAGAACCAATGTATCCCTAAAATTAAATGTAACCAACCTGGTAAGGTATTATCCGAACCTTATTGACTACTATCAGTCTATTTGATGCCGTTTCTTCTAAGTAAACTAACTTACTCACGCTACATGTTTGTTTCTCAATCAATCAATCACTAATCATGGTATTCCCTTTTGGGATAACCAAACCTAGTACCTTTCTCTGGGGGAACATACACGGTATAAATCTAGACTATTACACTACTTTTACTCTCAGCACCATTCGCAATCTTTCTCCACATTCCTCGGTCCTTACACATTTCTTTTGCTTCTGTAACATTCATATATTGCTTTTGGCATGCTATTTTTTTCCTCAAACTTCTCACCTGTCATTATATCAGAACCTCCTCTATTACATCCAACCATCTTCTACATGGTCTATCCCTTGCAGGTCTATCAGTCATCTTCTTTGAATGTTAATTACGAAGTCCTCTCTAAGAAATTGATCTTCCCTCCATAAAATAATTTGAGACATCTTCACCCAACTTCGGACAGATGAATTAAACTGCAAATTGAAGTTATTTGTGTTGTTCTCTTCTATCAAATATATATGTGAAATTAATTTACGGAAAGGTTAACTAGAGCCAGAGAGGGAGCATTTTATATTATGTATCAGCATAAATTATATGTGAACTTTCTTTGCACCTTGACGATGAGATCATAGGCGCCAGCTTAATACATTATTAATCAAAACAAATGAATCATGAAAGTAATAATTTTATGCAAAGTAGCCACTGTATCATTTCTAACATTGACAACCGTTGAGTCATAACATTGTCTTCAATCCTGGAACTGGTTAAACTCATACCCCAAAGAATCAGGATTGATGAAGTACTAATGATGAATGCAATAGGTGCAAATATGAAATTTTAAAACATCCATGCAAGAGTCGTTTTAAATTTATGCATATTAAAGTAAATAAGTAATTACTTCAATGACGTAATTAAATTACGTGGCTTGTTTAATGAATCAAGCCTTGATTGTCTAATCTGCTAAGCTTTAAACAGTTGCGGGGAACCAGCAAACATCTCTATCCCGTACACCGAGTGGATTGTCACCTCAGTAGCCAGTATCGTAAATGCTGTAACCATCACTACACTAGCAGCCTATGCAAAAGATATTTGGGTCTCTGTAAGAAAAAAACGATTTGGCCTACGTAGAAGAGCTAGAAAAAGAGAACCCTCTAGTATTAATAAGCATGTAAAAAATTTACCAATGTGCAGGGGACATAAGTTTATCCAAGGAAGCGTGCATTGCTCTCAAATTAACAGCATCAAGAAAGCAGACAATACATCTTAGGATGAAACGTGGAATCAAGGTAAGCCCAGTTTTGGAAACGATCTGATAATCGATTGACATATTAGGATACCACATGTCAAGGAACACATCTAAAGTCTTTGTAATGCATAAATAGATCAAGAAAACTGGCAAACTCGAATACAACTGCTTTTGTTAATCACACCTGTAGAAAATTTATGCTATTCAAACATATCACTACTCGTAAACATGTTCTTTCAGAAACATGGATTATAGATAACCAAGTAGATTTGCGACTTTATATCAAACAATAAAGATAAATTGAGGTACTTTGACTTAAACTAAATACACTAATATTGAACAAGTACTTGTTTCAATTGTATTAGGATGAGTTTTACAGGAACAAATCGATTTACTGAATTATAAAACGTGATTGGGGCGGGGCGTCTCTTATAACATGTAGTTCCACAAAATATCGAAGCAGAGGTGTTTGAATATTGTAACCAAAAAACAAAAGCTAGTAATAACTAACTGAATGTTCTAACATTTAATTGAATAGTTGTCACTTTTAAACTAAATTTTCTTCCTTTTTATTATTATGTCGCATCCGGTTTTCAAACTTTTACATGCCAAATGCTTCTGGATTGACCTGTTTCATCAGCTAACTTGTATGTAGAAACTTTGTTAATAAATGGAGCAATAAATGTCAGTGCTAATTTACCGTTAAAATACTTTGTTGCATTTGAGATGGCAAAATTCCTTCTCTAGACTTTATTTCCAACTGATAAGTTATTTTACGTCATTTTAAATCATAATTATGTTTTGGTTTTTCATATGCTATTTCTAATTTTTTCAAAATGTATTGACAAACATTTTCTAACTCTAGAGTACGATTATTTAACTGTTTCTATCTGTAAGTTGAATATCTATCAAAATCTGTAAAATAAAGTGACATACCTATCGGTAGGGTATTGTCCCAATTTTTTTGGTTTTCGTATGCGTATGAATTTCTCATAATTTTTAAAACTCGGTTTACCTTTCTACAGGATTTGCTTGTGGATGATAGTATGCATTAAAAATAATTTTAGATTCCTATTTTTACATTAAATTCTTAAACAAACTACTACAAAACTGAATTCCGTTATCTACTAACACATATTGAGGTGCTCGAAAAGTAAAATATTAAATTCTTCAATTTTTTGAACTATTGTGGAGACTGAAGCCTTTCTTAATGGAAAAAACAATGGAAATTTGGTGAAAGTGTCAACTGCTGTTAAAATACAAGTATGTCCTTTAGTAGTCCTAGGTAAAGGACGTACTAAGTCTATTGCTATCATCTGCTAATGGTTTTGATAATTGGGTGTCGTGACATTTTGCCTGCTGGAAGTTTTTGTTCAAGTTTATGGGCAATACAGGTTTTACATTGATTTACATACTTAGCAACATCAGCACGTAATTTGGGCCAGAAACGTTTTTGCGCTATGCGTTAATGTTTTAAAAATACCTGAATAACAAACTGTGACTCCATCATGCCATTGTTTTAAAATTTCTCTGCATTGTGACTTTGGAACTACTTCCTTTTAGTTTTCTATTTCTTTGGTTAAATTTGGAAACTTGGGTACTACATGTTTATTCAACTTTTCATTTATTACTCTCCAACGGTTAAATTTAATCAGATATTTTTTAACATTTTTAATAATTTTTTCACACCGCATCATATATAGAATTTGTGTATAATTTTGGTTCATTATTTGGTTGATCTCGCAGATCCGACATATTTTCCTTATTCGTCTCAGAGTGTTTTGAGGTTACGTCTGAAGAAATCGTTTTATTTCAGATTTTTATTTTCTCTAATGCTGGAACAGCACGAAATAAAGCATTGTCAACAACATTATCTTTATGATGTACTATGCCCAAATTAAATTGCTGAAGTTTGATAGCCCAACGGTATAATCTTTTTGTCGAAAATCCGTGATTAATCACTTGAACCTCTATTTATTATTCCTTAGTTAACAGGATGTTTATGACAAACCAAACCTTTGCATTTTTTCTAACCCTGCATCTGTTCGTGTGGATGAATTTGAAGAAATTGAAAATCTTTTGTTCAAGTGGCTGTCTTGTGATATTATCCCCACTTTTTGCCTCAGAGGGTATGCTATTAATATATACCTAACATGTGTAAGATCCCTGAGCCATGATTTTTTTTGCTAACCCCAGGTAGCTGTGTTAGAAATGAATTCATAAATGAATACAATATACTATATAATGAGGTCTGGTGTGTAATCTAATTTCTGTGGGTTTTATGAACTCATGTTTTCCTGTGTATTACATTGTAATAACTCATCTTGCATACATTGTAACTAATATCTATAATTATGTTAGTGTATATTGAACGGAATATATTTAATGTACAAAATACGAAAGGTTTCTTTATATTTTATGAGAAATGTATTGTCTTCGTGGCTTTTCGTTTTGGTGGCTTTTAAAATAATTAATGAATCGGAATTTCATTTGAAATGTATGGTACACAAATAAGATGATGCTTTTGTAATTTTTTAATTTATGATTTTCATAGAACTTCTATTTATTGCAATAGCTTAGTAAATGTGCTGAAATAAAAACTATACAGGGTGCTCCAATAATGAGTTGCCAATTTTAAAATACTTTTCTCTTTTCTAATCTGATTTTTTATTTCCTGTAACACCCAAACATTACATCTTCTGATACAGTAAATCGACAATTGAGTTTGTATTAAATAATATTTGGCAGTTGTAACATGCTAATTTTCATACAGTTCAGCTTCTCCTATTTTATAATTAATATTAGATTTGTTGGGACCTGTCATGCCATCTTTTGGCCTACCTTCACTTCACGATTTACCTTGTAGCTGCGTTACAGTCGTTTTACTTGTTTACGCTCGCAATTCAATTCTAATCGTAAAGTTGATAACGTTTATGAAGGCATTTGTTCTTGTTTCATTACACGGAACATTGAACTCGTACTGCTAATTTTACACCTTGTTAATGGGTTCTGTCAAGTTTACTTACTACTAATTAATTCTTTACTAATAAAATAAGAGGCAACTTCGTTATATCCGTATTATGTGCATTATTTGTTATCGTCGTTGGTATGTATAGTAATGCTATAATTACTTAATCCTAAACGATATTGGTTTCAGCCTATAATATCCTTCTTTATGCCCTCTACCTTACACTCTACTTTTTATTTTGTTTCTCACATATCTCGAAATTTATTGTAGTTATTCCACCAGCTGTTCGATTGATCATAGTGGATGTCAGATGATTATATTACTTGGAATGTTCCACATCTGGTAACGCTTGGAGTTTCCCACGTACATATTGAAGTTAACCCCAAATTAACCAACATGGCCTTCATTAAAATTTTTACGTGTTTTACGTGTTTATTTCATGTAACTAGCCCACTAAACCTTTTAGTTGTAAGGTGTACAAGAAATTTAACTGGTACTTGACCTAGGCTGTAATAAATTATATTGGGTAAACCCACAATTAACAGTTCTGTCAGGACACTTGTTGGAGAGTTGATATAACTGTCAATTTTTTCGTAGCAATAATTCACACATCTGTAACGTGTGAATTTAACATTAGTAATATAAGAAATGTGCGTATGAGGCCTCTATGATTAATTCTAATATAGTGTGATTTTGATGTTTAAGAATTGGCGCATTACGCCAATTTAGTTTATCTTGAGCACTTTAATTAATTCATTTTATATCAACTGTTTATTTGTCAGTACCTCATTATATACCAAAGAATTTTGAATCCTGATGTTTATTTATTTTAATTACTAATATTTTCTTTCAGCTAGCATTGTCCTTTCATAACCACTATTTTTGTGCTTCTTTTCCCACAGGGGTGTGACTAGGTACCTACGCGTCTCAGCGGGATCGCGTCCCTGGCGTCTTTCAAGTTTCTATTCCTTCCTTGCAGTTGGCCAATCTCACGTGGCCCCCGCCACGAGTGGTTATCTACCCAGCCCACTCTCCGCAAGCAGCTAAATCATATAGCTTTTCTATCTACTGTCCTACCACTCGACCCCATGCAATTTATATCTTTACCTATATATTCTTTCCCTTCAATTATTCTATTCATCTGTCTCAACCCTCTTTTTCTTTCGTATGGTGCTTTTGGGAACATCCTCCCCCAAATGACCGTGACACAGTTAGCCAATAACAACAAAAGATGCTCCATGAAAATTTAAGAAATTGGGGCAAATAATAAAAAACAACACCTTAAATGTATAACGTATTCATCTACACTTTAACCACATTAAAAAATTAAATTGTGGATATTAATGTGTCTTTAAAAACAAACAATAATATTTTACGTTGCATTAAAAATAATAAATCTATAGAACATAAAAATGATAAATGTGGAGTATATCAAATTAATTATAGTAGCATTTGTACTAAAGACACATGTAGTACAAACGGATAGAAACTTCATTTACACAAATTACGGATCACATTTATTTTTGTAAAAATTAATCAGAAAATTTTACAGATGCTGAATATCTTCTTAAAGGTAATTATGTTTTTCAAACATTTTAAAATGTAGCATTATGAGAATAAAGGACCTACATTATATCTGATATTAGTAGAAATTAGTAAGTTAAAAATACTGGCCGTCCTTTTCAATAAGCAAACAAAGTTAACATATTGCATATGTGACCGTTATCCGCATTCGCATTTATGAAATTAAATCTTACCATTGATAATTATTCCAAGATATTTGAGACTTTGCAGGTTTGTTGTAGAATAACTTGGTTAGTAGTTTATTTGAATGTGCTCAGGAAAATGTTAAATTTTTTATCATTTGCCAAAGCTAGTCTGATAAACTTAAGTTGTGTCTACAATGGTGCTGTAATTAAAAAATTTGTGAATATCTATAGTAGTAAGTGGTGTTTATATTAGTAATAGTGCTTTATGTTTATATGTAATATCATACAGACTTACAAACCTTGGGTCATCCGGCTTAAATTAATAAACTATACACATAGAGCGATTAACTAAAAATAAAAAATACACTAAGGCCAAGTGAGTAAAATTTATACCATTAAAAAGGTATTATACATCAAATGTCATAAATATCATATTTTGAAAACTATAATCTCAGCATTGCTTTGAATTGACCGAATCTTAGAACTTGTGACTGCTTGGTTCTAAAAAGTTTAATTTTTTTTTAGACCGAAAAAGAACGAGAATGGTTTTCAAACAGAATCGAAGCCCTTCAAGCAGAAACTATAGATAATGACACGAAAAAAATTTTGGAAACTGAATTGCTTAAATCGGAAACATTTGACCATTTTTTAGCTACTAAATTTGCAGGATTAAAAAGATATGGTGGTGAAGGTGCTGAAAGTATGATGGCATTTTTTCATGAACTATTTAGGCTTGCAGCAACAGGTAAATGTTTTTTTGTATTATTAAAAATTTTAATTGTGAAAAGAATTAGTGAAATACTGTTATTATGAATATGGGTAAAATAAAATTCTTCAGCATCATTAGGTCATCGATCCTAGGATTGATATGGTGCATTTTCGATGTTGAATACTCATTAATCTAATCACTTATTTTACCTACTTAAAACTATGTTATAGTCTATTTCACAAAACAGTGTAGTGATGTCATATAGACCAACAGTTGATATATTGCCCATACATTGCATATAATACCATTTTTTTAGAACGTTTGTCTAAAACCTTGGGCAATTATTCACCGTTAATCCAGAATAACAATACAGGAAGCGAAATTTGTTCTGAGGAAAGCAGTTTTAATACAAAATAAACAAGAAAAATAGATAGAATTGCTAAAAATAACAAATGGCAAGCGACAGCCGACAGATGCAGAATGAAATGAAATTTAGCAAAGTGCTAATGACAACAACACAAAGTGATGCCAACCTGTAGCATTTATTTTCTCCTAAATATTACATGTACATAGTTTTGGATTACATTTGGCAACACTGCACTGATTTGTCAAATAGACTATAGTAAACTGTATGCTAGACTAATGGATAGCAACCCTCTATTTTTGTGACTTGAACTAATTTTTTTACTTCCTGAATATTCTTACTAATTGTACCATAACTTTATACTGTAAAATGTGCTTTATTAATCTACTTTTTATGATATACTTTTCCTTAGAATTATATCTTCTTCTATTAGTCTAAACTGCTTTATTTGTTATACCATATTCATCCAGCTAACCACCACATTTAAAAATCTTCTAGTCCTTTCTTTTTCTTTGCTTATAGTCCACGGTTGCACTCGCAAAAAGCCAAATTTTAAGCAAAAACATTTAATTGTTGTCTATTAATCCCTGCTGCTTTTATTTCAAAGCTTTATTGTCAGTATTAGCGTACCTGTTATATTTTTTTTACTATGAATGTCGTTTGTTACTTGGCTCCCTACATAACATGTATCTTTTACCTTGTATGTAATATTGTTATTTGTTTTAATCATAGTTCATATCACTTTCTTCTTCTTACATTTCATTATTTTAATTTTCCTTTTATTAATTTCCATGTAGTAATTCCTTATAAGTATCTTGTTCCATACTATTTTACACTATTTTTAAATCCTTTTCTATTTCCACTAAAACTACTATATAATTGGCAAATATATTTGAATTTTTTTTCATGTACCTTAATCCCAACATGTTTATATCTTTGTCTGTCTATCCATGTTTTCTTCAATCCTAACATCTATTCTACTAAGTATTATTTTTGTTCAAAAGTTTGATAGATAAGAGAATGCAATGGTACTAATTGTCTACATCTTTCTGCGCCTAGCTTCTTAGGTTATACAACCATCCCGCTCTTTTGAAAATCACTGATATTTGTCCTGTTTCATATATCAAATTAATTAATCCAAACAGCTCATCGTTGTAGCTCAAACAAAGCTTTTGTTTTATATATATTATCTCTGCCCAAATGTCTCTATGATTGTTTCTGTAGCTAAATTTTTTAAAATATGGAAAGTAAGTTTTGCTTTCATATAATTGTTTCTAATTTCTGTGTGTACTAAATCTACCTTTCCTTTTTAAAATCTTTTTTCACTATTTCACTCTCAGTATAAAAAATTTCCTGTACTATTATAGTTCCTTATTATTTTATTTCCCTTTTTCCTCTATAAGGTGTAGCAAATTAATTTTTGTAGCTAACCAAACTTGTTACACACTTCGAGTGCTACATTGTACGTGCTAATGTAGTGAATTTATTTTTAACCCCACGATGTTGGGCGTCAATGTATGAGTTATTTTATTCTTTCCCAACTCGAGCCGCTCGTTTTAAACGTCAGTATAGGGGAATTAAATAATGAGAAGTTGGAACTATATAAACTTGCAGCTTATGCCGCTCCTTGGCTATTATCCCCGGGAGATCATGAGAAAGGTCATGGTTGAAATATTCTTCGTTAATGAAAAATTAAATAAAGTGAAGTTGGACACCACTGTATCTAGCAAGTATTAAAAAGGGTGTTTTAAGGTAGATGCAGAAACCCTCATCATCATTCATCATTTTGTTTTCGACCTTACTTAAGGTCGGTTTGACGCAGCTCTAACTTCTTTTCTATTCTGTGCTAATCTAAAAAGCTCTATATACCCTTCACAACCTAAATTTCTAATAATTTGACTAATATAGTGCTGTGATAAGGGGTTGTTTAAGGGTGCACGTTATAGTAAAGGTCGTTCATGAATGAGTAATTAGAATAGGCAGCAGAAAACTGCACTTATTTAAGGAAATAATTAAGAAATAGACATAGTTTGTAGATAGTAAGTAGTCAACACCCTGTATATAAAGTAGAAATAGTTTTTGGGCGACGCAGGTAAACATAGGAAGACGCATAGTTGGCGTAGGAATGAGAAATACATGTATTAAGTAGATAGTAAATATTAAATACCCTGTAGATAAAGTTTAGTTAATTTAGGTAAAACAAATAAAGATATTTTCAGTGGAAGCACGCGTATATTTAGAAATAAATGATAAAGTGTAATTAGACACGCATTAAAAGAAAGAGTTCCAGACGATTAAATTAATACGGATATAGAAATAGAGTTTCAGGTAGTTAATATAAATGCGTACAAAGATCTAATCATTTTTGATAAGAGAAATGATTAAAAATTGCGTGAATCGCATGTAAACATGTAAAAATTTAAAGTCGAGTTGCATCAGTTGTTTATGGAAGAGCAAGTAATCTATCAAAATACAGCATGTTGATAACGAAAGACAGCTGCGGGCAGGTTGTGATTATGGGGAATCGTGGAGCATTACATCAGAAACTGCTCTAAATGAAATTATTTGATTGGTCAGAAACAAGCGACGAGTTCTAGACCATACCCACGGATGGAGATGGAATTCGAGAATATATTAGCAAGCACCTTGATAAGAAAGTCAGTTTTGAACTCAACGAAGGCCGAAGTGCGTTACCATTAAAACAAAGTAATACGTAATAATTATAAAAGTGAAATAAAATGAGTGCGAATATGAAGATTATAATTGCCGTTTAAACGTAAGTACGCTTTTAATGAATTTATTGTAAACTAAGACATAAAAATAATAGGGTTTCGAGGTCTGAGGGAAATAGACTATGATTCTGATGTTAAGGGAAAAATACAGTAATACAATTTAGATGTCCAGGGGAAGAATAATACAATTTTGAAGTACAGGGGTGAAACAAACTACAATTTTAAGTCTGGGGCAAGAATGATGAAAGTCTAAGTTTGAAGAATTGAGATAAATTGGGGTGTATAATTTAATAATGGTGGTCCATAGCGTAATGGCAATAATTTGAATGGAATCCAGAATTGGGGAAGATCATTTTTATTGGAAGCGTCGATGTGAAAAAAAGATAAAACCAGGTCAGATTTTTAGTTATAAGACATTTGTTTTTCTATATGAATTTTATTTTATTTTTAATATTGAATTTGATAAATATGATATGCTTGTGAAAAAGTCAACAAAAGAGGTTGCATACGTATAGAATGAGTAATACGATAACAGGTTTAGAATATTCTACACTTTGTTGGTAAAGATAATAAGTTTTCTTTGGTGACTTTGGGTTTTTGAGTACATAGTAGATGGTTGTTAATAAATGAAATTTATAAGGTTAACTAATTGAAAATGTAATACAAATAATTTCAAAAGCTGTACATAACATATTGGTTTCATTATATAAAATCGAAATTTACTGAATTTTATAATTCCAAATAAATGCTAGCCGAGGTCATAAGATTTAAATAGTACAAAGGCGGAGCCACAAGTTGAATAGGAAATTGATAACCCGCAAGGCGGTAACGTATCGAATTTTGCCATTGGTAGATAAAGTTGTTTGAAGATAAAGTCCAGTTGATAGCCATATTAAGAAGACAGCCGGAGGAGGAGATAATTACAATTTATAGTGAATATTTAAATGGTGGTCCAATAATTTAGAGTACGTAGAAAATTAATAAGGCGCACAACGATGGGGATCAAGAATTCCAGTTCATAGTAATAAAAATAACAGCCCAAAGTAGGGGCAAGAAAATTCCGCGAATAGCATAGCAATAGTTTGGTCTAGGTCTTCCTATATCCTTCTATCTTTTTCCTATCCAGCTGGCTCTACATAGATGCAGAAACCCTATTGGAATGAATTTTTTAAAACTTTAATTTACTTTACTTAGGAAATTCAACCTTTTAGTATCAGAAAATATCTATTGTATAACAAATAACTTTTATCCAAAAAAATTAAATCAATTCACAAAGTTTAGTGATATAAAACAAAATTATTATTTATAGAACATTTTTGTCTCTTAAGACTTGGATGAGCATCAGATTTGATAATCAAGTATATGTTTTAATTCAAATCTTTTTACAATAGTTATAGCTGTAAATTCTTAAATATATAAATTTTATCAGGTATCACTTGTGAGGAATCAAATGCTTTGTATAAGAAAATTTACTTATTAATAATCGGTTAGGATTTAACAATGAGACGCCGAGTTTTACAGACACCAACATGTGGCTCGGACTTAGCCCTAGTGGAAAAGGGGTTGCCGAAACAATACAGAGACCATTTGGAGGTCCAGCAAAAGATTACTCACCCTTAACCACTAGTGGTTGGCGGTGGCCTTCAAGTAGGCGGCTCCGTAGCGTAGTGGTATGTGTGTGACTACTACGCCCAAGGTGTCCCGGATTCGAATCGTGACATGGTCCGCTTGAAAAATGTTAGACGAGCATTTTTTACAAAATTACATCCTCGTTCGGATGAGAGGTAAAATGGAGGTCCTGTATGTGAGTGTTGTCACGCACGTTAAAGATCTTTACCTTGCTTGGAACAGCAAGGGTTCGGCAAAATTCAAAATTTTCCAGTTAAAAAAAACTCGCTTCCTGGCCAATGTAGCACCTTCGGGTGGAGCATTGGAAGATCACATGTAAGGTGGCCTTCAAGTTGGTCGGGCACAGGTCCCGTTTGTATGGTCACAAGGCGTCGGCCCCAAGCTAATGTGGTATGGAATGGATTTTGTTCAACAAAGGCGATCTGGTTGTCTTACCAATCGGATGTTTAATTCTACAGGGGGTTTTGCACTGCAATAGAAACCAATTAAGGAACTAAAGCTTCTTAACAACAATCGCACCATCAACGACTTTCCAGCCAGCTTGCCTCGAAGATGTAGTGGTAGTGAACGGATTAAGAAAATTACTTTCCAAGACAGTTCAAGCAAGGGAAGCCTTATCAGAGCAAAACTTTTAATGTTCACATGTCGTGTGTATGAAACAAGTTGGATACTATAAGGTATTTCCTGAACCATAAGGTGTTTACACAGACTTTTGAAAGATTAAATTGTTATTTCTGACTTTACAAACCAGGTTTCATAACAACGGATTGTATTCTGCAAAATTGTGGATACGAAATGTTGAACTTAACCTTGTGATTGAATGAAATTAAAAAATAACGAGCTTGTTGTTTTCCATATGGGACCAAGGACTTAATAAAAATTGAGGATCGACGTAATGCTATAAATAAATAGTTTGGATGGATTTTTTCAATTTTTTTATAGCTTTTTAATTTGTTTCAACCAACAATTTTTTCCTTTCAAAAAAAAGGTTTCTAATTTTGTTGGTAACCCCACTGCATGTGCACTTTTTCCTTTCTTTATACTTAACATATTCCATAGACCCATCTTAAAATTCATCCATATGAATTCTGTAAACATTGTTACGGATAAAATGAATTACGTGAATAAATTTTGATTTGCTCTGAAGGGACGGGAACCCCGTAATAATATAAGGATGCATTAGCTATTTTCAGTTAGGGTGTCCCCACCATAACCATGACAATTGTGCTGCAATCAATAAAACAAACATGCCTGATTTTTAAGTACTGTTTATGTGCTCTTAAAATGTCAAAAAAACACTTTGCACAAGTTAAGCAGCTTTACAAAAATTTTATGTATGACTTTCACGACCCTGGTTAAAAGGTATCAAAACATAGCTTGAATAATTTGTTACCGGACATGCTTGGTGTCAATGTGTTCACAGCTAAACATACTTAGAAAACCGAATTTTGTTGCTCGCCACAATGTGGGATAAACATACCTAGAAATGCTGCTGCAAATCATAAAAATTAAATAACCACAATTGAATAATCAATTAAGATTGATTAATTGGTTAAGTTCTACTGATTACGACATGAATCGTGCGACCCTGCTTAATTGCCAATAAGAACACCGTATCCCTCATTTCGCAATTGCCTTTTTTGTGAATTTCATTAAACATAGGTCATTTATGTAAAACAAACTGATCTAGAAAACTAATATATTGCAATCAGGTACATACATACACATTTCATTTGCAATATAGTGCTAGTTTTTTAAAACCTGACGAATGCTATCTTTGTTATTTAGAGATATAGATTGATACTTTCAAAGGTAAAGTTTTAAAGCCTAGCCCGATTAGAGTATTAAGCAAAGTTGTCAGTTGTGGTGTACTAAAAAACTGTATTATTTTAAATGGCAACACCACATTTGTTTGTAAAATTGGTTTACTTATGTAATTCTAAACAAAAAATAAAGAGTAACATTACTTGAATAAGGTAACCATTTTTGGAGTATTAGCTCAGGATGAAATCAGATTTGTGCTTTTTTTTTAAACCTAACAGGCTATTTTCTTTATTTAAACAGAAATCTAGTAGTTTCTACTCAAAAATGATTATTTGAATATAAAAATATTACAATACATTTTTATAGAGAATTTCTAGATCTATAGAACTGTGATGAAAGATGTGGTATTTGAAAAAATACGTTTTCGATTTTATGCAAAATCTGGCAACTCTGGAAAATTTGTTTTTCTTAATTAGGTTGTTTCAAAGAATTGCACTTTAGAAACTACTGGACTGTCTGTTTAAATAAAGAAAGTACCAATATCAGGTTTTAAAAAAGCACCTACTTCTAATTTCCTTCTTAGCCAATAACCCAAAAATGGTATCTTATTCAAATAGTGTTAATCTTTATTTTTTTTGTTTAGAATTGCAAAAGCAATCCAATTTTGCAACAAAATGCCAGTGTAGCCATTTAAAATAATGTTTTTTTAGTATACAAACGTAAACATTCCAAAATTAAATTTTGCTCGTTTCTTTTAATTGGACTAAGCTTTAAAACTTTGCCCATGGAAGTATCAATCTATATATCTAAATAAAAAAGTTAGTATACGTTAACACTGTATATTACAATTTGAAATGTATATGTACCTTCTCAATATATATTAGTTTTCTAGATCAGTGACCTATGTTGAATGAAATCACAAAGACAATTGCAAAATTGGGGATAAGGTGTTTTTATTGGCTATTAGGCATGGTCGTATGATTAATGTTGTAAGCTGTAGAACTTAACCAATTAGCCAATCTTAGTCGATTGTTTGATTGTGATTATTAAATTTTTATGATTTGCACCAGCACTTCTGGGTATGTTTATTCCACATTGTGGCAAGCAAAAAATTCTGTTTCTAAAGTATGTTTACTTGTGAGTATATTGACAACGAGAACATCGCAGCAACAAATTATTCAAGTTACGTCTTGATATCTGTTGACTGGGGGGTTGTGAAAGTCATACATGCAAATTTTTGTAAAACCATTTAACTTTTGCAAAATGTTTTTTGACAGTTCGTGAGCACATAAATCAGGTATGCTTGTTTTTTCAATTTAATTTTTTAATATACATTACGGGGCAAGTGGGAGCTTAATATCAATCTAACCTCCCATTTTTCAAATTTAAATTCCTCCTAAATGATTCCAGCACAAAAATCCTAACCAAAGCAGCTAATTACCACATAAATAGTACTAAATATTTCAACTGTAGCCCGCCCAAATTTCTCTGATGGGAAGACTAGCTTACGAGATATTCTTCTATTACACAGTGTGTGACACCTTACTGAGTATTTACAACATTCCCTAAATTTATTCACTGCATTTCCACCGCAGTAATAACAAACTTTTTCAAAGAACTTTCATTATGATCTGTCTTGGTAGCCATCTTTGAATCAAAGGTGTGATGATATATTGGTATATCCAATTTTTAAGGATGTGAAAAATGTTCGTGTTAATAGTTCTGCTTATGCTATGTAGAATTAACTATTTTAGTTTTAAATTTTTATCCTGTAATTTGTCATTTTTTCATTTGTCAAGAAAAACATTTTATCTTTGTTACATGAAATCCGTTAAGCGATTATAACTTAAACCTGAATATTTACTTTTGTCAAACGGTCTTATCTTAACTTTCAACAAGTATCTTTTTTAATGGTAAATTACTGTAGTCGAGTCATGAGAGAGTATTGCACATGCCACCTCTAATGGTTACTTTTGCTTCATAGCTTCTTCTTGAACACGCCCACCTATATGTCATGTCTTTCATGATAGGTTTTTTCTGCGATATCCTGTATATGAATATGACTTGTTGCAACTTTCTGCACAATGATCGTCACCTATTGTGTGCAGCCACCTAAAAGAAACGACCTTACAATTTAGTTTTTTCGGTTCATCTCGTATTTGGTGATGGTTTTGACCATTTTATATTGTCGGCGAATAGATATTCGAGAAACTTCTGTCGTTTTGTTCAGCTAGCCAATTGGAATGCTTGGTGATGGTTTTGACCATTTTGTATTGTCAACCAATAGATATTCATGAAACTTCGGTCATTTTGTTCAGGTAGACAATTGGAATGCATGAAATTATGACATCACAATCGATTTGTGTCCTGAACCTATATTAAAAATATTTAATTATGAAGATTTTTCAACTAATTAAGATTTAAAAACAAACAAAATTCTTAACCTTTAAACAATAATTTGAATTATTGAGAACTTTAAAAGATTGGTCAAAATATGAATAAAACTATTTTGAGAATTATAACTATTAAAAGTACATTGTATATTGCATGACAATTGAATAAAATTATTTCCCATAAAGCTCTGTTTTCTGAAGTGATAGGACATTTAAAATACTTGTAATATTATATGTTAGGTTTTTAGTATCAATAAAATTTTATCGAACTAGTAAATTTTGAATTTATATAGTGTGCCGTTGTTGAGTTAAATTATTTTGAAAATGTAAACAGGTCATTGCTTTTAAATGCTTTTGTATTAAATGCTGTCTAGTTACATTTATAAAAAGGTAGCTGTAAAACTTTTTTATCCTTACACACGCTATAAGCTCAAGATAATGTCGGGCTTTACCTCCTTTACTTGTAATACATATTCCAGTTTTCATGTAATTAGCTGGTAGGATAATGAAGAGGACTTTATTTTTAAAAAACTTAAAACTACTGAAGGTAGTAAAATTTATTGTACAGTATTTTTTTTTTAATACTTTTCAAGTAAATTAAAAATATTTTCTGTTTCTTTTAGATAAAATAGAACAACTAGTAATAGCAATGCCACATAGAGGTCGATTAAATTTTTTAACTGGAATGTTAAATTTTCCTCCAGTCAAAATGTTTAATAAACTTAAAGGACATCCAGATTTTCCGGAACAGTTCAAAGCTACTGGGGATGTACTAAGCCATATAAGTAAAATTTCCCTATTATATAATCTGTAAAATGATAACAAAACATTATTTTAGTTTCATCGACTGATCTCAATATAAACGGAGCAAATATGCATGTAAGTCTACTTTATAATCCGTCACATTTAGAAGCTGTTAATCCAGTATCAATGGGTAAAACTAGAGCAAAACAAATGTTGGCTAAAGATGGGGACTATGGTGAAACTCACAGGTGGAGTGATAAAATATTAAATATACAAGTAAGGTGTTTTTGCATTGTTAGATTTAGTCTAAATTCATATTGACTTCTAGGTGCATGGTGATGCTGCTTTTAGTGGACAGGGAGTTAACCAAGAATGTTTGGCGCTTTCTGGTGCTCCCCACTTCGAGATTGGTGGGTCAATCCATCTTGTGGTTAATAATCAAGTGGGTTTTACAACTCCAGCAGAAAGAGGACGATCTTCTAGATATTGCACAGACTTAGCCAAAACAATATCATCTCCAATTTTGCACGTAAACGGAGATTATCCTGAGGTAATATTGCTGTATTAGTATAATCTCAATCTGGCAATTCTTAGCGTTTATTATGTATCTGACAAAAATCTGTTTGTATGATCTTGATTATTGATCCCAGAGTTGGTTTTTTAGCGATGCCTGATGAAATCAAAGGCCATCAGTATTTGATGGTTAACATTTTTGTTGGTAAACAGTTGCGTTGGAACTTTGTATTAGGATATATGGGAATGATCTCTTTAAATACATAATAGTCCAGTCAAAATAGACATTCCAGTTTGCATTAATTCCCAACAAGCTGGATTTTTGTGCAGGCCTTTAATACGTCATTACAAATGATATGTCAAAAGTCCCCATCGATCCCGCTTGTGCGTTGTTTTTTATTCGAGGTCAAAGGTCACAAATTTGCGTTTTTTGCATATATCTCTGAAACAACAAGAGCTATCGGAAAATGGTTTAGACAAAGTTTGTAGATCGTAAAATTGTCTACAAAAAAGATTTCAACACTTTTCTTCTACAAAGCATCGCTTTCGAGATATCCTGACTTTAGACCGCAGGAAAGTCGTATTTTCGACTATATGTACACATTTCCGCACCACCTCTGAGGTAGTGTACACGGCGCTTTTTTTTTAACGTGGTTTTCCCAGTAGGAATACTCCACACTATATTTTGATCGAGGGAATGTAATGGGACACTATTTTATTGATGAAATTTTTTTTTTTATTTAAATTTAACGAAAATTTTAACAGCAAGAAAATTACATCATCATTCATCATCAAATTCTTCATAGTCACTCGTTTCTTCTTCTTCACTGTCTTCTTCCTCTTCTTGCTCGATTTGTGTAGACTGCTCCAATAAGAGAGATATATCAGTTATATCCTCATCAATTTCGAAACAATCTTCATCTGTTGCATTTGATTCAATGTTGGGGCAAGATTGGCCTTGACAATTGGTACATACCGATGAACAATACAATCCAACTTTTCTGCACCCACAATTGTTTGTGCAGCCTTTTTTGCAATTACAAAAAATTGTATTGAGTAATTTTTCTGGAGCAGGTGGCGGTAAAGTCTGGATTGGTTCCAAACTATTATTCATTAATTTCCAGCCCCAATCTTCAGTATTTAGATCATTGCCTAGCCACACTTGCACTTGGTAGAACACACGAAACAAGTGTTGATAAGCAGAAGCAGATGTTGGAGGGAGACAAGACAACTGCACTCTCTTATTGTTTCTTGTATTTTTCACAAAACTCAAATATCTATACTTGTCTATGGATTCCATTTTTTTGAGCTCCATACATAGCAAGGAGAACACGAATTCCATTGGTGAGGATAACATCTGCTGACGAGTTAATATTTGTAAATACTTTTGCGTTATCAATTAAGTCTTTACGTTTTTCAAACAATTTGAATACTGTATTTTTGCCTCTTTTGAAAATTGCTGATGTCGTATCGCAGCCAGTTATCGCATGAAGAAATAATATATGAGACTGACATTTTGGATATGCAGTTAAACTTTGTGAAGAATATATTTTCATTTGAACTTGAGCTCTCCCAGGTTTTAAAAAGTAAATGATCTTGTCACTAGGTGTTTGTGCAGTTAAGATTATTAACAAATCTACATCTTCTCCAACCAACGATAGTTGGATTAGTGCTACTAAATTGCTCAATTGCGGTTTCAATAATGAGGACATTAGCGTCATTTTGAGCTTGTTCCACAACAATATTGGCAGCTGCAAATTTATCACATAACATCGAAATCAAACGAGATTTATTATGAGTATTAGCAAGAAACTGCTGTTGGTTTGTCGGAACAGTCATTGATCGATCAAAAACGATATCAGACGATGATGATGTTTGTTTAGCTCGACGACGTTGTTCTGCACCTTTGATATTTTTCGTATAATCAGTATAACCGTCAAATATTATAGTAACGTTATGACCAAAGTGTCTACGAACATACTGAAGATATTTGTCCAAAATATCCTCAAATGTGTTCTCTCGATCCCACACAACACGATGTAACAGGTATCCTCCATCGATGATGTAGGTAGCATTTGCACTTTCGATATCAATGTTCACACATTCAAAGCAATCATAAATGGCCGACTTCTGTGTCTTACACATTCCAATTGCATCAAAGAGCGATAAAGGGTAAAGGGCTAATTCGTACTCGAAGAATTTTTCTAGCTCATCTTCAAATGTCTTCGTAATACTCATGCGTTGAAATAATACTACAGGATCTATTGGGACCTTCTCATTATGAATCTTCATGGTACTGTTCATAGATAATAGAGATAGTACTTTATCAGCACGTTTCAATTTAATATTATTAAATGTTTGGCCCATCATTTTACTCATAGATGCAATACCCACTTCACGAGCATTATGGCAATTGATTTTATCATCCCCGACGACTCCATTAGCAATGGACATGATTTTGTTCAATTCAGGAAAAGGATCATGTGATGAAAACCATTCACGAAGTTTCTTGATGTCTCCAGTATCTCTCTTTACGCGGGAATCCCTTGCATCGACATGCTGATCTGTTGTGTCCATTCTTACATCCGCTAAATCCTCCAATCTTTCACACACAGTATTCATTGCATGCATACCATAAATCCATTTACTTATGACGCTCTCTTGCGTACTTCTTCCTCGATCAACACCTCCATCTGTTTTCATTGACTTCATCATCGATTGCTCAATGACCATATCCGTTGAAGTTCCACAACTCAATTTATCAGAACGTCTAATTGTGAAAAATCCCGTGTAAATCTCTGAAAACCTCAGAATCATCAATCAAGTTTTCCAATTGTAGCATATCTTGTAGATATAAATGTGCAGATTTGGCATAAGGAAAATGTTCTGATGCGTGGAAGTAAGGAAGCATTTCTCGAATGCTATTCAAATGAGCTTTCCAATCTCCCATACGTTCAGCTCTTATAAACTCCTTAGCAATTGATACCATGTGAAAATATTGCGTCCACAATTTTGCAGTTGGTCCACGTTGTTCATATTCCTTTAATTTTGATTGAACTGCTCGAGTAATGCCTCAGCCATCTCATCACCATTCTCAATATCAACGCATAAATTGTGTTATTCATTAGAAGGTCTACAGTACCTTGTAGATTAACATGCATCTCTTCATCGATGTCAAGTTCTTCTGATATTATTGTTGCTAAAGTGAGATGGAGTAATGTGTGTGCTCTAACTGCTCTTGCATAAGCATGGCCATTCAACATTTTGTCTAATGAATTAGTGGCATAAATCAAAGAGAGCACCTCTTTTATGCCACTTCCCTGCATAATATGACCAATTGCTCCAAAAAAGACGAGTAAATGGAAACCTCCAAGTCTTACTACGATCTTCCTCAGATCCTTCAGGTGCTGCTGATACGATTTCTCGAGCTTTTGCATGCAAAGGCTGATCAAAAGTAATAATGCATACATCGTGATTATAACGTTTTGTATTTTCCAAAGCGCAGAGTAAAGTTGTGTAGATAGTATTGTAGTTACTTGCTGGTTGCTGAATGAATGGTAAAAAGAGAATTTGAGACTGAAAAATCCATGATATTACTCGTTAAACGTTCAATGTAACCGTTCCAACCAGGTAATAGTAAATCTTTCCATTTCCCATGCAACCACAAAATATCAACTTTTTTCAGTAAAGATACTGCTGTGCTACTTTCATAATCAAAATTTTGTGTAACTATTTTACTATACCCAACTGCACCATCATTTTGATAGACTTTTATCGGTACATGAGCTTTTGCTGCAAAATCTTTCGCTGAAAGGACTTTGTTTACTCGTGATATGGGTTTTTCGGCTATAACTGCTGTTTTTGGAGTTATAATTTGAATGATACCCATTATGTGGAGCGTGTTATGACCGTCTAGAGTATGTACATTGATGTCAGCATTGTCTGCAGCATATTGAATAATTGTTCCAGTTTCTGGTGGTAGAATATGAGGTGGACGATGAAGAACTGCTGCTGCCTCATACATCATAGTTTCATTATACGATGCACACAAACCAAAAGATGAAAAATTTGAATAAGACGTTTTGATCCAAACCGTCGATGAAAAACACTGAGAGACCCAATTGTAACCGTGATTTGAAAGACCTAGGCCGAACAGCAGCCATAATACAGTGACTGACATTTGTACATATTAATTTCAAGTGTTCCAATTTGGATCGTTTATTTTTCAAAATTATTTGCTCTAACAAATAAGTCAAAGATTCTGGAATATCACTAATGATATCTTCGAACATCTGAGTAGGTGGAGGATAATTATCAGTGTCAAACACTATCGACTGAATATCTTCTCGAACGATTGCTGCAGCTGCTTCAAGTATTCTCAACCTCTCTTCCTTTTCATTTTGCTTTTTATTCTCATACCAAGTTTTGCTGAGGACGTCATGCTGATTGTCGATGAAGCAAATGAATGTTGAACTTTCCAATTTCTCAGTTATAATGATTCTATTACCATACTTTAACTTGAGTTTTGACTTAATTGTTCTATTATCGATCGATGATTCTTTGCAAATATCTTCCAATTCTTGTATTGAAAATTGACAATCATCATGATTTTCAATAAATGCAAATATTTCTTCCATCGCTGAAGTAATAGAATCACTTTCAGGACGGCCAATTTTACCTCCACTAATGAGTTTCAGAAACGAAGTGTAACAATCACTGTGGTACTTAGCCTCAGCAGCAAATAAGTCATATTCATACTGATTGCGGGCAATGACACTTCTTGCTAGCTCATCAGAACGAGTCTGAGCTTCCTTCAAGATGGTTTTCTTGAAGTCAAGGGTTGAAGCTTGAGACATTCTTCGTCGAAGATGCTGCACTTTTTTCATTTCAGCCGTTTTATCTGCTTCATTGCCACAGAACAAACAGTATTTCTTGAAACAAAAAGATGATTCATTACCTCGTGCTCTAGTACGAGGAGGACTAATCCCAGATGTGGTAGATATCTCCATCTCACGCTGTCTTTTAGCTGCTCTTCCGGGTCTATGCTTTACGACACTGCTTATGTATCGTTACAGATGTTTTGTCCCTCAAATATTCATCGAATCCATCACCCCTTTCAGTACTTGAATCCATTAAAGTCTTTAGCCCACGATCAACAACCACAATTTCACTTTCAGTCAAACATTCATTGCAAATAAAGCAAACTTCTGACATTTTTACAAAATTTTGTAACGGCACTGTTTAAAAAGAGAATATAATTCACAAACACGTCTATTCACTACGAAAAATCGTTTAAAACTAACTGTATTTACTAGTATATGAGAGCTATGTCCTTCGGCAAAAGCAGGTATACGCTGGTTTCGACCCGAAAAATGTAGTGTCGCAGGCAGATGTTTCTCACGGCCAACCGCCCAATAGAATTAGGGACGGACGATGACTCACTCATAATTGTATGTTTTTCACGTACTTGTGTGCATGGGGCAAATAAAACTATGTTCTAATATTTTTTGTTCAAATGGTTAACCTGATGATGCATACTGGCCACGTATGAGTGCATAATCGTATTTTCTATGTTTAAAATAGCCATAATTCGAGAACAGTGCACCGTAGAAGAAAAAGTGTTAAAATCTTTTTTGTAGACAATTTTACGATCTACAAACTTTGTTTAAACCATTTTTCCGATAGCTCTCATTGTTTCAGAGATATACGCAAAAAACGCAAATTTGTGACTTTTGACCTCGAATAAAAAACAACGCACAAGCGGGATCGATGGGGACTTTTGACATGTCATTTGTAATGACGCATCCAAGGCCTGCACAAAATCCAGCTTGTTGGGAATTAATGCAAAGTTGAATCATAATTTAGTCTATTTTGACTGGATTATAAGTGATTAGCAATTATCTACTCAGTGTTTGTTGAATCCACATTAAACAATTTGATTTTGTAAAAAGAGACTATTCAAACTGAAACATTGACATTTATTGAAGATGTCCATGATAGAGCACATTTTCTTAATGCGGCCTGAAAATTAATTCACTATTGATGAAATAAATAAAATTAAATAAAAACCCTTAACCACAAAAATCTATTGATGTTCAGATTAATTTTTAATGTTTCCTAAATATTCCTGCCGGTACTGAAATTTAAGTCCAAACGACTGAAAGTTTATTTGTTAAACTTGAGTTGTTATGTTAAATTGGAGCATGTTTGAAGGACTAAAATTATGATTATTAATTTTGATCTAATTTCCAAATGCAAATTTGTTAGGCTTGTTTAAGTGATTATTTATATAGAACTAAAGAGGTTTCTGTAAACGCTGTCTCAAGACTTTTATCTTTATTGATTAGTTAATTGATTAAGTCCAGGTTTTTGCCAATCTTTAAAGCTATTTATTTAATTGTATGGTTGAACTAGCATCCATATCTGGGAAAAAGTTTATAAAATGAATAGTAATAAATAGTTAGTTCTAATAAATGCTTGTTATATTCAATAATAACTAAAGGAGTGTGATTTATAATAGCAAGCATACACACTGTCATGACTAGATCACTATCGAAACATGCTAAATAAATAGCATGTGTGATAGTAATTGTTAGTTGTGTACACCTTTTTGCCCAGAAACCTATCAGAGATGTGTTTTTTTATGGGGCAATTGTAAATCACTACTGTTGAAAAATTTAGTCTAATAATCAGTTTATGCCAAGTAAATGAAGTCATGTGTTGCCATGGTGGTTTGAATTTTTGAGGATGATCTGATGTGCTTCAATTCCTTTTCGATAAATTGTTACTGTTAAAATGACACTACATTATGGTTGAATAGCCCAGAAGGGTTGAGAATCCCATAACAATTTTGTAAGTGCGCCGCCTAACTGCACTCGTGCAGGAAAAATGATAAAAATATAGAATTTAAATTTGGTCGAATTGCAAAACTACTTCAAAGTACCAACTTACCTTAAAAAGTTTTACTAATTGTCCAAAAATAAAGGTGCCAAACTGTCATATTCTAGCAATTCCTTCAATATTTTCACTATCCAGAAGACTGTTATCCTGAATAGACCTCCTTGCTGTTGGTTTTTCTAAATGTCATGCCCTTATCCACTACCTTGTTATGGTATTCCACGCAAACACGAAAGAAAACAGTAAGAGTAAGTAAAGAAATCGTTTATGCCGAATACCGCAACAAAACAGGGACAGTGATGGTTGTAATTTGAGCTAGCTCAAAAACGTCGTAGAGTGGCGTGGGTAAGATAAAAAGGACACATTGGAAACCTCAGTAAACTATATTGTCAACATACAATCTCGAAAGATCATTTACAAAACAACAAAGAATCCAATAATTTGCGTAATCGTTTGTTACAGCGTGATAATAAACAAAGCGTCATAACAAAAACATAAAATTGGTAAGCAAACATAACATCTTAGAATCTTGATACTTAATGGTTCACCTTAAATACATATAAAAGAAAATTAAACATAAACTGTATAATAATTTTAGGATAAGAAATATACATAAATTATACATTCTGCATTTGTGAAGTGCACCTCCTCAAGAAATAGTATAACATTAAAGTTATACACCCTAACATCAATTAATCAAATATTAACTACTTTTAAATTGATACGTAAGTTCTTTACGTTAATGTCTATACCAAAAGGACAAAAGAAACAGTAAAACGGACAAACTCTAATTGACTAATTTTTAATATAATCGCTCGTGCATTATGATTATGAGTTTTGTAACGTGGTGTTGATAATTTATATTGGATAATCAGGAGTAATACCATTATGAACAGCAAATGAAATGTCTATTCTTTACAGCAGCATAAAAAAATTCGAAAACAGAAAACTATACCTTGAACTACAGGCTTTGTGCTGGTATCATCTTGTGAATGAAAAAATGCGGCTGCATTTCTTTATGGGCAGGATGCTGGAACCACCAACTTAACTCATACTAGCACAGAAAGCATTGTAAAAACGCGACTACAAACTGTAACAGCTTGCCAACAAGCAGGTAACGCAATTAACAAAGGATTTTTAGACAAAGGAAAATAATCTTATAACTTTGAAACGTTTTAACAGCTGCAGAAAAACAGTATACTTATAGATAACAAACCCATTGTAAGCAGATGTAGGCAGGTGGTAAGTGGCCTTATCCTTCAGAAGAAAGCTGTGCATTTTTGTTCAGCTTTTAATTAAAATGTTGTCACTGCAGGTGGTAGGAAATATTGCAACTACTTTGTAACATAAGTTTTCTAAACAGTGTTTGATTTTATAAGGCAAAATTTTCTAGAATAATTACTTGAGAAATTTTATTAAATAACACTAATTTCAAATGGTAGGAAATTTTAGGGTGTTTTAAATATGAACGCAAAAAATTATTTGCAGGGTTTTGAACGTAACAACCTTTTGTAATCACACCTTAAAAACACTCCTTTAACGTTTTATCAAACTAAAGTAATTTTTCACATAAAGGCCTTTCCCAAAATATTACTTGATCATTGGAGGGGCTGTATATTCTTTAAGAATGCTCACTTTTACCTATATTATAGCTAACTGCAAATAAAATTCTATCTAAATTTAGTCTCTATTAACGGTAAATTTCAAAACATACCATTGCACATAAATTAACCATAAAACAACAAATGTAATCTAACCTCGAATAGTTAGGTATTATTAACAAAACTCCTAAAAAAACATGTTGTAAGTAATACTAATCCATTGTTTTAATTATTCCTCGATTAATCTATATGACATTCTAAATGATCTTAATAACAATACAGTGAAAAACAGTGCAATACCAACTTTTCACGTAACCATTCTATTGTCCATTTAAAATGTTAAATTTACACCTTTTAACTACCAATAATATCATGCTTGATCTTACATGTACACATTTCTTACTCTTCTAAAATATTCAAACTGCCTTCACTATTTCACAGTGGAACAGAATACTTATGTAACGGAAAATAATTTCTCACTATATAGATACAAGCCATTTTATTTTATATCGACAAGTACATGATTATATATCATAAACGAACAAAAAAGCTCATTAGAGTACTCATGGGTCTAATGCCTCTTATAACTAATGATACATATTGTCCATGGACGCCAATAATATACTTGGAGTGTATTCCCTTGACATGGTAGGTCATCTTAAAATTCCAACTCTGGTTGATAAGTGAAACCAATTCATCATTTTAGGCTAAACGTATCCAACAAAACTCGAAATAATTTGAAGCAGCCCGTTAGAGCCTATTGCCATACTGCCAATGACATATTCACTGTCACTCAAACATCATTTTGTTTTTCCTCGTTGGCCACCTTGTCAAAGGGCTACGTGTTTGTTGTCACCGATGCATAATTTCGTTTTCTGCTCAGTCACCTCTAGTGTACTAATTTCTTTTGAACTTAATCCTGTTAATCTCCCACCCTTTGAAAAATTCCTAATTCCATTCTTACATATTTTATGCCTAAAGCTTTCTTAAGGTCAAGTTCAATGTCTTCAGCTCGTATGAACAATCATTGATTTTATGATTGTTATGAACCCTCATGTGAATTGATACAAATGTTATTGTAGATCATAATTTTATTACTACTTAGTACTTATCATGTGTATTTGGCATCATCATTGTTACGGGCCAATTTGGCACTACGACATCACGGAATCTCCAACAAACTAGCTCCAGCTGGCAAGGGGTGGATGTAGCAAAAGTCGTAGGTTGGGGTTGCCAATTGCCCTAGGGTGTAAATTATAGTGGGACGAAAACTCGGTATTATATCAAAATCGGGTGGGCACCACCAGTAACATCAAACGTTAGATGAAAAGAAAGGATTTCGCCACTGGTCAAAACCTCTACACAAGCTCTATACTCAAAATGCAAAGCAGACTGATCCACCCTAACACTTTAAATTTACAAATAAGGCACGTCAAAATGTTTAACTTAACTCTATTTACAACTCTTTAGCTGAAAGAAATACATATGTACATTAACGGAAATATGAAATTAAACAAGGCATACTTTAGTACGCCACCAATAAATCAGCATAATAATTCGAAATAATAAGCAGGAAAAATACTTATTCTACTTTGAATGATAATGTTTTCGTACTGGCCAGTGTCAATATAATTTCATAAATGTAAAACCTGTATATTTAAGGGGTAGGGTTGATTGCACATGGGACCCACGCCGGTCCTAACTCGCTAATAAGGAGGCAAAAATGCATGAACTATAACGCAAAATTTTAATACCACGCGTGATACACCTTGTGCATACAGCACCTACTTTAATAGTTTGAACAGCAACTTTAAATTTTATCTAAACAAAGTCAGGGCTACAAATGCATTGGTACAATTTTTTAATCAGAACAACCTGTCTTAAATGTAATAGTAATTTGGAAAATTATTGCTACATTAATATTTAAAGACGACAGTGTAGTTCATGCAGCTGGTTGCGACACAAGTTGAATAAATTTAAAACAGAACGCACTGATTTAATTTTTATAACACTGACGCAGGTGCGAAAAATATCTTATGGTTCTGGGGTGCGCGTGTACATAATAGTAACGTACGGAACTGGTTTTGTCGCTCAGTAAATTTAATATAATAACTTCGCTTACTTTACGAGGTGGATCAGGTTACTAAATAATGCAAAGGAGTGCCAGACTTTACCAACTTCAAACCTACTTCAAGATGTGTGATAACTATGCTCTTTATATTCCCAAATAAATTGAATTATTATGGCTCACGGCACACGTAATTGGAGTCTCTTCTAATCATTCAAACTACTATTTCCCAAATATGATTGGCATATTCTTCATAAACAGACAAACGACATTGAATGATTGTGACCTACAACAGATTAGATAATCACACCCGGACGATATTACGACAAACATTCGAAAGTTCGGCACTTTGCACTATCAGATTACTTTTTCACGAAATATTTAATTACTCACTACAATCATAAAATTTGTAAAACTTGCTAATTCGCTATAAAAGCGTTAAAACTCAGGAAACGAAATGTACGACCCTATTGACCAGAGACTACATCACGAATCGCTTACGTGTTTTCCAGTACCTGTAACGACCTAACAAAATTAAGGGAGGGGTGCGTGTCGCACTCTTTCTATTACGATCTAAATATCTACTCGTTAATATTAAATACCAAATAAGTACAGGGGCTGATTTAGAGAATTTTATACATACTAAACTACTAAATTACGCTAAAACCAAATGGAACGATACATCATAACTTGATCAGTGCTACTGTCACTATTTCAATAAAAATCAAAACATTCTACACTTGCTTCTGTGGTGTAGCGTTTCTAAGAGAAGTTATTATTTCCCATTATGCTTTTTTAACTCGTTTGCTCATGACTTTTCATTTTGTGTCTTAAAAATAGGAAACTCAAAGTACAATGAAAATGGTTCTTTTTAAGATTTTTAGTAATAGAAAAAAAAATTTAAGTGACGTAATACCATCAAGCGGGGCTATTTGGTTTTCTGTGGGCTATTTGGTTCATTCGATGGAAAACATTTCAAAATTCATGTGTAAACAAACGACCAATAGAATTGCGTTGGAATGCATATGAATGATACTTTCAAATATGTTGGTGAGTTGTTGGCTCTGAAATTTGCTGCAAGATGTACAGCACGTTGATTTTGTCACCTGTATTTTTTTTTGATTCACAAACTGTTACCTGTGTAGGATTCACAGTAAGTAAACCAAAAATTATTACTGCTAATAGGAAAAATATGATCATTTGTGACTTATTTTCTGTATTTAGACGTATTTTTTTCTTTAGCCCAGAGATGTAGGATTGATTGATCTTAGGAGCTATTTGGGTTGCCATTAAAAGTCCAAGGTTAAAAACTTTTCATTTTAGAAATCATAGTCAGATTAATCACTAAGGAATGCAGTAATTTCAGTTAAAGAACAAAATCTTAGCTATAGGCATTTTCGAATACTACTGTTGGACGTAAAATAAGAAGTGAAAACAATCCACAAGTAGGTCGTTCAACATATCTTCAGCCGAAGAAGAAAACGTATTCATCTATCATATACGTGCAATGTTCCAGTGTAGTTTTTTATGTGACCTTTCAGATTTGAGGTTTATAGCAAAATGATATTTCGACAAATGCAGAAAACATGATCACATATTTAAAAACAATCTACCAGGAAGGGACTAGGCACAGCTGTTCTTACAGAGACATAAAAATATACTTTCCAACAATGTGTGCAACTATACTAAAGGTGATCTGGACAGTTTTTCCAACTACCAAAATGAAGTTGAAGAATAAGTCCGGATTTTCTCGTCAATTACGACGAGACAAATTTGATGGATGATCCTCGGGCAAAAAAAATATTTGCAAACTGTTATTGTAAGTTTATTGTGCAAAAGTGATTCTAAGAGGATTAACATAAACCTAACTGACCTACACTCACAGTGGAATTTTGCTAAAATTTACTAGCTGCGGTAGAGCAATTGTAGTGACAGTACAGCATAAATCACGAGCAAAATTATAAGTAAATAATCCAGCCTCTCATAGACCATTTATCCTACCACGTTCAAACTGACTTAATTGATGAAAATTCGCACCTTGTTAAATATCAGAATTTTTTACATTCTAATAGGACTAATTAAAAGAAAAACAAAAACATTGTCTATAGTAACTTGATTTATCAAGTTTATGACCCAGCTGAATGCATACAAAACAGAAGAAGCGATGCATCATTGATGTTAATCTTATGATTGTTTGTTGCTGAAATTTCAATCAAATTTATCAATGCCTACCGATGTTCATTTATTATGGTGTTCAGTATACATTGTTCTTACTATTACTACCTTGTCTGTAAGTTTCTGTTTGCATTGTAAACTTATACTAGCTAAAACTATATGCATAGAACTACATAGTAAGCAACAGCTAACTAATATGCATTGATTAGATAATTGCACCTCTTAAACTGCTTGCTTTTATTATTAAATTTCTAAACATTCATTTGTATTTTTAGGCAGTTTTGAAAGTAAGCAAGATAGCTTTTGAATACCAAAGAATCTTTAGGAAAGATGTGTTTATAGACCTAAATTGCTATCGTCAATGGGGTCACAATGAACTTGATGATCCTACATTTACAAATCCAAGTTTATACAAAATAATTCATAGTAGAAGGTATTAGATCGTTATGAATTTTTGAATGCATTAAATATAAGTTTTTTTAGTACTGTACCTCAAAAGTATAGCAAAACATTAGTAACTGAAGGTGTATTATCGCAAGAAGATGTTGATAAAATTATTAAGAATCATTATTCATGGTTGGAAGATCAATTAAAGGCTGCAGAAGCATTTAAACCTGATGTAAGCTTCTTTATTTTGTGAAAAATATGTAAGGATCTGGATTCACTTATAGGTTCCATGCTTTACTAGACAGTGGGAAGGATATTGCCAAGCCCAAGATACTGTTACAACATGGAATACTGGTTTAGATTCAGAACTGTTAACAATTATTGGAACTAAATCTGTTTTGTATCCTTCGGAATTTGTAAGCATATTTATGTCAGTTATATTAGTTAAATATTTATAATTTAGAATATTCATCCACATTTGTTGAAAACGTATGTTACTTCAAGATTAAATAGGATAGCCGAAGGAGTAAAAATTGATTGGGCTACTGCGGAATCATTAGCTATAGGTTCTTTATTATATGAAGGTACTTATAATCTAAGAAGGTTATTAACCTTACTATTAATTTTTAAGGTTATAATGTTAGAATAAGTGGGCAAGATGTAGGCAGAGGAACATTTTCACATCGTCATGTAATGTTAGTTGATCAGGAAACAAACAATACGTACATACCTTTAAATGCTATAGATGAAAATCAGCAAGGATTTTTAGAGGTTTTTGTTCATAGTTGTTTAATTCATTTAAAAAACTTAAAATAGTCCAATTGTAGGTAGCCAATAGTATTTTATCAGAAGAGGCTGTCCTGGGATTTGAATATGGCATGAGTGTTGAAAGTCCTCGAAATTTAATTATATGGGAAGCTCAGTTTGGAGATTTCTTTAATGGAGCCCAAATTATTTTTGATACATTTATTTCTAGTGGAGAAGGTATAAATAATGCTATCAAATATATTTTTATTAACTGTTAAGGTCCCACCTTTGATAGAGTGACTGATATATGTATACATTTTAATGCAGTTACTTGTGTATAACAGACTTTTTTTCTAAAACAGTTTTAATCTGATTCAAGACCTTATGTGCTGCTTTGTCATAGTCCTATTACTTGCAGTTGATAGGCATAACTACTTAACTTCGACTATTCATTTGGTTATAATTTGAATGTCAGAGGTAATATGTTACTTAAAATAGGTGTAGAAATGTTCTTCCTCTTCTATTATTTTGTAAACTTAATTGTGTGTGTACGTCTCAACAGTTTTCTACAGTTACAATCCTACAATCAACATCGCAAGCATTCAATTTTTGTTTGTTATTTCAAGTCATTAATATGATGAACCATCAATTATTACAAAAAGTTAGTACGAGGTTCATTGAGTCAGATTAAAAAAAGTAAATCACAGTTATAATTAATCAGAAGGTCAAACCAAAGCTATGGGCGCAAGGATAGTTTTTGATAGCATGAAGTTGAATAAGCTTGCGAAGCGAAGCTGCTATTGTATGAAATTCAGGTAGTCAATACCCATATAGCTCCGAATCATATTTCCTACAATTTATTAGACTTTAAAACTACCTTTTAGAAAAGGATGTTTGCAATAATTAACAATTTAGTTCACAATTTTAATTAGATTTTTAATTAAAATAAAATTTACAATTTGCCGTTAAGTTCTTCTAGGTCGCAACAATTTTAGTAGGTCAGAAATGACATTAAACCTATCTATTATATCAAACAATAAAATAATTTTACTGCTATTAGAAGATTTCAATTAAATTCAATTATACAATTATCAAGTTCGTAATTTTACAAGTAATTATTTCCTGCTAAATATTAGTGATTTAAAGCAATTAATTAGAACATGTGGGACTATTAATCAAAAATTAAGTAGTTTTGAAAGTTTTGTATATAGTAATAAATATGCACAAAGTAACAAAAAGCCAAGTTAAGTAGATATAAGATTACGATTATAAACGAATGAAAATCTTTAGAATATTATGATGCAATAGAATCGGAAATTGAGTTAAAATGAGCAATTAGATGATCGATATATAAATAAGTAAGAATTTGTTCAAATTCAAATAGAACAATCTGACTCACAGTTTTACGAGACCAGTAAGTATGATTTTCTTCAAAGTGTTCTTTTTTCTGAAAATCGAGTTGGTATCGTTTTCAGGTAATTTTCAAAAATTGGTTACAATTAAAACTAAATTTTACATCTACTATTGACAATAATCAACTATTTAACAGGAGTTAAAATTTTCAATTTTTGAAGGAGTTTGTTGAGGGATATGCAAATTGTTTAATCGAAAGTAGGGAATCTACAAATGATCCTACAAACAAACTTGGAAACTTTTATGCGAAAGAAGTGATAAGAAACAATTTTTAATCGATGTTCACTTTAAATCTTTATTCAATATTTATCAATAAGAAAGGTTACATTCTTTTCAGAAACACGTTAGATGATATATCTAAACATGTAAGTACTCTGGAAGGATTGAAACGATCCAAAGTGTTTTATTTGATTCAGTTTTAATACACATTTACTCAAAAAAATTAGATAAAAACTTAGAGATTGAGTTGTCCACATTGCAGAAATTTACAGATTTTAAAAACAAGGTTGATTTGTTGCAATCTTTAGAAGAATCACTTACTAATCAATCTCTTTCTGTATTTAACAGTAATAAGGTTATTGTGCTCATTTCAAAAAATGGCAGTTTTCAATCATTAAAAGTAACTACAGTACACCTCATATGCACTTAGTAAACGGACAGTAGCGCAATCAATACCATTAATGCAATATTTGTAAAGATCAACATGCAATTTCTACATGTTCAAAATTTTTGTCATTTTCTATTGATGAAAGACTCGGTAAAGTGTTGTTATTCTTAACTCCACATTCAGAGTAAAATATAAATATTAGTATCATATAAATAACCTCAAACTTACCAGCATTACCGAGGTTATGAAATATTTTCTACTGATGTGATGATCTTGGTCCTCAGGGGTGTTTCATAGTGGCTGTTTGTTGCTGCTGGTGTTGCTTTGCTGTACGACGTGTCGATACAATATCAGAAGAGGTAGGAAAGGGGGATCCACTAGTCAATAAGTTCCAAGTCCTCGCACGTGTTGACACTCAACAGGAGTTGGTTAACAAGTGAGATTTTTATAACAAAAATAATAAAATACAATCAAAATTAAAAAGAATTTCTTGCCAAAATAAAATGGAACCTGGGGTTATATTTTCCATATCATGTGACAGTTAATCTGAATGTGATCTATTATCTGCATAAAAGTGCTAATTCATGTTAACTTACAGTAATCTTATAAAGTAAATATGGTTCATATGTATGTAATAATGGTTACCAGTTAATAGATTCCTGATATTTTTACTATTTGCTTTTTCTTGAGGATAGATTTGTATTTTTTACATGAACATACTTAAAAAAGAAATAAATTGTTACCGTATTTTTGAAATAAAATGTAACAACCACCTGCTGGTTAGATTTAATTTAACATATAGATTAATGTAGAAAACACCATTCCTTTCAGCTAAATGGCTATGGAGCTCTGGTATAGTTATTTTGTTACCTCACGGCTATGATGGAGCAGGACCTGAACATAGTTCAGCACGTCTTGAAAGATTCTTACAATTAACAGACTCTAAGGAAAATGGTGTTGATGGTGATAGTATTAATATGCAAGTTTGTCAACCCAGTACGCCAGCACAGTATTTTCATTTATTACGTAGGCAGGCAAGCATCCACTATTTAAACAATATTTCCAGCATTATATTTTATCTCTTGTAGATGATTAGAAATTATCGTAAACCCTTAATTATAATTGCGCCCAAAACTCTTCTAAGAATGTCAGCTGCCACCTCTACGTTTGCTGATATGGCTTCAGGAACAAGTTTCCAACCAGTGTTGGGTATGTATGTTTCAAATTAAATAGTTTTTAATATATAGTTTGCTTCATCAACCTAACATTATATTTGTAAAACGTGATTATTCTTGTATTCTTTTTGCACTGGTATAGAACTTTTTTTTATAAAAATGATAAAATAAATTTCTCTGATTATCAATAACATGCAAAGTATGTTCTCTGAAATGACTTATTTGAGTCTATCTTAATAAATGTGTTAGGATGATATGTAGAGTTGCAGCCTTTCCATTTAGGACATTGAAGCTTCTTTTAATTAAACTAAGATTACTTATGTAGGATTGGCCGAAAAATAAAACATAAACCCGGATTTAAATAATTGAACTAATTTATTAGCATAAATCATAAACTTGACAGGCCACCGCGATCAATAATAATGTATATCTGCAGGGTTGCCAGCAGTCAAGAATGGAAAGTGTATACAAAACCGTCTACACTTACATTTATTGATTATTAATTACACAAAGGCGACTGTAATAATTTATATGTTGACGCCAAGGATGTCTAGTGTCCTAGCCTTCTTGCCTGTTCGATTGTTCTTCATCTTAATTCCGATATATTACATTCTGTATTCTTCTATTACTTTTACTCTTAGTTCGGCATTGCAGTTATATATATATATATATATATATATATATATATATATATATATATATATATTTTGGTAACAAGATGGTAGTATCCTGGGTATGAAGTCCAAATAATACTAGTTTATGCAAAATTCAAAATTTAATTTCTTCTGCTTAGTTTGGCAAAACTTTTGCCTTTGTCAAGCATTATAAAACCAATATTTGTCAAATTTGAAAATAGCAAAATTTTGCTATTTTTCAAATTTGACAAATATTGGTTTTATACAATGCTTTTGACAAAGGCAAAAGTTTTCAAACGTTAAGCAGAAGAAATATAAATTTTGAATTATTATAAACTAGTATTATTTGGACTTCAACCAGGTCCGTAAAAATAATAACAATCATCATAATAATTTATATATATATTATATATATATATATATATATATATATTACTCATATTTAGACCAGGGTAGAAAATTAAATAATCAAATCAAATAATTTTAATTACTGTGTATAAGGAATTTCATTAAATAATACGCTTTATTAAAACCTTGAAGCATAAATAAACACGGTCGTTTCAGTAAAATAAGAAATTTAAATTATCTATAAGACGCTTTACATCAAAAGAAGCAGTATTGAAAAGCGCAGTGGATAATTTAATTATTCCTAAACAAATGGAAATTACGTGCAAAATGTATATTAATTAACCCTATTTTAAGTAACCGGTATTAAAACGTACAGATAATAATTAATATTTAGTTGGAGTTAATTGAACCATTATTAATAATAAGCATAAAACTTGTAAAACCCAATAATAGTCAAATCGTAGGAAGGTTATTTAAAATGTTACGTTTGAACACCCTGCGTGTTTTTAAAAGGCAATTTCAAGTTAATTTGTTTGGATAAACATGTTGATTCTAAGGATATTGGAAACGATCAGATGCTTTAGCAGGAAATACAGAACACCTGCGTATTTTTAAAAAGCTCATTCTGCGTAAATTTGGCAAATAATTAATGTTTCAAAGAATCTTGGAGAAACCGGGACTTAGTATTTACGAGAATGTGCGATACGGGTTTATTAAACCCAGATAACAGTCGCGTGGACTAAAATATAATCAATAATAAAGAATATAAATTTGCACCAATACGAACAGGTTAGAAAAGGAAAAGGAAAATGCGTCAAGCAAAGACACATATTGTAAAAGGGCGGGATTTAAGCAACGTCAAGGGGTTGTGATTGGTTAAAATAGGATGCATATATCAGAGGTAGAACAACAATTTCTGTATAAAAGTAATTAGTTTTTCTCGGACAACTTTACGAGCCGTGTTGAAATTTTCTGAGATCTCAATGGGGTGAGGACTAAATTCATAAAAATCGACGTGCAGGCTACAGACTGGGAACGTAGAATGAGGAATTCGTTGGAATTACCCGTTTTAGGGAACAAAGCGACGTGTCGGCTATTCGCTATATATACAGGCGGGAATATGTGTTTCGCTCTCTTAGACTCTTAGACTTTCGACGATTCGATGCGTTAAAAGCTCGTGCATCCGCGACTTGATATTAAACAGTGCATTTTAGTTTGATTAAATAATTTAAAGTGTGCTAGTATATTTTAGTGACTCAAAATAGTTGGTTATTTTACGTGCTAACATGAATGTACTTCAGTGCACTTAGATACAAGGTAATAAAAGTTTATTATCACGGTACCAATTAGTAAAATTTACAACGACAAATGTATACCCAAAAGTAGGCAGTTTTGGCGTATATTGGTAATATTGGTAAAAGGAAGTATGAATTTCTTTGCTGTTTTGCGGGGTGTTAATGACTAAATGGTTCGTAAATGTGTCTGCATCCACTGAACCAGAGGCAGATATACACAGATGAGTTCCGGAAAAGCCTAGAAACAACTTTAAATTAATGGTGATGGAGAACATTTTTAAAGCGTTGACAACTTGAAGCTGTAAATAGAATCCGGTTGGAATGGTGTGATTTACAAAAGGGACGATTACACTGAAGCTACGAGGACAATAACCTTCAGGTAAATTGTACTATTTTGTTTGACATTTTTGTGTGTATTGAATGACTTTATAATTGATTTACTTTAAATGGACATTAGTGGAATTTTTCTAACCATAAAATTTAATTTTAAGATGAAATTTGCTTGTTTAAGTAAAAGGGGTATTTTGTTTTGATGTTCGGGAATAGGATGAAACTTTGGGTAGGTCTTTGAGCTCAATTAGACAAACCTGGTTAATTAACGTAAAGGGGTGGTAGATGCTCCTTTATACTCAGACTCGGTCTGCTTATCTTGTTATATTAATTAGTAGGCATCCAACAAGGACTTTAATTTTGGATGCACAGTAAAATGATAATAAAATTAATCCGGAAATTCTTTTTAAAACTGAATTTTATGTTCAAATTTAATTTGAAAATTTAATGTATTCTGAATATTGATGTAAATAGAGTTAACGTTGATGTTTGTGGTAGGAATGTGTTGTTTAATTTTTATGATTGAGAATGGAAGTTATCTAGAAGAGCAGCCGAGGCGATTAACAGAAGGAATCAACGGACCAGGTGATTTAAAAGGTTTCACAGCAATATATATATATATTACTCATATTTAGACCAGGGTAGAAAATTAAATAATCACATCAAATAATCTTAATCACCGTGTAGAAGCTTTGGGAAAAGGTACGCGTTATTAAAAAAAACCGTGAAGCATAAAAATTCATTCGTTTCATTAAAAATTAGGGAGTTAAATTATGTACAAGACGCTTGCTATAAAAAAAAAAGGGAAGCAGTATTAAAAAGCTCTGAGTGTAATTTAATTATTCCTAGTAAAGAAACAAATAGAAAATTACGTGCAAAATTTATATTAATTAACTCAATTTTAAGTAACCGGTATTAAACAAAATGTACAGATAATAATTAATATTTGATTAGGAGTCACTAAAAATTAAAGGGTATTAATTTTAATTGAAGTTAATTGAACCATTAGTAACATATAATATCTATAAAAACTTGAAAAAACCCAATAAAATGCAAATCGTAGAAGTGTTATTATGTTTGAACACCTGCGTATTTTTAAAAAGCTCATTCTGCGTAAATTTTACAGATAACGAATGGTTACAGAGAATCTTGGAGAAACCGTAGCTTAATAGTTACGAGAAATGCTAAAGGTGGGTTATTTCACAGTCCACATGGACTGAAATAATCGATAATAAAGAATATCAATTTGCACCAATAAGAACAGGTTAGATAGAGATAGATAATATGCGCAAGACCGAGACGCATATAGTAAAAGGCGTGAGTGGAGCAACGTCATTGGGTTGCGATTGGGTGAAAATAAAAGGCAAAATTGAGAGGTAAAAATAACATTTCTGTATAAAATTCAATTAGTTATTTCCAGACGTTGCGAGCCGTGTCGAAATTTCTGAGATTTAACTGGGGCGAGTGCAAATTTCGTAAAAATCGCATGCCGGGCTGCGGAATGGGAACCTAGCATGCGAAATTCTGAAGAATTGTCCGTTTTGGGGACTAGACCGACAGACAGGCTAACCGCTATATATACCCAGGTTAATATGAACAAGCTCTCTTAGATCTTCGACTTGATTCAATGCGTTAAACAGTGCTTTTTAGTTTTCCGAGTTTGATAAAATAATTTAAAGTTTGCTCGTATATTTTGGTGATTTAAAACAGTTTGTTCTTTACGTGCTCCAATGAATGTACTTTAGTGCACTTAGAAAAGAAGATACAAGGTAATAAAGTTAGTATCACTGTACTAATTAGTCAAAATTTGCAACGACAAATGAATACACAAAAGTAGGCAGTTTTGGCGTATATTGGTGAAAGAAGCATGAATTTCTTTGCTATTTTTCGGGGGTGTTAATAATTAAATGGTTCATAAACGTGTCAGGATCCACAAAACAAGGTTCAGATATACACAGATGAGTTCCGGAAAAGCCCTGAAACAACTTTAGATGAATGGTGGTGGAGAAATTTTAAAAGCGTGGAGAATCAGAAGCGTAAATATAACCCAGTTGGAATGGTGTGATTAACAAAAGGGACGAGGTACATTGAAGCTACGAGTGCAGTAACCTTCAGGTAAATTATACTATTTTGTTTGAACTTTGATGTTTTCGTGTGTGTTGAATAACTTTATAATTTATTTACTTAAAATGGACAGTAATGAAGTTGTACTAACAACAAATTTTTAATTTTAAGGTGAAATTTTCTTGTTTAAGTCGAAAGGAGTATTTAGTATTTATGTTCTTGATGAAAATTTGGGTATGTCTTTGAGCTCAATTAGACGAACCTGGTTAATTAACGTAAAGGGGTGGTAGATGCTCCCTTTGTACTCTGACTCAGGTCTGCATATATTGTTACATTAATTAGTAGGCATCCTACAAGGACTTTAATTTTGGATGCACATTAAAATGATAACAAATTTAAATCTTGAAATTTTCTGATACTGAAATTTATGCTGAATTTTTAATTTTGAAATTTTAATGTATTGTGAATATTGATGTAAATAGAGTTAACGTTGATGTTTGTGGTAGGAATGTGTTTGTTTTTTTTTATGAATGAGGATGAAAGTTATCTAGAGGAGCAGCCGAGGCGATTAACAGAAGAAAGTCAATGGACCAACACAGTTAAGGTAATGAATAGCTTTTTGTAGGATTCACAGCATTCTTGACGCCCAATTCGTGAGGCTCGATTCGAAAAGCGTAGTTCCCGGATTTTTGAAGTTTCATAGCAATATATATATATATATATATATATATATATATATATATATAAAGTATATTGCACTATATATTTTATTTTGTTTATAATCCACGATGCTAAAGATCTCTAAAAATAAACATTCGCACCTCTAAAATGTTTGATTGAATATACCTTTATTCGTGTTATAAATGAAATAATTTCCACGGCTCAACTCACAAGAACTCTTAATCTCAGGGTACTTACACTTAGATCTGTTTAGTGTGGGTTGCCTAACTAACCAGACCTAATTCAACCAAACAACACCGTCTTATATTCGTGAATAGCCCTTCAATATTTTCAGATGTAGTTACAGAGCCACAAATCCCATCGGCTTAGTACTGAGTGAAGTATGAAATTCAAACAAAATACTTACACGTGTCTGGACACAACTGTGGTTGATATTTTTTTTACACCACTGTCGTTTTCGTGGATGGGTCCTTACACCTTCTTTGTCTTTGTGTTTGACTATCGAGTTCGACTAACCTAATTAAAAAAATTTTTATGAATCGAAATTACTGTTGGTTACTACTGTTATTTTACAATTATGTTGGAAGACTACTTTACACAAACATATGCTGTTGTTCTTCTCCTGCTTTATTTTGCTCTCAATTGATAGACTCCTTGTCCAAACGCCTAACTCTGCTACCTTTACGTCTCAATATCTGCTACAAAACTCCTACCTAACTGTATCTTCTTCCCTGTAAAAGCCTTGTCCTGTCTTTCTATTAATTCTCAGTAGGTCTTTGCACTTCAGAAAATTCAAATTCCAATTTTGTCTAGTTTAATTTTAACGACCTTTTCTTCCAATGCAATAAATGCCAGTGGTTATCCTTAACTTTCCTGTTTTAATTACTCCGGCTGCTATTACCATAAAACTCTTTAATTCTCTTAATAATTTGAGCACAAAATCAAAAACACTTCTATTCGTTTTGTAATTTATTTGTCAAAAAAAACAAACATCCTTATCTCCATGGTTTAATACTCAATGCCTACTACCAAAATATTCTATATTCTCATCTCACCATTACAAAAACATGATATATCATTATCATTTAACTACTAACAATTATACTACTTGCAACAAAACTTTAAGAAATTTTAAATACATGATCATATTTGGAAACTAAAAGTTTGTAAGTTACATGTTTTAAATTTATATAGCTTTATATTTATAAAAAAAAACGAAAGATATACACTTGTACACAGGATTATAAACCTGTCAATCCATCATAGACACTCCTGAACCCATTCACTCTTTGACAGGGTGTGTCGTGACTAAAACAAAGTTGTTAAACTATTCCTACACATAAGTACTTGTATTTGAATTATGACCCATTATAACCAAACACCAAAATTATCGCGTTACTTGATCTTTTTAGGGTCTGACTAAACCTATTCTGTGATTTATGCTTCTGCACACTTGCTATCAAGTCAATCAAAACCCCGACACTTCATAGCCTCCCACTGATTTTTAGATACCTATAGAAATATGCATCGTTATATTCAATAGTTCTTTTAACATCGAGAGTTTTGACTATTTAGTTCCAATTACAGTTACTTTGCAATCTACATTATTTTATGTACAGTTCAATTCTATTTCTTGCATATATGTATTTATTTTCTGTTGCACCTAATTTAACACTTTCAGAAACAAACTACCTAACAAATGCATCTTGATCTTTCAAACTACTTTTCTTTAACTTCTCAATATCAATATCTCTTAGTCTATCTATAATAACCATTCCTAAATCTGTACTATTCTTAATCTCTCTTCTAACATCTTTCTGGCCTTTATTAAAATCCCTTCCTAAAACCATACTACCTTTAATCTCATCCCTAATCTATCACTGTCAAATTCCATTCCTGATCCTATACTGTCCCTATTATCCCCTCCTGTGCTATATTCATCAATATTCTCATATCTCTTATTTGAACTACATGTAGGCACCACCCATGTCCTTTTCATATTTAATACTCAACCATTCTAGCGTTTCCATTTATTTTCAGATTAAATGAACATAAGTAGGAGCATATACCAAAACAAAGTTAAATTCATTATATTTATTTCTAGGCCTCCATATAATATTGATTTTGTATTGTATTATGCCGATGTTTTCGTGTAATGTATGATGAGTACTCTGGCTGTTAAATATATCATAATATATTTGTTAAAATCAGTTTGCATTCCGAAAATGTCCGTTTTCAATGGAAACGTGAACAGTTAACTATAGGAAAATATAAAAGTATGCGATTGAGAATTAAATTTTACATCTGCTGCTGGCATAAAATACAGGGTGTTCTATTTATATTAATGTTGTTACCCTTGAAAGCTTGCGATTATTTACTAATGATTTTTGTACACCCTGTATACATTAGTCAATATTTCACAAGTGCTAGACAAAACTTCATCAATTACTAAACTTCAAGTCAAATTTGGTTTAAAAAACCAAAAATGATGTTGAAAGTTGTAACAGTTGACCCGAACTACATCTAACTCTGATGCCACGCTAGCAATAGTTGTAGATTAAGGTCAGGGAGAAGTAACAAATCTAAAGAAGCGATCAACACTTCAATATGCTGAAAGAACAACAGTATATTAAACATACAAACACAATTAACCACAGCAGGATAGTAATCTATCAAATATATGCCTAAAGGTACTATATGAAACTAACATCAGGCAGGGCAATAGCTCTGCCTATGATGATTGGGCCTAACAGGTCACGTTCAACTGCCTACTAGTAATGCAATACTTGAACATAAATAATTACGCCTATTTTTTTCTTTAAACAAAAGGTCTACGGAATATTTCTCTGTGTTAAGTATTCAGTTTACCAATTACGCCACCGAGGTCAATGGAGGGGAAAATAAATCAAAAACAAGAAAACTAATAGGTAACAAGAACTTACAAGAGCTTAAAGATTTCTGCTACCTAGGAAGCCAAAATAGACAAGATGAGAAAAGTGCAAAAGATATAAAACAAAGATTAGCACAAGGTCGTGCTACATTTAACAAGAAGAAGCAACTACTGTGTTCAAAGACAACAAACATAGAAACAAGGAAAACATGTGTGGAGCATAGCACTGTATGGCTGTGAAGCCCGGACAGTATGAGAAGCGGACAAGAAAAAGGTAGAAGCTTTTGAAATGTGGTGCTACAGAAGTATGATGAAGATATTATATACAGACAAAGTTAAGAACAAAAAGGTACTAGAAATGGTAGGGGAAGAAAGAATTATGTGAAAAACAGTAAAGAATAGGAAAGATGGGATGATAGGCCACATACTAAGGCATGAAGGAATAGTGCAGAATATATTAGAAGCAGAAATAGGAAAAGGAGAAGTAGAGGAAGACCTAGGTTAGACTATTGCGCACAGATAGTGAAAGATGTAGGCTGTGGGAATTTCAGGGAAATGTGTAGGCTAGCTCAGAATAGAAATCAATGGAGGTATGCGTCCACCAACTAGTCCCAAAATGGAAAAACTAATGACGACAAAAATAACTACTTAAACATGATGATTATTATAAGCAACTACAGGTATTGGTACTGCAATTCTCAAATAATATTAATTGTGCGAAAGGATTTACTGGAAAAGTATTACTTCGGCAAATGTCTAAGTGTTGGGGACCTTGGCAGCTGCAGGCTGCTTAACCTCCATCACATACCACTGAATCTTGGTGAAATAGTGCATATAATTAGAAAACAATAGAATTAGTACTGAGCTATATATTGGTTGTTGTGGGAATTTCAGGAAACTGTGTAGGCTAGCTCAGAATATAAAGAAACTGGAGGTATACGTCTAACCAGTTCCAAGACAGAAAACCTAATGATGAAAAAGTAAGTGTACTTCAATTCTCGTGATTATTATAAACAACTACTGGTGTTGGTTGTGAAATATTTTCAACTAATGTTGATTGTGCAAAAGGATATATTGGAAAAACTATTAATTCGGAAAATGTTCAAGTGCTGGGGAAACTTGGTTGTCACATGCTGCTTACTCCCCTTCACATACCTATTTTTTTTATTTTTCCAATGCTCCACCCGAAGGTACTACATTGGCCAGGAAGTGAGTTTTTTTTACCTGGAAATTTTGAATTTTGCCGAACCCTTGCAGTTCCAAGCAAGGTATGGATCTTTAACGTGCGTGACAACACGCACATGGGACCTCCATTTTACCTCTCATCCGAACGAGGGCGTAATTTTGTGAAAAATGCTCTCCTAAATTTTTCAAGTGGACCGTATCAGGATTCGAACTCGGGACTTTGGGTAGTCACACGCATATCAACTACAGCACGGAGCCGCCTTCCCTTCACATACCTTACAAGTGATTTTCCAATGCTCCACCCGAAGGTACTACATTGGCCAGGAAGCGAGTTTTTTAGCTGAAAAATTTTGAATTTTGCCGAACCCTTGCTGTTCCAGACAAGGTAGGGATCTTTAACGTGCATGATAACACTCACACACGGGAGCTGAATTCGAACCCGGGAGTATCAAAATACCACTCCTTATCAACAGAGTCAATATTTTTAATTAAATTAATTACAAGCATATCATTTGTTTCACTTAATTCAAAAGTTGTATTGCGACTCTTGCCGTTTTTGCTCCACAATAAATTTTAAAATGATTATATCAAATCATATTACTATCTTTATCATATGCATTGGAAAGAGTTTAAAGAACTTTAAAAGTATGTTGTGACTTTAGTCGGACATCTATGACGTAGATGTTTTCTTCTCTGGTTTTTACTATAGCATATTTTCTAAAAAAATAGTATGAATAACCTCTATACTTTTTTCAGTCTAAAATTAGCTCTCAATCATGTTTAAAAATTTAATCATTTTTAGGTGATAATAAAATTGATCCACAAAGGACCAACAAGATCATTTTAGCATCTGGTAAACACTATTATTCACTTCTTGATAAACGAGAGGAACTAGGGCTAAGTAATGTTGCTATACTTCGCATTGAAAGTTTTTGTCCATTTCCTACACTTGAATTGCAACAGGAACTCAGTAAATATTCAAATGCACGAGGTAAGGTAAGAAGAGGTACCAGTAGGTTATATAAAATGTGCCATTTACAGAAATAATATGGAGTCAAGAAGAGCCTAGAAACATGGGTGCATGGACTTTCTTAAAACCACGTTTTGAAAATTTGGTAGGGCGAAAGGTAAATACTAAAATATGAATATACTAGCATTTACTTACGATTTTTTCTGCAGATTAAATATTGTGGGCGAGACACTTTACCCGCACCTGCTGTTGGAATAGGAAAATGGCATCAAGAACAGGCATTTGACGTTGTTAACAAACCATTCTTGACACATACTACAAAAACATAAAATGTGTTATAGGAATCATGGACTATGTTACAAATATAATGTACTGATGTTGCAAGTGTCTGTTTAATTCACAAAATCTAACTATGCTTGCATAATTAATTATCCTACCATTTTATATTTTGTGTACTTGTAACCGTCAATTAGTTACAGGTTACAAGCTAAAGATAAACGTATTTTAGAGTTTAGCTGTAAAAAGGGCATAATATTACAAATTTTCAATAATGAAAGGACAATAATTAACCAAAAATGTCTTACCTTTATTTATAAAGGTAGTTTAAAGTAGGCCCAATGTTTTTGGCTTCTTGTAAACCGGCTCTGGTTCTCTACATGTACAATAGGATTTTCGTTAGGTCGATGGCAGTGTTATACAAATTTCGTGAAGTCGTTGAGACCTATAACAGTTTGAAGCGCCTTTGAGGTAATTAAAGAAGGAAGGTAAAGAAGTCAAAAAGGTAACTTCACTGAGTTTTAACCCATACTAACTGTTAATACGTATGTAAATAAAATAGGCCAAGATAAACTCTACAATGATTGCATATTTTCACACAAAACTCGTCCAAATCCTTCCAACCATCAAATATTCTCATTAGTTGAGACAGTGACTGCACATTCCTATAAACTTGGGAAAATGTTTGTTTCTCAGATCACTCAATAAACTATAGGTTCTTCTCACACTAGTTCATGAAAATTTAACAACTGCAAGTTTTATGCATCATAACCTACTTCAATTAATGATAGGAAATAATACTTTCTATTTAAGATCAAAAAATCCCCTATACCTAAGAAAGTACAACTTGTGAAGAAGCATAACACATTACCAAGTTTTTTCTTTAAAGGCAACGGGTGTCTAAAAATTATTGTAGTCCCAAGTATTGTGGAATCAAACACCAACGTCGATCCTTACTTTGCATCGTTGCATGACATCTCACACTTTGACAGCAAACTGCAAATTAACTCCTGTTTACATATGTAATGGTTTGTAACAATGTGAAGAAATATCTAATTAAGAAAGGTTATACAAGAATATAAAATATTATTGTTAGAAATATATTTCTGCGATGGCTACCATTTGAAAAATGGAGATTGGAGGTGTTCTATAGATGCACGCTGTGGAGATTTTCTGCAAATATTTTTTGATGTTATTAATAATAGCAATAGCAATGCAATATTTTCATAATATAATCCCTGCAACATAATAGTATATTATACAACGAGCATGGAATGATGCCCATTTCTCACGAGTATGATAAATTGCAGCACGAGCTGAAAGCGAGTGCTGCAAATCATACGAGTGAGAAATGGGAATTCCATGCGTGTTGTACACTATACTTTTCTACGACTGTAGTACGACTTTTTAAATGTGATACCTCTTTGTTAATATTATAAAATACATGGTAAGTATAAGAGTATACATTTTATTAATATCATAAGTTTATTATCGTTTGTGAATATACATAAATTCAAAGAAAAGTACAAATTTATCATAATAAAAGTAAATAAATTGATTTAAGTTTAGTTTTTAGATTCATTATTATTAACAATATTAAAGGTTACATTGCAATTATTAAACGTCATTGTAGAAGGTGTTTTCCCAAAAACTAAATTTTCTTGACGTTGGAAATTCTTGTCTTTGGACGTTGATGGAACATTTGATGTGCTATCAATTGAATTTTGTATTATGTTGCCTACATTCAACTTATTTGTTAAAGAATCGGCTATATAGTTTTCGGCGACTGATGTTGATTTCCAGCCACCGTGCCTTTTTAAAGATGTTATATCTTCTCCAGCATCTACAAGAATAGTGGCGGAAGATCTCCGGAAGCAATGACCAGTATATAATTCCGGATTGGGTAGTTTTAAATACGTTGCAATTTGCTTTCCCATAACACCAAATTTATTGATACCCACTTTCTGTGTGGTGCATTTTCCTTTCTGATAATTTAAGAAAAAACTAGGATCGCAAACATTTGATGGACGTAGATTCCAGTATTTTTTTGTGATTTCATAAAAATTACTCGTTATCGTAAAGCTGCGTATAATTTTTTGTTTTCGTGCCGCGGGAACCGTAACTAATATCGCAGAACCCAATTCCGTGAAATGAGTAATCTTCATCTGATGTAATTCCTGTCTGCGGCAAGCACCTATAATTCCCATAATTAATGCAAATCTGTAACAATATAAAAATAGCTATAAACACGCATTATTCTCCTAAGTTAATATTACATACTTTTGTCAGAAGAAACTGTTGATCCGGAGCCTCAGTAATAAATTTATTTATTTCCTCTGTTGTAAAAATTTTGATTTTTTCGATTTATAACCGCTTGACTTCCGTTTGAGAAACGCTCTTAATTTTCCATACTTTGATATATCTACGTTATGATGGATGGTGAGACTTGTTCTCAACATAGAATAATGCGTCCACAATGTCGGAAATTTATACTTATTAGATAATTCATTAAAGTACGCAATTAAAACATTTTCAGAATAAGATGTTGTCTTTTGATCTCTTCGCCAATCCATAAACGATTTATAAGCAGTCTCATTTTTTTGAAATTTCCGGTAATAAATTTAATGTAGTTGCATTTGCAGCTTCCACAATATTTGGAGGCGTCGGTTCTAGTTCGCTTTCACTATCACTAGCCATTTTTTAAAGACTGCAAATACTTTAAGATTTTAAACGCTTTCACGGTATGAAATTATTTATTTGACATTTGTTGGTTTATTATTTGTTTCATAGCCCACCTTTGAAAATCTCGGCCGTCATTGGAAATAAGATGCAAGTGCAGGGCTACTTGATTAATAGAAATATAAGCGCAACCGTGCAAATTGAACATTCCCGCACTGGTTGCTTAGCAACTTGCCTAACAACGAGTGCAGGAATAAAAACCTGTATAGAATGTAGTAGATTTCTCTATCAAAAACACACCTAAAATAGGCTCGTTCCAAAACAGTCATAGAAAAAGTATGTATCTCGGAACCGTATGTCCTAAAACTTTGGGGAAAAAATTCTTATAACAAATTTGGCCGTTAAAAAAAGGTTAAAGAAGTTTTTAGTCTGTAGTTTCCTGCTAGAAGGCGCAATCTACAATTTACAAAATATAATTGCGTTCTTTATCAAATATTTCCCAATTAAGGTTGGTGAAAATTATCGACATTAGAAAGGAGCGATGTTAAACAGGTCGTAAATTTTTCAAAAGTTATCCAATCAATTTTGGAAATGACACTAATGTTTTATTATTGTTTACTTTTAAGTTATTGCTGTGAAATTGATTTTGAACGTTTGAAAACTAACTTTTTTTATACTGCCCTATTATTCAAATGAAGAGGCATATGATATGCTTGGTGAGCATTTTGAATGTCTACAAAGTGAAGTAATTGCTGAAAAGGAATTTGTATACGATATCCTGAAAGACCATCATTCTAGGAAAGTATTCAAAGATTGTGACAAACTGCCAATGTTCAACCGGTTACAGTAAGAAATAGGATATGCAGAAGTCGCACTGAAGAGAATGTTATTAACGTATCGATCTATGTTAAAGTTGAACAACATTTAAGTATTTGGGAACTTGCAATAGATCTAGGATTGAAGTATTCTTTGGTGAATAGAATACTAAAGGATTGTAAAATGAATCCTTATCATGCTATTTTAAACCAAGAGTTAAAAACAATAGATTTTGATGGACAGGACAATTGCAATTGGTTAAAAGGAATATTGAACGATGATCCAAACTTCTTATCGAAAATTTTATGGATGGATGAAGCTACTGTCGGAGACTTTCACGGCCGGAGTCATTATAAATATTTATGGCCCCGGGTTGGAACCGTGTCATTTATAAATTAAGGTCGACGTTTTGCCCACTTTTAGTTCATCAGGACAAGAAAGAATAAGTAAAATAAAAATAATATAAAAAACTTGTCTAATTAATATTATCTTTTTTATATTATTTTTTATTTTTACTTATTTCTATTCTTGTCCTGATGAAGTCCCTTAGAAAAGTGGGCAAAACGTCGACCTTAATTTATAAAATGACACGGTCCCAACCCGGAACCATAAATATTTAGGATGAAGCTACGTTTTCTAGCAATAGTAAAGTAAATTTGCACAACAGCCACCACTGGTCAAAACCAATCCACACTGGCAAAGAGAAGTCCATTATTAAAGTTGTTGGAGTGCAAACATACGGTGTAGTATTTTAAATGGAAAGATTATCACATCTTTTTTCTTTGAATAAACATTAGATGGAGAAAGGTACTTAGAATTTTTAACGAATGATTTACCAATTCTTGTAGAAGATATTCCTATTCAAAACAGATTAGACATGTGGTTGCGTAATGCATGTTGCAGCAGATGTACCATCTGATTTAGATACTGCATTTTTAGGTAAATGGATTGGATGTGGGAGTATTTTTCCATGGCCAGCAAGTTCACAAGACCTTCGGGTTGAAATACTAATTTTTTAATTTGGCTAAACTAAATAAATATATGGTGATAAATCACTAGTAGCTAAAAATTATTCTAAAAGTATCTGTGGTGACAAAAAGTAGCACAGAAAAGAAAAAACTGTGTTAAGTTTAGTCTAACACCTGTTAAATGAAAGAATTTTAAATTTCATGTTGAGATTTTGTGCTAGAATCTTCTCAAACCAGATATTGCACAATAAAGTAATTAATTGAATAATTTAAATGAAACTAAAGACAAACTATTTAATAGGATGAAAAATAGTATGAAATTAAAGTAAAAAGCTTTCCAAGTTAAAATTAGAAGAAAATAGGGGTTTGGGGTCAAAACTTGTAAATATAATTATTAGTGACGTAATTTAGAGTCGTGATGGTTCAAAGCCATCAAGTGATAAAAATGCATAAATAAGAGTGGCGAATTAAAAAAAGAGAGACATGGTTGGATAAGCATCGTTTTAGGTGTTGGCGGTAAAATGGTAGTCCGAAGCTTCCAAGAATAAGTATGGGTAGAACCATGTAACTCGCCGTTGATTTCGTATTCCGAAATAGATGTGTGATGGAATTGTGCATGATGATCAAACGAAGAAAGTAACCTTAATAGTAATTCGAGGTGTATCGAAGGATTTACTTATTCAACGATAAGTCGTGCATGGAAGAAAATTTCAATAATAAAAAGGACATCTCAATAGTAGAGTTAGTACACCTTATGAGGATGGTACTGTTACAGTAAAACTTGTATGGATAAATTAGAAATAGGCTAGGCGAGTGTTTAAATCCATTTTCTAATTTTATATGTGCATGTGTAATTATAGTAATTGTGTGTGCATGTTAATACAGTGAATAAACACCATATTTTGTCTTAAGTGATCGTAAAGCCATATGAGCATATATTAAGCATTCGTATTGTAAAACACTTTATTAGTGTTTCTAGTAGTTTTAGATAATAGGTAGGTTTGGTTTTATTTGTTTGAAAGCGGATCACCTAGGCGTCACCACCCACATTAAAATTAAGATTTACATCAATTTAGCTGTCAGGAATTGCCTGTCATTAAATCGTTATAATATGAAATGAGTTGATTTTATTACAAGTATCAATCAACTAAATTTTGTTTTACTGTTTATTATTGCTTGATAGTGTATATGACAAGTTGTATGAGAAATTAACGAAAAGGTTAGCAAAAGTAATTTAAGTATATTTAGGAAGTACAACCGAACAATTGTCAACTTCAAAGGTGCACTAACACCGCAGTTCAATTTCTTAGCGTACTTTACAAAACACGAAGATATGAATTATTGCTTTGTTGACAAGCTAGTTCCGGAATCTATTAATACATCTTATATTAATCAAATTTAAGTAGCTCAAATTCCGAATTAAAAACTTGAATAAAACACTATATTGAACTAATAACACTTAAAATAATAAGAAAATATTTTGCTTTCAACATTTGTACATGAGAAAAACAAAAGTGTAACACGGTTTTAGATTTTTACTTGCGTGGAAGAATCAAAGATTTAATTTTTAAAACATGTCCAACTACACATGAGGATATAAAAAATAGGAGATTTAGAAAGCAATTAAAAGTATTTTCTTGCTGAAATTGAGACGTGTTAATTCTATTAGAGAAAAACTGAATTTGTGCATAGCAAACGATGGCAATCAGTTTGAGTATTTAAAATAAGTAGGTAGTAGGTGATTTTATTTTTTTTTTTGCATTTTATAAATTTCTATTATGAATAATTTTAGTTTGATTATGTGTCATTATTTATGTTATTAAATATTTTTGTGATGCTTTTTTACTTGTTACTTAGTTCTGAAAATAATTTTGGCAACATAATTTCTCTTACACCCTACAACGCTAGTTGCTGGCGAAAAATTGTTTTCCATGTTAAAATATTTAAAGAACAGATTAAGAAATAGTTTATCCGATGCAAACTAAGAAGTATGTATGTTGATGGCAAGGGAAAAGAATATTTTAAATAATTTCGATAGTGATGACATAATTGATAAAGTGGCAAAAATAGCCATTTATTACATAAAGTTATATTTGTTACATACCGTTTCTGCATCATACATTTTCTAATTAAATGTCATTTCTTATTGAAATGATTACTTATTCAAGCATCATATTGTGATCCAAAATCCGTTATTATTTACATATTGTAGAGGTACTAGACACAACCTTCTCGGGTTATGTCATGTGAATGTCAATTAAAAATAATGTATCATGTATGTAATATTTGATAATATACATTATTATGCTTCTACGAATTACTAAGTTGTGTATCATGAATAAAGTATATACTACTCATAAGAGCCTACAAGTATTGCTCCCGTATAATACACAACAAATGGCACAGTTGATTTAGTAATACAATTACATTTTTCGTGATTACACCATGCGGATTACCGATGATTAAATTACATTTCGACACTTCGTAATTTTTACCAAAAAAATTAAAAAAAAATAGCTACGGGCGATGCTACTACCACGTTATTAGCAAATTTGGTACAGAAAAGCTTATAAGTATAGTACATTCAAAATAACTTTAGGATGACGTCAAATATAGTAATAAAGTGTCGGCAACTGTATACAAGTAAATACCTAGAATTGCGCATGAAGAATACTGTCATTTAACATAATAATGGTTGGCAGTTCTGTACGGGGTTGCCACCAATTCTTCTTGCCAATGGGAATATTCCTATATCTTTTATTAAATATATCATAATTTTGGCAATGCGGTATTCTATTCAGTTGTGACGTCATCCTAAAGTTGAAGCGAATGGACTATACAAGCAGATTTAGCAACGGCTATACGAAATTTAGGAATGCAATCTACATCAGTAACTACACCTGGTGAAACACCTACTGTTTCTTCGGGGTCTGGATACCTTTCAATGCAACCTTATAAAGAAGGGGAAGATTTTACAGATTTTTTCAAGTTTGAAGCTCTAGCAACTGTCTATAAATTCAACAATAAAAGGAACGTTGCTGAGTTGGTAACTCTACTACCAGCACCTACATTTGCTACATTAAAGGATTTCTTACATCCAAAAAGCATTTACAGAGGTAGCATTACGTGAAATCACAGATTATTTGTGCTCGTTGCTAAAACCAAAAACACTAGAAATTCCTAGTAGACATAAATTCTTAAATCGGAAGCAGCAAGAAGGTGAAAGTGTTTTGGATTACCTAACTGCATTACGTAAACTGTCAGTTCCATGTAAATATGATACGGACGTTTTGAAAGAAATCGTGCATGATGTTTTTGTAAGTGGTCTTCGTTGTAAACAAACTCTTCAACGTATATTTGAGAAGGACAATGCTGATCTTAAACATGTGGACATTGCAGGAAATATTGAACGTGCAACTGCTAGCACATCAGCAATATTAACACCCTACATCACAAATGTACATAAGGTAACGAGTAATACTACAAACATTAAAAAGAAAAGCACTAAAATACAAAAGGGCAATATAAAACCCCACACTGTGCGCTGCTATCGTCGTGGTAATTTTAATCACAAAGCTCCTGATTGTCGTAAACAAACTTTGTATTGCGATAAATGTAATCGTGATGAACATGTAAAAATAGTTTGCAAATGTAAGAATACAATTCATGAGTTATCTACAAATGAAAACATTGACCATGAAGATGATGCGTTGCAAATTTATTCACTGTACAATAATACCTCACGACCATACGTGGTTGATATATAAATAAATGATAAAATTCTCAAGATGGAAATAGACATTGGCAGTGCCATTTCAGTTATTAATTACAAACTGTTTAAAACATTACCTAATACAACTATGAATGCTACAAATAAAACATTTCGAAACTATGGAGGCGGAATAATTTCACCATTAGGAGTCTCTGAAGTAGATGTGCGCTACGTTGACTAAGTTCTAACATTACACAGTGGAACAAGAACTACCACCCTTGTTGGGTCGAGTGGTTACAGTCAGTACGTTTAGACTGGCAAGCTCTTCATCACCTAACAAGTGGAGAATTAGAACTTTTTACAATATTAAACCAGAAGGAAATTTTCGAGCAAAGTACTGGTATTGCAAAAAATTTGTTTGTTCGTTAAAATTGGTAGACAGTGGCTACACCGGTTTTTAGGAAACCACGACCTGTGCCGTATGCATTACAAAGCAGGGTTGAAGCAGAATTGAACAGGTTAGTACAAGAAGGAATATTAAGAAAAGTAGATCATTTGGAATATGCAACACCGATAGTTCCTGTTGTAAAATCAGATCAATATATAAGGATTTGTGCAGATTATTCACTAACCTTAAATAAACAAATAAAAGTGACTCAGTATCCGGTATCTCGAAGAAGGCGTCGCCGTGGATCAATGTAGTAAGCGTAAGACTACAGATCCCAAGGTCCCGGGTTCAAATCCCGACACGGCCGACTGCTTGAAAAATGGCAGGTGAGCATTTTTCACAAAAATTACGCCCTCGTTCGGATGAGAGGTTAAATGGAGGTCCTGTGTGTGAGTGTTGTCACGCACGTTAAAGATCCCTACCTTGCCTGGAACGGCAAGGGTTCGGCAAAATTCTAAATTTCCAGGCAACAAACAACTCGCCTCCTGGCCAATGTAGTACCTACAGGTGGAGCATTGGAAATGTAAATGAACGGTACCTCGAAGAAGTTTTTGCAAAACTTGTAGTTGGGACGGAATTTACAACTTTAGATGTTCATACCACATATCTAAGTATACTTATCTCAAAGAAAACTGGAAAGTTAATGACATTAAATACTCATAAAGGCTTATTTGAACCTCAGAGATTAATGTATGGAATCAGTGCTGCACTTGCAATATGGCAACAATACATTGAGTCAATCATAGGACAAATTGATGGAGTTGGTGTTTTTCGATGACATTCTCATTTCAGGGAACACCAACCATCAACTATTACAAAGAATGCAGCAAGTTTTCAAAAAACTACTAGAAGCTGGGTTACACCTAAATCATACAAAATGTTCTTTTCAATCTCCAGAAGTGCACTATCTGGGCCACAAAATTTCAGCTCAAGGTATACATAAATCACTGGAAAAAGTAAAAGCGATTGCAGAGGTACCAACACCAAAAACTGCAACAGGTAAAAGCTTTTCTAGGCATGATTACTTTCTATCGTTTTTTTTCTTCAAAATTAGCTACAGTGGCTAAACCTTTATACAATTTAGAAAAGAAAAATTCTAATTTTAAATGGACATCACATTGTGATAAGTTTCACAAGACTAAAAAAGGAAACTGCTTCCAACAGGATATTAGCTCATTATAATCCTGAATTACCCATTGTTTTAGTGGTAGATGCCAGTTCTGTGAGTATTGGAGTCATCTTATCACAAGTTTACTCAGATGGTAGAGAACAACTTATAACTTTTGCATCACGTAGGTTAAGCCCAAGTGAAAAAATTATTCTCAATACATAAGGAAGCATTAGAGATTAAATGTGAAACAATTTATCTTATACACTGATCATAAACCCTTATTATCAATTTTTGGTAAAATAAACTTCCTACAATAACTGCAACAAGATTACTAGATTATGCCTTGTTTCTTCAACAATTTTCATTTGACATTCGGTATAGACAATCTACAGATCATTTAAATGTGTGTTAATAGTGCAGTGAAACTTATTCTGTAAGGGGGAGGCAATGTGGCATACTTTGTGATCCATGATCCAACGCTATTATTTACATATTGTAGAGGTACTTGCAACACAACCCTCTCTGGTTATGTCATGTAAATGTCAATTAAAATTATGTATCATGTATGTAATATATGCTAATATACATTATTATGCTTCTACGAATTACTAAGTTGTATATCGTGACTAAAGTATATACTACTCGTAAGAGCCTACAATTATTGCTCCCACATAATACACATCACCTATACAATCTCATCGTGTTCAGTTACAACGTTCAATATTTTGAATCTATTCTATGGCTAAATGGGTTCCTTGAAATAAGATTAAAATGTCTGCATCTCTTAAATAAATACGTTTAATGAGTTACCAATGCAGTAACTAAAAATTACTATAATTGCGTCAAAATGTGCTATTCGGTTAACAAAAGGTATTCATGGACACAGACTGCAAACAATGGGAATTGTCCACCTGCTTATCTTTCCCCGATATTATTAATAGAAATAGTAAATTTCCATACAGGATATAGGCCACCCATTATATACTTAACTACATAATTCTGCCAAGTGGGTTGCAGATATACATAACAGTTTAAACAGATGGTTTCGAGCAGACATACTTAGTGGTAGTCTTCATGTTGTATTGAGGCAATTTGCTTTCTTAATTGCTTTTATCTACTGATGTTATTCTGTGAATACTTTGCAGGTGGTTGTTGTGTCAATGGGAAATATTTTTGAAAGGAAAACATGTTACCTCCTGGTGCCCTCTCTTCACCTATATATACAGGCTGAGCATTGGAAGGGATTTAATTCTATGCCTCGTCCTTCCACGTGAAGAGACTGAAAAGTCATGGTGTTACTTTAAGTACTTTCTTTTAAGGGGTATTGCATTGCTTCGGTTTTTATAAAGTCAAACAGTCAGGTTCTGTAACTAGTGAAATTGTTGCCTAGAAATGCCCGGTCTGTTGACAATTGTAAGTACGCACTTTCAGATCAACTACATTGGTACCAGAGGTAAGCTAGCGGTGTGATTCGGTACATACTAAGTGAATAGTCCCCTCGGAAGGCAACCACTCCTCTTTAACACACAAACGGACTTAAGGTACGAATACTGATCTTTTGTGAATGCTTTTTATAATACCTAGTTAATTTTTTTGATGGTCGATAATCATATTAGTGCACTAGTTTTTTCGTACTCGTGGGTATGGCACAATAAATTATAAGCTTCGGTTTTAAAATTACTATCAAATGTTAGTACACAAAGTGATTGCACGATTGTTTTTCAAGATACGATCAAGATAAACATAAGCTAGTGTTGAAGCAATGCTACTTAAGATTTGGAAAATGCTAACATCAAGTTGTTTACTAATTATAAGCTAAAATGTTTCACACTTGGTTATCTATAAAACTTACCTTCAGTTTAGGATTATGCTAACTTTTGGGAAGTAGTAAGTAGCAGGTAAACTGCTTTGTATTACTGTACATGTTATGTCTAATTTTCTTTTTGTATTTGTATTTACGGCTGGAAACATCTAAGTATACATGTACTTGTTCTTCATGTTTTAATACTTGGTGTGACTGGAATTTATTCCGTAATTGATATTTGTTTAAATTTTATGTATATTTCAGTTATGTTGTGTTATATGCAAGTTGATATTTTCGTTTACATAATGTTTTAACAGAACGTTACTCAAATGTTCGTTTTGGCGATTAATAAATATACCTTTTAATACCATGTTTGTTAACTAAAGGTTTGTAATAAATCCATTTCCTGATGCTTCTTGTTTTTCTTTCTGTTTTCAGCTAGTACGCCATTAATTTTTTGGATTCCCCTTGTTTTGTTGCAATATGCGCAGGCGACTTTCTTTGCTTTTCTTTCTTTCTTGTCTGCATGGAATACCTTAACATGTTAGTACCGTTTACCAACAGTGTGGATCCTAGGGCTTATTATTCTATAAAAGTGCGTTCTTTTTCAAAGTAAATATAATATTAAAGTAGAAGTTAACTTTATAACGACTTTTATTTATCTTGAAATAATAAATAAAACTTCTTTTATGAACTAAAAGTTGTTTAAAGATTCATTCTGTGTGGCCTGCACTTTTATTTAAAACCTCGACCCACATTGCTTAGCCCAACATGCCCCTATATGAAATGATTAAATTATCTGCAATTTGAAATTCGTAAATTTCCCTCTCTGTACCTGGGTTTGTTTCATGGTATTGCAACTATGTAAGATTGAATTTAATTTATTTAACTAAAGTGTCTAAAAGCGCTTGTATGTTTGATATGTATTTTATTGATTCACTGTTATTTCATAATTTTAAAACTTTCTTTAAAATGATACGATTTCGCTGTGAAACTTAACTGAAATAAATATTAGATTTTCTTTGTTTGTGGTCTTTTAAATTAATTCAGGAATCCGAGCTCCATCCTAACATGTCTTATACCATAAATAACTTTCTAATATCATGGTTTAGGTTTATTGCTGTAATTATATTACCTGCCCTCGTTAAAATTATATTTTCTAAAAACAAAAGAAATAAAATATACATAATTAATAGTAATTATTCGTAAAATCAACTATACAGGGTGTGCCATATTTAATTTATTCATTCAATTTTACAAATTTTTCCTTATCCATATAATTTTATAGCTAGCGTATCGTACCTGTGTTACATAGCTTATTTGATCTCTACTTCTTCAATTGATATTATAAATTGTAACATATCTTTTTGCCGAGAATTATAAATGTGTAGATTCTTTGCTTTGATGCACTTAGTGTGCTAGTTGTTTGATTCGGTAATTATTTCCTTTATATTAATTAGTATCCAAGCATTTGCAGTATTATTCAATTAGGAGTGATATTATAAATTGTAACATATCTTTTTGCCGAGAATTATAAATGTGTAGATTCTTTGCTTTGATGCACTTAGTGTGCTAGTTGTTTGATTCGGTAATTATTTCCTTTATATTAATTAGTATCCAAGCATTTGCAGTATTATTCAATTAGGAGTCGAGTATTATTTAAAATAAATAAGAAAGGCTCACATATGATTGTTAGAATTCTATTCGATTGACAACAAGGTCGTTTCATTAGTTCTTCAAATCGGACAGCATTCGCTGTTGGTTCTTGAAATAAGTAACATGGGTTAAAAAAAATAATGACTGTATGATTTGAGTATCGCCATCTTAGATTTGCACCTTTACATGGGAAGATCACATGTAAGCTCTGCTTTCTCTGTTAATGGTTCTTGGGTAAAAGTATTAGATTCGTTACTCTAATTTGATTTCAATTACAGTGTTTTTGTTTTATGTGGTTATAAGGTCAGTCCCTTGTAGATATATATGGTGTCCTGATTTACGTCGTTGCAGTTTATTGGTTTGTGGATGACGAAGAATATATACAATTGGAGTAGAGTAAAGAAAAACAAAGTATAAGTGTTCAATTACTTGGTAATTTGCAGTTCCGAAAAATTCCTATAAGTTGGCTTGTTTTGATTCAAAACATATGCCTCCCTTGTGGTATTTCGTGAACTTTCAACATATGTTTAGCAATTCAAGGTAAGCGATTAATTTTAATACTTGTTATCTTGCCACGCTTGTTTAAAGTGAAAAAGAAGTCAATATCACATTTATACGAACAAGTATATTATAGTGCAATCAGAATTTCCATTGAAAGTATCAATGTTCATGTTTAAAGAAATATTTGTTTATGTAACTGGTTTGCATTGCACAGGCCAATTGAATAACTATTAAAAATTAGCATCTAAAATTTATGTATTTTGTGTTAAGGGAATTACCCTTGAATATGATTTACCATAGTTTTTGACCCATATTTTAAGAAATTGTTTAAAGATTTTTTTTAATGAACATTTGTTGTATATTTTGTAAATAAAGTTATTAAACATAAAAAAGAAAATAGATTTATTAAACGACTTAAGCTAAATTTAGCGTTTTATTTTGGACAAGTGCATCCAAAAACAGGGAACAAAACAATTCTTTGATATATATTACTAAATAAACGAGATATTATTGGTGGCCTACTGGTAACCATTTTTACAGAGTTTCGTATCAGATTTGATCAGTAATACTAGTTGGTTTTTATATTAGAGAATAAAACAGCAGGCTCTATTTAGTCTCGTCTTACAGTAATTATCAAATAGCGTGGTTTGAAACATATTTTATTACAGGAAATGATTTTTTTTTTTTGCAATAGTAAAGTAGTATAAGAACACACCTCTTATGTCCTTTCTGTGCTTTAACTATATTGCTTTATTACAGGTACTGTGCATTCCTTTTTAATACCTGTTCACACAGCAAAGCCCATATTTTTTCTGAAGGTTTCCAAGTTCTCCCTTAGAGTACATCTTGTTTTGTATAATCCTAGGACTTGGTGGTGCACTTTTTTTGGTGTTGTTCTAATTTTAGTTTCTATAAAGTGTTGTACGACTAGTTTTAGGAAGGGAATTTAGTCACCCACCCACTTCAGGGCGAGATTATAAATTTCGTTTTAAAATACTACAAACATACCTTTACATTCATTTTACAAATTTTTATGTAAATGTTCATTTAGTTAGCTTGTTTAATATTCACCCAATGTAAATGTGCATGACAAGGGTCCAATGACCGCACTTGATAACCTTGAACTTGTGATCATGGGAATAATGATGCAGTGGTGAACAAATAAACTTTCCAGTTAAACTACTTCCAAATTAAGTATTTTAAATGGAGCTTCTTAATTACATCTGCAATTGGATTAGAAAACAATGGGAACAGGTAGGTATTTGTAAATGTAACAAAAACAAGAACCAAAAGTCTGTTACAGAAATCATTGATATAATTGTTTATAATGTACATAGTACAATATAATGTGCTAATGCTATAGTGTCAGTTTAATTTATAAAACCTGATCACGTTAGTAGTTAATTTATTCTACCATGCCTACATTTAGAATTAGTTGACCGTAAAAAGACACAATACATTTATACACAGGCATAGTCATATGCAAAATTACTAAAGCACTTAAAACAGAATTAGGCAATTTTCCAATATACAATTCTTAATGATTACATAATACTTATACAAAACGCACGTCTGTATAAACATATTATAAAAGTGCAATTCCTAAAACAAAATCACAAAATTTTACTAATTTCTTAAATTAGGCTTTTTCAATGAACATAAAACACGTTAGAAACAGATTTCCTTATTGATATACTCAGCACCCACAACCAACATATTAATTCAGCATTTATCCCACTTGTCTAAGTCCACAACAATTTAACAAGTTCAACATAATACGTACATAGGCAAGATTTTTCCACACAAACAATAAATATCAAATTTGAAACAATCAAGTATAAAATTGTTAAAAAATAATAAAAGGTACTTACAATAATCATATAACTATTTTAAAATGCATGGATATGGCACCTATTCTTATATTGTCCCCTATATCCCTTTTAAACATTGTCCATGGACTGAAATTCCCCTAGAACAGCATTTTAACACTGAAACAACATTCAATACTAACCACATGTCAGTCAATATTGCATTTTTACATGATCGCCTTCTTAAAATTAGTGATTATATCACACATTATTTTATAGCTTATGTACAATACGAAACTAATTTATTAAAGCTCTATTTTTAACCTACAAAAATAATTAGACATCATAAGCAAAACCCCAGAACAGTTTCTTGCCTAAGAACAAGACAATTGAATTATGCTGATCACTTAAATAAAAATTTAATCATGAAATCGCTAAAAATGATCAATGATTTAGGTAGTAAAATTATACCAGTAATAAAACGGTTACATAATTTAGCAATTTTATAAAATATTGACCTCTTATGTCAAACATTTGAAATAAGCCTGTGTTTTCATGAGTGATAGTATCCTTCGTTTTTTGTTTTTATCATATTCAAAACTTTTGATTACCCTACATAAAATTTCGTATTCCATATTATTTCTTCTTTGAATTGTCAAGTTGCTGTTTGTTGAACTATAGTTTTGACAGTTATATACTAGTCTAATGTAGAGACAAATTGTGAATATGGAGTTTCAATACTAAATAAAGGTACAGAACCCTTTTCAATTCCCATAAGAACGTAAATACCTGCTACTGTATTCACAATAAGTCATCATCTATTATAGAACTTTTACTTTTGCTTTAGACATTATGCATTTTATACATCGCATAAACTCGGTCTAGTTTATTTAAAATTAATTTTAAAAAGTGGAAAACGGTGAGAATTTTTTTAATGGTTTTGTAAATTTCTTCAAGTACATTTGGTCGATATAGTTGAAAAATCTGCAAGTATCTTTACAGCACAAAAAAAGTCATTAGAAATGAAAAAGTAGCAACACAAACCTTTACCTCTACATTTTGAAATTTATGACAATTTTTCTATCAAAAGTTATCAAGTCCTAAACTAACTGTAACCTTGTTAAGTAGTAGAAGCTCAACGACAGTAAAATGCACTTCAACTTTACACCTCTAGGTTATGCTACGCATAAAATCACAAGCTCCAATGAGATGCAAAAGAAGACATATTCAATGAACGAAGTTGCCAATATTGCTCTTAAATGTGTTCTATGTTGTTCAACAGAAATTTATTTGAATCACAAGGTAACTCAACCTTTCATTATTTGATGCACAGCTGTCAAAATTTACCAATTAAAGGGAAAGATGCAAAGTTTCTAGACCAATTCAAACGAACTGAAAAGACAATTTTCGCTACCGAAAATAGTTAACAATTCTTATTATAGTTCCAAATTCCAACAAATTAATAGTGCGAGTGCTGACATTTTACACTTAAAAAGATCCCGAATAAATTAAAAATACTGTTCAACCATATAAAATATCAGCTACGAATACAGAATTGTATTTAAATGTAACCAAGACAATAATCATACAGAATTGTCGTTAACTGAGAATATTTCAAAAAATTAATATGAGGGTGGTATTTTCAAAGATTTTTAACTCTTATTAAAATGTTTTTGGATGAAGGTGATGCAGGGGTTAAATATCTATAATTTAAGATTTTAGTTTCTGACAACCATATACTTAAGCAGCAAAGATAAGGTAAAGATAAATAATCTGTCTAAATCATAGTCAAAAATTTGTTTGAAAAATTAAATGCAAGTATTACAAACTAGTGATGAACTAAACAGCGTTTTTTAGGTCACTGGTAAAAACGGCGACCGCGATTGTTGGTAGCCGGTTACTTTTAGCAGCTACCTAAGTCGCCGTTACCACTAGTTTTTAGTATCATGTTATGGGATAATGATGCTTAGCATCATGGTATAGTATAGGAATAAATTTGGTAAAATGTCATTATTAACTAAAACACCTATAAAAAAGATTTGTTGAATTGTTTGGTGACATGTACAATTTCCAAATAAACTACATGGATTTAATTTTTAATTCTTATATTATATTTACACATCAATACGAATATAAATATCGTAATTTACAAACTATTAAAAATATTAGAATAAAATGAAAGTGGCCCGCGGTCATATTTATTATAAATTATAGAATGCATCAATACTGTCATTTATTATCCCTTTTCGCCCTTCTGCTTACAGTATTACTAATTCATTATACCTAAAGATTTACATCTTAACAAAACAATCGCATTTATTCATTCTGTTATTGGATACGCATAATTTCTATGAGAGTCCATAATTTCATACAGGCCACAGCAACGGGTATCATATCCATCGTGTATATGTCTATACTATGAATGAAAACCGAGAATCAGGAAAACGATTAATGATTAAATAATAAATGGCATGCATGGCTGGGTCACGGCTAGTGCGCCGCACCGGTCGGCGTTCGTCATGCACTAGCGCTATCAGAATCGTTTAGTTTAGGTAGTGGTAATAATATACTTCATTGAAGCAGCAAGCAGCAATTTAGGTCGCCGTCTCAAGAAAAATCGTATCACCGGGATACCGGTAACCGTTAAAGTCACGGTGATATCACCGGTATTAAAATATCGCACATCACTACTACAAACTGGAAATGAAATTCACCCTAGAAACTGAATCATGGATTGCTACGTTTTACAATTAAGTCGTTTTTTGTCACTGCGCTGTTTAATTCTTCATAGTATGGTGTGTGATCATACAGTTGCTATCACAATACTTTTTGAGCATGTTTGAATAAAAAATTGAGCTGCAACAACTGCTTCATGTCAGTAAATTATTTTGTATTTCAGATTTTGATTTCCTGTTAGAAGGTATTCTTGTTAAAATTTAGGAAGTGTAAGATGTTCCTAATTTTAAACCTTTCCACAAATGAAAAAAACTATTCTGCCAGCACTCTGACACAAAGACCAAAGTTGCTGTCAATTCACTGCCATTGGAGTTCAAAAACCCTTCTACTCTGGTAGTTGCAATTTTGCTTTACAATGTTTCTATGAAAACTCCTCTACTTTAACACCTTATATACGAACAATATATTTTGTTCACGTGTTTGGATCTACAACACTAGCAGCCTATTTTTGGTGGGTTTCTTTCTGACTTTCTTACTACACTCTGCATTATTGTTATTAGCTAGGAAAGTGCATGCACCAAGTTATAGGTATCTTTTAACTCCATTAAATCCAATCTCAAATGTTCTTAAATGATCGTTTGATTATTTATCACAAGCATCAATAAGATATTACCACAATTTCCTTACAGTTTCGCTTTTATCCCCAAGTTGTTACTGAAGATATCCGCCACACATATAGCTATTTTTTGTTAATTCTGCTCTGAAATTATCGAAGAATTGTTTAGCACTATTTTTTTGATGAGCTTATTCAGGACCACACTTAATACAATTAATTTGCATTATAAAACCTACTCTATTTTACTTTAGCCATGGAGTAAATTGTACTTATTTTCTTGCTTTCTGCACACTTCAGCAGCTGACTGTGGGCAAAGATAATCCTTTTGCATTGGTTATGCTTTTTGTCATTAAATTTACATCAATGATATTGTTTCAGGAGGAGGCTGTATAAAGTCAACTGCCATACAAAGTAATCTTTTAAAATTAACTGTTTTGAACATAGATGGTTTAATAATCAAGTCAATAAAAGACCTTTTTGCTTTGCAATACTGCATTTAACCTCCTACCTTTAAAGATTCTGACATTCAACCTTGGAAAGTTCTTAGGATCAATGAAACCCTAATTTGATATCTTTTGTTTTCAATACAATTACACCACACGGAATTTACTTTCCAATTTTTGACCATATGAAGCATATCATCTTCCCCTATCTTATTGGTAAAGCACATAATCCAGCATTTGTGCTCTTTGAAATTTCTCCCTTGGGAAAGTGTAAGAGTAATCACTTTTTTTTTTAATTTCCTTTGTTGCTCTCCCAACTTGAGCAGTGCTAAATATTACAGTTGTTATCGAAATTCTTACATACTGTTTTACGCACTGTCGTGACCTTTACTGGGTAGAAATAATTTCAGATATTCAATCTATCTCTCAATTTGTTAATCGTATCACTGACTGGACTCTTAATTTTATTTATAACGTGCATCTGAAGCATGGTGGGTGTTTGGACAGTGATTGTTAAAACCACGCATGGCAAGCTGAAGCACTTGGTCTCAAATCTCCACCAGGAAAGTACTTGTTTAAAAAAGTAACGCGGTGCACTTTGATGGGTAGGATGTTCTAATTTAATAGCTAGTAGGTAGTAGTAGTAAATTTAGAGCGTGTATGTAACATTCAACTACCTTTGTAGTTATTGAATTACTATTGGTTGCAAATTTAATCTTCAATCAAAACTTTGTATAATTATCACATCCCACATGCATACAGCGTGCTACATATGTAATTTTAATTGTGTGTGTCTGAAATTTGCCTGTTTTAATTTGGATCACCTGCAAGTGTGCTACATAACAATAAACTATTCAGATAAACTTGAGAGTGTTAATTTTAGTGAATCAACCTTAATTACGTTCACTTTCTTACCCTCTATAGTTATTAAACTGAACTGCCATGAATGATAGATAACTAAATCCATTTTTCAACAACCACAATGATGTGGTTGTGAAATAAATTACTATAAGTTCGTTTAATCTTTAAATATATCAAACTTTAAATTTTTGTTAAAATAAACTAGCAACATTTTAAAAATAAAAATTCTTGTAAAAGTATTTGCCATTTTTAATATTATAAACCAATACGTATGTATACAAAATTTGTAATATAAACATTAAAACTATTTGAATAGGTTGCCTATATATTTTTATTCAATATTCAATGCAATATAAAACCCTGTTGTTTTATATCAGATTAGTAGCAGCAACTGCAGAAGAAATTATCTTGATTCTCATAATGTCTATAGCCAAAAATAAAATTCAGTTTATCAAAAGTAATAATTGTCACAACCAAGTGTAATAAAATATTGATAGCAATAGCAATTATAAAAATAAATCGTTATTTCAAAAACATCAGCAAAATACATTGCAACCACCTCTACTGTGACAAAGACAACGTGTAAATGCGACAAATATTCCATGTGGCTATAGTTTATTAATTTCTTTGTTATGTCAAACTGTTTACACGTTTTGATCATAGACTTTTAATAACCCTGTAATGCGCATTTTTAATAAATAACTTAAGATTAAAAATTTCATTATATATCATAAGTAAAGCACTGTGCATTTATAAGTAGCTTAGTCAACATATATACAGGATAATTATCGCAATTTGGAAAATATATACAATAACTAAGCAACAAATAAGTCTGTTAGAAATTAATTTAAAAAAAGAGGTAAAAAGGTAATGAAAAATTAAATTTAGCAGTGGTAAACTTTTAGAGTACAACAATAAAAGATAATGAAATGAAGACATATTGAAAATTGTAGATTTGGTTAAGTAGTAAAGGAGATTTTCCCTTTTGAAATTTTAGATGCTTAATTACAGATCTTCTTCAGCGATACCAAACCACATTAGAATAGTTATAAACAGGATTTGTAATATTAATACTTTACCAAATGATATTAGGATGAAACATCACATTTCTTAAATGAACCAATCAAAAAAAAAAATAATAACAAAGTAAGGCTAGGAAAAATTAAAAACCTAAAAATTTCTAAAATATCACAACTACATCTAAAAAGTTGCACTTAGCAAGAATACTGTTCTAGATCAAACCATCCTGTTTACAGGTGTTCACTCAATTATTTGGTGCAACAAAAAGCTTTCAACACATATACATCAAAACCTTGACAAACTATTTAAAAAAATATAAACACTGACTTTTTAATCACCAAATACAAATTTTCAGCAGATTATCTTTGGTAAAAGTTTATATTTAAATGACAAATTTTTATACATAAACAAATGAATAGATACCAAAAAAATTGTCAAAGTTTTATAAATATCACAGAAATTAGCTTAGTCATGAAAAAAGTGCAAAAAATAATTTGACGGACCAAATTGCTATCAAAAGAAACAACCCTGTATTTTAAAATTGTTTAGGTGAATAAATATTATTACCAAATTATATCATAAAAACTGAATCAAAAGGTATAATTAAACATAACATGAAAGAGACCAAAATGGCAAAATTGCATTATGTAATACAAACCAACAGTAATAATAATAAATGCCAAGTCTGATTACGCGTTGACACTGAGTTTGTTATTCTCGAAAGGGTTACAGTTTGAGTTATTTATTTTGTCCAAGCTGATGACTAAATGAAGAATTCAAGTATTGGTTTAAATATAAATGAGAAAAAGCCTTGTCAAAACAATCAATTCATATTTTAAACATTTGGGACAAGTTTTCAAGAACATTAAAACATAATGCATTATTATCAAAATCTTTTTTCAACTGCTGACGACAGTAATAAAGGTAGTTAAGTGTTTAATGTTGTTGTTAAAAGAGCAAATTAAATTGAATACGTACTATGATGAGATGTATAACAGCTGCATAAAAACTCAAAGATAATATTTGTATGCTATTTTAGAATATTATAGGAAAAAAACATTAAAAGTTCTTATGTGTGGAACGGAACTAATTGGTCATCCAAACCTTAAGATATCTGCAAAAATTTACTTGCCACTCTATATTATAGAAACAGCGAGCCTAATGTAGAAGATCCATAAATCTTTCTCTAAATAATGCACATGGTTTTTTAACATAAAATGTGTGGATCTGACAAAGCAGAGCAAATTCAAATATACAATTAGTTTTTGTGATGAAAACTTTCATTGTATATGAATATGTATTTTAATGTTTCCATTTGTGTGATAAATCCTTTTAAACAAATACCAATCTCCCTTTTTATTTTGTACATTAAAACTTTTACTGCCAAAAATCTAACACGAACTAACATCAACATAAACAATACTTGAAGTACAAAAGCTTTTGAATGCACCAAAAAACTGTTTATTCAAAATATGACTAAATATCTAAATAAATTAATTGAAAACAACAAATTTTAACAAATGGTTAGACAGTTTTATACTGCAAAAAAACTTAAAAGCTCTTAATAACTATATAATAAATAAAATCATCTACTGTTCAATAAAAATATACACCAAATAAGTTTTGCTATAAATAAAATATACTGAAATCGGACTATAATCTTTGACAACCTAAAAAATTTGTTTAATCGCTATTTTCGAATACAAAAAACGAATAATATTAACATTCCATTGCATTATATATTGGTGTTACTGATTTTTAAATCGACCTAATTTACAATATATTAGTTGATTTAATAAGTTTATACACTGGCCTGAAAACATTATCTTTAGATTTATTAGGCAGAATAGTAAGCTATAATAAAATAAAGAGTTAATCAACCTCTCAAGCCAGAACATCTAAAATACAGGAACATTATTTTGTAGTAACTCGCACATGTCCCTTACTATAAAAGGAAGCATGCCGAGATTTTCAATAAACAAGGCTTCGGTATTGTAATATTTTGTTACATTACGGTTAATAGTTTGCAATTGAAACCTAAACCTCAAGGATAACATTATGTTAACTTATAATAGAAAGACATTAATAATCAATACTAACAAGCACGCCCACTTCCCAATTCAACTACTATTTTTTTACAAAACAAATATAAACATATTCTTGCAGTAAATTAAAATTTAACTAGAGTATATGTAAAAAGATATCAATTAAAACCTACCGTGAACAACATGTGGAAGCCTGCGATGATTGTCCTTATACATCTATAAATAATGAACATGTTGTCTTTCAGTCGTGATTTGGTGAAAGTTAAATTAAGCACTCTTGTACACTTGTACTGCTAAACACTGCAAAATTATGGTATCACTGTACAACAAAAAGGTGCACATTAAACATAATAGTGCAGTTAGATTTAATTAACCATTAAAGTATGTGATTCCATAGGAGCAGCTGAATCGTATAAAGTGTCTGTGTCCTGAGTAGGTTCACCTTGCAACTGGCACTGATTGGTTAATGTACCAGCCCCGCAATCACAGAAAAACCTGCAAAAACAATTTCTGAATAAGAAATCAATATATCTTTTAAAAAGTGTTAGGAAAAACATTTATGAACAGTCTCAAAAATGATAGTTGTAAAACTCTATTGTAGTCTGTTCTACGAGTGTCTGTACCTAACGAGGCAAAGCCAAAACAAAGGATCATAATGTAAGTTTCCCAAATTCTATAAATTAAAACCCATCCAAAGAGAAAAAAATGGTAAAAATTGAAATTTCTGAATATTAATTTTTCCACCCTTTATAAGAATAAGCATATAGCATGTACAAAGTCATTAAATTCATTTGCACTAATAAAAAGCATATTTTTTCATGTGAAATAAAGCCTACTTAATAAAAACGAATTTCATTCGAAGATATAAAATAAAAGCCATTTAAATTCATCTGCATTCAAAACAAACGATATTTTCGTGTATAGCTAATAGTTAACTTCATTGCAATAGTTTTAAATAAATACAAAGTCATCCATTGCATTTACAATCATTGAGAATATAATGGCAAGCTTTAATCAATTATGTAATTGACTTCGTGTACAAAATATTCGTTAAAACACGTTTTTATTGCATTTATCAACGATGCTCTCGTTAATTAAAATATTAAATAAACTTTTTGTGTGTAAAATATGCGTTAGAACACGTTTCATATACGGTTTGAAAAACCATAATGAAAACAATCGCGAGCTTTAATTATTTTTCTAAGTGTGTATAATATCAATAAAAAATATTCATTTTATGAGTTTTAAATATTAAACTAGAATTTTCTTTATTCAAAAACGAATACGTCAAATACTAAGAAATGTTTTTAAAAACCAATAAACAGCCAATTATGAATAAACGCCGGTTCAAGGAACTCAAGTGGACGTTAAGAAGCAATAAAATCGATAAGAATTATTCCGCACGTCAATAAGATAAAATGAGATGCGACCATTAACTCCGTATGTTGGAAGAAGATAAATGGCTTATGATAATTTTATTAAAAAATCCGGTAACAACAATAGTATCAAATGGAAACTTATTAATCATAGGACAGGGTCAAAACACAGGATCCCCACACAACCTATATAACTGCCAATGACTTTTAAGGGTTTTTTTTTCTAACTCGATCAAAAAAATTGTTAAGACTATGCCTACTCCACTTGAACCTATTGCATCAGGTAGTCCCCTGGTCACTAATGATAAAATTGCTGTTACTTTTGACTTTAATGAGATATCTTCTACTTATATGAGGAATATTGTTCGGTCCATGAAAAATATTAAAGCTAGGCATGCTTATGGTCTTGACATTTCTTCGTTTAACACTGCATGTGACATTATTATTGTACCTTTAACAAAATTTAACCTTATTGTTAAACATTCTGTTTTCCCGGACACACTGAAATTAACTAAAGTTATTCCTGTGCATAAAAAGGGACCCTATAACAACACCGAGAATTATCGTCCTTTATCGCTTGCCCGGTTATATCAAAAATCTTTGAAAAAATTTTGCTTAACTTCTTCGTTATCTTGATGTCAATAATTTACTGCACCCGGTGCAATTTGGTTATAGGAAAAAAAGTCAACTACCGATGCAATAATCACACTTGTTGACTGCATAGTTAATTCGTTTGATAAATGTAAGTTTTTATTGGCAAAATTTTACGATCTCTCCAAAGCATTTGATTGTGTTAACCATTGTGCTTTGCAAGAAAAACTAAAACTTCTTAACCTAAGTCCAAAAGCTGTTAAATTGCTATCATCTTACCTAAGCAACAGGAAACAATTTGTTTACTTCATGAATGAAAACTCTGATATGGTTGACGTGCCGACTGGTGTATCACACTGGTCAATCCTTGGACCTATATTGTTGCTCTGCTTTATCAATGAAGTTCCATCCTTTATCAACAATGCAAGCACAATCTTATATGTGGATGATACTACACTATACCATAGTGGTGACAATATTGACCATATACTGTATAACAGTGAACAATCGTTGAAATTAGTCAACATTTGGTGCTTAAGCAATAAATTAGCTATAAATCACAACAAAACTGAACAAATTTTTTTCTTCTTAAAAACAAGTGCTCCTAATAAAGAACGCAATATACAGTTTTTGGGAGTAACTTTAGTTTCAACACTCTCATGGAAGGCTCACTGCAATATCCTTTGCATAAAGCTCTGTCAATCTATATATTTTATTAAATCTTTAAAAAATGTTCTCTCTATAAATGTGCTGAAACCTGTTTATTTTGCTTATTTCCATTGTCACATGCAGTATGCAGTCGTTACCTGAGGCTATGCTTCAGCAAATGCACGTGTATTTAGTCTTCAGAGACGTGTATTAAGAGTCATTGCAAATCTTGGTTATCAGGAGGACGGTCGCTCTAACTTTATTAGTCTTCAAATACTTACTTTCCCATGTATTTTTATATTGGCTTGCTTAATCTATGTACACAAAAATAGCCAGAACCTTCAAAGACATAGTAATGTTCACGACCTTAAACACGTACAACCTTAACACACGTGGTAAACATCTTCTGACAGTTCCATATCATAGAATCACTAAGAGCAGATATGGTTGTAATTACCCATGGAATACTATTTTACAATGCATTACACTCCAACATTTTAGAAATGCCTCTGAAGCAGTTCAAAACAATCTTAAAAATCTATCTTACTTCTAAAGCTTTTTATAATACTTCAGATTTTATTAATGATGTTAAGAGTTTAATTCCGGATATTGACACTTAACATTATATTTTCATACTTAATAGCGTCTGCTCATGTGTTGTTTTAATATTATGGTGAATTGTTTTATTTACAACATTTTTACTTTGTAAACCTACTCTTGTAGATATGTATATATTAAGTTTTCAACGGTTTCTTTCTCATTGACACGTCCGATACTATATTTTTTTGTAAAATGGATATAATTGAAATAAATAAATAGATAGCGGTAATAGTTACACGATTAACACGTTCGGTTGAGTTTACTTGTGGATGATGCCTGGCATTATCTCCTGCACTTTATAACTTTTTACGAAATTCTTTGGAAAGAAATTGAGGGCCATTGTCACAAAGAATAATTTGAGGTAGCTCTAAAAACTTGATCGCCGAGGTGTAGCGTTTCGTAGTGGGCAAACGAAAACAAATTTAGAAAACCAATCAGTTAAAACCAACAGGTATTGGCGGCTACCTTTCTTAGATTGAGGAAAGAGTCCAAATAAATCGAGAGAAATTAATTGAAAAGGATACGTTACTTTTTTAAACATACCCATTAGATCAGGTCGAGCTTTTTGTGAACTCTTTTGTGCACCACAAGCTTTAAAGTTTTTCATGTAACGGCAAATGGATTGTCTTAAAATTTAATATTATCAGATAGATAATAGATATGCGAAAGCAAAAGCTTTTTTAGTTAAATATACATTATGGCACCTGCATGAAATAGCAAAATTTTCTTATTTACAAACACAGCAAATTTCTAACAGAAGGCCCATTTATTGGGCGTCAAATTGTTACCCTTAACCCCACATTGAGTTAGATACCATACATAAATAGCCTCAAATTTACTCAGGGGATTAACTTCATCGAGGCAACAAAATACGTCACAAATGTATTAATGATAGCACTTCCCCAATATTTTTCGCTCCTGCTGCCATGAGGTTTTGGCCCTCGGGTGGTTTCGTATTGGCTTCCTGTTGCTGCTGGTATTGCTTTGCTGTAGCCCCTTGTGGACTATGTGCCGATATGATAAGGGATGAGACACAAGAGGTGGGAACCATTTGAATGATATTATTGGAGCATTCTTACATGTCGGCACTCAAAAGAAGTCGGTAAGCAAGTCTCAAGGTACGGTAACTCTTTCTCCCATGAAATGTCTATCCCCTCCATAAGGGGATAAAGTACTATGATGCACATTGGTAGGAACAACGCCGGTCCAACAGTGAAAATTTCCAACTTAGCATAATTTCGTGCCACAAAGATAAGTCAATGTCCGCGATATCCGCGTGAATAACAACTTTATGTGATTTCCACATACGTCGAAATTACGATATTTACAAGCTGGGAATTTCCCGATGCAGAGTTTAAAAAAGTTCCCTAAAACTAATTAATACAATAATATGTTAAAGCTGTATAAAATAAAGTATAACATGTTGATCTCGCAGTTCTACGATCCAAGCGATAATTGTAAATCTTCTTTCTGGATCTCCATGGTAAGGCTTATGTATTCATTAGATTTGTATGCCTTGTACATATACTGCTTTAAAATGTGATGTACTGAAGATTTAGAAATATTACATTCTGAAGCTACGTGTTTTGTGAAAGATGTAGGATAAACTTCAACATATTCAACATCACCTACTGGATGTTCTTCATCAGCAGGATGTCTGCTTGCAGCAAGAGATTTTCTTTCATTACTGCAAACGATCCGTGTTCTCGTAGATTGCATTCCAAAGTTCTGAATGATTTATGAATGGGGTGGCATGCCTTCTATCTGGATATAGTTGTCTGTATCTTCTAGTTGCATCTTATGAATTACTACTACATAAGCCGTACATTAACACTATATCAAAATTTCAGATTTAGAATAATTAATTCATTATTATCAAAACAAAATACATAATACCGTTCTACTAAGTATAGCTATATTAATTAAGATTGGAGCAATTGTTTCAATCACGTACTAGATAATAATATCATATTATAAAAATATCACAAATTTTTTTCTAAAATTTTGTTATGTAACACACCCATATTTGTATACATATTTGAAAACCTCTGATCATAACATTTTCCCTAAATTAAAATATAAAATTTGAAATCAATCTCCCTTAAGTTTACGTTGAGTCCCGCAGTTTTTGCATTGATGGATAATTTTTAATTTTTATTTCTAATTTTGTACACCAACAGTAAAATGATTTTCATGTGAAAGCTTTGTTATATTTAAGCTTAATATCCAAATTCTTTTATCAAATACTCATTGTAACCATTTATGTATTAGAATTTGAAAAACGATTAGTCACTTTAGTTATGTCATACACCTTTCGAAAAATCATAAAAGAAAGAGGTTTTAAAGATTGCTTGAATATAATAAACACCTATTTTCTTTAAATATAAACACACAGCTTAATTTGCTATTCCGCTAACTACTTTTTCTTACTTAATAATCATCCTAGCTAAAATGCAAAGCTAACTCTCAGTCTACAAATCTTCAACATTATTGAAGCTGCATTTAAATCACTTGGATTTTTGGGCAAATATGTTAATTGTGACGCCTTTAAAGTAATTTGCCTATAAGAGATCTAAGCTGGAATATGGTAGCATAGTTTGGAATGCATCATATGTTACTTATACGAACATGTTAGAAAAATACAGCGGCACTTTCAATCATATATAGCATTTAAGGAGGAATCTGTCTATCCCTGCATAGGCTATAAATCATTACTTCATGAATTTTCTCTAACTAGTCTAAAATCCAAACGTACTGGTGGTGTGCTATTTCTATATAAGTTAATTAACAACATAATTAATTCTCCAAATTTACTATTTTGTACCAATTTTCAGGTGCCATTATCTTCTAGAAGTCATTTATTGTTCTACTTATCCAATCCTAAAACCAATATGCTAAAATTTTCTCCTATAAATTCAATGTATAAAACATTCCATACTTTCTGTGGATACCTAGAGATATTTAATGATACATTGTCGCATCTTAAAAAGATTTTATTAAATACAGATTTTTGAAGCTACATCTACTTGTAATGTCATCTCCAGCACTATCTTAATTTTACGATTAATTTTTAGCATTATTTTGCTTTTATGTATTTATATGTTATAACTATTTTGTAATTGGGGTTGCCTGTAAAATAGAGTACCTAATATAAATAAATAAATAAGAATAATATTTTATTGTCATATTTTAAAAAATGTAGCAGTTTGAAGTGGCAAACGGAAACTGCCTACAGTAGTGGCATTTAGTTTGGTGGCCATTCCTAAGCCACAACATTGAATTTCATATACAGTATTAAAAACGTGAAATGCTTACTTCCCGAACGGTTGCACAAAGAGTACTTTTCCTAACTTCGGAAGTATTAGAGAGAGATAGAAATAATTTTTATTGATACCTTTGTACCAAAAGTCCATCGACCGAGGTCTTTCAGCCTGTATATAATAACATTATTTATAATACTTTAAACTTAAGTGCAGTGATTAATTAGAAGAATTTAAGTATGTAGTGATAGCAGTTTGTGGTGGTTATAGTTGATTCTGATACTGTCATTGCTGTTGCTTTATTGAGCAGAGTATTTTTTCATAAAGGGTTCTATCAAAGTTTCGTGTATTTTTAAAATCTGGGCTTCGATTAGACTTTTATTGTAGTCCTGAAGTGAGAATGGGTGTAATAATCCTTTAAACCTTACTACTATTGGTTCTATTCTAATTATATTGTCAACGTCAGTATTGGAACAATTAAAAAGTGGGTGTATAGTAAATTTTACGAAGACTCATTGTTTCGGCTACTTGTACGTTCTGTAGCATTGAATTTCTGCAGTTAGTTAAAATAATGGGTCCATACTCAATTACAGGTCTACATATTGTGTATATATAGGCAGCAACATTTAGTCTAATTCCATTATCTTTGTATGTAATGCCTCTGAAATGCTTAGCTCTAGTGATCATTTGTTGCTTTTTCCTAGATATATATCGAAAGGTTGACTTGGATAGACTGGATAGATAATTTTTGTAAAATACTCCGTCACTTAATAATTTTTTGAATGATAAGATATCACCAATGATAACCCTGATCAACTGAATGAGCTTTCCTTTTCTTCTAGAGGTTATTCTTTTGCAGTAGCAATGATTTATACCTATATTTGTAAGATTCATTAATTTCTGTGTCTTCAATTTCTAATTCAACTGATGCAATTACACAAGCAAATGTTGCATTATATGATTTATTTAAATCAAAGGGTTTCTGGTTTGAACTGGTTTCTTTGAATTCTTTAATTATTTTTGATTTGACGTTTTTCATTTGTAATGAGTAGTTGTATGACATACTGATGTCAGGTTTTGTTTGTGGGTTTTCATTGGAGACATGTTTTTTTGCATATTATCTTGTGAAAGATTTATAATGCTCGTTTTACACATATCAATTTATTGGTCAATTTCTAGCACTTAAAATTGATGGATAAATTTAACATTAAATTGATAAGCTGAGAGAGCTTTACATTTTACAAGTAATTGCTCAATTTATTGTCTCAATTTCAGTGATACCATCATAAGGATGTGAGATGGTAACAAACTATGTTAAATAAAATAACCTATATTTAACAAGTTTTATTATAAGTATATGACTACCTGTGGCTTTTATTGTTTGAATAGTTGAAAAATAGTGAAAGTAAATAAAAGATGTCCTTTTGTTTTGATAAAGATACTGTTAAAATATTGATTTCACTTTATGAACAATATCCTGAATTGTATAATGTGGACTCTCCTGAATACAAAAACAAAAGTATGCGAACAAGTAGATTGAACAAAATTTGTAAAGAATTAACAGAGGTCACAGGTTTTAAAAATATAACTGTGCAAGATATTAAAAAAAAATTGAATAACCTTTGTACACAATTTTTTTCTGTATTGAACAAAGTGAAAAAATCAATTGCAAGTGGTGCAGGTGTGTATACTACGTGTATGAATCTTCTTGGTGATGCTACAATGATTTAAAGTTTTTATTAAATAGTAACCCAGTGGATCAAGGTGTATCCAATTTAAATATGCAAGAGGAAGGTGTAGAAACACAAGTAACATTATTATCGTTAAAGGTATCCAAATGAAAATTCATTAATTTATTTTAGGAAAATAAAATTGTTTTTGATGGAATTATTGAGGATATAAATCAGGATCTTTGCACTATTGATGAAAATTAAGAAATGACAAGTGAATCAGTTACACCAATTCCAACTGAAACGCCAAGTAGAAAACGAAAGCGAACAGAAAGTGATAATACTGCAGCCCTTTTAAACACTGCTGCTGCAATACTAAATGATATAAAAAATGATAAACCATACCATTTAGATATATTTGCGAGGTGAGCGTTTTTGTTGATTGACGACTATTAAACTACAATTGTTTTTAGCTTACTTGCAGTAGAATTACGGAGACAAAAACAAAACAGTGGTAACAAGACTTAAGGCCAGAATACTTAACATGGTGTACGAGGCTTTGGAAAATGAAGATAATTAAGAACTTGTCAGTATTTATCATATACCAGTAAACTTTATGTATGTTGTTATTGGTTAGACTCTATAAAATATCTTACGGTTTATAATAAAGAACTTTACTTTTAACTTTTATTACAAAGTAATGTTAATATTATTTACATAGTACATAAATTCTTGTCGCAATTCCAATGCAGTAACTGATGACCTGTTGCCCGTTTGACGAGTAAGCCCATACTTAAAAATATACTTTTCATTAAATTCTTCATTATCTCTCATATAGACGGGTGATTCAGTGCACAAAAAATTGAATAGAGTACAACATGCTAAGGTTATAACTTTAACTTTTTCTGAGGCTAAATTAATGGTAGTGAAAAAAATTCTAAACCTGTTGGCTAAGATACCAAAAGCATTTTCAACCACTCTTCTAGCACGACCTATAATTATAATTTCTTTGATGCGATGTCATGCTCCTAAATGGAAATGGTTTTAATATATGTTCTGTTAATGGGAACGCTGCATCAGCTACTAACACATGTGGTACAATTTTTGTACGGCCTGGAAGTGGTCGATCCTCTGGCAAGTTTAATTTGTTTTGAATTAAAGCAGAATTCAATGACGATTGCCTAAACACTCCCCCGTCGGATACCCTTTCATTAGTGCCAACGTCGATATATGTAAATTTATAATGAGCATCAACTAATGCTAAAAGAACAATGCTGTTTTGGTGTTTATAGTTATAATAGATTGAACCACTATTTCTAGGAGCTCTAAACAACACATGTTTCCCATCTAATGCACCAAAAGTATTAGGAAAATTCCACATTTTGTCAAAATCCTGCACAATATTCAACCACTCTGCTGGGGTACTTGGAACCTGTATCATACATTGTTAAATATCATCATAAGTTTTCTAAACGTTAGTTTAACACCTGTAGATAATCCTCTTGCAGAGAATCATAAATAGCTTGACAAACACAAGGTATAAATAATAAGATAGTTGATTCCGATACTCGAAATGAATACATTAAACTGCGAAACGTTTCTCCTGTTACTAGAAATCTAAGAGTAATGGTCAATTTTGTTTTAGCTGAAATACATTCGCGCCAAAATGTATCTTGTTTTGAAATTTGTGGAGCTATTTTATCCAACAAAATATTAAAAAGCTGTTCGCTCATACGTAAGTATTTTCTAAACTGCTGAGGATCTGATTGCAAAAATTCTTTGTGTACCAAACTCATACTGCCCTTTTTAGCATTCAACCAGGGTCTTATCCACCATCTTCTTGAGATATCTAATAATAAATTTGAAATAATTTAAGTATAGTTTATATTTCTTCACATACCAATTCTTCCATTCAGTTTTAAGTTACATAAAAGTATAATCATAATAGTTAGAGCCTTAATTTTTTTTATTTTTAGCTCCTTTTTAATTATCATTTTAACAATACAGTATAGTGATAAACAGAATAAACCCAACAGTTGGCTAATCTAAATGTCACTAAATATAACCAAAAAACTGATGGTAAAAATAGGACATGTTTTAAGCTGAGAAAAGTTGATCAATTTTAAGTACTTGAAATTCATCAATTTATTGTCATGTGTAATAGCTGAAAATTCAATTGAAGGTCAGTAAGTACTAGAAGTTGGCCAATAAATTGATATGTGTAAAACGAGCTTAAGTCTACTAGATGATGGCTGCTGGCCTATTATAATGTTTATTTCCTGCTGTGAAAGTGGTGCTATTCTTTTTGATGGATTTGGTAATTTTGATTTTAAATTTCGTTTTTTTCTTATTACTTTATTTCAGGTGCCATCATCATCAAGTTCCATTTCCTCGTCTACAGAAGAGTCGGATCAATCTTCCCAGTCATTTTCTTTAGTTAGATCCTATGTTTTAAATTATTTCAAAAACAAGTCCTGTTTATATTTATATATGTTGGAGATAAGAGCAACTTGTAACACACAAATAACTGTTATGATAGGTCACAGGTGTTGACTTGACAAGACGAATTAATTAAAAATTTAGTTATTGTTCATTTGTAGCCTACTGTCTTTGATTTGTTTTTTACTAATACCACCAATGATTCAAGCACTCTTAAATTTTCCACTCTGCACAGTTTTAGCTTTTTATTTTGCCTATGAACATGACAAAATATCACAATAACTATAGAGCTATTTAAACACATATATCACGTGCAAAGTGCAAAGCACAAACTACCTTGGAAGTATTGTAACATGTCTTTTTGCCTATATTTTAGCATGTTACATCTGTGCTTGGCACTATTAGCATATAAATGCTAATACCTACATTTAAATATAAAATTACTCTCTTTATTATATAATATATTTTCTATAAGAATTTATCTCGTACATTCCTGGATTATTAGTTTTAATCCACAAGTTATTAATTTGTTTACATAGTACAAATAAATATATCTATATGTAATTTTCCAATTGGTCATTTCTAATTTTCCTATTGGTTGTATTATAATTATATCTAAATAAAATTTTCCTATTAGTCATTTCTGAAGTGTTTATTCTAGAAACACAACTGGTGTGGTTCTAATTCTGTAATATAATTATATGAAATTTTCCTATTGGCTATTTATTTGAAGTGTCAAATTTTCATTTCTCGAATACCTGATTGCTTATCTGGAATTGCATTTGCTGATTTAACTTGTACCTTGCCGCATGTGTTTACCTGGTATGTAAATTTTCTAGTTATAGATCATAAATTAACATTTAAATATATTTGTAGATGTGTTATCTAATGGATGAAGGAGTTATTTCTTCATTAATCCCATCAACTATTTATGATGATGGTAAGATATAAACCGATATAACTTTTCTTTGCACCTCGTGGTAGGTTGTCACTTTTGTAACACAACTGAATTTTCTAGGGTCCTTTGTTACCTCTGGCTCCGGCGGATTTGTGTGTTCCTTTGTTACCTCTGGCTTCATTGGATTAATATGTCCCTGCAATATGTGTTCCTGTAATATTTTTTACATGGAAAAGTTGCATGTGCAATTTGCACAAACAGATGATGTAAAATAAATAATCGTCACAAGTATTTCATATTTCGTTTCTTTCTACTTTACATAATGAATGCTAAGTTATTATCTTATTGAAAAATTTCTACATGTTTAATTTTATGGAACAGAAGTCTGTAAGGACAACATTCAAAGTTGACCACATGGTTTGTTTTGTACCTACGCTAGGAGTTCCTCAAACGCAGGATGTTTCTGTTTCCTGGATATAGGAGGATTCCTGTAACTTAAGTAACTTTGTATTAGTTTAGTTACTGGTACAACAGGTAGTATGAACTTTAACTTTTACCTTACCGTTTCTCTGTTAAAATAAAGAGGCCTAACCTCTATTTAAATTTGTCTTTGTCACTACAAATATTTTGTATTGATTATTAATTACCTTTTACTTACCTTAATTGATTTCAAATAGCATTCTCTAATGTATGAAATTTAAAGCTTTTACCTTACCGTTTCTCTGTTAAAATAAAGAGGCCTAACCTCTATTTAAATTTGTCTTTGTCACTACAAATATTTTGTATTGATTATTAATTACCCTTTACTTACCTTAATTGATTTCAAATAGAATTCTCTAATATATAATCTTATCTTAAATGATTTCAAATAGAATTATCTAATATATAACCTAAAATATGTAAACATTTGAAGCTTCATATGGTGAAAAGGTTTATTATTTGAACTTTCATTTCATGTGCATTTTGTTACATGACGTTATTACAATTAGGATCACTTTTGATTTACTTTGCATTAAGCATAATATTTTGAGTTTCTAAACAGAGAATGTTTACTTTGACTTCTCTATAAAAGAATTTCGTGTACATTTTATTAACTATGTGAATTATATCATGTTAAAATATATAGCGATGTCTACTATGTTAATGACACAAGCATATATCATATACATGCCTTTGGAATTGTAAGAATTGAGTATTAATATACATATTTAGTCAAATTTCTCTTATCGTGTTTTAACTTTTGTTTCTCTAAGTTATCTTACAGTTGTGTAAACAAGTGTCTTGGTATTTAAATTCTAACTTTCAGATATTCTCTAAACATTCCCTTACCCTGATGATTTCAAGCCTCATGCAGCCTCCGAAACCATAAAGGTCGATGCAAGCTGTGCCAAGTATTTCAGATACTTCGTCGTGCGCTTACTCTTTTTATAACATCGAGAAAAGAGTAAGGTGCACGTGGCGCCCAACGATTATTTTTTTCTAAATTTTTTCTCAACCTCCCTACGTGATACCCAACGCTTATTTTTTTTTACATATTTCTACCTTAACGTTCACCTCTTTGCCGCCAACGATTTTTTTTCTATACCTGTCCACACTTGCACGTTGCACCCAACCATTTTTTTCTATACCTGCCTACGTTTATACGTGACACAAAAATTTTCTTGAACGTTTGTTTTTTATTTATAAATGCCCACGCTTACACGTGGCATCCAACCTGTTTTTAATATTTCTATTCGTCACGATTACACGTGGCACCTTTTTGCAGTTCTCTTATTCAAAACGAACAAAATTTTTATTGACATTGTTTAAAATTTATTGTCAGAATACGTTTACACAAACCCCACATTTTATCAAATTTTTTCCTACACGACCATGTTTGCACGTGGCACAAAATTGTAAAACTTTATCTTCCGTAATTTAGTTATTTTTAAAACACCTCTAACCGTATCTTAAGGTAATTTTTTGAAATAAATATATAAACATAAATTAAATAATTATTTTCTTAAAATAATAAATAAAATGGATCAATATTTAAAAGCGGGATATTTATTAATAGATGAACTTGAATATGAACTCAATATAAGGTCCATAAATACAAAAAAGAAGTCCATGGAAGAAAAAAGAAAACTTTTAGCTCGTGAATTACGTACTGAAATAAATAAACCACCCCCGCATAAAGATATCTTAAATTATACAAAAACTTTTGAGCAAGATTCTGAAGCAATAACTAATACACTAGATTCTATTACTATTTTATTAAACGAATTTGAAGGTGACAGTAAAGATTCAATATATAAAAGAATAAAATCCCGTCTGGCACATGTTTGTGGCAGAATTCAACGTTTAAATATTACAGATTGTGAAGATGAAGAACAAGCTACAATGTTTAAAAAATGAAAATTATGCAACCGCACTTTTGATTGATGCTGAACTTTATGAAAAAATAGACAAATATGAACAAATATCTGGTATTAATGATAACTCTTTAACAAATAATAGTAACCCAACAATAAATGTACATCCACCTACCGTAACTTGCATAACAAACCCTAATCCAATATCTTCTTGGTCAGTTAAATTTGATGGCAAACAGTCATCAGTGTATGAATTTTTAAATAGAATTACTGAACTTGCTGATACTAGAAATGTAACAAAACAAGTACTTTTCAGTTCGGCAATGGAATTTTTTATCGGAGACGCTATTATATGGTTTAGGGAAGTCAGACATATAATAAATGATTGGGATTCTCTTGTAGAACGTTTAAAACGTGATTTCTTACCTCCAAACGCAGAAAATTTACTTTGGGACGAAATAAAAAACAGAAGACAAAAACAAGATGAACCAGTAATGCTATATATAATGCAAATGCAAAATTTATTTAGACGTTTAAACAAATTACCGTTAGAATCGGCAAGAATAAGTATAATTGTTCAAAATTTACTGCCAGATTTTATAACTCCACTAACTCATTTCCCTGTAAATACAATAGAAGAATTAATAATAACTGCACAAAGATTACAAGAATCGTTTAGATTAAAAAATTTAACAATTTCAATTGATAACAAAAAACAACCAAATACCTCCACTTTTATTGAAAATAAAAATACATTATCTAATATCTCACCTAGTCAAGTAAATAAACAAAAATCATTTCAAAATATACAACCGATACATAAAATAAATTATTTATCGCAAAGAAATACTAAATTTCAACCATCAATGAGTGTTCATCCTAGAACCACATATTATAATAAAAATTTTAGTACCTCAATACCTCAAATAAATTCATCAAATAATGATATAAAAAATAATGTTACCTCCTTTCCTCAATATAAAAATAATTATCCAGTAAATACAAATTTACATAAAATACAACCCCTAATACATAGAACTCAATACATTTCCAAAAATTTTACACCAACTCAAGTCACATGTTTTAATTGCAGACGACAAGGTCATATATATTCAAATTGTAGACAAATCGAAAAATATTTTGCTACAGATGTGGTTTCCACAAGTAACTATAAATAACTGCCCTAAATGTTCAAAAACTAAATAGTCTGTACAGGACAAGTAGTCGATCTTGTACGTATTTCCTAAAGGCTACAAAAATACATAAAACAAATAAAATTTAATTTCTACATTTAATAATAAAAATTTAGTTACTACTTCTAAATGTACAAACAATAGTGACTGGTTAAAATGGTTAAACACAGTTAAAAATTTTATAAACCAACAAAATTTTATGTTGAACCTTATAATTTTATATCTAAACCATCTGATAACAGACCCTATATTAAAGTTAAGTTAATAGATACAGATATCACTGCATTGTTTGATACTGGAAGTAATATTTCTGTAATAGGATCTCTTGGTATACCTTTAATTAAAGATTTAAACCTAAAATTTTCACTTTATCAAAACATAAATTATTTACCGCTGATGGTACCCCACAAAAAGTTGATGGTTCCGTAGATTTACCTATTTTTATAAACGAAGTTTGTCGTTTTATTACATGCCTTATAGTACCTACCTTACCTCATTCATTTATCTTTGGAACAGATTTAAAGAAATTTGAAATTACCTTAAATTTTAAAATGATTCCTGGGAAGCTTTTTCCAAATCAAATACCTTAATACCATTATTAGATAGTCCTGATTTATCAGAAATTTCTAAATTAAATAATAAACTCAGTACCTTAGAAGATTTACATCCATCAGAATTATCTGAAGCTAAACAATTAATAGATTCCTTTAATACAATTGCTAGCACTACATATAATTTAGGTCGAACAGATAAAATATATATGAATATAGACACAGGTGATAGTAAACCTATTAGAAAACGTCCATATCCAATGTCTCTCTTCATGTCAAAAATTTTAAATGAAAAATTAGATGAGATGCTAGTTTTAAATGTAATAGAAAAATGTAACTCACTCTGGTGTTCCCCAGTTTTATTAGTAAAGAAACCCTCTGGTGATTATAGAGTTTGCTTTGACGGAAGAGCTTTAAACGATATTACTACTCATGATAGTTATCCTATGCCTAATGTAGACCGTATTCTAAATATGCTTAGAGGTGCTACATATATTTCAAGTTTAGATTTAAGACATAGTTTTTGGCAAATTCCCTTAACTGAAGAATCGAAAGATAAAACAGCCTTTAGTGTCATCTCTAGAGGTCAATTTAGATTTGTAACTGTCCTGTTTGGTTTGAGGAATAGTGCTCAAACACAACAACGTTTAGTTGATACAATTTTTGGACCCGAACTGGAGCCAAACATTTTCTGTTATCTTGACGATATCGTAGTAGTATCTTCCACGTTCGCTGAACATATTAAATTATTAGAAACTGTAAGAGACCGCTTAAAAGAAGCAAATTTAACTTTAAATTTAGACAAATGTGAATTTTTTAAAAAGTCATTAAAGTATCTAGGATATATTGTAGGGTCGAATTCAATAAGAACAGATCCAGACAAAATTTCTGTCATGGTAAATTATCCAAGACCAACAACAACCACTGAAATAAAACGTTTTGTCGGTATGGTCAGTTGGTATAGAAGATTTGTGAAATCTTTTTCAACTTTATTATCTCCAATTAATGATTTATTAAAAGGAAAGAAGAAAAAGGAACCAATAGTTTGGACTCCTCAAGCAGAAGCGTCATTTTTAAATATAAAGCAGATTTTAGTATCTGAACCAATTTTATGTCAACCCGATTTTAGTCAACCTTTTATAATAGAGGCTGATGCGTCAAATACAGGTCTAGGCGGTGTCTTATTACAAAATTTGAATGGAGAGAATCGCATTATCTCATATGCTAGTCGATCTCTCACTCGTTCTGAACGTAACTATTCAGTTACAGAACGTGAATGCCTTGTTGTAATTTTTTCTATAGAGAGATTTCGTCCCTGAATAGAAGGCACTAAATTTACAGTGATAACTGACCACCACAGCCTCCTGTGGCTTAATAATATACAGAATCCCTCTGGTAAACTTGCGAGATGGGCAACTCGTTTGCGACAGCATACCTTTGACTTAATTCACCGAAAGGGTAAATTAAATGTAATACCTGACTCACTTAGTCGTTCAACTCCAGAAGACACATTAAACTTAAATATTTTAGATATAAATCAAAATAATCTCGATGAATATTACATATCTTTAAGAAATAAAATAATAAATTCACCAAATACCTATCCACAATGGAAAATACAAAATAATCTTTTATATAAATTTATACCTACAAATCTACCTTTAAATACAAACATTAGTAATTGGAAACTTTTAGTACCTATACAACAAAGAAATGAAGTCATATCAGCATGTCATGATCCTCCTACAGCTAGTCATTTTGGTTTTTATAAAACTTTAGCTAGAATTCAAGAAGCCCATTATTGGCCAAAGATGAAATATGATGTTCTCAGATATTGTCGAAATTGTCTTGTCTGTGGTGCACAAAAATCGTCAAATCAGAAACCTTTAGGATTAGTAGGAAAGGAAAAAGATGTCCATTTCCCATTTCATACAATAGCACTAGATCTCATAGGTCCCTACCTGCTCAAAACAAGGCCACAAATGGATACTTGTTGTTGGAGATTGGTTTTCCAAATTTACTTTGCTCTTTCCTTTACGTAGTGCTAAAGCACAACACATTGAAAAATATGTAGAAATTAATATATTTTTAACTTTTGGTGTCCCTAAATTTATAATTTGCGATAATGGTTCTCAATTATCTGGAAATATCTTTAAAAACTTAAGTAATAAATATAATGTTGAAAAGATCTGGTATACTGCAGTATATTCGCCTCAGTGCAATTTTGTAGAAAGAATAAACAAAACTGTTGGTACCGCAATAAGATCTTACGTTGAAACACACAATATGTGGGATGAAAACTTGGCAAAAATACAATATGCTATAAACTCTGCTAAGCATGAAGTAACTGGGTTTTCTCCAAATTTTCTCGTCTTTGGTAGACATGTTCCTATCTCAGGAAAATTTTATAGCTCGTCATATAAACCTTCTGAAGACGTCGATATAATGCCTGAAGATAGAGTTGCATATTCCACAAATCAACAGGGTCTCTTTAACTTATTCAAAGATGTTAAAATAGGCTGCATTCAGCATATAAAAAAATGTCTAGTCGATATAACCTTCGACGTAGACCAATTTCTTTTAATATCGGTGACTTTGTTTGGAGAACTAACAAAGTGTTATCTAAAGCAGGAGAAGCTTTTACCTCAAAGTTATCTCCAAAATATATTTTATGCACCGTGAACAAAAAATTGTCTCCCTTGGTGTATAATTTAACTAATCCTGATGGAACCAAAACAAATAATTGGCACATCAAGGATCTCAAGTCATATACTGGCATCGAAATTAATTAAATATATAATAATTTGCCTTTTACTTAAAAATTATATTCCCTTATCTAAATATCTTCCCTCATTAGTAGCTTTGTAAAATACACTTTGGTATTTTAATTTTAGACCCCCCCCCTTAAGGTTTGCAAACCTCCCTTTTTTTTCCCAAACCTCCCTCTTTTTTCCCAAACCTCCCTTTTTTCCCCCCAAACCTCCCTCTTTTTTCCCAAACCTCCCTCTTTTTTCCCACACCTCCCTCTTTTTTCCCAATCCGCCCTCTTTGTCCCAAACCCTAATATTTTTAATATTTTTTTTTAATTTAATTATATGAGTGATTAGACTTTACCGAATTTGTCTTTACCTATATTGTCTTTACCAATTTTAGTCTCCCTCGGGACGGGTGATACACGTCAGATATCATATCACTCATAATTTTATGTTTATTTTCGGTATTTTTTTTCCTTCTTTTTCCCTATTAGTTTACCTATATCTACTATATAAAAAAAAATATTCCTAACGTCATATTTTTTTTCTCCTTGGTCCGGGGCAGTGTAACATGTCTTTTTGCCTATATTTTAGCATGTTACATCTGTGCTTGGCACTATTAGCATATAAATGCTAATACCTACATTTAAATATAAAATTACTCTCTTTATTATATAATATATTTTCTATAAGAATTTATCTCGTACATTCCTGGATTATTAGTTTTAATCCACAAGTTATTAATTTGTTTACATAGTACAAATAAATATATCTATATGTAATTTTCCAATTGGTCATTTCTAATTTTCCTATTGGTTGTATTATAATTATATCTAAATGAAATTTTCCTATTAGTCATTTCTGAAGTGTTTATTCTAGAAACACAACTGGTGTGGTTCTAATTCTGTAATATAATTATATGAAATTTTCCTATTGGCTATTTATTTGAAGTGTCAAATTTTCATTTCTCGAATACCTGATTGCTTATCTGGAATTGCATTTGCTGATTTAACTTGTACCTTGCCGCATGTGTTTACCTGGTATGTAAATTTTCTAGTTATAGATCATAAATTAACATTTAAATATATTTGTAGATGTGTTATCTAATGGATGAAGGAGTTATTTCTTCATTAATCCCATCAACTATTTATGATGATGGTAAGATATAAACCGATATAACTTTTCTTTGCACCTCGTGGTAGGTTGTCACTTTTGTAACACAACTGAATTTTCTAGGGTCCTTTGTTACCTCTGGCTCCGGCGGATTTGTGTGTTCCTTTGTTACCTCTGGCTTCATTGGATTAATATGTCCCTGCAATATGTGTTCCTGTAATATTTTTTACATGGAAAAGTTGCATGTGCAATTTGCACAAACAGATGATGTAAAATAAATAATCGTCACAAGTATTTCATATTTCGTTTCTTTCTACTTTACATAATGAATGCTAAGTTATTATCTTATTGAAAAATTTCTACATGTTTAATTTTATGGAACAGAAGTCTGTAAGGACAACATTCAAAGTTGACCACATGGTTTGTTTTGTACCTACGCTAGGAGTTCCTCAAAGCAGGATGTTTCTGTTTCCTGGATATAGGAGGATTCCTGTAACTTAAGTAACTTTGTATTAGTTTAGTTACTGGTACAACAGGTAGTATGAACTTTAACTTTTACCTTACCGTTTCTCTGTTAAAATAAAGAGGCCTAACCTCTATTTAAATTTGTCTTTGTCACTACAAATATTTTGTATTGATTATTAATTACCTTTTACTTACCTTAATTGATTTCAAATAGCATTCTCTAATGTATGAAATTTAAAGCTTTTACCTTACCGTTTCTCTGTTAAAATAAAGAGGCCTAACCTCTATTTAAATTTGTCTTTGTCACTACAAATATTTTGTATTGATTATTAATTACCCTTTACTTACCTTAATTGATTTCAAATAGAATTCTCTAATATATAATCTTATCTTAAATGATTTCAAATAGAATTATCTAATATATAACCTAAAAATATGTAAACATTTGAAGCTTCATATGGTGAAAAGGTTTATTATTTGAACTTTCATTTCATGTGCATTTTGTTACATGACGTTATTACAATTAGGATCACTTTTTGATTTACTTTCGCATTAAGTATAATATTTTGAGTTTCTAAACAGAGAATGTTTACTTTGACTTCTCTATAAAAGAATTTCTCGTGTACATTTTATTAACTATGTGAATTATATCATGTTAAAATATATAGCGATGTCTACTATGTTAATGACACAAGCATATATCATATACATGCCTTTGGAATTGTAAGAATTGAGTATTAATATACATATTTAGTCAAATTTCTCTTATCGTGTTTTAACTTTTGTTTCTCTAAGTTATCTTACAGTTGTGTAAACAAGTGTCTTGGTATTTAAATTCTAACTTTCAGATATTCTCTAAACATTCCCCTTACCCTGATGATTTCAAGCCTCATGCAGCCTCCGAAACCATAAAGGTCGATGCAAGCTGTGCCGAAGTATTTCAGATACTTCGTCGTGCGCTTACTCTTTTTATAACATCGAGAAAAGAGTAAGGTGCAGTATTACTGACTCAATATTTGCTACTTTTTAATATAGCACAATATAAAAAAAGAAATGCTTTAATATTTTGATGAATGATAAATAAATCTCATATGCACCTAGAATTGCACAAGTGTAGTGTTGATCTCCAATACATGTAAACCTCAACCCTGCGAGTATTGACTTGTACGTTGCATTCTCGACTATAAAGCAAACTGCTCTTACGAACCTTGGTAAATAAAGAACTAATTAAAAATATCTTCTGTCATTAAATTAAGTTAAATGCACAGAAATTTAAGTTTTAGTTTGTTCATTTTATTTTACAGAAGAAAATAATTCTAATGACCCAGATAGTAGCTTCGTACTCAAATTCAGACTCAGGAACCATAAAGAACGAACTTTTTTCAATCAATAATCACTCATTCAAATAAAGAAGGGAATATGGCATAACATCATCTACAATCTCTCAAAAAAAAAAACTAACAAGTACAGTTTACCTTTAATGGTACTGTTTTTAAAAATTTAGTTGATCTTCCTTCTTTCAATTATTACCTCCATTTGAAATGATCATTTAGGCTTTGCATGAATATCTAAGTCATTATTTCATCATCATTAGGTCTTCAGTCCTGAAATTGGTTAGAAGCGTACGTACCCTCATTGTTTCTTATTCTGTGCTAACCTACACATTTATCTGAAATTTCCAGTCTGCATATTTCACTATCTGTGTGCAATAGTCTGATCTAGGTCTACATCTACCTCTTATTTCCTATCTCTGTTTGTAATATATCCTGCACAATACTACTTAAATGCCTTAGAACGTACGTGCCCTATATCTCCTATTTTTTTTTGTTTTCCACAGATATGTTTATTCCCCTACTATTTCGATAACCTCTTTGTTATTAACTTTGTCTGTCCATGCTATCATCCTCATACATCTAAAGCACAACATTCCAAAAGGCTTCTACCGTTTTTCTGTCTGCTTCTTTTACTGCCCCTATATCATAGACATACTGTGCTGTGCTCCACACATATGCTTACAACAATTTTCTCCTTGTTTCTATGTTTGTTATCTTCGAACATAGACGCTGCTGTTTCTTATTAGATGTCGTTCTGTTACCTTTCTATTGTATATCAATATATACCATATTTCATCGATATTCAGTAGTATGTGAAGGGGGTTAAGCAGCCTGTGGTTTCCAAGATCACCCAACAGCCTTTCGCACAATCAACATTAGTTGAAAATATTTCAAAACCAACACCTGTAGTTGTTTATAATAACCATCAGATTTAAATGCAATTATTTTTTGTCATTAGGTTTTTCGTCTTGAAACTGGGTGAACGCATACCTTCGCTGATTTCTATTCTGTGCGACCCTACAGCATATTCCCTAAAATTCCCACAGCCTAGATACAGCTCGGTTTCTCTTCTGTTGTTTCCTAATTATATGCCCTATTTCACCAAGATTCAGTGGTATGTGAAGGGGTGTAAGCAGCCTGTGGCTACCAAGAATCCCCCAACACTTCGACATTTGCCGAATTAATAGTTTTCCAGTAAATCCTTTTGCACAATTAACATTAGTTGAAAGTATTGCAAAACCAATACCTGTAGTTGCTTATAATAATCATCAGGTTTAAGTACAGTTATTTTTTTGTCATTAGGTTTTCCATCTTGGAATTGGTTGGAGCGTACCCACACTGATTTCTATTCAGAGTCATTATTTAATATTTGTAATTAATATAACATTGAAAATCGATTTGTATTGTACAATTACTAATATTTATAATTAATAGTACGTTTATAGCCATGAATGTGAGAGTAGCTTCCTGTCCATATACGACATAAGTCGCAAACAACACTGTCAGAAATGATCAACAAAAATGTCAAACGTATTTGAAAGTTAGGTTGATGTATGGTTGCGAACATGATTTAGATTTGTATATCTTTCCAATTTAATCAACTGTAGGTGAGACACAACCGGTTAATGCATCGGTGGTCAAGCTAAAAATTACATGTTCGAATCGTGTCCGGAACCTTGTATTTTCCATCTTTCAATTACTAGGTCCATTAAAAATCATCGTTTAGGCTTTACATAAAAGTCAAAATCATTATTTAATTTTATTAACTATCACTAACTACTATCAGTGTTAATAATGATATTACACATAATCCGAATACCATTGCCAAACATTTGCAAGCCACTTCTACAAACAATATGCTAACGAACCCACCGGTAACTGCCAGAGCCTGTAAATATTAAAAGAACTCAAACTTCATTTGAACATGTGGAGTTTACTACCGATAAAGATTGTTTAATACCACAACATCTAAAAACTGATTCTGGTCCATATTCAGATCTCATTGGTTCCTATTATCTAAAAAATTGTGCTTCAAGCATGGCATATCCCTTGTCTTTAATTTTCCATACTTCTTTGAAAGATGTTTTTCCCAGTGATTGGAAGGGGACATCAGAAACTCCAGTATATAAAAAGTGAGATAAAAGACTTGTTTGTAATTATAGACCAATAAGTCCTACATCTATTATTTATAAATGCATGGAAAGAATTATAGTTATAGAACATGCCCAATTTTTAAAAGAAGAAGATATCTTACCAAAAGAGCAATATGAATTTTGTCCTGGTAGATCTGTTGTAACAAATCTCCTGAGCAACTTAAATGGATGGACGAAAGAATTTAATAGCGTACATCCAACTGATGTTATTTACTTAGATTTTGAAAAAGCCTTTAACCAAGTTCCAATCCAATGTCTTCGTGTAAACCTCGAACAAATTGGTAAGAGGAAAAGTTTTAAGCTGGGTCACATCGTTTCTCTGTGAAAGAAAAGGGAACGATGCGTCTCTAATTATTAAATTCGGTGATGGTGATGACTGATACAGATTTTCAATCCAATTAAAGTCACTTTTTTACATGATTGCTACACCTTTAATTTGTAAACAAGCTCATAGCCAACTATGCTTTCCATTTAAAAAAATTGAGGTTATGTACATATCTATGAAATAAAAAAAATTAAAATTTTGCAATCACTCATTCTAATTCAGCATAAAAATATCTACAAGTTTTCTATTTACATTATTTCTCTAATGCCAACAATAAAGTCGACAGATGGATTTGAAAAAAATTGCGATATTTAGTTTGTTCAATATATCTAGATATCCGTTGATTTTTCTAGAAAAGAAAAGCACATGCGAGATCAGCAGACAAAACCGCATTACTTTTCCCATTTGAGCGTATCTCTATCTCTAACAGTTTCCAAGATATATATATATATATATATATATATATATATATATATATATGTGTGTGTGTGTGTAGGGGGGTTACAAGGCTTCCAAAAGTAGATTTGTGTTAAAAAGGGTGTATGCCAAACGACAAAATTCATATATAAGATCCAGTAATTCAAAAACTATATTTTGCCGTACTTTACATATGCTAAAGTATTTACCATTTTAGTTTGAAACGACGTGCAAAGGTAAACAAAATGACTTTATGACGTTGATACAATGCACGGTACTCAAGGTTTTATACTGAGTTGATATTTTATAAGCCATTGAAAGTACATTTGCCGTCTGAAAACCGGACGCGTCTATGGATATCTACAATCAACCAAGCGTCCAGGTCTTGTGTAAATATTTTGGCTTTTCATTTAAATAGAATCAACTTTTGGACGAATTGTAAAATCAAAATTATAAGTGAATAGCTATATACAATATTATTGGAGAATTGTGAAGTGTTTAGGACCAATGGTAGAAATTAGGAATGTATATAAAGACTATAGTGAAGGTATTTTGGACACTAGATTTGAGCGAGATTGGTATTGGATTTGGGACGATTGGTTAAAGCGGCAGCAGGAGATTCGAGTGGATATACAAAGCAACGCGATATTAATAATTTTGGAGTGATTTGGATAGATTAAAGGCAGTAGGACATAGAGTGGATATTGAAGGAATAGCAGGGAATAGGTTGATTTGGAACAGTACGGCAGGATAGATTGGAGATTGAAAACGGAAAGGCGAAAGAATTGATTGGAGCACGAAGAAGGAAAATAGGAGAGCAGCAGAACGTGGTGTTGCAGAATATACCGATGAACGTGAGCGTAAATGGACCGTTAGAATTGGTAGCTATTGATTACTTGAGCAACCTGATTACGAGTGAACAGGGGTATCGACACATATTGGTGATGGTAGACGTTTTTTCGAAATTTGTCAAATTATTTCCGGCAAGACGAAGTAACACGGTGCACGCATTGCAGTCGATTAGAGAATTTGAAAGCCAGGTCGAGAAGATAAAAAGGATTTTGGTAGACAACGCGACGTATTTCAACAATCAAAGATTCAGGAACGGGTTAAATAGGGCAAATATTAAGGTATCATTTAGCAGTATACGGCATCCGAAAGCAAATCCATGCGAACGTTATATACGGGAGGTAATAAAATATCTACGGTTGGCGACACAGGAGCATCACGACAGATGGACTAGATGTCTGCCACAAATTGAAAATTTTATGAATTGCGTACCAAGTTCGGTTACGAAAACATGTCCGGTAACATTGATGCGAAGGATTATACCAGCTAGACCATGGAGGGAGGAAGTCGAGATACAAGACATCACAGAGTTGTTGGGTAGTGTTAGGCGTAGAATTGAAAGGATGCAGCGTAGGGACATCGAGCGAAGGTATAGAAAAATTAAAAAAAGGACGACTTTTGAAATAGGAGATCTGGTGGTAGTAAACGATTAAGGGTTTCAAACCGCGACAGAAACATTTTGCTGAAGTTGTTGTTTCCTTATGAAGGGCATTACAAGATCACGCGTATTTTGCTGAAGGAAATACGTTTGAGCTAGATAACATAACAGGGGATATCGCGGGCGTTTTCACTTGGAGAATTTATACCCATATAGAATTGTACAGGAAGAGGGTTTAGTAGGATAGTTTATTATGTAGTTTATGCAACGGAAAGTTTAGTTTTGTTTTTTTGTTTATAGTATAGGTTAGTATATAGCGTAGTAAGATAGACGTGAGAGAAAGGCGAATAGGGGTTGAATAATTAATATGTAAAAATGCGGGGGGGGGGTGATTTTAAATAAAAATTAGAAATTTTTGCACACCAGGGGAAGAGAAAAAAACACGAAATTCCCAATTTCATTCAAAATCAGTGGGGCCAATGTAATGTGGGGGGGGGGACAAGGCTTCTAAGAGTAGATTTGTGTTAAAAAGGGTGTATGCCAAACGACAAAATTCATATATAAGATCCAGTAATTCAAAAACTATATTTTGCCGTACTTTACATATGCTAAAGTATTTACCATTTTAGTTTGAAACGTATGTGCCAAAGGTAAACAAAATGACTTTATGACGTTGATACAATGCACGGTACTCAAGGTTTTATACTGAGTTGATATTTTATAAGCCATTGAAAGTACATTTGCCGTCTGAAAACCGGACGCGTCTATGGATATCTACAATCAACCAAGCGTCCAGGTCTTGTGTAAATATTTTGGCTTTTCATTTAAATAGAATCAACTTTTGGACGAATTGTAAAATCAAAATTATAAGTGAATAGATATATAAAATATTATTGGAGAATTGTGAAGTGTTTAGGACCAATGGTAGAAATTAGGAATGTATATAAAGACTATAGTGAAGGTATTTTGGACACTAGATTTGAACGAGATTGGTATTGGATTTGGGACGATTGGTTAAACGGCAGCAGGAGATTCGAGTGGATATACAAAGCAACGACGATATTAATAATTTTGGAGTGATTTGGATAGATTAAAGGCAATAGGACATAGAGTGGATATTGAAGGAATAGCAGGGAATAGGTTGATTTGGAACAGTACGGCAGGATAGATTGGAGATTGAAAACGGAAAGGCGAAAGAATTGATTGGAGCACGAAGAAGGAAAATAGGAGAGCAGCATATTACAAGGAAGAATTAACGCAGGGGAAGTAGATACAACGGTTTATTCAAAATTCTAAAATTAGGGTAAAATTATTTCAGATTTGGAGTCAGCAAAATTGTTAAGAACATCTGGAGGCGTCATAAGTGAACAGCGCTTGTGAATCCTTGTGAAGGTGCGTACGGTGAATAAGATCTAGAGCCAGAAACATTTAAAGAAGGCATTCAGCGCAGTATAATTCAGGTAAGTACCGTGTAATATCTTAAAACGTCAAAATTAAAGTCAGAAATAGTATACATAAATTAATTTGGCACCAAGCAACATTGATCATTAAAATGTGGCATATACAGTAAATAATTCCATATTAAAAAGGTAGTAAAACAAACGAGTGTGCAGTTTGGTTGGACAGTGCACATCTACTCACCATTGAACTCACGGTGAGTAGGTGAACACCCTGAGATAAAGGTTTCATATAGTCGAGGCATAAAATATAGTAAACAGTTTTAAATAGATAACCAACCAAACTTTGCTAAAACACATCATATAGGAATCATTCATTGAATACTATAATTAGGGGCGACGACAAAAAGTCGTGTATCAGAATTTATAAATTTATAAATAAATAAAAGTAAAATTAAATTATAAAAAAATAAATATTAGGGCGGAGGGGTGGAGTAATACCTTCATAAGAATATATATATATATATATATATATATATATATATATATATTGCTGTGATATTTCTCCAGCCCCTACGATGTTTTATTAATTTTTAACCCCACGTTTGAGCATGTCATAAAATGCTGTGTTATCCCCTTGAAAACTTTTATTATTATTTTATTTAAGCCCCACGATTTGGGAGTAACATAAAATGCTGTGATATTTTTACATTTGCCCCTTTCATCAATCAAGCACCTATGATGTGAAATGTTAAGTTATGGATTTTCTTTTCATCAACTAGCTGATTCAATGAAATAAAGCTATTCTACAATACACAATATAATGATTAAATATTTACAACTTTAAAAATCTTCCCCTTTTCAGAATATTTACATATACCAGATTTAAGAAATTGAACCCAGCGAAACGAGCCTTTTTGTTTATATTTAGAGACCTTTTGAAATATCAGTAAATAAAAGATTTTTCATGTCCGTAATTAACAAGACAGTAATAGAACATTTACCATGTCAGTAATTACCAAAAAGTAATTAATCAGAGTAATTAACAGGAGGTGATTAACTTGAGCCCTGTTTTATTTATGTTAGAAATTGTATTTTTACTAAGTTGTTGTTTACTTACGTCTATAATAGATTGGCTCACACTTGCACAATTTGTACACTTAAAAATGATTTTTATTTACTTTCGTATCACTGGTTACGTAAATAATTTAGCACTTCAGAGTATCGTCTTAGCCCAGTTTAAAATGTATACTAAACTCGTCACTCAATTGTTATCGTATTTAAAGGCCATACCTCTCTTGTTTTCCATTCGTTTATTCACGTGTTGAGACAACACACCTTTGCTTTTATCTTTGTGTACTCCGGGAATTTTACCAATTGTATAGTTCAAATATTCGGATGAATGCTTGAGTTGTCACGTATTCATTTACATACCATGATATTTCTGTTTATTCAGTCACGTATTCATTGTTTATTACTTATTCTAATCTAAACCGAAATAAGCAGGTGCTTGTTTAGTTCCTAGTTAATATTGGATTTTTGAACAAATGTAATTCTTTATGCCACGTACGATTTTCAAATACTGCATAATCTAGACTGCATATACGATGATATATTTAACGCACTTCTTAAATATTTATCAAGCCAACTCATATAAGTTTCCCGTTGATCTAATTTTGATGCATTTTGATACGTTTTCAAATCTTATCTTAACTTGTAACTACTCTTGGATATTTCTATTTGTTATGCGTTTAATCTCATGTATTTTTATATACAGTGTGCTCTCAACTAACAATATGTATAGTAACCTATTTTCTCTTATAATATCTGTAACTATGTGCTTTTGTTAACTGGACGTTTCTTTTCTTTATTCTACGACCCCCTGTGATTTAACCTACCCCTAAACTGCCCTATAATTATATCAATATATATATATATATATTGCTGTGATAAGGGGTTGTTTAGGGGTGTATTGTGTAGCAAGGGTCGTGCAGTAACCATAAATTGCGATAGGAAGCAGAAAACTTCATTCATTTAGCAGAAAATTAAAGTAATTCTTATATTATGTAAATAGTAAGCATTCAACACCCTGTACATAGATCATAGTTAGCTTTAAACAATGCGAATAAGCATATCTTACAACAATAGTACTCGTATTTAGCAGAAAAATAGATAATTCATACATTAGGTAAATAACAAGTATTCAACACTCGGTATGTAGATCTTTATTAATATTAAGTAATGCAAAGTAAGAATATCTTTCAGTAAAAGTACGCGTATTCAGAGGAAAGGATAGTACAGGTAATTAAACACGCATTGAGAAGTGTTCTAATTAGTTATAATATAATACGGAGATAAGAGATAAAACCTAACGAAGCTTTGTGTAAGTGCGTGAAAACAATAAATATTTTTGATAAGAAAAGCAGTTTCAAACACGCGTAAAATAGACGAAAGTAAAATTGAAGTTACATCATGTATTTTTGTATAATATGAAAAACGCGATATCTAAACAAAACAACGTATGGTCTAGATAGCGAATAATAAGGTATCAAAGAAACACATTACCCGAAAAGCCAAGTATATTACATCAAAAACTGTGCTAGTATGCATAATCAGGTTTTGCAATTAAAGAATTACAAAACATTTATTGTATCAAAAAAGGAATCATCAACGTGGTCACAAAACATAACATAACCTCACATCTCCCACACTACCAGGAGAAAAACGTATGTTGAGGAAAAACCGAAACAACAAAGTAAAGAAGACAATATAGATATCACAATTTCTCCCTATTTATATTATGTTTGATAAAAAAAAATCTGACTAACAAAATTAAATAATTTTATACGTGATAAAGGTTTTGTCAATAGATCAGCGACATTATTTTTACTACTAACAAACTTAAGTGTTACTACTCAACAATTCTCTTATAGTATGGTATTTTATGTCGACATGTTTTGTTCTATTGTTAACAATTGTACTATTTGAAAAATGTATTGCCGATTGGTTATCACATAAGACTAATGGCTTAATAGTTTTTACAGACAAGCAATTAATTTCTTCTAGTATTTTCTTAAACCACATCATTTCTATACAGGCAGAGTCTAATGCAACATATTCCGCTTCCATTGTGCTTCGAGATATGCATTTCTGGATATTGCAGTGCCACCCGAGAAAAACGTTACCAACTGACCAAATAAATCCGCTGAATGACCTGTGGGAAGCAATGGCAGTAGCCCAAGAGGCATCGGTGTACATTATCAAATTGGAAGAACTTGAACTAGATAAATTAATTGAATAACTTTTTGTGCTTACAACATATTTGAGAATACGCAATAAGCAATTATAATGTTCACTATTAGCATTAGTAGAAAACTGCGCTAAATAAATAACTGAAAATAAAATATCAGGACGTGATCAATTTCCTAAAAATAGCAAAGAACCTAAAAGTTCTCTAAAAGGTAATTTTTCTTCCCATTTAACATTTTGTGAAAAAACATTTCCAACATCCATGGGAGTATAAATAGAAAAATTTAAATTCACATAAAATCGTTCCAATAATTTTTCAATGTACTGTTGTTGATGTAGGTAATAACATCCGTCAGAATTCTCAAAATCAACACCAAGAAATCCTTTAATAGGGCCTAGATCTACAACTTCGCAATATATATTTATACACATATAAATACCATGTAATATCTTTTTGTTCACACCAAAAATCGCAATATCGTCTACATACAACAGAATTACACATTCGCTTTTTAATTGAAAAATACAAGGACAATATTGAGAAACTGAAAAATCTAGCTGTTTTAGAATGTCTGTAAAATAGCTGTACCAATTCGACCGGACTGTTTAAGTCCATATATTGATTTTCTTAATCGTAAAGTGCACAGTTCAGGATTTGCTTTTCCATAGCCAAGAGGTACTTGCATATAAATCTCTTCATTTAAATTACTATATAGAAAAGAACACTTTATATCCTAGTGTGCATGAACCCATTTATTTTGAATTACTAAAAGAACAAATATCAGTTTAACCAAATCAAATTCAATGACTGGGGCAAAAGTTTGGAAATAATCAACACCAAAAATTTGTTTATACCCGTGAGCCACCAACCGTACTCTAAAACGCTTTGGGGTACCATCTATATTAATTTTTAAGTTGTATATCCATTTACATGTTATGACTTTCTGATTTGGTGACTTCGGTACAATATCCCATACCTCGAGTTTTTCATTCATAGCAAGTTCTTCAGTCATTGCTACTTGCCATTCATCTTTGAACTCTGACTTAATTGCACTATGATAATTATCTGGAATTTGAATAAAACACATTAATAAAGGTTCTTCATCAATATTACATTCCAAATATTTAACTGAACTTATCTTTGAAGGATCTGAGAAATTAAACAAATCTGGGTCGTAGTCTAAACCTTTTTGTTTACAAATAAATTGAACATCTTTGTTAGAACGAAATTTATGTGGCCCATACCAATAATAAACATCAGTTCTTGTTCCATCTTTTCTTGGAACTTCCTGCCTGCTCCAACTTACATGGGGGCCACTTTTCTCAGATTGATTCTTTGACGACTGTGGAACATATTCTGGTTTAGGCACATATTCTTCTACTTCAGACGTTTCACTTGAATCGTCATTTGGAATATCAGGTTTTGGAATTGGACTAACTACATCACGAATTCCTATTACACGAAGAACAGATTCATCAACTTTGATGTGTTTCAGTTCAACAACAACGTTTCTGACTGGGTCGATTACTCTATAACCTTTAGTATGTGTGGCATAGCCTACCAAGATACATTTTCTTGATTTTAGTTCTAATTTATTTCTGTATCTTTTGGGAATAAAGATAAAAGCAAGAGTACCAAAAATTCTAATGTGAGAAATTGTAGGCTTTCTCCCTAAGAACAACTCATACGGAGTTTTACTAGGGTTAGTGGCATGAGAAATTCTATTTTTTGTATGCACGTAGTATTGCAGCGCTTCACCCCAAAACTTGGAACTTAGCTTAGAGGCAATTAAGTGTTCTAATTGCATCAACAGCATCATAATTTATCTTCTCCGCTACGCCATTTTGCTCTGGCGAATATATGCTTGTTAACTGATGCTTGATACCGACAGATCGAAAATAGGTTTCTATCTCTTTGCAACAAAATTCCATTCCGTTATCACTCCGTATCGAGATCACCTTTAATCCTAGCATTCACTCTGCCTGAGCAATTAAGTCCTTAATTTTTAAGAACACTTCGTCTTTACTTTTAATCAAGTAAACTGTGACCCATCATGAATAATCATCCACAATACCAACAAAATATTTGGCTCCTCCTGCATTAATAATCGGAGATTCTCCCCATAAATCAATGTGTAGTAATTCAAAAGGCCTCGTTGATTGTACACCTAACAGCCTCTTAAAGGGCCCTCGCTTTAGTTTTCTCTCAATACAGGCATGACAGGTAATAACCTCTTTATTAACCTTATCCACCCCTAAAACAATACCTTTACTAATTGTTCGGTGAACATTTTCAGGACTTAAATGAGCAAATCTTTCATGCCATAACATCAACGACTTATTATTTACCACACTAGACAATGTAATATTGACATTAGGCTTATTATCTACATTTAATTTGGCTTTTTTACCCCTAATCGTATATAGACGTTGAGTTTTACTAATATTAACAAATAAAACATTATTTGGTGTATAGATATCAAGTTGATTATTCTTGCCTACAAAATAAAAACCATTTTCGGCAATACAACCTAAGCATGTTATAAAAATATTCGGTTACTTGGCTAGTTTGGTGTGTTAAATTTTGAATATAGGGTAATTTCCTGAATGGTGTGGTCTAAGTAATGACGAAGTCTGTAGGTTTGTATAATACCCTTCTTAAAAGCTGTTAAGGATAAGCATTATTCAGTAGAGTATATTCCAATTGTTTTTAAATTTTTGTAGCAAGTCGAGTTCAGAAATTTTCTGGATGTGGTATTTTAGCTTATGTCGTGCCTTCAGAATTATTAATTTTATAGACCATACTTAGTCAACTTGGTAGTCTATTGATTTTAATTTTGTCTACTTCGTATTCATATTTATATATTCTATATTGTATGCCATGAATTAATGTTTTTTGTTTATATCAATTTAAAGCCAAAGTAATTATATAAGCAGACGTGCCCTGCTGTTTTAAATATAATTGTACTAATTTTTACAAAATCTTTTAGTCTGAGGAGGGCATAAACATAAAATTACAATTTGACACAGTAATTTTTTTTGTCTGTATCCTAAGATACCACCACACGTTTGAGTAGTTATATACTGATGTGAATTTTAATGAAAAATGATATTAGCAGCATATGCTTGTAAATAGTTTTAAAAATTGCAGTGGCAATAAAAATTTCTCAATTAATTTATTTAGATCGATCAAAGTCACAAGATTTAAAATGAATGGATCTTATTAGTATTCAGCTGTAAATATTACATAAAGAGCACGATTTATTCAAATTATATTGTTAGGAATAAATACAATAGGTAAAGAAAATTTAAAGGCATTAGGACGCTATCATCCATAAAATTTGTTAATTTGTAAACGTTATAAAATTGAAAACATTTATTGCTTCAAGGATACATAAGTTCATACAAAAAGCTCAAAATAATTCATCATATTTCCAATGGTTAATAATTATACACAGTACATCCCAAGTGATAACTATTATTATTTTATGAAGTGTGTAATTAGTTATCAGTTTGGTAGATTGTTATTAGCAAACACTGGCACAAAATGTTGAAGTTACTTCAACAGTGAGTTAATAAAATTAGCGCTTTTTAATTTTACCTGTTTGTTATTCACTATTTAGAAAAATATATTCATAATGAAGAATTGTCATTGAAATAAATCAGTGTCAATTATTGAAGAATATGCGACAAAGTTGTTATAATTAATTCTAATTAATTATTATTATTATTTTATTGCCCAACAGTAATAACCATTTACAGGACAAAAATATAGAACAAACAAATTATATACACATGTGACCTACAGACTAAAGTTTAAATATACAAACGTACATCAACATTATCTTTATATATAACAGAATCTAAAGCAGTGTTATTTATATCTATTTGAGGACTTAATCTGTTAAAATTTTTACACATTACATTTATGGGTGCTTTTTTGCCTATATTAGTTCTACTAGTAGCAATCTTAAATGTTTCTATGTATCTTGCTTCTAGCCTAGGTACATTAAATGGTATTTGCGATAACAAAACTGCACAATCTATTTGATTGTGTAACAATTTATATAAAAAACACAGACCAGAATTTATTCTCCTTGTTTCTAATGACAGCAATTTAAAATTGTCAAGTAATTCAATTTGATTACAACCTCTTATAGGATAAACACCAGTTTGTTTAAAGCTTAAGTATTTTAAAAATTTTCTTTGTACTGCTTCTAACATATTCTTATACAGTAAGTATATAGGTGACCAGATTAAAGAGCAATATTCCAGTTTGGTACGTACAAGGGAGTAAAATAGCAACTGTAAGCTAAATAAATCATTAAAACCTTTTGTGTTTCTAATCACAAATCCCAAGGAAGCACTTGCTGCATTACATAGTTCTTCTATACGTGGAGAAAATGACAGGGTTGGATCATGTACTATCCCAAGATCCTTAATTCTATCATATCTATTAATAGGTGTATTATCAATTTGATATTCAAATAGTACGGGATTCATTTTTGTTGTAAATATCATGCATTTACATTTTGCAGTATTTAGGTGTAACCTATTGTTTCTACACCAATTAACAATAAGGTTAGTTTGTTGTTGTAAGTCCTCACAATCAGAATCGTCTTCTATGGTTGAATAAATTTTTAAGTCATCTGCAAACAACAAATTATCACACTTGAGTGTGTTGGGAAGGTCGTTAATAAATATTAGAAACAACAAAGGGCCAAGATTGGACCCTTGTGAAACTCCAGATGTAGGCACAATTATATCAGAAGTAAATCCATTATACCTCACAACTTGTTTCTGCCCCAAAAGATACGATCTAAACAGCACCAATAAGGTTTCACTAAAACCATATTTATTCAATTTATTCAGCAAGACCAAATGATCTATTTGATCAAAGGCTTTCTGAAAGTCTAAATATATCGTATCAACTTGTAGCCTCTGCTCAATGGAATTGGCAACATACTGAGTAAAAACTGTTAGATTGGATAAAGTACTCCTTTTTTCTATAAAACCATGCCGAGTCGATGAGAGGATATTTTTTATTTGCATGTAGATTTGTTTATACAACAATGATTCAAATATTTTTGCAAAATTACTGATAATTGAAATTGGTCTGTAGTTAGCTATATCAGATTTAGCCACACTCCTAAATACGGGGCAAATTCTAGCAAATTTCCACTGAGATGGAAATGTGCAAGATTTAATAATTAGATTAAATATAATGTTTAGTGGGTAAAGAAAGATCAATTTACAATCTTTAATTAAAAATTCTGGTATTTTATCCATTCCAGCAGTTATGGAGTTCTTCAAATTGTTTATTGAATGTATAATATCATCATCCGAGATAGACTTTAGCGTTACAGTGTCTATACCATTAATATTCACTACTTGGATATTGCTCTCATCTGATAGTTTATAAACACTAGCGAAGTATTCAGCAAATGCATTTACAACATGTTTAGGTTCAGTACATTCTTTATCATTAAATGTCAAAGTAGCTGGAATTGTCAATTCCTTTTCTTATTGATAAATGACCAAAAATACTTGGATTATGTTTAATATTGTGTTGTACCTTAACTAAGTATGTTTTATAATCCTGTTTGACTTTATTTTTACAATTAGTTCTAAGTTGTTTAAACTGATTATACAATGAATCTATTTTATCTTTTTTGTACTTTCTGTATGCACAAGCTTTTTGTTTTAACATATATATATTAACTCCCTACTGTGCCCATCAGGAAACTTGGTATTAATGTTTTTGTAAAGAGGAACGAAACTGTCAAGAAGCTTGCTCTAATATTTCATAAAATTTTGTGCATACTTTATTAATATCATCATAATACTCTAGAACAGACCAGTCTATATACGTGAGAAATTGATATAGACCATGATAATCAGCTTTAGAAAAACTATAGTTCTTAACGGAAACATTTATAGGAAATTTGTTTAACCTTTCCGTTTCGATATTAAATTCAATTAATAAGTGTGGATTATGGGGATCAACACTGACTAAAGCAGTGTCACATAAAGTTACATTGCATACTTGATTACTAGATACTAAGTCTAATATTCTATTATTTACATTAAGTACACCATTAAATTGTTTATAATTTAGAAAATTTATAAAGTTTGTAAAATGCAGACTCACTATCCCAGTAGTTAGTTTGGATATAGTATGGTATATTAAAATCACTGACAACTATACATGACTTATTATGTAGCCAATCACATAAGGCTAGTTGTTCAAAGAGGTTTTCAAAATATAATAAATCGACCAAAGGTGGTATATACACATTAATTATATATCATTCATTTTGTTTTCGACCTTACTTAAGGTCGGTTTGACGCAGCTCTAACTTCTTTTCTATTCTGTGCTAATCTAAAAAGCTTTACATACCCTTCACAACCTAAATTTCTAATAATTTGACTAATATAGTTTGGTCTAGGTCTTCCTATATCCTTCTATCTTTTTCCTATCCAGCTGGCTCTACATAGATATTAGCAACCTGATGGTTGTTAAAGAACTCTAACATGTTTACATGATTACCATTTATAAGGAAATGAAATATAACCTGGTTATCCGCTTCAAAAAAGGAAAAGTGTTAAATTATATGTTATGGTAAGGCTTAAGCAACGAATCGCTGCCAACATGCCAGACCGCTACCTAATTGTGAGTTATGTTCTGGTGACGTTTATTAAATATATGTTATGGTAAGGCTTAAGCAACGAAACGCTACCAACATGCCAGACCGCTAACTAATTGTGAGTTATGTCCTGGTGACATTTAGTTAACTGATTTTTATTTTTTTTGATTTGTTTTCGAACTTACTTAAAGTCGGTTTGACGCAGCTCTAAATTCTTCTCTATTCTGAGCTAGTCTAAAAAGGTCTACATAGCCTTCACAACCTAAATCTCTAATAATTTGACTAATATAGCTTTGTCTAGGCCTTCCTACTCTATTTTTATTTGGTAGTCTATAATCTAAAACTTTACTAAATAGTCCCTCATGTCTTAACTGGTGCCCTATCATTCTATCTCTCCTGACCTTCAATTGTTTCCACATACAGGGATCCTCATCTATCCTTCTGTAAACTTCCTCGTTTGTTACTCTATCTGTCCAACTAATCTTTAACATTCTCCTATAACACCAAGTTTCAAAAGCTTCTATCTTTTTCTTATCTACTTCTTTAATTGTCCAAGTCTCACTACCGTATAATAGAACACTCCATACGTACGACTTTAAGAAACTTTTTCTATTATCTAAACTAATACTATTAGCTATTAGTAAGTTTTTCTTTTTTAGAAACATTTTTCTAGCTTGAGCTATTCTAGCTACTATATCCCTTCTGCTACGTCAATCCTTTGTAATTATACTACCTAAATAGCAAAATTCATCTACCTCCTCTAACTCGGTATTACCTATTTTGAATTTTGGTTTAGAACTAGGCTGTAACTCACTTGTCATTATCTTTGTCTTTACCGAGTTAATTCTCATACTATAGTTACTATGTAGTATCTCATCTAAAATATTTAAAAACTCTTCTACCTCTTTTCTAGACGCTGCTATAATGGCTATATCATCTGCAAAACGTAACATGTCTATTTTCTGTCCCTGTACACTAATACCTATCTCTTTTCTCTCTCTAGCTAAGTTTAAAGCTTCCTCAATATAAACGTTAAAAATCGAGGGAGACAGTATACAACCCTGTCTAACACCATTTCTAATCTTAGTTTCCTTTTCTATTTCATCAAATCTAATTACTGAGCTTTGGTTTTTATATAGACTGTAAATAATTTTTCTATCCCTATGAGAGATTCCTATTTTTTGCAAAACCCTGAACATAACAATCCAATTAACCCTATCAAATGCTTTTTCTAAATCTACAAATGCGAAATGAGTCTTTTTATTTTTTTGTAACCTTTTTTCGATAATTACCCCAATCATTAGTATCGGTTCTCTAGTCCCTCTGTCTTTACGAAAACCATATTGGTCTTCGCCTAAACAATTCTCAGTCAAAGCTTCTACTCTATTTTTAATGATTATTGTTAGTATTTTGGAAGCATGAGAAGTTAAACTAACCGTTCTAAAATTCTCACACCTATCAGCTCCTGACTTTTTTGAGATTGGAATAATAATATTTTTTTCGAAATCTATTGGAACCTCACCTGTGTCATATATATAGCATTGTATTATTTAAATTTATTTTGCAGGCTACTACATCTATTAAGCTGAAATTATTGGTGACGTCTGATATATGTATTTGACTTGATAAAAAACTGTCTTTTAGTGCTAGTAAGACTCCGCCACCTTTAGAAACACCACTAACTTCAAACTTTCTGTCACTACGATAAACCTTATATGCACCAGGAAAGAGTTCTGCATCATTTACACTGTGACTTAACCACGTTTCAGTAAGAGCCACAATTTCAACTTCATTATCAGATATTGATGGATAAAAAGAGTCAATTTTGGTATTAAGACCTCTTACATTTTGATAGAAAATTATTATACTACTTGTGTGATATATGCAACAATTAAAGCTATCGGGCAAATTTAGTTTTCCGAAGTAATAATTTTAGGGATGCCATTTATGTATTTTATTGTAATATTTTTCTCTCCCGCATTTATGTGATCATAAAACTCTTTTTTAATACATTTAAGAAATTCTATTTCTCGTGGCGTGCGATCATTAACAAGTCTAATATTTTTATAGTCATCATGACTTTTTAAGCTTTTAGATTTCTTCAAGATATCAAGAGCTACATGTTCAGACTCGACAGTAACTTTCACTGACCTAATGGACAAAGCTGAAGCACCCTGCTTACCTAATCTAACTATTTTAATATTGTTAACCTGAACACTTGGTGTCAGTAATTGTACAATCTTTTTAACATTGTCTAGATCGCAATTTTATTGAGTTTCTATTGAGTATTCCTTATTTTCTGAAAGTCCATATAAAATAATACTTTTCTTCCTCACATTTCTTTCAGCGATTTCGTGAACTATATGTTCAAATTCTAAAAATTCTCTTTTAGAAGCAGTATTTATGTTTGTCTTTATTTGTCGACTAGACAACAATTCATCTATTTTTTTGTGCAAATCATCAACTTCCTTTCTAAGCTGTGGAATTTGAGAATACCCTTCACGACATATTTCACAAAAATACTTTAAAATTCGATTTTTTAAGGGCAAACGGCGAAGTTCCGTACTTGACAGGTCCGAGCATTTCTCACAAAGTGTACAGCTGCAACTATCACAAGTTACCTTGGGATCCTTAGCAGGACACTTGGAACATTTCATTGTTGTTGACAGAAGTTTAATAAAATAAACAAATATATGGATACCAATACCTGTTTCCAAAGTCTTGGTTAATTTAAAATTATTTATAAACACTAATTATCACTATCACTAATTTGATAACAACAACTTGTTTTCTTTCCTTAACTAGTCTTGTTTTATTAAGCAATTTACTATTAACTGGATTCTTTTGATTAACTGATTGTTAAAGCTTGATCTGAATCACTATATAACAAGATGTAATACTAATCTACACTTTTGCACAAAAATGTTAGAGGTTGCAAATATTTCTATCTAAATTTTGCAACAAATTGGAATTTTTTTAAATATTCACTTCTAAAAATATGAATATTAAAAAAAATATTTAATTGTATAGATTTGTGGAGAATTATGGCGCAATTGCATTATTTCCTGTACTATACATTTTGACAACCAGTAGATGGAATGATTTTGGTAACATCTAATTTGGCGTTTGAAATAATTGCTTGACTTTAAAATAAAAAGAACAAAAAATTTATATAGGATTTGAAAAATGTGAACGCTAAAGATAAATCAGCAATTTTAGTGATACTTTTCACACTGCTAGACAAGAATACTTCAGTGTGGATTTTATAACCTGAAATATTCTAAAAAGTTACTGTAAACATTTTATTCTCGTTGTTTGTTTGGTATGCTAAATTATAACATCAAAATAAAATAATTATAACATGCCGAACTGAGTATGTTAATAATGTTATTTGTATAATAACATAAACTTTAATGTTAAATTTTGTTTATTTTCAATTTATTACGAGCGTCTCACGGTAGTAATGCCGTGGCTGCAATGACAGGTTAGGTTACTGTTAGAAATAGATATTATTATTAAACAAGTTGAAAATGCAAGGCATTGTCGCAACGAACTTCCAAATGTAGACTTACTTTAAAACAATTTAAAGAAATTAAAATTATTATGTTGTAATAATTATAAGTATTCAGATTAAATACAAAAATTTATAAACAACAAAAGAGACATTTTAATATATTTTATTTTATTGAATAAATATTTTAAAAGCTATATATTAGTTCTCACCAATAAGATAAGAATTTATTTTTTTTTTATATGAATCTAATTATTTTCGGTAATCAAAATTTAAGTTTAAACAATGTCTATAATATTGGAATAATTGGCATGAAATGCCATAAATTGTTCAAATATGTGTCGCATATTGATTTTAAACTTATTTAAAATTTTAATTATCCCTGTGGATTTTCCGGGGCTCGGCGTCCCCGTGGCCCGATTTTAACTGACATCAAAACTTAAGCTCTGGACACCGTGCTGAATCGATTGATGTATCACACATTGATGTCCAACCATTAAAAAGGCCTCGGACACACAGACAGACACACAGACAAATAAATTTCATAAACGAACGAAGTTCGTTGAAAACACAAATTAGATATTATTATTAAAAAACACAAATTAGATATTATTATTAAAAAACACAACCCAGAATCACTTAACACGCATATCAGAACAGTCTGCAATAGTTTAAGCAACAACTGTTCTGATATAGTGTTAAGTGATGTGTTTTTTAATAATAATATCTATTTCTAACAGTAACCTAACCTATCATTGCAGCCATGGCATTACTGCCGCGAGACGCCCGTATATTTATTGGTTATGAATAAAAAATATTTACTTATATTTATACAACGGGAACTTGTTTGTAATGTATTTAGTACAAAAAATAGTATGCAAATTTTTTAAAGAATAAAAAATTAATGTTCCAATACATTTCCTAAATCTTTCGAAGTATTCGCATACATTATTGAAATTTATCTTCATTAATTCTGATAATGCTAATTTCTTTGATAATGATAAAATCAACAATGAAACTTTGGGAAATGACACTTAATCCAACAAATGTAATGGAAATTACTACCCAATACATTGATACGGATGATTCACTTAAAACAACTATAAACAAAGTCACAATAAAGTAACACAAAATGTATATAAAAAACATGAGAATTAATAGATTTATGTATTTAAAATAACCAAATAGCCCAAGAAATTGTGATTTTAATACAGAAAAAAAGAAACTATTTCTAATAGCTTGTGGAATCTGAAATTACCCTAAAAAAGTGTATGTGATAGATTTAGCTGATTAAGAAATAAAGAAGAAAATCCAAAATTTCAAGAGAACAGATGTTTATGTTGGCTTAGCTTGTCATAAAGTATAAGCAAAATAAAAATAAATATTCAATTTTTCTATCAAAGACTAATATTAATAAAAGTTCTTACCTATCATGTCTAATAAATTCAACATCGTGACCACCATGACAAGTTTTGATGCAATTAACACATATGGCATTACGATCAGTAGTGTTACAAGTCTGACATCTATAAAAATCGTGCATTGGAAAAGACGTGTAACTAGAAATTTTGTACAAACACTGGCCGTTACAAACTGCCTTTTCAACAGCATCCTGATTATTAAAAATTTTGTTTCCTCTGACAATAGGTTGCACTCCACTGGCTAAACATAATCCACCAAACCGATTGTTAAATATTTGATTAAATTCTAAAGTTGCAGTAGCATTATTTGTGATTTCAACTCCAGCTGCCATACCATCAAAAATTCTATTTCTTCGTAAAATTGGATGACTTTGTGTTGATATTAATACACCAGCTTGAGCATTTCGAAATATATCATTTTCCTCTAATATTCCTTTACCACCATTGAATATACATATACCACCATCCCGGCCATCAAATATTTTATTACGTTTAAGAGTTGGATTGGAATCAGTTTTTATCCATACACCAGCCATAGCATTATCGAAAATTTCATTTTGTTCTAATAAACCGAGACCACCATTATACACAAGAACACCACCATTTTGACCGCCCCAAATTTTATTACCTCTTATAATTGGATTACTGCCTGTTCGTATCTGAACACCCGAATAAAGGTGATTAAATATATCGTTGTCTTCAAGCTTTCCATGTCCATTATCATAAAAATAAACACCAACTTGTTTCCCAGAATGAATACGATTTCGTCGTAAAACGGGTGTACTTCCAGTAGTTATCCATACTCCTGCCAATGTATTTGCATACACTTCGTTTTCTTCAATAAGCCCCTGGCCCTTTTCATGCACATAAATACCCCCATGCTGCCCATGATGAATTTTATTATGTCGAACAATGGGATCACTATTGGTCCTAATTTGAATTCCTGCTAATGCATTGCCATAGATATTGTTATGTTCAATTAACCCTCTTCCCTCCCCAAAAATATATACTCCACCTTGATGACCATTATAAATTTCATTACGTCGTATTGTAGGATTACTATTCGATGTAATCCAGACACCCGCAAAATTATTTGAATGAATTTTATTATCAATAAATTGTCCTAAACCATTTTCGTGCACATATATGCCACCAGTTTGTCCATGATGAATTTCGCAATGTACTACTGTAGGATTCGCTCCTGCTTTAACCTCAAAGCCAGCTATTCTGTTGTTGTGTATGTCGTTTGCTTCAAAATATCCCTGGAAGATTAAAAATATAAACTGAAAATGTCAGAATCATTTGAACATAAATTTAAAGTATCACTAAAACTGTACACAATCCTATTAAGTTACATATCATACATTAATCCATAAATCACAATTCTCAATTTACCTTAGTTGTAATGAATGACTGATAATCTACAATTACCACACTAAAGAAAAAAACTACTAATTGTTCATCTAACCAGTCATAAGAATATATTGGGTGTCCGCTGTCAAAATCAAACATCATAAATTAACACTTGTATTCAATTATAGGCTTGTGGTGTGATTACTTCTATAATAAAGCAACAAATAAGTATCGAATAATAAAGAGTTAAAGTAATTTTTATTAAAAACCAAGAAAACAGCAGTAAGAAAAAATGATTACAGAATATATTCAAATAACCTCACCCTGTCCATATATTAATTTTATGAGAACACCGAGATCTGGTTGTAATATTAAACCTAGTGTTTGCTGAGTCACCTTCATGTAGTTTGAATATTAAGTTCATTGCACGTAAATAAAAGTACGCTCGTGAAGCATACATCTACTGATAACGATCATTGTTAGGATGCTCTTGTATTTGATCACAAAATGCATTTTGCGTTCATCATCAATAGCCAAAATCTGTTGATGACATTGTGGTTTATAGAGTATTTGTATTACTCAAACCCTTTCACATCCGAGACTTACAAAAACTAGTTTCAAAAGAAATTTGTAAACTGTACGTTGGGTTTGCATATATCGACATGAAATCAAGCTCATCTTTGTGGTCAATTTATTTTAAAACATTTTATTTTCAATAAAAATCTTAATTATGCATCACCTCTTCAATGCAAAACATTTGCACTTTTTTCAAATTTTTGAATAGTATAGTATTAAATTTAACGATAAACAAATATCTTCGTAAACTAAAACCACTGTACAAACCTAAATATCAAATTTTTACCGATAAGCAAACAAATACTAGAAAATAAAGTTGCTGTCTTAAGGCTGCTAATTACAAAATGATTTGATAAATACTGCCAAATTTTAAAAGATCATTAGATTTTAAATTAGTATTTTAAATTGAAAATCTCATTTTTATTTTATTTGTTAGTACCATTTGACACAAAATCATTATCTTTCTATTGACATCTTTAACTGTACTGTAAGTTAATTTGGCATATAAGAATTAGCAAAAATGTTAGGTACCATTATAAATTAGTATGTTTAAGTTTGGGAACGGACACATGGTTATTTGTTTGCATTCATAAGCATGAAATTTAATTTAAAAAAGTATGTTTCCAAAAATTATTCCATGTCCCAAACCTGGCACACTTCAACATATGTAGTTGTTACGTACTGTTTTTGGTCCTCAGAAAATCTAGCAACATAATTCACAGAAAATTCCGTGAAGTACTCTGCTAAAAATCCCATTTCAGTAAAATACTAAAAACCATGACTGTACTAACAAAAATGTTGGTTGCTGACTAATTCAGTGGAACGGATGGTGTAAGTGTTTGATGAGGGTTCCAGAATGCAATCAGGTATGAAATGTGGTCTCAATCAGGAAATATCTTGGATGCCATCTAATCTAGCAGAGTTGCTAGGGAAAAGTCCTAGAATGAATAACAAGGGGGTACCAAAATCGAAAACCAGGAGAGTGATTTTGGCTTAAAAATATACCTGAAAATTCATTAAAACCACAATTATTTTAAAGCTAAAAAACCTAAAAACACATACACCTATTTAAAGCTGCTAACTGCAAAGGATATTCCTAAAAGCAAATGTTAAACCTGAAATACTCAATCATGCATCCAGATCATCACAAAACATTTATCATGGCAAAACTGTGACTAATCTCCACTCCAATAGTTTAAATTGTATTTCTCTTAATCGGGTATAAATTAACTGTAGTTCGATTAAGATAGCTATATACTCTGACTTCCAACATGGGCTTCATTGTACGTAACTGTACATGATGTTAATCAAGTATACACTTCACAATCTTCACATATGAGCTATGTTTCAACAAAATTGACGTTACGATAACTGTATAACTGTATTCAAAAGAAAGCAAATATCGATTACTATTTTTTAAACAATTTAGCAGCGTCAGCAGTAATGTATCATTGATTGGAATTACAACGAAAATATCAAATGATGAATATGGAAAACTGTTGGGGGGGGGGTACAAAATTTGTCTTGAAAAGTGAACGGCGGTCCAAAGAAGTTAAACCTGTACTAGTTAAAAGATGTTGAAAATTTTAAAGATCATTCTTAGTGATTTACAAATCTGTTCAGAAATTTTATAAATATTACCTAATCAAGGTTACAGTACAGCACAATAAACTCAAATAAATTTTGATTTAACATTGGTGAAGTCTGCTACGCTAATTGATAGTAAATATCCTTGAGTGACCCTTTAGTCTGTCTTTGAAACACGTATATATAGAAAAATTATTACAGAAAAATTTTGAAAGTATTCAAGTGCGTTTTGGTTAAAAAAATAAAAATATTTTAAAAATCGAATTATATTAAAACTTTTTGCAGGTTCACTCAACATAATAACAATAAGTTTCTTATCATATTTCATTATTGGTTGCAAAAGTGGGAAATAAAAACAAAACATGGAATTAATCTTGCTGGCAGTAAAAGAAGTAATAAACACAATGCTTTATATGGCAGTATTAAATAGAGAATTGAGGGCCACAGTTTAAGAAGCACAAGGGATTTGTTTAGCGTAATGTTTCCATGTTGACAAATACCTTGCTTTAAGAATCATCATAACAAAAATACGGGTGCATTGATAATATACATATAAAAACCCATACGCTTCCCATAAATCAAGTTAAAAGAGAAGTAACTTCCGTTAATATGTAGCTACAGCTGATAATAATGGAGCATTGTAATAAAGATGTAAATTTTTAAAAATTTTCAATAATGAATGCTCACCAATAATGAACTAGCCTAATATTAAAAATTTTAGACTATGAACACTACAGAAAACATGCCATAAGCAGCATAGGAAGTTTGAACATATGAGGTGATATTCCAACAGCAAAAATTACAGAAGAACAGGTTTAGCATGATTATGTGCTGTACTTTCAGTAATAAAGGCAATGAAATGTTAAATAAGCATTTCCCAATAGTTCGGTTGAATCTAGAGGTGCTATTAAAACTCGTATCTGGTCTTCTAATTCAGCCTCCTAACAATTTTTCCTTGGGATATCTAAAATATAGATTTAGGCAAAGGGAAGTAATTTGCTGCAATAATACTTTCTATGAAGTGTTGAGCTTTGCACATGTTGTATGATATTTCACAAAACTATAGACACTAGAAATTAGAAACAAGCATTAATTCAAATAATAAGACACCATTTGAATAGGTAACAACATGTTTATTTTTTAAATTAAAAATCTAGTTATGCATTGATACGGTTATTATAAAAATAAGCCCATAATCGACAGTTATAGAATGAAAATCATAACTGGATTTAAAAATTTTTAATGTTTATATTTCTCTTATGTATATTCGTTAAAGACATGGGGTATGCAAATAATGTCCGTAAATTCAAGTCATTCAATGACAAGTAATAATTATGGTAACAAGTAGACTCATAGCCGAATCTAACAATTAAAGAAATTACACTAAAAAAGTGACAGCGATCATAATAAAAAAACAATGCACGTACCAATCCATTATCGAATGTGAAAATTCCCACATCTCGTCCATGATGAATGTGGTTTCTTCGCATGATTGGATTAGCATAATTTTTCACCCAAATACCAGCTAGAGCATTTCGACTAATTTCATTATCTTCATAAGTTCCTTGAGCATAGTCAGTGACATACAAACCTACATTTTCACAATCACTTATGTCACAGTGCCTAATTAATGGATTGGCACCCACACCACTTACACATACTGCAGCTCCCACTAGAAAAAATATTAGACTACATATATAAACAATTAAAAATAATCATACCAACAGAAGTACTTCGAATAATACAATGATCTATTGTCGGCGAACAATTTTCGCCAACTTCTAAACAATAATGCTTATGATGTGGAACAGTCGAAGTAACATCTGGTGAAAATTTTAATGTTAAGTGACCAGCATAAGCTTGTTTTGCACCCTCCACAAACATTACAGTTGATTCCGATTCACGTTCCAAAATTACAGATTCGGCTACATTTCCAGCTGCAGCACCTAATTAAATATAAGAAAAAATGATAGATTAGGTAAAGTTGAATTGCATCACAGTTATAAAAATGTAATTATCAAATAATCATTAACCTCTTTTAAGCATTCGAATCCAAAATTACACACCTTTAAAGTTTCAGTAGCAAATTTCCCTAATGATATAATTATAGCAAATAAACACCAGGACAAAAATAAACTTCCATTTTATTGATCTTGTATCAGTTTGTAACAGTTTAAAATTTTCTGTTACCAATATTGTTGGTTAGGCAATGTCTTCTACTTATTCTGATAGATAAACAACCATACATACAGACCTCTTAGTTTTGATTGAAAACAACATTTTATTCGTTAATTTCAGAAACCATCTGTGCTCAGGAGGGATATTATTTACTTTGTTAGATACGTGAAAAGTTGGTCAACTGGTTAGGTCAACTAGACTATCTGATTGAACTGGATAGTTGTTTTGAAATTAAAGAGTCATATAAACCAGTTAAGATAAACCAAAGTGGGATTAAAGAAACGTATGACATGTACCAGATCTAGTCGGCAGATCAGCGTCATCACACTACAATCAAGAGACATACTCAGGAGGTATGCAAAATGGCGCCATGTTAGCACCGGCACCTATGTCTACTGTACCTGTTAATCAATCAGGAACCACAAGTGGTACAGGGAAAGCAAGGAAAAATTGAAGAAGAGAACAATACCAGGGTGTAGTCAATGTCGATCAAATCGGTATTATCAAAAACAACTATTACAACGAAAAAGTAATTGGTTTAGGTTGGTTGTCAATAGTAATTAATAAAAGCAATATATATGATAAACGTATTTTTTTATGTGATTAACATACTAAATATTTATTCAAAAGTGGTTCGTACGTTTTTAAGTGTTTTAAATACAGAAGTAGATCACAATTGGGTAGTTAACGAATTATTAATCAAGCATAAGTGCAAAAATAATATTACAATTGTCATATGAGCTATAAAGATTTGTTTCGTCGTAACAAACCAGCTTAGAAGAAAAAAATAAACAAGAAAGTACATATGTTAGTACTTGTAACATTACCTAAGAACATTTCACAAAGAAACTAATATTTCTGGACAGTTCCATGGATTAAAATTTAAAGGAAAATTGGAAGACAAAGTGATTTTGTTTGGTACAAAGGATTTCTATTATCAAAAAAAGATAGAAAAAGAATGCAAGGAAAGGAGCAATAATCGTGAAGATACATATAGTGATTACCTTCATGGAAAAACTTGCATCGTCATCATTAGGTTTTCAGACCTGGAACTGATTAGATGCATACCCTCTGTACCTATTCTGTGCTAACCTACTCATTTCCCTGAAATTTTCACGGTCTACATTGTTCACTATCTGTGTGCATTAACCTGATCTAGGCCTACCTCTACATCTTTTTTTCTATCTCTGCTTTTACTACATCCTACACTATTACCCAAAAATGCTTTAGCAGATATATCATGACCTGCTATTTCTCCTATTTTTGTTTGTTTTCCACATATGCTTTCAACAATTTTCTCCTTGTATCTATGCTTATTGTCTTTTAATATAGCTGCTGCTCTTTCTTGTTAAATGCAGTTCGGTTCCCCTTCTATTGTTTTACAAATATATACCATATTTCCACAATATTCAGTGGTATGTGAAGGGGATTAAGCAGCCTGCGGCTACCAAGATCCCCCAACACTCGAACATTTGCCAAATTAATAGTGTTCCAATATATTCTTTCGAACAAGGTTTATCGTCTTGAAACGGTTGGATGCATACGTCCACTTATTTGTATTCCGAGCTAGCCTACACAGTTCCCTGAAATTTTCACTACCTAAGTACAGCTCGGTTCACCTTCTGATATTTTCTAATTATATGTCCTATTTTACCAAGATTCCGTAGTGTCTGAAAGAGGTTAAGCAGCCTGTGGATGTCAAGATCCCCCAACACAAACATTTGCCGAATTAATAGTTTTCCAGTAAATCTTTTCGCACAATTCAGATTAGCTAAGAATATTGCAAAACTTGTAGTTGCTTATGATGATTATCAGGTCGAAGAGTACAATTATTTTTTTCGTCATTAGGTTTTCCCTCTTGGAACTGGTCGGACATGTACCTCCAGTGATTTCTATTCCGAGCTAGTCTACACGTTTCCCTGAAATTCTCACATCCTACATCATTCACTATGTGTGCGCAATAGTCTAACCTAGGTCTACCTCTACCTCTCTTCTTTCCTATCTCTGCTTCTAATATATTCAGCACTACTCCCTCATGTCTTAGTATGTGGCCTGTCATCCTATCTCTTAATCTAACCTAGGTCTTATCTCTACCTATCTCTGCTTATAATATATTCCGCACTATTCCCTCATGTCTTGTATGTGGCCTATTATCCTATCTTTCCTATTCTTTACTGTTTTCCACATATTTCATTCTTCCTATACCATTTCTAGCACCTCTTTGTTCCTAACTTTGTCTGTCCATGATATCTTCATCATACGTCTGTAGCACCACATTTCAAAAGCTTCTATCTTATCCTGTCTGCTTCTCCTACTGTCTAAGTTTCACAGCCGTACAGTGCTGTGCTTGTTTCTACGTTTGTTGTCTTTGAACAAGTATCTGCTTTTTCTTGTTAAATGTAGCACAATCTTGTGCCAATCCTTGTTTTATATTTTTTGCGCTATTCCCATCTCGCGTTATTTTGGTTTCCTAGGTAGCAGAAATCCTTAATCTCTCGTAAGTTTTTGTTACCCATTTGTATTCTAGTTTTTGATTTATTTTCCCCTCCTTTGCATACTAGTACTTTTATTTTTGTTAATTTTCATACCGTATCTCTCTGTTAGAACTGCTTCCATTTCATTAATAGCAACTTCTAATTCTTCCTTGCTAGATGCTAATACCGCTATATCTGCAAATCTAAGCATATCAATCTTTTGTCCCAGCATAATAATTCAAAATGTCTTCCAGCATTTGACAGTATTCATTACCTCTCCAATGTACAAGTTAAAAATTAATAAGGATAGGGCACATCCCTCTCACACCTTTCCTAATATTTATTTCTCTACGTTCTGGCTGTTTGCTCTTAGTATAAGTTATGTATAATCCGTATATTCCTAAAATTCATTCCAATCTTTTAGCGTATTTCAAACATTTTTTCCATTTTACATTGTCAAATGCTTTTTCCAGATCTACAAACCATATATACCCATTTTCCCTCTTTTCTATTGTTTTCTCCATTATCACCCTCAGAGCTAAAATAGCCTCCTGCGTTCCCCAGTTTCGCCTAAATCCAAATTGATCTTCTCCTAATATTTCTTCAGCTCATTTTTCCATTCGTCTTTGTACAATTCTAGTTAATATTTTTGACACGTCAAACTTATTGTTCGAAAATTTTCACATCTATCCGTGCCTCTCTTTTTTGGTATAGTGACTATGATGTTACGTTTGAAATCTTTGGATATCTCGCCTGTCTCATACATATAGCTTACAAGTTGGAAGAGACGTTCTGTTACTCCTTGCCCAAAAACTTATAGAGTTTCTGCTTGTACCTTATCTGTAGCCGGCGCCTTACCATTTTTCATACCCTTTAATGGTAATTCAAACCCATCTCTAAGTATAGGATATCCCAAGTCATCCTTTTTCAATGTCCGCTTGCTGTTCCAATGCTGTTAGTTCCTCTCCTGCATATAAATTCCCTATATATTCCTGCCATCTAACCACTTTCTCTACATTTTCTATAATGACGATTCCTCTCGTGTCCCTTATATTTTTGCTTTACGGTTTTATATCCCTAAAATTCATATCTCTGGCCACCACGTCTAAGCTGAATTTAATGTTATTCCATTCTGTTTCTACTTCCTTAGTATCAGAAATTTCTCAGATATCTTTCAGCAATTCATTTGATTCTCTTTTCAAATCTTTCGTGGATATCTTTATCTTTTAGTTTCTTAAAGTCAAAGTGCCTTTTTCCATTCCTTTTTTCGAATTTTTAAATTTAAGAGCTGGCTTCATAATTACGATGTTGTGGTCAGTGTCTATATCTGCTTCTGGGTAGCTTCTACAGTCCTTTACTTGATTCCTAAACCGTTGTCTAACAAGAATGTAATCTATTTGATATCTTCCTATACCCCTGGCATCTTCCATGTGTATCATCTTCTAGCATAATGTTGAAATAATGTGTTTGTGATGGTTAAATTGTTTTGTCGCAAAATTCTACCAACCTTGCCCTTGTTGTTTCTCGTGCCTAAACCTACTACCGCTCCTTCCCTACCCTAACCTACCACTGCATTAAAATCCCCTGTAAATATTAAATTTTCATGTCCTTTTATGTATCTTAGTATGTCTTCGACATCTTTGTAGATCGGTTCTGTGGCTAGAGGTGGGCATTTAAACTTGTATTCTTACTGTATTTATCGGTTTATATTATAATCTAACCATGAGTACTCTTTCTTTCTTTTGTAAGTAGTTTTCTACACAGTATCCTATCTTTTTTCGCATAACTATCCTCACACTCGTATTTCATTCCTCTGATCCTGTATGAATTACTCTAAAGTCTCCACCCCAAAAATACTTTGCCTGTGGCCACCGAACTTCTCTGATCCCTTCTATGTCTAGTGCTAACTTCTCCATTTCAATTTTTAAGTTGACTAGCTTATCTTATTGTTTCATACTTCTGACATTCGCAGAATTCGCAGAATGTTCCCAATTCTTTTTCTAAATTTTCTGATCACATCCTCCGAAGTACTCCCATCCCAGAGATCCGAATGGAGGACTATTTTACCTCCGGAATCTTTTACCCCAGAGGATGCTATCATCTTAAATGCAATTTAAGTATGCTGTGTATTTCGGAGGTAATGTGGTGATTTCTCGTTGCCTTCCACATCGCGGTAGTGTGTCTTAGAATGCCATACCGACCCACTATGGTCTCTGCCAATCTAAGTACCGAAAGAGCCACTGCTCTCTTTTGGGGAACCTGTCTTAGTTTGGTTCCTCATTAAAGATGCTACTACTTTGATTGAACCAGTAGTTTGGCCGTTTAGGTCACTGGAATGTAGAAGCCATTGCACCCGTTCTAGTAATCTTCTTCAATGGTGCAGGTCCATTCGAATGGGAAAAACTTGCATAAACATTTAATAGCATTTCAACAGATCAATTTGTTTTTGCAAAATATTAAACCTTTCTTTAGTTGGTAACCGCCTAATTATAAAATAGTATCACAATATAGAAATAATTTTATGAAATTTTGTATTGCTTTTGTTCTAATAAAAATGTTAAAATAATGAATATATTCAGTTTTGTATGCATCCTCCTAATATAAATACCAAATTTCAATTTCCAAATCAAAAATAAAAGAAAAAAAGAGTTACAGACATCGAGAACAATTTGTTTCCATACACAAAATTTTATGATCGACTTACATTTTCTTTCAAACCACAAAGAACATATCAGTAATGATGAGTACAAAAAATATTTATCATAAAAAAATTTCTGAATTACATTTTATCACGTTTTAAAAAATATTTACATCAATTATGTAAAACTACATAGTACCTTTTTTAACTAATGTTGGTCATAACTCAAGTACAGCATAAGGAAATATAAATTTGTATGTTCCTTTATATTTGAATTTTCTTCAGTCTTATTAATTCAAATCAAAATTAGGCAGAAAATAACTCAAAGCATATTGAAATTAAAGAGTAGTACTCACGATTAAAAAGTAAATAAAGTCAATCGCAACCACTAAATAATATATTTTCACTTTCTTGGGAAATTAATTTTTGTACATACACTCTTCTGTTACAAAAATGCTATTTATTTATATTTTTGAAACATCCTCACATCCCACTAAACAATTAATAATAGTTAGTTACCCATTATAGAAACATCTGAATCAATAACAAGAAATTCTCCTCTATATGTTCCTGCATGTAAGAAGATTAGAGCACCATGAACATTTTGACTATTATCTGAATTATTACAGTTACTCGAAGAAGATGAAATATGGCCACTACTATTGCGTTCATCTGCATAATCTAAGGCAGCCTATTAAACAAAAATTTAATATAACAGTATCAAATAAAAACACAACTTACTTGTACAGTATTAAAATAACATAAATTTCGTCCCTTAAAGTGTAAATCCTGATATCCTGGTCGAACATGTATTCCTCGATACAGCTGCCTAAAAGCTTCTTTCCAGGGATTTGGATATTCTGATTCCTCTGGGCTAATAAATTCAAAAGTACGAGGTACTGGATTAAAAAGTGGTAGATCATACTCATATACATTTTGGTATAAACGTTTCCTAAATTATAAGTTTACAAATTATGGTTTGAAAGATAGTCTTTACCATATTTCGGTGTCATTTGCAATTGTTTGAAACCTTTTACAAACTTGGCTAACACGACATAAGTCTTGTTCTAATAAATAATTAAAAATCGTAAGTAAAACTTCGTCCGGTAATTCGTATTGTAGATAATGAGCAGCAGTACTGGTACAATCTACAAACAAGATTTTATATTTATCAATACAGCTAATGATGTTACTTTCACAATGGAATATTAAAATAGTTAATAAACATACATCACACAGAATATAAAACTTAAATATGAATGCATAGCTTTTGACTTGTGCAGTACCTAATAATTGTTTAACTATGCTCCAAATTGAAAATAAATTGCAGAGGTTACTTACTTTCATAAGAAACTGAGCATGTTCTTCTTGGGCGTTTACGAGCGGGTAAAAATAATGCTGAATAACCTTGTGCTGAAATTGTTGGTGCAGCTGGTAAAATAAGTGAACCAGCAGTTGCTGCACTTGTACTAGGACCTGCGATGCATTCATGATGAGGTGGCGATTTTCTTCTTAAATCATAAGGTGAATGATGTGTTGGTATTGCACCACCACTGGTCCCAGGAGCAGCAGCTGCTGATGTGCTTCCAGCACCAGGAACAGCCATTGATAAAGCTGGAATGTTTTGATTTGGAACCGGACAGGATGGTTCGCATGGTTCAGCTAGAACAAGAAAAAACTATAAATAATGAGCAAAGAAAAGATCAACTAGCATGCTGTTATAAGGTAATCCTACGATATCCATAAAAATAACACATAATTTCCATCAAATTTCAGTCAAGTTGTAAATCACAAAAAAACATGATTTATTCCTAAAACATCTCCTTTTACAATAAGCCGACACTAGTTTAAAAATAGGATCACATTTTTAAACTACTAAGAACCACTTTCATTCCAACAACACTTAGTTTTGTGTATGAAATTGGTTACCTTAATGGTAAATAAATTCTTTTTAGATATAACATAAGAAAATTATCTCATTGTAGGATTCACAAATGTTATGTTGTGGGATAAAAAGTTTAAAATAAAACTGCGATAAATATGAATTGCAGATATTGCAATATACTATTAGTGTCTAAGTTGAGCAAGCTGCCTCTATATACATAATCTGTAGAAAGGGGTGGGAACTTGGGACTACCCAAACACCAGGTCTGAGCGGGCTGTTTTTGGGAACCCAGGGATGATCCAGATAGAGAAGAGAGCTCTATGATTTTTGGGTGACAAAGACTGTACTTTTCTATAGGATCACACGTAACTGTTACTTAAGCTACTGTGTGCGTGTTACTTAAATGCTCAACACAACAACGGGTTAAAAACTAAAACTGTACGAATAAATTTTAAACTTATTAATGCTAAAAAATTACAAAACGGGGTACATGCAATCACACATAAAATCATCACATATAAAAACAATATTTAAAATTATTAGTAAAAAAATTAAGAAAGTATGTCAGGATAGCTAAAGTATGTGGTTAAATTTACAGAAAATGAAAAATGCCACATGTGCTTTAAGCAACTGCCGATGCTTTCAAAATGGTAGATACACTCAAAATAAGCAAAATTCATAGTGCTGTAAATGTATTCACAGAACTTAATGAAAGGCAAAACCAAACTTCAAATATAATACACAATGGGGAGGGATTGGCAAAGAAACGTATAATTAAAATTAAGAGCATTCTGCAAAAAATAACCAACATAAACCATGGAAGAATTTTCAAATGTTTAATATTGGTAAAGAAAATGGTGGAAATACAAGACCAATTAAAGTAGTCTATAAAAACATGCAAGATGCTCTAACAATAAATAAGAACAGCAACCAGTTATCTAAAGAAGTGAAAATTCAAGCTGATCAAACTAAATACCAAATTGAACATTTTAAGAAAATTAAACAGTTGCTAATGGATATGGAACTAGAGAATAAAGGATAAAACAATAAGATATGTTTATGGTACTCTCACTACCTAAAAAGTGTAATACCATCTTTGTGTCGTTGAAACTCAACCGTGTATTATGCATTCCACCTCTCCAATACCCATTTATTAATAAATATCTTAACCATTTAGCTGAAGCATCTAGTATGTTTTTATTACAAATTAACCTTGCCAAATCCAAATGTGATGCGTTTGGAAAAGGTTTAAAAAGCACATTAATCAAAGTCTGACAGAAACTTACAGCAATTTAAAATTATCATATAGTCATTGTAATTATCTGAACTTACCTACATTAATATTTGCTTATGCTTTGGTTCTGTGTGATGATGTACAAAGAATATAGTGTGTGCAAAATATTTGTATCAGATCCATTTTTAGATTTATAAAAATTGATCCTGTGAATGTTAAATTAGTTCACCTTCATGTTGTTTAATATAAAGAATACAATATCTTGCTTTGTGCTTCACAGCTGATGTTCCTAAACAATCCCCGATACTTATACAACAAATTACACTTCTATAGAATGCAAGTTTTAATAGAAATTTTGTATTGATTGGCCGGATTCATGCAACTACTCAATAGATTTTGTATTGCTAACTTAAAATGTCAATTAGTTTTTCATTTTCGTTGTCAGTGGTTACTTTTTATTTGCATTTCTTTTGTTGTTTTTGCTCTAGTACTTTATCTTTTAAAAACAGTATTTTTCAATACTTATTACAAGTATATAGATAATTTGCAATTAATTACATGTATATAAGTTAACAGAGTCCTGCACCACAAAAAACGTTATGCTAGACATTTTTCCATTTATGATAAAAACCAAATCTTAAATACTTTCAAAGTTTGTGATGAACAAAATTCCCACAACAATAAGATAAAAAATGTTGCGTTTACTTCAAAAGCAGCAGGTAACATAATAACTTTGAACATAATTATTCATTATACTATTATTGTAGGAAAAGGTAATATCGATAAAAATGCGTACAACATTCTATGCGAGTATAAGCAGACATGTATCACATTCACCAAAACTGCACCATCAAGCAATTTTGGACAACATTGATGATAAGATTAAAAGTTATCTTAGACAATGTGCATTCCGTTTTGAAAATAATAATCCACCAAAGCTAAATAAAGTTTTATACGGCATGTTTGAATACAAGATATCTCAATTAAAACCAAACAGAACCCTCTTGAATAAAAATTGGTTTTAAGTAAATATCTAGTTCAGTAGAATAGATGTAGTTATCTATATTGAATTATAGATACTCAGATATCGCAAAATAGTCTCCTTAAAAAAAGTGAAAAACTTACATGGAGACGATGTTATTTGTGACAAATGAGGAAATACAGAGATGAAGGTGAAGTTGCAAGAAGAAATAAAATGTTCAAAATGACAGAATTTAGACACTTGTTTCAAGAATCCGTTGCAAATGTAACAGCAGACAATTGGGAAAAATGCTATTTGTCCATGCAAGATTTAGAATTAAGAATTTGGCAATTCAACAGTGTTATGGAAGTTTTAGAGGAGTCCTTTATTATACAATTAGGAGACGGTAACTTGTCTTCATCAACTGGAGAAGAATTTGGAACAGAAAGCTATCTTTCTTGTGTGTATATTCTTTTATAAAAAATATTAGCATTTATTATTTTACTGTATGCACTGTTCTATAAATAATGATTATCACGATTAAAGTACACATTATTGTAATAGATTTTTAACTTTAATAAATATTATAGTAATAACAATAAATTAGTTAGTAAAATCTGTTCCGTGGTTTGTCTTGTTATTCCAACTTGTGTTAGTTGTTCTGGTAATACTTTAATAAAATTAATATATGCAACCCAGCCATGGTTTTACAAAGCTATTTTTGATACACCATTCACTTGTACTGATATTAAATTACTTCACCGTATAACAAGAAATAACATCAACCAAAAAAAAAGTATATCACTGAAAAATGCTTTATTGTAAATTAGTCACATTATAATTTAAACTTCGAGAGCTTCCATTTTATTAGTCATTAGACACAGTAAGATAGTAATTTATTGCATCCTCAATTTCAGTCATGCTAGAATGAAAAAGATATAACTCGTGGTAGGAATATACAAAGTGGAATGAGTAGGAAGTAAGAGATAGGAAATTTTAGTACGTATGTTAAAGGGAGACAGATAAAAAATGTTGCATAAAGGGCGTAGTATAAATGGGCAGTTGGAGAAAATATACACAAAATTTTAGAGTGAGATTGTTGAAATTCAAGGAAATGCTTTGAAAAGTGTGGTCAGTTAGAACGGGTACACAGAATTTGTTGACGGTTAAAAGCTTGAGACTAAATTTTATACAATGGAAGTGGTAGATAGAAATGGATAGCAAACTTTGTCTTTTTTGATGGACTTCCAATCTGGCATGGAGGAAAATTCGTTAAAACTATAGCAAGGTTTTTCAGAGAAATTACAAGAACACAGAAAAACAAGACCAAAACTGTGAGTTTCTCAGCGAAACTAAAAGAAAGTAGGGCAAGTTTTTCACAAAAATTACAAGAAAATGCTAAAAAAAAAACAAGAACAACCCACCGCAAAACTTACAGAAAAACTGAACGAGACCACGGTGAATTTACAGAAAAATTTAACAGCACAAGACTAGAATGCAAAAGCGGTCGAACTAAAATTAATGAAAAATTACAACAAAATGAGAGAGGAATTTATACAAGAATTTATAAAATCCACAGAAATTCTGGAAGCTTAATTCTCTGGCGATTTACCAAAATTGTAAACCAAGTTTTTAGACGACTCATGTGAGCTGGAATCGAGATTTTCTGAAAAATTGTTAGAAAATTCGCATAAAATGGTAAGAGGTACTTGAGATGGAAAAACAGATTAATTTCATAACAGTGCAAGCACCAGAGCCCCAAGTGCCAGCGACACAACAGCACGTCACAGAATTTAAGAATGTCGGAGAATACAAATATATGTCAAGGTTCAGAGTAGAGTCGCCCACATTTGATGAAAAATCACCTTGGCAGACATATTTTAAACAATTCAAGGCTGCCGCGAGAGCTAATGGCTGGAACGATGGTGAAAGAGCAACCATGTTGATTGTCGCGTTGACCGTGCATGATAAGGAAAGTAATTTCTTAAGTGTTAGTTGATTATGTTTCCTTCAAGATACTAACATAATCGAAAATGCATTACATTTAGATTCTATTGATAAAACGACTATAGGAATTAGCAGTAACCAAGCAGGCCTTATGAAAGTAATGTAGTAAGTCATTATTTTGTAAATTTTAATTCTTCCTGGATTTGTTTGATATATATTCTTCCAGATTTTATTTTTATGAAAAATTAATTAATATTAACTATTGTTGCATCTTTTGTAGCATACAATACAATAAATTTTGTGCAATTTATAAAAATGCTGTTAAATATAATTTTAAGCAAATTTTTTTAATGTTTGCTATTCTTCTAATACTGTAAATGGGTGTTTTGGTGACAACATTCAGTTTTGTAATGTTGTTATATAGGAGACCAATATTGCATATTTGTATAAATGTAAGCGATACCAGACCATGACCAAAGAAGTTACGGGGCATTAACATCAAGGCTGGAAATGAGATATGGCGACTCATCTACAACAAGTGTACCATGCTCAAGTAAAGAACCGTTACCAAAAAGTCAACAAAAATTTCCAGGAGTTTGAAGCAGATAATGCTTTAAAATACTTCTCAGACCTAACATGGTCATTATAAACCATTTTCCAATCTTTACTTTTAAGAGAATCAATAACCCCCCCCCCTATACTTTTCTGAAAAGTCATGGTCCAATTTATTGCTGTAATTAGCTGCTATACTTATTGCAAACCAATGAATTGTGCAAATGATCAGATAGGCTATTAGATATACTACTTTATGGATTCCTCGTTAAAGTTAGTAAAGAATAATCAAGTACAGTTTGAGAGTTGTTACATATTCTAGTTGGATCGTCAAATACTGGAATTAAGTTCAAATAATTAATATGAATACCAACCAGCAACAATTAGTTTTGATGAGGGATACTCATCTAAAATAGAATTAAGTGAGAATCTAATTTTACTAAAAATAGTTTCTTATTATCTTAATCTGTATTTTTATACAAACATAGAACACATATCTTGAAATTTCTAAGAAGTACTTGAATAGCACAATTAACAATCTCCATGGTCATATTCAGTCCTATTATAAAAATCTACTAAAGTATACCCACTTAATACCTTTTGATAAACTAATGTTCTTGTCACTACACCATGTTTCCAATACACACATAACATCAACATAGTTTGTATGTAATAATACCTCTAATGCATCTTACCTTGTAACATATTTTAAGTTTTGGTGCATAACATTAAGTAATTGCTACGCGACTGTTTTTGCATTCATCTTCTTCGAAGACATCTGTGTTGGTGAGAACAAGACTTTGTCTCTCTATATAGGTTTTTTTGCCTAGGTACATACATACGTCACTTGTCTTACCATCACACCTATCTAGCACAAACTGCCTAATTACACGCACCCTGTTTGTATTACCTCTTCTACTCAAGTGCAAACCGTGCTGTGTGTAGTCATTTCTATTTAAATGAGCATTCAAATCCAGCATTCTAAGATTAACCTCCCTAGTGTTCAATGTAGTAATTGCATACTGAAGGTGATTATTAAGTTCAAATATACATTTGTTTACTAACTCGTTGAAATACATGCATGGTCTCTTTAATAAATGAAGCTGTGTTATATTTCAGTAAATCATTAGTACCACCCTTTATGATTACCTGATCTTCTTTGTATAGCATTTTATCAGATTACAAAGATCCGAGATAATATCTTTTACTAGGGATTAGGTTTGACAATATTTAAAATATTAAAAACTTGGGATAATCATGTTTCTAAAATCATACATATATTTCAGCCATGACTATCTGAGATTATTATTGCTTAGGTTTTTTAATATCACTAATTGTTTTTTTAGCTAATCTATAATGTTTGTCTGCCAACAAAATGGCATTCACATCAATATTACCTGTTTACTGTTCTATAGTCTTATTATTCATGTCAATATCAACAGCACAGTGTACTGCTTTATTAGGATAGGCATTAAATAGATCCACTGTTGGCAAACAATGGTGAGTATTCAAACATTATCTCAAACAATTCATCAGTATAAAATTTATTGGTATCCAGGAGTGCCTCAATTTATGCAATACGTAATTTAGAGTTTCAAATACATTTGTACACTCTTTCTTGGTGAGAACTAACAGAGATTGCTCCAAAGCTTTAACCTTATCATTAGCATTATCTAACATTGTCTGAAAAAATTCCTCATTATGTACAGCAGCTTGTAATAAGGCTTCACATACAAGTTTGATTTTTATCATGTGTAAGTCTTTTAACATATTATCAATTTGCAGTTTATCAAGCTGACCTTCTAAAGAACTGATTTTATCCTGTTACTGTTTTGATACACCATCACTCTCACATTTATTACCTTACTGTTATTTCAAAATTTAAAAGCACCTTTCTTTCTTGACACATAACTGATGAAAACTATTGCAATACACAACAAAATTTGAGTTTTTTCAATGCTTCACCCAAAGGTACTACATTGGCCAGGAAATGAGGTTTTTTTACCTGGAAATTTTGAATTTTGTCAAATCCTTGCTGTTGCAAGCAAGGTAGGGATCTTTAATGTGCATGACAACACACACACACACACACACACACACACACACACACACACACACACACACACACACACACACACATGCACGCACGCACGCACACACATGAGACCTACATTTTACCTCTCATCCGAACGAGGGCGTAATTTTGTGAAAAATGTTCACATAATATTTTTCAAGTGTCAGAATTCGAACCTAGAACATTGAGCATAATAGCATACTAACTACGCCACAGAGCCGCCTAGATGATCAGACAGCAAAAAAAAAACTTCCAGGAACTTTAGATCCTACTATACTGGCGTGGACAAATGAAACTCGCATAGTAAAAGAAAACTAACAGAGTTCGTTTTTCTATCGAAAATAACTCTTATTGTCTCAAACACAATGAAAATAGACCAGCCTACATGGTTACCAAGCCCGACTTGTTTGTGCAATGTAAGAATTTTGAAAATTTAAAGCAAAATTTTCCTAATCTTCAAGAGATGTCTATTACATCCTTTTCACAAGCTAAGCTGAGCATTTTACTTGGTCTTGATAATTGGAAATCGGCTGTTCCAAGAAAAATAAGAGAAGGTGGCAAGTGTCAACCCATGGCTGTCAAGTGAAAGCTAAGGTGGTTCGTGCTTACATTGTTTTCAATAACTACTGATAAGGATCAAAATATATTTTCAATTCATGCTCATGTAAATCACTACAAATGTAAATCGCTTGATTCTATAAATGTTCATGAGTATGTTAAAATCTCTTTTGCCACTGAATCATTCGGCATCTATATTTTTAATGATTAAGAAGATATGAGATTGATATCAAACCTTTCTCATTTGAAAATATGATGATTTAAAAATTTCAAACAGCCGTCCTACGGCCTTAAAATGATTATAGAACAAATGTATTCTGAAAAATCATTGTCAAAAGTGGATTGCCTAACTTAAAGCAACTGTTGTGTAATTTATGGGAAGGAATAAATGTTCAGTTGCATGTATTTGTAGATGCTAGTGATCATGCTAGTACTGCCGACATCTAAGAATTAAAAACGGTTCAATCATACAGTGTGGTTTTAATGACAACTAAAACGAAGGCTACACTTCTGAAATTGCTTACAGGTCCTCAAATGCTGAGAATTAGACTTGCTAAAACTATATAGGAGCAAGTAAATATAAAGCTACTGAAGAGCGTTTACTGGTCTGATCAAAAACAGTTTTGTTGGGATTAGAAATGAAAACCCCAATAAATTGGATAAGTTAATAGCATATAGAGTTGTCCAAATGCAAGAAAACTTCATTATTGTTAATTGGCGTTAAATACCTACTTCCTTAAATGTAGCAGATTAAGCCACTAAATGGTCAGTTTCTATAAAATTTAAGTTTGATTGCCGCTGACATAGGGAATTACTCAATGAACATGAGGATCAAAGTCCTAAATGAAAAGTAGCTGTATAATTTTGAATGAAACCATTATTTACAATTTCTGGTTGGTCAGAATTCTTGTTTTGGTTTTAAAGCACGCCTATGTGTCTATTAGGCGTGTCTAATTATTATATATATATATATATATATATATATATATATATATATTGTTAATAAAATACATAAAAGATTAGGAAAAGCCGTGATAATACTGGTTTTGCAAACTGCACGGCAGATGCATTGTCAATTCCTTTAGAAAATTTGCTCGGTGTTCACAATAGTGAACGATTTGTATTAAATTACAAATTAAGTCTGTTTCTTAAACTCATTCTTTTCATCTTGTGCAAATATTAAGTGCTACTCTATGGCTACGAGAAAACAGCTTTACATTTTGTTTGGTTTGTGGTCCTGGTTCCTATAGCTGACGAGGGAACACCCCAATTCAGGAGGTAAAAAATATCCATTTTATTTATCATCAATTGCATCCACTGCTCATAAAATTTATCTCCTCAACATTGCTCATTGGTTCTTTCACCAACAGATGTTTTTAAGCATCAGCTAGCTGTACATCTGTTCGAGATTTTAAAGATTATCAACTGTTACTTGGTATGCCGTAGCTTTACAATAATAGCATAGCGTGTTTGCACAATAATTCATATTTGTTGTTATTCGAAATCGTTACTTTGTTCTACAAGTATTCGAAAGCGAAGTTAAGTCTAAAGTTCACTTGGTTGTTGTTTTAATACCTGAACAAAGAGCATCTGTTGATACATGTGGTTGAGCACAAACACGGTTTATTTGGGGGCAATTACGACCTATTATAAACCACTAATAATTGCTTCAAAATTTTAAGGGTTATCTTACTGTTTACGAACCTGTTTCTTGGAGGTTTTTCTTTATAGGTACATATGCATTTAATTTATTTAAGGTGGTATATTGTTGTGATAGTAGAACCACATAAAAATATTTTGTTTGCATATTACACAATCTTTTAAATTGAGGTTATTAAATCAATTTCCATTAGTGGATAAACTGCTTCATTAGCATTAACGTGTGTTAAATATTGCATATCAAAATTTCGTAAAATTTTTTATGCTCGATTTAATTTGTTGTACAATGAAAAATCAAGCGATATATATTATATATTACACAAAAGACAAACTCAGATTAAAAAATTAATAAATTTTAGAAATGTGTGGTAGACAACGCGGCAGATGTTACTAAATTAGAAGATTTTATTACTAGTTTTTCTCAGTTAGAATCGAGTTACAAAACTTATGAAAATTTATCGAACGATATTATGGACAACTTGTTTGATGATGATTCGACAAGTGAAGCTGTGTTAAAACATGACTGTTAAATTAATGCGGGGTATTTCGATAACTAAGTGGTAGAGAAAAGTGGACATTGTATAGGCAAATAATGATAATAAATAACGATTACTTCAAAGCACTTACCTTTGTAAATATAGCGTAGCGTAGCACATTTATTTTATTGCGGCCGTTCAGAACGGAAAACGATAGGACACTCTCTTCGTCTTCTCCATGGCAGGTGATAAAACAGTTCTTGCACATGCGAAAAGACAAAACATAGTTTATCGATATCGCAGCGCTTACAATACACAGGCGCTGTGTTTGAAGTAATTCCACAGTACATACAATAACATTTAAATATACCGGGCAGAGGTAAATAATTAACAAATTCTAAATGTTTAAAATAAGGCAAGTGGCAAATTATATACAATTATAAACGGAACAAGGGCATAGCTCGCAAAAAGGAAGTTAGCTCGCAAAAAGGAAGTCAGTCAAAAGGTTTGTGAATTATATTGGGAAGTAGTTAAAAGGCATTCTAAATTGTGCGGAAATAGTGCTAGTGTCAGTCATAATTCCAGTAACGCGGGTGAAGCTAAATTACCTGCGTTATCATTGCCTAATTATTCAAAGAATTTCTTTGAATGGAATGAGTTTCCTTCTTTGTTTGACCAAAGAATTCACTTTAATAAAAATTTATCCGATACGGAAAAATTCTAGTACTTGAGGGGATATCTTTCAGAACCGCCTGTTATTAACTTTGTCTGTCAATGTTACCATTCTCATGCATCTGAAGAACAACATCCCAGAAGGTTTCTATCTCTTTCTGTCTGCTTTTCCTACTGCCCCTATTTCATAGAAGTACTGCGCTGTGCTCCACACATGCTTTGAACAATTTTCTTCTTGTTTCTATGTTCATTGTCTTTGAACATAGCTGCTACTCTTTCTTGTTTGATGCAGTTCGGTCACCTATTGTTTTATAGTTATATATAGGGGTGGGCGATACGGGATTTTGCGTATCGAATATCGATACATATTCTATATCGATATGTATCGATACGTATCGATACGTATCGATGCGTATCGATGCGTATCGATCGCGATCGATATGTTTCGATCGCGGTCGCGTGATCGATACATATCGATTCGTATCGATTCGTATCAATGCATATCGATACGTATATTTACATAACGGTACGTGTAGATATATATAGCGATTCGTATCGGAGCGTTTTGATGTGTAGATTAAGTATACATATCGAGATCGGGCGATACCTATCGGTACGAATCGACACGCATCTATAAATTTTTCTACTCTTTCTTTGGGAATAAAATCACAAGATCGTTTTAAAATAATATATTTACTGACAATTCGATCTTTCACTTAAGATTGTTTGTTATCAAAATAATTAAAGTTTCAAGTTTAATATTTGTGACATAAGTATGTATATAGGGGTGGGCGATACGGGATTTTGTGTATCAAATATCGATACATATTCTATATCGAATATCGATGCGTATCGATACGTATCGATGCGTATCGATACATATCGATACGTATCGATACATATCGAGTATCGATATATCGATATTTATTTTTGCTGTATCGGGGGTCGATACGGGGGTCGTATCGATACGTATCGATATATCGATACGCCGACCCAGCCCTAGTTATATACCCTATTTCCCCGATATTCAGTGGTATGTGAAGGAGGGTAAGCAGCCTTTCGCTGCCAAGTTCCCCCAGCACTTGAATCTTTGTTGAATTAATAGTTTTTCTAATATACCCTTTCTCACAATCAACCTTAGTTGAAAATATTTCACAACTAACACCTGTAGTTGTTTATAATAATCATCAGATTTAAGTGCACTTATTTTTTCATCATTAGATTTTACATCCTGAAACTGGTTAGACATGTACCTGAACTTATTTATGTTCTGAGCTAGCCTATACGGCTCCCTGAAATTCTCACAACAGCCTATATACAGCTCGATTTCCCTTCTATTGTTTTCTAATTATATGCTCTATTTCACCGAGATTCATTGGTATACGAAGGGGGTTAAGCAGTCGGTGGCTGCCAAGGATCCCCCAACATTTAGACATTTGCCGTATTAATAGTTTTCCAGTAAATACTTTAGCACAATCAACGTTAGTTGAAAATATTGCAAGACCAATACCTGTAGTTGTTTATACTAATCATCATGTTTAAGTACAGTTATTTTATTCGTCATTAATTTTTCCATCTTTGGGCTGGTTGGATGCATACCTCTATTGATTTCTATGCTGAGCTAGCCTACACATTTCCCTGAAATTCCCACATCCTAAATCTTTCACTATCTGTGTGCAATAGTCTAACCTAGGTCTACCTCTACTTCTCTTTTTTTCCTAACTCTGCATCTAATATATTCCTTCATATCTTAGTATGTGGCATATCATCCTATCTCTCCTATTGTTATTTTTTACTGTTTTCCACATATTTCTTTCTTCCTCTACCATTTCTAGTACTTCTTTGTTCTTAACTTTGTCTGTCCATGATATCTTCATCATACGTCTGTAGCACCACATTTCAAAGACTTCTACCTTTTTCTTGTCTGCTTCTCCTACTGTCCAGGCTTCACAGTCATACACTGCTGTGCTCCATACATGTGTTTTAAGCAATATTTTCCTTGTCTCTGTGTTTGTTGTTTTTAACACAGTAGTTGCTTTTTCTTGTTAAATGTAGCACAACCTTGTGCTAATCTTTGTTTTATATCTTTTGTGCTTTTCCCATATTGCGTTCTTTGGCTTCTTCCTAGGTAGCAGAAATCCTTAACTTCTTGTAAGTTCTTGTTATATATTTGTATTCTTGTTTTTGATTTATTTTCCCCTCTTTTGCATACTAGAACTTTAGTTTTATTTTTCTTAATTTTCATTCCGTCTCTTTCTGTTAGAACTGTTTACATTTCATTAAGTGCAGCATCTAACACTTCCTTGCTAAATGCTAATACTGCTATATCATCTGCAAATCTAAGCAATCAATCTTTTGTCCCTACATAATAATTCCAAATGTCTTCCTAGATTTGACAGTATTCATTGCCTCTTCAATGTACGAGTTAAAAATTAATGGGGATAGGGTTCATCTGTGTCTCACCTCTTTCCTAATGTTTACTTCTATACTTTCCTGCCCTAATTCTATTACCGTTGTTTGCTCTTTGTATAAGCAATGTACTATCCATCTATCCCTAAAACAAATTCAAATCTTTTGGAGTATTTCGAACTTTTTTTCCATTTTACATTGTCGAATGCTTTTTCCAGAATTGCAAATCCTATATACACGCTTTCCCCCTTTTCTATTGTTTTCTCCATTATCACACTCAGAGCTAAAATAGCCTCCCATGTTCCCCTGTTTCGTCTAAAACCAAATTGATTTCCTAGTATTTCTTCAACTGGTTTTGTCATTCGTCTTTGTACAATTCTAGTTAATATTTTTGAAACGTGTGCTGTCAAACTTATTGTTCAAAAATTGTCACATCTATCCGCACCTCTTTTTTTGGTATAGTTACTATGATGTTACGTTTGAAATCTTTGGGTATCTCGCGTGTCTCATACATATAGCTAACATGTTCGAGACTTTATGTTACTGCTTGTCCAGCAGCTTTTAGAGTTTCTGCTTGCACCTTATCTGTACCCGGCACCTTACCATTTCTCAGATCCCTTAATGCTAATTCAAACTTGTCTCTAAGTATAGGATATCCCAAGTCATCATTTTCAATGTCTGATTCCTGTTCCAATGCTTTTAGTTCCTCTCCTGCATATAAATTACCTATATATTCTTATTATCTAATCGCTTTTTCTACATTTTCTATAATGACATTTCCTCCCGCGTCCCTTATATTTTTGCTATATGATTTTATATCCCTAAAATTCATTCTAATTAATTTGTATGCTTAGTCTGTCTTTCTTATTTTCATCTTAGTTTGTACCTCTTTGTACTTTTCATCAATCCATTGTTCTTTAGCTTTCCTGCATTTGCGAATAATTTCCCATTTTATGGCTTGGTATCTTTGTTTTCCTGTTTCGTCTTATCTTTGTATTTTCATTTTTATTCTATTAAATTCGCGATATCCTTTGTTATCCATGGTTTCTTATTTTCTATTTATGTATACCCCAGAGTATCTCTGGCCGCCATGTCTAAGCTGGATTTAATGTTATTCCATTCTGTTTCTACTTCCTTAGTATCAGAAATTTTTCCGATATCTTTCAGCGATTCATTTGACTTTTTTTCAAATCTTTCGTGGATATCTTCTTACAATTTAAAAGTCGTAAATACAACTCCGCAAGCGTGGTTTACTAGACACAACGGTAGTTGGTAACGCTAATCTTTGTACAGATTTTGGCACGCCCATCTGTCAATGACGTCACCAATAACAAATTAAATACGCCATTTACGGAAAATATGCCAATTTTCATACAATAGTTTATAACAGCGAAATACTCACATGAATATGTCCCTGAGTTAAAGTTGGCTTCTGTTGAGCGTCCATCAGGGCTACTGATGGCCCCTTTAAGGCAATTAACGGAGATGCGCTAACGTCCATCCAAATGGCTTCGACTGGATCTCAGGGCTCCACTCCGTAGTGTTTAAAGATGGTGCTCCGGCGTGGAATGCGGAGCATGGACATCCGGCTCGTTCTAGGGTCGTGGGACTGCTCCAGGGTCGTATCAGATTCCTATATGTAGCGGAACGATAATGAATAGATTAATCAGGTAAAGTCAAACAAAGATAAGCAAAAGGAAATCTACATAATAAAAATGAAGATACGATACCAGACACGACCGCCCTTCTCGATGTTCAAAGGCAAACGGCCACAAATTACCTCCTACCTATGTAGGGAATGAACAAGGAAACCAGGTATAGCGCGACAAACAGATGAGCAGGCAAGGATCTACATAAATACAAGATAAGGCACGATACGATACCTGAACAAAACCGCTCTTCACGAAGGTCAGAGGCAAAAAGCCACGTTAAAAAGACCACAGGAAAAAACCCCACTTTTCTGTCCTTTCCCGCGTCGGCGCGAAATTATTCGTCCAACCCACTTTTAACGTGACGGAAATACGCCAAGTCTTTTAAATTTAAAGGCGTGAAAACTTCCGCACATAAAAATTAAGCTAAATCAAATCAAATCAAATCAAATCAAATCACTTTATTGGTTTTGTACCAAAAGGGATAGAATTCAGCACTGCTGATTTTAGATTCCACCCTTAAATATAAAATACAAAATATACGATTATATACATAATACAATAAACATCTAGGATAGTCTAAGACAGTCGCTGCTCCCTTATTAATACATCATAAAATTTTAGCCTAAATATATTTTTATTATTAGTCTCGTCAAATAGTGTTCTATATTTGTTTATTAAAACAGGTGCTACATAAGCATAACATGATTCAAATTTCTTTGTTGAGTGTTGCGTAATACTGAAATCATTTGTATTTCGTAGGTTAATACTATGCTGAGTAGCTCTGATTTGTATAGCTTCAAACAAGTAGTTTGATCTACATTTGGCTAATATAGCATATATGTACACAGCGAAAAGGAGTTCTGCACGTTTATCATATTTAAGTATACTCTTAGAATTATAGTATGGTGTTATATGTTGCTTACGTTCAATATTATATGAATATCTAAAACATACATTCTGAAGTACTCGTATTCTTTGCCTTAAGTAGCCTGCTAAAAATTTATAGTAAACTACACTACAGTAATCTATATGACACAACACAACACTATTACATAAGTTCCATTTAATATTTGAGCTTAACAGAAATTTGTATCTGTAAAGGGTCCGCATTTTACTATAACACAAACCTATTCTTTTGTTGATATGTTTTTCAAACGTAAGATGCTTGTCGAGAGAAAGGCCTAAATATTTAACACAGTCAGCAAATGTCACTACCTTATTGTTTATTTTGATATCTAGAGATCTTTGCACTTCAGATTTAACATGGTTTACCTGTGAACCAACGAGTAATGCAAGTGTTTTGTTAGCATTAAGGATAAGACCATTGTCGTGTACCCATTTATCCACTACAACAAGATTTTCATTCAGTTTTACTATTGCATCATCGACAAGTGAAACATTACTAGAAACATAAAGTAGGATATCATCTGCATACATATGATATTTGCATTCTGGTGATAGTATTTCTGGAAAATCTGATGTAAAAATAGCAAAGAGTAGAGGGCCCAAGATACTACCCTGTGGAACACCTTGTGAAACACAGCGGAACTGGGACTGTTGTCCATGTAGTTTAACTGATTGCTGTCTGTTACTCAAATAGTCTTTAAACCAATCTGTTGCAATATTATCGCACCCATAGAAACGAAGCTTAGCAACAAGCAGGTTGTGATTGATTAAGTCAAACGCCTTACTGAAGTCTAGAAATAATAGATAAACAATATTTGATGCATCAATTGAGCATGTAAGATCATTAACAACCTTACTTAGTGCAGTTGCTGTGCTATAGCCAGTGCGAAATCCAGATTGGAATGTGGGTAATAAGTTCCATTTTGATATGTGTTCAATTAGTTGTGTGTAAACTATGTGTTCCATAACCTTTGACATTATAGGCAATATACTAATTGGGCGTAAATCAGCATATGTAGTAGCCAGAGGTTTTTTAGCAATTGGAGTGATAATCGAATATTTCCAAGCTATAGGGAATTTGCCTGATTCTAATGATACATTTATAATATGCGTTAAAACATTAATAATGAATGGCATTACCAACACTAATATTTTCTTATTTATGCCATCAAATCCTTGAGCATTAGACCTGATCTTCATGATCGATTTCTCTACCACATTTACATTTACTGGTTGTAGAATGAATGGCCCATTTATAGCTTTGTGAATGTTTTGATTGTAAAAGTTTATTTGATGACTTGGTATTGATCGATCTGGGATGGATTCAATAAAGAATTCGTTGACTTCATCAGGATTTTGAATTTCATTTGAAATTTGGGTTTTCGTTTTTGAATGTATCTGACATCTATCAAAAATATTCCATAGCTGCTTAGGATTGTTAATATTATTCCTGCATTGATATTCAAGATATGCTTTTTTTTCATTCCTTACTGCTGTTGTGATATTGTTTTTTAGGTCTTTATAAAAGCGAAGCTTAGTATTGTTCTTAGTCTTAATATACTTGCTATATTCCAAATGCCGTAGACGTATCATCAGTCTGATGGTGGGCGTTATATATGGTGGTGTTTTCTTTTTTATATAAGCTGTACGTATTGGAGCATGTTCATTAAATAATAATGTTATTGCATTATTAAGATAATTCACTTTATCATTGAGGTCTGGTAATGATCTTATTAAATCCCATTGAATGTGACTAGCATCATAATTAAAGTTATTCGTATTAAAGTTCTTAAAACATCTGTATGTGAAGCTGTATGGCTCATGTTTGCGTACATTTACATCAAATGTACAAAGTACTGCTCTGTGATCAGTCATGTGATAGAGATCGATAGTTTCACATGATATCATATTGATTTGAGGACTGGCACATACTATATCGATTAATGTTGATGTAGTTTCAGTAATTCGTGTTGGATCCTTCACATGTTGTGTAAGATTGAAAATGTTCAACAGTGAACTTAATTTTTTACACCTTGTGTCATGTTGAATGAAGTCAAGATTTACATCCCCAATAAGAATGATATCATCATATGTTGTACAAACATGTGAAAGAACCAGTTCAAGATCATTTAAACATTCCAATGTTGTACTTGGTGGTCTATAAATAAGTCCAGCTGCAATGTTATGTTTGTTGGTTTTAATGCTAATCCATAATTGTTCTAACAGAGGATGTTCAACATAATTTATATCCAATATTTTATGCGCCAGACTGCTGGCAATATACCAGCATAATCCCCCACCTATAGTTGGGCGATCATTTCTTATCAAATTGTAACCTGCAATGCTAATCAATGCAGATGGAAAGTTACTTGAGAGCCATGTTTCTGCAACCCCAATAAGATCACAATCATTTAATGAAATAAAAGATACAAAATCATTGAAACAGGAATTGATGGAACGAATATTTATAAGACATAACCGCAATGGCTGGATTATTTTTTTCTGATTTTTTAGGTCATGTGAGATATTGTAAACAGTTTTTTGATGTAGGTGCTATATAGGAGTATAGTATTCTATCTTTGCAGCTTCTCTTTTGTATGCTTGTATATAACAGGGACATTCTTTGTGTACAGCAGGATGCCTGTTATCAATATCCATGTTCAACTTTTCCTTTGCATATGTACAGTTTGAGCATTTGTTGGCATCAGCGCTGCAGTTTTTATAGTTGTGTTTTCCAGCACACAACGAACATGTTATTTCCGACTTACAATCATGAGCATGATGATTGAACTTAAGGCAATTGAAGCACTGAGTTACGTTGATATGATTGTATATGATACCCATTGACCAACCAATTGCAGCTGTTTTCATATTTATTAGATGGTTGTGTTTTTCGATCAGCTTCCAAAATGATTGTTGACTTTCTCATCTTTTTATTTTCAATGACTTTTAAAACTTTAATAATATGGAAGCTGTTTTCTTCAGAATGTATTTTATTTTGTTTGATTATTTTTTCTAGGATTTGAGTGTGATCCATTCCATCTACATCGTCACGTTTAACGTTAACTATTCGTACTTTTGGTTTTTAGATTAGGGCTTCTACATTATATCTTTTACCTAACTTTTCTGCAATCTTATTTTGTAACATATCACGATCCATTTCAGTTCTGCACCCAATGACAACCTTGCCTTTTGATGCTTCGAATACTTTAGATACATTAATCCCCATTTCAACAGGGTTGATTGCATCTTTAATTTCAGATTTAGTATCCTTACTTTGCTGAATGTTTACTGGTTTTACCACAAGTATTGGATCAGATTTTGTTATGCTAGCATACGTTTTCATGGGTTCATTGGTCATATTAAATTGATTGGTAGTGAGTCTTTTGGAAGCCATCTCCATGAATTCAGTTTTAAAACTTTCAAACATTGTACTGAGATTTTTCAATATTTCTTGATTGCTTAATTGGATAATGTTTTGTATGTAATTGTCATCATTATTAACACTAGACAAGCATTCTTTGCAGTGGAATAGAAGCACCCTCTTTTTGAGTTCAAGGCATCGAACTTCAGAAGAGGTAATATTACTGCATACATCACAAAATAGCTTTTTACATCTATCACAGGTAAAAACTTTATTACTTACTTTACACAAAGTACAGTTCAACATTTTCAATCTCCCTGTACATTCAATAATATATATTGGTATTTAATAAATAGATATTGCTTATCACAGCTTTATATTTTACCACATTCTTTTATCATACCAGGCATTCAGCATATGCTTGATAATTTGGTGTTATATCTTATTTTATTTAACTTAAATGTCTTCAATATTACAAGTAATGAAAGTTCTATTTTATGTAACTGTAGGGTCCTTATCTATCAGATTCAGCTGAGCTGTAGTTCAAATTACTGGATGCACTACACTGATTAATTTGATACCAAATTTATAAATTAAAACTTAATTGTTGCAATGTGTTTAATTTATTACTGTAAGCACAAATTTATACATCTGCACACAACAAAAGTTGCCACTAAGCTAAGAAAATGTTTAGTGCCACTTTGGCACGTAACAATCTTTATCTTTTAGCTTCTCAAAGTTAAAGTGCCTTTTTCCGTTCCTCTTTTTCATATTTTTAAATTTAAGAGCAGTCTTCATAATTACGATGTTGTGGTCAGCATCTATATCTGCTTCCAGGTAGCTTCTACAATCTTTTACTTGATTTCTAAACCGTTGTGTTCGGTCTCTTTGTCGCTGGTTAATTTTAAGTTACTTTAAATTCGTAATTGTAAATCTAATTGTAAAACGGTCATCCCTTGTTCCCTTATATCCTGCCATAAAAATGCCTTGTGCATGTGTGAATAAGTTGGACAGAGTAGTGAACAAACACTTTCTTATGGATATCGAAGCAGAACAGTCGTCGGTTTTTTCATTCGGTACCGTAAGTTAGTTAAGTGCCACAGACTTTATTTGTTAAACCCCTAAAAAACACAGTGCAAGTGCAACGTAACACAGACTCAATTTCGCATACAGCCCACGTGGTTGAAAGAATAGGAACTGCAGCTTAGAACAACAAAACACCACGGAGGTAAGTCGATGTATAAATTTATAAGACCCCCCGCACGTGAACACGTTGTCTAACAATAATGTAATCTTTTTGATATCTTCCTATATCTCCTGGCATCTTCCACGTATATCGTCTTTTAGCATGATGTTGAAATAATGTATTTGTGATGGTTAAGTTGTTCTTGTAACAAAATTCTACTAGCCTATTTCCCCTGTCATTTCTCGTGCCTAAATCAAATAAACCTACTATCGCTCCTTCCCTCACCTACCACTGCATTAAAATCCCCCGTAATTATTAAATTTCCATGTCCTTTTACGTGTCTTAGTATGTCTTCGATATCTTTGTAGATCGAATCTACCTCTTTCTCACTGTAGGTAGAGGTGGGCATGTATACTTGTATTATTACTGTATTTACTGGTTTAGATTCAAATCTAACCATGAGTACTCTTTCGTTCTTTTGTAAGTAGTTTTCTACCCGTCGTCCTATCTTTTTTCACATAACTATCCCCACGCCCGAATTTTCTTCCTCTGATCCTGTATGAATCACCCTGAAGTCTCCACTCCAAAAATCCCCCGCCTCTGGCCAGCGGACTTCGCTAATTCCTACTACGTCTAGTGCTAACCTATCCATTTCGAGTTTCAGGTTCTCTAGTTTACCTACTTGTTTCATACTTCTGACATTCCACGCTCCGACTCGCAGAATGTTCACAAAACCTTTTTCTATTCTTTCGGATCACATCCCCCGAAGTAGTCCCCTCCGGAGATCCGAATGGGGGACTATTTTACCTACGAAATTTTTAACCCCATAGGATGCCATCACGTTTAACAATTTCTGTAGGCAGTGTACTTGGGAGGTAATGCGGTGGTTTCCCGTTGCCTTCCACATCGCAGTAGTGTGTCTTAGAATGTCATACCAACCCCTATGGTCTCTGCCACTCTAAGTACCGAAAAAGCTGCTGCCCTCTTTCGGAGACCTGTCTTAGTCTGGTTCCTCACTAAAAACCCCAAGTTCGGCTCTTTAGCTCATTGAAACGTGCAAGCCATTCTACCTGTTCTAGTATTTTAGAACGTCGTCAAGGTGCAGGTCTGTTCAGAATGGATATATATATATATATATATATATATATATATATATATATTACTCATATTTAGACCAGGGTAGAAAATTAATGGATTACATCAAATAATTTTAATCACCGTGTATAAGGAAGTTTATTAGATAATACGCTTTATTAAAAACCCGTGGAGAATAAAAATTCATTCGTTTTATTAAAAATAAGAGATTAAAATTATTTACAAGACGCTTCATATAAAAATAAGCAGTTTTAAAATGCTCAACGTGTAATTTAATTATTCCAAAGTAAAGAATCAAATGGAAATTACGTGCAAGATTTATATGAATTGATTCAAGTTTGGGCAACGAGTATTAAAGCGAAACGTACAGATAATAATTGAATATTTAATTAGGATTCACTAAAAATTAAAGAGTTTTAATTTTAATTGAAGTTAATTGAACCGTTAGTAACAGATAATATCTATAGAAACTTGTAAAACCCAAGATTATAATACCAGAAAATAAAGCTCTGAGAATTAATATTATTTTGAACACCTGCGTAGTTTAAATATCACATACGGCGTAAATTTTGTAGATAATTAATAGTTTCAAAGAATCTTGGAGAAACCGGGGCTTAATATTCACGAAAATGTGCGATACGGGGTTATTAAACCCAGATAACAGTCCACATGGACTAAAATATAATCGATAATAAAGAATATCAATTTGCACCAATACGAACAGGTTAGAAAAGGAAAGAGAAATGCGTCAAGCAAAGACACATATAGTAAAAGGCGGATTTAAGCAACGTCACGAGGGTCACAATTGGTTGAAAATAGGATGCAAATATCAGAGGTAGAAACAACAATTTCGGTATAAAAGTCAATTAGTTATTTCGGACATGCTTGCGTGCCGTGTGTTGAAATTTCTGAGATTTAAATGGGACGAGTGAAAATTGTAAAATCGACGCATGACGACAGACTGGGAACATAGAATGAGGAATTCTTTAGAATTACCGTTTTGAGAACAAAAGCGACGTGCGGCTTTTTGCTATATATACCGAGATGAATATAAACAAGCTCTCTTAGACTCTTAGACTTTTGACTATTCGATGGGTTAAAAGCTCTTACATCCGCGACTTGATTGAAGATGTTAAACAGTGCATTTTAGTTTGAGAAAATAATTTAAAATTTTGCTCGTATATTTTAGTGATTCAAAATAGTTGGTTATTTACGTGCTAACATGAATGTACTTCAGTGCACTTAGATACAAGGTAATAAAATTTAGTTTCACTGTACCAATTAGCAAAATTTACAACGACAAATGTATACACAAAAGTAGGCAGTTTTGGCGTATATTGGTGAAAGAAGTATGAAGTTATTTGCTATTTTTCGGGGTGTTAATAATTAAATGGTTCAAATACGTGTCTGGATCCACGAAACAAGGGTCAGATATACACAGATGAATTCGGAAAAGCCCAGAAACAACTTTAAATAAATGGTGAAGGAGTAAATTTTAAAAGCGTTGAGAATTAGAAGCCGTAAATATAATCCTGTTGGAATGGTGTGATTAACTAAAGGGACGATGTACTTTGAAGCTACGAGGACAGAAACCTTCAGGTAAATTATACTATTTTGTTTGACATTTTGTGTGTGTTGAATAACTTTATAATTGATTTACTTTAAATGGACATTAGTGAAATTGTACTAACCATAAAATTTTAATTTTAAGATGAAATTTGCTTGTTGAAGTAGAAAGGGGTATTTAGTTTTGATGTTCGGTAATATGATGAAAATTTGGGTATGTCTTTGAGCTCAATTAGACGAACCTGGTTAATTAACGTAAAGGGGTGGTAGATGCTCCCTTTATACTCAGACTCCGGTCTGCTTATATTGTTATATTAATTAGTAGGCATCCAACAAGGACTTTAATTTTGGATGCACATTAAAATGATAATAAAATTAATCTTGAAATTCTTTTTAAAACTGAAATTTATGCTGAGTTTTAATTTTGAAATTTTAATGTATTCTGAATATTGATGTAAATAGGGTTAACGTTGATGTTTTTGGTAGGAATGTGTTGTTTTTTTTTATGAATGAGGAGGTTTATAACATTAAGTGAGCAGCCGAGGCGAAAAGAGGATCACAGCCGTTTATGACGCCCAATCTGTGGGACTAGAATTTTTTTGTTGAAAGGACCCAGTTCCCGCATTCAAAGGAGAATATCACAGCAATATATATATATATATATATATATATATATATATATATTGCTGTGATACTTCACCAGCTCCTACAGTGTTTTATTAATTTTTAGCCCCACGTTTGAGCATGTCATAAAATGCTGCGATACTTTCTGTCCCACAATTTGGTCTATAAAATGCTATGATATTTCTTCAGCCCCTACGATTGGGTCTATCATAAAATGCTGTTATCCCCTTTATATTAATCAAACACTTATGATGTGAAATGTTAAGTTATGGATTTTCTTTGCCTCAACTAGCTGATTCAATTAAATAAAGCAATTCTACAATACACAATATAATGATTAAATATTTACAACCTTTTTGAATTCTTCCCCCTTTTAGAATATTTACATATACCAGATTTAAGAAATTGAAACCAGCAAAACGAGCCTTTTGTTTATATTTATACACCTCTTGAAACGTTTCAAGATGCCTATTACCTTTCATAAATTGATCAATGAAACCCCTGTTTTGTTGACTCTTACATATGCGAAAAATATTTAATTAAAACAGTTTTCAGTAATAAATTATATCAATATGGCTAACCTGGAATGGTCCCATAGTTCCTCTGCATCCCCCAAGAGTTTTCGTGCCCAGTCTAAATATTTAGAGTTGAATTTGGAAGTCGACATCAAACCAAAATACTATCCAAATCGTTATTCAAAATCCCATAAGTTAATCCAATTTAAGATTCAGTTTGTATGTCAGTAAATAAAAGGTTTTCCATCTCCGTAATTAACAAGACAGTAATAGAACATTTACCATGTAAGTAATTACCAAAGTAATTTAACAGGAGGTAATTAACTAGAGAATTAACCAGAGAATTATCCAGAGTAATAACCAGAGAATTAGCCAGAGAATATACCAGAGCCCTGTTTTATTTATGTTAGAAATTATATTTTTACTAAGTTGTTTTTACTTACGTCTATAATAGATCGGCTCACACTTGCACAATTTTTACACTTTTCAAAATGATTTTCATTTACTTTCGTATGACTGGTTAAGTGAATAATTTAGCACTTCTGAGTATCGTCGTAACCCAGTTTAAAATGTATACTAAACTCGTCGCTCAATTGTTATCGTATTTATAGGTCGTACCTCTTGTTTTCTATTCGTTTATTCACGTGTTGGGGCGATACCTTTTGCGTTTATCTTTTGTGTACTCCGGGAAATTTTATCAATTGTATAGTTCAAATACTTGGAAGAACGCTTAAATTGTCACGTATTCATTTACATACCATGATATTTAATTGAGAAATCCCACAAATTTCCGTTTATTAAGTCACCTATTCATTGTTATTTGCTTATTCTAATCTAAACCGAAATAAATTAGGTGTTTGTTTATTTCCTAGTTAAATTGGATTTTTGAACAAATGTAATACTTTATGTCACGTACGATTTATTCAAATAATGCATAATTTTAGCATGCGTATACGATGATATATTTAACGCACTTGTTAAATATTTATCAAGCCAATTCATATACGTTTTCCGTTGATTTAATTTTGATGCATTTCCTTAAGTTTTTAAATCTTATCTTAACTTGTAACTATTCTTGGATATTTCTATTTCTTATGCGTTTAATCTCTTGTACTATTATATACAGTGTGCTCTCAACTAACAATATGTATAATGACCCATTTACTCTTATAATACCTGTAATTATGTGCTTTTGTTAACTGGAAGTTTCTTTTATTTATTCTACGACCCCTGTGACTTAACCTACCCCTAAACTACCCTATAATTATAGCATTAAATATATATTGACGTAGAATTAGAGGTCAAATAGGTCCAGATAATAAAATTTTAAACACTGTGTATATAGAAATAGGAGCAAATTATTTACGTGCCAAATTAATTAATTTATATAGTGAAAACGGACGGTTATTAAAATATTTTTCTATTTTGTATATTGAAATGTTAAAATTGCATAAGGGAAGAAGCTTTTGAGTATATAAAATCTCAAGGATACGCATAAGTAATCGTAATAATTTTAAATCAAACGCATGGAAGCAGAAATAGAGCTTCCATGTATAGAAAATCCATAATTTTAAACGCAAATCTTCCATTTTAAAAGCCAACGTTAGTTTAAACAAATACTAAGAAGGGAAGAATCCGAGAATTGTTATTTTAAACGGTCGGTTGTTTCAAGAAACACCTGTTGATTAAATGTTACGTTCAGGGAACTTAAATAAACGTTAGCAGAGAATTCCATAGAAGTTGTTTGCAATGGTTGATTTGTATCAGCTGCTACAATAAGAAGTGCCTTGAAGACTAAGTGAAATAAACGATCGATAATGTAAGACAGACAGAGAAGCAGGTAAAGAAAGCGTTGGTAGAACTCACCTACGAAATACACGAGTAAATGTGAAGGCCAGATACAATATCGATTTTCTGTAGATTAAGAGGGGTTCTAAAGGAGACAACAAATATGCGTAGAACGGAGATGGATAGGTGAAGCGTTGTGATGAGGGAAAATTATATCATTGGTTTAAAGCTAGGCAGTTTCAAGAAGAGCGCGTCCGTGGAGGGTATCGACGAAAATTCTATGTAATGACACGACAAACGAAGGATTTTTGTGAAGCTAGTGCTCGTTACGTTCAAAATTTTAAGAAGCAGTTTTAGAAAATAAGCTTTAAAGAGAAGTAGGTTCCAGGGGGGTTTTGAAAATGGAATAAATACTCGAACAAAAATATTGAGGCTCTTTTGCAATTTAGATCTGAGTACGTGCTTAGACCTACAACGTAAAATTAGTAAATGCTCTTACGGTTATTAATTATTATGTTTAGTCGGTAAAGTTACATATAACATCCTGTTTCTAAAGTATGTAAAGCTGTAGTAGCGTACCGAAACAAAGTTGTAAATGTGATATTGCAGGAGTTGGTGCTTTTGTTTAGATAAAAGGTGCCGTTACTACAGCAAAGCTATTAAATGAAGGGATGATATTTGGGGTAAGCAAAGCTGAAAGCGTAATTTGTATGCATGAAATATTTGGTATGGAATGTTACGTTTGAGACAAAGCTAATATCTGGATAGAAAGATAATAGTGGTGGCCGAGATTTGGATAGGTGGGGATCAGATGGATCCTGGCACCATCGAAGTAGATGGACGCAACGACGAGGGGTTTCCGGTAACCATCTTCAGCCGTGACGAGGAACAGAAGCGACTCCGGGTAACAAAATTTAATTTTCTCTTTTGTATAAACATTTGTGTTGATATTTTTTGTGTTTGTGTTTTGACTTATTGGGGGTGGATTTAGTACCATAAAACTTGTTTAAAGAGATATATGTGCTGGATAATTAATTTTTGATTATCAAAAAGGTTTATCGATGATATATAAATGTTTATTCATGCTCTAAAAATGTTGTTGTCAGGAGTAAACGGGTCTTTAAATTTGTTTTCAACGAAATGCAAGGTTTAAAAAAGCATTTACAGAAACTGGGTTATAATGAGCTCACCATAGACCAGAATAGAGTCAAACTAGGTTTGTATGTGGGGCCCATCTACTCGTATCATATAGAATTTGTTAAAATATATTAAAAACCAAGGACTTTATGTATTTAAGAATTGAGCTGGTAACAATGGTAACAAACCGTCTGTTCCAAGGTGTAAATATTTTATTTGTTAATATGTGTAAATAAAAGGTTGTAAGGTTTTTGTATTATTTTGGCAATTTCATTTGGCGGTGTGTGTGTGTGTGAGAGAGGTATGTACTTAAAATGGTAGGTATTGAAGAAGAAGACGATTGCTGAGCTAGTCAGGGTGAGCAGAGAAATTACGAAGGCGTCCAAAAGGATGATGGCCAAACGCTGGGACTCGATGTTAAAGCTTGTTCCTAACCTAACACGGCAATATATATATATATAAACTATGAAATACTTACGTTTTCGATTACTACTACTGCTGATTAACATTATTATAATAAGAAATAACGTCTATTTTTATTTCGTGAAGGACTAAAGCATATTGTATATTTATCTTATTGTCCCTTTGTGAGATGTTAGTGCATAATAATAAGGATGTGTAATGATTAGGCATAACAACGTTAAATATTACGTCTAAAACATTATTTGTTGTTGAGTATCATGAAGGATGTGTATCTACTTACATTAAGGTTATTGATATAGTAGTTCTACTAATATTATTTGATGCTGACTGTCAAAGAAACAATATAGATACACTTAAGGTGCAACGGAGATAGGTTTCTGTAATAATTACAAAATATTATGCTTTTGTTTTAATAGTTGCATTAATATTATTCCGAGCTTCAGGTTTGAGATCATAGAGAATTTTTATTAGGGATAGAATGAAAAGTTCCATGTTAATGAAAATGACAGCGCAATCCACATCTAGCAGCAACAGAGAAAATTTCAAAACTTAAACTTTTCAATATTACCATAGTCACTGAAATACACAATACAATCAAGTTCCAATGCCGAAGTTTTTTTGCAATTTAAACTGATAGTCCAAAATATAATAAAGATATAAGAAGCATTGGAACTTGAACGATTCTGTGACTGTATTTTATTTAGTATGGTAATATTTGAATGAATAAATGTTGGAACTTGGATATATGTGCTACAACAATTAACTTCGTTTTTCTTATGGAGATCCCCATGTTGAGAATGAGTTTATGGACATAACATTGTGTCCTGAGAGGATAATGTATTATTTATGCAATAATAACATTATTGAATAGCAGCCTTTATTCATCTCAAAGTTCATACACAATTAACACTGACTTGGTTGTATTGAACATAATAATGATTGGCTTCTTATCTGCAATTACTAGAAACATGCCAGAGGTGAGAATTCACGTTATGCTCACAAACTCATTCTCAACATGGGTTAGCAGTTGAAATGTTTTACTACTAAAATAATCGAACGGGTGCTTGAATGGAAGTAGTGTTGAAGCATAAACAATGCTGAGGCGAAAATAGTGTTGAGGTTTCAACTTAGGTTAGCAGTCGAAATGTTTTACTAGGACAAATTAATCTAACAGGTGCATGAACGGAAATAGTGTTGAGGCGAAAATGGTGTTGAGGTTTCAACTTAGGTTAGTAGTCGAAATATTTTACTACGAAAACAAAACAACGGAACGGGCGCATGAGCGGAAATAGTGTAGACACATAAATAGTGATGCAAAAATAGTGTTGAGGTTTCAACTAAGGTTAGTAGTCGAAATGTTTTATTGCTAAGACAAAATACACGAGCAGGTGCATTAGCGGAAATAATGTTGAGCATAAGTAGTGCTGAGGCGAAAATAGTGTTGAGGTTTTAACTTAGGTTAGTAGCCGAAATGTTTTACTACTAAGACAAAATAAGCGATTGAGTGCATGAACGGAAATAGTGTTGAGGCATAAATACTGCTCAGGCAAAAACAGTGTTGAGGTTTTAATTTAGATTAGTCAAAATGTTTTACTACTAATACAAAATAATCGAAAAGGGGCATGAGTGGAAACAGTGTTGAGGCATAAATAGTGTTTAGGTTTCTACTTCGTTTAGTAGTTGTAACGTTTTACTACTAAGATAAAATAATTGATTAGGTACATGTGTGAGAAAATACTGTTGAGATTTCATTCTAGGTTACTAGGCGGAATATTTTACTATAAGGCAAAATAATCGAAGATGGGTTCAACACTAAGTGCATGGAACCAATGCATATCCTAGCAATACATCTATGATTATGCTGTATAAAGCCATCTCGTTACAAGTCCCCTATGATAATAGCTTTGTCCCGTCAAAAATACTCATGTTTCTCAATGTCGTTGAGAACTTGCACAATGCACGCATGCACGAAAATAACGTTCGGTAATTGATTTGTTTTGTAAGAGTTCAAAATAGTTAATGCAATAAGTGAATTTTAAATGAAAAGATATAAACAAGCAATTGCAAAAGATACATCATTATAGCAGAACAATTACAGCACAATTACGAAGCAGTGCTAGATATTTAGAATAGAATAGAAAGATTTATTCACCATTTCGGTACAAATTGCACATCTGGTAAGTCAAGAATAAGTAAAATTTAAAAAAGTACATATATAAATCATCAATTACAAGAGTAGTAAAATTAGTTATAATGGCACAGTAATTATAGTTAATTATGGTCCCTAATGTTAACGTATTGTAAATTTGTATAGGTCTAGCATTTACATCATTGATATATCATCGACATATTATTTGTTAGTAAATTAATAGGTCTAGCATGCTATGTAAGAACTATATGTATAATTATGCTAAGTAAATATCACAAATGTTTTAGTGCCTATATATTTAATTACTGTGAAGTTTGTTATATTTGTATGGTTGTTGTTAGTGGGAGTGCTTGACGTTATAATAGTGACACTATTGCTCGATAAACTACGAATTTATTTTAAGGAAGAAACCACAAATGTACAAAATCTGCAAACACTCTGTTTTTAAATAACATTTCATGGTCTACTGCATTAGTTTTCAACTTATAGCAATGTCTGTGTTTACACTCAATAATGCGCAAAACTTCTATCGTATTATCAATAGCGAAATAAGATCACCAATGTCAGAACGAAAATTTGAATTGAATGCAGCCATTATTTTTGCACAAATTATGCTATGCCAATGACCTGTTCGAAAACTTACAATCTGTGTTTAAGGGTTAATGATATTCTATGTGTGTTTACGAATCAATCCTTGAAAGCCTTTTTTGTTGTGGCGTGCATTGATATTTCAATTACTATTTCATACTGCAAGGAATATGTTATTGTTCTGGCTCAAATAGTGACAATAGTGTTAAAAGCTCTTCCAACTATCAAAGATTACACAAGGTGAGGTTATTGTTCTAATAGTATCGAGAGGGCATTGTATATTCATCCGCGATCTACGGTCGTGTGAAATTTCAGTAAAAAGTAGTCCCAGATTTTGGATTAATTAAACCAAATTTACTGAAAAACCAGCAAATTTTTCATAAGAATTTGAAAATGTACGTATTTTGTATGGTTTCTAATAATTTTTAATTATTTTTGACAGGTCACGCTTTGTACACTGGACCCGTTTTCGCTTGTTTGTAAAACGTAAGAAGGTTTAATAGATTAATTAATTATGGAAAATGCTGACCACCCACAATCCAGTTTGGTAATAAGTAAATATTAATAATGTTGGTTACTTCGTCAATGTATCTACTTATACTAGGTTGGTTTAACAAAATTGTACCCTTGCCCACTGTTTAAGCAATAGCCCCCACTTATATAAAAATGCAATGATAGAAATTTTAAATAGGGTGGTATTGCGGTACTTCTTCTATCTTGTAAATGTGGATCAATCATATTAATTATAATTATAGCTACATCTTTGTTAAGGCAAAAAATGCTTTTAAACAATTTGTTTGGCATCTGAAATGGATTAGCCATATCTCTCATTATTCTTTGATTTAATCTCGGGTCTGTCCTATAAAATTATAGAGAAAGGTCATTAACAATTCTAGTAATATTCAATTTTACCTCTATTCATTTTTGAGTTAACTATTCTACCAAAGCTTCACCAACAACATCTTAGAAAACCGTCCCTATAATATTGATACCGACCCTTTAAATAATAGACGTTCCTTTAAAATTAAGAGCTTTTTAAAAAAATTGTGCTACTTAATACAGATATAATTTTAGTTCCCGTTAAAATTAATTTTAGTCCTCTAAAGTTTAACAAAATAGTTATAGAATAGATCCCCTGTTGATACGTTTTTTCCTTTTAGCTTTTTCCAATTTTTCAAACCGACCCCAATTTCCTGAGCTGCATAGATTATATTTTTAGTGCTGTAAAAGAAATTTAAAATAAATCTAGTATTTTTCAAGTTGAAGCATTTTAAAATATGTTCAATAGATTTGAGTACCTTCAAATTTCATAACTCTAATTGTTAATTTTGAAAGTGGTTCATCTCTATTTGTGATAAATAAACAAACGTTATTCACTTAATAATTGTTATTATTTTAATAGTAATTGTAAAGTTAACTCTGTTACATGCACTTAAGCAGTGTAAAACATCGGTATCCTTAGGTATATTTTTAATTGCATTAAAACACAACTCTTAGTATCGGTTTAAATATACATAGACTTATGTCGCTTTTAAAATAAACAGCTAACATGGGAATTTTTTAGAAAAAAAGTATTCTAAAATCCTGTACCACATAATATGTACAAGTGTCAATTGCTGAATGCATATCTTGTATATTTACATATCCTATATTAAAATACAATTTGAGTTTATATTTACCTAACTTTTAATATAATAATAGCATTTAATTTTTATATCAATTCCAGGGCCAATGCACAATTAACCTAAAATTCCAACACCAACTCCTACTTATTTTTCGTCAAATTATTATTAGTTTTAAAAGGCAATATAACATTACTGACCAACTCTTTGATATACCTTATTTATTTAGCTTTTTAAAAAAATTAGGGCAGAATTCAATGCCACATCTCAAAGATTTTTTTGTTAAATAATAATTTCCCATATTAATTGGAGTGCAGAATTATTAAACCAACAATACACTATACATATTTAATCTTGATTTGCTGACAAAAGGATACATTCTTGAATAAAAAAACAATTAAAACAGTAGAGGTCTTTATTTTATTTGAATAAGTTAGCACATTTGGAGATTTAAACACAATAAGATACATTTCCGGAATATTATGAATGCAATTCGTTGATATGCCAGTCTTGTATGACTTCTGGGCATTCGTGAAAATAGTAAGCTACATTATCATAATAATGAGGTGGGTAGTTTTATTTTTATTTGCAGTTACGACTTTTATAATGTCAAATAAAAGTTGGACATACTTTAGTTGATAATCCATATCACCACAGATAAATACTAATTACAAAAAGATCATTAACATAGCTAGATAAAATAAATTTGAATGGAATTTAAGGCGAAACTTAGAAATTAAATAGTACAGCAAGTCCTACTTACCAGACGTAGTTCTAGATGGTACAGGAATTCTGTGGGATCCTTTTCTGCGAGATCTTCTTATATATGACCTAGAGGCCGTAAATGAAGCACTCGGCATCTTCTAGACCTTGTTTTTAACTAAAAACTTTTCTGCTAAACAAAGGAAACACAAACCCAGGCAGCCATTTTCACGGTTCGACTTAGGCAAGATCGGTAACCAATCGTAAACGCCCCTACACGGTCACGTGAACATTAAAATGTCAGAATGGAATATGAATTCCAGGCGATTTTTAATTGTACTGTTTCAATCGCGGCATGTTTTGTGCTTTCCGTTGTTTACATTTGTAGTTTATACGTCTGGGACTTCAAGTACGACAGGTAAGAAATTTGAAACACTAAAATTACATAAAGAAAAAGGAACTATTAGAGTATATTGGCACTTGCGGCATTTCTCCCCCCCTGCTGCCACTTACAAGAATTTTATGTTTAGGGTTTTTTGTTGCTGACCAATCACATTGTTGGTACGCCTTTATATAGAAAGTGTATAGTATTTTAGCAGTGTAGTTGGTGTGTTCACAAACTTTAATGCGTTTTGAAGCTGTTCCAATTGCTACATAGATCGGTAATGTACAAATATTTTGTAACTATGGACATAGAGAACATCTATGGATTCGGCGCACAGTGTATTCCCTGAAGCAAACATCCCTCTGGCCGTGTGAGGTCATTTATCAGACAAGTGCAAAGCGTACTTTTATATTTCAATTAACTACCGCGTTATTTTCTGCTTTTAAAAGCTATAAACCAGCCACAAACCAGTTCTTAATAGTGTGCTTTTTTCGGCGACTTTGGTGTGGTGTAGGGTAGACTCGATGTATTATGGTGTGCATTGGGTGTGTGACGATATGGGGAAATGAAAGAACCGGTTATGATGTAGTAAACACTGCACCATTTTTGACATAACCTAAAGCGAATCAATATTTTTAAAATATATACTGCAGATGCTTTATTTTCCCGTTTTTCTAGTGATGGTGAAGAAATTGAAAATCTTGGTGAACAGTGGTAGGTACAAAAACGAATACAAGTGACGTTCTATGTTTAGGTAAGATTTTATAACTTTAATATGATGGTTTAATTGTTTGTCGAAGGTTTTCACCAAATGGAGCAACTTGTAAACACTTTAGAAAGATGTTCAAGATTTTCCATTCAAAATTATGTGTAGCATGTGATCCTCAATTCTTCAAGTGAGGAAATTATTAAAATGTTTCGTTTGGAAAGAGGTTTGGTTCAACATTTATCCCTGTGAACACTCCAGAATGTTACTTTCAACAAAAACAAATATTTTTCTATTCATGTACGTGTTTGCAAATGAATCATGTGCATTCTACCAAGTTTTGTTGGGTAACCCGATTCAGGATTACCGCCAAAGTAAGGAATTAATTTCAAGTATTTAATGTTATGTAATTTAATATTTTACATGGTGAATACATATTAGGAGAGTGCATATCCTTGTTTAAATACTTTACAGACTCCCTATCATGATATGGAAACTTCGCAAGGGCTAAAAGACATTATAACTATATTCTCAGTCAATGTAGGGTTGGTAAAGTGAAACAAAGATTTTGTTTTTGGTACCACTTAAAACTGAAGAAGTACTCCCGAATGTTGAGACTGATCTATTTGTGGTTTGTTCTTTGTAATCTTGTTAGTAAAGACGATTATCAGCACCTTGAATCTCCACTTCCAAATGAAGAATGGCAACAACATCACCCATTAGTAGTAGCATTTCCTCTGGAAGAAGATGAACATGTAAGAAAAGGCTTTGCGTTAACGGATAAAATTTGTCGACAGTAAGTCGAAGGATGAATATTTAAATATTACCTTACGGAGTACATGATGAATATGTAATTAATAAACTATGACAAATTATTCTTTTATTTATAATGCTAACAATAAATTCCACCATATAAAATATTTCACAGATGTCTTTCTTTAAAATGTATTTTGATAGTTTATCTTTACACCAATAAATTCTATTTGAAATTCTTTTTTTAGTTCGTTCGTCGTTTGACCTAGTAAGTTGCTGAACCGTTTGTTTTATCGTATAACATTCAACTTCATTTGCATTTGCAAGATATCAAGTATTTGTGCTGTCTTTCCAACCCTGGCATGTTTATTTCATGTAGCAGTTTCAGATGGCCCTGAGCAATTTTGTTATGTTTATTTCCCTCGTTGAGTTTGAACAAGGACTAAGTTGACTTTCACTAGTAAATATCACATTTAATATTGCTAAAGCACTTACAACAACAAACCAATAGTTATTGTGGCAGACGTAAATGGAAAATCCTCGATGTGGCACAGTTCTCTCACGGACAAATGCAGGGAACGGGTTGAAAACTTGATTAACGAACTACAACTCAAAGTAATCAACCTTCCTAATAACCCACTCGCATACAACACCCATGCAGGAACACGGACAAACATAGACATCACATTGACAAATGGGCTGGCGTGCAAATACATACAAGACTGGCAGATATTAGAACACCAAATTGTCAGTGACCACAACCTAATCACGTTCAACATCGACATGACAACCAGGCCATTTGACACACCACAAAACGTCACCAAAGTACAACGATGCGAAATGCAAATTGGAACAAACTGAGGGACACATTTGTACCCCCACAAGACATAATATCAGACAAAAACGTCCATGATTATACAAAACTACTCACAGACAATGGAGAATCTGCTTCCAAAACAACAGAACACACGACACACAAAGACAATTTAATGGACAAGACGCTTACAAAAACTAAAAAAGGAAACAGCGAGTGAGAAAAAACTACCAAAACTCCCTAACACCGGCCGAGAGAACATACCACCTACCAAATTACCGACAACTAAAAGACATACCAAAAAGAACTGACTGACATGAAGAGGTCATAGGAATTATTCGTGGAAAGACGCAAACTGATGTCTTGGGGGATACCCTATAAAATCACTCAGGGTACAATCAAACCACCGATAACTTATTCGACAAAACGAGACGGTACATACACAAAAGACTTGGGGGAAACTGCAACACTACTATTGCAAACACTTTTGCCTGATGACAACATTCAAGACGACAATGACGAACAACGACAAGGAGTAATTGACAGAAACAACGTAGGTAACCGACCATGGAACAGACAAGATGACATCTTAGATCGTTTCACAGAGGACGAAGTGAGATACGCACTATGCCAATTGAAGAGCAGAAAAGCACTCGGACCGATTGGAATCCTTGCGGAGATTGGTGTAGCGCTACAACATAAATTAACACCGACGCTAACAGCACTGTACAATGAATGCATACGATAAACTGTTTTTCCGAACATCTGGATACAGGCGAATGTCGTGATTATCCCGAAAGGGAAAGGTAAAGACCCCAAACAACCGACCCATATGCCTTTTGAATACCCTTGGAAAAAATGTATGAAAAACTACTATGTAAACGAATGCAGAACCTCAGACAAACCACAGGAGTACACCCAAGACAATACGGCTTCACAGAAACAAATCGACACAGGACGCCATAAACCAGGCAATACAAACCAGCAAGCAATGACACAAAAAAATACGTCCTCTTAATATTAGTGGACATAGAAGGCGCATTTATTAACCTTTGGTGGCCTTCACTTTTTACCAGACTTACGACCATAAACTGTCTATCACAACTGTACCATACCTTCAGGAGGTACCGCAGGGACAGGTACTTAATCCTACAAGGTAGCTCGCAGGGCTCTATATGCGGGCCCCTATTTTGAAATATTGTAATGGATGAACTGGAAAAGCTGGACACTGTCGACGATTGCATATGCCGACGAAATATTGCCGGTGGTTGAAGGGAAATCGAACGTAAAGCTAACATCGCCTTAACTCAAACACAAAGTTGGTGCAAAACCAACAAAATGACCATAACACCACAAAAAGCTATATACCTTGTGATGAAGGTGTTGGATAAATATATATGAGGCTTCTCTGTAAATTATTAGTAGAGTAAAACCTCAAGTAATTGGAATTGCAAATTAACAATTTATTTATTTTTTATTAACTAACACACACATTACTATAATAACTAAAAGATAAGTTATCTATATTATATATTGAAATTTTAGTAAACGCACACTAGGTTCAATAGAAGGGAACTCTGGCAAGGTACCCCCCACCATCAAACTAGAAGGTGTAAATATATAAACACCGTGTGTGGAAGTGCAAGTTCTGCAATGCAGAACATCGCAACGCTGACCCAAAGCACTTATAAGATACCACTAAATTGCATAAGGCTTTATCTCAAGAGCATGCTTGGAGCTATAGTATCAAAAGGCCGCGAGCGCCTGGGGACATCGCCTTAGCACAATCAAAACCTAGACAAAAAATTAACAGTACACAATGAAATGTTTTACTGCGACTGACGGGGGCTTATGGGACTACCCCACATGATGCACTTCATATACTGGTGGGAACTATGCCCTTGGACCTAGTAGTGAAACAGCAAGCTGCAATGTATTATCTTACACACATTGACAACCAACAACTACAACGCATCTTAAACACAAACCAACTGCCTACGATAACGACAGAAATGAAAAACTACATACTTGCAGAATGGCAGACACGATGGGGGGATCAAAGCACAACTGATAGAATGGTATATGCAATGATCCCAAATATCAAAGACCGCCTAAAAGTCAAACACCTGGTGCCCAGTTGGGGATATTTATTCATTACCTAACTAGCCACGCACTCTATCCAACATACAAAGAATGCATGAATTTAGTTGACAACAACATATCACTTGCGGAGAAATAGGAACACCAGAACATCTAGTATTTGAGTATAATGACATACAACCATGTTTATTTACAAATTAAACCACTCGTAGTTTTTAAAATCATGTTTATTTACGTTTTGATCCATGACCTAGGATCGTTGTCAAAATAATAAAACTTCAAGTTTGACATTTATGACATATATTGAAGGTGACTTTGATTTATTGATGTTCGAAATATTTGGTTTGAGTATACTACGCAAAATTTTTAAAGTTTAAAAGAATGATTGCCTTCAATTTGTGTTGCGACTTGGGACCGACTTTTTTTAGGTAGCCAATACGCTTAATGTGAAATCAGCCAATTAAATGTATAGGTGAATTTTATATAAATTCAATAACTTGAGGTTGGAAAACATTTTTTAACATGTTTCTATTTATACAATTGAGAGGATGGTTATTAAAGAAGTGTGCGATTATGTTATCGTAAGGCTTAAGCAGTCGTTTTTTATGTTTATTTTGAGGGGGGGAAATCATTATGATTTAGGCTACTTCTTTGGTAGATTTTAACATGGTTCTGAGGCGACCCTATGGCGGGTTTACACTTGTCAGATACCAATGTTGTTCTATGAAGTTTGTATATGGATCTGAGGCGACCCTATGGCGAGTTTACACTTGTCAGATACCAATACTGTTCAACGGAGATTGTATATGGTTTTGAGGTAACCCTATTGCGGGTTTACACTTGTCTGATACCAATGCTGTTTTACAGGGGTTACTAATATGCTTATTGTTATGTAATTAGTTATTGTATGTATAAATAGAAATCATGTATGTAGGCTGTATTTCATGTTAATATCGCAAGGAAAACCCAGGAAAAACTTGCAATGCTACCTAGATATTGTGGGCATTTGATTTTAATTTGTTATTTCTTTCAGTAATGGAATCCATTGTTTACTGAAAGTCATGGATTCGTTTGCTACGCAGTTATTTTTTATGTAGGGTTATATAAGCAGTTTCTTTGATTTTGCATTTTCGGTGTTTTTCTTCTTTGTCGATAATTTTTGCGTCCTCCCATTTTATTTTATGACTGGAGTCCCACGCATGTTGGCAAATCATGGATTTTTCAGATTTTTTATTTTTTATATATGATTTATGTTCTTTTAATCGAACTTCAAATGGTCTGGAACTATCCCCTATATAAAACTTGTTACATTCGCACGGTATTTTGTAGATGGAGTTTTTTGAACTTTGTATTGCGTTTTTGGGTTTTGTTTTTGTTAATTGTGCTCTTAGTGTATTGTTGGTTCTAAATACTGTTTTAATTCTGAATTTGTTTCCTATTCTTTGGATTTTTTCGGAGAATCCTTTTATGTATGGTATTGAGAGCATTTTTGGTGTGTATCATTGTTTTTGTTTTCTTTTTCTTTATTTTTAGGGTTATTATTCATTTCTTTCTCTATTATTCTTTTAGGATATTTGTTTTCTATTAGTGTACATCTGATTAGGTCTTTCTCTTTCTTCAAAATTTCTTCGTTTGATGATATTAATTTTGCTCTATCATACATGGTTTTGATAATTCCTCGTTTGACACATTGTGGGTGGTTTGAATCGAAGTTTAAGTATCTGTTTGTGTGCGTTGGTTTTCCATATACCGATGTATTAATTGTTGTATTGTTTTTGCGGCGTCGCCGTGGATCAATGTAGTAAGCATAAGACTACGGATCCCAAGGTCCTGGGTTCAAATCCCGACACGGTCGACTGCTTGAAAAATGACAGGTGAGCATTTTTTACAAAAATTACGCCCTCGTTCGGATGAGAGGTTAAATGGAGGTCCCGTGTGTGAGTGTTGTCATGCACGTTAAAGATCCCTACCTTGGCTGGAACGGCAAGGGTTCGGCAAAATTCTAAATTTCCAGGCAACAAAAAACTCGCCTCCTGGCCAATGTAGTACCTTCGGGTGGAGCATTGGAAAATCAAATGTAGTGTATTGTTTTTGCTAACTAGAATATCTAAAAACGGAAGTTTTCCATGTTGTTCTAATTCATATGTGAATTTAATAGTTGGATCTATTTCGTTAATTGACTGTACAAAGTTTTTAATTAGTTCTGTATTATGAGGCCAAATAGCATAGACATCATCTACGTATCTCCACCAGATTAGTGGTTTCAATTTTTGTGTGAATATTACATCTTTTTCGATATTAACATGAAATACAGCTTACATACATGATTTCTGTTTATACATACAATAACTAATTACATAACAATAAGCATATTAGCAACCCCTGTTAAACAGCATTGGTATCAGACAAGTGTAAACCCGCAATAGGGTTACCTCAAAACCATATACAATCTCCGTTGAACAGTATTGATATCTGACAAGTGTAAACCCGCCATAGGGTCGCTTCAGATCCATATACAATCTTCATTGAACAATGTTGGTATCTGACAAGTGTAAACCCGTCTTAGGGTCGCCTCAGAACCATATAAAATATTCATAGAACAACATTGGTATCTGACAAGTGTAAACCCGCCATATGGTCGCCTCAGAACCATGTTAAAATCTACAAAAGAAGTAGCCTAAATCATAATGATTTTCCCCCCTCAAAATAAATATAAAAAACGACTGCTTAAGCCTTATGATAACGTAATCGCACACTTCTTTAATAACCATCCTCTCAATTGTATAAATAGAAACATGTTAAAAAATGTTTTCCAATCTCAAGTTATTGAATTTATATAAAATTCACCAATAAAATTAATTGGCTGATTTCACGTTAAACGTATTGGCTACCTAAAAAAAGTCGGTCCCAGGTCGCAACAAAAATTGAAGGCAATCATTCTTTTAAACTTTAAAAATTTTGCGTAGTATACTCAAACCAAATATTTTTCGAACATCAATAAATCAAAGTCACCTTCAATTTATGTCATAAATGTCAAACTTGAAGTTTTTATTATTTTAACAACGATCCTAGGTCATGGATCGAAACGTAAATAAACATGATTTTAAAAACTATGAGTAGTTTAATTCCCAAAGAAGGTTAAGAAAAAAACATACAACCATACATATACGCACATAGACAAACATTATTAAACAAGACCCTACACGCGATTATTTGGAACAAAAACCTTTTTCCACACTTAAAAGCGCTCACACAAAAACCACGGCGCTCATTCACCAACGTTATCTTATGGATAAAGGACACAATCAAAACTACCCGGACAGAGACAAAAAGTACCACCTCTCCTCGGACCGAGGCTCTGCTCCAGAGACTGGAGATCGATCTCCTGGAATTCCAAGAGTTCTGCTCTTGACGAACAGTTTCAAAACATCAACCCGACTTTGAAACAACCCAATCCCTTAATATGTAGAATTTTCATGTTCCTACATATTAGGAACCCCGTCTCTAACAAATAATAACTAACAGTAGTAGTATAAGTTAATCTTTAGTAGAATAGGGTATTTCTTTTCTTTTTACTAACGCTAAATTTTAAGAACCAAACTTACACATACCTGAGGCAAATAATACAGCAAACAAATCCTTTCCTCTGAAAGAACCAGTTTTTTATGTAATAGTATAAGTTCAAACATGTACAAAATTATATCAGTTCAATCCAAACTTTTGGTAATCTGGGTAAACACAAATTAACATTTCAAAGACACTTCAAGTACATCTGCTAAGCATTCTTCCCCGAAGACTGGATTACTCTGTTACGTTCAAAACCTTGCAAGCACCTTTTTCTGCTTTCATTTTATAACGCCTTAAAATTCCTCAACAAGCTCGATTTCCCGCCATTTAAATTAGTGTTATTTTATAAAATTTCTTAAGTAATTACTCTATACAAAAGTTTGCTTTATAAAATCAAACAGCTGCTTAGGAAACATTATGTTACAAAGTAGTTGCAATATTTCCTAGCACCTGCAGTGATTACATTCTAATTAAAGCTGCATGTAAATGCACAACTTTCTTCTAAAAGATAAGACCACTTACCACCTGCCTATATCTGCTTACAATAGACTTGTTATCTGGTATTCTGCAGCTGTTAAGATATTACAAAGTAACAAGATTGTTTTCCTTTGTCTAAAAAGTTTTTAATTAATGCGTTATCTGCTTGTTGACAAGCTGTTACAGTTTGTACAGTATTGCCCGAAATAAACAGTACTGAAATTGTAATTGTTTTGTATATTTAAAAAATACATATTATTGACACTTTATTATATGTTCTAAATGTGCACCTCCTCGTTCGAGACAGACTTCATAACGATGTTCTAAGTTTCTGGTCATGTTATTGAATAAGGGTTGTCTCAGGGCTGCGAAGAAGACTCTAACGGCATCCTTTAATTCATCGATGGTTTGTGGTGCCCGTTTGAAAACGGCATTTTTAGCCATGCCCCAAATGTATGCGTCTGGAGGTGTGAGGTCTGGAGAATGTGAAGAATAAGGAAGTCAGTCAATCGTGATATGAATTTGCTTGGAAAATGTTCTTGAAGAAATTGACGAATTGCGGCAGCAGTATGGCAAGTTGCCCGTCCTGCTGAAAAATTGGTTTCGAAATGCCAGTTACGTGCACGACAGAATTGACGTAGATCAGGGATAAATCGTGTTAAAATTTGTCTGTACCTCTGTTGATTAAGTGTGACTTGCCTACCATTCTCTTCGATAAAGTACGGACCAATGATTCCGTATCCGGAAACAGCACACCAGACACTCACTTTTTCACTATGTAAAGGAACCTCTTGAACCTCATCGGGTCTGGCAAAGCCCAGAAATCGATTTGTGCGACGATTCACATAGCCTGACAAGTGAAAATGTGCTTCGTCTGAAAACCAAACATTTTCAAAAATTCAGGATTTTCATACTGTAACGCGAGAATTCTGGCGCAATATTCCACTCTACTGCGATAATCCCGAGGATGTAGTTGTTGATGTACCTGAATCACATACGAAAATGTACCCAGCTCCTTCAGGATTCTTTGAAAGGAAGTTCTTTTAAATCAAGTTGTAACGCTGTCATTGCCTGGCTGACTTTCGGATTTTCTAAGATTTGCTCAAAAACACGTTCATGGTTATTGTTGTTGTTAACTGTCCTGGGACGCCCGAGTTTCCTTTTCGTTGGCACAATACACTACCTGTATTTCTAAACTTTTCAATAACCTTCAAAATTACAGCATTACTTGGAGAACGTTTATTAAACCTTTGTGTGAATTGATCAGACACGTATAGCAAACTTGCACCATTACGTCGGCCGATTCCGTATGAACGAAAATAATGCTCTACCAGAAACACTTTCTCCTCTGTACTTAACACCATTTTTAACAATTAGGCCCTACTAATTACTTGTTTGAGGTTTACTTGACAGGTCTATACTAGCTAACTTGAGTGTGACAGCGCACGCATAAAAACACCGCCAACTTAGTTTCAGTACTGTTTATTTCGGGCAATACTGTATTTTGGCAGCTGTTGTCTGGGAATTCTGCAGACTTGATTTTTCGGCGATGTCTTTGAAAGCCAAATACCCTACCCCCATACATGTTCTGTCCTTATAAAATAGAGACCGTGCTTTGAAAGACGACATTGAATACAACATCCTCTTACCGAAGATATATGTTGTAAAGTCGCGCTACTAAAATGCTTTTGGTGTTAGCATGAGTTGTGTTAGTGGTTCCAGCATGCAGCCAATAAAGACATGCAGTCGCATTTTTTCCATCCACAACATGATACGAAGCCAACTAGCTCAAGGTACAGTTTTCTATTTTCGCAATTCTCTTATGCGGCTGTGGAGTATAGACATTTGATTTGCTGCTACTGATGCTTATCCATTGAATTACCAACACCACGTTACCAACACATCACAATGCACGAGCAACGATGTAATAATCATTTTTTAAATGAAAAATTTAATTACTCAAAGTTTGTGTTAGAGTTCGTTTTACTGTTTCTTTTGTCTCTCTGTATAAACATTAACTAAAAGAACTTACGCATCACTTTAAAAGTACTTAACATTTGACTAATTTAAGCTAGGGTATCTAATTTTAATGTTATACTATTTCCTGAGGAGGTGCACTTCACAAAGCAGCATGTATATATAACTTATGTATATTTTTTTTCCTAGATTTACTGTACAGTTTATGTTTAATTTTCTTTTATATGTATTTAAGGTGAACCATTGTAAGTATTTAGATTATAAGATGTTATATATTTTGCTTATATTAGAAAACAATATAAGGGGAACCGAGCTGTATTGCTGTGTGAGAATTTCAGGGAACCATGTAGGTTAGTTTAGAAAATAAATAATTGCAGGTACATGTCCAACCAGTTTTGAGACGGGAAACCCAATGACGAAAAAATAAGCGCAGACAAATCTGATGATTATTATAAACAACTAGTTGTTTGTTGTGAAATATCTGCAACTAATGTTGACTGCGAAAAGACATATTGGAAAAAATATTAAATCAGTAAATGTTCAAGTGCTGGGGGAACTTGGCAGCCGCAGGCTGCTTACCCCCTTTCGCAACCACTGAATATCGGAGAAATAGGGTATATAATTGTAAAACAATAGAAGGTGACCGAACTGCATCTAACAAGAAAGAACGGCGCCTATGATGAAAGACAACAAACATAGAACAAAAAGTTGTTGAAAGCGTATGTGTGGAGCACAGCAGTACTGTACAGAACTGTAGGGCTTCTCCAGCATTACTCCATGATGGCGGGCTCCGTTGATCTTTTCGGGCGTGGGTGTTCGTTGGGCCCGGTTGAAACCAAATTAAATTTATCTTCTTTCTCTTCCTATGTAGAGGTACGGTAAGGAAGACAGGTAAGGATGAACGATAATTGGGTGTAGCAGGAAACCTACATATCGAAAAAAAGAAGACACGATAAGACACAAAGATAACTACATTCGTTGGTGTCTCGGTCACCAGTCTAGACACGTCTCCCGGAAATTCACCACCACCCTTCTTGGCACAGCGCATCGGCGCAATCTTGCGCAAAAGCACTGTCTGAAGTGACGGAAATACACACACGTCTTTTCAAATTATTGGCGCGAAATCCTTATAAATTAAAACTTATAGAAATGTTTATATGCCGAATTTTCGGCATGTAACGCAGTTTACATAATTACTCACAATTTAAGGGCTCTATGTTTTTAAAACGTATACATAAGAATGAGATAATCGCGCATATGCATGCCCTAAAAAATGATTCTGCACCAGGAGAAAATGGGACACGCTCAGAAATGATTAAGAGATTATCATATCTACGTACACATCATGTCTGACTTTTTTTATCTGACAATGTCTCAAATCATTTTAAATACTCCATCGTTATACCTATATTTTAATCAGGTTATAAATATAACGTAAAAAGTTATAGACTTATCAGCTTGATAAGTATATTCGGAAAAATCTTTAAAAATGCATCCAAAAAAGATTACAGGAATTTTTAAATAAACATGACATAATCAGTAAAAAACAATATGGCTTTTTAAAAAGTGCATGTACGGAAGATGCCATGCTTGACATGATGAACAATATTAAAATGAATTTGGATAATAACAAAAAAGTTACAGAAATCTTCTTGGATCTAGCAAACTCCTTTGACACAATGTCTATGAGGAGCTTCTAAAAGTGTTTGAGTACTGTGGAGTTTGTGGCGCAGTGTTAGGGGTCTTTGAAAACTATCTTAGTCAACAAGTAAAAATTAGAAACAGCCATAGTACTAAAATAGTTAAGATGGATGTTCCACAAAGAACAGTCCTTGGGCCGTTGTTATTTATTATTTGCAGATGACACGGCCATTATTTTTATAGATGATAGATGGGAAGGAGTTAAAGAGAAAGCTGAAACTAACATGCTCAATGTGAAAAAATACTGGATAAACTAAAACTAACGTTTAATATAAGTAAAACTCATTATATCGCTTTTCTCTAAGTAATAAAAGCCGACCTAATTTTAATATAATAAAAATAAGAAACTCAAATTTAGAAATAATAGAATGAAGACATCAAATATCTGCACATAACAATAGATGACAACCTAAAATGAACAAATTGCATAACAAAGTTAAGGATGAATATACTGAAACACTTTTGCTCGAGACCAAGATGATAAAAGTGTATTTGTTAGATCTGGACTTTACTCTAGCATTAGAGCGGTGCAATGTAAAACTAAGATGTAAAAGAATTAAAATTAGGCACCACCGCACCCGTTTAAACACTAGTTGTTGTGACCCTAGGGATGGTGTAGGAACCGTAACATAAGTACACCTAATGACAACAGATTGTCTACAAATAGGGTATGCTTGAAATAAAAACAAATTAGTATAATACACATGGAAACAGAAATTTGCATCTCAAATAATAACAAAATAAATAATAATATTTAGATGAACCTCGGAAGGCTTCAAGATTTTACCATAAACACTCATGTACATCTGGAGCACCTCAATAAAAGATGTGTACTTGCATAAAAACATATATTAACTGTTTAATAAATTTCATTATTGAACAGCAAAAAAATAATAAACGTGTCTGTCTATATTGTGTACATAAGGGAATCTACTTGTTTGATGTTTTTAGAAAATTTCGGTTTAATATTACTGAACTAATTCGAATCTAGTTTTGCTCTATGTTTAAAAAAACAATTAATAAGATCAATGTCAATAATCCTGAGATGTTAAAAGTTTAGTCTAATAGAAAGAGGTATCTTTTACGTTACATGATGAATGACAATATTTAGTAATAGCTTTTAAACCATGACTTAATCTTATATCTTTAAATCATTAACAGAATTTACAGTGATTCAAATGTAGAAGTCAGATCTGCCTTCCTTACAAGTTTACATGTGTTTTGAAAACAAAACTCCCATTTGATATTTCTGTATTGTTCATCCATAAATATCATATTAGTTTCCCAAGCATGTCTAACTAGCATGATCATGTTAGGGGACTGCAGTATCACATGTATTATAGCTCATTGTGACATGAGGTATGCAAGTTTTGGAAGAATTGACCATTTCTGCTCTAAGCTTATTGTTAAATTACTCTCAGCTCCATCAAACATAACACTTATAATGATTATGTCTATGTCATTTAAAATTTTGCTAACATGTACTTAATAAATCCAAATTTTGTGTTTCAGTTAGTGGCTTAATCAAAAAATAATCCACGCGAAGCTTCCATCTATCTTCGACACTGATTATTAGGTAGACAATGGCATCAGTGGCTAATTATAATTTGTTGTCTTCCATTGACTTTATATCTACATATCTGCAACAAGCAATAATTAATATTCCTCATAGATATACATTTACAAAGAAAAAGAAAATTTATACCATATAAACTTTTTTCATTCCATTCGACCTTTCTGAATATGGTTATGTCTTACACTATTAAAGAGCAAATGGAATGTTTTCGTCTCTTCTCAACTACCTTTTGTTTTAAAATAGTGAATGCTTCAGTTAGGAACCCTGTTTCACAGTCTACATTTAAATTTGCTTCTGGATTATGCGTGGATGTGGAAGCATGTTAGGAAAATTTGACCTCACATAGTGGTAAACTTTTGGTAAATAAAAGTTGAGCGTAAGCGCAAAACTCTTTAGTCCAGGTGCATATGTTAGGAGACTTCGTACCTACTAACTGCTGCAGTGCCACCTTAGCCATTGGAGGTATTGTATGCTAAAGAACAAAAATCTGTTTTATGATCATAATAGTAACAATACCAATTAGCAGTACAACAATAGCAATAATACTGGTAATTGTCATAAAACATAATAATAATCATAAAAATAATAACTGTAGTAATAAATACAATAATAAAAATAATGTGTTAATTGATTTTCAAGTCAAGAAGCGTCGTCAGTCTGTCTTATTCTTGCGAAGTGCTCTTTTCTTTTGCTGTAGAATTTTTATTTGTGTTTGTTTTTTCCAGCACTTTTCCAACTACAATTCTATATTTTTTATTGTGCTCAAAAATGTCTGTGAAATCTCTCTCATACACCAATCACCTTTTCTTCATGGCGTGCTCACTACTTGGGAGGGGAATATGGTGCTTTTACAGATACAGTGCTGCTGTTAGATGATGTATATAACTCCCATCGTTGTCTTTCTGCAGGTGGTATATGAAATCATACCATTTTCTTTAAATGTTCAGGAAAATTGAACATACTGCGCACAGCATCAGTTTTCAAGAATCGTTGAGATGACCAATCATTTGTGTTGAAAAAATCATGTGCGAAGTGAAGCGAATATTTTCTTGCGTTTTTTGAGGAAGTTTATTGCTTGTGTTATAATAAAATTTATAAAATCGCACCAAAAATATTAATAAGGAACCGTGTTCTGCTTCATGTGCATTCCACAAAATGTACTGAATTTCACTAAAAAAGTATGTGCTATATATTTCATTTATTATTAGTAAATTTGTTTATAATAATAAATTAAAATCAGTTTGTTCATGTTCCACTTTCAAATGGCTAATTAACTAAGAAATAAGAATTATAAATGGCACTACTTACAGATGAAACGAAACATTTTTGTCTTTAATCGTTTACATGGTTCTATTAGTGATATAGATTGGAATGTGTTATGTGCTGTTTCTGCATTTGAATATGTCCGTTCTTACTTAATTAAATTTCACATTACTAACTTTATTTACAGCCATTTGGGTATTTATTAACGATTACGACAGCCTTCTCAATTTAAATGGTTGTTTATTCATCCCTCTGGATGTACAATTTATACCTTATGAGCACACTAAACCTTACCTTACCTTCTATTAGAATATTTAATTATAATTGAAATACTTCAATCTATCCTATCTTATTTTGATATAGCGTTAAAATGTGTTATATTATCAGTAACGTTTACTTTCTTAAATATCTACAATGATTTTATGTACGTGTATCATCAAGGTTATTTTTAATCATGAATTCCAGTCCATTAAAATTTCTGGTTTGTTTATCTTTACACTGTATTTAATATAAATTATTAATTGGTTTCTTTTACATTTCTATAATTTCAATGCGGGAAGTTAGGCAACCCATCCTATACTTCTTCATAATTCCATGAGTTTGGTTGTATATATTTTTTATTTCGTCTTTACATCCTTTGATATATATATATATATATATATATATATATATATATATATTCGTTGTAATTAAGAAGGCTACAATCGGTTCTACGGGATAAGGTCAACTGGGTTTTCCATTATTGGTTGCAGTTTCGCTTATTAAAATAATATAATAGGTTTTTGATGTACGAGGTTACCGAAGGGTTTTCCAAGACGAGTTTGATTCAATTAGTTTTCTAGTTCTCTTACTGACAGATGGATGTTTTGAGAAAAATACCATTCATTATTATACATTATCTACACTTGGATGTTTTCGAGGGAAGATGCGATTTCAATGGATGCATTATTATGCAGGTGTTCCTTGTTTGAACGGAATAGAGTTGTTTTCCGTTTCTGATATGCAATAAAAATGTGTGTTGTTTTGAAGTCCTGTTACGCGATGTAGTGTCTGTCTATGTGAACTCATGGCATGGATATGGTACTTTAGTTATTCAGGTGTGTTTTTTTTTAGTTACTTTTATCCCATCGATTTCTTTTCTAAAAAAAACATGATGACAATTGTACTTAACTTCTAAAGTTTGTTAACGGTGGGGTTTATTTTTAAGCTGTCCTTGTACCAAAGGAATACGGAAGTTATTAATATCATCTGGAGAACACCAATTTCTGGAGACAGTTGAGACACTCTTTTGTTTGTAATTCCCAAATTGCCAAGTTGAAATAGGTTGCTCGTCTGATTTTTGATTTATAATTCAAACAAGCCGCCTTTTCCCTAATAACTCCAAGTTTTACAATATTCTTTAGTATCTTGTAATACTGCCAATCTGTTTCCTTGTTTGACTTACGGTACTAACTTAAAGCCTTGTCTCTTATTCGTATCATTAGAGTTTCGGTAAACTATGGAACAGGTGTGTCTGTAACTTGTTTTGTTACTATTAGAGCAAAATTTTTATATAGATTTAAAAGCGTTTTATTAAACATTTTTAATTTGTCATTACGATTGTTTAAATTATACAAATTATGTCAATTAATATTCCTTAAGCAAATTTATCCTGATCGAGCTGGGTCTAATCTCTGTAATGTGCAATTCTGTTAACATCGTTTGGTTGTTTGAGGTTTAGTATAGCAAGCATGAGTCCATGATCTGAGATTGTATGGTTTATGTCAACATAAAAATTTTGAACAATAGTTTTATCTGAAACCAAACTTGATCGATATGTCATACAGCTATCTGTTATCTTAGTGGAATCTGAAATTACTTGAGTGATGCCGTGACTGTATAGCAGATCTAAATATTGATTTACACCAGGTTTATCTATATTTAGAAGAACTACTTTCACATCACCAATATACAATATCTTATCTGTGATGCTTAACAATTTAGAGTATAGCTCTTCAAAGTCGTCCTGTAAAGAAGGTGAACGACACATTACTGCAACACTTTGGGATGTGTGCTTAAACTGCTTAAGCAGCAAGATGTTCAAAATATTTGTAAATATCATCAACAGTTGCACTACTTTAAGTGTATGCCTATAATAAAATGTAGTACCATGACCTTTCATCATTTGATCTTTATCTTCCCTTACCGCACTGTCAAATGTTATATTGTCTAGTATTTAGTAACGTTTCGATAACTGCAAGGATATCAAAAACTATTCTATTTTCAGCTATGTATTCTGTAAGTCTATTTTTAGTTGGTAGTGAACAAATGTTGAGATGAGTTACCACAAAATTCATTGCTGAAGGTATAAATTCAAGCTGCTATTGAATAAAACTAATAAGTTAAAGAAACAAGTAACCCACACAAAATGTGTATATTTATTTATTTCAATTATGTCCATTTTACAAAAAAATATAGTATCGGATGTGTCAATGAGAAAGAAACCGTTGAAAACTTAATATATACATATTTATGAGAGTAGGTTTACAAAGTAAAAAATGAAGTAAATAAAACAATTCACCATAATATTAAAACAACACATGAGCAGACACTATTAAGTACGAAAATATGTTAGGTGTCAGTATCCAGAATGAAACTCTTAACATCATTAATAAAATCTGAAGCATTATAAAAAGCCTTAGAAGTAAGATAGATTTTTAAGATTTGTTTTAAAAATGTTAGGGTGTAATGCATTGTAAAATAGTATTCCATGGTAATTACAACCATATCTACTCTTAGTGATTGTATGATATGGAACTGTCAGAAGATGTTTACCACATGTGTTAAGGTCGTGTACATTACTATGTCTTTGAAGATTCTGGCTATTTTTGTGTACATGGATTAAGCAAGCCAATATAAAAATACATGGGAAGTAAGTATTTGAAGACTAATAAAGTTAGAGCGACAGTCCTCCCGATAATCAAGATTTGCAATGACTCTTAATACACGTCCTTGAAGACTAAATACATGTGCACTTGCTGAAGCATGAACACAATCAGATGCTTTAGAGAGATCGTAAAATTTTGCCGATACAAACTCACATTTATCATACGAATTAACTATCGTCAACAAGTTTGATTATTGCATCAGTAGTTGACTTTTTCTTTAAAACCATTGCATAGGGTGCAGTAAATTATTGACATCAAGATAACAAAGAAGTTGTTTAAGCAAAATATTTTCAAAGATTTTTGATATAACCGAGACAAGCGATATAGGACGATAATTCTCGGCGTTGTTTTAGGTCCCTTTTTTAAGTGCAGGAATAACTTTAGTTAATTTCAATGTGTCTGGAAAAACAGAATGCTTAACAATAAGGTTAAATAGTTGTGTTAAAGGTGCAATAATAATGTCACATGCATCTTTAAACAAGGCGATGTCATAAGCATCTCTAGCTTTAGTATTTTTCATGGACCGAATAATGTCCCTCATATAAGTAGAAGATATCTCATTAAAGTCAAAAGTAACAGCAATTTTATCATTAGTGACCAGGGGACTACCTGATGCATTAGGTTCAAGTGGAGTAGACATAGTCTTGACTATTTTATTGACCGAGTTAGAAAAAAAAACTTTAAAGTCATTGGCACTTATATCGATTGTGTGGGGAAATCAACATTCCTGGCCTTACTGGTGTTGTTAAATTAAAATTATCAATATAAACACAGATTTGTTAACATAATGGATTAAATACAATAAGCACAATAGCCCAGAAATAAGCACTAAAACCCACAAATAAACACAACCTATTTTCTTTGTAGACAGGTAAATTGCAAGTCGCAGCCTGACGTAAACTATTACATTTTTGTGATTGCCTTAATACACAGTTGCTTGCCTGTTCCTGTCGCAGTCACAACCAATATTGTTCAACTCAGAAGTGTTAGTAATGTAATTCTTATGACCAGTAGAGAGAAATATAACAACTTTAGTATCAGAAGTTCAACACATGGGTTGTCCAAATTTTGACATTGCTGCTTTAAGATGTTTATATCTGTGAGCTGAGTAGGATTTGGTAAGAACATACTTAGACCAATTGAGTATCTTCTTATTACATCATATGTGTTACTGGCATCTATAAAAAGCAAATTTTACTATAGCAGGTTTAGGACGGTTTTTAATTATTTTACCAATTCTATGACAGCGATTGATAGCCGCTATATTTATATCCGTAATATGTAGCTCGTTTTTTAATAAAAAGTACCATCATATCATCAAATGTTTGATCTTGCTTCTCCGGAATAGCACGGAACAATAGACACTTTCTACGACTCTAATTTTCTAACTCAACCTGTTTGATTTTCAATACCAATTATACGCTCATGTAATTCTGTTAACATGTCTAAAGTTGATTGTTTAAAGAAAGCAAAACTTTCAATTAACTGCTTAACGAAAGATGTATCTATAATATTAGAACCAGTTACAAGAGTTTACAGTTGTAATTAAAAATTTGCCATTTTTGATATAAATACATTTGTTAAGGAATGGATTTTATTTTGGTTCATATTTTGAAAGTAATGATTAAGCTATTTCGATCTAATAGTGTTGTAGTATACAAATACTTAATAATATTAACTTGTTAGTTACAGCACATAAATTTATATTGATAAATACTTTAACAAGTACTCTAAATAAATGTAGCCAGGAATAAAACGTGACTTTAATCGGCCATTACCGTCACTCATTTTTCTTGATGTTGCATTAACCATAATTGTATCTTCTACATGTCTGGAATTTTTCATCATTTAACCTTCCAGACATGTGGAATTTTCTTTGATTCTAGTTTTGAATTGCTGGAGTAATTTTTAATATTTGTATTCATATCCCTTTTTGCTTTGTAATGTTAATTTATACTACTTAAAATTCTAATATGGTTATCCTAATCTCAGCGTGGTGTCCAGATGTCACCTCGTTTGTGTGATGGTAACTCTCCTATTGACGAAGCGCCGATATTTTGTATAATGGTAAAGGCGAAAGGAACGAAAAAGAAGGGAAGGATAAAGGAAAAAGGAACGAATGGAAAGGGACCACTTCGCCGACTCTGGAATTCTATCAAAACACGTCTACACTCGAGGAAGGCCGGTAATAAAGTCTGCGTGTTTCGACGCATTAGCTCCCATGAGCCATTGTCTCCATTCCAAGATATGTTAATGTTCTGACACCAATTGGTGGTCATAGCTGCACGTTAAGCATGTAAAATACAATCCTTGCGACTTCCCAAATCACAAATCAATGTCTGGACTTACGTGAGAACCAAATCCTTGTGTGGTTTTTACGTAATGCTTATATTAAACAAATTAATACTGGAGAATTTCCCTGTGCGGAGTTTAAAAATTCCCCGAACCTAAATAATACAATAAGAGGTGACACCCTTTTGAAAAAGCGCAACAGCTTATGTACAAGACAAATACAAACTGAAAATTATTATTGCACTATTGTTTAGTCGTTTAACCCCATACACCTAACTACAAATTCTTTATTTAATGGCTAAGCAATTCATAGTTAAAATCTAATTAAATACAGTCCAGAATTGAAGGCGTGTTAGTGAAAAATTTTTTGACTAATAAGATAAACTTACCATAATAAGCATCTAGTTTTAGAATCACTGCTGTAGAACCTTTACAATAATGTTAAAGTTGCTGCAATTACATTTTACACATAATTATGTATGTCTCCTGGAAAATGTTTTTGTGTTTAGAGTATGCTACCTTTCTACATACAGTCACCTTGTCAATCAAGCTCACTGCTTACTTATGTTTACATTTATATTAAAATATAAAATACATGCGGGTACAAAGAGAAATAACAGTCAAAAATGAAACGTATTGGTAAAATGAAAATTACTTTATTGCATAAACACCAATTACCGGAAAGAGTAATTAAATAACATGTGAATTATTATTACAGATCAATTCAAAAAATAATTATTATTGTATTTCAGTGACAGTTTAGATAAAGGATTAATCAAGGAAATGCGGTCTATGTTCAACTCATTTAAAGGTCTGCTGAACAAAACAATAAGATGTAATCCAGCTTAAAAGACGATAAATCCTAGAAAGAATTCAAATTATCAGCATAATTTCTTACAAATAAACAAAGTAAGAGTTAGACTGTTTACATGCTGTCACATTAAAAGAATAATTTGAAAATATCTGCAGTTTTCAAATCAGGCTACTTAAAATGATTATACATTTCACTTTATAAATTCAGTATTTAGCATCCATATGTATATGTCTATCTCCCATTTAAATTTTCACACCAAATTTGAAAACACTGTCTAAACATTAACAAGGTCACTATTTCAAATTTATACACGACAAATGTATTATCAACATGAGTATTTCCATTATTATGAGAGATAGTGATCTTTTTAAATGAGACGAAATGTTCTTTAGATAAAGTTATATTAAATCACGTAAATAACATTTCGATATTTAATTTAGTTTAGGTGCTACAATAAAAGAAATGAATTTTCCTTTTCTTTTATTTTTGTTATGGCTGATTTAGTTTAGAATATAATCAAATTTAGTTTGTAATTTTTTAATGCAGTTTTTTAATAGGAATTTAATGGTGCATGTAGATATTGGAAATTGTCATTCACAGCTCAGTTATAACGATTGGATTCGTTTTTTCATATGCAGCTCTTACGTGGCCATGACATCATTGAAAAAAGATTTTTCTGTGCTTTTCAAAATGTATAAATTGACATACCTGACACGAAAACTAAGTGCGAGAAAATAAAAAAACCTGTTATTTTAGTACAATTCTTTAACACTTATTAAAAACATAGAAAGTATTTAAAGATAACTACTTAATCGATTGTTCAAAATATAACCATTATTTTGTATATACAAATGTGCTGTATAAACAGTAAATTTTTGTAGTACATGTCATGGAATAGCTGAAAATGCTCGGAACATACTTTCACAAAGTTCATCAGTGTTATCATAGGTGTACAGATACTTTTTGTTCCATGCAATCCCTTTGAAAAAATTAAACAGCGTCAGATCAGGAGAACTGGATGGCCATACGGGTGCAGGAGTGCCAATTCTTCTGTCACCATATCGCTTGGTGAGAAAATTTGTTACAACTCTTGAATTATGTGTTGGTGACCCTTCCTGTTGAAACCACACATGAGTTCTTCCTGCTAACGGTAATTCAACTAGCAACTCTTTAATTTTTTTTAAAGTACATTTAGATAAACTACAAACATTAAAGTTACATCAAAAATTATAACATCGTATTATAGGTAAAATAAGCGTTAAATGAATTAAATTTTAATTTGCCTCGATGGGGCAGAGACTCCGTAACATATAAGGGTGTGTCAGCTAACTGCAGTGGTGAGGGAGTAGGTTCCTATGGATAAATAAGAAAAGAAAAATAAGAAAATTCAAAAATAATAAATAACGGCTTAAATACAAAAATTCTACATTACAATAATACTTACCCTGAAGGGGTTTTCTCTGTCAAAATCGAGTGGTGCCAAACCGTCGGCCGCAGCAATTCTTTTGATGTTATCTCTACATAGAAGACGGTAATTCCGCATAAAACTTCCTTGTTTTGATCATAATAAAAGAAAATTGTAAATCAAAACACTTATCCAGGTAAAACACCATCACTGGTGTAGCTGGATATCTTTACAATTAGCTGCCTTTACCTATTTCCTAAATAAATTGAAATAAAAATCAACATAAACCTAACCTCTGTCAACAAAATAATAATTTCCGTACACATACAAATACATTTTTGTAGAAACAAATTCTTAACCTCAAATCTGGCCAGGTATTGCTAAAACAAAGATGTCCTAAAAAACATTAAATCTAAGCTATTGACAAACTATTTGCCACTCCAAATTTTTCCTGCTTTCATATTTAATTATAAGACATTCATAAATAGCCAATTATTGGAAATGTCATTCATAATAAACAAAAAAATAGTTAAATCCCAACTCTTCGGGATCTTTTCATTGTCCTTTCCAAAGTACTTTAATATCAACACCTATATATTCCTTAATATTTTTAATTAATAACATCATGCTTAAATTGAATAACCACTCGTTCTGTCAGTAAATCATTAATCAATAATAAAAAAATCACTGTGATGTTCAATTAATGTCCTACGTCATAAAATATCAACCCTATTTATGTCCACACCCACGTATAAATTATACCGAATCATAAATAAGCCTATAATATTATGTACAATTTAATTCACCTATTATAAGGTTCAGAATGTCCAAACCACACCAGTTTTCTATTTTGTTAATAATATAATTCTGTTATTCTATTTTGCAAATGACAGCTGCAACACAATACAAAATTCGTAATGGCGAGATGTCCAGTTCCAATCCCTCTGAAGGGTCACCATGACACTAATTCCACCTACAGGTACATTAAAAAAATGCCTCACCCTGCATAAGAATAAGTTCACATTATTTTATGTCATGTTTCTGTCCTTTGATGCTGCTGCGTTTTGTTTAACTTTCTACAATTCACTTACCTCGGTACGTTTTTTCCATTCTAAATTAACTTTGCTTAATTTTTACTTTCCGAACCTATATCTTTGGCCTTACATAAGCGGCCTCCATCTGCCCGTGATTTCACGTTCTGGTACCCTACATATTTGATGTTTTCAGGTTACCGTTTCCTATATAACTGACTTTATTTCTTTTCCATTGCAACCAACAAATCTAATTAACTCCTACTGCAATTTATATTAATTATGGTCAGTGTCCAGTCAATACAATGTATCGAGTTTATCTATGCTTGCCACTCGAGTTCTCCCGCTACAGTTTATTACAATGTTTTATTTATGGAAAATTGTATTCGCGCAGTGTTTTGTCATATTGCAATATCTGCTTTGCAATTTAATAATGACATTGTGCTTCATTACAATACAATGTAATTAAAAGAATAAATTTGTACTTTCTTATCTGAATTATTTTTATAACAAAATATGATGTTTAATTAAAAATAATTATTTACAAAATCTTTTATACAAAACACGACCATATGTTTTGTTCTTCAAAATTACATTTTTTCTTTCACATCTAATTTATTGTTAGCTTAACACAACGTGTTACAACCAATTAGCGTTGATCCCAGTATTCCACACCATTCAATAAATTCAAAACAAAATCGATATTATACAGATCTGACAACACGAGAGTCTTAAACTTTTCCTCATTAAAAAGTTTGTTATTTGTAAATCTACTTTCACGCACCATACTAGTTTTTTAGGGTAATTATTATTTTCACCTCATTCTCTAGTTTCTTTCATTATCCCCCTATCTATCGTGAGCCTTGATTAAAATTGTATTTATACGAATGGTATTTGTAGATTTTTGAAATCTTATGTGCAGTAAATTTAAGTATTCCGGTGTTGTTGAATTTCACAAACTGATATGACGTATTGTAAAACAGCAGTGTTGTTTTTTTCACTTATTCATGCTGACTTTTTAAACAGCTTTGTAAATGATGCTTTGTTTATTAAATTTATTTGTAAATTTTTTAAGTGGGCGTATGAGGTCTGGATATTGATCAAGGTACACTTCTGCAGCTGTGGTCGAATTTTTATGAAATAGAAATAACATATTAAATTTTTCATTTTGACTAAATGGTTTCATCACATCAAAAATTAATAAAACACTTAATAAACCGAAAACTCCATAACAAACTACACTTTGACAACCAAAAGCAATAATTTTTGACGTTAGTTGCATAGACTGTCTTTTGTTATTTAAACTCTTCTGTTATTAACTATTAAATAATTTTCTCGCATTTTGTTTTCGAAGTTGATCGTTGTAACTGAACTGTGATGACATTTTTCAAAAATCTTAATACACTATAATATTGGTATTAAAAAACTGCATTAAGAAATTGCAAACTAAATATTATCTGCTAAAATAAATCAACCGTTAATAAAAATAAAAAAAAATTACTTACTGAGTTAAATATTGAAGCTTTATTTATGTGACTTAATACAACTTTATCTAAAAAAACATTACATTTCATGTAATAAAATCTCTTTATCTCTCATAATAATGGAAATCCTGATTGTTACGGGCTTTGGTTTGTAACAATTTTAAAGGCAAGAGACAATAGAAATTAACTCCGCCGTATAGTGACAGTGGCGATGGCTTGTAGATTGATGTCTGCAATCCAATAACTATACCAAACGAATTATGTTTATTTCACTAAAAAGAAAGGCTAATAAGTAACTACCTATAACAACATATAGAACAGGTTACAATTTGTCTCTTCCTTTGTTTTCAATTGGATTAACTATGAACAGAAAACTTATTTGACAGATACAAGTTTCACCAAATACATTTTGTTTTATGCAGCGAATAAAATCCCAGGTAACTAAATGCCGTGATTTTGTAGACGAACGTGCACTCAATTGCGTGCTATGCATACGTGTACTAAATTGTGTGCTCACTCTGTAACACTGATATTGAGAATAAGTTTGTGGACACAGTGTATAATGTTATGCACTAGTTCTAATCTATTTAGTTTTTAATTTGTATGGAAATTAACTGTAAATTTATTTAAAGACACTTTATTTCACTGTACTTTGCTTCCAAATGCAATATGTGGTACTATAAACCATGCTTGAGTGGTATAGATATGATGAGTACACATGTAGTAGTTCTAAACGTTGTAGAAAAGATTTTAAAATCTTTTGGAATTCATTCTACACTTGGATATTGAAATCAACATTACTGTAGTGTTACTATTTAAACTGATAATGTATAAAATGTATTTTACCAATTTTTACAACAAACATTTTATTTTCAGAAATCATCCATCAACTATAAAAAAAAGGTTTCTTAGTGTCTTCATGATGACATTTATTTCACCAATTTTTTTATATGTAGCACTAAATAAAAATACTTTAGAAAAGGTAAGTGCTACTAATATGTCACTTTATATATTGCTCAATTTTTAGATAACACTATGGAAAATAATGGGACTTAAAACACAGGGACTCCTAGCAGCTTTAGTTATACCATGGATATTAACAATGGTACTATTTTTAGGACAGATATGGATTCATTTTTCTAATGGTGCAGTATTCTCGTATTTTAGTAAGTATTAGTGTGTTGTCAGATGCAAAATATAATGTTTCAGGTTGTCATGATTTTTTGAAAGGTAACCATAAATTTAAATTGGCCATAAAGGAATTGCAGTTTGAAATAGTTGTGATGTGGGTAATTTTAGCAACTCAAACTTCAAAACTTAAACAAATATTATCTATTTTGTTCTAATTATGTGTACTTATCTTAGATTCATCAAATTTTTCCAACAAGACATGCTTTACCTTCCTATTATTTAACGCAATTTCTTAGGTTACTTTATGGCATGTTTATTTTCTTGCCATCTGCTGTTTATTCAAAAATATGAAAAATAATAGGTATTTGAATTATTTTGTTGAAAACGATTAGAATTTATTTTAATTTTCCAAATGTGGGACTTGTTATCTTGTTATTGTATAGTATTATGACGTTTTTAATTTTTGATTGTTTGTAAGATGTGTCTCATGGCTTTGGAGATGGTTGTATGGCCATTTAATTCGGGCAGTAGAAGTTTTTAGAGTGGATCAGAATGCATTAACATTTGACGGCATAAGGTGCGCCTAAAGGGCACTTATTGGCCATGGTTTCTTCTATTGTGTGACGAAATAGTTTTGGAATGTGTACAATTAACACGTGATTTTACACATGATTTTTAATTTTTATTGGATGCCCTAATGTTAAAATTTATGTTGTATATTTGTCTTCGTGTTTGGTTCGTTTAATGGATGGAGAAACTTTTAGTTCAAAATTTAACATTAGAGTATGGTTAAATTGATAAATTATGCACGTGTGCAATAATAACTAAACAAAATTATTAAGCACAAAGCTGAATGGTTCTTATGTCGAAATTGGTTTGCTTATGTGGATGACAAGTATATTTCTATTCACTGCTGGAAGTATGTTACAGAAGTTTATTTATAGTTCGAAATATTCTATCAATATACATTTTAAAGTCACAAACAAATGGTGAAGTGCTTTTGTTGAAATTGCATGCTGTTATTTAATTAAATGTTTTGGGTGAAGTTACAGGTTGTTTAAGTTTTTTTAGGCTTAAACATGACATTTTGATCCAAGAAACTGTATATTGAAAATTTATGAATATGTTAAGTAAGTTTTAGATTTGTAAAGAACTCTGTATTTGAAATATGCACATCGTAACAATAGTATATTATTTTATATTGAGAAGAAGTGGAACTTTTCAAGGCACGCCTCTGTTTACCTGTCAAACGCTAGTGAGGTGGGTAATAGAGGCAAACAATGAGAAGTCATTTCTCCTCCACATAAAATATACTAGTTTTTCTTCAATTGATCTGCAAAATTTACGAAAATTTCTAATTTTCATATATTTTTACTAATTTTCTGTGTTTGATTTATTTCTAAGGTTGCTTATGATTAGTTATCTTTTTTGACACAATAACTATGTGATTGTTAAATAAGAAAGCATTCGTAAAATGCAAAGTTTTGAAATTGAATCTGTGATAAATGAAGCAGTATCGCACCTTGGACTGACGAAATCTGGTGACAATATGACAAGACTTTAATTTTCAAAACGTTATTTACCTGCGATATTTTGCCACTGTCCTTCATAAAATAAAAGTTCATACAAACAACAAATTAGCAAATGTCGTTATCGTCGTATTAAAAAAAAACACCGAATATTTGCCGCACTTCATATCTGTGTTGCAAACAACTCGTCGGTGCATTTCTACTTATCACTAACAACATGAGTAAAGTTCGAACTAACAAAGCGGACAAGCAAGCTGCACATTAAAATTGTTGATTTATCAAATCAGAAATGAGTAACATCAGTAGTCACCAGACAATAATCCAAAACCATCAATTAAAAGTTTCCAGTTCACATTAAATATTATCCATCTAAATTTAGTACAACCGTCGCAGATATGAGAGTGTGTACGTTATTCCCAGCTCTTAACAGACCGAACATTGTCACTAAACATTACACAATCATATTTTTCCTTATTGAAGGACTGAATATTTCTAATTTTACACAAACTTCTTAGAAGAAATCATCCGAGGTAACTCGTAGACCATCGCTTATTATTATCTCCATAAAACTGAAATCAATTCAGTTCTGTTCTCGCGAGGAAGATGTGTATAATAATAATAATCATAATTTGCCACGTAACTTTTCTTTAAAATATTTCTTTCTAGATAATCAACCACCTGAATGGCATTTCTCAAAACCCATCATATTGTTCCAACAAGCAAACTACGATCGATACATAGAAAAAACCCACGTTAACTTTATGTAGTGGAACAGGTTGTAAAACGTTCTATAACAACACGAAAGTACATCGACCTAAGGACCTATGCACGACCTGTAAAATTGTTGAAAACTACTTACTAACGTTTTATTAAAAACAGTCTTCTAATTACCAAGCCACGTTTTAAACTTGTAGTCTTTTAAGAGAAATACCAGATTTTAGGACTATATTGAAATAAAATAGATTTAAGCACTTTAAATTTATATATGTATAAATATTTTAATAAAAATCCTAGTGTGATGAATAAACAATCATTTAAGTTAAAAAAACTGTCGAAATTGTTAAGAAAAATTCGCAAATGCCTGTGAATACAGTTAGGAATGTAGGATTTATTTACGCACGAACAAAAATATTTCTGTGCAGGAACTGTTTCCACACAAATATATTTAGTTCTGAAATTTTTCTGCAAAAATTTTCAAGCGTAGTACTATCTGCAATTTGTAATTGACCAACCATTGCATTTACCTCCATATCATTCAGAAATAAACCCTATCCAGAAGATATGGGCGTTACTTAAAACCATGTCCCTTCATGTAATGTCACTTTTAAAATAAATGGTGAATGGAAGTTGGCATAGGAGCATATAAAAATATTGGAGTTAAAGAGTGGAACAAATTATGTTTGCATGTTGAGAAGACAAATTGAATATGTTGAACTAGACAAGGTTCAAGATTTAATTATACAGATTGATGATAATAGTGATGATTCAGATGATTACTTATCATCAGGGTATGAGTCGGATGATGATGATGAAAAGTTTAGGATGTGTACTCCATTTAAAAAAAATTTATGTATCGTTCTCCTGCTTTGGCACAAATTAAATAATTGAATACACTTTATATAAATAATCGTAGATGCTTTATAATCTTTGTACTGAGTTTTATGAGAATCACTCTATAACTTTTAGTATTGTCGTATTTTTGAAGTGAAGGTGAGCCTATGTTGGGAGACATAAGAGTGTTGTGAATTATATCGAATTATCTGGCTAGCTCAGTTTAAATGAAACAACCGGAATCCAACATCAAACTTATAATGACATCAAATATTCATTAACAAACAATCCTTCAAATAATAATTGCTAGATCCACATGTCTTTCGTTAGCACACATTATTCAAAAAAATGTATTACTTACATACAAGCATTAAATGTACAAATAAAGTCCAATATCATCAGCACTTCTTACGTCTACAAAAATATTTTATAACTACCTTAAAATCTCACTTTATAATTAGTATTTCACAAACCTTCCTTATATAAATGATGCTTTGTACAAATTTTTTTAGAACTGAGCATGGATAATTTTAATAATCCTTCTTACCTTGTACATACATAGCTGATCAGATACATTCAATACACCCTTTTATAATGGTCAAATTTCATCAAAATTCGACCTCGTAAAAAATTAAATTATTGACTTACAGAAGAAAATAATCTATGTACTAAATTCTTTTGTAATCTAACCCACTTAAGTCCAAAACGTACAATTAAACTTCATGCCTTCTTTCCCAAAATCCATAAAATCAATCCACCATTAGATATGCATTTGAAAATTCATATCATATTCTTCTATTTAAATTAAAATTTATCTTGGTGGAATTTACTGTCATTCATCAAAAATTGGTTTCATTATTTACTTCAAATGATATCAATGTAAATCAACTTTCAATGAAGCTTGCTATATGCTTCAAACAGGTCTTTAACACTGGTCATTCACTCGACTCATTAGGTACTTTGTAGTTTTACATTATTATTTATAGACAGATATTTTTAAATGTGTAATAATACATGAATGTGAACTAAACACAATTAATTAACGATTCACAATTGACCCTCGTTCTGATTCTCAATCGATTCCCCACGTCAGTCAAATCTAGAACAATCCATCTTGTTTTATCGATACAGCTGGCACAACTTTCCCGGAAATTGAGGCTTTACAGCTTAATTAGGACATTATCTTATCTAAAGTGCTATTAGCTTTGATTTATTACATGTTAGAATGCTTATGTGTGGTTGATTAATACCTGCCATTGCACGATTTATAATCGTTATTTTTTTATTGATGGGTTGTTAAACGCCTTATCTCACATTAGTATTCTAATTGGAATGTCCATTTGTGTTATTTTGCTACTTGGTGAATGAATCTAAGTTTTTAGAATAATCTATAAAATGAACTAGTTTCGGTTTGCCTGTTCTGCATTAAATACTTTTAATGGAATGAAATTTTTAATCTTGTTATAAAGTGAACTGAATGTGTTGTAAATAATGTCTGAAAGAGAGGTACTTTCAGAAGCACAGAACGCGTTTTAAAAGGTTTCAAACACAACTAGGAGGATTTCCATGGATTTTTACTTATGTACAATGCACTATTTACAGATACTATTATGCAATATAAATAAAGCTTATATGTCACAGGTTTTCGCATTTAGTATAATATACAGTGTTTGAAATTACGGAGTATGAGTATTATAGTATTTAGAAAAATTTCTTTATTTTTCCCTGGTTTTGAAGTGTTGTATGAACACAGTATGGTGCTCAGTGACCTTTATATAATCCCTTATCACATCAGCCTATATATATATTCTTCACTGTTATTTGTTAACCTTCATTAAAGCCTATTGACACAGCTATTAAACCTAGTTTTATGTATTTCAGAACCTCAGTATTGGATTAGTAATATTCAAAATCTCATATGGCTTAGAAACCACTTAGTTGCACCGTTATCTGAAGAATTCACTTTTCGCTCATGTATGATGCCCATTCTTTTACAGAGCTTTTCACCATTGACTGCAGTATTTATCTGTCCATTATTCTTTGGAGTAGGTGAGTAACAAAAACTTAAGTTATTCATAGATAATATTTTGATGCTAAAATAAAAATCTAACCCTTCCTTACAAACAGCTATAATTCAAGATGGCTGACCAGTTAACACACTGTGATGTGAACTCCTTTAATTTTAAATGTTGTAAGAAGAAGTTAAGCCATTACATTTGTGTAAAATGTTGTGATAGTTATCATGTTAGTTGTCTATTAAGAAAGAAGAGTGATTTTATTTTATTAAAGAATAATAAGGTTATTTGTAAAAGTTGTGATAGTGACATGTGTTTTCAAGCAGATAATGGTCTAGATGAAACAATTGCTTATTTAGAAGGTCGGCTAGATAATATAGTTCAAGATAATAAACTTAAAGATAATCATATTGCCAAACTCAAGGATGATTATAAATTCCTTCTTACTGCAGCTACTGCTAATGAAGAATCTTTACAGGTCATGTTAGAAGCTGCTAACAATAAAATTAAAAGTCTGGAAAATCACCTTAAGAAATTTACTGACATAGAATTGGCTATAAAAGAAACACAGACCGAGCCTTTAGTGGTAAATCATTCTATTAAAAATTCATGTAATGTTGACAGTAAAACTACTCTGGATGAGACATTTACAGACCAATGGTTTGAAATCATGTTCGGCCACCCACCACTTTTTAAAAATAGTGATTCCAAAATTGATTTTTTTGACAAACCTGTGCAATGCAATCTGTCTAAACCAGCTGCTCTGCCTGAGACTATTTTTTCGACCAATGTAAATTATAATGTAGCTGTACAAACATGTTTTACTCCTCAAAATTCCAAAAAATGCACAAATCCTTATGGCAATGTAACATATTTAAAATCATCTAAAGTATTAATATTATCTGATAGCCATGGAAGAGGATTGTCAAGTCTTCTGAATAATAACTTTACCCAAAAGCCTGAAGTTCTTAGTATAGTTAAACCAGGTGCAAAATTAGCTGATTTAATTTGTGATATTTCTAACATCTCTAATGGGTTTACAAAACTAGATCATGTAATAATTCTTGGAGGTACTAATGATATTGATTTTTATGCACAATCACCATATACAACATCTGTTCTGGATAAGCTATCAGAAGTCTGCAATTACACAAATGTGCATATATGTTCAATTCCTTATCGCTTTGATAACAGTAATTATAACAAGGCAATCTTCAAAGTTAATTCATCTTTATGTACTGTACTGGACATGAATAGGTCAGCTCTTGGAAAACCAAAATTAATCGATTTAACAATTTCCTTAAATAGAAATGATTACACATGCCATGGGCTGCATCTGAATAGAAAGGGTAAATTAAAATTACTGAATATTTTTTCTTCTGTACTGGGGCTGAAATCTGAGCACGTAAATTCATGTGCTGACACAAATTCCAGTGAAGTGAATATTCCATTTCAAATCAAGCATTTGAAAACTGTACAACCTAGTTTTAAAGTTAAAATAGGGATTTTAAATAATAATGACAAATCAGATAATATACCTGATGATATCTGTTTTAATACATCTGGAAAAGACAAATCTCTTAATATTTTTGTTTTAAATATTCATTCTATTAACAAAAAAGTAAATGAATTGGAGGCATTTTTAATTGCGGAAAATATACTGTGTAATTTTTATGCTTAAATGAAGTATACATAAATGAGGCTCGACTACAGTATTTGAAAGTTAATAACTTAGTCCCTATTTCAGCCTTCTCTAGAACTAAACATGTGGGGGTGGAGTTGCGATTTTGGGTGAAGTCAATGGGAAATACAAGCCAAAAAACTTGACAGGGTCAATATGTGCGCACTTGAATTACATGCTGAATTGGCATCTGTTTATCTCGAAAGTTTTAATTTAAATATAATCACTGTTTATAGATCTCCTAATAAGGGTCCTTAACCATTTTTACCAAATTTTTGATAGGGTTTTAATGAAATCTGTCATCAAAGTAATATAATTGTCTGTGGAGACTTTAACGTTCGCTTTGGTTCAAATGATAAGGATGTTCATGGTCTAATTGACTTTTTTGCTGCTCATGGGCTCCATCCTTTAAATATGGCTCCTACACGCTATAAAAATTGCATTGACAATATTTTTACTAACTTATCTAATTCTACATGCCGGGTTCTGAATACGGGGCTTTCAGATCATTATGGGTTGTACATGCAATGCAAGTTCACTGATAATTACAACTTGAAGGAACAGACCAAGCTTTCTCAACCTTTTACTAGCTACGGTAAATTCAAATTTTACAAACACGTGGAATCACTGAATTGGAACTTTATTGATGACGACAATTTAAATGTTCATGAAAAGTTTAATATTTTGTTAACTAGTCTAATGAGTGCAGTTACAATTTGTTTTCCTAAAAAAAATTTCTAAAGTTACGACAGGTTCTCACTCTAAAAAAATTAAATGGTTCACTAATGATTTAGCGGTAATGCGGAAAATTATATATTCTTTCTTGAAATGCACAAGGCACAACCTAGTAATAATCTGAAATCATATTTAAAGAAATTAAGATACAATTATAGATTTGCTTTGAAGGAAGCTAAACGTCAAGCATACGACAATTTTCTACGTAAAGCTGGGAATAATAATCAACTAAAATGGAAATTAATTAATTCACACAGAAAATTATATACAAATGATGCTGATACAAACTTTACCGCTACTGAATTTAATAACTATTTTATTGGATCTGTAAATAAAGTTGTACAAACTTTAAATATTTGTGATAGGGGTGTACCAGTTTCTCCTTCTGTTGTATCTGTTAATGACAAAAATAAATTTCAATTTAAAGAAGTTTCGTATAATCATGTCAAAGATCTAATTACAACTTTAAAGAATACAAACTCCAGAGATCTCTTTGACTTGAATAGTGCACTCATAAAGATTATATCTAATACCATAGTTATACCATTAACAAAGCTCATAAACTTCTGCATTAAGGATTCCGTATTTCCAGATGTTCTGAAACAAGCAAAGGTTGTCCCAGTTCATAAAAAAGGTACCACCTCATTGATTGAAAACTACAGACCGATTTCATTGTTACCTATTATTTCAAAAATTTTGGAAACTGTGTTAAAAGATCAATTGGTATCTTTTCTTGAGGAACATCAACTTCTAACTACCCACCAATTTGGTTTTCGGAAAAATCTCTCTACTACTCATGCAATTATTAATCTTGTCGAAAAAATTTCTCAGTCATTTGAAAAAGGTCAATACCTTTTGGCCGATTTCATAGATTTTAGCAAAGCGTTTGATTGTGTTGACCACCATGTACTAATTAATAAGTTGTATGCCCTGAACTGTGATGAAAGTTGTATCAAGCTTATTAAATCGTATTTACGATAGGTCTCAATTAGTGCATTACAAAGATAATTTTTCTTCTCTAGTTAATGTCCCGACAGGTGTACCCCAAGGTTCCATATTGGGACCTCTTCTGTTCCTATGTTTCATCAATGATTTACCAACATTCTTATGCGATTCTAACCTTATTCTTTATGCAGATGATACGACTTTGCATTATCAGGGGGATAATTTATCACAGCTTTTACAAGAAAGTACCAAATCCTTAACCCTAGCTCAGAATTGGTCTACTCACAATAAACTTTGTTTAAACAATAATAAGACTGTTCAACTTGTCTTCTCACTGAAATCTGGAGCATCAAATCGTGACCAGATTGCTAATTTTCTGGGGGTTACAATTGATGCAGTTTTAAGTTGGGATAAACATTGTCACAGTTTAAGTAATAAACTTTGTAAAACACTATATTTCATTAATTCACTAAAAAACTCAGTATCTTTAGATGTCCTAAAAACTTGCTATTTTTCCATGTTCCATTGTCATATGTCTTACGCGATTGAAGTCTGGGGCCATTGCTCATCCAGTAAACGTATATTTCAATTACAACGCTGTGCAATACGTGCCATATCACATCTAGGTTTTCGTAATGACTGTCGCAATAATTTTGTTGAACTTAACATTTTAACGCTTCCATGTATTTATATTCTGCAATGTTCCGTTTATGTCCGAAAAAATCTACCTAAGTATAGTAAACATATAAACACACACAACTTTAACACACGTGGCAAGTTTGACTTGGTGCCATCCTGTCATAGGCTGTCTCGTAGTAGGTTTGGAACCAATTACTATGGTTGTATATTTTACAATGCACTGCGTCCCTGTATTAGAGAATTGCCAGTTACTCAATTTAAAACTACGCTAAAAAAATTTCTAGTTAAAAATGCCTTCTATTCTTTTAATGATTATCTTAATGAAGCAGTAAATCTCCAGTAACCTTTTCTAGAGTCTAAAATTAGTTTATATATTGTTATTATTAATTTAATAGTTATTTTGACACATCCAACACATTTAATTGTATAATGGAAATAAATACATGATTGATTGATTGATTGAAAACTTAAATTTATGTTTGACATCAATAGCATATTTAGTGATAAAATTTTTATTAATGTAAACTGGTTTAGGAAATGTTTATGTTGAAGGTATCAAAAAATTAAATCATAAACTCAATAAAATTAAACGAATACAACTTATTCTTAAATTTCTATTTATGATTCTGCGAAATACAAGAAAACAAAGTTAGGAATTGAGGATGATTAGTGTGATAGTTCCAAAGCAATTATGACTGGAAATTCAAGAACTATGCCAATATTGTACCGAACAGGTTCAGCATATGACTTTCAGCTGCTCTTAAAGTATCTCTGTTAACAATAACTTCACGTTTCAAATGATAGTAGAAACTTGCTACTTACTTCAAGCAATTTGTTAAATGATAAACACTTACGTAGAAGAGTATTTCGTTAATATAAATCAATTGATGGCGATAAAAGTGTAAATAAGTTTGATTGTGATACATGAATTGCAGATATATCACAAACAGTAGCCCTGGAACGTATTAAAATCACTTGTGTAAATAGAAGAGATGGTGTGGCAAGTGGCATAAATAAAATCAAACAAATGGGAATAACTGTAGTAGGAAATTAATCAAATGTAAAGAACATGGGTTAAAACTGGCAAAAAGTGTTGCAGAACTTTGTGTCTTTAAACTAGATCCATAAACAGCAGTAGAAAATATTATAGAATATCTAAGAGTAGTATACTCACACACTTAAGGCCAGAAAAATGAACTTATTGCATCCCAATGTTTATTTGTCGTTGAATTGAATAATTTAAAAAGTGTTTGATCCAGAATTGTGCCCATCTAGGGTTAGAGTTAGAGTTAGAGTTTTTTTCCAAAAAAGATAAGAATATTAAATAGAAGTAAATCAATCACAGCTAAATTTATTACGGTATAGAATAATATTATTTCTTTGTCGGAAGGTCTTTTGTCAAAAGATTTAGAAAAGGAATAGAAATAAGAGAAGGGCACATGGAACACTTAGTTTGAGTTTGTTATTTTTTAAAGTTATTTTGTTCGTTATTCCGATTTATCGACAAATAAATACACAAGTTTGTTGTACCGTGCTTCATTTGAAATTCTTTTCCGGATTCTGAACTGTTCAATTGCGTTTTTCTTGAAAACAGTGAAAATATCAAGTTTAAACAGGTATAACAGTTTTACATAAAAAAGATGTTAACACCATGTTTTCTAATCGAAATTACTAAAAAGTTGTTATATAATTTCTACTTTCTGGTTAATTATGCAGAGAGTGGCTTCAGTTAAGACGACATAGAGCCAAACAGTGTTACCAAAAAGAATTATATAAGCACGCGGACCAGTCTCGGGGTCTATTCCTGCGGAGGCATGAGATGGGGGGGGGTCTTTTATTAATTAACTTGACCTTATACAATTTTAGGGCGCCACTACGTCATAGACATAAACACCAAAAATAATATTCTTAAGGAAAGACGTAGATAAACCTTAAGGGAATCAACTTATACCTGAAGATAGATACTCAACAACAATGTATCTTATGCACTTAAACCTTGTAGCTAGAATTTTCAGAAATAAAACTATTACCTTATAGTTATTTATGGTTCCGGGTTGGGACCGTGTCATTTTATAAATTAAGGTTTTGTAAGAGTCTTCATCAGGACAATAAATATATTAAAAGTTAAGAATGATAATATTAAATAGACAAGTCACAGTGTAAAGAGAAGAGTTACTCCTGAACTAGCAGACTCACTAGCCCATTCATACCCAAAAGGTGTCTTGTGGCGAAGTAACTGGTGAAATTAGCGAAAGTGGTGGTTTATATAGGGCGAGAACTTGATGCATGAGTGATCATGCATACACAGAGTAACAGACCGAATTGGCAAAATTCTACGTTAATACAACATCAAAACAATCTATAAACCCACTAATAAAATTTCACAAAAATTACCAACCCCAAAAGATTCCGAAAATAGTCTTAAAGCCCCAGGCGTATATAGTATACCCTGCAGTTGCGGTCTAGTATACATAGGAGAAACAGGACGGTCAGTACAGACTAGACTAAACGAGCATAGGCGATGCTTAAGAACAAGCCAGTACAATCGCTCAGCGGTGGCCGAACACCAACATGAAACAGGCCATACCATCAACTTCGACAAGACGAAACTGATTGCCAGAATTCCATTTTTCTACAATAGAAAAATTAGAGAATCCATAGAAATCAATAAAAATTCTAATAATCTAAACAAAGACGATGGCTACTACCTTTCCCCTATTTGGAAAACAAGCCTATGTTCACAACAGCGGAACCGTGACGTTCACTGATCCACTACGACACTCCCCTCTATGCATGATCACTCATGCATCAAGTTCTCGCCCTATATAAACCACCACTTTCGCTAATTTCACCAGTTACTTCGCCACAAGACACCTTTTGGCTATGAATGGGCTAGTGAGTCTGCTAGTTCAGGAGTAACTCTTCTCTTTACACTGTGACTTGTCTATTTAATATTATCATTCTTAACTTTTAATATATTTATTGTCCTGATGAAGCCCCTTACAAAAGTGGGCGAAACGTCGACCTTAATTTATAAAATGACACGGTCTCAACCCGAAACCATAAATAATTATAATGACTCCGGCCGTGAAAGCCTCCGACAATATCACAAACTATTACCTTATTTGCAGATATGTAATAACATTATTTCAAGCTCTTGTATATACAAAAAATTAGTCAAATTAATTAATCAAACAAATTCATCAAATAAATTAAAGACAATCTAAATTATCAGACATGAAGTAAAAAGGTAGTATCGATGTTGCATTTAGAAAAAAGGCAGTTACTAGTGGGTGAAACCCATCATAAAATCAATATTTCATAACATTACGCAAATGCTTCAAGCAAAGATCTTTGTTCTCGGCTCACAAGGATAAGTTAAAGATTAGCTTATCATACAATTCATTTGTGCTACATACATGTACTTGTTTAGGTAAACATGCAAGTCCAGGTGTTTATCTGACAGGTGTTTAACCAACATGTATATAAATAAACTCTATATAAATTTAACAAATAATACAAAAAATTTAGCCAAACTTTAACATATTTTAAATAAAGTGATTTTATATTTACCAAAACTTCTATTCTTGTATTCAAAACACTAAAACCATTCAGAAATCGTCAAGCCAATTGTTTTACTTATTTTCTGTGGCACAATTTATATTAATAGAAAAGCTTTTACACGTTTGGGTATGAAACTATGCTACAACTTTAAGATCGTTTTTCAGGAAACTTTTATACATTTAAAATTTAGAAATTTATTGAATTTTCTCAAAACAAATCATTTAGAGTAAGCTTAATTCTCGTTCGGGTCAGTGTTTGATATAACAAATTATAATGTACTCACCAAAGAAAGAGTTCAAACACTTACTACCCCTGCAGATTACAGGCACGTACAACACAACCACCATACAAAGGAATACATCATGTTGAAAGTTTATTGACTTCCATACGAATTAAAGATGACGTTTATAGCTGGAAATACATGTAGGACTATATGCGGAACTGCTTGCTGTAAATTCAAAGGAATTATTACCTACAAAAACGCCATATTGACATGCTTACGAACCGTTTTATTTCGACCTTCTTGCTGCGGATTGTCTTCAATTCATTCAACTTCCCTGTTTTTCATACTCCAGGCGACATGCCTCTGCCACGAATCCAACTTTGGATCCTTCATCTTGGTAGGGACCTTCCTACCACTTTTAAATTATGTTATCCGGACTACATATGCTACAATAATGGTCGATCAAGTACGTCAGGCAGTTGCTTCCAAGCTCACGTGCATGACAGCACGGATCGATAAACGGGCCGACTACATTTTCGCGCCTGAATCACAGCAATCCTTCCAACATATAGGAGTTTAATAATTGCCTATATATTCATAAAACAATTATTGCCTATATATGAGATGTTACAAAGTTTTGTTAAAAAGTTATTACCCAATTTTGTCATCATGAATCGCTTATGTGGCGCTTCCTGTAATGAAATGTAAAATAATAAATAAAATAGTATTCCTTGTATGTCTCTGTGTCAATTTTGATAACAATTTATGAATACAATGTGAACTTATTACCAGAAAACGATATAAACTGCACAACCCGGCGGAGTTTTCAATTTTAGTCAAAGTATGAATCCACAAGTACTATGAAATAAATTATTGGATAATCGTTAAAATAAATACATTTAAGGTGTAAGTAAATTAAGTACTTGTAGATAAATTATGTAGAAAAACGTGGTGATATCCATTGTTAGTTTACTAAGCCCCCTCGGCTCTGAGAGAATAATGGTAATTTGTTATTACCATTTCTTTCTATAATATATGTAAATTAAATATTTTATATGAATTACAGCATTATGTTTATACAAATAATAATCGCAGTAAATGTTTAAATCTAGAGGAAGACCTATAGTGTGTAGTTTATAGTTTTTATCTGTATTAGAACACAAGTGTCCTGTATACTTATAGTTACGTATAACATATTGGGTGATGTAGTTATAAGATCTTTGTGAAAAAAACTTACAACATTTACACGGTGATTTTTTAAACAACTTTACTTAAATCTGTTAAGTACTCGTGTTGAATCCTTTCTTTCTATATAATATTACAAGAGATTTAAAGAATTATTTTCCATGCAATAGATATTTCAGATTTAATATTCGTTACATATTTAAATAAAATAAACTAACGTTTTTAAAGGACTGCTTAGGTCTTGAACAAGATAGAAGTTCCAAAATTGTCGTAGTAACTAATAAACTGATTATTTATTGTATTTCTATTTTGAAATGATTTTCTCAAAAGCAATCTAACTGTCTTTTTCCCCAAACCTCGAAAAACAAATCTCAATACTTTTATCCTGTATTTCTTCTTCTTTGAGTTGACACGATACAATTAACTATAGCTTTAATTTTCTTAAAAACCCATTCCTTTGTTATTTAGTTTAAGCTTATAACTGATTCTACAATATTAATAATGTTTTAGCTCATTTTCACCACATGATCGAGAGGATACGGCAGGGAATAGATTTTAAAACTGCATTTTTGGTTTCATGTAAGTATATTCAAATAATGTCGCCTATATACGTTTATATTAAAACCAATTAAACATTGATGTAAATTTTCTATCGAAAAAGAGTATCACAAAGCTCACTCATTGAAATATTCTTAACTATGCATTAACACGTTTAACACCATACATTTTATATATGATTGTTTCTTGGGTAAATACAGTTTTTCTTCAAACTCTCTTAGTTTTTGGTTCTGAAGTATAACATATTTTTAATTTCAAATTTTTCTAAAAAAAAGCAAATGAACATGTGTCTACCATGGTTCAGTAGAACAATTAATTGACACCTGTGGTCCTGGATCAGCATAAAATCTAGGGAGTTTGATATACAGTGATCACATCTAACGAATATCTTTAATATTTTCTCTCTAAAAATGAATTCTTTAAATGAATCTTCTAAAAAAACCTTGTTATCAAATCTTACTAAAATACTGTCCATCAACATTGGACAATTATACGTTTTATTATTACGTTGATTCACACTTTTTATATTTAAATCTTTCTTATTAATATCGGTTCTTTTTTACAATTACATTATTCACAACACTGATACCCCTCGTATAAATTTTTATCACCTTCATTCAATTTATATTTAATCCATAAAAAAATTTCCGTCATCATCGTAACTTATAGAAACGTTTAAATCTTCATTTTTCAACTCATTATATTCGGAATATTCAATCACCGCTGACTCTACTTCATCCTGTACCTTACCTGGATCCTCAATACTCTATATCTCCACTTCATTTACTTCCTCTACTTCATTTACTTCTTCCTCTAATTCACATTGATTCAAATTAACAGTCTTTCTCAACTTCAAGTTTACTTCATCATCCCACTTAATATACTCTTCACCACGTTTTTTTGCATTTATCCGCAACTTCAATTTATCAATTAAATCCATCCCAAAAATCGTTTCTATCCTCTATCCAGGTATAACCATAAATTCATATTCAAACTTTATATTCGCTAACTTACATTTTAAGATTGCCATGCTGTTTATACTCTCGAACATTCTGTTGTACAGTGCTCCTAAGTTGCATTTCTTAAGGGGAAGCAACTCATTATTTAATTTTTGAATGTTAGTTTTAATAAAATTTTCCTAAATCAACGATGCTTCAGCTCCTGTATCTATAAGAACTTTAATAATTTTATCTTCTATATTTAAATTTGAAATAGGTAATAAGTTTTTATTTAAATTTTCTTTACTTGCTAAATCAAATTTTATAAATTCACGTTAATGTTCATACTTATTAATTTTGAGGGGTGTGCATGGTTTGTCTCTTACTGAAAATCCTGCCTCGCAGTCGAAGGTCCTGGTCTTGACATATATCCTGTTGTTTTCTCTAGTTGAACTATCCCACTGTGCATTCCCATTATTTTCATTCTCTCAGGTTATGTTCCTATTCTCGTTGGTTCTGGAATCATCTTCTCTTCCTCTGTCGAAAGTTCTGCCATTATAATGTTCAGATCCACTGCTTCTCTGGCACATGAAAAAGTTTATGGGCTGGTTCCTAGGTCTAGCCTCTGTCCTGGGTTAATCCATTTCATCATATCTTTGTAGGTATTCTAAGAATACGTCCCGGTCTACGATGTTTTGTAAGACGATGTATTGCCCGACCTCCGTCTCAAAATGTTCAGTTAGATATTTAATTACCCGTTTTTCCTCTACAGCAGTATCGAGTTCTTTAGCTATACTGAATTTTTTATAGCATATAGTTTTCTTGTTGTGCCTGAATCGGTGCTGTATTTTCCTATAGTCATGTTATCGCTTAATTTAAATTGTAGATTATCCCTCCAGAAATGTTTTAAAAATTTTACTTCAAAATCTTTAAATGAGCTTACTTAACTTTCTATAAGTTCAAATCAAATTTCAGCACTTCCTTTCAATATAGAATGTACTAAATTTAATTTTCTCTGCTCATCCCAACTACCCTGTATTAAAGTTTTGACATTATTTTAGAATATTTTTGGATTTAATTTGTTATCTCCATAAAATTTTGAACATTGTGCTACCAGGACCTTGGTTGGACTCTACCTCATGGGTTCCTCAATATTAATATTTTTTATTCTATCTTCTAAATTTTCTTCCTTATTTTCTAAATGTGTTTTAAGATTTCCAAAGCCATTTCCAAATGTTTTAAATCTGACTTGGCAACTTTCCTCAATTTCGTTTACTTTTTGATCTAAATTCTTAATTTTTCCACTCGTTTCTTTCTCATGTGCTTTTGGATTCGATTTTATTTGAACAATTTCCTCTTACATATCCTGCACATGCTCTACAATGTGTACCACTTTTCCTCTTTCATATCCTCTTCGGTTTTGTTAGTTTCTTTTAAACCTTCCGTTAATACCAGGTTATCGTTAATCGTGTGTAAAATTCTTTTTGAAAAATGAACTCGATTGTGGACGTAATTTTCATATAGCTCTTGCTGAATTTCAATATGATAATGATGAAACTAATGCCTGAATATGATTTTATTAACACTAATTTGAGATAGGACAACTTGTGCAATATCCCTTGTACTCATATTGGTGTTTTCTTGTTAACATTAATAAAACATCTAATTTACTTTCTTCATTAATTCTTACATACACATAATTATTTTTAGCAAATTGATGCTGCCAGTTACTTTAAAAATGTGTGGTATCTGCTTGGATATTTTTGTTGATACAAATGAGTAAAAAATTATATACCAACAATGTTTTAATAAATTCTTTATATTCAAATGTCCTTATTTTTATTCTAGATTACATTCATATTTTGAATAATAATATTAAAATACCGCCATAAGGTACACACCGAAAAAATATCTAAACCATTTTATAGTTACAACAATTTTGATTTGCGGCATATGCATTTTAATTTAATAAAAGGTTCTGAATTATAACTATAACTATAAAGATGAAAACAAATGTTTACCGTGCATAATGGAAGGTGTCAGCCCTTATACCGGCTGGGGGTCGTTTTTGATAGTGATTCTTATGGCAATATATGGTAATATTCGAATTCAAATAGTTAAAAACTTATACAGGGTGTCCCACGAGGAACCCGAGAAACTTCTAAGGTGGTTTCTTCTCATCAAAATAATGAAAAAAGTTCATAAAAACATGTCCGGAAATGCTTTGTTAGCGAGTTACAGCTAGCAAAATATTTCGCCAGATTTTCTGGGAAAGGACGGAAATAAAGCCAAACTGATTTTTTTATGGTGTTAAGTTAGGTGTTAAATTTATTGGATTTTATGTAAAATGAACTGAAAAATTGAATAAAACATCCCAGACCTCTAGGATCACCCATATCTGAGATATTAGGCAAAATACGGAAAATTCGGTCTCGAAAACCATGCTTCGTTTAGATTTAAACTACATTAACTTCGTTAAATGGGTAATAAACACACAAACTTTTTAAACAAAACTTGTAGTGAATTTAATTCTGAAGAGAATGATGTAAAATGGACCAATAATAAACAAACACAAAGTTAAAAAAATTAATGTTTAATTAAATCAACACATACAAAAAATAAGACAGAAAATGCAATATCTGTTTATTAAATAAACGTTCTACGTAAAAACAAAACATTTTAATTGCCGATTCTTTTATTCCAATTGTCATATTTTACAAATGGTGTTCGAAACGATTTCCTTGATAATTTATGCAAAATTTGGCACATTAATTCCAAAGAAGAATTATTGAACCGAATTTTAAACGCTTGTGAACTACTTAAGAACGACTGAGATATTATCGGAAGGGCTACACGTTTTATTAAACGCGCCAGATTGGTGCATAAATTATCAAGGAAATGATTTCGAACACTATTTGTAAGGTATGGATTTTTCACCAGGTTTCTGCCTTTCCTTATGACATATTTATGATAATAAACGAAATGTTGACACAGTCTAATCCCGCAAGAAGATTTTATCACTAAGACTCGGGCAGCAGGAACCTTAATTATAACTTAACAACCGCTTACAGCAAAAAAATCCACTTAAAATTGTTATGTTTATTTCTAGGGCTACTAGAAATTTAAAAGGAACGTAGTTTGATATTAAGATACAATAAGTGTGCCCAAATATTAGAAAAATTTGTAATATATTAGTTTAATATGTAAACTAACTGAACATTTTAAGAGACAAAAATATAAACTCGAAGTATACGGTAAAATATTTTGTTCCTACTGCATTGTAAATATTTAAAAGAAATGATTGCCGATAGTAAGCTTATGTGAATATACAGAAGTGCATGGTTGCTTTTAGCATCTGCAGAACTTGCATTTTTTGTTTCAAAATTTAACCATACGTAGCTTGATGTTATTAGTCAGACTAAATAAACAGAAACAATGATGATGAGTTTAACCTATTTTTACCTTGATATCTAAAAGAATCATAAGTAAATGTTATTTTGTTGTGTCTTTTAAATAAACATGAGATTCATATTTCGGCACACATTTAATGTTCTTCTACCTAAATTAATGTATCAAAGTTGTTTAGCGATAGCGTTATTTAACTCGTCAATATTTTGAAAAATTTTGTTTCAATACTTTTCTTCTGTTCAATCTACTTTGTCGTACAAAATACTGTAAGCAATACACGAAAGGTATTTATAATCTTACATAATCCAATATATAAAGCTATCTGTGTACATATTACATATTATAATAAGTTGTTCTATCTCATCTACATGTAAGTAAAAGTGAGTTTTGAGTTGAAAATTTTTTGTTTTCTAATGTCAAACCCAAATAATTGAAAATTTGCACCACCTACTACGTAATGTTTCACCATAGTGTTGAAAATATTGCTTAAGTTTTACTGTAGTCAAAGCAAAAAGCGTAACTACTGGGGGATCCCGAGCAGAACGAAAGTTTACGCTACTCAGACATCTTTCCCACTTGACTAAATAGTGCGGTTGATATACATTTTGAAACATGTGCGTTGATTGTTAATTCACTATCATGAGATGACTGCAGAAAAAGTATCAAAATGAGTCCTTCGTTTTATATTTTGCTCGAGTCCTACCGTCGATATTGAAATGATATCGGTAAAAAACAAAGACTCTGTACTTCAAAAGTTTGAGTCAACCCGTCGATACCTGATTTATTACTAAAACCTTGTTTTTGCTTTCAGATTTTTAAAGACCTATTTAACGAATCTACTCTTTATTCAAAATATAAAAGCTCGCCAGTTTGTTCTAGAAAACGATATTTCTACTGTGTTGGTAGTAGTAAGGTTGAATACAAACGGCTATCATTTCACAATTAAATTGTAATCTGCGAGCAATGGTATACATTATAATGAATAAGATAAATATGGCAACAATGCTGGATGCAGTAATATATACAAAAAATATACGAAGACGCATTAACATGTAGTAGTAGTAGTTTATTTTGTACTCATTCATAATGGTAGTTTACAGTTTTAATACAATTTAGTAACATCTGATTAAAATTTTATACAATATGATTAAAATATATCACGGACAAATGTCACTAAAAACTAATTTGTATACAATGCAAATCCCAATAGTGCTAACCTAATTCATCGCATTATTCAAATCATCCTGTAGAAATTTATCCACTGAGTAATAGCAGCGTTCACGTAGCAAAGACAACAGATCTGCTTTAAAACCTTTAAATTTTTGACGATCTAATACTGTTTGGAAGTTTATTATATAGAGTGGGTGCTATGTAAATGATGGATTTTTACTAAAGTAGAAATGGGAATGGATCTATATATATATATATATATATATATATATATATATATATATATATATATAGATCCATTCCATTTATATATATATATATATATATATATATATATATATATATATTATCTACAGAGCGAGTGTTTTGATTATGAAACGTATTGGGAGTAGTGTAGCTGGTTCGGTATCTATAGAACAAAATTAAAGGTTCATATATAAATATTCCAAAATAAGTAAGTATCCCGAGCCTTTTAAACAAGGGTTTGCAGTGAGCATTCTTTTCAGCTTTACATATTATCCGAATTGCACGCTTTTGAAGTTTAAAAATAGTTGATGTATTTCCTGCGGTATTACCCCAGAAGGCAATACCATATCTCAATCTTAAATCAAATAAGGCATAGTATACACTTAATGAGGTTGTCTCAGTTAAGTGCCTGGATACAGATTTTATAGCATAGCAAGCTGACGTTAGTTTATTGGCAAGACTATTGGTGTGCTGAGACCAGTTCAAACCCTGGTCGATAATCAAGCCCAAATACAGAGTTGAGGTTACAGTATTGAGGGAAAAATCATTTAAAATACCATCAATCAAATCATATCCTTTGAATGTAATCATGCAAGTTTTTTTAGTATTTATTTGAAGTTTGTTGATTATAAACCAGTTGAACATACATTTAATATCAGCAGAAATATGCTGCTTAATTGTTGTTATTGAACAAGATTCCCAATTCATACTAAAATCGTCAGCAAACAAAGTACAATTTGCATATGAAGTTGAATATATAAAATCATTAATAAAAATTAGGAATAGAATAGGGCCCAGTACAGAGCCTTGAGGAACACCTAAATATGATACTTGCTTACCAGAAATCTGATCAACTTGAATTCGTACAGATTGTAATCTGCCTCTTAAGTATGATTTAAACCAATCGTTTGCAACTCCTCGAACTCCATAAAAGTCCAATTTAGACAAAAGGATGTCGTGATTAACAGATTCAAATGCCTTATTAAAATCTACAAAAAGTGCGGCAGACAATGAATGTTTTTTATTTACTGCTGAGTACACAGTGTTTAAGAAATTATATAAGGCATCTGTTGTTGATTTATTAGCACAAAACCCAAATTGGGCAGATGAAAGAATTTTGAATTTTACTACAAAATTAACAATTCTGTTTTTTACTAATGTTTCGATCAACTTACAGAACACTGACAGTAATGAAATGGGCCTATAATTGTTCACCTCAAAGGAACCCCCTCAATGTAGTGGAATGACAATAGCGTGTTTGAGGCATTCTGGAAGGATGCCCGATTGGAAAGATTCATTAATCAGATCGGAAAGATATTTAAATATATCAACAGATAGTTCAACTAATACTTTTGCTGGAATGTTGTCGTCACCTGCACATTGTTTATTTTTGAGAGATTTCAGCACTTCTATAAGTTGAAACTCATGAATAATAATTATATACTCTGGATGCAACAATACTGTATTATAAATGGAGCCGACATAGATAGTCGAACGTAACTTTTTGTACATAAAAAATTGGTATTTTTAAAATTTCGAAACAACTATCATACTCAGAATGATGTGAAAAAGAATATACAGTATTGCCCGAAATAAACAGTACTGAAATTGTAATTGTTTTGTATATTTAAAAAATACATATTATTGACACTTTATTATATGTTCTAAATGTGCACCTCCTCGTTCGAGACAGACTTCATAACGATGTTCTAAGTTTCTGGTCATGTTATTGAATAAGGGTTGTCTCAGGGCTGCGAAGAAGACTCTAACGGCATCCTTTAATTCATCGATGGTTTGTGGTGCCCGTTTGAAAACGGCATTTTTAGCCATGCCCCCCCAAATGTATGCGTCTGGAGGTGTGAGGTCTGGAGAATGTGAAGGATAAGGGAAGTCAGTAAATCGTGATATGAATTTGCTTGGAAAATGTTCTTGAGGAAATTGACGAATTGCGGCAGCAGTATGGCAAGTTGCCCCGTCCTGCTGAAAAATTGGTTTCAAATGCCAAGTTACGTGCACGACAGAATTGACGTAGATCAGGGATAAATCGTGTTAAAATTTGTCTGTACCTCTGTTGATTAAGTGTGACTTGCCTACCATTCTCTTCGATAAAGTACGGACCAATGATTCCGTGTCCGGAAACAGCACACCAGACACTCACTTTTTCACTATGTAAAGGAACCTCTTGAACCTCATCGGGTCTGGCAAAGCCCAGAAATCGATTTGTGCGACGATTCACATAGCCTGACAAGTGAAAATGTGCTTCGTCTGAAAACCAAACATTTTTCAAAAATTCAGGATTTTCATACTGTAACGCGAGAATTCTGGCGCAATATTCCACTCTACTGCGATAATCCCGAGGATGTAGTTGTTGATGTACCTGAATCACATACGAAAATGTACCCAGCTCCTTCAGGATTCTTTGAAAGGAAGTTCTTTTAAATCAAGTTGTAACGCTGTCCTTGCCTGGCTGACTTTCGGATTTTCTAAGATTTGCTCAAAACACGTTCATGGTTATTGTTGTTGTTAACTGTCCTGGGACGCCCTGAGTTTCCTTTTCGTTGGCACAATACACTACCTGTATTTCTAAACTTTTCAATAACCTTCAAAATTACAGCATTACTTGGAGAACGTTTATTAAACCTTTGTGTGAATTGATCAGACACGTATATTAAACTTGCACCATTACGTCGGCCGATTCCGTATGAACGAAAATAATGCTCTACCAGAAACACTTTCTCCTCTGTACTTAACACCATTTTTAACAATTAGGCCCTACTAATTACTTGTTTGAGGTTTACTTGACAGGTCTATACTAGCTAACTTGAGTGTGACAGCGCACGCATAAAAACACCGCCAACTTAGTTTCAGTACTGTTTATTTCGGGCAATACTGTACTTGACATATTTTTTAGCAATTTTTGACTCCTTCTGGTAGACGCAATAAAGTATGGTTTACCCAAAGACGTGGGCCAACATAAAATTGCTGTGAAATTCTCTGGTTATGTTCCTGCGAAAGTTACATAAATATTTTTCTGATAATAAAAAAAAATATTCCAATCTCTGGAACGCCCTCTTTATTTCTTCACACCACGGCTAGCTCTAAAATCTGCTTCTTCATAGATACTTACCATTCTAAGTTCACTCTTTCTTACATATCATCATCATTAGGTCTTCAGTCCTGAAACTGGTTAGACGCATACTATCATTGTTTCCTATTCTGAACTGACCTATAGATTTCCCTGAAATTTGCATTCTGCATCTATCACTATCTGATCTAGGTCTACATCCACCTCTTTTTCCTATCTCTGCTTGTCATATATCCAATACTATTCCCCAAAAATGCCTTAGAACGTATTCTGTCCTATTTTCCTATTTTTTTTTTCAAAGATATCCTTGTTCTCCTACTGCTTGTATAACCTATTTGTTATTACCTTTGTCTGTTCATCCTCATACATCTGAAGCACGGCATTTCAAAGGCTGCTACTGTTCTTCTATCTGCTTTTCAGACTGCCCGGATTTCATAGGCATACTGTCTGTGCTGTGCTCCATACATATGCTTTCAACAACTTTTTGTTCTATGTTTGTTGTCTTTCATCATATCATTTGAATTTCACTTGTTGTTAGGATTAAAATATCAATTTATAAATTTTCGGCCAATGACATTTGTGTATTAGTTTACTCCAAATTAGAATTTGACAAGAGCAATAAGATCTATTAATAAAAAGTTGGATCATAGAATGTTAGTTGGAAAAGAATTGTAAAAGAGTAGGCTGGTTTAATGTTTTAAGGGGCATCTCCATAAAGAGAAGTGACAGTTGTTGAAATGGAAATTGAGAGGAAAAACTGATTTGAAAAGAACTGAAAAAAAGAACTTTACAAACTATAGAACGAAAAGTATAATCTTTTTTTGGTGATAGTTTACGAATTGTATACCTTTTATTATTGTAATTTCCTACATAAAATTCAACATATGAAAATTGTAAGTGTGATATTCAAAGTATAAAGGAACTGTTGATATTAAAAAGTGATAAATGCAAGAGTCCTTGTCATTGTCTTATTATTGACCATTGGATTTCTGGGAGTATTTTTGTGTAGACAGGAGTTCCAAAGTGGTGCTATCAGAACGCTGGAATTGCTGAACTTTTGGTGTCGAGCACGGTGTTGATTTCACGGAGCTGAGTTTCCTGATAAGACCAACGACGATAAGTATGTCTCTAAAGAATTTTTGGCGTACCTAAAACCCTAAAATAAAAGGCGTAAATTCAGTAATACAAATTTTTAAAACGTACTTATCCACAGGTATTAAGAACCCACATCAAGTTCGAATCGTCACTGTAGGCAGTGGAGCTACATTGTTCAGCAGCAAGACGTTTCATTGGAAGTTCAGGTTGTATTATTATTTTCAGTGTCATAATTTAAACACTTAATCCATTATACTCGATTGAAATCTTAAATTATTAACTAATATAAACTGTTTTACTGTGCGTATTTTTCAAGTAATTGTTTACACTGCCACTTTTAGAAATTGCTTTAGTAGAATTAACTAGAGGTCATTTGACTGGCAGTGTCACATACATCTGTATATGGTTCAGAACTCACGCTGTATGCAGATATAGATTTATTCACAAAATTAACCTGAGATAAGAGTTTCATTGGTCGAGGCGCAGATTTAAAGAACCAATAGAGTTCATAAATCAATTAAAGAAAGGAAATTATAGGGCAATTTGGTGCATTTCTAATTTGCTCATATATTATAATTATCAATCCTAAAAGGGGGGGTATATATTATAATATATATATATATATATATATATATATATATATATTGCTTTCTTTTTGTATATAAAACTGAGAAATCCTATAATTTATTATAACTATTGTTTCTCTCATGTTGTAGGTTTCCACTTTAGTTATACAACAATATTTGGTGCATATTCTGCTTTTCTATTTTTGCGGACAGGCCATTTTATTTCTACATTTATTGCACATGCATTTTGTAACCATATGGGAGCACCTGATATTCAAGAACTGATGACTTATAGTGGCCAAAAACGGATCAAAATAATTTTAATTTTTATTGCTGGAGTTGTCATCTGGAGCTGTCTCTTGAATCCGCTAACAGAACCTTCATTGTATGATAATGAAATGAATTGGTATAAAGTCTGAAATGTATGAAAATAATTCATAGGGATGTGCAGCTCTTTTTCATATATATCTTTTATTATGATAACAAATAATACATTCTGTTATCTGATGCATTAGAGCTATGTTAACAATAATTATTATTATAATAAATGGAATCTGAAAACTTTTCTCCTAATAAATATTTAAGATATATATGTGTAAGCATTGTATAAAACAGGGCCATAAAACTTAAAATTATTGATTAAGTATAATAAAAAGTGTCAATTATTTAATTTAAACATTAACTGAAAAATTCAAATACTAATTCTTCTGTGTGTTCAGATCAAATGAGTCACAACCATTATACAAATAAATATATATCAAATTTTTAAATGTTTTGTACATTTGAGTCAAAAGGCACCAATTAAAGAAGTCTTATTCCTAATTAATGGCAAGCATTACTAGCACAGCAAAGCGAACGTTGACATTAATTAGGATTCGCAGATCGATCAGAATCTTGTGACTGGTTGAGAAATGCTATATTACTTGACTTTAAGCGGGCAGCTGCAGCTAGAAAAGGTGAAGGAGACACACAAGGTGTTGAACATAAACTGTTGCTTAAATCACATTGGTCTAATAAACGCAACAGTTCCTCCGGACTTGGACCACCATTAAATTTTTCTGCTAATTAAATACGTTTAGATAAAAATTAAGGTATTTCCATTATTTTACAAACCAGGCTCGTTTTTACGAACTAAATCCAATGCAGTTGTAAGATCCCACATTTGTATAGCACCATTTGAATGTCCCGTAAAGATGAATCGACGAGGTCTTGATCCCATCCTGTTTGATCCCTCGCATTCATGAACGCAAAATGCACTTACTGTTGTGCCGTCTACCGCTTTTATCACACATACCCTGCATAAAAAAATTAAGTAACAAAGGAAAATGCACAATGCATAATTATTATAGACTTGGTATAATCAGCGCTGAAAGTATTCGAATAATTTTATTACTTAAAAGTAATTAAAATACTTTTGGTAATTTAACTATTGTAATTAAATTATTTTCTATTTTTGTTAAAGTAATTAGTATTCCAATTACATTTTAAAAATTAACTAGTAATTGGTATATTTATTAAAAATTAAAATACTTTTTAGTACTTAAATTATGTTTCAAGTAACTAGAGTATTAAAAAGTAAATTTCTTTAGTAACTTAATTACTTCAAATATATTTAAATACAATATATAGATGAATTGTAACAATGCAACATGACTATTCACTTAAACATGCCCATATACCACACTCATTACGATACTTACACCGCATATATCTAGTGACTACTGTAGTGAGTGTAGCGTGAGCAGCATCAACTAGACAGCATAATACATTAATAAGAGGTAAGAAGAAGTAGAATAGAATAAACGTTATCCAATCCTATGAAATTTTTTTATAATCAACTATTGTATAATATGAATATTAATAAAAATTTGAGCACAATACTCTTTTTAATCTTATATTTTTAAATCAACCGTTTTGAAAACTATATATATATATATATAAACAGGACAACCTTTAGTCAAAAATGAAACTTCAATCCACGAAGTACAAACTGGTTTCTTTTTAAAAATGGTCACAGAAAACCCCTTTCCAGTAACATAACCCAAAATGCCTTGATAACAGGATCAAACTTGTTTTTATTCCATGCCAAAATCATGAAAGCAATAGAAACGATATGTATACACAACATGTTCGCAATACAAAAATCAGGTGCTGAAAAACATATAATAAAATATGCTTTATATTAGGATTTTCAGAAAACCCATCACAGTAAATTGAAATAAAATACAAACATAATTCAAGATAACACGTGTCTTTATCTAATTACCATTTAAACAGTCAATTAATTCAAATAAATATCTAACATTAAAAGTATTATAGGCGGGTCATATAATTTATTAATATTTCCAACTGTGAACGTGAACATTGACAAAAACGAAATATTGAAATTGGAAGAATGCAAGGAAGTTTTAATGTAGGGAAACAAACGTAACAACAAGCATCTTATTTATCTTATAACTAACTGTAAATAAAATTCTATCCGAATTTACACTCCATTAACAGTAAACTTCAGAACGTATCACTAGACATCTATTAACCTTACAAAAAAAAACACCTAATCCAACCTCGCTGGTCAGGTATTAATAACACAACTCCTAAGAAACCTTGCTCTGACAGTAATACTACCATTCTATTGTACTAGATTCCTAAATTATCTGATACAACATTTTGTAAATCCCAATTACTTGGGAATGCCATTAACAACTGACTTAGAAATACACAGCACAATCCCAACTTCTGTTTCCACCATTCCGAGATCCATCAACAACATAAAGTTTACACATGGAAATTTACTAGCAATACATCTTACAATTAAAGCTTGCGCTTCACTTAATATGCACGTTTGGCATTTTAAAAGTTTCATGCTTCCTTTCCAATAATTTATCTTTAAATGTAAATACCTAATTACGTGGCTCTACAAAAACCAATTATAATTATATTTACAAGTTCATATTACATAATTTTCAAGCAGCAAACAATACAACAAAAATTCTCAGAACAGTATTCACAATTTTGTAATTTGAGTGTTTCCAGAATAACTCCACTGATGGACTAATTATTTCCTCGGCATGTTCGGACACGTTTCCATGATTTATCATTCAACATAAGTTGATGAGTTGAACTTGACTTTTCACCCTTCCACTTCACAACCGAGATATGGTTAAAATCCATACAACATGCGTGTTTGAACTTCATGGTCAATTCATCCCGCGAAAACTCAATTCAATTCGCAATCAGCCACTGTGATCAAAGGCCCTTGGCCAGCACACGTGCATCACCATTGAATCATATTTTTGTTCTTTTCGCCGAAAGGTCAAGGGCCCTCGTACGCATCCGTTGACATTGACACATAATTTTGTACTTGTCACGTTTCTTTCAAACTTGGTTCCTTTAAACCACCCTTTGTTAAAATTCCTTATTCTGTTCACACGCATTGTATGTCCAAAGCTTTCTTTAAGTTCAATGTCTTTAATTCTTGTGATCAATCGTTAATTTTATGGCATTTTATGAGTTTGTGGTTATTGTAGTTTCTTGAACTCCATGTGAATTGAAACAAATATTATTGTGGACAATAATGTCCCTGATTTTTATCGGTGGTTTTTCTTATTTAATTACGAGTAGTGTAAAACCCCTATCCTTATTGCTGTTTATCTAAAAATGTATTAGGTACTTTTCATGTATTTACTTGTCCTAATTTACATATTATAATAAAATAGCCCCTTTATAAACTGTAGACTACCTAAGCTTCTATAAAATTTTTGATATTCTTACGAAAGTTGAACTAGCTGAAATTGATAAATGCATGTCTATTGACGTATGTATGCTTAAATAATGCAAGAGTGTTACACATTCTATCAATAAAAATAATGATATGCACACCAATTATAACCTAAATTAAAGCTGAATGTACTTCAGCACATCTACAATTTAAAAATACCAAATATTCCACATATATTACAAAGAACAATGTTTCTTCTTTGAATGATCCGGGAAGAATAAAAAGTTACGAAATATACTACAGATTATTATTATTAATTAACATTAAAGCTGTAAATATATAATATCCTTACTAGTTAGCTACTCAAGAGAATTTTTGACTAATTCAACTAGATGAATGCAACTACACTTGTTACGTTAAATTTCTGAAAACAATAAATTTCTGTATGCTATATAAATTTTAATTTTTAACTACTTTCTGTATTAATAAGTGCATCCTAAAGTGTCTAAACGACTGTACGCTTTTTATGTTATTCCCAAATTATACGAACTATAAGTTTGCTTTGCCTTGCAAAGGTTACGAAACTTCGCTTCATTCGTGGACAGAAGCTAGCATTCGCAGATCGTTAAAACCATTTTTAATAGGTATGTTAGAAGGTTAGAAGCCAATCAACAACTCCAGCCCACATTCCAAATTCTTTAAGATGGTACCAGAGGCAGACAGCTTATTCTAAGGTAAGGTTATTCTATTTTCTTCTCTTTTGATGCTGCTGTGGAAGATAGACACTTTTTTTGCTGGTTGTTAAAGGGCTGTAGTTTTCTTACTTGTGGTTACTTCATAAATTACAGATTGCACGTTGCAAATTTATGTTCACAGTGCATGAGTGATTATGTACTTGTTTTCCAAGACACAATTAGTATAAACCGAAGCTCACATTAGAGCACTTTTTCCTGTTTCCTTTTCCTTGTACATTAATGTTAAAGTCAACAACTTGCTTACCAAATTCTAAATTAGAGTAAGTGAATACATGGTTCATTTAAGTTAGGGTTACGTTATTTAAATTTGCTGTTATGTTCTTAATTTACAAAGTGCACTTCACAGAGCAGATAAAACTTCTGTATATATCGTTTAATTTTCTTCCTGTATGTATTTACGGTTAGAAAAATTATGTAAGTATGTATGTGTTATTTATATTCTAAGATTTTATAATCAATATTTGCTTAAATGTTTATGTTTATATTGTGTTATATGCAAATTGACGTTTTGTTTACGTTACGTTATAACCGGACGCTTACGTACATGTTCGAATTGGTCTCTATAAATATTCCTTTTTATACTATGTCAAACGGTTGTGAATAAAATACTTACTCCAATTTTTCTTTATGTATGACCGACCCACCCCACTCTATGACATTTTGAGCTAGCCCAGAATCCAATTCTTTTGGATTTCTATCACCCCTGTTTTGTTGTGGTATTTGGTGAGGACGTTTTTCTTTACTTACTTTACTACTTTCTTTCTTGTCTGCATGGAATTCTGTTACTTACTCATAGCCTAATTTAACTTGAGTTACAGACTAAAATATTTTTTAATAGTAAACGATGCATAATTTAAATGGACAGCTCACTTTTATCATGTTCATTATTTCTTGATTAATCTGCTAATTCACTTCAATTGGCCAAAAACGTCCTGTAAGATTATGAGACTTTTGAATTTATTCTTAATAACTGAAAGAATGTTCCCAAATGATTTGTGATAGATTCACAGCAAGCATGTGTTAAATGAATGGTAATAATGTGCTGATACAGGTGTAGTGATCTCGTTAAATTTGTACCGTGAAACTTCAATTTAGTGGCTCTATAGCTATTCATAATGTGCACTCCCAAATATCATAGTTTGATCTACAATATTCCCAACACAATTGTAAAACGACCTAAATATTTTTTAATAATGCACTTCTCAAATAATCACTGTTAGAATACAACTACTAACTGTGGTCGATCCTGTTCTAACCTTGCGAGTACCACAACACCTCAACTACAAACAGTACTCAGAGTAACTTCCATTTTATTAATCTACTGTCAAAATAAAATGGTACAAAAAGGTTTTTTACAATTACAAACAACTTTCTGACAGCTCTAATCAATCTCCAAAAAACCCAACTGTTTTCCCTTTTGTTTCCTCTCCTACTATCTAATTGCACTAAAAGGTGTTGTAACAATCACTTACCTTTTACCATTACTGGCTAGGCGCACATACAACTGATCCGTGTCAGGCACAACTTTTTGAACAAATACTTGTTCATCATCTTGTTCACCAAAAGGTCCACAATCATTGGCATCTGCATGGCTAATGCATGGTTCAACAGCTTCCAAAGATATTATTTTAAACGATGCCTCTGGTGTTGAACCAGGCTGTGTAGATATCATACCACGAAAACGAGTAACTCGCCAACTACGTACGTGATTGTATTCACAACATACTGATACTAGATATTTTTCCGATAAAGTAACCTACAAATGTATTTTTTTAAACTTCATATATATTTAATTTACCTTTGTAACAGGGCTTTGATGTACAGTAAATGTCTGAAACAGTTGTGGTCCATGCCCTACAGTTTCTGGATGTTGAACTATTACACGAACAGAACCAGATCTAGTTCCATATGCTATTTCAATCCAATTACCACATAAATCTATTAAACATAAAAATAATTCATTTAGAAAACTATTCCTGAAGATTTAAAAAATTAAAAAGTGTAGACAATTTAGTGACATTGTTTATATGAATATCTCAAAGTGAAAGTGCATTAGTAACACACCTAGATTTACATATACACGTATGTGTCCAAATATCCAGAAATTGATTATAGTTCTACTAGCATATCTAATGGACAGTTAAAATGATTATTTAAAAGTAATGAATGGAAAATAAATAAAGAACAAACAATTTGTGAAATTATAAAATATTAAAACCTGGTTTCTATACCCAGTGTTTCAGATGATTTGTGCAAGCTCTCTATATAGAGAAAGCAGAATTTAAAAAAAATTCAAAACAGTTTTGTAACCTAACCAACTATCATCAGCTAAACATGAGTATTATAATCTAGCAACGGGATATGCAAAAACCAGACAAAGTTAGAATTTTAAAGTACAACGTGAATCTTATCAATTAAGGATGTATAAAATAAATTATAAACGTTTTTAAAGGAAAATTCTTTTCTTCTTTATTCTGTATATAAACATAAACGATAAACGTTGTATCTGTTACTAAATCAGACACTATCAAATTAACTCACATTAATACTTTCTGATATTATGACAAGTGAATACATTGTTTAATGATGTCTAACTCGTAGTATATGCAACTTTTGTTTATATTCAGTCATTTATAGAGCATCCAAAAATCTTGTATGAAATGTTTTACACAAATTTGCCATAATTTGTTTCGTAGAATAAGCATTCGCAATAAAAATGTTAACATTACAGTTAACAATACCTACGCTTAATAGATCATTGACATGATTATAAAAACCCATTGGGTTTTTAAATATCCACTTTCATCTTATAAGAAGGTATGTGGGGAATGCAAAGCTTAAATGATTATTTCGAATAGAGCTAGTAATCAAGAAAACAAAGAAAAAATAAGACCACAGATAAGATTTGAACTCGCAACCTTCCAATTGAACTACTGGGACATGTTAATTCAATTACAGTTAACATTTTTGTCAATCATTTCTGATACTACCAAGTTAATATCAGAATAGACAAGCTAGCACGACACAAATTCACAGTTGAAGCTGAATATTTATTAAATACAATTATATATGCTGTGTCATTTTAATTACCAGCTTGATATAAAGTAATCAATTAGGCTTTTCATAAAATTCTAGATTACAATTTCATTTTAATATTCAAATCAGCTTACTTGCTGCAATTACCTCATCATCATCACTAGGTCTTCAGTCCTGGAACTGGTTAGACAAGTACCCTCATTGTTTCCTATTTTGAACTAACCTACACATTTCCCTGAAATTTGCAGTATGCATCTATCACTATCTGATCTAGGTCTACATCTACCTCCTTTTTCCCATCTCTGTTTGTAATATATATCCCATACTATTCCCCAAAAATGCCTTAGAACGTATTCTGCCCTTCTATTTCTCTTATTTTTTCTACAGATATCTTTATTCCCCTACTACCTACTAGTTCCATAACCTATTTGTTATTAACTTTGTCTGTTCATGCTATCGTCCTCATATAGCTGAAGCACAACATTCCAAAAGACTGCTACCGTTTCTTTTTTATGCTTTTCCTACTGCTAGTATTTCACATGTATACTGTGCGGTGCTCCACACACATGTTTTCAACAATTTTCTTCCTGTTTCTATGTTTGTTGTCTTTAATCATAGGCACTGTTCTTTCTTGTTAAATGTAGTTCGGCCCCCTTCTCAGTTTTACAATTGTATATCCTATTTCTCCGACTTTCAGTGGTTGTGAAGGGGGAAGCAGCCTGTAGCTTACAAGTTCCCCATGCACATTTGCCGATTTAATATTTTTTCCAATATATTTTTTCGCACAGTCAACATTAGTTGCAGATATTTCACAACCAACACCTGTAGCTGTTTATAATAATCATCACATTTATCTGCGCTTATTTTTGCGTGTCAAAATTGGATAGACACGTACCTCCGCTTATTTATATTCTGAGCTAGCCTACACAGTTCTCTAAAATTCCCACACAGCCTATATACAGTTCCGTTCCCCTTCTATTGTTTTCTAATTATATGCCCTATTTCACCGAGATTCAGTGATACGTGAAGGGAGTTAAGCAGCCCGTGGCTGCCAAGATCCCAACACTTAGACATTTGCCGAATTAATAGTTTTCCAGTAAATTCTTTCACACAATTAACAATATTCGAGAATATTGGCCCACCAATATTTGTAGTTGCTTATAATAATCATCATGTTTAAGTACAGTTATTTTTTCATCATTAGTTTATCCATCTTGGGAATGGTTGGATGCGTACCTCCAATGATTTCTATTCTGAGCTAGCCTACACATTTCCTTGAAATTCCTAAAGCATACATCTTTTACTATCTGTGTGCAATAGTCTAAACTAGGTCTACCTCTACTTCTCCTTTTTTCCTATCTCTGTTTCTCATATATTCTGCACTATTCCCTCATGCCGTAGTATGTGGCCTATCATCATATCTCATATTTTTTACTGTTTTTCCATATTTCTTTCTTTCCCTGCCATTTTTAGTACCTCTTTGTTCTTAACTTTGTCTATTCGTGATATCTTCATCAAACATATGTAGCACCACATTTCAAAGACTTCTACTATTTTCTTGCCGCTTCTCCTACTGTCCAGGCTTCACAGCCATACAATGCTGTGCTCCACACATGTTTTAATCACTCTTTTCCTTGTTTCTATGTTTGTTGTCTTTGAACACAGTAGTTGCGTTTTCTTGTTAAATGTAGCACGACCTTGTGCTAATCTTGGCTTTATATCTTTTGTGCTCTTCTCACTTGCATTATTTGGCTTCCTAGGTAGCCGAAATCCTTAACGTCATGTAAGTCCTCGTTACCTATTTGTATTCTAGTTTTTAATTTATTTTCCCCTCCTTTGCATACTAGTATTTTAGTTTTATTTTTGTTAATTTTGATACCGTATCTCTCTGTTAGTACTGTTTCCATTTCATTAAGAGCAGCTTTATAACTCTTTCTTGCTAGATGCTAATACCACTATATCATCTGCAAATTTAAGCACATCAATTTTTTGTCCATGCATAGTAATTCCAAATGTCTTCCTGCATTTGACAGTATTCATTGCCTCTTGAATGTACAAGTTAAAAATTAATGGGGATAGGGCACATCCCTGTCTCACCCCTTTCCTAATGTTTACTATGATGTTACGTTTGAAATCTTTGGATATATTGCCTGTCTCATACATATAGCTTACAAGTTGGAAGAGATGTTCTGTTACTGCTTGTCCAGCGGCTTTTAGAATTTCTGCTTGCACCTTATCTGTACCAGGTGCCTTACCATTTTTCAGATCCTTTAATGCTAATTCAAACTCGTCTCTAAGTATAGAATATCCCAAGTCATCATTTTCAATGTCTTATTCCTGTTCTAATGCTGTTAATTCCTCTTTTGCATATAAATTCCCTATATATTCTTGCCATCTACCCACTTTCTCTACATTTTCTATAATGACATTTCCTCCCATGTCCTTTATATTTTTGCTATACGGTGTTATATCCCTAAAATTGATTCTAATTAATTTGTATGCTTCGTCTGTCTTTCCTATTTCCATCTTCGTTTGTACCTCTTTGCACTTTTCATCAATCCATTGTTCTTTAGCTTTCCTGCATTTGCAAATAATTTCCCATTTTATGGCTTTCTATCTCTGTTTTCCTGTTTCATCTGATCTATTTTTGTATTTTCGTCTTTCTTCTATTAAATTCAGGATATCCTTTGTTATCCATGGTTTCTTAATTTCTTTTTGTGTATACCCCAAAATATCTCTGGCCGCCATGTCTAGGCTGGATTTAATGTTATTCCATTCTGATTCTACTTCCTTAGTATCAAATATTTTTCCGATATCTTTCAACAATTCATTTGACTTTTTTTCAAATCTTTCTTGGATATCTTTATCTTTTAGTTTCTCAAAGTCAAAGTGCCCTTTTCCGTTTCTTTTTTCAAATTTTTTAATTTAAGTGCGGCCTTCATAATTACGATGTGGTGGTCAGTGTCTATATCTGCTTCTGGGTAGCTTCTACAGTCTTTTACTTGATTCCTAAACCGTTATCTAACAAGAATGTAATTTATTTGATATTTTCCTATATCTTCTGGCATCTTCCACGTATATCGTCTTCTAGCATGATGTTGAAATAATGTATTTCTGACGATTAAATTGTTCTTGTCACAAAATTCCATGAGCCTATTCCGCTGTCGTTTTTCATGCCTAAACCAAATAAACCTACTACCGCTCCTTCCCTACATTCGCCTACCACTGCATTAAAATCCCCCGTAATTATTAAATTTTCATGTCATTTTACGTATTTTAATGTGTTAGATATCTTTGTAGATCGCTTCTACTTCTTTGTCACTCTAGCTAGAGGTGGACATGTATACTTGTGTTATTATTATTATTAGAACCAGGACATTTAATCTTCACCTATGTTGCGAATATATTATCGACATCATAAACTTTTATGCCTATTGGAATTAATATCTTGTTATGTGTTGAGTGAATTAACCCGTAACGTGCCTTTTTAAATTATGCGATAACCAGTTTCAATTTCTTATATTTGATATATCTATTATTTCTTGTATAAAAGTAAAGTAATTTCCTTTGTTTCCTGATTCTGTCCTATTTATTTTACAAATTATTAGTTACATTGTAGGATTTGTATACTTTCAATATGTATAAGTATGGTAGGATTTTTATTGCTCTCGGGGAATATACTGTGAACATGCATATGAAAGTGTCAAAGTTCTCTATTCGAATTGGTTGAAGGAAATCAGCCAATTTGAATAAGTCAATCCCACAGAGTCACAAATAAATGTTGACATGACAGAGGTAGTTTATATGAACTTAAATTGATCACTTCAGTACTGGAATTGACAAAAAGTAACTATGTTTTTGGAGGTGCGGTTGCCACGTGTTGTGATGTAGTGACCGTTTATCTCCAACCTCCCTTATCTTTTCCTTTAGGGCAACTATTATTACTACAGGCAAGCACCACATCATAAATCTACTAAGAAACGGACCATGAGACCTAAGACACCTAATTATAAGTGGTAATCTGTTGTAACTCATGTAGAAATTTGTCTGCTTGAACTATAAAATTTACTGAGTAAAGATTTGTAGCAATTATGGTAATGGCACTTTAACCCATGGAGCATTTTATGATATAATGTTGTTTGCTAATTATACAATGTTAATGGTTGGCCTCTTTCTTTCTTTGAATTGAATTAAAAATTTACCAATGGCGTTGTAAACTATCTATAATAAGTCATTATAAATTGTATGTAGTAACGTTATTCTTCATATCTGTTAAATTTAGATGTTATTCTCATAAACACGGCAAAATAAATACTTGCTTTGTGTTGTGGTTGAATTACTATCTAAACTGAAAACATCAACTCTTTTACCGGACCACAAAAATCTTTCAATTTTACAATAAATAATTCTCTTAAGTGTTAAAATGAAAGTGGAAGCTTTCTTAGTGTTTCTTGAATTGCCAGAAGAATAAATAATACAGTTTCTTATTGTAAAGCTTGCGTAGGTTGTAATACTTTAGTATACATTCCGCACGATCTCTAATTGGTTTGCTTTTGTACTAACCAGCCTAACTATTGCAATAATAATTAAAAATAATAATGGAAATGTAATTTTCTCATATCTGGATAGGTTTTTTGAAGTAATAATCATGTTTAATCTTTTAGAGTTAAAATTGGGGTTTTTTTACAAATAACTTAATGTAATTTACGTCTATGTGAATGTAACAGCTTCAAAATTTTGTACCCAGTAACACTTTTAGATTTTGAATTTAACACATACACTATAAACAATTTATTTTCATAATTCGTCCTGTATAGATTAATTTATTTTGAAATACCACGGTATGTATCTTAACATTTTTTAATAAATGATTTGGACTTATCTATAACTTGCCTTGCCGGATAACATTTTTTTCTTTTTTACATTAAAGTATACTTATCATTCGTGTATATTTCCATATCATAAATACTTGTAATTTTTAACGAGTCTTTAAAATGTTTACCTTACAGTGATTTCTACTTATTTAATTAAGATTTGGATGTTTAATAATTATTCTTTTTCCATTAGAATGACAAAATTTTTTTATTTAGATAAATGTTTGTAAATATTTTCCCTTAACTTATTTTGTTTAGTTACTAATGGACTTAACCTATCTTTTGATCATTTTTGTTTGCCGAATTTGCCGTTGTTTTAAAGATTTTTCTCAAAGATTAAATTTATACTTTTAAAATGATTTATGTACATTTAAAAACGAAAGAAGTTTGTTTTACACCAAACATTTTACAGTTCAATTACCTCCAAAAATTGTCTTATATAAAGTGAAACAGGTTGTTAGTGCATTTGTCTATGAACTGGAAGATCTTGATGGTAAACCACAAGGGAAGTGGTATATAAAACACTAAAAATCTTTTACCGATAATACTTCTTCTCAATAATCAATATTTTGTTTTATCTGCCTTTTAAATATATCTTGTATTATAAAATATTTTACACCTCATAATGTCTGTCATCTTTTGCCTTTGCTTGTTTTTATCCTTAGCTTATGTCAAAAATCTATTCCATCTTTGATATTTAAATGGGTAAAACACAGATTTTTTGGATTTTTCATCTGTACCATATACCTATAAATGTTTATTTTTTTGCTCCTTAGATATTCAAAGTATCTTCACTAATTTCTCTAATATTTTCCCAATGACTACTTTTCCACACACCCCCTCACCCTTCCATTTGTGATTGATATACCTTTGGCATGAATAACGCCATAAATCCTTAGGACTTATTAGAGCTAATGTCGAGTCGATGCTTTCCAAATAGGATGAACATCGTCATAGAGAACAATGCCAAGTTGGAAAAAGTCAATATTCGAAGCTGCAAAGACAGGAAATTTCTGTTTCCTAATTTTTTATTTTGGAGTTTTCACTCATTATCCTATTCTGTTTCCTCCTCCCTTATTCCTTTATTTGTGACCTAACAATCTGATTTTTTTTCTTTTTTTTGTCTAACATATGGGTGAGATGTTGAATAGGAAGCAATGGAGGTGCGTGTCAAACCAGTTCCAAGACTGAAGACCTAATAATGAGGACTTAAAACTAATTTACAACCAACAAGATCAAAATATGTCATTTGACATTATACAATTCTTTACTCGTATTTATGTTTTACTTCGAAAAGCATTAGTTGGAAACAGTTTATGACATGACAACAGTCTGACAATTGTTATTATGTTTATTTTCCATAGCCATCTTGCATAATTTAGAAATGAACGTGCTAATCAATGGAAATGTATGCAGTGACACATGAAAAGTTCAAATTGATTCTTTTTCGAAAATGGCGCATCATAGCAACTTCAGATGAGAAATATTTTTTTCTAATAAAAACAAAATTTGTTAAAGCTATACCATAATGGCGAAATTTGAAAGACAGAAAAGCTGTAAATAAAAATGTCCAATACCCTACCCAAAGGAGCTGCTTATGACTATAATTAAAAAATCGTTTCCACGCCATACAATTGGGAATATTCCACACATTAAATGTACAAAATGTTATCACTTTAACGGAAACCGTTTTGAAGATATCTGAATTAAACCGAACTTACGGTGCCATCTTTAAAATGCTCTAACTCCCTTAGCAAGCATGTTTGGATAACAAGTATTACGTCAAATCGACAAAATGAGCTCTAGAATGCCGTTTTCTTTTGTGAAGAGCGTTTCTGGACATCCTGTATACCAATGCAGAGAGCATCTAACATGCAAAGGAGAAAATGTATGTAAAAATTGACAGATTATATAGAATTACGTTTTATGTTTATTTTGTTTGCTCTAGCTTTCCAAAACTGGTACAAATAATGCAGCCCGTGTTTTTAAGTAATAACTATCATTCTCATATGTGCTTTTATGAAAAATGTTTTCCATCAACTTACAAACATGACGACATGTATATTGTTATATATTGCTACAAATTATACATTCCAGGTGTATAATTAAATATAGTATTAAGGAGTATTACTGTAAAATCTATTACTTACATTTTATTACATTAACATGTTTTTTAAAAAGTAAGAGTAAGGAGATGTTAATGCTAACGTAATAAAGGAACCGAAATATGGAAATAAATAGTATATTGTACACTCAGTAGGAAAAGCTCAACATTCCCGGACGACGTGAAGATTGTTTGTCAAGACGCAAGCCGAGACAATCAACATGGAGTCCGGGAATGTTGTTTTTCCTACGTGGTATACATACTATTTTTTCGCAAATTGTTAAATAACGACAGAAATTAAAATACTAATTTTTTAAAAAAACCTGATTAATTTTATTTATAAATAAATGGTGCAGTCAAATTCTTAGTAAAAATTTTTGCATAACCATGGAAATGTTCCTATCAAGATATTGAATTGTCAAACTTGACACCTTGAAATAAGATTGCTGGTATTTTTGAAAGTAACAATACAAATTCTATAATTGTACTAATTGTAAAATACCTGAAAATATTACACACAACTTACTTTAGAATCAAATACATTCTGAAGTTGGTTTTGTTATATTTACATAATGTGTTAAGATTGTTTAAATAGAACTTAGCATGAAAACATGTTCTCGGTCTTTTTTTTAGTCCATATGTATACACATATTATTTCTGTACAGTACAGTAATGAATATTTCCTTACAGTCATTTCTTGTTGCTTGACAACGACTAAATATTTGGAAATATTTCACTTTTCTTTAAGAAATTTTATCAGAAATGTAAAAATTTCTGAACGATTTGTAGAAAAAGAAAATATCGACAAATCTTTTCTTTTATATACCAAAAAGTCTGCTTCACCAACAACAATATTAAAAATATAAACAATTCCATGATAAACAAACAAATAAAAATGTAAACAATCATTAAAAACCTGAAAGAATGTAATGCAACTTACTAATAGCATGTATTAATTTTTACACATATAGAAACCTTCTTATTAGTTATTTGATGTAACCAAGTTGTGCCAAAAATGTCTTCTGTTGACTAGCATTTAGTTTGCTGGTTGCCCAATTATCTGATACTTTTGTAAGTTGATATTCCGACAGGTCCGCACATTTCATTTGGAAGACTTAATTTGCTTTTTTTTCTTCAATATATTTACAGTTGTTGTATAATCTACATGTTCATAACCTGACACATTCAAAATTGTAGGAACTGCATGTAAACTTTGCCACTGTTATATTTGAAAAAAGCAGAATTGTATTCACTTTTGTCTGTCGTGACTTGAAGTTATTTGAAGTTGGCCTATTACATCCTCTGGTTCTAACTGAAATAGTTTCATTTTTGTTGAAGATTTTATACATCCATTACAGAAATCATTCATATCATATGTACTATTTCTTCTTCTCATATTTTGTTCAATTCTACAGTGTATTCCATCGGCTACCATATACGTGTAACTTGCTGCCAAATACTTAAAAGTTATATTTTCTGTGGCACACCAATCAGAATTTATGTATGTAATTAGTGTTGTCATGCTGACAAATATTTCATTATATACTACGAGTCTATTACAAAGAAATGCATCTTTTACGTCCGGCATTCTAGGGAAGAAAGATACGTTTTGCAGATCAGTAGCATAAACAGTAGTTGTGTCGTGTCGCTTATTGTTTCAGAAGCATTATTATAAAAATTTCTAGCAATGTTTGTGGTTTTCAATTGTAATTCTTTTTCTTCCAACTTTCCTTCCAAGTCCAGTCTTATACATTTGCCACATTTGTCCACATCAATTGAATTAAAACCGATATTTTCTGAGGCAAGAGTTGAGCGATAAATTTCATAAGATTCTGCTTTATTGGGGTGTTTTTCATTATTTTTAAATTTAGATCTTCTGGTAAGAAGCGCTTATATAGTGTGTAAGCTATTTTATAATGCAAATGTTGGGGTTTGAATAAATTTAGGTCTTCAATTATACATCTGTCTTTCTTATTGACAGGAGTGCTTATTCCTGTGCGATCTTTTGTGATATCAAACATTTTTTCCCTCTTCGATTACCATTGCTTTTAGTATATCATTAATAACTTCATCTTTATAGCCAAGGGTGTGGAGAAACGTTTTTTTGACAAACTTTAAGCTTATTTGCGTTATATTCTATTGGGAATACAAATATTCTAGTCTAACTTCAGGTGCTCTTTATGAGGTTTCTTTTAACTGAAACTTTATTTATGTTTTGTGCAAGCCATATCCATGGTTGATGTCTATCAAGGTTCCAAAAGTCATCATGTGAATGCTTATTTTCAGGTATTTTATTAAAACATTTGAGTTTGCAATTTCGGGCAGATAATATCGGATGCTTTAGTTTATTATGTGCCATTTGAACCAAAAAAGTTGTCTTTTCATTGTTTTAAGCTTTTTATCTTCACAAATATTTTGCACTTTTCATCATGTTTCGCTTTCTTGTGTGTTATCTAAAACACTCGAATCCTTCACTCTTGACGTTGGTTTGTAGTTTAATTCGGAATCTTGAACACTTTCCGAGTTCTTACAAATACCATCGTCTTCTTCTTCCACATCCTGGCAACTAATACCAAACTCTCATTAAAATGAATATTCTCATTAATATGAGAGATACTTAAGAATTTAATTGAATCATTAGGTAATTCAGCTTGATCTAAATTATTCTGTAAACAGATTATTAAGTTGAATCAAACAAATAATAAGCATATAGGGCTATACATTGCATAAAAAATGTGTACCTCAGTTACAAATACAGGAAAAGTACCAGAATCTGCACTGGAACCACTGTAGCGGCCATTCACTTTACTTAAAGTTAAGCTGGTGGGACTTATCAGAGTGTACTACGAGCTCGTTTAGCTTTCGACTATACAAATACAATAAACATATTACATTTGTTACATCTTCTAAAAGTATAATATTTTTTGTAGAACTGACAACAATGTTGTAGTGCTTAAGATCTATTATATCATCAACCTGAACAATTTCTTTTTCATTATAGAACTGATTCGTGCTAAAATCAATCATTACAACATCGCAAAACATTTCCATAAAATAATATGTTAAATTACGTACCAAAGAACATTTGGTTCGTTCTTGGAGGCAGCTAGAGCTAGTCCAAGTAATTTTTCTATCTAAATAGAATCATATAATTACATGCATGTTGACAACTAAAATCACAACACAAGAAATTGCAGTATACGATGGAAATGAATTGTATGAGAGCATAAATATAATTATAAAAACACCAAGCTGTTCATCAACAAAAGAAAAATAACAAATGTACGCATTCATACAGTTTTTTTGTATCAATAATAATGCATTTTTCAAACAACACTAATACCTTTGTTACGTTCCGTCCTTGTAACTAAATAATTTGGCTCATATTTAATTTAAAATTTCATATTCCGTATGGTATTTAAAGTTATTTGCGTGTAGTAGCAAATCCGACAGCCTTTGTCAATTGAAACTGTCACTTATTCATGATCCTGTAGAAGTCGTGTTAAATATTCAGTTATACAATTTAGGGCATTTCAAATTTCTTTCGATTTAGCCTTAAAACCTAGGGTGTTATTATTACAAAGTACGGAAATCTGTTATTTTGGATTTACTATTAAATCTAGTACTTGGTATCAAAACGCTTGCTTCAGAAATATCTTAAATAAGTTTATGAACGTGGTTTTAGTAATCAAAGATTAAAATTCTTATGATATGTGTTTGCTTTAATAAGTTGAAAAGTGTTATTTTGCTGATCAAAACATTTGTTTTCAAAGGTTATAAGGTGTTAGGTACGTGCTTCTTCAAGGTTATCTCTTGCCTCTAGTTAACATCACGTTATTAATTAGAATTAAGCTGCAGTCTATGATTTTTATACGAAGTGTAGACCAATTTTACATCTATTTTTATGATTCTGCAAGATTGGTTACAGATACCCCTAAGTAGACATGCGTTGTTTGGCAAGCACTTCGATTGGTTGTACAAAGCAGATGTAAACGTGAAGTCGTCCATTTTGTCAAGCACAATTCGCTATGTTTTCCTCTTATCAACAGGTGATGTTTTGAGAATATCTTCCAAATGGTTGTTTTATCATCAGAAAATACTTTGAAGGAAAAATATGCTACTTCAGATGGTTGATTATTTACTCATAAATGTTTACAAGTGAAGCTACAATGGAAATAAAAATGAGTATAGTGCCCAACCTCGGGCGAGTGAGGTTATTATTGTCAAAACAGATGGCCTAAGGCGATACAAATAAATAATGCATTTGAATACAAGTACAGGTGATGATTTTGTGACGTAAATTCTCTACGTGTTCTAAATTTTCAATCTGAAAGCAAAATGACAGTTACAGGACATCCGTTTTAAATACAGTTAGGAAAATTTGTAGTGTCCATCCTGAAAGTGAATCACATCTGTAATATTGAACTTTGAAAGTGGAGCAGTTAAGAAATACTAAAAAATTACTTTTACTATCTCGTATGTATTGTTTTGGAATTTGGCATATTGGTAGCTGTAACATTACGGATTTGGAGATACAAAATGTCATCTTTGGTAGTTAAATTCTCTACAGCAGTAGATGACTTCAACAGCAATAAACTTGGGTTGGATTGTTTTTCCTTTTTAAGTTTTCGCTATCGGAAATGGGTTCCACTTTTCCCCAGACATCAGAATACAATATGGTGGCCGCGGTTATTAGTATTGTTTATAGAGTTTAAGATTTACCTTTACTGTCTATAAAAAAATTTTCTTTTTGTTTAATGTACACTTGAGAAGTTACCATTTAAGTTAATTGATATTTTGTAAAAATTTTGCACTATGTAAATCCTCTGGGATATGCTTTACATGTGATTTTCCAATGCTCCACCCGAAGGTACTACATTGGCCAGGAAGTGAGTTTTTTTACCTTGAAGATTTAGAATTTTGCCGAACCCTTGCTGTTCCAAGCAAGGTAGGGATCTTTAACGTGCATAACAGCACTCACACACGAGACCTCCATTATACCTCTCATCCGAACGAGGGTGTATTTTTGTGAAAAATGTCTGGGATATGCTGGATAAATGTTGCTTTTCTATGCAAGTTGGTTTGCCTTTTATAACATGTTGATTTCCTAAGGGTTGTAAATAAATTTTCTTTCTTGTGGTTTTTTTTTTCTTTTGGTGTGACCCACCCCACTCTTCGACGTTTTAGCTAGTATGGCATTCTTTGGATTCCCCTTGTTTTGTTGTGGTACTCGGTGTGGGCTAATTTTCTTTGTTCACTTATTATTTTCTTTCTTCTTGATCTTCTTTAGGAAATAAACCATTGATAGTTGCTAAACTCATCTATTAAGTTTCAATCCATGACCTATGATCGTTGTCAAAATAATAAAAATTTCAAGTTTGACATTTATGACATAAATTGAAGGTGAGTTTAATTTATTAATGTTTGATATATTTGATTTGAATACATTAGAAGAAAATTTTAAAGTTTAGAAGAATAAGTACCTTCAATTTGTGTTGTGCCCTAGGAGCGACTTTGAGGTAGCCAATACGCTTAACGTGAAATCAGCTGATTTATTTTTATATAGTTAAATTTCACATAAATTCAATAACTTTAGGATTGGAAAACATTTTTTAACATGTTTCCGTTTATACGGTTGAGAGGATGGTTATTAAACAAGTGTGCGAATACGTTACCATAAGGCTTAAGCAGCCGTTTTTTATATTTATCTTTAGGAGGAAAATTCATCATGATTTACGCTACTTCTTTGGTAGATTTTAACATGGTTCTGAGGAGAGCCTATGGTGAGTTTACACTTATCAGATACCAATGTTGTTCTATAAATATTTTATATGGTTCTGAGGCGACCATAAGGCGGGTTTACACTTGTCATTCACCAACGCTGCTCAACGAAGATTGTATATCGTTCTACGGTAACCCTATGGCGGGTTTACACTTGTCAAATATCAATGCTGTTTAACGGAGACTGTTAATATGCTTATTGTTATGTAATTAGTTATTGTCTGTGTTGATGCACGTCAATAAATTTAACACTGACGCTCTCTGTATATTTACTGTTGAGAATTAATTTTCTATTAGTGTCTAGTTGGTTTTGGTTTACTGCTCTTTGATAATTATAAAATGTATTTGATCAAGATGCTTACACTAATAGTTGTTATGGTTACGGGTTTTTTATGTACAAGTTCTATTGTTATGTCAAATAATGTAATTTCAAGTTAATTATATATTTACAAGCAAAATGTGTTTTTTGTGCTAATAACAACGAATGTATACAGAGCTATCGATGGAAAACATTTTGTATACCTTTCCCTCAGGATTCATCAGTCTGTATACCTAGAAATCATGTATGTAGGCTGTATTTCATGTTAATATCGCAAGAAAAACCCAGGAAAAACTTTCAATGCTACCTAGATATTGGGGGCATTTGATTTTCATTTGTTATTTCTTTTAGTAATGGAATCCATTGTTAACTGAAAGTCACGGATTCATTAGCTATGCAGTTATTGTTATGTAGAGTTATATAATTGAAAATACACACACGATGGTAATTCTTCTTAATCTTCTTTGGGAATTAAACCACTCATAGTTTTTAAAATCATCTTTATTTACGTTTCGATCCACGACCTAGAATCTTTGTCAAAATAATAAAAACTTCAAGTTTGACATTTATGATATAAATTGAAGATGACTTTGTTTATTTTTTATTTTTGCTTAGTGTACTCAAACCAAATATTTTGAACATCAATAAATCAAAGTCACCTTCAATTTATGTCATAAATGTCAAACTTGAAGTTTTTATTATTTTGACAACGATCCTAGGTCATGGATCGAAACGTAAATAAAGATGATTTTAAAAACTATGAGTGGTTTAATTCCCAAAGAAGATTAAGAAGAATGCTAAACAAACCACAACAAACATACAGGGAGTATACACAATGGTAAGTTTTGATGTAGTAAATCTCTTCACAAATGTCTTTGTAAACCAAACGCTTAATATTATAAAAACCAAACTACAAACCATGTATGATAGAGCAAAATAAATATCATCAAAGAAAGAAATTTTAAAGAAAGACAAAAGACCTAATTAAATGTACACTAATAAAAAAACAAGTATCCTAAAAGAATAATAGGGAAAGAAATGAGTATCGTCCCACAAAATAAAAAAGAAGAAAACAGAAACAATGATATGCATCAAAAAATGCGCTCAATACCATACATAAAAGGATTGTCTGAAAAAATTCAAAGAACAGGAAACAAATTGAAAATCAACATAGATTTAGAACCAACTATAATACACTAAGAACACAATTAACAAAAACAAAACCCAAAAACACAATACAAAGTTCAAAACTGCATCTACAAAATACCGTGAGAATGTTTTTATAGTTTTTATAGGCAAAAGTTTCAGACCATTTGAAGTTCGATTAAAAGAACATAAATCATATATAAAAAATAGAAAATTTAAAAAATCCATGATTTGCCAACATGCATGGGACTTCAGTCATAAAATAAAATGGAAGGATGCAAAACTATTGACATAGAAGAAAACCACCAAAAACGCAAAATCAAAGAAACTGCTTATATAACCATACATAAAAATAACTGCAAAGCAAACAAATCTGTGACTTTCAGTAAACAATGGATTCCATTACTACAAGAAACAACAAATGAAAATCTTATGCCACCAATATCTAGGTAGCATTGCAAGTTTTTCCTGGGCTTTCCTTGCGATATTAACATGAAATACAGCCTACATACATGATTTCTATTTATACAGACAATAACTAATTACTTAACAATAAGCATATTAACAGCTCCCGTAAAACAGCATTGGTATCTGACAAGTGTAAACCCACCTTAAGGTCGCCTCAGAACCATATAAAATAGTAGAACAACGTTGGTATCTGACCAGTGTAAACCCGCCATAGGGTCGCCTCAGAACCATGTTAAAATCTACCCAAGCGGTAGCTTAAATCATAATGAATTTTCCTCCTCAAGATAAATATATAAAAAAGGCTGCTTAAGCCTTACGGTAACATATTCGCACACTACTTTAATAACCATCCTCTCAACTATACAAATAGAAACATGTTATAAAATGTTTTTCAATCCTCAAGTTATTGAATTTATATGAAATTTAACTACATAAAAATTAATCAGCTGATTTCACGTTAAGCGTATTGGTTACCTTAAAGACGTTCCCAGGACACAACACAAATTGAAGGAACTTCTTCTAATCTTTAAAAGTTTCATCTAATGTATTCAAACCAAATATAGCAAACATTAATAAATCAAAGTCACCTTTATGTTATAAATGTCAAATTTGAAATTTGTATTATTTTGAAAACGATCCTAGGTCATAGATAGAAACGTAATAGATGATTTTAACAACTATGAGTGGTTTAATTCCGAAAAAAGATCAAGAAAAACACAAAACAAACCACAACAAACATACAGGGAGTATTTTCTTTCTTGTCTGCACGGATTACCATAACACCCTTAGAGGTAATATATATCCTTTTTCCTTTGTATGTTTTCTTTTTATGGTTGAAAATAATTTTTATGATTTACAAAGGTGGAAAGATGTAAGTGAAGAAGTACATTATTTTTGTTTTAGAATACCAATTTATTTTTAATGTACGCAGTTGACACATGTAATTTCGATTGTTCTTCTGTGTTCTTAATGGAACTTACAGCTTTTAGGACATGCAATATTTAAAATTCTACTATGATTTTTAAGGTGTAGGGTATTGGTAACTGTTTATACGTGTTTATATTATACGGAAATGTTGTAGATACATGTTTTTTTCCTTTACATGATGTGCATGTGCTACTCACATGCACACGCATGTGATCGTGACGATCATGAGTAACCTGTACTGTCCCTCATTATCAGTGGGTTATATATTCACTGCATTATTTTTGCAGTATTTATTTAATCAGCTTTGAGTTAATTTGTTAAAATGTAATAAAACTAACTGTATGTACGTTGGCTTAGGGGGATATTTTTACAAAGTTTGTAACAGTACTCAACTTGTTAAAATTCCATCCTCTTTAATGTTTATTATTTACGTGAATACTGTCTTTATATTTAGATAAGTGATATTGGATAATATAATAATAATACAAGTTACTAAATCGAATAGCAAGAGTAGTGCGAAACAAAAATTAGATTAAGTTACCTATATTTGAAAAGGTGATTAGTGTAAAATAATTGCCTTGTGTTGGCATACCAGCAGCAAACCCAACTAAGGCGGTGTGGTTAAAAAATAATAATAAAAAAAAAACATTACAAACGAAAACTGTAATATAATTTGTATATCAAACTAAGTGTATTAAGCTTCAAATATGTGGCATACCTTCACGGCCTCTCTCTGAAGCTGGCATGAAACACAAGGTATTTAGTTGTATAGAGAGGAAAGAAACAATTCTACATAGTTATTATTGAAACAATTCAATGTAATTTTCTACAAGTACAGATAGCACAAGTATACTCAAATAATTAAAAAGAAACATGATTTACTTGTTTTTGGTGTGAGATATACTGATATAGCAGTTACTGGATCATTATTAGGATCACGATACAGCTCTGTTACCAACAAGTCATTATCCTTCATTCGGAGTGGAAACTTCTGCATATCTAAAGAGAAACAAATTAAGCATTTAACTGCAAATATTAATTCTATATACCTATATAATAGATGCATCCATTACTACAGCCAAGTAATAAGAATGAACCGGCTGTATCAAAGGAGGCTATAGGTACAACATCCTGAGTTTGCCAGTGCTGTGTCATTGCATGCCAAACTCCAAGTTTTCCAGATGGTGATAAGGCAACAAGCTGACTTCCAATGAAAAATAGATATTCCACCTTCACATGCATGTTAAATGTGCCTAATAATACTTAATATTACAAGCAACTTAAAAGTAGAATTTATTCCAACCTATGTTTGTTTTTAGTCCTTCCTCAGAAACTCCCCATAATCTTACTAAAGTACCATATGATATTGCAATCATTTTAGAAGTTTCTGTAGCACCGGAGCCCATTTTTGCATTAATAGCAATGCGTTCAATGCAATGTTCAATGTAAGGACCTGTAAAAACTTGCTGCCACCCACTAGAATCTTTAAGCCTAATTTGAAAAACAAACAAAGTATGGTCTGATTTTCGAAAATAAATTATACCTATAACACACCACAAAATGAGCATATGCAACAGCAATCCAATTATGATGTGCTTTAATTATTTGTACCCTCAATGGATCTGTCCATGTTGTTGCTGAAAATTTGCTTGTAACAAACCATTAATACTATTTAACACTTACTACTTGTGCCAAACACTAAACCTATATCATTTCTAATTAGTTTATTCAAGTCAGCAGAAGAATTTCTTGCATGTCTCAGATCAAGTGAAGCAGCTCTAGAATGTCCTGGACCTTGGGGGATTCTTGTGCATAAACCTCGAAGATCTTGGGAACTTCTACTACAACTTCCAGATAAACCGATTCTAAGTTCTAATGAAGAATTTCTTGAATGCCCTATAGGATACATTTTAAAGAAGACAATAGAATAATTTATAAATTAGTTTATACCGCCAGGTCTACTTTGTACATGGTTTCCATTTATAGGAGTTACGGGCGCTTGACTGTATGTGCACGAACTCGATGTACTTGGATCAGATGAGGATAATGCATTATTTGAAGTAGTGATGTTAAGAGTAGATTGTGATGCATGCTGATCAGGTAAGCGAATAATTGATCCAGGTCTTGGACCATGGACCCCAGTAGTTTCAAACTGCTGAGTTGTTAAAGCAGCTGAATCGTGAACAGGAATACCTAAACAAAATTTCATTTTTTTATTAAAATGTCAAAAAAAAACAATACTGAATATCTTTAGCTTTAAATACACAAAAAATTAATACATATCAAGCTTTTCATGTCATTCTGTATCGTAGAAATCTAAATTGTAAATATGTTTGTGTTCAGATTCTAATCAGAGATGACAAATATAATTTAAATGATTAGTTCACATTTCAGAAACATAAATTCTAATTCAATTTGTTCTCACACAGAAAAAAGTTATCTAAATTTTCTTTAACGAAGTAGCTAGCAATATGCCCTTTTGAAATTGACTAACTTTCATTTTTAGATTTATTAATTTCTCTAAATTTTTATATAAAAAAATACAAACTATTAAACAGCTGCACTTTTAATATTTTTTATTTTTCATTTAAAAGATGCACTTGTTTTTGTGCATTCTCCAGAATTTCTGACATCTTTTTAATAACTCTCGTAAGTGCTGATCTACAAATTTTTCCTTTGGGCATCTACAGCACTATTGCCCAAGTCTTCCTTTTCGTTTTTAGTGCACCCTTATATCTGCTGTATATTTTCCCGATGAAAGGATTAATGGTTTTTCAATTGTAAGATTACATTTAAGTTTGACAACGATTTTGTAGAGGCTACCCAGAAGCAGATACGCTAATAAGTCAATCTGTAACAATCCAGGGACGCTAACCATCGATATTCTAAGGCAGTTCCTAGAACCAAGAAGGAAAAACACAGGTCATAGATTTTTATTCATTATTAGTATAAGACTGTTTTTCAATTTTTAACATTTAATATTTGCTATATCAAATATCTGTAAGGGTTATCAAAAAAATCATTTGAGAATTTGGAAAATAGAGAAAGGATCGTTTTGAACGTTCAAAAGGTATTTCAAAGTAATTACAGTGGTATTTTTTTGCTGGCTTTCAGGGAACATAAATTTTGGTGGAATCAGATAAATATTAATATTTTATTCAGGGGCTAAGTTTTGAATATGAAACAAATTAATAAGTTATTGACATAAAAGTGTATATATTATCGATTATTATATTGTATATTTTTGGATTGCTTCATTTTCATTTTCAATTACATTATTTTAACAGATAGGTAATAATAATTGTTGTGACGTAGGGCACTCTGTGTTTAATAGATTGAGCTAGCCGAGGCATACAAATTAAAAAATTATGGGATTTAGAGACGCAGAGGAGAGAGGCCGAGTACGAACACAACAATAAAGTTTTAAAAGGTGATGACAACGTTAGAGGATATGACATAGCAAGGTTGTATAACGAAATAATCGTAGGCAGAGATTACAGCAAAATTAATAAGACTTCCAATTATAGAGGCAACTTCACGGCAATTTATAAAGGACACCCAACGCAGGGGCTATTTCACAGAAATTTATATAACGTCCAATCGTGGGATGATTTCACAGCAATTTATCGGACACATCAACGTGGGGTACCCCACGATTGGACGTAATATAAATTTTTGTGAAATAGCCCCTACGTTGGGTGTCCTTTATAAATTGCTGTGAAGTTGCCACGATTGAAGTCGTAATTTGCTGTAATCTCTGCCCACGATTATTTCGTTATACAACCTTGCTATGTCATATCCTCTAACGTTGCCATCACCTTTTAAAACTTTACTGTTGTATATATATATTATAGTGGTTTTAAAAGACCAAAAATAAATATAAAAGAAACAATTTCAAAACACCCTGTATAAAGGAACAACCAGAAATTACGTGCGAAATTTATATTAGTTAATTCATTTTTAAGTATCAGGTATTAACGAAATTTTATAAATAATTAATGAAATTTAAGTAGGTTTGCAAAGAAATTAAATGGTAGAAGCCAATGCCATTAATTTATTAATTAATTTGAATTTAATTGAACGATTATTGATGTATAATTTGCATAAAAGCATGTAAAAACCCAATGATACCAAGATGAAACGCGTTACTATCTGACAAATATATCAGTGGGGTAGAAATACGCCGAACTCTAAATCGTGGAAATGTATTTAAAACGTTCGTGTAAAATTAAACACCTGCGTATTTTATAAATGTCAAGTTCTGTTTAATTTGTAGATAACGAACAAATTATTCTACGGATTGTTCAAACGGTCGGATGTTTTAGCATGAAATGCTAATGAGAAAGTCCACATGTAGTAGACAGCGCACAAACAAGGATATTGATTTTCTACCACTCAGAGCAAGGTTAGAAGGAGACGTAGAAAACGTATAAGCATGAGACCACAATAGTATAGGAGGGATTTGAGAAACGTCATTAGGTCTACGATTGGTCGATATGTTTAGTTTGACTTGATATAGACACGAGGATAGTGTAGCGTAATTTTCTTGAAATATTATAACAAGGACGGAAATTCGCGGATTTGAAAATGGGGTTGAGTGCAAAATTGTGGGTGTGTTGTTGTGAGCAGGGGATTTCGGATAAATGTGGCCAGGAGAGGTTACATTGGAAAGATATAAATAGTTTAGGAGAATATTATGAAAGCCCTTATTATTTCAATCGTCCCAAAAGCACGTATGAAAGTTAACACGAGTTGTAAGTATTATAAAATCATTTAAATTGTATTGCATAGTGGTAGCCTCTTAAATTAAAAACGCGGTTAGTGTGCCGAGATTGCAATTTTTATTGAGGTATCACCTATAATTTTTTTATCAACTCGTGTCGGGACATTAAGTAACGTAGATTACTGTGAAAGAAGTATAATTGAAATGAAATTTGGAATTTGGTTATACCGAGAAGGCGGCCTTGGCGGATCAACTTGGATGGAGTTCGTCTAGTAATAGCGAGAAACGACCTGCAGACCAGATAGAAAAATACATGGCATCATCTACAAGAGCGGAGATCTTCCACAATTTCCAGGTAACGATTTAAAATTGTGATTCCTATAAACTGTAAATATTGGGGTGGCGTATGAGAGTGTTTTTCAAGGTAGTGTGAATTATTTACGTATTGAACTGAATAAGTGTAAATAACATTATTACGGTATTCAACTAGAAATTGCAGGTGTCTAGAAAGCTTTTAAACGTTCCATCAGAACGTGAAATTTCTGTGAACAGTACATGGCTTTGTTTTTTTATTTTTATGTAAAGTAGAAGGGCATACATTATGCAGAATTAGTTGGGTTATTATGAGCTCACCATACCCCATAGTTTACTTAGATTATTAAAATAAATAAATAAATTATAAAGAAGGAATTTTAGAGAAGGTATTATTCAAGGTCCATTTACTCCGAGTACATTTTATGTGTTTGATGATTTTAAAATTAAATACAGGACACCACAAAATAAGAGTTACTGAAGTGTAACGTGAACAATAAAATATGGACAGTGTTGAAATGCATTTGTAAATAGGAATAAATAAAAGATTGTATGTTGGTTGTATTTTGTGGTTTTATTGGGAGTGTGCGTGAATGATAGAATTTGAGAGTGAATATAGATATCCAAAAGGAGGTCCAAATGAGCTAGCCGGAAGCAGTTGAAGAAGGCCGTTCAACCGAGGAAGAGAGGAAAACGGGTAAGAAATATTTTTTGTGTATTATTTAATTTTTGAATTTTCGAGTTTTGAAAAATATATAAAATTTTCGAAAATATTTATGGTTGGTGAGGATCTTACCCGAGTTCCATGGCATAATTATGACGGCCCAACGTTGGGGCTCGAATGTTTTTGAGGAGAGTACTAAATTAGAGCGGAGTTCCGCGGCAATATATATATATATATATATATATATATATATATATATATTAGGAAAGGGGTGAGACAAGGATGTGCCCTATCCCCATTAATTTTTAACTTGTACATTCAAGAGGCAATGAATTACTATGCAGGGACAAAAAATTGATATGCTTAGATTTGCAGATGATATAACGGTGCTAGCATCTAGCAAGGAAGAGTTAGAAGCTGCTCTTAATGAAATGGAAACAGTTCTAAGAAAGAGATACGGTATGAAAATTAACAAAAATAAAACTAAAATACTAGTACGCAAAGGAGGGGAAAATAAATCAAAAACAAGAATACAAACAGGTAACCAGAACTTACAAGAGGTTAAGGATTTCTGTTACCTAGAAAGCCAAATAACGCAAGATGGAAAAACCGCAAAAGATATAAAACAAAGATTAGCACAAGGTCGTGCTACATTTAACAAGAAATAGCAAATACTGTGTTCAAAGACAACAAACATAGAAACAAGGAAAAGATTGTTTAAAACATATGCGTGGAGCACAGAACTGTACAGCTGTGAAGCCTGGACAGTAGGAGAAGCGGACAAGAAAAAGTCCTTTGAAGTGTGCTGCTACAGACGTATGATGAAGATATCTTGGACAGACAACGTTAAGAACGAAGATGTACTAGAAATGGTAGGAGAAGAAAGAAATATGTGGAAAACGGTACATAGTAGGAGAGATAGGATGATAGGCCACATACTACGGCATGAGGGAATAGTGCAAAATAGATCAGAGGCAGACATAGGAAAAAAGAAAAGAAGAGGTAGAACTAGGTTAGACTATTGTACACAGATAGTGAAAGATTTAGGATGTGGGAATTTCAGGGAAATGTGTAGGCTAGCTCAGAATAGAAATCAATGAAGGTACGCATCCAACTAGTCCCAAGATGGATAAACTAATGACGAAAAAAGTAAATGTACGTAAACATGATGATTATTATAAGCAACTACTACAAGTATTGGTTGGGCAATATTCTCAATGTTAATTGTGTGAAAGAATTTACTGGAAAAATATTAATTCGGCAAATGTCTAAGTGTTGGGGGATCTTGGCAGCTACAGGTTACTTAACCCGCTTCACTGAATCTCGGTGAAATGGGACATAAAATTATAAAACAATAGAAGATGAACCGAGCTGTATATAGGCTGTGGGAGAATTTCAGGGAACTGTGTAGGCTAGCTCAGAATATAAATAAGTGCAGGTACGTGCTCAACCAGTTTTGAGACAGAAAACCTAATGACGAAAAAATAAGCGCAGATGAATCTGATGATTATTATAAACAACTAGTTGTTGGTTGTGAAACTAATGTTGACTGTGCGAAAAGATATATTGGAAAAAAGATTAAATCGGCAAGTGTTCAAGTGCTAGGAAACTTGGCAGCCACAGGCTGCTTACTCCCCTTCACAACCTTACATGTGATTTTCCAATGCTCGATCCGAAGGTACTATACATTGGCCAGGAAGCGAGCTTTTTTTACCTGAAAAACATTGAATTTTGCCGAACCCTTGCTGTTCCAAGCAAGGTAGGGATCTTTAACGTGCGTGACAACACTCACACACTAGACCTCCATTTTACCTCTCATCGGAAAGGATGTATTTTTGTGAAAAATGCTCGCCTAAAATTTTACAAGTGGACCGTGTCGGGATTCAAACCCGGGACCTTGGGCGTAGTAGTCACACACATACCAACTACGCCGCAGAGACCCCCCCCCCTTCACAACCAATCAATGTCGGAGAAATAGGGTATATAATTGTAAAACAATAGAAGGGAACCGAACAGCTTCTAACAAGAAAGAACAGCGCCTATGATGAAAGACAATAAACATAGAAACAAGAAGAAAATTGTTGAAAGCATGTGTGGAGCACAGCACAGTACGCCTATGAAATACGGGCAGTAGTAATAGCAGTCAGAAAAACAGTATCAGCCTTTTGGAATGCTGTGCATCAGATGTATGAGGATGATAGCATGGACAGTCAAAGTTAATAATAGGTTATAGAAATAGTATGGGAACAAGGATATCTGTGGAGAAAAAAGTAAGAAAAATAGAAGGGCAGAATACGTTCTAAGGCATTTTTGGGGAATAGTATGGGATATATTACAAGCAGAGATAGAAAAAAAGAGGTAGATGTAGACCAAGATCAGATAGTGATAAATGCAGACTGTGCAAATTTGAGGGAAATGTGTAGGTTAGTTCAGAATAGGAAACAATGATGGTACGCATCTAACCAGTTCCAGGACTGAAGACCTAATGATGATGATTCAAAACTAAGATTCATACGGTATTTATTGAACACCTACAATATGAAATACCAACATAAGTGGGTAATTGTCCACTTTAGATAGTATGTTTCTATAAAAATTTTCTAACTATTATTGTAATTATTGATTGCAGTGGTATTTTTACTCTAATTATTGCTTCTCTTAGCTTTTCTATGCTTCATTTATTAATTACTGACATCAAAACAGATATTTACAACATTTTAATTTGAATACTGGGAAATAATGGCTGGTAGGCAGAAAGTGTCGACAGTCATTGTTAATCTGATCGAAATAGGAAATAATTGTTCGCAACGGGTTTCACACCTTCTCAAAACCGTTACTTCATATTCAATCACCAATGTCATACAGTAGCTTGCTTGCTGACGGCTTATTCAGGATTCCTATATATGCCCCAGATGCAATCAATTTGCAAGTTTTACTGTTAACGCCAGCTAGTACGATAGACGCTGGGTCTGCAAAAATGTAGACCTACGATATATGCAGTCGTTTCTTCAAATAGTTGCCGACTATTATCCTTTGAGAATCGTTACAATAATTGTGGCATAGCTGAACAAAATTTCAATAGAAGTAATTAAACTACATAAAGAGAACAAATACCACATTAGCATATAATACATGAGAATTTAAAGCTCATTTTCCATTTAAACTAGTCTACTTTTAATGTCTAAGTATTACAAATACACTTACATGGTGTAGGAAGATAACCATAAAATAAAACATCACCACAACTAGACTGGGTAATTTCTTCGCAAAGTATCAGTCGCTTTACTAAAGGTGCAATACCATAGAATTCAGCTTCGTGCCTTAAAGTTCTAATGTCAATGTCTTTTAGTTCTATTTCTCTGGTACGCAAATAATTAAGAACAATCAGAAATAATTTAGGATCTCTATCGATAAATATTGCGCCTTTCTCATCTTTTAAACTAGGTATCCTGCCATTTAACAGTGCTGTAAAGAAAGTGTCAGGTATCCAGGTCAACGTTTGTCGAGATGTTGAAAACCTGTCAAGAAAGGTATAAAATTGTAATCACAATAAATATTACCTCTTTCCTCCAACATTCAAATGTAAGATATCACCAATGTGATTTTGGTGAAGAGATGCCATCCAGATGGAATACACTTTCTAAAAATGGCAAAAGAAAACCTATGTCCTTCACTTAATGAAACAACAATAACATTCAAGTATAAAATATGGTTATGGAATTGCACTTATATTGCTTGTCATATAATTAAATAAATTTTTAGATATTTTAAACTTAATAATTAAAATCACAGATTAGTATAAACGAAAACAAATTCAAATTGTCATTTGTCATATTGCAACAACTTATTCTACAGTGGCTGTTTTACGTAAGTAGTATTACTCAAATTAGCAATTCTTCATAGACTATTAAAATAAAAGAAACAACTTATTGTAAACGGGGTTATCAAATTTTCTAAAAATTTTAAGTGATTGATGTATTTCTAAGTAAATTACAAGACAATTCCTAAAGTGAAAGAAAATTATTATTTGAATTTGGCTACCTTACTTTAACGTTTAACTAAAAAAAAAATTGCCGGTGAAAGACATTACGGATCAAAAGAGTACTAACAGTTTTAGAGGCTTTAAAATAAGTTAATTTTGATGTTATAAACTATATAAATATGTTTGTATACAGGTTAATAATTTACAATCTCATCTAAACGCAATTGAAATTATAGTTACTATAGACTAACTGAATAATTTTTTTATAATAGGCGATTTTTCGCGACATACTTGAATTGTTCGAGTATGGTATGTTGAAGTATCCCCCCAGTATTTAAAAAATATTTACTTATGCGGCACCGCGAAAACGTATTGTAGTTTCCTAACCTCGCTTTGAATAATTACCCGTTAAAAGTCAAGCGTTTAACATACACAAGCATAACCTGGTACAGATCAGGGTATGTTCGTTTATCTGATAGAATGGTGCCGTACAATTTCCCCTCCAGTAAATTTTATCGCCAAAACGCAAGTTTAACACATACACACATAATTAAGTATGTTAGTATATGTCGCGAAAAATCGCCTAATATATGCAAGTATTGATTGTATAATACATATAATCAATAATTGTTTCAATATTTTACTTTCATAAAATTCAAACCATCCACGACCACTTGGAGCAGCTGTTTGCAATTTAGTGCTAATTTAAAAACATAATATAATACGTTGACAATAGGGCTATATAAATAAGATAATATAAAGATAAATATAATAGAAGATAAGATAATATAATATAATATAATGCTTTAAATAAAAGTAAAATATTAATAACATTTAAAACTTACTCGCATTAAACTTAAAATCGGATCAACTACGCTAAAAAATGAGTACAAACTATTTGGGAAGTATTTTTGAATAAGAAAATAGTATATTATTATTCCATTTTTAATCTCTGCTACAATATTGAGTAAACAAAAATAACAAGAAATTTAAAACAACAGAATCACAAAGTTATAAGTAAGATTTGCTAAATGGTAAAAGAAAATCTTTTACATGTGGTTGCTGAGGTAAGTAGTTGAATTATAGATAGGAAAAATAGACAAAAGCGCACAAACTTTTTTGTTGATTTAGTAGAAGAAATAGTTAAATATGGATACAAGGTGACAGAAACTAAATGAAGATTATAATCCATAGGCAGACTTTCCAAGACGAGCATGCAATTGTATGATACAGAGCGTCATTTACCAATGACTAAGGAAACAAGAAAACATTGCGGATATTGTGTTAAAAAAAATTGGAAGAAGAATAAAACAATATTATTAGATATTTCGTTGCCCGGCTAACTTTAAATTAAAATAAAATTAGATTACAAACTTAGGCATCTATTAATATATAAACAAGCAAAAGATTAATAAAGAAAACGCCCCAGGCGAATCATGTGCATCTAAAATTATCCCTCGTAGACAGATGTGTCATTGGTCGGCGGTGGAAACTTAAATACCTCTGTAGAGCTCTTATAGACAAGAATCACTGCATATGTTACATGGCTCAAGTGCAAGCAATAACAAAAATAACATCCAAACCACTAAAAATGATCACTTAATAATTGCGGCAGCATTAATTTTATCACCCAATTACGTATTACAATAACTATAATGGAGTTTATAGTAGCAACTGTAAACCCTTAAAATACTCGCACGATGTTAATCCGAAACTACATCGTTTTCAATTACCATCTACGGTGCAGTCGCGATCATAATTATTAAAATTAAATCCTTTTATGCTCTCATGACATAGAGCATATCGACTTGCTACGCACTCCAAAATTATTACCCGACGGCTGACTTGCACCTTTCATCCTCAGGATTAACCACATACCTCAACTAAACCTGACAAAATGGTCACTTTATTGTCTCTTTTAAACATCAGGCACTCCTATGAATTCTATGACCAATATACCCCTTTGTTATTGTAAAGAATTTACATAAAGTAGTATCAACTAATAATACACAACGTACTTAATTAATTGTTAACTACTCATCAGACAGAAATATGTATATCAAGAGCTACCCATAGCGAATACTTCAATTACTATACCATCTTCATTTTGTTTTCGACTTTACTTAAGGTCGGTTTGACGCAGCTCTAACTTCTTTTCTATTCTGTGCTAATCTAAAAAGCTATACATACCCTTCACAACCTAAATTTCTAATAATTTGACTAATATAGTTTGGTCTAGGTCTTCCTATATCCTTCTATCTTTTTCCTATCCAGCTGGCTCTACATAGATATTAGCAACCTGAAAGTTGTTAAAGAACTCTAACATATTTAAATGATTACCATTTATAAGGAAATGAAATATAACCTGGTCATCCGCTTCAAACAAGGAAAAGTGTTAAATTATATGTTATGGTAAAGCTTAAGCAACGAATCGCTGCCAACATGCCAGACCGCTACCGAATTGTGAGTTATGTCATGGTGACGTTTATTATTAAATTATATGTTATGGTAAGGCTTAAGCAACGAATGGCTACTAACATGCCAGACCGCTACCTAATTGTGAGTTACGTCATGGTTAAGTTTATTAAATTATATGTTATGGTAAGGCTTAAGCAACGAAACGCTACCAACATGCCAGACCGCTACCTAATTGTGAGTTATGTCATGGTGACGTTTATTAAATTATATGTTATGGTAAGGCTTAAGCAACGAAACGCTACCAACATGCCAGACCGCTAACTAATTGTGAGTTATGTCCTGGGACATTTAGTTAACTGATTTTTATTTTTTTTTGTTTTGTTTTCGAACTTACTTGAAGTCGGTTTGACGCAGCTCTAAATTTTTTTCTATTCTGAGCTAGTCTAAAAAGGTCAACATACCCTTCACAACCTAAATCTCTAATTATTTGACTAATATAGCTTTGTCTAGGCCTTCCTCCTCTATTTTTATTTGGTAGTCTATAATCTAAGACTTCAATAAATAGTCCCTCATGTCTCAACTGGTGCCCTATCATTCTATCTCTCCTGACCTTCAATTGTTTCCACATATAGGGTTCCTGGCCTATCCTTCTATAAACTTCCTCGTTTGTTACTCTATCTGTCCAACTAATTTTTAACATTCTCCTATAACACCAAGTTTCAAAAGCTTCTATCTTTTTCTTATCTACTTCTTTAATTGTCCAAGTCTCACTACCGTATAGTAGAACGCTCCATACGTACGACTTTAAGAAACTTTTTCTATTATCTAAACTAATACTATTAGCTATTAGTAAGTTTTTCTTTTTTAAAAACATTTTTCTAGCTTGAGCTATTCTAGCTATTATATCCCTTCTGCTACGTCCATCCTTTGTAATTATACTACCTAAATATCAAAATTCATCTACCTCCTCTAACTCGGTATTACCTATTTTTAATTTTGGTTTAGAACTAGGCTGTAACTCACTTGTCATTATCTTTGTCTTTACTGAGTTAATTCTCATACTATAGTTACTCTGTAGTATCTCATCTAAAATATTTAAAAACTCTCCTAACTCTTTTCTAGACTGCTATAATGGCTATATCATCTGCAAAACGTAACATGTTTATTTTCCGTCCCTGTACACTAATACCTATCTCTTTTCTCTCTCTAGCTAAGTTTAAAGCTTCCTCAATATAAACATTAAAAATCAAGGGAGATAGTATGCAACCCTGTCTAACACCATTTCTAATCTTAGCTTCCTTTTCTATTTCATCAAATCTAATTACCACGCTTTGGTTCTTATATAGACTGTAAATAATTTTTCTATCCCTATGAGAGATTCCTATTTTTTGCAAAACCCTGAACATAACAATGCAATTAACCCTACCAAATGCTTTTTCTAAATCTACAAACGCGAAATGAGTCTTTTTATCTTTTTGTAACCTTTTTTCGATAATTACCCTAATCATTAGTATCGGTTTTATAGTCCCTCTGTCTTTACGAAAACCATATTGCTCTTCGCCTAAATAATTCTCAGTCAAAGCTTCTACTCTATTTTTAATTATTATTGTTAGTATTTTGGAAGCATGAGAAGTCAAACTAAACCGTTCTAAAATTCTCACACCTATCAGCTCCTGACTTTTTTGGGATTGGGATAATAATATTTTTTTCAAAATCTATTATACCACATAATGCATACAACAAACGCATCACAATGTGTAACAGGCTCTTTTACAAATTTTGGTTTACAACCTGATTATACTGGAAGTTCAGAAAACTAATTTATAACCCGTTTCTTCTTTATAAATGCGAAATTTTGTTTTCTATGTAAATGGTTTTTCAATAAGAGCTAGAAGAGGTTTTATGTTTGATTTATCAAGTATTTAAAAACACGTATGGCATTTGTTTTCTGCAGATCAGTATAAGTTTAATCAAGGAGAGATATATTGCAAAGCAACGTGCTTACATCGTTAAAGCTTATGAAAATAAAGGCATCATAGGGTCTGGAATCGAAGGGGATAAAGCCGTTAAACCAAAAATGGCATAACCGACAGTTACAAAAGTGTACTTAAAAAGTCAATATAGAGCATCAAAGGCGAAGAATCTAGAAGATTTAAGAACAATTCTAATTAGATTTATATACAAACAGGCAGAAAGGCAATTTCAGTTGAATAATGAATTTACGAGTATATAATATAAGTTATAGTTTAAAGCGTCAAAATAAATACGTTTAATGGGTATACTAATTAAGTGCGCGTGTAGATAAAGTATATAGTCAAACTTAGTTAATTGCCGTGTTAAGAAGGATTTAATGTTGGTACACATTATTAAAAATTATAATCAGTAATCTCTGTAGCGGTATCTCAGTAAAATAAGTTTTCTCCGTATTTGTGAGAACCCAAGCTTATATGAAACCGAATAAAAAACAGTAAAACATAAAGTTCGTTACATTAGTATGAAAATGCTTGCTCTGAAATAAACACATTTGGTAGACTTCTAATTATTTTTGTCGGCGTAATCGCACAAGAGAAAGAACAGTTCGGAGTGTAGTGCATAGGTATGTGGTTACTGGGTCTGATTATAATGTCTTCATGTAGGTCGTCCAGTTGAAAATATCGCCGCGGTTCGTTGTAACTCAACTGAAAATCCAAAAATGTCTATTCCATGACGTTCGCAGCAACTATACCCTACGAACACAACATCGCAAAGGATTTTAATAAACGATTTGTCTCTCCGTCCATACAAAAATCAGTTCACACAATTACTAAAGCCAGTGGACCATAATCTGCAACATACGTTTATTAATTGAGTGCTCAAAAAGCAGACAATTTATAATGATTTTTCCAAGATTATTTTTAATGAAACGCACTTTCATTTAAGTATCTTAACAAACAAAACTGCCGCATTTGGAGAAATGAATATGAAAATAATATCAATGAAAAGACAGCGCACTCGTAATATGTCACTGTTTGGTGTGTTTAATGGGCTGATGGCATACTTGGCCCTTATTCTTTTTTAAATAAAAACGCCCATGCGAACGTTACCGTAATCATGGTAAACGATTTCTTGGGACCAGCTTTGATGCATATGTAAATAATACGTAGTTTTAACAAGAAAGTGCGACATTTTATACACCATTATTATTCATTAAGCACACAGGAAACAGCATATCATTAAAAATTAACAATGATAGAGTAAATACTAACTACAAGAACAAATAAGAAATTACTTTGCGATACAAATGTGTGTTTAACTAAAATACATTTACGTATAAATGTCACACCGCTCACGCAACCAAAGTTCAGAAAAAGTTTTTCTACGAAAAGATGATGTTTACTGACTGCTGAGTTCTAGTGATTTAACGTCGATTCATTATTCTCTCTGAGGTTGTGCGAAAGTTACGAAGTTACAAATTATTTATCCGGATATTTATCCCGGTGATTTATTTAAATTACCGTCGGCTATTATATAAGCACGATTTTTAAATTACTTAACCTACAATATATAGTCCATTCTATGGACCTTTGTTTATAGTCCATTCAAAATAACTTTAGCATGACGTCAAATATAGTAATAAAGGGTCAGCAACTGTATACCAATAAATACCTAGAATTGCGCATGAAGGATACTGTCATTTAACATAATAAAGGTCGGCAGTTCTGTACGGTGTTGATACCAATTCTTCTTGCCAATGGGAATATTTCTATATCTTTTATTAAATATATTATAATATAAACTAACATTGGCAGTGTAGCAATTCATCCAGTTGTGACGTCATCTTAAAGTTAAAACAAATGGACTATACCCCAGAATACAATACCAGAAGTGACACTCTCAATCTTGAATTTTTGTGCGCATGTCCCATTTCGGTCATGTTCCTGGTGGTTATTTACTTTTGTTACGTCTATAAATCACAATATTTTTACTATAGATTTAATTTATCTAGTAAACAATATAGTATGTGATCCTCATGCTCTATTTAATATTATTCAGTAACTATATAAATTAAATAAAGGAATTAGAAGAAAATTGAGGTTATGTTTACAAAGAATTAATTCAAACTTTGCGAAAATAACCACCAAAAACATGGCCGATTTCTGCCAAGGTTACTCAGTTTTGAACATGAATATCAAAGGCGCCGACAGAGAGTGTCGCTTCTGGTATTGTATTCTGGGACTATACCATTAAGTTGATCAACAAACTAAATATAGTGCCACCAAGCAAACATAGGACTTGGGAGGTGTGTTCTTGGTGTCACTGGCTGCTAAGAAGTACACTCAAAGTAGAAAGCTTTTAATTGTCAAATCTAAAACAATTTATTAAATGCACATGCGGAACACACCATAGAATTTTAAATTTGCTTAAAAATGTGTTGTTCCCGCAATGTACTTTGAAATAAATCGCTTTATGATTGGTTCCATATGCTGTTGTTCGAAATTAGTTCACATATTTTTTGGGTCCTATGTTTGCTTGGTGGCACTGTACAATTAAACCTTAACCTAATCATATAAATGTACTATAAGTAAGTTTTATCAGTTTACACAATGAATTTTAAATGTTTATTTAGTTACAAACTCGTTCTGGTATAGTTTTAGATGGATTCGTAAATACTTGATGAGTTATTGCTGACTCTCGTTAAGGTGGACTCCGTTAAGGCATCTATTTAGGTTGATTTTGCAACCCTGAAAATACTCATCTCCAACATATAATTGTTGATTTGGAAACCAATGTGCCCCTGAAATTAAAAATAACAACTCGGTAGGGTATTATTGAAACATTTGACTTATCTGTTTGATAAACTTGTTGTCAAAGGTAGCTAATCTACCTAAGCCGCATGTTGATTGTTTGGATGTTAAGTACGAAGTGCTCTATGAAGATGGACCTTGGCTTCGTAAAATAATTCACAACATCTTTGACAAACTTCGGACAGATGAATTAAGACTGCAAAATAAAAATATCTTGTGCCATTTTTTTCTCTATCTAATATGTATGTATAATTAACTTACAGATAGCTTAACTATACCAGAAATCGGAACCTTTTATTTATTTGAACCAGCACAAATCTGTCTATGAAGTCTTCATGCCCAGCCGATAAGATCACAGGCGCGCACGTAATACATTATTAACCAAAACAAATTAATCAAGAAACTGTAATAATTTAGAACAAAAATTACAATGGTACATTATTTCTAACTTTAAAAACTGACATAATGAATTTGACAATCTTTGAGTAAGTTACAAAATAATTCTACGCAGACATTTTGCATTAGACCTATTATCGGTATTCAACACCCTAAGAAATATGACAACAAGCTTACAACTTTATTGACAATGACGACCGGAAGTTAAAAATAAACTACATATTTTGATATGAAAATCATATTTAAAAATATAAATAATACTATGCTTGGCAGTTGATTAATTTTGGGCAGTAATAATAAAAATATTTTAATTAGAATTTTGTAGGGTTGTGTTAAGACCGCTTGACATTATACAATACAAGAGCTATGCAATGGTTATTGTATTACGTTTTGCCTAGATTTTTTACATACATGCTATGCAATATTTTGATTGGGAATTGTAAGTTGTCAACAAAAGCAATAATTACGCACACAAGAGCCTTGGTAAATAATTTCTTAGTGCGTCATGCCCTTAATGTATAGTTAGTTCGTATTTTAAACTTGCAAATAAATATTATCTCTGTTACGAAGCATTAACAAGGTGATCTCCCAGATAATTCAGAACACCACAAAACGATAATTTCAAGTGTTACAGCAATGAAAACTAAACATATACAATCAATTTCTATTGTATCAATGGTTATAGCAGGGACATTGGTAATGATTGGAAAAAAAAGAAAAGAAAAGCTCGCAAGCTGTGGTTACGATAATTGTTAAACAGTCAGGGTGGCTTGCATTTTAGCACAGGATTTTAATGTCATTCATAGCAAAGCAACTTACTTCGTACGGATCAAGAAGCATTTAATATACTTTAAATAAAAATAGGCAACGCATTAAAACCTTAGTTTGGCGACATTTTTTTTTGTGTTGAGGGTTCTGAAATTTATTTATTGTTGTAAGAAAAATAGCTCCGATTCTATCTCGTGCAATGCAACAATTTAAATTGCTACAACTAATCCAAAGTTTTCTGACAGCGCAAGCTCATGTGAAATATTGGGCCTTACGTAGCTTAATGTCAAGCGATCTTTACTCCTAACATATAGACAATGAGGATTTGTTAAGTAAAATGCTTAATATAGAAATATGAATACAGGTTTTTTGTATATAATGTTAAAAACCGGTCACTAGCTATGCTAATATGGGCAATTGTTATACTATTGCGCAATTGTCAGAGCCGCGTAATAGCTATAACACGTATCACCACGTTTTAAATATGACGCAATAGTCAAATTTACATGCACATTTAAAGTCAAATCACCTACACAATATACGTAAAACAGAGTACTCACTTTCGTAACTAATCTCAGGATCCATCTTGGTTGTGGGTTAGATTACACCATTGCTGAGTTTCAAATTGCCAATCCGTCCATCTTAAAATTCTATGCTCGTAGAGGAATGAAGGAACCCAGGTATAGGTACACGAAAGTAAGGTAAAGGAATCTACATACCTACAAAGAGAAAAGACACACACAACACAGATAGATGTTCTTGGCTTCAGGTCTCGTGGCTTAATGGCGACTTATAACACCGCGCGCACTCCGCCATTCATTCTGCGCAGGCGCGACTCGGGGACGACGGAAATTGACATTTCTTAATTTAAAATATCCGTCGGAATTTATTTATAAATTAAAACTAACTCTAAAAAAAAAGTACATTGACAAATTTTGACATTTAACAATAAATAATATCCGAACCTCTTCTGCGAATATAGCTTCAAAGTAGGATATTATGTACGAGTATTTTGTAGCGTCTTGTGTAATTCCATTGATTTTTAAGCAGTGTTCCGCTTAGAAAAACCATAATTCCGGATCCATTGGCTAGAAAGGTGGAATTCGTACGACAACCACGTTCACGTGCTCGGTCACTTTAAAAAACATAAATTGTCTTTAAGCACTTAAATTAACCAGTGTTAACCCTGTAGCATTAACCTTAGGATGACCACGTCAGCGGTCACCAATGTGCTCAAGGTCCCGGGTTCGAAACCCGACACGGTTCGCTTCAAAAATGTTAAGCGAGCATATTTCACAAAAATACGCCCTCGTTCGGATGAGAGGTAAAATGGAGGTCACATGTGTGAGTGTTGTCATGCACGTTAAAGATCTCTACCTTGCTTGGAACAGCAAGGGTTCAAAAAAATTCAAAATTTCCAGGTTAAAAAACTCGCTATTTGGCCAATGTAGTACCTTCTGGTGGAGCTTTGGAAAATCACATGTAGGCCACGAATGTGCAACACGGGTCGCTTGAAAAATGTTAGGCGAGCATTATTCACAAAAATACGCCCTCGTTTGGATGAGAGATAAAATGGAAGTCCCGTGTGTGAGTGTTGTCACGCACGTTAAAAATCCCTACCTTGCTTGGAGCAGCAATGGTTCGGCAAAATTGAAAATTTTTCAGGTGAAAAAACTCGCTTCCTGGACAAAGTAGTACCTTCGAGTGGAGCATTGGAAAATCACATGAGTAGATAAGCTACCTTTGTACGAGCGCAAATAACCGGTTTTTTTTATGGGATTTAACATGGGAAATACTAAGGTTCGTTCTGGTCATTTTTGCCAGATACAAAGGTCATCCACCCTGAGGTCGCCGCAAATATTCGCACATCTAGTAACAAAAATCTGCAGAATAGTTTTCTTCAACTAAGCATTTTTTTAGCTCCAGGCATGGATCTCGCTCTCGACACCCTGATCTGTGAGCTAGACCCTCTACCCCACAACCGCCACCGCACTTGCAAAAAAAATTCGCACATCTGGTAACAGTATTAAATAAGATTATCATGTTAAATTTGCACAATAGTTTTCTTAATACTACAAACCAAAGCTTATAACATGGATGGTGGGAGGTGTGTGGAGGTGGGAGGTGCATTGAGGTTTGTGGTGGTAGGGGTGTGTGGAGGTGGGAGGTAGGAGGTGGGAGGTATGTGGAGGTGGGAGAGTGGTGGAGATGGAAGGTGTGTGGAGGCGAGAGGTGGGTGGTGCGAGGTGTGTGGAGGTGGAAAGCGTATGGAAGTGGGTGGTGGGAGGTGTGTGGAGGTGGAAGGTGTGTGGAGGTGGGAAGTGGGAAATGAGAGGTGTGTGGAGGTGGGATGTGTGTGGAGGTTGGAGGTGTGTGGAGGTGGGAGAATTATTGGAGGAAATTCTTATTCTCCCACTCACTGCTGCGTAGTCACATGTCCACCACTTTTGGAAATATGATCGTTATAGGTTGTAAGACCCTCGGTTTTAAATGATCCGAAAGGTTCTTTACTAGGCAAATATACAATGTTTAGCGGAACCCCTTTGCATGTGGTGTACGCCAAGGTTACGAAATCCGCATTCCTTAGTTCGTCTATGTTATCTGCCATTTTGATAAATACGTTTTTAGAATAACCTTTTAAAAAGGATACGGATTTAGTACCATCCTTTTCCGCAAGGACACCTACACAAATAAAGAGTCTGTCTTACTAACCACAAATGCATACAGCTTGTAGAACTCGTATGTATCTAAATCAATCCATCGGCACATAAAATAATCTTTTAATTCTTCCTCATTTTCTCTAATAAGATGTTCTTTGTCTAACACATCTTTGTATTGTTCGCATATTGTCGCAGTGTTTTCCATGTTGTCCAAGTTTCGCCTTTTTGCATCCATTTCCTTTAATTTCAGCTTTCGTTTTCTTCCACTTACAGCGTATGACGTACATAATGGGTCAATTTTCTTTAGCGTAAACGGATAGAGTTTACTGCCAATATTTAAGCTTTGTCGTACAACCTGTGGGCGAATGTTAGGCGTATTTATCAACCCCAGTTCCGAAATGACCATTTCTTTTGGAATTGTAGAATATGGTGTAGCAGATTGTGTAAAAAATGTACCACCTGCTTTAATGTATCACTTGTGTAAGATTTTTATTTTATCTTGAGTGTCCTCCTCCTCCACTATCTCCAAATAATTTACAGGTAAATAGTTAAATCTAAAAGAAAGTAGAAACTTAATGGAATAACATTAGAACAGGAATCAGACATTGAAAATGATGACTTGGGATATCGTATACTTAGAGATGAATTTGAATTAGCATTAAAGGATCTGAGAAATGTTAAGGTGCTGGCTATAGATAAGATGCAAGAAGAAACTATAAAAGTAGCTGGACAAGCAGTAACAGAACGTCTCTTCCAATTTGTAAGCTATATGTATGAGATATGTGAGATACCCAAATATTTCAAACGTAACATCATAGTCATTATACCAAAAAAGAGAGGCTAGGATAGATGTGAAAATCTCCGAACAATAAATTTGACAGCACACGTGTGAAGACTAGAATTGTACAAAGACGAATGGTAAAACTAGCTGAAGAAATACTAGGAAGAGCTTAGTTTGGGTTTAAGCGAAACGGGGGAACACGGGATACTATTTTAGCCCTAAAGGTGATAATGGAGAAAACAATAGAGAAGGGAAACAGCGTGTATATAGCGTTTGTAGATCTGGAAAAAGCATTCGACAATGTAAAATGGAAAAAATGTTCGAAATACTCAAAAAGATTGGAATGAGTTATAGGGATAGACGAATAGTACAGATTTGACAAAAAGCAAACAGCAGTAATAGAATTAGAGCATCTAGCAAGAAAGAGTTAGAAGGTGCTCTTAATAAAATGGAAACAGTTCTAACAGAAAGATGTAGTATGAAAATTAACAAAAATCAAACTAAAGCACAATAAGCAAAGGAGGTGAAAATTAATCAAAAACAAGAATACAAATAGGTAACGATAACTTACAAGAGTTAAAGGATTTCTGCTACCTAGGAAGTCAAATAACGCGAGCCGGGAAAAGCACAAAAGATATAAAACAAAGAGTAGTTCAAGGTCGTGCTACATTTAACAAGAAAAAAAAACTACGGTCTTTAAAGACAACAAACATAGAAACAAGGAAAAGATTTCTTAAAACATATGTGTGGAGCACAGCACTGTACGATTGTGAAACCTAGACAGTAGGAGAGACGAACAGGAATGTGGTACTACAGATGTATGATGAAGATATTATGAACAGACAAAGTTAAGAACAAAGAGATACTAGAAATGGTAGGGGAAGAAAGAAATATGTGGAAAACAGTAAGAAATAGGAGAGGTAAGATGATAAGCCGCATACTAAGGCATGAGGGAATAGTGCAGAATATGTTAGAAGCAGAGATAGGAAAAACGTTGGTAGATGTTGACCTAGGTTGGACTATTACACACAGATAGTGAAAGATGTAGGATGTAATAATTTCAAGGAAATGTATAGACTAGCTCAGAATAGAAATCAATGGAAGTAAGCGTAAAACCAGCTTCGAGATGGAAAACTTAATTACGAAATAAATAACTTTATTTAAACCTGATGGTATTTGTTGTGCAATACTCTCAACTAATGTTGGTTGTACGAAAGTATTTACTGGAAAACTATTAATTCGGCAAATATTCAAGTGTTGGGGGATCTTGGCAGCCACAGACTGTTTAACCCCCTTCACATACCATATATATGATTTTCCAATGCTCCATCCGAAGATACTACATTGGCCAATAAACGACTTTTTTTTACCTGGAAACTTTGGAATTTTGCCGAACCATTGCTGTTCAAAGCAAGGTAGGGATCTTTAACGTGCGTGACAACACACACACGGGTCCTCCATTTTATCTCTCATCCGATCGAGGATGTATTTTTGTGAAAAATGCTCGTCTAACATTTTTCAAGCGGACCGTGTCGGGATTCAAACCCGGGACCTTGGGCGTAGTAGCCACACACATACCACTACGCCACGGAGCCGCCCCTCTTCACATACCGTGCATTTATATTTCCAATGCTCCACCAGAAGGTACTACATTGGCCAGGAGGCGATTTTTTTGTTGCCTGGTAATTTAGAATTTTGCCGAACCCTTGCCGTTCCAGGCAAGGTAGAGATCTTTAACGTGCGTGACAACACTCATACACGGGACCTCCATTTAACCTCTCATCCGAACGAGGGCGTAATTTTTGTGAAAAATGCTCATCTGTCATTTTTCAAGCAGTCGGCCGTGTCGGGATTTGAACCCAGGACCTTGGGATCCGTAGTTTTACGCTTACTACATTGTCCACGGCGACGCCCCCCCCCCCCCTTCACATACCGCTGCATCTCGGTAAAATAGGACATACAATTAGAAAACATCAGTAGGAGAACCGATCTGTATCTAGGCTGTGAGAATTTCAGAGGACTGTGTAGGCTAGCTCAGAAGAGAAATAAGTGGAAGTACGCGTCCGACAAGTTTCAAGACGAAAAACCTCATGACGAAAAAATAAATGCACTTAAATCTGATGATTATTATAAACAACTACAGGTTGTGGTTTTAAAAAATTTTCAACTAATGTTGATCGTCAAAATGATATATTGGAAAACTGTTAATTCGGCAAATGTTCGAGTGTTGGAGGATCTTGGTAGCCGCAGGCTGCTTAACTCCCTTCACACATTACTAAATAAGGTATATATTTGTAAAACAATAGAAGGGGATCCGAATTGCATTTAACAAGAAAGATCAGCGGCTATGTTCAAAAATAACAAACAGAAACAAGGAGAAAATTACTGAAAGCGTATGTGCAAAACAAAAACAAAAAAAGTATATAGGAGAAATAGAAGGGCAGGATACGTTCTAAGGTATTTTTGGGGAATATTACGAGATATATTACAAGCAGAGAAGGGAAAAAACAGATAGAGGTAGGCCTAGATCAGACTAATACACGCCGATAGTGAAAGATACAGATTGTGTAAATTTCAGGGAAATGAGTAGGTTAGCTCAGAATAGGAAACAATGAGAATACGCGTCTAACCAGTCCCCTGAGCTGAAGACCTAATGATGATAATGATGATGTTGGCAAGGGAAGCGGTTACACAATATTAATTTTACGGCGTACGAATTATTGTATTACATGTATACAAATATATTATAGTACTTTTATTCTGCATAAATTTTAGTCTGGCTGTTTTTTGTGTCAAAAACTTCCTGAAACATCTTAACACTTTCGAAATTATGTTCTAGTTACACAATTTTTCACAACCTAACGATTTTATGAAAATATCTGCTAATTGTTATTTAGTACAAACATACCAACCGCTCTTTATATATATATATATATATATATATATATATATATATTGCAGATTTCTCTAGAACAATCGGGATCGCCTTCGAGTCCCAGCGTTGTTGGGCCGTGATAAATATTTTCTGAAAATTTAATAGAAAAAAACACATATATCTAGAATGCCTCCTTATTTCTGCACACCCCGGCTAGCTCTAAAATCTTATTCTCCTTGGATACCTTTCATCCTAAGTTCACTCTTTCTCACATATACAGTCAAATAAAATTACCACTCAAATAATGCAACGAGACATACAACCTTTTTATTTACACATATTAAAAGTTTCCATTAGCAAGAAAATATTTACACATTTGTATATACAGTTTCATAAAAATGTTACAATCTCAATCCTTAAACCTTTTAAAATTTCATGACTTTTATTTATTTCAACAATTTTATTTTAGACGAGTAGATGGGCCCGTCGTGCAACCCTAAATTGACCTTTATTCTGGTCTATGGAGAGCTCAGTATAAAGCCAGTTACTCTAAATGCTTAAATATGCTGCATCTTCGTTTAAAGCAAACCTAAAACCCGTTTACTCCTTACAACAAAATTTTTATGTCATTTATTAACATTTTAAAATAGTAGATATCAATTGTCTTTTACTTATATCCCTTTAAATGAGTTTTATGGTAATAAAATACACCCCCAATAAGTCAAATCACTCAAGCACAAAATACCAGCACAAATGTTCAAGTAAAAGCAAGAAATTAATTTCGTTACCTGGAGTAAGCTTTTTCCATCGTTATCTCTGAAGATGTGTTCCAAAACCCTCGTCGTTGTGTCTTTACACTTCGTTGTTATACATAGATCCGACTCATTTTCACTCGCTATCCAAATTTCTGCAACCGCCTTTAGTGTTTCTACCCCGATACTTGTATCGACCAAGCTTAACCTTCCGTAATTGCTACACTTCACGCATTCTTGTTTCACACTTCTCAACTCGCTTACTCTAGTACCATCCTTTCATTAGATCGTTGCGTGTAGTAACAGCGCCGTCTATCAGCCAGCACTCACTTGTGCAAATCACACTTTTAATAAATTATCGATGTACGTTACTAACTGCGTTTTACACATTTTAAACTAGGATGTTGTATTATAAGTCAACGAGTAAGCGACGTACAAAAATCAGTAAAAAGTAAGAGTACGTAAGAGCAAGTACGAGAGCTTTACTACCTCTCCAAGTGTATTTATATGATTTTGTACACTCCTCACGTACCCTCTTTCCGTCGAAAAGCTTATTTTTGATAATTGATTCTCCAAATTTCACGCGTAACCGACTAGTACAACCGACAAAATTCCTTTCCACCGTATTTTTTACCTGAAACCTGTTCAACAACATGCAACCGTCTCAAGCTTCTCAAAATTTCTAGCATTCGACCAATTATATTGCTTTTCCCCCGTTTTTAACGTCCAACCCCTAGCTATCTTTCCTTGTTTTACCCATATTTGCTGTTTCTTTCAGAATCCCACTCAAGCAACAGAAAATCGATATTGTGGTTGACCTTCAAACCTACCGCGTACTTTGGACAAGTATTTTAACGAACGTTTTATTATAGGTGCTCTCTATCTGTTTTACATTATCGATATTCCGTCTTACTTTGCCTTCAAAGCATCTGTTATTTTAGTAGCTTGTACATCGACCGTTAAATACGATTCTACAGAATTCTATCCCAACGTTCATTTCAGTTCTTTGAACTTGACATTTTAACTATCAGGTGTTTCTATGAAGCAAACTGTCCGTTTGAAGTTAATATTTCCAAGTTTTAGAGTTTCTTAGGATTTGTGTAACCACAATATCGATTTTCTGTAGATTAAGAGGGGTTCTAAAAGAAACAGTAAATATGGGTGAAACGAAGAAAGGTAGCTAGGGGTTGGATGTTAAAAACGGAGGAAAGCAATATAATTGGTCGAAGGCTAGAAGTTTTAAGAAGCTCGTGTCGGTTAGATGTGGTTGAGCAAATTTCTATGTAACAGCACGGTAAACTTGGAATTTTTCAGACGTTAAAGTTCGTTACGAACAAAATTTGGAGAATCGGTTTGGAAAATAAGCTTTTCGATGAAAAGAGGGACCGTGAGGGGTGTTAAAAAGCGTATAAATACACTGGGAGAAGTATTAAGGCTCTTACGTCTCTTATATCTCTGATATCTCTTACTTGTTATTACGTACTCTTACGTTGTACTGATTGTCGCTTATTCGTTAAGTTATCATACAACATCCTATTTAAAAGTGTATAAAAAGATGTTAGTAACGTACCGGTAATGTATTAAAAGTGTGATTTGCACAAGTGGATGCTGGCTTATAAAAGTGCTGTTACTACACGCTACGATTTCAGGATAGGATGGTACTTGGGTAAGCGAATCAAGAAGTTGGAAACAAGTATGCGTGAAGCGTAATGATTATGGACGGTTTAGCTTGGTCGAGACAATTATCCGAGTAGAAATACTAAAGGTGATGGCAGAGATTTGGATAGCGACTAGAAATGAGTTGGATCCAGGTATAATAACGAAGTATGTTTTGGAACACATCGTCAGAGGTAAGGAAAATTAATTTTGCTTGAATATTTGTGCTGATATTTTGTGCTTGAGTGTTTTGACTTATTGGGGGTGTATTTTATTACCATAAAAACTCATTTAAAGGGGTATATGTAAAGGACATTGATATTGATTATTTAAAAATGTCTATTAATGACAGAAAAATGTTGTTGTAAGGAGTAAACGGGTCTTTAGCTTTATTTTAAACAAAAATGCGAGGTTGAAAAGCATTTAGAGTAACTGGGTTATACTGAGCTCAAAATATACCAGAATAAAATTCAATTTAGGGTTGCACGACGGGCCCATCTACTCGTCGAAACTAAAATTGTTGAAATATATAAAAATCATAAAATTTTGAAAGATTTAAAGATTGATATGAGAAATTTTTTTATCAAACTGTATATACTAATGTGTAAATATTTTCGTGCTTATGGTAACTTGTTAAAGTGTAAATAAAAAGGTTGTATGTCTTGTTGCATTAATTGAGTGGTAATTTCATTTGACTGTGTTTGTGAGAAAAGAATGAACTTAGGATGGTAGGCATCCAAGAAGAAGCAGATTTTAGAGCTAGCCAGAGTATGCAGAAACAAGGAGGCGTTCCAAAGGTATTGTAAGAATTTTTATTATTAAATTTTCAAAAAATTTTATGACGGTCTCAACACCGGCCCAATGAAGGCGATCCCGATTGTTCTAGAGATCCACAGCAATATATATATATATATATATATATATATATATATATATATTGCTGTGTTACCCTGTATAAAATCGAGCCTCACGAATTGGGCGCCAAATTATGCTGTGAAACCTCCGATATTAAACTCGCCTCTGCCTCGGCTGCTCACCTAATTTTATAAACCTCCTCATTCATAAAAATTAAACAACACATTCCTACCACAAACATCAACGTTAACTCTATTTACATCAATATTCAGAATACATTAAATTTTCAAATTAAATTTCAGCATAAATTTTTAATATCGAAAATTTCAAAATTAAATTTATTATCATTTTAATGTGCATCCAGAATTAAAGTCCTTGTTGGATGCCTACTAATTAATATAACAATATAAGCAGACCGGAGTCTGAGTATAAAGGAGCATCTACCACCCTTTACGTTAATTAACCAGGTTCGTCTAATTGAGCTCAAAGACATACCCAAATTTTCATCATATTCCCGAACATCAAAACAAAATACCCTTTTACTTAAACAAGCAAATTTCATCTTAAAATTAAACTTTTATGGTTAGAACAATTTCACTAATGTCCATTTAAAGTAAATCAATTATAAAGTCATTCAATACACACAAAATGTCAAACAAAATAGTATAATTTACCTGTAGGTTACTGTCCTCGTAGCTTCAAAGTATCGTTTCTTTAGTTAATCACACCATTCAACAGGATTATATTTACGGCTTCTGCTTCTCTACGCTTTTAAAATTTTCTCCATCACCATCCATTCAAAGTCGTTTCTGGGCCTTTCCGGAACTCATCTGTGTTTATCTGACCCTTGTTTCATGGATCCAGACACGTATTTGAACCATTTAATTATTAACACCCCCAAAAATAGCAAAGAAATTCATGCTTCTGAGCTTCTGTCACCAATATACACCAAAACTGCCTACTTTTGTGTATACATTCGTCGTTGTAAATTTTGCTAATTGGTACAGTGAAACTAAATTTTATTACCTTGTATCTAAGTGCACTGAAGTACATTCATGTTTAGCACGTAAATAACAAGCTATGTTGAATCACTAAAATATACATCTTTAATCAAGTCGCGTATGTACGAGCTTTTAACGCATCGAATCGTCAAAAGTCTAACAGGCTTCGTTTATATTCATCTCGGTATATATAGCAAAAAGCCTGTCTGTCGGTCGAGTCTCTAAAACGGGTAATTCTAAAGAATTTCTTATGCCATGTGCCCAGTCTGCCGCTCGCACGTCGATTTTTACGAATTTTCACTCGCCCCATTTAAATCTCAGAAAATTTCCACAGCACGCAAACCTGTCCGAGAAAACTAATTAATTTTGTACCGAAATTGTTGTTTCTACCTCTGATATTTGCATTCTATTTTCAACCAATTGTGACCCTCGTGACGTTGTTTAAATCACGCCTTTTACTATATGTGTCTTAGCTTGACGCATTTTCTCTTTCCTGTTCTAACCTGTTCGTATTGGTGCAACTTGACACTCTTCATTATCGATTATTTCAGTCCACGCGGACTGTTATCTGGGTTTAATAAACCCGTATCGCACATTCTCGTGAATACTAAGCCCCGGTTTCTCCAAGATTCTTTGTAACTATTATGCGACGTTTTCCCCAAGATTCTTTGAAACATTAATTATCTGCAAAATTTACGCCGAATGTGTTATTTAAACTACGCAGGTGTTCACAATATAATATTAATTCTCAGAGCTTTATTCCGTGGTATTTTAATCTTGGGTTTTTACAAGTTTCTATAGGTATTATATGTTATTAACGGTTTAATTAACTCCAATTAAAATTGATTTCTATCCTTTTCATTTTTAGCGAATACAACTTAAATATTAATTATTATATGTACACTTTGTTTTACTACCGGTTACTTAAATAGAGTTAATTAAGATAAATTTTGCACGTAATTTCTCTTTGTTTAGAAATAATTACATTACACGCAGAGCTTTTCAATACTGCTTCTTTTGATATAAAGCGTCTTATAAATAATTTAAATTTCTTATTTTTACTGAAACAACCGAGTTTATTTATGTTTTATGGTTTTAATAAAGCGTATTATTTAATGAAATTCCTTATACACGGTGATTAAAATTATTTGATGTGATTATTTAATTTTCTACCCTGGTCTAAATATGAGTATTTTCCCCCTATTTGAATACAAATAATCCCACTTATTTGACTTCAAATATAAAACATTTAGACAAAAAAAAATTACAAAAAAAATTGCCTATCTCTCTCTACCCTTATCTATTTAACTTACCTACTTTGTTTCCAATCAAAAAAAATATTTACACCTATCCTATATCCCTATCCTATTCCTAACTCTCACCTCATTCTATAAACTGAAATTATCCCTAACTTCATCCTACTTATCCAACTAATCCTATATACATCCTATATACCTATCCTATTCCTAACTTTTAACTAATCTTCACTATACTTCACTTCCCCCTACCTAATCCTATATACCTATCCTACTCTTACTCTATTCCTAACTCTCCACTAATCTTATATGAAATATCTATACTTAACCTATCTTATTTTCTTCCTACATTTACTCTTTATTCTCATCCTAAACCTATTTCTAATTATCTCCCATATTTATCCTATACTTAGCTTTATTTTCCCTAAACACCTACTTCTACTCTTCTATATACACCTATTCTATCCCTTATTCTATTTAAATCTAACTCTCTTCTACACCTATTTCTCCTGTGGTGCTGGTTCTCCGGTATAAGGAATAGTAGGTTGACGTGAAACCGTCCCCTCTCATTTCCCGTACCTACTTCCCTTAATAAATATGTGCACTCCCCTACTACTTCCCCTATCTCAAAAGGTCCCTCATATGGCAAGTGTAGTTTAGCACATGTCATCCTATCTCTCTTCCCTACTCTCAAGCTTTTTACTACTACCTGGTCTCCCACTTTAAATTTTACCCTCTTTCTAATTCTTGCGTTCATCTTCCTTGTATATTTTTCAGCTCTCTTCCTTAACCTCTCCCTCACATCTACCAAAAGTTGTTGGAATTCATCGTCCCTAGGCACAATTTGCCATGGTCTTTCGGGATACTGTTGCTTGATCAGCATGATGGGACTGGTTTCTGTCACGGTACTAGGGTTTCATTGATGAAAGATTCAACCTTAGACAAATTGTCCTCCCATAAACGATGATTCCTATGTGAAGCTAAACGCAAAACTTAACCGTCTCCTGAATATATCGCTCAGCTGGATTCGCTTGAGGATGCCTTATGCTACAAAACACCACTTTAACGTTTTGCCTCTCCCAATAATCTCTAAATCTTTGATTATTAAAATAAGTAGCATTGTCTGCTAATACTCGTTTAAAAGTTCCTACTTCCTACAAAATTGTTCCAATTTCTTGTTAGTTCCGACTGTGTTACAATCCCGAGTGGGATATAATTTGGTAAATTTCGAAAACACATCAGTCACAATCAGCACATGTTTGTGTCCTTTGTACTTCGGACTAGATTGCTCAAATAATCAATAGCAACTAAGTCCAGGGATTTTGTACGTGTATACTTTGTACCACATCCTGACTCGTACTATTTTGTACTTTCCTAAAGTACATAAGTGACAAGTGTTGATGACAGACTTTACTAACCCTAAGTCTTTAGTTGAAAAAACGTTTCCTAAAATTAACCATGTCTTTCGGATTCCTATGTGACCATATCTTAAGTGCAGATCTTTGATAATTAATTTTGCTTGTACCCTATCCACCACATACACTTCCAATTCTTGAATTTTTACACAAAAGCCGTTTATCATATGGAAGTTTTAAATCCCGGTTCGCTTTCTAACTTCGTTCTAACAATCTGTAGCTCCTCACTCTGCCTCTGGTTCCTCAAGATCTCCTCTTCTCCATATACTGAATCATTTTGTAGTAGACTGTTCATGGCAATCATGATGTCACACGGTCTTTTGTTATCCATGTCCCTGTTTCTACTAAACGCGTCTGCTATAAAATTATTTTCTCCCTTAATATATCTAATCTCAAAGTCAAACTCCTGTAGTAACAACCCCCATCGATATACTCGATTATTAGAAAATCTCGTATTCATCAACGCACACAACGCCGAATGATCCGTTTCGATTACAAAATGTCTTCCTATCAAAAAAAAATTTAACTTCGTAACACCAAACACCACTGCAGCCATCTCCTTTTCACTAATCGTGTAATTTACTTCATGCGGCTTCAGTGTGCGTGAAACAAAAGATATGGGCACCTCTTCCCCCTCTTGTACTTGGTACAACTCTGCTGCTAATGCACTATCCGATGCATCCGTCCTTAGTACGAAACCTACATCAAATCTGGGATGCCTCAAAATTAGTTGGTCGTGAAATTGTTCCAACAGTGTTAAATATGCTGCCTCTTGACTTTCCGTCCAACTCCATCGTACTCCCTTCTTCAGAAGTTTAAACAATGGACCCGCTTTTTCGGCAAATCCCGGTACAAACTTTTATAAAAGTTAAGGACCCCAAAAGCTCTTAATTTCCTAATGTTATTAGGTCTCGGATATGTCAAAAGTTCGGACAATCTTTCTTTATCGATACACATACCTTGAGTGTTCACCACATACCCCAGAAATTTAACGGTTTTGAAAAAATTCACATTTTTCTATATTCAGCCTTAATCCTGCTAACTTAAGCTCTAATAATATCCGTTCTAAATGAGAGTAATGTTGTTCCTCAGTTTCACTAAAAATTAATATATCATCCACATAGTGTATGCAGAATTGCTCATATGCTCCTAAAATTGCTTGCATTGCCATAATTAATGCTGCACTTGACGTTGACAAACCATACGGTACTACCTTAAAATTATAGATTTTTCCTCTACGGAAAATCCTGTGTACCTTCTAGAATCTTTGTGTAATGGAATCAGCCAGAATGAATTCCTTAAATCTAATTTACTAAAAATAAACTTGCCACTTAATCTCGTCAAAAGCGTGTCCATGGATGGTGGACAATGGAATTGCGGTTTGGTCCGTTGATTAATTTTTCGTGCATCCAAACATAAACGAATGCTATCATCCTTTTTCTTAACTACCACCAACGGATTTATGAAATGAGTGTTTGATACCTCTATTATGCCATCTTCCAACATTTTATTTAATTCTGCCTTCACCTGCTCCCGATATGCTGCTGGAATTGGATAAACCTTTGCGTTGAACGGTTCTGAATTATCCACTTCCAATCTGTGCTCATAGCCTAACGCTGTGCTTGCTTCTACCCCCACTAATTCTGCATGTTTTTGTAATAAAGCTTGAACCTCTACTCTCCTATCCTCTGGACATCTTATTGTGTTGATCTGTTTAACTTCATCATCCTCTACCTCTACTACATTAATACTTAACCCCGTGTCATCCTCTGTGACTTCATAACTGCCCTTCCATGACACTACCCTATCCTTAATCCTTATTACCTTCCTTTCCATATCTATCAAAACCCCTAACTTCATCATACAGTCAACACCTAAAATGCTCTGAAACTTCAGTCCAGGTACAATTACAAACTCCTGTTCACAGCTTAAATCTCCTATATCTATCCTAAGCACCACAACACTATTTACTACAGCAAACTTCTTTTTATTTGGAGCTACTAAATGACTACGCTTTATAGGCATAATTCTATCACAAACCTTATCCCTAATTTTGCTGACGAATTCCTCCGATATTAAACTCGCCTCTGCCCCTGTATCAAGTAATACTTCTACATTATTTTCAAAAATTTCTAAATTAATAATTGGCAAACATAATTTTTCTACAGTTTCTGGCTCTACTTCCTCCTCAATTTTGAAAAATTCACGTGGATGTTCGTATACATTTTCACAGAAATCTAGTGGTCTGTCACGTTCTAAAAATCCTGTCTCATCCTGTTTTCCGTGCTTGGTCCTGGTTGTCCTTCTACAACCTGTGCGTACGTCCTCCTCGTGTCAATATCCGTGTCCCTGTCTCTATTCGGCGTGCTGGTAACAGTCCTGTTTACCTCCGGTAAACTGTTCTGTCGCGTGTAACTAGGTCTTGGCGTCGGTCCCCTAGTCGCACTATTACTTCTGTATTCCTGTCCTCGTCGTTCCCAATTCGGTCGAAAATTTCTGTTGTAGTCAGGCCGTCTCGGATAATTCGGTGTCCTGTTGTCAAACCTAACTGTGTTAACATTTCGTTCTCGTATCTCTCTTGTCCGTCCTCACATACATCGTCATATCTCTGCAAATACTCTAAAATGTCTCCCGTTCTGTGATGTTTTGTAAGGCCACGTGTTGTCTAATTTCCTGTTCAAAATGTCGTGATAGGTACTTGATAATCTGTCTGTCCGTCAATGGTGGATTCAGTTGTTTGGCCACACTGTACTTGCGGATGGCATATTGCTCCTAGAACCTGCAAACTCTCCCTTAAATTTTCCTGTAATCAAGTCGTCCCTAATCTGATCCTGTTTGTGATCACTCCAGTAATGTTGTAAAAATTTGTCTTCAAAGTCCTGATACGTGTCTATGTCCTGTCCTACTAAATTGTACCATGCTTCCGCGTTGTCCTTTAATAAAGCCTTTATCGTATTTAGTTTAGTCTGTTCGTCAAATAAATTTCCCACTAGATTTCTTACACTATTAATAAAAATTTGTGGATTTACCCTGTTATCACCATAAAACTTCATGTGTTGGTCCAATGATACTCCACCTGTATAAAATCTGGGACCTTCCCCCGTTAAATTTGATATGTTGTATTTAATACTACTAACTTCGCGTTCTACCCGGCCTAACTGATCCCTACATGAGTCCGTTACTTCAGTCATTTTACGTTTATTTCTTCTTCACAGAAAATGCGTACTTCGGACCTTAAATGTCCCATTTCCTGTCGAAGACCTGTAATATCCGCTCATTTTTATCTACCTTATTTTAAACTTCCCCATTTTCACGGTAAGACTATTTTAAATTCTGAAACTTCTTTATTCGTCTTATCTATTTTCTCACTTAGGGTTTCCCTAACTCCTGTTAATGTCTCATTCATTCGGTCAAATTTCTTATTCGCTTCTTCCCTAGCTCTATTAGATTCATCGCTTAACTGTTCTAATTTTCTATTGGATTCTTCACTCATCCTCTCTAACATTCTCAATATCATCTCGTTTCCTTGATCCCCTGATTCCGTCCTCGACTGATCTCTACTGCCTCCAGCTTCTTCCATTTTAGAAATTTTCTCACACAATGCACTATCGTCACTTCCAATTTCCACTCCTTGACTCCTTAACCACTCCTTTCTCTGCATACGTTCCAATCACTCACACACACTCTAAAATACTCTTAAATTTATACCCACACAAAAACTCTCTCTCTCAGATCGCCAGTTTCCTGGAATAAAATAACAAAAATTTTATTTGGAATTCGAGCCTCACTTTTGGGTCGCCAAATTATGCTGTGTTACCCTGTATAAAATCGAGCCTCACGAATTGGGCGCCAAATTATGCTGTGAAACCTCCGATATTAAACTCGCCTCTGCCTCGGCTGCTCACCTAATTTTATAAACCTCCTCATTCATAAAAATTAAACAACACATTCCTACCACAAACATCAACGTTAACTCTATTTACATCAATATTCAGAATACATTAAATTTTCAAATTAAATTTCAGCATAAATTTTTAATATCGAAGATTTCAAAATTAAATTTATTATCATTTTAATGTGCATCCAGAATTAAAGTCCTTGTTGGATGCCTACTAATTAATATAACAATATAAGCAGACCGGAGTCTGAGTATAAAGGGAGCATCTACCACCCCTTTACGTTAATTAACCAGGTTCGTCTAATTGAGCTCAAAGACATACCCAAATTTTCATCATATTCCCGAACATCAAAACAAAATACCCCTTTTTACTTAAACAAGCAAATTTCATCTTAAAATTAAACTTTTATGGTTAGAACAATTTCACTAATGTCCATTTAAAGTAAATCAATTATAAAGTCATTCAATACACACAAAAATGTCAAACAAAATAGTATAATTTACCTGTAGGTTACTGTCCTCGTAGCTTCAAAGTATCGTTTCTTTAGTTAATCACACCATTCAACAGGATTATATTTACGGCTTCTGCTTCTCTACGCTTTTAAAATTTTCTCCATCACCATCCATTCAAAGTCGTTTCTGGGCCTTTCCGGAACTCATCTGTGTTTATCTGACCCTTGTTTCATGGATCCAGACACGTATTTGAACCATTTAATTATTAACACCCCAAAAAATAGCAAAGAAATTCATGCTTCTGAGCTTCTGTCACCAATATACACCAAAACTGCCTACTTTTGTGTATACATTCGTCGTTGTAAATTTTGCTAATTGGTACAGTGAAACTAAATTTTATTACCTTGTATCTAAGTGCACTGAAGTACATTCATGTTTAGCACGTAAATAACAAGCTATGTTGAATCACTAAAATATACATCTTTAATCAAGTCGCGTATGTACGAGCTTTTAACGCATCGAATCGTCAAAAGTCTAACAGGCTTCGTTTATATTCATCTCGGTATATATAGCAAAAGCCTGTCTGTCGGTCGAGTCTCTAAAACGGGTAATTCTAAAGAATTTCTCATGCCATGTGCCCAGTCTGCCGCTCGCACGTCGATTTTTACGAATTTTCACTCGCCCCATTTAAATCTCAGAAAATTTCCACAGCACGCAAACCTGTCCGAGAAAAACTAATTAATTTTGTACCGAAATTGTTGTTTCTACCTCTGATATTTGCATTCTATTTTCAACCAATTGTGACCCTCGTGACGTTGTTTAAATCACGCCTTTTACTATATGTGTCTTAGCTTGACGCATTTTCTCTTTCCTGTTCTAACCTGTTCGTATTGGTGCAACTTGACACTCTTCATTATCGATTATTTCAGTCCACGCGGACTGTTATCTGGGTTTAATAAACCCGTATCGCACATTCTCGTGAATACTAAGCCCCGGTTTCTCCAAGATTCTTTGTAACTATTATGCGACGTTTTCCCCAAGATTCTTTGAAACATTAATTATCTGCAAAATTTACGCCGAATGTGTTATTTAAACTACGCAGGTGTTCACAATATAATATTAATTCTCAGAGCTTTATTCCGTGGTATTTTAATCTTGGGTTTTTACAAGTTTCTATAGGTATTATATGTTATTAACGGTTTAATTAACTCCAATTAAAATTGATTTCTATCCTTTTCATTTTAGCGAATACAACTTAAATATTAATTATTATATGTACACTTTGTTTTACTACCGGTTACTTAAATAGAGTTAATTAAGATAAATTTTGCACGTAATTTCTCTTTGTTTAGAAATAATTACATTACACGCAGAGCTTTTCAATACTGCTTCTTTTGATATAAAGCGTCTTATAAATAATTTAAATTTCTTATTTTACTGAAACAACCGAGTTTATTTATGTTTTATGGTTTTAATAAAGCGTATTATTTAATGAAATTCCTTATACACGGTGATTAAAATTATTTGATGTGATTATTTAATTTTCTACCCTGGTCTAAATATGAGTAATATATATATATATATATATATATATATATATATATATTGCTGTGATATACTCCTTTGAATGCGGGAACTGGGTCCTTTCAACAAAAAAATTCTAGTCCCACCGATTGGGCGTCATAAACTGCTGTGATCCTGGTTTCGCTTCAGCTGCTCACCTAATTTTATAAACCTCCTCATTCATAAAATTAAACAACACATTCCTACCACAAACATCAACGTTAACTCTATTTACATCAATATTCAGAATACATTAAATTTTCAAATTAAATTTCAGCATAAAATTCAGTTTAAAAAAGAATTTCAAGATTAATTTTATTATCACTTTAACGGGCATCCAAAATTAAAGTCCTTGTTGGATGCCTACTAATTAATATAACAATATAAGCAGACCGGAGTCTGAGTATAAAGGAGCATCTCCCACCCTTTACGTTAATTAACCAGGTTCGTCTAATTGAGCTCAAAGACATACCCAAAGTTTCATCATAATTCAGAACATCAATACTAAATACCCCTTTCTACTTAAACAAGCAAATTTCATCTTAAAATTAAAATTTTATGGTTAGTACAATTTCACTAATGTCCATTTAAAGTAAATCAATTATAAAGTTATTCAACACACACAAAAATGTCAAACAAAATAGTATAATTTACCTGAAGGTTACTGTCCTCGTAGCTCCAATGTACATCGTCCCTTTAGTTAATCACACCATTCCAACAGGATTATATTTACGGCTTCTAATTCTCAACGCTTTTAAAATTTTCTCCATCACCATTTATTTAAAGTTGTTTCTGGGCTTTTCCGGAACTCATCTGTGTATATCTGACCCTTGTTTTGTGGATCCAGACACGTATTTGAACCATTTAATTATTAACACCCCCGAAAAATAGCAAAGAAATTCATGCGTCTTTCACCAATATACGCCAAAACTGCCTACTTTTGTGTATACATTTGTCATTGTAAATTTTGCTAATTGGTACAGTGATACTGAATTTTATTACCTTGTATCTAAGTGCACTGAAGTACATTCATGTTAGCACGTAAATAACAAACTATTTTGAATCACTAAAATATACGAGCAAAATTTTAAATTATTTTATCAAACTAAAATGCACTGTTTAACATCTTGAATCAAGTCGCGGATGTAAGAGCTTTTAACGCATCGAATAGTCAAAAGTCTAAGAGGCCGAAATTCATATTACCACCGGTATATATAGCAAAAAGCCTGTCTGTCGGTCTGTTCCCCAAAACAGACAATTCTTACGAATTTCTCATTCTATGTTCCCAGTCCGTCGCTCGCGCGTCGGTTTTTACGAAATTTTCACTCGCCCCATTTAAATCTCAGAAACTCTCACACGGCACTCAAACATGTCCGAGAAAAACTAATTAATTTTGTACAGAAATTGTTGTTTCTACCTCTGATATTTGCATCCTATTTTCAACCAATTGTGACCCTCGTGACGTTGCTTAAATCACGCCTTTTACTATATGTGTCTTTGCTTGACGCATTTTCTCTTTCCTTTTCTAACTTGTTCGTATTGGTGCAAATTGATATTCTTTATTATCGATTATGTTTTAGTCCATGTGGACTATCTGGGTTTAATAACCCCGTATCGCACATGCTCGTGAATATTAAGCCCCGGTTTCTCCAAGATTCTTTGAAACCATTTGTTATCTGCACAATTTTCGCCGTACGTGATATTTAAACTACGCAGGTGTTCAAAATAATATTAATTCTCAGAGCTTTTTAAATAAACCCTGTTTTGTATTTCGTGCTAAAGCATCTGACCGTTTCCAATATCCTTAGAATCGACATGTTTATCTAAACAAATTAATCTGAAATTGCCTTTTAAAATACGCAGGTGTGTTCAAACATCCTACTTCTAACTAACACTTCTAGGATTTGCATTTTATTGGGTTTTTACAAGTTTCTGTAGATATTATCTGTACGTTTTGTTCAATACCGGTTACTTGAAATAGAGTTAATTAAGATAAATTTTGCACGTAATTTCCATTTGTTTAGGACTAATTACATTACACGCAGAGCTTTTTAATACTGCTTCTTTTGATATAAAGCGTCTTGTACATGATTTAAATCTCTTATGTTTAATGAAACTAATAAATTTTTATGCTTCACGGTTTTAATAACGCGTATTATCTAATAATATTCATTATACACGGTGATTAAAATTATTTGATGTGATTATTTAATTTTCTACCCTGGTCTAAATATGAGTAATATATATATATATATATATATATATATATATATATATATATAGAAGATGTAAATTTAATGAGTCTCAGGAAGAGTAGCAAAGATGTAATATTTAACACGAACACATTATGAGTACAGCATCACCAGCTCACAATTTGAACCGGATCTCCTCCGTGCCGACTGTTGATAAAACCTGCAAAGTCAGGTGAAACAGCACGAAGGCACAATTTGGAGTGATGCTGTACTCACCATAGTCGTGTTACAATTTGACGATCTCTCCTGCCGACTGTTGATAAAACCTCAAATAGGTGAAACAGCATCGACAGGATCAAATTGTGAGCTAGTATTGGTACTTCCCATAATTGTTCTGTTAAATATTAATATTATATATATATATATATATATATAATATATATATATATATATATATTATAATTATTATAATTATGTTTGTGGGTATTAGGTCTGCTGGGGTAAAAACTCTTTTTATGGCCTAAATTTTCGCATATATTTAATGCTTTGTCAAAGGCAATAACTAAAGTAATACAACTATAATAAAGATGCTGGTAGTAATAAGCGTTACTTACATTGAGATTAATAAAAATTGCTTCCATAAATAAATTTAAATTAAGTTCCTTTATATAATCTTATAAAATTGAATTGAGTAACGCTTATTACTACCAGCATCTTTATTATAGTTGTATTACTTTTTAGTTATTGCCTTTGACAAAGCATTAAATATATGCGAAAATTTAGGCCATAAAAAAGAGTTTTCTTTTACCCCAGCAGACCTAATACCCACAAACATAATTATAATCAATTATCCAAAAGGAGGTCGTTAATCCAAAAAAAAGATATATTTATATATATATGAATTATTAATAACGACCTCCTTTATTCTAATTTTTCAAAAATATTGTGGGTTTTAAGTCGGCTGGATTATATATATATATATATATATATATATATATATATATATATATATATATATTTAACATTACTGAAAATATAAATCGAAATAAACGCTTTTCGTGATGCGACCATCTACATTTATTCAGATTTATATTCTAGGGATCTGAAAAGGTTGTAAAAATTCTTGACCCTTGCATGGAATCTATCAGAAAACAAGTTTTGGGTGTCCTTATATCGATTGAATACGCACAGGAAGTGACTCTTATAAAACAACTTTTATGTGATTTCTATTCTCAAGATGACCGTTGCAAAATTTATAGCAAACGGATTCGAAGATATTTAAACCTGAAATTGTTTTTTTGGACCTTTTGAGGTTGTTTAAGGAAACAATTTAATTTTTACGTGGTGTACAAAATATAATGTTTAATTACCAGTATTTTAGTTACTGACAGTTGCATATTGATACACGGCATAATTTGCTATGCCCTGGGGTGTATAGAAGCGTTCTCAGTAGGTTACTTCACGTGCGATTGAAAGACAAACGAACAAATGCAAAAAATGCAAAATGTAACATGCAAAAATCCTTGTACCTGTCAATCAATTATATCTTGCGTTAACTTTAATAACCAGAGATAGTGGAGATAGTGAACGTATAAATATCAGCAAAGTTTATGTAAGCGGAACCTTTAAGTATTTTCCGGTAATGCTTCAAATTTAAGCGACGTCAGCTGAACGAGGAACTGTCGACCTTTGGCAGAACTCAACGTTGATATTTGTATAGCACGATTACACCAGCCGCTTTGCAACTATTGCGGCACACTACAACACAAAGCACTTGAAGGTTAATCGCGGTAAAACCATAGATTATACGACATACACGACGGAGGGGAATTGACCTGCAAGGTACATTTTCTGCGATAATTAAAGTTAGTTTGCCTATCATTGCAAACGGAACAAACTCTATTTGAAGATGTCACGCCACAGGGTGCCAACCAATTATCTTTTGTGTACAGATGCTTCGATTACGTTCTAATGTAATTATTCTGGTCAGCGGTAGACTAATCGGCGCTACAAAACATATTCAGAAAAGAAAATATTGTAGCCAACTTTTTATCGCGCTATCGAGATAAAAAGATAGCCATGCGTCAAAGCTGTGATTATCGCAGCTACCCGTTTGGAAGAAGGTGGGAAGGACAAGTCCGAATTAGTAGGTGCACTGGAATTAACGAAAGAAATAGGCTGTAAGTCCAGGCGCAGCGTAGAAAATTTAGACATGGAGCGAAGCTGAAGCAACCAATTCAATTTGAAAAAGGTATCTTTGTTTTGGTGAAAACTCACGAGCAGACTTCTGCACAGGGAAGGAAAAAAAACAAGATTGTAACAATTTTATTTTCGATAATAATTCTTTGCATATAATTTCAAGAATAATGTAACAATTTTATTAATAATAATAATAATAATTTGCATTCAACTTCAAAAGTAATACGCTAAGCCTGCATCGTCCTTTAGTAATCTAGTCATATTCAGATATCTGTGTCGTATAAAGCTATTTACAAGCACATCTCTGTTTGATTGTTTCGTCCCCTCCTGATGGCGCGACCACTCGAGCTGGTTATAAGATAGTCGGCCACAGGTGATAGAAATATCAACATGTACCCTTGGCTGGAGGCCAGCAATCTACGAATCCATTTCAAATAGTGAGGATATCTTCGAATAACGCGCGACAAGTAGGATGCAACTTTTAAAAACACACAAGGACACAGAAAAACACATGTAAGATGCAACCTTTAGAAGGTGACGTAATTCAACTTTGAGAGTACGACTGCTACAGAATGCAAGGCGACAGGATATGATACGACACTTGGAACGAAGGAATTATAGAAGTTGATTTGGATGAATTTGTTTCAAATTGCAAACGCTGTTATCGTTGCTTGAAGAACGGGGATCCCGTCTTCCTTTGTCACAATGCGACAATTGCAGTTTTGGTTCGTAGATAGCTATAAGTTTTTTTATGTGTTTCAAAACTTGGAACACGTTAACTTGCTTTGATGCGTAATACATGTACAGTGTGTCCCAAATTGGATGTATTAAATGGGTAACTTAGTTTGTTATTAAAGATACAATAAAAGTGTGTGCGCAGTCATGTGCCAACTTTTTGAGATCAATTCAATGGTGAAATCACAAATGAGCGATCTTCTTTTGTTTTCGAGTTATAGCCAAAAATCGATATTTTTAACAATTCTATTAATTCGTATAACTCGTTTGGTTGCAAAAATATCCAAAATACCGTAATCATTTTTTATACGGTTTTTTACGTAGAATACAGTGGCGTACGCAAATATTTAATATTTATAATACTTTTGAGATTATAATATAAACTTGCATTTTTTTAAATGGAAACCACAATTGGTTGTCACTTTATTTAAAAGTTCTTTTTGACAGCTTTTAAAAAATATATAGTTTAATATAATTATCTTTTCAAATGGCCGAATTATTCCATGTTTTTGGTATAATAAAATAATTTATTATATTGGTAATAAATAGTTGGCCGCGAAACAAAAGGTAAACAAAAAACGACAATTGTTTGTATAACAAACGTCAACGAGCTTCAATCATATCTATTGCACATGCAATAAATTGTATTGTTAGTTTGTAAGTGAAGCATCAGTCTGTTACTAAATGGCAAAATTTGAAAATTACGAAAAATACGATATGCTAGTTGCATTTATTGAATCTGCGAGAATTCCTCTATCAGCAAAAACTTTATATTTTAACAGGTAATTGTGTAACTAATAGCAGATAATATTACTATGTCGTTTCTAAATCCTGAAAGACAACAACCTAATATTAACATGTTTAAAAGGATAGATAGTAATTTACAACAGTTTGGCTGCTTTGACTAGGCTAGAACGAAACAGTATGCAGTTTTTAATCAAGAGCAAACTACTGTTTCAACCATAGCATGTGTGGAAACAAACCCAAGAACATCATGTAGGAAAATTGAAAGGGAAATGGGTGTTTCTAAATCAGCAGCTTCAAGAATATTGAAGCGTAATAAATATCGACCTTATAAAAATAAAATTATACATAGTTTGTTTTCCGACGATTTTCAAAAAAGAAGGCGATTTTGTCAATGGTATCTTCGTAAATATGTTGCTACTAACAATTTTGGAAATAACATTATATGGTCTGATGAAGCACTTGCTGGTCGAATGAAAATACCTATCAAACATACGAGGCGTCAACAAAGCCATTATGGTTTGAATATTTGTTGCTACATTGTTGGTGGCACATTTCAATACCATATTTTTGAAAACAATCATTCAGCTTGTCGCTATATTGAAATTTTGTATACCAACTTGCACGAATTACTCTAGGACATGCCTCTCGAAAAAAGACAAAAAGTGTTGTTCCAACAAGATGGTGCACTCCCGCACAACGCTATAATTACTCGTGATTATTTAAATAGAGAATATCTCAATAAATGGATGGGTACGTTTGGACCTGTTCAGTGGCCGCCTAGATCTCCTGACTTGTCGATATTGGACTATTTCTTGTGGATTTTTTTGAAAGAGGAAATCTGTAAAACCCAGAACCATAGTATTGAAGAGTTGCGGAATTCAATTGAAGCAGCATTTCGTAAAGTTAAGGCGGTTTATTTATTAAATTCTATTAAGTCTTTAATAAAACGATGCGAACTTTGTTTAAGAGAGAATGGAGGCCAGTCTGAACAATATCTCTGAATTATCAGTAAATAAAACTATTGTAGTATCCCCATCTGTGTTCTAGTGTTTTATATATATTATGTGTGAGGGTGTGTGTAGGTGAGGGTGTGTGTGGTTGTGTGCGCATGCGTGCGTGCATGCGTGGGCGCGTGCTTGTGTGTGTGTGTGTGTGTTTGTGAGGGTATGAGGTGTGTGAGTATGTGTGTATTATGTGTATCCATATATGGATTATAGACTGTTTAAAGGAGGATAGGAAAGTATAATTTTCAATTTAAGATGTAGTTATATTAATTTTTGTAATATATGTAGTTATGATATTGTATTCTTCTAGCTTTCAAACTTTGTTGTTTAGAGTGGTGTGGTACAATAATAAACTCTTGTTTTGTGTTTACCTTTTGTTTCGCGGCCAACTATAAATTACCAATACAATAAATTATTTTATTATACCAAAAACATGGAATAAATCGGCCATTTGAAAAAATAATTATACTAAACTATATATTTTTGAAAAGCTGTCAAAAAGAGCTTTTAAATAAAGTGACAATTAATTGTGGTTTCTATTTAAAAAAATGCAAGTTTATATTATAACCTCAAAAGTATTATAAATATTAAATATTTGCGTACGCCACTGTATTCTACGTAAAAAACCGTATAAAAGACTTTTACAGTATTTTTGGATATTTTTGCAAACAAACGAGTTATGAGAATTAATAGAATTGTTAAAAATATCAATTTTTGGCTATAACTCGAAAACAAAAGAGTATCGCTCATTTGTGATTTCACCATTGAATTGATCTCAAAAAGTTGGCACATGACTGCGCACACAGTTTTATTGTATCTTTAATAACAACTAAGTTACCCATTTAATACATCCAATTTGGGACACACTGTACATTGTAAAAGTTTCAACTAATTGTTGAGCTGGATTTACCAGTAGTAAAACGAAAGTTCATTGATTTAGTGTTCTAAAAAAACGTGCTTTGCTCCATATGAATCGTCATATTTTTCTACTTTGTACAGCCGACAGATGTTATTTTAAAAGCAAATGCTTTGAACAGCTGTAGTGCAATATATGTAAACATGTCTATTTTTGTGATCAGCTTTATCTACATTAAAATTAGTATACGTAATCTTGAAAGCTCAAATGCTAATATTGTTAGGAGCTATTAATTTGTTATGTACCTGAAAAGATCTGCCCAGGTTAGAATCCTATTTGTATACAACAAGTTCATGTTTTAAAGTAAAGTGTTTGATTGGAAATAATAAAGACAAACAGGAAAGTTAAAAGTTTAAGATTGATGCAGTAAATAATAAAATTTTTTTGTTACAAGTTATATTATTTTAAAAGAGATCTTTTAGTAAACAATTGGTTCAAGATTAAAGATTTTTTATTTTGATCAAGTGTGATCAAATCTAATTACATAAAGCTAAAACCCTTCTGAGTAATAAATTGATGCCAATTTTATATTGGAAATACTTTTTTTATTATTTCTTTATGTATTTTTGCAGGACACAAATGATGTTCCACTTTTTTATTTATTTAACTATCACCATTTCTTACGGGAGCTGCGTCTTATTTTATTAAGACAGGTTTTTGTCAGCGAAAGCGATCATTTTTTTTTCTTTGGGTCTCCACGTCCGCCCTTAGAATAGTGCCTTGCTATTATCGTGATTATCTCAGGACATGGTGGCGCCTATTTGATTTAGCTTAAGTTTGATCTGCAAACAGAATTCGACTTACCCCCCCATTTCTCATTGCTCTACCCAGGAATAGACCCCTAGTTGTGTCGGAAGATTTTTGGAACAATAAGTATTTCTTGCGCCAAAACAAATAACAAACAAAAAACGTTTCAAGATCTTTTTATTATTAGAAGAGCCGTACAAGGTTAAACAGTAACTACTTATTTAATCGAAAATATTAATGCGGGGCAAGTAAGAGGAACGTATAATGTCAAGAATTTGAAAAGTTATTAAACCGCAATCACGTGTGAATGAGAGTTTGCACATAGGTTTAGCTACGTTATGAAATAAATCAACAATAAAGGTGATAATACAAGGACACAGAATTTATTATAAAATTTTGGGGCAGTAAGAATAATGGCATTAAAGCATCTTTCAGGGCATTGGTTTGTCAAAAGCTATAAGAAAATCGTACATTCAACTTATAAAATAATAATTTAGCTTTTTACGACTACATTAATAAATTAAATACAAAACTAGTATTCTAAGTTTATTATATAAAAGACGTTCTTACGCTAATGCATCTAACTAAATGTCAATATTCAAATGGCTATGTTGAAATTCCGGAATTTATTAGAAGAAACTGCGACGTTGATTTAACTTGGATTTTAATATTTTTGCAATTTTCTAAAATAAAGATACGTTAGTTTATATAATTCATGTGGCTTCTAAAACAAAATTTTACGTTATTATTAACACTTCGCTAATTTTGTTTTTTAGCCTCGTATACATAAATCACGTTTAGCACTAGATTTCTTATTTAAAACTAAATGTTAAAAATAGTTGAAATAGAAAAGCAAACTCTCGATTTGTTTGCAATATGACAATTTCATCACAACAATTTTTATTTATCTCCTCAATTAAATATTAAAAATTATATAGAATGAAGTTTGCAATAATACGCTTGTTTACTATAAGTAAAAGTGAGAGTAAATAATCAACATACCTCTGCTTCAAGAGATTCTGTATTGAAAGTGAGGGTTGTGACACAAACTTTCACTAGCATAGCGAAACCTTATACAATGTATTACCGACTATTATTTAATTTGCGTGATATTTCCAGGGACGAACGAACTCTTAACTTAATAATTTAAAATTGCCTTGTATTGTGAGTCTTCATTCAATATTTGATCTACGACAATGGATAACGTCGTTCGAGACGAAATGTGCAACGGTAACAATACTCATAGATAGCGCATGATTTTGTTTTAAAATGGTTTTATTGTTTTAGAAATTGCAACGGTCGACGGAGTAATTAATTTGTTACTTAGTGATGATAAAACGGTATGTGATGGAAAACAAAAGGGTTGCGACATTAATAATAATCTGCCGGATTTCTATGACGAAATTAAATTTAGAAGGTAAGTACATGTGATTTGTTGCTATTACATTTTATTGTGCCATTTTTTTGATAGCGTTTGGTAATAGTGGAATTTTTTTGAATCTTTGGGAAAGTGGAGGCGCTAGCCGTTTATGGATGTTTCCGCCCACTTCCCCAGCAGAAAATAAAAAATCAAGCGTCTTTTATTGTATTATTTATAATTCGAAATTGCATCGTCGTTATAGCTTTATCAGACACTAAGCTAATAAAAAGGAAAACAGAAATGCATTATATTGTGGTATTTCTCACAATGATCTAGGTGTGAGCGACACACCTTGAAACAATCTAATAAAAATAAAATTTTTCCGTAATTTTTATCATCACGCGCAAATACAAACATTTCAATTAACACACATCTAGCCTTATACATGGTGGTCACTCTTATAGTGTTATACCATTGGGATATTCAAAACTGTAAGAGATACAGCGTGGGTTAAATTAAAAAAAGTTGCGTTTTTGTGCCTTTCAAGAATCCATAAAGAAACGTAAAATATCTCAACCGATTTTCGAGTTATCGCAAAGAACCGAAAGTTGCAATTTTCTTCTTTTTTCTATAACCTTTTTATTCATTTCAAAAAAAATATGAAACTTACATAATTCGTATTAGTGATCGCGAGCTTTCTAACGATGTTATCAAAAAATTCGTAGTTCGACTTAAAATGTTATTTTCTGATGTTTATTTTTGATTTTCTTACGGATTAAATAGAACAAAAAAAATACGATGTCACTGATGTATCATACAATGAATTTAAAACTTCAATGATCTTCCTTAAAACGAGGTGCGTGAAGTTTGGGCGCAACTTTTTTGAACTAAAACTAAATTTTGCGCCTTCTTGCTAAACGAGTTATTTTAAAAAGCACATTTTCGGCCTAATTCACGAAGCTGCACTTTTTAAATTTTTTAAAAAATCTGTGCCTTAATTAGACGCCAATTACGCGCCATTTTGCGCCGCCAAAATAAAATTTAACAAGTTATATTAAAAAGATATTCCTCCGGCCAGGTTCACGAGACCGCACTTTTTTAAATTTTCCAAATAGGTTTGTGCCATAATTAGGTGCCAATCTTGCGCCGTTGAAACAAAATTTTGAGTCATCTTTGTTATGGAATTATTTAAAAATCTTTCCTTGGGCGTGTGAAGTTGGCCGTACCTTTTTACGACTTTCCAAAAATTTTTGTGCCTTAATTAGGCACCAATTATGCGCCATTTAGCGCCGTTGAAACAAAATTTTGCGCCCTATCGTGTACCAAGTTATTCGCAAAAGCATATTTCTCCAAGCTACCTTGATACGTGAAGTTGGTCGCACCTTTTTTGAATTTTGCAAAAAATTTTGTGCAATTATGCGCCAAATATGCGCCATTTTGCGCTGTAGAAACAAAAAATTTTTCCCTCTCGTATACCTAGTTATTCGAAAAAAGCTACTTCTAGCTACCTTGATACGTGAAGTTCGTCGCACCTTTTTTGAATGTACAAATAAAATCATATTTTTGGACAATGACTAAAACAAACCTGATGTGTGCACTGGGTCGGGGGTGTTTGGAATTTTTGATGTGGGTGCCAGGAAATATTCGCAGAGCCGATATTAATAAGACTAACGAAAATAGGTGTAGTTAAAAATTTAAGCTTTTTTAAAGCACAGAGAAATTTAACGAAATTGTTACATAACCTTGGAAATTTATTCATATAGCACTATCTCTTTATATATATATATATATATACAGGGTGTTACGCATTTTATAGCATTTTTGGTGACATACGATCACTTTATATTATTCTGGTTTGATATTTACATTATCAAAGTTCATTTCCTGTTATCGCCTATCCTATAACATATACATACAACTTTGGATATTGGAAGGAGTGCTCGCGAATGCCTTTTTCGGTTGGTGTACAGTTCAAAACGCGCATAGGACAAAGCATTACTAACTATGCAACGGGAGTGACCGTAACAATCAGTTCGGTGTGTTTTAACCATGGAGTTTTCTATAATGAAAACGCTTCAAGAATAGTGAACTTTGGTTTATGCAGTTTACGGCGGTTATGCAGATACAGATTACAGTCCGCTACATTTTTTCATACCAGCGCAATTGGCGACCATTACAGGTTAGTGTATTTTAATTGATTAAATGTTTTAAAATGCCGTTGGTCGATAAAAACAGACATTTATTTTGCTCCTTCTACGCCATATAACTTTTTTTTTCTGCATGTTCCTAATCCTTACCGCATATCACTTCTCGTTTACTGCATAAATATTTTATTATAAAACAAAACGCATTGCTATTCATTGGATTTCATGGTTTTAAATTATTATAATTTCAATTTAAATCGCATTAATTTAGTCATTCAATGGTATTTGTGTTAAAAATAATCAATGTGGTTCAGTTTTTACAAGTATAATATCGCTTTAAGAAAACCTGTGCATTCATTTCAAATAATAACTTTCGAGGTCAGAACGCCGGCAGTTTGAACCTGTTGTTTCTGATAACGAACATAGTTCTAGCGACATAATTTAAGTTGCTCGCGCATTCAAAACAAATTTGCAAACATTGTCAATTTAATTCGTAGAAGTTGTTGACAATTGTTACCATTTAGCACCAATACTCATTGAAATGGTAAACATGTTAAATTAAATAATTCATTTAATTTGTTAAAGACAAATTTTTGTCTTTGGTTTATTCGCATTCATTTCAAACAATACCTCATACAAGGTGTTTAAATATCTATAATTGCTATAGATATTTTAATTTAGAACATTGGGTTCTTGGTTAAAAATTATTTATGTAATTTTTAATTTTTAAAGGCAAATTTTTGTCTTTGGTTTATTGGCATTTATTTCAAAACAATTCCTTAGAACTTATAAGGGCATTTTAGTAGCTACAATGGCTACCAAGAAAATTTCTATCGGACGGTTTATTCTGGATTTAAAATTGGCTATTGAACAGTTTCGTTCGTTTTTTGATCAAACGTATAATTTGGACTCAACAGAGCAAAATTTAGTTTTGGCTCAAATTCTAACGCAAACAGCTATCGATCTCAAACATGAGAGGGATAGTGCGTACAAAATGTGCACTCTAGATGCAGAAAATCTAGAGGAAACTAAAAGTTTGAAATCCAGCATGAATGGATTAGTCATTTCAATAAAAAATAGTGGGGCACATATGGAGCTTGAATTATCCAAAATCAAGAATGAAAATATTCTTGCCAACACACAAGAATTTTCTCAATTAACAAGCATGTCTAACATAAGACTTCCTCGGATATCTGTCCCAAAATTTTCTGGCAAGATTTCAGAGTTTATGCATTTTAATGAGCTTTTTAAACATCTTGTTGTTGATAACAGGAATTTATTAAGCATAGAAAAATTTTATTTCTTGCTGGACGCATTAGATTCAGATTCTAAAAGTTTAATTAAACATTTACCTATTACAGGGGATAATTTTAAGTTGGCATACGATACCGTGGTTGAAAGGTATGAAAACAAGCGACTTTTGGTAAACTCACATTTTGCGGCTTTGGAAAATGCTCCTAAGGCCAACCATAATTCTCGCCAAGAGCTTAGAGCTCTCATAAATTGCTTTGATGAAAATTTGGCATGCTTAGAGCAAGCTAAGGTAGATGTTTTGGACATGTTTCAGTTTCGTACATTATCTAAAAAATTAGATAACGAATTTTTAAAATTATTGGAATTGGAAACCAATGCTGTGGGTTTAAATTTGATTTCCACATATAAGCAATTAAAAACATTTGTTGAAAGGAACTCTAAAGCCTTGGAAGTTAGTAGTCTATGTATGAGCAAACAGTCTAAAACAAATAGTAAATCTACACATTTTGATAAACCTACTGGAATTTATACAAAATCTCAATATCAAACTTTATTGGTGACAATATCAGTTAACAAAAGTTGCATTCATTGTAACGGCAAACATGATTTATATCAGTGTCAGAATTTTTTGGACAACACGCCTCACGAGCGTTACGAGTTTGTTAAGCAGAAAAATTTCTGCATTAATTGTTTATCGGGGCTTCATCGAGCCACGAAATGTTCTTCAAAATCTGTTTGTAGAAAGTGCGCTAAACCTCAAAACACATTGCTACATTTTACAAACCAAAAATCATTGACGGATCAATTCGTTAATAACGCGCCCGCACTACAGTCAAATCAACTATGTGCAAGTACATCAAGTACTAGCAGTTAATTTTCGACGCATTCTTCGAAAACCGTCACTTTGTAGGCAACTGCAACTATTGCAATTCGAGATGGGAACGGAAAGATTCAAAAAGTAAGAGCATTGTTGGACAACGGCAGTATGGAAAGTTTTATGACGGAAACTTGTCGTCAGCAACTTGGCTTACAAAAATCCAACGTTGCCATTAAAGTGGAAGGTCTAGGTTTAGCTTCCTCACACATTTCGAGAGTTTTATCTTGCAAAATTAGACCTAGGGATAAAATACATCCACAATTTGATGTAGATGTTTGTATTCTACAAAATATTTGTGGTAAATTGCCTGCAGTGCAATTAAACACCAACCATTGGCCGCATACAGCGGACTTGCCGTTGGCTAATTTTGATTTTGATAAGCCAGGCACAATTGATTTACTTTTGAGTGCAGATGTTTTTGCACACTCATTGTTAAATGAGACTCGTATGGGAATCGCAGACGAACCAGTCGCGATTCATACCAAATTTTGGTGGGTTCTCACAGGGAAAATCATTTCTCCTGCAGCAGATAGTACCTCATTATGTGTACTAACAGAACCCCTGGATATTCTAATTCGTCGGTTTTGGGAGCTGGAAGACATTCCAGATGTCCACAAGGTTTCTTCTGCAGAAGAAGCCTGTGAGCAGCATTTTTTGGTAACACACTCTAGAAACGAGCAGGGTCGTTTTATAGTGTCACTTCTGTTTAATGGTCCGGAACCCATTTTTTGGGATTCTCGGAAAGTCGCACTTCATAGGTTTTTGACATTGGAAAGTCGTCTACAAAAAGACCCACCACTGTATACAATGTACAGAGAGTTTATGCAAGATTATTTACAAAATGGCCACATGTCACTCATTCCTTCTAGCATGTAGGAATCATCGCATCATTCGACAGAATATTACATTCCGCATCATGCGGTTATTAAACCAGAAAGTAACACAACAAAATTAAGGGTAGTCTTTGACGCTTCGGCAACTACTCTCATTGGTGGGTCTCTTAATGACCATTGCTTACCGGTCCTCCCTTACAAAAGGATATCTTGGCTTTACTTTTGCTATTTCGCTTACATCCGATTGTCATCACCGCAGACATCAAACAAATGTATCGACAAATTCTGATTTCTCCGGAACACCGGAAATTTCAAAAAATTGTTTGGAGGTCTAATCCTACAGAACCTATTTCAGATTTTGTATTAAATACAGTAACTTATGGTGTCAAATCAGCACCGTATTTGGCATTGCGCGTGATCCAAGAATTGGCGCGTCTTGAATCATCAAAATTTCCTTTAGCTGCTAAGGCTTTGGAATTCGATACATATGTTGACGATGGCGTGACCGGGTCACAATTGGTCGAAGAAGCTCAACAATTGATTTTGGAATTAGACAAACTATGCTTGTTGGGCGGATTTACGTTGCGTCAATGGAACAGTAATGTATATGACGTAATTAAGGTAGTACCTGAATCGGTTAGGTATCAACAGACATTTTCATTCGAAGATTCAACTAATCTCTCGCAAAAAATTTTGGACCTTCAGTGGCATCCGTCATTGGACGAATTTTTTTATGTAGTAAATTCGGTGGATCGGATTTGTACCAAAAGACACATGGTTTCAGAAATAGCGCGGATCTTTGATCCCTTCGGCTTGTTGACACCGTTGGTGTTTTTTGCAAAACACCTTATTCAATATTTATGGATTCGGGGCATTGATTGGGATGACGACCCTCCTGTTGATGTCACTGTCAAATGGAATGATTACCTTGATCAATTATCTGAATTGTCTAAGGTGAAAATTCTTCGGTGGATTTTGTCTGATAACTGTCTGGAATTTCAGTTGCATGGCGTTTGCGTCGCCTCCGAACAAGGATACGCCGCAGTAGTTTATTTCAGAGTGGTAGACGCAAATGGTAATATCAAAGTTTCATTGGTATGTGCAAAATCTAGGGTTGCACCTACTCAACGCATTTCTGTGCGTCGGCTAGAATTATCTGCCGCGGTACTTTTATCAGATTTGATCGAGTTCTTGTTCAATATTTACAAGGTTCGACTGAAGTTATCAATTTATGCGTGGTCAGATTCTACAGTGGCCTTATCATGGATTCGCCTTCTTACCATTGGAAAACTTTCATTAGTAATAGAATTTCACATATTCAAGATCGAATTCCTCCTGGGTCTTGGAACCACATCAAGTCTCAAGATAATTCAGCTAATTGCGCCTCTCGGGGTTTAATAGCCACGGACTTAGTAGAGCATCGTTTATGGTGGTCCGGTCCTATTTGGCTTTCTTTGCCACCATCAGATTAGCCTGTGAGTAGATTTTCTGAAATGGATTCTACACCTATGGATTTGGAAAAGAGAATTATCTCATTGAATATTATCATTTCGGATCATTTTCTTGATCTCTTAATAAACAAATTTTCTGATATAAATAAAGTTTGTCGCATTATATGTTATGTCCTTCATTTCATTCGCATTTTGAGAACCCCCGTGGATCTCGTTTCAAACGCATCGCAAATCATTTCAAATCAGCAACAACAAGTTGCGCTTCATTTATTAGTTAAAAGAGTTCAATCAGAATTCTTTTATAAGGACATAGAGAATATTGAAAAAAGGAGAACCATTAGCAAACAGCTTAGACCCCTTAGTCCATTTCTGGACAGACATGGTTTACTCAGGGTGGGCAGTCGCCTTCGAAATTCAAATTTACCTTATGGGAAAAACTTTCCACTTCTATTACCCCGTACTCATCGTTTGACAGATCTTGTTGTTTTGGACTGTCATCAAAAATGTTTACATCCTGGTCTTAGAACGACCCAATTTCTTTTAACGCAAAATTTTTGGATTTTTACCGCAAAAAAGGCTGTTCGAAAATGTCTAAAGGCATGTATTATTTGTTTTCGTATAAAACCAATTCCTTATTGTCCCCCTATGGGTGACCTACCAGCATCCCGCACCGTTTCGGGTAAAGCTTTTCTCCACACTGGGGTTTGATCAAAGTCATTAAAGGCTTATGTTTGTTTGTTCGTTTGCTTTGGAACTAAGGCTCTGCACTTAGAGCTAGTTTCGAATTTGTCCTCATCTGCCTTTATAGCGGCATTGAGGCGTTTCATTGCTCGTCGTGGTAAATGTGCCAAAATTTACTGTGATTGCGACACAAATTTCACTGGTGCTGCCCATGAACTGGCAGAACTTATGCAACATGTTGCTACCGCAGAGGGTATGGAATTTATTTTCAATCCCCCGTCGTCCCCTCATTTCGGAGGGTTGTGGGAGGCTGGCATCAAGTCAATTAAGAGTCATCTCAACAAGGTTATCGGCGCTCAAATTCTCTTGTTTGAGGAATTCAATACCGTACTAATTCAGATTGAGGCCATACTAAATTCTCGTTCTTTGCGTTCGTTCAGTACAAATCCTTAAGATTTTTCTTATTAGGCACCGTGTCATTTCTTAGGAGTCGTACCAGTTTCAGTGCTTCCTGACCCAAATGTCTTGGACCTGAAACTATCAATTTTAGATCGTTGGCAACTCATTCATAGAATCCAACAATCTTTTTGGCGCCGTTGGCATAGCGAGTACTTACATACTTTCCAACAGAAAACTAAATGAGTTTCATCTCTTTCCGCTGTTAAGATTGGGACATTGGTCCTAATTAAGGAGGACAATATCCCTCCATTGCATTGGCGACTGGGACGCATTACCCACTTGTATCCTGGTACAGATAATGTCGTCAGAGTGGCGCAGGTTCAAACTGCAAACGGCATTATTAAACGACCTTTGGTCAAATTGTGTGCTCTTCCATTAGAGGACACATAACTAAGGAAATTTTTTTGTTTTTTTTTCTCAATGATTATTTTTTTGGTGGAATTACGCATTTATTTATTATTTAATTTTTGCGGTATTGCGCATTTGTATATATTTAATTACATTGGTTAAAATAAGTTTTCAATCATATTTTGGTGGGCGGTATGTTATGCATTTTATAGCATTTTTGGTGACATACGATCACTTTATATTATTCTGGTTTGATATTTACATTATCAAAGTTCCTTTCCTGTTATCGCCTATCCTAAAACATATACATACAACTTTGGATATTGGAAGGAGTGCGCGCGAATGCCTTTTTTGTTTGGTGTACAGTTCAAGATGCGAATCGGACAGAGCATTATTAACTTGGCAACGGGAGTGACCGTAACAATCAGTTCGGCGTGCTTTGACCATGGAGTTTTCTATAATGAAAACGCTTCAAGAATAGTGAACTTTGGTTTATGCAGTTTACGGCGGTTATGCAGATACAGATTACAGTCCGTTCATTTACATTTCCAATGCTCCACCTGTAGGTACTACATTGGCCAGGAGGCGAGTTTTTTGTTGCCTGGAAATTTAGAATTTTGCCGAACCCTTGCCGTTTCAGGCAAGGTAGGGATCTTTAACGTGCGTGACAACACTCACACACGGGACCTCCATTTAACCTCTCATCCGTACGAGGGCGTAATTTTTGTGAAAAATGCTCACCTGCCATTTTTCAAGCAGTCGGCCGTGTCGGGATTTGAACCCGGGACCTTGGGATCCGTAGTCTTACGCTTACTACATTGATCCACGGCGACGCCACAGATTACAGTCCGCTACATTTTTTCATACCGGCGCAATTGGCGACCATTACAGGTTAGTGTATTTTTAATTGATTAACTGTTTTAAAATGCCGTTGGTCGATAAATATATAAATATATTGCAAGAATAATAAGATTATTTAGGGATATATAGGGTCTCAAGGGTAGTATACATCAAGTAAACAATACCAAAATTAAGGCAACTAAACATTTGAGTTATAAAAAGTGCACAATTCGTTAAATATGCAAAAGGAAATATCAAACACGCTGTATAAAATCTATAACTAACTGTAGTCAATTTTAATTAAGGTAAACATGATCTTTAACATTTATTAACTTAGGACACTGAGAAATTCTCTAAGAATTCTACTGAGAGATTTGCGAAGCGATTCAATACTACAAGTAACAGATATAATAAAGGGGAAAACTCTGAATCAGGACGTTAAGCTGAAAGCAACCCAAGGTCATTGGTTAACAGCACGTAGCCGCAAGTCAAAGGATTGGGGCGTACGCAGAGCTACACATTCGAACCAGAAAATCAACTTAGAAAAATAATAGGTTAGCGATCATAGTTAATTAATAGCATAAGACTTATTTTTTTGAACATTTAAAACTTGCATGTACTCGGATATTTATGTGAAGGGTCATCAAAAATTTTGATTGATACGTAGAAATTACATTAAGAGAATGAAGGGTCATTTAATTGTTTTTTAATGCAAAAGGGATTGCATTTTATAGAAAATATTTACTTTCGTGTTTCAGTACACAAAATTAAGACTAGAATTGGGTTTTTAAATACATGAAATTATTTATTTTTATGCTAAATGTATAAAACTAATATTATTCTACGCTATTTATAGCAAATAAAAAGTATTTTTTATCAAAAATGTATCGATAATTAATAAGTGAAAATAAATGGCTTTGTATTTATCTTAAAATGATGCGTTTTACGGTATCGTACAATTAATTATTTTTACACATACAACTTAGGTTACTTGCTATTTAACTACAATACGCTTATATTATACAGGGTGATTATTTATACACGCGCAACAGAATTTGTTGTTTATACATCAATAAATAAAAGTACGCTTGTATTATACAGGTCGTAACCATGAATTTACGAAAATTTCCGATTTTTTCAGGATTCTTTTATATTTTAGTGGGATTTATTTGTAGAATTTGGGTTTCAAAAAGGACGTTAATAACGTCCTTTTCAATGACCTCTCGTGACCCCTTTATCACGTCAATATATATATATATGATATATATATATATATATATATATATAAATTAAGTTAATTAATTTATATATATATATATATATATATCCAAAAATGAAATTTAATGGCAAGTGACTCAATATTAGCCACAAGGGCATCCTGTCGACGCGTTTCGCCTTTATTGGGGCTTATCAGGACAGGAGTAGCAAAGATGTATATTTAACACGAACACATTATGGGAAGTACAGCATCACCTAGCCCACAATTTCTGCTTTCGTGCTGTTTCACCTGATTTTGCAGGTTTAATCAGCAGTCGACACGGAGGAGATCCGGCTCAACTGCCTTTTTCCATAGCCAACGATAATAATTATAAAGAATAAGTAAATTTAATGAGTCTTAGAATAATATCAAATAATCAATAATATCAATAATAATTAATAATCAATAATCAACAATCAATAATAATATCAATTAATATCAAAAAAGGATGCCCTTGTGGCTAATATTGAGTCACTTGCCATTAAATTTCATTTTTTGATATTATTCTAAGACTCATTAAATTTACTTATTCTTTATAATTATTATCGTTGGCTATGGAAAAAGGTAGTTGAGCCGGATCTCCTCCGTGTCGACTGCTGATTAAACCTGCAAAATCAGGTGAAACAGCACGAAGGCACAAATTGTGGGCTAGGTAATGCTGTACTTCCCATAATGTGTTCGTGTTAAATATACATCTTTGCTACTCCTGTCCTGATGAGCCCCAATAAAGGCGAAACGCGTCGACAGGATGCCCTTGTGGCTAATATTGAGTCACTTGCCATTAAATTTCATTTTTTGATATTAACACACCATACATGGCACTGGGAATAATATGATAGCGTTATGTATGTATATGAAATCCTATGATATTTGTGGAGATTAATAACCCGACTCTATGGATGCACTGTACCATACAATTCGCCTACCCATTCTCATCTTTACACGCACAGACACAATACAAATAGAATTAAAACAATAAAAAATACACAAAAACAGTTACAGTGCACGCTCAGAAAACATTCTAAATTGTATTAAAAATTAATGCCGCTTAATGGTATATACACTCGCAGTGTACACCATAGATACGGTACATTATGGTATACACTTGCAGGCTTTCGCGGCGCTGTACAACGATAAATAATTGCCCAAATTAAAAGACTTCAATAGAAACATTTTGCAAATTAGCTGCCCTACTAAAAGGGAACAACAATTTTTTCACACAATAATCCGAAATGAGATATTTCCGAACACAGTTTGTCAACACTATACATGTTTTGGCTTCTTGGGAGAATAACTTTCTATTCATTGATCGCACAAGAAAAACGTATAAACAAAATGTAACGTTATTTTAAAATGTTAACGTATAAACAGTTAATAAATTAATTAAATTTCATTAACTGGTATTACTTATAGGCAAAATTCCATAATAAATTACTGTTATATTTTAACAAGCATCCCTTATAATAAAGACCAGGTTTAGAAATAGCTTTACCCTTAAATATTATAAATTCCAGCAGCTGTCATCATAATTTAAAGCTCCAACCTTGCAAACCGAATACAATAACCCTTTTAAAACTTATGTGAATTATAGATTGACGAATCTGATAAATTTAAATGGAATAGTACCTTTTAAACGTAAACAAAGAAAAGCAATTTTCAGCTGTAAAACTTAATCTTCTTAATATTTTCGTGATTGACAGCCGGTTACAGAAAACGAAACATTACAAATAGCTGAACTATTTTCCAATTTGATTTGTTCAAAGATTGCAAGTAATTTTAAGTAGTCTGGAGACATCCATTGTATTTAAATCCGTTTCGGCGCGGTTACGGCTATCCGGTTTTTTGTCAATGGCAGACAACTGTCGCCAATAAGTATGGTCCACAATTTCAGTATTAAAATTCCAAGAAGGTACAACATAATTATATCATTAGAAAAATAATTGCTATCCGTGACCCTCATCTTGAAAGGGGTTGGATTTGGTTTCTGAAATCTTGTTTTTGGGAGGTTCTGTTAATGGTCATTGGATAACAAAAATATGACGTAAAATAATGGTTTAGTGTAGGAATTAATATATAACTTAAAGCTTTAGTCAAAAGATAGGGATTCCAATGGGGATGTCCGTTGTCAAAAGGTAGAAAGAAACGTAGCCAGAGAGTTCGCTGGTAACGTTACCCGGTATCACAGATATGATATTGCACTTAGTATCACGATAGTAAAATTGGAAAGGAGTAATTAACTCTTCCAGATCGGGAGGGTTGATGCCCGTGTGTTCGCGGATTTATAAGTGATATTGAAGTATATAATAAAAAGCTTGTGTGCGTGTGGCGCACAAGTTAAGTTAAGTTATCAACAAGATCCTGCCGGGTTCGTGTGCCATTGGATTAATTGAATAGCGTGACCAATTTTTAGTTAATTTATTTGTTAGGACGTTTTGGCCATAAACCGTAAGATTAATTTGGTGTAAAATTTATAAGATAAGTTTTCTATATAAAGTATTTGGGAATTACTTATGTACGTAAAATTATCATAATTTCATATCAACCATTCAATTAAAATTCTAAGTTAAAATCCATGAATTTCCTAATGTATGAGGTTCGCGTTTATTGCTCTGTAAATTAAATAGTTTCTGTTTGCCGTTGATTAAGTGAATAGTTTTTTATTTTTTTGATTATGAAAGATAAGTAGTCAAAAAGGTAAGAATTGATTAAAAGAAACAATTGTCCTCCTTGGGATGACAAGTCTCTCAAGGTTTTGCACGAACATTTGGACATTCTCGACTTGTCTGGCGCCCTTGGTAATTGTCATTAAGCCACAATATTTATGAAAGGTAAGTGCCAATTTTTGTTTGTAGTATCCTATATATTAATTTAGTCCTTTCTGCAAAATTTTAACCCTCTATATGATCCACGACCTTCCGCTAGCTGGTGCCGGTGACCCCCCTTTAATTTTTGTTTTACAGACCGCCCCCATTTTATAATTTTAATGAAAAATATATACTTAGTAGCTTTTCTGCCTGTAACCAAAAGTTGCGGAAAATATTATTTTCTACAAATTTATACCGATGATTTTCTATCGTCAAGGCAACAGGAAACGATAAATTCTTGAAAAACCGTTTTCAGCACTTTTCCAATATGGCAGAACAATTGCTTCGATCCATGCGAAAACTGAAAATTATATTCACGGGGCAGCCCCCTCAAGTTAAAAATAATTTTGCATGTATAACTCTGTCACCAGTACTATTATTTTGTATTTGTGACGATATTTTCAAAAATTAAGTGTACCGTGTGATAGAAACAAAAGTAAGTTATAATAAAATAGCCATGCACATACAGAGGCGGCTTCATGGGTGCTTAGGGACCAATGCATCCAAAAAAAACGAACTGAATGGATGCAGTGCATCCATAAACTCGGGTTATTAATTTCTCCTAGATTTCATACGTTTTTATATACATACAATTGCTATCATATTATTGCCAGGGCCATGTATAGTGTGTTGTCCAAGCTGCTCTGTGGTTATCCATTAACTAAGGCGCCTTAATGTTGTTACAGATCGAACTGTTTTTGTATTAGAAAAAGTAAACAGATTTTTACCAAATTGTAGAACACCACACAGATAACGCTATATGCATTAATTTCTCAGGATATGTAACAATTTCGTTAAATTTCTTTAGGTTCCAAAAAAGCTTAAATTTTCAAATACACCTATTTTCGTTAGCCTTATTAATATCGGCTATGGGTATAATTCCTGGCACCCACACCAAAAATTCAAAACCCGTCGACCCTGTGCACACATCAAGTTTGTTTTAGACATAGCAAAGTAAATCCCCAACAATATGATTTTATTTGTACGTTCAAAAAATGAACTTCACGTATCCAGGTAGCTAGGAGAAGTAGTTTTAGCAAATAACTTGGTACACAGGAAGGCGCAAAGTTTTGTTTCAACGGCGCAAAATAGCGCAATAGTGGCGATTAATTACGGTACAAAATTTTTTGGAAAATTAAAAAAACGTGCGGCCAACTTCATGTATCAAGGTAGCTTGAAGAAATAGTTCTTTTCGAATCACTTGGTACATGGTGGGGCGCAAAATTTTGATTCAGGGACACAAAATGGTGGATAATTCGCGCCTAATTACAGCACAAAAATCTTTGGAAAATTACAAAAAGGTACGGTCAACTTCATGTGTTAAGGTAGCTCGGACAAATAGTTTTGTCGAATGTCTTGGTACACGGGAAATCACAAAATTTTGTTTCAACGGCGCTAAATGGCGCATAAAAGCGCCTGATTACATCAAATTTGTTTTTCGAAAATTCAAAAAAGGTGCGGTCAACTTCAAACACCTAGGGAAGAATTTTTAAATAACCATAACAAAAATGGCGCAAAAATTTTGTTTCAACTGCTCGAAACGGCGCATAATTGGCGGCTAATCACGGCACAAAGCTTTTGTAAAATTTAAAAAGTGCGGCTTCATGAACTTGACCGGAGAAATATTTTTTTTAATATAACTTGTTTGTCAAGAGGGCGCAAAATGGCGCGTAGTTGACGCCTAATAATGGAGTTCATTTTTTAAAAAATACAAAAAGTGCGGCTTTGTGAACGGCCGAAAAAATGTTTTTTAAATAATTCGTTTGCCAAGAGTTTTACCGGCGCAAAATGGCGCCTAATTATGACCCAAAAATTTTGAAAGATTCATAAAAGTTGTGGCCAACTTCACGCACCTCTTAAGACCTAATTTTTTATTTTTTCGTTAATTTCAAATTGCCGTGCTTATGAAATGCCGAATTTACTGATAATTGATATATTAAGTTGGCCATGCAAGGAAACCAGGAATTAAAAAAAAATTAATTGTAACTTGTAACTAATAAAAAAAAATTACAAAAGCCATAAATTAGTATCTATGTGGTAATTACATAAAATAATATTACTTATACAAATTTAATACTTGGAACGACCACAAAAAATTATAATTATCGACTAACAACTAAATTATAATAGGGTTTCACAAATTAACAAATAAATGTCACATCCACTGTTCCAAATGACTACCTTCTTGTTCAATACACGACCTTGTTTGCTTGTTCATATTAAAAACCACCCTCCTATATGTTTTGCAGTAATTCAAACAGTATTCGGTAATTCTCTGGCGTAAATTTTCTATGTTTACTATAGGTCTGTTATAAATTTTTCATAAAATCTCGCAAAAAATAACCCAAAGGGTTTAGACAAAAGGATCGAGGAGGCCAGCGTGCAGACTGCTTGTTCCTATCCACGAATTAGAAAACCTCGCATCGAGATATTCTCTACAACATTGTGGGATCCTGCACCATCTTGTTGAAACTATTTAAAATTTCTAAGTGTTGCCAGGTTTAGGTTGTCGAACATATTTTCCAAATCATTTTGGAGAAAATTTAAATGAACCTGGCCATTTAGATGCCCATTAACAAAATATGGACTTAATAATTTATTGACAAGTAGGCCACACCAAACATTTGTTAAGGTATTCCGTACGGACAAGAAAAGTAAAGTAAGTAAATAAAATAACCAGCAACGAGTACTGCAACAAAAAAGAAATCCAAAGAACGCTGTGCTAGCTAAAAAGTTGCAGAATGGGATGGACCACGAAAAAAATTTTAAAAATAAAACGTACCCCGTGGTTATCCTAATTTCGGTGCGTCTTTCATCACAGAGCGCTATCCAGAAGGCTCCTAGTTTGGTTGGCGATAATTCTCTTATTGACGAAGCGTCGGTATTTTGTAGAAGAGGAAAAAGGGAACGAAAAAGAAAGGGACCACTTTGCCGATTGTCGGAACTTTACCAAACATGTCTACACTCGATGTAGGCAACAACTCCATGTAAAACATTTAGCCACCTTCTATATTTGAAGTTCTACCTTTTTTCTATTTAAATACTTAAGCATTTAAAATGTTTTGTTTTGGTGATTAATTTGTCATAACACTATTGAATTGTTTATAAAAGAGTTTTGTAAGGATTGTCCTTACGAAACTTGTGGGAAACCAAAGTAGGTAATATGAAATTAGTGTACATATTTACATTAACCTCTGTTTTGAATTATAGTTTTTAAAACGAGACGTTTGCACAACAATTTTGTGTTTTATTGCGAGCAGCTGATAAAGTTGTAATCCAATATTTGAGGAAAGCCGACAATAAAGTTTGCTTGTTTTGAGGCATCGGGTCCCTCCTCCAAGATAGGTTAACGTTCTCACACAAACTGCTAGGCACCGCTGCACGTTAAGTATGAGAACTGCAATCCTTGCGGCCTCCAAAATCACAAATCATATATCAATGTCCGGACTTACATGGAACCAAATCTTTGTGTGGTTTTGATGTAACACCTATATTAAACACAATAATACTGGAGAATTTTCCCATGCAGAGTTTAAAAATCCCTTGAACATAAATAAATACAATAAAAGGTGGAAGCCTTATATAAAAGCCAAACGTTCTTCTGCCGAAAAGTATGTGATAACATGGGCAATAAAATCAGAATCTTTTTTTTTATTCACTCAAGCCATTATCCGCCAAGTTGTGAATTGTTTGCTTTTCTTTAGGATTGCAGACCAGGTATCTTTAAACTCAAAATACTCTTGAGGCGGCAAATTTAAGATACGAATTTTAACCACTTATTCAATTATCTCTTCTACTGTCATAAAACCAACTTCATCTTTGATTTCTTTTGCAATATTTTCTATAGCATATGACAATGTGTGGCAATGTTAACGCTGGGACCCTTCACATAGGTGAACAACTTGGTATAGAACTGACCTAATTGTTGTCCAGAGCGTTGTTCATAGATGCTCAGAAGTTTGTCCCACATAGAACGTGCATTTGAACAAGTTAATAACATTTAACACAAATCTTCATTGATCGAAGTACGGATTTTGGGCATCTAAATCCGCATCCGCGTATTTCAATTTTGCAGTATCATAGGTTGAAATTATGGTTGCATTAGCATCAGGTGCGAACACTGTAGGCTCACTGTCTTCACGTAGGTAGTATTGCCTCATAAACGTGCGTCCGCTTTAACATCAACACGATGTTGGTTTTCCATATTGTCCCATTTTCAGCCCCACGAAGTAGTTTAATTTTTACTCGATCTAATTCCATAACCAAGTTATAAAGGATTCACTCGTATTATTTATCGTAGAAACTTTCTTACTCAAAGTTCACAGTGCAAGTAATACGTAACCTGGGCCCATAACCTCTTGTAGTTTTCTACACGACTAGTGGTGGTATCACAGAGTAGTTCACTGTTAAGAGTAAGAAAGAACGATGTAAATCAGTATAATAAATACTGGCAAAACAAAATTATGACATGAGTTTTTTTATATATGACACAGCTAACTAATATATTTTATATATACAACATAATCAAGGCAAACACATGCACACGCACTTAAATAAACAATTATTCTCAACAGTATTTAATTTAATTTTGTACTCCAGAGGCTTCACAAGTTTTGATGAAGGCATACACGACAGTCCGGAATTCAATAAATCGTGCTTGTACGTTGTGTTTCATGAAATTGACAACTAGAAAAGAGTACAAATTTTTAATACCAAAAAATTATTGTTATAAACTTACATACTCTAAACATATATTTTTATAGAAAATTCAAAAGCAAATTATATTGAGATAAAATGCACACCCTCAAGCTGCATTAAACCCTGTTACTGAAAATCGTTACCTTATATCTGGCAGTTTACTATTTAGTAACAAAAATAATGTACATTTCTTGCTAATTGCTAGCAAATATGCTTCTTACCATGTATATATCAGAAGTTGTTTACAAAGTTTACTTTAATTTTGCAGAGGACAACAGTTTTTTCACGACCATCTTCTGGCAATGTTTATTGGAAAACTCATAGGATTGGCAACTATTATATCAACGCCAGATATCTTAGATATTTTAATTTTTACAAAGAAATCTAGCGAAAAGATGTCAGCTTATAAGCGGTATTTGGCAACTATTTTTCATATGTGCATTTGGTATGAAGAGGATTTTACACCGGGGTCAAGGTAAGTTAATTATTTAATATAAAATAAAATAAGTGATTTACTGTCCAAAGCCTATGGTCTTCTATACAAGCTGTAAAATGCATGCATAATTCAGCAAGTAGTAGATGTTCATTAGCAGGTGGTACAAAAATATTACAAAGACAAATGTCGATTACACAATTTGGATTTATGGGATATATTGTTGTACGTCCAGAATTAATTGGAATTTTTAACACGACTAAAGAAGAAGTGGAAGGTTTTATTCATCTTTGGCGGGTAATTGGCCATCTATTGGGAATTCACGATCGGTAATAGTTCTAGGTTCTTGAGATCAAATTGACTTAATTTTATTTAAGATTTAACATCTGTAGAAACAGTGTGGAAGAAACAAAAATTGTATGCGAAGCACTAATACAGCATACCTTCATACCAAACATAAAAGAAAATGATCCTAAATATTTAAAAATGGTAGACGCTTTAATTTCTGGCATGTGGGTCATGCAACCATTTTTGCAAACTGAAGTATATTTAACTTTTATGAATTCTTTATTGAATCAGACCATAAATAATAACGAGACTATTGTAACTGAAAATAAGTTATCGCCAGCACAAAGGCTGTTGCTATTTTTATTAAAACAATATTTAAGTTTTAATAAATATCACTATGTTAGATTGTTTGCAAATGCAACGATAAAATATTCTTTATGGCTGATGAAAAAGTTTCCGTTTTTGGCTTATTATGAATATGGCTACAAAAATTCCCACGTTACCATTTATTTACAAAGAGGAAGTAATTAAAATGCAAATATATATATATATATATATATATATATATATATATATATATATATATATGTACTTTAAGTTAATTGTAAATTTATTTATTATGTATTGCACTACTTTTGCCAAAACTAGATAGTAATAGTCCAAACAGCAATTGTCCAATTGGAAAATTACCTTGCTGAACATTTGTATTTATACTTTTGTAAAATACAACTATTAATATATTTTTACAACAGATTCCCCAGATCAAATTTTTTATTGAGAACAAATCATAGTTGCTAGTTGGATTCTTCATTTTCCGTAATACTTGAGACAATGCAGTTTCGCCAAATAAACATCTGTCATTGCTAACTATTAATTAAAATATAAATGTAGTGTGTCCATACAAAGGGTTAGAACAATTTACTGAAAATTTTATTGGGCAAGAAAGAAAATAATGATGGGGCAGTTCGATTTTACTATGTAAATGTACATCGTTGTTCCAATTATGGTGTATTTATGAATTTTTTTAATTGTAGCAATTTTTCTACTACTGTTTAAAATTAAATTTGTGTATACTCAAACGTAATATTCTGCAGTACATTAGAAATAGTATTTTAGAAAAGCAATTAAGAATTCAGATCAATATAATAAAATGTAGAAGAAGGGATAATTAATACAATTAAAACCAGTAAATTAAAACAGCTGTAATTAGTTCTCTAATCCAGTTACCTTAACACGTAATCAAACAATTCCATTTCTAACTTATTCTTTCTTGGTTCACAAACCCAATTAATGTCAATTAAGTTTTATCAGCTTCTAAACAAACTAGATATTTACAGAAAATTCTGTTCTATAATAATCATTTCATAGAAAATGTGAAGCCATAGAGTCTGGAGCAGACCATGTTTTCTTTTTACCTTTAGTGCTGGTGTAGTATGTAGAAACTTGTGAGAGAATAACCATAACAAACCTTCGATAGGACCATTTATTTATTATACAAAACACAATTACAATTATGACTTTTTTATGACCACAAATTTTTTGACAGCAAACTATTGTGCCTACTTAATTTTTATTATAAACATTTTTATATAATGCCAAGATGAAATAGTCTGCCATTATCCCTTGTGCACGCAAATATGTATACAAACCGTATCTTTTAACGGAGAGCAAATTCTATAGCGAGCGACTGGGAGCAAGTAAATTTTTTATAACTAATATAATTAAACTCAAGAAAATTAAGAGTGCAAAACGATCGCACTAAAATTTCTAACTACATAACAGAAATTAAACCACACATACCAGGATTGTCGTTGCATAATCAACATTCTCCCCCGTTGAGACAATGTTCTCAATAATGTCACATTTATCATTTTGAAGTGGAAGGGGAGAAAGTTTTGCAATTTGACGCGTAAATTCCCCCTTTGCCGTTCTGATTTTGACAACTCGTACCTTGTTATCACGACCTGGCACGATCTCATCACTCTTGCAAGATACCATTCTAACAGAGGTAGGTTGTCTTCCTTAACCAATACCAAATCGCCGATCTTTAAGTGTGTGTGCACACTCTTTCACTTCGGACGGCGCTGAAGTTGATTTAAATAATCTCCTGACCATCGTTTCCAAAAATCCTGTCGTAATTTGGAGCAATGCTGCCAAATATTTAACCTATTTTCAGCAATTTTAAGACATCCCTTTCTGGAAATTAGGTCAACGGTTGACCAATTAAAAAATGTCCTGGTGTTAAACAATCAAAATCATCAATTGCATCAGACATGGGCAGTAATTGCCTTGAGTTAAGTATGGCCTCAACTGTATACAAACATTCAAACGATAACACCGAGTTTCCTAAGACCCTTTTCAAATGATACTTTGTACTCTTAATACCTGCCTCCCATAGACCTCCCCAATGAGGACTATTTGGAGGAATAAATTTCCAACTAATATTTCTAGTGGACGGGAATTCTTGAACTTCACAATTATGGTTCTGCAAGAACTTGTAAACATTATGCAAAGCTGTATTAGCTCCTTTAAAGTTAGTTGCATTATCACTCGCAATTGTTGCTGGATTACCTCGATGGGCAATAAACCTTTTCAACGTAAGAAGAAACGCTTCAGTTGAAAGACTCGAAACCAATTCTATGTGAGTAGCCTTGCTTGCCATGCACACAAATAATGCGATGTACGCCTTGCTGATGATCGATTTGCGTAACTTAAATTCTTTGGTCATGACTGGACCTCCAAAATCTATCCCAACATGTAAGAATTGACGAATTAATTGAGTTTGTTCGACAGGCAAACTCCCCATCAACTGCTGTGAAACGGTTGCCTTGAACCTGTAACCAATAGCGACCGCTGCGAATGCGGTGAGGGCGCGGAAAGCGCAGAGCACGTGCTCTTCGACTGCCCGCTTGAGGCGGGAAATCGAGGGTTGGCTGATAGCAAACTAGCTATCCTAGGTCTGGCATGGCCAAAGAGCCTAGAGGAAGTCGGGGAAGTGGTTAACCAGAAGGCGTTCTGGACAGCCTTAAAAGAATTGGGAAGGGTCGCGAGATTAGACAATCAATGACGACCGTGTAAAAATTCGGTGGGGTTGGTGGGAGGATTGAAAATTTTTAGATTGACTTGGCGTGAGTAAGGATACGAGCATAACCAAAACCTGATATTAAAAAAAAAAAAAAAAAAAAAAAAGATAATTATACCAAAATGTCCAATATGCACGAGAAACCCCACTCCATTAATACAATCACTGCCTATCTTCATAATTATGTGCGGAAAATCGGGAATAAATAATACCAAATAAACAATAACAAATAAATCATAAACCCTCATTAAATTAAATCAATAAAGTAAACAAGGATAATAAAACAGAGTGCAACCGCGCATCCCCAGGACTTGAAAGTGAAGTGATAGTGATAGTGATTGTGATCCCCAAAAACATTTAGTGCATACCCACCAGGACTTTAGCAGTGCACCCCGTCCCACCTTTAGAAGTAAGTTACAGACGACCAGATCTTCGGATGCTGGAGAATTTTATTATCGAGGTAAGACTTAAAATGTGGCGGCTGTACTCGCACAAGCATTGATTTACATTAATTAGTAGTTTTGAAATAATTTAAGAAGCACGTTTGGTGTGTAAAGGCGCTAGCCGACATAATGCTTGTGCGAGTGCACCTGATAAATAGGGTGATGCTTTCGCTATTTTGTGCACTGCTATATGCTTAACGCTTATTAAACATTTATTTATATATTTACATAATTATATTTATTTATATTTTATATTTACACTTTATATTTATTTATATATAGCATGTATTATGTGGCTTATTTGTTTTGTTTGACGTTCTGTCGCCATTTTGGTTGCAGTATATATTTGGGAAGGACGAGCAGAATTGCGAAGATTGTAATCATAATGTAAATCAGTTAGGGAACGATAGGAAAGCTAGGGATGGATTTAAATTGGTTAGCTAGATTTGGATAGTTTTAAGACGACCCTTCAGGTCGCACTGGTAAGCAGAACCGGCGTCTGCTATCCGGTATTACGGATCCCTCCCTCTCATTTTTGCTTGTTGATCGGGTACACTCGAAAGTCAGCGCTAGGGATACCATTATTTACAACCCTGTTTTTAGTTTTTGTTGTGTTTTTGTTCCAGTTTTTGTCAGATTTTTAGGTTTATTAGATTGTTAGAGTTTGTTAGGTTTGTTAGATTTTTAGGTTTGTTAGATTTTATTTAGTTTTTATTTAGGTGAATCAACTATGAAGTAAGAATAAATTAGGAGCACGACTATTTTTCGCGTTTAAACCCAATGTAGTACCTCCGGGTGGAGCATTGGGGACGTGGCTGCAAGTATAGCGGCCCTAATTCAAATTATAATGCCTTGAACCTGTGATACCTGACGCATTTAAATATAATGCGTTTGATATGTTTTGATACGACTTTTGTTTTACAGAAGGCACCCCGTTGTGAGCGCCACTGCAACGACTTCCTCTAATTTTACAGAAGGCACCACTGAAACGTTATTTCTTCTACGTTGAGGCGCGAGTGTAACTTATTTTTCTTAATGGGCGCCAGTGGACAAAAATCTTCCGAGAAAGCTAGGGGTCTATTCCTGGGTAGAGCAATAAGAAGTGGGGGAGTCAAATTCTGTTTGCAAACTAAAGCTAAGCTAAATCAAATAGGCGCCACCATGTTCTGAGATAATTACGATAATAGCAGAGCAATGTTCTAAGGGTGGACGTGGAAACCTAAAGATAAAATGATCGCCTTCGTTAACAAAAACCTGTCTTATTAAAATAAGACGCAACTCCTGTAAGAGATTGCAATGATTAAATATATAAAAATGTAGAACACCATTTGTGTCCTATAAAAATATAAAAAAAATAAAAAATGTATATCCAATATGATATTGGCATCAAATTATTACTCAGAAAAATTTTACCTATGTGTAATTAGATTTGATCGCATTTGACCAAAATAAAAGCCTCAAATTTGAACTAATTATTTACTAAAAAACTCTTTTAAAATTTCGGACTTTGTAACAAGTAACAAAAATTTATCTTTAACATCTATATTAAAGTCAAGGTTTTGACTTGTTTAAAACAACCAACTATATTTTAAATATGAATTTGCTATAAATATTTGAGTGAAAATAATTTGTAAGCATAATACACTGAATTACGTTCTAACCTGGGCAGATCTTTTCAGGTAGATTACAATTTCTAGAATCTTACATAACGTGGATTTAAACTTTCATATTTAGATTTAATAATTTATATGTAGATAAAAGCTAATCACCAAAAATAGGAATGTTTGGTTTAAATTCCATTACAGCTGCACAAAGCATCTGCTTTCATGACAACATCTGTCAACTGTGTAACAAAAAAGACATGACGTCGAAAACATACGTTGAAATTATCGAAGGTTCAGATGGAACAAACTTGTAATTATAAAAACCTAATCTGACAAAATTTTGTTTTGCGGCTTATAAAACCTGTTCAACAATAATTGAAAATTACACAAATTACATATTGAAAACATAATAGCAACTTTACGTGCTTTAACCTTCAAAACACATGCATGAAATATCTTAAATCTAATAACGAACCCAACTGCTATTTGTTGCTCCACGACAAATCGAGATGGAAATTTACGTTCTTCAAACAAGGTTACCAGCTATTTCTAACTAGAGCGACCGCAATCCAAACTAACATCCATAATTCCTTGTTAACAAATTTTCAATAGACAAATTCCAAATTAACACATCTCAAACGATGAATTTTACTTGACGAATTCTACTTGACGAATTTTACTTGACGCGCTAAATAAATTAATTCAAATTAAATTAGTTCGTAAAATATATACTTTACCAACCGTTAGTAGAAGATATCTTAATAGTTTTAGGTCGAGCACGACCTGACCTGCTTTCTTTAGTAATTGATGCGAAGGTCGCCTGCCTCTAGCCGAGAATACATATTGATAAGGCAGTTGCTAGCGGGCGATTAATTTGACGAAACCAGAACCGAATGAATGCGACGTTAGATGCGTGGAATACGGAAGAAACAACTAGAGATGCGCGTGGAAATAACTTTGTCACACAGATACTTTTATAGAAGTAGATTAATAAGGAATAATGCACGCTTAGCGCATTATCCTCGCAATTCAATGCGAATAATTACTACTGAAATTAAACGTGTTACAGTCTTAATCCACCAATAGGCCAAACACGTTGTCCTAACTATTTAGTACAGATAGCGGACCTGCGTGACCTAAATACCTATGTTCATGTTCGATCAGTAACTCACTAACATGACCCTTGATAGGACTAAGAATCGGATGTTTAACATCAAATAATAATGACGCATTTGCCAACTGACCACCTACTCTTAACAATCCCTTTGAGTCTACAAATGGACTAAGCGGCACAAGAGGACTCTTCATTGCCAATGACTTGTTTTTCATTAAACATAAAATTTCTGATGAAAAATGCTCGATCTGAATAATCTTAAAAATACGATTTAATACTTCATTAAGCTCTTCTACTGTGAGAGCGCCATAATTTTTCATACCATTTCCCTTTGAATTGGCAATGAGCTTAAATACAAAGGCTATGCATCACTGCATTCTAATAAATGACGAAAATCTAAGAAATATTGTGGAACTGACTTCGACCTTAGTATGAATATGTGACACCTGTTTCTGTTCTGGCAACGGCCCAATATCTAGATTGACTTCATGTCCCCAATTTAAATTCCCCATCAGGATTCCATAAAAACTGTGGACCTTCCCACCAAACTTTACAGCCTTTCAGATTGCGAAATATAATCTGCGGGGTTCGACCCAGAAGAAATGTACTTCCACTCTACATTAGTGGACAGCTCCTGTATTTTTGATACTCTGTTAGCAACAAACGTCAATCAACGCGATGGTGATGTATGCAACCAAGCGAGCACTATCTGTGAGTCAGTGAACATGATAGTTTTATCAAATTTAAAATTCATGCATGCTACAAGTCTTTCACGCATGCGAGCTAGTAATAAAAATCCACAAAGTTCTAATATGGGCAACGACACCGTTTTTAGCGGAGCTACCCTAGACTTTGAACAAACAATGTGACACGAAACCGTTTTGTCTTCATATAAAACTCTGTCTTATATACATGCACCGTATGCTTGCAGGGAAGCATCTGAGAAGCCTATTAATTGTGTATTTGTAACCTTTTTTGGAATAAAAATCCATCGTGGAATACTAAGAGCCTTTAAATCTGGTAAATGCTCATAGAACTTTGACCATTCAACTAACAGCTCGTTCCATTCAATTTTTAAACATAATAGTTTTTGCATGATTATTTTTGCGACAATAATCACTGGCCCTACAAAACCCATAGGATCAAAAATTTGTGCTATTGTGCCTAAAACTTCACGTTTAGTGAATATTTTTTTCTCAGTTAAGCTTGGCACCGATATCTGAAATGAGTCTGAAATGAAATTCCATAAAACACCTAATACCTTGGAAATTTTCTTTTGTAAAGATAAAGACAATGACCGATTGTTAGAATTCCACTTGCGTAATGTAAACCCTGCGGACTGTAATAATTCTGTTAGGTCCCTTTGAAGTTGAACTAATTCTTCAAACGTGTTTGATCACCCAATACGTCATCTACATACGTTTGTCTTAGTAAAGTCTCTGCGGCTAACAGAAACAAATCTTTGTTTTTGTTGGCTAGTTCCACCAATGTTCTTGCAAGAAATGGTTCGCAGTTTGTACCACACGTAACTGTTTGCAGTTCAATATGACGCAATGGACTTGATGAATCTCTCTCCAGACAATATTTTGTAGAAATTTATCTTAAGAGTTGATTCGTATACTCCTATACATTTTCTGTATGTCGCTTGTCAAAACGTACCTAAATGTACGAAATCTTGCAATTATGTCAAACAATTCTGGCTGAACTGGACTACCCTTAAACATTATGTCATTGAGACTGAGACCTGATGTAGTTTTTATCGAGTCGGAAAATCAACGTAAAATTTAGTTGTGAGTTTGTCCTCATGCACTACGCAATGATGTGGAAGGTAATATCTATTTACTGGTATAGAATCCTTTTCCTGAGTTATATCTTTTGCATGACCTAGCTTCGAATACTCATCCACAAATGCTTTATACTCAATCTTTAGTTTAAGATCCCTACTAAACCTTTGTTCTAGTGAATAAAACCTTTGTGTAGCTTTAGTGAGTGAGTCTTCTAGCAAGGAAACATCATGTGCCGGTTTGACAGGCAACCTGACTTCAAAAATACCCGAATCTAACCTTTTTGTTGTACTAGAATACATTTTTTCGCAAATTTTATTTTCAAAAGACATTTGTCTTCTATTGTTAACTTCTTCCAATTTCCTAAATTGTGGAATCAGCACATCTAAGTCTCTATCTTGAGAGCACAATACGACACTTACATTAGAGCACATATTTTGTGAACTTGGAATACTTCCGCATACAATCCACCCAAATAAACTGTTTTGTAAGACAGGAAGATTCTCTCCTAACCTTAGAATACCGGCCTGAAGTATATTGAAATAAACATCAGCCCCTAGTAAAAGATCAATTTCACCAGGAATGTAGATATTTTTATCTGCCAATTTTAGATCACTTGGAATGTTTAGTTCAGAAATACTGATGAATGTATGGGGCAAAGAACACGTGATTTTTTCAAAATACCACACTCCGTAGATACCTTTAACTTTGTATTCATTGGCGACTCTATCATCACCTTAATGACATCTGAAACATAAATACCTTGTTGTCCAATACCTGACACTTGAATGTTAGTAGAATTTATCCTTAATCCTAATTTGTACGATGTGTTGGAAGTTATGAATGAACTTGGTGACCCACAATCAAGCAATGCCCTTGCTTCGACCCGTTGCTTGCAGTTAAATTTACGACTGCTGTAGCCAGCAGTATTTGTTTGTATGTATTTGACAATACGCAAGGTGTCTGTTAAACAGAGCCTGCCTCACACGAGGTGGTTGTTAGTGACGACGAAGTCCCTGAAGCAGTACCATAGTTTTTTTAATTGCCATCTTCGTTATGCCTGGATTGTTCATAACCTACCTTACCTTGACTATAAATTCCTTCCTTTTTGTGACCCTTGTCGTCATGTAGTAGACTGTGATGCCTTCCTTTGCATATCCTACATCCTTGCGATTTATAGTTACTTACCGTGTGTTTAGAACCTAAACAATTGAAACATAGCCTATTGTTTGTAACACATTCACTTCTACGTACTACATCCAAATCTATAAATTTGTTGCACCTATACATTGGATGATAGTTGGAATCACAACATATGCATTTCCCTTTGGTATCTATATTTAGATTATACACCGAATAGTAACTAGGTTGTGTAACCTTTGCTTGTACTCAGGGGTTGCTAACGCTTTCAGAGCCAAACACCTTTTATCTAAAAAGTCAAGTAACTCCTCAAAGGTTGGAAGCTCTTGAATGTCTCTTTCCAATTCGTACGCCCTATGCATGTTGAAGTTCAATTTTGATGATGTGATATATACCAAGATTAGATCCCAATATTTTTTTGGCACTTTTAGAGCAGCTAGTGCGTTGTAATTTTGTTAAACCTTAACAATAAATTCTTTAACACTAGCTGAGCTATCTTTTGTTATTGGAGTCTCAATTATTGTTCGTATGGCAATTTATTGTGATTAATTTATTGTCATACCTCTTCTTTAATAAATCGAGAGCAATTTCATAATTTGCATGAGTGATTTGCAAATCTTTGACTATGGACAACGGTTCATCCCATAAAACTGACTTGAGATACAAAAATTTTGGAACATTGTTTAAATATGCATCTGAATGTATCAAAGAGGTAAAAAGTTCTATAAACGATCTATAATCTTCATATTTCCCGTAAAAAGTTGGAATGTGAATATTTGGCAATTTGACTTGAGAGGTGGGGGCTATTGACTGTGCAACTACAGTTGAACCTGTACCTGACGCACATGACCTTGCACCACTGGCACCGCTAGAGCCTACCCTACTTTGAATTATAGTTATTAATTTACTGTCATTCTCTTCACTAGCCTCCTGTTCCTCTAACTGTTCCTGAATTAGTTCATAATTCTCATATGATTTGATTAACATAGACTCTCTAATTACAAATTCGTTAATGTCGATTTCTAAATTATTTGCATGTGACTTTACATAGTTTTCAATTCTAGTAATTTTGGATTTTATCCTAGCTCGTTTTTGAATCATTATATTTGTATCCGTATTTAACATTTTGCAGATATTCTAATAATATATGCAACATGTAGAAATCTCCTACTTCTTATAACAAAGTAAATAGTTATTTAACCCTTAAGCAATGTCTTATTTTCTATACTAGAATACAGTATACAAATAAATAGGTATTTCAATTTGCAGCACCCTAATAGCTAGAGTAACAGACTGCTTTGTAATCCTTTGACACTTTTATTTCTAAGTATTACCTTAAGTGTTGCTGATATAAAGTAAAATAGGGAAAATTCTAACCTTAATCCTTGATTCTACACGTTGAATCTTGTAGTTGTAATTCCCTTGTTATTTTATTTTGTTATTTTATTGTTTTATTGCCAAACAGTAATAACCATTTACAGGACAAAAATATAGAACAAACAAATTATATACACATGTGACCTGCAGACTAAAGTTTAAATATACAAACGTACATCAACATTATCTTTATATATATAACAGAATCCAAAGCAGTGTTATTTATATCTATTTGAGGACTTAAATCTGTTAAAATTTTTACACATTACATTTATGGGTGCTTTTTTGCCTATATTAGTTCTACTAGTAGCAATCTTAAATGTTTCTATATATCTTGCTTCTAGCCTAGGTACGTTAAATGGTATTTGCGATAACAAAACTGCACAATCTATTTGATTGTGTAACAATTTATACAGGGTGTCCCAAATTGAGTAGGATAGCATGGGTATCTTTCTTATTATTAATGACAGAGATCTGCTTAAATGAGCAAAGTTGTGTCATTTGGATAGCTTATTTAAATTCCGCATAGATACATTCAAAATTCCAAACGGTTTAGAAATTATTTTAAAAAAACTGAAAACTGCCAATTTCTTCGAAGTCGAATATTTTTGTTATAATAAAAGATACGAAAAAATGTTTCTTATAAAAGTTACTTAGTTCAATTGTGTGCACTTAAAAGTGATATTAAAATTAAATTCAAGATGGCGGTTATCGAGATATTAGCATCAACTTTCATATTTTAAATGGACGCCATATTGGATTTTTAGATGGTTAGATAGCATATTTTTTCTCTTTTCAACGATGTATCACAACATATGTTTAAATAAAAAAATTTACTGAAAATAATAATTTTAATTTTTTATCAAGTAGGCATCAACACATCAGTTTTAAAACACATTAAACGAAAAAAAACATTAGAATAACATTAAACACCAACTAATAAATCATAGCAATTGTTCAAAATGTTGACCGTTATTATTTAAACACAATCGGCAACGTTTTAGAACACTTTTTGTTACGCGGCGTAATGTATTCCCTTTAAGACCGTTTATTGCCTGCATAACCGCTTCCCGTAGTTCATCTACATTATTGTACTGGAAATTACTTCCATATACATTATCTTTTAAAGTGCCCCATAAATAAAAATCCAGGGGTGTTAAGTCTGCTGATCTAGGCGGCCATTTTACAGGTGTGTGGGTCGTGATTACCCTGCCATCAAAACGGTTACTTAAGTAGGTGATAACATCTCTAGCGTTGTGTGGAGGTGCGCCATCTTGTAGATACCAAATTTGATTATTTTGTGCCAAAGGTAGGTCGTCTAATAAATCTTCTAAAGATGTTTGAAGCATTTCCAAATAACGTTGAGAGGTTAAGGTTCCATCGAATATTATAGGACCAAGTAAACGGTTTCCCAATATACCACAAAAAAAAACATTACATCCAAATCGAATTTGATTGCGGCGTGGAACTGTTATGCGTGGGTTTTCCTGTGCCCAATAGTGTTCATTATGACGATTAAATATTCCACAGTTAGAAAAATAAGACTCATCGGTCCACAAAACGCGATTGATAAAATCATCATTCTCCCTAACTTGATTGATAAACCATCTGCAAAATGTTTATCTGCGGAGATAGTCGTTTGGTTGTAAGTTTTGAACAATGTGAAATCCGTAAGGGTGATATTTATGCTTTTTTAAAATTCTTGATGCTTGAGACTTGGATACGTTTACTTGGGTTTTTATTTCCCGTGTTGAAATGTTTGGATTAGCTTCCACACAGGCCAGTGTCAACACCTCATCTGCAATGTCTCCATTTATGTTTCGAGTAGGTTTTTTTAAACATCCATACTGCTGCATATTTGTGTCCAATCTTTGAAAGATTTTAATGTTTGGCTGTCTTTTTTAGGGAAAGTTTGTTAAGTATGTTTCGGCAGCAAGGCGACTGTTCTTATTACATTTTATGTATGTACAAAACATATGATATTGTTCGCTTGTTGAAAAATTTGACATTTGAATATTTTATAGAATAAGTATATCACAACTTATAACTGGGAAAGAGAATACACAAATGCCAATTATTAGTACAACAGATACACTAATTCAACATGACAGTTTGTTATAATTTCATTTGTTTAAGAGAAATCTGATGATGCCTACTTGATAAAAAATTAAAATTATTATTTTCAGTAAATTTTTTCATTTAAACATATGTTGAGATACATCGTTGAAAAGAGAAAAAAATATACTATCTAACCATCTAAAAATCCAATATAGCGTCCATTTAAAATATGAAAGTTGATGCTAATATCTTGATAACCGCTATCTTGAATTTAATTTTAATATCACTTTTAAGTGCACACAATTGAACTAAGTAACTTTTATAAAAAAACATTTTTTCGTATCTTTTATTATAACAAAAATATTCGACTTCAAAGAAATTGGCAGTTTTCAGTTTTTTTTAAACAATTTCTAAACCGTTTGGAATTTCGAATGTATCTATGCGGAATTTAAATAAGCTATTCAAATGACACAACTTTGCCCATTTAAGCAGATCTCTATCATTAATAATAAGAAAGATACCCATGCTATCCTACTCAATTTGGGACACCCTGTATAAAAAACACAGACCAGAATTTATTCTCCTTGTTTCTAATGACAGCAATTTAAAATTGTCAAGTAATTCAATTTGATTACAACTTCTTATAGGATAAACACCAGTTTGTTTAAAACTTAAGTATTTTAAAAATTTTCTTTGTACTGCTTCTAACATATTCTTATACAATAAGTATATAGGTGACCAGATTAAAGAGCAATATTACAGTTTGGTACGTACAAGGGAGTAAAATAGCAACTGTAAGCTAAATAAATCATTAAAACCTTTTGTGTTTCTAGTCACAAATCCCAAGGAGGCACTTGCTGCATTACATAGTTCTTCTATATGTGGAGAAAATGACAGGGTTGGATCATACACTATCTCAAGATCCTTAATTCTATCATATCTATTAATAGGTGTATTATCAATTTGATATTCAAATAGAAAGGGATTCATTTTTGTTGTAAATATCATGCATTTACATTTTGCAGTATTTAGGTGTAACCTATTGTTTCTACACCAATTAACAATAAGGTTAATTTGTTGTTGTAAGTACTCACCATCAGAATCGTCTTTTACGGTTGAATAAATTTTTAAGTCATCTGCAAACAACAAATTATCACACTCCAGTGTGTTGGGAAGGTCGTTAATAAATATTAGAAAGAACAAAGGGCCAAGATTGGACCCTTGTGGAACTCCAGATGTAGGCATAATTATATCAGAAGTAAATCCATTATACCTCACAACTTGTTTCCGCCCCAAAAGATACGATCTACACAGCGCCAATAAGGTTTCACTAAAACCATATTTATTCAATTTATTCAGCAAGACAAAATGATCTATTTGATCAAAAGCTTTCTGAAAGTCTAAATATATCGTATCAACTTGTAGTTTCTGCTCAATGGAATTGGCAACATACTGAGTAAAACTGTTAGATTGGATAAAGTACTCCTTTTTTTCTATAAAACCATGCTGAGTCGATGAGAGGATATTTTTTATTTGCATGTAGATTTGTTTATGCAACAATGATTCAAATATTTTTGCAAAATTACTGATAATTGAAATTGGTCTGTAGTTAGCTATATCAGATTTAGCCCCACTCTTAAATACAGGGCAAATTCTAGCAAATTTCCACTGAGATGGAAATGTGCAAAATTTAATAATTAGATTAAATATAATGTTTAGTGGGTAAAGAAAGATAAATTTACAATCTTTAATTAAAAATTCTGGTATTTTATCCATTCCAGCAGTTATGGAGTTCTTCAAATTGTTTATTGAATGTATAATATCATCATTCGAGATAGACTTTAGCGTTACAGTGTCTATACCATTAATATCCACTACTTGGATATTGCTCTCATCTGATAGTTTATAAACACTAGCGAAGTATTCAGCAAATGCATTTACAACATGTTTAGGTTCAGTACATTCTTTATCATTAAATGTCAAAGTAGCTGGAATTCGAGTCGAATTCCTTTTCTTATTGATAAATGACCAAAAATACTTCGGATTATGTTTAATATTGTGTTGTACCTTAACTAAGTATGTTTTATAATCCTGTTTGACTTTATTTTTACAATTAGTTCTAAGTTGTTTAAACTGATTATACAATGAATCTATTTTATCTTTTTTGTACTTTCTGTATGCACAAGCTTTTTGTTTTAACATATATATTAACTCCCTGCTGTACCAATCAGGAAACTTGGTATTAATGTTTTTGTAAAGAGGAACAAAACTGTCAAGAAGCTTGCTCTAATATTTCATAAAATTTTGTGCATACTTTATTAATATCATCGTAATACTCTAGAACAGACCAGTCTACATACGTGAGAAATTGATATAGACCATGATAATCAGCTTTAGAAAAATTATAGTTCTTAACGGAAACATTTATAGGAAATTTGTTTAACCTTATGATTACCATAAACCATAAATACCTTTGGGTGTGAAGATTCCTTGTATCCTTACACCTGTGCACGTAAAGAGTGCCTTGTATTAATTCCTATAAAGCCTCAATCACTGTTTACTGTGCGTTCTGTTCAAAATACCTTGTTTCTAATCAAAATACATCCGGTTCTCGAAGACGACCAATGAGAAGCCATGGAGTCTGGAGCAGACCATATTTTCTTTTTACCTTTAGTGCTGGTGTAGTTTGTAGAAACTTGTGAGAGAATAACCATAACAAACCTTCGATAGGACCATTTATTTATTATACAAAACACACAATTACAATTATGACCTTTTTACTACATGACAAATCTTTTGACAGCAACTATTGTGCTTACTTAATTTTTATTATAAACATTTTTATATAATGCCAAGACGAAATAGTCTGCCATTATCCCTTGTGCACGCAAATACGTATACAAACCGTATCTTTTTAACGAAGAGCAAACTCTATGGCGAGCGGCTGGGAGCAGGTAAACTTTTTATAACTAATATAATTAAACCCAAGAAAATTAAGAGTGCAAAACGATCGCACTAAAATTTCTAACTACATAACATAAATTAAACCGCACATACCAGGATGGTCGTTGCATAATCAACAGAAAATAAACTCCAATGTAAATCTTTCCCATACCTTAATAATATTTTCAAATATAAGTGATCTCTACAAGCAATTTTAACAAAAGAAAAATTTTGAATTCGTTTAATAAATTTATTTAGTTTTATCTTAGAATACGAATAATTTAATCTATACAAATGTTACGATTAATATTTTGTTTATGTTTAGTTTAGAATCGATTATTTAGTATAAAGACAACAATAAACATAAGCAATGAAATGACAAATGTTGTATAGTAACTGACATCCCTTTCCTGCACGGATGCAGATATAAATACAGAGTCGGAAGCAAGACATGGTGATTCGGCAGTATGCGGCTATATATTTCTTATTTTCATGTACCTTTAATAAATGGTTTAATCATATGTTTGTAGTCTTTTATTACGTGCTCCTAATTCATCTGATCTGTCATTAAATATGACGACAAAGCACCACTGTTCGCGCCATTCTATTTAATTTATTATAAAGTCATAATTACAATCCAGTTTATATTGCATATAAGGAACTGGTTGTTATCTATCAAGCTTCAATACAATTTTAACTCATTATTGTTGAACCTTAGTAATAAACCGACGTGTTTAGGTTTAGCATTTTATTCACATGTGCTTCGATCTGTTAATTATATTTAATCATAGCAGAGATTCATCGGTAGTGTTTAATTGTAATACAGTATGTAGTAACATATTACATCCAATACCCAAATCACTTAATTTTCCTTTGTTCCATATTACTATGCGTTAAATGAAGTGGTGTTCTGCAGCGATTGGTAAGTCTCTATTACCCATTTGTATTATTATAATCATTGTTATTATTTCACATATGGTCCTGCTATCAAAGGTATTTTATATTTTTGAATATTGCATTCACGCATTTGATATAGCATATTTGCTCAAGCTCAATCATCTGGTCCAAACGACCCCAGTTCATCTGCCATTTTAGTAATGCATTCTAAAAAAGAAACTCTGAGAATATTGATAGCAAAAAAGGAAACCTTGTTTAGGCGCATGCAAAGGTTATACGACTGTAGTAAAGATTTTCAAAACAAGGCCGCCATCAAAGAGTTTTGGACACGGTTTGGAACCTTTCAAGAAACGAAAACCGAATTTTATAGTATAATTGATAAAGTTAACGCAATTTTAATAGAAATCGATAATACATTCGTACATGGGGCGTGCAGACGTTTCATAGACACGTTACAGAAACCATAAGTTACACCTGGCGCCCAATAATAATTTTGCTACTTATTTCTGCTGTGGTTATCACATGGATTTAAATATTTAATTTAATTTTACAAAAATAAATTATAAGATGACTGATTATTGGTTTTTAATAGGGTACAAAAGTGAATGATACAGTTGCACACACACACACGCACGCACGCACCCACACACACACACACACGCACACACACACACATTGATTTGCTATTTAATTAATTGTTTGATGAATGTTATTAATTTTTTACTACGTATAAAGGTCGAGTAGGTGGCGCAACGCGTTTTATACTAGCACCACAAATCCTTCTAAAAAAGATTTGGGGAGCGCTATGATAAACTAAAGGGTACTGAAGATTGTCCTAGTGATTACTAGGGATCATTTATTTTTATTTACAAGGGTAGACCCCATTGATCTTCAACCAAACCTTGATTGGATTTGTTATTTTATAGTATAAATACTATCAATTACTTCACAACGAAATATAATAATGGAAAGTGGAGTTAATCTGTAATAAATTTGAACTTGAGGATTATAGCAGTATTAGCGAACAAAATTCGTATTTGAGAAATTAATTTTTTTTTAATAGAAGCTTTTGGATTTAGCGAAAATTTCTCTCATTTAATTGCGTCCTTTTGTTATTTAAATATTTTTGCAATTTATTTAGAATGGCTTGGATTAAAATATGTTCCCAACAAACACAACATTGTTTCTAATTTGATAGAGTGGAAATAAGTACTGCCAAAATATTACAAAGAAGAGGTCATTAAACAAAATCACGATGCTCCTACATCCACTCATCTTGGTACATTTAAAACATGGTCTAAGGTCGCCGAAAGCTATTATTGGCCAAAGATGAAATCAGATATTGCTTGGTATGTCAGAAAATGTCAAATCTGCCTTGCTTCAAAAAGTACTTTACAGACGAAAAATGGGTTAATGGGGAAGGAAAGAGAAGTGGAACATCCTTTTCAAATGATATCTATTGATATTATGGGGCCTTTACCCAGATCGAAGAAAGGTAACACATCCATTTTAGTGGTTTCTGACTGGTTCACCAAGTATGTATTGATTCAACCTATGAAAAAAGCGACAGCTACCTCGATAAATAATTTCATTGAAAATCGGGTATTTCTTATTTATGGAGTGCCGCAAATTATAACGATCGACAATGGATCTCAATTTATAAGTAATGCATTCAAGAGATTAATAAAAAAATACCAAATTCAGAAAGTTTAGTATAATGCAAACTATCATCCTCAGGTTAACCCTACTGAAAAGTTAACAGAGTTATCATAATAAGATTGAGATCATATGTAAAAGATAATCATAGGCTTTGGGACGAAGAACTGCATAAAGTTGCACATGCTATGAGGAACGCAGTTAGTGAAGTTACTGGCTACACTGCAGCTTTTTTGAATTTTGGTCGTTCAATACCTATTTCAGAGGAATATTATGGTAAACTGTCAAAGTTTACTGATCAAGATCTTACAGTCCATTCAAGAGAGCAAATGGTAAAAGATCTCAATGAGTTTTCAGAGCTTTATAATGATGTGGTAAAGAGACATCATTAGGCTTATGAACGCAATAAGAAAACTTATGATTTACGGCGTCGGGAAGAGGAGTATAATAAAGGAGACTATGTTTGGAAGAAAAATATGGTGCAGTCCAAAGCTTCCGAAGCTGCATCACTAAATATGTTCGCTGCAGAATCATTGAAAAAACTGGAACCGTTAGATATCGTCTAAGAGATGAAAAAGGAAAGGACATCGGTATCTGGCATGTAAAGGATCCCAAGCCAGATAACTAGCATTATTAGCTACCGATTTAGTTTTGACTTAGTGGGTAGGCTACTAGGAGGAAATGTTTTTTTTAGTGTGGGTTTGCACCTTCCTTTTGCATTAGCCTGGTAGGACCCCATATTCACAGGGAAGTACATCTATTTCTAGTTTGTCATCCTAACTTGATTGTAGGAGAGTTTCTCCTGTAAGAAGGGGGTAGTGTAACAGTTTGTTTTTACTGCTACAAACTAGACGTTAGGCAACTTTGTTGAGATCGGGCTATCTTATTCAACTTTTGGTGTAAGATGGACGCGAGGAAGCGAATTATTTTCCAAATATTAGTTTGGTTGTGGGAAACGTTTCCTATTAAAAATAAAACAAATCACCAGCTAGGGGTAAGCTGATTTTATTTATTATACAATGATTTTAAAATAAAGTTATCTGTTGTAGCAAATTAATTTAATTTTTAAAAACGTGTTGCTCACTTCAATATGGTTTTGGTTATACCGCCATTTAAGTGAATTTGAATACTTGTTCAAGTACCGTAGAATGAATAAATGGGTAAATATCAGCAGATATATTAAGCTGGTTTACACTGTTTCTACAGCTTGGATTGAATCCTGGAGGACTTGCTTTTTCTGGATTAATATTCTTTGGTTTAGAGAATCATGTGTTCAGGTGTACGCCATGAGGTTCACACCATCTGTTGTTATTTCAACTGATCGCGTTTTGTCTTGACGTATGGTTGAGGTCAAAGACTTGGATAATACTTTATTCAGGTATTTATGTACATATCCGTTTAAATTTGTATAAAAGAAAAACTTATAATAATTGTTTGTTTCACAAATGTTTGAACACTAATAGCACTGTGAAGATGCAATGCTTTAATTAATGTTTGAATTAATACGTCGTAATTTTATCTTGTAAAAGCCACGAGACATGAGCTCATATCACATCGGTTTATTTTGTTAACTTTTTGATACTCTGTAATTATTAAAAAGAAATAAAGAAAATTTACTAAAGTAAAATTTACATGTTTTGTTAAAGTGCTTAAAGATTTATTTTTTATTTTACTAATAATACAAAGTTTGATTAGCTTTGTTAGTTCAATTACAATTATTATACGTAATTATATCACATGTTGTTGTCTTATTTCAAACTGAATCAGTGAAACACTTGTTAAATAAATTATTTCCATGTGTATGCTACTGTAGAGATAAAACAAAGAACCCACTGTTTAGCCCTCATGATAAGGTCTCTCTGGAGATTTAAGTAAGAAAGATTAAATAAGTACAATAGCCAAGCGCTATTCATGTACACGTTACAAGTAGGTGAACGTCAAGAACATAAAGTTATAATTTTAAGGTTCTGGACTCATTTGACAAACTATGCGGATACTGCATGTTAGCCGCCAAGCAGCTTCACCAAGAAAAACAAACCACTTTGGTTACTGAACTGGTTAAAAGCACTGTAGTAAAATTACCAAAGTTGGAGTTACCATTTTTGGAGGTCAAATAGCGGAATGGCCTATATTCTTTCAGACATTCAAAAGTTTAATTCATGAAAACGCAAATTTAGATCCAATTAGTAAATTGCATTATTTATTAGGTCATTTATTTATTTACCAGATTACAGCCCAACAGTACAATGCACCAATTATAGGACAAAGCAGTAACACACAATATACAAGAAGTAATCAAAATTTACAATTGCACTTACATATTTCTAGAGTAATGCAAATAAGCACAATCTAAAATATTTGTTAAACTGTCAATAAAAGTATCTGTATGTTCACATCAATCATTATACTCTGCACGCATAGTTTCTATAGGAGACTTAAATAAAAGATTGGTATTAAAAGAATTAATATAAAACAATACTTGTTTCTACTAGATGTTCGCGGTATACAATAATTCAATTTTCCTACCAAGTACTCGCAATCAATTAAGTAATGTACTAACTTAAATAAGAATGAAATTCTGAGAATTTTGCGTCTACACTCAAGAGTATTTACACTGACTGTTTGTAACAAAATATTATGATCAAAACCTCTTTCTGGATATACATTATACAAACGAAACCATGAGTATTTAAAAAATTTATGCTGAACGTTTTCTAAGAGGTCTTTGTGACAAATATAAATAGGACACCAGACATTGATGCAATATTCTAGTCTAGATCTTACAAATGTTTCGAACAAGACTTTCGGAGTTGTAATATTTACAAAACCTTGACAATTGCGTATTATGAAGCCTAGCATACGATTTCCTGACTAATAACATTCAATAATTGATTTATAACGAGCTATTATTCTCAGTACTTTCATTTTATCTTCAAGTGTGAAATTTGGCGTACGAATTCTTTTTTTTGCAATACTCATTATTTAAATGATTGAAAAATAGCAAATTTTCTTTAATATAATTGTCCAAGCACACACGCGATGGTTGAGTTGACATGCAAAAAACAGTAGCATTTTAAAATGTCACACATTGTAAAGTGGATTAATGTTATTCAATTATCCTAGTTAAATACCAAAACTCCCTAGATGTATGCGATATTGCCACATTCATCAGTTGTTTAGTTAACCGAGACGTAAATACATTACGGTGCAATAACTCTTCACATAAACCAGCACTTAACTTTAACCGTCGGTTAGCTAATCCATAAACTAACAGGTAGCGGTGCAAACGGCCCTTAACGATGGTACGGATATGATTTGAAAACGAAAGGCGCTCATCAAAGTGAACGCCTAAATCTCTAGTTTCACTACAACGATTTACTATTGTGTTACCTAACTTATAATGATATATCAACGGTTTCCATTTACGTGTGAACGTCATCACTTTACACTTTTCAGTGTTCAATTGTAGTTTATAGTTATCACACCAATTCACTATTTTGTTTATATTGGATTGCAGCTTGTCGCAATCCTGTGGGGTTGTAATTGTAGTATATATTTTTACGTCATCTGCAAACATAAATACTTCGCAATTCATTAAATCTGTAATACTACTTATAAATATAAGAAAGAGTAATGGACCTAGATTAGATCCTTGTGGGACTCCTGAAGTTGGTGTACTCGGTGGATGTATATCCGTTGTAGCTCACATATTGGGATCTATCAGTTAAGTACGATTTAAAGAATAGAATGAGCGAATTTGAGAATCCAATAGCGTCTAATATTGATAATAAAATTGAATGGTTCACTTTGTTAAATGCTTTTGAAAAATCTGTGTATACAACGTCGACTTGACCATGACTGTCTAGTACTTCAGAAACATACTGTACACAACAACAGAAATTACTTTCTGTTGACCGATTTGCTACAAATCCATGTTGATATGACGAAATGTATGGCTTGAAGTGTTGATAAACCTTGTTGTATAATTAAATCTCAAAAACTTTATCAAAAGTGCACAGTATAGAAATAGGCCTGTAGTTATTAATAATGTTTAGTTGCCCGTTCTTAAAGACTGGACAAATACGTGCAATTTTCCACGCTTTCGGAAACTTTGATGTAGATATACTCATGTTATAGAGAATTGTTAAAGGTTCTGCAATTACCTCAGCACGGTCTCTTACAACATAATCAGGAACTTGATCATTACCTGCAGTACGTTTGTTCTTTAGTTTTGCAATCGCTCTTTTGACATCACTGTTTGTAATTTCTGAACCATAAATTTGCAATAACTTATTTGTTCTACTCAGCATCGTATTTATTATTTCGTGTGTTCCAGTTGATTTTGCCTCTGTGGTAAACGAACTACTGGTCACGAAATGCATCTACTATTGACTGTGTAATTCATCATTACTCTGGCAAAGCTTTAACAATTTGTTCTACTGTGCCTCCTGTTGTGGAAAATTATGAACTAATTTGGAAAACTCTTACTGAAAAATATGAGGACTCGCGTTTGATAGCAAACCAGTATATGCAAACAATACTAGAATTTAAACAAGTCCGTTCTGAATCAGATGCCTACTTAAACGCATTCTTAGAGAAGTTTGATACGATAGTAAGCACATTGAAAAGTTTGAAGCTGCAAGATCTAGCAGATTTCATGTTGTCTTACTTAGCACTTTCTAAATTAGATAACAAAATAATTAAATCTTTTGAAATAAATCGTAGAGATTCAAACGCACCTACATATAGTGCTCACTTTTGTTAAAGAGCAAAGCAAAATTTTGTGTCGTTTTCAGATGCACGTGCTAATAAAAATAAACAATCTGACACGCAATTTAAAAAAGTAACACAGTCCTTCGTGACTAATAGTGCGGTTATTTCATGTATTGTTTGTCAAAAGAATTCCCATCCTATATATATGTGCAATACCTTCTTAGAGATGTTGCCAAATGACAGATACAAATTCTCAAAGGAAAAAAGATTATGCATCAATTGCTTAAGTTTTGTTCATCTCACTAATTCTTGTAATTCTCAAAAATGTTGTGGTGTTTGTCATAAGCGTCACAATATTTTGTAACATTGACCTAAGTTAACGCCAGTTAGAATTCAAAATCCAGAAACAAGTACTTCAGTTGATCGCCAACAGTTATGTGTTCCTGAACAGAATACTAATACATTTTGTTTAATTCACAATTAGGACAACAGTCTAATCTGTCACAAATAATGTAGCAGTACTCCCTACCGCATTGATCACGGTGGATACACCTAAAGGGGACGTAATAATAAGGGTACTAGTGGATTCGGCTAGTATGTCAAATTTTATAACTACAAAATGTTGTAAAAAATTGGGTTTGCCCATATATAAGGTATCTTCTTCGGTAACCAGTATTGGTGCCGGAGTCCATCCAATCAAAACACAAGTTAAACTCACAATTAGTTCAAAAATTAATGAAAATTTTATTCTAACATTTAATGCTTACATAATTGATAAAATTAGTTACCTGCGATATTGTTAGACGCAAGCTCGCTTAATTATTTATATCAATCACCTCTCACGGACCCCACTTTCTATACCCTCTGAAATAAAAGGAATATTAGGTGCTGAGATTTTGCAATGGTTATTGGTACCACAAGAATACTGAATTTGGAAAATAATGTAACCGCGATTCAAAGTTCTTTTGGATACTTAGTAGCTGACACAGCACCTGTAGCAATGTCCTCGATTTCTTCACAAACGTTTTGTGCGTTTGCGTCTGAATCGATAGATACCACTGTTAAAAGGTTTTTTAAATTAGAAGAAGTCCCAAACGCTAATGTAATCAGTAGTGAGGACGCAGAATGTGAGAAACATTTCGCATCAACTGTCCAATTGTCTGTGACGGATGAGGGCGCTATACAGTAGCTTTGCCTTTTAAACAGGATCCTATATTATTAGGACGTTCTTACAAAACTGCAGTCAAAAGATTTCTGGTATTAGAACGCAAATTTGATATATATCCTGAATTTAAATGTGCTTAACGCAACTAATGCAAGAGCATATTAAAAACGATTGCATAGCACTAATTGTGAATTCTCATATACCTCAACGCCGTTATTTCATTCCGCATCAAGGTGTTCTCAAACTGCAAAGCAAAAATACTTCTTTGCGAGGTGTTTGGGGTTGTAGTTCAAAGACTACAAGTGGAAAATCGTTGAATGATTTATTGCACGCTGGTCCAAAATTAGACTGATTTATTATTCCTGTTGTTGAATTTCCGCATACTTGAGGTCACAATAACAGCCGATTTAAAAAAAGATGTTTTGCAAGTAGCATTATACAAACACTAATGTTCTTATTATAGTTCCACAAAGGTGACTCTCGGCAAGTTTCATGAAAATATCAGAAATTTGTTTTAACTTTGAGTAGGCTCTGAGGCAATCTTATTAGCAGATAAACCGTATCTACTGAAAAAAGGAAGCACTTTTTTAAAAAAGAAGCTCCAAGCGGCCCAAAACCTTTCTCGCAGCACATAATAAAAATACAGAAAAGCGTATGCGGTTACATACTGATGAATGTCTATTTTCGTACAATATATGTGATGGTTTTCAATCGAGAACACATTTCCGAACACATATGGTAAAAATTAACTAAAGACAATTTTTATGCATATACGTGTTTATTATGTATTACGAAAGTTAATTTACTAACATACATGTAGTCATGTGTAAAGGAACGAGCATTTACTTGTAATTTATGAGGATATCTGGACTATGAAACGTAAAATGCTAACAAGTATGCGGTCACTCACTAACCAGCACTCATTACTATGCAATATGTGTGATTATTCTGTTTTGTATAAAAGTGATTTACAAAAACATATGCAGTCTCATACCATTGAACGACCATTTGTGTGTATAATATGCGATTATTCTGCATCACAGAAAAGTTATTTGCGAAAGCACATATGGTCACATGCCACCGAAAGACCATATTCATGCAATTTATGTGATTATTCTGCTCTATGGAAAAGTAGTTTGCTAACACATATTCGGTCACATACTGACGAACGACCATTTGCGTGTAAGCTATGTGATTATTCTGCAACTCAGAGAAATGCTTTAAAACGTCATATGCTATCTCATACAAACGAGCGACCATTTTTGTGCTATCTGTGTGATTATTCTGCTTCACGTAAATATCATTTGCAAACACATATACGGTCACATATAAATGAACGACCATTTGTATGCAATTTATGCCATTATGCTGCATTCCAGAAAGGCCACTTACAGATACATATGGGGTCACATACTAACGAACGACCATTTGTATGCAATTTATGTGATTATTCTACATCACAGAAAGGTAATTTGCGAAGACACTTCCGGTTACATACTAATGAACGGCCATTTCCTTGCAACTTCTGTGATTATGCTGCGCCTTCAAATAGTAATTTATTAATACATATACGATCACATACCAACGAACGACCATTTACATGTAACTTATGTAATTTTTCTACATACGAAAGGCCATTTCCGTGCATTTTATGTGATTTTTCTGCGCAACGGAAAAGTAACTTACTAAAACATATGGAGTTTCATATTGACGAACACGCAATTTGATGCAGCCCATGTAATTACATGTTATATTAGTGTCTCCCCCTTTGATGAACAGCTATTGGAAGAGTAAACACAGATAATTCGCTCTAGTGTATTATTATTATTACAATTTTTTGTCAAGTCAAAGTGTTTAAATAACTTACAATTGAAGTGGATCAACAAACATATGCAGTATGAAGCTTAACTCTCTTGTATTATTATTTTGTTCAATAATTTTAACTTTACAGTTGTTATAGGAATAATGTAAATAACATAGACAAGCCAATGACTTGTTAGAAGCGGATCTTGAAAGTAAGCTTCAAAAGTTTGAAATGAAGCTAGAAAATACAACACGTTTTAATGAGGAAAGCGATAAAGTGCCAACATGTTTGTATTTCGAAGCATGGGTGCTCTCAAGGCTCTAATAATTAATGTAAACCATCGGTTAACTAAGCTTGAACAACATGACAAACAAACTTTACTAATTCACGGATTCCTGAAGAACCTAATGAAAAGCTATGAAACACAATAACTAATATATTTATTACTATTGGGCTGCCATCCTAAGTAAGAACACTGTATCTAACAAAAATAAAATTCAAGTATTTATCATTATTGCAATCCTACCATTGGCAACCACGTTTCGTCTAAGCAAAATAACTGGATCTACTCTCTAAGTTAGTTAAAATAAACTCATTGTTGTTGTATCTACTCCTGATTGCAGTATGATACTTGATAAAAAAAAAAGGCCGTATATACATATTTCTAGGTAAGAACGTGGCATCTGCATGAAATTCAAGCATTCTTACTAAGCACCATGCACATACCACGTTATTGTTAAGGAATGAACTGGTTTACGCACCCTTTCTGCATGTCGTAGCTTGAAAATTTATAGTATCAGTGCAATTGAATTGATACATCCATTCGTTGGCATTCTCGTATTTAGTCAGTGATGCTTTTAATTGGAAATAATATTTAATAATTACCTTTTGTACTTTATAATTTCGACTGGTACGTTGAAAATTTGCTTATTTTATTCAGGTTCAAGATTTTAATTTGTTTAGAATTTCAGTTGAAAATGTCGACTAGAACTGAGCGTATTCTTTCATTAGTCCGCAATCAATCGAATATTTCCTATAAATTTCTGAATGTATCAAAGAACCATAGTGTTATGGGAGGAATTAATTGATGTCAACAATACCCCAATAGTCTTGGAAGATAGTGTTTGTTTAAAAGATAATAATACTTTTGGTAAATGTTATGGCAAACTTATTAAACCTGTCTAGCTAACCACCTTAGTTCCGACACCAATGAATTAAAAAAAAAAGTAAGGAATTTATAGCACTTGATTCATCTTGTTCAATTACTTCTCAAAATCAAGTTAGTTATTGGTATTATAATGATAATACTTTTCAAAACGATGTGCATGTTTTAAGTAATGCCGAGACACGAGTTATTAATTTATTACGCAATTTTTGTGTTGGCCCCACGTTGGGCGTCCAAATTTATGTTACGCAATTCTTGTGTTGCCACGTTGGGCGCCAAATTTTATGCTACGTTGTTCTTGTAGCCGTGCGTAACAACAAGAGATCACGGAACGACCGGGCTCAATCGGAGATTGGGGGGGGTGTAGGAAGTAGACTAACATATAATGTACGCGGCGATAAGGAGTTAGTGACAGTACCTGTAAGAAAAATAATTAAGCAAACCTGAAAGAAAAAAAAATAGTTAAATAAACCTGAAAAAAAAGAATGTAAAAGAATGTAAAAAAAACGGTTGGATAATCTATATAATGTAGCAACGGTAAAAGCAGTACAAAAACTTTTAATACAAAATGAGGTAATATTGGGGAGCAGCAGAAACGTTTCCTCACACACCAATTAACATAAATCAAGACAAACTGTTAATACAAGATAAAAAGATAAGACACAATTGACATGAGTAATCTAGTAGTATTAGTTTTTTTTGTTTTCTCTTTTTTTTTCCCAATAGTCTGCACTTCTATTGTAAAAAGTATCAACACGACAAAGAATATTGCAAAACAAACGGATAGATATTTAAAGAAAGAAAACAAGTAGTAAATAGTTCAGTTACAGAAAGTCCTGCAGTAACGAAGTACTTCACCCTTGATTGTGATGGGGTTGATAGAATTTAGTACACTTACACTAACCACACCGACGCACTTCACTGGTGTTAGCAACAGACATTATCATACTAATGGAACCATGTGGCATTGATAAATTTCTTGTTAATTCTATTTCCTGAGAAAATAATTTCGAAATATTTTGTAACACAAATCGCAAAAATTGTAATAAAAATTTAGAATTTAGAATCACGTCATTTGTAAGCTGGAATCACTGTAACATGTTATTTGCCAAACACGTTTTTACCTTAACTGGCCAACATTATTGTTAAGAGAGATAGTGCACGAAGATATGTCTGTAACCTCATTTAAAAAAAAACCCAAAATGGGAAAGCATGTTACAGAATTAATTTGCTAATTAATACGTTGACAACTAAATAAGTATCTTGCACTAAGAAAAAAAAGACGAGCTGTACATCGTATTTACTTGCTTGTAATCGCAGTTACCGTTCTTGCATTTTAAGTACAATACGTTGTAATACGATGGCGAAGCCACAATGAGTGAAGCACGTGTATCACTAAGTAAGTCCGTCAGATGTTCCGTAACGCACGTTATTTCAAAAGAAAACTCAACAATTTAAGGAACAAAGAACAAATACTAAAATTAGTAGGCCCGCGTAAGCCATAAATACCGCATTAAACTCACTATTCACAAAGCAAAACAAGCCACCGTATTTTCAATGTAATTAATAAATAGACCAAAAGACAAACTACAACTGCCCACCTGTAGATATAAAATAGTTGTTAGCATAACATCTGAGCGCCTCTTATCTCCACTTCAATAGATAGCATAAAGACGAAAGTTATAAGACAATAATTCAATTTATTTATTAATGTAAATCGACCTTTATGCAACCAGCTATGCAAAGCGATGTATTTTAAGTACGCTGCCGAAAGGGAGCGTAACAAATTATAATGAAAATGGTGGTTATAAATATCTTTACTACTCAATGATATCTACAAAACTAATAATTTATAAAAACTTGTAGACCTAGATGCAAAAATTTCTAATACACTTGCTGAAGAACAATTAAGGGAAGTACAAGTTACAAACATGGTGGAAGAAACATCAATGATTGATAATGAGGGTATGGACTATTGATTGAGCAAAAAACATTATGACATTAATTTACATTGTTTATAATTTTCAGACAAAGGCTACACCAAGAGTGAAAATTCTAGAAAACGCAGAAAAATATCATCTGACCTGGCAACCAGAAAGCAGGTGAAGCTTAAATCTTGCTTGAAAAACACCAGGTATATAAGGCTGTGGAAAGAATTGTAAAAGGAAATGCCTTTTGCTCATCAGAAGATCGACGTACAGCAATCAACTATGAATTTTAGAAGATGCCATATCTTGAAAGGAAAACATATGTGGTACACTCCTTCAAACGCCTTTCAGTAAAACATGGTACTGTTGAAACTGACGTGAGAAAAAATACGTTTAAATATCACTTCAAAAATGAGAACAGCCTATTGTTTAAATTTGTAAAGTATTCTTTTTGACAACACTTGGCTATTAAAAAAAAAACTGTGACAGATTTGTACATGACATCCTAAAAGGTACTCCAAAAGAAAATATATGCCCTTTACCAAATTTACGAGGAAAAGGTGCATCAAAACAAAAAATTGATGATCCTGAAATAAACTAGCATATAGAATCATTCAATCTCGTAATATCTCATTACAAGCATGAACATGAGTGATATTTCGATTTCAATAGTGTTCAATGACTTTAAGACAAAATATCCTTCTATATAAATTTCATATGAAATATACCATCCATAAGTAAAGGCCAAGAATAGCATTCGTTAAATTAAGCAACAAAGATTGTAAATCATGTGAAATGTTTAAAGTACATGCACACAACAAAGAAGATTTTCAAGAAGATTGTTAAACATGTGTGTGTTGGAATAAGCATAACGTTCGTGCAAACATGTCAAGATTTCTTTATAGAGAACAATCACAGATGTAATTTGAGGATGGTATCCTGTGCATTTCTGCTGATTTGCAGAAATTGATTCATGCCTTTACGTGCAGATAGTTTTAGAAGTGTTATTTTTGTAAGGCGGTTAATTGCATATCACGAAAGTTTTGTACCATTGGGTAAAACTCTAATTTGATTCCATACTCCATAATATGGCATGATGCTACTAACGGACGAAACATGGAAGATATGATACGTTTCTTCTATGCTATCTTTAAATTCAACGGGATGCTTCTTAAATAATAATGTGGCTGGATAATTTTTCATAATTTTTCTTGGGTATTAAATCATTTGGAGTTTTTAAAATTGTTATTATTTACGTTTCGATCCATGAACTAGGATCGTTGTAAAAATAATAAAAAAATTGTAAGTTTGATATTTATTTTATTATTTTGAAAACAATCCTACAGAGTTCTTTATACTCATATTTATATTTTTGTTTATACTGGTATCCTGCCATTTATTTTTGTATTTGTGTTTATATTTTTGGTGTGAATGTATGTATGAATGGCGTAGTCTGTCGATAGAAATATTTGAATTTTCTTACTTACAATGGTGTTATTACTTTATACATTATATTACTGACAATGGCTGAAAATTTTAGAGATCTATGTACTGTACAATTTTATACTCCTGAGGAGGATATTGAACGAGAATTATCTTCCATGTTACCGTTTGTTCCTTCTCCTGCATCCATTCTTGCACAAGTGCTTTCTATTCATAAAAAAACATTTCATTGATGTCATGTTAATGCTGGATGAACTATAAACCTTAAATTAGGCTTTATTCAGCAATAAGATGACACTACTAGTTTACAGAAATGTGACAAGTAGTAACAACAACCTAAAGCTATAGTAACAACAAAAAAACGATTGATTAGTATAAAGTAGCAGGGGCTTAGGAAGGTAACTAATTTACAACATTCACCCCACTCTTAAAATCTTACGTAATCTGATAAATACTTCGGTTCACGACGAGCGACATTCCATAAAGGTCTGAGATGTAGTGTGCTCACCGGGTTCGTTGCTCGAAACTACTTCGCCGAAGATACTGATCGCTAGAACCCGGCAATATCGGAGTAAGTGCCTGAACGTACCTCTATTTCGGTGTGAATGAACTATAGAACGTCGTATTAATTTCAACGGTCCTTTGCAAGTGTTCCCTGTTCTTGTCGCAAGGAGACACGCGGCTCGGGACACAATTCTTTTTGGCTGTTTCAAGGTCATGTTTGACGTATAAATGTTAACCTTTGCACTCTTCACAAATAATTTCCTCTTCCATAATACTTATCAACGAAACTTATTATCTAATCCTAATTCTATGCAAAGTTAAAACAAATAAAAATGAAATTCAAAACCTATATGGCGCGGTGCGGTGATGTTTTATATTTATAATATTTATGCGAAAAGTATATGTTTTATTTTATGTACAGATCTATAGAATATAAGTGGAAGAGGCGTTTTAGCAGTTAGATTCCGTTACCATTCAAAATAAAAGATGCTATTATAGATAGTTTGGTTTTAACGGATTATTTAAATATAAGTTTAAACTGTAACGTCAAAGTTGACCTTGAAACACCCGAAAATAATTGTGTCCCGCGACGCGTTGTTACATTCCGAAATTCAGCATTTAAACATTTCTATAAGTTCCTAATTTGTAAATGGTTTCGCGCCAATAATTTAAAAGACTTGTGCGTGTATTTCCGTCCCTTTTGATAGTCGCGTCGGCGCTCGAGATGGCGCAGACGCAGGGTAGAAGGAAAGTGGTGAATTTCCGATACGTCGAGACTAGTCAGCCAGACGTCGAGCCTAGTGGTTTATCTTTGTGCCGTCTCTTGTCTTCTTTTTCAGGTTATGTAGGGTTCCTGCCTTATACCTATTATCGTTTTTTTTACCTGGGTATTCCAGTCGTATCGCTACACAAGAAGAGAAGAGAAATTTTAATCTGACTTCAACCGGGGGCAAACGGATGACCCACGCCCTCAATGCGTCCCGACGCCAGCTGCCGCCAAAATAGCCGTAATGCTGTGAGAAAACCTACAGTTTACGTGAGTACCTTTTGTTTTTTGTTATAATTAAAATAAACACTTTTTGTATGTGATTATAATTTGAGCAAAGGTATAACGTAACCGTTTATTGCACAATATTTTGCAATTATTTATCATTGTTAGCAACGGTCGTAGTGACTCTCATACATTGCTGCCGGGACTGTAAAAGTACATCTTTGAGTGTAGACCTAAATTGTAACAGTGTGTGGATACCCACTTAACGACACCTCTTGATACCCTTTTCTTATTTTTTATTGCTTTCTATTTGCCCAAAAACTAAGATAATCTAACCTAAGTTAAAATATTCTTAGTTGAGGACACGTTCTTTTTACTACTAAGGAACTTAGATAAAGTTGGATCTTTTGCATTCCCTTTACCCCAGATAAGGTGCCTAAAGATCTACCTTAGATATTAACTTCCTTCCCTAAGTTTATATGTAGGTTATATTTTTCGTGTTGTGTACGATATAAATTTTTATTGCACATTTATAAAAGCAACTATAACATAACAGTTAACACCAAGTTGATTCTTAACAAGAATCAGTTGATTTTAATATTATTTTCAAACCCTTTATAGGTTAGTTAGCTAAAATGCTAAGTTGTACCTTCTAATAATCAAATGCAAATGAAGTTAGGTAAGGTTAGATTTTCACCTAACCTAATTTTAAGCCATTCTTAGCTAAGGTGTAAATAGATAAATATAGGTTGTAGTTGTAGAACCGGTACCATCAACGTAACACAACTCGTCAACGTAAATTATTAGAGATGCAAAAACCTGTTAATTTATAAGCATAGTAGGATGGAATTTACATATTAAAATAATCACCTTGTATCTAAGTCTTAATTTAGGTACACGGTATCCAGCCGTGGCTACTCCATGGAAGCTGAAAGCTAGAGCCCCCCAGTTTATTTTAAGGAATAGGTACGGTAAATAAACTTTTTGGCATAAATTAATTCATCTTAAAATGATTACTCAAAACTAGAGTTCGAATGCATAAATGCTTTCAGCCCGGCATTTTTAAGTGGTCTCAGTAAATAAATTAGAAATGCTACGTTTACAATGATGTATGATGCCGGAAACGGATATAAATAGTAAACATCCCGCCGTCGTCCTTTTGTAAGCAACTACATCTAACCGTTTTAATGAAAATTAACACCAAAATGCATATAATTCTTTTAAGATTTGTGGTTCAAATGATCAAATGTAACACTAATATTAATATTTTAAAATTATTTAAAACAATTACGTTTCTCACTATATTCATTTTACATTCAACATTTAAGCAATAATAAATAAATATCTGTCCTAGACATTTTGACAATGCTCTCTTCATGTTAACAGAACTTCTTGATTCTCTTTAGTACATCGGTGTAAGGGAGGGCTCCATTCTATTGAGCCCGGCTTCAATGTAAATCTTATAGGAAATCGAACCACGACGAATTCTGTCGAACGCAAATAATAACAGCTTCAAATAGCTTTAACAGGGCTCTCATCATTAGAGCCCTTAGCCACAGTATCTGTTGGTATTTCAAGGCGTGTTTGTTGTTGTCCGATACTAATTTGCGTGAGCGTAGAGATTATTTCACTTGTTTTCGTTAAAAGTAAAGACCGTGTTTTGTTTTGTGAGTGTAGTCGTAGTGTATAATTTTAATTATTATTTTGAATTATTCAAGATGACTGAAAATAATATTCGTAATATAGTCGAAATTAAATTTAAAACTCTCCCATTAGCAGAAAAGGTGAAAATTAAGAACCTAGGCCGTCCGACACCGGATTTAAATCTGAAACAGGTAGATAAGGTTGGAAATCGTAGTTTCACAAGGCATTTTTCAAAAGAAATTTATAAAAAATGTCAGTGGATTTCCGGATGCTCTCAATTGAATGCTTTATTTTGTTTTCTTTGCCATTTATTTTATTGTGACGGAATGGACAAAACATGGTCGGAAAAAGGCTTTAGAGACCTAATGCATATAAACGATAAAATAAAAAAGAATGAAATTAGCAAGTACCATATAAAGTCTTGCACGGATTTGGCTATGCTAGGTTCCGTGAACATTGCGGTTCAGTTAGATTCCGCATATATGCAGAACATTATGAAGCATAATGAGCAGGTGACTAAAAATAGATACATTTTAAAAAAAATTATCAATTGTATTAAATTTTGCGAAAAGTTGAAATTGACATTGAGAGGACACAATGAAAAAGAAGATTCCAAAAACCGTGGAATTTGGTTAAAATTAATTGATTTTACTTTGGATTGGATGTAATTTAAAAAAAACATTTACACAAAGCGAGTGTATTTAAAGGTACATCTAAAACTATGCAAAACGAGATTTTAGAAAGCATGCTTGCAGTGTGTCGTCAAGAAATTCAAGATCAAATTAAAGGTAGTGAATTTTTGGCAATTCAGTTCGATGAGACGACTGACATTTCAAATCAATGTCAAATGGTAATTATAGTTAGATATTTCTACAGTGGAAATATTTATGAGAGATTTTGGACATTTCTACGAGTAATAGATAAAACAGCTAACGGTTTAACGGAGTGAATTGAGCAGGAATTAGATAAATTAATATTAAACTCGCTATCTAAACTCAAACTTATGACGGTACAAATGTTATGAGTGGTTCTGCTAGTGGAGTTCAGTCAAAAATAAAACTTAAATATAAAAATGCCCATTTTGTTCACTGTTATGCCCATCAATTAAATTTAATTACGCAGAAAGCAACTAGTCAAAATTTTAAAGTTAAAATTTTTTTTCCTAATTTATCCGCAATTCTTGTTTTTTTTCTCATTCAACTCACAGGTGTGATGTGCTAAAAGAAATAGTGAAACGAAAATTGCCCACTTTTGCTACCACACGTTGGAATTATAATATTCGTATCGTGAACGTCGTATATAAGAATAGAGAAAAACGAATCGAATGCTTTAAGGAATTAGAAGAAAAATGCAATAAAACTATTACCTGCAGGGAAGCATATGGTTTGCGTAGAATTCTGGAAGATCCTGATTTTGTGTTTTTTCTCAATTTATTTCATCAAATTTTTCCACATGTTGACATATTATTTAATCAGTTTCAAGCTAGAGATACAGACAGTGTTGCACTGAAGAGAAATATGGAAGACTTTGAAAGGATAATAGCATCTGCCTGAAATTCAACTGATGAGATAGAAAAAAATATAATCTGTAATGATACTAAACGAAGAAAAATTAGTAACGTGGAAAATCGGAATTTGATAGCTAAAGAAGTGTGCGATACAATAGTTGTTGAGATGAAGGACAGACTCTCATACCGAACTCATTTAGAAGCCGCATTTTTAGTAGACGTAACTAATTTTGATACTTACTCAAAAAAATTTCTAACATCGCATTTCCAATCGATTGTTAAGTGTTATCCGATGTTACAGCCAGACAAATTGAGGATTGAATTGGAAGTGATGTACTCAAGAACGGATTTTAAAAATATTTTAGGCGGCCTAAACATGCTTTCTTGGTTGACCCAAAATGGGTTAAACGAAACATTTGGCGAAACAATAAAATTATTAAAAATTATAGTCACAACCCCAATGTCCACTGCCGAATCTGAAAGATGTTTTTCAACTCTTAAAACTTATCTAAGGAACACAATGACCGAAGAACGTCTTAATGCCTTAGCAATGATGTCAGTCAACAAAAACTTAATACATAACATCAACAATTTTGACGAAAAAGTTATATACCATTTTATTGCTCAGAAAGACAGAAGGCTTGATTTCGTATACAAGCAGTAAAATTATTATTACGTGACAATTAGAGTACAGTGTGTGACTTTTTGTACATAAACCGATAAACAAGTATATAAAAATTAATGGGTCTGTGTGAGTGACTAGGCTGAATACACCAAACCACCGAAGGTGAGTGTTGCTTATGTTATCTTGTATTATATTCATGCCATAAGCAGTTAGAACCCCTCAAATAAAATCACCACAAGCCGCCACTGACGGTATCTATAAAAATGAAGGTAGGTATATGTACAGATACTTTTATTTTTGAGTCTCTTAAAAGGTATTTAGATAACGAATAAGTACCTAGATACATGTACTTAGGTACTTTTACGTAGGTACATTATAACACTGCTGAACTGGAATTTTTAATAACAATTTAGTCGGGCCTTTTGAAATTGAAGGCAACTTAAATTCAGAACCGTACTTAGATTTTTGTAATTAAGATAGAACTTGTATTGAAAGAAGTTGCAAGAGATCTGGTTTAAGCAGAGTGGTTGTGCTCCGCCTTTTGGTTTGGACGTATAACATTTTTTAAATAATTTGTTTCCAAATCATTGGAATGGTGAAGGTGGCACTATAAATTGTATATCAAGATCACCCGACTTAGCACTTTATAGACAAAAAAATTTACTAGACACCACTCAGATATTAATTTTTTAAAAGAATGTTTATTAATTGATAAGAGGCTGAAAGCTAAGCCAGCAAATAGTTTTTAAAACAACTAGGCTACTGATTAGTTCACAAGAAAGAATTTATTATCATAATTTGTTTTTCTTTCTTGCAATTTATCAGCATTTATAATAATAATCTGGGAAGCCTCTAATACTGAATATTTATTTACTGCTTTATTATATAGATAATCACTAAACGCATCAAGATTGAATAGACTTAATTGAATATCAACCTTGGAAAGACTAAATATAATATTCTAGACTATTTAACATAGTCGAATAAGACTTTAATGTGCATGGGAGTACGGTGATACACCGTAGAGAATTTACTACTAAATGTTTTAAACGTCGTGAATACTAAAAATTAGTTACAAACAAATAAAAAGTGTAACCCACACAGTACTTTAGTTATAAGTTTTTTAATATGTTAATAATCACTGTGACAAAACCATCTTTTAGTCAGAAGAAGCATGGTTGATAGTGCCACTTAGTTTGCTCATTGTCATAAAAATATTACTTAATACAAATATGAAAACATAACCCCAAAAATATGCAAACAAGTACATTCTATGAAAAAAGAATAGTTTACTGTTGCAGTTACATTGCAGCTATCTTAATATGTATTAAGTCAATAGTACATTACAGTACAGATACAGCTTAGTTACAATTAAAAAGAAATTTTGTTATTAATAATGACCATGAATAAATAAATATGCACAGTATATGTCTTTCAAAATCTCAGCGACCTGCGCAGAAATCCCAAATATTACTGACAAAACTAAAGACCAAAATGAAAATATAGTATTGTGGAATGATTGTCCTGGCTCCAACAGCGTTGACGTTACTGCAATATAATTTTAAAATCAATGCTACCATATGAATATTTATATTTATTAGATTATTCTGTTCTAAATCATATTTATTATTTTGATTAAATCTATGTTTATTAATGTAACTAAAGTCATGAGCTTCTATTATGAAAGTGGTTTATCTATATTAACCTTATCTAATCTATGTTCTTAACTTACTGCCGAGCCGATACTGCATATTCTAGACACTTAATTTTGACATTTGCGATTCTTGCCTTTGACCTTATAGCGAATACCCCATAATCTTTCTTTATATGATTTATTTAATTCACTTAGTCCCAAGAAGTAATCTAAAACTCAAAAGTAAATACGCCCTGCTTTTATCATAGATAAGTAGTAAGGTTAAGTATTTGTTTATGCATTAATAATTTGACATTACATTAAGGGTTATTTTAGCGAATCGCGATGTTTTTAGGTAAGACTGAAAACACCTTGTTATATCCTTTTCTAAAGGTTTCTCAGTTCCTCCATTGCGCATCCCAGGGTCGCTGAGATTTTGAAACTGCTATACAACTGCAGATTAGGTTAATGTTAGAAAGCGCTTTTTTTTAATTAACAAATCTCAACATTTGGCATGCACAGTGAAACCGCCTGTCTAACGATTGAGAAGTAGACCACACATCCTATAGTGATATATACATTACTAACATTACTGAAAATTAATTTTAGTACCTTGACTGCAGATTAAACGTAAATATATTGACTGCATTTTTATATTTTTTATTGCATTTTTAGAAGCTCACAGTACAATATATTTAATTTTAATTGTATTTAATCGACAACATCACTGAATATTCTTTAGCACTTAAAGAATTTATTGCTGATTTTTGATTGTAAAAGTCGAATATTTGTTTATTGCACGCATATCAGAACAGTTTACAATAGGTTTACCAACAAATGTTCTGATATGCGTGTTAAGTGATTTGTGTTTTTTAATAATAATATCTATTTCTAACAGTAACCTAACCTATCATTGCAGCCACGGCATTACTGGCGTGAGACGGTCGTAATTTTACAAGTGGTACAAACTATGCCTGTAATTGGAGTAATGTCACATATTATAGTCGAAACCACGAAAGAAGTCCTCTACGTCATAGATGCGTAACTCAATTCACAACATACGTCTAAGATTATTTAAAAGCTTAACTAATATATATGATAAAGGTAGTAATACAATTTGTACGTGTTTTAAATAAAGACATACGTCAACACGTTCATCTGGGAAAACGACAGAGATGAGTATGTGTCCGTATGTTTTGAACTTTCTACTTAACAGGCGAACATTTGTCAACAAGACAAAATGTTATATACTTGCTTTCGTAAGCAAGGTTGCCAAAGTTATCGTACGGAGAAAGATTTCAATGCAGCTGCCCTAAATAGTTTATATTGCAGTTATTGTGCGTTTCTATTCAGATCAATATATGTAACTCAATTTATGAAAATGCGTTTTATTTTAACTGAATTCAATAAACTCGTAAAACAATTGGACGCCAATTTAAAAATAGGTAAAGCAACTACCTGTATGAATATAAAATATTATTGGCAACCATGCTTCATTACGGTTTGCAGATGCGCGAAGCTTGACGGAAACTTCCGAATCGGAATATTTATTGGTATTAAAATTTTCAACTTGATTCGTAGGAATACAGTGATGACGCACACGACTTCTTTCATGGTTTCGACTATATCCACTTCTAATCTGTGGTAATGTAGAATAATGATGCGTTCCACATTTATGTCGGTACAAGAATGCAACCTAAAACAATAAACTTTGGAAAATTTCAAATTTTTCTACTTGTCATTACTGTATACCACAGACCACATAAACTGCTGTAGACTGGCCTACTATTTAGACACGTTTTTTAGTTCGCCTTTTGTAATTTAATTATACTTAAATAATTAACCATGGTTGTTACATTGTATCACTATCCACTTTCCCCTCCTTCAAGAGCAGCTTATTTAGTTGCATGTGCAGCTGGAGTAGATATTGATCTACAAATAGTAGACTTATCCTTAAAAGAACAATTGAAGCAAGATTTTCTAAAGGTAAGTAAAGCTAAAACGCAGTTAATGTTATAAAATTGCAACATCCTTGCAATTAGTTGTGGTATTCAATTCCTTGCAAATGGAATTTGTGAAGTGGATTGTTGTTCTTATAGATTGTTACTTTATTTCTTTTTTTTATTGTTGATGTTGCTTGCTAATTTTGCACACGTTTTATATTTACGAACATAAACTGTGGACCTAGATACAGAATAAAAAATCGAGTTCAAATAAGTATAAAAATAATTTCTTTATATTTATGTATGTTTGCTGTAAATGATGCTATTAGTAATATGCAAATCGGATGTTTTAAAGAATTAAAATTTCGTATCAAACATTCAACAAATCAAAATGTTGGTCCTGTTATTAATTCGGTCTGTTTTAAAAGTAAAAATACCCATAGATCTGTTTTACTTATGCATTGTCAGAGATTCCTATTGACAAAAATTTAAAACTTTTGAAATGGAAGAATATCTCTTCTAGTTTCTAATTACATCCCATGATTGTATTCATCGCTGTGATGTATCAGCTCAGCCCCAGACTGGGACCTCAAACCAGCTCGGGCATTTTAGACACATTGGCTCCTTACTTCCCACAGAAACACTAAATACATATATAAATAACTATTTGAACATTGTTTTAACAATTTGTATTTAATAGCTTTTGAAAAAATTCAATACTTTCTGCCACTATCGATTATGTTGTCGCTCTCTAAATTCATTAAAAGTAAGGTTTTTTTCTACTGCCATTGTCATAAATGAATTCAAATTATCAGAAGGTAAGGTGCTTCTCATTCGATTTTTAATTTAGAAAAAGATCTTTCACTAGCAACTTGGCTAAATGACAATGTCAGCAAAAATTGAATCTATACAATATTTTGTAACAACAAATAGTACTTTTTTTGCATGCATGGCATGTTTCACATGATAGACAAATTTCTTATTTTCTCTCTAAAATCAATTCGTCATTATCTTCTTTGATTATTTTGTGATCTAATTCAGAACTTTTCAGTTTTTCTCAATGCAAAGCTAAATTTTTTAGTTCAGTTCGCAAATCTTCACCTGTAGCTGTTTCATCAAATTTTAACATGTTTGCTTAACTCCTCTAGTTCATTAGATTCAAGTTTGTTACGTATCCTAGGGCAACGTTTTGGATCTAGATATGAAAAATCGACGTACAATTGCCAATTTGCCAGAAAATGGCATTCTATTTTCACTGAAGCCATATAAAAATAACGTTATGGAATTTTATCTCACATGCAGTGACAACATCAGGAACAACTTCATCCTGCACTGTCCCAACCAGCATCAATTTTCTTTTCTTGAACCTTTAGAAGAAATTTTGTTTGTATTTCTATTTCAGAGTCTTAACTTTTTATTCGCACAAACAATAAAATTATTTGCAACTTTCTGTATGGCATCAAAATCTCTCACTAGTTTTTTTTAGTTCTGCACATGTTTGTGATACCATTGAAAAGCTTTTAAGATATCTAAACCTGAAATTTGTAGGTATTTGGAGAGAGGCATAGTTATTTCAAATATTCTTAAGAATGTTTTGGCGGTGATCACTGTTTCATATTTACAAATGATTCTAAATATACTTTGCCTTTTGCACGAACACCTGGCATAAAATTTAAATTTTGTTGTATAGTTTCCAAAGTTATAATCAATGTTTAAATATCGGCATTATAGTTGAGAATGAACCAAAAATTTTTCAACCCTATATCTTTAAACCACCATAGTGTTTCTCCAATAGTTGAGTTTTCATACTTCTGTGCTTTTTAGTTTGTTCCCAGATACTCAAACATTGGTAGGATTAACGAAAAAATACTGCAACCTCATTTAGTAAGCCAAAAAAATGATACACATTCAATTACTGTTTTGGTAGTATCTCCTAAAACTAAATTTAAGATATATGCATAGCATCAGACGTAAATATGGCCAGGTGACTCTTTGGAAAGCAATGCTGAAATTCATTATACTGATCTTGCATATTTGCAGCCCTGTCGGTTGAATTACTAATGTACTTTGTTATGTCTATATTATAAGACTTTAAAACTGAATTTACCAAGGAAAACGTTCCCTTTCCGGCTGAAGATTTACATTCTACAACAGCGAGAAGTCTTTCATATACACAATCGTCTGTCACATATCATGCAATAATCTAGCACTTATTTTTGCATGCAATGTTCCGTGTTGTATCTACTTGTAAAGAAAACATACCAGCTGCCTGTACTTCCATACTAATATTTCGTGTTATAAGTTGTTCGATGGCTTGAATAATTTTGTTAATAGTGGATTTAGAAACGTTAACAAGGATCCTCTGCTTTTACTCGTTTGAGATTTGAGAAGTTTTTTACTGTTCTCAATACAATCTTTCAAATGATCTTTCAAATTAATATCATATTTGCTAAGAAGAATGAGTTCAAAAAAATTTTCATGGTTTATAGACATGTCTTCCAAACTATAGGCAGCTTCTAGCTCATCGTCTCTATCTTTTAATTCTCGTTTCCTTATAAATTTAAAAATATGTATATTTTTCACTGCAAAATTTCTCTATTTTTTCATGCTTGTGCTTGGTATAGACATTTGATTGTACAATAGTAAATTATCAAGATTTGCATTGTTGTTTCTCAAAAAATATGCTTCCGCAAAGCACAGTGCGTTTTGGTTTTCTCATGCTCCTCGACTCTGGCACGAACTCGCCTTTTATCTTCCATTTTTCATATAAAAAGATATGAACTGGTATTGGAAGTTACAGAAAACGCCATACAAACTGAACATTCTGTTTCTCACTGTATGTCAGCCACTTTGCGATCAGAACCATCTTTTTTTAACACATTATCACCAATGTCGTGCATTGGATGATACTTAAAAAATAAACCGAGCTGACCTTTCTTCAGGATGTACAAAATAATTAAACGATGGAATTGAATTGTTATCTTGGTCAGTTTGCAGCTTGCTTATAACAAGATCAGAGGCATCAGCATGGTGTGTTAAAATGTGCTCTTGTTCAGTATCTGATTTCTGATCATCTGACGGTTGTTCAATACATACTAGTTCTTGATCTTGATATGAACTATTAGTAACTCCAACTCCACCACCGTTCCCGCCAATGCAGTACATGTAGACAAATGCGGACATGCAAAAACATTTGTCGATTTAACACACTTTTGGACACTGGCTTTCAAAAGTTTTTGTTTCTTCAATCTAAGTTTCTCTGCTCCTCCTTTGTAGTTTTTTTGTTATCTATTATTCAGCTCACCAAACACACGCCCCAGTGGCATTTGTAGAAATTTAAATTTAATTTAAAAGCCACCCAGAACGTGGGTCAAATTCGCTGTCCAAATAACAAATAATAAATTATTTAAACAAGTCTATCCTAGAGTGGGTAGAAAATTATACTAGGTAAAATCTTACCAAAGACTGAAGTAAACGAGATAATGTTGCACTATCAGGGTAGAAATATTGACTATAAAAACTGCTATTGTATTGTTGTTTGGTTAAGTACACATGCACACATGTACGTTCACTCGTACATTTTTATGTAGAGAAAAGCCACATCTCAAATTTAATATCATCATTAGGTCTTCAGTCCTGGAACTGATAGATGCATACCCTCATTTCCCTGAAATTTAGAGTCTGTATCTTTCACTATCTGTGCACATTAGACATCTAGAACTACCTCTACCTCTTTTTTTTCCTATCTCTGCTTGTAATATATTCCGCACTTTTCCCCAAAAATGCTTTAGAGCATATCCTGCCCTTCTATTTCTCTTATATATTTTTTTGTTTTCCACATATGCTTTCAACAATTTTCTCCTTGTTTCTATGTATGTTGACTTCGAACATAGCCGCTGCTCTTTCTTGTTAGATGCAGTTCGGTTCCCCTTCTATTGTTTTACAAATATATACCCTGTTCCCCGATATTAAATGGTATATGAAGGGGGTTAAGCAGCCTGCGGCTACCAAGATCTCCCAACACTTGAACATTTTAATGAATAATTTTGCATGGCATGGGGAAAGTAATACGAGCATAGGGAACGAAAATCAATATAAATTGTTGGTTATTTTGCAGAAAGAAAAGCCTGTGATCGGTTTCACTGTTCTTGCAGATCATCAGACAGATGCATCCCTCTTTGCAAAATAACCATGTTCTGAAATAATACACAAATTAAGGTGTATTTATAGTGTAAATGCTTCTCATATGCCCTCTATACTCGAACATAAGCAACTAACACCGATGACCGTTTCCAGTCTTTGACGTGATAGTGTAGATGGCATTGCCAGACAAAATTTTAATAGAGAGTCAAAAGACAAGATGAAAAATGAAATAAACCGATGACCCGTTATCTACGTAACACTGGCGGACCTTCTAAGAAGATACTGCACCCAGTGCTAAACGAGGAAGTTGGTAGATGGAAACCAATGCGTTTCCAATTAAATGAACGTAACACTGGCGGACCTTCTAAGAAGATACTGCACCTAATGCTAAACGAGGAAGTTGGTAGATGGAAACCAATGCGTTTCCAATTAAATGAATAATTTTGTATGGCATGGGGAAAGTAATACGAGCATAGGGAACGAAAATCAATATAAATTGTTGGTTATTTTGCAAAAAGAAAAGCCGGTGGACCGGTTTCACTTTTCTTGAAGATCATTAGACGGACGCATCCTTTTTTGCAAAACAATCAACTAAGTTCTGGAATAATGCACAAATTAAGGTGTATTTATAATGTAAATGCTTCTCATGTGCCCTCTATTCCCGAGTATCATCATTTGGTTACTTCTTGTAACTGAAAAACTGCATGCATAAACCATGGGGTTTGTCTTCTACACTGCTGTCATACAGACTGAAGCATTTCTTGTGTCATATTGATGGTTAATATAAGCAAGGCATTAGTGTCAGTCTTTGTGAAGAGGGTAATATAAAATTCTTTCCATACTGGTCTTTTTGTGTTGTAGTTGTCAAACAAAGGTGAGGGTATCACTAATTTACTTTTTACAACATCCACAACACCTGGAATGCTCCTTAACAAAATGTCAGTCTTATATTTCCATGTTGCCCAATTACTCTTCCCTTCTAGCAATTCAATATTCACTTTACTATTATCCATTTTAACAATGAAACTGAAAAAATAACTATAGGGAACTGCTTTTAGAATAGCTTTTTAGGTTATTGTTTCTAAAATAAAATCTATATACATGTGATGGTGTTTTGGAATTGGGATAGCATAAAATAATAAGAAAGCTTGAAAACTGGTTATATTGTAACAGCAAAATTAAAAGACCAGATTACATGGAAATGTTTAGTAAAAGGTGCAACAAGTTTGACAGACGCTTTCTACGTTTTTATTATATGTAGAAGCATACAAGCAAGCTGTATATTAAATATCAACGTCCATTTTCAACACTTCCTCCAACGTTGAGTATTTCATCTAAAAACTAAATTCACAAAAGCGTCTACTTTTCTTAAGATCGTTTGTGAAAATAGTAATTTCATCAAGATCGCTCCCTGCTACAAGGCCATCATCAACGTAAATGGCCACAAGCAGCTTTTTGCCATTTCGTTCACGAGTAAACAGACAAGGGTCAGCTTTGCTCTGTTGCATTCCACTTGATTGCATAAACCCAACAAATTTTTCATTCCAACAACGTGGCGCTTGTTTCAGTCCATATCGCTTTTCTTTAAAAACAAACACGGCCTGTGTTATCATCAAAACCTTCTGGTTGCTTGACATAAACTACTTCATGAAGTTCACCATAGAGAAAAGCAGTTTTTACATCAAATTGTCGCAACTGTAGTCTATCGCATGCAGAGATAGCCAGCACGCTCGAATGGTTTCATAACGTGCTACCGGCTAAACGTTTCATCTTTATATTGCGATTGTAATTCCTCTTCCATTGCTTCCTGCCATTTATCAGAATTAACTGAAGATACTGCTTCTCGATAAGAACGAGGGTGAATAGTATCAACAAATTCCTCAGCGGAGAAAACAAAATCATCAGAAGCTGAATAAACATAATAGTCATAAAGTTTCTTAGGCTTTTGACGTTCTTCAATTTTGCGTGTCTCATAGTGTTTTTCTTGTGAATCTGATACTGATTCAGATGCAGTTGAATTGATAGTGGTTTTGCAAGGTTTCAAAACTTCCTCCGGAACAACAGCCGTTGGAGTCGGTGATAATTCAATACAAGATGTTGAACACGACGTTCAGGCTTAAAATTACTTCACGACTGCAAACAACTTGATTTTTGGAAGGTACATACACGCGATAACCATCACGATCATTTACGTAGCCAACTACTCGACCACCGATAGCTTTATTGTCAAATTTACGCCGCTTTTGTTTCGGTACATGTACGAAACATTCAGTTCCAAAAATGCGTAGATATTCTAGACTACCATATTCTTTACCTCGCCATATCTCAATCGGAGATTTCTGTGCAACGGTAGATTTTCCTACCCGATTTAATACGTGGACAGCAGTTGCACATGCTTCAGCCCAACAAACTTTTGGCATTCGTGACGAAGACAACATCGCTTTTCCAAATACACAACCGTCGCAAAATTCTCCATCGACAACAGGAATATCGATACCCATGCGCTTTAACACGGTCTTTACTTGGTGCTTGTTAATATGCGCCATCCTTTCATGCCAGACTTGTATACTTTCTTCATTAGTTGCCAAATTAACAATTGCTGCAACCTGTGGTTTAATCATACGTAATTTTAATACATATTCTCACCCAAGTTTGTAGCCAGTAAGGGTAGTTACCTTTTCACGACGAAAAATAACTGATGTTTTATCAAAAGTTACAGCATGTCCTAAATCTGTTGAACGAGTTACAGAAAGAAGACTTTTTTCTGCGTCTGGTACAAACCACACATTATTTAAATGACTGCATTGCCATTTATTATGTACCCAAATTTCTACGTTGATGCGCCCACAACCATAGGCCAGCATAGAGTTCTTAGATTTTGCAATATGAATTATCTTTGGCGGTACAAATTTTTCATACGTCGCGAAAAATTCTTTTGTATGGGGTAATATGTTGCGACGCGCCTGAGTCACAAATCCAAACATCACACTCTTTTAGTGATATTGCGTCTTGGGCAGTAAACCGGACTCGTCAGATTTACCAAATTTTGCACTAATTTGGTTAGCTTTTCTGCACCCAGTTTCAGTGCATTCAGCTGCCCAATGACCGAGCTTACCACATTTATTGCACGGACGCTTTTTCTTTTGTTCTGCAATAAATTTCTCCCGCCGTTCTTATGATTCGAGGAAACAGATTTGTCTAATTTGCTATTAGACGTATTTGCTGATTTAGCCTTAATCGTAAATGCAGACCCTGAATCATATGATACAATTTTTCGCAGCTCTATTGCGCACAGTTTTTCAGTTAATAGATCTAATTTTTGTTTATCTTCTGGAACAACCTCCCAAATATTCCAAAAATCTATAAAACGCAAATCCTTTTCTAACGCTGTTAGAACACGTGCGATTAAAACGGATTCATCTAGCTCATTCCGCTTACCACGTTTTAATTCTGCATTTAGATTTTGAAAAGTGTTTGTCACACGTGCAATGAATTGAGCCACATCTTCTACAGAGGTTGGCGCCATGTTAAATAACTCTTGAAATAATCTGTCACGCCTTGGGGTGCTTGTGCGTTCAAACCGAGCACATAATTTGGTCCACATCACTGATGCTGTGGTTGTTGATAGAACCAAATCTACAAATTTGTTGCCCAGAGTACACATTATATTGTTACAGGCAGCAGCATTGCTTGTAACCCAGCTTTCATATTTAGCTTTTGACGTCATTTCCAGCTTCTAAAGTTGGACATTCTTCCGATCCGTCCACGATGCTCGTCAATTTGTTTTGCACAAACAACATTTGCATTTGCCACTTCCATTTAGGCCATCCAGAGACATCTTCCAATTTGTCAATGTACAATTTAATATCAGACATCGGAACACTCATTTTGTCTAGAAAAACAAGCCAATTTGTTTTTCACCAAAATCGATTCGGAAATATCAACAAACGTCACTATATATATTTTAAACGTCAAATATATTACTTTTACTTATTTTACGCACGCAAACGCACCTGGGCCCCATAACCTGATGGTGTTTTGGAATTGGGATAGCATAAAATAATAAGAAAGCTTGAAAACTGGTTATATTGTAACAGCAAAATTAAAAGACCAGATTACATGGAAATGTTTAGTAAAAGGTGCAACAAGTTTGACAGACGCTTTCTACGTTTTTATTATATGTAGAAGCATACAAGCAAGCTGTATATTAAATATCAACGTCCATTTTCAACAACATGGACATATATCATAGGAATAAAATTATATTTATACATTATACTTTACTTACTACGTTTTCGAATTTACCTGTGAATATACTATTTGTATTTTCCACTATTTAAGCCTTATTTGTTTGAATCTTAATTGGAGGTAGAGTTGAGTAATGTAATTGATTGAGAAGATTTGCTGAATAACTTTATTGGTGAGATGTTGGCTTGATTTTGTGTAATGTTTGCAGAGAATAATTTCAGTTTGTAATAAAGTTGATATTCAAATATTGCTGTTTTTCTGCTAAACCAATGTTAGACTCTAATATAAATATATTAAATAAACTAGAGGATGTTCTGAAAATCATAAACCACAACATCTTATTTTCTTACATATTATGAATTTATTTATTTTGATTATTTTTTTGTTTGCAATTTGTCAAATATTAATATTGTTCCAGATAAACCCACAACACACTGTGCCAACATTAGTAGATGGTGATTTTATTTTATGGGAAAGTAGAGCGATATCTGCATATTTGGTACGAACCTATGCTAAAGATGATAGCTTATATCCCAAGGATTTAAAACAAAGAGCACTAGTGGATCGGCTTCTTCAGTTTGATTGTGGAACATTCTATCCAGCGATTCGTGCTATCATTGTATGTGTACATTAAAAAATGGTTATGTATACTTTTACAGGTAACCCTGGACAGCATAATGTTATGTCTCAGTATTGGTCAATTTTATTTCTCTTAGTTTTAAAAGGAAAGAGAGATTTTAAAATTGTTATGGCAAAGACCTTCTAAACATCGATGAATATTTCATGTCAACATTATGCAGGCACACATGTCATAACCTTGTTAATTAGAAATGGTTGAATCAAATGAATTTTTTCAACTAAATATTATTTCTCTCTTTCAAGCATTATTTTAGTTGTCCTTTGAATGATATTCATACAAAAATTTCGTAACTTAAAAGTCAGATTGTAAAAACTCATTACTTAAAATATATGACAATTTGAGGTAATTACGAGTTAGGAAATACAGTCAGCAAAATGTACATCTTATTAATTAATCAATTAATTAACACTCATGGAAATGAATGAATTATAGTCTGTTTCACGAATCAGCGTAGTGATGTCACTGACAGTAGTTTTTGTTGCCAAATGTAATCCAAAACTTTGTACGTCTATTTAGAAGAAAATAAACGTTATGCTTTGGTATCACTTTGCGCTGTTGGCATTAACATTTTTCTAAATTTCATTTCATTTTGCGTGTGTTGCCTGTCATTTGAGAAGTTACGAATTTTGCTTGTTTTTTTTTGTATTAAAATTTCTCTTCAAATTATTGATATATTTATATCTCCATTATCGCCTGTCTTGGATTATAATTGATATCTATTTTCTATTTAGAATTAGCTACACCGAAAATTTTCTGCTTCAATTTTTTTGTATGTCGAAGTTTACCTCATGAGTTTCAGAAAGTATTTTTATTTTAATAGAATAAAGTAGCAGGTGACCTTGCAGCAAGTTCAGTTACCACTTATATTAGAATAATAAATATGTTGTCGTTGCACTCCATAAAATGCTATTCAGTAACTGTTTATCAATGATCGAATGTCGAATGACTTATGTTCAAATCTTGTACGACATTTGTCTCGAATGTTCTGATTGCATTTTAGGAGATATAAGTCATCCTATGATGTAACAATTAACTGCAATTTCGTGTGTTCTTATTTTTAATGGCCTGCCGGTTTAAAATTTATTGCAATAATAAAAATTCAGTATGTTTTACTAATACTTGGAAGTAATAGTTGGTTATCGCTCAGCGTCTGTTGTAATTTATGATCATTAAAAATGTGTATCTGTATAGTTTGACTGTGTTATCACGTTCCACGAATTGTACCGTTCATTCATATTGTTTGTTAACGTAAATATAATGCATTCTAAAACCATCCCTAAAACTGGCTTCTTTGAAAGTAAACTACTTCGCATTAGAAACTTGCAATTGTATTATAACGTTTTGAATTAAATGTTTATTAATTGATATTTCTAAAGAAGAAGGGGCATTATTGAATTTACATTTTAGAACAGTACAGGTTTTGAATCAACGGATGTTTTTACATTGTCGCCAGCTAGAGTTTGTTTTAATTGATATTTTTAAAGAAGATAACTTGACATTGAACTTATTTAGTATTCTTAAAGTGGATAATCTTTATGCATTATTGAATTAGCATAATAAAACTTGTTTTTGACTGATATGCATTAGAAAATTGTGTTTATTATTAAGGAACTTGTGCTAAAAATACTATACTATGCTTATCTTACTAGAAATATTATTCAGGGTAAAAATTAAATATTTGATAATTTAATTGTCTCAGCTTTGGATCAGTTTTCTCACAGAATGTGGTGCTCAATGACTTCTTATGACCTCCTGATCACATCATTATATACTAATGAATGTTCACATTACAGTATATCAGTACATACCTATTCAGGATTTTTTTACTATTCCTTGGACCAACATTTATAATTTTATTGCGGGTAAAATGAGCATGAAGTTAATTAAATTTGAGTTGCTCTGACAAAGCATGAACCTTGTAATAATATAATGGTGCTGGAGTGGACTCCTATCGAAGAATTGTAAATGAAAATAAAGAAATTTGAAATAAAAATTATAAAGGAATAAAATAATAAACAAACTGGCTGAAATACAAAATTCTATGTTACATTCGCATTTACCCCGAAAAGTTTTTCTCTGTCAAAATCAAAGAGTACCAAACTGTCAGTCGCAGTAATGTAAATCTCCCTTGCTTCGATATCCTAAATTTTATCACATCGTATTTACTTTGCTCAAAAATACTTTAAAACACATTAATTCTGTCATAATTAAATAAACTTGTAAAATAAAATTCTTTTCAAACAAGATTCCATCACTGGGGTAGCTGGATATCCTTTACAAATTACAATTAGCTGGCTTTACCTAGTTCCTAAATTAATTGAAATAAAAATAAACTTAAACCTAAGCTTTATTAACATAAAATAATTTCAATATAAAGCTACAAATATACGTTCCTAAAAACAAATTTTTAACCTCAAATCTGGCCAGGTATTTCTATAATAACTCCTAAAGAAAAAACATTAAATTATGCCGTATCACTAAATAAGCCTAAAGAAAACATCGAATTACACCCAACAATTGTAATTCATCCAAACTTTTCTCGTTTCCCATATGAATCATGTAATATTATAAATCCTAATTTTGTTGGAAATGCACTTAGTAACACATAGAAAACAATCCTTTGTTCTATTCTTTCGTTGTCCAGTCCAACATTCTAAATTTTTATGTTTCAACCAACCTAAATTTCACCAATAAATCACTATACCTTTTTTCCATCTCTAATTAGTCCAACCAAATAATTACTTCATGTTTGATTACCTCCTATTTTATATGTATACCAATCTATTTCAATTCAAACACATATAAATAACATAAACAATATACACATAGAAAAGTTTATTCTACTCATAGTTTTCAAATCCTTCAGGATCTCCAGAGATCTCCAATATTTCAGTGTTTAAATATTTTTTATTCGGCCTTCACACTACAGTTGCCTTAACACATTACAACTCAAGATTTCAACTTAATGCCGGGATAACCTATTCCAGTCACAATTCCTCTAAACAGCCACAATGACAATAATTTCACCCACAGGTGCATGCAAACGCAAGTTCAAAGTTTTATCATATGCCACGTTTCTGTCCCCAGTGAGAAATCCATCTTTATTTTTCCTTGAAGATGTGTTCCGTTCAACTTTTACAATTCACTTACCTTGCTACATTTTTATATTCTAAATTAAATTCATTTAATTTTACTTTTCGAACTTTGGACTTGTCCTCATACCACTCCACACATCACAACTTCTCCTTTCCTCTCCTGCGATCTCACGTTCTCGTATCCCTACATATTCGATGTTTTCATGTTATCGATTTATGATTAATTGATTTCATTTCTTTCGTGTTGCATCCAACAAATCTAATTCTCCCACTGTAAATCATATTAATTGTGGTCTACAGCTGCTCTACATCTATGCTTACTACACAAGTTCTCATTCAACAATATATTACAATATATTTATTTATGACAACTGAATATGCAGTGTTTTGCCATATTGAGATGAGATGTCTGCTTTGCAGTTCTATAATGTCAACGTTGAAACGAATTAAAACATATTGCAACACTCTAAAACATTCATTTTTATTACACATAAAGCTACATATAAACTCAAATTTACACAACTTTAAAGGATGACATCCAAATGTCCCTTTGCTTGTTTAGCTGTAGCTCTCTTGGATGAAGCGCCGATATGTTGTGTAATTTATTTATTTGTTTACATCTGTGTGTATATACAGATAATTCCAATTGATACACACTATAATAAAAAATAAAACAAATGAAAACATGTACACTAAGCCTTAAATTAAGATAATTCTAAAATTTTGTTTTTAAATTCAGTGTAGTTACACTTGAAAATGTCGACTTCTACAAAAAATCTATTGTAAGTCTTACATAGCCTTGAAACATAATCAGTTGAACCATAGTTAGTTCTATGCATACTTTCACTAAATACAGCACTATACCTTGTATTCTTACGAGTTATCCTTAGACCAATAATACTTAATAAGTCTACACTATCAACCATGTTAATACTCCCTGTATGTTTGTTGTGGTTTGTTTAGCAATTCTCAAAGAAAATTAAGAAGAATCAACCATGTTATTCCAAAGCTTATACATAAAGAAAGCCATGTTATTCCTACGTCTCTGTTCTAAGCTTAGCATTCCTACTAACTTTCTTCTGATTATATGGTCAAGGTTGTCATAAGGAAACTTAAGTTTCCACAGTAGATATTTAATAAATTTATCTTGTACACGCTCTAATCTATCTATGTGACATTTGTAATAAGGTGACCAGATAAGAGAATTATATTCTAGAATACTTAAAACTAATGCATTATACAGCAACTTCAAAGAACATATGTCAAATAGATCTGTGCTGTTTCTTTTGATGAAACCTAACATTCTGAATGATTTAAACAGTATATACAACACCTAGGTCGGAAATACTGTTAACAAATTCCAGATGAATACTGTTAATATGATAGATGAATCTGATCGGATTCTTACATCTGTAAAAACTAATTGTTTTACACTTGGCAACATTAAGACTTAGTAAATTATGTTCACAATAAGAAACTAAATTATCAAGGTCGCGCTGAATACGTAAACAATCCGTGTAAGAATTAGCATAAGTAAAGAACTTGAGATCATCCGCATAAAGTAAGCACTGAGTAGATGTGAACACAGAAACGACATCGTTTATGAAAAACAAAAATAATATAGGGCCAAGGTGAGACCCCTCCGGCACTCCCGAGGTCACAGTAATCCCTTTAGATTTAACACCTCGAATGTGTACGTATTGAGATCTGCCAGACAAATAGGAAGAAATCCATTTTAGGTAAACACCTTGAATTCCTAAAGCATACAGCTTCTCCACCAACAAATTATGGCACACCCTATCAAATGCTTTAGATATATCAGTATATATCACATCAACTTGGTTGCCATCCTCCAGTGCATTAACTAGAAAATCCTGGTAAACAGCAAGATTAGTGCATGTTGATCGGTGCTACACGATTGTCCCACTGTTACCAATCGTAACATTTAAAAAAAAAGAAACGTTGACTAGATAAAGACCGCCAGGCGCTAACGCCTAAAAATAAATATACATACAATAATGAGGACGAATAGGTATAACTGAACAGCGGAAAATACTAGGAACGTTTACCGTCACTAGATCAGTGGAGGGGGAGTGGGTCTCACGAAACCATCCCAAAAAAAAAGATCTGAGATCGAAAATTAATGAGCGCCACCCAATTGGAAGAACCTGAATTTCCGCGAACCCAATTGGGACGTTCTCCCGTCGAAAAGATACTCAAATATCCTACCATAAAATGATACTTAAATCACACATACAACTACGGAACATACCCAAATAAATACCAGTACACTATCACAATATTTACTAAATTACCAAACAATCTACAGCATCAATACATATATCTTATTGAATCAAGTTTACGTAAATTATTTACCTATTATTTTATGTATGTGAAATAACGGAATAATTAATATTAATTGTGCACTGTATGAAAAGGGGATATTGGTGCACCGATATCAGTTACACAATGTTCAAATTAGCACAATAAATTATATACAGTGGTGCACTTGTAAATATAAATAAGCGTTGATTGTTATTGATTATTGTAAAATGAATAATTAATTGTGATGGTTCAAATTGTAACTACTGAAATATTTCATCATAAAATGTACACAAATATCATTAAAAAGTTCATGCATTAACGTTATTAAATTTGTATCTAATAAACTTATAATAGAAATCATGCATAACGATACCCATCCAATGTCAACTCAGGAGGTTGCAATGACAGAATTCCCAACAACTGCCAAGCGTCGCAGGATACCAATTGAACTTGGAGCTTGAAGTTTATGAATATTCGAATTTCACGCTTCACAATTAAAACTCTCAAGTTAAAGACTTAAAGCCTAAAACCTAAAATCTGAATTCTGAAATCTAAAACCCGTACAACGGGCAATGAACTACGATAACATATACATCGATCAGCGGATGATCAATACGAACAGAAACATATGGCACCTTCAACTTCGATATGTAAATCCTCTTAAATGAGTTATTGAGCAACCATAACAAAGTATCACCAAATAGATTGCCTCAAAAAGTCCTGGAGTCACAAATCCCAAAAATGGTGAACGGCTAAACCGCATAAAGCAACAACCAGGATCGAAGTATATTGAAAAAGCAGAAAACAAATGTTAACTTGAACTGATAATGCACTCTAGATATCCAATTAAATTGATTATACATCATATTCGAATCAACCAATAACATTTAAACATTTAAATTACCACGCAAGATCAAATGCAACATTTCCTAATTATCCAATCATACTAGTAAATAGAGTTAGATCTACGAAAATTGAATTATAGCCTAGGAATTCGCAAAAATAATACAGAAATGTCGTTACGAGGAATTCGCCTGCAACATCGGCCTTTGAAAAAACCATGCTGTTGCTTTACCAAGGCATGTTTAAATGTGTTAAATAATTCATCACAAACTATCGATTAAAAAATTTTAGTTACAGTAGAGAGTAATGAGATTCCTCTGTAGTTTTCTATAACACTTTTATCTCCATTTTTGTACACAGAATAAAGGGAGGACTTCTTCCACTGTTTCGGAAATATACCTGAATCAAAGGATTTTTGAAATATAACTTGTAACGGTTCAGCAAGTATCATACAGCATTGTTTCCAAAAGATTGGAGGTATACCATCGGGACTAGCCCCTTTGTTAATATCTAGACTAGTTAACTTATCTATGATTTCATTGGCTGCGAATGTATGACTGAACAAGCCGGCAGATGAAACACACACATCAGAAAAGTTGCTTAAGCCTCTGTTGGCATCCAGATTTGCTAGATAACAAGAACTGAAGTGATCAGCGAAAGCATCAACTATTTCTTGGGACGAGGATAGCAAATTACCATCATAATTCATCCTAACAGGAATACCCACTTCTTTTCTAACAGAATTAATGTATGCCCAAAAGCTCTTAGTATTTGTTTTAATTTCAGTTTCTAAGTTCCTGATAAAAAGATTATAGTATATGTTCATTTCATTTTTGCTTAGCCGATGCAAATTTGAGTAGTCATTGTAATCCTCCATTGACTTAGATTTCTTGAATTTACTGTGCAATTTATTTTTAAACTTAATTAGCTTAATTAGTTTCTCATTGTACCATTTAGGAAATTTTCTAGGTTTAGAATATGTTTTAGGAATAAAAAGATTAATAGCAAGATTAATTCATTCGTAGAACTTGTTAACGATAATATTAATATTGTGATCAGTATGGACAAAATTCCAGTCAACTTCCTGAAAAAATCTAATAATGTCTTCGTAAGATGCCTTTCTAAACTGAAATACCGTTCATTTACATTTCCAATGCTCCACTCGAAGGTACTACATTGGCCAGGAGGCGAGTTTTTTGTTGCCTGGTAATTTAGAATTTTGCCGAACCCTTGCCGTTCCAGGCAAGGTAGGGATCTTTAACGTGCGTGACAACACTCACACACGGGACCTCCATTTAACCTCTCATCCGAACGAGGGCGTAATTTTTGTGAAAAATGCTCACCTGCCATTTTTCAAGCAATCGGCCGTGTCGGGATTTGAACCCAGGACCTTGGGATCCGTAGTCTTACGCTTACTACAGTGATCCACGGCGACACCAAAAAAACTGAAATACCGCAGATTTATTGTTAGATGGCATACTTGCAGGTACTTTTAAATGTAAAACTAATTCCAAAGCCGGATGATATCCATCCTCTTTGACCAGAATATTCTGGGATCTAATAACTTCAAGTGATTCAAAATCAGAAAAAAGTAAGTCCAAGTGTTTACCCTGATTATTAGCTATTCTGTTAATCTGATTTAAGACAGTAAGCTGCATACCACTTATTAAAACTTTGCTGACCAAAGATGTGAGTTTAGTGGGCAGAAAATAGCCATCTATATCAACCCATGTAATTTCAGGAACATTGAAGTTCCCAAAAATTAAAAATTTAGTTGTATTATTGCTGGTTCTTAAATAATCCACTTTATCAACAAATACTTGGTACAGCTCATGAGACGATTTAGGAGGAAAATATACCGCTCCTATTAATAAGGTAGTATGACCGTAAAAAATTTTGATCCAAATATCCTCAAAATAATGAGACCCTGACCTGGGTAGTAAATTAGACTTAATGTGTGATTTAATGGCAATAAGTACTTTTCCTCCTCTTTGTTTGTTTAGCAGTTCACACTTGCGGTCGCATCGAAATACATTAAAATTCTTAGGAATAACTTCACCATTAGAAATGTCACTGGATAACCAAGTCTCAGTAAAAACTATGCAATCAAAGTTAGCTGAACTAATATTGAGTAATGTCGTGATAGTCTTCGTACGTAGACCCTTCACATTTTGATAATAAAAGTGAATACTAGATTTGCCAAACTGGTTCACATTTAAAATTTGACCACTAATCTTATTGTCAAAAATTGTTTTCTGGGGCCGATTTTTTACGAAAAATATATGGCCGAATTTCAGTGCCACTAGGCCAGTTAGTAGAATTCTCAACAATGGCTTTATCATCAACATGAACTCCTATACGAAAACATGCATACACACCCCGTGTTTCCAGAACATAACAAGAAACTCTTTATTCGGAATGATTTCCCGTAGGTGATCAGAAACGGTTTCGCTTTTGGTCCCAGACTTAATACGTCCAACAAAGAACCAAACTTTCTTTTCAACTGCAGTTAATTTAGAGGAGAAATTACTACTAATACTGGTGCCATATATAGATTTTTTATTATTCTTTTTCTTGTTAAAAACCCTCATTACCTTTGCTTAATTGATTATTAGCAGGTTTGTATTGTATGTTATTCTTCACAACTTCTGCATAGGGAGTCTTGGGTGCAGTAGCAGATGAGTGATTAACAACCTGCTCAGGAAGGTGATGATTAGAGGCAATAATTGATGTATTATCAGAAGACACCATATTTGATAACTGATTAGAACAACGCAACAACAGGATCAATGAAATTAATGTTTCTCTTAATTAATGTTTGTAGATAATTCTTGATTCAAAACATTGGTATTAGGAATGTTATCAAAGGTATTAATCCCAGATGTTCTTTGACAATTCAAACTTTGATGAATATTTGTTGAATTATAATCCTTGGTAAGGAGCTTTACAAGATCAATATTACTTTTCTTGAGGTTATCAACCTCAGTTCTGAATTCCAGGAGTTCAGCTAAAAGTGGTTCAATGTTCTGAGTGATTAAAGAGTTTATCAACTCCTTGTATAGGTTGCTTTTAAGGAAATTCACCACAGTAGTAGCCTCATACTTCGGGTCACAATCACTACTAGAATTAGTGTTAGCACAGGTAACCATAAGTGATTGATCATTCTCATTTAAGCTGCCATGTTTATAACCCTTATAGCATCTATTGCACAGATAGTCCATATTTTTGCCAGAAGCACTCAAAAACACCCCATATCTTTCTCCACATGATGGATGCACATGAACTTTACATTTCATACACTCCACACACTTATTTGAAACCTTTTTATTACAATAATTGCAAATATTGGCTACATCAACAACAACTTGTTGTTCATTGGTGGCCATCTTGAAAAGGAAAAGAACCACTTCGCTGATATGTCAAAGCACTACAAGCAAGTCTTCACTTAAGGAAGGTTGGTAGTCAAGCTCGCTTGTTTCGAAAGATCTGCTTCCACGAACATCTCTCTCCTCCAAGAGAGGTTAAAGTTCTCTGATACACATTGGTGGGCACAGCAGTGTGCTAAGTATGATAACCACAATCCTAGCATTTTCCCAGACTACCAATGATAGTCGATGTCTGAATTTATTTGAGAACCAAATCTTTGTGTGGTTTCACGTAACGCTTACATTAAAACATAATAATACTGGGTATTTCCCCATGCGGGATTTAAAAATGCCTTGAACCTATCGAATATAAAAAAATAAAACTTAAAAAAAAACACAACATCATAAATTTTTTATCATATAATGTATTTAGAAGAATTATTTAACTTTATTATCTGAATTATTATTATAGAAACAAGATTTGAAAAATGATGTTTAATTAAAAATAAATGTTTCTGAAGTCTATTATGCTAACATGTCCATTCACATTTTAAAAATTTTCCTTTCCCCTTTAATTTATTTCTAGCATAACACAACACATTACAATTTTTTAACCAATGAGCATTTTTTTGGTTTTTTTTTTCAGTACCCTATTTTGTTCCTGGGAGTGGATGAAATTTATCATGAACACAGAACTAATTTGGAAGAGGCGTTGGGTTTTTTAGACGTTTTCTTAGATGGAAATAATTTTACATGTGGAAATAAACTAACCATTGCTGATTGTTCTTTAGCAGCTTCACTGTCTGGCATTGTTGTAAGTTAACAAAGTTAAATTCATTCCATGGTTCTTTTTCTTACAATTTGCAGGCTGCTGGATGGGATATATCTGCCTATTCAAATGTCAAATCATGGCTGGCCAGATGTTCTTTAGAAATTCCTGGTTATGCTGAAGCAAATCAGAAAGGAGCTGATGCGTATGCCAAATTGGTTCAAAGTAAATTATTACCAGGACAGTTGTAGTTTATCAGATTATAGCTATGGTATATTATTAATCACTTGTGCATTTTATATGACCAATTAAAAAGTTTATAAAAATATTTGTCTTCACACATTTGAAACAAAAAACTCATACCCATTTAATCCACGTGCATGTATGAAATAAGGTTCAGCTCTGAAATCAAATAAGCTCTATGTTTCATGTTTTTAAGCAGAATTTAATGCTATTTGAGATGCACATAATTTTATTATACAGAATTATAAAGTAAATGTCGTACTTCAAAGATGTATACGAGTCGACACAATAACTAGTAATACAAACGTCAAACAAAATTATCACAATTTAGTGAATTGTTCTGAAACCAACGTGCATGTGATTCAAATGTATGAAAAAGTTTTTGGTACGCATATGTACCTGCAGAATCCTTTATACTCATGTTTATATTTTTGTTTAATTTTAAGGTGTGAATGTATGTATGAATGGTGTGTAGTCTGTCGATAGAAATATTTGAATTTCCTTAATTGCAATTACTTTATATATTATATTACTGACAATAGCTGAAAATTTTACAGATCTATGTGCTATACAATTTGATACTCCTGATGAGGATGTTGAAAAACAATTATTTTCCATGTTACTGTAACAATTTTTTTTTGACGCCTATAAAAGCATATATTGTTTGGTTATTCTATACACTGCAACGTATATTCAGACAAATAATTAATTTCACAATATTAGTGAATATTCAGAGATGTACCGTATTGCCCAATCACGAGTTGTATAATATTCAAGAAAGATGTTATAGACACACTCTTTAAACGATGGTTGTTTGAACAGTACTTCCGATGACAGACGACTTTTATTCGTCGAGTTAATTTTGTTGAACGAGTACCAGTTTTAGCTGCGATAAGAAGCCACTTGGGTTTTACAAGGGTTCGAGCCAGCGATTTTAGACTAGCCAAAAACGTGGCAGTGCTTTCAAGTGCTTTTAGCACTTGAGTTTTTGTTATTTCTGTTAACGGTAAGCAAGCAAAATTAATTATTAAAGTCTTAAGTCATATAATATTATCTCATATTTGATACTTCACTGTATTAGCTCACTTTCAATTAGCAATGAAACTTAAAGATGTCAATTTAATAGCCCACTTTGTTAAATAATCCATTTTATGGATAAATTTACTTTAATTGGTTTACATCGACGGATTACGTTATCAGTTGGTGGAAATGTAGTTCAGTTTAATGGCTCACTTCAATAGCTCTCTTAAAAAAGCTCAACTTTAAATTTAGAAGGTTTTACGTCGCCTCGTCTGCGAAGAAATTTCCTGTAAGAATACTTACACTTTCGTGGGATGCAGTGTGGAAAATCCAGTGACGCAAGTTGTTTGTTCAGGAATCGAAAGTTGGAACATGTGGTAACATCAATCTATTGTTTGTAGTGACGTTTCCATGTACTATCAACGAGCAAGGTAAGCGATTAGCTTAAGGATATGACCTGTCAACAGCTGTTTCCAAATAACTTGTCTATGAAGCAAATGCTTGAATTTAAAATGGTGACCTAGGACTTAAAATTGCATTATGAAGAATTGAGAGAATTTTACTATTTGAATATAGTTATGTCACCTAAATTATTGCGTATGTTAAAAGTCGCTACGTTATTTCTTAGAATTATTAATTTCATTAAGTAAACTTAAAAAGGGCATGTTCATTCAAGTCAAGTACTAAAAATTAATCGTGAAAATTATTTTTATTTTGCACTGATTTCACAATAAATATTGTAAACCCAAGTAAACATCTGTGCATTTTGGATAAAAACTTTGAGGTTATGTCAAGATCATTATTGACATTATTAAATATTTTTATATTTACGTATTGAAGTCTTAATGATTATAATACATCTTTGTATATGAATTTTAGAACAAAAATATATAAATTCAATTAAAGAACAATCATTTGAGTTAGTGAAACAACTGTTTTATTTTGGACAAGTACATCCAAATGTAGGGAAAATAAGCTAAAAGAGTATAGATATTCTTTTATAAAGAGTAAGGTTATTGGCTGTGATTCAATTATGAAGTACTGAAACAGCGCTCCTAAGAAGCTTGATATTTAAATTTCCTTTTAATATTTATGTTTAAATTTAAGAATAGTAGCTCTTTTTCTCTTTAATTCACCTGAGAATTTCCGAGTTCTCCTTAGGGTACCCTTGCTTTATTAAACCTAGAACTTGGTGGCGCCCCCTCCCCTCACCCTTAATTATTGTAGTAATGAGTCAGTTCTAAAAATTGTTATAAAACCCACAGCCATTCCTCATAAGTTCTACCTGAGGAATAGATCCCTACCTTAGCCAGAACCAAGGTACAATCCAAGTACCGGATTATATAACATTACCATCTGCTCCTTCTCTTTCACAAGAGTTTTCTATTCATCAAAAAGCATTTCATTGCTGTCTTACAAACATCCGCAGGTTAGTTCTATAGAAGATATTGAGGAAGCTATTTTCAAGATTTTTGCCGCAATATTCAGATATAATTATTATGGATGACTGGAACATTAATCTTCTTAGAGATACACTGGATGTTTGCCGGTTCCGTGCCATGGTGTATGCCAGTACTTTAAATATTCTCCCTTTGAAACCTCACCACCGATCTCATATATCATCCACTATCGACCACATCATTGCTACAAATAAGAATAATACACTACACTCAGGGCAAATATCTGTATTAGAAATTTCAAGACATGATTTAATATTTCTATCATATTCAATTAAAACACAAACCTTTCAACCAAAAACTATTATGTGCAGGTATTTCAAAAATATAACTTAGAGCTGCTTAATCTAGATGCTGAACATGCGACTTGGCGCAAGATCGATGAAGTACTCGATCTTGATACTAAGCTGTCCATATTTGATAATTTACTTCAATGACACGCATGCTCCAGTTAGAAAAATTAGGGTAATTAGAGAGAGCTAGAGCTCCATGCTTTATTCCTCAAATTCAAGATGTGAGACGTCTTAGAGACTTGTTGCTTTCCTATTACAAACAGTTTAAAACTTGAAAATTTTCAATGCTATTGTTACGTACGCTTTCGACCTGAGTCGTGATGACTACTGGGGAAACGTAGTTTCAGGTTTAGCCACTGCTGGCTGCAGAGGCCGCACATAACAATGACTGGTTAGGTCATAGAATTGAGTTAATACAACTTAGAAATTAAAAAGACTAAAGAAAACTTTGACAACAATTAACAAGTATAATAAAATGTTAATAAAATATAATGGAACATGATAGGATATAAACATAACTTAACCTAGTATAACAGTTATCTAAAAATAGTTTCAACTTACATTGTCGTGCTGGTTTGTGACTATCGTTGGAAGTACATTGTAGCTCTGGCCCTTTGGTCAGGGTGGATGGTCTATGCGGGCTAGACCGGAACTGACTCTACATTGACTAGCAACTAAACATTCACTAAGACTAACTAATACTAATGCTAATTAATACTAATACTCTTTTCCAGCATCCACCGAGTTATATAGATTTCTCAAAGGGTATTGGAATGAGCACAGCTCCGATCTGGAACATACTATCAAAGACTTGGGTAAACCGTGGTAGCTGTAACCTAGATAATATTCTCGGATGTTAAACTAGGACAACTTGAATGTTAAAGGACACCATATTGCAAGTAGGTCATGATAAATCCTAAGAATACTAGGACATGAATACAATGTAATTGAAGATTAACTTTTTAGTTCAAATGTATACAAAGTAGTACACATAATTTTTATTTATAACACTATAAACATTTACGTAATAAAACAAAACAATTAATCAGAAATTCAAAATTACGATTTGTTTTTCAACCTGTCTATTAATAACGATCCGCGTAAAATTTAAAACGTTCTGGCATTGGAAAATCTCAGACATGCGCACCTTTTAATGTAAATTTAGATGTCTTAAATCAATGCTTTGCGCTAGTGCGTCACCATGATGGTACACAAAAACAGAATACAATTAACAAGTTATCTTTGAAATTACATTCTGATAGTGCACAAATCTCATTTACACAAGTATGTGCTGATGCTGCTCTGGAGGCCATCCAACATATTAAATCTAATGCAGTAAGTTTTAGATTTTAGTTCAGCTTTTAACAATGCTGATTTTGATATTCTTTTAAGTAAGCTTAAGTATTTGTATAACTTTTCTGACGAGGAACTAGACTGGATTAAATCTTACCTATCAAATCGCAAGCAGCAAGTAGTCGATGAATCCGGACAATTCTCAGCTACAACTACTTTAGTTGCAGGAGTTCCCCAGGGAAGTGTACTGGGCCCTCTTCTCTTTAGTTCGTATATACAAGATGTGTCAGCCAGCTTGAAGTTTTGTTGATATCATTGTTATGCTGACGATGTGCAAATTTATTATCATTTTAGACCCACTGACGTAATTCACAGATGAAGTTTATTACTTTCGTAATGACAAGAGTCTAATTTTTTTAATTTTCATACCGTATCTCTCTGTTAGAACCGTTTCCATTTCATTAAGAGAAGCTTCTAACTCTTCCTTGCTAGACGCTAATACCACTATATCATCTGCAAATCTAAGCATATCAATTTTTTGTCCCTGCAAGTAATTCCAAATGTCTTCCTGCATTTGACAGTATTTATTGCCTCTTCGATATACAAGTTAAAAATTAGCGGGGATAGGGAACATTCCTCTCTCACCCCTTTTTTGTAGCACGACCTTGTGCTACTCTTTGTTTTATATCTTTTGTGCTTTTCCCATCGTGCGTTATTTGGCTTCCTAGGTAGTAGAAATCCTTAACCTCTTGTAAGTTCGTGTTACATGTTTGTATTCTTGTTTTTGATTTATTTTTCCCTCCTTTTCATACTAGTACTTTAGTTTTACTTTTGTTAATTTTCATACCGTATCTCTCTGTTAGAACCGTTTCCATTTCATTGAGAGCAGCTTCTAACTTTTCCTTGCTAGATGCTAATACCGCTATATCATCTGCAAATCTAAGCATATCAATTTTTTGTCCCTGCATAGTAATTCCAAATGTCTTCCTGCATTTGACAGTATTCATTGCCTCTTCTATGTACAAGTTAAAAATCAATGGGGATAGGGCACATCCCTGTCTCACCCGTTTCCTAATATTTACTTCTCTACGTTCCTGCTCTAATTCTATTACTACTGTTTGCTCTTTGTATAAGCTACGTACTATTCGTCTATCCCTAAAACTCATTCCAATCTTTTTGAGTATTTCAAAGATTTTATTCCAATTTACATTGTCGAATGCTTTTTCCAGATCTACAAACCCTATATACACGCTTTCCCCTTTTTCTGTTTTCTCCATTATCACTCTCAGAGCTAAAATAGCCTCCCGTGTTCCCCTGTTTCGCCTAAACCCAAATAGGTCTTCTAGTATTTCTTCCGCCCGTTTTTCCATTCGTCTTTGCACAATTCTAGTTAATATTTTTGACACGTGTGCTGTCAAACTTATTGTTCAAAAATTTTCACATCTATCCGTGCCTTTCTTTTTTGGTATAGTTACTATGATGCTACGTTTGAAATCTTTGGGTATCGCGCCTGTCTCATACATATAGCTTACAAGTTGGAAGAGACGTTCTGTTACTGTTTGTCCAGCGGCTTTTAGAGTTTCTGCTTGCACCTTATTTGTACCTGGCGCCTTTTCAGACTTTAATGCTAATTCAAACTCATCTCTAAGTATAGGATATCCCAAGTCATCATTTTCAATATCTGATTCCTGTTCTAATGCAGTTAGTTCCTCTCCTGCATATAAATTTCCTATATATTCTTGCCATCTAACCACTTTCTCTACGTTTTCTATAATGACGTTTCCTTGTGCGTCCCTTATATTTTTGCTATACGGTTTTATAGCCATAAAATTCATTCTAATTAATTTGTATGCTTGGTCTGTCTTTCCTATTTCCATCTTCGGTTGTACCTCTTTGCACTTTTCATCAATCCATTGTTCTTTAGCTTTCCTGCATTTCGAATAATTTCACATTTTATGGCTTTGTACCTCTGTTTTCCTGTTTCGTCTGATTTATTTTTGTATTTTCGTCTTTCTTCTATTAAATTCAGAATATCCTTTGTTATCCGTGGTTCCTTATTTTCTTTTTGTGTATACCCCAGAATATCTCTGGCTGCCATGTCTAGGCTGGATTTAATGTTATTCCATTCCGTTTCTACTTCCTTAGTATCAGATATTTTCCCGATATCTTTGAGCAATTCATTTGACTTTTTTTCGAATCTTTCTTGAATATCTTTATCTTTTAGTTTCTCTAAGTCCAAGTGCCTTTTTCCGTTTCTTTTTTCACATTCTTAAATTTAAGCTTCTACAGTCGTCTTTTACTTGATTCCTAAACTGTTGTTGTTAATTTTATTCCTTGACGTGATCTACAAGTAAGTCTGCAGATTAACACTATCAAAAAAAACGCATAAAACTTGTAAAACGCAGTGTTATTTATTGAACATTGTTAAAAACCAGAATACATTGTAGCTGTTTGCCGCCAACTCAATTTAAAATACTAATAGTATGTATATGCATTGCACACGACCATTCTTGGGGAAGACTAAAACGCGAATGCCACTTCTACAACCCTTCTTAATTACGTTCCGCAACGCTAACTATACGGCGCAAAATATAACTAATAAAAAGATTCGAATTCAAATAATCAAAATAAGTGTAAATTCAACAAAGCTTAATGTAAGATTTAACATGCCGGCCCCCTTGGAAGCACCAGGCTTTCAACAAATTACACAAATCAATAAGAAAACACTAGTAAATGTAACATAACATACAAATAAATGCCTATCTTAAGACTATAGAACCGTATATTCAACTAGCACAAAACTTTTAATTCACAGGTAAAACACAGAACTTCTGAAAACTTCTCTTAATATTTCCATTCAAAGTCTTAATTGTCGCAACTCGATTTACTAAGTCTTTTCCAGCATGTAAGAACACAATTCTTCCTGTCAGCCACTTCATTGACGGTAAGTTATCGTCTTTAACTAAAACGAGATCGCCAACCTTTATGTTTAATGAAGACTGCTTCCATTTATTTTTAACTTGCAAATTGGAAATATATTCCTTCGCCCAGCGTGACCAGAAATGTTGCTGCATTTTTTGCACGAGTTGAAAACGTGTCAATCTGTTATCAGGCACATCTTGATGATCGAAATCTGGTAATGCCGTTAACGGAGCTCCAATTAAAAAATGTCCAGGAGACAAAGGATTCAAATCATTGGGATCTGAGGACATATGGGATAGAGGCCTGGAGTTTAAAATAGCTTCTACTTGTGAAATTAAAGTTATAAACTCTTCATAAGTCAAATGAGAATCATGCATAACCCGTTTTAAGTGATGCTTAGTGGATTTAACCCCAGCCTCCCATAAGCCACCAAAATGGGGAGAGTAAGCTGGTATAAAATGCCATTCAATACCTACGCCAGCAACAGCTTGAACTAAATGTGATTGGTTCTCTGCAAGAAACTTACCCAATTCCTTTAATTCATTATTAGCACCTACAAAGTTCGTCCCATTGTCGGAGAAGATTTTAAAGGGTTTGCCCCGTCGTGAAACAAATCGTCTCAGAGCCATAATAAAACACTCTGATGATAAGTCTGTAACTGCTTCTAAATGTACAGCCTTTGTTACGAAGCAAATAAATATACATATATATGTTTTAATCATTCTTGGTCCCCGACCTTTTCGCTCTTTTATTAAAAATGCTCCAGTATAATCAACACCTGTAGTTGCAAATGGAGCAGCAGGAGTGATTCGCTCTCTAGGTAAATTTCCCATAATAGTACTAGAAAAATTTGGTTTTGCCTTAAAACATGTTACACATTGCCTGACTACTTTACGAGCCAAGCCCTTTCCTGCAATCGGCCAATACTTCTGACGTACTGTGTACAATAAAGTTTGACTACCCGCATGTAACGAATTTAAGTGTTCATACTCAAATATTAACTTTGATAACAAATGTCTTGAACATAATAAGATGGGATGCTTTAGATCCTCGGAAGATTTGACTTGTCTAATCTTCCACCAACGCATGATACAATCTTTATCCAAGAACGGAGAAAGACCTAAAATTCTACTTTTACTGGAAATATCTTTTCCCCGTTTAAGTGCTCTTAGCTCTTCAGAAAAGGACTCAGATTGTGAATATTTTACTACAATCAATGTAGCATGCTCAATCTCAATTCTCGTTAATAACTCAATATTTTTAATTTTAGTTCTGCAATTCGTAGTGAAACGAACGCAATAAGCAACGCTGCGAATTAATCTATTAAAATTAGAAAATCGAGCAAAGTCGATTAACTTAGTATCATTAATAGTTAAACATACATTTTTTGTTTACGCAACTGGTAAAAATATTGTCTCTGCGCCAATTTTTGGCCAACACTCTGCATCTTGTTGCAGAAAGGAAGGACCGTCCCACCACAAATTTAAACTTGGTAAAGCTATTGGATTAACTCCACGCGTCAATACGTCAGCAGGGTTTCTTGTGACCGAACGTGATTCCATTGATCAATTTCTGTTAACCTTCGTATAGTGGCTACGCGATTAGCAACAAATTGTCTTAATAAATTTGATTGAGTTTTTAACCACCCTAGAACTATGGTCGAGTCACACCATAAATATATTTTCTCCGGCTTTAAAGTAAGCGATTTTAAAACCTTTTCTACTAATCGAGACAGTAAAAGTGCTCCGCACAGTTCCAAACGTGGAATTGTACAAGTCTTTAAAGGACTAACTTTAGCCTTCGCACATGGCAATCTTATACAAACCGTGTCTTTGCTATTTAGTGATTTTATGTATATCGCCGCACCATATGCTCTCTCCGAGGCACCGGAAAAGCCATGAATTTCAAAATGAAAAGAGTCTGTAGATCTCACGCACCGCTCTATATTTAAATTATTTAAAGTACGAAGAGACTCTCGAAATCTCAACCATACATTTTTAATAGGACTTGGAACTTTGTCGTCCCATGCCAGTTTTTCTTGCCACAGCCTTTGTAAAATAATTTTAGCAATTATAGTACAGGGTGACAATAATCCAATAGGATCGAATACCTGAGCAATCTCCGATAGAATCGTTCGCTTTGTAATCATCGAATTTTTATTCTCGCTAATTTTAAACCTGAAGCAATCTGTGCTAACTGCCCACATTAGACCAAGAGTCTTTTTGTTCTCATTAGGTCCTAGATCTATCGTATTATTCCCTAAACTATTGGAAATAATTTCATCGCTATTCGAAATCCACTGACGCAAACTGAAACCTCCTTGACTTAAAACAACCGAAATATCTTCGACAATACTCTTAGCTTCAGCGACGCTGTCAGATCCGCTCAGTAAATCGTCGACATAAAAATCACGCAATATTATTTCAGATATCAGAGGATATGATTTTTTACAATCATGACCTGCCTGCTGTAAGGATCGTATCGCTAAAAAGGATGCAGATGCTGTTCCATATGTCAATGTATTTAATTCGTAAGCCTGCAGTTTCTCATCGGGTGTATGCCTATATAATATGCATTGCAATCGCCTTTGTGAAGGCTCTACAAGTACCTGACGGTACATTTTTTCGATATCGCTACAGAAAACGTACTTATGTTGCCTAAAACGAATCAATATTGAAAGTAGGTCATCTTGCAATACGGGACCTACCATCTGCAGATCATTGATAGATTTGCCTGAACTAGTCGCCTGAGATGCATTGAACACCACACGCAATTTTGTGGTTTCGCTGCTCTCCTTTAAAACTCCATGATGCGGCATGAAATACTGCTTAACATCAGAGGGATATTCTACCTTAGACATGTGTCCTAGACTTTCATACTCAGACAAAAAAGTAGTGTATCTCTGCCCAAGTGACGCATTAGATGCAAATTTCCGCTCTAAATTTAGAAAACGTGATTTAGCTAATTCATAAGATTCTCCCAAAATATCTGGAGATGTCTTTAATGGAATAGATACCATGAACCGCCCGTCCTCTAGGCGCTTATAATTACTTAAGAAATGCTGCTCGCATTCCTCCTCTTCTAAAAAGTGTTGTCTTGCTGGACCAATTTCTTCCAGTTCCCAAAATCGCTGTAGCTGTGTTTGAACATCTACGTTAATTAAGTTACAGTATGTGGTGCCTTTAAGATTTTTACGATTACTGAATACTGGCCCTGATAAAATCCAACCAGAGCTGGTTTCTTGTAAAATAGGCATATATTTTCCCAACTGAATCTGACCCTTACAAACAAAGTTCCACAAATAATCGCTACCTATCAAAATATGTATGGGGTGTGGCTCAAAAAACTTAGTGTTCACGTGCGGGGGGTCTTATAAATTTATACATCGACTTACCTCCGCGGTGTTTTGTTGTTCTAAGCTGCAGTTCCTATTCCTTCAACCAAGTGGACTGTATGCGAATTGAGTCTATGTTACGTTACACTTGCACTGTGTTTTTTAGGGGGTTTAACAACTAAAGTCTGCGGCACTTGACTAACTTACGGTACTGAACGAAGAAACCGACGACCGTTCTGCTTCAATATCCATAAGAAAGTGTTTGTTCACTACTCTTAGTCCAACTTATTCACAGATGCAGAAGGAATTTTTATGGCAGGATATAAGGAAACAAGGGATGACAGTTTTACTATTAGATTTACGACTACAAATTTAAATAACTTAACATTAACCACGCAACGTGCGACAAAGAGACCGAACACTTAGGATCCGCTAAATTCAGATTTTCTGGAATAGGAACGTCATCCTTATCCAACTTAAACGAAGGCAAGTATCCTGTAATATTTTTGATAACTAAACAAGACAAATCCGCACTGAAATGCTTATCGACAGATTGTACAGTCAAGTCGCACTTACATTCGATTGTTGACAATGACTGACTAAGCCCAGATACTGTAAGGTTTATTTTATTTTTATTTAGCTTTAAACATTCCACCAGTTCTTCAGTTATAAAACTGTTTTGTGAACCTGTGTCTAAAAGACCTTTGACAATATACTCCTTATTGTCCTTACTTTGCACTTTCACCAATATAGTCGAAAGCAAAACCTGTGTATTTATCGATGTTGCAGATAAATTCATCGCCACAATATCACTCGCCTCAGCTGCATCGATATGCAAAAGAGAATTGTGTTTTAATTTGCATTTGGTACAACAACCAAACTTACAATCCTTGGCATAATGGTTTTCGCGCAAACAATTTTCGCACAATTTTAAATCTCTAACCCTTTTTATGCGGTCTTCAACCGTTAAATCCCTGAATTTCATACATTTATAAATACTGTGACCTTTCTTGCAATAATTACACAAGATGCTGTTCGCTACTAACGCCTTTGTGAATTGTCTGGGTTTATTATGATAGCCTTTATGAGGTTTGTCAGAACGCCTTTCTAAACCAGCAGCCTCAAGAGTTTCTAACAAATCTGAACTCCCTTTCAGAAATTTAAAGAGATCCTCCAAAGTAGGTAAATCCTTATCGCCCTTAAACGATTCCCATTCTCGTGCAGAGATACTATCTAATTTTGACGCAATAACATACACTAACGGCACATCCCAGTGCTCTATTGGTAACTGAAGGTACTCTAAGCTTTTCAAATGGGTGTTAACCGTATCTATAAGTTTTCGAATTTGAAATGATGACTCACTAGCCAAAACTTCTAGGTTAAAAATAGATTTTATATGGTTATGAACGAGTAACCTTTTGTTGTCATATCTCGAACATAGAATGTCCCACGATATCGTATAATTGGAATCTGATATGGGTATCGCTTTAATCACTTGTTCCGCTACTATTTTGCAAACTGGCCTTCAAGTAATGAAATTTTTGGACGTTTCTAATATCTTTATTAAAATGAATAAGTGATTCGAACGTATTTTTATAATCGAGCCATTTAACATACGAACCGTCAAATTTTGGTAAGTTTATCGTTGGCAGACGTATGCCTGCATTTGAATTGTCAGAAGAAGCTGATCGCTTAATCTCCTTAGGCCCTTTTGGGGAAGCATCTGAGCTAGCCCGTGAAACTACTTCTGTTTTTGTAACCGATTCATAAGTTTGAATCGTGTACTGAACCTTAGACATTAAAGAAAAGTACGCATCTTCAAATTGGCTGCCCTCTTCATAGCCCGCAGCATCTTCCGAATGCTCAAGATTATCGATTTTTAATTGAATCGCCTCATATTCCTCCAACAAGGGGACAAAACGAGTATAACGCTCTTTAAGTTCAATGTACTTAACTTCTTCATTTAAAACAGCAAAATCCTGCTCATACTTCTGCTTAAACTTTGTTAATTTGCTTTTAAGAACACCTCTTTTCGCTATAAACGTCTTTAATTGTTCAGACATATTTGAAAAATATCTTTAAATTAAACAACTTTACCTTTAAATTGCATAAGAACCTCGCTAAAAACCAACCACATAAATCGCGCCAAACCTTTTAAGCTTATGTTATCAAAACTGACTTCTAATTTTCAAACACTAAATGATAGTTTAACGGCTCAATGGTTTTAGGATATACAATACGGGTTTTGACGTTTTGCCGCCCTGCAGAACATGCAAGTCAAACTTTCTAAAACCAATAAATGTTTTCAGATCGCCTAAGGCAATGCACAGTTATGAATGAGTAACCCCTAGCATGTTCATCTTTCTAAAGCTCAAGGTTATTTTTTGAAAGAAAATACGCCTGCAAGAACCTATTTGGCGGTGTAATTAAATGCATGCAAGGACAAATAAGCTTTTTAATAACTTAACATTTACTACCCTCTGGCAATATTTCAACGCAAATTGAATGTGTGCATATGAAAAACGTTATTTTAATTAGAACAACCACAACCACATTAAAACGTGTTATGCACATATAAAAAGTTGTAACCTCAAAATTACGCAAATTATTGAAAATTGATCGGAAAACTTACTTGATTCTTCAAATAAACGCTATTTTTTATAAAGGAAGTCTTATATATGGGTACCTGGACCAATCCTTTATGCGCAAATGTATAATCGCTCAAATTCCAGTAATTCGAAAGGTTACCGTTTCGCTCCGTGGCATAGACGCTCAATGCCTTCTGTAATTGTGATGGACCTTAATTTCCATAGTAATTATTATTCGCTCGATGGACCATGTTAATTTTATTCCTTGACGTGATCTACAAGCAAGTCTGCAGATTAACACTATCAAAAAAAACGCATAAAACTTGTAAAACGCAGTGTTATTTATTGAACATTGTTAAAAACCAGAATACATTGCAGCTGTTTGCCGCCAACTCAATTTAAAATACTAATAGTGTGTATATGCATTGCACACGACCATTCTTGGGGAAGTCTAAAGCGCGAATGCCACTTCTACAACCCTTCTTAATTACGTTCCGCAACGCTAACTATACGGTGCAAAATATAACTAATAAAAAGATTCGAATTCAAATAATCAAAATAAGTGTAAATTCAACAAAGCTTAATGTAAGATTTAACAGTTGTCTAACAAGAAATTTGATATCTTCCTACATCTCCTGGCATCTTCCACGTATATCGTCTTCTAGCATGATGGTGAAATAATGTGTTTGTGATGATTAAATTGTTCTTGTCGCAAAATTCTACTAGCCTATTTCCCCTGTCGTTTCTCATGCCTAAACTAAATAAACCTACTACCGCTCCTTCCCTACCACGGCATTAAAATCCCCCGTAATTATTAAATTTTCATGTTACGTATCTTAATATGTCTTCGATATCTTTGTAGATGGCTTCTATCTCTTCGTCACTCTAGCTAGAGGTGGGCATGTATACTTGTATTATTACTGTGTTTACCGGGTTAGATTCTAATCTAACCATGAGTACTCTTTAGTTCTTTAGTAATTTTCTACACAGTACCCTATCTTTTTCCGCATAACTATCCCCACACCCAAATTTCCTTCCTCTGCTCCTGTATGAATTACCCTGAAGTCTCCACTCCAAAAATCCCCCGCCTCTGGCCACCGAACTTCACTGATCCCTACTATGTCTAGTGATAACCTATTCATTTCGATTTTTAGGTGCTCTACTTGCTTCATACTTCTAACATTCCACGCTCCGACTCGCAGAATGTTCCTGACTATTATTTTTAACTTTCCGATCGCATTCTCTGAAGTATTCCCCTCCCGGAGATCCGAATGGGGGACTATTTTAACTCAGGAATCTTTTACCCCAGAGAATGCCATCATGTTTGTTACGATTTAAGTACGCTGTGTACTTCGGTCCGCTTGAAAAATGTTAGGCGAGCATTTTTCACAAAAATACACCCTCGTTCGGATGAGAGGTAAAATGGAGGTCCCGTGTGTGTGTTGTCACGCACGTTAAAGATCCCTTTGCTTGGAACAGCAAGGGTTCGGCAGAATTCAAAATTTTCCAGGTAACAAAAACTCGCTTCCTGGCCAGTGTAGTACCTTCGGGTGGAGCATTGGAAAATCACATGTAATGTGTACTTGGAAGATAATATGGTGGTTTTCCGTTGCCTTCCACATTGCGGTAGTGTGTCTTAGACTGCCATACCGACCCCTATGGCCTCTGCCAATCTAAGTACCGAAAGAGCAGCTGCCCTTGTTCGGGGACCTGTCTTAGTCTGGTTCCTCACTAACGACCCCCTACTACTATGGTTGGACCTGTAGTTTGGCTCTTTAGCTCATTAGAACACGCAAGCCATTTCACCTGTTCTAGTAATTTAGAACTTCGGCAAGGTGCAGGTCCATTCGAAATGGATTGTAGGTACTATGATGAATAATAAGAGAAGTATGAAAAAAAGAGAGAGCACCAAATTTTACCCCATAAGAGCAAGCACTTTTAATGCAATTGATGAAGAAGTATGCTAAAGACATTGAATGCAAACAAACTGCTGCTAGTATTATCACAATAAAACAAGTAGCGTGGTCTAAAGTGTGTGCTGACTAATAAAATTCATTGGCACATTATCGAGATGCATGTGTTAAAAAATAAGTACGATAACCTAAAAAAACGATCAAAAAAGAAGTTTGTAGACGAAAAGCGTTTTTCTTATGGAACGCGGGGGAGGCCCATCAAAAAAAAGTAGTAGATGACAATAGCATGGACATACAAATCTTGGGGATTATTGGTAGCCAGATGACAGGGAATACAGCAATATATGATAATGATTGTTTATATGAAGGTTCTGATGACCAACTTGTCGATAACCAACCTTCGGTTTCACATAACATAAATGGTAACTACTTATTATAAAGTACAATATGTTATATGAATAAATTGTAGATTACGCGAACTTTGAAATTGAATATGAGTCGGGCATGAGTTGCCAGGTGAGCGATCCAACAATTGAAAATGAGGTTGAAATCCTTAAGACTGTACCAAATGGTTAGTATAGTAATTCAATTCAAATTTCCAATTAACTTGAATTATTTATAGAACAGAATAATACACGTTGGAGAACATATTCTACAAAGGTGCTGAAAACTCCAATAAATGAATCACTTAAATAAAAACGTAAGAATATTGATGTATTGGAAATTTGGGTATCCAAGCTTTGTGCGTTAACTGTTGCCGTTATGTTGCTTACATAGATAATGGTAGTTACTATGTTTAATATTAATACCATATACAAGTAACTTTTAACGTCATTAACTTATTTAAATTTTGTATATCAGCAATAGGAATGGTTCTATCACATTTGGATAAATAAGTTGTAATGCGATACTATTTTCAAATACTATTTATCTTGCTACATGTATAGACTTTTTCATTACAAAAATGACCATAGAAACCCCAAAACGATACAACCCACTAAGATCTAATTTGGGGAAATGGGCCACATCGAAAGGTGAATTATCGGAACTGCAAAAGAAGTGTTTCTTGGATGAGCACAACTTGAAGTTGAAGCATCTTCAAGAAAAACACGAACAATTTCTTAAACACAATGCAAAGGAACATAAGTTGAAAAAAGAAATTTTATCCTTACAAAAAATGCAATTGTTGAAATAATTAATATAAACAATACAATAAATAATAAATATCATATCAAAATTTATTTATTATAAATCTATTCAAACAATATCAACTAGTTTTCAAAAGCAAACTGCACATGTTTACCATGCAGAGGGTAAAACATGACAAAAAATCTTATTTATCTATTACAGCAGGTTTCCAAAGTAATTATTTATTAAAATATTCCTTGTTGCAGTATTCACATTTGGATTATTTCTTCTTTCTGGTAGGAATCTATTAACATTATTTGTTAAATAAATAAATAAATCAATGTTCTCATTACTAGAAGGTACATCTTCCTTCATTTGACAAGCAATATTGTGTAGTACTGCACATTGCTACAACTAATGGCTGAACTTCGTCAATGTGTAATCGAATACCAAGGGCTAAAATTGGAAAATGCCGCTTCCACACTCCAAAACATCTTTCTTTGGGGTTCCTTGTACGCATTTGTGACTCGAACAAATTTTCAGCATCAGTTTGTGGATTACCAAGTGGGGTGATTAAATAACTCCGAACGCCATAACCACTATCACCAACAACCAAACTATCATCGCCAAATTTTTTATCTTCTAATTGTGATCTCAATCGCGAGTTATTGAATATCGTAGAATCGTGTGCAGATCCCTGCCAGCGACATACAATATTTTGAATCACTAGCTCAGAATCACACAAAACCTGCACATTGAAAGAGAAAATCCCTTTCGATTCCTATAGATTTCTACATTAATGCCACCTGGGGAACATATTCTCACATGTGTGCAGTCTAGTGCCCCAATACAACAAGGAAATTTGCTAATATTGTAAAATCTTTGTCTGATTTCATCAATTTCGTCGTTGTTCGTGGGCATTTCGATATGTTCAAGCTGCAATCTAGCAACACAGTGAAGAACTTTAGTGATTGCTCTGCTTACTGTTGCCTTGTATATACCTCCTAAATCTCCAATAACGTGTAACATAGAACCAGTTGCTAAAAATCGCAGAGTAGCACAAACCATATCATCTGCTGATAATGCTGAGCTTCTATAATGTGTTAGCATAGATCATTGTGATTGACACAGTAATAATAACGTACCTAGTAGTAGTAGGACTGATCTCATCTAATAGTTTATCAATCAGTAGTCGGACATAAAATGCGTACAAAATGGCCGACTGACTAAAGCTACGTGCTCAACCTCCAAATATAAATTCATATAACTCAGTAATTAAGAGTTAGTTAATTATTAATTCCTACTACAGTGAGTGAACAAAGTATTGTGATCAATTTACTTCAGTGTGTTTTCTAAATGCTTACTGGTTCGTATACTTACTATAAATTAAATTAAACCAAATATTGTAATATACCAGACATCCATTTAAATAGCGTACTCTGTTGTATAGCAGCTGCCGCTTATCAGTATCGGCATTGAACTTTAATATCATGCTAGTGTGTTCATTTTATAAGTTGTAGGCTAGGATGGATTCGTGCGTATATTTCAAAATATTTGAACGTACATTTCTTAATAAAATGAGCGATTTCGAAAATAAACCGCTTATAGCATCTTCTAATAATTCCAAAGACAACAGAGAAGATGGTACATCAATTAGCTTAGAAAGTTTGTGCAAGGAATTTTATAGTTTCAAAAATATTATCGATTTGAAAAGTTGCCTCGATGGACTGATCGTTGACGTTGGTGAACAAATTGATGCTCTAGAAGCTTACTCACGAAATAATTGCTTGCTGTTCGATGGTATTAAGGAAGACAACTCCAAGATCGACGTCAATAATATAATAGTTAATTTCGTAAGCACTACGTTAAAGATCAACGATTTAGTATTGATCAGTGTCATAGCCTAGGCACACGAAGTAATGATGGTAAAAAACCACGCCATATTATAGTGAAATTTATGTCTTATCAAATTAGACGTTGTGTATGGGAGAGGAAAAAGTGCCTTAAAGGTATGCCACATTTTCATTTCATTTATTCAATTTATACAATTGGGCAAACACTCATTTGCATGTATAAATTACGTTATAATACCTAGCTTACATATATTACTACAATAATCACAGAAACACCAAAACAATAATACGAGGCAACACTATTAAGTTAAGCTGTCTTGTACCTGGTGTTGCAAGTGTCACCTCCTGATTCATCTTTATGGATGAATTTTGACAAAAGAGGGAACGGAGTTAGAGGTAGGAAATAACAAAGTAGGTTAGTGGATGTGGATTTGGAGTTGGTGTGTATTAGACTGTGTAAGGAATTCGTTCATAGAGTATGGCTCGATATCCGTAAGGTAGGCTTTCAGAGCCTTACTGAATGGTTTATAGGGATATCTAATTGGGTCGATTTTAAGACGGTTTAGTAGTTTTAAAGCACAGTAAACAAGGGATCTTTGCGTAGAAGTGCGCTTGTAAGCTGGTAAAGTAAATGATCGAAAGCGAGTGTTATAAGCATGCTGTGGTCTATATGGTTCAATCAAATGTGGGTGTTTATGAATATATGTCAGCAGTGATAAAATGTATACAGCAGGAGCAGTGAGAATATCTAACTTTTTGAAATTTCCTCGACAGCTACTGAGAGGTGCCTGCTTGCAGATGATCGGGACTGCCTTTTTCTGCAATATAAAGACGTTATACATGGCGCTCGAGGAACTACCCCACACAAGGATCCCATAAGAGATATGACTGAATATTAAAGCATAATAGGCGGAATTAATCACCAACGTGGAACAGAATTGTACAATTTTACGTAATATAAAGCAGGATATTGATAATTTTTTACAGATGTGTTCGGCATGAGTCGACCAGGTCAATGAAGCATCGATGTTAAATCCTAAAAAGTTTACTTTACCTTCTATGGGAATTAATGAACCATTGAGGCTTACCGAAGGAGGTAGGGTGATTTAAGACCTGGCAGATCAAATACCATAAATTCCGTTTTCAGCATGTTTAGGCTTAGTTTGTTGAGAGTAAGCCATTGCTTAGCTAGAGTTAATTTATTTAGGGCCGATGTTACTGTATTGTGCCAGTTAGGCGAGATAGATTTTGTAAGCACAGTAGTGTCATCTGCATATTTAATGCAGATAGTATCGTTGGATGATAGCAAGGGAGCCAAGTCATTAATGTAAATTAAAAACAGGAGTGGTCCCAAGACACTGCCTTGGGGGACTCCCATACTAACAGGCACGAAAGGGGAACACACTGTAGTAGTCCCATCACAACTTACAATTTCCACAGACTGAGTTCTGTTTGATAAATAGTTACGGAGTAGTTTGAGAGGGACACCTCGGATTCCTATATGTGTAAGTTTGTCAAGAAGAATGGAATGACAGACACTGTTGAAAGCCTTAGCAATATCAATTAACCAGGCAGTAACAAATTCACCTTTATCGATAGTGTTACTTACACAAAGGGATAGGTCTACTAGAGCTGTCTGGGTAGACTTGTTAGGGAGAAATCCATGTTGGGATTTGTCAATAATTTTATGTTTTATTAAGAATTTAGATAGTCTAATAGTGATTATTGTTTCAATTATTTTATTAAAAATTGACAAAAGACCTTTTTTGCATAACGGTTTTACTAAAGCTGACTTAAGTTTCGAAGGGAATGTGCCTGTCATAAAAGAACTGTTAATAATATTACTTATAGAAAAGGCAATTTCCGCTATTACCCTTTTAACTAACCATGGGGGTATTCCGTCAATCCCGGGTGAGTTTTTATTTTTGAACTTGGAGACTACATAAATAATTTCGTCTTCATCAGTTGGGAATAGAACAAAAGATGATGTTGTAACGTTGGGGCACTTATTAACTTATGAACCTATAATAGAGGGTTGGAAGGGGTTACGAGTAGGAGAGGTATCTAAAAAGAATAAATTTAGTTCAGTGGCTATACGAGCTGGATAAGTAATGGAACGGTTTCGGATAATTAGTTCGGTGATGCTCTTGGAAGATGGTTCAATACAACGTTCTTTGTTTATTATATTCCAGCAAGTTTTCATGATATTATCTGAATTACTGAGATATCTGTTGTTAAGTTCTTTTTTTTCTTTGCGTATCAGAAATTTTAGTTTTTTCTTTAAGTAGGACAGTGAGCTGTTAGAGGTGTTTTCCGAAGATCTTAGAAGATTTATTTGGTCATAAATTAAACTTATCTCGGGGTTTATCCATTGGTTTTTTTAGGTTTATTACAAACAAATTTTATCTAGTTTAGGGGGAAATGAGTATTAAAGAGCCTTGAAAAGATATTTAAAAAGTTATTGTATTTAACGTTGAGGTTAGTTTGTAATTTGGAATGTTCAAAGTAGTCAACTTATCTGAGATTAAATGATGTTCATTGAGACAAACAACATCGGGGTAGTCGTGGGCATTTAAAAAGATTGATAGTTCATCCACAGAGTTGTTTAATGATCGGATTTTAGGTGGAGAATAACTAGTTGATCCTTAGGCGCGACAGAATTAAAAATTTTGACTTTTCTAGTTTGCTGAAACGAATTAAGTCTTGTAGTTTGAAATCGGTTATAAAAACTTGTGAGTTTGGGAATATAGGGCTGCGTTTGCTTTAATGATTTTTGGCCATCATGCCCACTTGACGAGTTAATTGTGTAGGTATTGGCACTTTTATTGACATAAGTGGTTTTGGATATGGAGATAGGGGTAAGTGTGCTTGAATGTATCTGGAACGTGTCGTATAAGATTGGCATAGATTTTGGGTATAATAAGGAGGGGTATGGTGGCGGTTGTGCAGATGTCCTAAAAAATTGGCACGTTCCCTGGATTTAATTTGGATGTCGGATCTCCGTTGATTTAAATTGGATCTCCGTTGTACATATCCTCGGATTGCAGGCACTAAACCATGATTGGGGTCATCTAGCAATCCCAGAAAATTACTTTTCCTAAGTATGTGTTTGACAATCGAAAGTACCAACAGACGTTTACCCTCCATGTTTAGGTGTAGTGCATCTTTGGTACTATAGTGTTTCCTAGGTGAATGGATAACTCAGCAATAGCTTCCACTTTAGAATTCTGTATATTGAACGAGAGGTTGGCATTGAGTTCATTGTTTAGGATGTTCATAGCTGGCGTATCATATCTGTGGGGTACCGACGACATCACCACATTAGTTAGGGTGGCAGTTTTAAAAAGTATATCGTTAATGTGTGTGACTTCCTTGATAGAAGTAGGTAGATAATTGGTGCCCCCGACCACCACAACATAGTCATCAGAGCTTAAAAATTCGGATTGCGCTAGTAATGGTAGAGATTCAATGCAAGCCCTTAGGCTGGCATTTGGTTTCAGGAAAGATGAAACTACAAAGTTTAATTTTAGCCTATCAGAGAGTTTTGAAAGCATGGCGACTAATTGCCGGCCATGGCTATCACCCACAATCATAATTTTAGATTTTAATTTATTACCCAGAATGTCAGCGGTGTGGGGCAAACTGGTGCGTTTTGCAAGGCTACTTATACTGGGAATGATATCACATGATTCCGGATATAGCGTTATATTAGAATTTGCAGTATTAAGTGTCCCAGGACTATTATCTTGTACAAGATGTTCGGTATTATCTAGATGAGCGGCCGTTTCGTAGGTCTTATTAGAGTTAACCTCCTCGTCGTTGACCATACTTTTCTTTGTATAAACTGTTGGATAACCGTATAAGATTTCAAACCAATCGTCCGAATATGTTGTATTGTTGTCATGGTTAGGAAAAGCTTTATAGTCAATAGAGACAGAAGTTTTCGTCACTATTGAGTTGGTTAACGAGTAGGTTACATTACCGTCACAGGTAGGAACAGTCTTAGAATCTATCAAGGCCGAAGTTTGCGTCTCTATTGAGTTGGTGGCAGTCTTTGAGCAGAGTTTTTTATTTTGTAATTTTATCGTAAGCAGTAGCCAGCTGTAAATGGAGGTTATCCTCGTTTAATATTACCTCTTGCATAAAGTTGTTATATTCGGTTTTTAATTTCGCCATGTGTATGTCTTTTAGTTTATTATCCTCATAGATTTGTACTAGTTGCATATTATTAATAGCTATTAGTTAAAGATAGCAGGTGTAAGTCCACAATGTAGAAATGTAATGTTTATGCAGATAAGCATTAATCACTGTTTTGTAAATATTTGATAAGAGTTAATTAACTGTTGATAAAATGAACAAATAATTCCAACAAATCCACAACTGGTGGTCAGTTTTCAGCAAATAGCTGGTTAGGAGTATATAATTAGAAGTTAAAAATTACAACATAGAATTCTTGAGGCAGAATTGAACTATTTAGTCCAGTTATGGCTTTTAGAAAGCTTTTTTACCATAGAACAACACAGTTTAAACACAAGGCACATTAAACACAACACACATCACCTTAATAATTGCATCTCATAACCGAGTCCCTCACTAGACGACGGTTAGCACTATATAACTCCTGTAAGGAAACTTTTGTTCCTAGGCATACCTGGACTCAAGACGGAAAAATACATGTTTTTCAAGCAGGAAAAAAATTTCTCATCACCACTATGGAACATCTTAAGGCGGCAGCTCGAGATTCCCATAAGGCTTCGGACAACACGACTAAGCATTACATTACCCGTAGCCAACAGCACGGATTACAAAAATCTACATAACTAGGTCTTATTACTATTACATCTATATCGTTATGGTTGAGTAACATTATCTGATTAAATAATTTTAATTTTTCCTTTTTTCTTTTTTTGCATTTTGGATAATAATTATTCATTTACCCTCTATACAGCCTATTTGTTCGGAGCCTAAATACTATAGGACTCTTGCTGCAATTATGTACCCTTTAGGTTTAAATTTAGTTATGTATTTAGTTGTTTTTCTATACTTTTGTATGATTCCTTGTGTGAGTTGCGGTGCTTAATCTGTAAACCATATTTTATTCTCTTTTAACTTTTCCTTTTGCAATTGCTGAATACTTTTCAGATCTTTGTAGAATCGATGTAGATACCCCAGATGAGGAACCTGATGTTCTGTTTTTTCTGCCTAGCGTCCCATCTGCTTCGCCTTGTCTACAACAGGCATTACGACAACATTCAAGGGCTTTTCATTGCTGTCATGTGAACTCGTAGTCGTTATTAAGCAAATTGGATGATTGTTCTAATATCTTTGAATTTAGTGATGCACATTGCATTGCTATATCCGAAACTTGGCTCAAACCTTCACTCCCAGATACCCTAGCTAGTGAATCTGCACGGATATCGTATATTAAGAAATGATAGAACCAAACAACGTGTCGGCGGAGTAGCTTTATATGTAAGGGAGGACCTATCTGCTAAGTTGATCGCTAGCTCGCAATCTGCATATCATGCTAGGCCCGAATACACGTTTGTTGAGATTTCGGTCATGCATCAGAAAATCCTGATTGGCACTATATATCGTCCACCAAATACTGGCTATTTGTCCGACATTGAGGATATTTTCTTTAGTTCATATCAGTATATAGTGATATCATAGAACTAGGTGATTTCAATATAAATATCACTAAGGGCACTTATGACGTTCGGTGTTTACGAAATATTATAAATTCGTGCAACGTAAGTTTACTGCCTCTTATGCCAACTCACCATCTAATCACTCCCACTCATGAGGTGCATTCAAGTATAGATCATATAATACTGCTAAAGAAAGAAAAAGCAATTCAATTTGTCCAATTCCCCATTCTTGAACTGTCTAAACATGATCTTATATATGTATGTTATTCAGCAAAACTACCGAAATTTATTCCAAAATATAAAACATACAGAGATTTTAAACATGGATATTAAACAAATTACAAAGGATGCTCATGAAATACCACGGAATCAAATTGACCTTTTGCCTAATGTCAACTGCAAACTACAATCATATAACTCCTTTGTTACTGACCTCTACAATCTTCATGCTTCAATTAAAATGGTTCGGATTACAAAGCCTAAAGCACCGTGGTTAAACGATCAAATACAGGAAATGAGACGTTTAAGAGACGCTGCTGCAGTTCAGTTTCAACGACTACCTCCTTGGAAAATCATTCACGTTATAAGTTATTTCGTAATAAAACTAAACAATTAATCCGTAATTCTAAGTTACGGCATTTGTACTCGCTGTCGTCAAATTTAAGTTCTACCAAAACCTGGAAAGAGTTACAAACGTTGGGAGTTGGTAAACATTCCACTCGTTCACCAAATGTGTTAAGTTTAAATGAATTAAACGATTACTTTGTAGCTATAATCTGTGCAGACCCAATTCTTATTGAAAGAAATATTAAAAATATTACTTCGTTAAGTTCTCCTGTACATCCTAATTTTTATTTTCAAACTGTAAATAAGGATACTGTCCATAAAGCATTTAAGCGCATCAAATGGAGCATAATAAAGGTCGATGGAATATCTAAATGATTATATATATACTTCCTAGTCTAATGGAGGCCCTTCTGTCTATTGTAAACTGTTCATTCTTAAAAAGTACTTTTCCTGAATGCTGGAAACAAGCGCTGGTTCGTCCGTTACCTAAGAAGAACAGTCCTTTATCTCCATCCGACTTTCGCCCAATTAGTATCCTTCCAACCCTCTCTAAATTAATTGAATATATAGCGCTTGATCAACTACTTGACTATTTTCACCTAAATAACCCTTTTGATAAATACCAGTCTGGTTTTCGCAAATTCCACAGTACCTCTATAGCCTTAATTTGTATAATTGATGATACTAAGCAAATCATGGATAAAAAACAGCTTACCGTTCTGGTGCAACCAGATTTTAGCTCAGCATTTAATAATGTTAATTCTGCAATATTACTTGGGAAGCTTAACATGCTATATAACTTTTCCAATAGCGCTCTCAAATGGTTTAAATCACGTAAACGGCCGTTCAACGTGATCGAGGTTTGATCGATAGTTCAAACATCGTACAAGGAAATTTTCTCATTGCACCCAGTTCTACTTTGAACCATCGTTTTCTATGACCATCGTTCAACTTGCTTCGTACAACGCAGCCTATACATCGATATGGTTATAGCATGGAGGTAGTATAGTTGCGAGATGCTATTACATGATAAACGTGGTAAAAAAAATTTTTCTTAACCATCCTCTCGAGTCTTAACTTTCGACCGAGTCCTCGGTTAGGTTATTGTTAGAAATAGATATTATTATTAAAAAACACAAATCACTTAACACGCATATCAGAACAGTCTGCAATAGTTTTAGCAACAAAAAAAACAAGACTGTCCTGATATGCGTGTTAAGTGATTTGTGTTTTTTTGATAATATGTAATATCTATTTCCAACAGTAACCAAACCTCAAAAAGCCTATCGCAGGACTTGTTCGAACGTAAAGATTCGGGACGATGGTTAAGAAAAGATTTTTTCACGTGTGGTATCATGTCAGCCATGTTGAATCGTCGTTGTTGTCTCTTGTATACACGTTCGAGTTTTTAGTACATTTCAACAATTCGGTGTGTGTTTGAAGTTGCTAATCATAAAATAACTATGGTGTCGTGTGCCGTTCGTTCTTATAACAGTAAATATGCCGTTGGTAAGAAGAATACTACCGCAATAACTTTTCGTAAGTAGGTAAACAATAATCAGGGACTGATCTTTACCCAATTTTTAGTACTTTAACATAATTTCTGATTGTTTCAAAATAGAAGAATTTATTTATTGTTTATATTCTTTTAGATTTTTGAAGGATGCGCAGCATAGATTAGTAAGGGGATATAGATAGGCAACTCCCTATATAATTGCAAAACCATAATGAACGCCACTCGCGATGCGAGTATGAACTATCTTCATTGGCGCTAAATTTAAATTTTTCTGTCATTTAGAAATACAGGTTTGTGAAATGCACTATGAAGATTTCAAGGACGTTTTCTTATGTAATTACGTTAATGGTACAGAAACAAACTTTCTAAATAAAACAAAATTTATTGTTACGTGAAATCTTTTGTCAACATTTCAAAAATTGTAGCTACAGTATTATAACATGGGGCAGGAATTGATAATTTACAATATGTCCCTGAAATCCCTATAAGTGCCTTTCATAAGTTTAATATTCACAAGAATAAACATTTTTTATTTATTTATTTAAGAATGAATGAGCAACCCCAATTTTTACAAAAGAAATTTAAAATGCATGTTACATGTTAACATATCTGATAGGTCATACAGTACAATGGATAATTAAAAAAACATCCTAATTAACAATACTAACACAAAAGTAAAAGCAATGATCACTTTAGGTACCTTGAAGGTGTAAGGTAGGAACAGCATTGTATTTTAAATTAGTACGATTTCTATTAGCCACAAATTTAGCATCGTCTGCAAAATGGATATCGCATACTCTAAATGCCTGCCTGATATGCCTATCAACAAAATTCATTAAATCTTTACGACCAACTGCTGCGCACCATAAACGACGAATCTATAAACACAAGAATGTTATAAATAAAGGGTATCCTGTATCAAAAAACCATAAATTAATATGATAATTTTGAAAATACTGAAATAGTTTAGCATTTAGTTAAAATTAATAAGCATTTAAAACGTCTGAAGAACTTACCTCAGGATCCTTTAGTAAACAATGAGTTTTTACAATAACAATAGTTTACAACCAGCAATGGAACACTTAAACCCCAATATTTAAAATTAAATCTTAAACTCAAATCTCAAATAAATAAATACCACAGATGAACACAAATTTTAAATATTTGACTAAATAAATATTCAAATGGAAATGAAGTTTGTGAAACATACGACAGATTTGCCGGTAAAGTAGTATTTTTCCTTAACCTGTTTATTATAATTAGCGACGACAACGCTTCGGTGTTGCGAGTACCTATTAAAACATGGAACTGTCAAATGCCAGGAGTGCGCCTGCCCTGATGCGCAGTGACAGAGCTTGTGCCATTAACATTATCGCGACCGCTAACTAAAGTTCGCTGATACGTAACAATTGAGATTGGGTTTCTGAATAGAATTAATTGAATATGACCTTGGCAAATCTTCATACTGATTACTCACTTAACGACACCTCTTGATACCTTCTTCTTTTTTTGATAGATAAATATAGGTAGTGGTTGTAGAACCGGTACCATCAACGTAACATAACTCAACGTAAATTATTAGAAATGTAAAAACCTCTTCATTTATAAGCATAGTAGGATGGAGTTTACATATTAAAATAATTACCTTGTACCTATGTCTTAATTTAGGTATACGGTATCTATAAAAAGGAGGCTAAGTATATGTGCATATACTTTTATTTTTGGGTCCTCTAAAAGGTATTTAGATATCGAATATATACAGAGGTCTTTTAAAACCTCTTGGGCTGTTGCGCAGAACACCAATTTAAGTTTTTTACGTTAAAGTGCATCCTAAAAACATTGACAACTCAGCTTTTGGATTTTTAATTCATCTGTCATTTATTTGCATATTAAGATTTGTGGTACATTATTATTGTTTTTGATTATTGTTTATAAGATATCAGCTTTGATTCAACTTTAATTAGTTTTTTCAAAACTATTGCAAATCAGTATAGTTTCTTATTTGTAGGTATAATGAAGTTTTCAATTGAATTGGACGAATAATGTTTGGTGTTACAAATTATTTTGTTATTTCTGAGCTTTTAATTTTACAATGAATATTTGCAAGAAAGTTCATAGTCAAGGAAAAGAAGTTATTTATAGTGTGTATAAGTTTATGAGAGAAAAAAGAATGGAATGCCTGTCATTCCTATGAATAATTTACAAAAACGAGTAGCACCAGCAACTGGAGTTGGACTAAACACAGTCGAGCGAATTATTGCAGAAGCGAAGAGCAAACCGGAGAGTGGCAAATTTGTATCACCAAGGAAGAAAATTAATAAGAGAAGTCCTAAATCTAATGTGGGCCAATTTGAGGATTGTGATAGTAATTTTATGATTTTTTATATTACATTTCTATAAAATATACATTCTTAAAAAATAATAAGAGGACCGTATTTTGGCTGCCAAGAGTTTTAAAAAATTTAGCCTGTCTATTTTTATTCACACACGCACGGAAACATGACACACGAAAAGAACAATAAACCGTACACGATAAAAATTACAGGTTCCGAATACAAACATTGTAGTTTTATAATTTTTATTATGTTGAAAAATTACTGGTTATGCAATCCGCATAGCATTGCAGTTGAGTTAATTCAGAATACGCATCCGAAAATTCAATGTTTTTAGATTTTACTTATATTGTATTGTTCTTTCTTTTTATATGATACCTCTCGCTTCCTTCACTGCGCATCTCACAGCCCATGAGATTTTGAAAGATTTATACCTAGATACATGTACTTATACTCCATTCCAGTTAAGAAGGTAATGAAGAAAAAGATAGGACTGAATTTTAGCGATTCTCATTGGTGGATGGATGAGCCAAGTGTACACAAGTATAAATATCCCGTATGTTTGTGTTGGTTGTTTGAACATTTTTATTATAAGACAGATTGTCAATTGGCATTTTGACATTTGCTATTGCCCTTTCATATTTTCGTTTTTGTTATTTATTGTATTTTGTTATTAGTTTGCCTTTGAAATTTTGGTCGGCCTTATTAATTTGTGTTAATTTTATATTTAGTATCAAAACAGTTCTTGCCCGAGCTATAAAACACCAGTGTCTTCATAATAAGGTAAGCATGTCTCATTAAAGATAAGCATATAATACTAACAATGAATTCTTTTCAGACTTTTATTTAATTATGGATCACCAACCTATTAAAAATCCGAAGGGCAAACATGTTATGAGCGGGCAAAAGCTTATTGCCTATAATATATATTTGAAAAATTCCACAAATGCATCCAAAACGCAATCTGTGAAGCAAACTGCGTTAGAAGTGGGTTTAGGTGTTCGATCAATATGGAATATTGTAAAAGAAATGGAAACTACTGGTACTGCTTCCTCGCCAAAGACTACAAGAGTGCGTACAATAATCTACGACGAACTTGAAGAATTTGAAAAATGTGCGATTCGACGGCATGTTCATGCATTTTACTTTAGAAATGACTTGCCAAATTTAGAGAAAGTATTACATGAAAGTACAACAAACGACTAAGATACCTCTGGGGATGATATGGACGTAGATTAAATATAAATTTGTGATATCATTGTTTTGATATTTTGTGATGTGTTTAATTAAAAATAGCTTATATATTGTTCTATATTAATATTTTATTTAAACTTTAACCAAACAGGTAGAAAATGAAGTTCAATAATGCTTGATATGTTTTAAAACCGTGTTTCTTGGATGTATTTATTCAAAAACCTCAATCTTGCAAAAAATATAAATGAAAATCTGTATAAATATCGATGCATTGCTTTAATTTCAATCATTGTTAACAAACTTACAACCTTTCGAAAAAAATTAAACTGACAGAATTTTATTAAAGCATTCTATAACTCCAGGTGAATGTTTGTTTCTGCCATAATTGTTAAGTAAAGACTAAGGGGCAAATTCATAAAGCACATAAGCCACACTCATACTTGAGTAATGCTCTATCTCAATTTTGGTATTCGGAAAAATACTAAAAGTTGAGATGGAACATTGATTAAGTATGAGTGTAGCTTATGTGCTTATGAATTTGCCCTAAGTTTCGTCCGTCTTAAACTTAATGTAGTTCCAAGTCCAATTTTATCTTCTGAAATTTAATACCAAATTACAAATACTCCTTGTTATTATTTAGACAACTATCCTAGGAGAAGGATCGAAACGTCAATAAAATCATTTTCAAAAAGCAATGTGGGCTTATTCCTTAAGAAGAACACCAAATTGCAATTACTGAATGCAATAATACTTAAAAATTAACTAATACAGTCAGCCATTTGCATTGTTATTTTTGAAAAACTATCCTCGCAAAATAGTAAATATACAACCGACGCCGGCAACTTTTCAAATACAGCAACTAATAAATTTTTGATCTGTGTTAATCTGACTCAAGCACAAGCGCCATCTACTACCTTCTTAACTGGAATGGAGTATAGATACTTTTAGGTAGGTACATTACAACACTGCTGAGCTGGAATTTTGAATAATAATTTAGTCGGGCTTTTTGAAATCAAAGGCAACTTATTAAATTCAGAAATGCACTTAGATTTTTTGTAATGAAGGTAGAACTTGTATTGAAAGAAGTTGCAAAAGATCTGGTTTAAACAGAGTGGTTGTGCTCCGCCTTGTGGTTTGGACCTAAAACATTTTTTAAATAAATTGTTTCTAAATCATTAAAATGGTAAAGGTGACACTATAAATTGTATATCAAGATCACCTGACTTAGCACTTTAAAGGCAAAAAATTTACTAGACGCCACCCAGATATTAATTTTTTAAAAGAATGTATATTAATTGGTAAGAGGCTGATAGCAAATCCAGCAAATAGTTTTTAAAACAGCTAGGCTATTAATTAGTTCACAAGGGAAGATTTATTATCATAACTTGTTTTTCTTTCTTGCAATGTATCAACATTTTTAATAAAAATCTGCGAAGCCTCTAATACTTAATATTTATTTGCTGCTTTATTATATAGATAATCACTAAACGCATAAAGATTGAATAGACTTAATTGATTATGTTCAACCTCGGGAAGACTCTAAATATAATATTCTGGACTATTTAACATAGTCGAATAAGATTTTAATGTGCATGGGGGTACGGTGACTTGGGATATCCTATACTTAGAGAGGAGTTTGAATTAGCATTAAAGAGTCTGAAAAATGGTAAGGCGCCGGGTACAGATAAGGTGCAAGCAGAAACTCTAAAAGCCGTTGGACAAGCAGTAACAGAACGTCTCTTCCAACTTGTAAGCTATATGTATGAGACAGGCGAGATACCCAAAGATTTCAAACGTAGCATCATAGTAACTATACCAAAAAAGAAAGGCGCGGATAGATGTGAAAATTTTCGAACAATAAGTTTGACAGCACACGTGTCAAAAATATTAACTAGAATTGTGCAAAGACGAATGGAAAAACGGGCGGAAGAAATACTAGGAGAAGATCAATTTGGGTTTAGGCGAAACAGGGGAACACGGGAGGCTATTTTAGCTCTGAGAGTGATAATGGAGAAAACAATAGAAAAGGGAAAGCGTGTATATAGGGTTTGTAGATCTGGAAAAAGCATTCGACAATGTAAAATGGAAAAAAATGTTTGAAATACTAAAAGAGATTGGAATGAGTTATAGGGATAGACGAATAGTACATAGCTTATACAAAGAGCAAACAGCAGTAATAGAATTAGAGCAGGAACGTAGAGAAGTAAACATTAGGAAAGGGGTGAGACAGGGATGTGCCCTATCCCCATTGATTTTTAACTTGTACATAGAAGAGGCAATGAATACTGTCAAATGCAGGAAGACATTTGGAATTACTATGCAGGGACAAAAAATTGATATGCTTAGATTTGCAGATGATATAGCGGTACTAGCGTCTAGCAAGGAAGAGTTAGAAGCTGCTCTTAATGAAATGGAAACGGTTCTAACAGAGACATACGGTATGAAAATTAACAAAACTAAAACTAAAGTTCTAGTTTGCAAAGGTAGGAAAATAAATCAAAACAAGAATACAAGGATTTAACACGAACTTACAAGAGGTTAAGGAATTCTGCTACCTAGGAAGCCAAATAACGCAAGATGGGAAAAGCACAAAAGATATAAAACAAAGATTAGCACAAGGTCGTGCTACACTTAACAAGAAAAGCAACTACTGTGCTCAAAGACCACAAACATAGAAACAAGGAAAAGATTGCTTAAAACATATGTGTGGAGCACAGCACTGTACGGCTGTGAAGCCTGGACAGTAGGAGAAGCGGACAAGAAAAAGCTAGAAGCCTTTGAAATGTGGTGCTACAGACGTATGATGAAGATATCATGGACAGACAAAGTTAAGAACGAAGAGGTACTAAAATGGTAGGGAAGAAAGAAATATGTGGAAAACGGTAAAAATAGGAGAGATAGGATGATAGGCCACATACTACGGCATGAGGGAATAGTGCGGAATATTTTAGAGGCAGAGATAGGAAAAAAGAGAAGAAGGGGCAGTCCTAGGCTAGACTACTGCACACAGATAGTAAAAGATGTAGGCTGCAGGAATTTCAGGGAGATGTGTAGGCTAGCCCAGAATAGAAATCAATGGAGGTACGCATCCAACCAATGCCAAGATGGATAAACTAATGACGAGAAAAAACTGTGCTTAAACATGATGATTACTATAAGTAACTACAAGAATTGGTTGGACAACATTCTCAAATAATGTGAAGTGTGTGAAAGGATTTACTGGAAAACCATTATTTCGGCAAATATCTAAGTGTTGGGGGATCTTGGTAGCCACAGGTTGCTTACCCCCCTTCACTGAATCTCGGTGAAATAGGGCATAAAATTAGAAAACAATAGAAGGGGAACGAGCTGTATACACAGTCTTTTGAAATGTTGTGCTTCAGATGTATGAGGACGATAGCATGGACAGACAAAGATAATAACAAATAGGTTATAGAAATAGTAGGGAAACAAGGATATCTGGGGAAAAAGATAAGAGAAATAGAAGGGCAGAATACGTTCTAAGGGATTTTTGGGTAATAGTATGGGATATATTACAAGCAGTGATAGGAAAAAAGAGGTAGATGTTGACCTAGATCAGATAGTGATAGATGCAGACTGTGCAAATTTCAGGGAAATCTGTAGGTTAGTTCAGAATAGGAAACACTGATGGTACGCGTCTAACCAGTTCCAGGACTGAAGACCTAATGATGATGATGGGGGTACGGTGATACACTGTAGGGAATTTACTACTAAATCTTTTAAACGACTAAAGATTAGTTACAGACAAATAAAAAGTGGAACCCACAGAGTACTTTACTTATAATAAATTTTTTTAATATGTTAATAATCACTGCGACACAACCATCTTTTAGTCAGAAGAAGCATGGTTCATAATGCCATTTAGTTTGCTCGTTGCTATAAAGACGTTACTTAAATACAAATATGAAAACAACCTCAAAAATATGGAAAAGTACATTCTATGAAGAAAAAAAATTATTTTACATTGCAGCTATCTTAATATGTATTAAGTCAATAGCACATTACAGTACAGCTTACTTAAAATTAAAAAGTAGTTTTTTATTAATAATGTTCATGAATAAATAAATATACACAGCACAACTGCAGGTTAGGTTAATGTTAGAAAGCGCTTTTTTTTAATTAACAATTCTCAAAATTTGGCATGCACAGTGAAACCACCTGTCTAACAATTGAGAAGTAGACCACACATCCTATAGTAATATATACATTACTGAAAATTAATTTTAGTACCTTGACTGCAGATTAAACGTAAATATATTGACTGCATTTTTATATTTTTTATTGCATTAATTACATTTTTAGAAGCTCACAGTATAATATATTTAATTTTAATTGTATTTAATTGACAATATCACTGTATATTCTTTAGCACTTAAAGAATTTATAGCTGATTTTTGATTGTAAAAGTCGAATATTTGCTTATTACAACATGATTTTACAAGTGGATCAATTTTACAAACTCTCTAATTGGAGTAATGTCATAGATTATCTACCTCTAATATGTGGTAATGTCACAGATTCTCCATTTCTTAGGTGAATAATCTGTGGTATGTAGAATAATGATGCGTTCCACATGTACCTCGGTACAAGAATGCAACCTAAAACAATAAACTTTGTAAATTTTTCAAATTTTTCTACTTAACGTATTTCATTGCTGTATACTGGCCTACTATTTAGACACCTTTTTTAGTTTGTAATTTAATTATACTTAAATAATTAACCATGGTTGTTACATTGTATCACTATCCACTTTCAGCTCGATCAAGAGCAGCTTATTTAGTTGCATGTGCGGCTGGAATAGATGCTGATATACAAATAGTAGACATAACCAGAAACGTACAAACGACGCGAGATTTTATAAAGGTAAGTAAAGATTAAACGCAGTTAATGTTATAAAATTGCAACATCCTTGCAATTAGTTGTAGTATTCAATTCCTTGCAAATGGAATAAGTTGTGAAGCGGATTGTTGTTCTTATAGTTTGTTACTTAATTTTTTTTATTGTTATGTTGCTTGCTAATTTTGCACAAGTTTTATATTTACGAACATAAACTGTGGACTAGATACAGAATAATAAAAATGTAATTGTCTTCTTGTTTATATTATATTGAATTGCACCATCTGGTGTGTATTTTAAACAGCGCAAATCGACTATGAGAGGACTGCTCTTAGTTTTTCCTGGCCTAATTGTGTCCTTTAAGACGCACTATACAACGGACGTGCTTTTGTGAGGTCCGGTACTATTTCTATAAATATTAGTTCATTCAATCACTATCTTTGCAATTATTCGGATAATTAACAAGTGTTCAATATGTATCCGCGACCTTAATCCAGAGAAAGAAATTATTTGCGATAAATGTAAAAATCCATTGCATTCAACGTGTTCTGGTTTATCAAGGTCCGAAGTGCAATGTATTTCCAGCAAAGACAGGCGTGTGGTGTATCACTGCAATAAATATAGCTCTGAAAAATCTGAAGTTGATGTGCTGAAGCAGCTGATAACTGAGCTTAAGAATGAAATTAATGAATTAAAAAACCTATCTGTATCCAAGCAGCAATATCTTGTTCTAAGCTCTGAGGAAGTAATTAACGAAGTTATGGAGCGGCAGCGTTGGGCAAACATAATTATTTTTAACATCCAGAAAATCCGGAAAGGCAATCCTCAAGTGATCTAGATTACGTTAAACAACTTCTTAAAGTTATTCCCAACATTGCTGTTAGCGATATAAGTGTGCTTCGGCTGGGCAAGGTCGATACAACTCAAAAACCGCGCCCTATCAAAGTAACATTGACAATCTCTGTTGATGCGCTTCGAGTTGTCAAAAGCAAAGCTCTTTTAAAACAGGCGAAAGCTTTCATTAATATTAAACTAGATGAGACTCCAAGGCAGCGAAAATTTATGGTTAAACTTAGATCTGAACTCCGAAGCAGAATTGATAAGGGCGAATCAAACTTAACTATAAGATACATACAAGGAATTCCACAGATAATAGTTGCCAACTCAAAAAACTAATCACGACATCATCTTCACAATTAAATCAATTGGAGTGCTACTATCAAAATGTTAGAGGACTGCGTACCAAAACTCAACAGTGTGTGGATGTGAATTTGATATAGTATGTTTAGTTGAAACTGCACCCACACCTGATATCTTCAACTCTGAGATTTTTCCAAACTCGTTTAACGATGTTATACGATGTCAATACGATGTTATAAACAAAGTGTGGGGTGGCGGTGCTTGGTTAGCGGTAAGGAATCACATATTGGCTGAAATTCTTGATTTATCACATATTACGTCAGTGTTACCCAATATTGATATCGTTGGATGTAAGTGTACTTTTAACGCAAATTCGTTGTACATATTTGTTATTTACGTATTTCCTAACACAACGATTACCGATTATCAGGTACTTGTTGACCTTTTCGAGCAACTAGAATGTTGTTATAAGAAAAACGTCGTAATTGTGGACGACTTTGATATACCAAATTTTAATAACCCAGATGTTGACGATTGCAAAAGTAGGCTAATGCAAGAATTCACTGAACTATTAAATATGAAACAATATAACTCCATTACAAATGTACAAGGTTGAACACTTGATCTTGTATTTTCAAATACCAAGTGTGTAATTAGTCGCGATGCACTACCTTTTGTGAAGGAAGACCTCTATCACCCAGCATTGAAGAAAATATAGATTTTCCTAATGCCGTAAGTAACACATTTCCTATTAATCGTGGTAAAAAGGCGTACAATTTTTAAAAAACCGACTTCATTGGTTTGTATAATACCCTTGCTAATACTGATTGGTCATTTCTGTTAGAATTATCGGACGTGAATGTAGTTTGTAAATATTTTTACGATTATGTCTATACGTTTTTTGATGTTTACGTACCACTATTTAGTTGTAAAAAGCACAAATATCCCAGATTGTATTCGCAGGAGCTTGTGAAATATATTCAACTGAAAAGCTCGTACTATAAAAAATATAAAATAACTAAACGGTCTGATCAGTATGAATAATTTCAAAAATTACGGTCCATAGTTAAATCGCAAATGAATGCATGCTATAAAAAATATGTCGTTAATATTCAGCAATCATTTACTGCTGGTCCTAGACAACTGTGGTCGTACATTCAGGAAAAGCGGGGTTGTACTCGCATACCTGGAAAATTGTATATCGACAACCAAACATGATTCCCCTGAAGCCATTGTGAATGCGTTTAGTAAATACTTTAGCAGTGTGTACTCGACCTCCAACGTTGGTACAGGTATAACTACTTTTAATAACATGCCTATCATAAATGTTGAGCAGTTTACAATCAGGCACATGGAATCAACCATCATTAAATTGAAAAACAAAATGACTTCTAGTCCCGATAGTATTCTCAGTTTTTTAGTTAAAGAATGTTGCATAGTATTTTCTTATCCGCTGAGCATTATATTCAATCTCTCTCTCTCTGAGAACTACAATTTTTCCTGATGTATGGAAAACTGCCAGAAATTGTCCTGTTCTAAAATCCGGTGAACCATCGAAAATCAACAATTATAGACCAATAAGTATACTGTGTAACTTCTCTAAAGTATTCGAAATACTATTAACAAATATATCCTAAAGTTAGAAGTTACATTTCTACATGTCAACACGGATTTATGACGGGCCGCTGTACTACAACTAACCTTATGCTTTTTACCCAGTTTTTGTTAGAATCGCTAGATGCCCAAGGCCAAGTTGATGTAATATTTACTGATTTTGCAAAGGCATTTGATCAGATAGACCATTCCCTCATTATTACAAAATTAAGCACATTTGGCTTTAGCAAAACACTTTTATTATTATTTCAATCATATCTACAAAACCGTATGTAGTATGTCATGTATAAGAATTACAGCTCAGAAAACTTTTTGGCACTGTCGGGTGTTCCTCAAGGATCCAATTTGGGTCTGCTACTATTTTTGTTATTTATCAATGACTTACCTAATGCTCTAAACTGCTTTTTGCGGATGATATGAAGATATTTGCCAGAATAAACACACCTCAAGATTGTGACTTTCCCCAATGGCAAATAATGTCAGTACAACAGTGGTGTGTTGCAAACAGCCTTCATCTTAATGTAAATAAATGCAAAGTTGTTACCTCTACTAGAAAGATTCGACCTGTTATTTACCATTATACGTGCAACACCGTACAGCTAAGTCGATGCAGTGCGGTGACAGATCTAGGCATTACATTTGATTCTCAACTTAATTCTATAAACCACATATCTACAACCTCTACAGCAGCAATCAGAATGTTAAGCTTTTTAATACGCAACTTTAGATCTTTTACCAATATACTAGCATTCAAAAGTTTGTTCTATGCGTATGTTAGAAGCAAGTTAGAGTATGGTGCGATTATATGGTATCCTATATACCAATATCAAAAGGACGATCTAGAAAAAATACAGAGAAGATAACTGAAGTATATGTTTTTTAAAATGAATGGTTACTATCCACTTCTTGGTATTTATTGCTATCTATGTTTGATATGGAGTCCCTTGAAGCTCGTAGAATAATGATTAGTCTAACACTGTTACATAAGTTAATGCCTAACAAAATTGATTCCATACATCTACTGTCGTTAATTTAATTTTCACATACCGCGATTATCTACCAGAAACACTTTAACATTTTATTGTAACGCAGTGCGAACTAATACATTACTAAAGTCTGCTGTTCACATAATGTGTAATAACTTTAATATAATCGCAGGTTTTTGTGACATTAATCACTGTAGACTATTAGACTTAAAAAACACCATGAGAGACTACTTTTACTTATTCTAAGCTCATTATTGAGTTTGTAGTGATGTATAGTAGTGCGACACATGTAGATTGTTATGTATTGATAGAATATCCTTATCCACTTACTTTTTTCTTTAGTTCTTTAGTGTATTTAACTATAGTGCGTTTTGTTTGTTTATTTGTTTGATTACTATTTTGTATGTTACTTTATTTCTAATTTTTTTGGCATTGTCTTATAATTGGATGTAAAAATCTGTTGGACAATAAAGATTAATAAATAATAATAATAAATATCTTATTAAAGATTTGTTATCATATTGTTTGAAAAAATCGAAGGTAAGGTACTCCACATCAAAGGGAAAGGGATTGTTTCGAGCCTCGCGTATAATCTCTGTATATTGATATGGAAGAGTGATCTCTCAACCTTTTAGTTTCCGCTCGATAAGGGCATGAGTAGTCACACGCCATTTGAGTGTGACATTTCTCAAGATATTTTTGCTCTATACAAACCTCATATTTTGTTGGAAAAAAGCTTCATTGGCTAATGTTGTGTTGTGATTTTGATAGCTGCAACCGTCAAAATAAATAATAATACTTTTCTTATTTTCCACGCAATGCTTTTCAAACATAATTTGTACACTGATGTGTGGCCAAGTTAAAAATAGTAAAGATATGAACTTGTAGCCTTGTTTTGTAATAAACTTTGCTAGCTGCTATCATTGGGCATAATTTCACTGATTGTGCATCCATGGTAAAGGTATATTGGTTTTCTTTAATTGCTTCCTCTTTATCTTTTACCTTGTTTTCTTGGGCCAAATTCTTCTTTTTTATGTGAGTTTCGTAATCTTTTTCGGAAAGCTGGTTGGCCTTGTACTCAAGACAGGTGTCGAACTGATCTTTATTCGGCTTATGTACAGCCAAATTTAAATCTTGAAAGACTCTATTGCGGTGGTAAGTGAAACACTTCACTTGCCCTCTTCAATGCATTTTTTTTATAGATCTCAAAAATTTCGCTCTTGGTTTGAAAAGGAAGTTCAAAGTATTGCTTTTGAGAATCTTTGCGGCAATAATGCGAATCCATCTTTGGAAGAAGATTAAAAAACATTTTTAAAAATTGGATTTGATTATTGTTCTCTTCAAAATATTTGGAGCTATTTCGTTTCAAACTTCTGTTGGAATTTTCTACCTCTCTTCGTGTACCGAGTCCATAATTTAAACTACTTTGAACTCATTTATGTGTTATTTTTTCTTTAATATCTAATGTTGTCAGAAACATTTTGTTACAGACCTGGAGATTATCATTATTCAACCTAAGATAATAAAAAAATGATCCATGTCTTCTAGAGGGCCCATCCATATAGCATCTTTTTTTTGATTCATATAGTACTAAATTTCGCACATGCATTTTTTTTTCTGGCACCAATCCATTTCCCAAAAAAGCTGAAATATTTCATTACGCTTCTCGGTTGTAAATAAATTACAGTTTCTCTTCTCAGATTTCTTGCAGTAAGACCCATTATTACAACCTTCCTTCATTTTTCTCTCAGGTCTTTGAATATCGTGTTTAATAGATCCGTTAATTTTTCTGTATCCAATGTATTCTTTCCTAAGCATTCGACTTTTTTTGCATTTATTTTTTTCCATTCGTCAGGAGTTGGAACATTTTGTCGAGTTCTTTTTTTTATTTGTCTTTTGATTTTCCTGCTGCCCATTCTCTTGTCCGATAGCCTCTTCAATATCTTCAGTAAACTTCATTTTCTTCAATCTCATTTTCCTCAGGACGCCAATCAGGATCATCAACGTCAGTGGGATGTACTTCCTCAGACGAATCTGAATTTGTGAAGATTTTGATATTTTTCTGATTTTCTTTTGTAGCTAAAAAATAGGAGACTTAAAAATTGTATTTCTTATTCAAAATGCAACAAAATAATCATAAGAAAAACTAAGTAGGTAAGAATAATTATTATTATAAATATTACTATTCCTAATTTATTTTTTGACGGTATATTGGATTTTTTCGTGAGACATTAGCTCTTGTCTGTTACTATCATCCCAAATATTATTTTGAAATTCTAATGAACTAATTTCAGGAACTAATGCTTCGTCGGTAGTACAAATTTCTAAAATATTTAAGCACAGTTTGTGAAATTGGATTATAAACTTTGAATCAAATTAAGCTTTTTACAGTCAATTATTTGGCATTCAATTTCATTAAAATTACTACTTCCAATTGTACGTTTAAAAATGAGACATTTTGAAGTTTTTCAATATTTTGTCTCATGACCTTCCTGAGGCTCATTCAGAATCTCCAAAGTTCTTGATCTAAATAAATAACTATTGGTTAATATTGTAACAATTTTTTGTAAAATTCTGAAAAAGACTGACCTAGTTCATTGTTTAAATTATAACATTCATTAGGTAAACTTTCTACTTCATTGTCTAGCTCCGATATTATTGACTACTAAATTCATTACCTTATTGTCAATTATCTCACAATTTTATAAGACATTCCTCTTCATGTTTTGTGTACAAAGTTCTGCCATTTTTATTTTTACTTCCCATCTAACAACAAAGACAATATTAAAATAAACCATCATTTTCTACAACCAACTCTTTAACAAAAAGATTTGTAAATGGAATCAGTTAATACACTTGTTGCATTAAATTACAACATTATTTTAGACAAAAATAGAAAAAACTTAATTTATAATTGTCCGATTAATTCTAAATGATCATATAATCAACTAATTGTCTTAAAAATTTATTTCTAAAAGGACGTATCAACACCAATTTTTTAACGTCTTCTCAATTTGTGTAAAAGGACTCATAATCAAATGTAAATTAACTGCACCAACTAATACAATGCTATTTTTAATATTTATAACAAAATTTACTTACCCTGGAAATTATAAAAATGCTCTTTTAACAACTAAGAATCACCCGTTGCTTTAATGCACAGTGTTTAAAATAGCCGTTATGTGGGATACGATTTGTTGCGCCTGTAAAATGAGCAGCGACGATACGACCTAATTTAAAATTGAAATAAAGGTTTATATTTTTTGGTCGCTATGAACTTCAGGAATTAGTTCAGAGATGTCACAACCTGTCTAAAATTACATTAAACGCAATTTCGCCAAACTTGTGGGTTACGACCTATTAGAGCTTAGTCATCGATATGTATGTATATTTGATGTAAATGATGCTATTAGTAATATGCAAATCGGATGTTTTAAAGAAAATTTCGTATCAGATATTCAACTAATCAAAATGTTGGTTCTGTTATTAATTCGTTCAGTTATAAAAGTAAAAATACTCATAATAGATCTGTTTTACTTATGCATTGTCAGATTCTTATTGACAAAAATTTCAAACTTTTGAAATGGAAGACTTTCTCTTCTAGTTTCTAATTACTTCCCATGATTGTATTCATCGCTGAGATATGTGTCAGCTCAGCCCCAGACTGGGACCTAAAACCAGCTTGGGCATTTTAGACACTTTGGCCCCTACTTCCCACAGAAACACTAAATACATATATAAATAACTACTTGAACATTATTTTAAAAATTTGTATTTAATAGCTTTCGAAAAATTCACTATTTTCTGTCACTATCGATTATGTTGTTGCTATCTAAATTCATTAAAAGATCTTTTACTACTGCCATTGCCATACATGAATTCAAATTATCAGAAGATAAGGTGCTTCTCGTTCGATTTTTAATTACTTTTAATGTAGAAAAAGATCTTTCACGAGCAACTTGGCTAAATGACAATGTCAGTAAAAATTTTCATCAACATTTTGTTTTCGACCTTACTTAAGGTCGATTTGACACAGCTCTAACTTCTTTTCTATTCTGTGCTAATCTAAAAAGTTCTACATACCCTTCACAACCTAAATTCCTAATAATTTGACTAATATAGTTTGGTCTAGGTTTTCCTATACTCTTCTATCTTTTTCTTATCTACCTGGTTCTACATAGATATAAGCAACCAGATGGTTGTTAAAGAACTCCAACATGTTTACACGATTCCCATTTATAAGGAAATGAAATATTACTTGGTTACCCCCTCCAAAAAAGGAAAAGTGTTAAATTATATGTTATGGTAAGGCTTAAGCAACGAATCGCTGCTAAAATGCCAGACCACTAACTAATTGTGAGTTATGTCATGGAGACGTTTATTAAGTTATATGCATTTTAACAATAGCATTTTATTGATATCCAATTAAATTATAAGCATTGGCCAATAAATTGAATCTATACAATATTTTGGAACAACAAGTAGTACAATTTTTGCATGCACGACATGTGTCACACGATGGACAAATATCTTTTTCTTTCTCTAAAATCAATTCATAATTATCTTCATTTGAATTATCTTCTTTGATTATTTTGTGATCTAATTCAGAATTTTTCAGTTTTTCTCAATGCAAAGCTAGATTTTTTAGTTCAGTCTACAAATCTTCTCCGATAGCTGTTTTATCAAATTTATGAGTTTGCTTAACTCATCTAGTTCATCAGATTGAAGTTTGTTACATATCCGAGGGCAACGTTTTGGATCTAGATTTGAAAAATCGACATACAATTACCAATTTGCCGGAAAACGGCATTCTATTCCCACTGAAACTGTATAAAAATAACGTTATGGACTTTTATCTCATATGCAGTGACAACATCACGAACAACTTCATCCTGTACTGTCCCAACCGGCATCAATATTCTTTTCTTGAGCCTTTTTGAGAAAATTTTGTTTGTATTTGTATTTCAGTCTTAACTTTTCATTCACACAAACAATAAAACTTTTTGTACGGCATCAAAATCTTTGCTAGTTTTTTAGTTCTGCACATGTTTGTGATACCATATGAAAAGCTTTTAAGATATCTAAACCCGAAATTTGTAGGTATTTGGAGAGAGGTGTAGTTATTTCAAATATTCTTAAGAATATTTTGGCGGTGATCACTGTTTCATATTTACAAAATGATTCTAAATATACTTTGCCTTTTGCACGAACACCTGACTTAAAATTTAAATTTTGTTGTATAGTTTCCTAAGTTTCCAATGTTAGATATCGACATTATAGTTGAGAATGAACCAAAAATTTTTTCCAGCCCTATATCTTTAAACCGCCATAGTGTTTCTCCAATAGTTGAGTTTTCATACTTCCATGCTTTCTAGTTTGTTCCCAGATATTAAATACATTGGTAGGATTCGCGAAAAAATATTGCTACCTCATTTAGTAAGCCAAAAAATGATACACATTCAATTACTGTTTTACTAGTATCTCTTAAAACTAAATTTAAGATATGTGCATAGCATCAGACGTAAATTTGGCCAAGTGACTCTTTGGAAAGTCATGCTGAAATTCATAATATTAACATTGCATATTTGCAGCCCTGTCGGTTGAATTACCAATGTACTTTGTTATGTCTATATTATAAGACTTTAAAACTGAATTCACTAAGAAAAACGTATCTTATCTGGCTAAAGATTTACACTCTACAGCAGCGAGAAGTCTTTCATATACACAATCGTCTCTGACATCGAGCATTGATCTTTGCATGAAATGTCTCATGTTGTATCCACTTGTAAGGAAAACATACCAGCTGCTTGTACTTCCATACTAATATTTCGTGTTATAAGTTGTTCGATGGCTTGAATAATTTTATTAATAGTGGATTTAGAAAGAAATGTTAACAAAGATCCTCCACTTTTACCTTTTTGAGACTCTAGAAGTTTTTTACTGTTCTTAATACAATCTTTCAAATGATCTTTCAAATTAATATCATATTTGCTAAGAAGAACGAGTTCCAAAAAATTTTCATGGTCTACAGCCATGTCCTCCAAACTATAGGCAGCTTCTAGCTCATCGTGTCTATCTTTTAATTCTCGTTTCCCAATAAATTTAAAAATATGTATATTTCTCGTTGCAAAATTTCTCTTATTTTTCCTACTTGTGCTTAGTGTAAAGTCATTTGATTGTAAAATAGTAAATTATCAAGATTTGCTTGTTGTTTCTCAAAAAATATGCTTCCGCACAAGCACGGTGCGTTTTGGTTTTCTCATGCTCCTTGACTCTGACACAAACTCGCCTTCTATCTTCCATTCCTCATACAAAAGGAGATGAACTGGTATCGGAAATTGCAGAAAACGCCATACAAACTGAACATAACAAAGCATTCTGTTTCTCACTGTATGTCAGTCACTTTCCGATCAGAACCATCTTTCCGATACATAGGTTTTTTAACACAGGATCACCAATGTCGTGCTTTCGACGATACTTAAAAAATGAATCCAGTTGACCTTATAATTAAACGATGGAATTGAATTGTTATCGTGGTCAGTTTGTAGCTCGCTTATAACAAGATCAGAGGCATCAGCAGGGTGTGTTAAAATGTGCTCTTGTTCAGTTTCTGATTCCTGAGCAATCTGATGGTTATTCAATACATACTAGTTCTTGAGCTTGATATGAACTATTAGTAACTCCAAGTTCAGTTACCACCACCGTTCCTGCCAATGCAATACATGTAGACAAATGCGGACATCCAAAAACATTTGTCGATTTAACACACTTTTAGACACTGGCTTTCAAAAGTTTTTGTTTCTTTAATCTAAGTTTCTCTGCTCCTCCTTTGTACTTTTCTTGTTATCTATTATTCAGCTCACCAAACACATGTCCCAGTGGAAAATTTAATTTAATTTAAAAGCCACCCAGAACGTAGGTCAAATTCGCTGCCCAAATAATAAATTATTTAAACAAGTCTATCCCAGAGTCGGTAGAAAATTATACTAGGTAAAATCTTACCAAAGACTAAAGTAAACGAGATAATGTTGCACTGTCAGGGTAGAAATCTAAAACCTATAAGTTTCATTAGCCCGTCTCTGTGCTAAAGTTGAGAGGCGCAAATCGATCGCTTTTGAGATTTGCGTCCGAGGTTTTCGGAGTTGTGGGCGTGGGCGGGTGGTGGTTCGGTGGAGAATATTTGCGTGCGTTGCATAGGCCGATTTTTATTGCGGAAAACCGATAAATTGGGAAGAAATAAGGGTTTTCCGGGAAAAGATTAATTTGGAGCGACGTATTCGCTAACGTGTTTAAAAAGCTTGGATCCCTCAAAAATTTCCGATCTCAAAAACCAAACGAGCCGTGCGACGAGGTCGGCAACTGCTCGGTTAGCGTTGGTACGTGAGAGAAGAAAGATCGACTTGGTTTCCAAAATTCGTATTCGGGCGTTAAAATTATCTAATATATACCAAACAACCCTATTCGTATTCTAAAACCTGAATTATTAACAGTTTGCAAGCTGGTAATATACTATTTTCTTAAAACAGTTATTAAAATTTGTATAATTACTTCGATAAACGTCAAACACAGGTAGTGAAAGTCTACGGAAAACGAACGAATATGTACCTTCAAAATGTATGATTACACACTTCCTTTCAAATTTCTCAAATTTAAACTTATAAATTATCTAATATCGTTTAAGAATACCGACAATTGACTAAAATTATACGAAAACATCGCTTTTTAATATACACCAGCTATTTATTTGAAAAATAATTACTTATTACATTTGACGTTTATTTACGGAGATGCCCGAACAATTACAATACACCGTGATTTATTCCTAAGACGATGTATTTCTTATGTGGCATTAAGCATAGCAAGTATACAACCAACGTGATTTCAATAAACATCACCTCGACAGCGCAAGCCTAACATCTCTGGCTACAAATCGTAACTCCGTTGGTTCAATGCCCAGTAAAATTCATTTTTTTTAATTTAATTTTATGTTGCTTTTTAAAATATGCAATAGCATTCATTTAACAATATGCATTAAATAAACCAACACTTTTTTTTCATATGCTTCAGTGCGATCTACAATCTATAATTTGTGAATTATATTTACTCAAAAACCATTTGCTCAAAAACCATTTGCAACGTTTACTTTTCAGATATTATCCAACTTGCAGAAATGTATTCGCTTGTATGTGTTTAAAAACTAAAAAAACCTTTTACATTTTATGATCTAAAAACCCAAACGCACAAAACCAAAAACAGGTACATTTGCGTTGATGAACAGACAATCGAGTTGATTTCAAAAATTTGTGTACGATCCTTAACAAATTTCTAATATGTACCAAAAAATATTACATCTATCATAAATTATACATCGTTAAAACTTTTACTGCAATTTCTGTAATTTATTTGAGAAATGTCAAAAGCAGGTTACGAACAAAGACGTAGAAGCACGAGCGTACTATCTGAAACTCTGTTGACACACTTAATTTACAAATTTATAAAATTAAAGCTTCTAAATTACATATTAATTCTTTATAGTACTGATATTTATTAATTCTGATTATAAAAAAGTATCAGACATTAATAGACGCGGTCTATTTTTAAACACAAAAAGTTAAAAATTTAATTTGTTGTTTATTACCAAATACATCCAAAAAATTTCAAGTCTACGTACATAATTTAGAAAACGCTATATACATTTTGAGGCTTCAACTGCTGCAAGTATACAACCAAAGGAATTACTATAAAAGACGGTTCGATATCGTAAGGCTAACACCTCCGTCTACCATACGCAACCTCGGTGGTTCAATGCCCAATTAAATTAAATTTTTTTAAAAATTTATGTTGATTTTTTAAATATTAACAAGCGTCGAATATGCGTAAAATAGCCAAACACAATTTATAACTGCTATACAATGGTCTACAATAAGTTAACTATTCCTTATTTACATTAACAGTAATTGAAAACTTTAACATTTCAAGCGTTTTGGTTTTTAGTTTCTTCTATATTTCATTTATCTTAAATACAGACGTAGAAAACGTCCTGCACTCCTTTGATATTTGTTTATTTAGGATCCACTTATGATTACTTTCCTTTTAACAAACATCAAAAGTCAAGAATAAACAACACTTGAAAAAATTCGTATTCATTTTCAACATAAGTATTCATAATCACAAATACAAATACTTTTTCTATTTTATATTGAAATTTTATTAACGTCCAAAGGAAAATATATTCAACCAAAATTTATAAACGCTATACAACTATCTACAATAAGTTAATTATTCCTTATTTACATTAACAGCAATTGACAACTTTGTCTTACGAGCATAGCTAATACGTGGTAAGAACGAGGCAGCCTGATGTACAGAGAAGGTAGAACCAAGCGGTTGCCTACATTAACTAAAAGTCCTTATAAAATACCAAATATGTGCTGAAACACAAAGCTTCTGAGCGTAAAACCTAAATTCAATACCGGTTACATATACGTATTACGCTCATTTCTGAATTTAAATTGAGAAATGTTAAATGCATATTGTGGCATAGAAAAAGCCTCTTTTTATCTAAATCACTAATGGCAAAATTGATTGCATAAACTTCAGGTGAAGGTTATCTTTAGCATAAGTTGCTATTTGCAAACACATTATTACAAATGTGCTCATATGTAACATTGGCTACATTAACAATTAATAAATATTGCTTAATTTTGATTGGTTTGCATGTATGGATTTTATATTGACTATAAAAACTGCCATTGTATTGTTTGTTTAAGTACACATGCACACTTGTACATACACTCGTACATTATTGTGTAGAGGAGGCTCTTTATTTTGTTATCATTCTTCATCTTAAGAAAATATATTGAAATTGTAGTTTATGTTACTTCATTAGATCTTCAGTCCTGGAACTGGTTAGATGTGTACCCTCATTTCCCAAATTTACACAGTCTGTATATTTCACTATCTGCGTGCATTAGACTCATCTAGGCCTACCTCAACCTCTTTTTTTCCTATCTCTGTTTGTAATATATCCCGCACTATTCCCCAAAAATACTTTAGAACATATCCTGCCTTTTTATTTCTCCTATTTTTTTTGTGTTTTCCACATATGCTTTCAACAATTTTCTCCTTGTTTCTATGTTTGTTGTCTTTGAACATAGCTGCTGCTCTTTCTTGTTAGATGTAGTTCAGTTCCTCTTGTATTGTTTTACAAATATATACCCCATTCCCCGAAATTCAGTGGTATGTGAAGGGGGTTAAGCAGCCTGCGGCTATCAAGATCCCCACACTCAAACATTTGCCGAATTACTAGTTTTTCAATATATCCATTCGAACAAGGTTTATCATTTTGAAACTGGTTGGACGCGTACCTCCACTTATTTCTATTCTGAGATAGCTTACACAGTTCCCTGATATTTTCACAGCATAGATACAGCTCGGCCCCCCTTACGTTGATTTCTACTTATATATTCCTAGTTTACAGAGATTCAGTAGTATATGAAGGGGGTTAATCAGCCTGTGTCTGCCAAAATCCCCCAACACTTAGACCTTTGCCGAATTAATAGGTTTCCAATAAATGCTTTCGCACAATTAACATTAGTTGAGAATATTGCAAAACCAATGTCTGTAGTTGCTTATAATAATTATCAGGTTTAAGTACAATTATTTTTTTTTGTCATTAGGTTTTCTTTCTTGGAACTGGTTGGACGTGTACCCGCATTGATTTCTATTCTGAGCTAGTCTATACATTTCCCTGAAATTCCCACAGCCTACATCTTTAACTAACTCCGTACAATAGTCCAACCTAGGTTTACCTCTATATCGTTTTTCCTATCTCTGCTTCTAATATATTCTGCAGTATTCCCTCATGCCTTAACTATTTCATGAATACAAACATAACAACTCACTCACATCCATTGGAGTGACAATAGATTTGCTATTTGACATCTGAAATCTATTTAATAGATTTTTAATATATTCTTTTTGAGAAAGTATCAAATGTCCTTTCTCACGATCTGGAATAACTTTTATGCTAGGACATTGTTTTACTAGTCCATGCATTTTTATCTCAAACTTTTTAATTAACTCTTCGTATAGATTCGTTTTGGGAAAACAAAAAAATCATCAACGTACAGAGCAATAATTGTCCTTTTTCCATTCTCAGTTTTTGTTTAAATGCATTTTTCACCTGACTGTTTAAAACCAATATTAGAAAGAACTTTATGAACTTTAAAATTCTGCGATTTACTTGCTTATTTTAATCCATAAATACCCCTTTCTTAGTAAATAAACAGTACGTTCTCCATCATAAGTAAAATCCAATGGTTGCTCCATATAAATTGTCTTATTTAATTCACCATTTAGAAAGGCAGTAGTAACATCCATATTTAGCTTTACTCATGTTGCAAATAATAGTTGTAATGTGGAATGAGGCGGCTCCGTGGTGTAGTGGTATGTGTGTGACTACTACACCCAAGGTCCCGGGTTCGAATCCCGACATGGTCCACTTGAAAAATGTTAGGCGAGCATTTTTCACAAAAATACACCCTCGTTCGGATGATAGGTAAAATGGAGGTCCCGTGTGTGAGTGTTGTCACGCACGTAAAAGATCCCTCCCTTGCTTGGAACAGCAAGGGTTTGGCAAAATTCCAAATTTTGCAGGTAAAAAAAACTCACTTCCTGGCCAATGTAGTACATTTGGGTGGAGCATTGGAAATCACTGTAGTGTAATGTGGAGCGTCTAACAACCGGTGCAAAAGAGTCTTCATAGTCAATACCAAATTTTGACTAAAGCCACGAGCTACTAATTAGGCTGTATATTTTTTGTATAACTCCATTTTCATCATTTTTCTTTAAATACTCATTTACTTTTAATGACATTATGATTTTCTGGTCGATCTACTAGCTCCCAGACATTATGCTTAATTAGTGAATTATTTTCCTCATCCACTGCTTGAATCCAATGAGCACTTTTATCATAATTTAGAACTTCATTATAATTTTTAGGTTCATTATTATTTGATGTACTTAATAGATAAGATTCATCTATGTCAAATTCTTTCATCCAAACAGGTAAACATCTATTTCGCCTGGGCATCTCGTTTGCATGTTCAGATAAATCATTTATTTCATTTAAATGTTCATTGATCTCGTTTTTTATCAATCTTTTTGGAGGTGTAACCAACAAATCATTTAAAGGTTCATTGTTGGTCTTGTCTTTCATTAACCCTATTGGAGTTGTATCCAACGAAACATTTTTAATAGGTACAATGATTGTACCTTGTACAGAAGATGAGTCCTCTAGTTCAGTGGATATATCTTTAATGAATTTATCCTCTAAAAATATGACACCTCTCACAATAATTATATCTACAGGTTTTCTTGGGTCTACAAGTCTGTAGTCATTACCATATAAACTATATCCAACAAAAACACACGGTCTACATTTTGAGTCTAGTTTTTTACGATTATGTTCAGGTTTTATGCACTACATCCAAACACACGAAAATGACTAAGATTAATTTGATTACCAGTCCAAATTTCCGTAGCTGTTGCTCCTACATTGCTGCTGAGAAACTTCTATTTTTTAAGTAAACTGCTGTAGATACTGCTTCAGCCCAAAACTTTTTACTTAAACCTGATTCGTGAAGCATTGTCCTAACTTTTTCCATAATAGTTCTATTTAATCGCTCAGAAACACCATTTTGCTGTGGCGTGTAAGGTACTGTTGTTTTATGAACAATACTAAATTTCTCAAATTAATTTTTAAAACTTTTGTTACAGTATTCAGTGCCCTCCTAAAATGCTTTGTTTTACTATCACTTTGATTTTCTGCTAAAGTTTTAAATTCAACACTTTAAAAACACTTGCTTGATCTTTAGTCTTAAGGAAATACATAGATGTGTAACGACTGTAGTCGTCGGTAAATGTTATGAAATAACGAGCTCTACCCCAAATATTCTTGGTCATAGGTCCACATAAATCTGAATGAATCAGTTCTAGTTTTTTAGTTGCCTTTTTTTGCTATACCTTTTGGAAAAGCAAATCTTTTTTGCTTCCCCTCATTGCAAGAAATTTAATAGGTCAAATGGTCATTTTTGAAATTAATACCTTGAGCTAAGCTATTACAAAGCATCAACATACCACTTAAACTGAGATGGCCTAATCTCCGGTGCCAAATATCTTGTAAAATCTTTGATGAAGTGAATAAACACTCATTTTTGTACCGTTTAGTAAACTTTGTGTTTAATACACTGATATTTCTATATCTTTTTTGAGTTGATACACCCCACCCATGTTTGATGCTGAAAAATGACAACGGTCGTTTACTTTTATATTCGACTTATCAAATGCATAGCAATTTTTGTTGTCAAATAATAGTACATAACCCTTGTTAGTTAATGTATGTACTTAAAGCAAATTAACAGCAATATCGGGTATATACAAATCGTCATCATCAGGTCTTCAGTCCTGGAACTGGTTAGACGCGTACCCTAGTTGTTTCCTATTCTATGCTAACTTACACATTTCCCTGAAATTTGCACACTTTGCATCTTTCACTATCTGTGTTCAATGCTCTGATATAAGTCTACCTCTACCTCCTTTTTCCTATCTCTGCTTGTAATATATCCCGCATTATTTTTCAAAAATGCCTTAGAATGTATCCTGCCCTTCTATGTCTCCTATTTTTTGTTTTCCACAGATATCTTTATTTCCGTACTATTTCTATGACTTCTTTGTTATTAACTTTGTCTGTCCATGCTATCCTCATACATCCGAAGCACAACATTCCAAAAGGCTTCTACAATTTTTCTGTCTGCTTCTCTTACTGCCCCTATTTCATAGACGTACTGTGCTGTGCTCCGCATACATGCTTTCAACAATTTTCTCCTTGTTTGTCTTCGAACATAGTCGCTGCTCCTTCTTGTTAGATTCAGTTCAGTTCCCTTTCTATTGTTTATAAATATACCCTATTTCCCTGATAGTAGTATGTGAGGGGGATTAAGCAGCCTGCAGCTACCAAGATCCCCCAACACTTGAACATTTGCCGAATTAATAGTTTTCCAATATATCCTTTCGCACAATTAACCTTGGTTGAAGATATTTCAAAACCAACACCTGTAGTTGTACAAATCACCAGTAATGATTTTTTTATCATTATCTAATAGAACATTGACATCTCCTACACCCTTACTGTATATTTTATTATTATTATTAGCTACAGTAATCTCAGATATTTGATTTGAATTCAAGGAAATATTTATCCAGTCTTGACGATTTGTCTTGTAACTAGTACAATCTGAATCAAGCAACCAATCATTAGATTTAACTGCATCATAACTAACAAAAATGTTTTCAGCTTTTACTATCTTTGACTGTATAAGAATGATCATTGGAATTAAATTCGGAGATACTTAACTCACATAAATTCCTTTTTTTTTCTTTTTGTTCCTTCCTGTATAATATACATTTTGGCTTGATATGACCTGGTTTATTACAATGATGGCATACAGGTACCGCTTTTTTATTAGTTTTTTCAACAAAAGCTGTAGATGTACTGGTACCAATATTTTTATTCTTTCTTACAATTTAAAAGGTTCATAATTACAATCGTGCAAGCGCGGAATAAGCGACGCCACGGACAGGTGGTAGCTCCAATCTTTACACCGGTTTTAGCGTGCCCATCTGTCAATGACGTCACCAATATACTAATTAAATGTGCAATTTGCGGAAAAATATATATTAAATTAGCGAACAAAATTAAGCAAATAAAGTACTTACATAAGAAATCCGAAGTCTTGCGGGGTTGAGTTAAAGTTGGCTTCTGTTGACGTCCATCAGGGCTACTGATGGCCCCTTTTAAGCCAATTAACGGAGGGTACGCCATCCAAATGGCTGGAGCCCCCTTTAAGATAGTTAAAGATGGTGACTGCTCCGGTTAGCTGTTAGCGGAGCATGGACATCCGGCTCGTTCTAGGGTCGTGGGACTGCTCCAGGGTCGTATCTAATTCCTATATGTAGCGGGAACGATAAGGAAACAGGTTTATCAGGTAAAGTCAAACAAAGATAAGCAAAAGGAAATCTACATAATAAAAATGAAGATACGATACCAGACACGACCGCCCTTCTCGATGTTCAAAGGCAAATGGCCACGTTACAGAGAGCACCGGAAAAAACCCCACTTTTTGTCCTTTCACACGTCGGCGCGAAATTATTCGTCCAACCCACTTTTGACGTAACGGAAATACACGCCAAGTCTTTTGAATTTATGGCGCGAAACTTCCGCACATCAAAATTAAACTAAAAAATGTTTAGTGCCAAAATGGCACGTAACATCTTAAGATGAACATTCCAGCATTAGTTTTGATTTAATAAATTCGCTACTTAACTTTGTTTGTGTGGCTTCTAACCCCATAATCAACGAATTGCATTCATCAGGAAATCCAATCAACATCAATACATCTATTTCCGCATCTTCAATCTAACAATCAATATCTGCAAGTTCGTGTGTCAATGAAATAACGACTCCAATGTACCGTAAGATGGGGCTACTTTGAACATTTTTTTCGTTTTAATTTTGTAATAACTTTTTTTGGCTTAATTTTTGTTTATCGTTTAAACGCTAAATTTTGGACATCAAGTAGGAGAAGCAATCTAGAAAATCTGAGTGTGATAAAATAATTGCTTCTATTTTTTGTTTTTTAAATATGGGTGTACAATGTTACCTCGCCCTCGGGGTTACTTTGAACACACGTGAAAACTAAATCTATGTTCAATTATATTGCACTCCAAGGCCTCCTTTGAACACGTAAACTCGAGCGTATACTTCAATAAATAAGTTTTTTGATAAAAATACCAAAGCTCCTCTTTGATCGGCGATAGGATTTGGCAGCGCTTTCACAATTTTATGCACAGGAATACTGCCTTCGTCTGGAACATGTGGCCAGGAAAATTTGTAATTATTTTGCACACAAGAAAGAAAATTCCACCATTTTATCTTTCAATTCTGCAGTCGAAATTACTTTTCCCTCTAAAGTGTTTAATAATATTTTTGACTTCAAATTTCGCTAAATAAAACTTTCCAGTTTCTAGAGTTATGTCCTCATTATCACTATCATTTTCAGAGTCACTATCGGACTCATTTTCTGAGTTACTGCTGCTTTAACTGCTGCTGCTATTATCAGCGACCAAAGTTTCTATTTCTGTAATTTCATTTTCTTTATTGTTATTTTCCGCATGTAAAATTTCTTCATTCTCAGGTTCTAAATCAGCTGTGGAAATACTTTTCCCGGCGATAACATTTAATCTTTTCTTTTTTATACAACTTGTTCTACAGCAGTGGAAGTGGTTTGCTCTCCTTCATTTTTATCGCATTTCATGTCAGGTAAACGTTTAAGACTTTATCTGGATTATGTGGAAAAATCCAACATTTTCCAAATTCAGATATCATATTATTAGACGTTTCATTTTCGTCTGGCTACAGCGTCTTAAATAATTTACTTAAAAGCCCAGGAAATTCATCCTTTGGCAGAGTTTTGCTCTTTCTTCTCAAAATAATTTACCACTCATCTAAAATTTGTCGCCAGTATTTTTTTAAGAGTGCATAAAATGCCACGTCAGAGGCTGACACAGATGAGTAGTATTTGCGGGTAAGCAAATAAATCTGTCATTTTCTTCACAAAGGTTATGACTGTATCATTAAAATGACTTGAAAGATTATTCACTATAATTGCTTTTGGGTCAGGTAATTTCTTTGTTGCAGGCACAAAGTCGGAAAATGCACAGGAGTCAAACCATCCACTCTTCGTTTTTCCATATCTTGTTTTCGGAGGACCATTCTCACACCAGGTACTCCACAAGTTGTCTGCTTTGTAAACTACGTAGGTTGATAGCATGCCACCTGTTGCACTGCCATTTAACGTAACAAATATTGCACTTTTAGAAAAGTCGTGAATACCTTCTAGATATTTCACTCCTCATTTAAAGATCCATTTTTTTGTCTCAGAATTGTCAGATAAATTTGTTTCAACGAAATTAAAAATGTGGGTTGCAGGTATTCCTAACGTACTTTCTTTTAAATTGTCAAAGTACTCTTTTATAACCTTTACAGATACAGAAGCTTTGGACTTTTTAATATTCTGACATGTCCGAACAGAAATTTTATTTTTGTACCTGCTCAAAAAGCTGCACACCCAGTCGGATGAAGGCAGGTTGTTTTTAAATATGCTGACAGTCTTTCCTACCTTTTCCAAATAATACATAACATACTTGCGTATGGCATGTCGATCAAGTGGAAAGCCCCATGTGGCCATAACTTGTACGTGTTTAACAATACATAATCCTTCTACATCAGTAAGTGCTGTGGGATGACCAAATTTTTGTAAATGCTTTCCCTTCTTGCTTAATGTTCCTAGAAATATTATAAATTCTTTCGATGTTGCTCTCAGAGTCAATTTCTTGGTTTTTATTGCATCAATTGCCTTCTCGAGTATCTCATTGCCAAAGTTCTTATAATTCCGACAACCCAGTTTCTTTTTATAGATCCGTATCATGATTCTGTAACAGAATAATAAGGAATAAGACTCTATCTAAAGAAAAATAAGGTTTAGAAGTTACTTTGAAAATGTTCAAAGTAACCCTTAGTTTTACTATAACGAGCATACAATAAAAAATATTTACACAAAACCACAAGACGGATTGAAGCAAATAATGTTTTAATGTGTTACTTACATTATGTGGGTTAATAATAAAATGTTCTTTCACCGATTACAGTTGTGCTTTGCACTGCAATAACAAAAGTATTCCACTGTTATAGAAACACAAAAATTGAAGGTTATTATCTGACATATGACATTTAGGATTAGAGTCCGTGCCAAAGCGTGCGTGTTGCCAACCTTTAAAAATATATTCCCCTATCGAATAGTACTAATACCATAGTGTCGTAACATCTGTGATAGGAAAATTGAAATAACAAAATGGAACTGTTTGTTCAAAGTTACCCCGCCATTCAAAGTAGCTCCATCTCACAGTACTGATCCATGGTTTCAAAATCGATGTACTGAATACGCGATAATTTACGTTTTAATGCTAAACATCTATGAATACCTTGCTTTTCATATGCAATTTTTAAGTTATTCCATGCTTCTTTGGTTGTTTTTGCATAAGTTCTCTGATCTCTATTAGAATCAATAATAGATTTACGCTCGCTCTACACAGTACCATAAACTGGAATCGATCAAAAGTAATTTCATATGAAATTTCCATGATGCATAGTTGTATACACCATCAAGTTTATCAACATTATGTAAAGAACTTCTATTACTTATTATAATAGGTGTAGATGAAATAGATACGGTGTCAGTGATTTCAATCATATCAGAATTATTACATAAATCTACTGTATTTCTGTTGAATTCCCTACTGGACCCATAACCAATATCTGATGTGAGAGAACACACAATAAATTAATAATAAACATATATTTTTTGAAAGATGTTGACAGTTGTAATTTTTATTTTATTTATTTTTCAATGCCTACTTAAAGAACATAAAAACGAATTAATTACAATGCTAATCAATACATTAAGTACAGGAAAATATATGTTTTAACAGTTTTGAACAAATCATTCTACAAATATAATTCATGATACCATTGTCTACCCATCAGCTATTATCGCTAGCCTTCTATGCTTTACAGAACTATTTACACTTTTACATTCTCTTTACTACTTTTCCATGAATACCTGCCATCCGCTTTCCATTTTGCACACTGTTTCATCTTGTGGCCTTCTTTCTTACAGTAATTGAACCACTTTTTTTAGTTTCCACTAAACTTGCTCGAATTTGCTTGTTGTAAAGTCATCACTTCACGATTTTCGTAATTTTTAGTTATCAAAGCTTTTTCATATGAACAAACCTGATTCGTCAAATTATTTAAAGAGGAATTTGACTCTCACATCAGCATTCAAATTGATTTGAATGGAAAATAATCTTCAGAAAGTGTCTTTAAAATTTTGCAAATCAAGAATAATGTGGGTAACTCGCACACACAGTTTATATCGACTATCACTTTTTCTTAGGATATTCTAAACTGCAATTCTGTCCACGAATTTTTCAGTTTCGACATCATCATTTGGTTACTTCTTGTAAGTGAAATACTGCATGCATGAACCATGGGTTTTGTCTTCTACACATTTCTTGTGTCATATTGATGGTTAATATAAGCAAGGCATTTGTGTTAGTCTTTGTGAAGAGGGTAAAATAAAATTCTTTCCATACTGGTCTTTTTGTGCTGTATTTGTATTTTCAAACAAAGTTGAGGGTATAGTAGGAACCACGAAAGAAGTCCTCTACGTCATAGATGTCTCACTCAATTCAAAACATACGTTTAAGATTATTTAAAAGCTTAACTAATATATATGATAAAGATAGTAATGTGTTTTAAATAAAGACATATGTGAACACGTTCATCTGGGAAAACGACAGAGAAGAGTATGCATCTGTATGTTTTGAACTTTATATACTTAACAGGTTAACCTTTGGTAAAATTATGCCTTTTCTTTAAAATAGGATATCTTTTGTAGTTTTTTTTGTAAATGGAATATACTTTTTAAATTTTTAAAAGAATTAATGAAAATTAAGTGTTTGGTGTGAAGATGTCATTAGTCATTTTATTAGAATGTCAACAAGACAAAATGTTAATTTTTCCATAAACCACGGTTGCCAAAATTATCATACTGAGATAGATTTCAATGCAGTTTATATTGCAGTTATTGTACGTTTCTATTCAAATCAATATATGTAAATCAATTTATGAAAATGCATTTTATATTAACTGAATTCATTAAACTCTTAAAACAAGAGGACGCCAATTTAAAAATAGTTAAAGCAACTATTTCTATGAAAATTAAATATTATTGGCAACCATGCTTCATTACAGTTTGCAGATGCGTGAAGCTTGATGGAAACTTCCGAATCGGAATATTTATTGGGTATTTATGAACTAGATGCTACATTGACTTACAATTTTCAACTTAATTCATACGAATACAAGTGATGACGCAAACGACTTCTTTCATGGTTTCGACTATATCTCACTAATTTACTTTTTACAACATCCACAACACCTGGAATGCTCCTTAACAAAATGCCAATCTTATATTTCCATGTTGCCAAATTACTTTCCCTTCTAGCCAATTCAATATTCATTTTATTATTATCCATTTTAACAATGTGAAACTGAAAAAATAACTTGATAGGTAATTGCTTTTAGAATAGCTTTTCAGGTTATTGTTTCTAAAATAAAATCTATATACATGAACACATATCATAGGAATAAAATTGTATTTATACATTTTACTTTACTTACTCTGCTTTCGAATTTACCTGTGAATATACCATTTTGTATTTTCCACCATTTAAGCCTTATTTGTTTAAATCTTAATTGGTGGTAGAGACAAGTAATGTAATTGATTGAAGAGATTTACTCTATGAGTTCATTGGCGAGAAGTCAGCTTGATTTTGTGTAATGTTTGCAGAGAATAATTTCAGTTTTTAATAAAGTTTATGTATTCAAATTATTACTGTTTTTGTTTTTCTGCTGAACCAATATTAGACTCTAATATAAATATATGGAATAAACTAGACGATGTTCTGAAAATCATAAACCGCACATCTTATTTTCTTACATATTATGAATTTATTTATTTTGATTATTTTTTGTTTGCAATTTGTGAAATATTTCATATTGTTCCAGATAAACCCACAACACGGTGTGCCAACATTAGTGGATGGTGATTTTATGTTATGCGAAAGTAGAGCGATATCTGCATATTTGGTTCGAACCTATGCTAAAGATGATAGCTTATATCCTGAGGATTTAAAACAAAGAGCAATAGTTGATCGGCTTCTTCAGTTTGATTGTGGAACATTCTATCCAGCGATTTCTACTATCTTTGTATGTGTACATTAAGCATAGTGTTATGTCTCAGTATTGCTCAATTTTAGTTCTCTTAGTTTGAGAAGGAAAGAGAGATTTAAATTTGTTGTGGCAAAGACCTTCTAAACATCCATGAATATTTAATGTCAACATTATGGAGGCACACATGTCATAAGCTTGTTAATTAGAAATGGTTGAATCAAACGAATTTTTTCAACTAAATATTATTTCTCTCTTTCAAGCATTATTTCAGCTGTCTTTTGAATGATATTCATACAAAAATTTTGTAACTTAAAAGCCAGATTGTAAAAACTCGTCACTTAAAATATATGACAATTTGAAGTAATTACGAGTCAGGAAATACAGTCGGCAAAATGTACATCTTATTAATTAATACTCGTGGAAATGAATGAATTATAGTCTATTTCACGAATCAGTGTAGTGATGTCACTGCCAGTAATTTTTGTTGCCAAATGTAATCCAAAACTTTGTACTTGTATTTACGAGAAAATAAACATGGGTTGGCATCACTTTGCGCTGTTGGCATTAACACTTTTGTAAATTTCATTTCATTTTCCATCTGTTGACTGTCATTTAAGAATTTACGAATTTTTCTTTTTTTCTTCTTAAAACTGTTCTCTTCAAATTATGGATAATATTTATATCTCCATTACCGCCTGTCTTGGATTATAATTGCTATCTAAAGATCTTTTCTATTTAGAATTAACTACACCGAAAATTTTCTAGTTCAAATTTTTTTATGTCAAAGTTTACCTCGTTTCAGAAAGTATTTTTATTCTAATAGATTAAAGTAGCCGGTGACTTGCAGCAAGTTCAATTACCACTTATATTGGAGTAATAAATATGTTGTCGTTGTGTTCCATAAAAAAGCTATTCAGTAACTGTCTATCAATGATCGAACGTCGAATGACTTATGTTCAAATCTTGAACGTCATCGGTCTCGAATGTCCTGATTACATTTTAGGAGATGTGAGTCATCCCATGATGTAACAATTAACTGCAATTTCGTGTGTTCTTATCTTTAATGGCCTGCCAGTTTAAAATTTATTCCAATAATAAAATTATCAGTATCTCTTACTAATGCTTAGAAGTAATAGTTGGTTATCGCTCTATTTATGAGCATCTGTTGTAATTTATGACCATTAAAAACGTGTATCTGTTGTATAGTTTGACAGTGTTATTGCGTTCCACGAATTGCGCCCTTCATTCATATTGCTTGTTAATGTAAATATAATGCATTCTAGAACCATCCTGAAAACTGGCTTCTTTGAAAGTAAACCACTTTGCATTAGAAACGTGCAATTGTGTTATAACGTTTTGAATTAAATAATGTTTATTAACTGATATTTCTAAAGAGGATGGTGCAGTATTGAATTTACATTTTAGAAAAGTACAGGTTTTTAATCGAAGAATGTTTTTACATTTTCGTCGTATAGAGCTTGTTTTGATTGATATTTAAGCGGATAACTTGACATTGAAGTTATTTAGATTCTTAAAGTGGATAAAACTTTATACATTATTGAATTAGCATATTAGAACTTGCTTTCGGTGTTTTCAGTCTGCATAAATGCAATAAAACTTGTTTTTAACTGATATACATTAGAAAATTGTATCTATTATCAAGGAACTTATGTACCTGAAAATACTATAATATGCTTATCTTACTAGAAATATTATACAGGGTAAAAATTAAATATTTTAAAATTCAATTGTCTCAGCTTTGGGTCTGTTTTCTCAAAGAATGTGGTGCTCAATTATGATCTCCTTATCACATCATTATATACTTATGAATATTCACACACACACACACACACACACATATATATATATATATATATATATATATATATATATTACTCAAATGTAGACCAGGGTAGAAAATTAATTAACGACATCAAATAATTTTAATCACCCTGTATAAAGAAACAAATAGAAATTACGTGCGAAATTTATATTAATTAATTCAATTTTTAAGTAACGGGTATTAAACAAAGTGTACAAATAATAATTAATATTTAATTAGTATTCGCTAAAAATTAAAGGATAGAAGTCAATGCCATTCATTATTATTATTTTAATTGGAGTTAATTGAACCATTAGTAATATATAATAAGCATAAAAGCCTGTGAAAATCCAAGGTTAAAATACCATGAAATAAAGCTCGAAGAATTATATTAAAACGTTCATTAGGAGCACACACCTGCAAACTTTTAAATGTCAAATTATAATAAATTTGATTAGATAAACATGCAGCTTCTACGTATATTGGAAACGGTCGGATGTTTTAGCAGGAAATGCTAGATGAGAGGTTATTTTACTCAAATAGGAATCCATGTGGATTTAAATAACAGATAGTAAAGAATATCGATTTGTACCACTCAGACCAAGGTAGAAAGGGATGGATAAAAGCGTAAAGCAGAGACACTGATAATAAAGGCGTGATTTGTGAAGCTTCACTAGGGCTACGATTGGTTGAAATAAGATGCAAACATGAGAGGTGTAAACATAACAATTTCTGTATAAAATTAGTTAGTTGTTCGCTGACGCGTTGCGAGCCGTGTGGAAAATTCTTAGATTTTCAACTTGGACGTGTGCAAATTTTAGTAGAATCGCTGTGCCGGACCGTCGAAAGGGAAAAGAGAATGCGAAATTCTAAAAATTGTCCGTTGTGGGACAAATTCGACGTGCAAGCGGGCCATTATATAAACCCGTGTTTATAGGAGTTTCGCTCTCTTAGATTTTTGACTTTATTCAATACTTTAAACAGTTTTGCTCGTTATTTTTTTGATTATTCGATACGAATACGTGGTGATTACGTGCTACAATAAAAGTTATTAGTGCACTTAGAGAAGATACAAGGTAATAAAGTCTAGTTATATTTGCGAGTATTACTGTACCAATTATCCAAATTAGTAACGATAAATAAATAGATTGAAGTATGCAGTTTTAGTGCACTTAGAGAAGATACAAGGTAATAAAGTCTAGTTATATTTGTGAGTATTACTGTACCAATTATCCAAATTAGTAACGATAAATAAATAGATTGAAGTATGCAGTTTTGTATAGCGTGAACGAATTATGAATTTCTTTGCTATTTTTCGGGAGTGAGTAATCAAGTGTTATTCGTAAACGTGATTGGATCCACAAAACAAGACTTAGATATACATAGATGAGTTCCTGAGAAGCCCTGAAACAATTTAGACGAATGGTGGTGTAGAAAATTTTTAAAAGCGGTCAGAATCTGAAGCCGTAAACATAAACCAGCTGGAATGGTGGAATTATCAAGGACGATGTACATTGGAGCCACGAGTGCAGTAACCTTCAGGTAACTTATGCTTTGTTGTTCGGTCTTTGATGTTTTGGTGTGTGTCGAATATCTTTATAATTTGTTTGATAAAGATAGACAGTAGTAAATTTGTATAAACAACAAATGTTTAATTTTAAGGTAAAAGTTCTTGTTTAAGTAGAAAGGAGTATTTATCAAGTTTATGTTTTGGATTATGATGAAAATTTGGGTCTGTCTTTGAGCTCAATTAGACTAACCTGTTTAATTAACGTAAAGGGGTGGGAGATGCTCCCTTTTATTCAGACTCAGGTCTGCAAATATTGTTTAATTAGTATGCATCCTACAAGGACTCTAATTCTGGATGCAAATTAAAATGATGACAAATTTGAACTTGAAATTTTATGATACTGAAATTTATGCTGAAATTTAATTTTGAAATTTTAATGTATTATGAATATTGATGTAAATAGAGTTAACGTTGATGTTTGTGGTAGGAATGTGTTTGTTTTTTTTTTATGAATGAGGATGAAAGTTTTAACTAGGTGAGCAGCCGAGGCGGAAAGAGTAAAGAGGCGATTATCAGAAGAGATTCAACAGGGCGAGAATCACAGCAAATCTTGGTACCCAATTCGTGAGGCTCGATTCTAATAGGAGATCACAGCAATCTTGGTGCCCAATTCGAGAGGCTTTTTGTAGGTTTCACAGCATCTATGACGCCCAATCTGTGGGGCTCGAATGATCAGCAGAAAGTACCAGTTCCCGTGACCAAAGGCGCATTTCACAGCAATATATATATATATATATATATATATATATATATATATTGCAGTGGTTTTACCTCTAGACTTGATTCTTACCCCGCAAATTGGGCACCATAAAAATTGCTGTGGATTACTCTAAAAAAATATCGGGATCACCATCCAGTCCCTGCATTATGGGACTGTCATAAAATTTTCTAAAAAAAATATAAAAATACCTCTGGATGCTTCCTAATTTCTGCACACTACGGCTAGCTCTAAAATCTGCTTTTTCCTCAATATTTACCATTTTAAGTTCACTCTTTCTCACATATACAGTCAAATAAAATTACCACTCAAATAATGCAACAAGACATGCAACCTTTTATTTATACATAGTCAAAAGTTTCCATTATCAAGAAAATATTTACACATTTGTATATTCAGTTTCATAAATTGTTACAATCTCAATCCTTAAACCTTTTGAAATTCCATGATTTATACTTATTCAACAGTTTTATTTTATACGAGTTGATGGGCCCATCGTGAAACCCTAAATTGATTTTTATTCAGGTTTATGGTGAGCTCAGTATAAACCTGGTTACTCTAAATGCTTATGAACATCGCATCTTTGTTTACAACAAATTTAAAGACCTGTTTACTCCTTACATCAAAATTTTTGTCATTTAATAACACTTATAAATGATAAAACCAAATGTCCTTTACATAAATACACCCCACCCCCCAATGTGTCAAATCACTCAAGCACAAAATAACAGCACAAATGTTCAAGCAAAAGCAAGAGAAATTAATTTCGTTACCTGGAGTAAGCTTTTTTTCATTATCGCCTCTGAAGATGTTGTCTATACACTTTGCCGTTATACATAGATCCAACTCATTTTCACTCGCTTCCAAATCTCTGCAGCCACCTTCAGTGTTTCTACCTCGATAATTGTCAAGACGAAGCTAATCACCTTCCGTAATTACTAAACCTCACGCATTCTTGTTTCAAACACTTCTCAACTCGCTTACCCTAGTACCATCCTTCCATCTGTTTGTTGAGTGTAGTAACAGCACCGTCAATTAACTTACACTCATTTGTGCAATACACATGTTAAAAAAAAGTATCCACATACTGTATTAACACCACTTTATACTTTTAAATTAGGATGTTGCTTTAGCAAAGCAAAGTCAAACGGATAAGCGACGTACGATAATAAGCAAGAGTAAAAGAGAGCTTTACTACCTCTCCTAGTGTATTTATATTCTCTCATCCACCCCTCTCGGACCCTATTTCAGTTGAAAAGCTTATTTTATCTTAATTGATTCTAAAAATTTTACGCGTATCTGACTAGTACAACCGAAAATTCTCTTTCCACCGTGCTTTTCGCCTGAAATCTGTTCAACAACATAAACTGTTGAGAGCTTCTTGAAAATTTCTAGCCTTTAACCAATCAGATTCCTATCCCCCCATTTCTACGTCTAGCCTCTAGCTATCTTCCCTTGTTTAACCCATATTTGCTGGCTCTTTTAGAATCCCACTCAAGCAACAGAAAATCGATATTGTTGTTGACCTCCAAATCTACCGCGTACTTTACGAGTATTTTAACCAACTTTGCTTTCAAACCATTTGTTGTTTTAGTAGCTTTTGTATCGACCGTTACATACAATTCCACAGAATTATGTTCCAACGTTCATTTAAGTTTCTTTGAACTTGTTATTTTCAACTGTCAGGTTTTTCTATGAAGCACCGTCCGTTTGAAATTATATTTCCAAGTTTTAGCATTTATTAGGTTTTGTATTTTAACGAACGTTTAGTTATAAAATAAAAAGTGATGTATAAAGCTTTAAACAAAAATAGAAATAATGTGGTATTCTTATTTACATTTGAATGTTTCAGAATGACAATTCCTTTATAATTTTGACAGTTGTTGAGATAACTTTCTAGATGTAACTATTTCTCTTATAAGTTGACCGAAATTTAGATTTTTTTTGATATATACATATATATGCACATATATACATATGCAAGCATGTGTGCGTGTGTGCGCATGTGTGTGTATGCGAGAGTGTGTGTGTGTGCATGTGTATGTGTGACTATGTTGCAATTTGTTAAGTGATGTGATCATTTACGTTGAATTTGTTTTTTGATTTAAAATGAAGTAGATAGGTGTATATGGAGCTTAGTGCGTTGATATCAGTTTTTTTATTAATAGTGTTAGCGTTTTAAAATATGTAACACATTTCTTATAATTCTCTTTTGGATCGTTTACTTTCAATTTGCAGTATTATAGGATTATCGAAATCTATTTTATGTTTGTTTGTATTTGTGTGTATGGTTAAAGCACAAGTGTTTGGTTTAACACGAATGTCACTTTTGTGCTGAGTTAAGCGTTGTTTTAAGTGTTGTGAGCTTTGACCAATGTAGGTGAAGTTGCAGTCTAAACATTTTATTTGGTATATAATATTCCATTGTAGAAGGGATGGTGTTTTATCCTTTAATTTAGAAAAAAGACTTCAAAGTTAAAAGGTTTTGTTTAGCAATTTTTATGTTGAATCTTTTAAAGACGTTTTAAAATTTTGTACTTAAGTTTTCGATGTAAGGAATTATATGGTATGTAGGCATATTTGTAGAAGACACAGTATTATTATTCAAGTGTACATTAGAAAAGTCTGTGTTTATTGGTGCTTTATGATTGTATAAAAGGCTTTTTATTAGTTTTGGGGGATAGCTATTGTTTTTTAGAAACAAATAATTTGTCTAAATTTTTTCGATATAGTGATGGATGGCATATTTTTTTGATTCTATGTTTTAGACCAAGGATGAAATTTATTTTAATTTTGTATTGATGATATGAATGATAATTTAGATATCTGCCAGAGTTGGTTGGTTTCTGATACCACTCTAAAATAATAGTGTTATCGTTTTTTCTGATGTAGAGTGTCAAGAAATGGGACGGATCGGTTGTTTTCTAATTTGCAAGGTCGTTACATCACATAATTATATATATATATATATATATATATATATATATATATATAAATTAAGACCAAATAATCTTTTTTGGGTTTTATTTCGTCCAAATTTGAAGTTTACAAAAATGTCATTTGTAAATAACTGACGTTTCGGGAAATATGTTCCCTTAGACTTAGTTCTAAAATTAGAGTATAAAGTTTACATATTTGGAGATGATTCAAATTTACTTACATTGACTTGACCGAAAACTAATTAAAAATACTTATTTATAGTTATTTACAAATGACATTTTTGTAAACTTCAAATTTGGACGAAATAAAACCCAAAAAGATTATAACAGTACATACCTATTCAAGTTTTTTTTTAATATTCCTTTGATTAACATTTATAATTTTGTTACGAGTAAAATGAGCATGAAGTTCATTAATTTTGATTTGCTCTGGACCCCATAACTATATAATGGTGCTGGAGTGGATTCCTATGAAGAATTATAAAAGAAATTAAAGAAATTTGAAATAAAAATAGTAAATAAACTAGCTGAAGTACAAAATTCTATGTTACATTCGCATTTACCCTGAAAGGCTTTTCTCTGTCAAAATCAAGGAGTGCCAACCCGTCAGTCACAAAAGTCTTGGATATTTCTATACGAAGATAGTTTTTCACATAAATCTCCCTTGCTTTGGTATCCTAAATTTTATCACCTAATATCTACTGTGCTTAAGAATACCTTCATCATCATTAGGTCTTCAGTCCTAGAACTGGTTAGACGCGTACCATCATTGTTCCCTATTCTCAACTAACCTACAGATTTCCCTGAAATATGCACAGTTTGCATCTATAACTGTCTGATCTAGGTCTACATCTACCTCTTTTTTCCTATCTCTGCTTGTAATATATCACATACTATTCCCCTTAAAATTCCCCTTAAAATACATTAATTTTGTCATAATTAAATAAACTTGTAAAATAAAATGCTTTTCGAATAAAATTCCATCACTAGGATAGCTGGATGGATATCCTTTACAAATTACAATTAGCTGTCTTTACCTAGTTCCTAAATAAATTGAAATAAAAATCAACATTAAACTTAAGCTTTATTAACATAAAATAATTTCAATATAAAGCTACAAATATACTTTCCTAAAAACAAATTCTTGACCTCAAATCTGGTCAGGTATTTCTACAATAACCCCTAAAGAAAAAACATTAAATTATGCTATATCACTAAATAGAGTGTAAAGAAAACATCAAATTACACCCAACAATAATAATCCATTCCAAACTTTTCTCGTTTTCCATATGAATCATGTAATATTATAAATCTTAATTTTGTTGGAAATACACCTAGTAACACATAGAAAACAATGCTCTCGTTCTATTCTTTCGTTGTCCAGTCCAACATTCTAAATTTTTACGTTTCAACCAACCTAAATTTCACTAATAAATCACTTTACCATCTTTCCATCACTAATTAGTCCAACCAAATAATTACTTCATGTTCGATTGACTTCCTATGTTATATGTATACCAATCTATTTAAATTCAAACACATAAATAACTAAACAATATACACATGGAAAAGCTCATTCTACTCATAGTTTTCAAATCCTTCAGGATGTCCAGAGACCTCCAGTATTTCAGTGTTTAAATATTTTCTTTTTTTGTCCTTCACATACAGCTGCCTTAACACATCACAACCCAAAATTCCAACTTAATGCCGGGATAAACTATCCCAGTCACAATTCCTCTAAACGGCTACAATGACAATAATTCCACCCACAGGTGGATTGAAAATACCTCGCACATGCAAGCGCAAGTTCAAAGTTTTATCATATGCCACATTTCTGTCCCCAGTGGGAACATCTATTTTTATTTTTTCTTGAAACTGTGTTCTGTTCAACTTTCTGCAATTCACTTACCTTGCTACATTTTTATATTCTAAATTAACTTCACTTAATTTTACTTTCCGAGCTTGTCCTCATACCACTCCACACATCACAACCCCTCCCTTCCTCTCCTGCGATCTCACGTTCTCATATCTCTACATATTCGATATTTTCATGTTATCGATTCATTATTAATTGATTTCAATTCTTTTGTGTCGCATCTAACAAATCTAATTCTCCCACTGTAAATCATATTAATTGTGGTCTACATCTGGTTTGCATATATACTTAATACACAAGTTCTCATTCAACAGTATATTACAATATATTTATCTGTGAGAACTTAATATGCCGTGTTTTGCCATATTGAGATGTCTGCTTTGCAGTTCTATAATGTCAATGTTGAAACAAATTAAAACGTATTGCAACACTCTGAAACATTAATTTTTATTACATATAAAGCTACATATAAACTCAAATTTACATGGTTTTAAATTCACGGGGCATCAAATACTTTGAGTCTAACCTAGCACTTACCTGTGGTATATTGAGCCTTATGCGGTGTTTTTAATCTTTCGGGGATGACATCCAGATGTTCCTTTGCTTGTTTGGCTGTAGCTCTTTTGGATGAAGCGCCGATATGTTGTATAATGATAGAGGAAAAGAACCACTTCGCTGATATGTCAGAGCACTACAAACAAGTCTTCACTTAAGGAAGGTTGGTAGTCAAGCTCGCGGTTGTTTCGACATATCTACTTCCACGAACATCTCTCTCCTCCAACAGAGGTTAAAGTTCTCTGATAAATGATGGGCATAGCTGTGTGCTAAGTATGAGAACCACAATCCTAGCATTTTCCCAGACTACCAATGATAGTCAATGTCTGGATTTATTTGAGAACCAAATCTTTGTGTGATTTCACGTAATGCTTACATTAAAACATAATAATACTGGGAATTTCTCCATTGAACCTAACGAATACAAAAAAATAAAGCTTTTAAAAAAAGTGCCACGTCATAAATTTTTATCATACAATGTATTTAAAAGAATTATTTAACTTTATTATCTGAATTATTTTTATAGAAACAAGATTTGAAAAAATATGTTTAATTATGAATAAATGTTTCTGAAGTCTATTATGCTAACATGTCCATTCACATTTAAAAAATTTTCCTTTCTCTAATTTATTTCTAGCATAATGCAACACGTTACAACTTTTTAACCACTGAGCATTTTTGTTTTTTTTCAGTACCCTATTTTGTTCCTGGGAGCTAATGAAATTCATCATGGGCACCGAACTAATTTGAAAGAGGCATTGGGCTTCTTAGACGTTTTCTTAGATGGAAATAATTTTACATGTGGAAATAAACTAACCATTGCTGATTGTTTTTTAGTAGCTTCACTGACTAACGTTGTTGTAAGTTAACAAAGTTAAATTCATTCCATGGTTCTTTTTTTTACAATTTGCAGGCTACTGGATGGGATATATCTGCCTATTCAAATGTCAAATCATGGCTGGCCAGATGTTCTTTAGAAATTCCTGGTTATGCTAAAGCAAATCCGAAAGGAGCTAATGCGTATGCCAAATTGGTTCAAAGTAAATTATTACCAGGACAGTTGTAATTTATCAGATTATAGCTATGGTATATTCTTAATCACTTGTGCATTTTATATGACCAATTAAAAAATTTATTAAAAATATTTGTCTTCAAACATTTGAAACAAAAAACTCGTACCCATTTAATCCACGTGCATGTATGACATAAGGTTAAAATCTGAAATCAAATAAGCTCTTATGTTTTATATTTTTTAGCAGAATTTAATGCTATTTGAGATGTACATAATTTTATTATATGGAATTATAAAGTAAAGGTCGTACTTCAAAGATAACTCGACGCAATAACTAGTAATACAAATGTCAAACAAAATTACCACAATTTAGTGAATTGTTCTCAAACCAACGTGCATGTGATTCAAATGTATGAAAAAATTTTGGTACACATATGTACCTGCAGAATCCTTTATATTCCATGTTTATATTTTTGGTGTGAATGTATGTATGAATGGTGTAGTCTGTTGATAGAAATATTTGAATTTCCTTACTTGCAATGGTGTTATTACTTTATACAGTATATTACTGACAATGGTTGAAAATTTTACAGATCTATGTACTATACAATTTGATATTCCTGATGAGGATATTGAACGAGAATTATTTTCCATGTTACCGTCTATTCCGTCTCCTGCATTCATTCTTTCACAACAGTTTTCTATTCATAAAAAAGCATTTAATTGCTGTCACGTTAATGCTGGATCACTACTTTCAAATATTGATGAATTTAATTACCTATGTGAATTATGTATACCACACTGTATTGCTGTTTCTGAAACATAGTTGAGGTCATCTCTTCTTGATGCATTAGTGTACCTATCTGGGTACAGGATAATTTGTAATGATCAATAAGGTAAGTCAAGAGGAGGTGTAACTCTGTATATTCGAATCGATCAGAATTTTAAGCTTGTTGTTAAATCTACTCTACTACATAATGCAACACCTGAATATCGTTTTGGTGAAATTACTATTCAGCTTCATTTACAAACCTCCGCATGTTAGTTCTATAGATATTGAGGAAGCTATTTTCAAGCTTTTGCTGCAATATTCGGATATAATTATTATGGGCGACTGGAACATTAATCTTCTTAGATACACCGGATGTTTGCCGATTTTGTGCCATGGTGAATGCCAGTAATTTAAATATTCTCCCTTTGAAACCTACTCACCATGGATCTCATATCATCCACTATCGACCACATTATAACTACAAATAGAAATAATACACTACACTCAGGGCAAATATCTGTATTAGAGATTTCAAAACTTGATTTAATATTTCTATCGTATTCAGTTAAAACACAAAGCTTTCAACCAAAAACTATTATGTGCAGGAATTTAAAAAATATTAACTTAAGAGCTGCTTAATCTAGATGCTGAACATGCGACAGCTCGAGATCGATGAAGTACTCTATGTTGATACTAAGCTGACCATATTTAATAATTTACTTGCGAAAATTTATAACATTCATGCTCCAATTAGAGAAATTAGGGTAATTAGAGCTAGAGCGCCATGGTTTACGCCTCAAATTCAAGATATGAGACGTCTTAGGAAATCGTTGCTTTCCTATTACAAACAGTTTAAAACTGTTGAAAATTTTTAATGCTATAAACATTTACATAATAAAACAAAATAATCAGAAATTCAAAAACAATTTTCTTTTCAACTTGTCCATTATTAATGGTCCGTGTAAAATTTGGCAAATTTTAAAACTTTTTGGCATTGGAAAATGTCAGACACGTGCACCTTTTAATGTGAATTTAGATGTCTTAAATCAACGCTTTGTGCTAGTGCATCACTATGATGGTACACAAAAACAGAATACAATTAACAATCTTTGAAATTACATTCTGATGATGCACAATTCTCATTTAAACAAGTATCTGCTGATGCTGCTCTGGAGGCCATCCAACGTTTTAAATCTAATGCAGTAGATGTTAACAAAATATTTTGTTCTATGTTTGAGTTTATATGCTTATCTGCAATAGAAAAATTTTCTTCAATCATCAATACTTCTTTTCGATCCGGTTGCTTTCCAACACTTTGGAAACACGCTATTGTTAGGCCGTTACCAAAAACGTCAAATCCATCTACTCCCTCTGAATATTGCCTTATTTCTATTTTGCCAACACTATCCAAAGTAACAGAATACATAGCACTGAAACAAATATCAGATTTCTTGAAAACAAATAATTTATTTGATGTATATCAATCAGGGTTTCGTGCAATACATAGTACCTGCACAACTTTATTGCAAGTTCTTGATAATTCGCATCAAGCCATGGACAATCAACAATTGACGGTTCTTATACTTTTAGATTTTAGTTCAGCTTTTAACAATGTTGATTTTGATATTCTTTTAAGTAAGCTTAAGTATTTCAATAACTTTTCTAACGTGGCACTAGTCTGGATTAAATCTTACGTATCAAATCGCAAGCAGCAAGTAGTCGATGAATCTGGACGAGTCTCAGCTACAACTACTTTAGTTGCAGGAGTTCCCCAGGGAAGTGTACTGGATCCACTTCTCTTTAGTCTGTATATACAAGATGTGTCGGCTAGCTTGAAGTTTTGTCGATATCATTGTTATGCTGACGATTTGCAAATTTATTATCATTTTAGACCCACTGATGTAATTCAAACATTCACTAATGTCAACGCAGACCTGGTGAAAATTCATCAGTGGAGAACAACAATTTCCTTTCGATTAATCCTGATAAATGTCAAGCTATCGTTATAGGCACTCAAAATATGCAGAGCAAAATTTCTTATACCAAATATGCTCTTTTTTATGGCCTAAATTTTCGCATATATTTTTTTTATGCTTGATCACAGGCTACAACTGTATTAACGCTTTATAAAGGATGAACAAAGATAAGAAAAACTTACAGTGAGGATGGTTGAAATTGACATCAGTGTTGGAAATAAAATAATGTTTTTTATAGAATAAATATTAATGTAAATAGTGAAAGTAAAATGACAGTGTCATTTTTGATAAAAGTTTATTTGTTTTTAACGACAGTGTTGGTTTGTGAGAGTATGTGCATGTAGGTGTGTGTGTGTGCATGTGAGGGTGAATGTGTTTGTGTAATTTTGTATGTTTGTGTGTGTGTTTGTGTGTGTGTGTGTGTGTGTGTGTGTGTGTGTGTGCGTGTGCGTGTGTGTGTGTGTGTTGTAATAGTGATTTAATTGGAATATGTGTTATCAACAATTGAGTATATATAAATGTAAAATAAACAAAAAACAAAAAAGAAAGAAATAAAAAGTGGTTGAGGGTGAAGGGTTTGATTATTATCGAAGGCATTTAATGTTTAAATTTTAATAAATATGAATATATGACGCTTAGGTTGTCAATGTCCGTTTTTTTGTTGAAGTTGTTTGAGCTTTTATATCGACAACATTTGGATAGAAATTAACAAAAATTGCAACATCCCAAAAAAGACCTTTTTAGAAATTATAGATTTCATCTTCAGCACAAGCTTTTTCTCATATAAATACAAATATTATTGGCAAATATCAGGATGTCCAATGGGTTCAAATATAAGCCCAGTTATAGCAGAAATTGTAATGAATTCACTTCTTGACAATGTCATACCATCTCTTCCTTTTCATTTACCATTTATAAAGAAATTCGTAGATGACATAATAACAGCTGTACCTGAAGACCAAATACATGAAACTTTAGAAATATTCAACAAATACAATCCAAACATACAATTCACAATTGAAATTGAAAATAACAACACGATTCCATTTTAGATATGTTATTAATAAGAAAAACAATTTAATAATTACAGATTGGTATCAAAACCAATGAGTTCCAAACGTTACCTAAATTATAAATCAAATCATCCCTTTAGCATGAAAACAAACTTTATACTAGAATTCAAAATAGGGTCAAAAGGCTATCACACACTTCTCTACATACAAAAAACTTATTACTTTTGGAAAACATATTATTAGATAACAATTATCCAAAAACATTGATCAAGAAACTTCTATATAATCACAGAACAACACCAACAAAAAATAATCACAATACACCAAAATCCAGTACACCCCAAATTTATACACCCATACCATTTATTCAAAATTTAACTACTAAATTAAGCAAAGTATTCAAAAACTTAAATGTCAAAATTGCCAAAAAGAATTTACTAACAATAAGAAATCTACACTCCAAACTTAAAGATGCGACACCAGTCAAACTTCAAAGAAATGCCATCTACAAAATTAACTGTTTAGATTGTGATCAGTGTTACATAGGCCAAACGTCACAAAATATTGGTCAAAGAATTACCCAACACAAAAGTGACATTCGAGTAAAACCAAAAGCTTGTGCATTAACAACTCACACCCTCAACCAAAATCACAAAATGGACTTTTCAAATCCAAAACTATTAAAAGTGGAACAAAATCTTTTTAAAAGGACTTTCTTGGAGATGTGCTACATCTATAAAAGCCCAAACAACTTCAACAAAAAAACGGACATTGACAACCTAAGCGTCATATATTCATATTTATTAAAATTTAAACATTAAATGCTTTCGATAATAATCAAACCCTTCACCCTCAACCACTTTTTATTTCTTTCTTTTTTGTTTTTTGTTTATTTTACATTTATATATACTCAATTGTTGATAACACATTCCAATTAAATCACTATTACAACACACACACAAACACACACACAAACATACAAAATTACACAAACACATTCACCCTCACATGCACACACACACACCTACATGCACATACTCTCACAAACCAACACTGTCGTTAAACACAAATAATAAACTTTTATCAAAAATGACACTGTCATTTTACTTTCACTATTTACATTAATATTTATTCTATAAAAAACATTATTTTATTTCCAACACTGATGTCAATTTCAACTATCCTCACTGTAAGTTTTTCTTATCTTTGTTCATCCTTTATAAAGCGTTAATACAGTTGTAGCCTGTGATCAAGCATAAAAAAAATATATGCGAAAATTTAGGCCATAAAAAAGAGCATTTATTTAAATCCAGCAGACCTAAAAACCTACAAAGAAGAAGTATTATTCCTGCAAGGTCGCCAAGAATTATATTATTTAGATATATATATATATATATATATATATATATATATATATATACACGATATATATACACGATTTAGATTTGTAAATTTTCCAATTATAGCCATCGGCCTCGGTAGCGTAATTGGATAACGCACAGTTCCGGCAAAACTGAGATGCAGGTTCAAATCCTGTCCAAGGCCTTATATTTTCCTTCTTTCAATTACTAGCTCGATTTGAAATGATCATTTGGGCTTTACTTAAAAGTCTAAGTTATTATTTCATCTTATTAATTTCAATACGTAAGTATTTATCAACTTACCTTGTGTAAAAACTAATTATAATATTTATATATATATATATATATATATATATATATATTTTCTTCTTTTAAGTTTATTGTTTATTTTCATTTATAAGTAGTTATTACGTTTTTCATCTTTTGGTATTATTGTTTATGTTAATGTATAATATTGTTTGTTTTTTATCTAGTCTGCAAGTTAGGTGTAAGAAAGGTTCTTATGTCCCTAATCTCGCTTGCATGACCTAGAAACAATAAAGTCGAAATAAATAAATAAATGTGAACATAGTTCCAACGATTTCAGCTGTTCAAAATAGATCTGCAAGCAAGAATTGGTTTACTACTAATGTTATTATGAATGCAGCAGAAATTACACTACTGAATTATGAAGATTTTATATGAAAATGGGTGTAGAGCAGGGTTTGTAAGGGAAACCAACCATGAGTGATGTCTAAGTTGCAAAATGTCTTCATATAAATCAAAATAGCCAATAACAATTCGCTTTGAATCAGTAGTGTGAACCCAATATCAAAACCATTGCAAATGCCATACATAACAGTTTGGAAAATTGTATTCAAAATCTGTAAAATGCATCCTTATAAATTGCATTTACTATTTGAATTAAAAAACGTAAACTTGGTAGGTATGATTTTTCTTTACGAGTGCTGATTCAGATGGAAATTGAACCTCAACGATTATCCTGCATTTTATGGACAGATTAAGTTCATTACTTTTGTAATGACAAGAGTTCTTACTTGAAATCGTCAAGTATGGTCAGCAACAATTATTATAAGCGGTATCGCACCGCAATCTGTGATGCATTATAAAACTGATGCTACACATATCAAATGTCACATTAGTCTTAGCACATAAACTACTCCATAACAAGATTGATAATATTTCTCTCTTAAATAGGTTACAATTCAGAGTTCCTAGAGGAACTAATAGTAGATTCGCAGAAGTATTCTACTTACCTAAATCTTATTCAAATACGTATATGCATTGTCCACTTTATAAACTATGTCATATTGTAAACAAATACTTGCATGTTGACATTTTTAATTTGTCTTGCTGAGTTGAGGAGAGAATTCTTCAGCTGTAATCAGTGGAGTGTCCTATATAACTATGTATATTTAGCTTACTTATATTTGTAATTTAGTTGTAGCATAGTGTGTTATACATATTGTCTTACCCCTTGTGGTACTATGTACTGTCGGTAAATAAATAAATAAATTTTGTATCGCAAAATGCGATGCACACAAATTATGTAAACGAATCATGCTATTCAAATGAATCATTTCATTCACTTTTACCAAACATTGATGTTTTAAATATCTATTTGTGCTTTCAAATTTTTAACTTCTATGATAATTGAAAGCATCCTAATATTGTTCTGTATTTATAAATTTAAGAATGAATTAAGTTGAAACTATAATAATTACAATGACGAATTTAGACGAATAAGCACATCTATCGCTGCAAGTCCTATGCAGAAACATAACTTCTTTCCTTGTCATCATTATTGATGTTTAGTGTGCCTGAAGTGAGTATAATCGTGACCTATTAAGCTGACGTTTGATTCACTGCGGTATATTACAAAAATCTCTGATAAAATTTGTGTTTTTGTTATGTATGTACCTACCCCACGCTAGAACAAGATGATAGAAAACGTACGTCTGCTGAATATAATGTACAGCAATGTAAAGATACGTTACGAGTGTTTGAAGCTTTAAGTTTTAAATCTGAAATTGTCCCAAAGGTGTGGGAATCCCATAACAAAATAAGGATGCACTGACCAACTACAGTGCGAGAGTGTAAATGTATCAAAAATTTGTTATTACTTTTGAATGAAGACGGTCTAGAAACGACTATCATCGATGTATAAATAAATAGTCACTAGAAGTGACTGGCAGCATTTTGGTAGATTTTCAGATGGTTGGCTGATCAGTCAAATTAATTGAAGAATAATATCAAAATTTGCAATACAATTTAAAAAATGTTCAGATATAGAAAAGTTGATCAAATAAATGAATGTGCCACAAGTTTGAAGAATATGAATACAACAACAACCAAAAAATGCTTAGTCTGTTGAAAGCAAAATATTAAACTTCAGATTAATTACTATAAAAAGTCAAATTAAAAGATTGTGCTGAAACATGTATTGTTTCCTTCTACATCTGTTCGTCATTAGCAATAGTTAAGACTTTGAAGGTTTCACAGAACTGAACTATTAAAAATAAAAGATAATTTATTAGTAAGTGGTAGAAAACATTTATTGTATAAATATGTGACTAACTGAAAATAAAAAACAAATTCCCAAAAAGATATTGCAAGAGTATGTATCTGTTATCTTACATAAAGATTTTTTTTATCCGCAGAGCTTTAACATGATACATACTGTATTTGCTTCAAATATGAAACAGTTTTTCCATCATCGTTCTAAATGTAACATAGCAAGATGTATAAAGTGTATTGTAATCAAATTAAAAAAATTATTTCCAAGCGATACATTCTAAAATATGCATAAATATTTTGATAGAAAAATAAATAAATAACTTGTATTATTTATTTTACTACAACTTCAATCACACCCATTATATTCGACATCTTAATTTAAACATCTGAAGCAAAATTCAAACCCCTATCTACTAATTAACAACTGGAATGCTTAAAGTACCTTAACAGAGCCTACTCATTTTCTCCCTAATTTAAATGAAAACACATAGTAGCAACATTCCCATTCTCTATTCCTGTCTTGAACTCATTTTTCCAGGATGTTAGGCTATATCAAATTCATCAAAATATGGAGAATTACACTTCTGTATAGTCTCTGGTTTGGGCATTTCACTTAGCGAACAAGCCAAAGGTTTTGTAGAAAAGAATATGTGAGTTAAAGCCTGAAATTAAAAGTCTTAGTTATATATATGTAACTTAGTTTTAGAGATTTTACATAAAAAATGTCGTTCATTGAACAAATTTGTGTATATTAACAGAAAATTTTAATTAAAATAGAATTGCTGTAATCACCCGTTGACTCAGTCTTTCAGTAATACAATTACATGAAAATCGCACTTTTGCAATTTCCTAATACCCTAATTGTTTTATAGTAAAATAATAAGAGAAAAAAATTATACAGAGTTAAAAATGCTACCGAATTGGTAAATGGTTTATCATCAAAAAGGTACTCGAGAAACGAAAAGGAAAGAATTGGGTATGTTTATATTTGCAAAAATCATACTTGCCATGATTTTTAAGCAAAATTTTACATTTTCAATAATGGTCGCTATAAAAGTCAGTTCAAGTGTTTGATAAATAAAATGCCTTTAACTTATATAATTAGTGAAAAAAATCAATTTCTGAAATGGTTATACTTCAGAAGTAGTGTGCACAAGATCCGAAATTAGATTGGTGGTTTATATTCAGATCAGCTGATGCCAACTATTTCAACAATCCAAACCATCATTTCAAACCAAGAAAAATATAGACCCATTTTTAAATCTTGTTGAAAATATAATTCAAATTTAGATACGGAAGAAAAGTACAATGTACTAATAATGAAATAAATTTTATTGTGCTACCGTTGCAAATTCCAACATTAACACTCGGCAAATTGGTGCGAACTTAAATATACATCATACAACAGCTTCCTAAATTTTAAAGAAGAGAGTGTAAACCTTACAAGTAATATAACTACCAGGAGATTTTGGAGCCTGGCAGGTACTCCAAAATAGCTTTTTGTGAAAGTCATGATGTGTCCAATTTAGACAAAAATTTTCTACAAAATATTTATTTTTCTGATGATCAACATTTAGTATCAACGGTGACCAAATGTGCAAAGGTATCGTTATTGGGATATGGATAATCCACATTTAGTATACAGATAATCATTCCCAACATCTGCAGTCAGTGGATGTATGACTGGCAAGAATATGAATCTGACATTACAGGTCCCATTTTCATTGATGGACTCTTGAATGGTGTAAAATATTTAAAACTGCTTCAAACAGATTGGTCCTGCGCTAGATGCTGTAGCAGGAGAAAATATAGTATGGTTTTAACAGGTGTGACGTTCTTTGGAAATACTTACAATAATATTTCATTTTAATAGTTTCTGTATTAGAATACGATTAGGCAATTTCCTTTAAGAAATGTAACTTTTAGGTTACTACAATTTTGATCTAATAAAATTATTTTGTATCATTTATGGTTCATACTCAACGGTTGTCAAATTCATTATGTTAGTTTTAAAGGTTTGAGGTGATATATTCGTAATTTTGTTTTAAGTAGTACTGTTTTATGATTTGTGTTTTGATTAATTATGTATTACGCTGGCACCTTAGTGATCTCATTGACTGGGCTTAAAGACTTAATAGAAATTTTTTGCTGATCAAATAAATAAAAAATTCTGGTTTTTGTTACGCTATCTGTAAGTTCATTATACATACATAGTAGCTAGAAAAAAACGACAAGGTATTTTCATTTTGTAGTCTCAATTCATCTGTCGAAAATTTACCAAGGATGTCTCTAATTATTTTAGAAAGTATAGGTCAATTTTTTTAATCACTTCATATCTAACATTCAAACAATCAACATGCCAATTTAGTAGGTCAGTTACATTTGACTAAAGACTGAAAGTAGTTTAATCATGTTTCGATAATGCCCTACCAAATGGGTTATTTTCAATTTTAGAGGCACATTGGTTCCTAGATCGGCAACTATACGTTGGAGATAAATATGTTGAGGATTGTGAAGTCACTATAGGCACCTTCTGCTGTCCACCTAAACGACAATCAATCACTCATCAAGTATTTATGAAGCCATCTGAAACTATACCAGAGAAAGAGTTTGTAGCTAGATAAACATTGAAATTTATTGCATGAACTGATGAAACGTACCTATAGCATGTCTGTGTGTTTAGGTTAAAATTTTAGTTAAGTAAATTAGCAATATATTTGATTTTTATACTTGTTTATGACTGTATTATGTTGTATGCGCCTCTTGGGACGTCAAGGGACGCAAATAGAATTGCCTGGAGTGCAGTAGGCAGTAAACCAGGGGTTGTAAGGTAGAGCATGGACGAAGCACAACATTTGGAGCACTAACATGGCACCTTTCACTACTGTTTCTGGCCACAGGTAAATAGGAACAGAGTAAGGAAATGATTATGGTAGGAAAGACATTATAAGAAGTTAACATTGAAAATGTATGAAACACGTTCGAGTTCGCAGATGGTTGTTTATCGACTCTCTTTTAATTATGTTATTCCTTATCTTTAATTGTCTTGCTTGATAACGAATACAACCTTGGGAGAGCGAAATGGCGCGAACATATGTATTTGTAATGAAAACGTAAGTGTGCTATATAGTTAAAAACAAGTCATATATAATAATGTAGACATGTCTATATTTGCTTTTTCCCCATTAATGTAATAGTATAGTTAGTTTTGCTGTAGTAAATTATGTTGCAATTACCTCGAAGCATGATTGAATATTCAGGTCATTTATTAACATTTGCTTTTAGAAACCTTCTTTGCAGCTAACAGTTTTAAATAGATGTATATGTTATTAGGGTTCATAGTTGTTATTTATTTAAGTATACTTAATGATTTTTCAGGTAACTTTTAAGCCAAAATCACTTTCCTGATCTCAGGTTTTAGCACCCTCTTGTTATTCTCTGTAGGGTTTTTCCCTAGAAACCCTGCGAGATTAGGTGATGTCCAAGATACTTCTCGATCAAGACATATTTCATACCTAATAGCATTCTGGAACACTCGTCAAACACACCACCCATCCCACTGAGTTGATCGGCAAACACTTTTTTTAGTATAGTCGAGGTTTTTGGTATTTTACCGAAACAGGATTACCAGCTAGATTTTCTGGGATCAAAACTGTACGTAACACAGGATGGTTGTCCGGCTCATTTTATTAGAGGTGCTGCTTCGTATTTAAATAAATGCTATTCAAATACCTGGATAAGATGCTGGAACTGGTGAATTGGCTAGCCCTGCTCGTTCACCAGATTTATCGCCAAATGATTTTTTTCTGGGGATTGCTTGATATCAAAATGTACAAAACAAGACATGCAAACGTCGAATGTTTGAAGAATAAAATTGTGGAAGAATGAAATAAAATAACAAATAGAAAATTACGAATGTGCACAGCAATTTTATGGTAGACTTGACTTTGTTCAGCCTCGAATAGAGGTATATTTAAGCATATGATTTGATGTACATTATTAGTCCATTTCCTTTGTGTTAATATGTTCATTCTAATTATTGGTTGTTACAATGAAGAAAATAACTATTTATGTTAAATTATTCTAATAATTATAAGTTTGAATTCGTTTTTATTTATTGAGCTGACTTTTATGATGAACAAATCCTTAAAACTGGCAGTTATTGATAATACAAAATTTTGTTTTAAAATCATGGCAATTACAATTTTTGCTAATGTTCAACATACCCAATTCTTTTTTTTTCTTTCCTCGTGTACGATTTTGATAAACAACTTACAATTTAGTAGCATATTTAATTCCAAATAATTTTGTTCTCTTTTGATTTTGCTATAAAACAATTAGGGGAGCGGGAAACTGCATAAGTGTGATTTTACATTTGTTATTCTTCAGGTCGAAGCCTAAATGAATAGAAATATATACAATATGAAATTGTGTAGAAAATATTTAAAAAAATAAACTGTAAGAGAACCATGTCAGCTATACGACTCAAATATTAAACGTTTCAGCAAGGCAAGAGTGCAGCTGCAAATGTCTATTTTAGTATTAACTTCATTGTAGTAACTTCACATACGATAAAACAGTGAGTATTTAAGTCTGTTTGTTCTGGGAGTTGGCACGTAAGAAAAAAAAACAGGAACCTATTTGCGACTATTGACGTATTATATTGCAGCATTTGTCGTATGGCGGGACATTTAATGCAGCCAATAAGTAAGTTGTGCCAAAAAGTCAGCAAGGGACAATATCAATGTGTTATAAGCTTTTGAAAACCATGTTTCTCTAAGTGAGCAGTATGAGGGAATCCAATAGGTGAATACACTCCTTCGAACTTAAAGGAAGGGTAGTTTAAGAATCTACTTTGGACCGCTTCTATGCAATGTGTATACACTTCATAGTGCGGTTCCCAAATTATAACTTCATATTCAGGATAGGCCTAACGTATGAGTATTAAAGTATCCTTAGTAGTCAAGTCATTGTAGTTTCTTATAACAAAGCCAAGCGTCCTATAAGCCCTTGCAACCACCTGAGTCACGTTCCACGAATGACAATTTAGAGTCAAATAGTGCCCCCATCAATAGCTATTTAATCTTCCAAAAACCCGTGCAAACACATTGGTCAAGAAATACCTCACGGTTTCCAACTTATTTCATACACACAGCGCACAGGCATTAAAAATTTTGTTCTGATAAGACTTCCTCCGCCTGAACTGTCCTGGCAAGTAATTTTTTAAATCCGCTTATTTCCACAACATATTCGAGGTAAGAGGGTTCAAAAGTTGTTGATGGTGAGATTTGCTGTCCAAAACTTTAAGTTCATTAATCGATTTTTTTTACAGCGCAAACTCCCAGTAGGCTTAACAACCACGATAATGAGACAGTCAAAAAATAGGCTGTAGGGTTGGAAGTCACTTGTTCGTCTCGGGTAACCTCTAGACGATCAACATGTTCGTAATCATGAAGCAGATCCATCACGTACCACATTAGTCTGGAGCCAATGCCTTTTGGTAATCCAGCTGGAACCTGAGCTACCAGCCTAAAGACAGCCACCAATAACTAGTGATTGAGGGTGGGTGATCTTTGCTGCACTTCAAATGGGTCTATTAATTGCTTTTGCAATCCCCTTTTCCACTATGGCTATGTTCCCAGCCGCCAAGTTCCAGTCTGTAAGACTCTGCATCCCGTTGTCAAACATAATAATCTTATGTTAACTAATTAAATATTTTACTTAAAGTATACTATTCAAGGAGGTAATAATTGATCCAAATTTTATACACTTGAAATTTTCAGCAATAGCTATTGTAAAATAATTTAAATTACAGTATGTACGTGATTATCAGATCCGATGCTCATTTCAGTCGTAATCCTTTTGCTGCTGAATTAAGGATGAAACTGGACCACGTGTGCTGAATTAAGGAAATCTAGAAATGTGTATATATATATTATATTATGTATGGTGATATTAAATGAAATTATGTTTTAAAATATGAGTTAAAAAGTAATAAGTGCAACCTTTAATGTGGTGTTGGCCTTTAAAATGATTTAAATAAATACCTTTTCAAATTTAATTATGCCACGGCTTTTAGAAACTCGCTCAGGGAAACTGAATCTATTATTTAAACTCTGTAAGAAGACGTGGGTTCTTCTTTGTCCCCTTACAGGTATTGAAAACACAGGCGCCTAAAGCGTTGTTAGATCAAAAGCACCTAACCTCTTTTTAGTGCTTGCGTATCGTGATTATACAAAGATTGATAAATCTATTCAACAAATATTTAATTTAGTTAAACGTTTGAAATTTAAATTATTCACAAATTTCTTTTAATGAAGTGTATATAAAGATAACTTAAAATACCTGCAACTCCGTTGAATGTGTCTGGGTGTACATGTGCTTTGAAACAGGATACCACAAGATCGCCTCGAACGCTTTCAGTGACTACCTAATAAAAGTATGTTTTAGTTTATGTTCAAAAAGGATTTTACTATAGTTTTAGGTTCTACAATTAACTACTACTTCACCAACTAAACTGATCTGTAATCCAAGAAGACTGGACCCTGCTGCAGAATAATTCACTATCACAGCTGCAACTCTTCAATACATAAAAGATGCCCGAGATTTGGTATAATTGGAAATCTCTTTTGTAAATTTTTTGGTCGTATAACCTTTTCACTTTCTTTGTATTATATTCAAATAAAATGCATGCACTTTAACACATCTATTAATTTTGATAAATTTTATTACAAGGCTCCTCAAGCCAAAAACATCTATTCAGTCTACAATTTTTTATCAATTAAATTCCCTTCTAAACAACTATCACCTCGGACAACTAAAAACAATTACATCTAGCCTACTAACTAATAATATATATGGGATGCATTCAATATTTTAACCTTAAATCTACTTAATTACTATTTTAGAACAGCTTTGGTATTTTTACATTTCATTTTGACATTTCATAATTTTATTTCGCTTTATAATTAAAATGTATTAAACTACTTTCATTTTAGGTAAACAACATTTATAAATGGCATAAAGTATCCTGAACAATTTACAAATAATAATTTTATAGACAAAACCTATACACATTCAATTGAAGTTACATTAGATACCCTTCGTATTGGAAAACAATGGAAAAATGCTTTTTTAAACCTCAAAAGCTGCCTCATTAGTACATAATTTATATCTGCATTTAACAAGTAATTATTCATCAATCTTTGTTAACCGTAGTGTTTTTAAATTTTAGAATAGCTTGATAAAAGTGGTAAATTAATGTTTTTATCCGTAGTACTAACAACTTTTTTTTTAAATCCTTTAATGATGTCAAATACTAATATATATATATATATATATATATATATATATATTGCTATGATAAGAGGGTAGTTTAAGCGTAGATTAAGTGATAGGGGTCGTAGAATAAATGTAAATAATTTTAACGTTAAGAAAATCAAACAATTCCACCAATTATAGGAGTAAATCGACTATTTTACAAAAGGTCAATAGCGAGCACACTGTACATTAATTATATTTAATTTAATCCATAAGAAAGAAGCTCATTCTGCAATAATCCGATACCATTTAGCTAAAATATAATGTGTACGTCGTATAACATGTTTTAAGTTTTTGAAAGAAACGAGTGAAGATAAGGTTTTAAATGCAACAAATTGCATCAATATAAACACATTATCGGGAAAGATAGATAAACTGGCATTATAGATATTTAATAATTTCGTCAAAAATGTCAACGCCTGAATAAGTAAACGCATTCTAATACGTCATTATTAGAAAATGAATACGTGACTATAATATTACATTTACGGAGAAATCCAACATATTTTTAATAACAAATAAATAACAGACGGTTCGTTATACAATAAGCTTTGGAACTATAAGCGACACAAATAAGAAATACGTGACAAAATTGCAATAGATATTTGGAAATTCTAAGAAGATGCTATGATATATTGAATGCTTACGTGATCGGCAGAGCATTTCCTCGAGAATCAAGCCAGGCAACTTGATAAATACCAAGGTTCTACAGAGATATGCGAAAATTAAAACGTTTATCAATAAACACCCGTTGCGCACCAATTGAAACGTTGAAAGGTGGAGCGTATAAATATGATTGGACACTCGAAAATAGACAGTCGATCCTCAACAAGGCACGAATTACGTCGATATAAAGTAAAAATTTACGTACCAGTGACAATTTGTGAAAAGTCAATAATTTAGTAAAAGTGAAAGATTGAAAGTGCCAAATTTGTGCGACAATAGCCGTTCTACGCGTAAACGTAAGAGGTAAACTATTAATTAAATTTTATACCAATATTTAACCATTTAGGGCTCCAATTAAAGGTCCGATTAAAAGTCTGAATAAAGATCCGAATAAAGGTATCTCCGAATAATGATTTAAATATACGTCTGAATAAATACTCTAAATGCATACTTAAATAATACGTCCAAATAAATTATTACATGGAAATATAAAATAAACGTGAAGATACTCCAGAAATCCAAGGGGGAAAATACAAGCAACCATAAATCCATCATTCTGGCCAATCAAGTAAAGCAAGTCGAGCTGTAACAACAAAGGGGTGCTGATCACAGATAATATGGGGCAATTCCAATGACAAGCAAGAAAAACGCAGGTTAGCAATCTTAAACTTTTTATTAGTCAAAGACTTTCAATTTTAATATTTGCCATATATTAAATATCTGTAAGAGTCAACCAAAAGGTTAATTGAGAATTTGAAAAATAGGGAAAGCATCTTTGAACATTCGAAAGATACTTAAGAGTAATTAAAAAGAAGCATTTGCTGTCCTTCAGGAAATTATAAATTTGGTGAATGTTAATGTTCTATTCAGGGGCTAAATTTTGAATTTACATAAAACTGTACATATTATTTATCATTATATTGTGTAATCTGAATTGCTTCGTTTAAATTAATTTAACAGTTAGGTAGTAGCAAGAAAAAGGGTTAAACAAGCTTTATTTTTGTGAAGTAGGGCATGTTATGTTTTTGAGCTAGTTGAGGCAGAACAAATTATAGAAAATTTAAAGGGGTTCACTGAAAATATTAAAGCCACACCAACGTAAGGGCATAGTACAGCAATATTAATAACTTCCAATCAATCGTAGGGGAATTTCATATCAATTTTAATCGCCAATCAATCATGGGGCATATCACAGCAATAAAAATTATGCCCAATCGTGGGGCTTGTAAGGGGCATTTCATAGCAATATATATATATATATATATATATATATATATATATATATATATATAGCAATATATAACATATATATATATAAAAGAAATCTTTTTAAAATATTGAGCGTAAGTTATTTAGAATAGGGATGTTAATATTTTTGAGATTATTTCGCTCACAATAAAAAACCAAACAACGTTAAATCATTTGTAATATTTCGTACGTTTCGGTGAATGATTCTCACCTTAATCATCGAACTACAAGAAAAATTATTAACGGTCAGCAATAACATATAATGGGCAAATACTTACAATTACTAGACAAAAGTTATAATAAGGTTTTTAACATAAGGTGTAGTATAAAAATATAATTAGCTAAATAATATTTAAAATTAAAACTAAACAAGTTGAAAATGCAAGGCATTGTCGCAACGAACTTCCAAATGTAGACTTACTTTAAAACAATTTAAAGAAATTAAAATTATTATGTTGTAATAATTATAAGTATTCAGATAAAATAAAATTAATTCCCGGGGGTCGGGTATCCGTGGTCAGATTTTGTGGGGGTACCATATTTCGACTCAGCTATGTTAGGGGAGTCCAAATATGTATCGCACATTAATTTTGGACCTATTTGAAATTTTAATTTTCCCGACGGAATATCGCGGGGGCACGGCATCCCCGTGGCCCGATTTCAACTGACATCAAAACTTAAGCTCAGGACACCGAGCTGAATCGATTGATGTATCACACATTGATGTCCGACCATTAGAAAGGCCTCGGACGGACAGACGGACGACAAATCGATTTCATAAACGAACGAAGTTCGTTGAAAAATGACTGGATTGCATATTTCAAGTAATGTCACATTTCAATTGATTGACAGATGGAACAAAATAATGGAGCGAGTGTATATAAAAATGCGAGACAATCAATGTTTTTATGGTATAAACCTTGTTTTTAAGGAACGTAATTCAAATATATAAAAAATTTTTACTACAATTGAGATGGTCTAAGACAGAAAAATTAAATAACAGGTAGTGATAATGGGGAAAGTAATAACCAAGAAGTAAATCGTCTAATTACTAAAGTAGTGATAGCTAAATATTGAGCATTGATTGTAATGGTGGAATGTAGCAAATGTTTAAGAAGCTGAAGTTGAGGAAAAGTGTTTTTGCATTCTAACTTTAAAAAAAAAAGATCGGTATTTAGTATAATCAAAGCAAGTAAAAGACACTCTCAATGTAAGAACCAGTTTGACAGTATAAAGTATAGATTTAAATACAATAAAAATTTGAATTGTTAATCGTGAATAAAATTTGGATTTTAAGAAAATGTAGAACAATTATTTGGCTTTGTAGTTGGAAGTATACAAATATGAATAAACAGCATACAAATTATTGATGTTCTCTTTCTGATTTATTGGTTTATTCTGTTGATTAATGTGAAATGATTCCAAAAACAGTCTTTTTTTGTAGTTGCTTTCAGTGTCTATAATCTCTACATCATCATAGTTGATTTTATGACGTGTGTTATAAATGTGTAAAGAGAGAGCACAAGATGCCTTCCCTAATTTTGCATCGCTCTTATGTTGTGTAAGACGACTGCGAAGCCATTGTTTTGTTTGACCTACATACAAGGCTTTACAGCTACAATTAACCTTATGTATTAAGTTGCTACGTAGAGCCTTGTTAGTTTTTTCTTTTAGTTGGGTAAACAAGTTTCCAACGGACTTTCCTTTAGTATTGATAATAACAATCTGAGGATGTTTTAAAGTTTTTATTAATAATGGTGAAAGGTTTGTTATATACTGTAGTTTTTTTATAGATAAAATTTGTTGGTCTATTATGTATGGGTGGTATGAGTATATTGGAATATAAGAATTTGGATATAAGTGGCCTTGGATAAGCATTGTTGATTAAAATATTTTCTAGTTCCTTTAGATTTTTATCAATGAAACATGGTTCACAAATAGAAACAATGCGGTGTTTAAGACCTAAGATTGTATTTATTTTTGATGCATGCTATGGTTAGAGTGGTAATTCAAATATCTCCCTGAATTGGTTGGTTTTTTGTAAATATCAAAATTTATCTGGTTATTGTTATTGCGAATAACAAGGGTATCTAAAAATGGAATTGATTGGTTTGATTCTAATTAAGATGGTCATTATAATTGTTAAACTGCTGAAGAGTGGTCTGTAAATATTGTTCAGGAAAGTCATTCCCAATTACAGGCCATAATATATTAGATACTTTTAATTTTGTTAATCTGTTCCGTAATTTCCAGTTACCTCTTGATCACGTCCTTATTTCCCTTGATGTTAACTCTCTATTTACTAACATTCCACTCTCTTTAGTTATTGATATCATAACAGACAAATGGGAAACCATATCACCTAACTGTGATTTATCACTTGAGTTGTTTATTACATCAATTAACCTCATCTTCAATAATACTTATTTCATTTTTTAATCGAAATTTTATTTACAAATTTTTGGTACCCCTATGGAATCACCACTTTCTCCTGTTATTGCACAGTTTGTTATGGATAATCTTCTAGAAATAGTCTTACCTAACCTTCCTTTTCAGATGGTTTTCCTCGTCAAATATGTTGATGACATTCTTTGTTCACTTCTTGAACAATATTTACAGACCACTCTTCAGCAGTTTAACAATTATAGTGACCATCTTAATTTCACTTCTGAATTAGAATCAAACCAATCAATTCCATTTTTAGATACCCTTGTTATTCGCAATAACAATAACCAGATAAATTTTGATATTTACAAAAAACCAACCAATTCAGGGAGATATTTGAATTACCACTCTAACCATAGCATGCATCAAAAAATAAATACAATCTTAGGTCTTAAACACCGCATTGTTTCTATTTGTGAACCATGTTTCATTGATAAAAATCTAAAGGAACTAGAAAATATTTTAATCAACAATGCTTATCCAAGGCCACTTATATCCAAATTCTTATATTCCAATATACTCATACCACCCATACATAATAGACCAACAAATTTTATCTATAAAAAAACTACAGTATATAACAAACCTTTCACCATTATTAATAAAAACTTTAAAACATCCTCAGATTGTTATTATCAATACTAAAGGAAAGTCCGTTGGAAACTTGTTTACCCAACTAAAAGAAAAAACTAACAAGGCTCTACGTAGCAACTTAATATATAAAGTTAATTGTAGCTGTAAAGCCTTGTATGTAGGTCAAACAAAACAATGGCTTCGCAGTCGTCTTACACAACATAAGAGCGATGCAAAATTAGGGAAGGCATCTTGTGCTCTGTCTTTACACATTTATAACACACGTCATAAAATCAACTATGATGATGTAGAGATTATAGACACTGAAAGCAACTACAAAAAGAGACTGTTTTTGGAATCATTTCACATTAATAAACAGAATAAACCAATAAATCAGAAAGAGAACATCAATAATTTGTATGCTGTTTATTCATATTTGTATACTTCCAACTACAAAGCCAAATAATTGTTCTACATTTTCTTGAAATCCAAATTTTATTCACGATTAACAATTTAAATTTTTATTGTCTTTAAATCTATACTTTATACTGTCATACTGGTTCTTACATTGAGAGTGTCTTTTACTTGCTTTGAATATACTAAATACCGATCTGTTTTTTTTTTAAAGTTAGAATGCAAAAACACTTCTCTTCAACTTCAGCTTCTTAAACATTTGCTACATTCCACCATTACAATCAATGCTCAATATTTAGCTATCACTACTTTAGTAATTAGACGATTTACTTTTTTGGTTATTACTTTCCCCCATTATCACTACCTGTTATTTAATTTTTCTGTCTTAGACCATCTCAATTGTAGTAAAAAATTTTTATATATTTGAATTACGTTCCTTAAAAACAAGGTTTATACCATAAAAACATTGATTGTCTCGCATTTTTATATACACTCGCTCCATTATTTTGTTCCATCTGTCAATCAATTGAAATGTGACATTACTTGAAGTATGTAATCCAGCCATTTTTTAGTTTTAATTTTAAATATTATTTAGCTAATTATATTTTTATACTACACCTTATGTTAAAAACCTTATTATAACTTTTGTCTAGTAATTTGCCTGTTATATGTTATTGCTGACCGTTAATAATTTTTTCTTGTAGTTCGATGATTAAGGTGAGAATCATTCACCAAACGTCTGAAATATTACAAATGATTTAACGTTGTTTGGTTTTTATTGTGAGCGAAATAATCCCAAAAATATTAAAATCCTATATATATATATATATATATATATATATATATATATATATATATATATATATATATTATAAGTATATTATAAGTAGTTTTACACAGGTTAAGTTGATAAATACTAACGTATTGTAATTAATAAGATGAAATAATAACTTAGACTTTTTAAGCAAAGCCCAAATGATCATTTCAAATCGAGCTAGTAATTGAAAGAAGGAAGATATAAGGTTTTGAACAGGTAGCGTAATTGGTAAACGCACAGTTCCGGCAAAACTGAGATGCAGGTTCAAATCCTAGGTACACTAGGTACTGATAAATTATTGAGTACTGAATGTGTTGTCAAATATATTTTGTGTGGTATTGGACACTTTGGATTCACAGAATTAATCCCTCGATCAATAATGGCAATCAGAAGACTTATTTCTAAATAAATACCTCTTAAAATCCTGGGTTGTGGACAGCGTCTTACAAGATATCAATGATGTACAATTCTCTAACTCTTTCAGCAGTGACATCCAAAACCTAACACAATTGTTTGTATTAGTTTTACTAATATTACAAATGACCCTTTGTAAGGGTTGATTTTTAATCAATTACGGAAATTAACTTTGTTATTAATGGATACTTATTACTGGTCCTGGTCTTCACTAGTAGTAGCTGTCTCACGATGTTCTTCACTGTTGGAACAATTAGGGTGCACTGATTGCCTTAGGCTCCTGGTGCCTATGCTAACAGTTGTGGTGCTTCGATCGATTTATAACTCCTTGGACTTGGGCAAGCTTCCCACAATAATCAAACTCTTCTAAAACTCCTCTAGAAATATCCTAGTATCACAAGCACTATGTCTGGTTCTTCTTAATTACACCAATTTTTTCTGGATAAGGACTAATTACCACCTAGTCACTTTTTATAATTTCTAATAATTAATAACACCAAATTTTAAATGTAGGTTCTCTTTATTTTCAGAGCTTGTTTTTACAAAAAATCTCATCAAAAACTCCCCAAAAATTACCTTTTTTATTCATAATTAAACATTGTCCTCTTTCCATGACAACAGCAATAGCAATCATTTTTTTAATCTACACTCTGTCTTTTTAAATTATCCTAGCCCACTAGTTCCTTAATATATTATGTACAATGCATGTCATTCATTTCAAATGCATGATAACCAATAACAATCTTTTAACTAAACTTCTAACTTTAATATTGAACTCTAAATATTAAACTGAGGTTCAACCCTAATATTACAACTAAACTACTAAAATACTGTAAATTTTGGTGGTTATATAATACAAACAGAAGGTGGTCTTAATCCTAGGCATTTAAATCAGAATAATAAATTTGGCTTTTATTTTGGATTCCATGTTATCAAAACGTTCCAACAAAGGAATCATGCTTTCATACGTCGATGCCGTCCACCACCAGTGAAGAAATTAGCACATGACATTCCCTGGTTACTATTAATCATGAAGGCTCAACACCGAGAATCCCAAGTATCCTTTTATAATTATGACCTGTGTTTTTAAACCCTTGCTTTTTAATTAATGATTTTAGAAGTATGACTAAATGTCCCCTATGTTTTATTATTATTTTAATAAGATATGTGAACGCAGCCCCCCTCCCTTTAAGTGTATAAACGCACCCCAACCCTCACTGTTTCAAAATATATATATTGCTACGATATCGCCAAACTCCCGGTATATTTAACGCTCAGTTGCTTGCTGCTCGCTACCTCTCTGTGCCTCTAAAATAATTTTAAAATCAACACAATTAGATTTATGCCTCGACTAGCTCAGTTAAACAATTTAAAAGACTACGTGTACAGTCCAAGTTTCACATACGGACATCATATAAACAATATTTTTTGAAGGTAGAACACACTCCCGTGGGAAACCACTTTAGAAGTGTTATTAATTTATGGTCCCGTACCAAAATCCGTGCCCCACAACTATACGTGAAGAATTTAATAGTTCTCAATAGATGTAAAGGAATGTAGTATATACATACATACAAATTATGCCTAAATTCATTACTGCATTCAATATTGTTAATAACTTTCAATTCGGTGATACATACATATGATGAAAATAACGTGATCACACCGGGACAGGGGATTACAAGCGCATATGCGCTCACGATCGGCCCGGAATAATAAAACTTACCATATATAATAAAATGTAATGCGATTTATCAACTACTTAATGTTATTACTAATAAGGATCACCGTGCATTATATCTATGTAAAATTAACTACAAACTAATTGCAGTGCTGCCCACATCTGGACTTACACCAATTTGGATTAAACCTAAAGGTAACTACTTGTATAATTGTCAAACTTCTAAAACATGACAGAATTCTTTTTGATTTAAATTTAATAGCATTATAAAAGTACAGAAAAACAATAATAGGGAAATATGCTTGATTTTTCAAGTTTTGTTTATATAGCTCGAGTTCATGATTTAAAAATAAATATAAAAAATATTTGTTTCCATCTGTTTAAATTTGATCATAATTAAAGGTGTCAATTATTATTTAAGCTGATGCAATATATTTCTTTTAATTGACTCTCAAAATATTGTACATTCAATTTTAATATTTAAAAACAGTTCAATGTTTTACCTGAAATAAAAATGCCACTTTTGTAAAGTGTTTACATTTTGTTACGAATGAATCACTACCTTTAAGGTTACTTACTATTGTTGCTAGTTCTGCTAAAATACAATTATGGTTGGATTGTGCAATAACTGCTTTAAAAACAGTTCATTGTCTAATAATAAAAGACTGTCTGTCAATGTTGTTTTGATATATAAGTAGCTATGATACCAGCATTGTCTACTTACGCTGCTAGCTGTTAATCGTTTTGAATAATCATACTTCAAGAAGCTTCTAATTATGTCAATTGTTACTTTAGACGTATTTGGGATAATTTCATTCCAATTACAACCATGACTACTAGAAAAACTGATTTTATTATAATCTGGTAATTTAGTCAACCCCGGCCAAGACTTTTCGTTTGGGGTACCTAATGTTTGCAAAACAATTGCCAATTGTTCAATATCAGATTCTCCCTAAAACATCTTATTTTAAAAAGAATTCAATAGAAAATACTATTACTGGAAACAAAGGTTTCTTGTTGTACATTTCGGCCAATATACATCCAACTGCCCACATGTCAATAGCTGTTGTATATTTGTGAGAACCATACAACAGTTCTGGTGCTCTGTACCATCTTGTAGCTACCTGATGTGAATATAATCGGTTAGGTTCATCTTTTGAATATATTCGGGCTAAACCAAAGTCTGCTATCTTTAAGATACCTTCATGTGAAATAAGTAAATTAGCTGGCTTTAAATCCTATAATAAAGACATACACGATTAGAAATCTACAAAAATATAAAAGCAAATACTACACATTTTCAAAAAAAAACAATTTCACAATGCACACGAATTGTAGTGAGTATATTAGTTTAAGATATAAACAATTTCACATGTAAATTAATTAGCTTCGGTGAATTTTATGTTAAAGAAATGATTAATGTACTTAGAAATTGGAAGGTTATAACAAATGTTCAAATATTTGGCCACTCGCTCGAAAACATAAATGATGCTTCCTGAAAAGTTACATTTCAAAAATCTCAAAGCATTGTTACTTCTTCTCACCACCATAGTTGCTTCGTGTACCTTTCTACAAAGATCATGCTCATATGTAACGTTTGTTTCATAAACTAGGTCTTTAAGATTTTCCCATAAAAGTAGTCGATGGGACTGAGGTCTGGTGAACTTTTAGCAAGCACCACCTCGACTTATCCTTCGATTAGAATATTATTTTAAATGTTGTCTCATATCGCAAGTACTATGTGCTGGAGTGCTATCATGTTGAAACCATATTACTTGTCTTATTGCAAGAGACATGCATCTACAAGATTTCTTAGTTCATGTATAAGAAAATAAAGATTTTGCTGTACGGTAATGCAAATGGCCCAACTAATGCACTATTAACTACGCCTATCCACAAATTAATACTGAATTGATATTCAAACTGCAAGTATTAAAGTTCTCGAGTTACTAATTGCCCAAGAGTAAAAAATATGAATGTTAAAAATTTCAACAATGCGAAAGGACCATTCATTTCAACCAATTTTATTGAAAAACTGTGGATCCTGTTGGTTTCGGTGGCTTTTTGTGCACAATCTATAGACCTTGTATGCACTGTACATGATATATATGTTAATCATTCCTGCACAAGATTCTATGTACCATGCCTTGCAAAATCACAGACTTTGGAAATATTAATTGCAGGAGTTTCACTTTCAATTTTAGTGTTCTGTCCACTTGATGTAAAACACTCTGGTGTACTCTAAAACATCCCATAATCAAAATAATTGGCTCAGTTGGGGTAACAAATTTGCTACTCTCTAGTTGCAGAGTATTGCCATTTCAGTATATTCCCGAGCAGTATGGACATTTCCCACTATGCAGCTTCAAAAACTAAACAACAAAACCAACAATTACAAAACTGAAATCCACAACTAAAAATGTTTATTGACTAAGAAACACACAATTTAAAAGCAGTAGGAGGTAGGGCAGGGCATACTAAGATTGTACTCTGAACAGAATGAATGTAATAATTAAAATATTAGGGGCATTACGATTGAAGGTATATATTAATAGCACACTTCTCTGAGATAGAAAAGTGGGGATAATGATATCGCTAGACAGCCACTTGAACAACAGAATTTCAACTTCTTAAAAGTCATCAACATGAACAGGGGTTAGACACAACATTTGATTTCACAATGCTCCACCGAAGGTACTACATTGGCCAGGAAGAGAGTTTTTGTTACCTAGAAATTTTTGAATTTTGCCGAACACTTGCTGTTCCAAGCAAGGTATGGATCTTTAACGTGCGTAACAACACTCACACACGGGACCTCCATTTTACCTCTCATCCGAACGAGGGCGTATTTTTGTGAAAAATACTCGCCTAATATTTTTTCAAGCACCGGGTCAGGATTCAAACCCGAGACCTTGGGTTTAGTAATCACACGCACACCAACTAAGCCACAGAGCTGCAGGAAAATTGGGACGGTTTGTTTCCTCTGCAAAATAGTTTGGAATCAAGATCCCAAAAGATTCCATGATATCGTTTGGTGCGATGGAATTCATGACTACTGTCAGATGAAACTGTAAAGTAAAACTGTTATAGAATTAGATATGTAATTTGAACTGTATTTGCAGTTATGATGTTACATGCCAAAAATCGGCTATGTATCACCTTTAGATTAAGTATAAATTATAAGGTAGTTCCCGCGAATATTTTCAAATAAACTTGTCATTCCGGACAGTTGCGTTTGCGCAAAAGAATGCGCAGGCGCAGAGTGAATGGCGCAGGTGCGCGGAGTGTGTGACGAGACGTCATTAGCCACCAGACTTCGAGCCAAGAACATCTCTGGGTTGTGGTGTGTCTTTTCTCTTTTTTTAGGATGTAGGTTCCCTTTTACCTTATCTTCATGTGCTTTTACCTGTATCCTTCCCGCCCTACCTACGACGAAAGAGGATGGACGAATAAATCTGGCTCAACGACGACGTGATGGACCAACGACGAGATGGCCCTGGGATTCGACTGTAAGGTGCGATTTAAGTGAGTACATTGCTTTATTTATATTGTAAATTGAGAATTGTATCATTTTTAAACGTGTTTGGTATTTGATACAAATGTCGTGTAATTTGCCGCGTAATCATCTTATATTTAACGATTGTGCAATAGTATGAAACGCGGGAACCGTAACAATGATTATAAGTTTTGCTACATCCGTAGTGGTACATTATTTGGAATATCATTTTTGGACATCGTAAGTTTAATGATAATCAACTAAGATATTTAACCTTAAAATTTGTATCATTACTCAATTTTGTTCAATTTTCTATTTATTTCTGTAGGAACCCACTCCTGCTTCACTGTAGTTGGCCGAAGCATCTTTATTTTATTATGGGATTCCTGCACCTTTTGGGTAATTCCAAGTTTAAAAACTTAATGCTTCAAACACTTGTAGCAATACATCTAAAGAAGTTTTTTGATAGGTTTTCACTTTTCGATAATAGCATTTCTTTTTTAGGTAATTTTGATTTGAATATCCAGCGACATTTTCCATAAAGCTTAACTGATTCTGATTTTATTTCACCATAATCAGTAAACCTTTATAAAAGCTCATTTCTGAAAGGGACACAACCTTCACCAACACAACAAAAAAAATTGCATTCGAACAGCATTTGTTCATTGAAAAGTAATATTTGATACTTCTGCATAACTTTTACAAAAAAAAACACGAAAATTACAATAACTTTGAAACCGTAAATAATTGGATAACAATATTTAGTTCTTTTTATTTGAATTCCTCACCCCCACCCCCTCCAAACACTTACATTTTGACCATTAGGTTAAGACTACCATATACCAGATGATTTTTTCATGGCATGCATTAGGATCTCGAAAACCGCTAGAAATTTACCTTCAATTAAATGGGAAAAGAACTGTCTATTTGTGAGAATTTTAAAAGCAACAAGGTGAAAATATTAAAATTATGATTGTTTCGTCTTTCAGGGCCAACAACATTAAATTTTTAGATACAGACTTGATTTGTCTAGTTTAGATTTCTAAAGTACTACTAATTTTTAATTCAACAGTATATGACATGCATGTAATACCAATTTGATTGGAAAAAACGATAATGTTTTAAACAACATTTTTAAATACAGACCTTTTTTTTATTATATATTTTAAACACAGTTAATTGTAGGTTCTATTATTGGTTATGGCTTTATAGCAAAAAAGAATTATTTATTAACATTATTCATTGTTCTATTGTTACTTAAATAAAGAGAAACGAAGAATTATATTAACAAATGCTCAAAAGTTTTGCGTTACTATCAATACATCATCTTCATCATTAGGTCTTCAGTCCTGGAACTGGTTAGAAGTGTACCTTTATTGTTTCATATTCTGAGCTACCCTTCACATTTCCCTGAAATTCCTAGAGCCTAAATACAGCTCGGTTCCCCTATTTTACACCGATATTCTGTGGTTTGTGAAGAAAGTTCGACAACCACGAATACCCCAACACACAAGGTCCCGGGTTCGAATTCAGACAGGTCCGCTTGAAAAATGTTAGGTGAACATTTTCACAAAAATACGCCCTTGTTCAGATGAGAGGTAAAATGGAGGTCCCATGTGTGAGTGTTGTCACGCATGTTAAAGATCCCTACCTTGCTAGGAACAGCAAGGGTTTGGCAAAATTCAAATTTTTTCAGGTAAAAAAAAACTCGCTTCCTGGCCAATGTTGTACCTTAGGGTGGAGCATTGGAAAATCACATGTAAGGATACCCCAACACAGACATTTGGCAAATTAACTGTTTTCCAATAAATCCTTTCCTACAATCAACATTACTTAAAAATATTGCAAAGCCAACACCTGTAGTTGCTTATAATAATCACCAGGTTTAAGTACAATGGACAGTACTTGCAACGAGGTATTTTTAAGTATATCCCTTGCGAATGCTCCAAGGCTAAAAGTGTCATATCTTATTAACAATCTACATTTGGCATGGTCACAAAGCTGAAGTAAGAATAGATAATAAATTACACCTTTCTAAAATAATGTTTATTGCTTTCCTAACAGAATGTCTATCAATACTGGTTTTTGTTTTAATAAAAATCTGTTAGCTAATTAAGTTAGGAATTAATAGAAAAGTGTGGTGGACTTGTCACTCGACAAATCATATTTTGCTGATATGCATGTGAATAGTTTCTTTAATGGATGTGTTTGAAAAAGATGTACGAACTTTAGCCTGCAGTTGGAATCCAATGTAGTACCACATATTTCATTTCTTGTGTTTACAGTAGAAATATAAATTGTTTTTAAAAAGCGTTTTTTGCAACTATATAAGTGGCGTATTCGGGTAGAATATTGCGAGTAATTTACCAAAAAATGTTCGTAAGTTTCAACTGTTTATGGAATATCGATTTGAATTCTTAGAGTAGCCCTAGGAAACCACAATTGGAGAACTATTCTAGCAATCGAATAAGCCATCCACTGTGGACCAACATTCTGATAACCAAATCACTGCCCAGTTCCACAAAATTCTACAAAAGCAAAGGCTATGATGTAAGTATGTTTTTGAAATTTCTAATCTGTTAATTTGTGCATAAAGCATTTTATCTCAATTGAAATGTTAATTGAAAATGTGAGAAACCCCCCAACTAGCAGACTCAAAATACAAATACAATAAATACGAAATAATAATAGAACAATTTAAAGTGCGTGCCAGATTTCGATGGTAAACCAAATGACTTCAACGAATTTATTTCTTCCATAGAAAAGTAATAAACCCATTCATTGATCCAACAAAACTAAACACTTTTCAAAACAAATGGTCTGCTATTTTATGAGCAAATTATTATTATATATTTGTAAAGTAAGGAAATGTGTTTGCATATTAACATTTTTATGTGTTTGAAGTATTATGTGGATTGCATAATTTCAGAAAATTAGTGAATAATTTTTAAAAAACGAGTTGCAAAAATTATTCCAACTACTAAAGATTTATTTATGCCACTTTGGTAACGGTTTTTATATGGTATGTATTTTATTTTTACTATATTTTTTGTTTCTGTACGTTTGCTTTATATGTTCCTGTTAATTTCAAATAATTATACCCGCAACTTGACTTTCGGCAAAGATAATATTCAGTTATTCACTTTGATCCTATGCCTACAACCACACATAAATTTAATATGAGCTTTTGTGTACTTTTGTTTAGCGACATATTACTCTGAAATGAATTTGAATGACTTGAATGCACTGTCGAAGGATGGCTTTTGGACATGGTTTGATGGTATTCCGATAGAACTAGCTGAAAATTCTGAATATGGAGGCAACAGTGATGCAGATGATGAAATACGAGAAATACACTCATTGTCAAAACAAAAACCTTGTTTACGAACATCAGGTAAAATTGTATTTATCAAAGTCACAATGTTTTGAAACTGTATATTTGTAGGAAGTACAACACCTATATCTGCATCATTATCACCGTCTTCAGCAAGTATGCTTGATGCAGACTTTCAGGAAGTACCATCCAGTTCGTCTAGTAAAATTAGTAGGCCGCGATGAGCCACTGTAAAGAAATATTCTGAAGATGACGATGAATGGGATCACTTCAGCTCTGATGATTCCATACCGTTTCAACTTATGTAGATGGAAATACTGTTGCAGATAGATTTGTAGTTACTGAAGACAGGATTTTAGATGAAGAAAGCGAAATAGAGAAAGAATCCAATAATCGTCAACAAAAATTATTTACTTTTTCAAAAACTGCCTCTACTCCAAAAGTTTATCAAAATCAGGTTTTTTTTCTGAGAACTTTGGCTCTACCATTAACGTAAACACCAAATCACCAGCCGAAATTTTTGATGCCGTTATTACTAAGGAACTATTGGACATTATTGTACAAGAATTTAATAAATACGCGAATGAAAAGGGCGTAAATTTGGAACTATCTATGGTTGAACCAAAAGCTTTCTTTGGAATCCTAATAGTTATGGAATTTCATTCTTTACCAAGTTTCCGTCTATACTGGTCAACCGATCCAAATATGAGAGTTGAAAGAATAGCTAACATTATGCCCCTAAAGCGATTTTTAAATATTCTGCAACATTTGCATCTAAATGATAATTTCAAAATGCTCAAGAAAGAAGATTCCAATTTTGATAAACTTTACAAAATTCGACCTATGATAAACATTCTCGATGGATAACTTCAACAAATTATTGATACCAGATAGACAACTTGCAATCGACGAAAGTATGGTTGCTTTAGAAGGAAAAATCAGTTTTAAGCAGTATATGCCCTTGAAGTCTGTCAAGGCGGATTCAAGATTTGGGCTATAGCATGTTCAAAGACGGGCTATCTATTGGGATTTGATGTCTACCAAGGAAAATCAAAAGAAGAAATAGAGGAACAGGAACACTAGGAGAAAGGGTAGTTTTGCAATTATCAAAACCATACTGCAAGAAAGGTTGTTGTTTATATTTCGATAATTATTTTAGTACTTTTGAATTGCTGCAATCGATTCTCAAAAAAAAAATTTTGCTTGTGGAACAAGAAAGAACAGCGCCTATGATGAAAGATAACAAACACAGAAACAAGGAGAAAATTGTTGAAAGCCTATGTGTGGAGCACAGCACAGTATGCCTATGAAATACAGGCAGTAGGAAAAGCAGACAGAAAAACGGTAGCAGCCTTTAGGAATGCTGTGCTTCAGATGTATGAGAATGATAGCATGGACAGACAAAGTTAATTACAAATAGGTTATAGAAATAGTAGGGGAACAAGGATATCTGTGAAAAAAAATAGGAGAAGTGGAAGAGCAGAATACGTTCTAAAGCATTTTTGGGTAATAGTATGGGATATATTACAAGCAGAGATAGGAAAAAGGAGGTAGATATAGACTAGATCAGATAGTGATAGATGCAGACTGCAAATTTCAAGGAAATGTGTGGGTTAGTTCAGCATAGGAAACAATGAGGGTGCGCGTCTAACCAGTTCCAGAACTGAAGACCTAATGATGATGATGATGTGGAACTTTACGCTCTAATCGAAAGCATTTTCCCAAAGAACTGTTAGCAATAAACAGAACTTTAAAAATGGGCGACTTTGATTTTGCAATGTCTTCCGACATTTCAGTTGTAAAATGGAAAGACCGTGGTAAGAAGCCAGTTTTGGTAGTTAGCAATATGGACAACCCAAGTGAAACTACATACGTTCAACGTGTGAAAAAACTGGGGAAAAACAAGTAGTAAAATGCCCTCTTCCCATTTAGACCTACAATCGTTTTATGGGAGTGGTGAGCGTGATAGCGGTAGTACAAACTAATTTTAATGAACAATTTTAGTGGAAGTTCCAAATACATAAATAAAGCAAGTGCAAGACAAAAGTACTTACCAATTCAGCATCGACTGCAGAAGATCAATAGGAAACCACTCTTCTACTAGATTCAAAAAGGGCACCCTTAATCAATATAGCTATTGGTGGCGGCGGACGAGTTCGACAGGTGGCTGCTGATATTGGAACGGCGACACAAGTTTTACTTATATATTGGAAACAACACCTTTCAAAGTAAACTACGAACAGCAATTAAACATGTAACTTAACTTTCAACATCTGCGAGTTATCAACTAGATAAATGAACTATATACAAATGTTAGCATTTCTACTTTTAATAAAATTACCCTAATGGCGCCAACATACCGCCCACCCATAACAATGTTTTGATAAAAAATACAAAAGCAAAAAACACAAATTAAATAACTTAACTATAATATAACGACTCCAAACAAAATAGGTAAATTAACTTTGAGTAATGAAAGAATAAAAAATTATTATGCAGAATCTAACAGCGGTAGGGTTGCCATTTAATTCTGATAGTAGAAACGTGATCAGCGATAGCGGTATTAGAGTCCTTTAACATTTTATAAACATCGGCGAAATAATTGGACGCGCCCTTAAAATTAGTGCTGCAATCACAAAATATTTCGTGGCACAAACCTCTGCAAGCAACAAATCTATCTAGGGCAGCAAGAAATGCAGGGGTGGATAGACCCGATACGAATTCTAGATGTACCGCCTTGGTAGCTAGACAAACGAATATGGCCAAATAACCTTTTGATTGCGGAGCATTTCTTCTGTGACTTTCTTTGATTGTCCAAGGTCCAGCAAAATCAATCCCCGTATTCCAGAACGGACGCGATTGCTGAACTCTAGCTTTTGGCAAATTTGCCATTTGAGGTTCACAGGTTTGAGCCTTTAATCTATAACAGCACATGCATTTATAAATACGATGACGTATTAATTGACGAATTCCGGGAATCCAATATTGACATTGAATGAGAGATTGCATTAGACGCGGACCTCCGTGCAACGTTATTTTATGTGTATAATCGCATATTAAGACCGCCAGATGGGAATCTCTCGGAATTAATATGGGATGCTTGGCGTCATAGGAGAGAGTCGTATTCACAAGACGACCGCCCACCCTGAGCAAGTTTTGATTATCTAGAAACGGAGTTAACTTTTGTAACGAAGGAGAACACAACTGATTCGTTTTTACTTGGTGTATTTCATTAGAATAATAGAATGCCTGTACTTCTTTTATGCATAGATACCTAGCATTTTGTAATTCAATCGGAGAAAGCGGACCAGTACGTCGTGGAAGTTGTAATTTTTTACATCGAGAATTAAAACAAAATCTCAATACAAAAGCAATACTTCTTTGCAATTTACTAAAACTTGAACATTTATTTATTAATTCTAATATAGGCAATATTTTAGCGGTAGTGGCAATAAGCGTTTCAGACTTTAATTCTGGTACTAAATTATTCTGTAGGGGACTGCAAGAATTTAAGTTCCAGGTAGTAAAGGGCGTATACAAAAAGCGAGGGCCCTTCCACCAGAGGGTAAATTGCGATAAGAATTTGGGTTGTAAACCCCTACTTGCACAATCACTAGGATTGTCTTGTGATGAAACATGATGCCAATAAGTAGGCAGAGAAGTTTTTAAAATTTCAACAATTCTATTAGACACAAAAGTTTTTAAGGTATGAGGCGGTGTACGTAACCAAGCAAGTACAACTGACGAATCCGTAAATAAATGAACGGAGCATGGTTCGATTTGTTTTATAAAACATTCGACGGAATTTAATAGACGACTTAAAAGAATTGCAGCAGATAATTCCAAGCGAGGAATACTTAAAGTTTTAAGCGGGGCCACACGACTTTTTGCTTTAAGCAAATAAATATTAATATAATTTTGAAATTAGCAGCGGATATATATGACCGCTCCATATCCCTTTGACGAACCATCACAAAATCCGATCACTTGACGAGAAAGTGCTAACTTAAAATCGATATGACGAGAAATTCTAATTTCAGTTAACAAGGGTAAATCAATAACGAATTGTTTCCATTCTTGAATTTTAGTTGGAAGCGGCTCATTCCAGTTTAATCCTAGTAACCATACCTTTTGAATTAGTAATTTTGCGTAAAAAATAACTGGCGTTAGCCACCCTAAAGGATCATAAAATTTTGCAATTTCAGATACCATACTTCTTTTAGTCATAACACTTGAATTCGAATTTATACGATACGAAAAACAATCTTTGCGTGGTTCATATTGAACACCGAGGATCTTAATAGAATTATCTTCTGTATTTAAAATTAAAGCGTGATTGCGATAAACAATGGGTACACCCTCAAGAACAGATTGATGATTGCTAATCCATTTTCGTAAACTAAAACCTCCTAGTTTAAAAATGTCTATTAACTGCGTTTGTAATTGTAATGCTTCTTGGATGGTATCTACACTTTCGCAGATATCATCCACATAAGTTTGTTGCCTTATTGCTTTTGAAGCTAAAGGAAATTGTTGACCTTCATCTTCAACCAATTGATGAAACACCCTTTGCGCTAAATAGGGTGCGGTTGACATGCCGAAGGTGACCGTATTTAATTCGTATTCTTGAATGTCACCGTCGGGTTCAGTGCGGTAGTAAATGTGTTGAAATTTACGTTGATCTTTGTTTATTAATATTTGGCGGTACATTTGTTGAACATCACAACAAACGACTACAGCGTGAAGTCGAAAATTGCAAATGATGTCTGTTATATCATGTTGTAATTTAGGACCTGGTAAAAGAAAATCATTAAGAGATTTACTGTTTAAGGTGGGACGAAACGACGCGTCGAAAACCGTTCTAATTTTGGTGGTACTACTAGCCTGCTTTTCAACGCAGTGATGTGGAATAATATAATTAGAATGTGAGGAAGCGATATTCATATGACCTAAATTTATGTATTGATCCATAAAATTGCGATATTCAATATAAAGTGAGGGTTGGCGTTGTAAGCGTTTCTCCAAATTAATTAAGCGTTTCTGAGCGTACATCCTTGTATCAGGTAGAATGGGATTTTCCTCAAGAAAAGGAAGACTAACAGTATATCATCCTGAAGGATCACGTGAACAATTCTTTATAAACTGCGATTCAATTATAGAATCTTCAGGATTAACAGGCAGAGGGCGGTTGACCTCTTCAACTTCCCAAAATTTGTGAAGAGAAGTGTCTAACGAGTCACAACATAAAAAAAGCGAAGTATGATCAGATTTGTTACTAAGTGACAGTGAGAGGGGTTGAGGCACTTTGCCACACAGAACCCATCCAAAAATTGTAAAAATAGTACTTGGTTGTCCCTTAATAATGGAATGAGAGTCTGCCATAATTTCGGTATATAAATCAGCGCCCAATAAACAATCAATAGGAGCCCTTTTATCGAAATAAGGATCAGCTAGACTGATATCAGAAAAGCGATTACTTACATCTGAAACTAAGGGTACATTAGGTTGGTCGCTACAAATTTGATCAACTATTAAAGCATTAGTATAAAGTTTGATATTTGAATTATTTAATGGTGTAATCGAACAATTAACAAAACCTCTATTTTTCTCAATAGCGATATTAGACACCCCTTCAACGCGATATGATTTCTGTATCGTACCAAACCTAATTTTTGTACACAAGCATTGGTAATCAGACTAACTTGGGAACCACTATCAATTACGGCACGAATAGGAATTACATAACCACTTGCATCATACATCCCAATAATAGCGGTACTTAACAATATTGAACAATTGTTCATCGAAACATTTTCGGTAACAGAGCAGGACAATGTCTGCAGTGCAGAATTTGATTCAGCCACTACTATATTATTCTCATCTTTCAGTGAAACACTATTTTGGCAATCTCGTATAGCATTTAATGAGGAACGATTTTTATTATCATTAATCATATGCAATAACCTATGATGCCTGGGATTTCCACATTGTACACATTTTGACTGAGATCTACATACAGACAATCTATGAAAACCTAAACAATTAAAACATAATGCAAATTTCTTTACAACATCATAACGTTGAGAAATGGGAAACTCCTTAAACTTTTCACATGTGTAAATTTTATGTGATGAATTGCATAAGGGGCATCCAGGATGTCCTCTTGTAATGTCAGATTTATTGGAAGCGATAGACAAGAATGAATTGCGTGGATTGCTAAAATGTCCCTTATTTGATTTTGTAATTGCAAGAACAGGCTTACATGATTGTGGAGGCGCGGATCTGGCGTTTGAATGCGTTAATTCAACAACTTTAATCCTATCTTCTACAAATTTGATCAAGTGGTTACATTTAGGAATATCAATATCAGAACATTTGAATTCAAATTCTTTGCGTGAGGTAGGCGACAGTGATCGTAAACCATCGTATAAAATAGTAAAGTCAAATAAATCGGGAATTTGAAGTGCCTTTAAAGTGTTTAAATTCGTACTCAATACTTTAACAAACGAATTTAATGATCTTGAGGAGTCTTCATACAGTGTATGAAATGAAAATATTTTATCTAAATAATTTGAAGCTAGTAAACGTTTATTTTGAAAGCGTTTTATTAAAGTTTGCATTGCAATATCGTAATTCTGATCTGATATTGATAAGGATTCAATAAGTGATAGTGCGTGTTGTTTTAATAAGCTTCTTAAATACGTTAATTTTTCCACCTTTGAAAGTGATTTATTTTATGAATCAGTGACGTAAGGAGAAAGTAGAAGTTCGGCCAATCGCTTATTTTTACATCAAACGATTCAATTTCTATTTTCGGTCATTTTGCCGATTGAGATTCAATATTTACTAAATTAGACGAAGTAGCGGCGGAGGTTTGCCCTTCAATTGTCGATCGCATTTGAACATTTAATTTACGAGCTTGCGTTTTTATACTAAAGGTAAGTTCATCATAGGCTACTGAAGGTTGATTAACGTCAATGCGCTCCCTTTCTTCTACCTTAAAATTTAAAATTCCTATTTTATCATTTATGCGTTCAAAAGCATCTAAATCATCTTCCATTCTATTGAAACGCGAAATGAAACTATCTAATTCTGGTGCGTATGATTGTTCTTTTTCTAATAACAAAATACATCTGTTTCCTACGTCATAAAGTGCTTGAATTCTAGCAAAATATTTTTCTCTTTTAGTTACGAAAGAACTAAGTTCTAAATGACTCATTGTAAATAATCTTTTATTAATTAAATATCAAAACCTAAACAAATTAGTTTAAAGATTACGTCTAATCTCAATAGTTTACTTATCGCAAATTTAAAGGCGTTCTCACAACGCAACAAGACTCGCAGATGTTGAAATTCAACAACATTGTATCATATATTTTATCATAGAATAATTATTTTTATCACAAATAAAAACTGAACAACCGACTCGACTAGGACCAATGATGAGCGTGATAGCGGTAGTACAAACAAATTTTAATGAACAATTTTAACGGAAGTTCCGAATACATAAATAAAGCAAGTGCAAGACAAAAGTACTTACCAATTCAGCATCAACTGCAGAAGATCAACAGGAAACCACTCTTCTACTAGATTTAAAAGGGCACCCTTAATCAATATAGCTATTGGTGGCGGCGGACGAGTTCGACAGGTGGCTGCTGATATTGGAACGGCGACACAAGTTTTTCTTATATATTGGAAACAACACCTTTCAAAGCAAACTACGAACAGCAACTAAACATGTAACTTAACTTTCAACATCTGCGAGTTATCAACTAGATAAATGAACTATACAGTGTGTACAGTATAAAATGCAGTACATGGGGATCTTGGAAACTGTAGGAGATACGATCTTGGTTAAATAAGACAAAAGTTGCATAATCATGAGGGTATCTCAGATCGGTTTTCAAATTTCAAAGTTTTTTCATAGGTTACTAGATAGAGGCAAAAAACACAAAATTGACGATTTCTTTATTTGCTCGTAGTTAGTCTACTAATTGAAATAGAATGTTCAAATTTGGTACATCATGGTAATTCCCCATTGCGCTTCACATTTTCAACATAGATTTTGTCTAGGGCATTTAGATTTTGCGTGACGATGTTCAACTTTTTATTTTTAAATAGCCGCCATATTGAATTTTTACATTTTTGAAATGCTGACAAAAAACCCTTTCCAAAGAGGTATAACATGGCTATGTTTGATTGAATCAAAACACTAAAAATCACATAATTATGTTTTGGTCATAGTAGGCTTTAATTTCCATGACAAAGAGAAACAATTGCTCAACATCTGAGAAACGTCAAAGTTTGTCCTTTATTTTATGTTTCAAGTAGTGCAGTTTAAAAAAACAGTTAATTAATTTACATAGAAATTTAAGCAAAGCATTTGCGCTTGAAATGGATCGCTTTACTAACCGTGATAAATATCAAATGTTAGAATGTTTTATTCTTTCTGGAAGGAATGATGTTAAAGCTGATTAATTGTATTTAAATAAATACCCAGAAAAACATCAACCAAACAGATGTATGTTTCGGAGATTACAAAATAATTTAATAAATTATGGTAGTTTTGGCTTGTCTAAGAGAAATAGGCAAATTAAAAAAGATAATGAAAACAGCGTTTTACAAACAGTTGTCGAAAATCCTCGTACTTCTCTTAGACAAATTCAGAATATAACAGGTGTTGCTCATTCTACGGCAAGAGCTATTTTAAAACGTTTCAAGTACCATCCATATCATGAACGACCATGTCAGGGATTGCGTACTGAAGATCAAATTCGAAGAATGGAATTTTGTGCTTGGTACATCAGAAAGTGCAACGAAAATTCAATTTTTGCATATACAATTTTGTGGTTTGACGAAAGTCGATTTACGAATTGTGGTATGTTCAACCGCAAAAATACAATTTTTTGGTCAGATGAAAATCCACATTTGAACCGCCAAGTTAGACATCAAGTTAAATGGGGATTCAACGTCTAGATTGGTATTATTGGAAGGTACATTATAGGTCCGTTTTTTTATTATGCAAATTTAAACTCTGCGAGATACTTAGATTTATTGCAGGGAAATGTGGCAGATAGACTAATGGAGCTTCCACTCGCTACTTTGCAAAATATGATTTTTCAAAATGATGGTGCTCCACCCCACAATGCTCTGATTATTAGAAATTTTTTTAATTCTGAGTATAATGAAAACTGGATTGGAAATCGGGGACCAATTAAGTGGCCGGCGAGATCACCGGATTTAACTCCTCTAGATTTCTTTATATGGGGCCATTTAAAAAGTCGTGTGTACTCAAAAACGTATGATAATGTAGGCCAATTACAACAAGCAGTCCAAGAGGCCATAAATAAAATAACTCCAACTATGATAAGACGATCTTGTAAAGATGTTTATAAAAGGTGTCAGTCGTGTGTTCAACAAAATGGGGGGTTATTTGAACATTTAAAATAAATAATAAATTCATGTGACTGACTATTGTTATATTTTTTTCCTTGATTGTTAATTTGCAATTGTCTGAACATGAATGAGAACTAAAAACAGCTTAAATAATATTTTGTATTGAATAGATGCTAGTTTGTATTTATTCTTTGTTAATGCATAGTTATGTAAGTTCTGATTAATACAGATTTATTTTCAATTTTTTACGTTTTTTATTGTTTTTATTACCACTGAAAATTGAGTTTAAAATTTTTAGAGCAATTGTTTCTCTTTGTCATAATGGAAATTAAAGCCTACTACGACCAAAACATAATTATGTGATTTTTAGTGTTTTGATTCAATCAAACATAGCCATGTTATACCTCTTTGGAAAGGGTTTTTTGTCAGCATTTCAAAAATGTAAAAATCCAATATGGCGGCTATTTAAAAATAAAAAGTTGAACATCGTCACCCAAAATCTAGATGCCCTAGACAAAATCTAAGTTGAAAATGTGAAGCGCAATGGGGAATTACCATGATGTACCAAATTTGAACATTCTATTTCAATTAGTAGACTAACTACGAGCAAATAAAGAAATCGTCAATTTTGTGTTTTTTGCCTCTATCTAGTAACCTATGAAAAATTTTTGAAATTTGAAAACCGATCTGAGATACCCTCATGATTATGCAACTTTTGTCTCATTTAACCAAAATCGTATCTCCTACAGTTTCCAAGATCCCCATGTACTGCATTTTATACTGTACACACTGTATACAAATGTTAGCATTTCTACTTTTAATAAAATTACCTTAATGGCGCCAACAGGGAGAGTTGATCAATTTGATCAACTTCATTCCTACTACAACATTCCTTGGAAGTCGAGAAGATGGTGGCTAAAACTATATTACTATTTTATAGATGCAGTCATTGTAAATTCTTTTATTTTATATAAAGTTCAAATGAAACGCAATAGCCAAAAGCCACTTGCTCAACTAAAATTTAGAAATCTATTAGCAGCTCAATTGATAAGCAATTACAATTCTAGAAAACGTACAGGTTCCCTGCCATCAGTGTACAAAAATTTGAAAAAGTTAGTGGTCGGACCTGTCGCAATACACAATTCAAATAGGCTCTGATATAGGCAAACACATGCCAATACAGGGTACATCAATATGTTGTGCATATTGCAGTACCAAGGAAAAGTGTGTATGTTCACACATGTTATGCAAGGCAAGTGATGTTGCATTATGTCTACGTTGTTTTTACCATTCCATAATGTATAAATATTTTTTGTACTTATTATAATCAATAGATTATGTGGACATTCTTAACATAATTATTATGTGGTCGAATTATTAACCATTGATTACATATTATAAAGCACATTATCAAATGTTCATTGGTCGATATATCGAACACCTATTTTTTTCAAAAATAAACAAAATTTCATACAAAATGTAAATTGTCTGCACTACTTAGGCTATTTTGAATTTGTTGCAATAAAAAAGTTTTATTTTTTAATAAAAAATAGTACTGTGTCTTAAAGGGTTAAATCTGTTCAGGTTAAGATGATGACGCATCGCAAAAAGGTCGTGAAAATGTTGGCATAAAAGCAATAATGGCAAATTAAGTTGGAACGTGGATTCTGTTTGTTGATAATCTTTACACTAGCTATCAATAGCCAAACTATTACTGAACAATAAAATACCTGCCAAAAAATACTTTCAAGCTTAACAAAAACCTTTTTTAACTTTAAAAAGAAAGCAAGGGAGCCATTTACTAAATAGAAAACAGAAATAATAAACTTTTAAATGAGTAAGAAGTTATATTATCGACACTTAAGAGGTATGGCGGTACTTTGGTTGATACTAGCAAGTTTAAAAGTCATCGAGGAGTCCTCAAAACAATGAATACGTGACTATAACAAATTTAAAAGAAGAGTAGACTAAAGTGAACAAGTAATTTTAAATATGTGTGAATCTATGCATAATACATCATTGCACTGATCAAAATATGTCGTGTTAAGATCTTATGCATAAACAAAATGATACTTTAAAATGGCCATGGAGATCAGTATTTGAAACCAAAATGATAGACGCCTGATTATAAATGACAATTCAACTTCCAATACTTGGATTTAAAAGCTCATCATCATGTCTTCAGTCCTGGAACTGGTTAGACATGTACCCTCATTGTTTCTTATTCTGAGCTAACCTACACATTTCCCTGAAATTTCGGCAGTCTGCATATTTCACCATCTGCATGTAATGGTCTGATCTAGGTCTACCTCTGCCTCTTTTTTCCTATTTCTGCTTGTATATATCCCGCACTATTCCCCAAAAATGCATTAGAACGTATCCTGTCCCATTTCTCCTATTTTTTTTTTTGTTTTCCACAGATATCTTTATTCCCCTACTATTTCTATAACCTCTTTATTATTCACTTTGTCTGTCGATGCTATAATCCTCATACATCCGAAGCACAACATTCCAAAAGGCTTCTACCGTTTTTCTGTCTGCTCCTTATATGCCCCTATTTCATAGACGTGCTGTGCTCCGCACATATGCTTTCTACAATTTTTTCCTTGTTTCTATCTGTTATTTTGAAACATAGCCGCTGCTTTTACTTGTTAGATGCAGTTCGGTTCCCCTTCTATTGTTTACAAATATATACCCTATTTCCTCGATATTCAGTGGTATGTGAAGGGGAGGCGGCTCCGTGGCGTAGTTGGTATGACTGTGACTACTACGCCCAAGGTCCCGGATTCGAATCCCGACCCAGTCTGCTTGAAAAATGTTAGACGAGCATTTTTCACAAAAATACGTCCTCGTTTGGATGAGAGATAAAATGGATGTCCCGTGTGTGAGTTGTCACGCACATTAAAGATCCCTACCTTACTTGGAACAGCAAGGGTTTGGCAAAATTCCAAATTTTCCAGGTAAAAAAAACTCGCTTCCTGGCCAATGTAGTACCTTCGGGTGGAGCGTTGGAAAATCACATGTAAGGTATGTAAATAGGGTTAATCAGCCCGCGGCTACCAAGATCCCCCAACACTTGAACATTTGCCGAATTAATAGTTTTCCAATATATCCTTTTGCACAATCAACATTAGTTGAACATATTTCAAATCCAACACCAGTAGTTGTTTATAATAATCATAAGATTTAAGTGCAATTATTTTTTCATCATTAGGTTTTTCGTCTCAAAACTGGTTGGACGCATATCTTCAGTTATTTCTATTCTGAGCTAGCCAATACTGTTCCCTGAAATTTCCACAGCCTCGATTCAGTTTGGATCCCCTTATGTTGTTTCCTATTTATATGCCCTATTTCACCAAGATTCAGTAGTATGTGAAGAGGGTTAAGTTTGTGGCTACGAAGGATTTTTTTAACACTCAGACATTGTCGAATTAATAGTTCTCCATTAAATCCTTTCACACAATTAACATTAGTTGAGAATATTGCAAAATCAATGCATGTATTGGTTATAATAATCATCAGAATTGTGTACAGTTATTTTTTTTCGTCAATAGGTTTTCCATTTTGGACCTGGTTGGATGCGTACCTCCATTGATTTCTATTCTGGGCTAGCCTGCACATTTCCCTGAAATTCCCACAGCCTACATCTTTCACTATCTGTGTGCAATAGTCTAACCTAGGTTTACCGGTATCTATCTCTCTTTTTTCCTATCTCTGCTTCTAATATATTCCGCACTATTCCTTCATACCTTAGTATGTGGCCTATCATCCTATTTTTTACTATTTTCCAAATATTTCTTTCTTCCCCTACCATTTCTAGTTCTGTAAATGTTGATTTGGGGTTAAATACCACTCCTAGGACACCAATAACTGGTGGCATTAGTAGAAGTGTACCATTGATTATATAGTTGAATATTGTATTTTATGCAAAATTATATGACATGCTGAAGCATTTTTCTACATGAAGTAAATTGTTGTCACACTGAGTTATTGTACTGTTTAGGTTTTGTTTCAGTTCCTGACAATTAGCAATGTTAGATATTGTAGAAAATAATTTCAGGTTGTCAACATAAGAAGCAGAGTATTGTGGTGTCAAGTATAGCTACTATATCTTTCATAAAAATATTGACAAGGCCCCAGCACAAAGCCTTGTGACATATCTGAGGTTATCTCTATGGCGTTGGATTTACTGTTATGGATTAACACAAATTGTTGTCTTTTTGTAAGGTACGATCTTAGAAGTATGAAAAGATCGGAGAGGAGATTAAGCCTTTGAAGTTTTTTTAGGTGTGTGGTCAAGATGGTCAAACCCTTTTTTCAAATCTATATAGATCACATTGCATTCCTTCATTCAATGATTGACATATGAATTGTGTACTACAAAATAAATTAGTGACTGTCAAGTGATCACTTACAAATTCATTTTCCTGAGTAATGTGTATTTAAAAATCTTTAATTCTATTATACAAGACCATTTCAAGCACTCACTGAAGTTGTTTATTATATCTATAGGTCTGTAGTTTTTCACCAACTGCTTAATGCCCTTTTTAAATACAGAACAAACTTTAAATGTCTTTAAGTTGTAGGATTTATACCAATTTTTAAGCTGAAGTTAGAGATTCTGGTTGGAGGTTCAACAAATACTGAGCAGTAGTCATGCGAAACGAAGATGGGTTATTTGGCCCTACAGTAAGTTTGCTCTTTAGTTTTTAATTTGGGCGATACCTCCTCTTTGATGGGCAATACAGTGTATTACAAACACTTAGGGTGCATTTTGTTTTAAATGACATAAATCTACGATAGCTCCCAAACATAGCTATTGCTTCATCTACTGTCGCTGATATATTATTTGATCAAGGAATCGCTTTTACCATGAAATAATCTCTGAGAACATTGCATATTTATTTGCCTTTAGTCTGTTGCCAAAGTTCTCGCATAGAACAATTTTTCATGGATTTCTTGGTCCAAAAAAAAAACGAACATATGCCAATAATAATGCTTCATCATCAGGTAAAGTTGACTCGTCCAGCATCTATATATATTTGAACAGTGTTGTTGCTCAAGAGAATTTTTTTTTTATTATATCATATGCCCATTTCGAATGGACCTGCACCTTGCCGAAGTTCTAGATTACTAGAACAGGTGAAATGGCTTGCGTGTTCTAATGAGCTAAAGAGCCAAACTACAGGTCCAACCAAAGTTGTAGGGTCGTTAGTGAGGAACCAGACTAAGACAGGCCCCCGAAAAAGGGCAGCGGCTCTTTCGGTACTTAGATTAGCAGAGACCATAGGGGTTGGTATGGCAGTCTAAGACACACTACCGCGATGTGGAAGGCAACGGGAAACCACCACATTACCTCCCAAGTACACAGTGTATCTAAATTATAATAAAATGATGGCATTCTCTGGGGTAAAAGATTCCGGAGGTAAAATAGTCCCCCATTCAGATCTCCGGGAGGGGACTACTTCGGAGGATGCGATCGGAAAGTTAAGAATAAGAGTCGGGAACACTTTGCGAGTCAGAGCGTGGAATGTTAGAACTATGAAGCAAGTGGGTAGCTAGAGAACCTAAAAATCGAAATGAATAGGTTATCACTAGACATAGTAGGGATCAGCGAAGTTCGGTGGCCAGAGGCAGGGGATTTTTGGAGTGGAGACTTCAGGGTAATTCATACAAGAGCAGAGGAAGAAAATTTGGGTGTGGAGATGGTTATGCAAAAAAAGGTAGGATACTGTGTAGAAAATTACTTACAAAAGAATGAAAGAGTACTCATCGTTAGATTAGAATCTAAACCGGTAAACACAGTAATAATACAAGTATACATGCCCACCTCTAGCTACAGTGACGAAGAGGTAGAAGCGATCTACAAAGATATCGAAGACATAATAAGATACGGAAAAGGACATGAAAACTTAATAATTACGGGGGATATTAATGCAGGGGTAGGTGAGGGTAGGGAAGGAGTGGTAGTAGGTTTATTTGGATTAGTCACAAGAAACGACAGGGGAAATAGGCTGGTAGAATTTTGCGACAAGAACAATTTAATCATCACAAACACATTATTTCAACATCATGCTAGAAGACGATATACGTGGAAAATGCCAGGAGATATAGGAAGATATCAAATAGATTACATTCTTGTTAGACAACGGTTTAGGAATCAAGTAAAAGACTGTACAAGCTACCCAGAAGCAGATATAGATACTGACCACAACATCGTAATTATGAAGGCCGCACTTAAATTTAAGAATATGAAAAAAAGAAACGGAAAAAGGAACTTGGACTTAGAGAAACTAAAAGACATAGATATTCAAGAAAGATTCGAAAAAAGTCAAATGAATTGCTCAAAGATATCGGGAAAATATCTGATACTAAGGAAGTAGAAACCAAATGGAATAACATTAAATCCAGCCTCGACATGGCGGCCAGAGATATTCTGGGGTATACACAAAAACAAAATAAGAAACCATGGATAACAAAGGATATCCTGAATTTAATAGAAGACGAAAATACAAAAATAAATCAGACGAAACAGGAAAACAGAGATACAAAGCCATAAAATGGGAAATTATTCGCAAATGCAGGAAAGCTAAAGAACAATGGATTGATGAAAAGTGCAAAGAGGTACAAACTAAGATGGAAGTAGGAAAGACAGATAAAGCATACAAACTAATTAGAATCAATTTTAGGGATATAAAACCGTATAGCAAAAATATAAAGGATGCGGAAGAAAATGTCATTATAGAAAATGTAGAGAAAGTGGGTAGATGGCAGGAATGTATAGGGAACTTATATGCAGGAGAAACACTAACTGCATTAGAACAGGAATCGGACATTGAAAATGATGACTAGGGATATCCTATACTTAGAGATGAGTTTGAATTAGCATTAAAGGGTCTGAAAAATGGTAAGGCACCGGGTACAGATAAGGTGCAAGCGGAAACTCTAAAAGCCGCTGGTCAAGCAGTAACAGAACGTCTCTTCCAACTTGTAAGCTATATGTATGAAACAGGCGAGATACCCAAAGATTTCAAACGTAACATCATAGTAACTATACCAAAAAAGAAAGGCGCAGATAGATGTGAAAATTTTCAAACAATAAGTTTGACAGCACACGTGTCAAAAATATTAACTAGAATTGTACAAAGACGAATGGAAAAACGGGCTGAAGAAATACTAGGAAAAGACCAATTTGGGTCATAATGGAGAAAACAACAGATAAAGAGGAAAGCGTGTATATAGGGTTTGTAGATCTGGAAAAACCATTTGACAATGTAAAATGGAAAAAATGTTCGAAATACTCAAAAAGATTGGAATGAGTTATAGGGATAGACGGATAGCTTATACAAAGAGCAAACAGGAGTAATAGAATTAGAGCAGGAACGTAGAGAAGTAAACATCAGGAAAGGAGTGAGACAGAGATGTTCCCTATCCCCATTAATTTTTAACTTGTACATTGAAGAGGCAATGAATACTGTCAAATGCAGGAAGACATTTGGAATTACTATGCAGGAACAAAAAATTGATATGCTTAGATTTGCAGGTGATATAGGAATATTAGTATCTAGCAAGGAAGAGTTAGAAGCTGCTCTCAATGAAATGGAAACGGTTCTAACAGAGAGATACGGTATGAAAATTAACAAAAGTAAAACTAAAGTACTAGTATGTAAAGGAGGAAAAGATAAATCAAAAACAAGAATACAAATATGTAACACAAACTTACAAGAGGTTAAGGATTTCTGCTACCTAGGAAGCCAAATAACGCAAGATGGGAAAAGCACAAAAGATATAAAACAAAGATTAGCACAAGGTCGTGCTACATTTAACAAGAAAAAGCAACTACTGTGTTCAAAGACAACAAACATAGAAACAAGTAAAAGATTGCTTAAAACATATGTATGGGGCACAGCACTGTACGGCTGTGAAACCTGGACAGTAGGAGAAGCAGACAAGAAAAAGGTAGAAGCCTTTGAAATGTGGTGCTACAGACGAATGATGAAGATATCATGGACAGACAAAGTTAAGAACGAAGAGAGGTATTAAAAATGGTAGGGGGAGAAAGAAATATGCGGAAAATGGTAAAAAATAGGAGAGATAGGATGATAGGCCACATACTACGGCATGAGGGAGTAGTGCGGAATATACTAGAAGCAGAGATAGGAAAAAAGAGAAGAAGAGGTAGACCTAGGTTAGACTACTGCACACAGATGGTGAAAGATGTAGGCTGTATGAGTTTCAAGGAAATGTGTAGGCTAGCTCGGAATAGAAATCAATGGAGGTACGCATTCAACCAGTCCCAAGATGGATAAATTAATGACGAAGAAAGTAACTGCACTTAAACATGATATTTATTATAAGCAACTACAAGCATTGGATGGGCAATATTCTCGAATAATGGTAATTGCGTGAAAGCATTTACTGGAAAACTATTATTTCGGCAAATGTCTTAGTGTTGGGGGATCTTGGCAGCCACAGGTTGCTTAACCCTCTTCAATAAATCTCAGTGAAATAGGGCACAATACTAGAAAACAATAGAAGAAACATGATATTTATTATAAGCAACTACAAGCATTGGATGGGCAATATTCTCGAATAATGGTAATTGCGTGAAAGCATTTACTGGAAAACTATTATTTCGGCAAATGTCTAAGTGTTGGGGGATCTTGGCAGCCACAGGTTGCATAACCCCCTTCAATAAATCTCAGTGAAATAAGGCATAATATTAGAAAACAATAGAAGGGGAACCGAGCTGTATTGCCGTGTGAGAATTTCAGGAAACTATGTACATTAGTTTAGAAAATAAATAAGTGCAGGTGCATGTCCAATCAGTTTTGAGACGGAAAACCCAATGACGAAAAAATAAGAGCAGATAAATCTGAAGATTATTATAAACAATTCCAGGTGTTGGTTGTGAAATATCTGCAACTAATGTTGACTGTGCGAAAAGATATATTGGAAAAAATATTAAATCAGTAAATGTTCAAGTGCTGGGGGAACTTGGCAGCCACAGGTTGCTTACCCCCCTTCGCAACCACTGAATGTTGGAGAAATAGGGTATATAATTGTAAAACAATAGAAAGGTACCGAACTGCATCTAACAAGAAAGAACGGCGCCTATGATGAAAGACAACAAACATAGAACAAAAAGTTGTTGAAAGCGTATGTGTGGAGCATAGCACAGACAGTATGCCTACGAAATACGGGCAGTCTGAAAAGCAGACAGAAGAACAGTAGCAGCCTTTGAAATGCCGTGCTTCAGATGTATGAGGATGGACAGACAAAGGTAATAACAAATAGGTTATAAAAACCGTAGGGGAACAAGGATATCTTTGGGGAAAAAATATGAGAAATAGAAGGGCAGAATACGTTCTAAGGCATTTTTGGGAAATAGTGAGGGATATATGACAAGCAGAGATAGGAAAAAAGAGGTGGATGTAAACCTAGATCAGATAGTGATAGATGCAGACTGTGCAAATTTCGGGGAAATCTGTAGGTTAGTTCAGAATAGGAAACAATGATGGTACGCGTCTAACCAGTTTCAGGACTGAAGACCCAATGATGATATCATATGCAACCTTTTGTTCTTAACTTTGTCTGTCCATGATATCTTCATCGTGCGTCTGTAGCACCACATTTCAAAGGCTTCTATCTTTTTCCTTCTGCTTCTCCTACTGTCTAAGTTTCACAGCCTTATAGTGCTGTGCTCCACACATATGTTTTAAGCAATCCTTTCCTTGTTTCTATATTTGTTGTCTTTGAATACAGTAGTTGCTTTTTCTTGTTAAATGTAGCACGACTTTGTGCTAATCTTTGTTTTATATCTTTTGCACTCTTTCCATCTTGTGTTATTTGCTTCCTAGGTAGCAGAAATCTTCAACCTCTTGTAAGTTCTCCTTAGCTATTTGTATTCTTGTTTTTGATTTATTTTCCCCTCCTTTGCATACTAGTACTATAGTTTTATTTTTGTCAATTTCCATACCATATTTCTCTGTTAGAACTGTTTCCATTTCATTAAGACCAGCTTCTAACTCTTCCTTGCTAGATGTTAATACCGCTATATCATCTGCAAATCTAAGCATATTAATCTTTTTCCCTGCATAGTAATTCCACATGTCTTCCTGCATTCGACATTATTCATTGCCCTTCGATGCACATTTCCTAATATTTACTTCTCTACGTTCCTGTTCTAATTCTATTACCGCTGTTTGATCTTCGTATAATTTGTACTAAACCATCTATGCCTAAAACTCATTCCAATCTTTTTGAGTATTTCGAGCATTTCTTTCTATTTTACATTGTCGAATGCTTTTTTTTAGATCTAGAAACCCTAATCACACGTTTTCCCCTCTTTCTATTGTTTTCTCCATTATCACCCTCAGGGCTAAAATAGCCTCCCGTGTTACCCTATTTCGCCTAAACCCAAATTGATCTTCTAGTATTTCTTGTTTTTTTCCATTCGTCTTTGTACAATTCTAGTTAATATTTTTGACATGTATGCTGTCCAACTTATCATTCAAAAATTTTCACATCTATCCACGTCTTTTTTGGTATAATGACTATGATGTTACGTTTTGGTAGCAAAGCGCTGATATAAATAAAAAGTTTACACTATCTGAATGGAATTTGATATGAATTCAGTCAAATGCTTACCATATTTGAGGATGTTCATAACAAAACTCGTCATATCCAGTTTGTAAAATTTTACAGGAGAGCTGAAAAACTGTTTTCTCGCGATTTTTAACACTGGGGCAATATGTTGCTTTCTTGGCTGTGAGTTCCATGTACCAGGACCCATGGGAATCTTAAAATCAAATCGTAGAAGTCCGTAACGATTTATTTGACTTTAAATTTGGGATAAGGCGAGTTTTATTGTGACACTAAGGATAAGGCGAGTTTTGTTATGTACTGGAGAGATTATTTTTAAAAAGAAAAAGCCTGTTGATATGTTTCGAAAGCTATTTATTACCAAAAATAAAAAATGATGACATGAATCAAAATTACAATACGATAAGAGAAAGAACTAACATTGTTTAAACATACATTTCTTTTTCGATAATAAAATTATTTTCTGCTTCTTTCCTCCCACAATAATTATTATTATTGTTATTTTCGTACTTTACAGACTCAGTTTCCTCTTCGTGCTGCATCGACAAATCATTTTTAGGATCACTAAATAGGTTTCTATAAAATTTGCATTCCTCAAATGCTTCCCAATTTTCCCCAAGGTGTTTTTTTAGCAACGTTTTTACGTCATTAATTTTTGTTTCTTTCATCGAAACTCCCTTTTTTATGTTTTTTGCTTGTAAACTTTTCATAGAAAACCCCCCTTTTAAAAATACTCATACCCATGTTTATGTCGGAATTCTAAAATGGTTCGCCCATGACTGTAACCATGGAGGAACCCGGTTTTCTTTCAATCAAAAGCCGTTTCACTGCATTAAACTTAAAGTGTCAATTGCATGTACCCTTGAAGCATGTCTTCGTCATGCTTTTCCAATCATACACCCCGCAGTTTTCCAATCTCTGCACCATTCCATGTTTACTAAATACTGCAAAGTATTCTTCAGGATTAATAATCACTGGCATTTTCCTTAACTCTTTTTCTATATTTTCAAATACCCTATCAGACGGTAAAAAGCTATGGCCTGTTATAGGAAATACCAGTTCGATATGCTTAATGTTTTGAGGAGCGATTTCGTGCAAAAACTTCACACACATTGCTACAATGGTAGAGTTGCGGTTCTGTCCACCACATTACATGTGATTTTCCAATGCTCCACCCGAAGGCACTACATTGGCCAGGAAGCGAGTTTTTTTTTTACCTGGAATTTTTTTTTTTGAATTTTGCCGAATCCTTGCTGTTCCAAGCAAGGTAGGGATCTTTAACGTGCGTGACAACACTCACACACGGGACCTCCATTTTACCTCTCATCCGAACAAGGGTGTATTTTTGAGAAAAATGCTCGCCTAACATTTTTCAAGCGGACCGTGTCGGGATTCGAACCCGGGACCTTGGGCGTAGTAGTCACACACATACCACTACGCCACGGAGCCGCCTTCTGTCCACCACAGCCGTCAGCGCATAGTCTTATGCCAGAAAAAGCGGATAAATTTGTTACTCAGTCGGTGGGAAACCGCAGAAGCTATTTCGTTGGACCCTTTGTAGAACTCATGTTCCATCCATGTGTATATGAATGTATTATCTTTTGTGAGGTGTTTATGCGATGAACCCTCGATAATCATGAAATTCTACGTATATATTTGACGCGAATAATACGCAATTTGATCTGGTACCTTAGGGTTTATCAAGTTTTTTTGGCAGTCATAAGATAGTCGCAGTGTCTTTTCATCCTCGTCCCGTAATTTATCAAAGTATGCTTTTGCCCTAAGCTTATGTACTTATTTCTCAATGGTTAGGATTTTTTTCTTTTTGGGATCCTTTTCTTCGCGAATGTGCAGTTTCAGTTCTATGCACTTTGAGCAAGCATCTGTAATAGGTGTACCAAAACCCATATTGTATTCCGTACAGAAAATCTTTCTAAAAAAAGTTCTTTTAACTTTTAATTGTGTTTGCTCGTTGTACATACGAAATAACTTTTCAATGGAGAGGTCACACGGTAAGTACTGCCTAGTGCTTTTTCCTCTACAGTAGTGTGACTCTACACACGACAGTTTTTCGATAAATTCCTTCACATGAAGCCTCTTGGTTTGAAAAATAGGTTTTTGATGGTTACCACCTCTCTTTTCTCTTGTCATTTCGCCGGTTTGTTGAAAGGTTTTACCAATTCGCTGTATTCTGTCTTTTGAAATATGTAGAATGTTGTGAAAGCTTTCTGACATATTGAATCTTCCAGTTCTGTGTTCCATTTACTTTTACAAAATACTGACAGGAAATACCTTTTCTGCTGGAAGCTTCCCTGGTTTGTCTGTCACATTTAGGTTTGTACACCTGTATGTGCTTGAGAATAAAAGCGTTTTGGATTACCTTGTCCGTCGATGCGTAGAATGATTTATGAAATTGCTTAATGTCAATCATCTTTAGAGATGCGCATCGATATGTAGGCCCACTATGATTGCATTGGGGAAATACCGGCAACTGCTTGGGAGAATGCCTGTGAACAGAAAATGAGGTATGTAATTGAAAACTGTAGGCAGTGGGTATGCTTCTTTTCACACTTTGCGTAGTACTTTGAAAGAATGCAAAATTGTGTTCGGTTACAGCAAAGTACTATGAACAATACAATAAACTAATAACAAGACTCACCTCTGCTTTTTAGACAAACGTTGCTTCCACTCTGTATGATTTGACAACTTCTTTCTGCCTTTTCCTGGTACCCCGGGAGATATGCAGTCTCCTTCTAAATCACTTGCATTCATTTTAAACAAACTATTCACCGTAGAGAACCAGTAAAACAATAATGTTTGAGTTACAGTCAGCTAGGTTGCTTGTGGAAAGATGAACAGCTCACTGTCAATGCCGTACGATAAAACAGCCTTTCATTGGTTCCTTGGATTAGACGAGTTTTGTCGTGACATTGTCACAAGATATGGCGAGTTCTGTTGTGACGGTGGTTTTATAAATCAAGATTTACATGGTAAATAGCAAGTTTTGAAGCGACTTCATGTGTTAAAACTATAGACCTTCTATAGGAGAATAGATTGGTGGCAATATTTAAGTTTGTACAAAACGCAGATGACGAGTTTTGTTATGGTGGTTCTCATTTATCCACACTCACCCTGTACAACTGCAGTTATATGTAACTTTAATTACAATTTTCAAATATTACACACTTTTATTCATTCAATATAACGATAAACTACAATGCTCTATTTATTGTTTATTTAAGTCACAAAGAGAAAGCATGTTTTCCGTAGCAATGGTCTGTTTAAGCTTAGTTTATTTTAATATCGTTTCTTGTTAACTAATTCATGTACCTAATTGTTTTAAGAACGAGTATCTCGCACAAACTATATGGGACACGTATACCCAATATCAGTATTAAAAATTAGTGCCTTGTAACACGTGCATCTTATAATCCGTTCTATAATGCAGTGTACGAGTTAACGAGGTATTTCCAATAAAAATGCAATTAAACAAATAACTAAAAGCATCAGAATCGAAAGGTGAAGCATATACTACATATGTAGCTATAAATGTTATACATTAAATATCATGATGTGCAATCAATTTAAACTTGTGCAAATGGCTATGTGCAATACAAATGTAGAGATTTTAAAAAATTACCCTATGCATTAAATGTTTTTCGTGCATATATTTCACTCCATGTAAAAGCATTTTCATATACAATTTAATATGTCTTTCATTTATAGGATTATTTACATCACGCAATACTTCATACAGACTAGATGGGAGATATTCCATTACGAGTATAAACCCCATTCCACTCGGAATTATTTCTAACATTTTTACAATCTACGAAATATTAATTTTACTGTTCGTATCTACAAATAGAATTAATTTAATAATACATATTCCGATTCAAGAACTCTCAGACTTAGGATTTCCCTCATTGCATTTATAGGTATTCCTTCATCTAAAGATTTAATTATCAACTTTTTTAAAGCAACTTCTTTCTCTGTATTTTTGTTAACGGCCTTCATCACATACCCGTGAGCTCCTTCGCCTATTCTGCCCACTACTTTATAGTGATTCATTTTCAAAGCATAATTTATTGATTTAAATTTCAAATCATTTATAATTAAAAAAAATAGGTTAAACTAGAATTTGAAACTTATCGAGTTCCGCAATGTGTTGAAGTTTAAATTCAAACCCACACCAAAATGATGGTTATGCAACTCACCAATTACTGCAGCGGCATATTATAATAAATTTAAATAATATTTAATGTCGTTTAATTATGCAATTACTGTGCAATAATACACATATGCATCAACTAATTAGAATATCCACTTTACAGAAATTTAGAAGATATAACGAGTTCTGTAAGTGGCTACACTCTGAAAACATTGCAATTCCTATTTTAAACCTTCTTTAGATAGATGTCACTACAATGACAGCATAACCCTAAACATCTATTCTTATATTCAATATTCTTTGAAAACTATTTAAAAATTGTGACCTAGTGTTTTGCATGTAACGTCAAATGCCGTATTTTTAGTAGTGTTTTTTTTTTAAAATTTTTTTGCATAAATAAATTTTTTCTTGAGAGTGTTTGGTGATGTTTTTGTTATTATACAAATTATGTTGTGATTCAACATTTATGTGTTTTATTTGATTATTTCAATGTAATACACATATGATATATTGTTCTTTGCAACTAAAATATAATGCATATATGCTACGGTGTACATTTTGAAAACAGCAATATTAGACTCTTCTTATGGCTTTTTATAATTTATTTTTTAGCAATATGGACAACGAGCGACTCCTAGCTGATCAGAAATTGGCTTATTTTGCCAATCACATCTATAACACAGATTATCCATCTCTTAAGGGTGGATAATCTGTGTCTATAATAAGCGACGATGAATTTGAACTAGATGAGGAAAACATTTTCTGATGATGATCCCTACGATGAAGCTGATTTATGTTTGCCTGAACATAATTCAAATGACGACGCTTTCAATATAAAGAATATGCCAATTGTAAAATTGCCAATGCCTGAAAGTTCAGAATTATCTCTAACGAGTTCAAAACCATGTTATGGGTAAAAATGATGTCAGATTACGAATTTCGATTGACAAGAATTGCCGGGAAATCCGTAACAATTTTAAAGATGCTTTGGCTAACTACGGTGGTGCGGAAGTGAGTTCCTATGAATGATAAAAATTATAAAATGCAAAAATAACAAATACAAAACTACTCTACAAGTACCACTTACCATGAAAGGCTATACTAATTATTAAAATTAAGGGCGCCAAACCATCTAGGCCCAGCAATTTCTGTGATATATTCGCTACACGGAAGATGGTTATTCCGGATAGGTTTTCTTGCTTTCTATGTTTTAAAATCTCCTTATCTCACCTTTTATCTTTCGTAACCATACTTTAAAACACTCCTTAACTTTCAATCAAATTAAAACATTTTCACAAAATAACAGCCTCTCCCAAATATGACTTCAATACTGAGGTAACTGGATATCCTGTCATAATGATCACCTTCACCTACTTGTAAATAACTCCAAATAAAATTACATCTATTAAGCTCTATTAATAGTAAATTTAGAACATATAATTGCACGTATATTGATTTTAAAAAAATTAATCTGCCTCTATCGGGCCGGGTATTATTCACAAAACTCCTTTCGTAAATAATATTACCATTCTATTGCCCTAATTTCCTACATTGCTTTATATGACATTTTTAAATCCCATTTATTTGAAAATGTCCTTGACAACAATACTCAGAAATACATAGCGCAATGTCAACTTCTGCTTTCGTTTTTCTAAGGTCAATTAAAAAAAATACTAACTTTTCACAAAGAATTTAACCAGCACTACATCCTACAAATAAAGCTTGCGTTTAAATTAATACGCACATCTTAGTGTTTCAAACTTCCTTCCCAAGTATATTAGGCATAGATGGAAATAAGATAATTTCATCGCTCTACGAACCATTTATATTTACAAATTCGGGTTACATATTTATCAAGCATAAACAAAAAGAAAAACAAAAAAGCTGTAACAGTACTCAGTGTTAAAAGTCTAAGGATTTTCAGGTTAACTCTACCGATTCACCTTTTACTTCCTCGGCATGCTATTTCAACCCATGTTATACTCCCCGGAACCGTGTTCAGCGCCACTACTACAGTTAGCAACACTGATACGATCCACGTTCAAATATTGCACAATAATGATATTATGACATAATTACGCGTCAAATTGTATCACATACCAAATACGTTTACAATGATACAATTGGCACTCAAAAAGATAAATAAAGCGGAGTACTCACTTCTAACGCTCCTTGCAGTTCAATCTCAGGGCCCTTGTTGGAGTGGGTGGCGTCATGCCATTTGAATTCAAATTTATTCGTCTTCCTCTTCGTTTGTTTGTAGCAGTACGATAGGATACAGGTAGGGAACGATATCAGGCAGGGATAAAAAGAAACCTACATCCTGAAAAGAGAAAAGACCAAAAAAATGACACATTCAAACGTCACCGTTCGACGTCTCGTGGCTAATAATCCTCTCGTGTCCAAACCGCGAACTTACGCCACTACGCGCCCGCGCATTCCTTTTGCGCAAACGCAACTGTCCGAAATGACGCAAATGACCAAGTCTATTTTTAAAATAATGGCGGGAATTCATTCACAAATTTAAAAGTGTACATCTCTAAATTCGGAATGTAACATCCATTCCAGCTATTTTTAAGTTCCAACTTACAATGAAGAGTTAAACTTATTCATCACTTTTTCACGGTTTAATAATCTCCGACCGACACAAATATAAATTCCACGACTCACGTGCTTGAACTTCTGGCTTACGTATCCAGCAAAGGTCAAAAACAATTTGATATCGGCCCCTTTAGTGGAGATTCTGCGGCCTACATACTTCCACTGTTATTCCGCCATAGTTTCTTTCTTAACTTCACTTCCAAACTTAATCATTATATTTCATTTTTCCCTTATAAAAATTCCGTTCTCAACTTCCTGCGCCTAAAGTGTTAACGCATTAATTTTATGATTTTGTGATTTCTTGAACCCAATGTAAATTGATACAAATATTATTGTAGGTAATCGCTAATATCCCAAATTTTTATTGGCAATTTGTTTAATTGAATACTAGTGTAAAATTCCGGGCATTACTGTGGTTTATAACAAAAAAAGTACTAGGTGCTTTTTGGTTCAATTATTTGTCCTAATTTAATATTCTATTGAAATAGACATGTTACTAAGTGTAAACCACTTAAGGTTTATAAAATTTTAAGGGTATTTTGCATTAAACCTCATTTAACTAACTTAAATTAAGAAATGCTTTTTTATTTATGAGTATAGGCTTAATTAACGTATTAGCGTTACACCTCCCTTACAAACAATATCTTTTTTCAAAAATCTTTTACCCTAAGCCACTAAAGATTTGTCTGTGTCATTTGAATGATACGTTTCCAGTTATACTTTAATCCTAAAAATTAACAAAATTCAACAACTCTGTATTCAACTGTGTAAATGCCGATGATGGTGAAAGTCGGAAAATGGTGTTCTCTATTCATCATGGTAGTGGAACATTCACGGGGGCTATAGTACTTTAGCCTTGGTGCTAGATTGCTAGAACATTGCCATCTGAGAAATGGAGCAAGCTACGTTCGTTAATCAAGTAATATCCCAACCCCCTTGGCATAACTTACAATTGAATCGTGTAGAAAGTTTATTAGCAAATCGACCTCAGCCACCATTTTTCTCTTCTATTTTTATATTCATCTGCATTAAAAATACGCCCCCCCCCCATTAAAATCACCTCTGGGGAGTTTAGCATTAAGACCCCAAATACTTCCAACAGGAGGAACTATTGAGATGTGATGCACCAAACTACTAACGTAACCCTCGATATAGTCCTGATTCCAAAGTCCAACACTATAGAAGTTTCCAGGGTAGACCGAGTGAAATGATATTGAAGGATAGGGTACAGTAGAAGAATATGCCTGTTTAGTCACGCAAATGTGGTCAACAAACGTCTGTTATATATTCGCCTTTTTAGGGGATGACCAAGGGTAAACAGCCAAAAAAGGATAGATTGGTGTTGTTGGGCGACTGTTAGAAAAATTAGGCGATGTGCCCTCTCAGGGAGTGTTTGATAGCACGATTGGAGTAACGTACCTTCCAAACTAAGTAAAAGAGAAAAGCATGGTGTCTACATGGATGTATCTAAAGTAAATAAGTTGTCATGTGCGTTTGTCACATATGAGTTATGAATATCAATTGTAACAAATAACTAACATTACTGACGCATATTTCTTAAACCAAAATAGTTTTCTCAAAAAACTAAAGTAGATAAAATACTGTGATAATATATCTATGTCGGCTTATCTTTAGTCAATCTAAGTTTTCATCTTCATGCTCATTATAAGCTGCATCCAGTTTTAAATATTTTATGTGCCAAACCCTTAAGGGTTGACTCATGTCATGTACTAATTCATAAGTATTTGTAGAAACTTTATCTACAATTATAAATGAACCTACAAATTTAGGTGCCAATTTTGCATTAAAGAATTTAGTTGCATCTGAGGTAGCAAGATTTCTCCTCCAAACTTTATCCCCAACTGAATAACTAATTTATCGCCATCTTAAATCATAATTGTGTTTTGATTTTTGATATGCAATTTCTAACTTTTGAGATGTCTTGATAATTCTGAATCACGATTATTTAACGATTTTCTATCTGTAAACTGAATATCTGTTAAATTTTCCAGTACCTTTTAAAATAATTTCTCTATCAAAATTTGCAAAATAAAGTGACATACCAATGACTTTATGTACTGCTGTACAAATGGTCCAAGAAACCATAGGTAAAACTTTGTCCCAATTTCTTTGATTTTCTTTACATATGAAGCTTACACGATTTTCAAAAAACGATTTACTCTTTCTATTTCGCTTGTGGGTGGTAAAAAGCTTTAAAAATAATTTTGGATTTATATTTTGTAATTATATTTTTGGATAAATTACTCCAGAATAATTCCATTTTACACGGTTTGCCCCTTGCAGCTCTACCAGTCGTCTTACTTGCATATATACACTTGGTACGTCTATGCTCATTCATTCTTTCCACGTATTTAAACCACCTAAACGTGCTTTGCTCGCTCAACACCTTAAGGGTCACGGCATCCTATACTCTGCTCGACCCATTTGATATTTATAAGTTATATTATTTCAGCCAATTACCCAATTTATTCCGTTCACATGGTTTGTACTATTTGAGCAGTCTTAAGGTCGGGGTCAAGGATATTTTGGTGAGCGAGAGTGGTTATATGCACCCAGTCTCTATTTAATACCTACAGCTGTGTCATTGGGTGGATCGGTGCACGTTTTAAAATTTTATGCTGTTTTATTGTGCTGTCTGTCTGAGTAATTTACAATGATTGGTTCCTTTCAATTTGTGTGAATGTTTATGAATACACTTTCCTAGGCTTGGTAATTTGCTGAAATGTTTTGGTATTTTTCTAATTTAATATGCCTACTGTGAAGTCACTGTCTTAATTGCTGGTTGTAAAAGAATGTACTCAGGCTTACAGTTATACAAGAGAATTTAGATAAGAATGTCTCACCAAACATGAATATTGAATATGATGTTGACTGCAAAAGAATTCCCGACATCAGAAGCACTTGAACACCATGCACAACCGAAAAAGGAAAAATTATTCAAATAAAGAAGATATACAAAGAAAGATAATAGATCATTTAGAAAGGAAAATCTAAGAAATAAATACTTAAATGAAACAACAACTCCAAGAAAGTTATCAGGAATTCCTTGAAAGGGGATATCCGGTTTTGCATAAGAGCTGCATCGATTCTAAAGGTAATACTTGCTTTAGATGTCAATAAAAAATGTGGCCATGATGGTATATTTACGTTAGTTTTAAAAACTGCTTTTTATCATTGGTGAAACCTATTAATATACTATTTCAGCGTAGCTCTGCAACTGTACTTTTCCAAAGGCTTGGAAGATCTCTACACTGCTACCTGTATTTAAATCTAGTAACAGGTTGGATGTTGTTAATTATAGAAGCATATCTCTACTGTCCTTCCCAAAATTATGGAATCCGTAATTATGGATGAACGTTTAAGAAATTTTAAACAAATTATAGCAGTTCAACAACATGGATTTTTTTAAGGGCTGGTCTACTGCAACTAATCATGTTGTATTTCATGAGTTTTCAACACACAATTTAGAATTGTGACTTTAGATTGATGTCATATATACCAGTATGAGCAAAGCATTTGACAGTATCAGTCACGACTTGCTAATGCTACAATTAGAAATGCTATGTATACATGGTAATTATTTATTGTGAATTCAATCCTATTTGCAAGGCAGAAGCCAGTGTATAATGATTGGAAACATTTCATCTAGAGAGATAATAGTAAACTCCAGAGTTTCATAAGGTTCACACTTGGACCCTATTCTCTTCCTACTCTTCATCAATGATGTTGTGCCAATGTTCAAAAGTTCTCAAGTGTTACTTTATGTTGATGACTTGAAATTTTTTAGAGTAGTGCGTTTGGAATTAGATTGCATAAAAATGCAACAGGACTTAGACAACTTTGTGTTTTTTTGTGATAAAAATTGTTTAAAGTTAAACATTTCAAAGTGTAAAATAATGTGTTTTTACAGCTGTAAAAATCCTTCAAATTACAACTATAGTATTAATAGACTGTTATGATTGTGTTCATGAAATAGTTAGCCAAGATTTTTATGTTGCTAGGTGTTCAGCGCGGGGGGTCTTATAAATTTATATATCGACTTACCTCCGCGGTTTTTGTTGTTCTAAGCTGCAGTTCCTTGCTCCTCAACTAAGTGGACTGTATTGGAGATTATAGTACTTGTTGCTTTGCACTTGCACTGTGTTTTTTAGGGGTTTAACAAATAAATTCACATTCGGCGGCACTATAACTAACTCACGTTACCGAACAAAAAACCGACTGTTCTGCTTCGATATCGATGAGAGAGTGTTTGTTCACTACTATCCTTAGTCCCACTTATTTACACATGCACAAGGAATTTTTACGACAGGATATAAGGGAACAAGGGATGACAGTTTTACTATTAAATTTACAACTACAAATTTACGACTTAAAATTAAACACGACAACGTGTGACAAAGAGACCGAAAACTAGCTATCGGGAAAACAAGCTTGTCAAGTTATGTCAATTCATATCATACACAACTTTTAAAGTGTTCTCAGATTAAATATTTCTACTACTTCCAAAATTGTTAAATATATTATTAAGGCATACAATACACAATTGGTGACGAGGATAAAGTTATGGCTAATATTGGAAAAATTGAGGAATTTAATACTACTCAACCTGAAGCATGGAAATCCTATGCCGAAAGATTAGAGTTCTTCATGAAGGCTAATAATATTAAAAGGACAAACTTAAACGTACAACTTCATTAACAGTTTGTGGTTTAAAATGCTTTTCTACGATTAACTCGATTTGTGTTCCCAAAGGAGTAACGGAACATTCTTATGAAGAAATACTTACAAAACTGACAGAACATTTTCCTCCAAAACCTTCTACAATAGTTCAACGCTATAAGTTTTATAAAAAGGTTCAAAAACAGAACGAATCAATTGCTACTTTTGTTGAAGAATTGCGATCGATGGCCGATAGTTGCAAATTTCCCAGCCATACGAGACCCCATCGTTTGTGGTGTAGGAAGTGAATCTTTACAGCGTCGTTTACTTGCTGAAACAAATCTGACTCTAAAAGTTGCCTTTGAAGTTGCAATTGTTACAGAAACTGCCTCGAAGAATATAGTTGAAATAAAGGCTGATTGCAGTAGTACTACAGATTCGTGTTTTTCTATAAAAAATAGGAATAAGGATGATGCAGAGCAGCAGTGTTACAGCTGCGCAGATATTCTAGGTATGTTGCCTGTTATAGAAAAGGTCACATTACAAAAGTTTGTTTTTCAAAGAAGAGCCATTCACCTACTACAAATGTAACATCAGACACTGAAAATAGTCGAAAAGAAGAATTTAAACAAGAAATAAATAATCTTTCAGGTTCTTGTATTGCTCCGTACTTATTCCAAAGATAGCTACCGTAGGAATTCTTGAAGTACTGCATGCATGTCATCCCGACATTCTCAAGATGAAAGCAATAGCTAGAAGTTACGTTTGGTCCAGGAATTAACGCTGAAATAGAAAATGTTGTTAAAGGTTGTAGAGAGTGTCAAACAAATGCACGCTCACTTCCAGATTGCCCAGTATTTCCGTGGGAACCTACAAATAAACCATGGTCGAGACTACAATTAGATTTTGTGGGGCCATTTATGGAAAAGGTTTTTCTAATAGTGGTGGATTCATTTTCTAAATGGCTTGAAATTCGAATCGTTCCAAATACATCTACTGAAGTAGTCATATTAACATTGTATGGGTTGATTGCTACTCACGGGTTGCCAGATAAAATGATATCCGATAATGGAACTGTATTTGCTAGCGAACGGTTTAAACAATTTGGGAAAATGCTTGGAATTTGTTTAGTGACCACCACTCCTCATCGACCACAAGGAAACGGAATGGCAGAAAGAATGGTTCAAACAACTAAAGATTTTCTAAAAAAATATTACTGGACATTGGAAATTTAAATTATCTAAATTTTTATTATGCCAGCACATCACTCCTAGCTCAACCACTGGTCGGAGTCCTAGCGAGATTCTTATGGGCAAGAAGTTACAAATTGTGTTGGATAAACTAAATTCAGATTTGTCTTCGGAGTTGTAACTTAAAAGGGAAGAATCTCTTGACGGTGCTTTAGAGTCACATAACCTACTAACATTTAGCGTTAACGACACAGTCTTCATTAATATTGTAGTAGTGGTGATAAATGGATTCCTGTGATAATCTCTGAAGTTAGTAGACACGTTTCTTACAAAGTTAAATTGCGCATGGAAGCATTTTGCACAGGCATGTAGATCAGATCAAACTTAGATTTCTTGTTACTTTAAATGGTGAGGGTAATAAACAAAATTCAATTACTCAACCCCATTATAATCATTCGGATGTTCTATGTGATCCGTATATGTAGGCCGTTTCTAATGCGCCAATAACGAATGATCAAGACGAAGTTGCTCCAATTCCAGCTACATATAAGAGACTGCAACGAATTAAACAACCACCGGTGTGGTTAAGTGACTATGTTGCTTAAGGGGGAGAAGTGGTATGATTGTGTTCATGAAATAGTTAGCCAAGATTTTTATGTGTGTTCTCAGATTAAATACTTCTACTACTTCTAAAATTGTTTAATATATTATTAAGGCATACATTACACAGACAATTTATCAAGTCAGTCTCACATATCAGCGATTTAGGCAACACCTTTAATACTCCATTATCCTTTGAGAACCATATCAATGTAACTGTCTCTAATTCATTCAAAGTTTTGGGTTTTACTAAAAGAAATTGTAAAGCTATCCATGACACAAAAGCTCTAAAATCATTATACTCTAGTTTGGTAAGAAGTTTGCTTGAATATGATTATGTGACTTGAACACCTTTTTATTCTTATCACATAAATCGTATTGAAATGGTGCAGTCAAAATTTGTTAAATTTGCTTTACATCAAATATATTTTACATGCGATTATATTTCTCCTTGTGTTAGGTTGCAACTAATGGGCTTTCAACCTTTAGAAACTCGAACAAAACAAGCTGTTTATATTCCTGTTTAAAATTGTCAACAGTTTAATAGATTGTAATGTCTTGCTAAAAAAAATTGAATTTTCATGTAAATCCTCATGTAACCTGGTGTGATAACTTATTTTTAGTACATTTTCATAGGCCAGCAGGCTATTATAAATCGTCTTATGAAGTCAACTAACCTAGATTTTAAGCACATAGATATTTTTCACGTTATATAGTCTAAAAAGATTACCGAATAATGATTTGTAATTCCAATCTTTGTCTTTACTTATATGCTATTATTATGCATTTAGTGCTAATTGAATTTTTATAAATCTGTAACGTACTATTATTCGATAAATAAAAAAAAAAATAAAATGACACCTAAAGGCTCAATGATGTCACAACTCTTTAATAACTTTTTGAGGCATTTCACTATTGCTAAAACAGGTGAGTGTCTTGGCATCACGTTTGGAAAGAAATTGGTTTTTAACAATCCCTTTTCGAATTTCTTGTTCTCAATTACTGAGTAGTGATTTCAACAGTTAAATTTATTTATTAATTTTTCCTTCGATAGATAAGGACCAGGTCGCTGATATGCGTCCGAAAGCTGTAAAATAGAATGAACGACAATCATTTTGTACACACACTATTTAATCAATCCATAATAATTATAAACAGATGACAGGAATATATGCCGTAAAATCGATGTAAATGTTTTTATATTATTTCTGCATTCTAACAAGATAAATAAGGTTGATTGAGTCCACACGGCGACGTTTAATTCTTACAACTACGATACCTGTTATCTGCATTTAAAAATTTAATGTAAATTTCTGCTCACACACTACACTATTTGTACTTGGTTAAAATACAACAATTATTGCATTTAAGGCATAGAATTTAAGCATTTCAGTTTAAATATTTGAATTTAAGGATTGAAACATTGGAAGTTCTATTTTGAACCACACACAACGAACAGACAACTTGTACTACTATAACGCTCGTGCTATCGGAAAACCAAGCAACTCTTAAGTGGGGCGCGTTGAAAGGACACATCAAACAGAATTTGAATTAATATGAAGCCAGGGATCGCTTGAGAAATATTAGAATAAAGAAAAAGTCAAGTGAATTCTCAACAACGTTAGTATGTTTGCCTTCATACACAACACATGAGCTACAGCCATTTGATAAGGCTGTATTTCATTCGTTTGAAGCAAATTGAGACCAGGAGCTTCTGAGATATTGGATGCCTACCCTGAAACATCCCCAAATAAGACTAGATTCAATATAATTTTTTTCGTGCTTGGCCCAAACGTATGACGCCAGAAAATAATGAGTGAATTTAGAGCTACAGGATTGTTTCCTCTAATCCCGGTGCAATTCTTGATGCAGTTTTTGTACTTTCTTCAGTACTGGAAAGACCCATGACATGAAATAATCGGAAATGATAATGAAAACATTTAAAGCACAATAGAAGTTCTTCGTTCAGATGGCGAGATGATGAAAATATTCAATTGGTAATTATATCTAACAAGGATCCAGTTCCACGACAATCTTTTCCGGATACATTGAATGTCTTTTCAAAAAATGCTTCTGACTCCTACCAATAAATAGAATAAAGTAAAAACTTTACGTCGTAAACATTGAATTACAAAGTTCAGCAAATGGCAAAAAATCTTTTTTCTGAGAGCCATGACTAAAAAGGTATAAGGTCTTCAACTCCATCAACTTCAAAGCAAAACGCTATCCCACTGTCTACATTTAAGCAGGCTATGTAGGAATCGTGGTTATGCACAGCCTGTGAAAAAGATGACCAACTGGATATGTGAACGTGTTTAAAATGTTTCACTTGGTACCATGAGATATGGGTGGGCCTCGAACCTGACAATGATGAGTTCGAATGCTGTTGGCTTTTTCTTTGTTTTACATTTTCCAAGTTTAAGTTATGAAATAAAGCTTAATTGTTGTACTTTTTGGCTATTTAAAGATTTTTTACCAATAGGGTCTGATCATAATCTTTAATATGGACCATATAATCCGACCATATTGGTAATGTGGTCCAAGCGCGGTGCTAATTATGTTTACATATATTATCTATTACAATTCATTTTTAACAGGCTACATTATATGCCCCTGTTAGTCACATACTTACCTAGTATGTTGATAAAAAAAATTGTTCCATCCAGGTGCAGTGAAAAACACTGTTTTAATTGTGTCGTTAGTCATGAAACCATATTTCTTCCAAGAAAAATAACTTATAATGGCATTTCATAAAGTGATTTAACATAAATTTTCTTCGGTTGTGTTGGAATAATCAATTGTTTTTTTTTCAAAAGACCAATATTATACTATTAAAAATTATTTTTTAAAAGATAAAATGATGGCCTGTCTGTGAATAAAATATTTATGTTTTCATTTTTCTGTTCTTTATATTTCAAAATATACTTTATTTAGGTAGTCTTCTAGAAAGATTTCTTACATGGTTCGAACTTTAAAACATCGGAGACTGTCAATTAAAGATATTTTAAACAGTGTTACCCCCTAATGTTTACTTCAGCAAGAATCATCGACTTTAACATTTAAAAGATTACAGATGTTGTGCTTCTTGCTATGTTTGTTATCTCACCAGTGCAACGGTTTTGTGACACATTTTAATTTTCAATACAAACAGATGCTTTAGTTTTGCAATTTTTGTTGTAGACAAGTGTGAAGATGGACGAATTTTCGAAAACCGTAATAACCAAATTACAATAATCTTACCATTTATAAATGTATTTTTTTGCCTTAATGCCTGCATTTTCACAACTATTGTGATAATCTTTCTTTAGAAATACAGAATAAAAATGCATTATAATTTACTAACAATCTGTAAACTACTTATACAACTGCACTGTCGATTCTTTGAAAGTTTGTATTTTTGAAGCCTACCTCTGACCTTTTGCATGCCGTTGATGAGTGACTTGCTGGCATATCTATGGTGACCTGGTAATACATTCATCTTATCTCCCATTTCTTTTACGAAAATGAGTGAATGGTGGAATTAAAATCTGGGTATATTTCTGTATAGTCCTGCAAATTTTCTTAACGTTAAAAAGATTCCAAGTGCTTTAAAACACCAGTTAGAACTTCTCCCACTTGAATGGCTGAAACAAATATTGATGCCACAAGTCTTATCTGGTGAATTAGTATTATATTGCAATAACAGACTTAACTTTCCATAATGACAGTTTATTAGTATATATACTTTTTGGTAAGTGTTAACGATTATTTAACTTACATTCCATTTGTAACATAGAAATATGGAGTACTAAATACAGTAAATATATTAAATCGAAAGTATACTAACAAAATAAGATTATTTAATTTTTTTCAGATGAGATATTGTATTTAATTTGTTGACCACCTAAATACAGTTAGGACATATTATTGTGTGGGTTTGCATGTTTATTGTTACATACTCAAATGAGCGTTTAAGGTAAAAATGCGTTCTATTATTTATTTTTCTTTTACATAATATAACTATTTTGTTAAGCTAAAGGCCGTTTAACACTTTTTGTGGAAAATGTATACATGTAATGTAATTTGAAAAATATTAGTAGATAATAGCTTGTTTTGTTTTTGCCGAAACTGTTCTTTAACAATAATATCAAGACATTGTTTGTTTCAGATATCGGTACCTTACATGTCGTCCAACAGGACCACAAATACTCTCCATCATTCAGCTACAACAGGAAAATGAAGCTAATGCAGAAAAGAACACTAGAAATAAACAAGACGAGGAGAAGGCAGCAGAAAATTGAAAATTCTCATACCGAATCTTCTTTAGACGTTTTACATTTAGAAAATACACCGATCGTGTTTTTGTTTGACGACAATATAGTCGAATCTGAAAATATTATTATTATTATTATTATTATAGAGTCTATTGTAGAAAAAAATTACATTACTGTTCCAACAAACTTCAAAACAGAAATAGTACAAAGGGTGAAGTTCAATTTATCAGCTTAAAGCTGTAAAGTGCGCTTCCACTAAACCCTAATCTAAATCTACCTTAATGACTTAAATATGATAAGAGAGTGTAAGATAATTAGCCTTTAGTTCAAATAGATTAGATTAACACATTCTTATAGATATGCCTTAACACGAATATGTGACTACTTAAAAGCAGATCACGAACAGCAATTTCAAATTTTCTGCAGGAGCATCTTTTATATTCAGAGGGTAACTCATTATATAATTTGAAAGTACGATATGAAAACGAACATTCAAATAGTGTAGTCCTATGACAGGGCGGCGTAAGTAAGCCCTTAAAACATAGATTCAGTTTGTAAATGCCATATCTAAAGCTTATTTTATTATACAAATATAGAGAACAATTATATGAAACAAGCATATCTCATGCATTAAACATCTGTTTTGCACAGACAGTCAACCCAAGTCCTTAAGTTTATAACTAATTCTTTCATGTTTACGTATAACAAGTATAAATCTCAAGCAAGCATTTTGAAGACGTATTCTGCGTATACCAACAGCATCCAGGCGAGGACCATACACAATGTTGCAATAATTTAATTTTGATAAAACCAACGAATTAGAAAAAATACTTGTAGTAGTACTTTTTAATATGTAGCATTGTTGATGCATCAATTTTAATACTAGAGTTACGGAATTGCATGCAGACATGAAAGGAAAGTAAAGTAAGCACAGAAAATCGCACACACTGAATACTACAACAGAACAAGGGGGAATCCAAAGAAGTAATACCGTACTAACTGAAAACGTCAGAGTAGGGTGGGTCACACAGAAAAAATTGAAAACCTCAGGAAGTAGTTTTACTACAAACCTTAAGTCTACAAACATGGTATCAAACAGGAACATTTACAAAAACCAAAACAAACATCTACGTAACGTTCTGTTAGAACATGATATAAACAAACACGTCAACTCGCACATAACAACAGAACTCCGAAATATATACATAAAATTTAAACAAATATCAATTAGAGATTATTTCCCAATCTCATCAATCCTTAAAATATAAATAACATACATGTATACTTACACACAGTTTCCAGCCCTATATAAATACAAGGAGAGAATTAGACATAATATATACAGTAATATTAAGTTGTTTACCTGCTACCGAAATGCATTTCCTAAAAGTAATAGTGTAACCCTAAATGGGAGGTCTCTTTCCGTGAAAGGACGCTGCATAGAACTGAATCTCTCAATGCTCCACCTGTATATATAGGTGGAAATAAGTACTAGGTGGTAACGTGTTTTCCTTTCAAAATATTTCCCATTAACCAAAACACCACCTGCAAAGTATTCTCAAAGCACCACATGCAGATAAGCACAATTAGGAAATCAAATGACCTCAATACAACATGAAGAATTCCACAAAGCATGTCCGCATGAGAACCCTGCTTGGTAGTATCAAAGCAGCATCTGTTCAATTTGTTACGCATATCTGCAACCCACATGACAAATTATATAGCTAAATGTATAAGAAGCAACCTACCATTTCGATTAATAAAACCAGGAAACGATAAGCAGGAGGATAATTTCCATTTTTCGCAGTTTGTGTCCATAAATGCATGTTTGATAACGGAATACCACGTTTTAACGTGATAATAGTATTTCGTATTAACTGTATTTATAACCAACATTTTTCCACTTTAAAGCAAACACATTAAACATATTTATTTAAGAGACACAGATATCTGACAAACAACACATTCTAAACTTATTTCAACGAACCCATAAGGCAAAAATCTTTAACCTTTGATAACCAAACCAAATTTATACTGAATATTTAATAGAAATTTTACAAGATGCTTGAATAAGTAATCATTTCAATTTGAAAGGTAGTTGATACTTGTTAATGAAAATTCATATGATTGTGAATACAAAAAGGAATGCAAGATTTAATTAGGAAATGTCTGGTGCAGAAACATAACACTAGATATCACTTTTTTATACAATTTGAGACATTCTCTTTAAATCATAGTCTATAGTCAATCAGAACCCCAAGACTTAATACTGAATTCTGCAATGGTAACATGTGATTTTCAATTTAAACAGAGATATATGGTTGCAACCTGGATCTCACAGAATTTTTGCCAAAGGCACTTGTTCAATTTGAGATGCAGCTCATGGTCAGGTAAAATTTAACCCAACTAGTTTAATACATTATTCAAGAGTAGAACACTGTTATGCACTCTGGGTGCAGGAAACGGCATATATACTTGTAGACCATCAGCATAAAAATGATACTTACACCCCTTGAGTACAGTGAAGAAAATTGACGTGTATATTGAGAATAACAGTGACCCCAGTATCAAACCCTGCAGCATCCCTTGCTCGATTTTTTTGTAATCTGATATATATGGTGTCCAAAAATTGTTGGGAAATAAAGCTACCACGTATTGTAGACATCAAAATAAGTCGATTGGACCCAATTTACCTATATACCAAAATGTACTCTTTGTTCGTGAAAAAAGTTCAAACACAAATTCAGTTGGTCGTGCACACAAAGACAACACCTTTTTTAGAAGTTTTCAATGTGACCTCCAACTCCATTAATGCAGAGGTCAATTCGAAGCATGAAATTGACATGCACCAATCTTAAAACATCAGCGTTTTGTCGTAAAGCGTTTACAGCATATTGTTCAGGATTATTAATTTGAACCTTGTTGCAAGGATTTAAGTCAGGAGAACGCGGGCGCTATTGAATGGATGCTCCGTGGTCTCTACCAATCCATCTACGAGTAAATTGTTCATTAAGATACTCTCTTATGGCACGTGCAAAATGAGGTGGTGCACAGTCATATGAAGAACATCTTTCGATGAACCTTAAGGAGCAATCCTTTAATATTTCTGACAAACTTCCTTGAAAAAATCGAAGGTAACTAGCACCATCCAAACGATCAGGCAATCGAAATGGTCCAAGCATAAAATTGCCAATAACTCCGACCCAGGCTTTAATTTTAAATTCTCATCATAATGTCTAATTTTTAATAGCATGTGGATTTTCATCCATACACATGCTTATTGTGTAGGTTTGTTATGCCACGACGTGTAAAACAAGACTCATCAGTAAACAAGATATTATTGTAGAATGCGTTGTCAACTACCCTGCGTTCCCCAACAATTTGAGAAAAATTTTAACGTGATCCGTGGTCGTGACAGTAATTCTTGCACTGGCTGAATGTGGAGTGGACGAAATAATTGATCTCTAATGATTCGACTTACGGTGTTTTTGGAATCTCAGTCTCTCATTGCAATGTTCTGGTACTGGTCTCAGATTGTAATCAATCATTTGAAGAACAGTGTCCTCCGTAATTGGTGTTCGGGCTTGTCAAGGTCTTCCAGCCTTAGTTCTGACTGGCTCTCAACATTCCTGTTTTTCGAAAGTCTATGTGTGCCATTATTATTTTTGGTAAACAGTTTATAAAATAACTATTTATCAAATTGACATCAGATAAATGCAGAGGACAGTTTTAGCATGTGATTTAATATCTAAGTATTTTATATCTTTCCATAGGCAACTAGGATTATTTTAAAAACGTTGCTGAAAGTAAACTTCCTTTTCTTTCCCTATTTTTGCTGTAGTTAGATTTCTTAGATGCACATAGTACTCCCAATGAGCTTGCTGCTTTGTTACTTTAAATTTGCATAGAGCTGTATCTCTTAGTGACATCACATTTTGGAGTCCCCTAGTTACCCAGGATGCAAAGGGTTTAGTGAACCCGGCTCTAATAAATGGTGCATGCAAATTTAAGAACTCATCTAGAGTAGAATTAAGGAACTCTAGTTTATCATCGACATTTGATATATCGTAAATATTTCTCAAGACGTGATTTTAAATGACTATTAAACAGTTCATAATTAAAATCTTTAAAATTTTTATAAATCCTATAAACAGGAGAAGCATTTTGAGTGGCAAACTTGACATTCCAAAAAATTAATTCATAATCTGATACTGCGTGCGTTCGTTTAGTCCCAGAACCAGATACTAACTCAGGACTGGAAGAAAATGCAAGATCAATAAGTGTTGCTGAATCCAAAGTAGTTCTAGTGGGATCATTAATCAACTGATTGGATCCAAATACCTCAGTAATAGCATTAAGATTAATAATCACAGTGTTATTAAAATCTAATAGATTTATATTAAAAGAACCACAACAAAATAGAGTATTCGCAAGGATCAATACTGACGAAAGCATATTCTCAAAATTATTTAAAAATTGTATATTATCGTTAACAGAACGGAGGGGGGAGAGGGGGTGTATACAAAACACCAAATACAACCTGCATGTGTTTTCTAAGAGACAGGTTTATCCATAGTTGCTCAATTATATTATTAGTTTGGATTACAGGATATTTAATATTATGATTAATGTGCATCCCAACCCCACCTTCTTTAGTTCTGCAATCGTTCCATATGAAATTATGACCCTGAACATCAACTGAAGTGTGGGTATTGCATCAGTTAGTCATGTTTCAAAAATCGCAATAATATCAAATTTTGCAGAAGTAACTTGGTTTTTAAAATCAGAAAAACCTGTGATCTCACATTCAAGTGGACTCACCTAAAAGCTTTAATAGTTCTATTACTCGTTTTATAGATAAAGCATTACAAAAACAATGACAGAGAAGTTTATAGCTATTACAGTGATGAAAGGAAAATGAACTAAAATTTTATTCGGATTGAATACTAATGACTAGAGTATACAGTATATAAATTTGTTCTAAACACTCTAAATTGGCGAGTTTAATCGGCCTGCCAACATGTATCACAAGTAAATCCAAAAAATGTATATGTGAATTTCTTGGTAAATAATAACAAACAAATTTCTTATTATTACGTAAAATTAATCACCTTGAAAATATACTCAATGTGAAACAAACATAAATTTTAAAAATGGGAAACATATAACGTTATCATCAAGCTCGCATATCTACATACTTATATCATTTATATTACTTATGGTTTTAACTACATTACCAGCCTTGACTTTTACTTTACCATCAAGAGACCACGTATTTCAAAAACCAAATTTCGTCGTAGCCGCTTTATACAATTCCCACCTTTTTTTAGTTAAATCTTCCTTGATTGAAATGTTAGAATGGTTTAAATTCCTTCAATATTTTAGAATCAACTCCTTATGCTTATAAGCTGTAAATTGAATTATAATAATATGTGGATTTCTTCCAACACCACGACCTAGCCTATGACAACGATCAATATCTGTGACAACAATATGCACTTTAACCGTGACCTCGAGCATGGTGATAATCTTATCTTCAACATTTCCTCCATTAGGCTCAGTAACGCCAAGTACTCGAATATTATTTCACCTCAAAGATTGCTGCAAAGTATCAATCTCCATTGAGAGTAGCCAGTTTCCTCTACTAATAGCCCCATTTCTGCAGCCAGTTCTTTTGTTGGAGTCTTCAAGCTTTATTTGAATTTTGTCCATAATGACATTTACTATTTTAACTAGAAATTGATCATCGGATAGTAAAATTGATACAGTTTCATAAATAATTTCGGATATTTTGAACCTCTGATTATGTGTAAACGGCATCGTAGTTAAACCGGACCATGCTAAATACTTGAGTAATATTGTTAAAACTTACATTCTAAGGAAATGTTGACAGTCAATCAATCAATCATGTATTTATTACCATTATACAATTAAATGTGTTGAATGTGTCAATATAATTATTAAATTAATAATAATAATATATAAACTAATTTTAGACTCTAGAAAAGGTTACTGGAGATTTACTGCTTCATTAAGATAATCAATAAAAAAATAGAAGGCATTTTTAACTAAAAATTTTTTTAGAGTAGCTTTAAATTGAGTAAATGGCAATTCTCTAATACAGGGACGTAGCGCATTGTAAAATATACAATCAAAGTAATTGGTTTCAAACCTACTACGAGACAGCCTATGACAGGATGGCACCAAGTCAAACTTACCACGTGTGTTAAAGTTGTGTGTGTTTATATGTTTACTATACTTAGGTAGATTTTTCCGGACATAAATGGAACATTGCAGAATATAAATACATGGAAGCGTTAAAATGTTAAGTTCAACAAAATTATTACGGCAGTCATCACGAAAATCTAGATGTGATATTGCACATATTGCACAGCGTTGTAATTGAAATATAAGTTTATTGGATCAGCAATGGCCCCAGACTTCAATTGCGTAAGACATATGACAATGGAACATGGAAAAATAGCAAGTATTTAGGACATCTAAAGATGCTGAGTTTTTTAGTGAATTAATGAAAAATAGTGTTTTACAAATTACTTAAACTGTGACAATGTTTATCCCAACTTAAAACTGCATCAATTGTAACCCCCAGAAAATTAGCAACCTGGTCACAACTTGCTGCTCCAGATTTCAGTGAGAAGACAAGTTGAACAGTCTTATTATTGTTTAAACAAAGTTTATTGTGAGTAGACCAATTTTGAGCTAGAGTTAAGGATTTGGTACTTTCTTGTAAAAGCTGTGATAAATTATCCCCCTGATAGTGCAAAGTCGTATCATCTGCATAAAGAATAAGGTTAGAATCGCATAAGAATGTTGGTAAATCATTGATGAAACATAGGAACAGAAGAGGTTCCAATATGGAACTTTGGGGTACACCTGTCGGGACATTGGCAAGGAATGAAAAATTATCTTTGTTATGCACTAATTGAGACTTATCGTTTAAATACGATTTAATAAGCATGATACAACTTTCATCACAGTTCAGGGCATACAACTTATTAATCAGTATATGGTGGTCAACACAATCAAACGCTTTGCTAAAATCTATGAAATCGGCCAAAAGGTATTGACCTTTTTCAAATGACTGAGAAATTTTTTCGACAAGATTAATAATTGCATGAGTAGTAGAGAGATTTCTCCGAAAACCAAATTGGCGGGTAGTTAGAAGTTGATGTTCCTCAACAAAAGATACCAATTGATCTTTTAACACAGTTTCCAAAATTTTTGAAATAATAGGTAACACTGAAATCGGTCTGTAGTTTTCAATCAATTAGGTGGTACCTTTTTTATGAACTGGGACAACCTTTGCTTGTTTCAGAACATCTGGAAATATGGAATCCTTAATGCAGAAGTTTATGAGCTTTGTTAGCGGTATAACAATGGTATTAGATATAATCTTTATGAGCGCACTATTCAGGTCAAAAAGATCTCTGGAGTTTATATTCCTTAAAGTTGTAATTAGATCCCTGACATAATTGTACGAAACTTCTTTAAATTGAAATTTATTTTTTTCATTAACAGATACAACTGAAGGAGAAACTGGTACACCCCTATCACAAATATTTAAAGTTTGTACAACTTTGTCTACAGATCCAATAAAATAGTTATTAAATTCAGTAGCGGTAAAGTTTGTATCAACATCATTTGTATATAATTTTCTGTGTGAATTAATTAATTTCCATTTTAGTCGATTATTATTCCCAGCTTTACGTAGAAAATTATTGTATGCTCGACGTTTAGCTTCCTTCAAAGCAAATCTATAATTGTATCTTAATTTAAATATGATTTCAGATTATTACTAGGTTGTGCCTTGTGCATTTCAAGAAAGAATATATAATTTTCCCGCATTACTGCCAAATCATTAGTGAACCATGTAATTTTTTTAGAGTGAGAACTTGTCATAACTTTAGAAATTTTTTTAGGAAAACAAATTGTTACTGTACTCAGTAGACTAGTTAACAATATATTAAATTTTTCATGAACATTTAAATTGTCGTCATCAACAAAGTTCCAATTCAGTGATTCCACATGTTTGTAAAATTTAAATTTTCCGTAGCTAGTAAAAGGTTGAGAAAGCTTGGCCTGCTCCTTCAAGTTGTAATTATCAGTGAACTTGCCTTGCAAGTACAACCCAAAATGATCTGAAAGCCCCGTATTTAGAACCCGGCATGTAGAATTAGATAAGTTAGTAAAAATATTGTCAATACAATTTTTATAGCGTGTTATCCACACGTCTACACTCTACAATGGTCGAACATATATATTTTTTCATCTGTAAACTGTATAGAAGAATTGAATACTCTTGACTCATCTCAAATCAACAATGAAAATTGCGATTTGGAAGACTCCTTAGTAAATAATAATGTGCTACTTAGTAGTACTACTGATGACGTTTGTGATGAAGGACCTATTTTAAAGAGTAATGGTGAATACGATAAATTTAACTTAGATATTCCTCCTCTAAGTGATTTAACAAATCAAAAAACGATTTTTGATATCAAAGAAAATGAAGAAAAAACTTCTTATTCCCTCTGAATTATCTAGTGAAAGTGAAAATTAGTATGAACATTCGGTAGCCTGAAAATTTTGAATTTTGCTGAATCCTTGCTGTTCCAAGCAAGGTAGGGATCTTGCGTGACAACACACATATGGGACCTCCATTTTACCTCACATCCAAACAAGAGCGCATTTTTGTGAAAAATGCACGCCTAACATTTTTAAAGCGAACCATGTTAGGATTCAAACGTGGAACCTTGGGCATAATAATCACACGCATATCAACTACGCCACAGGGCCGCCTTCCAAACAGTGAAACTACATTTGATTTTTTCTATACTCCACTCAAAGGTACTCTGCTGGTCAGGAAGTGAAATTTTTGATCTGGAAAATGTTGTCAAACCCTTGCGGTTCCAAGCAAGGTAGGGATCTTTAATGTGCGTGACAACACTTATACAGGACCTCCATTTTACCTCTCATCTAAACAAGGGTGTATTATTGTGAAAACGTCTAACATTTTTCAAGTGGACCGTGTCAGGATTTGAACCCGGGCATAATAGTCATAATTGTCACTACACCGTGGAGCCGTTCCCAGTAGTGATTGGATTTGATTTTACAGTGATCCATCCAAAAGTACTACATTGGCCGGGTAGCAAGTTTTTTTACCTGGAAAATTTTGAATTTTGCCAAACTTTTGTTGTTCCATGCAAGGTAGGGATTTTTAACGTGCATGACAACACACACACACACACACACGCGCGGGACCTCCATTTTACCTCTCATCTGAACGAGGGCGTATTTTTATGAAAAATGCTTGCCTAACATTTTTCAAGAGGACCATGTCGGGATTTGAACCCGGGACCATAAGCGTAGTAGTCACACGCATATCAACTACACCATGGAGACACCCCCAGCAGTAACTGCAGAGGAAAATCAAGCACAAGATAAATATAATGAAAAACAAACAAGGGTACAAGAAAACAAAAGCCTGATAAAAATGAGTGATTGAGTAAAAATAAAAGACTTAGAATGTAGGGTAAACCATGTTGGGAATTTACTACGAAAAAAGGAGGTGAAAAAATTAAATAAAATTGTTCAAGAGGAACAAGAAGTTTGAAAGAAATATGTACTTCAAAAAATGTAGAAGATCAAAGATAAGGTACTGTCGAGAATTTACAGAAGAATGTAGAGAAAGGATCTTTGATATGTTTTGGGACCAAAGAAAAGTTTTTACAGAATCACATGTTTTTGAAATGCCAAAAGTAAATCATTAAGTGCCAATTCGACGAATTGGCACTTGATGCAAATGAGAACTTGCAAGTGTGCCGTTTTATATCAGTTAAAAATCAGTTAAGCACTTGATAGGCAACAGTTCATATGACATGACTGCAATGCATTTCGACCAAGAAATTTGTAAAAAAAGATACACTAAGAGCTACAAATATTTAAACAACCTTTTTACAAATTTTTCTTTACATTGCTGTCCTCGCAATACTACAAAGGTATATTTGGAGTACCCTTTTCAAAACATGAACTAATTGTATGAAGTTTATGTAAGGAAATCTTACACCTTTAAGCCATAACATTTTCTCAAGAACGTTTAATTTGACAACTTGTCCGTATATACTTCTAAAAAAGATTAGTGCAATATGTTTTTTTTTTAAATAAGAAAATGTTACATAAGTGTACAGAGTTCACTGAAAAAAAAAGAATGATGCCAGACATGCTAAAATAAATTACAAATTTAAAGCAGAAACAGAAGTTATAGTAGTAACAATAGATTTACAAGCTATTGTGTCCCTATCGTCAGGGCATCAAAATATATTTTAAAAACAAGCTGTTGTCTCAAGTACACCCTATATGACGTGAAATCTCAGAATATCATGTGTTATTGGTTCTCCGAAAATGATAATAATCTGCTGAAAGTGTCTAATGTAGTGTAATTAGGACACTGCATTAATTATAGAAACTAGAACTTATTGCAATGCTTAGTAATACATGTCAACTATGAGAACATGAAACTGCATAGATAACAACCTCAATTAGATATGCATAATTAAGTAGACTAGCACGTAAGGAATGCGACCAAATTTCTATATATATGAACCAAGCTTCAAACAAAAGAGACAATAAAAGTAAGCTCCTAATGGAACTGTTGTTTCATTTTAGGTAGCAAGTCTGTCTCCAATATTCTGCCTGGAGAAGACATTACATAGCGACTCTGCCAACCAGCCAAGACATTACATGGCAGACAACAAACAGCTGCTGAAAGAGAGAGAAATATGGGTACGACGCAATCCAGAGATGAGGTAATCATAGCCCAGTCTGGAAATTGTGGAGGTGCAACAACAAATTCAACAAATGGTATGTCTGTTGGTCAAGTAGCGATAAGGGCAATTTGATGTAATTATAGGGATGCTGGTAGTAATACTGTACATAATATGCAGACGAGTAATGAAACGAGAAATCGTCAAAGAGCTGGATAAAGCGAAAACCAGGTTAAGCAATGAGCACATACAAGGAGCCACAATAAGATAAGTAAATTAGCTACATAAGTTAGGGGTAAATGTCAGAATTTAAGAGAAAAAGTGAGAGATTTTAAAGGAAATCTAATAAAAGACAATCAAGGTCAGCGTGAAAATATTCCGTATTGCACCAAAAAACTTGAACAATTACGAGAGTTCCATAAAGAAGTGTCAAAGTTGCGTATAAATTTTAATGAGGAAAGTCACAGCGTAGATGTGTTAAATGAGGTTAAGAAATATATTAAGGAAATAGAAATCTTGAGTGACGAGTGTTCAGACATTTTAACAAATAGGTTAGATGACACGCAAAAAGTAGAATTAAATGTAGGGAAAACTGTAAATCCTTGCATAAGTATTAAAATGGGGGAAAACTTTGATTTAAGGACGGCAGCTAGCATATTACCATGTCTTGAAAATAACAAAAATTCTGTTAGGCAGCTTATTGATGCCATTGGGTTATATGATGCATTACTAAATGATGAAAGCAAAAAATTGCTAACCAATTATGTTCTAAAAATTCGATTGTCACAGAGCGCAAAAATTTGTTTGAATACAGCATATTCGGATAATATAGCATTAATAAACGATTTAAAGAAAAAATTTTTAACAAGGAGATCAATTCCAGTTCTATCGAATCAATTGCACAACGCAAAACAAGGAAGTAGGTCGGTAGAAAATTTTTGTAAATCGGTGGAACAAATTCTAGTAAATTTGACGCTAGAACAAGCAGGCGGTGATGAGCATGCTTTAAAAAAATTGAGAGCGACAAATGAGAAATTAGCCATAAATTCCTTTGTGAACGGATTAAGAAATTCGAAATTAAGAACGATAATAAAAGCGAGAAACTATAGTCAGCTAAATGAAGCAATACGTGGAGCAAAAGATCAAGAAATATCAACGGAAGAAAACGCAGTTATTTTACATGCGAGGAAATAATAATAATTAAGAGGTTATTTACTAATAATTACAATGCAAACGTAAAAATGTGCAGAAAAATGATTTCTCAGCTCGGAATAAAAAAAAATGCAATTAAGTATAATACACAACAATTTACAAATAGAGGTCAAATAAATTCTAGAGGAAATAATTATAGAAACCAGAACGGTCAACAAAATTGTAATACATGCAACGCAAGAAAGTCAAACGCATATTACCTAGATAATAATAATAATTCAGCAAGATCAACGGAACTGCAGCAAAGCAGTACAAGTGGCACAAGTTCAAATGAGGAAACAAGCACAGTCAATACATTTTTTCGAGGTTCAACACAATAAATTAGTTATTAATGAAAATGTAGTTATTTTAAATGTAAACGGAGTTAATTTTATAAGAATGAAGTGCGGAGAGCGTGTGTTAGCGTTTCGATTAGACACAAAAGCATCGGTTAGCGTAATTTTTAAACACCTTACGCGGTTGTTTACTTAATTATGCATATCTAATTGAGGTTGTTATCTATGCAGTTTCGTAATATTCTCATAGTTGACATGTATACAGGCATTGCAATATGTTCTAGTTTCTATAATTAACGCTGTGTCCTAATTACACTACACCTCCTTCCCGAAACAAATTTTTTGTTCACATACAATTAATTTCTTTTACCTAAGATTAGTTCTAGCTATGATACAATTTAATTCGATCTTTATTAATTTCTACAAGCTTATTTTCTATCTTAACAATAACATTTGGAGATTTTTCCTCCATTATTACATATGGTCCTTTGAATATTGGATCCATTTTACTTCCTGCTTTATTTTTTATTAGTACCTTATCATCTACTTTATAACATATATTTTCTCTAAATATCATAATTTTGTTTTCTGGTAACTTTTGAGATCAATAGGTTATTTCTAGCATCACTAAATGCTTCTTGAATTCCGTATTTTAATTCTAATGGATAAGATTCAAAGTTGTATCTATTTGTTGGGAAAGATTCGAGGGTACTTTGCCTGATTTTACAAAAACTTATTCGTATGGTGCATACTTTGTCTCTGAAATATTGTTACAAGCATAACACCAAAAGGGCACCCACGTACCTGGATGTTTTGTTATTTGAATGCGTAAATATGCGTCCAAACATTTATGTGATTTTTTAACGCACCTAAAAGTTTCATGCTGATACGCAGTATAATTTAATTTGTTTATTTCTAAAATGTTGCATGTTTCGTTTAACGTAGAAGCTAAAAACTCTGTACCTTTGTCACTTACAATCTCATTTGATATTCCAAAACGTAAAATGAAATTTTCTACGAATGCCTTAGCTAGTTTCGGATTCTTTGTTTTCTAAAGGGCATCCTTCGACAAACTTGCTAAGTTCACATTGTATTATTAAAATATATCGTTTATTTCCTTGGTCTGGTTCAAATGGACCAACGATGTCCAAAAATTTTTTTTCGAATGCTGACGTAGCGGTTGTTATTGTCATTGGTTGTCTTTTCGGTCTTAAATATTTATATCTTTGACAATTGTCACATTTTCAATAAAGTTTTCTGTCTTTTCTTAAACCTTTCAATATATATCGTTTTCTAATATTATTGTGCATTCTTGCACTTCCTGCATGTCCTCCTGTAGGTAACATGTGAAAGTCATTTAATATTATTTGTCTTTCTTCTATATCTACTATATTTTTTACATCTTTTATTATTGATATTTTTATATTTAGTCTCCCTAACTCTCGAGAATTTTTTGAAATCTCTTTTAAAAATGAAACGTCCCGTTCGTTTTTTATAATAAATAATTCCTAAATATCATATTTTTCACACATGTGCTTTAGGTCTCTCGTCATTAAACTGCTAATGCTGATCGAGTGGCCTCTTTAATTAATATTATCTCACTAGTCTTTATCGCGATTATGTCTCCTTTCTGATCGTCGGATTCTGTAATCTTTATGAATTCACATTTCGGTATAACCTGTAATTCAAAAGATTGTTTTGGTCAATTTACGACTCCAGGATGATCAAACCTCTGGTCTAGAATTGAATCACGTATTTCTCTACTTTTGTGTCTTTTAGTTCTTGTTATCACATTAAGTGTTTCGCTTACATTATTACTTAAGTTTTTTAACTCTTCGCTACTGATTCTTGATAACGCTTCAGCTGTGATGTTTGCTTTGCGTTTTATGTACTGCACGGTAAAATCGTATTCTTCTAAAATTAACCTGAATATTGTGAGCCTACTTGATGGATTTCTCATCCCAAACAAATAAATTTTAAGGAACAAGATGGGGGAAGTGATGCATGTGCAGATACAATTGAAGGATACACAGATATTACCTCTATTACAAAAAATATTGCTTCGCATCACAAATAAATTAATGGTTTACGATCTGTTAAAATTGTAAATTTTTTCCCGTATAAAAAAGGTCTGAAATGTTTTACCGTCCAAATAATTGCTAGTAATCCTTTTCAATAGTTGCATAGTTGTTTTCTGATTTGTTTAAAGATCTGCTTGTGTACGCGACTGGCTTGTCGTTCGTATTTGAAAGTACTGCGCCGATGGCATACCCCGATGCATCTGTTTTCAGAATAAAAGTATTATCCTTTGAAAAATTTGGATATTGTAACACTGGAGGGTTAACTACCGGTGTTTCTAACGTTTCGAACGCGTTCTTACAGTATAATAATTTGTGAATGCCATAAATCTTTTAATTTGATTTACTTTCGTTGGTATTGGATATTTTTGTACCGCTTCAATTTTTTCTGGATCTGGCAAAACTCCTTCAGCCGATATACTGTGATCCAAATAAAGAATTTCTTTTCTCAAAAATTCGCATTTCTTAGGATTTAATTTCAAGTTTACATCTTTTAATCGTTGAAGTACCTTTGTAAGATTTTTATTATAGTTAACTAAATTATTTCCAAACACTATGAGATCGTCTTGATTAATAAAACATTTTTCATGGTTTATCCCAACATTGCAATAGTCATTGCGCGTGAAAAACCACTGAGACATCTTTAATCCCATTGGTAGTCTTTTCATTTGATACTGTTCTCAATCCATTGTAAAAGCTGTGTACGGCCTACTGGATTTTTCTAGTCCGATCTGAAAACATCTTTGAAAAAGATCAAGATGTGAGAAGTATATTTCTCCCGATAATGAATCTGAAATCTCTGTAATGCATGGTAATGGAAATTTTTCGTCTTGAATCTTTTGATTTAGTAGCCTGTAGTATACTACTACTCTCCATTTCTTCTCTCCGTTACTACATGTATTAGAGTATTTGGAAGACCATTGCATAACTTTGTAAAAAACTCATGCTATCATGTTTTCTTATAATTGCCATTACCAAAACTGCAGTAATGACAAATGGGTTGTTAAATTTTTCAATAAAACATGAAATTACCGTGTTTCAGAAATACTTCAAACCAGACTATACTCAAATGGAGTGTGACTCTTACAGTTATTAAAAGACAGACGAGATGTAGAGAAATTCACTTACCAAGTGATTACGTATCGGTAACAATAGAAGCTCAAAACCTCCTCCATATCGGACTAAAATATATGAATACTCATTATTTCAAGAACTTCTCTTCTTCCCGACGTTTGAGGTATTCCAACAGAAAGGAAACCTACTGACCCAGTCATCAATGATGTAAAATACGATCCATTTGGTACAATACAGGTTAAACTTGATTACATTCAGCTTCCTTGCAGATCCAAAGTTTTGACCCCTATTTTAAGTTAACATCGCTATTGCAAGGTCCTCCAAAAAGTAAAGCAGAGAAGTGGCATCATCTGCAAGAACTACAATCAGTTCTACCAAATGACACACATTTTACATGATTGAAGAGATTAATTTTTATGAAAAAGTCTCTATCTTGACCATTAGTCTACAATTCATCTTTTGTTTCTATAATAAAAAATTACAGAAAATTCCTTGATTTTAGTAAATGACACTTTTCCTATCAGTTTGTTTCCTAGATTCGACATCTACCAAGAGTGATAACCTAAAAACATAAATCCTCTATCTAGAATAAAAACAATCATATTACAAAAACTTAATATTAGTTGCCCGAAATCAACAAATCTTTATATAATCATTATTGAAAACAGTAAAAATATGCCCACATTTTTACCAATTCTAAAAGCACTTGCTTACAAGTTATTGCCATGTCGTCCGGAATGTTTTCTATTTTTCTGTGATGCTCCTGCTTATTTTTGTTCTTCTTGCTTCTAAAACCTCTTTACAACCTACACATTTCAAAGCCTTCATCTCAAATTAGAATTCATATCACCAGAAAAGAAGTTAGAGCTGCATCAAACCGACCTTAAGTAAGGTCGAAAACAAAATGATGATGATCACCAGAATAACATAATAATAAACTGAAGAAAAAGGGTATACACTCGTATGCAAAGACAACCTAAACTCAACTGAAATAAACTTGAGCAAAACACTTCTTTAATTCTTTGTAACATCATTTTTTTAATAAAAATACCCCATACAACATTTGCATTTAACAGTTATAAAGTGTTTAATTACTTGGCAGCAATTGTAAAATTTCTCATTGATAATGCAGATAATCGTAATAGTAACAAATGCACTCATTAACCTTACAAATTATAGTTACATATTTCAAAATTATAATCGAATATAATAGAAATGTATAAAACAAAAGCAAAATAATCAAAAGCAACGGTGATGGTGCCTTAACATATTGCACATTCCGTTTTCTCAACAGGGATAGAATTAGTTAAAAACTTGTAAAATAATATTTACCTAAAGTAAATGTCTGTAGCAAAATAGTAGTATAAATAGAACCTATTACAAACTTAATAGTTGTTCATTTGATAACTTAGTGGCTTAAATTATAATTATACTAAAATGGCTATCCCTGCATTCAACAAAAATTTTAATCGCTTGTAGAAAACCTTCAAGCAATAACAAGGCGCAGCATTCAATAGCCAAATTTGTTAATCAAAATTATCATTGAGTCTTTAATTCTTTTCCAATACTGTAAGAAACTATTTTATTCCAATCTATTTTTGTTCTTGTAACTGGAAGCAGCCTCCGTAAAGCTTTAAATGTAGTATCAGACATCGTCTGGTAATTTTCTGATATTGCTGTTTGATATAAATTCTCCGATTCTTCTATTACCTGTACAATGTCTTTTGCAGCTTGTGCCTCATTTGAAACCGTAACAGTTTCCTTAATTTCTTTTGAGCTTACAAGTTGCACGTTACCCTCTTCATAATAATGAACTTGTACCTTTAAAATACCACGCACTTCCGCAGTTGAATTACCATTAAGTGTAACAAACCACTGTGAACGCCACCTACCATTCCAAAAGTTTTTAGGTTGAAATTGGTGATCTTCAATACAAGCAGTTATTGTAATACCACCACCACCTTGACTACGACCATATACACTACTAACACCATCTTTATAATGATTTCTAGTATAATGTATAAATTCAGAATCTATAGCTGCTCTTAAGGCTTCTGCGGAAGGATCTGGGACATAAGTTTGGTAATCTGATGCTTCCTTTCTTAAATGATCGTACTTAAAAGACTGTTTGCTGCGAGGATCATAAAACCTATTATTTCCTAAATCGTTGTATTCTGTAATTAGCACCAAACAATCAGAATTTTCTATTTTAACTGGAGTTAGCTGATCTTTATTATATTGAGCAAATGCTCCACTTGCACCTTCCTTAAGTAGGTCATCGTTGTTAAGTAATTTTCGGACATCATTAAATACTTCATTAAATTCTCCTGGTGGCGAATGAAGTATAAAATCGGACACTATTCGTACTTTTTCTTGATCAGTTATTATATCTTCTCCGTCTGCCGCCATTATTAGGTTGGGTTAATTTGTCATTTTGGTGATGTCACTTAAAATGAATCACAAACTTAAATGTCCCAATTATCTATGGAAGTAACTAGACAACCTACAACAGAAGATCAACATTTAAATATATTTCTAAAGAACTATACTTACCAATAGATAAAACGGTTTGGTAGTTGAGTTGTACAAAAGCGTTAGCGCACACCGAATACACCATTTTACAACCAATTTCATTATCATTTTCTGTATATTCTCAGTGTTTCTGTAAATAAACATTTTTCATTTTCTACCATTGAAAGAAAAATTAACATCTAACATTAATAATTTTAATTATAGTTACAATATTGTAATACGCTAGCATGTTTGAATTATAGTTTGAGGTTTTAGTTATTATTAATAGTATCTTCTTAGTATTTAAAAAAATCTCAAAATATTTGAATACTAATTTTTAAGGTGCTATAAAGTGACAAGTAATGATGTCAAATTATTAGTAATAAAAAATACGGATATTTTTCACGAAACGGGTCAACTAATTTAGTTCCAAGGATCTGGATCTTTGATCACAAGTTTTCCACGTAAAGGAGAATACAATTTCAGGCTTTTATTAAAGAATCGAAATTCACTTTGTTTACATTAATAATCATAATTTCAGATAGCTACAATATATACCAGACGTAATACAAGTAACACACAAAAGAAAAACCGAATTGACAAAAATCACAGAGATTAAATTACACATCAGACAATGTATTTATTTTACTACTCAATTATATCATAATTAGCAAGATTAACAAAAATAAACCATGATTACAGGTCATCATACACATGTTAGGTATATGTTAACAGCTCGCCCCTCTAAGACACCAAAGAGGAGAATAACATCGTGAGACAGTTACTTGAACAAAGGAATTCACTTCCTACGAAGGCATCAATACAAATAGATGTGGGGGTTAGAACAACAAGTAGAAGTTTGGGTTTGTCGTAAATGCCCTACTAATTAGGAAAAAATTTAAAGATTTTAGTTCGAAATTCATAACCCACCTTTAGGATGATGTACAAATTAAGCGACAGATAAACTATAGGTAGAAGTTTTAAATCAAGTAATAAAATTCCTGGATACATTTGGATTTATAGAGAGAAGGAAGTGAAGTTGACATCACCAAACACAGCTGGAAATAGTAAAATTTAATAAAGAAGGGTTGCACAAAACATCACCGTTTCAAGAAAGGCACAAGAGAATTACCGTTAAGTTTTAACATAACATTTTAAATTTCCTTTTATTTCAATATGTTCATAAAAGCACAAATAGTGGTGCTAGAAAAATATATTAAGGTGATCTAATATTGTTCTATTAAATTGAAAAAAATAAAGAATTAAATGAAGTTCATAAAAATCAAGATTATAAATAGAGTTTTGGCACATTAATTAAAGAAAGAAACGACCCAACATGAGATTAGAAAGTATGCCATTTGATCTAGTCGGTTATATAAGATTTAAAGCACACCTAAAAACTATACAGGGATATCATTATAATAAACCTATGTGTAAATATATGTAAAAAAAAAGGAGAGTTAAATAAGGTGTGATCCAAATATATAAACAATAACACTACAATAATATATATATATATATATATATATATATACATATATATATATATATATATATATATATATATATATATATTGCAGTGGTCTTACCTGGAAAGAAGCCCTAAAATCGAGCCCTACCATTGGGAGCCATAAAAATGCAGTAGACTTCTAGATATAAATATAACTCCAGCTATTTGCACCTAAATAAAACTTCGATACAAATTTCCAAGTTTGATTATGATATGTTCTAGTTTGATTTTAAAAAAATTGCTTCTCCAAGTTGATATACCACGGCTAGCTCTTTGCACCAGCTCCTATGATATACTTACTCCAACTACACATTTTTTCAACACCTTTATACACAACATAATACAAAAGTAAAATAAAATCCTTGGACAAACATACACTATTTTATACATATGACATAAATGATTATTCAAACAATTTCACTATTTACATTGTTATATTTTCAATAAGACATTTCACCCTTTTTTCAATCTGAATTGTTTGTGAGTTATTACTCTTCAACCTTTTTATTTTTCAAAGTAGATAGGCCTATCGTGAAACCTTAAATTTACCTTTACTTGGTCTATGGTGAGCTCAGTATAAACCCTTTTCCTTGATGTGCATATAATATTGCATGATCAAATTACTCTAAAGACCCGTTTACTCTTTATATCAAAAATTATTACTCCTGTTTTTACCTACTTAAATAATAATGGAAAATTGTCTTTTCTATACGGTAATCAAATTAATTTTCACTACATAATTCTAAACACACCTAGCTTTGTAACACAATGCCAGCACCACAGTTTAACAATAAAACAAAATTTCTTACATGGAGTGTTCTTCGGACGCACCACCTTCTTTAGATGACCTCCACCAAACTCACGTATTTGGATTTTCTTCACGTTCTCACTTCTACCTGGACAGCAACTCCATCTCACTCGTTTGTCCAGTTCCCCCCCAGTTATTAGTGGATGCTTTTCATACCACATCCATCCAAATCAAAATTATCTCAATTTAACGTGCCACTAGCACTCTCGTTCAAGAAATACTTGGTTCGCTTACCTCAGTAGCATCCTGTTGTACTCGTACAATTATTTATATTAATTTATTTTCAGCCCGTTTAATCTGTTAGCACCAATTGGTACATTTATAACACTTGTAACAATGTACGACGGACTGCACTCTGTTGCGGCTTTTAATTTTAAATTAGGATGTCTTCTCGATGCTACTTAATGTACTCGAAGCAGATCAGAAGATTAAGAGAGCCCTACCATCCCTGGCAAAAGCTTTTATAATCTTCAAACCCCTTCTCTGGTCACGTATTTCCATAGTTTTCGCTGAATTATTGCACTCACTACAAACAATTCTCCAAATTCCTTCACTCAAAACCGCAACAATCTTTTAAAACTCAGAATTCAGTCCTTTCACCATGGCTTTAGTACGAAAAACTAGCTATCAGTTGCAACCGTCGACGAGTACCCAGAAATTCATTCCTCTCCATATACTCTGACCACCTGCGAAGCACACCAATAGTGCCTGCATCTCTATTTTCCTTTCAGTCATGCATTCATAACCACTATTTTATGTCTCACTCATGTTTCCCTTACTTTCATTGAGCTCCCACTATCTACGGTTACCGCTCCTTCGCTAAATGTGCGCCTTGAAAATCGATATCGTCGACAAACATCTTGCATTTTTGTTTCACCCATTTGTCTTTTAAAATATTCTTGTCTGTCACGCGCTTAAAAACTGCTTGTACTTCTATCAGCTGATGTATTCTCTGTCTCTCTTGATTGCTTTCTAACGATTCTCTGTCCCTTAAAATTATTGATTTTTGCTTTACAAATAACATACTCGTTCGTTAACCTGGCATTTCCCGCTGTACAATACCTTGAAATGTTATTGCCTCGTTTTATAGCTTTCAAAGAAATATTTATTTATTTGAAGCTTTCATTCTCTGAACCCCTCGACCGTTTGGTTATATTATTCTTTTACGAATTAAGCTAACGTACCTTTTAGTTTACTATGCTAAATAAATATCCGTTGCATCAATTATTAATTTTTATATACCGCGAAGCTTTAATATTTGCCTGCAATAGTCAACCTTGTATTAAATTAGCGTATACAGATTATTGATCTTTTTTTACCGCAAAGCTTTAGTGTTATCCATGGTTGTTTGCAATTAGCGTATACAAATTATTGATTTTTACATTGTCTTATACTAAAGTATGCAAACTCTTGATTTGAAGCGTAATAAATAATTTATTATTTTCCTATCTATATGGTCGTTATAAAAATACCTTCTGGGCCTATTTGCACACGTTGACCTTTAACTTACACAGTAATATATATATATATATATATATATATATATATATATATATATATATATATTGATGTAGGATGTAGGATATTTTTTTGTAAATAGATAAATTTAAAATTTTTATGAAGTAGAATTCCGATTAGTTTGACTACTATAAAAAGAATTATTTAAATGTATCTTATCAGTTACGTTTATTTACGAAGGTAAGAAAGATTATTCAAATTATCCATGCAAATTTATAAAAATTTGTACCTAACGTGACTTACATAAGGAAAGGTTTGTGAAATATTAATGAGAAAACAGATCTTATGAACTCAATACTAATATCTAGCAGTTATAAAATGTTTTTAGAATTAAGACGTACTGACGACAATAGTCTGCATTTGTAGGTTTTAATGCTTGCATGTATGTAATATTTTTGGATAATGTGTGCCGAAGAAAGATGCTTTGAACGTAGCAATTATTATTATTTAAATGTTTGCTAATGAGTGTTTGATGTCATTATAAGTTTGATGTTGGATTCTCGTTGTTTCATTTAATCTGAGCTAGCAAGGTAACACGGGTATCTCCATGCAATAATTCACACCAGTTTTATTAAATACCCAACATAAGGGGCTCATTTCAATTCATCATTCGCTACATTTTACAGTAATATATATATATATATATATATATATATATATATATATATAGTGTCCGGAAATCCTACGGTTTGGTTGGCGCTAGCTTTAAACAACGAAGCGTCGGAACTTTGTTTAACAGTAAAAGGAAGGGTTAAAAGAAAATAAACCATTTCGTCGACTATCGGTGTTTAGGATTTAACATTTTGTAAATTGTAAAATTGCGCGCGTCTACTTGTCCGCGAATAGACCTGTATTTCAATTAGTAAAACCACCACCAAACCACTTGCTGTCACCTTTGTTATCTGACTGCTGAAACAAGAACAATCAGTGCTGTTTGCCTGCCGCGATCCTTCCTGAAGAGAAGACGTGTTCTGTTAGTTTAGGTGAGTAGTAATTAGTTAGTGTTATAAATTGTTATACTTGGTTTGGTTTTCATATATTTACTAATATACTGGTCTTTCACCTTTTGATTATTATTATCCATTAAATTAATTTACTGCAGTTGGAACTTTTCGAAAACACGTCTACACTAGAGGAAGGCCGGTAGTAAAGTCCCTTTGCTTTAACACATCCGCAACCACAAATCATCTAAAGGAAGTTAATCTCTGACGCACATAGGCGCGCACAGACGCCTTATTAAGCATGGGAAAATTAGTTTTTTCTCTGAAGACTACTACAAAATAAAATGTACGAATCAACACATACAGCTGTTGAAGATATGATGCAAAGAATGATTACCATTTACAGATGTATACCTAGAGAAGTGCAATTACTACTATACGTAAATTTCAGCGAAAAGTTCAAGCGTGTATTTATGTAGGAGAAAATGTTTTTGAACATTTAATACGTTAATGTTTTGATTATTATTTACTTCTTTTGATAAATAACAAATTTCCTTATTATAATTTGCAGATATCTCGTAAATTGTTAACCGTTACCTATCTAAGCCTTAATAGCTTTTTGTTTATTATTGAAAGTAGCTGGTGTGGTATTTAAGGAGAGAAACGCCGCTCGACAATTATCGTAACGAATTCCATGGTGTAACATTATCGTACCGTCTACCGAGTAGTGCTATCGTGAGTGCTTCGTATTCTATTCCAACCCTTCTACCCCTTTTCCTTAGCATATCGTTTAGCGAGGCACCACGAGCAGGAGCAGCGATCCATAATAGGGCAACTGCAGAGAATCGCCCCTGAGAAGGACATCTACGTCTATGTAAATGTCGAGGTAAGTGTTTGTGAACTTTATTTCCTTGCCCGGGGGTTTAATGGGAGGGTTGAGTGTGATAATGCTAATTTTAATAAAGTCTATTCATCCACGAATTGGATCTAGCAATTCTTTGGTAGTGGTTTGTGAGCCACACGGTACAACCGAGACTCTAAAATTGAATATAAAATAATACTTTTGGAAAAATATAAAGAACTATCAGTCATTTTTAGCAATGATGGTGCTTAGTCGCCCCGTAAATTCTCTACCTGTTGTAAATAAAAGCCCGATAAAATTTAAGAGAGAAGTATATCCGCTATTAATGCTCTAAGAGAAGGCGATTGATTTCGATTACCAGTTAATTTATATAACTTGGATCATTCATAACAATCCACTGTTTATTATTAATTTATTCAAAGAATTTTCATGTTTTAACTTTTTCTTGTAAAAAATTAAAATAATTCAAAAATATGTTGTTTTATTGTTTGAATTTGGTATAAATCCTAAATTATTCTATATTAGAAAATAATGTCTGACCTCCGTTTAATTTTATGTTTAGCGACAAATTGACATGATATTATGTATAAGATTAACATAACGTTTAATGTAATATTCCGTTATTAACAATTCTCAGATTGTTTTGGGAATTAAGGTGTAAGGACAGTTTTTGCTTATCTGTAAAATTTCATTTGCTAGGCGTTTACTATTTTCATGTAAAATTAAAGTTATTTTATTGATTACAATATCAGAAAATTGCGAAACAAAGCGTGGTGACAACTTTTCATTTATACCTTGACTAAGGTCGAATTTGTTTTATATGTACTCTAGGAGTGTCGATCATTTGGTGTTTTTGTGTTTCTTATGTTATGTTCGCCTTAAAGAATATGACAGTAAAAGTTTGTTGTATTTTCGTATTTAGTTAAATTATATAATATTTAATAACTAAAATGTTTAGGGCACTTCAAGATTACGATGAATTATACGCTACTCCTGATGGAGAAGAACTTCTTAAAAAGACATGGATTGCTGCTAAATTGGCAGGAACCGTAGCATTTGGTGCTGCTACTTTGGATGTATTTTGTTTGTCTCATCCTAAAACTGTGCTTCACACACTTGCACGGTATGCGTACTATGGTTTTCCATTGATTGGTATAAGTTCAGCTTATATTGTAACTACTGGAATATCTGGAAGCATACGCCAAAAGGATGATAAGTTGAATTCTGCTCTTGGTGGAGTAGTAGCTGGTTGCCTTTACGGAGTTTGGCGTAAGAGTAGACCTGTTGGTGCTTTGGCATGTGTACTATTTGCCACCAGTGCGATTTTGAAAAAACATGCCTCACAAATGGGTTGGACATTATTGGATTTTGATAATTATAAAGTGCAACCGGGTGGTGTGCGGTCTGTTAGATATGATTGGAGTCTTATTGAAGAGAGACCGCATAACTGGACTACTGGCAATGAAGCTACAAAATAAAAAAGTTAATTTAGCTGTATAATATTAATAAAAATAGATAGACATAACATATGGTTTTTGTCAATTTGTATCCTTCAACTAGCGATGTTGGTCTTTGCAGTTGGTAGTAGTTGTGTATCCAAACAAATGCATGGATACTCTATACAGGCGTCGCTATTAACAACTGGTATTCTCACAAAAAGAATGGATACTGTTCTGTCAGGAATGAGCTACCTGCTTATTTCTGAAGTTTAAGTTCCTTATAATGAACACTGAAGTTTAAGATGCGAATTACCAATATTAACGAATCTAATGAATTTAAACAGTTTAATTATTTGGTCAAAAAGGGAACTGTTTCCACTACAAATTGTATTTTATATGACACTTCATTCGGTTACTGAACTTATTACTTTTATATAAAATCGTTTGATACTTGACAAACTCGTCTATTACAACTATAGTAAACAGGTGATGATTCGGGGCTACTACCAACCCTGCTGGAGGTTTTCTCATTACAATTCCTTCCAATATCTATGCCATTGGCATTCGTTGCTTTACTTGATCTATCATTCACCTCTGTCAAATATATTGGGGGTTTGTGCTCGTCGGTTACATCACAATTGTTACCTTCTAAGAAATATAATCTTTGAATTGATCTTAACAACTGACCAGTAGATGCATACACTTTTATTAAACATGTTGAATTGTCTTTGCTAGATAACATTTATACAACCTGACCAAGACTCCAATCCAGTTGGTTTTTACTGGCATTCTTACTTTTTGTTGCCCCACAGTTTCAGTTGGTCAAGATACTCTGTCCAAAAATGTTACCGGAGATAATTTTTCAATTTCTGCATGTACCGTACTTTGTAACATAACGAAGATCTCTTAGTAGTGTCACAATCACGTACTCCAAATATTGCTGATCTTGTAAAAACATTTTGAGTAAATGTGACTACATAACTTGCACCTGTTGATATATGTCGGAGGTCTTGAATTGATCACTGCTTCTCACAGTCACGAACTCTTTGTAAAGTAAACATGCACACTCTAATACTTTCCTTAGTAAACTCTTCATTGCTTCTATTAAACGTTCTCAAAACCATCCTCACCAAGGGGCCGAAGGAGGATTAAATTTCCAAGCAAATTGTTGAATGCATGTTTTATAATTTTCTTCCACTCTAACTGTGAAAATGCACTTTCAACCCCCAACAAAATTATCCCCATTATTAGCATACAGGGTGTCGACCTTTTAATTGCACATTTTAGGAGTATTTTTAGCCATAACAGATAGGATTAAATTAGACAAAGTTACCTACTTACAAGGATATACCATAGCCAATATTAAACCGTAAATCCATACATTACTAGATATTGACTAAAATAAATTTTTTTACAATTTTCAATATTTCTTAATAATTTCATTGTTATTCTAATTAATGATGAAATTTTGTTTGGTAGCATTAAGGCCTAATTCTGTATGTAATGGTGATTTACAATATATTCCAAATTCATTCGATTTTTCTGCACGACGGTTGTCAACTCTTTTTTTCTTTTGGCTATCATTGAATTGTCAGCCATAGGTTGCTTAACCCCCTTCACTGAATCTCGGTGAAATAGAGCATAAAATTAGAAACAATAGAAGGGGAACCGCACGGTATATAGGCTGTGTGAGGATTTTAGGGAACTGTGTTAGGGTCAGAATATAAATAAGTGCAAAAAGATATATTGGAAAAAATATTAAATTGGTAAATGTTCAAGTGCTGGGGGAACTTGGTAGCCACAGGCTGCTCCCCCTCCCCCTTTAACCTTACATGTGATTTTCCAATGCTCTACCCGAAGGTACTACATTGGCCAGGAAGCGAGTTTTTTACCTGGAAAATTTGGAATTTTGCAGAATCCTTGCTGTTCCAAGCAAGGTAGGAACCTTTAACGTGCGTGACAACACACACGGGACCTCCATTTTACCTCTTATCCGAACAAGGGAGTATTTTTGTGAAAAATGCTCGCCTAACATTTTTCAAGCGGACCGTGTTGGGATTCGAACCCGGGACCTTGGGCGTAGTAGTCACACACATGCCACGGAGTCGCCTCCCCTTCACAACCACTCAATGTCGGAGAAATAGGTTATATAACTGTGAAACATTAAAAGGGGATCGAACTGCATCTAACAAGAAAGAACAGCACCTATGATGAAAGACAACAAACATAGAAACAAGAAGAAAATTGTTGAAAGCATATCAATCAATCGATCAATTAATACTGTCTGGACCAGTGCGATGTGCTACAAAATTTGTTATTAGAATTAATTATTTCATTGCACTGATTGCCATTTGTCTCTTATTTGGATCAACTGAGGTTGACCATTTTCATATATCTGATGTAGTGAATAAAAAACCTGCTTGTTGTTGACTTTTAATGTAATAGTCAGAGGAAAAAATGTGTATAAAATTGACAGAACTTGAATGACATTTTTTTTACTAACTATCTTATTTTGTTACAAAGCACTCAATAAAACAAATTATGATGCAATTAGCAATCTATACATTTGAGCAATACTAACATGTTTTAATTAAACAATAACAATGAGGCCATTCAAGACCGAACAACCCGCCGCCCTTGAAAGGCTCGCCTTTCAAAATAAACTTAATGTAACAAACGAAAATTATAACCAAAAGGTTATCACACGCATGATATAATTATGAAATTAAATTGAAACTAAAGCAAGAGTGAATGTGCTGTAACACAAAGATTAACAGCTACACAATTCACTGATTGATGGGCAATAAACACACGTTTTTTGCTGAACGACGTGTTTCACCATTAATTGTCTTGCCAGTCACAACCCGAACAATACCATCTGAACTGGGAAAAACCTCAATTATGCATCCCATTTTCCAATTCAAGGGAGCTTGATTTTCTTCTTTCAATACAACTAAAGCACCCAGCTTTAAATTATGATCAGCATTCTGTTTCCATATGGAACGTTCTTGTAAGGTTGTTAAATACTCTCGACTTCGACGCCAAAAATGTTGCGCCATCTGTTGCAATGTGTTAATCGAGATAATCAATTTATGGGTTCTTCGGCAACGATATCCCGTGGCACTGAATTAAGATAATCTCCAATGAAGAAATGTCCATGGGTTAAGGCGATTAGATCATTAGGATCGTTTGATAATGGAACCATAGGTCTGGAGTTTATAACTGCCTTTATTTATGTAATAACAGTGTATAACTCCTCAAAAGTTAAATTTATGTTACCGATTACTCTTTTCATATGAGACTTGGCTGACTTTACCGCAGCTTCCTATAAACCACCAAAATGAGGTGAGCGAGTGGGTATATATTTCCAAATAATACTATTTTTAATCAAAAAAATTTGAAACTTGATTATGATTTTGCAATGTAACTTGAAAATTGCTTTAAATTTATTATCCGCCCCAACAAAGGTTGTGGCGTTATCTGAATATATGCAATTACACAAACCTCGCCTTGACACAAATAGTTTTAATGCATTTATGAAGGAATCAGTTGTTAAGTCTCCGACTAACTCCATATGAGTAGCCTTAGTCGAGAAACAAATGAAAATGCATACATATGCCTTAACAATTTGACGATTTTTAAGTTTACCGTCTTTCAAATTGAATGGACCCGCATAATCTATTCCACAGATTTGAAACGGCGTAGTTTGTGTGACTCGTGAAGAAGGAAGTAATCCCATTTTGTAGGAGGCGTTTACAGGTTTAAGCTTAACGCATGTTACACACTTTCTCAAAACACTGCATTGCGACCATTCAAAGGCCAAAATTATAACCTTATATTTGCCAAAACTGCTTCAGTTCCAGCATGCGATTGTCAATAATGTTAGTCACGTATAACTAACGTTGTAAAAATGTGCTTTTCTGGTAGTAGGATTGGAAATTTTCTATCTTCAGTAATGGACGACCGTGCGAGTCTACCACCTACACGTAATATTTTGTTCTTATTCAAAAAAGGATTTAAGTATAATAATTTACTCTTGTGCGAAATCTGATTAAAATTTTCTAAATCATGTACTTCTACCGAGAAGGTTTGTAGCTGAAATAATCTAACAAGCGCAATTAATGAATTATTTAATTTGTCTTGAGTCAAAATACCAACAATTTTATTTTTCTGATTGATCGAAGTGTTTTTGATAAATCGTATACAATAAGCTATCACCCTTTATAATTTAAAAGGTGTGGAAAACCGTTCAAAAGTATCGACGTCTGATTGAATAGTGAAAAAAGTGAATTTAGTTTTGCGTTTTTCTGGAACATTATATACAATTATATTATTTTCTGAAATGTAATATTCCAAAAGTTCATCCTTCTTAGAGTTGCTGAGAATGCTTCCTTCGTTAGAAACCCATTTTCGCAACTCAAACCCCGATTCACTTAAAAGACTTGTGATGTCATTTTTAATAAATCTCACGTTATCGTCGTGCCTGACCCTGTAAATAAGTCATCAACGTAAACATCATTTAAAATTATTTCGCTAGAAATTGGATGAAATTTTTGATTTTGGTATGCAACTTGATGTATTGCTCTGATGGCTAAAAATGAAGCAGGCGCAGTTCCATATGTTACCGTATTTAAACGAAAATGTTCGATTTTGTTTTCTGGGTTATCACGCCACAAAATGTGTTGTAGGTCACGCTGATCCTCAGCTATATTGACCTGCTTATACATTTTTACTATGTTGCTGATTATCACATAATTATGTTTACGAAATCTTAGAAGAATATCAAAAAGATCATCTTGTATTTTTGGACCGACCCTTAACACATCGTTAAGCGACAAGCCACTCGTTTTTGCCGATGCATCAAACACTACGCAAAGTTTCGTCGTCAAGCTGTCCTGCTTAAAGACTCAGTGATGTGGCAAATAAAATATGTTTTTCGAATTTAAGTTTAACTCGTTTTCAGATACGTTTGACATATGTCCCAATTCCTGATATTCGTTCATGAAATGCACGTATTGATTTTTCAATTCTGAATTTTTTGACAATTTATTTTTGAGAGAACGGAATCTTTTTTCTGCATATAAGTACGAATCACCCAATTCATTTAAATTTTCGCGAACCGGTAAAAGAACTTCGAAGTGACCCGATTTATCACGTTTAAGTGTGTCAACAAATTCGTCTGCACACTGTTGCTCTTCTTTCGTGTATTTCAACATTTCCGAAATTTCTTCCATGACCCAAAATTTCTCCAATTGCTTTTCAAGTTTCACATTAATCGAAAGATTACACGATGTTGCTTTTATATTAGAATACACTTTGACTGGACCAGATAATATCCACCCAAGTTTTGCCTTTTGTAAAATAGGATTTCTCAAACCAATTTTTATCTGACCCACGCACAACAATTCAAAAAAGATCGAAGCTCCTATTAATAAGTCAATTGCTCCTTACTTGTTGAATGATAGATCTGCCAATGATAAATGTGACGGAATGTTTATATTTGAAGTACTAAAAGATACACTAGGAATGTGTTCTGTGATTTTGGGCAATATTAAAAATGAAAGCTTAACTTTGTATGCGTTATAAGTCGATTTAATAGTTGCTGTAGTACTGCGCATAATATCGATTTGATTTTGATTTATACCTATTATGGGCAAATATACATTTCGACCTGGTAATTTTAATTTCTCGAACAGCTCTTGTATCATGAAATTAGACTGCGAAGCCGAATAAAGTAAAATTACGACATTTGAATAACTCTCTGTGATAATTTTCAATATAAACGATTGCTGTGGACAATAAGATAAGTGATTCGTGAGTGTTTGTAGAATAGTTAGTGTGCTATTGAATTACTACTTAAGTTTTCGCTCGTTTGTAGTTGCACCTGTGGTGTTTTCTTTTCGTTCAAACTAGTATCTATCTTTTCGAAATGCAATAGCGTGTTATGATAACCTTGACAAGTCTTACAACCACCTGACTTACATTCCGAAGCAAAATGAGTATTGCGCAAACAATTTATACAAAGTGTTAAGTTTTAACACAAAAATCTGTACAATTATAAATATGATGAGCGTTTTTACAAAAGCTGCATGATGGATGATTTTGAACTGAAACGCGTAAATGTTTTATCGTTACTAAGTTTTCTTTCAAAATTTTTATAGATAGGTTTAGTATTATCGTTACGATTGGATGTATCAATACTTTCTAACAACTCACAATGGTTTTGCAAACAAGTGATAAAGTCAGAAATGGTAGGCAATTCGTCTTTTAAAGAAATTGAATGTTCCTGCCATTTCTTTTTTGTAATGTGATCGAGCTTTCATTTGAACATATAAATTATTAATGAGTTCCAACTGTCTGTCGGTTCACCTAATGATTTTAGAGCTCATATTTTTCTCTAAATCATTAACCAATTTTTGCAATAATACGTGTGACTCTTTTGTGATTGAAGCAACTTCAAAAAGAGCCTGAATATGTTTTTCGACTATGATCTTTTTATTTTCAAAACGCCTTTTTAACAATGACCACCTGATATCGTAGTTCTCATTTAAAACTTTGATTGAACCCAAAATTTGCTCCACTTCCCCTTTGAGACAACTGCATAAATAGAAGACTTTCTCTACGTTACTGAGGCTTGTGTTTTGTTCGATCAAGGCCGAAAAGGTGTCAGAAAAGCGCATCCACTCGTGATAGCTTCCAGAAAATTCTGGCAGAACTACCTGCGGTAGTTTGACGTTTTTCTGCAATATATTTTGAGAAGTACTAAATGACTGTTGTTCTAAAGCACGTTCGCAATCCTTTGCTTTTGCTTTATTCAGTAAAATATGTTGTTTAGCCATAGCTACTGTCTCATAAAATAAATTTTCAAATGTTTCACGTACCTCTAAGACTGCTTTATCATCTTGGAGTAAACATTCAATTTGTGACTGAACCGAATCAAATTCCATAAAAACCGAATTCATCGTGTCCAAGCGAGTTTGTAGTTCAATGATTTTGTCATCTTTAAAGACCTTTACAAAATTTGAAAAGCGTGTTAATCTGCCTTTAATTTGACCGCGTTTAATATTAAGTTGCTTTAATTCGCTTCCATGATTGAAGCTGCGATAAAATACAAGCAAGTCTCACACTATAAAACAGATCAAAATTTTATTAGTGTATTATATTCAAAACCATAAATCGTTAGTTCGCCTTTGTATACTGTTTTCGTGAGAATGAATCAACTAAATTGCCTTTGTTTCTTGTGCCAAATGATTGTGTGTGCTTAAACTGAAATGCACATATAATAAAAATCGGTTTTAAATGTGACTCTGAAGTTACTGTTATTACATAATAAAGACCAGACAAAGATAAAATTCGAATGATATCTATAAGCTCACAATAATAAGGCTGCTTAACTTCCAGTTATTGAATTATGTGCCGCCGCTCGTTACCTGATGCTGGGAGTCGTTCCTATTGCTGCAATAACTAAGTGGTATGTTCGTCCTTGCTTTGCTTAATATGCACTAAATATCCAATAGGTTTCGCTGAATTCGTAAGGACCATAATAAATACCGTAATTTGCTTGATGTTTCTTTCAACTGACAATACGTGGTTGGTATTTATTAAATAAAATATCCGACTGGAAGACTGACCAATGTTTGGACCAGTGCGATGAGCTACAAAATCTGTTATTAGAGTTAATTATTTCATTGCGCTGATTGCTATTTGTCTCTTATTTGGATCAACTGAGGTTGACCATTTCCATATATCTGATGTAGTGAATAAAAAGCCTGCTCGTTGTTGACTTTTTATGTAATAATCAGAGGAAAAAATGTGTGTATAAAATTGACAGAACTTGAATGATATTTTTTTTACTAACTATCTTATTTTGTTACAAATCACTCTATAAAACAAATTATGATGCAATTAGCAATCTATACATTTGAGCAATACTAACATGTTTTAATTGAACGATAACAATGAGGCTATTCAAGACCGAACAAATATATTTTTCCATAAATGGGAAATCCTAATAATAATACAACTTATATCAAATTTCACAATACAATATAATATAATATGGCGAAATAGTAACATATATTTCATCACAAATCAAAAACTATTCTAGTCTAAGTATTAAGTATGAATTTCGACTGTTATCTTCTTAACGTTTTTTTCAAGTTCATTATAAATTTACTCAAACTAGACGATTCCTTTACAATGACTAGCAGTTGGTTATACATATCAAACATTTTAAAAAATAGTAAATTCATAGTTTTTTGTATTGGGGTTTTTTAATATAAAAATTTTCCTTATTCCTAGTATCATGGTCATGTATATTACTATTTTTAATAACAAATTGTTCAAAATATATTTGAACTAAACCTGCATTAATTTTATATACAAAGACCATACTTTTGAAATATAGTTGTTGCTCAATTTGTAACCAATTTAGTATATATAACATACTATTAATGGGTGTATATCGATTACATCTTAAAATTATTCGCATTGCTCTATTTTGCAATTTTTGTAATGATTGCTTACAACTAGAATCAAGTAAATACGATGTTCTCGTACAACCTGAAAATTTAATCACTTCTAAATATTTTTAGACTAGGGCTACGTTAGAGCCTAGTTACTTTATCACAAAAAATTAAAGTAAAGAAAGATCAAATAGTAAAAATTATGCTTCAAAAAAAATCTAAACCAACACCAATAATATCTCTCTCTTCACTACAAAAACTTCATACATGTGGTTGTTTGCTTTTATAGAACAATTACTGCTGACTTCAATGAAAGAAAGCTTTACGACAACTTATTATTCTTTCTATTAATTTGTAAAAAATATATATATATATATACATCGTTTGTACAAAGTTATCTGTACGGAGACTTTCGAAACAATTACTTTATTAAGATCTAGTATTAATCTCTGAATACTCATAGGACATTTATAATTGAATAATTTACGTTAATTCTCAATAAGAAATATATGGTTTTCATTTTTATATTACAGTTTAATTATGATACTTGAATAGGATCCTGTTCGAGTTTACAAGAATTAAGTTAAATGCTCAGACTTTTTGTAGATTACAGAACTATATTTTTAACTGATATATTTGATGGAATCAAAGGCCAAAAAACACTTATTGTCTGAATTAAGCTGTACTTCAGGTGTACTGTCAAAAAATTATACACTATAATGTGACAATCAAATATCAACATATCACATGATTAGTTATACAAACATTTTAGTATAACCTTGTACCTTCAAAATTATCTTATAGAAATGGCTTTGCAATAATATGAACATTTATGAACTATTCAACTATTAAATTTTGAACAAAATTTTAAGTGTATTAATTTAAATGACCATAAAAAGCACAAAAATTTCGTGTATCAAATTTAAGTAAACATATATAGAATTTTCAAAAATTATTTGTACATCGTAAATGATGGTTCCATGAAATGAATATAGCTCTAAAATTGAGGATAACTCACCGCTGAATATCTGCTAGGCAACCAAATTCTTTAAACATCTAGGTACTTACAATGGTAGGTGCGCGCGGCTGATACTTGTGCCCGAGCTTGACCTCTATACTAACCAAACATATGTGGAAATTTCCACCCTCTTGCATAGCAACATTTAAAACTGCACTTTCAGTACAACCAACATCCAAAAAGGCTTATTACGTGTTTGCGTATCCATATTGTTTTTACTTTACTTCAATATAAATTCATACTTGCTTTCTTTACTTCAATATACTTTCATACTTGTTTTACTTTACTTCGACATAATTTTGTACTTGTTTTACTTTACTTCTATATAATTTCATACTTTCGTACTTGTGCTGAAAAGAAATGGGGAAAATGATTTTAAAGGTAAGTTTGAGAATTATTCACCTACCGTAGATATATTTTCTTGACTATACTTAGGTCAATACTACAACTAAAAATGAAACCATGGTATTCGTTGACACCACTTCACTTTTTTCTGGGACGGCATGTTTTATCAAAACCTGCTGGCCCACGTTAACACTTGCCTCGCTGATTACATCCCGATATCAAATGAAGCTTGACCACGAGGCTATGTTGCTATCCAAGTACGCGCATAAAAGGGGATATTGTATCAAGATACATACAAATAGAAGAGTTCTTAAATTTTACTTTGAATATTTAAATATAGGTGGAGCTCTATGTATGAATTCGTAATATAATGTTTCTATTGGAATTTAATATTTATTGAATAGGTATATGGAACAAAGGCGTGTATTAAGAAGTAGATAATCGTATTCGTTACAATTCTTTGAAAAATCCCAGGAGTTTAGTTTAGAGCAAACACTGTAACAGTGTGCTTTCCAATTTAGATGTTCAGCTATAATTACTCACAAAAACTTGACATTAATAACTTTGTTTATTTCGATATTGTTAATGAGAACCCTGACATCAAGAATTCTTTTATTATAATTATGAAAAATTGTGCAGCAGGTTTTAGATGCATAAATATGTAAAAAGTTTATATTAAACCAGTTGCACAATTTGTCCAAATTTACTTGCAAACTGGTCTGTAGAGTTGTACAGTTCTCGTCGGACACTATTGCAGTAGCATCATCTGCATATAAAAATAACGAACAGTTTAAAATAGTGTTTATATCGTTAATGTAGAGCAGAAATAAGAGTGGGCCTAGAATTGACCCTTGAGGTACACCTATATTATTACTGATTGTTCTAGAATTGAAATTAGTAGTAACACCATTAATATTGTAGGGAACTGAAACGTATTGTTGTCTATTACAGAGGTAACTTTTCAACCACTCTAGAGCTAGACCCTGTAACTTTCTGTCTTCAGTAGGAGTAACCAATGTACCACACAATCAAATGTTTTGCTGAGATCATAAAAGATCCCAGCAGGACATTGCCCAGATTCAATGTAGTTAATTATGACTTCTATGAAACTAAATATTGCATCCATTGTACTTTGCTTTAGTTGGAAACCAAATTGATTTGTTATAATTATTTTGTTCGCATTCAAAAAGTTTAACAATCTTTCCAAATAACAGTATTCAAAATTTTTCGAAAAGACTGAGCAAAGTGCAATTGGTCCATAATTATCCATCAACATATCATTTTTTTTGTAAGGGTGTAACTTTATTGAGCTTTAATTTATTTGGAAAAACACCAGTTTGAAAAGATAAATTAATTAAGTATGTAAGAGGTTTTGCCACCTCTATCAAACATTTTTTCAAAAGAAAGTTGGGTACATCGTCAAACCCACTAGTTAGATCTTTTTGTTTTTAACTTGTTATTTATTAGAGATATAAATTCTTCTTCTGCATATGGAAAAAGAAACATTGAATTGTTAGTGATTTTTATTAAATTTACATAAGGTACCTTGGGTAATTGATCCATGAGTTTGGTAGTACTATTGGCAAAGAAAATATTAAATTCATTGACAACCCTTACGGGATCCTTAATTTGAGTATCTCCAACTATAATTTTAATTGGGTTGTCTTTCTTGATTTTATTATTTAACAACTTAATAATACTCCAACTACACTTAGGAAAAATGTGTATAAAATTGACAGAACTTGAATGATATTTTTTACTAACTATCTTATTTTGTTACAAATCACTCTATAAAACAAATTATGATGCAATTAGCAATCTATACATTTGAGCAATACTAACATGTTTTAATTGAACGATAACAATGAGGCTATTCAAGACCGAACAAATATATTTTTCCATAAATGGGAAATCCTAATAATAATACAACTTATATCAAATTTCACAATACAATATAATATAATATGGCGAAATAGTAACATATATTTCATCACAAATCAAAAACTATTCTAGTCTAAGTATTAAGTATGAATTTCGACTGTTATCTTCTTAACGTTTTTTTCAAGTTCATTATAAATTTACTCAAACTAGACGATTCCTTTACAATGACTAGCAGTTGGTTATACATATCAAACATTTTAAAAATAGTAAATTCATAGTTTTTGTATTGGGGTTTTTAATATAAAATTTTCCTTATTCCTAGTATCATGGTCATGTATATTACTATTTTTAATAACAAATTGTTCAAAATATATTTGAACTAAACCTGCATTAATTTTATATACAAAGACCATACTTTTGAAATATAGTTGTTGCTCAATTTGTAACCAATTTAGTATATATAACATACTATTAATGGGTGTATATCGATTACATCTTAAAATTATTCGCATTGCTCTATTTTGCAATTTTGTAATGATTGCTTACAACTAGAATCAAGTAAATACGATGTTCTCGTACAACCTGAAAATTTAATCACTTCTAAATATTTTTAGACTAGGGCTACGTTAGAGCCTAGTTACTTTATCACAAAAATTAAAGTAAAGAAAGATCAAATAGTAAAAATTATGCTTCAAAAAATCTAAACCAACACCAATAATATCTCTCTCTTCACTACAAAAACTTCATAAATGTGGTTGTTTGCTTCTATAGAACAACTACTGCTGACTTCAATGAAAGAAAGCTTTACGACAACTTATTATTCTTTCCATTAATTAAAAATATATATATACATCGCTTGTACAAAGTTATCTGTACGGAAACTTTTGAAACAATTACTTTATTAAGATCTAGTATTAATCTCTGAATACTAATAGGACATTTATAATTGAATAATTTACGTTAATTCTCTATAAGAAATATATGGTTTTCATTTTTATATTACAGTTTAATTATGATACTTGAATAGGATCCTGTTCGAGTTTACAAGAATTAAGTTAAATGCTCAGACTTTTTGTAGATTACAGAACTATATTTTTAACTGATATATTTGATGGAATCAAAGGCCAAAAAACACTTATTGTCTGAATTAAGCTGTACTTCAGGTGTACTGTCAAAAAAATTATACACTATAATGTGACAATCAAATATCAATGTATCACATGGTTAGTTATGCAAACATTTTAGTATAACCTTGTAACTTCAAAATTATCTTATAGAAATGGCTTTGATATATACGTTTCGATCCATGACCTGGGATCCTTGTCAAAATAATAATAATATAATAAACTTCAAGTTTGACGTTTATGACATAAATTGAAGGTTACTTTGATTTATTGATGTTTGAAATATTTGATTTGAGTACACTAAGCAAAAATTTAAAGTTTAAAAGAATGATTGCCTTCAATTTGTGTTGCGACCTGGGATCGACTTTCCTAAGGTAGCCAATACGCTTAACGTGAAATCAGCTGATTAAGTTTATTGGTGAATTTTATATAAATTCAATAATTTGGAAACATTTTTAACATGATTCTATTTATACAATTGAGAGATTTCTAATTTTATGTCTTATTTTACCGAAAATTCAGTGAAGGGGTTAAGCAACCTGTGGCTACCAAGATCCCCAACATTTATAATTTGCCGAAATAATGGTTTTCTAGTTAATATGCTTATTGTTATGTAATTAGTTATTGTATGTATAAATAAAATCATGTATGTAGGCTGTATTTCATGTTAATATCGCAAGGAAAACCCAGGAAAAACTTGCAATGCTACCTAGATATTGTGGGCATTTGATCTTCATTTGTTATTTCTTTTGTTATTTCTTTTAGTAATGGAATCCATTGTTTACTGAAAGTTACGGATTCGTTTGCAACGCAGTTATTTTTATGTAGGTTATATAGGCAGCTTCTTTGATTTTGCGATTTTGGTGGTTTTCTTCTTTATCGATAATTTTGCATCTTCCCATTTTATTTTATGACTTGAGTCCCATGCATGTTGGCAAATCATGGATTTCAAATTTTCTATTTTTATATATGATTTATGTTCTCTTAATCGAACTTCAAATGGTCTTGAATTTATCCCTATATAAAACTTATTACATTGACGTATTTTGTAGATACAGTTTTTGAACTTTGTATTGCGTTTATGGGTTTTGTTTTTGTTAATTGTGCTCTTAGTGTATTGTGTTCTAAATACTGTTTTAATTCTAAATTTGTTTCCTATTCTTTGAATTTTTCGGAGAATCCTTTTATGTATGGTATTGAGAGCATTTTGAGTGTGTATCGTTGTTTGTTTTCTTTCTTTATTTAGGGTTTTATTCATTTCTTTTCTATTATTCTTTTAGGATATTTATTTTCTATTAGTGTACATCTGATTTAAGTCTTTCTCTTTCTTTAAAATTTCTTCGTTTGATGATATTAATTTTGCTCTATCATACATGGTTTTGATAATTCCTCGTTTGACACATTGTGGGTGGTTTGAATTGAAGTTTAAGTATCTGATTTGTGTGCGTTGGTTTTCTATATACCGATGTATTAATTGTTGTATCGATTTTGCTAACTAGAATATCTAAACGGAAGTTTTCCATGTTGTTCTAATTCATATGTGAATTTAATAGTTGGTTCTATTTCGTTAATTGACTGTACAAAGTTTTAATTAATTCTATATTATGAGGCCAAATAACATAAACATCATCAACGTATCTCCACCAGATCAGTGGTTTCAATTTTTGTGTGAATATCACATCTTTTTCGAATTCCTCCATGAATATATTACTAAAGATTGGCGATAGTGGACTTCCATTGCCATTCCGAAGCTTTGTTTGTAAAATTGATCATTTATTTGAAAATATGTGGTATTTACGCATAAACCAAGTAATTCCATAATCGATGATATACTTAGTTTTGTTCTTTCTTTAAGATTGTCATCTTTTCTAGTTTGTTTTTATAATATTAAGCGTTTTGTTTATAGGGACATTTGTGAAGAGATTTACTACATAAAAGCTTACAATTGTGTGTGTATTTACAATTTTTATGTTTGATGGTTTTTCTAAAAAGTGTTGGTTGTTTTTAATGAAAGAAATGGGAAAATGATTTTAAAGGTAAGTTTGAGAATTATTCACCTACCGTAGATATATTTTCTTGACTATACTTAGGTCGATACTACAACTAAAAATGAAACCATGGCATTCGTTGACACCACTTCACTTCTTTCTGGGACGGTTTGTTTTATCAAAACCTGCTGGCCCACGTTAACACTGCCTCGCTGATTACATCCCGATATCAAATGAAGCTTGACCACGAGGCTATGTTGCTATCCAAGTACGCGCATAAAAGGGGATATTGTATCAAGATACATACAAATAGAAGAGTTCTTAAATTTTACTTTGAATATTTAAATATAGGTGGAGCTCTATGTATGAATTCGTAATTTAATGTTTCTATTGGAATTTAATATTTATTGAATAGGTATATGGAACAAAGGCGTGTATTTAAGAAGCAGATAATCGTATTCGTTACAATTCTTTGAAAAAGCTTCTGCATGACACACGTTGCAAAACACCTGCAATGCATCTGATTATTCTTTTTTGACATATAAACACATCATGTGCAGCTGAAGATTACCCCAGAAGCCAATACCATATTTCAATCTAGAAGAACAGTACGAATGATAAACTGGTAATAGTTGATCAATAGACAGTACACTTCTTAAATTTCTGATTAGAAAACACCAGGAGTTTAGTTTAGAGCAAACACTGTAACAGTGTGCTTTCCAATTTAGATGTTCAGCTATAATTACTCCCAAAAACTTGACATTAATAACTTTGTTTATTTCGATATTGTTAATGGAACCCTGACATCAAGAATTCTTTTATTATAATTATGAAAAATTGTGCCGCAGGTTTTAGATGCATTAATATGTAAAAAGTTCATATTAAACCAGTTGCATAATTTGTCCAAATTTACTTGCAAACTGGTCTGTAGAGTTGTACAGTTCTCGTCGGACACTATTGCAGTAGCATCATCTGCATATAAAAATAACGAACAGTTTAAAATAGTGTTTATATCGTTAATGTAGAGCAGAAATAAGAGTGGGCCTAGAATTGACCCTTGAGGTACACCTATATTATTACTGATTGTTCTAGAATTGAAATTAGTAGTAACACCATTAATATTGTAGGGAACTGAAACGTATTGTTGTCTATTACAGAGGTAACTTTTCAACCACTCTAGAGCTAGACCCTGTAACTTTCTGTCTTCAGTAGGAGTAACCAATGTACCACACAATCAAATGTTTTGCTGAGATCACAAAAGATCCCAGCAGGACATTGCCCAGATTCAATGTGGTTAATTATGACTTCTATGAAACTAAATATTGCATCCATTGTACTTTGCTTTGGTTGGAAACCAAATTGATTTGTTATAATTATTTTGTTCGCATTCAAAAAGTTTAACAATCTTTCCAAATAACAGTGTTCAAAAATTTTCGAAAAGACTGAGCAAAGTGCAATTGGTCCATAATTATCCATCAACATATCATTTTTTTTGTAAGGGTGTAACTTTATTGAGCTTTAATTTATTTGGAAAAACACCAGTTTGAAAAGATAAATTAATTAAGTATGTAAGAGGTTTTGCCACCTCTATCAAACATTTTTTCAAAAGAAAGTTGGGCACATCGTCAAACCCACTAGCTAGATCTTTTTGTTTTTAACTTGTTATTTATTAGAGATATAAATTCTTCTTCTGCATATGGAAAAAGAAACATTGAATTGTTATTGATTTTTATTAAATTTACATAAGGTACCTTGGGTAATTGATCCATGAGTTTGGTAGTACAATTGGCAAAGAAAACATTAAATTCATTGACAACCCTTGCGGGATCCTTAGTTTGAGTATCTCCAACTATAATTTTAATTGGGTTGTCTTTCTTGATTTTATTATTTAACAACTTAATAATACTCCAACTACACTTTAGAGGATTTTCAGCAAATTTTATTTTATTTTGATAGTATGCTTTTTTCGACTTGCGAATCAGTTTACAATGCTCCACTTTACCTGAATGATAATAATCCTCCATTTGTGGTGTGAGCCTTGTCTGTTTATAAAGTTCCTTTAGATTTACACTAGATTCTCTAATATTATTATCCACCCAACCTTTAACTTGCCATACTGAAAACTTTTTTAACGGAAAATGTAAATTAAAATAGTATAGAAAAACAGAATGAAAAATAACAAATGCCTCATCCACACTATTCAAGGAAAACACATCGAACAAATTTTCTTTAGCTGTCTTTTCGAAAATTTGCCATACTGAGCTTGTTATAAACTCGTCTATACTCAACTTTAGTAATGGGTTTTTGACTAGCTTCCGAGGCTATGCAGAGTAATAATGTTTTATGATCCGTAAAATAGGTTTCTTTTACAGTCGTTTTAGAATTTGTAAAAATGTAATCTAAAGTATGGGCATTGCAAGTTTTCTCACAACTAGTGTTTTTTAAATTAAAACTATCAAGAATACTAACAAGAGATTGAAAAACTTGCGCATCCCTTCGTGCGTCAATATTAAAGTCTCCACACAACACAATACCGATGTTAGGTTTAAAAATAAAATTTAGTACCTTATTAATATGATCTAAGAATATGTTAAAATTGGTACCAGTAGGGATCTGTAACAGTTAAGAATTATCATTTTGACATTTAACTTACTAATTCTAGTTAATATTTTTGACACGTGCGGTCAAATTTATTGTTCGAAAATTTTCATATCTATCCGAGCCTCTCTTTTTTAGTATAGTGACTATGATGTTACGTTTGAAATCGTCTGTCACATACATATAGCTTACAAGTTGGAAGAGACATTCTGTTACTGCTTGTACCTTATCTGTACCGGTGCCTTACAATTTTTCAGACTCTTTAATGCTAATTCAAACGCATCTCTAAGTATAGGATATCCCGTAATCCTTTTCAATGTCTGATTCCTGTTCTAATGCTGTTGGTTCCTCTCCTGCATATTAATTCCCTATATATCCTTACCATCTATTGACTTTTTCTAATGACGTTTCCTCCCGCGTTCCTTATATTTTTACTATACTGTTTTATATCCCTAAAATTCATTCTAATTAGTTTGTATGCTTCGTCTGTCTTTCCTATTTCCATATTAGTTTGTACCTCTTTGCTCTTTTCATCAAATCATTGTTCTTTAGCTTTTCTGCATTTGCCAATAATTTCCGTTTTATGGCTTTGTATCTCTGTTTCATCTGATCTATTTTTGTATTTTGTCTTTCTTCTATTAGATTCAGGATATCCTTTGTCATCCATGGTTTCTTATTTTCTTTTTGTGTATACCCCAAAACATCTCTGGCTGCCATATCTAAGCTGAATTTAATGTTATTCCATGCTGTTTCTATTTCCTTAGTATAAGAAATATTCCCGATATCTTTCAACAATTCATTTGTTTTTTCCAAATCTTTCATGGAAATCTTTATATTTTAGTTTCTCAAAGTCAAAGTTCCTTTTTTCGAATTTTAAATTTAAGAGTGGCCTTCATAATTACGATGTTGTGTTGTGTCTAATCTGCTTCTGGGTAGCTTCTACAGTCTTTTACTTGATTCCTGAACAGTTGTCTAACAAGAATGTAATCTGTTTGATATCTTCCTATATCTCCTGGCATCTTCCACGTGTTATCGTTTTCTAACATGATGTTGAAATAATGTGTTCGTGATGGTTAAATTGTTCTTGTTGCAAAATTCTACCAGCCTATTTCCCCTGTCATATCTTGTCAAAACCAAATAAACCTACTACCGCTCCTTCCCTACCCTCACCTAACACTTCATTAAAATCCTCCGTAATTATTATATTTTCATGTCTTTATCTTAGTATATCTTCGTACATCGCCTCTACCTCTTCCTCACTGTAGCTAGAAGTGAACATATATACTTGTATTATTACTGTATTTACTGGTTTAGATTCTAGTTTAACCATGAGTACTCTTTCGTTCTTTTGTAAAGTTTTCTACATGTTGTCCTATCTTTTTTTTGCATAACTATTTTAACACACGAATTTCCTTCCTCTGCTCCTGAATTAATTACCCTAAAGTCTCCACTTTGAAAACACCCCGCCTCTGGCCAGCGAACTTCGCTGATAATAAGTGCTAACCTATCCATTTCAATTTTCAAGTTCTCTAGCTTACCTACTTGCTTCATACTGCTAACATTCCACCCTCTGACTCGCAAAATGTTCCCTGCTCGTCTTTTAAACTTTCCGATCACATCTTCCGAAGTAGTCCGCTCCCGGAAATCCGAATGGGGGACTATTTTACCTCAGAGGATGCCATCATTTTAAATACAATTTAAGTTCGCTGTGTACTTGGGATGTAATATGGTGGTTTCTGTTGCCTTCCACATCGTGGTAGTGTGTCTTAGAATGCCATACCGACCCCTATAGTCTCTGTCAGTCTAAGTACTGAAAGAACTGCTGCCCTTTTTTGAGGACCTGTCTTAGTCTGGTTCCTCAGTAAAGACCCTACTACTTTGGTTGGACCTGTAGTTTGGCTCTTTAGATCTCTAGAATGTGGAAGCGATTCCACCCGTTCTAGTAATCTTGAACTTCAAGGTGCAGATCCATTCGAAACGGTTTCATGATTCTACCTAACATAATTAAGTTATTAAGGAAAGTTGAAAATTGCAAAATTTCTATTTTAGCCAATGGGTAGCAATCTACGGTAAACATTTGCAGTTCAAGGCCGACTGTGGAATACCCTCATAAGTAGGTAATTATTGTGTAATATAACTACCACTGTATTTCTTATGGTTAAGGATATTCTTATAGTGTGCAATTAAAAAGTGGACAATGACTGTCTATACATCAGGGTTGAAAAAAGTGATTTTTTAAAAAGATCAAAATTTACATTTTTTAAAAACTTGATTTTTGTGTATTTGCAATTAGATGGAAATAAAACCCTCCTAAAGTAAAAATCAGCTAGAATTATTACATCGAAAATTCATTATATTGTGATTTAATAGCATTTTTAAATTTTCTACATCCACAAGACCACAATTGTATTATTCCAAAAGTAAAAAGTTCAAAAATACATGCATTAGCGAGTTGGTGCACAGCTAGACAGCAATATTGCTATCATAGCCCATCCAGATGCAGTGACTGTAAGCTTATAAAAGTTTGGAGTTCTGCTTTTGAAAGTACATTTCGCGTTAGACCTTCGTGCATCAGGATAGAGCGATCGCAGTTCACCCCCTGAATGCCTTTTTCGTTTGTTCCCACATTTCCGAATCTCACCTACATAAAAAATCACCATTTGGCAACTTAAACTGTAACAAACACACTAGTGGACAAACTCAAAAAGATTATTAGGGCAAGATGCAGAACTCCTGAGAGGCCCCTTACTACAGCAGGCAGAATATCAACTTGATTTATTTCAAATATACCCAAACTCTGAACACGTATTAATGTTAATAAAGTTTTTATTCTGGGAATATTTTACCAGGAATTGTGATGATAATTTTTTAAACACTTTTGGATGCTTAATTTTTGTTTTGTTTGTGATTTTTCTGTACTTTGTTATTTACAGTTTTAAATTTATTAAAATTGCCTATATTTTGTGTATACTTTGGGGGTTTATGGTTGAAACCAAACAAGATTGCTTACGACTCATTATTTGTAATCACATGCTTCAATACTATAAGGATGTTATGTCTACCAAACTCCAGAATTCAATTGGATTATAACATTGTGTATCAATATTGTCAGATGTAAGGTAGGTTAGTACCTGTATAAAACTTTTAAGCATACCAAATTTAATTCAAAGATGAATTGAAATAATTATTCATGTTAATACAAGTATTATAAATGTTTATTATAAAACCATTTTTAGTGTCAATACTTTTGACTTAACCTTCAAAAGCACAAATTAATTCACAAACTATATGAACCAAAATTAGACACAATTTGTTATTTCTTCATAACAGCATCGAGAAGAGGCACCTTTCTATAGCTATCCTATTTTATAATGGTGAAACGAGTCGTACAAGTATATATTATAGTTATGTTTGCTTGTAATGTATTACAATAAGTCACCTGCAAGTTTGTTTGGTTCCAACTACACAACCTATGCATTATCTTTAACCTATATTATAATGATAAAAAAAACCAAAGTGAGCACGGAATTTGACAAATATTGATCCTACATACTCTACTACCATCTGAATGTTCGGACTGATTTTAGACTTCAAAAAGATCTATCGTTGATTTGTTTCTTCTTCAGACTTAAAAGATTTGTTCTTGATTACAGTTTCAATAAACATAATCAAAAATATTTAGTTTATCTTGATTCCTTTAAGTTCAAGGTACATAAAATTGTTTAATCATTTGGTATAAATGGTTATTAGTAATTAAACTTACTATGGTTAGAAAGTATTTGCTAAGGGTATGTAACAATAATAGGTAATACTAAATAGTTAGATAAATTTAGATCATACATTTATAATGTAAAGATTAGCAACCTATAACGAAATAAATATGTATAAACATACTCAATACAATAATCAATACAAGGTAACAATTTAATTGTTACAAAGCTATAATGTAACATATAACACTATAAAAGCTTTTTCATTGTAATATGGTAATACAAAAAAACATAGCTGTAGTCAAATTCTATATTAATTACAGATATCAAATGTCGTTTGGCATTGTATAATAAGCACAGCAAAAGTTAATTATGCTAATTCATTTTTATAAGTTTGGCAAATTTATGTATATTAGGTCTTATAATAACACATATTCTAATGTAAATATATTTGTAAGGTTATATTTAATTACAGTGGTGGAAATTTTGTAGGTAAATTTAAAGCAAGCCAATCGCTAAAATTATAAGTTCAGCTAGCTCTGTCTTGCTTTCAATTTATATATCAAACAGTTTTGGCGGTCCATGCTCTTCAGTGGAGTGTGATCCACTGTTGACTATATCGTCAACAATATTACTTAAAGTTGCAATGTGTTCCAATACAGCATTTACGGTTGGATCATTGCTTTGCAAGTAAGAAGCTTTCTGATTATTTTCATTTACATCAACATTATTTCCGGTTGCAACATTCCCAGAGATTATATTATTGTCATTCGTGAAAATATTTTCAGTATTTAACATTTCACTATAATTTTCTGATGGTTTTTCTACAGTGGAGGGATGAGTTTGTAATGTTATTTTGCTATTTTCATTTGTTTTAGTATTATCATTTATTTCATTTGGCATATCTCTTTCAAATTCTCCGGTTATTGGTATTGGTTCGTCTATCCATTCTTCGATTTCCTCTTCTTCCACCTCCTCATCTTCTTGATCCTCTTCTTGATCTGCTTCCTCCTCTTCCTGATCCACTTCCTCATCTTCTATTTCCTCCTCTTCAACATCTATTTCTATTTCCTCTTCATCGTCAGTATGGATATCCATATCAATCTCTTGGATTCCATTGTTGACAACATACTCAGGCAATTTTTCAATTTCATCCATCATTTCGTCATTGGAGTGCTCATCCTGCAAATAGGACAACATAAATAGCAATGTATAATTGTAAACGTCTTTAATTGTTTCTTGCTATTCTAGATTTAATCTAATAAAACAACTACAAATTAGATTATAAAGAGTGGGTGTATTCAATTAAATAGTGCACTTGGTCTACTAGAAAAACAAATTTTGCCTTTTAAATTAGCAAGGTTAGCTTTACGTAAAAAACATAAGCCATTGGTTTCTTATGTTAAATTTCCGAAACGATTGATTTCTGCATGTTGTATATAAATATTGATTTATAACTACAGTAGAATCGCCATAATATGAATATGCACTGCTATGAACGACTCAGTAGTGTGAACGGAATAGTTTTACATTGCCTATTCTATAATATGAATATTGTATATTCCCATAGTATGAATACTCTGTTAAAACTTATTTTGTTGGTATTTTTCACACATTGTCCTGTGCTACATATTCAATCGGTGAATTGAACAGTGAGCACATGGTGTTAAGAATTAACCTTAGTTTAGTGCTTGTATAATTGTGTATTGCAGTGAATATGAAACATTAAACACTTAAAATGGTAAAAGTGAAGGCAAAATCAAAGTACCTTTCTTCCTGAAAAGGCAAAAATCATAGAAGATGCTAATAGAGGTTTTAGCGTTACGTTACTGGCTAATAAATATGGCATTGCTAAGTCTACAGTTTGTTCAATTAAAAACAAAAAGCAAAATTGTTGAAATTGTAAGCAATACAAAAAAACCAACCAAAAAACACACATTAAAAAAAGCCGAATTTCCGAAAATGGAAATGCAACTTTATAAATGGTTCCTTGCACAACGTGAAAAAAATATGTCGGTTTGTGGCAACATGATAAAACAAAAAGCATTAACTTTAACCGTTAGTTAGTCAGACTTTATTCGCCTATTCAAAATTTTTTTACAAAAAGTGATTAGAGAACATGATTTAAACAAGCACCAATTGTATAATGCTGATGAAACTGGGTTGTACTGGCAATTGCTTCCTGATAAAACTTATGTCAGTTTAGCTGAAAAACTGCTCCTGGACTAAAAATTGCCAGAGTCACATTTCTTGGCTGTACTAATACTTCAGGCACACAAAATTGAACCATTACTCATTGGGAAAGCTAAAAATCCTAAATGTTTTAAGAATTTCACCAATCCTGTTGTATATAGGAGCACTAAAAACGCCTGGATGACAACCGAACTGTTTAAAAACTGGTTTTTCCAGCAATTTGTCCCAGAGATAGGCTTAAATAAAGGTAAATGTTAATTTCAAGTTAAATGCTTTTTAAAGAGTAAAAACCTTCGACAAAAAGCACTACTACTTCTAGACAATGCACCATGTCATCCATTGGCTGAAGAACTAAAAACCCAGGATGGAATGATTTTCGTATTATTCATGCCACCAAATGTCACCCCTCTAATTCAACCAATGGATCAGAATGTACTGACACTAACCAAACTATACTACAGAAACAGTCTTCTTAGTTCGATTGTTCCTGGTAATGATGCAGTTGCTGTTGCCCTAAAGAAAATTACATTAAGAGATGCAGTTATGCATTTGGCAGTAGCATGGGAAAAGTTAAGTACGCAGATTATCACAAAATGTTGGCATAATATACTAATTGATAAATCGGATCAAGACCAATGCACGAAGACGACTTACCACTATCAGTATTACAACAGCTGACCAGGAAGAAAGTTACAGACGTTGTTCTAGGGGAGACAATCGCCCTTCTTGAAGCTATAGAACCTGTAAATTTTTATTTGCACACGTAAGTAGTCTTTGATTATACAATTATACAGACAGAATACACAGCTGAAGACATAGGGGAATGGAACAAAGATAAAGTCATTGAAGATACAAATATAGAAGATACTGAAAATGAGAACGGATATGAAGAAGGTGACTGTGAAATAGAAGAAAAGTCAAGTAAAAAAAAAATTAAGCACTCTGTAGCAGTTAAAGTTCTAAACATTGCAATAGAGTAGGCTAAGCAAAACACCTTGAATATCAGTGAAATTACAAGTCTAAAAAATATACATCAAAAAGCAGTTTTAGCCAATCTTTTCATTAAAAAAAACACAATCCAAAATAACTTCATATTTTTCAATATAATGTATACTGATTAGTAAATGTATATGTTCCTAAAGCGTTTTAAATTTAATAATAAAAACTATGGTATGTATGTATGTATGTTCATTGTCTGTAATTAATTTTTTTTCAACCTTCACTAGTATAAACACTTCCGGTAATATGAACACCTGGAGATTTTTTTGTGTTCATGTTATTGAGATAGCACTGTACTTCGTTTACTTCTTATTAAAAAGTGCTTCCTAAAATGTCTATGTTATTTCAAATCGTACGAACTTTCATTTAATAAGTTTGATTATCTTCCTATTGAAATGAGTACTTATTTAAACATCATAGAAAATTTCCTTAAATACAAGGTTAAAAGCTTTGCCTTAAAATTCTCTGAAATAAGCAAATACCTGCACATCGTTAAAATACTTTTAATGGGTTTGTTATCTACACTCTTAGTAAGAAATAATAAATATGGTATTTTGTTATCACGCAGGTGTTCAACTCACTCAGTGATACGAGCAATAAAACTGTCTCCTTATTATTTAGTTTTCGGCATTGTAATTCAAAATAGTCAATCTATCATTTTCTACATCATCAAATAGGCAACCCGTCATACCCCATGATGCTGCAAGGAGGGTTGCAAACTTACCTAACCATTTGAACACACATTTTTCCATGCAGACAAATTCATAGAAGTCATTATAGTATATTGAGGCCTTTTGCTTGCGTTAAATGGTTCTTGTTTGCAGGCCGTGTTCTTAGAATATTCTTCAGTTGTATTGACAATACGCTTGCAGGTGCTATTCTTGGAGTACTTTACATTTTATCAATGGGAATGTTTAGAATGGAAAACACGATACGTCGCCAGATGTTTTCTCTCCCTATAAATACAAGCCGAGCTTTGACGGGAGTTCTATTCTATTAGATACAGCGTTCTTCCCCATAAAGGAACTCTGTAACGTCGCAGTGCTTTCTTTTTACGAGTATCCAGTCTGTCGACAAGTGTAAGTACGAACTTCCAGATCTGCTACGATGGTATCAGAGGCAGCTACTCTTCTTAAGGTACAATCACTGTGTGTTTTTTTTATGCTTCTCTGAAATCTAGCTACTTCTTTTGATGGTTGATAACCACGTAAGTGCTCTAGCTATCTTGCTCGTGGTTGGCACAATAAATTACAGATTGCATGCTAAAAATTTACTTTCCCATGATAGTGCACAAGTGATTACGTGATTGTTTTTTAAGTCACAATATAAACCGAAGCTTGTTACATGCCAAAAATTGGCACTGCACACTTTTTAATTTGTGAGTGAATTCGCGCCAATATTTTTAAAAAATAAACTTGTGCATTTCTGTCACTTCAGACAGTTGCAGCGTTTTCCGACACGACGGCATTAGCCAACGAGACGTTGAACAGTGAGGTTTATCTGTGTTGTCCCTTTTGTCTTTTCTCTTTCAGGTAATGTAGGTTTCCTTTTATCTCTACCTGATATCGTTGCCTTGACCGTATTCCTATCGTACCGCTACAAACAAAAAGAGGGAAGACAAAACAAATCTGGCTTCAACAAGGGCGAAGCCCGACCCACGCTCAAAATGAAGATGAATATGGCTCCTGCCGCAAGAATAACCGCAAGGTCGTGAAGAGCTCCACGTTATTTTGCGAGTACATTTTATCTTTTTCTTAAAGGCGCCTCTAGTATCACTGTAAACATTTTTGGTATGTGATACAATTTGAAACGCAGTTATGACGTAATATCTTGTTGCACAATAGTATGTATTACCAACCATCGTAGTGGCTCCAAACACGCGCACCCGGGACTTTAACGGTTATACCTTACACTATAACAGTCGCGCATGCACTATAACAAGCTCGTGTTAGAGCAACTTTACTACTTACGGTAACTTAAGATTTACGAAATGTTAACGTCAACAACTTGTTTACAAAATTATAATCTAGATTAAGTCTAACACTCAGTTCATTTCAGTTTAGGGTTAGGCTACTTAGATTTATGGTTACGTTCAGCGTTCTAATAATGTACATGTCATGTCATTTTTTTTCTTGTATTTATTTAGCATTTATTTAACTAGCATTAAAGGGTCTGAAAAATGGTAAAGCGGCGGGTACAGATAAGGTGCAAGCGGAGACTGGTCAAACAGTAACAGAACATCTCTTCCAACTTGTAAGCTATATGTATGAAACAGGCGAGATACCCAAAGATTTCAAACATAACATCATAGTAACCATACCAAAAAAGAAAGGCGCAGATAGATGTGAAAATTTCCGAACAATAAGTTTGACAGCACACGTATCAAAAATATTAACCAGAATTGTACAAAGACGAATGGAAAAACGGGCTGAAGAAATACTAGGAGAAGACCAATTTGGGTTTAGGCGAAACAGGGAAACACGGGAGGCTATTTTAGCTATGAGGGTGATAATGGAGAAAACAAGAGAAAAAGGGGAAAGCGTGTATATAGGGTTTGTAGATCTGGAAAAAGCATTTGACAATGTAAAATAGAAAAAAATGTTCGAAATACTCAAAAAGATTGGAATGAGTTATAGGGATAGACGAATAGTACATAGCTTATGCAAAGAGCAAACAGGAGTAATAGAATTAGAGCAGGAACGTAGAGAAGTAAACATCAGGAAAGGGGTGAGACAGGGATGTTCCCTATCCCCATTAATTTTTAACTTGTACATTGAAGAGGCAATGAATACTGTCAAATGCAGGAAGACATTTGGAATTACTATACAGGGACAAAAAATTGATATGCTTAGATTTGCAGATGATATAGCGGTATTAGCATCTAGCAAGCTGCTCTCAATGAAATGGAAACGGTTCTAACAGAGAGATACGGTATGAAAATTAACAAAAGTAAAACTAAAGTATTAGTATGCAAAGGAGGCAAAAATAAATCAAAAACAAGAATGCGAATATGTAACACGAACTTACAAGAGGTTAAGGATTTCTGCTACCTTGGAAGCCAAATAACGCAAGATGGGAAAAGCACAAAAGATATAAAACAAAGATTAGCACAAGGTCGTGCTACATTTAACAAGAAAAACCAACTACTGTGTTCAAAGACAACAAATATAGAAACAAGGAAAAGATTGCTTAAAACATATGTATGGGGCACAGCACTGTATGGCTGCGAAGCCTGGACAGTAGGAGAAGCAGACAAGAAAAAGGTAGCAGCCTTTGAAATGTGGTGCTACAGACGATTGATGAAGATATCATGGACAGACAAAGTTAAGAACAAGGAGGTACTAAAAATGGTAGGGGAAGAAAGAAATATGTGGAAAACGGTAAAAAATAGGAGAGATAGGATGATAGGTCACGTACTACGGCATGAGGGAATAGTGCGGAATATACTAGAAGCAGAGATAGGAAAAAAGAGAAGAAGAGGTAGACCTAGGTTAGACTACTGCACACAGATAGTATGCCTACGAAATACGAGAAGTCTGAAAAGCAGACAGAAGAACAGTAGCAGCCTTTGAAATGCCGTGCTTCAGATGTATGAAGATGGACAGACAAAGGTAATAACAAATAGGTTATAGAAACAGTAAGGGAACAAGGATATCTTTGGGAAAAAAATATGAGAAATAGAAGGGCAGAATACGTTCTAAGGCATTTTTGGGGAATAGTATGGGATATATGACAAGCAGAGATAGGATAAAGAGGTGGATGTAGATCTAGATCAGATAGTTATAGATGCAGACTGTGCAAATTTCGGGGAAAATCTGTAGGTTAGTTCAGAATAGGAAACAATGATGATACGCGTCTAACCAGTTTCAGGACTGAAGACCCAATGATGATGATTTATTTAGGACTGGAAACTTTGTGTAAGTATCCTTGTGTGTTATTTAGATTTTATGTGACTGGGAAATAATTCCTAATCTATATTTGCTTAAATGTATATTTCTATGTTACTATATGTGAATTGATGCTTTTGTTTACCTCATGCTGTAACAGGAAGATTATGTAAATGTTCGATTTGGTTTTTGTAAATATTCCTTTTGATACTATGTTTGTTAACTAACAGTTTGTAAATAAATCTACTTACTGAGGTTTCCAATTTTTCTTTCTGTATGACCCACGCACCCCACTCTATGCCGTTTTGAGCTAGCACGGAATCCAATTCTTTTGGATTTCTATTCTGCATACAATCGCATAATTATTTCATAAAACAAAGCCGAGATAGATAGAAAAACTTGTTGATAATCTATATTAGCGCACTAGTTAAAAACATTTAAACTGTATTACACTATGTAATAAAATTCGTAAGAGACATACTTCATAGAATGTACCCATTTTGAATAGAAATTTTTGTACTTACAATGCTAGAAATAAAAGTTCCCTACAGAGAAACAGATTTGCTTCCTACAAACAAAAAAAAAACAAAATCACCTATTCCTCCTGCAAGTAAGCAACTTTACAATGAATTACCAGTATCCATCAATCCTGAAAAATTATACAACTTCTACATAAATTATTAAATCATTGCGTTTTTACTGCACACCACAATTTAAGATGCAGTACATGGGTATCTTGAAACCGTGTAGGAGATACGATCTTGGTTATATGGGACAATATAGCACAATAATAAGGATGTCTCAGATCAGTTTTCACATTTCAAAAATTTTCATAGGTTTACTAGATATAAGACTGTTAGAATATAAGCTGCAAGTGCGGTTATAATTGTATAATAATGTGACGGCGATATACTTGCATTTGTAAGACAAAGATGCACAATGGGTATGTTGATATTGGTTGTGCAGAGTTTGCATCCTTGTCTAATAGTTAATTTTTAAAAAAGAGTGTAGTGTGTTAATGACATCAGTAAATGTCACACAATTTTGTTTTAAAAACAGTAACTAGTTTTTCCTTAACGTTAACACATATAAACATTGCATGCTGCTGTAATACTTGTTTATTAATATTGGTGTAAACCAGCAAGATTCGACGACTTCCGAGTATTTATTTATATCCTATTTTGGTGTGATCCTTTCAAGGACAAAAAATTACAAAGTTACCAATTTCTTTATTTGCCCGTAGCTAGGTTGCTAATTAAAATAGACTGCTCACATTGTGTACAACATGGTAATTCACTATTGTACTTCACATTGCGAACTTAGATGTTGTCTAGGACATTGATTTTACGTGACGATGGTCAACTTTTTATTTTCTAATAACCGCCATAATGCATTTTTACATGCCGACAAAAATCCTTCCAAAGAAATATAACATGACTATGTTTGATTAAATCAAAACTTTAAATATCCTGAAACTATGTTTTGGTTGTAGTAGGCTTTAATTTCCATTATGACAGAAAGAAACAATTGTGCTATTCATTAGAGATGTCAAAGTTCGACCTTTATCTTATGTTTCAAGTGTGTAGTGTAGAAATTTGAGCAGAACATTGTGTTTGAAGTGGATCGCTTTTCTAACCATGATAAATATAAAATGTTATAAAATGTTTTATTCTTTCTGAAAGAAATGATACTAAGGCTGCTTACTGTATTTAAATAAATACCCAGTAATACGCCAACCAAATAGCTGTATGTTGTGGTGATTGTAGATACATTACAGAAGCTCTGTCCTGTCTAAGAGAAATGTGCAAACTAAAGGAGATAACAAAAACAGCGTTTTATAAGCAGTTGTCAAAAATCCTCAACTTCTCTTAGATAAATTCAGAATGCGACAGGGATTATGTAATAAAGATCAAATTCGAAGGATGGAATTTTGCGATTGGTATATCAGAAAGATCAACGAAAATCCAATTCTTGACTATATAATTTTGTAGTCTGACAAAAGTCGATTTACGAATTTTAGTTGTTCAATCGTCAAAACACAATTTCTTGGTCAGATGTAAATTCACATTTGAACCATCAAGTTAGAACTGCTTTAATTATACTAACTGCCCTAATTGAAATTGAATTTTCTGAAACCAAAGGAACTATAACATTATGTTTAATTAATATTAGCTCTTCAAAATATCCATTATACCGAGTGCATAAATAATAATTTTGTATGTTTTAGATTAATTTTCCTCTTTTTGCATCTAGTTTTTATTTCTTGCAATACCTAGACACTACAAACTTTTATGTAAAAAGCAATTTTTAAATAATTAATATTGGCAAACAAACGAAAACAGTGTGTCCAAAAGTTTGCTGCTAAACTGGAACTGAATTTTGGATACATAAGTTGACTAAATAGAATGCTTCTTCGCATCAATAATATCTCGCAAGATAGCAAAACCAGTAGCTAACAAAAGTAGGGTATCTCACACTAGCAGCTAATAGGCAATAAATGTGTCAACCTTGTGAGCAATTATTGCAATAGTTATAAATACCTCAAATATTAGTAATTAAAGTCAAAGTAAGTAATTACCTCGGACAGATCTGGTTCGGCAGCTGTTGCACAACTGGCGGTGGTATATTTTGATTCTTCATCATTCTCAGTAGTATTCAAATCTCCATTTTGTTGCAGAAAGCTGCTATTTCCTATAAATAATTCAAAAACAACTTTAACAATTAATTAGATTGCAACATTTTCGATTTAAATAAAAACCAAAGAACAATTTAAAAATCTAAGCAAACACGGGTCCTGGAAGGGTGTGACCGCATCAGCACTGTGCAGTAGGTACATTCAGAGTAAGATGCATTCTCAGTGAGAAATTTATGTATTTGTTAAAAAAGATTTTTAAATTAATGATAAGTTACTGCTCTGAATTACTTTCTTCTATATGAATAGAAAGTGCTGCGATTAAGTTAAATTTTACATTAATTATTATCAGCTATATGCAATCGTAAAAATACTCCTTCCAAGATCTTAATACTTTAAACATAGCACCAGCAAAATAATCATTATTATTGCTACACATACTTTGAATATGAAACAAAATGTTTTAGATCAGAATCTGTAAAATTCAAATAACAACCGTTGAAACAAACAAAACTTTCTTCTCAAACTGTACAACAACCACAGACCTAAAAACTTGTATAATCAAAATTTCACCTTGTCTGCGAAGCTTTTGTAAGATCAAATGAAGCAAACACCAAAACTGAACGCTGATCACTATGCACTTTACTTTATTTGCCTAATTACAAATACACTTCTTATCCATATATTTTAAATCTTTTTAAAATTCAGAGTATTAACATATTTATAAAAGTTCATAATTTGCTAGTTTACACAATCATATTGTCGTTTGTAAAAATCAAAAAAGTTAGGTTTATTTGCTATCAAAGGGGTTTAACCCATTATCGTCGTCACTTTCATATTCCTATTCAGATGAACCAGTGTTAACTGTAAAACTTAATGTGTCTACTACTGTATCCATTAAACAATTGCTTTACCACATTTTCTCTGTTATATTAACCCCATGTTTACAACATTTTTCCCAAACCGATTGTTTAATTTCTGCAAAAGCATTTTGCACCATACCCCATATCAGTTCAATTGAATTGAAATCACAGTAATATGATAGCAAGCGCAACACCAAATAACCAGGCTTTTTAACAGTTCATCAACATGTTTTGATATGGTTGTTACTTAACTAAAACAAACGATTCCTCTTTCTGCAATTCGTCGTTGTCGCAATGCCAGACTTTCTGGTCAATTTCGAATGTATTGTTTCAATATAGCCTGAATTGGGGTTTATTAATCTGCACACTGATGTCAGGCATTATCAAATACAGTAATAGTATTTGGAGGTAAGTTTGGTATTAACTGATTTTCCGTCCAATGCATAAAGTTAGTATGATTCATGTCATCATGATAATTATCTGACACTACTGATTTAAATATTAGAAGCCCATTATTTACACACGTATATTTTTCTTGTTTGTGCAAAGAAGCTAAGTGCCGCCTTTCAAAAAAAAAATAATAGAACTGGTTTGCCAATATACATGTAAAATTTTACATGGAGAATTGAGGTGAGCAAATAAAAATTCTTTATTATTTACAGTCAAAATATATTACATCAAAGGGACATGCCAAGCTTAATACTTTGCAAACTCTTTACGCAGTTTGTCCATATTAATTGACTGCACTATATCATTTTCTTCTTAAACTTCTTTTGGAATTAAACCACTCATAGTTTTAAAAATCATCTTTATTTACGTTTCGATCCATGACCTAGGATTGTTGTCAAAATAATAAAAACTTCAACTTTGACAGGGAGAATATCATTTTCTATTGAAACCATTGCCAAGCTGTTCAACTTCTCTTGGCTCATGCTTGATCGCAGATCATTTTTTATAAATTTTAATTTTGAAAATGTTCTCTCACCATTTACAACCATTACAGGTAGAGTTAGCAACATTCTTAAACCAACTAATATATTTGGGAATAGTTTAAGATTGTTGTTATATATCCATTTCAAAACTGTCTCTGGCGAACTAGTGTCAATTAACCTTTCTCGATAATAATTTTAGTTCTATTTCCAATTCTTCTCCGTCAATATCCTTTTTTTCTTTGTCGGTTAAGTATTTTCTATACATTTACATTTTTCTTTTATTTCTCCTTCAGTCATCTCACCTCAATCTTTGATATTGTAGAAAATTTCGAAGGGCTTAAAGACACTACTAAAGAATTCAAATCGACTTTTCATTGCAGCAATTGCAGTTGAAAACAAAATGTCAAAAATTTTGTTTTATACTTAAGTTTTGCGTCAACTGGTACAGAAACATCTCATGAAGTATTTTCGTCAAAAAATCTCACTGTTTATGTCTCTAATCCAACATCTGCTATGTTATGAAGTGCATGGGTCAGACAGAAAAAGAAAGGATGCTTAAAGTAAGGACCCGCACGAATCACGATGATGAAACAGAACACAAGAAACATAGAAATACCAGGCTAACTACCAATGCGGAGAGGGGGATTCCCAGCAAAACAAAAAAATATATCATCGATTTTCTATTTACAATAAAAATATATTAAAAAAAAATCGGTTTAAGCCAACAAAAAAATAAATAAATAGTTATATTACAAAGAACAAATTTCAAGAGTTGACATACGAAGTGTGCATTTCGTTTAACATGGCGAATTCATTAGTAAAAAAAAAAAAATATTGTTTATACTTTCTCATCATCCCTATAGTAGGGGATAAAGAATACTACTATAGTAAGCCTGCTAATCGTAAAAGGCGATTAAAAGGCGCAGCAAGGGGCAGCAGCCTTGCTGGCTAAAAGATATTGGAGGAGGGTCGGTTGGTCTCGGGCGATCCTCAATAATTTACAAGCTTGTTGGGGGTTGGCCGCGACGGATACGGCTTTTTGCTAAAATCTTTAAAAACTGCGTTGTGGAAAGATATGGGAGCCTACCACAATATTTCCCAGGTGTGCGTGGCCTAAAACACGAAATACAGATGATGGAGAGCTCACAAGTAAAATTCTTGTCCGGAGGTAAAATACTCCCTCATTCGGATCTCCGGGAGGGGGTACTTGGGGCTCGTCATCGTAAGAATATAAAACAACAGTTCGATTTAGTGATAGGGACTTAGAATGTAAGGTCATTACTTAGAGTAGATAAGTTAACGAATTTATTAGTCGAAATGAGAAAGGAAAAGCTGGACATTTTAGGTATTAGTGAGGTGAGATGGCCAGATAGTAATGACTTTGGAAAGATAATTATAGAATAATTACAACTTCTTCAACTAATGGACAGGCAGGCGTAGGAATAGTGTTAGGTAAAAGATTAGGGCATAAAGTTAAAGAGTACTTACAATTTAGTGATAGAATGATTATGGTTAGATTGAGTACAAAACCCACAGACACTGTTTTAGTACAGCTTTACATGCCAACAACTCAGTACGAGAAGGAGGAAGTAGAAAAGGTATACGAGGATATAAATAGTATAGTGAGAAAAGTAAAGGAGATGAGAATTTAATAGTTATGGGCGATTTTAATGCGTCAGTGGGAGAAGGTAGTGAGGGAAAAATGGTAGGAAAATTTGGGTATGGCAGACGAAATGATAGAGGAGAAAGATTAGTTAAGTTTTGCCAGGAACATAGATTAGTAACTGTAAACACCCTATTCGAACAACATGTTAGGAGAAGATATACCTGGAAAGCACCAGGTGATAGGGCTAGATACCAAATAGATTATATTTTAGTTAAACAAAGATTTAGAAACCAAGTTAAAAACTGTCGTAGTTATCCAGGGGCCTGACATAGATAGCGATCATAACTTAGTTAAAATGAAGTGTAAACTAAAATTCAAAAAATTGAGAAAGGTTAAAAGAGAGAGATGGGATGTAGGTAAGCTTAATGATAGTAGGGTAAAAGAGGAATATAAACAAGTATTAGATAATAAGATCAAAGAGATAGCAGTAGGGGGGAACGTAGAAAATAGATGGAAAAAAATAAAACTGACTGTAAATGATGCAGCAACACAGACTTATAGGTAAGAAAAAAATAGATGCGAGAAAATCGTGGGTAACAAAGGAGATATTAGATTTAATAGAGAATAGAAGAAAGCTTAAACCTTTCAGAGAAGTGGATAGTGAAAGTAAGCAAAAATATAATACAGTTAGAAATAAGATAGTACATGAGTGTAGAACAGCTAGAAATAAATGGATGGAAGAGAATTGTAAGGGAATACAAGATGATTTCAGAGTAGGTAAGACAGACAGAGCTTACAGGACAGTTAAAAAGTTTTTTTGGGGAAGATAGGAAAAGATATAATAGTATTAGAGACGAGAATAATGAGCTTCTAATAAATAAAGTTGAGGTAGCAGATAGATGGAAAAGATATTTAGAAGATTTATATAAAGGAGACGATATGGATGAGTTAGAGAACGACCAAGAAGAGGATGTAGAAATAGGGTTCTCAATATTAAGAAAGGAATTTGATAGAGCTGTTCGGAATCTTAAACTAAATAAAGCGCCAGGGATAGACGATATTCCCGCAGAATTAATAAAATATGCAAGTCAGAAAACTTTAGACAGGTTATATGAACTAGTAAAAGTAATATATGACACAGGTGAGGTTCCAATAGATTTCGAAAAAAATATTATTATCCCAATCCCAAAAAAGTCAGGAGCTGATAGGTGTGAGAATTTTAGAACGGTTAGTTTAACTTCTCATGCTTCCAAAATACTAACAATAATAATTAAAAATAGAGTAGAAGCTTTGACTGAGAATTATTTAGGCGAAGACCAATGTGGTTTTCGTAAAGACAGAGGACTAGAGAACCGATACTAATGATTAGGGTAATTATCGAAAAAGGTTACAAAAAATAAAAAGACTCATTTCGCGTTTGTAGATTTAGAAAAAGCATTTGATAGGGTTAATTGGATTGTTATGTTCAGAGTTTTGCAAAAATAGGAATCTCTCATAGGGATAGAAAATTATTTACAGTCTATATAAAACCAAAGCGTAGTAATTAGATTTGATGAAATAGAAAAGGAAGCTAAGATTAGAAATGGTGTTAGACAGGGTTGTATACTGTCTCCTTGATTTTTAATGTTTATATTGAGGAAGCTTTAAACTTAGCTAGAGAGAGAAAGAGATAGGTATTAGTGTACAGGGACAGAAAATATACATGTTACGTTTTGCAGATGATATAGCCATTATAGCAGAGTCTAGAAAAGAGTTAGGAGAGTTTTAAATGTTTTAGATGAGATACTACGAGTAACTATAGTATGAGAATTAACTCAGTAAAGACAAAGATATTGACAAGTGAGTTACAGCCTAGTTCTAAATCAAAATTAAAAATAGGTAATACCGAGTTAGAGGAGGTAGATGAATTTTGCTATTTACGTAGTATAATTACAAAGGATGGACATAGCAGAAGGGATATAGTAGCTAGAATAGCTCAAGCTAGAAAAATGTTTTTAAAAAAGAAAAACTTACTAATAGCTAATAGTATTAGTTTAGATAATAGAAAAAGTTTCTTAAAGTCGTACGTATGGAGCGTTCTACTATACAGTAGTGAGACTTGGACAATTAAAGAAGTAGATAAGAAAAAGATAGAAGCTTTTGAAACTTGGTGTTATAGGAGAATGTTAAAGATTAGTTGGACAGATAGAGTAACAAACGAGGAAGTTTATAGAAGGATAGGTGAGGATCCCTTATGTGGAAACAATTGAAGGTCAGGAGAGATAGAATGATAGGGCACCAGTTAAGACATGAGGGACTATTTAGTAAAGTCTTAGATTATAGACTACCAAATAAAAATAGAGTAGAAAGGCCTAGACAAAGTTATATTAGTCAAATTATTAGAGATTTAGGTTGTGAAGGGTATGTAGACCTTTTTAGACTAGCTCAGAATAGAAAAGAATTTAGAACTGCGTGAAACCGACTTTAAGTAAGTTCGAAAACAAAACAAAAAAAAAAATAAAAATCAGTTAACTAAATGTCACCATGACATAACTCACAATTAGGTAGCGGTCTGGCATGTTGGCAGCGATTCGTTGCTTAAGCCTTACCATAACATATAATTTAACACTTTTCCTTTTTGAAGCGGATAACCAGGTTATATTTCATTTCCTTATAAATGGTAATCATGTAAACATGTTAGAGTTTTTTAACAACCATCAGGTTGCTAATATCTATGTAGAGCCAGCTGGATAGGAAAAAGATAGAAGAATATAGGAAGACCTAGACCAAACTATATTAGTCAAATTATTAGAAATTTAGGTTGTGAAGGGTATGTAGAGCTTTTTAGATTAGCACAGAATAGAAAAGAAGTTAGAGCTGCGTCAAACCGACCTTAAGTAAGGTCGAAAACAAAATGATGATGATGACTTTCTCATAACACCAGGGTGTTAAAGTAAGAATATTAACGGTAGAACAAATTCTAGTAATCATTTAATAAAGTACTATGGAGCACCAGTGACACACTAACAACAAAAGTGGGAAAAAAAGAGGTGCTCCCGATATCTGGGAAGACTATCACAACATACCTCCATGTGCCAAGATACTATCATGTGCCCTTTGCAATCACGGAGGTGAATCAGCTAAGCGTCAGGGTGCTTGTGTCCAGATGCAGCGTCACCACAGTCAAATGTTGAGCGCTGCGACAATCATTGCAACAGTGGAACACATACCAGTGCAGTTGGTTCTACAGAATAATCGGGCCTACATAAAACAATTTTGTATGCAGCTAAGAGCTAAAAAGAGGGTCTTACTAGTATTAATAGCACAGGAGAACCTACCGATGCACCCAAGATCTACACTTCTTGTCAACAAAAAAAAACGTGCATTGCTCTTGAAGTAATAGGACGAGTAACGTAGAAAATACATATAAGGATGAACTGCCAAATCAAATTGAACTCCTTTTTCGAAAGAATTAAATCCAATACCAGCGTTATCCAACACAGGTGTGATTAGAAACTTGAAACAAGCTTTATCAAATCAGTACGATCCATTATTTCAACGATTCTTTAGGATAGGGTATTATAAGAAGTAATTATATGCTATAGTGACATGTATCAAGTCAACGGATACCTCAAACAAGGTACTGCCTCTTTAAATTATAGAAGAACTTTTCATTTTGCAGTAAATAGGTTTAAATGAAATTGTAGTAAAGCGTACCTATTATAGGAAGGTCTAATATACAAGATGGTGTCTGAGTATTGGAAGCAGAATCTATGCGAATGACTAATGAAATAAAAGGCGTAAGGTTTCGTACACCATCGTAAAATGAACGTAACACATCAACAACTAATGCTGTATCCGTAGCAAGGACTTTTGCTTAAAAAATATAGGCGAAAAATATAAGCCTCAAAAGCATTTTTAGTTTCGCGAAACGAAAAATTTAACTGTTTTTCTCAACACTTGCAGCTGATTTTACATCCATAATCTGTGATTGTAGCAATTTACTTGTAAAACTAATTTCTGTTAATACCTCCTGTCGTATAATTAGCCCACAAATAAATTCTAAATTATCTACTTTTGATCCGATTGCTTCGGCAGTTATACAAGTAATCAGATCCTTATCCAAACCAGTGGCCACTTTAATGCTAAATAAATAAAAGACATGCATCACTCTTGGAGTAATAGAATTAGTAATGCGGGAAGCACATGCTAGGCAGGATCAAAGTGAACTCATTTTAGGAAACTATATGATAATCGATTAAAATATTAGGGTACCACAAGTCAAAGAACACGTTTAAAGTCTTTTTAATGCATAAACAGATCAAGAAAACGGATAAATGCGAATCCAACCGCCTTTGTTAATCACACATGTAGAAAAGCTCTTCTATTCAAACTTATATTACTACTTTTAAATAAAGCGAACATATCCTTTCAGAAAGCAAATATTGTTGATAACCGAATACATTTGCTGTGTTATATCAAACAATAAAGATAAACTTGAGGTACTTTGACTTAAACTAAATACACTAATAACATTTTACTGGGTGTTGAACAACCACTATTGGAATGAGTTCTATAGGAACAAATCCAGTTATTATATTATAATACATGTTCAGGGGCGTCTTGTTTAACAGGTAGTTATACAAAATATCGAACTGGTAGTGTGGGAATATTTGGGAACACCATAAATTAAATGAAAATATTTAGGAATGAAAATTGAACGTAACAAATCCAATTTTTAAAGCAGTAACTGCATTAACATGAAATTTCCATCTTGTATCGCTTAATGATTTCACAGTTAATTTACAACAGATTGACTGAAAAATGTGCCAATGTTTTGTTGATGTACAAAAAGTTATAAATTTTTTGTAGGATGGAAATTTTTTTTACAATTTCAATACTTTCTTTTATCACATCAACAACAACCAAATTTAAAGACTGACAAACACATGGGACAAAAAAGGTTCTTGGGTTCACATTTGTAATGTGAGACTCCACGCCATTATTTTTACCTCGAATATTAGCTGCAATATTATAGCCTTAGCTATGTACATTTTTGATAGATAACTCGTTTTTTATTCAGGCGATTCAAAATCACATGTGTCATGCTTGCCTCGGTTGTATCTATGATATTAATAAATTCCAAAAAATTTCTTTAATTTCCACATTAGCATCACTACCATCAGCAAGTTGTTCGATGTGGACGTAGCGTACAACTACAGACATCTGTTCTTTATTACTAAGTTCAGGAGTACAGTCTACAATAATTGAAAAATACTTTGCATTTTTAACAATGTCCAAAATTTTATCCCTAATTGCTTTGGAAATCAATGAAATTATTTCCTGCTGTATGAGTTTTCCCAAGTAATGAATTTTGTGTGGATTTTTTACAGCTCGTTTTACATTATCATCTAAAATGGGGTCGAATTTCGAAATCAACTACACAATTTTTAAAAATTTACTATTATCTTTGGTAAACAGTTTGTCTGAAGACCCTCTATAAATGGTTATTTTCTGCTGCTATCATTAATATTATCAAAATTATTCTTTTGATCACTTCATTCCAATGGTTTACTTTGTTCATATATAATTTGTTTGATAAAAAATCAACTGTTTGGTCACTAGATAGACGTTATTTTTAAGTTCAACCCACTTTCCATAATAGTTCAGTACTTCATTTATGTCACTTTGTAACATACTGTTTTAATACGCTCTAATTAGTTCTATGATTTCTAAAAATAGTTATTTTCTAGTTTAATTTTAGCATTCTAATTATTAGAATGAAGGTCTGGTAGCATAAATATGTCTGTAATTGTAACGGTTGCAAGACTACCCAAGTAGCGTCCTAGCGAATTTTCCAGGAAGGTCTAATCCAAGAGTTAATAAATTTTTCTAAAGGCACTTTACTTCAAAGGCACTACTACACATGTCAGATTAGTTGCTATCTATGATTAGATGTCAATCATGTTTTAGGATCCTATTTATGTCAGGGTGGTCGGAAGCAATTTTTCAATTAGCGGAGTACTCAACTAAAATTAGTTCCGAGATCTACTTGTGTGGCTATCTTAGGGCAATTGGCAGTTTAATTAATGTTAAAGATTTACGACCGGCGTATCCTAAGCCAAGTATGAGAGCCAAGAAAGGGGTTATTTTTCAATTAACTTAAATGTATATAAGGATGCCAGCCGGTGGTAATCGGGGTTGTTTATTTCCAGACGCGTTAGAGTCTAAAGCTTGCGGACTTGCAAGATTGAGTAAGTGTTTTATTTCTCTGAATTCAAGTGCGTGCCGTTATGTTCAAAGTTAGTTTATTTCTCTGTGTAAGTAATTATTATATATGGTATTACTATGAACTCAAGGCTGTGTTATGCATCATAAGTCATTTATTTGTTTAAATACAATATCTGTCGACTTTCATAACATACAACTTCGGGTTAAAGCTCCGTTCCAGTAATTTAATCCCGTTAGGTTATTGTTAAAGACCGCATCTTTTGAAGGGTTTCTTATTTTATTGTGTTTCGACGTTGTCCGAGGCTTGTTAATAACTAAGCCACGAATTCCGTTACTGTACTATTTGACCCGTGTGAAGGTCATGTTTTTCCTGTTATTGATGACCCCGTGATTAAAGGAAGGTCGTTTCAGTATGCAAGTTAAGTAGACTACGGTAGCGTTAATTAATTATATGTATTGGGGTGTTTGCACCCAGAACTGTTGTTAATATTCATAAAATAAGGACTTTAGAATTGTTTAGTTAAGTTGTGTTTGTGCTAGCCGGAGACTTTATAAGATTTGCCCTGTGAAGTGAAGTATTTTCTGTCCTGCAATCTTGGTTCATCGCCACGAACAAAGTGCGACGAGAGCTATTACCGCGATCGGTCCATGGGCCGTTTAATTCCCATGGTGGCGCCCTATTGTAAATAATGTTAATGTAGGGATAAAGGGATGAACCAATGATATGGAATTCACCTACCTTTAATGACTGCGATCTTGATTCAACGCTGGTCGATCAATGTAACGAAACTATTAATTGATTGCGGACTGTAGTAATGTTAATTAGCACACGAACCGATTGTACGGCACTAATTACTGCAAAATAACCACGACAACATATTGCGTACATGTGACGCTTGATACGACTTTCGAAGCACTGAAATTTCTGTCCTTTCTCACCATTTAGTCCCTTTTCTTGTAGGTAGGTAGTGGATAGAACCGGATTATAGGAAGGGGTCAAGTACTGTTAGGTTAAAGGATAAGCGACATTAATTAATATCTATAAGCTTAAGGTAAAACGTGTAAATAGGGTAAATAAGCCTATACATACCGCCCACCAAAATAAGTGTGAAGCAACTTATTTTAAAAGTAAACGGCAACAAATACTTATACGTATACACTTACGAAAAATACTAAAACTATTTTTACAAAGGAAGAGGACATAGTTTAACAAGTGGTCTTTTGAGAAAACCTTGCATTGTTTTCACACCTGCCACGCGGCTAATGTTGTCTGAACCAACATACAGTTTTTCTATGCGCCCTAATTTCCAATGTAAAGGTGCGACTTGATTGTCATGAATTAAGACTAACGTTCCAATTTTCGCCTCAGAAGTAGGGGTAAACCATTTTGCCTTCTGTTGCAAAGAATGCAGATATTCATTACGCCAACGCTTCCAAAATGATTGTTGGATGCGTTGAATAAGTTGCCAACGATCTAATTTTGATATTTCCAACTCAAGGAGAACTGGATCGGGTATGACAGAAACAGGCTCTATATTCAAAAATGGGACGGACTTAAAATGAAAATCATTCGGATCTGAGCTCATGGGGCACAGAGGCCTTGAATTTAAAATGGCTTCAACCTTAATTAAAACCGTGTTTAATTCCTCGTATGATAATATCTGGTCGCCGATCACTCTTTTAAATGTGTCTTGACAGACTTAATTCCAGCCTCCCACAACCCTCCAAAATGAGGAGCTGAGGAGGATTGAACACGAATTCAATTCCTTCAGCATGCGCTGATTGAGTCATCAGTTGCGAGATTTCGTTCAATGCTCCAACAAAATTAGTACCGCAATCGGAATAGAGTTTCAGGCATTTACCCGGCGGGCTATAAAGCGTCGTAACGCGGCTATAAAAGCATCCGCCGACAAACTTGACACAAGCTCTAAATGAAGAGCCTTTGTGCTGAAGCAAACAAATAAACAAATGTAAGCCTTTAGTGACCTTACACCTCGATTACGGCTCATGAGAATACAGAAAGGACCTCCAAAATCAACTCCCGTGTGTAGGAAGGCCTTTACAGAGGTAAACCTTGATGCAGGCAAATCACCCATCGGAGGACAATAAGCAATTGGTTTCACTCTAAAACATCGAATACAAGATTTTAAACACTGACGATGACTCTTTTGCTGACAAAATCCAATAATTTTGGGTTAGTAAAAATTGTGTGGCTTTAAGACCAGGGTGTAAGTATGTTTTATGGCAGTCCAAGATGATTAATTCTGTTAATCTGTGAGTGCGAGGAAGTACCAATGGAAATTTTGTTTCATATGGTAATTCCGAGTTTCTGAGTCGACCGCCCACCCTCAACAAACCACGCGAGTCGATAAAAGGGTAAGAGGTCGAAGATGTTTACTAATTACCTTACCCCGTTTAATATTTTCTATATCCTGACCAAATGATTCTTGCTGAATTCTCTTAATCAATAATTCCATAGCGTGTTGCTGAGACACAGACACGTTATCCAAATTCTCACCAACTGCCTGTCTAGAAAATTGTAACTTACGAACAAACTGGTAAACATATAAAACAATTCTACATATTTTTTGTAGATTTGAAAATCTCTCTAGTAATGAATCTAAAAAATTATCTGTCACAACAACATTTAATACCAATGTACGTTTCTCCACATCTACTGGAGATGTATCGATTAACTTTGGCATGTGGGTAACCGCCAATTTTCTTCTGGAAGTGACAACCATGGAGGGCCTGTCCACCATAACTGATGATTGACTAAATCTGATGCTAACATCCTCTACAGGCGCAGTCTGCGGGTTATCATGTGACCGAACATGGTTCCAAGATGCAGAAGGAACGCGATCCTGAATATGCGAAATCCGATTACTTATAAAAGTTTTCCAGTTATAAGATGACGATCGAATCCAACACAGAGCGACTGTAGAATCGGACCAAGCAACTATACGATCTAACGACAGACGAGTTTTATATGTATTTTGGACAAATGCCACTACATCAGACAATAACACAGCACCGCACAATTCGAGTCTTGGCAACGATATGCGCTTTGTGGGCGCAAGTCTAGATTTTGCACATACTAAGGCAACCTTTATATCACCCTGTATGTCAACAGTACGAAAGTAAATCACAGTAGCATACCCTGCCTCAGAAGCGTCACAGAACGCATGCAGCTGTAGATCTTGAACATCATCAGAAATAATCCACCGAGGAATTTTAAGGTCTGATAATTGCGACATTTGTTGCAAATAAATTTTCCACTTTGAACTTATGGTCAACGGGGGACTGTCATCCCATTCAAATCCTAAAATCCATAACGATTGTATTAAATGCTTTGCCAAAAATACTAAAGGCGCTAATAGCCCTAACGGATCAAAGATCCTTGCTACTTGGACAACATATTTCTTTTAGTACATGGTCTGTCTATGATATTTGTATCATAGACGAATTGATCAGCGACGGTTGCCAACGCAAACCTAATACCTTTTGGGTAACATTGTTAGATTCCTCGAAGGAAACAGCTTGTTGATATCGATAAGATTCTGGTAAATCATCAATGATACTAGCAATGTTACTATTCCATTTTCTCAATGTAAAACCTCCAGCCTCACAAATCTGATTTAATTCAGAAACTAGACGTTTAGCTTCATCAGGTGAACTGCACCCGGTAATCAAATCATCGACATAAACATCAGACAACAAAACCTTGGCAGCGTTTGGATATTTAGGTGCTTCAGCATTCGCAAGCTCCTTAATAACACGCATTGCCAAGAACGGTGATGAAGTAACTCCGTAGGTAACAGTATTCAATTGATACTCGACTATTGACTCTGATGACGTTGGTCTCCAAAGTATTTTTGATAAGCCCGATGATTCGAGCAACAAAAATCTGCCTGTACATCTGTTTAATATCGGCAGTTAATACAATGGGATATAATCGAAAATCCAACAACAAAGCAAAAATATCTTTCTGAAGCGGAGGTCCTGGCATCAAATGTTCATTCAATGAACCACCACTGGGACAAACCGCAGATGCGTCAAACACCACTCGAATTTGTGTAGTAGTGCTTTCCGGTTTCATAACCGCATGGTGCGGAATATAATTTTCCGGAGATGGAATATTGCTACTAATTGAAGCATTTAGTGGTGTCATATGCCCACTGTCGGAATAGTCTTGCATAAATTGTTTATACAAAGTGTATAATTCCTGATTCTTTTCCAAGCGACGTTCTAATAATAAAAACCGATTAAGTGCGACATCCCGAGACCCAACAAACAACGGTTCAGGACCACTAAACGGCAACGATACAACGAAACGACCTGTTTTGTCTCTCGAATAATTGCTACGAAAGTGTTTTTCACAAATTTCCTCTTGTGGGGATAACTTGTGTGTTGGAATGTCTGGAATGTTTTCCAGTTCCCAGAATCTAGTGATACTAGACTCTAAGGGTTCTACGAATGCACACAATGACGTGCCACTTGTCACTGGAGACACAAATTTGCCTGTCAGTAACCAACCAAATGAAGTGCGAATCGCAACTGGTTCATCAGGTGAACCCGAACGAGTTTCATTACCCAAAGTGCGGGCAAAAATATCTGCTCCCAACAACAAGTCTATATTACCTGGTTTATCTAAAGAGGGATCGGCTAAGTCTAAACCTTTTATATGTATCCAATTTTTCGAAGAGATTGGAGCCGTTGGTAACTTTCCACAAATTTCTGGCAATACAAATGCTTGAACTGAATATTCTGGCATTGTGTGTCCAACGGGTTTAATTTTACAAACTACCTTTCCGGTAATATGAGATGACGCTAACCCCAACCCTTCTACCTTTAATGCAACCTTTGATTTATTTAATCCAAGCCGTTGACGGCATTTTTCCGTTATAAAAGATTCCATACTTCCACAATCCAATAATGCTCTTACGATTTGCGCTTGTCCAAATTCATTGCGAATAGAAACTTGAACTGTTGATAACAATGTAGAAGCACTTGACAATTTCGACGAGAACAATGTACTACAATTTGAAGTAGAGGCAACATTTGAAACATCTGCAGCAGCAGGTTTTGTTTCAACAACAGAAGCAGAATTTTCAAAATGAAGGAGGGTATTGTGACCCTTTTTGTGACATTTTTTACATACCGATTTTGAAGCGCATGTTGCAATTTTATGTGTATCTTGAAGACAATTGATACACAAATTTTTATCCTTTGCAGTATTATACCTTTCTTGAGGAACCTTATCCAAAAAATTTGACAACGATAAATCTGATGATTACCATTGCAAACCAAACATTTTACCGCGTTTGAAGTTGTAAGTAATGAGGTTTTAACATATGACTTCGGATTAAAAGAAAACGCTTTTCCTTAATGTTTGTATTCAACGTGTGTTTTGAACTTGACTTCGATGGTTCGGACGAAATCATACTACTAATTTCCAAAGCTTTACACTGTTTTTCCAGAAATGATTTCAATTGCTCGTATGTAGGTATTTCTTCATTATTTTCAACCTCAAATGCCTGTAAGAGGTCAGCATCAACCTTTTGCTCAACAAATTAAACAATATTAAATTAAGTAAATCAATTTTATTTGACGTAAACCTGACAAATTCTCTGTAAAACAATTCAACAAATCCTAAGTTCTGTATGTGATTTTGCTTTCACCTTAGGACAATTTTCAAGAGCTGACCAATATGTATTGACAATCAAACGACGTGAGTCATAGCGTTGTACTATAACGGAGTATGCAATTTCATAATTGTCATTATTTATTGGTAGATGACGAATTAAATTTCTGGAATCTACATCCAACGCTTCAGTAAGAAATAAAAACTTTTCGATTGGTAATAACTGTGTATTTAAATGAATGAGATTTTTATACAAACTATGAAACGATTCCCAATGCTCTATGCGTCCAGAAAAGCTCCCAATTGCGACCTTTGGAAGTTTTAAATTACTGGTGATACCTATACCAGCGGTATCATACGACGATCTACTTGTAGAAAACGGTTTCGCTTCCTGCTTACTTTCAACCAAACTAACAAATTTTGCCCCAATAACTTTAATTGATATTAAAGTTTTATCCAATTCAATTCTGATTGCTGTAATTTGACTCAAACTGTCCGAATCATCCTCGTCTAACACACACCTTTTGTAGGATGCATCAAATTCTTCCTTTATCTCTACAGCTGACTGTACCATCATCGAAGCGATTGCTTGGTTTTCAAGATTATATTCCAACTTTGAAATACTTTCAAACAAATTTTCTATTCTATCCAAACACCCTTTTCCATCTACTATAAGACGGTCCATAAGCATCTGAGTCATTTCGAACAAAATAGCTATTCCCTAAACACGAGTACCCTTGTCACAAAAATAACAAATCTTAAAGATGTAAACCCAAACTAATGATGAACATGTAACTACTCTACCAATTTTCAGAAACTAGCAATTATGTAGCTAATCCTGAGTGACACTTTAATTTAACGTTAAAATAAGACTTGTGTTGACCACAACCCTTAAGATACCTCGAGGAATAACGGTTCTTTAAGCTCTCACCAAAATAGATTAGTGCAGCTTCAGGTATACAATGCAAGTTCTTAGAACAGGGTATCGCAATGATGTTTTTCCTATTTGTATACGCTTAATTTAAATTAACTGCTTTTTAATGCACTTAAATTTTAAGAAGTAACTTTTAAAATGCAACGGCATGCACAAATATTATGAAATAAGCCTAACTGCAATTACTATTAATGTGTAAAACTGCCCTGATTACTCTAATTGTTTGATTAGATAATCAATTTTTATATGCAAATATTAATTAATGCGGTCGAAAGGAACCAAAATGTAGGGATAAAGGGATGAACCAATGATATGGAATTCACCTACCTTTAATGACTGCGATCTTGATTCAACGCTGGTCGATCAATGTAACGAAACTATTAATTGATTGCGGACTGTAGTAATGTTAATTAGTACACGAACCGATTGTACGGCACTAATTACTGCAAAATAACCACGACAACATATTGCGTACATGTGACGCTTGATACGACTTTCGAAGCACTGAAATTTCTGTCCTTTCTCACCATTTAGTCCCTTTTCTTGTAGGTAGGTAGTGGATAGAACCGGATTATAGGAAGGGGTCAAGTACTGTTAGGTTAAAGGATAAGCGACATTAATTAATATCTATAAGCTTAAGGTAAAACGTGTAAATAGGGTAAATAAGCCTAAACAGTTAATTACTGTATAATTTTGTATGCATATGTAATTAGGTTAAGTTAGTTAGTAGCCCATTTAATAAAACAATTGGAATTTTGTCTTAGTGTGTTGTTGTTTAATGAACCTCCCCTTCTCACCGACTGCAGCAGCTTGCGAGGCAATATCCCGAAACGTGAGGGTACTATAGTGTTAGAGGTCCTTCTCATTTATTATTTATTGTTAATTGGATACCCTCACGCGGTAGGTAAATATTTAAATTACACTGGCTCCACAACTTAAAAGATCCTGCGGGACATTTAGCTAGATGGAGTGTGAAACTCCAACAATTTGATTTCGAAGTTATCCACAGGAAGGGTAAATTTAATGTGGTACCAAATACATTATCCCGAGCTCCTAGTGGAGCCTATGCTATTAATTCTTTAAATTTTTCTTTAGACGAGGTCGAGGATTGGTACAAAAACATGTTAAATAATATTAAGGAAAAGCCAGATCTATATCCCGATTGGAGAATAGAAAATGATAAAATGTATAAATTTATTCCGAATAATTTGAATATCAAAGCCAATTTAATTGAGTGGAAATTAGTAGTGCCGAAATCATGCCGTGCACAAATTTTAAAAGAATGCCATGATGATCCAGTTTCGACCCATTTGGGTGTATTTAAAACATACACAAAATCAAAGAGCTCTATTACTGGCCCAAAATGCGGTCATATATTTCTAAATACATTAGTAAATGTGTTACGTGCTGCCAAAGCAAATCCAGCACGTTCAACCATTATGGTTTTATGGGCAAAGAGAAAAAAGTTTCATTTCCGTTTCAATGTTTGTCCATTGATTTAATGGGGCCCTTTCCGCGCTCGAAATTGGGGAATACTTACCTTTTAGTTGTTACGGACTGGTTTACAAAATTCACTTTATTGCATCCCATGCGCAGCGCTTCAACAAAACAAATTTGTAATTACCTGGAAAATTTTGTATTTTTGGTATATGGGGTACCTCAAATTTGTATGATAGATAATGGCCCTCAATTTAAAAGTAATTTATTTTCTAATCTCATGACAAATTATAAAATACCTTCGGTTTGGTTTAACACCAGCTACCATCCTCAAGTTAATTATGTAGAACGCGTTAACAAGGTAATTGGAGCTGCCATTCGAGTTACATTCAAGATTCTCAGAAGAATTGGGACGATAATATTCACAAAATTGCCCATGCGCTTCGTAATGCTGTTCATGAATCCACAAAATATTCCCCAACATTTTTAGCTTTTGGACGCACGGTTCCTCTGACCGGGGAATTCTATAATAAATTAAAGGATTTAAATCCAGAGGATCTAGCAATTGATACTCGAGAACAATTGGTTCAAGACCTCAATGAATTATCGCCAATCTTTAAAGAAGTTCAGAAAAACATACATTTGGCGTATGAACGTAATACGCACTCTTACAATTTAAGGTGCAGACCATTAAATTTCAAAGTAGGGGATTTAGTGTGGAAGCGCAATTTTAAATTATCAGATGCTTCTAAACATTTCAATAAAAAATTAGCCCCGAAGTTCCTAGAAGCAAAGGCGATGGAAGTTTTAGGTTCTACCACTTATAGACTATCTTCTATGGACGGAAAACCGCTAGGGGTGTTCCACGTCCAAGACCTAAAACCTCACTAATATTTTATTTTTCCAATTTTTTTACTTTTTCCTTCCGCCAATTTTCTGAAAAGACTCAGTTGTCTTAAACATAATTGCGGTTGGATGTGTTAATTTCTACATTTATTTTATTTCAATTTGCTTGAAATTCCTAAGAGCAATTTCAATTTTTCGAGGGGGGCTGTGTAACATACTGTTTTAATACGCTCTAATTAGTTCTATGATTTCTAAAAATAGTTCTTTTCTAGTTTAATTTTAGCATTCTAATTATTAGAATGAAGGTCTGGTAGCATAAATATGTCTGTAATTGTAACGGTTGCAAGACTACCCAAGTAGCGTCCTAGCGAAGTTTCCAGGAAGGTCTAATCCAAGAGTTAATCAATTTTTCTAAAGGCACTTTACTTCAAAGGCACTACACATGTCAGATTAGTTGCTATCTATGATTAGATGTCAATCATGTTTTAGGATCCTATTTATGTCAGGGTGGTCGGAAGCAATTTTTCAATTAGCGGAGTACTCAACTAAAATTAGTTCTGAGATCTACTTGTGTGGCTATCTTAGAGCAATTGGCAGTTTAATTAATCTTAAAGATTTACGACCGGCGTATCCTAAGCCGAGTATGAGAGACAAGAAAGGGTTATTTTTCAATTAACTTAAATGTATATAAGGATGCCAGCCGGTGGTAATCGGGGTTGTTTATTTCCAGACGCGTTAGAGTCTAAAGCTCATGGACTTGCAAGATTGAGTAAGTGTTTTATTTCTCTGAATTCAAGTGCGTGCCGTTATGTTCAAAGTTAGTTTATTTCTCTGAGTAAGTAATTATTATATATGGTATTACTATGAACTCAAGGCTGTGTTATGCATCATAAGTCATTTATTTGTTTAAATACAATATCTGTCGACTTTCATAACATACAGCTTCGGGTTAAAGCTCCGTTCCAGTAATTTAATCCCGTTAGGTTATTGTTAAAGACCGCATCTTTTGAAGGGTTTCTTATTTTATTGTATTTCGACGTTGTCCGAGGCTTGTTAATAACTAAGCCACGAATTCCGTTACTGTACTATTTGACCCGTGTGAAGGTCATGTTTTTCCTGTTATTGATGACCCCATGATTAAAGGAAGGTCGTTTCAGTATGCAAGTTAAGTAGACTACGGTAGCGTTAATGAATTATATGTATTGGGGTGTTTGCACCCAGAACTGTTGTTAATATTCATAAAATAAGGACTTTAGAATTGTTTAGTTAAGTTGTGTTTGTGCTAGCCGGAGACTTTATAAGATTTGCCCCTGTGAAGTGAAGTATTTTCTGTCCTGCAATCTTGGTTCATCGCCACGAACAAAGTGCGACGAGAGCTATTACCGCGATCGGTCCATGGGCCGTTTAATTCCCATGGTGGCGCCCTATTGTAAATAATGTTAATTACTGTATAATTTTGTATGCATATGTAATTAGGTTAAGTTAGTTAGTAGCCCATTTAATAAAACAATTGGAATTTTGTCTTAGTGTGTTGTTGTTTAATGAACCTCCCCTTCTCACCGACTGCAGCAGCTTGCGAGGCAATATCCCGAAACGTGAGGGTACTATAGTGTTAGAGGTCCTTCTCATTTATTATTTATTGTTAATTGGATACCCTCACGCGGTAGGTAAATATTTAAATTACAACTTTAAAATCAAAGTAATGTGTTTCCAATCATTTATACCATCTTTTGTCACAGAAAATACATCGCTACTAAATAATTTGCAACAAAAACAGAAACTTATCTACACTACATAAGCACACAACCCAAGTTATAAGAAACAATTCACCATTTTTTCTGTGGAAATATATTTTGCTAAAGGATCTACCTACAGAGTCTTTTGGAAACTGAATATTAGTTTGTATTGGTCCCTTTGAAACTATTTTTTCAATTGGGAAATTCTGAACATGATTTGGCCAATTTGCCGTTGTCATAATCAAAAAAGCTAGTTGTTTCCACAAATTTTTTTCTTGAGAGTCCTGGACAATTAAAACCCCCATCATCTTCTTTGGTTGTATTTGTATGAATATTTAACATTAAGGCGCATTTCAATTTCATGCCTTTCCTCGATTATTATATCCTCACTATGATGAAGCTGACATGTATTCATTGTTCAGCAGGCATAACACAATTTTTGTTGTGCCAGTTTCTTATCTCGTTTTTGTTTTGCCAACCAGATAATTTACGTTTCCGATCCATTTTATCTTCTATAACACCTTAAAATTATACACGAACTTAAATAATTAATTTTCTTTCGGACGAAAATAAAATAATTCGCAACTAACAAGTAAATCATGAGCACAATGTTTACTGCATCCTGTACGACTCTCAACTGACTGCCCGATGGTCCGCCTGCCACACGCCGTCCATCTTGTCTAGTCCGAGTGGCTTCTTTTACGCATGCATCTTTTGTTGTCTGTAAAGCCACTATAGAACTCTCAGCATTTTTTAATGAGCGTTTTTTCAGGTGTTTCTTGTCACGTGGCACTTTCAAATAAAATTTATAAAACAACAGTGTGTTTAACCAAAATGGATCCATGTATTTTGTATGTGCTATACAAAAAGAAACCTATAAGTGCCCACACTCCAACGTTCCGACACTTCCCACAAAAAGATTTTTTCTAAATTAATATGTAATTAATTTTTATATGAAAATTAACTATCTTTTAGGTGCATTTGTCATATTGAGCCTGTGTGCACCGAACACAGGTGCAGATAGGTGCAGATAAATATATTGTTGGATCAAAGAATGTATCATGCATTTCTTAACATAAACACTTACTTTGAATTCCTCTAATGATGATGTGGACTGTAATTTGTTAACTGTATAGCGAGCTTAACGACACTATTTTATTGTCAATGAGCACTCACGACACGAAACTAGTTTGTCACTTCCGGTGGTTCAAACATGACAACACAACACCCTCGTCGGCTGCTGGTTTTAAGTCCTTTCATGATTGTTAAAGGAAGGGGTTAACAAGGATCAAGAAGAGAGGGACAAGAGCCCGAACATCCCGCCCACCAAAATAAATACAAATTTATTTTTAAACAAAGTAAACAACTAATATGAACGATACTAACTAACTTATACGGAACTAGACTAAATAGCTATATAATATTTAACCCTATGAGCTTGTTGCACAAATACACCAACAATTATTACACGAACAATTATTGTTCTAAAGGCAAAAGGCAAAGCTTTAGCACAGGTCTTTTAAGAGTCCCAAGTGCCGTTCTCACAGTTGCAACGCGAACATCATTATCTTTGCCGGTATGCAGTTGAATGATTATACCCAATCTCCATTGAAGAGGCGGGGAAGGTATTAAGCTTTAGCGATTCCTCTGAAGCAAACCATTTAGATTTTTGCTGAAGCGTATGAAGGTACTCTGATTGCCATCGCTTTCAGAAACTTTGCTGTAACCGCTGAACTAGTTGTCAACGATTTAAACGATTAATCGGTACCTCAGTAACGTACGTATCTGGAATGACAGAAATAGGTTCGATGGTTAAAAAATGACTTGGTGTCAAACAAGATAAATCGTTAGGATCCGAATTAAGCGGACCTAATGGACGGGAGTTCAAAAGTGCTTCAATTTGCACTATAACAGTATTAAATTCTTCATAAGTCAATTTTTGCTCACCAACTACCCGAAATAAGTGAGTTTTGACAGATTTAATTCCCACCTCTCATAGCCCACCGAAGTGCGGACCAGAAGGGGGGTTGAACGACCACTCGATGTTTTCAGCGTGTGCGGATTGTTCTAACAGTTTGTGTATTTTGGCTTCAGCACCTACAAAGTTGGTACCACAGTCGCTGTACATGTAGATACACCTTCCGCGTCTAGAAATAAATCGACGGAAAGCGGCTAAAAATGCTTCTGACGACAAATTTGAAACGAATTCTAAATGCACTGCCTTAGTGCCGAAACAAAGAGACAAATATATGCATTTAAGGTTTTGGCTCCCCGAACCCGACCCATTGTTATGGAAAAAGGGCCCCCAAAATCTACGCCAGTATGACGAAATGCTTTTCCAGGAGTCACTTGTGGAGTAGTTAAATCTCCCATAGAAGGCACAATAGAAGTAGGATTGACCTTAAAACAAGGAATACATGCACGTAGACACTGTCTTATGCCTCTCCTAGCAGACAAAATCCAAAAATGCTGTTGCAATAACGACTGGGTTGTACGATTACCACAACGTCAATTTTTAATATGGCAATCCTGTATAATAAGAGTTGTTAGACGATGGAGCCGAGAGAGGAGTAAAGGATATTTTGCATCATGTGAGATGCTCAAATGTTTTAACCAACCGCCCACCCTGAGGAGTCCCCGGTAATCTACGAATGGAGTAAGAGAATGGAGTTGTTTGCTAACTAAATGTCCCTTGTTCAATTTTTCCAAAGCTTCCGCAAATGCACCGTTTTGAACATGTTTAACTAATAATTCTAACGCTAATGCTTATTCTCGAAGTGTAATCGCACCAGTTAATTTTCCATTAGGGGATTTGAGGTTGAACACAAAACGGCGGCAGTGAATAATTATTTTTAAAATCTTTTGCAAATCGGAGAATGTTCCTAACAAAGAAGTCAAAACGTGATCCGAGGGTTCGATGGCAATCAACACGACTTTTGCTTCGGCAGAACTTTGTGACAATTCTGATGCTGAATTATCAAGAAATGGTTGTTTAGGCCATTCTTCCAAAGGTAATTTTAACCACACAGGACCCGCCCACCATAGCGGGTGATCGATAAGTTCAGTTGCAGAAAGGCCTCTAGAGGCATAATCGGCAGGGTTGTCTTGTGATTTGACATGCTTCCAATTAGAGGGTGCAACCAGCGATTGAACATGTGCAATTCTATTTGCCACAAAAGTTTTCCATTTATTAGATGGCGATTTTAACCATGAAAGTGTTATTGTAGAATCCGACCAAGCAAAGATGCTGGTAAATTCTAACTTGAAATGTTTTCTTCACATACTCTACGAGATTTGCGAGTAGAACTGCTGCGCACAACTCTAACCGTGGCAACGAAACCTTGTTTATGGGCACAACTTTACTTTTTGCACAAACAAAATACACGAAAATATTATCATTTTTGTCAAAACAACGAAAATAAACAAAAGATGCATAACCTGCTTCTGAGGCATTTCAAAAGGCGTGTAACTCGATGCTCTTTAAGTCTTTACAAATCAACTGACGAGAAATTTTCAACTCAGATAAGAATGGAAGTTGCAACAAATACTTGTCCCATTGACGAATAAGTTTTTCGGGAGGTTGGACGTCCCAATTGATTCTCAAAGTCTATAATTGCTGAACGAAATGTTTAATAAAAAATGTAACAGGAGTTAAGAAACCTAGGGGATCGAAAATTCTCGCTAATGTCGAGAGAACGTTCCTTTTTGTACAAGGACACCATTTGAGCCCTAACACCTTTATTAGCAGAATTTGTTCTTGACTAAACATCAGCGGTGGTTGTTCGATTTGTGAGCTGGGTATATTTGACAAGACAAGGGTGGAATTACTATTCCATTTTCTAAGTTCAAAACCACCAAGCTTACATAATTCAGTCAATTCTTGAACTGGCAAGTTGGCTTCTTCAACAGTTTCACAACCACTGATGATGTCATCTACATATGAGTTGGACGATAAAACAAGTGAAGCGCGTTGGTAACGAACCGCTTCCAATCTCGCTAATTCTTGGATCGTACGAAGAGCAAGAAAAGGAGAAGCTTTTATCCCATAAGTAACGGTGTTCAATCGGTAACCAACAAGAGGATCAAATGAATCAAATCTCCACAAAATACGTTGGAAATCTCAATGTTCTGGTATAATCTCGATCTGGCAATACATTTGTTTGATATCCGCCATGAAAGCAATGTTGTGAATCCGAAACTGCAATAGAAGTTCAAAAATATCCTTTTGTAGTGATTTTCCCTGTAACAACGTGTCATTTAGTGAAATACCATCTGGGGTTTTTGCACTTGCATCGAACACAACTCTTAATTTAGTTGTTGTGCTCTCTGGCTTTATTACCGTATGATGCGGAATGTAACAAACAGGACTACTATCCAACGAAAGAAGAGGTACAGGACTCGTGCCCTGTGTTTATGTAATCTTGCATGAAAAGATTGTATGACGCTCGTAAATGCGAGTCATTCTGCAAACGTCTTTCCAACCCCAAAAAGCGACGAAACGCGATTGCACGAGAATCAGTAAAGATTGGTTCTGGTCCTTTAAAAGGCAATGAAACCATAAACCGACCTGCATCGTTTCTAGAATAAGTTTCGACAAACGTCTTTTCACACAATACGTTTTCTGCATTTTCTTGTACCTTAGCAGGAACACTTTCCATCTCCCAAAAACGAAGTAGCGTGTCTTCTATTGGTTCCACATAAGCACACAACGAAGTAGAAATAGTTTCTAAACAACCTACTTTTCCAGTCACAATCCAACCAAATTTGGTGCGAATGGCCACCAGTTCGTCTTGTTGGCCGATCCGAGATTCATTCAACAAAATTTGTGCGAAAATGTCTGCTCCTAACAACAAATCATTTTTCGCGGGTTCAAAAAACTTTTGATCAGCTAATTGTAATCCATCGATATGATCCCAATGGCGTTTTGATAAAGGTGTGGCCGGCAGTTGACCACATATTTCATGTAAAACAAAAAATTCTAAATTGAAATTGGAATGTGTTTCAGCCTGATTACAAGAATGAATTCGACACGATAAGCTACCACTGATAGTAGATGCATTCAAGCCCAAACCTTGTACTTTTGCTAAGCTTTTATGCTTCTGCAAAAAAAGCCTTTGGCGACACTTTTCTGTCATGAAATTTGACATACTCCCATTATCTAAGAGTGCCCTAACAGTTTGTAGTTTTCCAAAACCATCGATAATCGCTACCTGAGCAGTAGCTAACAAAGTTGTTGCAATAGTAACTGAACGAGAAAAGAATGAACTAACTTCAGCCCTCTGCATCGAAAACGAAGAAGCTTCACTTGTTTCATTCCCTTCAACCATTTTTTTTTTGTATGATCTGCTGATATAGTAGGAGAAGTATTTGCATTCTCAAAATGCAACAATGTGTGGTGTGGTTTACGACATTTTTTTACAAACAACCTTTGATTGGCAATTTTTGGCACGATGCGAACTACACAAACAATTTAAACAGAGATTATTCTTTTTAACGAAATCAAATCGTTCCTGACTGGATTTACCAAGGAACTTTTTGCAACCATAAATCAAGTGCGAGTCATTACACGCTATGCATTTGATAGGCGACGTCGTAGATATAAACGTCCCACAAGTTGAATTTTGTCTATTCCAAGTTGAAGGCTCCCTTTTACTTTTAGTCGCAAAGTTGACGGTTTTCTGTGCTTTTTGAGATATCAAAAAAATCATTTATCTCTAAAGCCTTACACGATTGATCTAAGAACACTCTTAATTCTTCAAAACGTGGTATTTCACTAGTATTCTGCATTTCGAAACGTTTGGCGGTGTCTGACTCTAATCTTTGTAATAGCCAATTGAAAAGAACAAAATCAAACAGATCGACATTTTCAAAAGTTTTTAAAGCACTGGAGCTTTCAACGAATACGTTTAATAAGGACCTTAAACTATCCGACGTAGCACAATTCAATTTGGGAGCCTTTTCCATGCAATTTAAATAATTTGTAACAATTAATCTTTTATTTTCATAGCGATCTATAATAATTTTTAGGGCAATACCGTAATTTGCATCACAAACCGATAAATGTTTAACGAGGTGTTTAGATTTGTCATCTAAACTGTTTAACAAAAAATAGAACCTTTCAATAGGAGAAAGTTTTTGATTTGAGTGGATCAAAGTATGAAATGCATTGTAATATGATTCAAAATCTTCAATTTTCCCATTAAAATTTATTAATGGAATTGTCGGCAAGCGTATGTTGTTTGCGGTTGACTGTGAATTGTCGACCAATGATGCTAGAGGCACTTTAGTTTCAAACTGCCTTTGACATTCAGTGAACCGTGCTCTAATCTGCAAGAAATATTTATCTAAACTAATTCGAATACCAGAAATTTCTTCAATACATTCATCATCTAAGATGCATTCTGTATACAATTTGTGCAAAAGTATCACCGGTCCCATCTAAATTAGACAATGCGCTTTGCAATGCTATCAATCTACTTAACGCTGATTTACCTTGAAAAATCAACCTTTCTGTGGTAACTACCATTGTGAAGGGGTTCAATACCACCTAAAGCAACAAAGTGGCAACTACAAGCTTTAAAATTCTATAGGAAAAGATTGTTTTACGACCACCCAAAGAAGTGATGTTTGAGCAATAAATAACACATACGGTTTCTATAAACAATACAATACCACTGTAAAATGCAGGTGCACAAAATCGAAATGGAAAAATGCCTAATCTTCTAAAAGGAATAACAACACAAGGCTTGTAAAAATACTGCACAGCAAAGATAACAAAGAATAACTAAGCTGCAACCATAAACCACCTGTCTTTAACCCGAAACGTTTAAGAATTTGCTATCCCGACCGTATGTATACTTGCTCCCCAAGCTCACAAGAATGCTATTTAGTACCGTTACCATTTATCTTAGTTAAATTCTCGAATAGAACTTGAACATAAAATAAATAGTATTCAAAACAAAAATTTACTTAGATTGCAAAACAAATCAAACAAATTGTTCTACGAACTTCTAAGCAAATGTCTATACAGTTTAAAGCAATAATGCATATTGTTACACATAGCTAATACACAAATTGAAAGCATTTGGAAAATAACATAAAAGTATATCGTACTCACATACAATTACAAACTGTTGCACTTTTTTTCATAAAACTTTAATAGCCTATTCATTATGTTTAAAGGACTTTTTAACTCTGCATTAGGAAATTCCCAGCTTATTAATATTGTAATGCCAATATACGTGAAAACCACATAAAGTTGTAGTTCACATAGAAAGTTCGGACATTGGTTTATTTTTGTGGTATGAGAGAATGTTAACATTGCACTTTCTCGCGATTTGAACGGCGTTGTACCCACCAAAGTGCATCAGAGATCTGTAACTTCTTCTGTAGCGAATAGACGGAGAAATATATCAAAACTCGAGACTTGCTTGTCGACTTCCTTTGAAGGCTGACATGTGAGTAGTACTATCGATCAAGCGATTCCCACCTCCCATTCCCTATCGTATTAACACATCAACAACGAGGCTACACACACATGACATTTAATTTCCCAATGCTCCACCCAAAGGTGCTACATTGGATAGGAACCGAGTTTTTTTAACCATGAAAATTTTGAATTCTGCTGAACTCTTGCTGTTCCAAGCAAGGTAGGGATCATTATCATATCTGACAACACAAACATAGGACCTTCATTTTACCTCTCATCCAAAAGTGTATTTTTGTAAAAATGTTCGCCTAACATTTTTCGAGTGGACCGTGTCAGAATTCGAACCCACGACCTTGGGCATAATAGTCACATGCATACAGTGGTTACAACAAGGCAACACCGAAAAAACAGGAAACCACCACGGAACCCCACCTGACAACCAAGGAAATTGCTGCAACCGGAGTAAGTGATATCTCTAATAATTTTGCAACCTATTTCCTCGTCTCGAGGAATTTAACCCCGAGTAAATTTGTGGTTATATATGTAGTGTATTTACTGTTGTATTTTGCTCTAGATGCCATGGTTTTAAGGGTAATAAAACAATGGCTCTAACGAACGCAAATTTCCATAAGTTTCATATACTGTAGATAAAATACTACCCAGCGCAATATTTCTAACTACCATTGAAAATAATTACAATAGCACTGAATATTTGCATATAATGGTTTCTCAAGATGCAATTCTGAGGGAACAACACATTTAGTACATTGTAATTTTTAAAACACTTGTGCACACAGCATTTAAATTTAAAAGTAGATGCAACAGTACTAAAAACTTATAGCTATCTATTTTCAATTATTTGGATTCATAAATAAACCAAAAGTTTTGATACCAGTAACCGTTCTTTAACATAAATCTAGTTCAGAAATTTAATTTAAAAATTCTGGAATTTGTCCTTGCGAAGCATTCTAAAATAGATTTCTTTTTCCTGTATGCTTTTCCTATTGTCCACATTTCACACTAATGCTTTCAGTAATCTTTTCCTTGTTTTTATGTTTGTTGTCTTTGAACATAGTAGTTGCGTTTTCTTGTTAAATGCAGCACGGCCTCGTGTTACCCTTTGTTTTATATCTTTTGCACTTTTTCCATCTTGCATTATACGACTTCCTAAGTAGCAGAAATTCTCAATCTCGAAAGTTCTCGTTTCTTATTTTTATTCTGCTTTTTGACTTATTTACTCCTCCTTTACATATTAGTACTTTAGTTTAATTTTTGTTAATTTTCATACCGTATTTCTCTGTTAGTACTACTTCCATTTTGTTAAAAGCTGCTTCTAACTCTTTCTTGCTAGATGCTAATACCACTATATCATCTGTAAAGTTAAACATATCAATCATGTGAATTAACGGGGATAAGGCATATCCAGGTCTTACTCCCTTTCTAACATTTACTTCTCTACATTCCTAATCTAATTCTATTACACCTCTTTGATCTTTGTATAAGCTATGTACTATCCGTCTATCCCTATAACTCATTTCGAACATTTTCCCATTTTACATTAGTCGAATGCTTTTTCCAGATCTACAATCCCTATATACATGCTTTCCCCTTTTCTATTGTTTTCTTCACCATCACTCTTAAAGCTAAAATGGCCTCCAATGTTCCCATATTTCGCATAAATCCAAATTGTTCTCCTAATATTTCTTCAGCTCAATTCTCCCTCCGTCTTTGTACAATTGTAGTTAATATTTTTGACACGTGGTTGTCAAACTTATTGGTTGAAAACTTTCACATTTATCGATAACCACTCTTTTTTGATTATAAATACTCCCTGTATGTTTGTTGTCGTTTGTTTTGTATTTTTCTTTAACTTTTGTTCTGGTGTTTCTAATTCCAGTTCTGCATATAAATTCCCTATATATTTTTGCCATCTAACAACCACTTTCTCTACATATTCTATAATGATATTTCCTCCCGCGTCCCTTATATTTTTGTTATACAGTTTTATATCCCTAAAATTCATTCTAATTTGTTTGTATGTTTTGTCTGTCTTTCCTATTTCCATCTTAGTTTGTACCACTTTGCACTTTTCATAAATTCATTGTGCTTTAGCTTTCCTGCATTTGCAAATAATTTCTTTTTACGCCTTTGTATCTCTGTTTTCCTACTGGGTCTGTTTTTATATTTTTGCCGTTCTTTTATTAAAATCAGAATATCCTTTGTTACTGATAGTTTCTTATTTTCTTTTTGTTTATACCCCAGAATATTTCTGACTACTATATCTAAACTAGATTTAATGTTATTCCATTCTGTTTCTACTTCCATAGTATCAGAAATTTTTGGATGTTTTTCAGCAATTCCTTGACTTTTCTCAAATCTTATGTGGGTATCTTTAGCTTTTAGTTCCTCAAAGTTAAAGTGCCCTTTCAGTTTTTTTTTCAAATTTTTAATTTTAAGCGCTGCTTTCATAATTGCTATGTTAAGGTCAGTGCCAGTGCTTCTGAGTAGCTTCTACAGTATTTTACTTAATTTCTAAACTGTTGTCGCAGAAGAATGTAATCTATTTGTTTCTCCCTATCTCCTGGCATTTTCCATGTGTATCTTTTTCTAGCATGATGTTGAAATAATGTGTCTGTGATGGTTAAATTGTTCTTGTCACTAAATTCTACCAGCCCGTTTCCCATGTTGTTTCTTGTGTCTACATCAAATAAATCTACTACAGCTTCTTTCCTACCACTGCATTAAAATCTTCCGTAAATATAAAATTTTCATGTCCTTTTATGATACCTTTGTAGATTGCTTCTACCTCTTCCTCAGTGTAGCTAGAGGTGGGCATGTAAACTTGTATTATTGCCGTATTTACCGTTTTAGATTCTAATCATCTGATCCTGTATGAATTATCCTAACATCTCCGCTCCAAACATCACTTGCCTCTGGCCACCGATCTTCTCTAATCCCTACCATGTCTAATGCTAACCTATTCATTTTAATTCTTAAATTCTCCAGCCTACCTACTTGCTTCATACTAACATTCCATGCTCCAACTTGTAAAATGTTCTTGGCTTTTTTTACTGATCACATCCTCCAAAGTAGTCCCCTCCCAAAGATCCGAATGGGGGACTATTTTCCCTCCAGAATTTTTTACCCCACAGAATGTCATTATTTTAAAAAAACATTTTTAGTATGCCGTGTACTTGGGAAGTAATGTGGTGGTTTCGTGTTGCCTTCCACATCGCAGTAGTGTCTTAGAATGTCATACCGACCCCTATGGTCTCTGCCACTATAAGAACCGAAGGAGCCGTTGTCCTTTTTCGGGGACCTGTCTTAGCCTGATTCATAACTGAAGACCCTACTGATTTGGTTAAATTTATAGTTCGGCTCTTTAGCTCACTGAAACACACAAGCCATTCTACAAGTTTTAGTACTCTACAACTTCTTCAAGGTGCAGTCCATTCAGAACAGAAAACAGATATATGACAAATTAAATTTTATTTCAAGCAACATTCAGATTGATATCGGCATTTGGCAAAAATTGTTAGACAAAGCAAATGTTCTAGATATTTAAATAATATAGAGCATAAATCGAAAGTTACCCTGTTCCAGAGAACAGGATAATCGTTTAAGAATGCACTTCTTAAACATTGTTAATTAACCACTCTGCAACACAATTATACTGTAGCTGGATTGTAATCGACCACTTGCCCAACATCTTCATAAGCTTATTGTGATATGTCTGTTATAACTGATAAACAGATTACCAAATTATTCACATTTATGATTCTTATTTTACTTGCAGAAAGGTTAAAAAAGTAATGCATAAAACTTTACTAAACATTCTTCAATACTCTACAATTACCTTCTGGAACATCTACACTGATTACAGAAAGTGTCATTTTGCTAGCCAACACCACAGCAGGATCTTCATTTGGAACCAATTCTGGTTCAGTTATGGCATCTGCTACTAAAAGTTGCGACTGTGCTGGTAATGCACCTTCTAAATAAATTTCCTAATAAAATAAAGGTCACATAATTTTAAAAATTAATAGAAATACTTGCCTGTGGTGGTTCTACAGGTTCTGGAGGAGGAGGGGGCAAGTTAGGAATAACAGGTGAATCAGGGCGACTCCACTTGTGTCCCCTTCACAACTGGCAGTAGTTTCCATTCCTAGTATTTTAACAGAAGGCTGATCATGTGGTGGTTTAGCACTTCCATTACCCATTATAGTTTGTTCCTTCTAAAAATTAATTTATCTAATAAAAAAGCAATTAGCAAAAAATACAAACAATGCAATACAACCATACTATAAATAAAAAATTATAATAAATGTAGTTATTGCTTAAAAAAAACCATAAAAAAATATAACAATAAAAAGAAAGCAGTACTATGCAAAGCTTCTAAAAAATAAAGCGCAGGGTAGGAATGATTATGTTAAAATTTGTTAAAGGTTGTGGTGTTTTATTAATGCGCTCAATACCTATCGAGTTACCTCACTAATTCTTCTTTGTGCTTCCAGTTCGTGATCTACTTCATCCAGTAAAGCCGTCATTGCATTTACAACTACGAATAAATGATATAGAACTCTGCATACTGACTCATAATAAATATATATACTTTTACTAATAATATATTTCAATAACTTATTCAATTATTGTGCTACAAATAAATTCTTCAACAAGTAATCAACTGCCAATTATGTGAGTAATTTGCATATAAAAATAACTATTACAAATTTTAAAAAATTGACTATCATAGTAATCTTTTAAAGATATTTTTTAAGAGCTATTAATTTTCATTACTTAAATAATAAGAGTACTGAATTGCAATAATGTAATTTTAAGTTAAAGACTCCAAAATTGCAAATAAATCAAAATTATTTGTACATAAGCTTATATACACCATTTGCACAACAGTGTATCAATACAGCAAGTGGTTCATGTATGTGTTGGACTCCATCAGTAAATCAATGTAAAGGAATGTAAACACCTGATAATGACATTTTTTCAAATACTCATGACTATACAAAAAAATTCAATATCAATCAAGTCAAAAATGGATCACTACATAAAATGGTAACAAGCATTTTAAGTAATTAAAATAATCTTGAAAAAACTTTTCGTTCGAAACAGAAAGTTAACTTGCAGTATTAAAATGCTTAGTTCTTGGAGAAACAATGTGAAAATATATAAGAAGTTTATATTACAAAGAAATTCGAGGTAAAAGTGTCCAGAGAAGCAGTAAAAATATAATGCCTTGATTAAACATCATAGTAATTAAATACAAAATTGGAATAAATTTGGAGATCGTATAAAAGCAGCTCTATAGTTAAAACTGTTATATCTTGATTTTGTCTTTGATATATATATATATATATATATATATATATATATATATATATATATACAGGGTGAATGGTATCGTTAGGCAAAAATGAACTGAGAGATAGTACACTTAATTTGCAACAAAATTGTTAATATGACCCCTGTCCTATCTCGATTGGTTTACGAGATATGTTTTTTTTTAGTTTGTTTCTTAATAACGCGACTTCTTGCAGTAAAAGTTAGATTTCTCGGCTTCTGCTTTAAATAACTAAATAAACAATCCGATTTTCATAAACTACATTAAATTTCATATAAAAAATAACTATTTCGATTTTTTTAATTTTAAAAGAAACATTTATTATAAAGCATTAAAGGGTAAAAAATTACAAAGAAAATTTTTTTATCAAAGTTTAAAGTAATATTACAGCGAAATTATTTTATCTACCCCACAACTTTTTTTGGTATTACGGAGGCAATAATTTGATAAATTATATTTTATTTGTATTGTTCAAAATGCTGACCACCGCACCTGATACAGGTTCTTGCTCTTTTCCGCATACCTACCACGGTCACGCTCATAGATAGTTCTCTCTTAAGAGTTGACATCCATTTTCGAGCCTTTGTCTCAAATTTTCCAAACTGACTACCTCCGTGCTGTATACGTATTCTTTTAAAAAGCCCCATACAAAGTAATCCATGGGATTCAAGTCAGGCGATCTTGCTGGCCACGGAATTGGTCCTCCTCTACCAATTCACCTTGCGTACTGTTCGTTTAAAAACTGGAGTACACCACGTGTGTAATGAGGAGGAGCCCCCTCATGTTGAAAAATGATATCTTTACGAACTTCTAAAGGGACATCTTCCAACAATAGGGTAGTTGATTTTGAAAAAGTCCAAATACACTTCTTCATTGAGGTTTTTTCGAAAATATAGGGGCCAATAAGGGTGATTCCTATCACAGCCGCCTACACATTTAGGCTGAATCTGCGTTGGAACGATTTCTGTCTTATTGCATGAGGGTTTTCATCGGCGTAATAGTGGTAATTGTGGAGATTTAGAACGCCAGCGTGCGTAAAGAGGGACTCATCAGACCACAGTATTTTTGGAAAGAAATGGCGCTCCTCAATATTCCGTGCTAATAACCAACGGCAGAACATCAACCTTCGTTGGAAATCTTCGCCTCCGCCTTACAAAGCTTGAACAGGTGTAAAATGAAAAGGACGAATATTATTTTGTGCAGAACATCTACTACTTTCCATTGCGAAACTACAACCTCTCTTGCAATTTGACATGTAGAAGTTGTAGGATCTTGTTCCACGCGATCCAAGACAAACTCGTCAATTTCTACGTCCAGATCTTGCACCCTTTCATTAGGTACTTGAAATGCTCCTCCATCAAGAAGCCATTGGTGCGTTCTGGCAAACACGTTGCGACTGGGAATCGGACGATTTGAAAACCGACGTTGATATTCCTCCCGTGCTCTTGTAACATTACCAATACAAAAAATCTAATGAAGTGCATATCTGCATATTCTCTAATGCTATAACGAGCAGGCATCTTAGATAGTAATTTAGTACGTATCAAAAATTTATACGAATACAACTGTCTAATCAGTGACAATGCTTCACACTGTCAATGTGACAACTACAAGCAATGAACGTATCTGTGCTCTTAAAATTACTGTACATTTTTGTTTTCAATTAGAACTGCCTTGATTATCTTATAATCGAACAAGGTTTTTCCGGCATTACGAAAACAATAATTTAATAAATTAAAAATCAAATAGAAAGTGTTTCGCACTGCTGGAAACCTTATGAAGTGAGGTTGTTTTTGTGACATTTGCTCATTTGTAGATAAAATAATTTCGCTGTAATATTACTTTAAACTTTGTTAAAAAATTTCCTTTGTAATTTTTTACCTTTTAATGCTTTACAATAAACGTTTTTTTTAAACTAAAAAAAATCAAAATAGTTGTTTTTTATAGGAAATTTAATGAAGTTTATGAAAATCGGATTGTTTATCTAATTATTTGAAACAGAAGCCGAGAAATTTCACTTTTACTGCAAGAAGTCGCGTTATTAAGAAACAAACTAAAAAAAAACATATCTCCTAAACCAATCGAGATAGGACAGAGGTCATATTAACAATTTTTGTTGCAAATTAAGTGTACTATCTCCCAGTTCATTTTTGCACGAACGATACCATTCACCCTGTATATATATATATATATATATATATATATATATATATTTGTGTTTATATAAAGTTTTATTAATTAACGACATCAAGGATAGATATTTAATGTGCAGAGGCAAATTACAACTTACACCAAGAACATGTAAAGGTGTACATTCAAATAAAGATGTGTATGTTATTGTTAAAGGTTTTATTAATTTATATTAGTTTAATTTGTATCACTCTTTACGCATTCTATGGTACGACTATGAATGCACATGTTTTCTACGTTCATGATCGGTAGTCTTGTCTTCGGACGGCTCCGTCAGAGTTCATGGTGAGTTCATGTTCAGCTTTCAGTGTGGTAGGACGCACAGGTGCCTGCTACACAACAAAATGTCTTGTGTATTCTATGTTAATATTCCTTCATGTTAGTAATAAAGGGCAGTGTGTCATTTGTGCATAATTCTTTCCTTAAAAAAAAGGCTAAGTTTATTGGTATTAAGTCCCCAGTATTCTCAAGGCATGCTATACAACCAAGTAGATAATTCCACATCAAGCAACTGACAAGCGCATATCGAAGAACAAGGTGAAATAATTGCTATTTATTTCCGATAGCCTTAGTAACCGCTCTACAGTCATGACAAACCGACATACACTACTGACTTATACGTCTGGTCAAGATAACATTTTATAGTATTAAAATGTAATTAAAGTGGCGCTGTTACAAGCTCCAGAATTTAATGCGGCCTTGGATTATAATATTCTATCAATACTGACAAATGTAAGTTAGATTAGTACCTGTACAAAACTTTCAAGCATACCAAATTTAAGTCAAATGACAATTGAATAATTATTCATATTAGTACAAATAATAAATGCATTTTTAGTGTAAGTATGAAATAGCCATAGTGTTGACTAAACTTTCAAAAGTTCAAATGAATTTATAAAGTATATGAACCAAAATTAGACATACGATTGTAATTTCTTCATTACAGCATTGAGAAGAGACACCTTTCTAGCTATCATATTTTATAACGGTGAAATCAATCATACAAGTATAACATATATTATGGTTCTGCTTTCTTTCTATGCATTGTAATGAGTCACATGCAAGTTTGTTTGGTTCCAACTATATCTATGAACTATTCACCATTTTAAGTGTACCACTGTCAAAATTAAGCTGATTTAAATATTTTAGTTATATTGCTAATGATTTATATCATCATTTAAATAAAATGGTTCAAATAAAATAAATCAGACTATTCCAATTTATATGAAATACTATAAATTATTCATTTATTAATAATATATGATATTATAAATGAAACTTAATTGTATTCAACCAAGGTAATTATTGTATAGGGCATGCCACTGACAATTTATTAGTATGTGAAAGTTCTGTATATTCTACTATGTGTAAGGTGTTGGCCGAGTAGTGTACTTTAAGCCTTGTTAAGCAATAGACATATCATACTTTATATGTCATCTACGGTATTCAATAAATCAACTATGAACTTACGCTGTACTAGCCAATTTTAGATTAATCCTCACTTTAGTAAGTAATATCTACACGAATTTGTCCCAGTTATTATGTCCCTACATTTTAGTGATGTGAACAAGAATTGAATAAATTCGAAAATTTAGGCAATAAAAAGAGCATTATCTTATTTCTAGCTGACCTATAAACCACAAAGAACATTCAAACTATATATATATATATATATATATATATATATATATATATATATATATATATATATATATATATATTATGACATTTGACATTTATCAAAGGTTCTACAAAGGTAGTTCGTTAGTGCTACTGATAAAACCATAAATTTTCCATTTTATCAAGCTATACTAAAAGTTAAAAACACTACGGTTAACAAAGATTGATGAATAGTTACTTGTTGAAAGCATAAATAGGATATTACGTACTAGAAGTACAGCGTTTGAAGTTTATAAAAGCATTATTATTTGTTTGCATATCTGAAGGGTATCTAATGCATCTTCGGTTGAATGTGTATAGGTTTTGTCTTCAGTTTAGCATTTGTAATTTTTGCAAGATACTGTATGCCAATTATAATTTTGAGTTTCCTAAAATAAGATATGTTTAATACATTGAAAATATAAATCAACATAAAAATTTTGAAATGTCAAATAATATGTAAAATAAAACAAAACTGTTCTAAAATAGTAGTTAAGTAGAATTAAGTTTTATATGTTGAATGCACCTTATGTTATATTAGTAGTAGGCTAGAAATAAGTTTGTTTTTTGTGGTTGTCTAGGTGATAATTGTTTTAAAATTAATTATAAAATTTTTGAAAAAAGTTTTGCATAAATTTTTGTACCCTTTATAAAATTGTTTTGGCTAAGAGCTGTACTGAGAATTTATATCAAATTAAATATACATGTTAAAAGTAATTGCATTTGATTCAAAATAATAAGGAAGGAAAGTGAAAAGTTATACTGACGAGGATAAATTCCAAAGAGGAATTTAAATATATACCAACATCGGGCATCCTTTGTTGTGGTTCAGGAGTTGCAGCTGATCAATTTTTAATTGGTGACGTATAAGGTGTTTGTAGTTTGTAGAGTAATAAAACAATTAGTGGTTGAAGTAGTTTCCATAAGAGAACCTAACTAGAGGAAAACATATTTGTATTTTATATTAAAACTTATATATTTAGGTACTCACTGAAAGCGTTCAAGGCAACTCTGTGTATCCTGTATCCAATCCTGTACAACCAGACGCATTCAACGGAGTTACAGGTATAAAAGTTAATATTATCTACTCTTCATATTAAGTAATTAGGAATAAATTAAATTTCAACGTTAACCAGAATAAATAATTGCAGAACAAATTTATCAATCTTTGTTTAATCGGTATACGAAAGCACAACTTAGAGGTTAAATTGATTTTGATCGTATACGCTTTAGGCGTCTGTGTTTCAATACCTGTAAGGGGATAAAGAACCTACTTCTCCTTACAGAGTTAAAATCCTAGATTCAGTTTCCCTGAGAGAGAGTTTCAAAAAGCCGTGGAATAATTGAATTGAGAGAGTTTTATTTTATCAATTACAGACTAACACCATATTACAGGTTGCACCTATTATTTTACTCTTATATTAAAGCATCATTACACATAAAATATCAACATACATAACATAATATTGGCGACCAATAAACGTGGGGCAAGTTAGAGAGTAATAGGTTGCAGTAGGACAAAAAGTTGGTGGGGCTCGACAAGCAGTATCGTAAGCGTGGTGTTTAGAGAGAGAGAATTAGCGTATTTGCAGGTTTGGAGCATTTGTATTTTGGTGGGGCAAGAAAAAGGTCATTAAAAAAAGGCAACATTATTTAGAACATGTCAGACGAGAAAGGGATCACCAGGTCAGGAAAGGTTTATGGTGTCGAGACGGTTATGAGAGGGCAACGGGTGATGGAGACTTTAGCGGCAGGAGATGCAGGGGAGGAAAGAAGAGAATATGTGGAGCCAGAGGTGGTTGTAATTCAGCCGGACGTGGAAAGACAGGTTGAAGGTATCAGAGAGACAGCGAACGAGGGGGACATGCTAGGTATTATGCAGTTTTTGAGAGAATTTAGGAACTCACAGGAGGCAAGATTTGAAAAATGGAAGAAAAAATGAGAATTCACAAGCGGACAGTAGGAAAATTTTTGAAAACATGGAGACAAAATTTGAAAGTTCACAAGCGGAAAGTAGGAGAAATTTTGAGGAAGGTAAAAAATTTTGAGAGAATGGAGGCAAGATTTGTGAAAATGGAAGAGAAAATGAGAATTCACGAGTGGAAGTGAGGAAAGATTTGAAATGATTGAGATGAAATTCGGAGGGATAAATGCGCTGATACAGAGCAGTTTGGGTTTACTTCGAGATGAAGTAAGGACGGACATAGAAGACAGGGTAAAAGTCGTCGAGGAAAATTTTGTAACAGGTTTGTCGGAGCTAAGGTGTGAATTGGTAGGAGTTGATCTAAAACAAACTGAGAATCTTCAAAATTCTAAAAGGGAAGTTATGGAAATGATTCAGGATAAAATTAGAGATTCAGGGGAATTAAGGGCTGATGTAATTGGTTTTAAGGACAGGGTAGATGAGAAATTTGGGGTACTTGAAGGTAGTGTTAGGGTAATTAGGGAACAAGTAACAGGTTTAGAAGGGGGACGTTTAGGGACAATGGACCAGGGCTATTTCAAAATTGGACGAGAAATTTTACCGAAATTTGAGGGAAGACGTTACGAACAGCCGATGTTATACTTAGACAAGTTGGACGAGATAATGGAAGGTGAACCAGAGAGGGTGCGCATACAAATGATAGGGGCAAGTTTAAAGGGAAACGCTGAAAAATGGCACAGCATCATCAGGAAAAGTTACAATACATACGAGCAATTTAAGACTCTTTTCAAAGAACAATATTGGGGTAACGAAACAGACAGAAATTCGGACAAAATTGATAACAGGACAGTATTCGACTAGCATGGGGTCGAGAGGAATACATCATTGACAATTACAATCAGGCGCAGCATTTGACTCGAAATTTAGAGAAGAGGAGTTGATACAGTTTTATCGAGACATATGGAAGCTGAAGTGGCTAGGGCGGTGGCCACTCAAAACATTAAAACACTGAAAGAATTTTTAGAAATCATGCGGAATTATGACATGGCCAGGAATTTGAAAATAACAATAGATATTGGGAAGGTAGGAACACCGGGAGAAACCGGAATCAACAAGAAAATTTTAAAACATGGAACCGATATGACAATCCAAGACAGGAACAACGACACGGGGAGAGACACATGACACCTCAACACAATGGGAACAGAAACCAGGACCAGGGGGACAATTACCGTTTCAATAACTGGAACAGGAATCAAAATCAGGGAGATCAAGGGAGAACGAACAACTGGGGTCAACGGGTACATAGAGACGAAAATTTCAGGGGATCAAATAACTGGCATAGAAATGACTGGGGAGATGGGAGACAATTTAACCGGCGACATGATTTTCAACGTGGACAGCAGGACTATGGGGGTAGATACAACGACAACGAACAATTAAGATACAATAGGGAGAGAGATAAAAGTCCAGAGCAGCGTAATGTAGGTATCCGACATATGACGACGTCAGGCAGGAACAGGGAATCCGAAAACTTGATTGAAATTGCACAGGTTCACGAGGAGCCATCGGGTTTAAAAAAAACTCCGATTATGTAAATAAGTTAGTTAATTTAGAGTTAGATATAGGTTTAAGTTTAGTGGATTTGGGTACGACGAGTAGCTTAAGTTTTGTACATTCGTTATTAGAAGACAGGGGTGAAAGAAAAAGTAGTTTACCGTTTGTTAATTTAAAGTTAGAAATTGTCTATATGTAGCATTAATTGATAGTGGGTCTGAGCTGTCGCTGGTAAAGAAAGAAATAGTAATCAAGCACGCTGAGTTATTAAAAGGGAGGATTTGCAAGATAAAACGGATAAGTTTGTGGTCTGCGATGAAAAGAAGATATCAGTAATCGACGAAATGATTTGTGTACCGATTTCAATAGGGGAGAAAAGCTAGGAGAAGCTGAGTTTTTAGTGGCAACGGGTTATATTTAGATTTTATAATAGGGATAGATGTTATAGAAAGATTTGGGATGAAAATAGATGGCAAGGATAGAAGTATACAGATTTTAAATATTAGGAAGAATTGGGTGGTGCCTAAGGTGAGTTCGAATAAAGGGATGGATACTAATAGTGATGTTTATGGAACAGGGATGATTAGGGAGAGTAATTTAGAAGGACAGGATGAGATAATGTTAGGTAATTTATTTGAGAAGGTATTTGACGAAGGACAGATAGGGATTATAGACGAAGGAATAAAGGGTAGATTATATGAGATATTTAATGAGCACGTAGGGTTATTTAATGGGGAACCAAGGGTAGCGACTAAGTATGTACACAAGTTAGAAGTAACAGAAGAAAATGGGTTTTACACGAAGGTATATCCGATTCCGTATAGTATGAGGGAGAGAGTTAAGATAAAAATCAGAGATATATTGAAAAATAGAGCCAGCAAGGACTTCTTTTATTAATTCGATCGTTGTTGTACCCAAACCTAGTGATAAGTTAGATATAAGAATTTGTTTAGATGCCAGAAAATTAAATTTGATTACTAAAGCACAATATGAACAGCCACAATCGATGGATAATTTATTATACAAAATAAGTGGGAGAAAGGTTTTCAGCAAATTAGATCTGAAAAACTCATTTTGGTTGATTCCTTTGCATGAAGACAGCCGAAAGTATACTGGTTTTAGCATCGAGGGAGAAATATTTCAATATAGAGTAGTTCCATTTGGTCTTGCTTCAAGTTCAGCTGCATTGGTCAGAGCCATGCAGAAGTTATTAAATGAGTTCGAGGAATTTTGCACGCACTATGTCAATGATATACTGATATTCTCCAGGAATAACGAGGAACACCTGGAACATGTAACAAAAATTATACGTAGGATAGATGAAGGAGGCTTACAGTTGAATGTAGAAAAATGTGAATTTTTCAAACGTGAAGTTGGTTATTTGGGATTTGTAATTTGTGACGAGGGCATTACGATTTGTAAAAAGGTTGGACGAACTTAAAAATTTAGAACAACCAAGAAATTTAAGGGGCTTGAGGGTTTTAGGAGTTCTCAACTACTATAAACGTTTTATACCACATTATTCAGAATTGTGCCTACCATTGGTGGAATTACTTAGAAAGAATGAGAGATGGAGGTGGACGGAGCAGCGAGAGAATGCATTTCAGGATTTGAAAAGGGGGTTTTACCAGGAATTATCGTTAAAATATCCAAATTTTGTAGATAAGTTTATTTTACGAACAGATGCATCAAATCGTGCGATAGGCGCAGAATTAGTTCAGATACAAAAGGGGGTAGAAGTGCCAATATGCTTCATTTCAAGAGTACTAAAGGAATGTGAGACAAGGTATTCAACTGCCGAGAAGGAGATGTTAGCTATTGTGTATGCAGTGAAAAAATTAAGGTTTTATTTGTTAGGGAATAAGTTTCTGATAGAGTCAGACAATTCAGCGGTGACGTTTTTGAAGAAGAAAGAATTTTTAAATAACCGTTTATATAGGTGGGCGTTAACACTACAAGAATATGACTTTGACATTAGGCACAAGCCAGGGAAGGAGAACGTGACTGCAGACTTTCTTAGTAGAAAGGACGACATAACTGGGGGTGAAAAAAAGGGATTTTTAGTAGCGTTACAGACATTTAGAGACGAAGGTAGATGGACCAACCAGGAATTTATTAACATGCAACAACACGATGACATTGTGACCATTCGGACGAAATTAAACGAGCAAAATGGGGTGGAATATAAAGGTTACAACCTGAGGAATAACTTTTTGGTAAAACGCATTGGGGACGAAGACTTACTAGTATTATCGAAAGAGACAGCACTAAAATTGATCGTAGAAATTCACAGGACATACGGACACATTGGAATACGAAAGACCTTTTTACTGTTTAGGGAGACTTTTTATACTAACGACATTTCTTTGGTAAAGGACAGCATAAATAGTTGTAGAACATGCTTACTAAGCAAAGACAAGAACATGACGTTACAAAACACACACATGGTAATTAACACCGAAAGACCTTTGGACATCGTAGCAGTCGACTATGTAAGCAACTTAATACCAGGACATAACGGATACAGACATATTTTGGTGATGGTGGACATTTTTTCAAAGTACGTAAAATTATACTCAGGCAGAAACTGCAACACAAGACACGTTTTGACAAGCATAAGAAAGTACACTGAACAGACAGGGTGATGAAAAGATATTGATGGACAACGCCACTTATTTTAATAATAAAAGGGTGATTGATAAATTAAGGGAGAAGGTATAAAAGTTGGGTTTTGTAGTATACGACATCCACAAGCAAATCCATGTGAACGATACATTAGGAAGTCATCAAGTATTTGAGGATATCGGTTGAGGGACAGCATAATAGTTGGGTTCAAAATTTACCAAGGATCGAAAATTATTTGAATTTTGTACCGAGTTCAGTGACGAAAGTTTGTCCAGTAACGTTAATGAAAGGGGTGGTACCAGCCAGGCCATGGCGAGATCAGAACGAGGTGGAGGACATTGACAGTTTATTAGAACAGGCCAGAGCTAGGGCAGAGACTAGACAACGTAGGAGGTCGAGAAACGATGCAAACGAATAAAGAAACAGACAAAATTTCAGATTGGGGATTTAGTAATCGTTAAGAGGTTGAGAGTTTCGAATTGGGGTAGAAACATTTGTGCAAAATTATTATTTCCGTATGAAGAACCTTATCAAATAAGGAAAATTTTCGCTAATGGTAATACGTATGAGCTTGAGAATGAAAGGGGTGAATGTCGGGACGATTTCACTTGGAACATTTATATCCATTCATACAATAAATACACATACACATTTTATATCACAAAGTATTAGTAAATTACAGGCATTAGTAATCAAGTCTACACAATTCTACAAAAGTTAAATTTAGTGTTAGTATTCATATTAAAATTTGATATTTGTTGAACTACAGTTAGTAATTTAAAAACGTAAGGTTAGCAGTGGTTTAATAAAATAAAAATAAGCTTATTACAATCGTTGACACTGTTTAGAGGAAAAAGAATCTTATATTTATTTTATCAAACCAGGTGGGGCTTCTATGACATTTGACATTTATCAAAGGTTCTACAAAGGTAGTTCGTTAGTGCTACTGATAAAACCATAAATTTTCCATTTTATCAAGCTATACTAAAAGTTAAAACACTACGGTTAACAAAGATTGATGAATAGTTACTTGTTGAAAGCATAAATAGGATATTACGTACTAGAAGTACAGCGTTTGAAGTTTATAAAAGCATTATTATTTGTTTGCATATACGAAGGGTATCTAATGCATCTTGGTTGAATGTGTATAGGTTTTGTCTTCAGTTTAGCATTTGTAATTTTGCAAGATACTGTATGCCAATTATAATTTTGAGTTTCCTAAAATAAGATATGTTTAATACATTGAAAATATAAATCAACATAAAAATTTTGAAATGTCAAATAATATGTAAAATAAAACAAAACTGTTCTAAAATAGTAGTTAAGTAGAATTAAGTTTTATATGTTGAATGCACCCCTTATGTTATATTAGTAGTAGGCTAGAAATAAGTTTGTTTTTTTTGTGGTTGTCTAGGTGATAATTGTTTTAAAATTAATTATAAAATTTTTGAAAAAAGTTTTGCATAAATTTTTGTACCCTTTATAAAATTGTTTTGGCTAAGAGCTGTACTGAGAATTTATATCAAATTAAATATACATGTTAAAAGTAATTGCATTTGATTCAAAATAATAAGGAAGGAAAGTGAAAAGTTATACGACGAGGATAAATTCCAAAAGAGGAATTTAAATATATACCAACATCGGGGCATCCTTTGTTGTGGTTCAGGAGTTGCAGCTGATCAATTTTAATTGGTGACGTATAAGGTGTTTGTAGTTTGTAGAGTAATAAAACAATTAGTGGTTGAAGTAGTTTCCATAAGAGAACCTAACTAGAGAAAAACATATTTGTATTTTATATTAAAACTTATATATTTAGGTACTCACTGAAAGCGTTCAAGGCAACTCTGTGTATCCTGTATCCAATCCTGTACAACCAGACACATTCAACGGAGTTACAGGTATAAAAGTTAATATTATCTACTCTTCATATTAAGTAATTTGGAATAAATTAAATTTCAACGTTAACCAGAATAAATAATTGCAGAACAAATTTATCAATCTTTGTTTAATCGGTATACTGAAAGCACAACTTAGAGGTTAAATTGATTTTGATCGTATACGCTTTAGGCGTCTGTGTTTCAATACCTGTAAGGGGATAAAGAACCTACTTCTCCTTACAGAGTTAAAATCCTAGATTCAGTTTCCCTGAGAGAGAGTTTCAAAAGCCGTGGAATAATTGAATTGAGAGAGTTTTATTTTATCAATTACAGACTAACACCATATTACAGGTTGCACCTATTATTTTACTCTTATATTAAAGCATCATTACACATAAAATATCAACATACATAACAATATATATATATATATATATATATATATATATATATATTGATATGATAACGCTGCACGCCGATGTAATTATACTTTCAGTCTCCTGCTGATCACCTGATCACCACCGCTCTGTGTCTTTTAATATCCTAAAATTTAAATATGCCTCGGCTAGCTCAGTCTAATTCGCACAGAGTGCACAACGTTACGATAATCAAATAATTTACCCCCTTTCATTTAATACTTTTCCTGCTTTGAATGATAAAACGAAGTCGACTAATATTTGTATAATGAGAAAGAAAAAATCATATACACTTAACAGCTTAATATGTTTTACTGTATGAGAAAAATGAACCCCCTGAATCAAATAACAATAATTTTTAAATTGCTTATCCCCAAAAATTATAGCTACCTTTCCTTATTTTAAAGCCAGCAAAAATGACACTGTACTCTACTGAAATTCTTTGAACGTTCAAGACCTTTCCCCTTTTTAAAGAAGTTTTTCACGTATAAAGGAAATCTTTGTTGACTCTTTACATAAAATATTCAGGTAGAATGAATATAGTCAATGTTCAAAAATAAAGAGAAAATAATGCCTTATGCTAGATAGTTCTGACCTGTAGTTTTCTTATGCGTCTTTCTGGATCTGCTACTCCGTGCTGTGGATCAGTACCCCAATATTACTTTCAGTTGAGTTGCTCCATTCAATGCTTAAAACAATCCTGTTTTGTGCGCCTTTGCCAATATTTTTATTCGAATTTCTACCCAGTATTATCAATTTATTTAGTTTCCAAATTTTACCCCGTTTAATCAATAATTTAGAGTTACTGGAATTTTCTTAATCTCTCAGAGTTACTTGGATTTTCTTAATCTCCCTTAGAGTTTCTTGGATTTTTAAATCTCCATTAGATTTTCATAATCTCCCTTAGATTTACTTGGTGTTAGAGCCCTAAATTACAAATATTTAACATTAATTAATTAATAAACTTTTTCTCTCGTTTTCCAGCAAACTGCAAAACTTGTCTCATATATTTTTCACTATTATTTACTTTAAAATTTTCTAACACCACTTTCACAAATATTTAATTATTTTAATTAATTTTTATATTCACTTGTTGCTTAAATTCTAGACTGTAAGTGATGTGGCGTGTGCTTAGTTCGTATCAAGACTATCTGCTTATCAAATTTGTGTTATTTAAGCCACGCCCCATCTAAAAATTCATTGGTTATCGGCGCTGTGTTCAAAGTTTACGACCAGTCATAAGATGCTTTGAATACTTTGGGATTTTACAGGTATCGTCTGATAATAATTCGCCGGAACGATTTCTTGGTCACATAGGATACCAGTGGATTTCTATTCTGTATTTATTTTAGACAGTCTGTTTTGATGTTATTACAGGAATTTCTAATTGCCTTGGCACGTAACTTAACTTATGGCTTTTGTTTGTCTAGATAATATTTTCGGTTTTGTATTAACTCCATACAGAAAATCACATAGATGATATGACGTAAATTAACAAATTTCTTATCAGAACGCTATGCTATCTCCTTTCACTATCGCATGTTTAATTTTAATGGGAATTGTATCATGGTTTTCTAGCATTTACTGCATTTAACGCATATCTATTTACGATTTATGCATGCTTTTTGTTTAAGACAATTTTGATTGCGTGTAGAGTTAATTCTTTTGCTCAATGTGTGTTTATTGTTGAATGATATGTGTGATTATGATGACTCAATATACCCTTAAATAACCCTCTTATCATAGCAATATATACATATATAAATATATAAATATATATATATATATATATATATATATATATATATAATGTAGTGTCAGGTGGGAGCTACAAGGTTTCTAAGGGTAGTTTTGTGTTAAAGGGGGTGTATGCCAAATAGAATGATCCATATATCAGATCCCGTAATTCAAAAATTATGTTTTGCCGTACTTTACATATGCTAAAGTATTTACAATGTTAATTTGAAATGTATGTGCCAAAAGGTAAATTATAATGACTTAATGACGTTGATAAAATACACAGTGCTCAAGGTTTTATACTGAGTTGCAATTTAATAGGCCGTTGAATGTACATTTGCCATCCGAAAACCGGATGCGTCTACGGATGTCTACTATCAACCACGCATCCAGGTCATGTGTGAATTATTTTGGCTTTTTATTTAAATAGAATCAACTTTTGGACGAATTTGTAATCTCAAAATTATAAGTTATAGCAGTGTCAAATGTGATTGGAGAATTGTGAATTATTTAGGACCAATGATAGAATTATGTACAAACTAGGAAAGTGTAAAAGGACAACAGTGAAGGTATTTGTGACACAAAAAAGGGGATAAAATGTTATTGGATGTTTTTATGTAAAATGTGATTAAGTAAGCTGGATTTGTTGTAGTAATCGCCTTGGAAAGTAAACAACGGGGATCTTTTTCGATTTAATTTTGTGTAAAGACGTATTTTTGTAAACCTGCGCTAAAATTGTTTAAATATTTTGAAAAAGAAATAAATGTGTTTGAATTTGAAGAGTTTAATTTATTAAAGTGGAGTAACGAGAAGCATCAGTGGTTAGTTAAAGAATAGCGACGGCGAATTAAAGTGAAGATTGGTATTGGTGAGATAGCGAAGCGGCGAAAAGAAAGATTGTGTAGGAACGGATTTGATAAAGGCAGAAGGCATCGGTGAGGAATTTGTAAGCGTGAATAAGATTTGGATTGATTTGGTTACGGATTTATGGTTATTGGGACATTGATTGGATTGATTTGGATAGAGATTTATGTATAGCGGGTCATCGAGTGGTTTTTTTTTAAGATAAGGGACGTGAATAGATTTGGATTGAGCTGAAAGAAGAATAGGTTTGGATTGAGCTGAACGGAAAGTAGATTTGGATTGAGCGGCACGAGAATAGATTTGGATTGAGCGATTTGAGAGCGGCAATTGGAAGAGTTAAAGGCTACGAAGAAAGTAATACGGAAGAATTAGCGCAGGGGAAGTAAACAAAACGGTCATTCTAAATTCTAAAATTCGGGTTATTTATTTCAGATTGGGGATCAACAAAATTATACTAAGATACCTGGAGGCGATACGAAAGTTTCCAACGATAATGAATCCATGTAAAGACGCATACGGCGACAAAGATCTTGAGCCAGCAGTAAAAAAAGGCCAGCAACGAAGTATAATCCAGGTGAGTACTGTGAAATATCTTAAAACGTCAAAGTCAGAAATTGTGTTATTAATTAATTTGGCACAAGGCTACGTTGATCATTAAATTTTGGCATATACAGTAGTAAATTCATATAAAAGTAGTAAAACAAAAGATAGTGCAGTTTGGTTGGGCATTGCACATCTACTTACCACCGAACCCACGGTAAGTAGGTGGACACCCTGAGAAAAGAGTTCATATAGTCGAGGCATAGTAATAAACATTTTGATTAGATAACCAACCAAAGCGTTGCAAAAGTACGTGGCGTGCAATAGGTGTTTGCGCATTATACAAAAAGCATTGAAATTTATAAGAAGGGGCGCGCGGCGACACAAAAATAAAGTAATAAAGTAAGAATTGAGGGGGTGGTATACAAAAATATATATATATATATATATATATATATATATATATATATATATGAGATTTGAACCCTGACGCACTGAAGTACCACTCAGATATAGACTTCTAGTTCGTAAAATGATTGATAAAGGAGATGGTGAGGGCAGTTACTTGTTAAAGATATATAAAATGATAATTAAGAGAAAATGAAGTTTTAAGATTTCAAATTGGGTGTTGGTGATTTCGTAAAGTAATTTTGAAAAGTATGTGCCAATGAAGTGAACTGCTGTTGCTTGTAAATCATAAAATTTTGTTTAAATATTTAAAAGGAAACTTCACTGCCATGTGAATATGTATGTATAGCTAAGATTTGAAGTCACTTAGTACGTTTTCATTTGATTTGAGTTAGGTATAAGATGTTAAACTTTCACTTTCATTTGAATATGTACATAAAGCCTAAAAAAAAGTCAATTAGTATGTTTTTATTAGATTTAAGTTAGTTATAAGATGTGTTACGTGCCATTGCACTTTAACATTGTTAGTAGTTTAGTTTTTAATGTACGGAAGTTTCCCGCCAAATTTTCAAATACGCGAGACGCGGGAACATTTTAAATAGACTAGGCGGAGCTTCCGGCACGAAATAGTAGTGAGTTTGCGCTGTGTGTTTATCCTTATAGGGGTATACCAATACTAGACAAGGAGTTGTGACGCGCTGAATCGTGGCCATTTTGCCTTTGATCGTGAAGTTATGTGCGCGTGATGGTCTGGTAACGTATCTATCTTAGGGTTTACCTATGTAGTTCCTTCTCTAATTATCTCTTTGTTTGTCTACCTTTACCTTCTTCCTGTCAAAACCCTACATAGGTATAAATCTACCGCCACCTAAGGACTTTCGAACTTCATGCCTGTGGATGTCCTCCATGTCTACCGCAGCTAGCCGAGCCGAGCTGTAGCTGTTCCTTACGCATATGATGGCGTCGACGGATGATCTCTAATTCCGCCGGATACCGGATCCCTTATGTAAGTACTCCTTTGCTTATTGTTGATAAAACGGAATAATTTGTTGTTAAAATGACTCTCGTTTATCTTTAATTGTTTAATTTTTATATTGCAAATTATTGTGCAATATCGATGACATCACCAGTGTTGACGCGCCGAAATCCGTATAAGAGTCGGCGCGGCCAACTGTGATAGTGTCTCTTACACCACGTTACCGGTGTAGTAAATATCGAACTTTTAAATTTTAACTACCGTTTGCGTATAACAATTTAGCGCTCCAACGTGTGTATTTTAGGTGCTACTATACCTATGGAATGTATAAATTAATTTTAAACAGGCTTTTTCACCTAAATAAATTCATGATCTATCTTACCTAAGATATCTGTGAAGTTTTTAATTTCAGTTGGCAACTTTGAAAATTCCCCCAGAATATTTTCAGAATTGACAGATTGCATTCGTAATTAAAAACCGTCATTGTAATAAATAGTTTATCTAAAAAAACGTCATTCTATTTACCTTAATGTAACTAAAAAAAATACTGTTCATAACTACAGTGCCTAAAATATGTGTTATTTATCTAAAACTGTGTGTAGTCTCTAAATAAACTCCAAAGATGTATGGATAACCTCACTTTTTTTCTCAAGTAAGTAAAATAAATATTTTAATTGCATTTTTACCTTATATCAGTTAAAATATAATCCTTATTTGTTTTCTTAACCTTAAAAGCCCGTTTTTTGAAGCTTAAATGCACTCTTGTATGTTACATTTTAAAAAATGCCTATTTAATAACAAAATTGTTTTCCTAAATATAGAACACTTGCTTACCTAAGTTTTAGGTGTCTTTTAAAGTGTTTTAATCAATCACTTGTTTAACTAATATTTAAACTCCCTTTTTTTAAAGAAACCTTATGTTTAAAAAAAACATTTAACGTAACGATTTGACCTCTGAAATATATTTTGAAAATGCTGCATTAAATCGTTTTATCTATAAAATAATACCTTACCTATTTCTGTTCCTCTATTTTGAAGGGCTTTCTTGTAACTTATGAAGGATATATCTCCTTATTAAGCATTTATCTTGTTTGGATACCTTTAAATACAGTTATTACAAGATTGTCTATTAAAAATATAACTTTTGTTGCTTTCTTAACTTTAGAAGACAGGTTTTTGAAACTTTTATGTTACATTCTAAAAACCGCATTATGGTTTATACCTTTACAAGAAAATTTTGTGTTTAAAAAACACTGAGTGAAATAAATCGGTAATTATATCTTTTTAAGAAGTGGTTGACTATACGTTATTGCTTTATAGGTTAAATGACATCACCTGCGTGCATTTTCTATTTAGAAGGGCCTTTCTGAATTTATCAACAAAATATGTATTTAATTGAACATTGATTTTCCTGTCATACACCCTAAATGTTTCCTTAGTGTGTTTATTAATTAACGCTTTAACATTACCATATTATTTTTTATCGGTGACGTTTCTAACAAGTTTTTACCTTTAAATACCGTGCCATACTAATTTAAAATAGCTGTAACGTTTATTACCTCCCGAATTGCCTAACTATTTTATATTTTATATATCGTGTCTTGAATATTTTATTCACAATGAACGTTTCACATTTAAAATCCCTCGAATTGATCTACGAGCTGGAGTGTAGGAACATTATCGCAGCTAGCAATCAGAATGATAGGAGATCTCAACTCAGGGCCATTTTGGCACAGGAATCGAAAGGCATTGCTACCTTAAAGAACCCCGTTGGCGACTGGCCCCTTAACATATCGGAAATTAAATTATCTTTAGATGATATATCGGGTAAAATAAATAGAACGGATCCTGCTGCTACTAATATCGAGCTAGGGAGATTGACTTCGAGAATAACTCACGTCAAACAGCGTGTTGAATTATTATCTTTATATAACGACGACCAAGCGACTCAATCTAAACAAAGTTTGTTGTCCGAGGTGTTATTGCTTGAAGGGATTGTTCTAGAAAGACTTAATCCTAATGCAGACGGAGATATATCGTTACCTTTTTCAAATCTTGTGCTTGCCGAACCTAAACCATTAGGAAAACCTATACCTGTATACAAATGGGGTCTCACTTTCGAAGGGTTTGATTCGAAGGTCTCTTTATCATCCTTTCTTGATCGTATCAATGATTTTAAAATCTCTCGCGGGTGTACAGACCAGGACCTATTTGTCTCAGCTGGTGACTTGTTCTCAAACTCAGCGTTAATATGGTACAGAAACATACGACACCAAACTTCTACCTGGGAGGAATTAGTTGCCTGTTTAAAACGAGATTTCCTACCTTATGGCTATATTAACGACCTTTGGAACGAAATACGTAACCGAACCCAAGGTCCTGACGAAAATGTTGTGTCTTTTATTACCTCATTAGAAACTTTATATAGCAGACTCGACAAAAAACCTTCCGAATCCGAAATTATCGATCAATTACTTAGAAATTTAAACCCCTATTTCTCAGAACGTTTGGCATTACAGCCCATATCTTCGCTAGCTCACTTTAAAGACCTATGTCGTTCTCTTCAAGAAGTGAGGTCAAGAATTGACAAATATCGACCACCGCCCGAGAAATTATCTGGTCTTCTAGAACCTGATCTAGCTTGCCAAGTTCGAGCTTCCCGTAAAGTATCTACACTTAACGTTCATTCTACCGTCACTAACAACTCACTTACCTGTTGGAACTGCAAGCGAAGTGGACATAACTACACTGTCTGCACATACCCTAGAAATATTTTTTGTTATGGCTGTGGTCGCTCAAATATCTACAAATCTAACTGCACCAACTGTAATCCTAACGTATCGGGAAACTCCTGTCGAGATATTTCAAATCAGGGTGTGAATATCTCAAGAAACCAAAATCGCCCTCAACACCAATCATCCAACGGACACAGACGCCAATAAATTCAAATTGTAAAACCACTTCTAACGTTGTACCGTCATTAAATTTATCTAATAATAATACCGCTACTATTAATGTACAAAATACCTTACCTTCATTAGAAGAATTATGCTATACTACCCCAGCCGAGTGGTCTAAGTGGTTACAAACCGTCAATTCCTTTTATCATAAAAAGACTGCTGCCGTTTCACAACTCGTTAAAAAACCCTTCGATAACCGTCCACACTTATCTATCTTAATTGGTTCCTTAAATGTAATTGCTTTATTGGATACAGGTTTCTCTTTTTAGAGGGCACGGGTCAATCCCATTTAAACGGCTCTACTGGAGCCACTCTTTTGTTGTTATCATTGTCTTGGGTAATAACTAGGCCAATATCTTTGTCTTCTTTATTATCTTTGACAATACCCTTAGGTTCAATATCGTTATCTTATTGATTACCTTTGGTAATAACTTTAGTTTAGTATCGTTATCTTACCGATTACCGTTAGTAATAATTTTGGTTTAATTTATCGTTATCTTACCGACTACCGTTAGGAATGACTTCGAGTTATTTCGCGTTATCTTATCGGTTATCTTTAGTAATAACTTCTGTTTAAATTCATGTTACCTACTATCTCTTATAATCACTTTAACTTAATATCGTGTTATCTTATCGAGTATCTCAAATAATCACTAAAGCTTAATACCGTTATCTTATTCATTACCTTTGAGAATAACAACTTAAGCTTAATATCTTTACCTTACCTATTATCTTTAACATCAATTTGAGATCTTATCTTATCTTTTTATCGTCCTAACGTGTGGTATATATGACCAGACGTGGGAATTATTATTTTTTCTCCTGAAATTTAAGTGAAAAAGCTAACCCGATTTAGAAATGTAATTTGCCAGGTTAGCATATAAGGATTTAGTAGGTGGTACTTTTGGTAAATTTGTTGATTCACAACTATGTCATGGACAAGTTTTAAATGTGCATCATTAGGAAACCAAAGTACCAGTAACAAAATTTGCTGGAGTGCAAGGTGACGCACTCTCATGAACATTTTAAATTTGGGCACTTCTTGCCAAAGGAAGAATAGTTTCAATGCAACACTCATGTGTGTTTGCATATAAGAACTTTATGTTAGCTTTAGTTAGATAGGTTATGATAGTTTAGGCGACTTGTCGCACCTGTTAGTTTAAGTAGTGTTTCATGCTCCCGACAAATTTGTGCTGTCGGTAATTAGTGTAGTCAAAGACTATCGGGCTACCTATTCCGTTTCCTGGTACTTGGTAGACGTGTTATCGGTCGAAAAACCAGGTGGCGCCTTATATAAACATTTTGTAGGTTTTAAGTTAGGGTTTATGTAGGGTAGTTAGGATTTAGATTTTAAGCTGTTACTGTGCTAACAGACTTTTTCTTTTTTTAAGTTTTTTCTTTTGTGGCTTTGTCGCGATTGTTACGTGCCATTGCACTTTAACATTGTTAGTAGTTTAGTTTTTAATGTACGGAAGTTTCCCGCCAAATTTTCAAATACGCGAGACGCGGGAACATTTTAAATAGACTAGGCGGAGCTTCCGGCACGAAATAGTAGTGAGTTTGCGCCGTGTGTTTATCCTTATAGGGGTATACCAATACTAGACAAGGAGTTGTGGTGACGCGCTGAATCGTGGCCATTTTGCCTTTGATCGTGAAGTTATGTGCGCGTGATGGTCTGGTAACGTATCTATCTTAGGGTTTACCTATGTAGTTCCTTCTCTACTTATCTCTTTGTTTGTCTACCTTTACCTTCTTCCTGTCAAAACCCTGCATAGGTATAAATCTACCGCCACCTAAGGACTTTCGAACTTCATGCCTGTGGATGTCCTCCATGTCTACCGCAGCGAGCCGAGCTGTAGCTGTTCCTTACGCATATGATGGCGTCGACGGATGATCTCTAATTCCGCCGGATACCGGATCCCTTATGTAAGTACTCCTTTGCTTATTGTTGATAAAACGGAATAATTTGTTGTTAAAATGACTCTCGTTTATCTTTAATTGTTTAATTTTTATATTGCAAATTATTGTGCAATATCGATGACAACACCAGTGTTGACGCGCCGAAATCCGTATAAGAGTCGGCGCGGCCAACTGTGATAGTGTCTCTTACACCACGTTACCGGTGTAGTAAATATCGAACTTTTAAATTTTAACTACCGTTTGCGTATAACAGATGTAGAAATTTTATTTACTCTTCAGTATATAGTTGTAAGTCTATTATATAATTTGAATTTCACTTCTTGTAACGTTGTAGACATCCAACTCATCTAAAAAGAAATTATTTAGCACTTGTTGTAAAGATTAAAATATCAATCAAAATTTATAAATTTTCGGCCAATGACATTTGTGTATTAGTTTACTCCAAATTAGAATTTGACAAGAGCAATAAGATCTATTAATAAAAATTTGGATCATAGAATGTTAGTTGGAAAAGAATTGTAAAAGAGTAGGCTGGTTTAATGTTTTAAGGTGCATCTCCATAGAGATAAGTGACGGTTGTTAAGAAATTGAAAAAATTAAGAAGAAAACTGATTTTGAAACAGTAAAGACAGTGAAAAAGAAACTTTACAAACTATAGAACAAAAAGTATAATCTTTGTTGTAACATTTCACGAATTGTATACCTTTTATTATTATTGTAATCTCCAACATAAAATTCAACGTATGTAAAATGTATCTGTGATATTCAAAGTATAAAGGAACTGTTATTAAAAAGTGATAAATGCAAGAGTCCTTGTCATTGTCTTATTATTGACCATTTGATTTCTGGGAGTGTTTTTGTGTAGACAGAGAAGTTCCGAAGTGGTGCTATCAGAACGCTGGGATTGCTGAACCTTTGGTATCGAGCACGGTGTTGATTTCACGGAGCTAAGTTTCCTGATAAGACCAACGACGATAAGTATAAGTGTCTCTAAAGAATTTTTGGCGTACCTTAAACCCTAAAATAAAAAGGCGTAAATTCAGTAATACAAAATTTTAAAACGTACTTATCCACAGGTTTTAAGAACCCACATCTGGTTCGACTCGTAGCTGTAGGCAGTAGAGCTTCATTGTTCAGCAGCAAGACGTTTCATTGGAATTCAGGTAGTATTATTATTATCAGTGTCATATTTTAAACACTTAATCCATTATACTCGATTGAAATCTTAAATTAACTAATATAAACTGCTTACTGTGCGTATTTTTCAAGTAATTGTTTACACTGTCACATTTAGAAATTGCTTTAGTAGAATTAACTAGAGGTCATTTGACTGGCAGTGTCACATACATCTGTATATGGTTCAGAACTCACACTGTACGCAGATATAAATTTATTCACAAAATTAATCTGATAAGAGTTTCATTGGTCGAGGCGCAGATTTAAAGACCCAATAGAAAAGTTAGTAAATTAATTAAAGAAAAAAAATTATAGGGCAATTTGGTGCATTGCTAATTTGCTCATATATTATAATTGTCAACCAAAAAAGGGGGGTTATATTATAAGATATATATATATATATATATATATATATATATATATTGCTGTCCCTCTAAATTATTCGCGCCCCTTCGTTTGGACGACCATATTATTTATGCTATGTATAAACAAGATTGTAATTATCTCCTCCGACGTTGGGCTGTCTTATTAATATTGCTATAAATTCCCTCCAGAAACTTAACTGGATTTTATCTTGAACCAACCTTGTCTACCAATAACAAAATTTGATATGTTACCGCCTTACTTGTTATCAATTTCCTATTCAACTCGTAGCTCCTCCTTGAACTGTTTAAATTAACAAATCACTCCCATTAACTTTATCTTATGACCTCGACTAGCATTTATTTGGAATTATAAAATTCAGTTAATTTCGATTCTATATAATGAAACAAATATTATGTACAGTTTTTGTAAATTATTTGAAATACACTTTACAATTAATTAATGTTATAAATCTCAATTATTAAATAATCATATACTTTTTACTCAAAACCCAAAGTCACCAAAAAAACCTATTATCTTTATAAACGAAGTGTAGAACGTTCTAAACCTGTTATCATATCACGCACTTTATACGTTTTCAAATCCTCTTTTTGTTGACTTTCACATTCATATTATATTAAGCAAATTCAATATTCAAAATAAAAAATATAGAAAAATAAAATGTCTTATAACTAAAAATCTGACCTGGTCTTTTTCTTCACATCGACGCATCCATTTGAATAAAAATTATCTTCTCCAATTCAGGATTATTACATGCCCATTCGAAATATTGTCTATCCACACGCTTGAACCATTGCATTTAAATTATTGCCATTACCCTCTGGACTACCATTATTAACTTATGCACCCCAATTTATTGTTGTTCAATTCAGACTTAGAATTACTTCTTATCAATTTCCCCAAACTTAGAATTGGTTTATCATCATTTATTTTCCCATTTATTCTCTACAGACTCAGAAATCGTAGTTTATTTTCCCCGGACTTAGAATTTGAATTTTCCTCCCCGGACTTAGAAATCGTAGTTTATTTTTCCCCTTACTCAAAGCCGTTTAATCGGCAATCGTAATTTTCATTTTAGCACTTTTACAATTTTTCACTTTGAATTATTATTATTACGTATCACTTTATTTCATAGTGGCGCACTTCGGCCTTTGTTGAGTTGTAAACTGACCTCGTTATCACTGTACCTGCTAATATATTATTGAGTTCCCACTCCGTCAGTGGGTATGGTCTACATACTCGTCGCTCATTTTTGACCAATCAAACAATTACATTTAAAGTAGTTTCTGATGTAATTTTCTATGCTTCCCAATAATTGTAAGCTGGTCGCAGCTATCTTCGTTATCAACATGCGGTGTTTTGATAAATGTAATTGCTTTTCCATAAACAACTGATGCAATTCGACTTTTAATTTTCATATCTGCATGTTACTCTATTTCTTATCTTCGTATTAATCTAATTGTTTGGAACTCTTTTGAATGCGTGTCTGATTACACTTTATTATGTTTACATATAAATATACGCGTGCTTCCACTGAAAAATATCTTTATTTGCCTTACCTAAATTAACTAAAACTTTATCTACAGGGTATTAAATATTTTCTATTTACCTAATTAATGTCTTCCTTGTTTCTACGCTAACTATGCGTCTTTCTATGTTTATTTGCGTCACTTAAAATTACTTATACTTTATATACAGGGTGTTGACTGCTTACTATTTACAAACTATCTCTATTTCTCAATTCTTTACTAAATAAATACAGTTTTCTGCTGCCTATGGTAATTTCTCATTTCTAAACGACCTTTACTATAAAGTACACCCTTAAACAACCCCTTATCACAGCAATATATATATATATATATATATAATGCTATGATAATAGGGTCATTTAAGGGTATATAAGATCACAGGATAGTATGCTTTATGTAAACATAATAAAAATCCAGAAAACTAGACAATTTACACAGAAAATGCGAAATTCGACGATTTGACGAGAAAGCAAATACCAACGACCTGTATATAAAGTATAATTATAATTAGACTCACAGAAAGAAAGAGTATTCCAAAAGAATTAATTAAATAAACAACTTCACAAGTCATAAAACGAAGTGGACAGAAGCTGCAACACAATACGTGTGAGTAGTGCATCATTATTATACAAGGAATCCCATTTAAACAAGCAGGTTTGTAAATGCGTAAAACAGAAAAACGCATATAATTTCATACATCAATAAAATAAACCTATGTAACCAGGAAGGTATAAAATCCAACACCTTGATAGATAGGAAATAATTGCACAGTGGTGATAAAGCAAAGTTCATCAAATTTACTACACAAACAAGACTTCATGATTTGAAAGACCGTGGAAGATTTGAATATTCAACGAATCTATACAAATAACTTTAAATCCTACGTGCAGGGACAAGCGTCTCAACTTCGTTGTACATGCAAAATTTGTAGAAATACCCAAGCCTGCATGTGAAGATTAAGCTACAAGTTGGTAATTATTGGACTATGCGCTTGACCGACCAATTGTAAACAAATCAGTTTTGAATTAAAAGAAGGCATGGTTCACATCACCTGAAACAAGATATTTACATAAAAGAATTACAAGTGATTTTATAATTAATAAATTTTAAAGTGGTGATAGTGCATAATTGTTGAAAGGTGCGTCGTTTAATCCTAAAAAAAATTGAAAGTAATAAAATGTTGCTTTTAATAGATTTTAAGATTTATATTAACAAGAGGACTCTAAATAATTCCTGAATCCTACCTGGATATCCAAACAATCTCTAGATCAACCAGAAGAAGTAAAACAAGAATATCAAAACAATCTCTGGACCTACCTGGAAAAATTATATAAGAATATGCAAACAATATATAGACAATTTCTAGATACAACCCGGAAAAGTTAAATAAGTATATCTGGACTATTTGAAGGAATAAGTTGAAGCTGAAATGACGAATAGTTGGAGCAGAAACTGGTCTGAATTGGGGGAACAAGGCACGCCGAAAAGGGACAACAGGATAGCCATTCTAAATATTTTGTTGCATTTTTTTTGAATATTTTTAAATATTGCATTAATAAAAATTTAATGTGAGGGTCATCAAAAAACGTTTTAGCACACATTATAAATTTACGTAAAGAATTAAGGAAGACTGATGAACGTTCATAAGGCTTCGCATAATAATAATAAGGGTAATTTTTGATGGATTTTTATTCATTTAAAGAGAATTATAATTATTGAGAGAAATTAATTCAATTATTTAAAAGAGGCTCTATTCAAAGGCATTATAAATGCTTTGTACATATTGAGAATAGCATAGTAATTGTGGTTAATTGTGTTTGCTTTAAAGCCATAGGAAGTAGAGGTAAAAGGAAAATTATAAATTCTTTGTTGTCGGAAGCTCATGCGTGGTTAAAACTGAGCTAGCCGAGGTATTAAAATTAAAGTTAAAAATTGACCAAAAAAAAAATTTTAACTTTTTTTAAAAACGGGGCACCGGGTTATAGCAACGATATCACAGCAATATATATCCCTCATTTTTCGAATTACACAACAGCAATATCCTTTTTAATAATACTCCAACATAAAATTCTTAAATTCTTTTTAATAGATTTGCATTTTGTGACAATTGGAAATGTTGAAAGTAGTATGGGTGATAATGTAGTATAGATGGATTTGTGTCAATCGCGAAAACGATCGATCTACAGTCTTGATGGCAAAAGAACTGCCTATTGTTAAATAATTTAGACATGCTAATTTTATGATTAAGAATCTAACATCAAGTGTGGAGGTACACGTGTGGTGTATATTGATTTGTTTTTGTTATTTTATCCTTCTGTATTAAACATTAGATGCATTAAATGAATAATGGCAATTTAAGGTGATCCCTAGGTAAACATAATGGTTTTCAAAGATTGCCAGTCACCACACAAAGTAGAAAATTTTGAAAATGTCATCAATGCGATAATAAATTTATTAGTTGTTGGCTGAAACCAATTTTATAAATTAGAAACCCTACTACAAGATACTTTTATATAGTAGTAAATTGAGGTATACTTCTACAAATCGGCTCCAATTAATTTTTGAATTTCTATAAGATTTTTCTGCTATATTCCATTTGCTTTAACTTTGGGATGTCGTCAACTGGATAAAATGCTACATTGCCAATGTTAGTTTAAATTTTAATATATTTAATGAATGATACAAAAATATTTTCATTGGCAAGAGGAATTGGTGGCAACACCGTTCATAACTGACAACCCTTGTGTTAAATGACAGTATCCTTCAAGTGGAATTCTAGGTATTCATTTACATACAGTTGCTAACACTACTACTACATTTGACGTCATCATAAAGTTAAAGTGAATGAACTATACCTAAAATATTAACCTTAGCAAAGTCAATTTGGTGACTTTCAATGGCACGTGAAACTAGAGCAATGGTTTCTTGTTAGTAGCTTTTATAATGTATTGATAATCATATATTTGCTTATTTGGGTACTATTTACCGTTTCTTTGAATAATTCAAATGTAATTTACCTGCAATGAATATTTAACTTACTTTTCAACATTGCACCAACTACGTGTAATTTAAATGTTTATTCACATATTCGACAGTTGACTAACTGAGCACTCAATAACATCAGTGTATACTTAAAGTGTAAGATAATCTTGTGTATAAAGGAAATAAAAGAAAAGCTAATACACCATTCAGTATAGAAGGTATGATAAGCATAGCTAAGCCAAGCAGCTAGTGCGGGCAGGAGGGTGCAGATGGCACACCTGTGACCTAAGAGGTACTTGAGCCATCTGGGCAACGATGCGCTCCATGATTAACTCTGTGTCACGTAGTCGTTGTCTTAAGTTGTCCATTTCTTCTTCTCCTATAGGCATACACACGCTACATTTGTAGGAAGCTGTGATTATTAAATTAAAAATTAGAAATGTTAAATAACAAAATCCCTCCTGCACCACTCTAGGCATTGACTTTGATACACCATTATTTTCATCAAGATTTTAATAACGAAATGGCATATCAAAATTCTTCTAATTGTACTTCGGAAATTTAATGCTAGTTTTAATTGACACTATTATCAAGAACTTTTTGAAACTGTACAGGGCAAATACAGCCCAAACAACAAAGTTAAAGAACATAAAAATATAAAGTTATAAATCTAGCATGAAATGACACAATTCGACATATGAATATCATTTGTTTAATAACTTTTTTAAATGTATTAGTTATAAATATACATAAAGTGCATTTAGTACATCATAAGATGTAGGTACTCACTCCCGATAACTAAATATTCAACTAACATTCTTCTTTGTTCAATTTCCATTTAGTGTATGATATGCACAATTTTCCGATAGTTCTAAAGCTTTCTACTCACAATTCTTTATAATATTGACAAATAATGTTTGCCTAAATTAAGTCGCCGATTTATGAGAAGGACAATTAGATTTCCAACAATTAGTCATTAAAGCTATAGAAGAGTCAAAACATGGTTATATGATAGACAGTGAAATACTTGATAGATATAATCCTCACAAAGATATTGTATACCTGCAATAAGTAGTTCCTCAAATAATTTATGGCAAGAATTGTTAAATCATTGGCATGGTTCCATTAATGGAGGACACTAAGGTGTTAACCCCTTAGAATCCCATGCTGCATATGGGTGCAAAATATGTATCAATTCATAGGATAAAGCTATATCCCATGCCGCAACTGTTTGCAACATTATACTTTCCTGGTATACATTTTGATGTATGCTTCAAATTCTAAAATTTAACTGCAGCAGTTATATTTACAAGCAGATGATATAACATTATTGTTGTAAAAAGTGGGATTAGTTGTCCAGGTTCTCCTTATATTATTATTGGTTTAGGTGGTGGCCTTTGAAAGTTGTGGTAGTAGTAGTTGCAGCGACTGTCTGGATTTCATTTAGATCTTATTCCTCTTTACATTAGTGTACTTTGGTGTAAAATGTCTGACTGATAGTGATTATGATTACATACTTGTCGATAATTCTAATGATGTTTCAAGTAGAGACGACAAAATTGTAAGCTGTTCTGAACAAAGCAATGAAGAAAATGAACCAATGCAATTCAGTGAATGCAAAACTGTATCCGATATATACAATGATCAAAGGAATTCAGAGTCTTGTGGAATTTAAAACATTTCATGATATTCATCCGGCTATTGAAGTAGAAAATATAAAATCACCTTTTCAGTGTTTTGAAACTTTTGTTATGCCAGATATTGTAGGTTACCTTTGCAAATAGACAAATGAAAGAGTTACTTCATACTTTCTTACAATCTGAATAAGAATTTGAATGTGCACTCAATGAAATGGCATGATGTTGTAGTAAGTGAGATGTATGTTTTAAGTGCTTTTATTTTTCTACAAGGACTTATACACTATTCCAAATTACGTGATTATTGAAGAAAAGACTCTTTGATACAAGGACTTCCAATTTTTTCAGCAAAAGTCATGAGTAAAGATAAACTCTTGTCGATTCTAAAGTTTGATAATATTTAATGGTATTTGGACTTCAAGCAACATATAAAATCAAAAAAGGTCTCAATTTGGAGGAACATTATTTTGCTTATACCCAGGTAAAAACAATTTAAGAGGATATACATACAATTTTGCTTTCTATATTAGAAAGGATATTTATAACGTATTATATATTCCAGGTGCAGAGATTCTTTCTAAGTTGAAAGAGTTGTCGTGCACACATTACATAACCTGCTACATAAAGGAAGAGCTGTTATTTTGGATAATTGATATGTGTCTGTACGATTAACGGAATGTTATTTCACGAGATCAGTTTAGATTCGTGCACATGCCATTCGGGTTAAGGAATGCCATGCAAACGCAACAGCGTTTAGTCGATGCTATTTTTGGACCACTTTTTGTACCGCATGTGTTCTGTTATCTCGAAGACACCATCCTGTGTTCGTCTTCATTTGAAGAGCATATAAAATTATTGAGTAATGTTAAAGGTCCTCTAAAAAACACCGGCTTTACAATAAATTTGAAAAAATGTGAATTTTGTAAAAAACAAATTTATTGGCTACATTGTAGGATCAAACTTTCTTCGTACCAACCCCGACAAGGTTTCAGTGATGGTTAACTTTCCTCGTCCTAAAACTATGAAAGAAGTTAAATGCTTCATCGAAATGTGTAGTTGGTACCATCATTTTATCAAGAAATTTTCGTCATTAGTTTCGCCTATCAATGATTTAATTAAAAAAAAGAAAAAGGTCAAGTTATCGTTTGAACGCCTGAAGCGGGGTCTTCATTTGCTAATATTAAGCATGGTTTTGGTTTCTGCTCCGTTGCTGTGTAACGAATATATATTATGTTGCACTGGCTTCGATGACCGTATCTATTCGTTACAGCTCTGTGATATGACCTTTTTATTCAAGATAATAATATCAGAAGAAAACAATTTCACAATAGAACAGGACGTTATTATCATTTAATTATCTTTCGATTCATCACTAGGAAACATTTAATAGCAATAAACACTTTGAAAACGTATTTAAAAAGGACTACGTAACGAACAAGTCATTTATGTTGCCTAATCCGTAGGCGGATTATATCCTTTCTTAAATTAAATTAAAATAGCGCTTGAGTAAATAGTGTCACAAGGTGACGCGCAAGACAGATCAGCTGGTCTCGACGTGGAGGATATTAAAAAGCAGACTCGCAATTGTGGTTGAAAATGTAAACTAAGCGACAAAGTTGGTAGGATGGAGACGCGGTTGCGTGTCAAATGGTGTCTTCGGATACCCATTGGAGAGGGGAAGAATTCGTGGTCGTTTTAGGGGGCCCTGGAATGTAACTATTCCCCAGGTCCCGGCAAAGCAACCAAAGACTATTAGAATCATGAAACGTGGCAAAGAAGTCGGCGTCCATTAACGGTGAGACTACAATTATTAAGTAATTTTTATACTAAAAAAAGATCTTTAATTTTCTTAGCGTTTTGGAGTGATTAGAATTTGGATTAGAATTAGAAGTAACTTTCGTTATGGATGTATTTGAGGCCGTTGTTTGAGTTTTATTGGAGAAAGTGTATTGGGAGGATGTTGGTCGTCAACGTAAGATCCTCGGCATGAAGTTTTCTTAAGCAGCACCCGAATTTGTGCACCGCAGTTCGTTTAGAAAAAACAGCTTCATCATCTTCGCAAGGTCCAGATATTTAAACTTTCAGTTCCTACGTTTTCTAGACTTTTGAAAGTGTTCATTAAATCGATAAATGATATCAAAATTTTAAGAGATGATTAAATTAATCATATTAAATTTTATGGATGAATTAATTTTGCGTTTAAGTCCAAATATAAGAGATCATAGAAATAATAATATTTTCTTAGTTTGATAACAGGGTTATTTTTTTTAAGATTGTGCTAAATAAATTGAAACAAAGAAAAATATGGTTCTTTAGAAAGTAATATAAAGTAATTTTGTAAGGCACGTGGAATATACATGTGTTCAAAAACAAAGAGATTACAAAGTCCACTTCCTGTTTTAAAAGATTTAATTACAGCTGTCCAATCTTTAGTAGGGTCGTTGTGTCATTTCTATGCCATGATAAATTTGAAACTTTATTTATTTAAACTAGTTACGTGTGATTTAGATTTTTTATAAGGAATATGAACTAAATTTATTTAACGTACATGTAAACCAATCCACAGATCTGTTCGATGGGAATTAAGAATTTTGTTTTAAAATATTACTAAAATGTAAGGTCTTATTATGTTGAGAAAGATTTGTAGTTAATTAACTTATAAGTATCGTTATGCTCTTTTATTGAAAAACACAAATGGTGTCTTTTTAATAGAAAATTTATGTTCATTAACTTGTAAGTTTTTTTTATTGCGCTTATATCCAATGAGTTTCTGTATCTTCTCATAGGAGTATTGAATTTCTTGTATTGTCCATATAGATACAGTGGCGCTCAATTTCCCTTTTTCTTTCCAGGCTTGTTTATTATTGAGTTTACGTCATACCCACGCCCATTCTCATTGCTCACCCTCGGGGTAATTACCAGACTAAGCCGCAAATAACAAAAAAAAAAGATAAAAGCTTCACTTGCATTCAACGCATGGAGCTAAATTCATTTCAGCTTTCACAACCGGATTACTCGACTCCTTTTATTGTTGAGTGCAATTCCAGTAACACTGGATTTGGTGACGTTTTAATTCAAAACATTGACGATAATGAACGTGTCATTTCTTATGCGAGTAAGAAGCTAAATCGTGCAGAGAGAAATTATTCAACAACAGAAAAAGACAGCATTGCTGTGATTTTTGAAACGAAAAAGTTTCGTCCGTGGGTTGAGGGAACCCGTTTTACTGTAATGACATACAATTTCTGTTATGGTTAAACAATATTTAAAATTCTACAAAAAAGTTAGCTAGATGGGCCGTTCGTTTAAGGCAACATACATTTAACGTTGTACATAGTAGAGGCAAATTTAATGTGGCTCCCGACTGCATAAGTCGTACACTTCTTGTAGAAAGTCAAGAAGTTAATTTAGTTGAAGTTAAGTAGGATGAGTTGGAATCCTGGTATATATGTATATGCGAAAAAATTTTATTGTCTCCTGATGGCTATTCTCAATGGAAAGTTGAGAATAATTTTGTGTTAAGTTTCTGCCTTCGAATTTACCATTTTCAATAAATATTATAGAATGTAAATACTTAGTGCCCAAGTCACAACAAGAAGAAATCATCAGATCATGTCACAATCTTTCTGTTGCTGGACATTTTGGTTATTCAAAAACTATTTTTCGTATTCAGGAGAATTATTATGGGCCCAAAATGAATTTGGATATTTTAAAATTTTGTAGAAAATGCTTAATATGTGGAGCACAAAAAAAGTCTTCTAAAGTCGGCCCTCTCGGTCTTATGAGAAAAGAGAAGGAAGTAAAGTTTCCTTTTCAGGTCATGGCTTTGAATCTCATGGGTCCATTACTACGTTCAAAATCAGGGCATAAGTGGTTACTTGTCTTGGGTGACTAGTTTTCTAAGTACACTATTTTATATCCACTGAATAGTACTAAATCACATACGATCGAATGCTTTTTAGAGGAAACAGATTTTTAATTTTTGACGTGCTTCAATTTGTTGTATGCGACAATAGTGCACAATTGTTAGATCACGTTTTTAAGTCTTTGTGTAGAAAATATGAGATTAAAAAGATATGGTATAATGCTATGTATGCACTGCAATGCAATTTTGTGGAAAGAATGAACAGGACTGTTGGCACTGCTATTAGGTCGTATATCGACGAGCATGATACATGCGATCAAGAGTTACTTCAAATCCAGTATGCAGTAAATTCAGCGAAACATGAGGCCACTGGATATTCTCCAAATTTTCTTGTTTTTGGTCGTACCGTTCCTGTAAGTGGTAAATTTTATAGTGCTGGGATTCTTCCTAATGATGAGTTTGAAGTTACTCCTGGAAGTCGTTCTCTTTATATTTCAGATCGACAAGGTTTATGGTAAGTTTTTAAGGATGTCCGTGCAAAATTGCACTTAGCATATGAGCGTGCAAGTCGACAATAAATTTAAGAGAGAGATATTTCTCTCAAGGTTGGTGATAAAGTGTGGAGAGCCAACAAAGTGCTTTCTAATGCTGGTGAGAAATTTTCCACAAAACTTACACCAAAATTTGTGTTGTGTGTAGTTCATAAAAGATTTCAAACTTAGTATACGAATTAAAGAATCCCGATGTATCTGATCCTGCAAAATGAATGTTATTTTTGGTTGCGTTAGGATTGTGAGTCCTCAATTTTTGAATGTATAAGTACTTGTGTAAATTCAATTTTGATTTTTGCACGAACTCTTAAAATATTCGTGATAGAGTTGTGAGAAAATATGTTCACAAGCTGTAATATTTTTTTGATGATGGTGTCCTAGTGTGTATGTGTGACATGCACAGGATTTAAGTTGTGGTTTGTAGATGGTGACAATTTTGAGTATATGCACATTGGTAGAGTTTGGCTTTGGTCAGAGATGAATGAGAAATCAGTTAATTAATGTGGTTTTTCTTAAGTCAGAGCCCAGTTGAGTACTCAGGAATTGCATATTGGCGATATTGTGTTCCTTGTGGTGAATGTTTTATGTTCACTTTGTTTAAGGAATTTAAACTGTAAGACTCTTGGAAGAGTTATAACATTATTAAACGTTGTGTTTAGTTATGAGATAATGTGTAGGTTAGAAGTTACAGCTTTTGGTGTGTTTAACTGTGAGTTAAGTACAGTTTTGCGAATTAGGTAGTTTTGAGTGCCATGATAGGCACATCGTTTTGTTTAGAGAAAGCTAGTATAGAGGATTTATGAATTAGTGGTGATTCTTGGTTGGTGCACCATTAGTAAGATTAGTGGATTATTTTTTTGTGAGGTAGTGTTTTTAGAGTTTTAGTTGAGAAAGCATAAGCGGGGCTTGCTTGTGTGATAGTGACTTGAGTCTTAGATTTGCAAGTGCTCAGAGATAGTTATGTCTGTGAGTTTTTGGTATAGAGTTCTGAGATTTCTAGCGAGAAATTTAGAGATAATGGTTATTAGGTGTACATATTATACTTTAATAATAATATTCGTGTTTAGACATTTTGAGAACAAATGAATTTTTCTTGAATTAATATTCGGTGTTTTAGTTAGGCATCTACTTGTGTATATTATTTTAGTTTTATTTTAAGAAATTTTTAGTGTAATATTGATAAGGTTTAGGAGTCTTTACTCGTTTATTTCCCTTGTTGTATTTGAGTACTGGACTCCCTGATTTAGTCTTCACTAATAATGTCTTCTCTTAATTGTGTCTTCCCAAATTTGACTTCTCTAGGACGTGTGGTACGCACGAAGTTACTACTACACTCATTTACGTTTAATATTTGATTGCCCATGAATTTATCTGTTTAGTCGACCGTGCTATTCTTTTGTGTTGTTTTCTTTTGAATTTCAAGTCGTAAGTCAGAAGTCTTCTTTCTTAGATTATAAATTGTACAAAATTGTATACAGGTTCATTCAAAAAATAATGTGCATAAATACTACTCAATTACAGATTTTATTTCTTTTTTGGAAAGAGGCTTGTAACGAAATTAAATTTACGGTTTAATTAAATAAACAAAATTCTTATTGTTAATTTTGTTGCATTGCATTTCTTCCTTGTAATGCAATATTTAATTCTACCCAGTTCGTTGTTTTTAAAAAAGATTCGGTCATAAAATAGGCAGGCAATGTATTTTGTGTTGCATATAATTAGGCAAAGTATTGTCCTTATTACAATGCTTATTGGTTAGGCATCACTATCCGATACGTGATGTGCGGATAGTTGGTTATCGAGTTCTGGTGAGGTAGATACGATGGTCGGAAAAAAGTTTCCTGGAAAAGGCGGATAGGCATTTAGAATGGGGCAGCGCAACTCTTGAAGTGAGGTTCTCAAAGCAGAACTTGCCAATGCATAATTTAAGGTATTAACGTCAAGATTGTAAGCATATGTTTTCATAACAAATATGGTTGATTAGCGAATTTAAGGATTTCATAAGTTATTTGAATAAGGAGTAATGTTCAATTGGTTTACACATAAATCGTTCTAGCAAGAAATGCAATTTGGAATTTTGCGCCATACAATTTTTCATCAAGCTTCAGTTCGTTTTGGTTTGTGATACCTTAAACTATTACTTCTTTGTCAGGATATTCAAGGCGTGACTAGAACTTTGTACGTTATTTAAATTTATTCGCTCAATTGCAAGGTTATAGATAAGTTGTTTACAACATAAAATGTACTGAAGAACATGGTAAAATAATTACTGTTCAAATTTGAATTTATATTGAGATTACGTATAGTGTTCATAAAACTAAAATTAGATAGTTTGAAATAATAGTATGCGTTAAAAATGTTGTTTTTCAAAGATTGCAGTTGTTTTCAATTCAGTCCGTTTAACTGACGAGATCAAATTTTATTGTACTCACATGTCACTTTTGTGAACTTTTTTATTATGGCGGATAATATGGTCATTAAATCGGAATTATAAAAAAGATTGTTTGTTTCTAAAATTGCTGTTATATGAAATACTATAGAATACAATAAATCCTGTTTTATTTTTGAATTTAAAGAAAGTAAAACATTCACAAACATTGTCAAATCCTTGCAACAGATCTGATATGGGATATTTTTATAACTTGTGTCAAATTAATAATGATCGAATTTTGATATTGAATCTTTTGAATGTATAGCACAAAAACCTTTTGTGTTTTATATCAATATGTGAATTATGATTTATATGTTCAAATATTGAATTACTTTTCTTGTAAATACGTTTATAGAATATTACATGAATTATTAATTACAAGCACAAAATTTAGTGGATCTTTAAGCGTTTTATTTGGTTTATTTTTCTACATAGAGCTGTCTACAAAAGTTAGTGTGGTACAAGGAAGAACGGTACCTTATGAAATTTTGAAATCTTTACATAAGTTTATGTTTGAATATTTTATTTAGGTAAATTGTGAGACACAAAATTGCTATCTCATATTATATTTAACAATATAATTCTATTTCAGCTTTATTGATACAATTGTTTGCTGTGTGTTAGAGCTGGTATAACCTGCGATTGGTGTAGTTTAAATCCTACTTAGGCAACTATATTTAGATATACGTAAGAGCTTCTGCATCCTCCCTTATGATGTTTTTTTGTACTAGTTTATTTTTAAAGATGCGGTGGTGCCCGTTCTCTCATTAAAATTCATTACCTTTTTGTAGTTTCCACTTGGAAGTAATAAGTAAATACCCACACCCATTTGCTTAAGCCCTCTGCAGAGACAATATCTCGAGCTTGCCGAACTGCGTGTTTCCTGGGATTTTTATTAACATAGGTTTTCATTATCGCCAAGAAATTTTATTTTAACATAACAAGTTGACAAACTTGCCCCTAAATAATGGGCAATCTTGCTTCATTAGAAAAGGAAACACGCTAACTGTGAAGTTTAGAGATAAGGAAGATGTTTATCTTTTTACAACAAAACTTGCAGTAGGATATGTAGAAACACAAAAATATAATGTTTCCACTAGGAAGGTCGGGTTACTACAAAGAGCCAAATACCACTGAACATTATAATATAGTTTTTGCAATTTCTAAACCAACTTCCGTCACAAACGACGTCATACTTACACCAACAACCAATGATATTGGTGTCTTATTCTAACCTCTTGCGTACTCTTTTGTTCTGCATTTTGTGTTATTCTTGCTTGCTTTTAAAATTGTTCTTTTCAGAACACACTGGCGTTATTTTTGTTTGGATGGATAAACCATGTCCGGTTTACGTTTAAGAAGTAGAGAGAAGTTATTTCGTTTTTTTTTGGACGAGAAGGAGATAATGGCAGCCCATTTATTCTTTTGATCGCAGTTCATGAGGTAATTTAACTATTTAGTTCATTGATACTATTTTAGCGTGTAGCAGCTGGTTTAAATATCAATCTGTCCAACAGTAACCGCTGTGTCACAGGCAGTTAAAAAGAACACAACCTGCACTACCAAGAAGAATTCTCAAAAACCTCATTAGTTACCATTTTTGTATTTCTTTATTATTCTTTATATTCTTTTCTCGTTTATCTATAGGAACCCACTCCCATGCCACTACATTAGTCGATGAACACTTTTATTGTTACGGTGTCGCCACCCCTTCAAAGAAAATCAAAATTTACATTGTTTTAACACATATTTTACCCATAACAGTAATATTTCACCCTTAATAACTTCTCAGTTGCATAGCAGCCAATTCGTTCGCAGAAGTGTTCACACACGAGGAACTTCTCATTATGGAAGATTTAATAATGTCTAGCTTCAAAACGATCAGTCTTTTTAACTTCTAATGCATTTTGTCAATATTTAAAGACAATATACAATAACATACGAAATTCAATCATACATATCTGAATCAATTTTTAAAAACCCAAACAATATTAATAACAGTTAAAAGTCGATAATTCACTTTATTAAAATAGTTGTGCTTTGAGATTAAATTAAATTGTGTAAATAATTTTCATAGAATATCTAGACATATTTATTTATTCGTTTATTTATTTGCCCAACAGCCATTAAATCGACTTACAGGACAACACAATACGGAGTTACAATAATGTAGTGTACTAAGTTACAATGTTCATTACAACATACTCAGGTAATACTGGATAGTTCATTATGTAAATGTTGTAATATTATGAATCAGCATTAAGTAACATGCATTAAGTATCGGTTATAATATTAACATCAGTAAGTAAGCACTTAAGAGTCCCTATGCTGTTAATAGTAAGTCCTTTAAGGTACGCGTGTGAATATCCATATCTACACCAAGTAAATTGAAATTATGACACAATATAAACTGGCCACTTGTATAGCGTAGGTATAAAGAATTTCGAGGTTTTACGTGTAAAGTATATTGGAATCTGAAACTGGATTGTAGACACTAGGTGAAGACAGTCGGTCTACCACAGTTGCTTTTTCATTGTTAGACCAATTCCTAACGTAATGACAACCAAACATTTCAGGTGCAATAAATAATTAATTTTTTACTGACAGGGTTGCATTATTTTGCACCAAAACAATCAGAAAACACGTGTGCTTTTCTTAAATAATAATCAGAGGATATTATAAATCATCGAACTTGATATTTAAAGGGGCATACAAAGTGACAATAATGTACCTATGTTTTAGGGGTAACTTTGTTATTATAATATTTAGGAAATAGGTTAAACTGAAACTATTGGCCATTTTTAATACTTAATTCAGATAAGCTACTTTTTTCAAAAAAGTTCAAGACTAGATACTTTGAAAAAAAAAAAAACTATTTTTAAAATCATCTAGCTTCTTTGTAATCGTAAATGGAGAAAAATTATTTTAATGAAATTTGTAGATGTTATTCTCTTTACAGTGCTGTAGTGGAATAATTGTCTCCTAAGAGATATGCATTTTTTAAAATTGAAACCATAGTTAGCTACGAAGTCAGGAAATAGCACATTTTCTCTCCTTTCCAATGATATAAAAATATTTATACGCATAACTACAAAATTGCGGAGATATTTGCATGTATTTAATTTTCTATAAAAAATCAAATAACCCATGAAATCAAAAGAATGCCAATTATAAAAACATTTTTGTTTGGATGGATGAACAACGTTTGTTTTATTATTTCCTATGCACCTTTATAAGGTGGTGTATCTAATTCCCCTAATAGCTGCAGTTATTTTGCTTTTCAAATCTTCCAAATTGACAGGCTTTCCTATGTGCTATGTCTTTATTTTTACCCATAAAAAAGAGTACAACAGAGTTAGATAAGGAGATATAGGCGACCAATGAATAAGACCTCTAGTACCAATCCAGATATCAAATCTTTCTAGTAGATAATTCGAAACAATTTGTGCTTATGGGCAGGTGTGTCATCATGTTGAAAATAATAAAAATTTCGTATCAGATTTAATGGCAGATCATCCAATATTTCTCCTAATTCGTTTTTTAAAAATGATATATAGCGTTCTGAATTTAAATTGTTCACAAAAAATAAGGACCAAGAATTTTTGTACAATATTCCACATCGTACATTTATAGAAAACAAGTACGGATCTCGTCTTTCAGTCGTAATACGAAGATTCTGTTATGGCCAAAAAATGTGCTTTTTCTATTGAACATTCCATTATTTGTAAATTTCGCCTCACTGATAAACAAAATTGTTTTACAGAACTCTTCATTTATTTGGCTTTTTTCAACAAACAATGTACCAAAGTTCAATCTTGTCTTGAATTCTGTCGGGTACAATGTATTTTCAACATGGTAATAGCTTGGGTTTAAAATTATTTTGTTTTAAAACTAATCGTGCTTCTTCCCTAGAAGTGTTACATTCCAATGCGATTTTACGTACAGATGCAGTGGGCTTCAAATTATTGTAAGTTAAAACAAGAACCTATGTCTCTTCATATATCTTTTTCTTTGCTTCTCTTGGTTTAGAAAAACAGCCATATTGTTTTAAATCTTCTTTTAACTTGGCAAATGACCTTTTAACAGGCTGGTTCTTTGCCATGTATTTTTGAAGATACATTTCGGACGTATTTGATCTCTATTAGATACATTGTAACAAAACAACATACCGTTTTTCTCCTCACTTGAACATATTTCTTGTTATAATAAACGCTACACTCCAGTTATTATTAACAGTAACCATGATTCTTAACAACTAGATTATTTACTAAATTAAAAACTAATAATAATTGAAATGTGACAGTTGGTTTTTTTGTCATTCCCTGCATCATTTATTTTGATTTCATGGGTTACTTAATTTTTACATAGAAAATGAAATACATGCAAATATTTCCACGATTTTTTAATTAGACGTTATAAATATTTTTCTATCATTGGATAGGGGAGAAAATGTGCTATTTCCTGAAGTTATATCTCGTAAACTGTACAAGGAAATAATTATTCCACTACAGCACTGTGGTTATAGAAATAGTAGGGGTACAAGGATATCTGTGGGAAAAAATAGGAGAAATAGAAGGGCAGAATACGTTCTAAGGTTTTTGGGGAATACTATGGGATATATTACAAGCAGAGATAAAAAAAGAGGTAGATGTAATCCTAAATCAGATAGTGATAGATGCAGACTGTGCAAATTTCAGGGAAATATGTAGGTTAGTTCAGAATAGGAAACAATGAGGTACGTGTCTAACCAGTTCCAGGACTGAAGACCTAATGATGATACAGCACTGTAAAGAGAATAATAATATTTACAAATTTCATTAGAATCACTTTTCTCCATCTACAAAGCAGCTAAATTAATTTTAAAAAAATCGTTTATCTGTCTTTTCAAAATATCTAGAGCCATGAACTTTTTTGAAAAACCAATAGCACATCCAAATTAAGTATAAAAACTGCAAAATAGTCTCCATTTAACCTATTTTCTAATTATTATAATACCCATAGAACATTGATAGATTATTGTCACCCTGTATAATACAATAATTTATATTTATTATACGTTAAGATGACAAATGTAGTTTCGATGAAAACATTTTTTTCTGGCATCTGCTTGATACAAGTTAACATATACGATGCCACAATTTCTTGTATTTAGTTTACATTCTAATGTATATGTTATCAAAGGTTTGCTATCTTTACTTTATTCACAAAACATTTTCAAATGATTGTATCAATTTTAGAATCAGGTTATAAATCATGTGACTATCATCTTACATGATCCCGCTTGAAATTAGTCTATGAAGTACAAAATGCCTAAACCAGTTCTACTTGGGAACAAATTAACAATTTTACAACTTACTTGCATCTCGTTCTTTCCATCCTATTGTTAATAGCATAAACGATAAATATAATAAAATATACACATTTAAAACTAATAACTTAAGGAATAACTAATATACTGGCAACAATGATTTACAAACACAATACCATACATTATTTTAGTCAATAATTAATTTTAGGGGATTATTGTAATTATTAATTTAGGTTATTGCATATATCTGTGTAATATAGAGATAGAAAATAGGTTTGGCTGAATTACCTTTGTGTTTTTTTAATAACATTTTTATATCGTGGGAAAGGAATGTTAAAAATAATTCTCACGGTCATGAATAAACATATGACGTTTTCTGTTCAATCAGAACACATGAACGGGAAAGTCACTGTTGAGAATGCTGCCATCAATCACGATTCATTCTTGACGTGACCCCACTATCTTTCCAACTACTGGTGCAGAATGCATTACAAAATGTGGTGCGGTTTTGCCTGTCGGATTCCCTACCTAACCCTTAATATCGTACCTTTTGTCTTGTGTTCTATGTTTAAGGTTTTAGGAAAGGAAACCAGCTCCACCACAGAATTTAAAGTAAAGCGGCCATATTTATAATCCATGGCAAACACATGAGATAACAATAATTACCTGATATACATCTGCAAATATGCAAACGAATTATTAAATACGGTATTAGAATGGGCCTATTGTTACATGAAAATAACAGTGTAATATACTACAATCAAAAGGAAAAATCTTTGAAATCTAGAGGGTTAAAATTTAAAAAATATATTAACAACCCGAATCAGAAATACTTGAAAATTCGCCAACATTTTTATTTCAACCCAGTAAAAGTGATAACGAAAAATTTTACAATGTCTAACGGCAAAAAGAAATGCAACAATTGCTAATTCAAAGTGCCAAGAAAGAAGTCAAGTCAAACTGACAGTTGGTATAAATGATTGAAAAAATTAAGTACCAAGGTAATAAAACATTATACGATGAAATTTTTGCAAGAAAGTTTAAGGGATATAGTAAACTGGCAAAATATTTCCAGTAGATTTGTTGACAGTTTTAATAAATTTGCAAATTTTACTGAAAATTAAAAATGTTGTGGTATCATTCGGTGATAAAACTAACGAACTTCAACTTTTCATGATTCAAATATTTTGTATCAAACTTAACGAACTTAAGGAAAATGGAAGTAATTAACTTTTTCAGGCACTTCATTAAAGATAACTCATAGTTGCAACGATTAAAAATTATATTTAAAATATTGATGGATTATAAACATTCCTGAGAACACAGAATGTATGTGCAATTTTAAGAAGGGGATATTATTATTGAAACAAATCAATTCTGAGTTGCTTATAAACGATCAGTTAGAAGAAAATTATCAACACAGTTTTAAAATGTGCTATTAAAATTGTTAAATTATTAGAAACTTGGAAGTTCAGCTCTTAGGGGTCAAAATAAAACATTAGGCATAAAACAGAAAAGAAACTTTTCATTATGATTGGAACTGAGCCAGTTTGATAAATTTTTAAAAATGTAGTAATCACGTCAAAAGGCACATATTATTTTTGCCGTTGTATATGTAACGAATTTATAACATGCATGCTAAAAGGAAGATTACTGTTACTGTAAAAGATATTAAAAACTTTTTAACATTATTGATTGTATTCCATTTTTATCCTATTGTGATCAACATTGTGTTTACTATTAGATATTCAAATAAAAAAGAAATTACAAAAGTTTTTTAATAATACTATTTTAAGCACTTCTCAAAAACTCGATGTAATACAAAGTCAAGGCAAAAATTATGGCAATGCAGCTAATATTTCAGGCAAGAAATAGGATGCACATCCAACTACATTTTATGTAGTATGCTATAGTCTTTGCAATTTCTAAATAGACCTGCGTCATTACCGTTTGTGACGTCAAATTGTAGCGACGATGCCGCTACCAAGATCCTATTGCCACATGACTATATTAGCGCCATCGGTAGAATACAGAGATTGAAAATATTTAATAGCAGATGATGAATGTGATTTGTTAGTTTTAAAAAGTACTTTTAGGATAAATTTTATCGACAATATTACAGGTTAAAGTCATTAATTAACAATATATTTTATTTACTTCTATATTTTACCACTGAGCATGTTTTAAATATAGTTGCGTATTTCTAATGCTCCTAATTTTATGGCCATTAGTATATTATACCAGAGGCGCAATAATAACCACAGTTATTCAAGAGGTTATGTCATTGGAATTATAATTTAAACGTTTTGATTACACAAATCGAAAAAGAAAAGAAACAGAAATTACAATTCCATTTGTAAGTAAAATTCTCATACACTTTGAATAATTAAGATATGTCACTTTAAAATAATCTTTTAGATTTCCCTGAAACCATCTACAAAGACTAAAGTTATGTTATGATGCAAACGAAAGATTTAACACTTTCAAATCACCCTAAAATTTGTGATCATTTTACTTGTTTATTAGTATGCAACTAGATTGAATACGGCATGTTTTGAAAGCATTTCCAACAACTAAAACAATACATACGGATAAAGACTTTAAATGAACCAACTTTGAATTATGTTGTTGAAATATGCCATTATTCAAGAAAAGAATAACTGTTACAAGATTATTACTGTTCCCAGTAAAAATCCAAAATTGCAAGTTATCTCCAGTCGGTGTCGTAAGCTAAAAATGAAAACTTTATAACCAAAAGGTTCAACGACTAATCATTTCGATAGAATTCTTAAAGATATAAACAGCAGTTTGTTAAATATACAAAAGCATGAAGGGCAAAATCTTCCAAAAATAGGCATTTACTTTATTACTCTTGAGGCCATATAATTGTTGCAGGTAATTGAGTAGTTTGAAACAAATAATTCAATATACAATTTACCATTTTTTGAAGATTGGTGTAATATAAAGACTTTGACCTTACTTGTATTTAGCACCTCCAAAATTTAAGCTATTGTAGTATTGGCCAGTTCATCACCAGTGTGTTTCTTACATCCATTAAAATTGAACGCTGTAGAAGCTGTTAGGATGCCAAAAATCCAATATCCTGAAGATGAATTTGCAACCCATATTTTAAAAAAAGTCGCTCAAGAGTTTAACGAGTATTAAAAGCTTGTAATTTAACAATAAAATATATATGGTTGTACTTGTTTATTATACACAAAGTTTAATTAAATTAAAAGTACATCGTGTAAAAAGTTATTTTGATGCCATGCGTTTGGTTGACTAGTTCAATTTGATTGAAAATCTGAATCACTGTCATCACTATCACCAATGTTAATAATTAGAGGTGCATTATCTTCTTGATCAAATTTGATCTCACGTTTCCACCAATCTTTGATAATTTTTTCTGCATGTTCTATCAAATGTGCCCAAATCTCTGGTTTTATTTTTTCTAATGTTTCTTTCCACATTTGTAAAGTTTTCAACAGACCTCCCATCTCTTCCACCGTGTCGGTTGTAGTAGCTGTTACTACCACCCCATATATTTTCAATTGCATTGAATATACAGTGATACGGAAGCAATCTTAACAACTTATGTCCATATTGTTCGGCCAGCAAATCCGCTTTAAAAATCTTTGGCGGTTTATACATAAAATTTTTAATTAATACTGATATGTTATAAAGCACATAATTTTGACTTACATCGTCACAAGTTAAATAAGCTTTGCATAAAATCATTAGTTCCATAAGAAATTGCTTATTTAGTGTCGCTCTACAATGTTACTTTTTTTTCTAGAAACTGTTAGATGTTTTATTTAACAAGTATAATAATACGACATGTTGTCTAAAATTATTGCAAATAATTTTTCCAAATTCTTTAATAATTAATTTTCAATTTTGCTCATTCATTTCTCTGTAGTAATTTAGGTTTTTGTGGAAGAGCGAGAAAAATAAATTTCAGCCACATTTAGTAATTCATTTACATTTCGGGCATATAATGTACCTAAAGACTAATTACATTATACTGTATTAAGGATAAGTAGATATGACACCAACCTTTTTCGATCAATTTGTGTGCTGTAACTGTTCTTATTGCATGCTTTGCTAGGTACGGCATACGACACCATTCTGAAAAAGCCACGTTTTGTCTAAACACACAAAATGCTACAGATTCTCTTCTTTTATTTTCATATATCTTCCGAATCGAATTCCATTTATTCATAATATTTAACAGTTTCATTAAACCTATTCTTGGATTATCTTTCAGCCATTTAAATCCAAGACTGTATTTAGGGATCGTTCACTAACTTTAAAAAACTCGATATGTTTCAAATTCAACCATCAAGTATCAACAGAAACGTGATAAATCGAAAATAATTACGCGTTGCACTATAAATGTAACTGGAAAACAAATACTAGCGATTTTCACGCAGCCTATAAAGGTGATCAAACTAGCAACAAGTAGCTTAGTTCTGGGTCTAAATGAATCTCGTTCATCGTCTTTGGTTATTAGAGTTCAGTTTAATACTAATATGAGTTGTGAATAGCACTGTTTGAGGCAAAAACCAGCCAAATATCAATATATAAAAACGGAAAAATTTAAGAGGTCGTTGACACCAACAAAACAAGGAATGGAATATAACCTAAAATTTAAACGTCAAAATTTAATATTTGGCTTTAAAATTATTGGCAACGTCGTAAATTGCTATTATTCAAACCAAAACTATAACATTAATATTGTACGGTATTAAGTTGACAAACATCTACATAAATAGTTAGTACTTGTGTGACGTCACGGATGACGAGGTCTATTTAGAAATTGCAAAGACTATAGCCAGTATTTAAATCTTATTTCAGATAATACCTCGGTTATGTTTTGCCACTTTTCAATTTTTGCATAGAATTTGAGGTATCAACATGAGATACTGTATTGAGCACATGCTATTTTAGTTCTAAAATAGGGATGCAATGGTAATCAAGACACTAAAGTATCAAATAACCAATCAGACAATGAAAAACTACAGCTCGTACATAAAACGAAAATTGCCTCAAAGGTTTTAACACTTACACAACCAATAGATTATTAACTTTATTGCACACAAGATATTAACTAGAATAAATCTGGCCAAAAGAACTTCTGCAAATTTTAAAATCACTACACGTATTTATGTCGAGTATGAGCATTGACTGATAAATAGGGAGACTCGCAAGCTTATGTATATAATACCATACCACCTGAATGCTCTGGCGAATAGATGCCGCGTGAATTCTTTCGGTTCCAGGATTTTAAAACTTTTAAACCGAATACTGAATTAGTGTACGGTGTATTTCAATATTGATGTTGGTGTATGCGTTATATTCTGTGTAGTAATGGTATCTGTGCGAGTTATGCTGTTTGAGCTAGTTATTGAAGCTTGTTAAAGACAATTTTAAAATAATTTGTGCAAATGTGTCGCATATTGTAATAATATTGTGAAAGCTGATTACCAGCTATAAAATTACATATGAACAGACATATTATTGTATAGTTTTGTGTATTTAAATTAAAATGACTACCGTAAGCCATGTTTGCTATGTGAAATGTGGTAATACACAAAAAACTAATAAAGACCTTAGTTTATTTAAATTTCCTATAAAAACTGGAAAAAAAAAGATCTGGTAATGTGAATATAGTGTTGATGAATAATGAAGACTTACAAAATAAAGTAATTTGCGACGTTTACCGAGTGATGTTATTATTTATTCTAATAGAAAGATGTTAAGGCATGGTGCATTACCTATTAAATGCTCAGCTATGTATACGTTTGTAGGTATGCAACCCAAGTTGCACCTAGCAAACTTCATAAGGGTCATAGAGACACAGATGTGAACGCCCATTATAATAGACTCTTTTATTAACACATCTTAAAACCGAATAGATTCGCCCGAAATCTCCAATTATTAGAATACAAACATTATTTATAATGATCAAGAAGGCGAGCATTAAAATCTTAAGATTAATACTTTCATTTGTTTCTGGGTATATGATGACATGCAATAGCCAGGAGCAAGCAATAACTTCTGATTTTCTAAGTTTAATCTTTTATCACGGTACACCAAATCCTGGAGGTTAAACCAGAAGGTTGTGTTTTATGCACTAATGTGGATACTCCATGCCCTGCCGGCAAGGTGCTCCAAATCCTATTAGGCCCTGGTCTTCCACCAAAGGAAGTAACTTCATAGAACCATTTTTATATCAGCATCTACTGCTGAACCCAAGCCAAACACGGCTCACCGAGACGGGATGCCCGAGGCGTCCGTGACGCCCTCGTCTTCACCGCTCACCATTACTGAAGAGGACATAACAACCTGGACATGTGAATAATACCATACCCCACACCAGTTCCAACGCCTACTACGAAGAATCTGCCATCATTATGAGGTTTCACACCTCATCACTGATAAAGGAACCTGCACAATACACAACACCTGCTTTGATTGACCTGCCACATCTAGTACGTATACAGGCTTCGATCCAACGAAACTTCTACCTGCAGATCCCAGGCGTCACCGAATCTGTGAGCACCTACTCCTGCACTAATCCATTTTAGCGTAGGTTTCTTTGAGTCGCGTTTCTTCACAGAAACGCGCGTAATAGTACAAAATTAATCCAGTGCACGAATTTTATTTTTTGTGTACAAACATTACATTCATTCAAAGCTGCATTATAAATTTTCAACGCTAAAAGACATTTGCATTGCTAGCATTAAAAAGATTTGTTCATATAAAGCTCTATTCTCAAGTATAAATTAAAGGACAGTCTTATATTGCATATGCATGTAGAATCGTATGTAATAGTTATTTTCAATTTCATCTTATTGTATGTATTTCTTACAGCCAATGGTTAATTCTATATCTGTAAATAAATTGTACATATTTATTGTCTCTATGCATCAACGACAACAACAGATGACTCCACAAAACACAGAAATCATGAACTGGACATTCTTGTTTTGTTGCGGTACTCGGTGCAGGTTAATTTTATTTGCTTACTTTGTCTCTTTTGTGTCCACGTGGATTACCACCGTAACACCTAATATATTAAAAATATATTACACTATTCTTTTTACTGACTTTTAGTACTATAAGCACAATTAACTGCAATGACCTTAATAATTAATTTGTATAAATAAAATCTCAAAAAGGGTAAGCTTCAAAATGTTGTATGCATAATCAGTGTTAGAATTTTATGTTTTACTTTATAATAGTCTCCTTGAAGGTTTTATTATTCTTGTAAACAAAAGAAATTTTCTTAAAGTGTTGTTGGTTGTATAATGTACTAAGGTAAAATAAATGTTATGGCAACTTTGTACACGCCTGTTAAATATCTAATGAATATATGTAAATGTAAGTGATCAATGTGTGCTTTGTTTCTTCAGTCACATTAATTAATTAAAGTTTTAGAACCATTATCTCCTTTTACTTTTATGTTAAAAAGCTTGTTGATCTTCTCAATTTGTATTCTTCCACAATGTATTAAACAAATGTTATGAATTAAAACACCTAAACAATTACTGTAGATTTTACTTTAAATAAAAATACCAGTTTAAATGTAGCACATATGGGTAAAACAGCGCTGATAATCCTCTTAAGATAACTTCTTATAAACTGCTCTATTAGAATAAGAAATGATGTCTTTTATAAAAGGCCAATTGTTCAATCTGTATTAGTTATAATAATCCTTTGTATTAAAATATTTTTAGTTCATTTATTGATTTTTCTCATTAATTTTACAAACAAACATAAACAAGATCATTCCTGTAAATCAAAAGTTGCCAATATATCAAATTAATATGGTGTATCCAGTGCAAGATCTCGCTTACCTAATTTATTTGAAGTAGTTCCGTTGGCAACCTTACTTTTTTGAGATTCAAAAACTTCCTTCCTAAATACTGGAGAAGAATCAACAGGAGGATATAAAGGTCTGCCTGGCCCTTCTGGCTTTCTTCTAAACAAAACCTGTAAAAAAAAATAATGGGTGGCATCAGTCAACTTGACAATATTACCTTCATTAAAGTATATGAGAAAAATATTACAATTCCTATTGTATAAAGAGGCATAATAATTCCCATTGAATTTGTATCTTTTTGAGGCTTTGCCATATGACCACCACCCATAGGAGGACGCATTCCAGGAATAGGGCCTGGCTGAAACAAATAACATAAAATTTTAAAATTTTTCAAGAAAAATAACACTATACTAAAAAATTAAGTATATACGTATCACTAATTGAGATGTAAAGTAGAGGAAAATAAGTCAAACCCATAATAAAATATAGAAAATGAAAATTTATAAAAAAATTAAGGATTTTTGCTACCTAAGAAACCAAATAACGCACTATGGGAAAAGTGCAAAAGATACAAAAAATGATTAGCACAATGCCGTGCTGCATTTAACAACAAAAAGACAACAAACATAGAAACAAAGAAAAAATTGCTGAAAGCATAAGTGTGAAGTACAGCACTGTACGGCTGTGAAACATGGAAAGTAGAAACGAACAGGAAAAAGATAGAAACCTGTAAAATATTGTGCTACAGGCGTATGGTGAAGATATCATGGACAGACAAAATAAAGAACAAAGAGGTATTAGAAATGGTAGGGAAGACATAAATATGTGGAAAACGATAAAAAAAATTAAGAGAGATAGGATGATAGGACACACAGGCTTGAGGGAATAGTGTGCAATATATTAAAGCAGAGAAAAGAAAAATAGGAAGCAGAGGTAGACCTAAATTAGACTAATGCACACAGATAGTGAAAGATTTAGGCTGTGGGAATTTCAAGGAAAATTGTAGGTTAGCTCAGAATAGGAAACAATGAAAGTAGCATCCAATCAGTTCCAGGACTGAAATCCTTATGATGATGGTCACATGTTGAGAGATAATTAAACAAAAACAAATGGTAACTAATGGAGGTAGCATTAACATTTCATGCCAGTGATTCGTTATTGGTTAGATGTAATTACCCTAATTAATATCGTAAGGATAATATTTTTCAAATAGTTACCGTAGTGCAGCAATGAGTTTCAAAATATGTAGAAAACATATTGTTCATAAAGCCCTTAAAATCAGGACCATAGCAACAGTTTATTTATTTTTAGTGACACATAAGAAACGCTATTTACATAGTCTATCAAATTATAATGTCAAAACGTTAATTTGAAACAATACTGTAAAGCAACATTATACTGGGAATATAAAAATTATCTTGTCAAGAGTTGTTACGTTAATTTCCGTACATTAAAACTTCCCTGCGTTCTTCTAATTAAATATCCAGTTTTCATCAATATTCGCTTTCACATTTGGGAATATTAATAAATTATACGACCAGCCTATAATAAATACATTTAACATTCAATATTTATAATAGTTAATTGACTTCGTTTAAATGGTAATTAGATAAAGTCACACATTATCTCGAATTATGCTTGCGTTTTATTTCAATTTACTGATGGGTTTCCGAAAATCCTGATATAAAGCCAATTTTATGTAATGTTCGTTGAACACTTGATTTTTGTATAGCGATGAGATTGTAATTACATGGTATAAGGAAATTTCCATACGTTATCACTTCTATTACATTCACCATTCGGGCTTGGAAATAAAACAAGTTCAATCCTGTTATCAAGACATATCGGGGTATGTTAATGAAAAGATGTTCTCCATGACCATTTTTCTTTGACTACAGGTTGTTCTGTTTGATTGTAGTAATACGTAACAACTATCATAAATCAAACAGCCAGTTATGAAAATTCACACGCGTCTCGAGACACAATTATTTTTGGCTGTTTCAAGGTCATGTTTGACGTATACATGTTAACCTTTGCACTCTTCACAAATAATTTCCTCTTCCATAATACTTATTAACAAAACTTATTATCTAATCCCAATTCTAATAATTCTATGCAAAGTTAAAACAAATAAAAATTAAATTCAAAACCTATATGGCGCGGTGCAGTGATGTTTTATAATTATAATATTTAGACAAAAAGTATGTGTTTTATTTTATGTACAGATCTATAAAATATAAGTGGAAGTGGAAGAGGCGTTTTAGCAGTTAGAATCCGTTACCGTTCAAATTATATTATAGATAGTTCAGTTTTAACAGATAATTTAAATATGAGTTTAAACTGAAAAGTCAAAGTTGACCTTAAAACAGCCAAAAAATAATTGTGTCCCGAAACGTGTGTGAAAATTTTTGTGTAATGAAAAACTTCCTTTACTTGCCTGCATTACTGCCTGCCTACCTATTCCCCGTTTCCGGATTTTGTATTTTGGGTATATCTGTGACTCATGCTTAAGTCCGAGTCGTGGGTTCAAGCTGTCATATGATCCTCTGAACAATGCACATCTGTCCTTGGTCTGAATATTCCACATCTTGTTTCAACATATTTGGCTGGCTACTATGGTATGTCGATTGAGTCGCCTAGATCCTGAACAACATGCTTGCAGTAAATATTAAAAGAGTACCAATATTTATAAAAATGACTTCTTTGGTAGCATACGTTACGGTTTATTTATTTGTATTATGTGAAGAACAAAAGGACCAATTTGTCCTTCATAATAATTCCAAATGTCTTTCTCCATTTGACAATATTCACTGCCTCATCGATACACAAGGAAAAATTAATAGGAATAGCGCGCATCCCTGTCTCACCCCTTTACAAATATTTACTTCTCTACGTTCCTGCTCTGATTCTATTACCGCTCTTTATATAAGGCTATGTACTATCCGCCTATCCCTATAACACATTCCCATCTTTTTTAGTGTTTCGAACATTTTTCTCATTTTACATCGTCAAATGGTTTTTCCCATTCTACAAACCTTATACAGGGTGGCATTCGTTTTATGTCATTAAATCTAGAAGGTGATAGAGATTGATTAGCTAAACAAAAAACCTATAAGGCATTTTACACTTGGACCGCTATTTAAATGTCTGACCTAGGTCTAAAAGTTTGAGGACTGCTGTTTTGTCATATGTTTTTAAAGAAATACATATAAAAGTGCTATCCTGAACAACAACACACTGAAATAATTTCAAAATAAGTGTTCAAAATTTCCACCATATCTGCAAGTTCGTTGTTGATATAATTCTCGGTTTTCGTATTTTAAAAAAACAACTCATTAATCTACTAACGCGATAAAAAACTCCAATTACAATTAAGTCCCAATACTGCATTTAAATGTATTACCTAAACATGTAGGTGAAATACACAACACTTACACACAATTACAACATGTAACCCCAGTTATGAGCTATGTAGTGAAAAAGTATATTCAACTTAAAGTAGGATATCGTATTCTGCATAAACACTGAATTCCAACAAACGTATAAGGAACGTCAGGAACTAAATACAGTCAACCACTTCAGCATTATGGAATATTATTTTTGGTAACGATTATTATCTAAACAAACAAATTTTTAAAAAAAATTTTAACTTTTTTCAGTACCAGTTAAAGTACATTTAGTTATTTCGTTTGGCAGCAAAAATGCATTCTATTTCACTAATTTAAGTATGCTGAAGGTCACAACTTAATTGGTCGACTTTAAAGCATGATGTAATTGTATATTTTATTTGCAACCTCGTCAACATTGCAGTGGTTTTAAAAGAATTCTAGTACTTATTTTGTGTGTCTATTTATAGCTAAACTGTTTGCTTTAGACCCCAGGTTTATTAATAATTTTTATTTGTCTTATTGGTCTCTACACTCCTTTAAATTAATGACAAAACTAATTCCACCTGTATACACGCGTTCTCCTTTTTCGTCCCAAAAAATCTTCAATCGATGCGATGTACAATTTTTTGAATAACCTGTATATTATATTAAATAGTAGACAAAGAGTCTCAGCTGTGGTATTTGTAGATCTAAGCATAACATTCAATTCTGTAAATCACTTAATACTATTGTATAAATTAGAATTTTATGGTTTTAGGGGCATTGTTAATGACTGGTTTAAGTCATATCTTAAAAATAGATTACAATAAATTGTCTGAAAAAGTGATGTCAAATTTAGGAGTACCTCAGGTATCAGTCTCGGGTACCATTTTATTTCTTTTCTTCATAAATGATTTCATAAGTTGCATTAAACATGCTAAAAGTATGTTATATGCAGATGATATCAGTCTTCAATGGGATGCAAAAAGTGTTGATTCGCTAAAAGAAAAATTAAATACTGATCTTCTATTAATGAGACTGGTTTAATATTAATAAACTATGGGTAAATGACCAGAAAATTTGCTGTACGATTTTTTAAACCTTTATCTTTGCAAAACAACAATAGGTCTGTCACTAAACTTAGTTACTTTCATTAAATTCCTTGGAGTAATAATTGATATGGGTACGAACATTTTTCCTTCTTATCATCCAAATTATCTTCGGCATGTTATGCACTTAAAACTGTGTCCAAGGAGTTGCCTGTGGATTGAAGAAAGAAATGTTACTTGGCATTATTTGAGTCAAGAATGAGATATGGGACTACTTTCTGGGGTAACTCATGTCTAGTTAACACATCCATAATATTTAAATTGCAAAAAAGAGCCACTCGAATTGTGTTGGGTTTAGAGATAAATGCTCGCTGCAGACCTCTTTTTAAGAAACTTATGTACTAACTTTCTATTCGATGTTCACACACGAGACCCTCACTCTATTTTAGAAAAATTCTAACAACTACATTTGGGCCACTTCTGTTCATAACCATGATACAAGATACTGTGACCATATATATAGACGAAAACCTAATTCAGCTTGCTCAACAAAATCTTTAATATACTGGGTGAATCATTTAACCTGGAATTTTGTGATACCTCGAACAATACGCATCATACAGAAAAATTTGCTTAATCGAAACTTTAATATCTCCGAGGAGGGGGAGGCATCCGTAAGTACTAAATTACGCCCACCACCACACCCCTGTGGGAGAGGCAGGCGGGAAATTAGAAATCTTAAATAGGAACCCCTATTTTGTATCGCAGATCAGGTTCTACGTCGAAAGCTACGTACGATATATTCAAAATTTCGATACGCAACAGATGGCACTATAATAGCAAGAAATAGAACAAAAATCAAAAGAATCAAAAACAGAGAAACATGTATTTAATATTTTTCGATGGGCTATTCAATGATGTTACGGTTGTCTCCTGACCCACCGTGGGGGTTAGTTAATATTAATAAATTACTTTTAGAGGAACAGCGACACGTAGTAGTTTTCTGTTTCCGTTGGAGTATTTGATTAACCTGAGTCACCTTGCCGCTCATGTTCAAGTAAATACTCGAAATGGTGACCTTGGACTTCAATACAATTGTCGATCCGCATTTCAAATTAATGTACATAACTGAGAAGTACGTTTCTAGTAATATGGCCACAAGCATTCCTGGTTCGTTCAATCATATTCTCACGAGCTGTTGGTACTTGTTGGTACACTTTGTCATACAGGTATCCCTACAAAAAAATCCGACAAAGTCAGCTCTGGTGATATGGCAGGCCAATTTATTGGACCAGCTTTACCGATTCAGCAACCGCAGAAATCGCCATCGAGTACTTCGCATTCTACTACTGAATAATGCACCGGATAACCATCATGTTGAAACCATATGTTCTGTCGCACTTCTAAACTTACGTCTTCAAGTAACTGTAGCAGTTAATTGTCCAGGAAGTCTTGGTACATTTCACCATTTAGATTGCCTTCAAAGATGTGGAGATCGATGGGTTTGTCGCCAATTATCCCACACCAAACATTGATAGACCAAGGACGCTGATACTCAACCTGATGCAGCCAGGTGTGGGTTTTCAACACTCCAATAATGCATGTTATGTCAATTAACAGCTACATGGTTTGTAAAAGTTGATTAGTCAGAAAATAATACCAACAGAAGAAATTACTCATTTGTCTTTGTTCCTGTGCTCACTAACAAAATGTTAAGTGATTTTCGAAATCAACGCCATGAATATCTTGGTGCAAAGATACATGGTAAGGATGATATTTATGGTGCTTTAAAATTCTCAAAATACTGCTTTGGGACACTCCGCAACCGCAAGCTATTTCTCATGTACTGATGTGAGGATTATAAGCCATTGCTTCTAATACAACAATTGCATCATCTTCTCCAGTTACCGTTTTTCGACGGATCCTTTTTTTAGGTTGAAAACTTCTTTCGGCAGTAAACTGTTTGACAGTATGGAAAAACAAAGTGCACAATCGTGGCCTGTCCGGATAACACTGTGCATAAAGGTCGATAGCATTATCAAGATTCCTGTTAGATTCCCCATAAACAAAAACTGTTCGGGCTCCTGTCCCTCTCTTCTTGATCCTTGTTAACACCTTCCTTTAACAATCATGAAAGAACTTAAAACCAGCAGCTGACGAGGGTGTTGGGTTGTCATGTTTGAACCACCGGAAGTGACAAACTAGTTTCGTGTCGTGAGTGCTCATCGACAATAAAATAGTGCCGTTAAGCTCGCTATACAGTTAACAAATTACAGTCCACATCATCATTAGAGAAGTTCAAAGTAAGTGCTTATGTTAAGAAATGCATGATACATCCTTTGATCCAACATTTTGAGCCTTCGACCGGATTGAATTCCTTTTGTTAAATTGAATTTCACGCCCCAATTCCTTGATTTTGTTTGTTTTTTGATTGGGAGGGTGCTATAAATTCATTATTGTTTTAAACTGTATAGACATTTGCTTAGAAGTTCTTACAAAAATTTGTTTGAAATTGTTTTGCAACCTAAGTAAATTTTCGTTTTGAATACTATTTATTTTAAGTTCAAGTTCTATTCGAGAATTTAACTAAGATAAATAGTAACGGTACTAAATAGCATTCTCGTGAGCTTGGGAAACAAGTATACATACGGTTGGGATAGCAAATTCTTAAACGTTTCGGGTTAAAGGCAGGTGGTTTATGGTTGCAGTGTAGTTATTCTTTGTTATCTTGGCTGTGCGGTATTTTTACAAGCCTTGTGTTGTTATTCCTTTTTAGAAGATTTAGGCATTTTTCAATTTCGATTTTGTGCACCTGCATTTTACAGTGGTATTGTATTGTTTATAGAAACGGTACGTGTCATTATTGCTCAAACATCACTTCCCTGGGTGGTCGTAAAAACCTTTTCCTATAGAATTTTAAAGCGTGTAGTTGCCGCTTTGTTGCTTTAGGTGGTATTGAACCCCTTCACAATGGTAGTTACTACAGAAAGGTTGATTTTTCAAGGTAAATTGGCGTTAAGTAGATTGATAGCATTGCAAAGCACATTGTCTAATTTAGATGGGACCGGTGATACTTTTGCACAAATTGAAGCCAGTATGCAATTAACTTTGCAGATTATATCAGGTTTTGACAAATTGTATACAGAATGCATCTTAGATGATGAATGTATTGAAGAAATTTCGGGTATTCAAATTAGTTTAGATAAATATTTCTTGCAGATTAGAGCACGGTTCACTGAATGTCAAAGGCAGTTTGAAACTAAAGTGCCTCTAGCATCATTGGTGGACAATTCACAGTCAACCACAAACAACATATGCTTGCTGACAATTCCATTAATAAATTTTAATAGAAAATTGAAGATTTTGAAACATATTACAATGCATTTCATACTTTGATCAATTCAAATCAAACACTTTCTCCTATTAAAAAGTTCTATTTTTTGTTAAACAGTTTAGATGACAAATCTAAACAACTTGTTAAACATTTATCGGTCTGTGATGCAAATTACGGTATTGCCCTAAAATTATTATAGATCGCTATGAAAATAAAAGATTAATTGTTACAAATTATTTAAATTGCATGGAAAAGGCTCCCAAATTGAGGTTCTTATTAAACGTATTCGTTGAAAGCTCCAGTGCTTTAAAAACTTTTGAAAATGTCGATCTGTTTGATTTTGTTCTTTTCAATTGGCTATTACAAAGGTTAGATTCAGACACCGCCAAACGTTTCAAAATGCAGAATACTAGTGGAATACCGTTTTGAAGAATTAAGAGCGTTCTTAGATCAATCGTGTAAGGCTTTAGAGATAAATGATTTGATGTCTCAAAAAGCACCGAAAACCGTCAACTTTGCGACTAAAAGTAAAAGTGAGTCTTCAACTTGGAATAGACAAAATTCAACCGTGGGACGTTTGTATCTATGACGTCACCTAACAAATGCATAGTGTGTAATGACTCGCACTTGATTTATGGTTGCAAAAAGTTCCTTGGTAAATCCAGTCAGGAACGATTTGATTTCGTTAAAAAGAATAATAATCTCTGTTTAAATTGTTTGTGTTGTTCGCATCGTGTCAAAAATTGCCAATCAAGGGTTGTTTGTAAAAAATGTCGTAAACCACACCACACATTGTTGCATTTTGAGAATGCAAATACTTCTCCTACTACATCAGCAGATCATACAAAAAAAATGGTTGAAGGGAATGAAACAAGTGAAGCTTCTTCGTTTTCGATGCAGAGGGCTGAAGTTAGTTCATTCTTTTCTCGTTCAGTTGCTAATGCAACAACTTTGTTAGCTACTGCTCAGGTAGCGATTATCGATGGTTTTGGAAAACTACAAACTGTTAGAGCACTCTTAGATAATGGGAGTATGTCAAATTTCATGACAGAAAAGTGTCGTCAAAGGCTTTTTTTGCAGAAGCATAAAAGCTTAACAAAGGTACAAGGTTTGGGCTTGAATGCGTCTACTATCAGTGGTAGCTTATCGTGTCGTACTCATTCTTGTAATCAGACTGAAACTCAATCCAATTTCAATTTAGAATCTTTTGTTTTACAGGAAATATGTGGTCAACTGCCGGCCACACCTTTATCAAAACGCCATTGGGATCATATCGATGGATTACAATTAGCTGATCAAAAGTTTTTTGAACCTGCAAAAATTGATTTATTGTTAGGAGCAGACATTTTCGCACAAATTTTGTTGAATGAATCTCGGATTGGCCAACAAGACGAACCGGTGGCCATTCGCACCAAATTTGGTTGGATTGTAACTGGAAAAGTAGGTTGTTCAGAAACTATTTCTACTTCGTTGTGTGCTTATGTGGAACCAATAGAAAACACGCTACTTCGTTTTTGGGAGCTGGAAAGTGTTTCTGCTCAGGTACAAGAAAATGCAGAAAACGTATTGTGTGAAAAGACGTTTGTCGAAACTTATTCTGTGTGGTTAAAATTACCTTTGGCAGAATGGCCTAAACAACCATTTCTTGATAACTCAGCATCAGAATTGTCGCAAAGTTCTACCGAAACAAAAGTCGTGTTGACTGCCATCAAACCCGCGAATCACGTTTTGACTTCTTTGTTAGATACATTCTACGATTTGCAAAAGATTTTAAAAATAATTATTCACTGCCGTCGTTTTGTGTTCAACCTCAAATCACCTAATGGAAAATTAACTGGTGCGTTTACACTTCAAGAAAGAACATCAGCGTTAGAATTATTAGTTAAACATGTTCAAAACGGTGCATTTGCGGAAGCTTTGGAAAAATTGAACAAGGGACATTTAGTTAGCAAACAACTCCATCTCTTACTCCATTCGTAGATTACCGGGGACTCCTAAGGGTGGGCGGTCGGTTAAAACATTCGAGCATCTCACATGATGCAAAATATCCTTTACTTCTCCCTCGGCTCCATCGTCTAACAACTCTTATTATACAGGATTGCCATATTAAAAATTTACATTGTGGTAACCGGACAACCCAGTCATTATTGCAACAGCATTTTTGGATTTTGTCTGCTAGGAGAGCCATAAGACAGTGTCTACGTGCATGTATTCCTTGTTTTAAGGTCAATCCTACTTCTATTGTGCGTTCTATGGGAGATTTACCTACTCCACGAGTGACTCCTGGAAAAGCATTTCGTCATACTGGCGTAGATTTTGGGGGCCCTTTTTCCATAACAATGGGTCGGGTTCGAGGAGCCAAAACCTTAAAGGCATACATTTGTCTCTTTGTTTGTTTCAGCACTAAAGCAGTGCATTTAGAATTGGTTTCAGATTTGTCGTCAGAAGCATTTTTAGCCGCTTTCCGTCGATTTATTTCTAGAAGCGGAAGGTGTATCCACATGTACAGCGACTGTGGTACCAACTTTGTAGGTGCTGAAGCCAAAATACACGAACTGTTAGAACAATCCGCACATGCAGAAAACATTGAGTGGTCGTTCAACCCCCCTTCTGCTCAGCACTTCGGTGGGCTATGGGAGGCGGGAATTAAATCTGTCAAAACTCGCCTATTTCAGGTAGTTGGTGAGCAAAAATTGACTTATGAAAAATTTAATACTGTTATAGTACAAATTGAAGCACTTTTGAACTCCCTTCCATTAGGTCCGCTTAATTCGGATCCTAACGATTTATCTTGTTTGACCCCAAGTCATTTTTTAACCATCGAACCTATTTCTGTCATTCCACATACGGACGTTACCGAGGTACCGATTAATCGTCTAAATCGTTGGCAACTAGTTCAGCGGTTACAGCAAAGTTTCTGGAAGCGATGGCAATCAGAGTACCTTCATACAATTCAGCAAAAATCTAAATGGTTTGCTTCAGGGGAATCGCTAAAGCTTAATACCTTAGTGTTGATTCAAGAACCCAATTCCCCGCCTCTTCAATGGAGATTGGGTAGAATCATTCAACTGCATACCGGCAAAGATAACGTTGTTCGCATTGCAACTGTGAGAACGGCACATGGGACTCTTAAAAGACCTGTGCTAAAGCTTTGCCCTTAGAACAATAATTGTTCGTGTAATAATTGTTGGTGTATTTGTGCAACAAGCTCATAGAGTTAGATATTATATAGCTATTTAGTCTAGTTCCGTATAAGTTAGTTAGTATCGTTCATATTAGTTGTTTACTTTGTTTTAAAATAAATTTGTATTTATTTTGGTGGGCGGGATGTTCGGGCTCCTATCCCTCTCTTCTCGATCCTTGTTAACCCCTTCCTTTAACAATCATGAAAGGACTTAAAACCAGCAGCCGACGAGAGTGTTGGGTTGTCATGTTTGAACCACCAGAAGTGACAAACTAGTTTCGTGTCGTGAGTGCTCATTGACAATAAAATAGTGCCGTAGTAGTGCTATACAGTTAACAAATTAGTCCACATCATTATTAGAGGAGTTCAAAGTAAGTGTTTAAGTTAAGAAATGCATGATACATCCTTTGATCCAACAAAAACCATTTCAATTTTCTCTTGTAAGGTTAACATGTCCATTTTCACATTGTGTAACAAAGTAAATTGTTCATTGTTGATCTTTATTAGGTATAAGTATACTTTCTACAACTAATGTACAATAATTCTCACAAATTTCTGAATCTAAAGAGACTATTGTTTGACGTTTGTGTTTGTCAGAGGTAACGCGATGTAACTAATTTTAATAAACGAGTGAGGTGGAGATACATGTATTTGTATTGCAAATGTGTTGCAGGATTGAAACAATTTGTCTTCAATTGAAGAAGTCGTAAACATTTAAAATCGTCAATCAAAGTGTTATTTGCAGGATTAAACAAATGCATAAAAATTGGATGTACTTTTTAGCGCAGAAAATACTGATTCTTATTTAAGATTTTATATTCTTTATCAAACTTACTAGGTTTAAATATATACTTCACTCTTTTACTTTGACAAACACAAACGTCAAACATTTGCATTTGTTTAATTTTGGCACATGATGCTTCGATCAACGATTTTATATGTTTACAACTTCTTCCTTTGAAAACCAATTGCTTCAATTTTGCAACACATTTGCAATAAAAATACATGTATCTCTACCTCACTCATTTATTAAAATTAGTTACCTGGAGATACCTCTGACAAACACAAACGTCAAACAATGTTCTCTTTAAATTCAAAATTTTGTGAGAATTATTGTACATTAGTTGTAGAAAGTAGTACTTATACCTAATAAAGATCAACAAGGAACAATTTACTTTGTTACACAATATGAAAATAGACGTGTTAATCTTACAAGAGAAAATTGAAATGGTTCTTGTTTATGGAGAATCTGACAAGAACCTTGATAATGCTGTCAAGCTTTATGCTCAGCGTTTTCTGGACAGTTCTTTAAATTTATTTCGAAAAAACATAAAACACTACTTGTTAAATCAATATTAAATTATACGATTGTATATATTTTTATTTTTCTTAATGTTTATATTTTTGTAAACTGGAAAGGTTAAGAGTTAAAGAGTAGCTTTAAAGCTTTAAAAGCTTTAAAGCTAATCTTCGCCGTAAGTTTAGAAGTGCAACAGATCATGTGGTTCCAACATGAAGGTTGTTCGACACGTTATTCGATAGTAGCATACGAAGTACTTGATCGTAATTTCCACGGTCGCGGTATCGGTAAATCTGATCCGATAAATTTGCCTGTCAGATCACCAATTCTAACTTTGTAGGATTTTTTTTCTTCAGCTCATTTTTCCATCTGTCTTTCTACAATTCTGATTAATATTTTTGACATGTGTGCTGTTAAACTTTAAAAATGTTCACATCTATCCGCAATGGTGTTACGTTCGAAATCTTTGATTATCTCGCCTGTCTCATACATATAGCTGACAAGTTGGAAGAGACATTCTGTTACTGCTTGTCTAGCAACTTTTACAGTTTCTGCTTGCACTTTATCTGTACCTAGAGCCTTATTATTTTTCGGGCTCTATAATGCTAGTTGTTATGATAAAATGCACGGGTCAGGCAGAAACAGAAAGGAAAGTAAAGTAAGGGCCCGCACAAATCACGATAACGTATGAAACAATAAAAGGAACAGAGGTGCCGTGCTAACTACAAAAGCAGAGTGAGGTGGTTCACATTGACAAAGAAAGGACTTCGCCATCGATTATTTATTGACAATAAACACAAAAAAAATTCTATTTAAAAAAGAATTACATTCTACAGATAATTTTTAATAATTGATGTACGAAGTGTGCATTTTGTATCGTAACATGTAAAATAAATCAGTAATGAACAAAAAAGATAATGCTTACGATTTCTTTTAAACAAACATTTTCAGTTAAATATAGTACATTTAGAGCAATTTCTAATAAGCAATTTAAAGTAACAAAAAACACTAATGAAGCTAGTATCAAACTGGGGTTTTTGTATACTTGCTCCATCCATCGGAGCAATGTGATTTGAGTTATGCATCAACGTCAAATGCAAATAAACAAAAATCTCATGATATAAAACAAATAAGATAACATACCTCCATGTGCCGAGATACTTATCTTGCACCTAAAACAGTTGATGTGAACCATCAAAACATCTTGATCTCGCTCACTGAGAAATCATCACCACGGTAGCCAATACCTTTAATGCTGCAACCATAACCAAACCAGAGGGCCGACGTAAAAGAGCCAAAATGAACGCCCTTTTAGCCGTTAATAACTATGTAAGAAACCTACCAAGGCACAGAAGATATAAGCTTATCCAAGGAAGTGTGCATCGCTCTCAAATTAACAGCATCAGGAACGCAGATAATTCATCTTAGGACGAAATACAGAATAGAAGTGAACACAGTTTAGAAAATGATATGATAATCGATTAAAATATTTGGATACCACATGTCAAAGAACACTTCTAGAGTATTTGTAATGCTTATAAAGATAAAGAAACCGAGAAATTCAAATTCAATCACCTTTGCTAATCACACATGTAGAAAATTTGTAACATGTTTAATTTGAGCAATAATTATTCGCATTGAATTACGAGGATAATGCGCTAAGCGTGTCTTATTCTTTATTAATCTTCTTATATTAAAATATCTGTGTGACATAAAGTTACTTCGTCAAGCATCTCTAGCTGCTTCTTTGCTATTTCCCCACCTCTAACGTCGCTATCATTCGGTTCTCACTTTGTCGAGTTAGTCGCCCGCTAGCAATCGCCTTATCAAGATGTATTCCCAGCTAGAGGCATGCGACCTTCGGCTAAATTACTTATGTAAGCGAGTCAGGTCGTGCTAGACCTGAAATCACTTTGATAACTTCTACTATCGGTTGGTAAATTATACATTTTACAAACTAATTTAATTTGGTTCCATTTATTTAGCGCGTCAACGAAGAATTCGCCATCGAAGATTGATAGATAAAGTACGAGTGAAGATGTTGGTTTTGATTGCAGTCGTCCGAAATTAGAAATGGCTAGTAACATTGTTTGGAGATTATGAATTTCCATCCAGATTTGTCTTGGAGCAACAGAGGCAGTTCGGTTCGTTATTACGTATAAGAAATTTCTTGCATGTGTTTTGAATGTCGTAAAAATTTGATAAACAGACTATCATATAAAAAGCACGAAAAGTTGCTATTATGTTTACGAACAAATAATCTGTTTAATTCTCAATTATTGTTTAACTGGTTTTACAAGCCGTAGAACGAAATTTTGTCAAGTTAGGTTTATATAATTACAAGCTTTGTTCCATTTGAACCTCAGATAGATTTCAAGGTATATTTTCGACGTCATACTTTTTTTGTGTTGTTGCACAGTTGACAGATGTTGCCCTGAAAGTAGATGCTTCGTGCAGCTGTCATAAAATTTAAATTAAACATTCCTATTCTTGTAATTAGCTTTTATTTACAGATAAATTATAAAATCTCAATATGAAAATTTAAATACTCGCTGCGTAATAATTTAGAAACTGTAATCTACCTGAAAAGATCTGCCCAGGTTGGAAGCGTTAATTCAGTGTATTGTGGTTACAAATTATTTTAATCAAATGTTTAAAGCAAGTTTATGTTTGAAGAGCAGTCGTTTGCTTTAAAAGCCAAAACCTTGACTTTGTTATAGATGTTAATGATGAAATTTTTTTACTTGTTAAAAAGTTTTGAAATTTTATAAGAGTTTTTTTTAGTAAACAATTAGTTAAACTTTGAGACTTTTATTTTGGTCAAATGCGATCAAATCTGATAACATAAAGGTAGAATGTTTGAGTAATAATTTTGTGCCAATATCATATTGGATATACATTTTTTTATTTTTGATACTTTTATAGGACACAAATGGTGTTCTACATTTTTATTTGTTTAATCTTTGTAATTTCTTACAGGAGCTGCGTCTTATTTCTTATAAGACATATTTTTGTTAAAGAAGGCTACGTCCTATCATTGGGTTACCACGCCCATAAAACAAAAAAACAACGTGGGGCGTATCCAAATAAAAAAACGCATCAAATTTATTCTATACAAACGTGTGGTACTACTTTTAATAAAGCAAGCATATCCTTTCAAAAAGTAAAGAAGGCTCAATTTGTGTGACTTCGAATAAGGCTTTATTATCACAAGCTACTCCCTCTGTGGATGTCTCAATTAGCAAAAAAAACTTCTAAAATACCTTTAAAAAATTGTACAAAATGAAAAAGTCGCATGATTAGAAATAGGTACAATTGCGCCATAAAAAAATACAAAATAAGATATGTAAAAGTTGTCCAGATAAAAGACAGAACAATAAACAATTTGTGTCTTACCAGAAAATTAAATTTAAAATTATTTGTTAAATTATCGGTATTGTTTTCGCCCGTTTTTCTATACATTCTTTCGGAGTTAGAAAGCCAATTCTGCATATGAAATCCACCGTTTTCATGTATTACATTTACTTCTTTGGGCAACCATATGGCTTCTTCTTCGGCACCTACGCTGTCTAATAAGTGATCCGTGTAATGTTTTATAATAGCTTTAACTGCATGTGCATACTCGTTTGCGTGTTCATGAGCATTCAAATTTTTAACATACTGAACTATACTTGGAGAGCAGGTTACGCCAAAGGTTAAAATTTGGATCACATAAGTAGTTGGTTCGTTTTCCCTGTCGTCTCTCCATAAAAACCGTTGAGCATGCTCGTCAGACTCATTAACACGAACTTGATGGAATATTTCACGAATGTCACCGCATAAGGCTACGACTCTACATCGAAAATTGTTCAGTACTTCTGGTAGCAAGACTACCTGCTCTGGACCCTTTATTAACATCGAGTTCAGTGAGATTCCATTAACTTGTGCGTCCCAAACTAAGCGAACCTTTGATAGCTTATTCAGATTCTTTTCAACAAATATCAGCAGGTACCATGTTTTTGGGTTTTTTAATTCAAGTTCTTAGCATGTTAACTTTCATGCGTAATGCTTTTCTAACAATTTGGTCTTTCAGATTATTATACAAAACTGGGTTGTTTAAAGTTTTCTTTTCCAAACATAATAAGGAAGATCAAAGCTAGTACACATCCATAGCAATACCGACTCAAAACACTTGTTTCTTCATATGGTCTTCTTTTTTAACATATTAAGAGAATCCTCGTTGACATATGCTGGACAAGTGTTTGGTTTACCAATACCAATGTTCTCTAACGAAAAGAATTCTTTAACCAAACTCTAATACGACTGGTCAGCACCACATTCACACATATGGTAACTGCAAAAATTATCGATCGGATTAAACTTATTGCTATAACAGCCAGTATAGACTAACCTAATCGCGTGCTGGTTGCAATGGGCTCTTTCCATTTACCTTCGCAAACTTCCAACACGCAGCTTAGCTTTCGATTGTCCAATCCTATTAGAATTTTTGAAATTTTGTTATTATACGAATCAAATGGAATATCTATTAAGTAAGGATACTTATTCATTAGATCAGTCTCTACAATTTATTGTACTGGAAAATTTAAACTTTTCACCGTATGTACGTCAGATTAGTATATACCGGCGGTTTTCTTCCGGTTGCTTAGAAATCTACACACTCGTCAAGACTCCGCTTCTGTTCGCACAGTATTGGCTGTCCATTTTAGATATAAACTTGCTGGTGTTCAAGTAAGCTGCAATTTATTGGCCAGTTCTTCTATCAATGTGAAGGACGAACCTTCATCTAATAAAGCAACTGCCCTAACATTGATGTTATTGGAGCCATACAATACCACTGGCAAGATTTTAAAGAAAATTCCATAGTTCAAGATATGTGTTTGATGTGCATTGCAACTCAATTGTTGAGAGACTTCTGTGACTAGATCCCCCTGACTTGATCTTTCATTTTCTTCATTGGACTTGTAATTGTAAGTGACATTATGTAGAAGTGGATGATGTTTTGATACATAAGCATCTTGCATGCCTTGACATTTTTACATTTAAAAAGCGGATGTTTGCCAAGGCAACATCGGCAAAGGTGTCTTTCTTTCACCATTCCCTATCTTGACGGCTTGCGCTTTTAAATCCACTCTGCAACTCCATGTGCCATAGAGCATAAACAGACCCTGGATTCTGACTTGTTGCTTACTGCCTGTGAATGCAAAAGGGAACATAAGTAAAACATTTTCCATTGTGGAACAAAGATTACGCACAGATAAAGCATACTCCACTAACATTTCCAACTTATCTGCTTTCCGGGAAGCCTCGTTTCTAATTTTAGTCATTGGGAACCTAATAATACTTTCAGGGCACCCATAGAGCATCTCTATAACTTTAAAAACCCCTGATGGCATTAATAATCTGTACTTTACCGATTCTATTACTTTCCCTTCAGAATTTCTGTAATCTGGCTAAATTTCAGCATCAGTGTAACCACAAATACTAGTACTGTTCTGGTAGCTGCTGATAAATAATGGCCAATCTTCTACGTAACCATTAAAGACACGTAAATCTTTGGACATAAATTGCCAGACTGCCAGTTGCGTACGATTTGGTACTGTCACTTTGTGGATGGCTGGAACACAACTTGCCGAGTGCCCTTTTGAGGCTGAAAAATACATATTCACCTTTCACACTAAGACAAAATCTTCGGATTGCGAGTTATCATGTTCTGATATTGTTATTATGCATTGAGTCATTCCCAGTGGTGTTTACTTTAGAAGTTGGCCCAATCTATAGCTCTTTTCAGTTTTAACTCCATTAACGACTCGCCTTCGTTGTTACTGCTCAACATCATAAACAGCTTATACTTTTGTTCTTCAGTTAAACGTTGGAGTTCAAATTTAATTTTACATTGCTTTTGTGAAGATCTGGTAGACTCGGCTATTATACTTTGCTTTTGAACAGATTATGCTGTTGAGTCTTTATACAGGAGCTGGAATACCAACTGGGATTCTGCATCTCTGCAGTTACATTGGCACATGCATATTGAAATCAAGTATAATACGTATCGCATTGTATCATATAGCTGAAGGTTTCAGAGTTTGAGCATAGCGGACAAACTTGCCCAGTTTTCTTGCCCTTCCCATCCTCTGCAAATGTTGCTATACGTCGTGACATCTTCCGTGTCATGTACAAAGTCATTTAAAGAAATGTTAAAAATATGAAGATTTTGTGGCGCAGTTATTACAAGTTGCTGACGGAAACGTTTTTATTTAAAATGGCTTTAAATAACTATAAAGAAAAAGAACATACAATTAATTGAAGTATAAATATTAACTTCTACCAAATAATACCTTTGGTGACCTTTCTCACTATATGAACTTTGCTTCTTGTGACGTGACGTAAATTAAAATTGTTTGTGCTTTTTTACCGACTATCTATATTTCTACATAAATTTAAAATTAAAACACAGCTAGCTACAGTCCCTAAATTTACTACATTTAGTATTGCACGCAACACTGTTGGTGTTAGTATAACTTACAAATAATAAACTTTCTGTTATCTTATAAGGACTACTTATATACCACATACAAAAACTTGTGAGTGTTAAATGTTTCTAAATTTATTTGGTTGCAAAAGGGAAACAATTAAATTAATGAAAAGTTTTTAGCAAATTTAAATAAAGCCTTATTCGGTCTGAAACAAGCAGGTAGAGAATGGAATTGCCATCCAAATTTTATTTTTATAAAATTAAGATTTACGGCATTAGATCACTGCCCGTGCTTATATAGAAAAAACACATATTTATTTTGATTTACGTGCACGATTTGGCGATCTTAGAACGTGACAAAACAAATTTGAATAAAGTAATTGACGAATTGAGTTCGGAAATTACATGTGTTAACTTAGGTCCAATTAAGAGATTTTTAGGAGTGGAATTTGAAAGGGTAGGAAATCACATTCTGATTCATCAAAGAAATTGCATTGAGAAACTAGCGAAAAAGTTCAAAATTAACAAAGATCATATAATTTCAATTCCTTTAAAGGAATTGAAATTATCTGGAATAAATCTAAAGAACTTGAACTACAGCGAAGAAGGGTTTAACTGTCAATGCAAAGAACTTATAGGTAGTTTATTATTTGTAGCTTCTAGAACACGTTTTGATATTTCGTTTGCGACATTCAATTAGCACAATTTGCGACAAAACGTAATAGAGCTGTATGGCAATTACTATTGTAGGTATGGCAATACTTATACTGAACTAAAAATTTTGCAATAAACTTATCAAAGGTTACAGTAGGTAATGTAGAATGTTTTCGGACGCTTCATTTGGGACTTCGTTAGATTGTCGGAAATCAATTAGCAGATTCATCTTATTTTTGAATCAAGTTCCAATTGGGTGGCGTTGTGCAATTCAAAAGTGTATCAGTAAAAGCTCAATGGAAGCAGAGTATGTAGCGTTGAGTGTTGCTGCAGTGGGTTCTAAAAATTATTTGCGAGTGTTTTAACTTAGATAATATTTGTAATATACCTAATTTATATGGAGACAATCATAGTGCAATTTAATTTGTAAGAAATGCCGCAATCAACATATGCTCCAAACAAATAGATATTCAATATCATAGTATTCGACAATTGTTTAAAGAAAAAAGGTTCAACTTAAAATATGTTGAAACAACGGTCAATTGGGCAGATATCTTAAAAAAGGCATTTTACCACTCACGTTAGAGTCATTTGTTGATAGATGGTTTGTAGTTTGTACAAATAAAAGACTGTGACGACGATAAACGAGGAATTTGTGAATTGTTATTGTTATCGTCACACTGCATTAATATAGTTAGATTTAATTATACTGGTGATTGATATTATTAACAAATATTATATATTAGGAGGTGATGTCTAGTAACTAGAAAAAATAAAGCTTTTTATTTTAATTGACAATGATGAGATGTCACTTAAGCAGTGTGTTCCAAAAGCTAGAAATGTTTTTATTATTTTATGTTCCTTGGTTTGATAGTTAATTGAAATATAATAATTACATTATGAAAAGTTGAGGCCTAATTATTTCGAAGTTGATGTCCCACATGAACCGATAACAAAAAAAGACAACTGTCTGATAATATTTTTGAACACCTTTAGGGTCATAGATTATCACAAGCTTTCAACATATGTTCAGGTTTCTAGATACGTATACAATTTAGATATGTAGCAAGGATACTAAAATAATTTTGAAGTTTTAAATATTGCAAAAAACAACACTTTTATAACTACGGTATAATTAGATAAACAAAACTGATTTAGGCTATAACAATGGTAACGTTACATTAAAATAATAAACGGATATTTCATTTTGTTTATATTCTTAAATACCAGAGTTCTTATTCAAAATACACAATCACAAATAGAAAATTTTCTACATATCTTCCAGCCTAACATAAAAGTTAAAGGATAAATTTTAAATATTTAATGTAATAAAATGGCAGTAAAAATATGATGTATGTAATTAAAATATTCAGAACATCAAATGTAATCCTGTAAAAATATACACTTTCCAAGTAAAACCATCTAACTAAATAATGCGTTTGTCTATAATTAGATATTTCCACTATAAATAGAAGTTATTTATACATCTTCATTCATATTAACAGTATTGGAAAAATATCTGCAATCTTTAAAATAAATATCTTACCCGACCCTCAACATATTTCACATGTGGAGGAGCTTTTGTGGCTGATGGATAGCTTTGAGGAATTGCACTTCCCCTTTCTCTTAAAGCTGGATGCATCATTTCCGGTTTCATATGTGGTGACCGCTCTTGCTTTATATCTAAATAAAATTTAAAATTACTTTACGACAAACTTAGCTAATAATAAAAAATACACAAATAAAATCCCCTTGTTATAAAATTAGAATAATAAAATAAGGGCAAAACTGAGTTTAGTATGGTTATATTATGACACTGCCCGAAACAAAAACACAAACACTCTTACTGATGGGAGTTAAATGGATGGCAACTTTATGTGGTACGCCTAATAACCAAGGTGAAATCCCAAAATTATATTTTAAACAGGATGAACCATTAAACGATCGTAGTTCATCAACAATTCGTTTAAATGGATAACCTAGCCGTATTTGTTCTTGCAATACAGCAGAAATATCTATACCACATTTATCTAGAATTTCTGTACGGCAATATTGTATAATATCTTTCCCCCGTACCGACTTTATATCAGACTGTTGTATTATATTATTGCACAGCTCGTTCATGATCTTAATTGTATTAATATCAATATCTGATATAACATCGCAACATCCTAAATAATAAGAAAAGAGTAACTATAGATGAACAATTTCTAAAAAGCAACACAAATTTACCCCTATCCAAATCCTTAGATTTCACTCGGTGATGATTAGTAGTTGAACCCACCATCATAGGATGCAATACTTTTGGCCATAACACAGCAAAACAGCCCACTACCACTACTACTACGAATAAAGATTTTCGAGATCCTAAGTCGACATCCGACATTTTTAAAAAATTTCGTATACTAGTCGATCAATCGGTACACATATTCCACAACGTAACACCTCTAGACACCACCTATCAAGAGTACAAAATTTTTATTCGCATTTGTTAACAAAATTACCACCGCACAAAAGTACCTAAAACTGCAGCCGCACAGCACACGTCAACTTGCACATGCACACCTTCAGCATATAACTAATATATCCTATAAAATCCCAGATTTTTGCTGTATACAAAAATAGGAATTTCAAGGATGAAAAATAGCAAATGACAAGAATTGAAAATAAATGTCATTATCAGCTGTCAAGGAAGTGGCTATTCTCACACAGTCTATACTAGAATAAATTCTAATATTTTGGTAATAAAAACAATTAATTAATACTATAACCATAGATAAATTAAATTTTATGACTATAACCAAAGAATATTAACTACAGAATAAGAAGCGACACTCTAGTAATATCCTGAATCCTGTTCAGTGCGCAGGAAATGGCCGGAGCTAGAAGGATATATACTCTAAGATATGAATGCCATTGTTACATCTGCTTGTCAATAGAGCACTGACCCCCATATTTATCAGGTTTTGACCATAATAAAAGCCAACCACAGCTAATTATCAAAGAATATTAACTATAGTTAATATTCTTTGTAATTATTATAAACAAATTGTCGAACGCAAAGGGCGTTTTTGCATTTATTGTGGTGTCTGAATACATAAACTGTGTATTTTATTGTAAAACTGTATTGCATTTTACTAAAGTGTACTGGTTTTGTTCCTTAATAATCATAAACTGATTTCTTAACAAAAAATGAATCTTAATATTAACTGTGTTTATGAATTTTGAATAATTTTTAAATTAAGATATATACATATAAAAGGAAGTATAATTTATGTTGAGGTGTATTGTTTTGTTTGATTTCTTTACTAGGATGTATCCAATTTTCAGTGGCTGCATTGTATATGCGCATTTTTTGTAGTTAGAATATTATCTTGAATAAAATGGAGGTCTTTTAGAAAGAAAATCGCAATATATATGTTAAACCTATTAATTGAAATATCTAATACAATGCATATTGTGCCCACTCATTAATATAATTGATTGGTGTTTTTATGATAAAAGGAACACAAGTGTAAAAAATTCCATAATTCAGAATTATAAATAAATGTCAAATTTTTCTGAATTATAATTTTGAATTTTACCGCCATTCTTGGCACCCCAGCAAAATGGCGAAACACTTCAAGGTCAGATATTCTTTCCACCATGAAATACTAACAATTCGCCGGGAGTGTCGCTTCTTATTCTATAGTTAATATTCTTTGCTATAACGTTTTTTAAATAAAAAAGAATTAAGATAATTTGCATGACTTTTAGGCAACAAAATTTTAGTTGCAAAACATTTAGTCAACAAGTCGTATTGTATTAAAAAAAAAAATTAAACACTACATAAAATTAAAATATCTCTGGATTTTCACAAAAATTTTAATAAATCATTTGCTTTTCCGTAAATTTAACGCACCGCTTAACAATGCAAGAATATTATTGGTAGGTATACGACCAATTAACATTTCGAGCACGTCATTATAAGAAAAATATTACCCGATCGAACGCTATAATTCCCATTCATTAATTTCGTCGAAAACAGTAGAATTATTGGCAAGTGACTCAAAATAAGCTAGCTACAATGGCATCCTGTCTAACGTTTTGACTATATTGGGCCATATCAGAACGGGGGTTGCAAGGTTTTTATATTGAACACAAATATTATGAGAAGTACAGCATCATCTAGCTCACAGTTTATTCCACGTGCTGTTTCACTCAACATTGTTGGTTTTGGTAACAGTCGGCACGGAGAAGATACTTTTGTACACAGCAAAAAGTTTTAATTATACATAAGTGAAATTTTAATTAATTTTAAATTAATATAAAACAGAATTTATTGGCAAGTGTATCTAACTTATTGCTGTTTAATATCTGGCAAAATTTGCAATAAGCAGTTGCTTCCATAAACCTTTTAGAACTATTGCTTGTTTTTCCTTTAAAAAATCGTTAAGAGTTGAAAGTCATTTTCTCTTATTTCTAAATATTTTTAAAGTGTTTTGTTTTTTACGTTTTCTAACAATAATAAATATTACTAAAGAGTATTTTGATGAGTATGCGTTTTTTATACTATCGAAGGCTGTCATATAAATTATGATTAATAATAGCATTACAGGGTGTGTCATATTAAACACTAATATGGTTGACGTATTGTTCACTTGCGTTATGGATCACGTATACACGAACGATAACTACCTTAGTTATAACTACGGTCGTAATAACTACCGATTGTTCACGGTCGTATACACATACGGTGTTTCTAAATTTCCCACTTATAAACCAGAGCAGAAACTTCCGTCTGAAGGTGTATCTATTCATGTCTCCAACACAAGATTATAAAAATACCCTGAAATTTATAGCAAAATAGTTATTGTTTACTCTTTTAAATATTTGAAGGTTATGTTGAATTTCTTATGATAAGATTCCACCACGAGTAATTGTTTGCGTATTAGTCTTTTAGCATACTGCACTAAATTTAATAAATACTAGCACAATACAATTGTGAAGAATAATTTTTCGAGTCGGAAGCGTTTTAGCCAAAATATACTCGAATACTTGATAGCAACAACTCCAAAGAATCAACCTTTAGACATAAGTACATGTTTTATTAATTTGAAGCAGTAAAGTATTATCTTCAATTAATAATTAATATGAAGTTTGGCGTATATTATTTAGGGACATTTATTTCAAACATATTAGATTGGTCAACTGGGTATTAACGCCAAAAAACCGTATACATGGTATTTTAGCACGGTAGTTATGTCTAATGCTGTTGAAGAAGAGTAGTAGACTTATAAATCCGGTATACTAAATACGGGTGTTATGAAATGTATACACGGAACTCAACACCGTGATTTATTACTACCGTAGTTATAACTTCGGTAGTTATCGTTCGTGTATACGTACTCCATGAGTCATCATCAGAACACGATGTTAATCAATACCACATAATATACTACGTCAATACTTCCAAACATGCAGACACATTCTCAATTAAGTCCAAAAATATCATGCAGCAAAGAAACTTTAAAAAAATGTCATGCAATCTCTACTTTGTTGCAAGACACGAATTACAGGTTGGACCAAGCTAAACAACCACTTTACTGTATTTATTAATTGAATCATAAAAATGAACATTTATATACGACAGTGAAGCAATGTTAAAACTTTAGCTATTCGTGCACAATTAGCGTAAGCGTGCGCACATGTACGCGCGCGCGCGCCACACACACACAAACACATTATATTGTTGCAATGAACTTAAAACTCAAACGAATATAAAAGTGATAGTAACGTCGTTCAACATAGTTGACATGTACCACTTTTTACAGATAGCAGCGAGTTACGTATCCACCAATCCAAATATGTACAATTAAATAGGAATTATTAAGAAACTTAAATTAGATGCAACATTGTATCTCAAGGATAAATAAGAAAGGTTATTGAAAGTCCACAAGCAAGTTGTAAGAACGGAAGTGAATACATTGTATTCCAGGCGTAAGTAATACTGCAGGTGCAGGTCACAGACAGTTAAGAAACCGCAATTACTTAGAAATTAAGATTTTTGCATTGTATAATGAATAGAATAAAGAAATAAGCAAACATAAGCTCTGCAAGCTCCCACAGATGTGTGAGGGGCAGGGACAACATAAATACCCCGGGAGCCCCAGATCAGTCATTTAGTCTTGAGTATTTTAGCTATAACATTGTTGTTTGCTTAGGTTACTCGCCCTCATTCAAATTCAATTAATAATAATTTTCGACTTAGTATAATTTTATCAAGTTGGTCAAAATTGCAAATGTAATTACTGTTTAATAAATAAATTTGTACAAGAAGTTTTGGAAGAAGTTTTTAAAAAGACCGCTCCCAAAGCCCGAAACGTAACTGGGGCAACGTACGTATATAGAAAGGCACTGCGAATCCAAAAATCGGAGAACTGGTGACCAAGAATTTCAATTCCCAATCTGGAAGAACCAAACAAATTTGGGCAAGGTACAAGAATCGACCGAGCCCAAAAAAACAAAACGTGGACAAGGTACAAGAATCGACCGAGCCCAACCAAACAAACCCGGAGAAGGTACAAAAATAGAAAATTATGTAAGTTCATTTATCCCAAACCAATTTATTCTTCACAAATTATTGATGCTAGCTAGTAAGAGATTATTTTTTTATGAAAAAAATTTTTTTTTAATTATTATTATCACAATTTATGAAAAGAACTAACTTATTTACTACGAGAACTCATTTTAAACAAGAGAAATTATTTTAAACAAGAGAAATTATTTTAAACAAGAGAACCACAAAGTTGCATTTACATGCGCAAATTTGTGCAAATTATTAAGAATTATTAATATAAAACGAAAACAAAACGATATAAATCAGAAAAACTGAGATTAAGTATAAATATAGAAAGCAATTCATTTTATCATTTTATGTACAGCAAATATTCTTACCGAAAGCTTATTGTGTAAATAAAACGCAATTATAGCAATTAATTATAGAAACGATTATTTAAAACCTTCATCAAATTCTATAAATTATACACTTCAGCGCGACAAATTGACAGAAGTGCATTATTGTAGAAGCATTTTGTAAACTATTATTAAAATTAACTCATCACAAATTAACAAAGCGTGCAAATCTATAACGCGATTCTCATACCGAAAACCATCACCGAATAAAAATCCATTCAGAAAAATCCAATTCTATAAAACTAGAATTAAATTATTATTAGCACTGAAAAGATCTATTCAAACTTTACATATTTATAATTAAATACTTCAGCACAATTAACAAAGTATATAATTATAAGAAAACGCAATTTATCTACTTATCACCGAGACTTTAATAAACACCATTCAGGAGACTTAAAACTTTGTAATTAGACAATTTCATTGTATAATTATAAAAGGAAACATTAATGCAATTATTGTAACAAAACGATTGACTGAGACAACTTGAAACTTTATAAATAGACATTCAAGGTAACGAGAGCATTTTATGCACTTATCAATACAACGCCTACCGAGACGAAATAATTATAGCAGACACTTAATTACTCAGCAGTACAGAAATAAAAAACGTAACTGACACAAAAACGTACAATTAAAACACAATTATTGCAAGAAATTATTAACCACATAAAAACCTTTCAGAAAGTTAAAACTCGCAACAGCTATAATATTCGCGACGTATAAAAATATACGAATCCAAGGCTACAGCAATTGACGAAACATTACCAAGCACAAATTCCCTTACTGTAATTATAGCAACTTATAACTACGTATAAAATATGAGTAAACCGATTCGTTAAAGAACCCAACACAAACCAAACCGCAAAATAAATCTTAATTTATACAAAAATTTTATATTAATTAAAACTGAAAGCAATCCTTAAAGACCATGAGTTCAGATATGAAGATTTATCTCGAAAGTGTTCTCCAATACAACGGAGACTCGGCCTTTCGAGGAAAATTCTTACCGCCTGTAAAATATTTTTGAAAACCTTTTACAAACCTTGAGATAACGAACGAAATGTTGTGCTTTTCCGCTTAATAATAAGCAAACTGACCGGAAGGGCACTAACGCTAATAGCCAGTTGAGACGATTTCAACAATGGGAAGATTTTAAACGCATATTAATAGCATATTTCGGCGACCGAAGAAACATCAAATGTTTTATCCACGATCTAATAAGCCTTAGAATGGAAAGTAACCAATCCCCATATCAATTCGAAATGAAATGTCAAGATGTAAGAAGTTTAATTCTAACGAAACTAAAAATCGAAGAACCCGACCAAAATATACGCTTACTAAAGACAAATATGTATGACGAAATGGCATTAAACACCTACATAAACACACTACCAAAACGATTATCAGATAAAATAAGGTTCCAACATCACCGATATTTAGAAGAAGCAATGAATATGATCATAGAAGAAGAAAACCTCATGTATTATCCAAATAGACTGTATAACCCTAACGCGAATAAAAGCTATTCACCGATGAAAACCATATAAGCCGCGAGACAAACAACTACCCAACCAAAATTTACACCATTTAACGCACAAATGAATCACCGCGACTTAACAACCGACGCATCAAACGTAGCACTAGACGCAGTATTGTGTCAAGAAAAAGTAGGTAGCGATAAACCAATCAGCTACGCATCTAGAACCCTAAGCAAGACTGAACAGAAGTACAGCACAATAGAGAAAGAATTATTAGCAATAATTTGGGCAACAAAATATTTTAAACCATACTTTTATGGAAGAAAATTCTATATATACACCGACCATAGACCATTAGTATGGTTATGCAAACTTAAGGAAACAAACTCAAAACTACAACGATGGAGAATTAGATTAGAGGAATTTATAACAACAACGCAGACGCCCTAAACAGAATACAGCTCAACGCAATAGAAACGGAGTCAAATAGGCAAAGTAGACGAAACAGAAATAAGAGAAGACCCAGAAGAAATAGACACCATACATTCGACACAGAACCAAAAGCCAAAAACCGCAATTAAAATTTTAAACGAAACGATAGATATAAAACCAAATCAATTTATAATTACCGAACTTTTAATTAACCCAAACCCCGTAAAATATACAAAAATAGACAAAATCCAAATAACTTAGGACGACAACGAGGAACAAATAATTAAAATTCTAAAAGAATATACCCCGAAAAAAAAACGATTTTACTTTTATTTCAACACCAAACATTTATATAAACGATTTTCAGAACTATATATTAAATTATTTAATAACTCTGGCCCTGAACTTATTAGATGCACAAGAAAATTAATAACCTTAGACGACCCTAATGAGATAAACAACGTAATTAGAAATCAACACGAAAGCAAAACCAACCATCGTGGAATCAATGAAACATTAAAGCAAGTTATAAGACGATACTATTTTAAAGATATGAAAGAGTTAACCACAGATTTTATCAACCAATGCGATTAAGCAAAATATGACAGAACACTCCCAAAAATACCCTTAATGTTAACCAAAACACCCGACAAACCTTTCAAAAAAAATACATGCAGACACTCTAGTAGTAGAAGCACAAAACTTTTTAACAATTGTAGATGCATTCACCAAAATAGGTCAAAGGATACCTATCACTTCCAAAAATAGCATTAATGTAGCCCAAGGATTTTTACAATACTTTACATTTTATGGTACACCCGAAACAATAACCTTAGACAATGACGGCGAATTCAGAAATGAAACAATACAAAACATCTTAGAACTCTATAAAATAAAAATTCATTTTATAACCGAAAACCACCCTAAATCAAACGGATTAATTGAAAGATTACATTTGAGCAGATCAGATTATTTAGACTAACTTACAAGAAGGGGCACATCACCAATTTAATGTCATATGCACTAATCGCTTACAACAATACAATCTACTCATCGACAAATTTTACACCCCTAGAATTAACATTAGGACATTCAGATTCTCGTAACACCTTACGACATACACTACAACAAAGAAGTATACCAACAGTATGCTAAAGACCATAAAAAGAAATTGAAAATAACTTACGATAAGGTAAAAGATAAATTAGATAACGACAAAGAACGTATCACAACAGCCCGCAATAAGAATACCGACGCAAATAAATTTTCAATAGGACAAACTGTGTACGAAAAAAACTTCCAAAGTAAAAGACACAAAACGGCACCCAGAAATTTATGCCTATTTAAAATTAAAAAAATATCAGACAAAAATATAACTGTAGTAGACAACGGAAAGATAGTAAAGTATATTCATTTGAAAAACCTAAGACACCATGTAATTTCAGATGAACAGCCATGTCCTTTACCGTCAACCTCCGCCCAGGTAGAACGGACAATGACATACTAGTTGAAGACATAAAAAACAACCCCGGTATACTACCAGTAAAATTGGGAAGTATGCAAAATACAATAAGTTACTGGACATTCGCACAAAAATTCGATTTAACGGAATTAAAACAAGAATTTCACATAATTAAAGACAATTATTACAGACTGAAACAATCAATGGACACGGCCAAATTGGGAAAAAAATACGCAATAGAAACGATGAATTATAACAGTATAATAGAAAACATTTTAATAAACATAGAAAATAAATTTAATAGATTAATACCAACGGAACAAATCACAAGACGAAAAAAAGGACTAATTAACGGACTAGGTAACATTATAAAAAATATCACAGGCAATTTAGATAACCAAGGTCCAGAACGTTATGACAACGCCATACAGCAGTTAATTGAAAACCAAAACGATATAAAAACCATTGTTAAAAACCAAATATCTCTAACCCAATTAACTATAATAAAATTCAACGATACTGTTAGGGTTTTATGTCGCTTCTGCGAATTTATAAATCTGTCTGCTACGTTATTACTTGGGATATTATTAATTAACAGCCATTAATAATAAAAACACAGTTGTAATAGCTTTATTCACTTTAGTGTACAACGCCTGGTCACACAACCATTCTTAATCATACTCCTAATCATAATGTTCTTGTTTTACGAACTCTCGTAAGACCCTCGCTTGCGCTCTCCCCACTCTATACATAACACTGTCTTCACCTGGGTTAAACCGTTCAAGCAGATAGAATCTACGAATATGCCAATGCACCCCGCATCTACTAGCTCCTAGAGTACTGAAAAAAAACCAATAAATCGGCTGTGGCTGGATTTGTGAACGATTCGCTGCATATACTTTGGCCAGAGAAAATTAAGATCGAGTATTGGTAATGTATTCAGATGCAGTTTCGAACATGTTGAAAGCAGTTCGGGCATTACAACTATTTTATCCAGAAATGCTACATTTTACATGTCTAGCCCACGGTTTACATAGGGTATTAGAAACAATTCGAAATAAGTCTCCAGA